>OY751452.1:4758731-9709686 GCA_963565745.1 Phengaris arion | reverse complement strand
ATTTTCCTAATTTAAAAAACAGATTAGGGAGGGCTCAAAAACTCGAATGCGACGCGAGCAGAACTACGGATTGGGATAAATTAAAAAAAAACTGATATGCTTGTCTCGATTCTTGCCGTGTCTATTCCTCTTAATTCTATACAAAAACCAGTGCCACCAATAGATACTTCAGTGGAATCAAATAGCTGAAATATGCTAAGCAGTTGAAGCTGGATGTGGATTAAAAAATAATAGTAGATTCATCATGTGTGAAACGATACTGCATTAATGTCGTTAATTTTCACATTAACTCATCAATTAACTCATTAGATAGCTGCTTTTAGGGATCCGTAGCAAAAGGGTAAAACGGGACCCATAACTAAGACTCCGCTGTCTGTCCGTCTGTCTGTCCGCCTGTCACCAGGCTGCTTGTAGAGATGTATTTCTGTTGCCGCTTTAACAACAAATACTATAGAAACAGAATAAAGTAAATATTAGCCCCCCCCCCTTAGGCTTCCATACAACTTGCTAGGACTAGGGAAATGTCGGGATTATTATGAAAGCTTAACGATTATTATTATTTGCTTTAGGAAACAATCGCATCAGTCGGCCGTATGGACTGAAGCGATTCGTTCCAATGTTGCCAACTCTGTATTTGCGAAACTACTAAACTCGCGTCGTTTTCTACTAAAAACTACTAAAAGAGTACCGATAACTATAAAAAGCTACTAAACTTAGGATTCCTAAAAGTTTTTTTAGGAATTTTGTGTTTACAAATATATATACATTTTAAATTAAATTAAATTCGATAAATTAAAAAAATATAGTAGGAAATATTACGTATATAGAAATTAAATCGGTAGTTTTAAGCGACTTACGGACGCGTGCTACTATGTGCTATTATGATAAGGTGTCATAATAGCACATAGAAGCAGGCCATTTTGCATAATAAGATTACTGTCTAGCTATTTTCTACAAAACCACTACTATACCACTAAATTCCTACTAAGGAGGGAATAAAATACAAAATTTAGTAGTAAAACTTTGTAAAACAACTAAGTTGGCAACATTAATTTTGACCTGTACGGATGGACTGAACGGCAATAAAATTGGACTGAACGGTAATAAAATTCGAGTGTGAAATAAAACCGGTCAAGTGCCAGTCGGCAAGAGGGGTTCCGTACATAACGGAAAAAATCACGTTTGCTGTATGTGAGCCTCAAATTTTTATTTTATTCTGTTTTTAGTATTTGTTATTATAACGGCAATAGAAATACCTACACCATACATGTATGAAAATTTCAACTGTCGAGCTATCACGGTATAAGAAGGTTAAGATACAGCCTGGCGACAGACGGAGAACAGCAAAGTCTCAGTAATAGGGTCCCGTTTTTATCCTTTGGGTACGGAACCCTAAACTGGCACGTGGTCTAAAGAAATTTATTAAAATTCATTGAAGTATTTAAAACTTTAGAGCCATTATGGTTGATATAATCTAAGGACTATTACTATAAAACAAAGAGAAAAATGTATGACACAATAATTGAGTTTCGTCGATAGCGTGTTACATATGTACCCCCTATGTAATATGGAATTAGTACTGAATTGCCGAATACCATTATATGGGAATCATCATCATCGGTCAGTTGCAGCCGAACTCGCTCTTGGACTATAATTAACATATAATAATTGAAGCCTCCTCTTGTACTATAAAGAAAATACATGTCGTGCATTTTCTTCATAAACTACGAAAGAAATCGTCATATACTGGAAATGCTGTCGCCGCATCATCGCGGTGGTCCCAGCTCCGTGGGACCGTGAATTTGGAGTTAAGTTAGACACTTCAGATCTTACATCGGTCAAAGTCGGAAGTCTTGATTTAGTTATAATTCTTGAGTTTAGATCCAACATAGATCTGATTAATTTAGTTAAGTTTAAATGTAAAATAGTTTGTAATTTTTTAACTTCAATAAATCTTTTAAATAAAATAGTTTTTTTTTTGGAACTCCCGTTAGAGAACACTAAAAGTAGCGTGATTACAATTGCAGCAAAATACAATTAATAAATAAAATAATAGCCTAAACTGACATGTCTAAGAAGGGTTCCGTAACTATCAACGCGCAATAGATTTTCTTTGAATTATTTTACGCGAAATACACTTTCTTTGAATTACTTTAAAACTTATGGTCCGATTTCGCTCAAAATAATTTTCCTGAAAAACCGCATTAAAATCGGTATTTTCATCTAGGTCCTAGGAGCTACGATGCCACAGACAAATGCATAGTGACGACCTCTATGGCTCAGACGTTCAGCGCGTTGGTCCTCAAATCGGGGGTCGCGGGTTCAAATCCCACCGAAGGAACAAAAAGTTTTTCTGTCTTCTTGGGTCATGGACGTGTATTAAATATGTGTATAATATAATAAAAACTTTAAAATATATGTATAAAAGTATTAAAATATACTTCCCGTTTTCTGGTACCTGTTACACAAGTTCTTCGGATACTTAGCACGGGACCAGATTGACGTGGTGTGAAGCGGCCCTAATTATTATTATTATTATTATTATTATTATTATTATTATTATTATTATTATTATTATTATTATTATTATTATTATTATTATTATTATTATTATTATTATTATTATTATTATTATTATTATTATTATTATTATTATTATTAACATATATTTGTCTCGGCTTAACCGGTAGAATGAAGCAGGTACGGGCAATTGCCAAGTATCCTGTTCATGTAGCGTGAAAGAAGTTTAATTGGTGTGAGTTGTAGGGAAGGATGAAGATGAATTAAGGAAGCGGCGGACTATAGAGCAGGTATCTATAACGATTGACTTTTGTAACTGTATATATGTGTTTTTGTGAAGGTTAAGGGATTTAAGTGCAACGGCAAGCGTTTTTGGAATAACGCCCGTTGAGGAGATGACTATCGGGATTATTTTTACTGTGTTTTGATGCCACATTTGTTTGATCTCATCTGCAAGCGGTATGTATTTTTGGATTTTTTCTGTGTGTTTCTGTTTCAGGTTGTTGGTGTTTGGAACGGCGATGTCTATAAGGTAAGTGGTTTTTTCAGATTTAATTGTGAGGGTTATGTCTGGTCTATTGCTTAGGATGGTACGGTCTGTGACGATATCGCGATCCCAGTAGAGTTTTACGGAGTCATTTTCTAGAACGTTAGATGGTTTGTATTTGTAGTACGGTGTATGTGTATCTATAAGGTTAAACTTGATTGCTATTAATTGATGTATATGTTTGGCTACGTTATCGTGACGGTGAGTATATTCTTTATTTGCTAGTGCACTGCATCCTCCGGTAATATGGTCTATTGTCTCAGTGGTTTGGTGGCATAATCTACACTTATCAGTTTCTATGGCTTCTTTGAGGATAAATTTTGAGTAATTGCGAGTTTTGATAATTTGGTCCTGTATAGCTATTAAGAACCCTTCTGTTTCACTATAAATGTTGCCCTTAGTTAACCAACTGAATGACGCGGCTTGATCGATATGGTCCTGACTTAACTGGTACGGAAATTTACCATGTAGAGCCTTACTTTTCCATTTTTCTATTTTGTTTTCATCATTAATTATTTTATTTTTAGGGTTAAATTTGTCATTATTTAACTGTAGCGGTGTTCCAGAATGAGGTAAATTTACAATGGCTTTATGAAGTGGGCTTGTGTTAGCTTTTGTCTTGAAATAATTTCGGAGGTTATCTATTTGGGTGTAATGTAGATTTTTTATGTCTATAAAACCTCGCCCTCCCTGCTTCCTCTTTATTGTAAATCTTTCAACTGCTGAATGGATGTGGTGAATATTGTGTTTGTAACAAGCGGTTCTGGTTGCGGTGTTGAGGGTTTCCAAATCAGTGTCAGACCACCTGATAATTCCAAATGAATACGTTAATATAGGGATTGCATAGGTATTTACAGCTTTAATTTTGTTTCGGCCTGACAATTGCGTTTTTAAAATTTTATTTAGTCTCTGTTTGTATTTATTTTTTAATGTATTTTTTATTTCTTTATGATCTATAGCTGTATTTTGTATATAACCTAGGTACTTATATGTGTCTTTCGCTTGCATGCTGTCTATTGTTCCTTCTTGTAGTTCTAAGTTGAGTGGTTCTGTATGTGTATGTTTGCCCTTAAGAATGCAATTAATTTTACATTTATCAGTTCCGAATGTCATGTAAATATCAGCGCTAAATTTTTCCGTTAATTTTAATAGTTGTTCCAGTTGTTGCCTGTCAGGTGCGAAGAGTTTTATGTCGTCCATGTAAAGAAGGTGAGTGATTTTGATTTTATTGACTTTATCTATAATATATCCTAAGTTTGACCTATTAAGAGTTTTAGATAGAGGGTTTAAAGCTAAGCAAAACCATAAGGGGCTAAGTGAGTCGCCTTGGAAAATGCCACGCTTAATTTTGATTGGTAAGGTACTGACGGTGGTACTGACTGTTCTTAGATTGAGTTTAGTAGACCAGTTATGCATTATATATTGTAGAAAGTGAATTAAAGTATTATGAATCTTATATATTTTTAGTACATGTATCAACCAAGAATGCGGGACACTATCAAAGGCTTTTTGGTAATCTATGTATGCGTAATAAAGGTTCTTATGATCTTTTTTAGTTTGATTATGTATTTGGGCGTCGATGATAAGTTGTTCTTTACAGCCCATTGATCCTTTAGCGCAGCCTTTTTGTTCTTCAGGGATTATTTTATTATCAGTAATGTGAGTATTTAGTTTTTGTGTGATTATTGACGTAAGTAGTTTGTAAAGAGTTGGAAGGCAGGTGATTGGACGGTATTTAGTCGGATTTTTAGTATCGTTTTTATCTTTAGGCTTTAGATATGTTATTCCTTGCATCATAAATAGCGGCACTAATTTGGGATCCTTAAGGGCTGAATTGAATGCTTTGGTGATGTAGTGATGTGTTGAAGTAAAATATTTTATCCAATAATTTTGAATTTTATCTGGCCCTGGTGCCTTCCAGTTCAAAGTCTTCTTTATGGCGTATGTGACATCGTTATCATCTATTATAACTTCAGGCATTGGATTAATATTGTGACATTCACTTATTTCGGTATCAAGCCATGAAGCGTGTACGTTGTGATGGACTGGTTTGGACCATAGGTTTTCCCAATAGTCCTTAATTGTATCTGTACTAGGCGGTTGTATGATTTTAATATTTTCGGAGTTTAAATTTTGATAAAAGAGCTTTTGATTGTTAGTAAAAAATAAATTATCCGTTCTTCTAGAGTTACTGATTTTAAGTCGGCGGAGTCTTTTTGATTGTGCTTGTAGTTTTTGTTTCAGAGTATCTAATAATTCTACTATTTGATTTTCAGTGAGATTGTTGGGGTTTAATTTTCGTTGTTTTGTGTGGCTAAGATTTCCTTTAAGGTACTGTGTAAGTTGTCCAATTTCTTTTCGTAGTTTCTTGACTCTATTTTCAATTCGTAGTTGCCATTTTGGCATTTTCGGGTCTCCTGTTTTATTTGATATATCTTTTTCAGGGGGGTTATTTAGATTAGTGTGTAGAGTTGTAGTTGATATTGCAGCGCAATAAATAGCACTGTGGATTTCTGTTAAATCTGGCGTTTCTTTCGCTTCTAGATGTTCTCCTATTAACTTGTTAAGTGAATTTACCGTCTTTATTATGTTGCGTGTAATCTGGAGTTTTGGTATTACCGGTCTAAGTGTTGGATCTGTATCGGCGTATTTGATTAACATTTCTGTAAATACTTGTCTAATTTTGTGATTCTGTGTTTGATCGGCATCAGTTGTGAGTATTTCAGCGTTGTTTGTCTCTGGTGCTATTAGATTTTCTACAGTTTCAGAAGAGTTTGATAGAGTTATGGGTTGATTATTATTTGTGGGTTGAATTGTAGAATGTTGTAGATTCGGGTCGTTCGTTGCATTATGTGGGATGGTAAGAATATCGCAGGGGCTAAGCTGTGTGTCTATGCTACATATTGTATTGTTCTGGTCGTTGGAATAATCGAACGTATGCGCTACTGTATTTTTTATCTTGTCTCTTTCATGACTTGGTATTCTGTTATTGCGATGTATAACACGGATTTGATCTGCTAATCGTTGCTCAGATATGTGGCTTAGTTCAGGGTAGGACTCTGTGAATTTTTTATGGAGTGATGGTCTGAATGCTGTGAGGTTAGATTCGCATGATGTTATAATGTAGTAGCAACGGAGAAGTTCTCTGTTTATTTGATCAGTCCATTTCATCCGTTGTCTACTTTTTCCAGAGAGAGTGGTTGGAGGAAGCATTTCCTGCAAAACACTTCTTACTGGAGTGTTTGTGAGATGAGGCTGCGTATGAGTATTATGATCTACGATATTCGGATTAATGTATTCAGAATTTCGCGTAGACGGACTCGTGTCAGGAATGGGCACCGGATTAGTAGCTATTGCTTCCTGTGTAACATCGTCTGACAATGGTGATAATGTGGTGGATCGTGATGAGAATGAGTTATTGAGGATGAATGACTGCGGTGAAGAGTGAAGCGATGGAAACAAGCTGACGGATGAGGTAGGTGATGAAGGATATGAGTATGTGTTGCTTATTGTTTGGATATTAGTATTCTCTGCAGAAGTACTAGACTGGGCAGTAGGATGCGATACGGTGCCCCCCCAGAATACGAGGGACAGCCCGGGCCCAAAAGCCCGGGGCGGGATTCTCCATTGCTTTTCGCGCCGGTACCCGCCTGGGGTAGTATATTTCTATTACGTAGTCGCATTATTCTTTTAATGTATTAGAACAAAAATAGGAATAGTTAACGAAAAAGGAAATATAGGAAGAGAAGAAATAAAGGTGGTGAAAATTAGACAAACCAAAACCAAACCAAACCAAACCAAAAAAAGATGCAAAAACAAGGGGTGATTAATAAAAAGGTGAAAGAAAGAAAGAAAGAGCCGATGATCAGCCACGTGAGTACCTCACCCCGAAGAGAGTGGGGTGGCGCACCCAAGTGTTGCCCGGGGACACCAACTAGGAGGGACCGGCTTCACCCCCTTATTATTATTATTATTATTATTATTATTATTATTATTATTATTATTATTATTATTATTATTATTATTATTATTATTATTATTATTATTATTATTATTATTATTATTATTATTACAGATAGATACACAGTCACTTCAAACTTATGACTATTTACACCCCTCTTTTTGAGTCGGGGCTAAAAAAAATGCCACAATACAGTGGGTAGGCTTACTAAACACATTTTTACTAACAAATCTCATCTTCCTTAAACTCACTACATAATATTCAAGTTTGGCTAAACAATACAAACCTAACATCTACAACGCCATTTACAATATTAAAAATATATAACTTGGAAGAAAAGTTCTCTTCATGAAATCTGGGTGTAAGGTTATAATGGTTAAATTCGCAGACTATAGTTAAAATATTTGTGAAGCTTGTCAATATGGACCTACAGTATATTGCTTGAATCCCTTTTCTGCCAACTGTAAATATATTAATTGTGTTAGTTTACACGTCGAATTTCGTATTATTCACCCAAAACGTATACATAGCATATTTAAAAATAGCAGTGTACAATTATATTTTTTTGTAATTTACTGCCGAGCGCGTACTTCAATGCGCGTGATCACGGTACGTACGCGTCACCATATATACTGCAGGTGTGACCTATGCCCTTAGTAAATATGGTTATATATAGAGGTATAGATATATCGATAACATATTTGTACTTAATTATGAAGCAAAACATACTTAATGTTGCTCGGTAGTGAAATACACAAGTCGGATATTAATTTCATTAAAACATTTCAATTGGTTTCGTTAGTTCCGTTAAATATTTAGCAAAACCAATATAAATGCAGTTTGAATATAATAACTACTATGATAAATACTAAACCTTTGTTGGTCAATGAGTCGTTGTTGTAATGATTAATATTGTTACAAAAGAATTGTGTAATTGTGAAGACGAAATGTATAAACGTATTCGTTAAAGAAAACTATAATAATTATAGTCTATGGCTTCTGCATACCCTCAATAATATATAATAACAGCCTCCGTGGTCCAGTCGTGGTCCGATTCCCGCATTTGAACAACAAAAAATGTTGTTTCCAAGTTTGGTTAGGACAATGCAGGCTGATCACCTGATTGGCTGAAAAGAAAATGATCCATGCGTCGGATGGGCATGTAAAAAGTCGGAACTGCGCCTGATCTCTCGCTAGTCGTGTCGTGTCCCACTGGGTTATGAGAGTAAAATAAGAGAGAGTGCTCTTGTGTACTGCGCACACACTTGGGCACTATAAAATTACTCCTGCTTAACTGCCTGGTTTCAATGAAACCGGCCACCGTCATCGAAATCAGTCTGGGGGGAGTTCAAAACAAAAAGTTAAGTCTATGGCAACTGTGGCAATCCCAATACTGTAGTGGGGGTAGTCTATAAAAAGGCGAAGCACACCCGGTTACCTTCCCCGACCAAATCGGTCCCTAAAAGTAGGAAAACCGTGCAGGCTCATGGCTCCGCGGCCCCCGTTACCCCATCGGCCCCCCCGGCCCCTCTGGCCTCCCAGGCCCCTCTGGCCTCCCAGGCCCTTCCGGCATCCCAGGCCCCTCAGGCCTCCCAGGCCCCTCGGGCCGTCCGTTCCCCTAAAATGCCTCCCCCTGTAATCATCAAGGCCAAATGGAACCTAATCTCCGCAGCGATTAACGAGCATAAGCTTCGTTACTCTTCTGCACACACGACCCCCATAGGTATTAAAGTGCAGGTTAAGACTCCGGAGGATCACCGTCTCCTCACCGCGTTCCTACGCAATAAAAGCATAGGATACCACACTTACGCCTTCGAAGACGAGCGCCTTCTGCGTGTCGTCATTACCGGTGTCGATAAGTGCCTCTCCACAAAAGAGGTACTCATGGACATCCAGTCCCAGGGTTATCCCGCCATAGAGGTACATCGTATGTACCATCCAATTAAAAAACACGAGTACAATATGGTACTCGTAACCCTCCCTCTTACGCCAGAGAGAAAGGATATCTTCAATATCCGAGCTATCTGTCACATTACGGGCATCCGCATCGAGCCCCAACGTAAAAGAGAGTACGGAAACGTAAAGGAGTTCAAACCCCCGAGCTGTGTTCTCTGTAAGTCCCAAGGACACCCCGCCAATTACAGAGGGGTCGGAGTTAGCGGTTTTTCCCGCTCTCCCCGAAAAGGCCCCCCCCCGACTCCCAGCTTCACTGCAGACCTCTCTTTCGTCCAGCAGTTCTTAAGCAACATCGGGCCTATTGACCCGATGGAGCTTTCTATTTAGCGACAAAGCTAAAAGGATCGGCCACAGACCGCATCCAAGCTTTGTCAGATCATCAGGTCTTGATCCGTCAGATCAAGGCTCTCTCCACCAACGGTAATTAATGGAGCCTTCGGGAAGGACAAAGCCGCACTCGTTACGCGTAGTGTCGTTCAATACGAACGGCATTAGGAATAACATTTGAGAAATTCGCGATTTTGTAAGCAGCCAAAATGTCGATATTCTTCTATTGCAGGAGACGTTTTTAAAACCTAGTATGAGGAGCCCTAAAATAGCTAACTACAAAATAGTCAGAAACGATAGAACTCGATCCCGAGTCGGAGGTACTCTTATCTACTATAAAAAATCATTACATTGTATTCCCCTAGAGCCACCGCCATTGTTAACTTTAGAGACATCTGTTTGCCACATTACTATGTCCGGTCACGGACCCATTGTTATAGTAAGCGCGTACTTAGCGTGCAACAAAGAACTACATTCCAGCGACCTACAGGCGCTATTTAACTTAGGCAACGCTGTCATCATTGCCGGCGACCTAAATTGCAAACACACTGAGTGGGGCAATGTATATAACAATAGAAATGGCAACATTCTTTGTAGTTTAACCGACACTTTAAATTTTGCACTATTAGCTCCCACTGACCCCACTCGCTATGACACCAATGAAAACATCAACGGTGTCATACGCGATCCTAGTACGATAGACATAGCTTTAGTTAAAAATGTTTTTCTCAATATCTATATTGAGACTCTCCACGAGCTTAACTCGGACCACAGACCGGTTACGATTACACTTGGTAGTCTTAACCCCAATAATTCTAGTACTAGGAAGATAGTAGATTATAAATCATTAGCGGACAACATCAAAGTCCTCCAATCTAGTCACTTAGATAAAATCCCCGATATTAAAGATAGTAAAGAGACAGCCATAGAGGCCGCCTCCACTTGACCGATCACCTGGTAGCGACCATAGAGAACTCATCTAGGGAGGTGCCAACGACCCCCAAGGGCCGTTGACCCCTCCCTGAGGACATAAGGGAGTCCATCAGACTCCGAAATGCGGCTAAGTGCACATATGATCGCTACCCGTCGGAAGAGTGGAGGAACGCCCTCCGTCACTACGAGAGGGAAGTTAAGTTTAAAATTAAATAGCACAAAGCCGAGAGTTGGGATCGACTTCTCAGTGATTTAGAACCGTCTCACGTGGCGTACTAGCCACTTGCGAAACCCCTCAAAAACAACACGGAGAGCGATATGCCTCCGTTAGACAGACCTAACCGTCCTCCTGCATTCGAAGACATAGACAAAGCCGAGTGCCTAGCTGATAATTTCGAACAACAGTGCCGGCCGAGTACTCTCCCGATTGATCCCGTGCACCTTAGCTTAGTAAATAGCGAGATCGACAGCCGACTTTCGAGGCCACCTGATGTAGATAGGGTGAGGATGGTGGACTCGGAGGAGGTCAGTGACATAATTAAGTGTATGAATACCAAAAAGGCCCCAGGCCTCGGCGGTATTTCAAACAAGACACTTAAAATGTTACCGTCCGAGCTAATTCAACTCCTAGTGAACATCAACGCCCTCTTAGTAGGATATTCATTTCCAGACATTTGGAAAGTAGCTATTTTCATAGGTATCCACAAACCGGAGAAACCCTGGAAGGTGCCTGGTATGGAAGGGAGCTAATGAGACTTATTGGACGGTAGCCGTCCAATAAGTCTCATTAGCTCCCTTGGTAAAGTTTACGAAAGAGTTATTAAAAGGCGCCTCAATGGCGTCATAACCGACAAAAAACTCCTTCCAGACGAGCAGTTTGCCTTCCGCGAAATGCACAGCTGTCCCGCTCAAGTACACCGCTTAACGGAGTACATAATAAGTAGCAAAAACGACAGGAAGACGACATGCGCTGTATTCTTTGACATTGCAAAAACTTTTGATAAAATTTGGCATAACGGACTGTTATACAAACTTTATCAAATGGAAATACCCGATTATCTTGTTTTACTAATTAGTAACTTTTTAAAAAATCGTAAATTTCATTTCCGCGTAGAAGGCGCACTATCGTCGCCAAGATATATGGAGGCGGGAGTACCGCAGGGCTCGGTCCTCTCGCCCTCCCAATATAACCTGTATACTAGTGACATCCCTAAACACGCTAAGGTGCAATTAGCTATGTTCGCGGACGACACAGCCCTTTATTATTCCCACACATGAGCCTGTACCGCGTCTAAAGCCCTCCAGGAGTCAGTTACCGCTCTCGGTAATTGGTTCTCCAAATGGAGAATAGAAGTTAATCCTGACAAAAGTCACGCCATCCAATTCGATAGTAAATGTGCAGTGAGGCGTACTTGCCCCCGTAAACTAATGAGCCCTATTAGCCTGCACGGCAACATAATCCCTGAGGTCACTCAGGTCAAATATTTAGGCGTAGTACTAAAGAAGTCGATGACGTTTTCGAGTCACATCAGTAATACATTACGTAAAGCGAAATTTGTACTTTTCAAATTATATCCGCTAATTAATTATAATATATAATAAGCTTACATTGTATAAAGTTTGTATTAGAACGATACTCACTTATGCGTGCGTCTCTTTCGCACAGATCAGCGAGTCTCAACTGGACCGTTTGCAAAGAGTCCAAAACCGGTTCCTACGCATGGCAACAGGCGCCCCCCGGTACATGCGAAACATCGACTTTCATAGGGACTGCGAGCTCGTCACCATCAAAGCCTATATCAAGGAACTCGTAGAGAGATTCTTTGATAAAGGCAAAAATCACCCAAACCCTCTTATCCAAAAGGCCCTGGACTATGATCACGACGCACAGACTTTCCGACACCCGTATAAATGGCCTAAGTATATCTTAGCCGATCCCGTTGACCCGATCACGAAATACGTAACGTACTGTGTGTATGTAAACACAAAACACACGCACCCGCGAGATTAGTATCGCACCGGGGTCGACGCCGGCGCCTACCCCGAGGTCCCACATCCGACACGACAACACGTACAGACGTACAGACCGACCCTAACAATAGACCGGACCCGAACCCGAGTTCGAGTTCGCATCCTAGTAGACTAGGTTCACTTCCAAATAGTGTCCGCGACCGCGATATTGATATAGAGAGCTCTACCAATACCGCGAACCTCATCGACATTAGGACTTACGCGCGCGAGTCATACCGACCGTACGCGGAAGGTGAAAGGGACGGCCCTCTCAGTACCGATATCGTACCGAATCAAAACGAGAGCTCCTCTATCGCGATACGCCGCATACTCGCACGCCGCTAGTTTCTGCTAACGCGCGCGAGCAACCTCACTCATCAGCGAGTGAGGAAGGGGTCGGACCCCCTAGCAGGAGAGACCCGCTCCGAGATCGAGAGAGATCCGTAGCTGTCCCCAATATCCGGTCTGAACATCACCCGGGTGATGTTAGGGAGGGTCAAACCCTCCCATCGACTCTTAACAAATAAACTAGCCACCAGGCTAGTTATAGTCCGATTTAGCTACAGCAGTCTTAACCCGACCCTTTCCCACACACGGAAAACTGAAATATTCAGGTTACGTACTTGTTAGCTATTTCTGTAATTTTTATTTGTTTAAATATTCCCTCATGACATTTTATGGTTATTACTTCTGTTTTATAACTTTAAAGAATTTAAAGAATAATAATGTAATTATAATTGTAAATAAATGTGGATATAAATTGTAAATAAAGTTACTTTTTACACAGTATAATATCGTCTGGGTTTTATTTGTAGCTGTTATTAGTTAAATCGTTATAGGCGGCACTAAGTGTAAAAGAATGATAAGTCACAAACGGTTTTAATGTTTCAAGTGTCTAAAGTATCTGTAACTATTTTAAACCTTATGTGATATAATATCAAGGAATATAATGTCAGTAGTAATTGTGTCGTTATATTAATGGTGTCCTGCAAATAGAAAGCGAGTCTTTTATTAAATCTCATAACTACCGACATGTTGTTTTGTGTTATTTCCCAATTAATAAACAATATTGACTAATCTCTTTGTTTTATATTTTGAACTGTGATAGTGATAAAGATCTTTCTAGAAAATGGAATATTTCTATCTACCTACCTTTAATTGCTTGGTTAGGTTGACATAAATGTATTTGCTATAACAATTACATGTTCGAATTGAAATATCAGTACCTAAATAAATTCCTGGTAATAGATTAATCCCGATCTGACAATACACATATTTGTACACTGTTTTATTGGGTCGACTTTACAATTACAATACACTTTTAATTTTGATATTCTATAACCTATCACCCTTATCATTCCTTCCACGAGGTGTGTGGCTGCGTGCGGATTGGCGGCCGGCGCGCGCGCACACATTACAACCTTTCAAATAAATTAATACGTGTTTTGCACATGAATTCTCTGATATTCGGACTTCGGAGATTCATAACTTTTTATTCCCAAGTCCTAAAAATATCATATTTTTTTATATAATAACTTTTTAAGTATAAAACCATATATGACCATACCATGTAACTTGGCCGCTCTTGATCAAAAATCGGGCAGGATTCGCCAGTGTACTTTGAACACACTTACACTTTCTTACACTCGTGTACAGTACAGTGGGGAGAGAGTAAGTAAGTAGTAATTATAAAGTAATTTAATTAAAGAAAGTATTTATTGATTTATCAAATAAATACTTTTATATTTGCCTTTAAAAGTGTACTACCTCGGTATGTATCGATAGTACTTATTAAGTATGTTACATTTAATACATAGGCTGCACTAAAAGTATCGGGAATGGAATATTTCCACTGTTCCTGTCATATTAAAATCTTTTTAATTTAAAATTCCTTGGTTTTAAAAATCGAATACCGTTTATTTATTTAAAAAAAGATTCTCGGTCTTATCACAAGGTCTTGTCAAACTTGTTTAGTCGTTGAGAAAATGTAATTGACTCGAGAAAATTCTAGAGCGATGATTTATTATGACTTTCGAAGTGGTTTAACACAAAAACAGTGTGTTGACCGGATGATTTCTGCATTTGGTGATGAAGCCCCATCCAAAACCACAATTTATCGCTGGTTTGCTGAATTTCAACGTTGACGTGTCAAGCTCAGTGATGATCCCCGTCAAGGTCGTCCAAAAACTGCAGTCACCCAAGAAAACGTTGATGCTGTGCGTAAGCTGATTGAGGAAGATCGACATGTGACATACCGCGAAATTCAGGCAACTTTAGACATTGGCATGAGTCAAATACAAATAATCTTGCATGAAAAATTAGGTGTAAAAAAGTTGTTTTCCCGATGGATACCGCATTTGCTCTGTGAAGAGCAAAAAGCGGCTCGCGTTACTTGGTGCGTCAGAACTCTCGAAAGATTACACGAAGGATCCTCAAATGCTGTATACAACATCGTATCAGGTGACGAATCCTGGATATACGCGTACGAACCCGAAACAAAAAACCAGTCACGAGTTTGGGTGTTCGAAAATGAGTTAAAGCCAACAAAAATTGTTCGTTCATGGAGTGTTGCAAAAAAAATGGTGGCCACGTTTGTCTCCAAAACCGGCCATGTTGCGACTATTCCTCTTGAGGGACAAAGAACGGTTAATGCAGAATGGTATGCTAACATTTGTTTGCCACAGGTCGTTTCTGAACTCCGTAAAGAGAACTGCAACCGCCGCATCATCCTCCATCACGACAATGCGAGTTCTCACACCGCGCACAGAACAAAAGAGTTTTTAGAGCAAGAAATCATATAATTATTAGACCATCCGCCGTACAACCTCGACCTAAGCCCTAATGATTTCTATACTTTCCCTAAAATAAAGAATAAATTGCGTGGTCAGAGATTTTCATCACCTGAAGAAGCTGTGGACGCCTAAACGGCCATTTTGGAGACCCCAACTTCCGAATGGAATGGTTGCTTCAATGATTGGTTCCATCATATGGAAAAATGTGTCAAATTTCGCGGAGAATACTTCGAAAAGCAATAAATACATTTTTAAATAGTAATGTTGTGTCACTTCCTTGATTCCCGAAATTTTCAGTGCCGCCCTCGTATCCATGATAATAATTATGTAGTTATAGTTTATTATATTTATCGTTTAATATTATATATACAATATTTTAAATATTAATTAGTTGCTGTATATATGTATTACCTATTATTTTATTTTCATTTATTTATTTTATTTTAATATAATCATACTCAACTCCTAATTAAATTACTAATAAAAAGATTTACACAACGGATAATTTAAACAACGTTGCTGTCTTTGTCTGTCAAGTGACTTTTCACACGTATCGGACAGAGACAGCAACGTTGTATTGGTTATCCGTTGTATAAATATTTTTATTAGTAAGTGGGTGGGTATTATTGTTTATAAAATTTTAGATATACTTTAAGCACAGTACCCGTCTCCAGCAATTTAATCCTTTCTTTCAAAGGTTGTCTGCGAGAAATTGCTGTTTAGTGATATGGCCGCCATTGTGTACTTTCGTCTTGTTCAGTGTATAGTTTGTATTTTGTATGTATATGTAACTGCTGATTGTGCACAATAAAGTATAATTTCATTTTATTTCATTTCATATTTTCATTAATTTAAAAAAAATAGGTATAACTTACCTACTTATATTAAATTTGATAATACCTTTTTGTTGCCCAAATAATTTTACGTAAAAGCGTTGTATCCACATATGCACCATATTGTCCAGGACGAGATAAAACTAAAGAGTTTACAAGGGGATCCATGTAGGATGCACTTAGCTAACATAAAATATTTGCTTAAGGCGAGTGGTCCATAATACCTGCAGAATGTTAGCTTGCAGCCATCTTGAAGCCAAGAGCAGTTTTATGATATTCGCAAGTAAACTGATAGTAAAACTAAAGGTGCATTTATACGGACAATTTTTGAGTAATAATTGATCGGCAATACGGATGGCAATTGATGGGAAGTCAATTAGTAAAGATAGTTTCTTGGAGTTGCTCCATATCGTAATTGCAAAACATATTTCCAATTTGATACTTGTTGTTGTTGCCGTAAATTGCTATATATTTTATCACGTCGCAATCGACCGTAATTGCTCATACTTGATCAATTTTTGTTGCCCATGTAAGCGCACCTTTAGCTTTAGAAGGATAATATTCCTTGCATTTAGTCTTCTTTAGTTTTCACCAGTGACTTTGAAACTTGACAATTTTTAAGCATTACATATGCCATAATGGTTTTTTAGATTTTATGTATATAGTATATAGGCTATACAGGATGTTTTCGAAACAAAAATAAATATTCAAGATGCGAGATCAGTATTCGATTAGAATCATAACCATCATACTGCGCGGTGAGCGCGTGATCAAAGCCGCCTCTAGTTTTCCCGAGTACATTGGTAATGCAGTGTTACCGAACCAAAACGTCAATAAATATGACCATTGACCTGCAAAGCTGGCGCGGAGTACGGCTACGTAGTAACAATTAAGTATTATCTGTTTTTTATCAATATTCGGAATCCATCTTGAGTCAGGCACCTGTCTTTTCGTCCACAAGCCCGCGCTTTTGGTTGCCTCCGCGTCAGAGCCCCCTCTACTCACTACTTTCCACTACCACCTATGATCTCACTTTGTGAGGGGACTGATTGTTGGTTCATCATTATAGCGTCGTTTGTCGCGCCGTTCACAAGTCTTACTTGTTTTTATATTAAAATCGTTTAGTTTTAATATTTTTTAGTTAGTTATTAATAATTAAACTTAAATTGTTACACATATTTTAAAATTTTAATTGAATATTAATACAAATTTAAAGTTAAAATCTCTCGGTTAAAATCATGGAAGATCAAGAATTGCGTATTAATAATTTTGAAATGGCGGGCGGTACGAAGTTTGATTGAAGTTGATAATTCTCGAAAGCGCGTTCGCTCTGTTTCACGGGATGTTTGTGATCAATGTGAATCGTCTAATAGTGAAAGTGATTCCTCGAGCCCTAGCTCAGCTAAAAGAGCAAGAAAACAACCAGATACTGTGAGTACCTACTGCACATTTCGAATTTTTATCGCAACAAGTTGCATATCTAACGGATCTTATTGCAATAAATAGCGAAGTTACTGATAATTCGAACGCTATTAATGCATGCATCGAAAAATCCACTACTTCAAATGATTTATTTTTGCGACGCCCGGAAGGCATTAAAAATGACCAACTTAGTATACTTTCTGAACTAAGTAAAGATCCAATTTACCAAAAAGCAGATGATTCATTCTTGACAAAAATAAATCGATTACAACGCTTTAAATGTAATGATTGGTATGCAATTCGTTTTATTGATACACAAAAGAAATATTTAGCTACCCCCGGTTTTGTCGAACTTAACGTAAATGATGAATTGAAGCAATTTGAATCGAATATGTTAAAAGACGATTCACGTTCATATTTTACTAGAGCGTTCATTTGCTGGATTAACGAATGCTATCCTTCAGCAAAAACAGACATTGCAAAATACTTTACAAGATTTAGTCGATTGGGCTAGTGAATCTAAAAATTCATTAACACCTAATTTAACCTCGTTGTTTAATAAAATAGAAGCATCTTTTTCTAAAGAGTCTACGTATAGTAAAATATCGGATGACATTTTGCAAATAGTATGTGGTGGTAGGCGAGCCGATTTTATTAATTTCCGCCGTGATAGCTTGCTCCACCATATACCCGAGGATTATCATCGCGACGTCTTACATAAGATTCCCCCTAGCTCAGAATATTTATTTAATGAAGAGTCCGTTCATAATTACCTTCAAAAAATAAGGGGGGGGGGGGGAGAAATAAATTACATCCTCTAGGCCAACTGCGTTATCCAATACCAAAGAAAATTTTTACCGAAATCAACGGCCGGCAGCAAACAAAACGATGAAACATTTTTTCGTCGAAAGGGCTAAGCGTGCACCCCATCCGTTAAACCAACCTAGGAATAGACAATGTAATGCTCACGAAAAGCAAAAAGGTAAGAAAAGTCAGTCTAAATCTTCATTCAAAAATAAACATCGCCAATGACTTGCGGACATTTCGAGGCGGCTGTCTAAAGCATTTTCTAAGTACTTGGAGCAATTTAGGTGCACCAAAGAAAATATGTCAACTTCTGGACGGTGTCCGAATTCCATTTATTATAAAGCCGCCTATAATTTTCCCGAGTACATTGGTAATGCAGTGTTACCGAACCAAAACGTCAGTAAATATGACAGTGCAAATACAAGATGTGCTAGAGTAGAGGGGTCCTGGAACAAGCGGAGCAAACCCCCAGCTACCTTTCGAAGTTCTTTTTGGTACCGAAGCCGGATGGAACTTCCCGTCCAATCTTCAATCTAAAACGACTGAACCAATTCATAGAAATAAGACTATTACAACTCTTTAACCACATTAAAAATAAAATCAAAGGTAAAATTATACCTGAGCCAGGCTTAAGTTCACGTTTCTATATTGAAAACACCGAATTTTTAAGGACCCACGATATACGTTGTGTAGTGTATCTCGACGACTTCCTTTTCGCTCACCAATCGAAAGCCCAACTCCAAGAGGACATGGCATTAACAAAAAAAGATAGTGCAAGTTATGGGCTGGTCAATCATTTTCAAAAAGTCCGTTCTAGCTCCGACACAATGCTTGGAGTTTCTCGGCATAACATGGGACACATAACGCAACGCAAAGTCCATGTCCGAGATGAAGTGTCTATCGCTACGCAGGGTACTTCAAAGCAGCTTTGAACAGGCAAATGGTATCCCTCAAACAGTGTCAATCGCTAATGGGGAGATTCAATTTTGCAACTTTCGTAACCCGAAGGGGTCAGCTTCATTGTCGAAGGATACAATATTTCAGTCGGCAACTATCCAAACATCACCCTTATCGCCTAGTAAGTATTCCACAGCCCGTTCGCGTAGAAATGCTTTGGTGGACAAAAGCAGTGGGAGGATACATGCCAATACATATAAGCGCAACGACACACCTACTGACCACAAACGCATCCGACATCGGTTGGGGAGCGCAGATAGACGATACGGTAATAACAGGCTCATGGACGAAAGAACAACAATCGTGGCATGTGAACCAAAAATAAATGTTTGCGGTTTACGGAACAATCGTACACGAACAGCTTCGTCTTCAAAATACCCAGATACATCTGGGTATTTTGAAGACGACTTCTTCCGAAGACTTCTTCAAACAGATAATCGGACAGGGGTGTCTTACATAAACAAATAGGGAGGAACAAAATCCAAGAGTCTCCTGAAACAGACCCAACAACTTCTACCACTCCTAGATGAACTGAATGTGCATTTAATAGCGCAATATTTTCCCGGCAGATTCAATTGTGAAGTGGACGCTCTATTTATAAGGTTTGTCCCGAATGGCATCTGACAGCTACAGCAAACACAGAGATATTTCAAATGTGGGTCACCCCGGAGATAGATCTTTTTGCGTCCAAAACTGCACATGTCGTACAGAGGTATGTATCGGTAGACAAATTAGACGAGAAAGCATGGCTCTTCCCTACGCCAAGACTAATCCCCAGGGTATTACAACACTTGAACCAGTCGTAGGGACGTTATATTTTTATAGCCCCCAACTGGAACAAAGTGTTTTGGCAGGCCGATGTTCGCCACCGTGTTCTTCGGCCTCCGTACACGATTCCAGACTTGCCACGTGTTCTCCTGGATACGAGAACAGGAATTCACCCTCCATAAGTTCAAGACCTACAGCTGGAGGCTTGGCTAATTTTGGGTGGCAAGAAGTGTTGACAGACTGGACAGAAGATGAACAAAAGTTGCTAATGTCAAGTTGGAGATCATCAACAATAAAACATATAGACCTGCGTGGGACAGATGGAAGAAATGGTGTGAGTCTCATTCTATAAACTTTAAATTCCCTAATGCTGATCAAGTTGCACGATATCTTGCTTATCTACATTGTATCATAGGTCTCTTATATATAATTATTTTAGTTCATAAATCGGTAATATCTACTTTTACGCATTTAACATCTAACATTGATTTATCTTCAAATTTCTTTATTAATCACGTTCTAAAATCTATATCAGTAGCTCGTGAAACACCATCTAAACCACCTATATGGAACCCTAAACAATAGTTAATTCATATAGGTGTTTACAATTTAGATGAAAATAATTTATATCAAGTGTCACGACATACAGTTACACTTCTACTCCTAGCTTCTGGCCGCAGAGTTCACGACCTCACTTTGTTACGCGTAGATAATCAAAGCTTAATTGGTGAAGGTGGTACGGTACAATCATATTATGGCCTGCATTTTGATCGAAAACTGATAATTACAATTATAGGCAGTCGGGATGGAGACTAAAATAACATTCTATTAAGAGGTTAGTATAATTTTCTGGATAAGGCGTTTGATAGAGTTAGGTGCTGATCGTAGGAACAATGTAAACCACTTATTTATTACCGCTAGAGGTGATGTTAAACCTGTTTCTAGGACTGTTATAGGGAATTGGGTTAAATCTCTTTTAAGTGAAGCTGGAATTGAGGCTACTCCTGGTTCAGTACGGTCAGCAGTAGCTTCCCTTAATTTTGTTGAAAATTTCCCTATAGATCAAATTCTTAAAAGTGGTAATTGGAGATCTGTTCACTTTTTTATAAATAAATAACATAATAGACCAAAAAGAATTAGTTTATTGTAATAATGCATATCAGTCATTGTCATTATCTAATTATTATGATCCTGTAAATTAGATTTTGATTTATACTTATTATAGGAATATTAATAAAAAGAAAATCATATGTACTTGATGATATTTTGGCGTTTCTCTATTTTTACACATTAAAGCGTCTTTAGCTTTACAACACCAGGTGATAACAAACAAATCACTCAAGATGAATTACGGATATTGATACAAAACAGATAATAGAGTTTTACCTAAAAACAAAACTTATCTATTATCTTTTCATCAATATTTAGAATCCAGGTAATGGCTACCTGGTGCATCATGAGTTCTATAATGATGAACCAACACTCAGTCCCCTCCAAAGTGAGATCATAGGTGGTAGTGGAAAGTAGTGAGTAGAGGGGGCTCTGACGCGGAGGCAACCAAAAGCGCGGGCTTGTGGACGAAAAGACAGGTGCTTGACTCAAGATGGATTCCGGATATTGATGAAAGGATAATAGGTAAGTTTTATTTTAGGTAAAACTCTCTATTTTAATCTGTGGTACGACAATACGAGAGTGTCCATGCTCAGGGAGAGTTTCCAGCGAATGTGATTTGTCTGTTAATTACTAAAAATTTTAGTTATGAATACTGTCATTACTCACTTAATATTGTAACCTAATATTTTGGTTTAAATATTTAATTCGGAAAAAATACGTTCTGTATAGCTTAGTGAGACTATTTATCATCCTGAAAATGTACAGTTTCAACGTGAATAGGGGTACACAGAGTTCATTCAGTCACGGCTATCTAATGAATTTAATTGAAATGTAAAAACATCTTTAGGTTTTACTCATTGGAAAGTTCCAGAAAAGCCCAGTATTTAGTTTTCTAAACATTTAATAACAGCTAATAACAATTAGTTAAGATTTACAATAAGTTAGATTCTTCCAAAAGGGAAGTACGGAAAATTACATAATAGTACCTCTGTTATGAACTTATGACAAAGGACCAAAAGGACAAAGGGTGTGTGTCAGACACACATATCGCAGTATGGCGGTAAAAACACTTCAAGGGCTGTTACCTCAGGGAACAAGAACTTTTTCTTGTACATTGTATAAACTATAATGTCTTATCTTCATGTTTGGCATTGGTCAGAAAACTAAGATAGCGGGTTGGATTCCGAAGCAAGCAAATGATAAGTATTATATTTTCCACCAAACATTTTTTTTTCAGTAAATACAGATCGTTATTGATCCCACAAATTATTGTTGGCACAATTTATATTCGACGCCTCCGTGGTCTAGTTTAGAGCTTTTGGGGGTTCGATCTCCGCGTTGGAACAACAAAAAATGTTGTTTTCAAGTCTGGTTAGGACAATTCAGGCTAATCACCTGATTGTCTAACAAAATGTCGATCGATACGCATGGAAAGTCGGTCCTACGTGATATCGCACCTACACAACCGAATACCTTCACGAATAAAGCACTATCATACTTTGACTGTATTTAAAAAACAATTGGCTCAACATATTTTAAATGAACATTAAATTAATGTTATAGTTTTAAGTTTACCCACTTTATATAATTACTTAAATTTCATATTTGCTTAGTTGTGCCTAGTTGCTGGTCGAACTGATATTTTACTTATTATTAATTATTATATTGTGTTCCTGCATATTCAAAGACTTGACTGTTATGATTGCGTATGAATATTTTTGATACTTACTAGCTTACTACCCTACATACATGTAATGTAACCTAACCGTCATCTTGTTTTCTCTATTTTGGTTCATTCTTTTAATATTGATACTATTGTTTGTGAATTTTAGCATCGTTATGTATAATTACTGTTGAATTTCTGACGACGAACGAATCGTTGTATTTAGACAACTAATGAATACCATATTATCATGTAAGTGGCAGATTCGCCTTTGTTGATAATAAATAATATTTAAACGTATATCTCGCTAGTCGTGTCAGTCATACGTCCTACTGGGTTACCAGAGTCAAGGAAGAGAGAGTGCTCTATAGTATTACGCACACAATTGGCACTATAAAATAACTCCCGCGTCAGCTACGTCTGGTTTTAATGAAACCGGCCACCGTCACCGAAATCGGTGTGCCATTGGCACAAATATACCGAGAGAGATATTTTTCCTACCTACAAATATATATTTTTACGGACGTTTTATACGAGAAAAATATCCTAATTCCTGATAAAACCTGTGTGTCAGAAGATTCCAGAAAAGACATCATTACATTCTTCATCTCCATAATGCCCGTAAAAGTCTCCAAAACTCCCACCTTTTCCGTAATTGATAAAGTTCGAAATAAAAACAATCATTCAATAATCACTAGAAATATTTCCAAACAACAATCTGGGAATCCGATTAATTGGTTCTGAACAATAGGTATAAAACGGTTTTATATGGGGTGCTGCGAAATGTCTCTGGGGTAAATCTGATACATGCCGTATACGGCTACCTATTTTATATGGTAAGGTTATAATAAAATAAATAAAATAAAAATAAAAAAATAAAATAAAAATTATAGCAAAATCTGTTAAAAGTAATAAACATTTTGATTTATTGCTTCCAAACGGCGTTTTATATCTACAGGGTGCGGCAAAATGTACCTGGGGGGAATCTGAAACATACCATATATTGTATTTATTTGGTGAGGTAAGTAGATATTTTTATGAAATTTTATTTTATGGAATAGACGGCAAATGGTTCGCCTGATGGATCCCGAATTACCGTTGTCGCAATGGACAACAACAGGGGGTACAGTACAGCGATTTGAAATACAGAATTTCGGGTATCGACTACATATAAAAATCAGAATATATATACATTAATTAAAGTAAATATTTTACACTAGACGCGTTACGTTACGTTACGTTACTTGACGTTTTACGCGTCTTCGTGCACTCAAAAGGATATCTCGCGAGAACCGTACCTGTATAATAGGTAGGGATTTGGATGAGTGATAAGTGAAGCCGATAGGAATGAAGCTATAGGTACCCCACGCCACTGGTAGCTTATGTCCTTCCCCGTGGTCTAATCTATATCTGTTGCAAATTTCATCAAAATCACTCCAGTAGTTTTGGAGCGCTTTCAATACATACAAACAAACAAATGTTTCTTCTTCATAATATTAATATAGATGTAGTCTTTTTTTTTTCAAAAAACTAGGGACTATTGATTTGAACTATTGTATGTAGGTACCGTAGGTAGATACGAGACAATGCGCTACAGATAAGTTAACAAAACCGCCATATTTTATTCAAATATATTAGTTGTTTCCTTGTGTACATGTCTTTGGGAATTTGACGCGTATCATAGTAGTGATGATACCTATAATGTAAATGGGACAAATCGAATGTCCCTTAACTTCACAGATTTTATTTTATTTTAACTCAAGTTTAATGATCTCTTAAATAGAAATGAAATTATTAAGTTTTTTAAGGTGGTTCATTATAAGTTTAAGACTTTTTTAATAGCTTGTAAACAAGAAAGAACTTGAATTTTGTTATTGAAAATTCAACTTTATTTTATGTAGGTATGCATTTCTATAACTCGTAATAGTTAGGGTCAATTCACACCGAAATGAAATGACACATGACGCTGCGCTGAATTTTTAAGATAGCTATTCAAAATTGAACTTTATTAATTACACAAGAAGATACACGTTTCATTGTAAGAGTTCGAATGTTGTGTTGTACCGCGCTGCACAGCGCACGTGCAATGTATAATATGTTATGTCATATGAAACGTTTCTTTTCGTGTAGGTAGTCAATAAAGTTCGATTTGAATAGGCTCTATCATAAGAATGGAGCGCCGCGGCGCGTCGCGTGTCGTCGCGGTGTGAACTGTCTCGAGTAAACACTTGTATGTTTTTACTTTTGTATGAAATATAATTGCTGTCTTGCTCTATTAAAATATTATTTTAATAGAGCAAGACAACAATTATATTTTACTAGCTTTTTCCCGCGGCTCCGCCCGCGTGGAATAGTGTTCTTGGAGAAAAAACTTCTTCAGCAAATAACTAGGGAGGCCGGTAGCTCCCCGCATTCTACTATGTCCCTGCATTTTAAATCCTTAATATCTTCGAAAATATTCATTGAAATTACATGGTGTAAAGGACAATATTGATCTATATTAAATGCAAAATTTATTTAAGGTACTTAATTGGATAAGGATTAATGCTGTATTGCTTAAAATCGCTTCCTAAATTCGAAAAGCCATTACTTCTCGTAGAAAGTAAAGGATAAAAAATATGGTTATTGTAGGTTATCCCTAAGAAATATACATATACCATCGCGTACTTTTTTGTAGACATTTTTAAGGTGTACAATACTGTAGCACATTATTTTGATCTATCTCGTAGGGTTCAGCGTTTGCAATGTGATCGTAAAAAAATATGTTTATTTACAACATTAGAAACCTCTAAAATGATCAGTGTTTATATAATATATTATGCATGATATATACTTTACCTTCCTCTTGAATCACTCTATCTATTTATTATAAAAACCCGCATCAAAATCCGTTGCGCAGTTTTAAAGATCTAAGCATACATAGGGACAGACAGAAAAAGCTATTTTGTTTTATACTATATAGTGATAATCTTAATAAAATATAGAGGTGAAAATCTAACACACGAGCATCGACTTTTTAAATAGCTGCCGTGTTTTGAGTGTGTTCAGTGCTTTTTTTCCGGCCGGAGAGATTCCGGATGCATGTAGTCCGAGCCAAAAATTCGGGAAATAATTCTAACCTATTTACAGTCCACTTTCACATGTGACGGAAGTGAATCGAGAAAACAATAAAAAGCACTTTAAATAATAATAATATAACCATCCAAAAAATCGACCCCACCAACCAACAGGTTTCAAATCTATCTCAGTCAATATCTCTTGCCATGCTGATTATTATTTAGTATGGTGATATTCACCTCGGGTGTGGGGTTTTGACAGATTAGCGAACGCACGAGCGCGATGTAATGTAATTTATACATATAAAGCTTTCTCTTTCATCACTCTATCCATTGTTGGAAACTTGCGATTGGTTAGTTTAAAAGATCTAAGCGAACAGGGAACTAAGGGACTTCATTTTATACTGTATCTAACTAGTCTTCTTTTTCTTTTTTTTTTAAGCAATGGCATAGCTTTTATCGCGGGCTTTGAGCGCGGCGACCGAATCAAGAAATTCCGTAACGAAAATAAACCTAACAGTTAACACCCCCCACTCCGACCGATACAGCGGTGCGGCGTTGAAAGCCGTGCATCGTCTAACGTCGTTTCAGTTCGGCAGACTTCGGCACGGTGTCTGTGTGCGTGCGACTAGACGTATGCGTGTAGACTTACTATGCAATAGCTTTACCGCGGCAGTCCCCGAGTGCCACACGTATTTATTTTTGCATATTTTTACTAATAGTAAACCTACTTTAACAGAATATCACTGAAAATCTTTACACAGTATAAAATGAAGTCGCTCAGTTCCCTGTTCGATAAGATATTTTAAACTAAGCAGCGGATTTTAATGCAGTTTTCAGCAATGGATGGAGTGATTCAAGAGGAAGCTTTATATTTACATAATATAAAGGTGTATTCATTGCATCCATGCGCAAAGCTGGATTTAGGTCGCTAATTTACAACAATAAAAATAATATTCCAATTTCTGTCAAAATGCCACTCCTGAGGTGAATGTCGCCATACTAAAATATAATGATCAGCGTGACAAGAGCTATTGAAATCTGTTGGGGGTGGGGGGTGTTGTTGGTTAACTATTCTCGTAAAATGAACTAAATACAAAGAATATTGGTTTCATCGACTGTCGTCGGCCATTAGCCTCCAATTTAAAAAAAAAAATTACATGGAACAGTTGTCTTTGTCTATATTTAAATACTTTAGGGTTGCCAACCGTCCTGTTTTTCCAGGACATGTCCTAGTTTTTGCAGCTTCCTGGATTTTTAAAGTACCCTGATAAGGTCATGTATTTATTTTATTTAAATACTTTTGACAAAATATGATTATTAGCTTTAAATATTTTTTTTTACATTTGACCCAATTTTTATACTTTAACTGTTGCAACTCTGCCGACTCTGCGTCCTGTTTTTAAACTGAATTGTCCTGGCTTTTCCAACTTGAAATCCTAGTTTTTAAATTTGGGCTTGGCAACCCTAAAATAATATGTCGTAATATTAAAGTCACTAAATGGAAAATAGGAGTTTTGCCGGGGAATTCAATGGGTGACGTTGAGGATTTTGTATTTATTACATAAATTTGTGTTATTTCGGTACTCAATGTGTAATATTGGTAGAATATTAACCATTAAATATTCGTTAACGTGCACAAGTGTGGGCAAGTGGTACAACTTCAAAAAACGTGCTATTTTGTGTTCCCTCCAAAACTCCCTAGAAACTTTCAGTAAAGCTTCTACTACTTTACTGAATCGACTACTTGACTCATTGACTGCACTGACTATCTATTTGGACTTTGACTAGACTTTAGCTTTGACGATTCAGGAATACGGTGTTGAAAATTGAAACGAAAATTCTATTTCAAATGGTCTTATACCGAAAATATCGAGCTAATAAAATAATTGTTTTACGAATTCTAGATTGTAAATTGAACTACAAGTATCAACTACCATTCAAGTCTTATCTAATGATATAATATTTAGAAGTAGGTATCAGGTGAATGGCTTCCGAGACGGTAAGCTCTTTTGAAAAGAGTTGATTTCGCCCGCTTGTTGCCAAGATACCTAAAGGCCCTAGCGCACACTATGCTTTTTATTCTTATTTACGTCAAATTTTTGCCGACGGTGTGCAACACATTTATATAGTAGTAGTAGTACCAGGATCCGAGCAGCGAATCGCATATTGCTAATAAAGCAATTTAAGCCACCACCACACGCTATAGTGCGTTTACGAATAAAATATTCAAACAAATGTTTGTATTAAGCTATAATTATTCAACCTTCGTCTTGCACTGAAAGCTTATTTTAGCTGCAGATTACTATATGTGTGTGCAGTACTATATACAGCTAAAATATTATCTTTCCCATATTTAAGATTAATATTATATTAAGACATATTTTAATATTATCGTCCAAACTCCAAAGCTATTATAAGCACAAGGTAAACTAATAAGATATTCTGATTACAAGACAATAAACGTTGATTAGCATTCCGAACAGTCCCAAACATCGTGTAGGTAGGAATATCCTGTTATTAAAATTTAAATCATAATAGAACAGAGTACCTACCAAAATTAGAACATAATATTATTAATACTAGAGTAAAACTCTAGTATAATTAACTTAATATACGACGTATTATTTTAATATAAAGTTAAATTAACCACATAAAATCCTTGTCGTTTCCTAGACCCTAGTAGGTATGACATAATCATACAATTTATTAGTTTAAATGTTCAACGATCATCGATTGATTTTCAATCATCATCAGAATTTAATTTATGTAATTCTCATATTATTAAAGCCAGTTATTTATTTTACTAATAACTAAAAACTTTAAAAGATATTAATAAAATAATTATTGTAACGGACCAATATGGAAAGGGAGATGACATCTAAAATATTTAGTTTCATTAATATACTCAGACATATTGAGGCATTACTACTTGGTAAATGTAAAAAATATAATATTTTATGTTTAGTTTATTAATGAGATACCTACATCTAAAAAGTACAAAAAAGTTTTTTTTATAAATAAGCAAACAAAACCTACATAATTAGTTTACTTACATCAAAATATACAAAAACATGAATTATGGTAAGTATGAACTAAAACGCACAAAAATTGGACATTTACAAATATGTTCCTCCGGCCTTATACTACATACACCTAGGCGTGACATAACAGCTAGGTACGACTTTAGCGCATTTTCACGAAATTTTGTATACAAATTGCTGTACTTTTAAAACAATGACTTTTGATATACTGTTTAGTCTGAGAAGTTACTCGTATTAATTAAGAGTAGGTACTTAAATAAATTCAGTTATCTAGCATATTAGCGGCACAGTCCTGAATCGCGCTATCTAAGTTATTTCAGTTCGACGCTATTATAATTTTATTAATAAACAACCACCGAAACGACTACAGCGGGATTCGGCCTGACCGAGCACACCAACACCAGCCGCTCAGTCAGAGATTTTTCCTTTGGGGCTTACATAAAATCGATTATTCCCACTTAATTATACTATAATAGGTAATAGGTAGGTAATTTCATTTATTTAGGTAGCGGCTAGCGGCAAATGCACCACTACTAAGAAATCGTTAGTTTATAACGTGTGATGTGGTTTACACACGTATCAAAATACACTAAGAACACGAGTCCGTTTTATCAGAAAGTGATCCAAGAAAACTATTTCCTATTCACTTCTATTTTAAAAAGCTTTCCGAGATAAAGAAGCTTGAAATTTAGATTTAGTAAGGATCCATTAAATCTTGTCTTGATCTGTAAGCGTCAGTTCACCCCGAGAGGCGACGTGGTGAGACGCAGCGAGTACTTATTACCCGACTACGGCCAAGCCAAAAAGAAGGGTAGTGCTTTTGAGAGACTATGTCTGTATGTATGTAAATAATATGTATGTTTGTTCCACCGTAGCGCCTAAACTACTGGTCCGATTTTAATAAACGAGAAATCAATAGATATTTTGCAATAAGAGCCCGGGTAATATAGGTAGGCTACACAATTTACGAAGTCGGGTTATAGTTTTTAAGCTATTGCATAGCTTCTATCGCGGGCCTTGAGCGCGGGGACCGAATCCAGAAATTCCGTAACGAAAAAACCTCACGCTCCCGCATCGTCTAACGTCGTTTCAGTTCGGCAGTCTTCGACACGGCGTTTTATTTTTAAGATTTAAGACGGAAGTAAAATCTATCTCTGAACCAAATATTAAAGCAAGGCTAACGCCGTTTTAGTAAGGTCATTCAGAGGCTTTAGCCTCTGAATGACTAAAATAATTAAGTATACAAATCATAGATGACGCGAGTAACGCCGAAATAATTGATTTTACGGAGAGAAAATGTAACTACGTTACACGGCGTTGAAAGCCGTGCATCGTCTAACGTCTTTTCAGTTCGACAGACTTCGGCACGGTGTTTGTGTGCGTGCGACTAGACGTATCGTCTAAACTTACTATGCAATAGCTTTACCGTGGCAGTCCCCGAGTGCCACACGTATTTTTTTTATAAAAATTATAGTCTTAACCCAACCCGTGAGGAGGCGTGTCTAGCTTTGTAATACGAATGGGCGTGCGCTAGAATATTTTTTGCTCACGCTACTTAATAAGTTCATATTTTTATGTTTTCCGCTTTTATTAAATCTACTATTTAAAAGAAAGTCGTGGTAGTTACACTATTCATAACTCAAGAACGGCTGAACCGATTTGGCTGAAAATTGGTGGGGAGGTAGCTTAGAACCAGGAGACGGACATAGGATATTAAGTGCCCCGCAGAGTCTGTCTGTCTGTATATTCGCGATAATCTCAAAAACTACTGAAAGGATTTTCATGCCGTTTACATTCACCGACAGAGTGGTTCCTTAGGAAGGCTTAGGTCGATAATAATTAGTTACGGTTTTGTGGGAATTGTTTGATTTATGACGATAATTGTTGGTGTCGGAAAAAATTAAGCCGTCTGGGAACTTTTATTGAAAATGCGGCCTAACCTAACCCGTTGGAGATAAATAACAAAACAATATAATATGGTGGGATTGGTTCTTTTTTATAGGTCTACAAAAAAGTCCGCTATAGCATAGATATGTCTATCTTTTAAGTTTACTATATTCATTCTAAGTTTTAAAAATTGATCAGAAATAATGTGGTATTTTCAGAAGCTATTTTGACGGGGAATCAATTGGTGACGTTGTGGATTTTGTATTTTTCATAAATTTGTGTTATTTCGGTTCTTAATGTGTAATATTGGTAGAATATTAACCATTAAATATTCGTTAACGTGTACAAGTGTGGGCAAGTGGTACCAACTTCTAAAAACGTGCTATTTTGTGTTTCCGCCAAAACTCCCAAGGAACTTTCAGTAAAGCTTCTACCACTTTACTGAATCGACTAACATTACTCATGGACCGTACTGACTATTTATTTTTTGGACTTTGACTAGACTTTAGACTTGACGATATAGGAATACGGTGTTGAAAATTGAAACGAAAGTTCTAATTCCCGCCTTTTTAACTTGACACTGGCAAATGGTTATAAGCCGATGCCATATATAAATAAAAAAACCTGCACTTTCACGGATAGGCGCATAATCGCGGAGCGATTACATAAGGCATAAGGCGCGTCAGATATGGCATACCATGCAACTCATGCAGCTGCTCAGGAAAGCATTATTGATGACCATTTACTATCAGGGAATCTAATTTATAAGCATTTGACCGTTGTTATATTATTTTTCTTTTGCGCGTATCAAGTCGCGGGCAACATATACTTAATATTATTATAATAGTATTATGACATCAAACTGACATGTCATTGATAATTAATGTGACTGCATCTCATCATTATATTACCCACAAATACATCATGAGAACACGCAACCTGCTTATGAATTAGATTCTCTGACAGTAAATGGTCATCAATAATGCTTTCCTGAGCAGTTGCATCAGTTGCATCGTATGCTATATCTGACCAGCAGTCCAGCACTAAATTTGTGTCAGGAAAACAGGTTCAAATTCAAATTCAAATTCTTTATTAAACAGACACATAATAATACTATACAATAGAATATAGATTAATGTACATCACGTCAAACAAATCCCATGCTAACTTAAGACTTGTGTTAAGGCAATCAGACAACGGATACACAAATAAAAATTCTATACTATATTATATTATTACAAACACTCTCACACTACACAAACACACTAAAAATAGTTTATCAGGCATTGTCATTTTTCGGCGACGTGATGCGCGCTTCGTTGGGGAGTCTCTCCCGGAATCTTCGGTAAACTGCACCCGACGGCCAGAACGCCTCCACCTCGAGGGTAGACAAAAGTAGTGTCGGCACTCTCACCACAAAGGAACTGAAGTTGACCTTGTGGCGAGACAGTAGACGTTCGACCCTCAAAGGGTAGGTGGTCTTTTCACGGATATAGCTCACGACGTCCTCGGCCTCCATGGACCAGTGCAGGCGGGACACGTACCGCTGCGTTACGGGTACCTCACACGGGTATGTGGGGTGCGGTGCCGCGATGGTCGCGGACGGCAAGCTTCCTCTTTTTTCTTCTCTCCACCAGAATGAAGCCCTCCTCATCGTACCTCCTGCTCTTGTCCTCGGCCGGTCGAAGAGATTCAGCCTTGCGGCTCTCCTTGGCCTTGGGGCTCTCCTTAACCTGGTGGCTCTCAATCTCCCCCTTTGATTTCCGCGGGGGTGCGGGATAAGCGGCAACACTGGCATACTTTTACTGCTGAGTCGATGGACTTTTCAGCTTCGGCTCGACCGCTAGCGACAAGGCTTCGGCGGTTGGCGACCCGTCAAATTCCGCTGACATGACCAACGACGTGTCAAACTGCGCCCCGCGACACGTGTTTACGTAAGCAAACGGATGATCGGGTGACCTACCTAGAGAATTATTACTTTTTATTTGCAATAATTTGTTTTGCAAATCACCGATAGTATTTTCCGATACTTCCAATCTACCTCCCATCTCGTCCAGCTCTGTATTCAAGGTGTTAAAATTGCTCAGCAGGAAACGTCGACGTGGTCCATGGTAACCACCGGCAGCTTGTGGAGATTCTTAGCCACAAAGGCCGGCACGTCGTCAGGATCCGTCTGCTTCAACAGGTTAATGATGTCCTGTAAGCTACGTTCGCCCCCATATCTTCTTCGTGATGGTAACATCTGCGTGGGGTTGCCGAGCGCTTTACAGAGCATCATCTTGCCCGTGCAAATCTCCTCGTTGGTGTAGGTGGACTTGCAGAGCTGCACGATGCTGTCCTCGTCCATGGTGTTGATGACGTTCTGGATGAATGCCAGCAACTCATTCGCAATGAGCGCCATGGTGACGTAGCGGCAGCGAGCCGCGACTCGCGAATTTAATACTAATTACAACCGCTTGCTAGCGATCTACGCACGACACTCGAAAAGTGTTTGAAATGGTACGGTGAAGGAAAGACCAATAATTTTTTTTTTTTTTTTGTGAGCGAAATGCTCAAAGCGCATCTCCTCAGAGGTTATGATAGTGATTCAAAATTGAACTTTATTTAGTACACAAATGACAAAAAGATATACCTATAATAAGGTACCTACTTAAATTGCAAAAGTTTGAATTGCGAGCACGTCGTATCGCATCGCGGCACCATGGCGGCACCGCTCTTGCAATGAAACGTGTAGGTAGCTTTTTGTGGGTCTATCCAGTGGCGTAATTTAAAATATACACCATTGGTTAGCTAAAGAATAAGGCTGGAACTAAATGATCCGATTCCGATTCCGATCGCCGGAATCCGGCGGGCTTGGGAAAATTCAGAGCACTGAAAATAGAACTCTGCGCTAAGGTGACGCTGACGCCATGAGAGCTGCGGCACATGTGTACTTTGGCTATCCAAAATACTACTACTATTATAAATGTGAAAGTTTGTGAGGATGCATGGATGGATGGATTGATGTTTGTTACTCTTTCACGCAAAAACTACTGAACGGATTTCGATGAAATTTGGTAGGTAGGTATGGCAGTAGTTTAGTAGATTAAGACATAGGCTACTTTTATCCCGAAAATATTCCCGTGGGGATACTATATTTACGCGGGCGGAGGCGCGTTTGACTATGGATGTTGTCAGGCGTGTACATGCATATTGTTTTAGTGTGCGTGACTACGCTCCCTACGTTTACACACACAAGAGCCCCTATCCGTACATACATCCGCCGGGCCGTTCCAAGAATGCATTTTTGACAGATTTCAACCCCATACATTTAGCTAGCGTAAAATTGAAAAATAAATAATTAATAGTATTAAGGAACTGTAAAAAACGTAATTAGACCAGTCGTAGTATAAAACGTCTTATTTATATTTTTATTGTTTTTTTTTATATATTTTCTTTTTTAAATGTAATTTTTGATATTATTAGTTTTATTAGTATTAAGGTATATTATGTTGCACCTGAAACAATATTCATAGAATTTTTTTCTTTTTATTATGTTTAAAGGTAGGTACTTCACTTTGCTTTAGGGTGTAGGGTAATTTCTAAGGGTTAATGTATTTTATTTCTTTTTTTAATGTCATTAATTTTTATATTATTATTATTATTTATTAGTTTTATTAGTATTTAAGTATATTATATTGCGCCTAAAAGAATTTTCATAGCATTTTTTTCGTATGTTAGACAGTAAGGATGGTGTTCGGAAGTATGCCATATTTTTTATATTATTTTTTTTTTATTTTTTTAGGTACATCACTTTGCTGTAGGACGTGGCGTAATTTTCTATGGGCCGTAATCCGTCTTCTTTATGAAAGAAATGCAAAATCCACATCACCCATTGAATTTCCCGACAAAACTCGTTAATATGTTTATTTTTATATGGCATCGGCTTATAACCATTTGCGAGTGTCAGGTTAAAAAGGGAAACAGAACTTTCATTTCAATTTTTTTAACACCGTATTCCTATATTATCGTCAAGTCTAAAGTCTAGTCAAAGTCCAAATATATAGTCAGTACAGTCCATGAGTCATGTCAGTCGATTCAATAAAGTGGTACAAGCTTTACTGAAAGTTCCTAGGGAGTTTTGGCGAGAAACACAAAATAGCACGTTTTTAGAAGTTGTACCACTTGCCCACACTTGTGCACGTTAACGAATATTTAATGGTTAATATTCTACCAATATTACACAGTATTAAGAACCGAAATAACACAAATTTATGAGGAAATACGAACTCCACAACGTCACCCATTGAACTCCCCGGCAAAACTCGTTATTATGCTTAAATAAACTAGCAGCCTCGTTTCAAAATTCGACTTTATTCTGATACGTGTAAGTGCACCGTACACGGTTATACAAAAGTCAGTTTTTAATCACAGTTTACGGTTCACCACCGAGCTGCGGCGCGCCGCCCCCGTGGCAATTGTGAAAATTTGGATTTATATTATGCAACCATCCATCTTTACTCTTAAACAGTCAATGATTGATGATAATAATATATTTATAACCGTTTGAAGCGTCCTATAGACCCTTTTTGCTAAAATCAAAGAGTAAAGTCAAATGTCACATCAAATTTTTTATCTGTGTTACACCCAACCACAGACAAGGACAACCTGTTTTCAGTTTTGACAAACTAGGTAGTTAAAAGTTTTGATCGAGATAAATATGACGAGTCCAACAATTAAATAAAAATTAATCTTAATAAAATTAGTGATTTTAATCATGACTGTGTGGCGAAAACTTGAAAATGAAGATTGCTACGCTGTCGGTAAGTACTTTCCAAGTTATACAAAACAAAAAAAGTTATAAAAGTTTGTTGTTAAAGACTACAATGACTCCCGTCATACATCCCTCCCGCAGAGAGATAAATATAAACATTGTATCATATTAAACCAGCTCCAAACTACTAATAAAAACCATAATGCATTGACATACATAATTTTCAAATAATTGAATGTTATATCGCCATTTCTTTGATAAGGGTTTTCAAATTTTTTTATATGCAGTTATCAATAAATAATTTAAATTCTTATTTTGTTTTATCTCATGTAATGGCATGACTCCCTATCACGTTTGTACTGAATACTGTATTTGTTACAAACATAGAACAATCAAAACCCTTCGCTTCAAGTCCCTTTGTGGATATGAGGAAGAAACATCAAATAATTGTAAATTATTATGATGACGTTAATATTGCATTGTTCCTATTAGTTTTTATTAGAGGAAAATGTTTGTAAGGACCGATGCTATACATTATAACTGAATATAGTATTAAATAGACCATTAAAATTATTTAAAAATAATAATTATTAGTTCTCACTCCATAGAACCCCACCTAAAGGCCACAAATGGTCATATTTTGTGTATCCTAAGGGTGTAAGCATCAAATACATATAATATTTCCACACAATTTGACGTAAAATGATCATTAATGAATATTTTATCTTATACTTAAAATAAGCAAATCTTGTATATATCTTATATATATATATATATATATATATATATATATATATATATATATATATATATATATATATATATAAAATCAGAATCTCGAAATCGGCTTCAAGTATTTGCATGAAATTTAGTATGCAGGGAGTTTTGGGAGAGAAAAATCGATCTAGCTAGGTCTTATCCCTGGGAAACGGCTAATTTTTAAGTTACTTATGTATGTTTTCCTTTGGGTGCATATTAAAATATATGATTTTGTGTTCCAAATTTCAAATACGGTAGACGGCTTGGTTGACATTGGACTTTTTGCATTGTTGGCAAATTAGTGTCTCAGGTTCAAATCCCAGTCAGAAAAATACTTAAACTTTTACTTATGTGCAAATATAATTAGGTTTCAGTTATTAAATTTGTTTCATACAACTTACAGTAATCAGTAATGTTTATTGTTTTTTGATATCTTACATATTATGAAAAGTAACAACTCTTTATAGAATAGGAATGTTGCCTAAACATTGTTTTTTTGTCTATTCAAGCTAGACAACATGTTAATAAACAATCTTGAACCCATTTTCGTATATCTCAAAAATAAATAAAAATAAACAATTTAAATTTACAATAAAGAAAGGCAGTAATATATCGCTAGCAACCTATGACGTAACAAATTGTTTTGCGAGAGAGATGGGCAATATTTTTTATTTTCGTCTCTTCAATTTAAATAAATACCTATTTCTTTTAGATTTATATATCTTTAATCAACAATTTTAAAATTTAGTTTATAAATACGTGATACTCCACACTAGGCAACATGCCTATAGCGGATGTATTATTTTTCCAATTGAAAAAACTTGCCTTTTTATGAATAGTGTCATTGCAATAATACACTAGTTTTAGTTTAGGCTTGGTGCGTATTGGTATTAACATAATGTTTGCTAAGACAGTTACATAATGTAAATACCAGTACTGAATGAAGTGGTTAAATGTAAGTAAACCAATAATTAATCTGTTACATCCACTTTAACAAACCGTTCAGTCAAATGGTGCGTTACATGTTTTTTGGTCATTGTTATGAGCATTTATTATCGTAATATTAATTTCTTTTTTAACTTCAAACAATTTGTTACTTGATTTCAGATTTGACAAGTACAATGAATAATAATAGAAGATTACTGGCCGTCCTCTGAGGTTTTTTGTCGGTAGTTTATCTATTATATAGAGCTTTTGATTGGATGACACAAATGTGTTAACCATTGAAACACACTATTGAATAGACAAACTACCGACAAAAACCTTTAGAAATCGGGCCCTTTTGGATCGGTTACAACTTGCATAGAGCTATATTATGTCAAATGTCTGTCATATTTTGGCACTGTGTGATTGTGATTGGATATTTTTCTTGTTTCTAGGTACATATTAAATATATGATATAAATTAAAATAAAATTCCAATTTTATTCCCAATTTTTTCTGTAGTCAGAGACATCCATAAAAAAAAACTATCTCCCTATGTGTAGCCACATTCCATACTTCCTATTGTCCAATTGGCATGACGCTATCGATCGGATCAGTTAGAACTGACCTTGTGTGGGTGTGGATTGGCATGAGAGTTGTGTATAATATGGACGAACTGCGGGTTAAATCAAGCCTGCAGCGTCATGCCGATTGGACGACGGGGAGTATGTGTGGGTTGGATCCTAAGGTGTGCTTTAAAATTTCCATATTAAATCTTTATCCCTCTTACTTCTTATCTACGATTATTACCTTGAGCTAATAACGTTTTTTGGTAGCCGGGACCCCAAAGAAATATCTTAAACTGTTTTAATGAATAGTTGAAAGTTTGTATTTTAAAGCTGTTTGGGGAGATTTGCAACAATAATACTAGTTTATTTGTGCTAATCTGTTCAGAAAAACACTTCACAATTCAACAATCAAACAGGAAAAACAACGATTTATATCGGTGAGTTGATTGCATAGGCCATAGACTATGCAATCAACACACTATGCAGCATAGTGTACTATTGTGCTAGACTCGAGCTAGAGTCACCAAACACCCTGTATACTGTAGCATTTGACCATGAGAACATACTGTAGAAATCACAGTCAAGTCTTCCCCTTCTATATAACTAGCTTTTGCCAGCGGCTTCGCCCGCGTGGAATAGTGTTCTTGGAGAGAAAACTTCTTCAGCAAATAACTCTACTCACTGTTCAATATACTTCTGTATTCAATATTGAAAATGTTTTTAGGGTTTCGTACCCAATGGGTAAAAACGGGACCCTATCACCTCGACGCGACGTGCGAGACCGCTTGATATCTATCTCGTATGGTTCAGCCAGCGTTTCCAATGAAAGCGCAAAAAAATGTGTTTACTTACGACATTAGAAACCTCTAAAATTATCAGTGTTTTCTACTATATTATGCATGTTTGATACATATAAACCATCCTCTTGAATCACTCTATCTATTAAAAAAAACCCGCATCGCGTTTTAAAGATCTAAGCATACATAGGGACAGACAGAAAAAGGGACTTTTACGTCTGACGACGACGTTTTATACTATGTAGTGTTTTCTTTTATATGTGTGTGTGGCAGAAGTTATAATAATAATAATATCTATTGACACTTCACACCACGTCAATCTGGCCCTGTGCTAAGTATCCAAAGAACTTGTGTTACGGGTACCAGACAACGAGAAGTATAATTAATACTTTTATATTTATACTATACATATATTTGGGATTTTTATTATATTTAATATACATCCATGACCCAGGAACACAAAAATCTTCTTGTTCCCTTGGCGGGATTCGAACCCGCGACCTCCGGCTTGAGCGCTAACCCACTGAGGTCGTCGGAATAAATTAATATTACATAAATACATAATATTTACTTCTTATGAACTACACATAGCTTTTAAATCGATGCCAAAAACAACCAGTACCTAGGCAAGAAATTGAATGCATCATTTTACATTTTAGGTGTGGCTCTCCATACATGTGACGTGGGGGATGAAAAATATTTTTTCATTCTACTCCATCGTGTGGGGTATCGTTGAATAGGTTTTTGAAAATAAAGGCAAGGTTTTATACATGACTTTTTTACAAAGCCAACTATTTTTAGAGTAATCGGTTTCCAATCGTTCCTCCTAAACCACTTTATTTAGAAACTTGCAATTTTTCATGCCGATAGATCATGCTAAATACTCTCTAGGAAAATATTTTTGAACGAAATCAGACAGTAACTTTTGAAGTAATTTGAAAAAACCTATTGCGCGTTTACAGTTACGGAACCCTCTTGAGACATGTCTTGACATGCTCATCACATTGGTTAGGTTATTTCCTTTTGGTGGTGAATTTTTGATAATGCATGTATTAGTCGATGCATACGTAATGATTACTATCAGCGTGGACCATAATCCGTTCTAATGGTTTGAGCTATGTATTAATACAGCATGTGTACGATTCAAGATAGGTGAGTATTGTTGGCGCTTGAGGCGTATGGTTTGGTGTAATGATGATGTTGCTTTTACCGTCATATCAACCGATGTTCTGCCTCCATGACGCATACGGCATACTGTATATTCAAAAGTTTAACCCGTAACTACACCCACAAGTGGCATTAAAAGTTTTGCGATTTGCGACCCGGCGTATATTGCACTTTGGGGTTATATGAATGAATGCATACGTGATGATACATTTCATAGTGGGTCACATCCTGTGTTAATATTAAATAATGTTTTGTTCCACGTCAATTTAGTCCTGTGATTTTAAAGGCCGAATTATAAAACTCTACTGAAAAATTTAAGGCCCCCTTAAATCACAGGCTGTCACTATTGGCGGAATGACAAGGACCGCATGCATTTTGAGTGCCACCTAATTCAAGTAGCGTTTAAGTATTCTCCCGTGAGAGTAGGAACCGAACTTCTAAACCCAAATTCCCGTAATTAACTTACACTTTCATTTTACTTTTATTGAATTATAAATGAATCGTCTTGATATCATAAACTGATTTTTTTTGAGAGTTTGAACCAATCAAAACGGGTTTGACGTTGGTTTGACGTTTATGAGAAAACCATTATGCAGTTTTAATATATCGGGACTCGATCGTAACTGTATTATTCTGTAGGTTGATTCTGCTGATTAATACTTACAATAATACAGTTTCGATGCAATCCTGATATTATGCTAAAACAGTAAACCAACGTCAAACGCGTTTTAATTGGTCCAAACTCTGAAAATCAGTTTATTATACCAAGACAATTCATTTATAATGGCTTTGCCCGCGTAAATAAATTGTCCCACGGGAACACTGTACTTTTTCGGGATAAAAAGTAGCCTATGTTTTAATCCAGAGCCTCTACTACTACCATACCAAATTTCATCGAAATCGGTTCAGTAGTTTTTGCGTGAAATAGTAACAGGCATGCATCCGTACATCCATCCACACAAACTTCCACATTTATAACAGTAGGTAAGTAAGATTGAAAGTAAATGGAAATCTGTGTTAAATACGAGGATTGGAGTTCTGATTATAATATTTTTTTTTTAATGATTTATTTATTAAGTCTAAAAATCATCATTCATACCATACCTATCAGTAACATAAATCGCCAAACTGTGGAGCAGTTTGTTGGAACTAATAGGGCCACTGGGTTCCATAGGACCACGTTAACGTGGTAAGTTGTTTACAACGTGATTTGTTTTCATGCGAATCCATCTGCCCCGTTCCCCACCTGAGGAAGTCCAATCAACTCCCCATCATCCAATAAATGAGTCACCGCACCTGATTGTGTGTGCTAATTCAGCCTTGAACGCAATTAATGGGCTATCTGTACAGTGTACAGTCGCAGAAATAGCGTAGTCTGAAAGCCGCTTCAGTTTCTCCATGCGAAACGACTATTTAGAACATTTAAAATATATGCAAAGTACTAAGGCGGGTCAATAAGTCCGTGACTTTTTGAATTTCTAACCTCCTTACTGAAAAAGCAACACTACTCCTGTCAACAGGCATCTGTCAGTTGACTCCTATCAAAATTTGAACTTGCTGCGTCAGTTAGTTTGTGTTTTACAGCTATCTTTATCAGACTATCCAGTAACTTAAAGAAACAATGGAAAAATGTGAATTTCGTGTGCTTATAAAGCATTATTTTTTGCGAAAAAAAACCATTACCGAGACCAAGGCTAAGCTTGATAAATACTATGGGGACTCTGCACCATCGATTTCAATGGTAAAAAAGTGGTTACTGAATTTCGTTGTGGCCGTACAAGCACTGAAGATGCCGAACGTCCTGGACGCCCAGTTGAGGTCTCTACACCCGAAACAATCGAAAAAATGATTCTGAATGATGATTAAAAATTCACGATATGGTGTTGGCCGACCGAAGATTAAAAGTGCAAGAGATTGTGGAAGCCATAGGCATCTCGCATGGCTCAGTGGTTTCAATTTTGAATGATCACTTGGGCATGAGAAAGCTTTCCGCAAGATGGGTGCCGCGTTTGCTCACAGTCGACCACAAACGCAATCGTGTAACAACTTCACAGGAAGGTTTGGCGTTGTTTAATCACAATATGGAGGAGTTTTTTAACCGTGAACGAAACATGGATCCATCACAACACACCAGAGACCAAACAACAGTCAAAACAGTGTGTTTCTAAGGGTGAATCGGCGCCAAAGAAGGCCAAGGTGGGTTTGTCAGCCAATAAAGTTATGGCGACTGTTTTTTGGGATGCACGTGGGATAATCCACATTGACTATCTTCAAAAGGGAAAAACAATTAATGGGGAATATTATGCCAACTTATTGGACCGCTTCAATGAGGATTTGAAAACAAAACCGACCTCATTTGGCCAAGAAAAAAGTTCTTTTTCACCAAGACAATGCAAGGGTGCACACATGTGCAGTTGCCATGGCAAAAATCCATGAATTGGGCTATGAATTGCTCCCACATCCACCCTATTCTCAAGATTTGGCTCCGAGTGACTACTTCTTGTTCCCAAACCTGAAAAAATGGCTCGGTGGAAAAAGATTTGACTCCAATGATGAAGTCATCTCGCAAACAAAGGCCTATTTTGAGGACCTCGACAAATCATATTTTTTGGAAGGGATAAAAAAATTGGAGAAGCGTTGGACAAAGTGTATAGAGCTCAAGGGGGACTACGTTGAAAAATAAAATGATTTATTTATCAAAAAATCTGTGTTTTATTCCAAAAGTCACGGACTTATTGACCCGCCCTCGTAATGCCAAGATTTGTCACCGAATCTCGGCTTTACATTAGCGATTCTAATTGTTCTATTCTATATGAAATACAAAGGATTTTCAATGTTAACTGGGTGATTTCTGACGTTTTAGTCTAGGATTTACCAGTAGCTTTATTTTTCAGCGATGTCTAATAATTATAATATAATATCCACACCACGTCAATCTAGTCCTGTAGCAAGTATCCGAAAAACTTGTATCACAGGTTCGCAGGTACCAGACAACGGAAATATATTTAATGCTTTACACATATTTAAGATTTTTAATATATTATACATATTATATTTAATTCACATCAAGGACCCAGGAACACAGAAAAACTTTTTGTCCCTTCGGCGGGATTCGAACCCACGACCTCTTGCTTGAGCGCCGACGCGCTAACCACTGAGCCACAGAGGTTCAATTTAATTCCAGTATAATATTTTTTGAGTAATGAGTTGTAACTGGTAATACTTCTTTAATGCACCGACATAAGGTCTTATATGTCAAAACTCAAAATGTATCCGACTGAAGGACTTTGTATCCATGGTCATGAATAAATTAAAAAAAAAAAAAAAAAGGACTGACATAATATTTATCATCTCCATACGCAAATAAATATGTAGATAATAGGTATATGAAAATCATTACGCTCAGTGCGGATTGTGATGTATCACCTACTAAAAGTGGAAGTGCCGCCTTTTCAGTTACGTTACGTAATCACGTTCAGCATACGACTGTATCTATGATACAACCATTTCCCCCCCCCCCCCCAATACCATTTGTTAAAAGAAATAAATTAAAAAAATTTAAGCAACCTTCGTCATTGTCAAGCAGTCAGATGATGATGGATTATAGCTAAGAACACTATCGATACACGTGATCGAGCTTTCAAACAAACAAAAAACCTAGATAAAAATCGTACATACGTTTGGGAGCTACGATGCCACGGACAGACACACACATACAGATCGCAATACGTCATGTCAAATTTTTAACACTCCTCTGTTTTCGTCGGAGGTTAAAAATAATTAGGTAGGTACTCCGTGCACCCGAGTTTTGCACGCAGTTCTGATAAATTAAAAAAAAATTAGAAAAATATTTATCTGACCGGGATTCAAATCCACCACGTTTCGAATTTTCTAACAAAGCAAAAATTATACATACGCATACCAAACTGCCAATCGGACTGGCATAATAGAGTCGAAACTATTGATAATAATTATGTAAGTATATTCTTGCACGACGAAAGAAAAAAAAATACGTGTGGCACTCGGGGACTGACGCGGTAAAGCTATTGCATAGTAAGTCTACACGCATACGTCTAGTCGCACGCACACAACGCCGTGTCGAAGACTGCCGAACTGAAACGACGTTAGACGATGCACGGCCTTCAAGCCACACCTCCGTGCCCGTCGGAGTGGGGAGCGTGAGGTTTTTCGTTACGGAATTTCTGGATTCGGTCCCCGCGCTCAAGGCCCGCGATGCAATAGCTTAAAAACATGTACCTATAGCATGAAAATAAGCAGTGTCCAAGGGATAAGACCTACATCGATTTTTCTCCCCCAAAACTTCCTTCATAGTAAATACATGCAGCCGTTTTCGAGAAACCGATTATAATAGGTCTTCACCTATGTAATTGCCGTTCTGCCGATTTCAAATCAAAATAATTTTTTTTGGCTTATAATTCTTATTTCAAATTAATTTTATTTTAAAAACATGGAATTATTTTTCCAAAAGTAGTCATTTGTTTATTGATTAGTGTTACATTTTCATCGCATTTCAATCTTTTTCGTCATCATGGATACGTTAAAAATTCGAGTAATTATGGAATATGAGTACCGTCGTGGCAGCATCGCGGCACAAGCGGCACGCAACATCAACGACGTTTACAGAGCTAACACTACAAACCAACGCACCACCTGTTATTGGTTTGCTCGCTTCCGTTCTGGAACTTGAACTGAAAAATGAACCTCGCGGTCGTCCGAAGACTTTGGTCGACAATGACGAATTAAAGGCGATTGTGGAAGCTGATGATACACAATCTACGGCTGAATTAGCAGCAGCTTTCGACGTTAGCGTCAAAACAATATTGGTCCATTTGCGTCAAATTGGCAAGGTAAAAAAACTTGACAAATGAGTGTCCCACGAACTCAATGATCGCCAGCGCAAAGTACGCGTCGAGACGTGACTAACACACAAATGAAGGAATTTTGAACCGCATTGTTACCTGCGATGAAAAATGGATTCTGTTTGATAACCGCAAGCGCTCAGCAAGTTGGTTGGATCCTGGTTCAGCACCATAGTTGGGCATTAACTCGTTAATCCGTTAATCGTTAATTAACGAAGTTAACATTTTGATTAACTGATTAACTTTTAAGTTAACTTTTAAAAATGTTAACGGACACATTAACTTCCGTTAATATGCAGAAGTCCATTAATCGTTAATCCAATGCCTAATAGTTACCGCACGGCACCGACAAGTGCCGGGCGGCGCATGGCAGCGAGTGAAACAAAAACAAAACTAGATATATTTTGCCGGCGCGTGCGAGTGAGAAAGAAAACTGAGAAGAGATTTGTTTCGTTTGATCATTTCATTACTTAGCACCGGTGCTTGGAGTGACGAGTGTTTTGTTTGTTTGTTGTTATTATAAATTACTGTCAGTGATCATTTGCGTGTTGATAATTGATGAATGAATTAGAACCTAAACCAACAGGTTTTATAAGTTCACTAACGCAACGATATAACAATATAGATGCAATTTTACACATATTAACGGATTAACGTTAACTTGCGTTAATTCTTCCGAAATATAACGCTTTAACGTTTAACGAAGCTAACTTTTTTTGTAGCGGATTAACGATTAAAGAAGTTAACTATTTGATTAACGGTGCCCGCCTATGTTCAGCACCTAAACGATGCCCTAAACGAAAACTTACCCCTAGAAAAGTGATGGTCACTGTTTGGTGGTCTAGCGCCGGTGTGATTCATCACAGCTTTTTACCAAACGGGGTGAGCATTACTGCAGATATGTACTTTGAAGAACTGAACACAATGATGGAGAAGCTGGCACATCTCCAACCAGCATTGGTCAATCGCTCGTCTCTGCTGCTCCTGCACGACAACGCGCGACCTCATACTGCGCAGCAGACGGTCTCCAAGTTGCAAGAACTGGGGTTGAAGCTCTCCGTCATCCGCCCTACTCACCAGACCTTTCGCCTACAGACTACTACTTTTTCCAGAATTTGGATAACTTCTTGGCGGGAAAAAAATTCAATACCCGAGAGGCCAAAAGGCCCTTATTCTTCAAAATGCCTTTGAAGAATTTGTTGCCTCCCATCCAGCTGATTTCTTTAAGAAGGGCATCAATAAACTGCCACTGCGTTGGCAAAGATGCATTGATTGCATTGGTGATTAGTTCGATTAATACAAATAAAAAATACATGAAAGAAATTAAATTTTTTCATACAAAACGGCAATTTCATAGGTAAAGACTTAATATTACAATATTGCTTCGTTTAAACTTTAAGATTATGTGAAAGTTTGCATTGTAACTTTTATACCACCTATTATGGAACAGATACAATAATTCATTATAGCTCACCGCAGGAGAAATTGCATTTCATCTAATATGTATTACATAACCTAACCTCGCAATACTGACCAGTGACCTCTGATAAGGGTAATACGGTGACTTAGTTTTCTAATAATTAATTGTGTTCCCTATCGGCTGACCCCAGCCAAATTATTGTCTTAATTAATTTCACAGAGGATAGATATATTGTGAGGGAGAGAGAGAGAGATAATAATATTATTATGTTCGCACCTAGAGCTCTATATGTAAGGGCGTGGCGGAAGTGACAGCGACAACTGCTTTTTCCGGCCGGAAAGATTCCGGGTAATGTAGCCCAACCTTATACTCTGTCCAGAAGGTCGATTCGGCTAATTAAATCCGGCAATAATACAGTTACGATCTAGTCCCGATATGTTAAAACTGCAAAATGGTATTCTCATAAACGTCAAACCAACGTCGAACGCGTTTTGATTGGTCCAAACTCCAAAAATCAGTATAAGATATCCAGACGATTAATTTATTTAATTCAATAGAAGTAAAATGAAAGTGTAAGTTAATTAAGATAATTCTCAACTCTATTGTATAACTGCAGAGTAATTCTATTTTCAGTTTTCTTTTCCGGCCGGATATATTCCGGATAATGTAGTCCGAGCCTAATGCATAAGACCTTGGTCTTAAAATATCTTTCTTGAAACAAATAAGGATAGATGAGATACCTGAGCCACCATATCATAGGCACCATTTGGCAGAATATGATAAAAAGCAGGAATATAACTTTATCTCTGCTGACAAGTAAAGAAAGTTCTTTCTTTGTGAATAAAAATGCGGGTGTCTATGGGAGACGGTATAGCTCGGTCGGAATACAGAGTTATTTTACCTCTGAGTTTCTATGAGAGTGAGTCTTATGTCGTTGGCATAAAGGTCCTGTCACTAAAATAACTCTGAACCGACATTAGTTGCTTTCCATCAGACGTCTCGTTTTCCCCCTATGACCTATCTCATAAAAAGGAAGTTTTTCCCGAAACACGCTAATCGCTATCAATGCAACCGCACACGCATTTTGGCTAGTCAGTGTTATTGTTATGCCAAATTAGGACGCGCTTTTATTAGATGTTCCGTACGCTGTATGTCACGCGATTGTCAACCTTATGCCCTAGTAATAAGACCTAATAATACGCAATGACGCCCCATAGAGGGTTTTTCATGTTTAAACTGCTAATTAGGTACACTATTAATATTCTAGACTGTGCTAGTAACGGGATTAGTCAGGATATTAGTCCTAATCGGACTAGGGACATAGAAATCATTTCGATAAAGGCTAAAGACTGGCTTTTGATATGCCGTGGTAACCGACTTACGGCCGAATACTGGAACGATAGTTAAATTAATCAGTTTTTTCTTTAATATTAATTTTAAGTATTTTGAGCTCAATTTATTTATGTAATAAAAAAAATTACAGTCAAGTATCCAATTTGTTCCCAATATAAAATGAATCCAGTTGTGATTTATAACTTCTGCATTTCTTTCCAGCCATATACAACTTCAACTCGTCCTCACATCTCCACCTGGCTCTGGAAGTGGGAGAGCTGGTGCACATCATCAGGGAGACGAGGAGTTGGTACTGGGGCTCCAGCGTGAGGAGAGAGGCCAAGGGCGCCTTCCCCAAAAGCTACGTGACATTGCGGGAGAGCAACGTTGATAGGTTGGTACTAGGAGCACAGGAGTGTTTAGGAGTTCCAGCGTGAGGTGAGAGGCCAGGGGCGCTTTGACGGTGCGGGAGAGGAACGTTGATAGATACTAGTGCCTTAGGAGTGTCCAGTGGGTACTAGGGCAAAAGCAGTGCAGATGGCTGGTAGGTAGTGGATAACTACAGATCGAGTTTGTAACTGGCCAGTCAAAGAGGGGAAAATTGATTTCTTAAACGGAAGCAGTATGGCCCAATACTAAAAGATTAGGAGTGCAGACTAGTAGAGATGACGATGATGATGATGAGTAGTCTCTCGGTCTGATACCAACTATAGAGTGTAATAATATATATATATATATATATATATACAAATAAATAAAATCGAAGTGTCAGCTTTGCACTAAAGGCATAATATTATAGTATAATATACGGTACTAACACCAAAAATATATTAATTTTTTATCTGTCTGTCCGTCTGTCTGTTTGTTCCGGCCAATCTCTGAAACTGTCGGACCGATTTTGTCCGGAATTCCACTGGCAGATAGCTGATGTTATAAAGAGTTACTTAGGCTACTTTCATCTTAGACGTTCCCATTAATAATTCCACGCAAACGAAATTGCGCGCACCGGCGGCTAGTAAAACTTATAAAAACCCGATCCAATCAGTAACCTCCGCTCTCGTTTGCCCCTTAGATATGACCCGCCAGCGAATTCTCCACATTGTTCTTATGACAAGTGTCAATTCTTAATCCCTCGGGAATGTGATCTTAAGGACCCTGTACACTTGTTATTTTTTTCATATTAAAAAAAAAAAACATCACGTATACATATTACATAGTATGTAGATTCTATTTTTTTTCAAAGGGGTATGTTGTAGACTAGTTTTGTATTAGAAATACGACTGATTGATGTTATATGAAAAACTCTCGCTACTCAATAATCTGTAAAAACTGTATTTGAATCCGTTCGGTTGCGTGATGCACGCTATAATTTGGCTCGTGTAGCATTTAAATATTGCCGGAATCGATACCAATAAATGTGACAGTTTGTGAGGATGGATCTTTGTTACTCTTTGTCTCACGCCAAAACTACTGAATGGATTTTGATGAAATTTGGTATAGTAGATCATGTTTAATACATAGGCTACTTTTATCCCGAAAAGTACAGTGTTCCCGAGGGACTAATGTTACATTGGCAGTTGTCAGAGATACGGATGCTCTACAAAGCCGACACTAGACTACAAGAGGTATCGGCTATACCTCTTTTCCAAAGTTTTTTTTTCTGCTGAGTAATGTACACCGGGTTTGTCGGCGAATGTACAAGGTCCCTTACGCCCCAGTCAGCGCGGGCGTCGACCCCATTGATAATGCGTGAATCATGGTGGCCGGCTCCCGCTAATTGAAATATAATCATTACATTATATACTTGTTCAATTTGTACATCATCATCATCATTATCATCATCATCAAATGTTTGATCCAAAACCAAATTAAGATTTATAAGATTTTAGATAAGAACACGTTTCATATGATATCAGTGACACACTGCACATGCGCAATGCAGCGCCCTCTGCATTTTGATACAATGTAAAGATGAAACTTGTAAAAACAGTTTATTGTATTTTGTCGTGATTGTAATAAAAGTATACATCTTATATTAGGTATTCTAATGCCCGGTTTCCGAGGTTATTTGTCGGTAATTTATCTATTCAATAGCGCTTTTGATTGGATGACGGAAACGCGTTAACCAATCAACGCTCTATTAAATAGATAAACTACCGATAAAATCCTCAAAAACCGCGCATTCAAACACTTCTAACATCCTCTTCAGTACCCATGTTAACCTAGTAGGTCTGTACTATAACTGGCTATTATAATCAACCGTTATTGACGCCAGTAGCAGTACAGTCGCGTTCAGGAGACAAAATAGAAACAAAAAACTAAACAAACTTTCAGCGGTACGCAACTTTGGATCAAATTGAAGAAAAAAAAACCAGTTTCGTTACTTCTGTCAAATTTACGTAAAACTACCTATGGTTGACAATTCATGTGTCGGAATCTGAACGGTAGATAATCCGACCAAGGGAAATTGCATATTAGTTTCGAATAACACGTACGCTAGTTTGGGTTGTTTGAATTTAGAAATATTTTCGTTTTGACAGCATTTTGACAGATGATCATTGCTAATATAAATTATTCTCTCTCCTGGTTTGTAGTAAAGTTATTTTAACCCAGTACATCATATATGTATATATTATAGACGAGGTATGTTGAGGCAAAAAGAGTCTCTAGTTAAATGGTCCCGATTTTGAGATTTTTGTGGCCATTTTGACATTTGAAGTATGGTGAAAACAAGATGGCTGACATTTGAGGTATGGTAAAAACCGAGATGGCGTAACTTTTTCTTGTAAGAAGATTTGTTCTGTCAAATGTACGTCATAGCCTATCATGAGTTTTGAAATCTTTGTAGTACATTTTCACTTTTTTCAGATGCGGCGAAACAGTGGTGGCGTCGGCGGGTGGCGGCGGCGTGGTGCACGACATAGCGGTGACGCTCAGGGAATGGCTGCAGCACTGGAAGCAGCTGTATTTGGTGAGGATGTTTGTTACTACCACCACCATTGAATTATGCCAAAGAGCAGTTGATGGTATGGTTAACAGGAATTAACAACAATCTATTGTCTATTCTCTAGAAGAGAATAAGGCTCAATTCACAACGAAACGATACGCGACATGGCGCTACATTTTTAAGATAGCTATTCAAAATTGAGCTTCATTCTTTTCACAAGAAGATACACGTTTGATTGTAAGAGTTCGAATGACATAATGAAACCGCGCTACACAGCGCGTGTGCAGTGTATGACTGATGTCATATGAAACGTGTATCTTTTTGTGTAGTGAATAAAGTTCAATTTAGAATGTGAACGGTGTGAACTGGCGCTACGGTGGGACATACATACATACATACTCGTAGTCTGATAAAGATTCCCTTTGTCTGAAAGTATTTTATCCGTTACTCGCAGACGAACGACGACCGCTTTACCTTCATGGAGCTCAGCATGCGCGCGCTCCTGGCCCTCCGCGCGCAGGCGGCGTCGGGTGCGATACCGCAGGACGAGCTGCGGCGAGTCGCGAGAACGGCTATATTCACCATCGACAAGGGGAACAGGTACTGTACCCGGCCAAAGAGACTGCACATCGACCTATGGAAAGAGATATTCGGTCGGTATCGGCTTTGTAGAGCATCTTCTCTTTGAGACTTCCAATACTAAAAACTCAAAATCAGATACTTCTTGCACATGATTTACCGAATATTATGTAAAGACGATAAGGTAGAAAAATAATTAGTTGAAATAATTAGTTAATGGAATCAGGTGTTACTTTCAGGAAGTCCATAGCTTACAATTTAATTATTATTATATCTTGCAATATCAAGCGAAAACATACCCACAACCTGCAAGCAAATGTGTGAGTGCACGCAGTGTGAGGAAGGTTTTACTGGTGCTTATGCATGCACTCACACATTTCCTCATGTCATGGGTGACTCCGCTAAATGCAAACTCGCTCATATTAAAAATGATTTTATATTTCGAGTATGACAATTATTGTTCCGTCTAATTGTATTTACATAGGCAGTAAATCATGTGCCCGAAATATCCGGAATTAATTTTTGGTTATATTATATATTTATTTAAATATGTCACTGTAAAATTGTAAAACTATGGAAAGATTATGAACCCAAACATACTTCATAACAATATACTGATACTTCATAACAATATAGTAATACAATATACATCAATTATAAATGAAGATATTGTAATTTTCAGATCACTAGGCATGGAGCTGGCCATCAGGACTGTGAACGGCCAGCTCGTGGATCCTCTCACTACCTCCACATTCAAACTGAACGGTCTACACGATGAGGCGAATTCCAGGATCGATAAAAATATGGTATGTTATATTCGAGTCTTACTTACTTACTGACATATCTGCACAGCTCCAACCACTTAATTATTTATTTACTTACTTTGGATAGTATTTTTACTATCCATATTTTGGATAGTATTTTTACTATCCATATTTTGGATAGTATTTTTACTATCCAAAATCTCAGAGAAATAAAAAAGTGAATACAGAGCTTTGTCAAACAAAAAATGAGACCAGTTTCTTATGTATGTAGTGCGCATGTAGCTACGCACTACATACATAAAAAACCACAGACATCGACAGCTCGCCTTACAATGTAAGGCGTAGTTCCGCTATATGTGTGTGCGCGACACGCTGTAATCGCACGGCGTAGCTTAGGCCGACCTCACCGTGTGGTTCACAGAACTCTGTCTTCCCTTTTTTATTAGGTCTAAGTAAGGTCATAATACATCATATAAATAGACCAAGCCAACAAAAACCAAAAGCTACTTTCTACATTACAATATAAAACTGAACAAAATTGAAATACATATATTATGATACAATGAAATTCGATTGGTATTTTTAGGGTATTGGTATTTTTACTTGATTGATATTGAATTACTTTGTTTAATAACTTGATATAATTTAATATGATTTTACTAAGAATGAATTAAAACAACACACTCTTATGAACTAAAATTATGAATTGGTATAATAATATAATATTTTTATCTCGATTTTAGGAGACAACCCCCAGTAGGCCGATCAGTCAAGTGCCCACCGCCCGTACTTATACGGTCGTCGGTAAAGTGACCAACTTCGTGTGCCGAGTGTCAGTCACGTCAGAACTGTCACTCGCACTACACGACTCCAGCGGGAACAAGCTAACAGAGAGCGTGTTGTTACGATGGCCTCCGCCGCATCTAGCGGCTGTGGATCTGCATATGAGACCGACGTTCGTGTTCACGGTGAGTTAAATGGTCCTACGAGATGCTAAAGTGTCCTACGAAATACGAAAGTGTCCTACGAAATGCAAAAGTATCCTACGAGATACTAAAGTATCTCACGAGTCTCAAAGGTATCGTACATGATATAAAAGTGCCTAAAATGCTAGCCGATGCTATCGCTAGCTTTACCTATACACAGAGGTCGGTACAGTGACCAACTTCGTGTGCCGAGTGTCAGTCACGTCAGTACTGTCGCTCGCCCTACACGACTCACGAAGCAGAAACAAACTGACCTGAGAGTGTATTGTTACGATGGTCTCCGCAGCATCTTCGTTCGCGTTCACGGTGACTTAAACGTCCCACACGTGTCTTACGAGATGTGAAAATGTCCCACGAGATACATAAGTGTGCCATCGAGAGCAAAATTATCCCTCAAGATAAGAAAGTCACCAACAAAAGTTGTTAGAGCTATCTGTATGTTTCTGTTATAATTACGACACACCGCACCGCAACGCACCGCTGCGTCGTGCATTTATAATGTTATTTTGTTTATTTTCAGGATCTATCAAGTGATATAACAAAGAAGATATTTCTCGTCTGTCACGTTGTAAGGCTTGGCACGATGGAGCCACAGAATATAGATCACAGGTGAATATTTAATTCACAGTTTTAGTGTATTTGATTATAACACATCATCAATTTATTTCCCTTTTTCATTATAATTTATATGCCAAATTTGCTATTTGAAACATAAAAAACATACCGATGAGACTCAAAACTGGATTATTTATTTAATTTTATTATTTTGTGTATAAAATATTGATGATGCATCCGTAAAATCATTAATCAATTTGGGTAAAGAAACACGATAACTATACTCTTTTTATCTCGATTAGTAAAATTACACAAAAAGTCATTATGTCTATTAGCTGACAAAGAAGGAAAGAGTAGTAGTAGTTTAATGACGGATATTATAAATTATAGATAGAAAATGGACGTGTCAGATTATTTATTTTCAGACGCAGCTCAATGTGTTCGACCGGATCAGCGAATCTGGTGGGTGCGATACGAAGGCCGTGCGGCGTCGCCGTCGCCGAAGTGACACTCTCACCTGGACATGACAATAAGGAGATACAGCTGCCTTTTTATCCGTAAGCATTTCGTTTTACAGTAGTAGTTAGAAGCTAGCATACACGCTTTTGCCGTATGATGTACGCAATTAGTGCACGCAAACACGAAATTTGCGATTAATTGAGAAAGGACGTTTCCATGAGTTCAAAAGCGGTTAGGTGCAAAGTCGAAGTATGAACTACCGTTCTATCAGTTAGTATCTAGCTTTACAAGGTAGAAGTTAGCATATACGCATTTGTTAAATGACTTAGGCAATTAGTGCCCGCTAATACGGTTACGTGTACGCAAAGTTGAAGTATGTACCTACCGTCCTATCCGTTAGTATGCACTTACGTACTCATTGTGGTGCAAAAAACGCAAGTAAGTACGCAAAACGGTGATATGTACGCCATAGAGCATAATATCTAGTAATTATGTATGTTTTTTTTATTTCAGATGTGAAAAAGAAAATATGGACTCATTATTGAAAAAAGTGATTGCAAATCGAGACCCGAAAGACCAGAAACAGTCGCAGGGACTATGGCTGGATATACAACTGGTGGAGGGTGACATGAAACAGGTAAAACCGTAAGCTATATTAGCATGTTATTAGTCTGAGCTCACTGCGCCCGTGTTAAAATAACATGCATGTATATTGCATAATATAAACCTTTTTATTAATAATAATGAAATTTACTTTGAAATCGCGTGGTCCCTAATGTAAACATTACGTTCCAGGAATCAGACTGTAAACAAGGGTCAATTCACAACGAACCAAAATGATACGCAACATGGTGCTGCATTTTTAAGATAGCTATTGAAAATTAAACCGTTTCATTGTTAGATTTCGAAAGTCAGATTGCACCGCGATGCACAGCGCATATGCAGTGTTTGACTGGTGTTATTTGAAACGTGTATCTTTTTGTGTGGCGAATTAAGTTCAATTTTGAATAAGTATATTGAAAATGCAGCGCCGCGAGGCGTCGTGTATCGTGATCCTACCAATCCGACTGAATTAAATATATTATGTATACTGCGTCTTTGCATCTACGTCCAGTCGATTATCATATGAAATAATAATGTCATACACATTTTTAGATACAACAAGAAAACGCCCATCTCGTAGCGCGACCTACCGCCGTGGCGCGCAAGATGGGATTCCCCGAAGTGATACTGCCGGGCGACGCGCGCAACGATTTATACGTGACGCTAGTGAGCGGCGCGTTCAGCAGGGGCGGCAAATCCTCCGATCGAAATATAGAGCTAGTGGCGCGGGTCGTGGACAAAAACGGCAAGATTATACCGGTGAGTAGTATAGTGTCTGTAGACACCGTGTCCATATCGAGCTAAGTCAGTAAGTGGTACTAGCGGGCGTCGCGCGCATCGATTTATAAGTGACGCTAGTGAGCGGCGCGTTCAGCAGGGGCGGCAAATCCTCCGATCGAAATATAGAGCTAGTGGCGCGGGTCGTGGACAAAAACGGCAAGATTATACCGGTGAGTAGTATAGTGTCTGTAGACACCGTGTCCATATCGAGCTAAGTCAGTAAGTGGTACTAGCGGGCGTCGCGCGCATCGATTTATAAGTGACGCTAGTGAGCGGCGCGTTCAGCAGGGGCGGCAAATCCTCCGATCGAAATATAGAGCTAGTGGCGCGGGTCGTGGACAAAAACGGCAAGATTATACCGGTGAGTAGTATAGTGTCTGTAGACACCGCGTCCATATCGAGCTAAGTCAGTAAGTGGTACTAGCGGGCGTCGCGCGCATCGATTTATACGTGACGCTAGTGAGCGGCGCGTTCAGCAGGGGCGGCAAATCCTCCGATCGAAATATAGAGCTAGTGGCGCGGGTCGTGGACAAAAACGGCAAGATTATACCGGTGAGTAGTATAGTGTCTGTAGACACCGTGTCCATATCGAGCTAAGTCAGTAAGTGGTACTAGCGGGCGTCGCGCGCATCGATTTATAAGTGACGCTAGTGAGCGGCGCGTTCAGCAGGGGCGGCAAATCCTCCGATCGAAATATAGAGCTAGTGGCGCGGGTCGTGGACAAAAACGGCAAGATTATACCGGTGAGTAGTATAGTGTCTGTAGACACCGCGTCCATATCGAGCTAAGTCAGTAAGTGATACTAGCGGGCGTCGCGCGCACCGATTTATACTTGACGCTAGTGAGCGGCGCATACAGCAGGGGCGGCAAATCCTCCGATCGAAATATAGAGCTAGAAGGCGCGGGTCGTGGACAAAAACGGCAAGATTATACCGGTGAGTAGTATAGCGTATGTAGACACCGCATCCATATCGAGCTAAATCAGTAAGTGGTACTAGCGGGCGTCGCGCGCATCGATTTATACGTGACGCTAGTGAGTGGCGCGTTAGCAGGGGCGGCAAATCCTCCGATCGAAATATAGAGCTAGTGGCGCGGGTCGTGGACAAAAAACGGCAAGATTATACCGGTGAGTAGTATAGCGTATGTAGACACCGCGTCCATATCGAGCTAAGTCAGTAAGTGGTACTAGCGGGCGTCGCGCGCATCGATTTATACGTGACGCTAGTGAGCGGCGCGTTCAACAGGGGCGGCAAATCCTCCGTTCGAAATATAGAGCTAGTGGCGCGGGTCGTGGACAAAAACGGCAAGATTATACCGGTGAGTATTATAGCGTATGTAGACACCGCGTCCATATCGAGCTAAATCAGTCAGTGGTACTAGCGGGCGTCGCGCGCAACGATTTATACGTGACGCGTCAAAAAGTGTTCCATGTAAATTGTAATGTATCTGTGTATGAACAACTGAATCTAGTAACTATTAGTAGCCCAAGAGCTACTAGCAGAGCAGGTGTTTAAGGCAAGCTGAAACCTTGTCATATACTTCTCCTTCAGTTCAGGTTGTCACGTATAAATCATTGCGCGGCGCCTATAGCGTCAAACATAAATATTTCAAGTCCTCTCTAGTGCTCTGCAGTTGTCCTTATTATATATATAACAGGTAAACTATTTGTTACAGGGTGTGATATCGAGAGGAGCCGGTATGCCTTTAGTCAACGAGTATACATCTATAGTGTATTACCACGACGACAGACCGCGGTGGCAGGAGGTTTTCAAGGTAAAATGTCTAACTCCCATACTACGAGTAATAAAAATATTTACACAATTAATAAGTTTTTCAATGTTGATTTATTTGTCTCTCAAGTGACTTTTAGAAAGCTAGCTAGCTTAAAAGCTCGTAAAATTTCGTAAATTGACTCATCGCTACTTGTCTCTTTCACTCGCGCACGAATGAAATAAGAAATATGAGCGCAATGGCAATATAATCGTGTATGAGTGCAAGAGACAAGTAGCGATAATCAATGTACAAAAATCTACGTGCTCCGCAATCGCACTTTAGTGTGGGTAAGACACTATAGTATGTTTAGCATATCGCTGTATTGCATGGGATGGGTTTCAAATATCGTATGCTTGCCCAGTACATACGGTATTGTTATCTTAACTTATAAGCATATTAATTTATTTCTCTATTTACAGGTCTGCCTCAATATAGAAGAATTTAAAGAAGACCACATAGTGTTTTTCCTTCGTCACCGCAGCTCAAACGAGGCGAAAGACAGGGCCGAAAAACATTTCGCGCTTGCGTACTTACCGCTTATGCAGCGAGAGGGCACCACTACGCCGGATAAGGCGCATAACTTGGCTGTTTATAAGGTCACAATCATTTAGTGTTCATCCTGAAACTTTGTTTCGACATTAATAGGATACCGTGGCCTATAGAAAACAGGTGTGAAATAACGCTTGCGTTGCATCATCGTTGACCAGAAAGCGAATTAATTATAACTACATAATTAAAATTGAAACAAAATAGATAGATTAGACAAGGCACATTGACAAATTAAAATTAGAACAAAATAGCCTGCGATAAAATCGACAAAAGTAGTAGAACTACAATTTTCAATTATTATTCATAATTGTAAAGCAATTTTACCCATAAATTCTTCTCACAATTTTTCGTCATTGAATCAATGGTCTTATGCAGGAATACTTTTTCGTATAGATCGAATACAAGAAAACCAATTCAACCGCCACTACGGAGGAAATTGAGACGGAGGCGAGTGCCGCGTGTCTCGGTCTCTGGTCGCATCGTGATAAGTTACCGGCTGGTGCCGATAAAGGGTTAACTCGAGGACCACTGGCGCTAATACCGAGAGACACGTTGACGGTCGAAACTAAGCTGTGCTCGACTAAGTTGACGCAGAGAGGTGAGAATCTATGTGTTTATAACTTATGCCTTTTTATCTGTTATTGGATGATTTATACATACACAGTATTCTCCGAGCGAAGTAACCACTCTTGAAATACCGTAGTGCCTGGGACAGTTGGTTTTAAATGTCGTATGGTATGGCCTAAGCACATACGGCATTCTCACAACACAGTCAGCCTAGTCCAGAGGAATGACTGGTCAATACGTCTGGTGTTAACCATGTGCGGAAACCTCACGATGTTTTCCTTCACCGTTAGAGCGTCCGTATAATGTACTTGAGATCTGAAAAAGTCTCATTAGTACACGCCACAACCTGGGAATCGAACTTGCACTCTCGAGTGCTAATCAGACGGTCTACCCACTAGGCCACGGAACTCTATGTGTTTATAAGTATGGTATTATATAGGTAAAAGTTACTGGCGGATGACGATAAAGAGCTAACTCGGAGGCCACTATTTTTAATCATTTTGCGTTCGTATTTACGTGCGTGTACGCAATTGCGTGCACGTACTGAGTATTTTTACAAGTTTTTTTTTTAAAGTTATATGCAAAGGTTGAAACGTATGCCCAAACTATTAGTTAAAGAATTGTATATTTACTGTATTGATTTTGTACTTTGGAGAAATTGTATATAATTACTATAATTAAACATCACAGAGGAAATCCTCGGCGTACTAAAATGGAGTACGCATCATTCGGAGGGTACGTTGCGTGCAGCACTGCGGCGGTTGTTACGTGTGCCAAACGACGAGCTAGTCAAGTTCCTACAGGACATACTGGACGCTCTGTTCTGTATATTAACACAGGTAAAACACTACCTTATACACTACATGTAATATGTTCTAAAATGGAATAGTAATACTCGGAGACAAGGAGCCAAATTCCCACTGGATATGTTGTTCTGTATATTGACACAGATAATACAGAGGATTGTATAGGCTAGTCTAGATGTACTTTAGCCTAACCAGCCTCACATTGGTGAGAGCACAAGTGGGGACGCTAGTGGTCAGTGATAATGCTGACTAGATAATTTACACAACTAGAAGATCCGAGAATTAATTTAGTTTTACCTATTTAAATTTTCATGTAATGTAAATCAATTTTGTATTTACTACTATTATAAATGTGAAAGTTTGTGAGAATGGATGGATGGATGTTTGTTACTAACTACTGAACTGTTTTTTATGAAAATTTGTAGTTGTAGTTTAAGCTCTGGATTAACACATGCTACTTTTATCCCGAAAAAGTTATAGTATTTCCGTGGCATACTGATTCACGCGGGCGGAGCCGCGAGTGAAACTCAGTTTAAAAAATGCCCCTTCCACGAACAATCAAACTTGTTTTCGCATAATTTTATGTATATTTTAAATGGCGTTAGATAACGTCGATATTCTTCAATTTTTTTTCCTATCTGTTTTACATATTTACGTATTCGCATATAAAAATCCGTAGCAAAACTGTAGCACAGCGCATTAGCAAGCTAGAGTGGCAATGGGCTGGCCGAAAGGTTCTTGGGTGGAGACCACGAACTGGACGTCGAAGCGTAGGACGGCCTCCCACCAGGTGGACAGACGACTTTAGAAAAGTCGCAGGGAGGCGGTGGATTACTGGCCGCGAGCGACTGGAAATATATGACGAAGGCCTATGCACTACAATGGACGTCAACAGACTGAAAAGACGACATTAAAATCTTTTTATATCCCTCGACAGGTAGACGAAGACCAAGAAGACTATACAGAAGAGAGTTATGCAGTACTAGTATTGGATTGTCTACTCCTAGTTCTATCTTTAGTCGCCGATCACAAATACCAACATTTCCAGCCAGTTTTACATGTCTATATTGACCAGAGCTTCTGTGACGCGCTGGCTTATGAGTAAGTAATATTTACAAAAATACTATAATTAAAAAGCTATTATTTATTTGTACGTTTGATTAAAGTGTGCATTATGTACGCAATGTTCGTGAGTATTTACTGACTAACACAAATATTCGTACGCATATTTACGTACAATGCGTGCAAAAGTGCGTACACATTTGTGTGTTTACGCGTGCACAATGCATTTTCAATTTAGACTGCCCATTCGATGTTTCATTGATCTTTGATATATTCACGCAGACAACTGTTAATTTTTCAAATACGTTTACTGCCAGCTGTCTGCGTGTCACAGCTGTCTATCGTTGACCCCGAGGGACCAGAATACTGTAATTCATTAATACGTCTATGAGTTTCCGTGGGATACTGTACGCGGGCGGAACCGCGGGCAAAAGCTAGTCTTTTATATTTATTAAACATTTATAACATTCAACAGGAAACTAATATCAATCATTGTGTGGACGATAAGCTCCGCCGAAGCGGGTGAAGCGGGCCCCAAGCGGTTGCTCCAGTGTATGAAGTGTCTGGAGAGCCTGGTGCGTCTACTGGTGCGGTCGAGACAGTTGCGCGCCGCGCTCGGGGCTCAGCCCGCGCCGCCCGACCTGCCGCACTACTGTCCGCAGCTTAAGGTATGTACGGCGTCATACCGTCAGCATAGGTACAGTAAATAAATAAATCAATACACGAAAGAAAGCTCGCAGCTATGCGTGCGTGGCTGCGCGCGGCGAGCGGGATGTGAGTTTTTATCAAGCCAGGACTATCACTGGGCTCATATTCACTGGGCTGACCACTCGTCGTTTCGTGCTTTGACATAACAATATAATTCCATATTATTTATGTTAGATTAGTTGACGCGACGTTTAAAATTATTTCGGTGTCAACCTTAGGCTTACGTCAATATGGCTGACATTCGCCGGTGCTCGAGCTTTCATTTAGTGTCGCCCCTGTGGTCATAGTGTATACTTGATTTTAATCTCAATCAGCAAAATGACTTTCTATACATTTGAAGGCCAGCTCACACTGAAACACGACGAGGCGCGGCGCTGTATTTAATAAAGTTCAATTTTGATTCGATATCTTAATAATGCAGCGCTGTGTCCCGTCGCGTCGCGTTACGGTGTGAACTGATGCTAACTCATCATAATATCATGATAATTTGCTATCATTTTAATGATTAAAACAAAAAACCAGAGCCTGGGTTACTGTAATATTTATTTCATATTCTAGTATTTCAGTTTTAAGAAAAAGTTTTGGAGAAATAAATAAATAAAAAGTAAAATGTATTGTTGACTTTATTACCTTTTTTATATTATTTGCTATTTAGTAGTAGTAGGAGTTATAAATTCTACAATAATATAGGTATAAACACACGATTTACCTTATATTAGCACTGTTTTAGAGTGCGTATTTATGCGATTTTATTTTAGAGTACCTACGACCTATTTAAAATTATTTGCGAATTAATGTTTTAATTCGCAGAGTCTTCTAGAAGCTCTAGTGTGGTTGATGCGGTGCGGCGATCACGCTTTAACCTGTCAGGGCTCCGCTCTCAAATACCTTCCGCATGCGATGCCGCACATGATCAAAATATACCCGGACACTGAGTTGAGGTTAGTAATATTAAAGGTAGGACCGCACTAGGCGTAACTACGCGGCAGCGGAACTACGCGACGCGACAGGACAAAATATTCTTTGTATGAAATTGTATGAGATATAACGCACTACGTAGCATCGGAACTATGAGACGCGGTAGTACTCCATTGCGGTATTATTAGTAAGGAGCGGGAGCTCCGCTGCCGCTTAGAACGGTCTTACCTTAAATGTGTTCTTTTTGTCTGTTCATCTAATAATCTAAATGAGAGTCTAAAAGAGTTCAGACAGCAGCTATAATGTAAAGATGTATACTATAGCAGCTCATAACGTCTCTCCATAGAAATCATCAGGAGACCACAAACGATATCTATAAGCGTCAGTGACACCGAAATGAGACGAAACGCCACGTGGATCTGCATTTTTAAGATAGCGTTTAAAAATTGAACTTTATTCACTACACAAGAAGATACACGTTTAATTGCAAGAGTTCGAATGTAAAACTAGAGCGCTCTGCATAGCGCGGCTGCGCTCTTGGAACGAAACGTGTTACATCTTCTTGTGTACTGAATAAATATTAATTTTGAACCACTCTCTTAAACGCCGCGTCGCGTATCGCGTCAGTGTGAGCTGACCCTAATGTTTATTTTAATATCATATGTACAAACGTTAGATCATTATTTCACCCCTTTAGAGCTCGCACCCACGAGAGTTTTTTTGGACATTCAACCCCTTAGGGCTACGTTCCCACGAGCATTTTTTTGTAGTCGCGACAACAAAAACTACACTATAAATAGAACTCTGCGCTAATACAATAGACCTGAAAATCGAAGCGTCAACCGCACAGTTCTATTTACAGCGCAGTTTTTTCTGTTGTGACCACAAAAACACACTCGTGGGAATGTAGTCTTAGGGGTTGACTTTCCGTGAGATTAGTTAGCATAAAAAGAATGTTATATGTTTTATTTTTATAACATTTGTTTCAATTTCAGCGAATACACAGTATTGGCGCTCGAAGCGTTGCCCCGCGGTAGACTGTCTAACCAACGTCTCCACGCGCTGCTGGAACTAGCGAGGGGCCCACTGGGGGCCTCACCGGGGCCCCGAGCGAAACTGTTGCCCCATTTGGCCTGGACACTGAGGAATCTACTGCGAGCCCCAGCCGAGGTGAGCTATTGAGATGATGATATATGATGACATTGTGGGACTGACATTATTTATTAAGCCCCGAATAGATGAAGAGTGTTATTGTAAATATTTTGTATTTATTTTAAATACAGAGTATATTACAGTGCCTGGTTGATAAGACTGCACATCGACCTTTGAAAAGAGTGTCGACTATGAAGAGCGTTTTCTCTTCAGGTCAATTCACACCGAAACGAAACGCGTTCAAAATTGAACTTTATTCATAAGATACGTTTCATTGTAAGAGTTCGAATGCACAGCGCATGTGCAGTGTATGACTGATGTCATATGATACTTGTATCTTTTTGTGTATAAAGTTCAATTTTGAACAGCTATCTTATAAAATGGAGTGCCGCGTAGGGTCGTGTATCGTTGCGGTGTGAACTGACCCTTACGCAAAAAGCAGTGATAGCACGACTTATGCGCGGGCCGGCGACAATGAGGATCAATCACAATCTGATTTTTACTGAGTACATCGTATGTGTATTAACGTACTGAACATTTTTTTTTTAGAAATTTAAAATACGTCAAGAAATGGTGGATTTATTAAAGTTTTCTAAACGGCTGTTTGAAACGCGCGCTTCCGCTGGATTGGTTACGATGACGTCATCTGTCGGGATCCGTGCGACAACGGCTTGATAATTGTACTCATACTTCATAGGTATTGCATAAGTATTCATTCTCCGATTCTTGACGCTTGTGCCTCGCGTGCATTGTTTTTGTTTAACTATATATATATATATATAAGTCAAAGCTGATTGACTGATGTATCAACGCACAGGCGAAACCCTTAAGCCTAGAAATTTTAAATTTTGCACACGTATTTCTCCTATGACGTACGCATCCACGTAGGCACTGAGGGAGGATTTTTCGAAACTCAACCCCCAAGAGGGTAAAATAGGGGATGAAAGCTTAAAACCTAATTTCACGCAGGCGAAACCGCGGACAATTAATGCTAGTGTTAAATATTTTAGTTGTGTTTATAGGGGAGGTGACGACGACAGTTGACGTCACAGCCACTCTACATTCTGGGGCGCATTTTTGGAACTAAAGCACTAAAATTGCGGTATCTTCATAATTTTTGGTCCGATGTAAATAATTTATTTACAGTATTTACGAGTTTTTTTGTCGCCATAAGTAATTTGCATACCCAACACATGACTGATCCTCATTGCCACATAGGCAGTGGTTGGCAGCTCAGATTCATTACTATAAATAGCATAGATACCCGGCTATTAGCAGGAGGAGGAGACATGTATCGTTACTTAAGTGCAATGCACACGTAGTTCACAAGTTCGAACCGCGGTTCCGACTGCGTCCCAAACCGCGGAAGGACCTGTGCGGTTTGGACTACGCATCGAACTGTCTTGTTAATTATGGCTAAAAATTCGTCACGGTTTGGACTGCGGCATCTTACATAATACGACAAAATAATGTGTCATAGCGCGTGGTTCAAACTGTGGAAAACGAGCTGTCATCGACATGCCATCTCGGACTGTCGACGTTCGGTTCAGAGCGCGGGTTGGAACGGCGCGTGCTATTTACTACGGTCAGAACCTTATCCACCTTACGACATGCTAAAGGGGATGAAAGAGATGACTAATAATAGTTGGTCACATGCAAATTTTTTTAGGTGTTCCTTAATTTTTGTTGAAGCGTATACAATTGACATTTGTATTGCTATCAATTTTACATGTTAATCAAATCAAATCAAATTTAAACATTGCAATAATGCCATAATTCGTACGTCGTATTAAGATTATAACCAAAATAACATTCAAAGTACAAAATCCTATTGAATTCGAAAACTTTAGTGTTCCGTCCATATATATTCTTCTTCCAAGGTTGGCATAGTTTTTTTGTCGGGTACTGTACATACTGGATAAAAATAGGTTACAGAATTTTCACAATAGTATTCTTCATACGCACTTGCGTATACATTAATTTAAAAAATAATTGAATTTGAATGAATTTAAAACAAATCTTTTCAGTCCCACAGTACATGTATATTTTTTACTGATTAAATGATGAAAATTTATTGTAAATAGGTTAGGTTAGGTTAGGTACCTATTAAAAATAAATTGGTTAAAGTATTTTACACTTTCAAATTTACACATCACACATACATGGCACTACAATTATATAACACTCAAAACAGAAAAAATCAAATTTTAATTGCCGAATGCCCCCAGAATTATTAGGGGTAGGTAATCTAAGAGGATTTGTTCCATTCGATGTGAAAATTATTATTCCAAATTGATTCTAAAATTTGTCTGTCTACTAATACTGTGTTTCCAACTTATCTGTAACGACTTTCAAGTTATCATAAAATGTAACGCAAACATTTAGTCATAATTCTTATACAATAAAACATTTCTTTCACCTAATATGTAATTAACGGCGGACCGAATCGCTACTTACATACAGTGGCACTCAAGCTTTTCTGTTCTGTGGCTGTTCTTATCATTCTGCCAAGCCAATTCTGCCAAGTGACGCACTTTTTAACCGACTTAAAAAAAGGAGGTTTGATCTGTACGTTTGTTAAGAAAATTAAACTTTATTCACTATACAAAAAGATACACGTTTCTTTGCAAAAGTGCCGTCGCCCTGTGCAGCGCGGTGTAGCTCGCAATTAGAACTCTTGCAATGAAACGTGTATCTTTTTGTACAGTTCGATGGAAAGTGCGCGCCGCGTCGCGTCTCGGTGGGATCTGATGCTTAATGTTAAGTAGCGTTTCAGTATTAAGCCGTTTTATAATTTTAATGAAATTGTAGTCATTTCGTTATAACAAATCAATACATAAATGTCTGTTTCTTAATCATTATAAATTTCACTTATTTCGTTCTAATTTAAATTTTTTATCGCATCTTAATTTCGCGAAACACCAAAACACCAAAGTATGTAACACTAGCACATTTTATCATATAAGATTATCTGAGTATATAACAATAAGCACAGATTATTGAAATATGTTTTATACCGGATAAATTTATTGTACTTTAACACGCCAAAGTGGTATAGTGGTATATTATTTTCATTAGTCTTTTAGGTACATAATATATATAAAGGGATATATATCTTGTTATTTACTAAAGATTAAGCGTTATAATAAAAGTTTTTCAGTGTTATCTTATAGACAGATTTGTGCCTTTTTGACAGTTAGCGCAGTCGGTAGGATAGTAGTTAAATTTAATATCAAAGCCTAAAGATGTGTGTTGTTTACAATAAAATTAGTTTGTGTATAAAATAGCACATTTAAACAATAATATACTACTATCACGTGTTTATAATTTCCGTATATTATAACATTTAATCCGTGCTAATTGTTCCTAGTGTAAGTTAGCAGTCACTTGTGAATTAACCGTGTGTACGTCGGTGTGTTACACCACATGTGATGGTATGTATGCACATGGCACTATAGCAACGCGCAGCAACCATAGAGATTAGAGCGAGATAGAGAATACATGATTATTTAGTCTATGCCGTACATATTTTTCAAAAGTTAGTTTCGACAAGTCTGTTTACAGCTGCAAAACGAGTAATAATTACGATTACAGTCAACAGCTCTCGTTTTGTGTCGAGGAAAGCATACGTCCTTTTTTAACGAGTTAACTAAGAACGATATAGATTAGAGTTTAACAAAAATTAATTTTATTGCCAAGTATCATGATAGTATTTTCAAACATTTCATCATAATAATAAATTAATGTATTGGAAACTCGCTCTAATGTCGATGACCATAGAAGCGAGAGTCGCCGGGCAGGTCTGTGTACGTGTCGCAGTGTGACGAGGTAAGCCACGCTATGCATGTTGCCTGCACGCACTGTCTATGTAGCATGAATGCATGATTTTACTTCCGTAAAGCCCAGTGTTTTTAGGCTTATTTATAGAAATTTCTTCCAATGGTATTTTGTGGGCTTACCTAAGCCTGTTCTCGTTGCTTTTCTTTTTTGTCACATCCAAAAATGGACCTTTTTCAGTTGTGTCTGTAACCCTAGTAGATCTATTTGATGTACTTTACAATTCCGACCGCACTCCTATGTGGCTTATAATATTCTTATTAGCATTGTTCGGTTGGCGCTTCGATTTTTCTATCCTTTCTATCCGGTATTTTGGATAATAATAGAGTCCTTGGCCGTAAAAGGTATTTTTATAAATTACATAATATTACTGTTTACGAGTAATGATACATCTATATTTTCTTAGATCTATACCCAAGTGATATGAGTGAGTGAAGTTATAGAGATTTGCTACTGCTGTAGTCTGTCCCATATTTCGGTATTGTTTTCAATCTCTTGATATATTCCTATATCCTAAAATTCTCTAGAGAAATTGTGTAGTGCATGTGAGAATGTGATTATTTTTGTAATATTTGTCGTAACAAGCATGAATCTAGGATAAAAATACGGACATTAAAAAATATATAAAATTAAAGCATAACATTTTATACAGTTAAAACGACTTTCTTATCTTAAGCACTGACAAAGTTAGACCTTTAAGCACTAACAACGCCCCAAATTTTTTGGGTGGCAATTAATGGAGAACATGCATTTTACTTTAGATTTTTGTCCGTATTTTTTGTATGTAACAATGCAAAGTCTGGCCACAAATGTCACTAACAAATCACGAGCATCGTGAGGTATGCACACGAGTCTAATTTTCACCGATACAAAATATCTATTATGATAATTATGTTTGTTCATATTATGTCATTTATCTCGCGCAATATTTCATAAATTTTCTCCACATTATCACAGCAATCTCTACAAGATGTCCTGTAAAAAGAGTGGTTTTGTTTTCTACTTTTATTCTAAGTAAGCTCCATTTATTATTTATCTAGATTTCAATATTATTACTTAACTTACATAACATTTTCTACATTAAAAAATCTTGCTTTATAGTCATTAATTTATCATCTTTCTCTTGAGAAAAACAAAAGGCGAAAACGCGAATCAATGTGATATTTTACTTGTCAATTTTTTCATTGAAATTTTACAATTCCCTCGTCTCAAATAAAAGAAGGTTAGTTTATGTGTATTCGTGTGTGTGTGTGTGTGTCTAGTTTAACATTCGTTTTTGTGTGTGTGTTCTTGACCCGTCCAATAATTTTAGTGTATTAATTTGTTCTGGGCTTATATTATTATTACATATTCAAATATTATTATTATTTATTGACATGTATTTATACACATAATATGACACTACTCTTACCTACACTACAAACAATATACAATAGTATAAAGCTAAATTATTTTATTACTATATTATATTTGACACTGCACAAAAGTGTTGCCCCCCACAATTCATTGAGTTAATTTTTGACGTGTTATTTTTTTTTTATAAATGTCACTTCTGTTACACTTCGACACCGTGGTTGAGAAAATATGTTCGCTGGAACGTTCTTATAGCTATTAAATAATGTTTAAGAAGTGCCGTGTTGTCTTGTTAAAAAAATATTATTAGTTAATACAATTGAAAAACAGCTAATTGAGGCAAATAGCACAAAGTAAAATAACAACTCAATCATACTACAATTAAAACCAAAAAAATAGTTCGCAGTTCATCTCATAGATGGCGCTTTCACAACCATGGTGTTTGTGTAGCTGGGTTTACACGCCCGAGCTTTAGTTGTTGCTCGTCATTGTGTGCAAACTCAAGATGTAGCATGCACTTCGATTTTACGATCAATCATTATTTTATTCATTAATTGATTATTATAGAGAGACATTTGTGTTTTAATTTTTACAAGTAAAAAAAATAAATATATATAAAATACCTACAGTATCTGAACAATGAAATTAAAATACAAGCTTGGCAAAGTGCCGACTAAGAAAAATTATAACTATACTATTAGAAAATAAGCAATAGTTATTTCTATCACATAAGACAGACAGACAATTTGATGAAACAATAAGAAAGAGAAATTATAAACATTGCACTCTCATAATGATTGATCTAAGTTTTAATGTACGCTTGTAACGTAACCCTTATGGACACTTAAGTTGGTCACGCTAAAATTTGTATAAACGTTTTAAAACGCGAGACAATAAAATTTAACATTATTCAGCATCGTTAACATAGCCGAGCAAAAACATACATAATGCTCGCTTAATGTCTTGAACTTTCGATAAAATAACTAGAACTAAAACTTCGCGTTAAAAAACGTTAATATACAGAATTTTAAGTTTGAAATACATAACAATGTGTGACCGATTTAAAAAGCTAACATTCCTCGCTTTATGGACACTGATCATGGATGGTAGTGGTATATAAAACTTCGGACCTGATGGGTCAAACAGATTTTATTGATTAAAATCTATGCATACTTTTTGTTTTTATTTATTTGTACACAAGTGAAAAAATCGATCTCTTCAGGCGTCCAACATGTTTCAAGTTCGTGATGTAAAATCAAATGAATTTTCACTGTCTATGCACTTGTGATTATGTAACGTGTTTCAATAGTAAAAAAAATACTGTTTGATCCATCAACAACCACCATGATCAATGTCCACGTCCGATGAGCGTCAGTCCGCTGTACAGCTGGACCCGGACGCGCTGCACAAATCCCGCTCCGTCGACAAGGCGGCGCGGCTCCTCGGCGCCGATACAGCCAGGTTGTTGGACCACACGCAGCAGCAGCAAGTCGTATGTATTGTTATATATATTGGCGAACGCGCTCGGGTAAGTTGGCGAACATGCTCGAGTTAGTTGCCGGATAACAAGGTTCGCTGGTATGAAGCGAGCTTTACACTCGCGAATATTTTGGGTGAAAGTATGTTTGTGAATAAGCTCGCGAACATGCTCTCGAATAAGCTCGACGTTGGTTTTTATGTAATATTATGTAAAGCGAGACTTACACTCGCGAACAGAATGCATTTACGCTACGAAATGCGAGCATTTTTGCGAACGATATTAAAAATGCTTTCGGTAGCAGACAGCTTTTCACATATTTTGTTATCCTAAGTTACTTTAAAAACTGCAGAATTTAACTGAGCGTTAATTAATTATTTTGGATATGATTTTATGCAGCAAGTTTGAGGTTGAAAATGAGGTCAGTATTGTTTGTTTTACACTGTTTGTTTTATAATGTGAGGCAAAATTATCATATAAATAAAACATTTGCATATATATAAAAAAATTACTGTTTTTCTTTATCAAAACTCAGATAATTTTGCCGTGCTAACTTTATAAATAATATTGTTATACATTTATTACATTCAAATGTATATACCCACTATAAAGAGTGTTTCCATTTTATTTAAACTAGCAGTGACATAGTGTATATATACGAATATATTTATGAATTTTATCATGTACTAGGTATACTTATATGGTTTTGTACGTATATTAAAACTCAAACAATCTACATAGATGGAGCTCTGCGTAGAAACACTAGGCGAGGTAGTATCCCTGCTCGCTCGTGACGACGTCGGTCCTGTAGAGGCTGATAGAGGGGAACTGGCGCGATGCCTGTTGCCCACCGTACTCAGGATAGCCGCGGCCATGATGAGAGATCGTGGAAAGGATGACGGGGCACAAGATGATCCGTTGTTGGTGAGTTTGTTATTGAAACAATGTGAGAACCCGTTTGGAAACCACTTTGAAGGTGATTTCTCTAAAATGGTTTACTTTACAAAATAGTTGCCTATGAAACCTAGCTTTTATTTAAAAATACCTATTTGACGATACCCCATGCAATGGGGGGGGGGGGGGGGGGTAGGATACAAAAAAAAATCTACCCACTTTACATGTACTGGGAGCCGCCAGCCCTAAAATATAATATTATTATTATTTTATACAACTAAAAATAAAGTCTATATGCAATATACAACTGTACAAAACTTCGTAAATTCATCGACAGACGGACGGATAGCGCGAAACTATAATGGTTCCACGTAATTACCACGGAACCCTAAAAACGATTTCTTAAGTCAAACATTTTTGTTCACCTAAATCGCCACTTCTGACGTGTGCGCCGGTTCTTCTCGCCGGGCCAGTTCCCAAACTGGTGGTAAGCGTCATGTAGGACAATTCTATAAGTCTCATTTAATAACCTATGAAAATATATTTTTTTAAGTTTTAACTTTGAAAACATTCAAAAATTCATTACCACGGTAATCAATTTATTGTTTTTTTTTTTTTATTTGTATGTTCCATTTGATTTGAAAAATGCCTTAATCGATTTGGAAAATCATTTGTTTAGTTTCAAAGGGTATAATTCCATGTTGGTCACGTGATGATAGAACCGATGATGAGATTCTGGAGAAATCGAGAACATTTTTGAAGCTTTCTTGTGTAGATTTTTTTGTTACTACTTAACCTTGCATGATTAAGATTTGATACCGGTTTAATATTTTTCAGAGGAAACTAATCTGCGTCCTCCTAGACATGGTCCGTCAGATGTCGGAGGAACAATACATAGTGGTCATGAGGTCAATAGATGCGGAGAACTCTAGAAGTGCCAGTGTGCTAGTGACTGATGCCCTGGCGCTCATGATGGCGCTCCTGCAGCGTCCTGTGTTCAAGCCGTACTGGGCCGACATGCTGCACCTCCAGCATCACGTCATGCTGCATGCGTGCAGGTGAGTGTGACAAGTTTTAAGGCCGATAAACGCAAAAGTTCTAGATCTCTGTGTTTATAAGTAACGGTAATAGGGTCTATCATGTAGTGCAAGTTAGTACTTCTTTACTAATGCATTCTGACTGTGACTTATATTTATAATAATTTTTTCTACTTCATTCTGTGAATAAATAATTGAATTGAATAGAAATATTAGCTGTACCGTTAGCTTATATCTTGCCATAAATAATTAACCATAATATAATTATGTATTGATAGTTTACACGCTGCGTGCGTATACGTGTGTGCACGTGCGTGCAACGTATACGCACGCAGGACGACGCACGTTTGTAGACTGGATTTTTTTCCCATAATAATGTGTTATACTGATATCACCAATTCTATTACAGATTACTAGCAGTGACGCTTCGAGAAAACCTCAAGGCAACAGAAGATTCGGACACAGAAGCGATAACACCAGTTCAGACAAGTTTCCAAGACTGGTTCAGTACAGTGTGCGCGGTCGCATCTTCGCCGCCGCTGCAGCTGGAGAGTCTGCCGGCGTCGCGACGTCAGCGTGCGCTAGCGCTGTACGGCGACGTCCGCCGGAGCGCCGCGACGCTGCTGGCCGACACTTGGCACAGTCTGGGTAACTTACATACATATTACACTTACATCAGTTGTCCATAATGGTCGCTGCCTACCTTTATGGACAACTGACAACTACCACATACTTCTTGACATAGTTTTGTTACATTAGGTCATTACATATGAAATTGGCGTTTTGTAAAGCAGGAACATAAAGTAGATTTTTTTTTAAACATAATATATTTATTTACCAAAGTATATACCATTGCTATCTATGCACTTTTGCCATCTCATAGGTAGTTCATTGATTCCTTTACTAAAAAAATCATTCGGACAGGAATCAATAAAATCTTTGAAGCCGCTTTGGATTGCCCCATCGGAGTTGAATTTTTTCCCTTGCAAGAAGTTATCCAAATTTCGAAAAAAAAAATGGTAATCTGTTGGAGCAAGGTCCGGGGAGTACGATGGATGTCTTATACATTCCAATTGAATCTCCTCTAATTTGGTAGCCGTCTGTTGTGCAGTGTGTGGTCTAGCGTTGTCCTGAAGCAGCAGTGGCCTAGAGCGAATGACCAACCTCGGTTGTTTAGTAGCTAGCTTTTCCATCATAATTTACAGTTACTGGCAATAGACATCTGCCGTAATCGTCTGGCCAGATTTAAGAAAGCTGTAGTGAACGACACCGACACTATACTTCGTGCGTCGTATGATGATATGGGTGACAGTTCTTATATTCCTTGCTACGCAAACTTCTTAAAAGCAAACGAAATAAATTATATTTCATTGACAAAAAATAATATTTCTTTAATTATAAAGTAAACTGCTATTATTCTTATTATTAACTCTGATATCTTATATTAACTGTGAAATATAAATATGAAATTAAATTAAGAAAATATGTCATAAAAATGGCAGATGCATGTAACGGAACTTCTGTCAATAGAGATTGACACTGTTGAATCGACATCAAATCGATGAATAGGAGCGGCCATCTTGTGATCGTATTGCAACTCGGAAATGTCAGTACGAGTGCATCTGCCTTGTAGGTATGCGATTTGTGTTTCGTTGCGTCTTCTTTGAGTTTTTGTTGATTTTGACTTTTGTTATTGTTTTTTGTTGAGTTTTTTGTTATTGTTTTTGTTTCCGATTCCGAAACGAGCTCGCAATCTTCGAGTTCCGACTGCAGTGAATAAGAAAATAAACGATTTGAATAGTTTTTATTCTTTTATTATTATTTATTTACAAATTACCCATTTCTTAGCAATTTAATTCACAAATCTAAAATCGATAATTCCGAATTCATTTCCTTTACGAACTAATTCGATATTTTAAACAATCGAATAATTTTCGTTAGGTATCTTCACTACGATTGTCAATTCTTATCTGTCACGCATATCTTCTTAGGACGCATATAGTATAGTCCACCAAACGCTCACAAATAACTTTTTTGAGTCAATTTTCGCTTGGGACAGGCTTTGGCTAGTTCGCCAGGGTTCGGACATTACGATGAGCGTTTCCGATTATCGTACAGGATCCACTTTTCTTCACAGGTTCATTCGATTTAAAATCCCTTCATTATTGTGCCGGTTGAGTACTGTAACGCAGAAGGCGTTACAGTACTCAACCGGCAACCGACAACAGCACGTTTGTCGGTTTGCTGCGCTCACTTCAGATAAAAACAGTTTTATCACTAACACCGCAGCATGCAGCTAACTCGGACGTGGTTTGCAATGGATCAGCTTCCACAATAGCCTTCAATTCTTCATTGTTAACTTTGGTCTCCGGCCGTCCACAGGGATTGTTCTGCAGGTCGAAATTTTCAGAACGAAAACGTTGGAACCAAAAACGCACTGTGTTTTCTTTTGCGACACCGTCGCCATACACGTCATTAATCCTTCGAGCCGTTTCTGCAGCACTGGTGCCACGATGGAACTCGGTACTCGAAAATAATACGATATTTCAAGTTTTGTATTTTGTAAACAGAGTGACGCAAAGAAAAAAAACAAATTAATTACGGTTTTCGAAACACAAATGCATGAGTAAATTGCTATATATATTTGAAATTGGAATTGCTGACCAAAGAAGATATATTTGAGATTAAAGTACGACAAAACGCCAATTTCATATTTAAGGACCTAATATATTGTTCATATGCCTATTTTAGGTTAGGCTAACCTAACCTAATTTTTGGTCAGATATCGATATTGACGTAGCGCTTAACCGGAGTCCATCGATACTATTCTTCTCAGACTCGTCTGCTTGTCAGTCACCTGTTGCTATCAAAATTAAAAAAGTATTATACTTATATATACCTACAAATAAGTAAAATTGAAGTGTATGTAACTTAAAATTAGCAGCTTTGCTAAATGCATATGTATATTTCCGTTCGTTTGTCTGTCTGTTTGACTTTGACCGGACTTTCACTGGCAGATAGATAGCTGATATTATGAGGAGTACTTAGGCTACTTTTTTCTTAGGGTATTTTGTACCTTTAAAAAATACGGTTCCGTTTCCATTAATAGTTCCGCGCAAACGAAGTTGCGGGCACCAGCTAGTAATACATATTATATTAACATAATTTTTTGTTTCGCAGGCGAATATAAACGTCTTTTCATACCTCAACTGGTGGGACCGCTTCTGGAAGTGAGTTTCCTGCGTGACGAGGAAGTGAGAAATACCACCATACCGCTCTTCTTCGACATGATGCAAACTGAGTACAATCTAAATGCTGAAAGTGGTAAGCATAAAAAAACCTTTTTCAATCAAAAGACGAGCAGTTTACAATGATCTGTCATGTCCACTTACGAAAGACGAGCAGTGTAACAAGGCTCTGTCATGTCCATTTACAAAAGACGAGCAGTTTAACAATACTCTGTTATGTCGACTTACAAAAGACGAGCAGTTTAATAATGCTCTGTCATGTCCATTTACAAAAGACGAGCGGTTTAACAATGCTCTCTCATGTCTACTTACAAATAATGCTCCGTCATGTCCATTTACAAAAGACGAGTAGTTTAACAATTACAATAGACGAGCGGTTTAATTATGCTCTGTCATGTCCATTTACAAAAGACGAGCAGTTTAACAATGCTCTGTCATGTCCATCTACAAAAGACGAGCAGTTTAACAATGCTCTGTCATGTCCATTTACAAAAGACGAGCAGTTTAATAATGTTCTGTCATGTCCATTTACAAAAGACGCGCAGTTTAACAATGCTCTGTCATGTCCAATTACAAAAGACGAGCAGTTTAACAATGCTCTGTCATGTCCACTTACAAAAGACGAGCAGTTTAACAATGCTCTGTCATGTCCATTTACAAAAGACGAGCGGTTTAATAATGCTCTGTTACGTCCATTTACAAAAGACGAGCAGTTTAAAAATGCTCTGTCATGTCCATTTACAAAAGACGAGCAGTTTTACAACGCTCTGTCATGTCCACTTACAAAAAAGATGTAGACAAATCCTAGTTAAATGTGTTGAAATTTGTAATTTTTGGCATAAAATGAGAAAAAAAATCTACATTTTACAGGTGAAGGCAACATGCGCAGTTTTGAAACGGAGCTCATAGACAAAGTAGACCTCTTAGCGGAGGCGGGGCGCGGAGACGCGGCGTGGCGGGCGAGGTTAGCAGTGTTGTGTGGCGGACTGTGTGCGAGAGCGGGTAGCGGGCTGCAGGTAGGTTTGCTAGTTAAAATAGGAAATTATGTATTAGTGAGCGTTTATAAATGACAAAAAATAAACCACAATAATACATTGTAGTAGCATAAAATACGCAACATATGCTATTACACCTACAGACCCCTAACTTACCATAAGCAAACTTGCATAGTGCTATGTGTTTTATGGCTCCTTCTTAACAAGAACATCAATAGCCTTAAGATGTAAGGGTCAGTTCACACCGCAACATGACGCGGCGTTGCATTTTAAAGATAGCTGTTAAAAATTAAACTTTGTTTACTACACAAAAAGATACACGTTTCATATAACATCGGTCATACACTACGCATGCGCTGTGCAACGCGATGTAACTCGATATTCGAACTCTGACAGTGAAATACATTACACGTATAAAGTTAAATTTTGAATAGCTATCTTAAAAATACAGCGCCATATCGCTAAAAATACAGCGCCATGTCGCGTGTCGTTTCGTTTCGGTGTGAATACCCAAAAATATGTAATACATTTCAAATGTACTTATAACGTTTTAATTCAAATTCAAATTTCTTTATTTCAGACTACCACGGTCCATGTGTTAGTATTACATACTTAACATTTAAGTAACTTTAGGGTTAGTAGTATTAAAGTAAAATACATAAAAAACGAATATCATTCTTAATCTTATTCTTCCTCTCTATTGTCATGCACCTAAAATAGAACCACGCGCGGACAAAATCTAGAGGTAGGTACTGCTCTCATATTCGTTCATTACCCGCACGTAGTTCCTCAGTATAGGTGCATGCAGATCATCTGCCACAATCCTCAGGATGCTGTTGTTGCATTAATTTGTTTTAAGCGAGAGGTCAGTTTGAAGCCCTCGGACTAAGAAAAAAATTGTGTATATTACTTTACTATATTACAATTGTAAGGGGGGCTATTAATCCACAACACTTTACAACTTAAGTTATTATACTTTATTATGTAACTTATGAGTTTTTACAATGTCGGAAAACCGCGAATAACATAGAGGTGCGCGTGCGGCGGCGCCAAATCGTATTTCTCCACTGACTCGTGCGCGCGAGCCACAGCGAAGGCGATAGCGGGGCGGGGCGCGTGCGCGGGGATCTGCACGGCGTATCGCCCGATCGCGGTTACCTAGCAACGGTGGGTGGTACGATTCCTCGCGCGTTATTATGTACTCGTTATACAATTCAAATAAGTAAAAATTCCATGAGTGTTAGTTTCTTACCCGAGTACATAGAAATAAAAAAAAAAACATTTTTGATTACAGGCGGCAGGCAGCGCCTTAGTAGCGGCCGCAGCGCGACAACTCGACGCGTTGTTACAGTATCGCGCTGCGCCGCACCACCAACGCGTGCAGTTGGTCACGGGAGTGCTGAGATTCTACGAGCATATTGAACGCCCGCATATGTACATTCGGTACGTAATACGCTACTTGACTCATATTTAATTTCATACATTGAAGGAGTATTTCCTTTAGTACTTGGCTTAGGAAAACGTATTCTAGCGATATCACAAATTAAAAACTTAAGATTGATAAATAAATTTTTTAATTTCCACTGATGAAAACACCTCGAACAAACACGCTTAACACATTTGTAGTAGTGAAACGGAACGTTTCTGTCAATAAATAGTTCATGACAAATTAAAAAGTTATTTATGTCAAAACGTCAAACGGAACGTAACACCGCCATTTTACTACTACGAACTATAGCACAGATTACAAATAGTACTAGTATGACGTCACAGCACAGATAATCTATCAACCAATATGCCGATGTGTTTTCGGCGGTTTTTAAAAAGTATATTTAAAATATATTTTTTGTAGGTTTTTATGTTTCAAAATAATGTTATATTATTTTTTTGTGTGTAATGAAACAATTAAAACGTTTGCGACAGTCGGAGGACTTAAAAAAAATAAAAAAATGTTTAAGTATTTATTAAATTAAAACATATTTTAATTACAATTGAATTATCCTTAAAGCGACTGTCCTAATTGAAGTGGGATTAAGAAGTGTTACAATAATATGTTAAATTAATAACTGGGGACCTAAAAGAATAACCTATTGTTAGGGATTCGGCGAACTCGCTGGCCACCGTCGATGGGGAACTTAGAGAGTTGCGGAGTCAGCTGCTTCCATACTTTAGGGTTCTGTAATTAGCATTGAGGACATAAATAAAAACAAGGTCAAGTAGCCTATTGTAATTGTGTAGGTACTTTATTACGGTACGGTATTTACGGTACAGACAAAGAGCGTTTTCACACTGCGCGGTGCGATATCGCATGTCGCACCGATAAATTACTAATGCACGCTCTATGTCTTTGGCTTAAGTGCGTTTTTCCAATATCCAGACCGTTATCGTATGTCGCACCGATAATGACAAAGACAGGTATAATGTTTCATATTAAAACATATCACTGTCTATCTCATACCTTAGTAACGCACGTGGCACCGCGTAATGTAAAAACGCCCTTAGGGTACGCGTTATTTGGTTATAAACAGCAAAATGCTGCTCGTTTCGCGAGAAAGATACAGATTCATAATATTATGATTTTGGATCTCGTGAACACCGATAAATCAATTTGTTTAAATTTTCGGCAAGTATATCTTAGTCATATCAAAATAATAATTTATCAAGTTTTAACTTAATAAGGGTTCTTTTGCGTCTTATGGACAAAATAAAAAATTAAAATATTGTCTTTTGAATGTGAAAGACATATCGACAAACGTCAACGCGTGACAAAATTGTATCATACGCATGGTGTTACGTTATTTTTAATTATAATAAATTTATTATAATAAAAAATAATATTTTTAAGCATTATCTTAAAAATATATTGGTGCAGCTCGCTCCTCTTTTACTTTTACCAAATTTAACACTCCTCCGGTCGCATATTTTATGTGAAACTGAGTACAAAGTTTTCGCTTCACTTTATTAATATCATACTACTATCACCAATATGAAAGTTTGTGAAGATGGATGGATGAATGGCTGTTGCTCTTTCACGCAATAACTACTGAATGAATTTTGATGAAATTTGTTATTGTAGTAGTTTAGGATCGGGATTAACACACGGGCTACTTTTCATCGTGGCAAAATGTACGGTTTCCGTGGTATATCTTTTCGCGCATAGGAAGTCGCGGGCATATATAATTATTGTTACAGCTACGTCCACCGCCTAGCGGACATGCACCGGTCGTCCCAGCACTGGGCCGAAGCGGGCCTGACCCTCCAGCTGCACGCCAAACTACTGGAGTGGAGCGACGCGCCGCTCCCGTCGCGACTACGACATCCGACCGTGCACACGCATAAGACTCATTTACAGCTAAAGGTTGATTGTCCTGCTACTATTATAAATGTGAATGTTTGTGAGGATGGACGGATGGTTGTTTGTTACACTTTCACGCAAAAACTACTGAGCAGATATCGAAGAAATTCGCTATGGTAGTATTTTAAGCTCTAGATTAAAACGTTGACTACTTTTTATCCCGAAAAAGTACAGTGTTCCCATGGAACATTTTATTTACGCGAGCGAAGCGTCACAGACGGCGAAGATACGAATTGATTTTATGTTAAGCTCGCTCGCTATGCAGTCTCCAGTCGTTGTGGTCACTTCCTTTGTGTTTAAATATTTTGAGGCGTCCTTGTACAAAGGAAAATGTTTATAAACTGGTCGAGTAGGATCTTTGTCGATTTTGTACATACATTTTCGTGTCTATCAGGGAATCTAATTCATATAAGCAAGTAGAGTGTTCTCTTAATTTATATGTATTATAATGTCGGCATGCAGTAATTATATCACAAAAAAATATTAATAACATAATACGAACAAATTATTACAATAGTTTGCTTATAAATTAGATTCCCTGGTAGTACAATAATTATCGTTCAATTATAATTTCATCGCATATTGTTCAAATCCTTTTAACTTTATTTACAGATGTATCTATACGAAGAAGTGGCTCGACTATTGGATGAAGGCAGACAATGGGAGCTGGCCGTACGCGCTTTACAAGAGCTAGTTAGAGTGTGCGAACAAAGAGCCAGTCACACTACACTTGCTAAACTACACGAACAACTATCAAGATTGTATAGAGCGCCGCTGATAGAATTACGAATGCCGGCTACATACTTCCGTGTTAGATACTTGGGAAGGGGATTCCCAGACCATCTTCGAGTGCCCAGGGTAAGTTGGAAAGTTAAAATACTAGACTTCCAACGATAAAGATTTTATAGAGCGCTGCTCAGGCAGTAACGAGTGTCGGCCATATAGCAGAAAAACACAAACAATCATCAAGAATGTTTAGAGCGCTATTTTGAAAGTAACGAACACCCGGCTACTTTTGTACGATTTATAAACTCACGAAGGCGATTAGCGCCCTGCAGACGTAAAGATTGGACCGCGGATTGGATCTGTGTGGTTCGGTCTGCCGATCAAACTGTCTTGATAAAAACTACTAAAATTCGTCAGTGTTTGGATTGCCGGCGTCTTACATAAAACGTCAAACTTCGTCATAGCCCGCGGTTTAAACTGTGGAAAATGCGCTGTCATCGACATGCCAGATGGGACTGTCGGCCCCGCGCATTTACGCGTTCGGTTCGGAGCGCGGGTTGAAACAGCGCGTGTTCCGCGGTCAAAACCGTACGTGTGATGGGCGCTAATTATCCTATCATGACACAACACCAGTCAGTGAAACAAACACTTAATTATTAACGCGCAGTCTGTAACGTTATAGTTTCTGGTCGAGCCGGTCCGTTAGTGCCAAAGCGTAGCTCTTCACACCACAGGGAGAGCGTCGCTTATATATAATAATTTTAAGGGCTTCGTTTACCGTGGCAACGAATGTGAGATGCTGCAGAGCTTCAAAGAGCGAATGTTGGACGAGTGGCCCGACGCCGAAGTGTTACTCAAACTGGACGAGCCGGGCGAAGACGTCACGGACTCCGATGGACAATGTATCCTTTTAAATACTGTAGTTTATGAGAAGACTAGCTTTTGCCCGCGACTCCGCCCGCGTGAATACACTTCGCGAGTACACTGTACTTTTTCGGGATACAAAGTAGCCTATGTGTTAACCCAGAGCTTACACTACTACCATAACGTAAGTAACATTTTGTAGGAAAATATTGCGCGAAGGCCATTAGTACTACGTGAAATGGAGAAGGTCTTGGTATATACTTTGGATGACACCGATGTAGGGGGGTAAAAAGGGGTGAAAAGTGGTCACGTAGTGTACCGCGACGTTAGTGGCGTGGGGTTCCTATAACTCCGCTCCTATATTTACTCCTATATTTACTTGCCACTTACCTTTTGAAGACCCTCATCCAAATCCCAACTTATTATACATGGTAGGGCTTCCCTGTGAAGGATAAGCAGCCATCGCCACTGGTGTACGTTACCTTACAGTCGATTGCGTCATTTATGTTTCGGAAGACATTTACTAGGTGAGTCCACGATCTTTCGAGTCTGAATTTAACAACAATATTTCCTGAACCTGAACATTAGATCTACAAATCAACACAGTGGCGCCTCTCATGTCGGAAAAGTGGCACTGTCTTCTCGAGTGCGGCGCGGACGAGCAAGTCGTGAGATACTACGAACACAATGACGTCAGCGTGTTCGAATTTTCACGGCCTTTCCATAGACCGGGTGAGTTGATGTTACTAAATTAATTATTTACTAACTACACTCTTAACTATGCGCGGCGCTTTATTCCGTACCTTAAAGGTAAATACGGGACTCCGCTGTCCGTCTGTCTGTCAACAGGCACGTGTCATGAACAGTGATAGCTAGACAGTTGAAATTTTCACAGATTATGTATTTCTATTGCCTCTATAACAACAAATACTATAAACAGAATAAAACTAATATTTAACTGGGGGCTCCCATACAAGGAACGTGGCTATTTCGCTATTTCCTACGGAAGCCTTCGTGCGCGAGTCCGAATTGCACTTGGCCAGTTTTTTTTTTTATTGTAGCGACCGCGACACTACAAAAAGCTGAGACGTGATTAGTTAAATTTTGAAGACTCGACGTTATTGGTATTCGAATATAGTTCCGTGTTTTTTCCGTAATTATAAAAGTAGGTTAACTTTACGTTGTAAGACAAAATAAGAAAAACTTATTTTCGATGGCAGCGGTGGGATGAAAATAGCTGTAAAAGCTGGTTATATAAACAATCTTTTTTTAGATTACAGAGTTTTCTTTTTCAGAAGACTCCATCAACGGGAATGACGTATGCGGGGGCAACGAATTCGGCTCACTCTGGCTGGAACGCACAGAGATTGAAATTAGTGATACATTACCAGGTTAGTAAATGATAAAAAATGACAGTAAAATAAATTGGGTACAATTTTTTATTTTTAACAATTAATAATCCCCAGGCGGTTTTTTTTTGTAGAAAAGAAAGTGAACTATCTGAGTTATGTCGATTCCTAATAGAATGTTTTGCATTTTAGATACTTTGATGAATGATTTTAAGAATTACATATACTTTGGCACATGATTTCCTATTTATGTAAGACAATTGGCAGAAAAATAATTATGAAACGCGAAAATAAATAATTGTGCAAAATAAAATTACATCGCACTCTTTATGACACTGAGGTAATTGACCTTACAACTGATTTGACTGATTCGCAAAACGTTATATGACCGGCAAGTCCGTGGTGGGCATTTATTCTGTAAAAGTTTACCTAGAATGCAACTTGTCTATTTTTTTACAGGCATACTCCGCTGGTTCCCGGTAATCTCGTCCAAAACATACTGGGTGTCGCCGCTAGAAGTCGCCGTTGAGACCATGACCAAAACCAACAGGGACCTCAAACACGCGATATCCGAGGCTAAAAATACGCAGGCGTCGTTGAACCCACTGTGTATGAGGTTGCAGGGTAAGATTTTTATTAAACGTTTTAATTTAAAAAACTCTTGAAAATAATAACGATATGCTTTATAAAAAATTATTTCAAATTAAAAAAAAAAAAAACAATATTAAATCTCGCAGCCAATACGGTAATTTGGGTGTTACATTCGACGGCCATCTCTCCTGGAGACCTCAAATTGATGCACTCAGTAGTAAAGTCTTTCCAGCAAATGCATTACGCGACTACGCTGATGTTTTGTTTTATTGATGTCACTGAAGAGTTACTAGATAGACTTGGAAAACTCCAAAACGTTTGCATCAGTTTCATTTGTGGCCGTTAATAATAGTTAATGTTCGCGCTGCAACACTTTGGAACTCACTGCCTTTGGAAATTCGTCGCGCTGATTCAATTTATATTTTTAAAAATAAATTAAAACAATATTTTCTTAATAACCTCTAAATTTGTTTCTGTCGTTATTATATATTATATATTTTATTATGTTTAAATTTAATGAAGCTTTCTTAGTTTGTACTTACACCTACACTATCTTTTCATTTTCTATGACCGATCTCACTAACAAAAGGTTGGCTGGTAGAAATTGCATATTAGCAATAAGTTCGCCCTTAATACATCATTTTATGTAAAATTTATTGAAAAAATTTGTTTAACTTTGTAGTTTTTGGTGTGCAATAAAGTGTTATTGTATTGTAATTTATGTGAGTAACAAGCTTGAAGCGTCGTTGGCTTTCTCTGTCATAAATAATTTGTGTGAACGAGTTAGCACGACATCTAACCACTATTTATGTATTGTTTCTTTATCTGAACGAGATCAACGAATAAAAAAGTACGCCAATGCGTGCGTGCAATAACAGCGTGCGTGCGTGTAAACGTACAAGTGACAGGACACAAATTGTAATTTGAAACAGACTTGAAAGACTAGTGGTTTTTCCATGTGTCCACGAAATTTTTATAAGCCAATCAAATAATAATGATCTTATTACTCAGGTATCCTCGACGCGGGCGTGCAAGGCGGCCTAGACAACTACGAGAAAGCGTTCATGACGGCGGAGTATGCGACGCGACACCCTGAACATGAGTCGCTACTGGCCAGACTGAGGGAGCTGGTCGCTGACCAATTGCCGCTGTTGCAACTGGGTATGTGTCAAGTGGAAAGACGTGAAAACAAGCAGATGAATCGCTGAGTTCGTAATAGCGTGGCCTTTTATGCCAATATGCCATCGGTAATTACGACGACGAGGTTCGAAAACAAAAATGTATGGGATTTACATAAGCATCGCTAACCCCCGGTTTCTGAGAGGCTAATCAACGCGAAAATCAACTAATCAGCGGTCAAATCTCTTGTCAAGTGTAAATTGAGTTGCAAAAAGCTTGATCAGTCGTTTGATTTGATCAACGTGTTAGTTGACAAAACTAATGTCAAACGAATGGTCAAACAATATGTCAAGCGCTGTTTTCGGTTTCTGGAAAGCTATTTAAGGCTTTTATGTGCTTGTATGTGTCATGTCAATTTGATCAATGATTAGTAAATTTTTCACTAATCAGCGTTTCAGAAACGGAAATTGATTTAACAAGCCTGTTAACTCAACAACGTGTTAGTTGATCAACTATTTGATTAGCCTTTCAGAAACCGGGTGTGAGTGATATAGCTCATGTCACTTAGCGCTGCTTATGTCAAACAATTTGTTATCGAACTTCTTCGTCGTAATTAGCGATGGCCCAGGGGCCTAGTCGAATTGTCATTTACACGGTCAATTTCGCCGTGCGAAGGAAATCGTGTGACGAAATTCGACCAATGTAAATCCACCATTAGAGATGACTGCCGCCCATGGACACTAACACCAGTGCTACAATTGTAGCTACGAGGTCGTAAGGCTTCTCATACACAACGTGAGCATTAATTTACGCTGATTGTCTGTAAAGTCCTGGCATGTAATCTCTCTGATTGAGCCGTCTGTTCGTGCGAAAACATGACTTACTCACTGAGAAAACTTACACGTGAGAGGTCTGAATTAGTGTGTGGTGCAGAATATATTTTCTCGTCAATATAAGTATTAGTTTATGTTCAACTAGCTTTTGCCCGCGTATTTAAATACATTATCCCACGGGAACACTTTTTTGGGATAAAAAGTAGCATATGTATTAATCCAGAGCTTTATCTAACACAAACATCCATCCATCCTCACAATAAATTTTTAATGGCAGTTGAATTCAAACCGTACTATTTACATCCATCAAATCAATTCAAACTTTCGCAATATATTTTTTTATTTTATTGCATGCCGTCATTTTATTAATATTATATTTTGCCCTGTCCTTCAGGTCTCGAGGTCCACGCGAGTAGAACCATCCAAAAGGAGCTACACGCACATCTAGTGGACTGTTTCAGAAATAGGCAGCGACACGTGCACCAGAGATACGGACGAAGGGTAAGTTAGTTATGTCAATAATGTTATAAAAATGACGAAAACTTAAAAATGAGTGCAAGTGGATAAGATTGAAATCGTTTTTATTTACTATATCCGGCGTCATGCGCGCACAAGGAAATCCTGCGGGAACCTTACATTTTGCCGCGATAAAAAGTAGTATATCTCCTTCCCCGTGGTCTAATCTATAAACTGTGCCAAATTTTATCAAACTCGGACCAGGAGCCGTTTCAACGCAAACAAACAAATCGAAAAAGTTTTGCCCACCTATACTGCGCATGCGCCAAAACATTTCCCGAAGAACGCAGCCAATACAAACATCTCTTCTAGAAGCAGACGGTGGAAGTGGAGCCGGAGACGCCCGAGGTGCAGCTACGTAGCGTGAGAGACAGCATCGACTTGGAGCCGAGACTGAACAAGCGAGTTTCAGATGTGTCTAGTGGGAACGAGTGAGCTATCTTCTTTTTTACTCATAATATAGTTAAAAATAAAAATTCTTGTAGCATTCGTAAGTGAAAATCTACTGAAGTAGTTTTGCTTTATTCAAGGAAAGTTATTTTTTAATATTTTGAATAAATAAATGATTTAATAGACGGATTGAAATATTCAAGTATATCCTTCAAAGACCCCTTTTTTCTTAACTGCAGACGGCCTGTTTTGTAACAAATTGTAAATATATTTTAATGAGTTATAAATATTGATTACAGATCAACACCAAAATCCAAATTCAAGTTGAACTCTGCAATCAGTTGGACGAGGTAATTATAGGAATATTTTTCTTGAATATTTTCAATTTCTACCACATCTACATCCTACTACTATTATAAATGTGAAAGTTTGTATGGATAGATGGATGGATGTTTTTTACTCTTTAACGCAAAAACTACTGAACGGATTTCGATGAAATTTGGTATAGTAGTTTAGGCTCTGGATTAAAACATAGACTACCCATTTTTATCCCGAAAAAGTACAGTATTCCCATGGGATACCCGATACTATAATTACGTCGGCGGAGCCGCGGGAAAAAGCTTGTTCTACATTAATATTATAGCCAAATCAATTAAACATTTCCTTATATAAAATTAACACAACTTGTTTTGTCTCAGAAACAGCAGTACAGGAACTCTGACGCCACGTAAGAAGCGAGGTAGAAAGGTGAGTTACACGTTGCTTGTGTTACCAATATACAAGGATGTTTAAAAGGACCTTTAAAGTTATTAAGGATCTTTTGGGCGTATGATCTGACTGCTTATGTACAGACGTTTAGGCAGAAAAGTAATAATTAAAAAAATAATTGTACCACATAAAATATACATTACGCTCTTTACGGCGTATACATCATGTCATTGATCTCATACAGCTGAGTGTGTTGATGTTATTTAGACAAAGTCTTTGCTTTCGCGTTCAAATCAGCTGTTTCTGAGAAGTTAATCACCTCGGCGCCATAGAGAGCGCAATGTAATATTATTTAGTTTATTTTTTTATCCAAAGTTTTTAATTGTTTTTTTGCCCAAACGTCCTTACATCATATGTCCAAAATCATCATTGATTTTAGAAGCGAATAAACGAATAAGCTATTCAAAGTAACTTTACCAACGTATCAGACAAAGACAGCAACATTGAATGCTTATCCGTTGTGAAAATATTTTTATTAGTAAAAGAGTTTATGTAGAACTCGTAAGTATCACTTTACATCTAAACGAATCTTTACGCAACGTGGCGCTGGATTTTTAACATAGCTATTCAAAATTGAACTTTATTAATTACAAAGAAGATACATGTTTCCTTGTAAAAGTTCGAATGTGCAGTGTATGACTGATATCATATGAAACGTGTATATTTTTGTGTAGTGAATATAAGTTCAATTTTATTAGTACCTTAAAAATGCAGCGATGCGTACTAATAAAGCTATTTACACAACGGATAACTTCAACAACGTCGATGTCTTTGTCTGATACGTTGAAAAAGTCAGTTGATAGAAAAAGATAGGAACGTTTAAATTATCCGTTGTGTAAATAGTTTTATTAGTGAGGGGGAATATCTATAACCTGTGTGATAACTATTTCAGAGTGAAGGCAGCACTCAATCTAGCGCCAGTCAGTGGTACACTTCAGCCACGAACGGCCATGTCAACGTGCACAGTCCGATAGCTAGCGCGATAAACAGCGCGTTCAACAGCGCGCTAAACAGCCCAGTGCTGGGCAACCACATCAACAACAACTTCATCAGCATAGCGCCCGCGCTGGACAACGGCTACCTGCGCGAGCTGCGGCAGGAGGTAGGAGCCCACTGCTGGGCAACCATCGCAATAAATTCATCGGTCAAGTTATCGGTCAGTATAAGGCTGGTACTATACTGTCTGGAATCCGGCGAGCCGGGGAAATTTCAGGGCATTGGAAATAGAACTGCGCTAATACAATGGAGCTGAAAATCGAACACACAAGTGTCAAGTCAAATGTCAATGTCATATATGACAGCTCGACACTTAACACTTCGATTTTCAACTCTATTGTATTAGTTCAGAGTTCTATTTTCAGGGCTCTGAATCTTCCCGGGCCCGCCGGATTCTGGATCATATAGTCTCAGCCTAATCGGCGCTATCTATAGCCCAGGGGTGGGCAAAAAATTAATCAACTATGTGGCTGGACAACGCATCCCAACTATTTCGCCCAACTTTAAACTACAGCTGGACCACAATCTTAAACAACTTAAAAATCCAATGAAAATTATTCACACCAAGGCCCACTTGCGCAGACCTGGGTTTAAGTTAACCCTGGGTTAAATATCGTGGTATCTCTCTCTCTCGTTCTTCGTATTTACGTTTATAAGGTATGATATTTTAACTAGGGGTTAACTTTAACCCAGATCTGCTCAAGTGGGCATTGGTCTAAGTCCTAATATTTATTACACAAGTCACAATATAGTATTCACATCAACATCACGTACAACACAATAGATAATTTTATTTTATAAATTCCAGCTGGTAACCGAGAGGCCGCCGCGCTCGGAAGTGGAAAGAGATAGAAGACTGTCGCAGCGGACGAGCTTCATCACAAATTCAGAACCACCGTCGAATAGGGATTCATTAGGTACGTGGTCCGTGAAATTTAGTATCCAGGTAGTTTTGGGGGAGATAAATCGATCTAGCTAGGTTTTATTCCTGGGAAACTGCGCATTTTTAATATAATATGTTTTTTCTTCCGTCGCGTACTAAGATATGAGTGATTTCGATTTCCAAAAGTCAAATCCGGTTGGCGGGTTGGTTAGCGTTGGACTTTTTGAGTTGTTGGCAAAATTGCCCGTTCCGGGTTCGAATCCCGTTCAGACGAATATTTTTGTGATTTTTGGTATTTCTTTTTCTTTTGTATTTTTTTATTTATTTTTAATAATTTTTATCGTTCTACATAAACTCCGAGCAAAGCTCGGTCTCCCAGGTACTATTAGATTATACGCCTGTACCCTGATTTAGTTAAATTTCGATCTCCCCTTCTTTTTCAGTATCAAAGACGGGATTGGTATTTTCTATACTCTGATTGTCTTCAGATTTAGAGATTACATTTCAGAATATTACAACATTTACATTTAAAGTAAAAATATGCACATTGACGCCTACGTGGTCCAGTGATTTAGGGCTTGGCTCTCGACTCCGGAGGTCGTAGATTCGATCCCCGCGTTGACACAACAAAAACGTTATTTTCAACTCTGATTAGAACAATGCAGGCTGATTACCTGATTATCTGACAAGAAAGATGACCCATGCGTCGGATGGACGTGTAAAAAGTCGGTTCTGTGCCTGATCTCTCGCCAGTTGTGTCTGTAATCCGTCTCACTGGATTACGAAAATAAGGAAGAGAAAGTGCTCTTGGCACTTTCAATAAAATATAAAATAAAATAACTCCTGCGTAGCTAGTCTGGTTTCAATGTTTTCATGGTTTCAAAACGTTTTTGCGTGCGTAATGTAAACACTTGACGCAAATGTGAATTACATAAATAAAACAACTTAAACACAGTATTTAAGTTAGTAAGTTTTGTATTTATCAGCATACTTACATTTTTAACTGCTGTGACATCACTAGTGCATAATTTTTTGTATAGAATATTTTTAATGCTCTCCAGCGTGTCACTTTTGTGATAACCGTATTTCGTTAACGGTTGATCGTAGATATGCCATTGAAAAGACAATATTTCCTGGATTATTATGTACTTTTCGAAAACCATGCATGTTCCCCATTCTTACCTCTCTTTATATTACAAACTAACTCCTATTTAACTATATCCAGGCACAACAGACTCCAATCAAGATGACGAGGAGCCCCCACCGTTGCCGCTGAAACAGTCGCAGCGCTCCGCAGAGGACGACCAGCCGGTCCTCCCGGCTCGACACAGCTACGACCTGGTATTGACGCCGCGGACGAGCTATCTGCACCGCAGGCCGACAGGCAGTAGCACGATTAGCACAAACAGTAGTCTTGCTGGTGACGAGAGAGCGCCTACGCCTCCCCCCAAGAAGAGGAATCAGGTCAACTCATAATACAAAGACAACTGATATTACAAGCTAGACACAGCCGCCGCGGACGAGCAGTCCGACAAGTACTACTTGTCTACAACTACTAAGCGTCAGTTTACACCGAATGGAGACTATATGCGCCGCGACGCTGCATTTTTAAGTTGCAAGAGTTCGAATGTCAAACTGCACCGCTCTGCACAGCGCGGCGCCGCTCTCGCAATGAAACTTGTATCTTATTGTGTACTGAGTAAAGTTCAATTTTTAATCAGTATCTTAAAAAAGCAGCGCCGCGTCGTGTATCGTCTCGTTTCGGTGTGAGCTGACCCTATCAGTAGTCTTAGCAGAGAGCACCAACGCCTCCGCCTTATAAACAAAATCATATATAATTGTAATATTTGTAAAAAAAAGATCCTAAGATCATAGCTATAGTTACAGTATCTGCAAAACACGCGGCGAAAAATCAACGCGAATCAAAAATGCGTTCCATTATAAATTCGATTAATATTCGCAAAACTATTTTATCTTCAAAGAAGAATGTTTAGTGCGTGAATATTTTACACAGAATATTTGAACACAATTACTCCATATTGACTGCAATGTCCATTTAAATCGAGGCCCCATGCAAGTAATATTTGTATCAATTATCGATTTAATTATTCAAATCGATTGACTCGATACTATGCAATAGGTGAGTTACCGTTTTATGTTATTTATATACCGTGCACACTGTTCTACCACTCACTGTTCGTATAACAATACTCCTAGAAAGTAAGATTCTATAGTTTTTTTTGTTAAAGTGACGGGTACATAATAATATTATATCTGTTTATCACATTCATATCGAAAATACAAATATTTCATATAGTAATATTAAATAATTTGTATTTTATATTATAATCTAAAATTGCAATTTGATATAAGGATAGCTGTCCGGACACACGTTTTGTCTTAACTATGGACTGGAAGAAATAAATAACTTCCTACATACACCTACACTTTCTACACCTACTCCTACAACTACCTACAGGTGGTGTGTTAAAAATGGGGGTTTTAATGCCAAATAATAAATAAAAAGAAAAAGGCAAAAAAAAAACGCTAAGCCATTTCGGTGCAGGAGTTCCGCCACAACCACCGTGACACGTCACACGAGACAATTTTATATATTTATTATTTTATATAAGGTCTGGTAAAATCATTTACGGATATTTTGGGCATATAATCTGCTTATTTAGGCAGAAAAATAATTGTAATACTCAAAAAAAAAATCTTCCTTTATATGTTTGCGTTGAGCGGAGAGTCACCCATACATGAGATTCTTTTACTATGAGTATGACAATATGCTTTTGCGTAATCGTCTTTATAATAAGCAGTAGATCATGTACCCAAAATATCCGTAGATGATTGTACCAAACCTTATATAAGCCCACTTACTAATAAAACTATTTACACAATGGATAAGCCATGTTGTATATAGAGTGTTGGTGTCTTTGTCTGATACGTTGGAAAAGTCACTTGACAGACCATGAGAGCAAAGAATAGCTTATTCATTGTGTAAATATTTTTATTAGTAAGGGGGTAAATGTTTTAAGCTTATTTTACCATTAATAGAAAGAGATAGAATATTACGTATTACATAAAAGCAATATGTATATTACATAAATAATATTGTCTTCCAGATTTTATAAGAGGCTTAACAGAAACTATATTTAGTAATTCCTTTATAACTACGCACAAAAAATTACAAACGTGCTCCTCTTACGGCCGGTTTCAATGACCTATCTACCAGTAACTATTTGTCAAAAACGTGGTCATTCAATCATTTGGCGATTTTTTGCGATACAAATGTGACGTTTTTTGAAACGGGTCGTAAGAGAGTAAAAAATATAGTAGGTATAGAGATTAAATATGTATATTAATGATTTTTACATGATTTATTCTAAAACTTATCATTTTACAATTATTAGTATATTATAGACTTCCAGATTATTATATTAATTGAAATGTTTTACATACAAATTAGAAACCAGCCAGTTTTGTATACAATTAGGCAGAAAATTAAATCTAGTATTGTAATAATATTTACAACAATAATTATTATTTATGACATTACTCAAAATCATTTGAAAATTATAGAAATTTGAAGCAGTGATTTAAACTGGTATTAAGACCGACTTACCAAAGTTAAGTGGCATACATTTAAAGACAACGTTATAATTTATATTAAAATAACTTAATATCAGCTATATTTAGTATTTCTTTTAAATTTTTACCCCCATTCTGATAAAAATGTTTACACGACGGATAAGCAACACGGTGTTATGTCCTCGTCTGTCAAGCTACTTTTCCCACGTATCGGACAAGCATAAAACGGTGTATAGCTTATCCACTGTTTAAATATTTTTTTAGTGAAGGGGTATATATTGTGTTTAAGAAATATTTACTTTGTATAAAAGTAGTAAAAATTTACAAAATGTGGCAATAATAACTTTTTTTAACTCTTGAAATAATAATTTTAGCATAAAAATAATGTTTGTTTGTTTGTGATATCGACAAATTGATGCCATCAACCCCAAAGTATTTTAATGTGTCATTATTTTAGTATAAGTTGTAAATTATTCATTAGTTTATAATCCTAAGTCGTAGAAGCACAAAAAATATTTTGTTTTTACAGTTTAAGACAGTCAGTTTTATTACAATACAAAGTTTGGACTGAGTCTAAACAAAAACCTGAACTCCAAACCGTACGGTACTCGTAATTTACACCACCATTTTGCTTTTATTGAATTATAAATGAATCGTCTCGATATCGTAAACTGATTTTTAGAGTTTGTACTTTTTAATTTTGAGAATCCATAAGAGATAGCGACACGGTTGAATAAAAAAGACACAGATAAATATGTTTGTTCTTGGTGACGGTTGAGTAAATGCTTAACTGATCATAAGCCGTATGATATACGCAATGATAATATAGAAACTAACGTTTATTTTTCGTGTTTCTTGGAACTCGCGTGACCCTCTCCTCGCTCGCCTCACCAAGATTTGAGATTAAATGGGCAAGCGAATAAACATTCCCTCCAGTGTTCAATCCGTTAAGTTCTCGTTCATTCGGAGTGGTAGTGAAAGATGCCAGATGCTAATATCCATTGTAAGGCCATGCGGGCGCTGCTCACGCTGCTCACACGCCCGATGAATGCGCACGCCTCATGTGGTCTCAGCCTTAATTCACTAATTTCACATTGACAGATCAAAAAACTTTTATTCACTGACAAGTACCTCCCATTACTTATTTTAAAGGCGTCGTAAAATAAGTTTAGTCTTTCTAGCAATACGACAACTGATATTTTTTTTATATTAATTAAATGAGTCCTTTTTTTATTTCAGGTTTATTAACAGCTGAAATATATTATTTATTTAATTTTTCTTGCTTTTTGAAGCGTGTTATAAAAAAATTTATGATGAGTATAATTTTTAGATAATATTATAAGGTATTACTTTTAAATAATCGAACATCCCGCCGTCTACCGATTACGATGGAAACTGCTAGAAAACAATTCATTACGAGAGTTGGTATTTAGGGTTTTTTTTGAAATTTAGTCTGAATATTGTTTTGCAGTAATACCGTGTATAAAAAAAAAGATTTTTTTATCAAATGAAGAAAAAAATTAATTTTAATCAGTTTATAATTATTATTATTATTATTGCTATTCTTGTTGATGAATTATGAAGAAATATTTGACGATACTTAAGCGTCTTACTCACGGTCCAGCCTGCAAGTCCCAAAGGGCTTGAAGGCCCCGGGGCCATCAAGCGGACTTGCAGGCAATATATATAAATGATTGACACACTTGATACTGTAATATAGTGCTGGACATGCAGGCTGGACTGTGAGTAAGGCACATTAGAGAATTTTGTCATTGTTTTTTTTTTATTTCCAATTGTCCCTACGTGATCCCTACCACCGGTTCGGGGATAATCCGGCGAGAAGAACCGGCGTAAGAAACTCGCACGAGGCCCTCTTTTAGCCAAAAGTTGGAAAATTGTCCTTTTAAAAAAATGATATTAAGTTACTGTATAAGTATTACCGCACAATGTCATAAGATTTTTTATTTAAAATATAAAGTATAGTCATTCCATCCGCACAATGGTACACATACTAGTTACCATGTAGTGGTAGTTTTAAATAGAAATTTGAATATTTTTATAATGTACCTTCTTGAAAAGTGCCTTTTTATTCAAAATGTGTTTAATCAACATTACAATGCATTAAAGAGTAAAGAAAATGTTTCTGTACAGCTTGGCTTAAAAGAGTATGACACGGTGACAGCAGAAACTAAAAGCATTTTCGTCTGTATCACCTTTTATCCATGAATTCGAAATATCGTTGATTAAAATGAAAAGTGACGTTTTTTCAAAATTTTTGGAAAGTAAGACAGCAAAGGGGTGGCTTGATAAAAGCTTTATTTTTGTATGGATAAAAAAAGACATCCATATTGGAATGTAATTACATAATAGTCTTCGCCATACAAAACTATAGATTTTATTAGGCCACCCCCTAGCAATAGTATTACTTTCCAGAAATTTTGAAAAATGTCACTTTTCTATTACATCGACGATATAATCGAAAATATTTTTCGTTCCTGGTGTCACCGCGTCATATTCTTTTTGTCAAGCTGTACTTGATAATCATATAAAACCATAACACGCCATCTAGTAGCGTATATAAAAATTGACCTTGTCTTTCAAGGCTGTCTAGATGGTGTTTTGTACTTTTAATTCTAGAGTTCTTTTTACAATAATCATAATCTTTAGTGTATTTTTTAGACTGCTACTTCTTTGAACGATGAAGGACTTATCTCAACGCTATTTGCTTTGACAAAATTTTTTGGATATATAAGTATATTACCACCGTTTTGAAAAAGATTACTATATAATAAACTCGATTTATGTAATGAATGTATATAAATTATTATACGTGTTTATTAAAATATGATGTTATTGCATAATATGTGGTTTCATTAAACTTCTGCTTGTGACTTTGTTTATTAAATTACTTTACTGTCATTAAATTGGAAAAATATACATATACACATTATATATATATATATTATATATATATATAAAATAATATATATTATATATAATATATATTATATATAATAATATATATTATATATATATATAAAATATATTATATATTTATATATATATATAAAAAAAACAAATATGTACATACAGGGTTGCTATTTTTTTATTTTATAACAACGATATAATAATAATTTCATACAATATGTTCGTACATCACTTATATCGCATTTATTTACTCGAAGATTTTATGGTACATATACATATTTTCAATTCAGTCTATAAGATGTCTAAAACTTTATGCTAGAAATTATTTTCGGAAATGCTAAAATGAGAAGCAAGATGGCAAGCTTATTCATAACTTAAAATATCATATAGAAGCAATTACTATGAATAGGTGACATGACTAATAATTAATTAGCGTAGTCGGTAGGAAATTATATTTACAAAGGTGCAAAAAATATAAATAGGAGCTACAAAAAAATATAGCAATTAGGACTTCCCAAATAATTTTCAGCAACGATTTATATATTATTTTCATTTCTAGAATTTCTTGCATTTCCTGGAGTTCAGTGTTGTTCTGGTGTTATGATGATGTTGGTTTTGACGTTTCCTCTGGTGATCCCAAATATTAGTTTTCCTTTCGTCGACTCTAACGCCGCATAGATGTCTCCAGCGCTGTATACTGGTGCTCCGTTTATGGTTGTAACTATATCCCCCGGTTGTAGACCGGCACTGAAATTATTTAGTTACGTTCAGAAAAGATTCTAAATATTTACTTAATCTTGTCTAGTCTAGTAATATTATAAAGAGGAAAGATTTGTTTGTTGGGTGAATATATGCTATTTGAATTCCAATGGTTCATAGACAAAATTTATGTTAAACTTATTATATTATTGTTTCTGTATGCTTAAACAATAAAGAATATGGTCTTGTATTTGGCCCACATAGTGTATTCACGATAATTGTTTAAGTTAAGGCATTAATAGTCTAAAATAGTTATAAATGTATACTCCTCTGGCCTCCCCATTACTAGATTATAGTGATTTTATAGCCAGATACTTTAAATACGTATACCATTATGTTTTTTTTAAATATAATCATATGCTTCTATAAACATTAAAACATATTTTATCAAAATACACTGTAAAAATATTTATTAATATAACAAAAAATTAACTTATTTCCATGTCATGTTACAATAATGTCACTTCATCTGGCGAAATTCAAAGAAGTAAAATTTGACTTAAAACCGCATAGGTATGTTTTTGTCCTTGAACTATGCGCGTACAACGGTGTGAAGTTAGAAGTAAGCTAACGACGTCGAGCAAAACTCCATTAATATTGCGTCAGTTTGCGATTCGCTGTAGGAAAGCGTGTTTGTGCCAGTCGTCGAAGTATTTACTCTGGTATGTCTATGTTTTTGTATATTATCGTTACGAAATTGTATATTTGCACAATGCAATGTTTATTGTGTGTAGATATCATGTAATACGTTAAACTGTGGTCAGAAAAGCGAGTGATGTTGTTTTCGTAGGTTATGTGCGGTTTTGTCACTTCTCTGGCAGATTTCATGACAGAGAAAATACATAAGCGCTAGGGAATGGTCCCGGGAAATCCCGGTCCCGAAAAATCCCGGGAAGTCCCGGGACTTTTGTATAGACTAAAGAACCGGGACGGTCAAACCTCGTCCCGGGACTTTCGGGACCTTCGGGACTTAGTTGAAAAGTATAAACTGAAGTTAAGAATTTGAGTTTCCCCATTCAGATATCACAATAAAAGGTTTCTTCTAAGATTTTATTTTAAACTAGAGGTTCGCCTTGAGGTTTCACCCGCTGCTGCTCGTTTTTTCGAGCGAATGAGGTCAAAAATATCCTTTGTTACTTACTACTTAAATGTTTTAGCGTTTTAGTGGTGAAAGAATTTTTAAAATATAATCAGTAGTTTTTGAGTTTATCGATTACATACCTAGAATACCTACAAATAACAAATCTTCCCTCTTTGTAATACCCAGCCTTAGTGTAGATAGTAGTTCGCTGATCGGTTTACCCGGTGCTTGCTACTGCTGCCCGTTTTCCCGTCAGAATAAGGCGTTTTCCCGTGATAAAATATATTTTTAGTAATCGTTTCAGAAGTTCGGAGTTTATCGATTACATACATACAAAAAATCTTTCCTCTTTATAATAAAAAAGTAGATAAACCATTAAAGTAAAAAGTAATAAAATCAAAATACGCGCGAGCGAGGGTTTTCATTACCTACGTACATAGTACATAGTACATACACAAATACTAAAGACCTATAAAAATAAAAATACCAGCAGTAGGTGAAAAAAATACCCAAAAGTCCCGAAAGCCCCGGTTCTCCCGGTTCCTTCAATAAGTTATCCCGAAAATCCCGGGACTCAAGAAGAGCACCGGTTCTTCATTCCCTAATAAGCGCCAGAGAAGTGACGATTTTTTTTTTCGTTAATATTTAATGTTTTAGGCTTCATTTCATTTGTTCTAGATACTCGAATATAATCAGACATCATGGCGAATGTTAAAAAGAAACAAACAAGGGAAGAGAGGTTAGAAAAAAAGCGTCAAGCTAAAAAATTACGCTACCAAAGAATAAAAAACGATCCGGTTAAAAATGCCGAATTAAAAGAAAAAGAAAGGCAGCAATATAAAAAGAAAAAAGAAAAGGGACAAATTAAGAGCATAAATGATATGACTGAAAGGGAACAAAGGGCTGTTAGAAAAATATGGAGAGAGAATACTAAAAAGCATAGAGATCGCGTGAAGCTACAATCTACCAGAAACTATCCACTAACACCACCTGCGGCTGATAATGAAGACCAACCTCCACTTCCACAAAACAATATCGCTCTGGCTGCTAAAAGGCGATCAGAAATTCAGCGGAAACTACGAAATCAACTTATAAAAAAACAAAAATATGAAATTAAACAGTTGCGTCAAAAGGTACGACTGTCAAAAGAAACTACGGCGCATCGGAAAACAGAAAATTACTCCAAACTCAAAAGTGGCCGATCTTTTACAGAATAATAGTAAAGAGAATATAGAAGAGGTGAATAAAAAATTATTATTTAGTGAGGTGATCCAAAATCAACTCAAAGAAAATATAAATTTGACAACGAATGATAATGAAAAGAAGATATTTAAAAAAGTATTAAGTGGCAAAATAGTCAAGAAGTATAAAGTGTTGAGCCAAATTAATATGAAACCTATAAGACAGTCATCTACTGCAAATAAAAGTTTGTTAGATATGACACGGAAGCCAAGAAACGATAAAACGAATTCGGAATTAGAGAAAAAAGTCGCAGAGATTTTTGAAGAAGATTGCAATAGCAGATTATGCCCAGGTAAAAAAGATAAGACAGAAGAGATTGTTACAAGACACCATGAAAAATCTACACACCAAGTTTATAAAAACAAAAATTATAAAGTTAAGTTACACACTGTTTTGCCGCCTACGACCTTTTTGGGTTGTAACCCCAAACATCCACCAAAGAGAAACTTGTTTGTGTATAACTCATGCAAACATGGAGCTAACCTTGGCTTCCCTAAAACAGGCAGACATCATAGATTTTCCAAACTATCAGAGCATGCTTAATTATTTATGTTGTGACCGATACAATGAAAAATGTCTTATGCGAGAATGTCTTAACTGCAAATCACGTTCCATATGTTATCGTGAGTTCGATAATTCTGTTTTGATCAAATACTCTTCATGGCAATGTATTACAGAGGACATTTTAGATACTAAAACCAAGAAAAAACGCAGGGTTCGAAAATATAAGAAAATAACATTAAACTGTGCTCCAAAAGACATTGTGATTAAACTTGAAGAAAACCTTGATATTTTTTTAAAGCATGAAGCAAATATAGTGCATCAATATGAAACCATTAAAAGTCTTAAAGATAACTTAACTGAAAAAGATGCTGTGATACATATGGACTTTTCCGAAAATTATGACAAAATATTCTTCAGAAGTTCAATCATTCCATTTTGGTGGGTCACGTACGCAAATAAGTTTGCATACTGTAGTCTTATATACCAAGGGAGAAACAAAATGTTTCGCCACAATGTCAGAAAACCTAAACCATAATGTACCTGTAATCTGGGCTCATCTAAAACCTGTCATGAAACTCCTTCCGTCCTCGGTAGAAAACGTTCATTTCTTAAGCGATGGTCCTGTTACTCAGTACCGTAACAAAGATATGTTTTTTTACTTACTTTGTAAATTGACTGAAACTTACCCGAATATTTATGACTTTACCTGGAACTATCATGAAGCCGGTCATGGTAAAGGAGCTCTAGATGGTATCGGAGGTACATGTAAACGAACCGCTGACAAAATTGTAGCTTTAGGAACTGACATTGCTACTATTGACAACTTTGCTACGGAATTAAACAAATCTTGTCCCGGCATTAAAATTTTTGTGATACCCGAAGAAGAGATTGATTTTCAAAAGAAGATAATGGAAGATAATCGACCAAACATCAAACCTTTTACTGGTACACTAAAAGTACATCAAGTACGAGGAAACTATCTCAGCAATACGTTATATATGAAGAGCCTCAGCTGCTTTTGTAGCAATTTTTGTCCTCACTTTCACTTAGGCGACATTAAATACCCCCAAAATAAAAAAAACAAATTGGATGTTGATGCAGTATACACCGATTCTGAGGAAGATGTGCAAAACAAAATAGTTGCACAAACATCTACTCATGTGATTAATACTATAGACAATGCAGACACTGCTATAACTGTCAAGAACGGAGATTTTGTACTTGTAGAATATAATATTAATAATAAAAAATATAGATATGCTGGCGTATGTTCGTCAGATTTTGATGAAGAAGGAGAGATCAGGGTTACTTTTTTAAAGATCTCCAATAAAGATGCTACGCTTTTTAGAATAAATGACAATGACATGTCTGATGTTAAATGGGAACAGATCTTGACCATATTACCAGTGCCAAATATACGTATGAAGGGTAACAGAGTATTCTACAAGTTTCCAAAGCCAGTTGATGTATTTGAAAAGTAAATTGTTCATTGTTAATATTGAAGTAAAAAATATTTAATTCTGTTCTTTGCAAGAAATGAAAGTTTTCATTTATACTGTGTACTGATAATTTTTAAGTTTATTTGTTTAAATATGTTTGAGACTGATAGATGTATCATTAGATAGTACTATTGTTTTGTTTTGTGAACGAAGTTTATATTTTTGTTACATATAAGTTTATTCAGATTAAAGCGCCTTAAACGTGGCTTTTAAGTTTATGAACGTTTTATAATTAAAAACTATCAAACAATATGTACTGTGACTTTCATCTCAGATGAGACTGATAAGCAGAAATGATTAATTCTGTTATTTGATACGGGTAATTGAAATTTAAGCCTTAACAAACCATTAATATTAAAAATAAGGTTGCATTTAGAAACAGTGAAAACTGAATGTATCTTATATATTAAAAAATATTCAAATACTATAATTTACATATGTTTAATTTAATATTAGTCCCCTTTCTTAGCTAATAATCAATGGCCTGTCACTTCCCTGCCTTAATTTGGCACTACTCTGCCAATAGTGTCACTCCCCTGGTAACACATTTTCCTCTGGTGCTTATAAAATTAAAAAAAGTGGAAAAATCTTCTGGCCCTCATCATTACAAATTACAAAATAAATAATAAAAAAATAGTCAAATAGAGAAATAATCAAAATTGAATGGAACAGATTACATTTCCTTCAGGGACACAAAAAAATCAAATAGCATATATTCACCCTGTTAGCATTGAACAGGCTTCGAAAATACTGAACTGATTTTCCGAACAGGACACCTAAGAGTAACCTTTATTATAATTATCATTTTGAACAAAACATCTGTCGTTTATAAGCATGGCGGCGTCGCGTCTCCGTCGCCAGGCCAGTCAGGTCTAATTAAAACAATTTTTTGATGTGTAACATATTTCCTCTCGCTTTCTTGCAATTTGTGGGAGTGATTTCGTGAAACGGGACGGAAATTTGTAACAGGAAGTCGCGGATGCGCACGCTATTTGATTTGACGAATGAGCGCGCGGTGGTAGAGTTGGCGTTCGGGTTAGAATAAAATATTTAATTATTTAGCTATTGTTTTTTTTTCAATGCTTTTTCTTTAATCATAACTTCCATACGCGACGTTTTTCGGGATTACCCTTTGGTGACAGCAAATATGATTCAAAGTGAAAACATAGGCTACCATTTCATTGCTGTCGACTCTGGCTCAATTTCGGACCATCACCTTTATTTTCGCAAATTAAATGTAAAAAATAAGAATCCTCACTTGTACGCTGGCGATCCCACGATGACTTTCCACACCAAAATGCCGTGTTGTACATCTGACATCTCCGGGTTTCTCATTTTTAGTTCCATTAGCATATGCGGTGTTAAAGACAGCATTGTTATGCCGAGGTACCTCTTAGATACAGGTTGTGTTTTTGATGCTGGAATAAAAAGTTTAACAGTTTTGGTGTTATCAGCCAAAGGTCGGGACTATATGATCCGGAATCCGGCGGGAAAATTCAGAGCACTAATTTAGAAGTCTGCGCTAATACAATAGATTTGAAAATCGAAGTGTCGAGTGTCGAGCTGTCATATAAGACATTGACATTTGACTACAATTGTGTGTTCGATTTTCAGCTCTTGTATTAGCGCAGAGTTCTTTTTTCAGTGATCTGAATTATCCCCGGCCTTACGGATTCCGGACAACATAGTCCCAGCCAAAGATCTTAAAAATCGTAGATTTAGCACGAACACAATAAGAGTAATTAATGTCTATGGACGCTTCACACCACGCCAATCTGGCCCCGTGCTAAGTATCCGAAGAACTTGTGTTACAGGTACCAGAAAACGGGAGGTATATTTAATACTTTTATACTATACATATATTTAAGATTTTTATTATATTATACACATATTTAATACACATCCATGACCCAAGAACACAGAAAAACTTATTGTTCCTTCGGCGGGATTCGAACTCGCGACTTGAGCACCAACGCGCTGAGCCACTGAGCCACAGAGGTCGTCGATGATATATTTTACGTCTTAAGCATTGTTTTTTTACGCGAAATAAATCTGTATTTGTGAGCAAGTTGATTTTCCTTGCTATTATAACGTTAGTATTCATCCTACTTCCTACTAATACTTATTACAAATGTGAAGGTTTGTGAGGATGGATGTTTGTTACTCTTTGACGCAAAAACTACTGAACGGATTTTGATTATGTTTGGTACGGTAGTAGTTTAGGCTCTGGATTATAACATAGGCTACTTTTTATCCCGGAAAAGTACAGCGTTCCCGCGTGATACTCGATAGTATATTTACGCGGGTGGAGCTGCGGGAAACAGCTAGTAGGTGATAAAGTGCGATCGCGGAGCACCTAGAATTTCGTACATTGTACTCTTTTTCTCTTGCTACTTGTCTCTTTTTGTTCTCTTGCTATGGCGTTTACACAGGAACGCAATAGGTACGGGATAGCTATACACTGTATATTCGTGGGCGAGTGAAAGAGACGTAGCGATGAGTCAATGTACGATATTCTACGTGCTCCGCGACCGCACTTTAGCTTCTGAAAGGATGCACGAAGTATTTGTAGGCGATAGTGCACTTTCAGTAGGTACTTAAGATCTTTGTTAATAGCAGTTAGCACATTGGAATAGACCGTCTTACAGACAAGCATACTAAAAATAAAATTCTGTGTCAACGCTTTACTCTATTATTTATTACCCTTATATTTAATAAGGGCAAAGAAGCAGACGGATTACATGATGGTAAGAGATTAGTGCTGCTTAAATATTATGTCGTGGGATAATTGTAAAATTAAGATTTTTGCGAAAATCCTAGGATGATTGCAAAGAGCTGGATTATTTGATTCAGAGATAAAATTTCGCCATCTACCTAACAATTTTCAGGAGCTTAGAATCAAATAATCCGGCTCTTTGCAATAATCCAAGGACTTTCACAAAGTTCCTAATTTTCCAATTATCCGACAACATATACCTACAACTGCAACACTCGAAGAGTTGGATGTGCATGGACGGTTCTTTTACATTATGTTTGAACGGCTAAGCAGATTAAGGTTATAACAGTTAGCTAAATTAAAAGATAAAATATTATATTAAAGATAAAACAAGCTACCTTTCTTTAAAAACTCCTTAACGTAGTCAATAGGTATCGCGAAGGATATACCCGGTACCACCTTCATACTGTTAATCCCTATTGCTTCTCCGTCTAAATTCACAAGTGGTCCCCCGCTGTTGCCGAATGTTATAGGCGCGTCTGTCTGTATGTACACCATGTCTTTACCTGAAATTTGATTTTAAAATTACGCAATAAAGGAAGGGATAGTATTGTTATCAATAAAATATAAACTTTCCCTAAGTGCAATCATTGAAATTTAAATTTAATGGAAATCATGGAGACTGGAGTACCGTATGGACGTACAAAACGAGTAGCTTCTCCATATGAAAAAGTGTCCGTAAAATAGCGTAAATATATAATTAAATAGGGGTGGCGCGCTGTCGCAACGGTGTAAAGCGGCAAAATTTAAGCGGTTAAAATATATCCCAAGAAGATCTTAACATCTTCTTGGGATATATTTATAAAAATATTTACGACTACACGAGTAATAAGAATTTTTATGATTTTCCGAATTTACTACATATTTTTACAGTGCCACCTAGTTGTAAACGCGACAACTAGGTCAAATCACATACAAATTCCTAGTAAACGCCAAACGCGCTCACGATCGAACGCTAAAAGAAAAACTCACACTTAGCACTCTGAAGTCTACCAAAGTAGTCAAGAACTTTAAATAACTAAACTTAACTCACTCCACTCCTAACTTCACTCCATCTCTTATTGATAACTTCATATCACACACCTTTCCGACTCGAGCGCCATTATGCCAGTTTTGAAACTATTATTTAATTACATTTGTCGGACACTTTTTAGCTTTTTTGCTTTAAAGGGGTGGTCCTCCTTTGGAGTACAGGAGGACCGTCTCCATGATGAAACTTAAGAGATATCTCAGTGAATTTAAAAAAGTCTGAAAACAAAATGTTACTCAAATGACAAAATATTATTTTTATCTGTGGCTCTTAATAAAAAATTACCAACTCTTTTAATAAACAATGACTTAAACTTAATGCATTGATTGACAATTGGTAAAGTACGGTCGCGGAGCACGTATAATTTCGTACGTTGACTCGTCGCTACTCGTCTCTTTCACTCGCCCATGAATATATTGCTATCGCGTTTACACAGGTAAGCGATAGGAACGCGATAGCAATATATTCGTGTGCGAGTTAAGTAGCGATGAGTCAGCGTACGAAGTTCTACATGCTCCGCGACCGCACTTTAGAAAGGATTTTACCATGCAAGCCCAACTCCTGGCTGCCTCTCTGTGTAGAGCTGACGACTCCGGCTGTCACTGTGTTACTCAGAGAGAGAGGACTACCCATGGCCACTACCTGTGACAGTAACACGTGGTAACCTAATTGTAGTTTACAATATTATACAAATGAATATTTATAATAATTATATATTAAGGTGTAACTTAGGCTATTTTTTCTTAGGGTTCCGATAAAAATTAGGGTTCCGTTTCCGTTATTTCTATACAGAGAAAGTTGTGGGCACCAGCTAGTTATTTCATAAAATTATGTTAGTTACACCTATCTCAAAGGCAAATAGACTGACTTAAATTAACATTTACTTGAAACATTATATTTTTTATCCTGAATAATGTAATACTTAATATTTTTGTAATATTACAGCCTACAGGCAACGGCTAATAAATAACTTTTACAAACATAATAATACAAACCCACTCTCCAGGCTTCAAGTCAACAGATGAACCCAATTTGACAGTTGGCAAATTTCTGACTGGTATCCGCAAAGTTGCCAGATCCGACACATTGTCTGAGCTTTCCACAAATGCCTCATGTGTGGAGCCATCCTAAATATTATGCTGTATCATTAATTAATTCATAAAGTTTTCCGATATAAAATATATTTATATATTTAAAACTTGTAATGTGGGCTATAATAATACTCCATGGTGTGGTACTGAAACATGGTGCCGACTATGAGTACTCTCATTGATTTTGTTGGGACTCCTTTACAAAAATTTATTTCTTGGCACTACAGTTAAGATGTAGGTTTTTAGAGTTTGGCATTAGCAAAGAAAAGACATGATAAAATCAAAGATTAGTACAATTTATTAGTAGTGACATGGAACATGACAAAGTTATGGCTAAGTTGTTCTGATTTAACAAACATATAAGGACAAAGTCATGTCTTTTCTGCTGTATAAATACAAAATTTAGCTGTGATAAGCTTTAAATTAATCAATTACACACACCACTGGAGTGTTTCGACATAATGGGCAAAGATATCATGTTTCTTTGGGAGTCTTATTTATTGAGCAGACAACACACACTCACTCACACAATTGTGGTGAATAGTGATTTACAAAAAAAAACTTAGTTCTCACTAAGCGCATTCATGTGTTGATGTCAATCTCATTTAAGTCAAACGGGTTTCACCAATCACGATCATCATGAAATCCAGAGTTCAAAACTCAATCTCAGCTTAGCTAGAAATGTGTTTCGTTTATGTTGGTGAATTGTAATTTGGATTTTTAAACATGTTTAAACGCATAAAGCGAGTTTTGCGTATACTGAACACATTAAGTTTCATTGGTGAAATCAGTCCTAACAAATGTGTTCCACTATGTCACGTACGATTTGTAGTGCGTTGATTATATGTATGACAGCAAACAGGAAAAGAAAATTGAAATATTCCAGTGCTGAAAGCTCAAAACTTTTATTTACTAAAACCTTTTTTTGTACTATAAATCTACAAGTATTTACTTTTTTCCAGTTTTAGGTAAAATATTTACAGAGAGTCAATCATTCAGTGTACAGCTATTGTTAAGTAATAGCTGGTGCAATCAAAGTAAACATTTCATCATAACTCACTTACCATAAGCTTAACCTGTATAGCTGCATTTGGTTTATTCACAACCACATGAGCATTAGTTAAAATCAAACCATCTGGATCTACAATGAAACCAGAACCATTAGACAGAGTCACGGGTTCTCCGGTTAGCAAATTTATTCTTCTTGAGTCTTTGATCTCAATATAAACTACTGCCGGAGCTGCAACTGACACTACATCAGCTATAAAGTTGAATTTCTCTCTTCTGCCTTTCAAATCGATTGGAGTAGCAGCATGTAGCCTATCTCTATAGCTGGCATAACCTATTACACCAGTAGCGACCAAAATCCCGCCAAAAATATAGTTTGTTTTGGATTCTTTGTGATTATTGTAATGTTCTTTAAACTGTGCCAGCCGGGATAAACTTCTAGAATTTGTATTTAAAATGTTTTTATTTGATAAAAATTTAAAAACACTCCGCGCACCTGACATTTTTAAAGTTTACAAAAATTTGACATTTCCCCAAGTCACAAGAAATTGTGACTTGACAGGTTACATGTCAAAACAACTAGTGAGGTGAACCTTTTACGGGTTTCGATTAGAAAATAACCGTAAAATCGAGTATTGATAATCACAAAATAAAAAAAATCTCCAAGTAAAATAACAAGCCATATAATTGTTAAATTGCTTCTATTAGTATGACGTTGTTACAACTTACAACGTACAACGTACTAAAACGCACGAACATCAGAAAAATAAAATCTAAAGGGAAAAACCATTTAAAATCGACAATTATTAATAAGCTTTAATAACAAATTGGGATAGAATTTAAAAAATATAATGAAAATTTTGTTTTTCTATTCGCATTGGATCGTGATCGCGTTTGGCGTTGACTAGGACTTTGTATGTGATTTGACCTAGTTGTCGCGTTTACAACTAAGTGGCGCTGTACAAATAACATTTATATTCCTAGTAGACGCCAAACGCGCTCACGATCGAATGCGAAATGAAAAACTGACAGCACTCTGAATTCTAATTAAAACAGAAATTTTGCCGTTTTTAGTGACGTTTAGCTTGGTTAAGGTAACACAATAAGGTAACACAATAAGTTTTAAGAATAACTTCATTTATTTGTTTAGGTAATTATTAAATTAAAAGTTTAAACTATGAAAATAATATGATATACTTACAGCAAAATATTACTTAATTAGGCACTTAGAGCTAAAATGAAGTTTACATTGTTTTTTAACTACTAAAGTATTGTAGGAACTGTCAACAGCTAAGAAAATCCTAGTTCCAATAATTCTAATATCAGTATTTTATAGTAAAATACAAAACATCGCCTCAGTTCTTGTTTGTTGTATTGTATTGGTAAAATTTGCAAAAGGTTTTTCTCTAATTATTTAATTCATTCATATTTTCTAGATTTAAAGGATTTACCTAATAAATGAGTATCTTTTATGCAGATATATTTATAAGTTTCGTTAATAGTGGTAATGAAAATAATATTATTTTAGAGGTATTTGTATGGATACAACAAACATGCACAAAATAAATTACGAATATAGACATAGAATACAATACGAATTGACATAGGACAAAGGTATGTATCATTTTTGTGTAAACAGACATCCTGTAGCAAATTCATAGCTAAATTGAATGAAAACTTAAAAATACTTACCGCTCAGTTTGTGGCTGCATCTGCAAATTGTTACTTTTATAATGTTTTGGACATAATTTTTTAGTAATTAAATTAATCAAAAACACTTCAAATAATACAATTTTAGAGTAAATTTCCGGAGCAACGTCTCTTCCCGTTCCTTTCACTGTCTCCACCTCTCCTTCACCACCAAAGTAACAAATCAAACAAAATGGCTGACTTGGTGCCGCGTCCTGTGATTGGTCAATTGAATGGACTTAGAACACTCAAGCACTCAACATTTTTTACGATATTGTAGGAGTTTTAACAAATAATGGACATAGCATAAATAAGCACGAATTTTTTTACGTGACTGACGTCTAAACATTTAATAAACTAAATATTTTTTGTTATTTTAGGAGAAAAAATTACTTTACCAGTAGGATTGAAATTTTAGTCTTTACAATATTGCATGTAAAGTTAATTTAAAAAAATAGCACATAGAACAAACAAGCACTGAGGCGACGAATAGTAAACTATAACCACGAATATAAGACACGCTTTGTGTTGTTTGCCAATAAGTTTTGTTTCTATAAGATTATTATATTTCGATAAATATCAGATCAAAACATATGAGACTAGAATGTAGATGCATAGAAAATTTAAAAAAAATTAATAAATACTTCTTTTAAGTATTTAAAAATCATAACAACATTATTTGATAAAAATATAAATTTATATACATATTATTTTGTTAACATCTTAATGGACATTGAATTCTATATTCTATTATAATTTCCAACGAGAACGAACTTATTTCAGATCTTTTATCCCATATTCATTAGTACAATGTTTGCTCTGAACCAATATTTTTAAACATAACTACACGTTACAATTTAATTTTATAATTGTTTAATGGTTGTTGATTTATTTGTGATTATTTAGATATACATAATCAGAGTATATGTTAAACAATAGGTGTATTCATCACTAATGAATATATTTGAACACTGTCGGAAAATACGCAAGTAAATTGATACGCAAAATATTATAATCCGGTAATGACAGGCTGTAAATACTGTTAACAGCAAAACAATAATAGTTATTGTACTTTCTGATATGCTAATCCTTCTTATCAATCTAAATATGAATATTCTATACAGTTCTCCACATTGATAGTGAGCAAACGCAAAAACAGTACTCACATTACATATTGCGTTTTTGTTATTCCGCATTCTTTATTTATATTAAAAAATAGAATTACTTAAATAGTCCAAATTGAATTAAAAAACCGGCGTACTTACTAATCTCTCTGTCTAATCAAGATAATGGATTTTTCAGACACATTTAAATCATATTTGACTTATAATTATTGACAGATTTAATTTTTAGACAATTTATTGTGTAATTTTTTTTTATAAATTATAATTGGTCCTATCAAATTTTATATTTTCATTATTACCATTTAAATGTTACTTATGTATTACCACTGCGACCAATCCTCACAACCACAAGAATTTTCGGTTAAACCATTCTCGATTTTACCGTTGCCGTTGCTTATTTTACCGTTTATTTCCGGTTTATATTTGTAGAATACTTCACAAAACGCTGAGTCATCGCGAGGTAGGTCGAACCCAATGTGTTTGGCCGCTAACCACGCTGCGCCCATAGCGCTCGATACTCGTAATCTTACTAATTCCAATTCGGTTTTAACCTGAAATATAGTATTATGTCATTAGAATTTTAAATACTTTTACTTATTGTAGATACCTACAATTATTCCATCTAAATTTTGTCAGCAAAGATGTTGTATTTTCAAAATTAAGAAACTACAAAGACAAAACAGATGTCAAAATTATGGGTTTTTCATTTTCTGTTCACTGATTGTCCATCACTATATATGTTTATTTTTTTTTAATACATATATTCATTCGGCAAAAGGCAAACAGAGTACATATTATGTACAGTACGACCACGAACTCAATGTCTTTCGGCAATCGCCGTTATTCATACATGTCTGTCATTTCCATAGAAAACCAATGATTGCCAAGGCATAACTAATTTGCTTAAGTTGAGAAATATATGCAATACCGCAAAAACACGCAGGCGAAAAACACAATACTCACCCGTCTCATAGCTAAATGCTTCAAAGCGCTATGTTTCATGGTGGGCCAGCTTTTCCAAACGGACCCTACGCAGACCACCCTGATCCCTTTTTCGAGGGCCCGGGAGCCGTTCTGTCCCCTCACGCCCTTATCCGCCAGGGCCGCGATGTGCGAGGCCAGGGCCGCCCCTGCTAGGCCAAATAGGTGTTGCGCTAGGGCATCACCCTCATCAGCCAGTTGAGATAACTTGAGGGTAAGACCTGAAAAAGTTGTATTAATTTATGTTTTCATATATGTCGGGAACTCTGCGGAGATTTATTGGTTCTATTCACCGAACAGAAAAATAAGTGGAAGTGCGATGTAGGCGTGGTTCGCGTGCCACGACTAAACGTTCAAGTCCATACGCGTACTTATTTTCATTCATGATTCGTTAGCATGTATAATTTCTCTCTGTCCTGTCTTCGCTCGCTTCTGTATTCATGAATATAAATGGATGAAATTTGGTATTAAGTTTATAGACTGTGTAAGTGTGTACCTACAGATCTCGGTTTCGGATAGTAATAATTTTATATTTTAGGGGTGGCCCCATGATAATATGAAGTGGGGTTGGATAATATTTTTTCGTCAAATAGGTCTTTTTAAAATAAAGGCAAAGTTTCATACATGACTTTTTTACAAAGTCAACCATTTTCGAGTAATCGGCCTCCAAAGTGGTTTACAAGTTGGCATTTGTAAATAAACTATGAGACATGCAATGCATGCAATTTTCCAAGCATTTAGATAATGCTAAATACTATTTAAGAATATTATTTTGAACGAAAACAAACACTAACTTTGAAAAAAACTTATTGCGTGTTGATAGTTACGGAACCCTCCATATACATAATCTGACATGCTCTTGGTTAGGTTTTTATTTATAGAACTGAGTGATATGTGTGAGTTTTTCTTTTCGCATTCGATCGTGAGCGCTTACTAGGAATTTGTATGTGATTCGTACAGCGCCACCTAGTTGTAAACGCGACATCTAGGTCAAATCACATACAAATTACTACTAAACGCCAAACGCGCTCACGATCGAATGCATAAAGAAAAACTCACACTTAACACTCTGCAGGCTTATCATGTGCACCCTAGAAACACCGAAGAATAAACAAAATTAGAGATTGAAGAATCATTAATACCATTCCACATTTTTCATTTCCACACCGGAGCAAAATATTTCTTATTGTAACGCATCAAGGTCGATGCATCGTCGATATGAGAAACAACATTTCTTTTCTTCCCGAGCATGAGCTCACAAAATGGCATCTTTTGACAGCTAATGTAGAAACGTTTTCTTATTTCAATGTCAAATAGTCTTACATTAATGTCAACTACTCCACATCATGGCGGTCCAAGACAAATAGTTTCTATACGTTCAGTCATTTACTTAAAAATTTGATCATTTTTGACAGAATATTTCCCGCCAGCCATTTAAAAATATGGCTATTTAGAAATGTTGACTTCTATTGACGACCTTGTTACAATGTTATAACAAATAACAAATACTTGTTACAAGAATTATTTTGCAACAAACTGTTTTTGGATAGAATATTTCTTCTTTAAAATTATTTCTTCGGATCGCTACGTTAAGCCCGCTGGTCAGGCAGTAGTGTTGCACCTACCGGCGAACTGCGACTTGTCGAAGTGTTTATACGCGTGCGGCAACAGGTCGGCCTTCGCCTCGCACTTGAAGTGCTCCCGTATGACGGCCCACACGCGCGTCGTGGGGTGCGGCGCCTGCTGCAGGCCGTCATCGTCGTCGAAGACAGTTTTGACGGCACGGTGGGATATCCAGTAGGCTGGGGAAGTAAAATGACATGTTATCATATCCTACTTATATTATAAATGTCAAAGTTTGTGAGAATGGATGGATATTTGTTACTCTTGCACGCGAAAACTACTGAAGGGATTTCGATGAAATTTGGTATGGAAGAAGTTTAAGCTCTGGATTAAAACATAGGATACTTTTTATCTCGAAAAGTACAGCGCTCCCGTGGGATTCACAAGAGCGGAGCCGCGGGCAACAGCTATTTTATTATAATATTAATACGTAAAGCAAAAACTTTCAGTACATTTTAGGAGAACTTTGCAAACGGATGAGTGTAAAATTTCGCACAGTTAAAGTTTACGTGGAGGAAAGTGTGCAAATTTTTTTTATTAAAAATACATAAATTAATAAAAATAAAGTTACACACACTACCTCACTCACACTCCTACGCGTTTGTTTAATAACAGTATGTTTGACACAATAGGCTACTTGACTCATATTTAATTTCATACATGGAAGGAGCATTTCCTTTAGTAGTTGGCTTAGGAAAACGTATTCTAGCGATATAATAAATTAAAAACTTAAGATTGATAAATACAGTTGATTTAAAAATATGTATTTTTGTTTTTTAATTTCCACTGATGAAAACACCTCAAAGTTACTTCCGGCAAGGATGTGACGACACAAACACATATGTAGTAGTGAAACGGAACGTTTCTGTAAATAAATAGTTCATGACATCTTAAAAAGTGATTTATGCCATTTTACTACTACGGACTATAGCATAGATTACAAATAGTACTAGTATGACGTCACAGCACAGATAATCCATCAACCAACATGGCGAAAAGTGTTTTCGGCGGTAATTACTTAAAAAAAAGTATTAAAAAAAATTTGTAGGTTTTTAGGTTTTAAAATAATATTAAGTATATAATTTTTTTGTGTGTAATGAAACAATTATGAAGTGTTTAGGACATAAATAAAAACAAGTTCAAGTAGCCTATTGTCTATCTCTGAGAGTCTTTCCATCATGTTTAGATCACATTCCATAGACAATATTTAGATATTTTTATTGCGTATCTAGGAGGCAAAATAAGTCTAAAAAGTTGAAAATTAAAATATGCTTGAGGTAGAGTTTAAAAAAGTAAGACTAAGGGTCTGTTTCACAATCTTTTAACGAGTGTAGTTTTGTCGCTGCTTAATTTATTTCGAGTGACAGCCACAAAACATGTATTTAAACTAGCTGACACTTATCAGTAGATTATGCAACAGGCCCTACAGGTACAGCTTCGCAAAAAAGAGTATGACGCGGTGACAGCAGGAGTTAAAATCATTTTCGATTATATCATCTTTTATCCTTATTAGATGGGAATTAAATTTATAACATTTATTTGTTATATTATAATATCTTATACTTTAAACGAGACAATATTTGATATATAGATAGAATCGGTATCTAGAAAACGGGTGCATTACCATGAAATTTAGTATGTACGGAGTTTTGGGGGTGAAAAATAGATCTAGTTAGTAGTAAAAATAGATCCGAATGTTCGTAAAAAGCAAAAAATATTCGTAGGTACGGATACCACTCTGCCAATCGGACTGACGTCATAGAGACGAAATTATTGATATAGGTATTGTTGCAAGACGAAAGAAAAAACATTTATAGCTTAGAAATGAGCAGTTTCCCAGGGATAAGACCTAGCTAGATCGATTTGTCTCCCGCAAAACTCCCTGCATACTTAATTTCATGGCAATACTTGTAGGCGTTTTTGAGAAAATATCATATAGCAGATGTTGCCCGCGACTTTGTGGGCGCAAAAAGAAATCCTGCAGGAACCGTACAATTTTTCGCGATAAAAAGTAGCCTATGACCTTCCCCGTTGTCTACGCTATATCAGTGCCAAATTTCGTCAAAGTAGGTCCAGTAGTTTCGGAGCTTGTTCGATGCAAACAAACAAACAAATCTTTCCTGTTTATGATATTAGTATATGTTGCATATTAAAGCAGTAATTTATGAAGTCAAACTATCAATGTCATATTGACAGATGTCACAAGCACAGCCTATCTAGTTAGTTTATTTCAGTTAGCCAAAAGGCTGTATATAGTGTAGACGTATCTGTGTTAAGCATCTCTCTCATAAGCACCAGTACAGGAGAATATAACAATTGTTGCTGTATTATTATTATCGCCACCAAGCGTAAGAAGGATCTGTAAGAACCAAGACGTCGCAGCCCAAAACAGTATAGATACAAGATTGTCCTGTTTAAAGTTTAAGATGTATTGCAAAACATTCTTAAATCCATAGATTTAATTGTACCCAGGGTGTGTTCAAAGGTCACACATACCACCGCCCTCATCTCCAAGTAGGTATCCCCACCCTCCGCAGCCGTATTGCTGGCCATCACGCGTCCGGAGCAGGGCGTTTGAACCTGTGCCTGTAACAATAATAAAATAATAAAAAACACACACACACACACAACCTGCTAGTGAATATGTGAGTGCACGCATAAGCATGCGTAAAGCACCTCCCTTCTCCCACACTGCCTATGCGTACGCTCAGAAACAAGATCGTGCAAATATAACCACCACACAAGCAACAATTTAAATCTACAGTCTCCACTAATGTTCCCAATAAAGATTCGTTGGTTTGTTTGCATTGAATAGACTTCAAAACAACTGGACCGATTTTAATGAAATTTGCCACTGATATATAATAGACCAGGGCGAAGGACATAGGCTACTTTTCATCGCGGCAAAATGTACCACTCTTGAGGTATTTCTTTTCGCGCGCACGAAGTTGCGGACGACATCCAGTATTTTATATTATGAGTGACATATTGTGTTAATAATTAAATGTTTCTTTCCGTCTAAGGTTCTTCCCCAATATCCCGCGTCGATATCTAATCTTGGACATAATATCCGATTGGAATTCAGGGAAATTGATGACCTCATTGTTTTAGGCGATTTTCAGCAACGCGTCCTCGCGCGGGCTGCAGTAGGTACTATGTGTATACACCTTACATTGATTCTACTTTATAGGTACATATTTTTTTATTTTATTTGTACATAATATATTTAATACATATAACCATGACCCAGGATTTAGGAACACCGAAAACTTTTTGTTCCTTCGGCGGGATTCGAACCCGCGGCTTAAAAGACAAGACGCACAAAGGTCGTCAGACATTTAATGTAAAATCCGGCCAACGCGATAGTCAGTGTATTTTTTCTTAATCCTAATTTCCAACTCGATGACCAGCCATCCTTTCCTCCAAATTCCAGCTTATTTTTTATTAAAATTATTATAAGTATCAATAAGAATAAATATTTTTTATCTGGCACGATACATACGTCAGATATGCAAAGAGCTGATATGCTATCACGCCATGATGTTTATCGGGCGTAATTAATGAGTATTTGGAGAGATTGCTGTACTTCATGTTTTAATCAACTCAGTTTATCAGCTGAAATGTTTTTTCGAACATGTGTCTATTTAGGAGTTAAGTGTTTGTTATCGATACGAGGGGGGCATACCTAAAGAGAGGAATACCACGGTCTCGCAGATAACGAACGTGATGCAACGCTTGTGTTTCGCCGGCTTTACCCATCATGCATTAGTGTGCTGTGTGCGAATTTTGTCACTGCTCGCCGTGAAGAAGTTAACTACAATTCGTATGGCATCGAAACAGCGCCCCTAGTGGCAAACAATGGTATTTAATTCAATGCCATAACTTCTTCACGGCTAGTAGTGACAAAAACTCGCACTCATCTCACAGTAGTGGAGGTAGGTTGGGGATTTTAAATTCCTTTTTATATTTGCTATTGGTATTTGCTAAAGGAATACGTATTTTATTTAGCTTTCTAATATTTTTATTCTTATTGCGGAAGTCACTTCCGATGCGACTAAGGAACCTTGGAACTAATTGCCTTCGAAATTAATTATTTATATGTATACAAACTAATTATATAATATTATGTATAGAAATCCAGTTTATCAGGGTCAAATAGTTAAATACTAAATCAGCATCGATATGGAGTGATTATAGATTTTTTATACTTATATTTGTAGGTGGTTTTAGGCAGCTAACATTTTACACCTAGCGCGCATCATGAACATTTTTCTATCATCTTATAATCTTATAAGGCAACGGGAACATCGCCGTGTGGGAAGAGGCACGGAAGAGCGTCGATTATCCGAACGACCGCTTATCCTACCTCCGTGGTTTTTTTGGGTTAACAGTAACATTTTCTTTTTTGAGACCTTTATTTCCCATTAAGACAATAGTCACTTACATGAGAACAATAAATGCAAAAGAAGGTTTACAGTGCATGATCAGTCGTCGAGTGCGGGTTCATTTAAAAAATCGGTTGTCTGTAAAGTCGTTTTACTGACGATAGTTGAACGTGACAACGTCATCTTTATAGTGCGCGCGGAACCAATAATTGGCCGCGCCTTAGGTAGGTGTGTTGCCGCCGCGAAGTCCGGCGCCGAATTGAGTAATAACATCAAGCGCCCCCGCCTCTCCGTCCCACCGCTCACATACCTAAGGCGCGGCTAGCTGAGGTAACGGCAATGCGTCATATTTAGCGAGGTAACGCTGGTAACAGGTAACGCATGAGTCATGTTTTTTCGTGCGTGCAGCGTGCGTAATGTTAGGTGGTGGCATAAGTTGAAAATGCCTATGAGTAAATTTCTTCTCTTATAAGTAAATTTGAAATTTAAATTTTGTATGATTTTATTTAGATTTTTTTAATCGATTAAAATCAAATTAAAAATTAGATCTCATATATATATAGACAAGTAATTTTCGTTTAAAAGCAGTCATAGATTTCGCCTCTTTTACAAATTTCGGTAGTTATATATCATATATTAATAATTATTATATTATATATATTATCTCATTCTATCAAATAAATAAATAAATAGTTTGTTGTACAACTGTGCTCCCCTATACGTAATGTTATTTTTACCATAATTGGTTCTTATCTAGGCAATACGATATGACTGGCTCGTCGTGTTGTGTATGTATGTATGTGTGTGTTTGTTTCTTTGTTGGGAACGTGTGATGTGTGTGTATTAGTTTGTGTTTTATTTTGTACTAGCTGTTGCCCGCGGCTCCGCCCGCGTAAATATACAATCGGGTATCCCGCGGGAATACTGTACTTTTCCGGGATAAAAGTAGCTATGTTTTAATCCAGAGCCTATACTACTACCATACTAAATTTCATCAAAATAATTTCAGTAGTTTTTGCGTGAAAGAGTAACAAACATCCATCCATCCTTACAAACTTTCACATTTATAATATTAGTAGGATACGAGAATACATGTATGGTATGTGTAAAGTTGAGTGATATTCCTAGTTACCATAAATATGGTTTCAGATGGAGTTAGGTAGTCGTAGTTGTATAAAATTTTTATAATTCGATTTTGTAGCACTTGAATAATGTTTAGATTTGACTTTGCGGCACTACCCCATACTTCTACCAAGTAAATGTGGTTTTACTAGAGCATTATAAATTGAAATCCGGGTTTTTTTGGGATACATCGGTTTATTTGGTGCAGGCGGGCAACAAGAGAAGAAAGTTTATTTGTGCATTCCAATTTAAATGACTATCAAGGATTAATCCGAGGTATTTTTCCTGGCTTTTTTATCTGCGATGCCTCACCGTTTATAGTTAATGTAAGATGATTAGGGAGTTTTTTGTTTTATGCACTAAAAACTATTTATGAGGTCTTTGCAACATTGATGGTGAGGAGGTTATAGTTAAACCATTTATGCAATATATTTAGGTTATGTTGAGCTTGCATTATAATATGTACCAAATTATTACCAAAGTAAAACGGGCATGTGTCATCTGCATAGAGGGATAACTGACCGTGCAAACCTGTTTGGTAAATATTGTTTATGTATATCAGGAAAAGCAGGGTACCCAGTATGGATCCCTGAGGCACACTACATGTCAATAGTTTGGGTTGACTGTGAGTCGATCCGATTTTCACAATTTGATATCGGTTGCTCAAGTATGAAGAAATCATCTTGTAAACCGATGTGTTTTAGCTTCTTAAGTAGAAGAGGGTGGCTTACAGTATCAAAAGCTTTTTTTAGGTCCCAAATGTTCCAAGTGCTACCTGCTTTTGTTCGATTGTATTTTTTTGTGGTTACAATATCAATTAGAGCTTCTAGGGTATTGAATTTGGATCGAAAACTTTGTCGGATATAAAGTTAATTGTAGTCAAATAATAATTGAGTCTCGTGTAAATAATTTTCTCTAGAATTTAAGATAATGTGGGAAGGACAGATATGAGGCTGAAATTTCCTGAGTTGGATTTCGTGCCAGATTTGTATATTGGGGTAACTTTGGCTAATTTTAGATTATCTGGAAAGATACCCTTGGTTAGTAAACAGTTTAAGCAATCGGTTAAATTTAGGACTACTAGACTCTTGATGCATTTAAGAACCTTAATACTGACTCCGTCTAGACCTACACTAGTATTGGGATCCAGATTGTCAATAATTTTGGTTACTTCAGAATTTTAATCTTATTAACTACAAGGCTGCGTAGGCTTTTAAAATTTAACATAAGTTCTGTTCAATTTAACATTTCAGTTTGTCATTAAAGATATAAAAATAGGAAGTGAGTACTAGTAGCCTGCGGCTTCGCCCGCGTAAATACAGTACTATTTCAGCATATAAAGAAGTCTATGTGTTAATTCAGAGCTCAAACTACTTTCATACGAAATTTCATTAAAATCCTCTTAGTAGTTTTTGCGTCAATGAGTAACATCCATCTCTCCTCACAAATCTATAATATTAGTAGGATAGTTTTCATTAGTACATTAAACATGTCAAAGTTCATGCAGTTCGATTATCCGCACTAATCCGTTAACAGAACACCAGAGTCTCCCAATTACTTCGGATAATAATCGACGTTCTAACTTCTAATGTATATGCTAAAGCAGGATCCTCATCATCAATACCCACTCTGTATACGCATAGTTATAACTACAATTACTGTGATAATTTGCATGACATCAAAACAACGCCCCTTTTCGATGCCATACAAATTGTAGGTAACTTCTTCACGGCGTGCTGAGTGAGAGTTTTTGTCACTACTGACAAAAACTCTCACTCAGCACACAGATAGTGCAGAACGCCCTGCCAAAGTAACCTATGGGTGATGCAAGAAGCATAAAGACTTCCACCCACCCCGTCTACCGATACAGATAAATAAAATTGAAGTGTATGTTTGTAATTTAAGATAAACAGTTTTTCACTTAATGCATATGAAAGTATACACGATACTTACTATTTACTATCAAAAATCAATTGTTAAAATTTTTGTATGTCCGTCTGTTTGTTTGTTCCGGGTAATCTTTGAAACGGATGTCTGATTTTCACGGGACTTTTACTGGCAGATAGCTGATGTGCTAAGGTATAACATAGGCTATTTTATTTTAGGGTTCCGTTTCCGTTAGTTCTAGGTGCCAGCTAGTATAAAATATAGCAATGTTATACTTATAATATTATTATTATTATTATTATTATTATTATTATAATAAGTTCAGAGAATCCATGTTTGGAGAACGGTTTCAGAATCATGTAGATATAGGTCAGGTTAGGCTTCAGACTAATAAGTTTCTGGAAGCTTTCAGTGCACACCAGACAAGCGTCCATGTGAGGGGCGTATGTTTTTCGCAATCTAGGTCATGTGCAAAACACTCGACTTATCTGAGGTCGGCAGAGGTTATCTGGTATAGGGCGGGGAATGAGGGCGGCTGTCAGGGGCAAGAATCAAGTGCTGCATACATAATAAAAGGTCGATGGTATATTCGTAGTTCGGAAAGTTTGTACAGGGCAAGGTTATCAATGGGTAGGAATTCTTAGATATTTAAGGATCATCAATATTGTCACAAATTACCTTAACTGCACCTCTATGTTTCAAAAAGGTGTTCTCCGTTATTGGTCAAAAGGCTCACACCACGGTCACGACCCTTGTTCTGTTTTCACAACTCACCTATGTAAAACCAATACAAACTAACATTCTTACTATAATTCTAGAGGGGGCTTAGTCAAGGTGACTTCTTAAATTACAATCACGAATTTCGAAATCCAAATTGACAAACTTTGTCGCTGAATGACTTACTCGCATACATTTTATCCTTTAAGAACTTCGTTCTGATATTGCACTTTGTCCAAGGCCCCTGGACTCCAACTCACCAGCTATAACCACCATGCCTCCATTAGGTGCGCCAGTGAACAAGGATCCCGCTGTATCAGAGCCCACGTAGATTTCCCGTGCTGAACATCTATCCTTGTCTTTCACACAGGCAGCCAGGTCTGCGTTACTGCTGTCCTGCTCGCACCCTGACAGCGTCAGACCCTGAAGGCAAAAGATACCATACTTATTTCGGAAGGCCTAGGCAAACCTAGGATTGCAATAGCCTTAATGGCTGTAACTAGCTGTCGGACTAGCTGTTGGCAAGCCTAGGCTCAGTCCTTGAACAACATTAGGGCGTCATTAGTTAATAAACACCTGCATAACTAAGCAACCAGATTCAACCAGATATTTTGTAAACATCACAATACCAAGGGCATAAAACATTGTAAAGTCCGATAATGCTCATGCGTGTAAAATTTAAATCGCTTACCAATGGAAGCCCCCCAATTTGCTCTTCTTCGCATAAAAACAATTTAATTTGTAATTGAGATAGCAATATTGCTGTGCTGCTCGTAACCTGATCCCGACAAAGGTTGGGGTCAATTGCCAATTGGCTGATAGAAACTCTTGAACGGAAAATATGGATTGGCATAATTGACGACGGTTGGAAATTTAAAATGATTCGGCCTTTGCTGTCGTCACAGATTGTCGCTGGTAAGTAGCTAACTTCGATAATACATACCTCCCATTAATATTAATTAATGTACCTGTTAATTTCAATAAAGCGTCACTGTTGTCGCACATTTGGTTCCCAGGTCAGACTGTACCTAGTAAAATGTCCCATTTTCAGCGCATTCTGTTAAGTAGTTTATTATCACAAATGATTGCCTTTTAGAAAGGTGGCTAAATTCCTTACCAAGGAAACGAACGGTACATCCACAGACAGCCCGGCATTTTCTTTAGCCACTTTCAGCATGGTGATGAGGATCAGCACACCCTTCTATACCGAGTATCCAGTGGTTGGTGCCTGAACCTCTATTATAAATATCTACTATTCGGAGGTCGTGGATTCGATTCCCGCGTTGGAACAACAACAAAAAATGTTGTTTCAGAGTTTGGTTAGGACAATGCAGGATCACCTAATTGTCTGACAAGAAAGATAATCCATGCGTCGGATGGACATGTAAATAGTCGGTCCTGCGCCTGATCTCTCGCCAGAAGTGTCAGTCATCCGTCCCACTAGGTTACGAGAGTAAAGGAAGAGAGAGTGCTCTTGTGTACTCTGCGCACACACTTGAGCACTTGCAAATAACTCCTGAGTAGCTGGGCTGGTTTCAATTAAACTGGCCACCGTCACCGAAATCGGTGTGGGGAGCTATTATTATTACATCTTACCACCAATATTGGACGCGATCGGTTCAAATGTATGAGCTGCCTTTTTATAGATGTATTTTATAGTTCTTACCAAAGAATCCAACGGCACATCCACCGGTAACCCCGCGTCTTTCTTAGCCTCTTTCAGCATCGTGATGATCCTTTCAGCACACCCCTCTATACCGAGTATCCAGTGGTTGGTGCCTGGGCCTCGTGCACGACCAACCACTGTGCCGTTCTCGTCGCATATTACCAGGTTTGAATGTGTTGCGCCCCTGGAAGGAGGTTCGAGAATAGCTTATTTAACTGATATGAAACGTTTAAATTCGGACGAACGTACTCAACTGTCGGCATGAGGCTAAGGAGCAATTCACATCGAAACGAAACGATACGCGACGCTGCATTTTTGAGATTGCTATTAAAAAATTAACTTTATTCGTTACACAAGACTTACACTTTTCATTGTGAGAGTTTGAATGTCAAGTGCAGTGAAAGATACACGTTTCATGACTGATGTCATATGAAACGAATTCTTCTTTTGTGTAGTAAATAAAGTTGAATTTTGAATAAGTGCAGCGTCGCGTCGCGTATCGTCGAAGTGTGATCTGACCCAGATGTTTTGTAGTTTGTACTAAACAATATCGATGTTTCACATCTGGCAGACGCCCAGCCATGACAATTTTTTTATTAAGCACTTATTATGAACCTGCACCCTCATATGAGAGTCAAAATATGCTCTACCAGTTTATATAACAACAGTTCCTTGGGTTGAAATATACTATGACTACGGAACCCTTTAAAACTTTGATTAGTTTGGACACACTCTTAACTGCTTCTAGGCCTTTCAAATCTCATTTTTCCTTGTTATTAATAAATCAAATAGCGAAAGTTCATATTGTACTAGCATTTCTACTTTCCATTGCTTGGGCGAAAGTTAATGAAATGTAAGATCATACTCAGAGATGGTTGCAACGAAATCAAGAGAGGGATTTTAGTTGAATAAATTATGTTTGAATTCGAAATATGTACCGTAATAGGCTATTTTACTTTAAAAAAATCGTCTAAACATAATTATAGTAATTAATTATGTTTTGACGATTAAATAAATAAATAAAAAAAAATTAATAAAAATAGTAATGTTATGGTAATAAATAATCTAAGCCCCATTTCTTTATATCTTAAAAAGTAGTTAGTGGGTGTGACCGCGGCTCTAGCTTGACCATTTTTGTACCTATGTACTTCTGGATTTATATCTGAATTATTTTCTTGTTTCGGCTTTTTATACCCCCTTTTTTCTTATCTAAGGGTATTCTATGTCAATAACCCGACTACGTAAAAAAAAAATGTTAACATATTTTTTTATTACGATGTCGGGCTTATTTTTTTATTTCGTATTTTTTCGTTTCCCAGTCGAACATATTTTTGTAATCATATTAATAAGTAATCAAATGAATCACTTGAAATTAATAATACTCATCTTCTCCACGAGCGCGAAGCGAATTTTTTTTTTTTAGATTTAAAGAACGATAATTAATAATAAAAATATAATATTATGATAATCAAGAAATGCAATAGAGATCATTCAACAGGCAACACCATTTCACTTATTCACCGTATAATATTATGATAATCAAGAAATGCAATAGAGATCATTCAACAGGCAACACCATTTCACTTATTCACCGTATAATATTATGATAATCAAGAAATGCAATAGAGATCATTCAACAGGCAACACCATTTCACTTATTCACCGTATAATATTATGATAATCAAGAAATGCAATAGAGATCATTCAACAGGCAACACCATTTCACTTATTCACCGTATAATATTATGATAATCAAGAAATGCAATAGAGATCATTCAACAGGCAACACCATTTCACTTATTCACCGTATAATATTATGATAATCAAGAAATGCAATAGAGATCATTCAACAGGCAACACCATTTCACTTATTCACCGTATAATATTATGATAATCAAGAAATGCAATAGAGATCATTCAACAGGCAACACCATTTCACTTATTCACCGTATAATATTATGATAATCAAGAAATGCAATAGAGATCATTCAACAGGCAACACCATTTCACCCATTCACTGTATAATATTATGTAGTCGAATATTATATCCTCACATCAAACACATACGATTCAGAAATATGTAAGACCCGTCTAGTGACATCTATCGAACGAAGTGATAAAAGTGCTAATCATTTATTTCATCTGCGTGTTTTAATTTAAAGCGGTTGAACCGATTAACCGATTTAAGTTTTCCGAAACCGACGTAGTTTTTTTTTGTTTCAAAGCTGACATGAAAGAGAGTGTTCTTCGTTAAAATTCATCATCATCAGCTCGTTCACTTGCTTGACAATTCAGGAGTTATTTAATTATTTTTTTTTATTTTCTTATGTATTGTCTATAATAAATTATATTTATAAGATAAGATATTTTTTATGAAGGTTCAACAGTATACATAATATATAAATTATATATTTATAGTCTTATATTACGTAACATTCGAAAATTGGAAAACTCTGTTAGTACGAATTGTACGACCTCATTTTAAACGTATATTTTGACTTAAACAAAATGACATTATATGATATAATTTCTGTGGTGTGCTTGCCAAGACCTTTCTTTTGATACCAAACACGTGATGATTATCTCGGTTTAATTTTTTTAAATGTTAGAATCTGAGGTTCAATTTTCGTTCAAAACAAAATTTTGAAAAAAATTATATAATCTATGTTACCCGCGGCATCATTATGAATCTATTGACAGCTCGACATTTATTAAAATCGAACCAGTAGTTAAGACGCTACGAGGGAACAAACATACATGCATAAAAAGACTGCCAAAATAACTACCCTTCCTTTTGGCTTCATCGTAGTCGGATAAAAGGGTCTAAAAAGGCCGAAACAAGAAAATAAATCAGATAGAAATCCATAAATGCGTAGGTACAAAAATAGTCAAGCTATAGCCGTGGTCGCACCCACTAATGGCATCTCAGCGTCAGCTCAGACATCATAGAGATGCATCGCGTCTAGGTATGATCTGTCCCTAAGGCCTAAAGCAGTTTCTAGAATTAAACCCCAAGATAGATACAGACGGCTGCGATTTGATATCGACTGTGCCGAACCTAAAGTGGTTCCTTTTTCAAACCTTTGTTTGCGCGAATGTTTAAATGTACGACATTAACGGAGTCCTAAAATAATGGTTGCCTAAGTTACTCCTTATAACATCAGCAATCTGCCAGTTAAAATCCTGTCAAAATCGGTCCAGCCCTTTCAGATTTCCGTACATCAGTTAGCGAAAGCTGGTTCTCTATTAAAGGGAAGCCCCAGCCTGTGGATGTAAGATCAGTTGCGGAACTTATTTTAATACCTATCTTGAGTAATTTAGTACCTCGGACAAAAAAGATATCGTATCCGTAAACAAGTACAAGTAGGTATTCATGATCTATATCGGCCAGTTTCAATAACCTATCTGTCTATAACTATTTGTTAAAAACTTCGTCATTCAATCATTTGCCGGTTTTTTTTGCGATACAAATTTGACGTTTCTAACAAATAGTTATTGGTAGATGGGTTATTTTGAAACGGGCCATAAAACAATGTTGTTGGTTACGAAGTTTCTAACTGTACTTTCATAGTTAATGTTATCTTAATCGACACTTGTGTGTTCGATTTTCAGCTCTATTGTAGAATGGAGGCTATCCATTCTACAATAGAGCTGAAAATCGAACACACGAGTGTCGAGTCAAATGCCAATGTGATAGTTTGACACTCGACACTTCAATTTTCAACTTTGTTGTATTAGCGCAGAGTTCTTTTTTCAGTGCTCTGAATTTGCTCCAGCCTTATGGATTCCGGACAATATAGTCCCAGGCCCCCGCCTTATGTATGACAGATCATGTTATATTTTATTGAGCGTTTGATGCAGTTCAGTACGAGTAATCATTCGATACAAGTAATCAATATTGTTAATGTGATGTGGGTGTGTACACCATACACGCCCGCATTCCTCGATACAATCGAAATAAACGTGTTTGACCTAGATCATATCTAGATTTTAGATCATATCTAGATTTTAGATCATATCTAGATACATCACAGCTGTAAATTTTGTCGTGTTGATTTGAAACTTTGAATGATCAATGTTAAAATTCAATCGAACGACACTAGTTTAAACGTGATTATATGTGCGTAATGCGTAGTGTTTACGCTGACTATTGTGAAAAAAGAATTATATTTAATACATAGGTTATTTATTAAACGATTACTAATGCAAGATTTACATGGGTCGATTTTAGCCGTGCGGCGAGTCGTTTGACAAATAGCCCTGTCATTTTTGTTGACAATATTGCCTTGTGATCTAGCCGAATTGTCATTTACGCGGTCGATTTCCACCGTGCGGCGACGAAATCGACCCATGTAAATCGACAATAACATAGTTATTAGTAACGCCCCAAATTTTCATGGAAATGTAAACACACTCTAGAGTGTTTTGCACAAAACAAGTCCTGTGGCAATTAAGTAGTGGAACTAAATTTGTGAAATTGTTATTTACAATGCCTGAGGTTGTAAAAAGTGCTGCCCGAGAAATGATACTCAAGGTAAAGGAGTTTTGTGAAGCAGAACAGCAGAATCATGGTATTCTTATTACTGATACCCATAAATAATGCTGGCCACATTTTGTCGCACGGTCTCAGCGCCGTGTCTAGGGGACCTTTTTCATGAAAGGTACTTTAATAATGCCATAGCTTTACTGGCTTTAACTGTTTACGCATAATTATTCTACAGGTGTACATAATTACAATTTAATCTATGTACAAATTCATTATTTTCATTTCAGCTAGTTTCATTTGAAATGGCGAGAAAATCCATTTGTTTTTTTTTTATTGCAATAAATTCGTTTGAAAAAATGTCTTCAGTCTTTCGGTCATCTGTCATTCTTCCACACTCCCCATTTCTATGAGATCTGTCATTCTTAGGCCCGTATTAATAAACCGTTCTCAAAAGCGTTCTCAAGACCTTTCTTGGCTGAGACAGTCTCAAGTAACGATTAGCTTCTCAAGACGGTCTTTAATTCATAGTATGATCTCAAGACCGCCTCAGTTGATAACGTCATTGAGATCACTTACTCAACTTTTAAGCGTCATCTACACGACAAAGAACGAATAAAATAACGTTTCGTTTACACTTCTACAAAAACATTTTTTTTTGATTATACATTCCCTCAATATTTCTTTTTAAAAATGTAATATTTAATAATATAAATACCAAAAAAAGTTTAGTCTGTATTCTTCATATTGAAAAAACTGATTTTCATTAATTTTTACGTATATATTAATATTTATTATTGTCTAGCATAATAATATCCATATTTTTCTTAACAACTACGTAAAACGGAAAGCGGATCATTGTCATACGAAAAAAGTTCTTCTTCTTCTTATTCTTTAAAGTGGCTCCTTAGTGATTTTTTTTTTTTTTTATTAAATAAGGGGGCAAACGAGCAAACGGGTCACCTGATGGTAAGCAACTACCGTCGCCCATGGACACTCGCAACATCAGAAGAGCTGCAGGTGCGTTGCCGGCCTTTTAAGAGGGAATACGCTCTCTTCTTGAAGGTTTGCAGGTCGTATAGGTCCGGAAATACTGCTGGTGACAGTTCGTTCCAAAGTTTTACAGTGCGCGGCAGAAAGTTACGCGAAAAGCGCACGGTGGAAGACTGCCACTCATCAAGGTGATGAGGATGGTATGTTTTTCGCGTGGGACGATGGCGAAAAGTTGCAGGTGGTATGATTCCGAACAATTCTTCCGAGCACTCCCCGTGATACAACCGATAGAGGATGCAGAGTGAAGCTACATCTCGGCGTAATTCCAAGGGGTCCAAGCTGTTTGAAACACTATGGCACTCAACAACTCGAGCGGCCCTTCGTTGGATACGATCCAGAGGGAGGGAGGGAGGGGCAGTTGGTATTTTGGCGCCCCTGCCCAGAGATGAGAACAATATTCCATATGAGGCCGAACCTGCGCCTTGTAGAGTTGTAGGCGTTGGTCCGGACTGAAGTACTGTCTCGCTCTGTTAAGAACACCAAGCTGCTTCGAGGCTAATTTGGCCTTACCCTCTAGATGATATCGGAACTGGACTTCGCTCGATATGTTGACGCCAAGTATCTCAATGCTAGGGGAGATGGTTAAAGATGTGCCCTCGAAACAAGGATATACGACCATTGGTGACTTTTTAGTGGTGAACGCGCAGACTTGTGTCTTGGCGGACAATGTGTTGTCGTCAACACAACACATTGTCTCGCCAATGTGTTGTGTTGACGAAAACTCTGCCTTATGAGTGGGTTTTATGAAAAAAACAAGGGCATGGTGTACAAGAGGAAGTCTGTTGAATAATCTAAAACCTAGAACAGACAAATTTAGGGCTAGTACTAAAGTATGTACATAAAGTTTCAGTAAAAGGAGTATTTACAAAACACAGAACAGATTTAAGGTTGATAGGGCGAGAAATTGTATGAGGGAGGGATCATATAATGAGGATTGTTTTTTGGGCAGCGAAAAAAAGTTCTGCTGTCAAGTGTCAAATCAAGTCAATTAATATAAATCAAATAGGTAATTCGTTTAATATAAATAAATAAATATATTTAAATAAAATCGAAAATATTTCTATAAATACTCGACACTGGCAGAATGGTGCAAAACCTTTGCAACCGCGATTAGCAAAAAAAAGAAGAATAAGTATCAATTATGTATCAATATAGCATCTTTTTTTATAACTTTATTTTGTGTTGAGTATGTAGTGTAAATTCCGAGTTTCGTTTAATCATAAATATTTAGATTTTAATTTACATAATTGTAACACACCCAAAAACACCACAAATAATAATGTACTGTATCCCAATTCCCAAGCAAGCCGTTTTCAAGTCAAGGTTTAACTTACCCCCGAAACCGCGTCTCAAGTAACAGTTTGACAGCAATGACAGCGTACTTGAGTAACGAGTCTCGTTTATTAATACGTTCGCACTCACTTGATACGCCGTACCTACAGCTGTACTTAAGTACGGTCTATTAATTAAAACAACAAGTACTTTCTTGAGAATTGTCTTAGAGATAAGAATGCTTTATTAATACGGGCCTTAATCTACTTCTGAGTTCAGTATACCATACCATGGATGTAATATTGATTCAGACTAGAGCATGAGATTTCCCGAGAAACGTGAAAGTGGATAGTGTTGTCCTTATTCTCGTATAACTGTCGTTTGCACTTTGCATAACATTAAGCTAATTAATTAGGAACAGTGGGCCTAGCAGTAATATTTGACAGTGGCGTAAATGTAACAATAACGAATGAGATTTGCATGAAAATATGTCAAAATTATGACAGCACCCATAGAAACTTCATTCGATAATGTTACATTTACGCCGCTGTCAAATGTTCCTGCTAGACCCCAGGCCCCCCAGTCATAGCCTATTGCACCTGCATCATCTTTAAATGCTATTTTTAACATTATTTTGACGTTCTAGTTTACTACTTACTTGGAGCACCATAAATATTTCTAAATATTAATACTCGGTTCTACACGCCGCAGGACTTTTGAGTTCAAAATTATAATTTAAGGAGGTATTTTTATTCACAGCATTTACGTACTAACGTAGAAAATAAAGCCGCCCTTCGCTCATTACGTAAAACAAGTTTTAATTTCGATTACCATAAAAGTTTCGAAAGGAGAAAGAGAAAAATGGTCTATGAGCGGCCAACAACGAAATAGGTATCAAATGAAAGTACTATTACTAAGGACTAACTTTTACTATGAGCATTGCAGCAGAAAAAAAAATGCAAGAAAAACATATAAACCCATTTTATAAAATTCAAAAGTATTTCAAAACGTCACCAGTATCGCCTGCAACTCGAGTCTCGAGTCTCGAGAGTAGTTCGGTATCTGGCATGGGCTAGACATCAAGACGAGGATATTTTATTACCGGCATCTGAACTCAGTGCTATTATTGTACATTAAATCTATTATTGTACATTAAATCTATTAATGTACAATAATGTACAGTGTGTCCTGATGATGGTATTAAAATATCCTCGCCATTATGTAGCCCATGTACATTTTATTTATTAATGTACAATAAAACATTTAATGTACATCATAATCATCATCACAATCATCATCATCAAAACATTTAATTCTGATGTCGTTATCATATTATCATTTTTGTCAATGTTTTGTCTTAGTAATAAATGTATTTTAAAGAAATCTACAAATTATTTTATTTATTTCCTTATTTTAAGACTAAACCTTAGTTATAATAAGCCAAACCACAGGCTGACTTATCTAAAATAAAAATGTATTTCATTCCATTAATAATTACACCACAGATATAAAACCTCTTGAGAGTAATCGTATGTAATTGAGAGAGTGATAGTACACCAAAAAATATATATATATTCGTGGCCGCTGATAGACCAAGCGCCATATGATTTTGCCCATTCACCTTTGAAAGTTTTCGTCATTGTTATTGTTTTGCAATTGTTTTGTAATTAAAGTAGATTGATTGCCTTTGAATAGAAAAGTAAATGTAAAAACTGCTCAAGGTGGTTTACTCGAATTCTTTAAATACTTCACATGGTGTTATAAACATACCCACCTTACTTTTATAACATTAAGGTCTTAAATGCAAAAGCACCGGTGTTTATTTATTAGCAGGCATGTTGTTGTTGACATTTGAAATAAATTTTAGAGCGTTAAATTTTTTTTATATTTCTCTATTTAGTAATTACCTAAACTTATTCAAAAATGCTATGTTCATATAAATTTCTCCGGATTTCACATGTGAGTTCAAGGCAAGAATTTCTACTTTCTAAAAACATGAGTGAATACATACCCCTCAACTCCACCAAAATACATCCGACCGCTCATTGTTATCTCAAATATAACATACACTGTTTATTATGCGGAAATAAGATAACGTTTAATGCATTTCACTACATGCCACAAACGCGTTCCGCGGGGGATTTCGATAAACTGTTGTAAATAATTGTGAACGTGTTTATATTTCTAACACAATACGTCAGCGCGTTTATTTGTTCTGAGCATCTAAATGATCGGCTGCTGTCATACGTCGCTGTCAACTTGACAGATACCACAGACTAGTGATAGTGATGTACCGAAGCCTGTATGCGTAATAACCGGTAATTTTTTAGTCCAAAAACCGGTAATTTAGCATGCAGTGATAAATTGTAGAATATTATGTTTCTAGTACGAAGTTTGAATTGTAGTCATTTATTAATTATTTCCAGGCACCAAACGTTGAATATTTTATAATAAAAAATAAATTAAACCTAGAGACATATGGTCTAGCCTGTCATGCGCAAAGGTGACAATCTAATAAAATTGAGGCACAGTATTCTATGATAGTTAACCCTTAATTTGTCGCGTGTCGTCATACACCCCAAAGCAGGTTTCCAGGCCTGTAACATTTTATAGTTTAAAAGTAGCTTAGTAAATAAGACGTGTAAAGTACAGGATTCTTTACGAGCGGCGCTCGTTTGTGGTCGGTTGGGCTCATAGAGCGCGTTTGGGGTGCTTGACACCCCAGGCGACTGTACGCTAGTCCGAATTGCAGGTATGTAATTTTTTTAACATGACGTTTTGACAAATATGAAGTTTAATGTTATTCAAAAGATAATAATTATGTAGTATTTTTGTTTTAGATGAGCATTAAAATGTCACATACACGGAATACATTAGAAATTGAGCAGGTGGTAGAGATCAAGGGCTTTCGATAGTGAATCTGAAACTGAGATCATGAACTTACAGTGAGTGACCACAACAGTGAACCGGAACAGAGCTAAAATGAACTAGATGGTAATGACCAAATATCAAGAGCAGGCATACCCACATTACCATGTCTTCTGCCAAAACGACTTAAAAGACATCACTACACTAAGGACAAAGAATTTGTTTCGGAAACAGGTAGATCGCAGTCATGCAAAAGGTGTCATGTTTGTCCAAGATCGAAGGATAGAAAAACAAAGTCGGAATGCTCTAAATCAGGGATCCCCAAACTATTTTGGACAAGTGACCCCTTTTCCAAAATTAACTGTTATCTCAGACCCCCATGGCCAAATTACATACTTTTAAGATCAACACCCTTATTCATAATGGTCCGCTAACTTAAAACAGCTGGTACGGAGTGTTATTTTTCATTCTGACTTAGGTCAATAGAAGAAGACAGAGTAATTAGCAATGCTTTAAGTTAGCAGAATATTATGAATAAGGGGGCCTATCTTTAGTTTTTTCCTATTGATACAAAATACCTAGGTACTAAGGTACAAACTGGAAAACTTTGCACTTGGTTAAGTGAGTAAAGTTGACTTCATTTTCTCATCAAAATTTAACAAAATAAAAAGACATACAATTCAGTAAATATCAAGTTTAATTTATAATGATTATTACAAAATTTGTAATTAATTTAATTAAGTACTTAAAGAATCTTAAGTAGGCAGGAAATTATACTTAAAAAAGTATTAATTCGCAAAGAGAAATAAAACATTCAGTGTGATGGATGAACCTGGTGACTATCTACCAATCTAGCTACACCGGTTCAATATTGGTGAGTTGCAGCCTTAAATCTCCACGTTCGTTGATTTTCAAACGGTTTCTTTGTTTCGTCAAAATGTTTGTTACCACTTCTGCTTAAGCTCTTCGTCTGTGCTGATGGTAATCAACTCTTCTTGCATTATCACATTGGCTTCTTCTATGGCTGTAGTATTGTACGGATTTATTATCCATTGAGGAATTTGTAAATTTAAAAGATCCTCAAACCACTCCGTAAAATCCTTGTGTAATGCGTCCAAGTGAGTGATATATATTGTAATAAAATGTCATAATCTTGAAGCATTTCTGGTAATTTTGACAAATGCGGAAACTGCGAATATTCTTTTCTGCCTAAATTTTGTTTATAAAGGATTATAGTTTACCCACGAAGGCCGATATTATTGATTTTGTTTTAATCAAGTTAAGATCGTCACCCTGCAGCTGCAAATTAACTTTGTTGAACATTCCAAAGATATCAGTCAAGTAATAAATATCTGTTTTACAATTGTTCAGATTTTCTTTCAAATTCAGATCTTTTTCTTGTAAAAACTCCAACACAGATTAAAAAATGGCTGAAAATCTTTCTAAGCAAGAACCTCTTGATAACCAGGGAACTTCAGTGTGCAGAAGTAATCGAGTAAAGACTTCATCGTTTTCCTCACATAGCTAAGCAAATAACCGAGAGTTCAAAGAATTGCTTCAAATCTTGTTGATAGCATTTATTACATATTGTAAAGGCTTATGCAATCTAGGACTCAGCTTTTTTGCTACTAAATGCTGCCTGTGAATCACGCAGTGAATGACCAGTACATCAGGCAGTTGTCGCTTTAAGTGAGCTATAAAACCACGATGACGACCGGTTGGTCGTCTATGGTTATAGACGGTGTACCATCAGTTGTTGCGACTGATGGTACACCGTCCCACCGAAACAATGTTCTTCCATGGAATAGCTTTGTCAGTAAAAAATGTTCCACAGCCTGAAAAATAGATTCTCCTTTGGTATTAGTCTCTAAATATGTAGCAAAAAGCAGTTATTGGCACAAATTTTAATTTTTGATATATAGAACATATCCTAACAACAGAGCTTCATTGCCGGGTAATGTAGAATCGTCCAACTGGAGAGAGAATCTGTTGGTCTGTAAGAACTTGCATAAAATGTTTTCCACGTCGCGTCCCATCTCGTCTATGTGTCTCTGAACGATGTTATTGCTCAAAGGTATTCTCTTTAAAATATCATGTGCGGGCTTGTGCAACACATTGTTTAGGACCTCCGCAATGGCTGGTAAGATAAGCTGCTCTCCAATTGTGTGGGGTTTCCCCGACTTCGCTATTAGTAAAGATATATTATAGGACACTCGTAAACCATCATCGTCTTTAATAGATGATGACGCAAACATCGATCATATGGATGGCCTTTTATCTAGTTTTTCTTTTTTTCTCAGCATGTACTCTTGATAAGTGGTCATCCATTTTTGAAGGCTTCATGGCATCGTTACTGAATACTTTTTCACATACGAGACACATCGTCAAGTGTTGATTTGATGGAGATGCAATAAATCCGAACTTCAACTAGGCCAAACTGTATTGCCTGCGTTTTTTTTTCATGTCCGCCATCATAGAACTCTCAGTAACCCTGCAAATTAAAAAAAAAAAACGTGTGGCACTCGGGGACTGCCACGGTAATACTATTGCATAGTAAGTCTATACGATACGTCTAGTCGCACGCACACAAACACCGTGCCGAACTGAAACGACGTTAGACGATGCACGGCTTTCAAGGCCGTGTAACGTTAGTTAGTTGTTAGTTCTCTCCGTAAAATCAATTATTTCGGCGTTACTCGCGTCATCTATGATTTGTATACTTAATTATTTTAGTCATTAAGAGGCTAAAGCCTAACTAAAGGCGCCGATAGATGGCGCTAAAGCGCCATCTATCGGCGTCTGTCCTTACTTTGTACTTACTAAAACGGCGTTAGCCTTGCTTTAATATTTGGTTCAGAGATAGATTTTACTTCCGTCTTAAATCTTAAAAATAAAACGCCGTGTCGAAGACTGTCGAACTGAAACGACGTTAGACGATGCGGGAGCGTGAGGTTTTTTCGATAGAAGCTATGCAATAGCTTAAAAATAAGAAACTATCTAAATAAAAAACAATAATAAACTGTTCAATTTGCACACTCTTATTTTTATCACACCCAGGTAATGGATGATTGTTAGGTATTACTGACTTACTCATTGATAAACTTGGATACCTATATTAGGTAAGTAACTATAGTAGGTAATTAGGTATAGAAAATTTGTATTAGGTATGTATTAGGTAATTTGTATTAGGTAAAACCTATCAGCATAAGAACGAAAACCAAAGCAAACTGAACACTTCAAAGTTTAGGTACTTAACAATTTAAGTGTAAGTAATTTTTACAAATACTTTTATACCTATTTAAAATATGTTGTGTTTACCATTGGGCAAAAAAATTACAATCAAATACTAAAACAAATTAAACTAGTAAAATTTTTACAATTGAAGCAACTGAGGCAACTGCAAACTGTTACAAACAATCTATAGATAGCTCAACTGATCACTATCACACAGTGGGGCAATGCTGATGCGCTGTGCCGGATAAAAACTGTTTGGTACTTACACTGTAAATTTTTCATAGACTGCAGATATTGTATGGTTACGCTATTAACTCGCGTAGGGAGCTCAGCATTTTGTAAATTCTTTTTCAGTCTCTTTACTTCACTTAATTTAGCTATGTAATAACTTTGTAATCTCTTGAAATATATGAGTACTTATATGAGTTATTATCGTTCAAGCTCCAACGAATTTCAAAACGCAAATGAACTTTCAACCTAAGTGTAAGGTCATTATATAGTGAAATATCAGGAACACGTTTGGACTTGTTGATCGTTCGTGTTAAATTGCGTAAGCGTCAAATAGAGAGCAAGTCAAAACGCGCCTGAAAGACGTACGCTCGAACTTATTATCTTGCACTAACTTGTCTACACTGACTTGCCGAATTTTTCATCTTGTACGAACTTGAGACTTTACATTACTACAACAATGCTATTTCCTACAAAAATATTAATTATTCTTAGTACACGTAACACAACATAAACAATACAGTACCTACCTGTCTTGAAAGTTTTAAATAAGAACTTGTGTTAATTTAATAGGGGTTTATTTTTAGACCTCGTCGACCCCCAAAATCAGTTTTCGTTTATGTCGACCCCTAGTAAACCGATATCGACCCCTTGGGGACCACTTTGGGAATCCCTGCTCTAAATGCTATAAATGTGGGTGCAGTGACCATTTGATTATAGGAAAAAATTATTATGAAAAAAAAACTAATTTATAGCAAGTTATTTTTTACTGTATTAAAAAGAAGTTTAAAAGTTTATAATATGTAAATTCAAAATAATGTGCCTATTAATAAAAGTCTGACTTTGCATGTATTTCGTATTTGAGGTGCTAAACACCCCACGTGACCTCTTATGCAACTTTATAGTCGCACCTAATTAAGGGTTAAAAATATGCACTCGAGACATTTTGAGAGGTTCCAGCTGGCAGTGATACAGTTACCTATGTGATAATATACCCTACGTGTATGGTGTTTGTGTTTATTTTTTTATATTAAAAAAAGCTCATATCATTATTGAATGATTTATCACTGTCATAGATAACTGCATCCAAGATTTGATACGAGTGGTCATATTATTGTGCTTGATATTTTCACAGCAATTAAGAATTATGATACCTACATGGTATGTACGTATATAAATAAGAAATCAATGTAATATCTTTTGCCGACGTATTAACCAATTTCGCACTGTATTTTAGAATATTGTCGTGATAGGACAAAAAAATTTACTACACTTATTTGAAAAATGAAATTAAATGAAACCATATTGTTACTTATTTAACATTTATATTTGTACAATATTTCAGTATAATTGTGACACTTAATTAAACATATTCGACTAGTGATTTTTATTAATTACATAACACAGAACACAGACACATAATGAACTTCCAGATTATTATTTACAATTTTTAAATTAACCCAAAAAGTAACACATTTATCCTCTCCCTTTAAAAAAGAAAATATTATGTAACTTTAACTTAATGTCATTTTTAACCGACTTCCAAAAAATGTGGCGGTTATACGTACGGCTGTATATAGTAAATATATTTTTTACCTTTTCATCTTTATTAAGTTAATGTGACGTGATGTGACTTTTTGACTATAGGAATTTCAATCACAGTTACCTTAATATATAAAATAATACTATTCATTTTAAAATATGTATCTAACAATTAATAATTCAGTTCCACTATGTCATAGTAATATCGTGAAGCCCACTTGCGCAGTTAAAGTTAACCCAGGGTTAAAATATCATACCTTCTTGTTTATAAATACGAAGAACGAGAGATAACATAAGTGGGTCGTGTAATATTCAACAAAAACCGTCACACCTAATCAAAATTTATAATTATCATCATAGTTAACTGATAAAATTTTTAATTTTTTTAATAAAACAATTTGTAAATCATTTTTAGACTAACATTTCATTCATAACATGAAAAACGTTTAAATTTTTAAATAACAACAACTTTGTAACAAAAACATTACATATATCTAATTAATAATTTGTGTTATACACAAAACTAAAACATAAAAAATCTTACAACATAAAAGCGTAAGCCACCCTTTTTATTTATATTTTTCCATATTATATATTTAATTACACTTAGTAAACAAATTAAATTAAAGTGTTTTTAAACTTTCGTAGAATGTAATGTAAATAATTATTTCTATACCAAAATTCGTAAATATAATTTGTTATAATATTTTTTTGGTTTTATTTACATTAAACAAAAGGAATGCGATCTGGAAGAAAAAAGCTTACAACATACAGCGCCATCTGGCACATACTTAGAGCGCTAAGCTTTCCTTCATTCTGCACTCGTTATTTACTTAAGAAACAAAAAGAGATTCTTTTATAAAAATTTTCGATACCTTATTAACTACTTATAATACAGTATACACAGTGATTGAATAGAAAAACATTTAGCTAGATACTAAACACCAATAAATAATTAGTATCAGCCATAGACATAGGGAATGTACTGAAAATTCATTGAATATTTTTCTTTGCCACCGTGACGTGGCCACAACAGTGAAAATTAAAAAAAAAAACCCTAAATATTTTTAATCCCATAAAGGATATTATTATATAATACTATAATAATTGTCCTACATGAAGCCTACCACCATCGTTTCTTCCTTCCTCTAAAATTGTCAACTACGAGTAGATTTTATTAAAAATATTTTTTCTCGGTCCATTCTCTATGCCACAGTATCCGTCTTAAATATTTATACACATTTAGTTTTGCGGTTTAAATAATAATATTATTTAAACACAAGCGACGGACGCGTCAAACTGGGCATTTTGCCGCCGCATCGCTTGACGTCACCTGCAAAAAAACAACAAAATGTTACTTAAAAGAAAGTGTAAACCATTATGACTAGAGTAAAGGAGTACCTTCACCATACATGAAAAAGTATTCGTCAAAATGCTTTAAATAGAGGTGGCGCTACTGATGCAAGGGTGTAAAGCAAAATTTAAAGGGAGGATTAAATCTTAGTATCTTCTTCGGTTATATTTACAAAAAAACTACTTGAGTAATTAGAATTTTCTTGATTTTCTGAAATAACAGCTACTGAAGTCGTCAAAAAATTTAAATTACAATGCTTGTAAAATCACTTCACTTCTAACTACACTCCATCTCATATTGCTAACTTCCTTTCACACACCTTTCTGACTCTAGTGCCATTGTGGCCAGTTTTGGAACTATTATTTAATTACATTTGTCGGACACTTTTTAGATTTTCTACCTTAGGGAGGTGGTACTCTTTTACTCTATCCTCCATAGTGTAAACTATGCAGGCATTATTTTAAGTTTCTGTCATAAAATAAAAATAAAAACTTAAAAAAATACCGAAACCGTTTCTAACCTGTTCACTGTTTCGATACTTTTTTGGTTGAATATTTGAATGTAAGCTAAAAGAACTCTAAAATATTGTAAAAAACATAGGTACGAATACAGAATAATCTTGAGGCACAATATGCGTTGTATTTTCTCGTATGTTATAAGTGTCAATCCACACCGAAATGAAACGATAAGTGACATAACATTGCATTTTTAAGGTAGCTACTTTGTTCGTTACACAAGAAGATATACGTTTCATTGTAAGAGTTCGAATGTCAGGTTGCACCGCGCTGCACAGCGCATGTGCAGTGTATGACTGATGTTATATGAAACGTGTATCTTTTTGTGTAGTGAATAAAGTTTTAAAGAATAAAGTAAATTTTGAATAGCTATCTTAAAAATACAGCGCCGCGTAGTGTCGCGTATCGTCGCGGTGTGAACCGGACCTTAGTTAAATTCTATGGATATACTATGTGGTTGTCTTTATAACTGTTGTTTTTTTAAAGATGCAAAAGAAGTTTTCAGACCTAGTAAATCTTACCTCTTAGTGCTAGAAGAGCTGTGGTTGCTGTCCTGTTCTTCTAGGGATTGGGAGTGTGGTGCTTTCAGCCGGCGAGTTTCGGCGTTGGCGTCGGAATCTCTTCGTACCGTACGACGACCGCACAGGAATTTGCAGATTATACGCTTGAATGCAAACCTGAATCACAAAAAAAAAAAAACATTAAATATTTTGGTATAAGTTTTACTAAAATCCAGCTTTCATCTACGTAATAATGGACATCAACATTACTTTAAAGCACAATATGTTTAGAGGTTTGAGTAGTTATTTTTAATACTTAATAATATCACAGAGATAATAATATACTACGTACAACAGAGGGACAATCCCATTGGTCGATTTGACCCCACACTAAGTCGCGCGGCGCGGGCGCCCGTGGCGCGAGCTTGGTACTACAACGAGTTCTATGATTGTCAGTATAATGTTATTTACTAAGAAAACTTACTAGATGGCACTTTACGTGGAAATTATAAATGACACTATCTTCAGAGAACGAACATAACTAAACATAACTAAGTATATTATTATCTACGTACTAACGTATTATCGTATATTATTATCTCTGTGCTATGAAGATAAATTGATAAATTAGCGCCCATAGCGCCGCCTGCGCGTTGCGTCGTCGTTTTAAACAAGGCCGCCATCTATCGTGAATTGACGATATTTAATTTGAAGAGTCCCGTAGTGCCGATGTACTTTATCAATTCAATTTTTAAAAAAGAGGGCGTTGTATGAATAAAATATTGTTATAAATTCATATTTTATTCAGTAATCATTGAAAATTTTGAAGAATAAAACTAAATAAATCACTGACGTAAAACAAAACAACACATACAATGGCGTTACATAGCGGTTTAATTGTGCTTTTAATGTGATTTACTTTTCCATGGTTCACAATGCTTACTCGTAGCGACATCTTTACGTACTGAGCATGTACTTCATTTTCCAATGTATGAAACTGACCAGACATGATAATATTAAGTCCTGTAAAATTAAAAAAAAAAAGTTCAAATAAAAATATACTGACCTAAAGTCTTTCGAGAACAAGGCGTATATGAGTGGATTCAACGCAGAATTGCAGTAGCCCAACCAGAACAAGATTGAGAAGATGATTTCATAAACACAGTCGCCACAGAATCCCATCACTACGTACACGGTGAAGAATGGTAGCCAACAGCAAATGAAGCCACCGACAATAATAGCTAAGGTCTTTGCAGCTTTTGTTTCCATGCGAAATCGTTTCACCTGTAATTTGAAAATAATATTTCTATTACAACACATTAATTCAGGCATATTTGACATTATAAATGTTAAAAAGTAAAAAAATATATATATCTCAAGATAAGTATATTTTATTTGTTTCAATGCCATCTATCGACAATGTTTGAAAAGCTAAAAAACCGCTAAATTAATGGATACCGGTTTTGATATCGAGGTTGGAATCATAAAAATATAATTAATAGAATATGATTATTAATAATTATTGCTCATTACTACTCATCAAATAGAATCATAAATTCGGTTCAATTTAATCTAAATGTTAGCAAAGAAATTAAATTCGACCAAACTAATGTATAATTGTATTTCTTCATTCCGAGGTAATTAAGTGACATTTAAATTGGAAGCAATATTGAAAATTATAGCCATATTGAACATTTACATTTAGCTCACATTGAATCGGAACAGAGTATAATTTGTTATTAAGGCTTAATTACCTGTGCTTTAATGTTTCTCCTTCCCATTTTTCTCGTTCTATTCGGATTGTCATCGTAATCATTGTAGATCCCTGGACTGAGATGCTGCGATTTCGACTTCATCCTGCTCTCAGTAAGTTCTCTTCCATCTCTCTCGTAATGTACAGCATACAATGATGGACTAGGAGATCTACTAGGAGACCTGGAGTTCTCGTGAGGAGGACAGATTTGCTCTGATGATGGATAGGATATGGAAATTTTCACTTTATCATGCGCCCGTCTTGAACTGGAATGTCTGCAAATTTATATTGATTCCGAGTCTGAACATTTAAAATTTAGTGAGCACCTTGTATGAAAATTGCGTTAATGTGTGCATGATATCAAGATTCTGTGGGAAAGATATCTATTAGATTATTAACTACCATTACCTGTTACAAATAAATAAAATTGAAGTGTTTGTAATTTACACTAAATTCTAAATTAATATTATTATGATAGTAGGTATATACGGTACCTAGACCAAAAAACCAAAATTTAAAATTTGTTTCTGTCTGTCTGCTTCGTTTCGGATAATCTCTAAACGGCCGGATCGATTTTTACCGGACTTTAACTGGCAGTTATAACTTATGAGGAGTAACTTAGGGTAGTACTTATATTTTAGGATTCCGATTTAAAAAAAAAGGATTCCGTTTCCTATAATAGCAAGTAATCTCACTTTCGAGAATCTTAGGTACCTTCGTATCCTCTCCGGAGAGGCACTCAGTGACGTACTCGTGGAATGGTTGGAGGCGTTGGAGAGCGGGGAACCGTGCGGTCTGCCACCGCCGGACCCCCGGCCGCGGTGTATCCGCAGCGTGAGGCGATTATCGTCGAAACGGTTGCCGAGACCAACTCCTGCAATTGATTTGATCCTCATTACTTGATTGAAGTTAGAATTGAAAGGAATATATTTTGTTATATAGTATAAAAAAATTACAAGGGCCTACATGCGTAGATACATTTTTAACATAGTATAAATAGAAGTTTATTATCGGCGATCAAATTCAAGATTACTGGTCGTACTTAATAAAAGAAAAACAGAAGAAAAACCTACATAAGTGAAAGCAATAGCATGCGGCGCGCGACCCACCCGGCCCTACCAATTTACGCATGCACTGCGTGCATTTACGTGCACTTACGTCGCACGTCACACGTCGCACGTCGGTAACAGTGTCGCAAATTCAATGGTTTTTTTCCCCATCTCAAAAAATGCTCTACACAACTGAGAGTTTTCACTTCAATTAAAATAAAAGGATTTAATCTTATTTTACGAACGTGTTGTCTAAATTTGCTATGTAACTTAAAATGTTATTCAGGGGTAATGTATCATTCTGAAAATTTATGAAACAAGCCAATAGTTTTGAGTTTACTTATTTTAACACACTAGCTGACCCGGCGAACTTTGTACCGCCACATTTGACGTCAATACTGTCTAAAGTCTAAGATTTTAATAATTATTTTAATGCATTGTAATGTACAAGATTTTTAATTTTTTTTTCAATAGGTATTTTTTTTTCATACTACCTTCTCCTGACAATAACGAACACATAAAAGATTTATCCGATTTGGTGCAGTCGTTTGGAAGTTATTCGCGTACAAACATTTCGTTAATTCATGTTTATTTATATAGATTACTTAATTGTAGGTATAATATGTAGTAAAGTTAGTCAACATGCTGGAAAAGTGGTCCCAAAGCTCTAACTACGCAAACTTTTAGTCTACAGAGAAAAATCGTCACTTGGCTTTTATTCCTTTCACGATTTAACAACTTTTGAAAAACCTATTCCCTGAAACCTTTCAAAACTTCTTCAATGTTCTTTTTGAACAATAACTTATATTGTGAGTATTATGCGGTTGAAATAATTATATCAACTGAATTCTTAATTTAAGTTCATCCGTTTTTTCTGAAAATTAATCGGCATAAAAAAATAACCACTACAAACAAAAGTAATCGTCTTGATAATTAACCGTAAAATAACTAATTTACCGGCGGATTTTTACAAGTGGCCTACACTAGTATAAAATATTAAGCGGACTGTACATGCAATATCAAACAAAGCGAGTGCTAATGAATAATTTAAAAATCTGAGATAAAATATACACCAGGGGCTTAATTAAAACGTCTCGCGCAATCTTTTTGCGGCATTTATTTTTAGAAAGAAATCTACGCACAGTAAAAAATATTAAAGCCAAGAGAAATCAAATGAGGTACAAGAAATAGTGATTATTATAACATCTAAAGTAGTCGTGGACACACTTTTTAGTTTTTACGGTTATGAATTAACATTTTTAAATTGAGTAAGCATTTACGTGTATGAATCTGGAATACTTAGATAATGTCAGGAGACATCATATTATTATTTGAAACACAATTTAAGCTGATATTACCTACTCGAAGCGTTAGAGAGTTATGAAAATGTGTAGGCGCTGTATATTTTTCATAATCACAATATTGCTCGGCCTCCGCATGTTATTATTAGTTGCAATAACTTCTCCACAATCGTTTCTACACGTGTCATTGCTTTTTATATTACGTAGGATTTTCAAATTTAGTTGCTTTTCGAAGCTTAGCACCGCGCAAAAACTGTTATGACAAAATATACTTTAAATCGCTTGACATTAAATACTGTTTTGGTAAAAGCAATAAAATATTATATTAAATTCAGAAAGTACTATTTTACTAGGACTGTAATAATTATTTATGATAATATAACAATTTACCTTTATTAGAATTATGTACCTGGGAGACCGGGCTTTTCTCGGTTTTTTAGTAGAACGATAAAATAATTTGGAAAATATAAAAATTAAAGGCATAATAAGAATCACGAAAATATTAAATATCTTACTGGGATTCGAACCCACCACATTCCGAATTTCCAAACAATGCAAAAATTACACGTAGGTATATGCATACCAAGCTGCTAACTAGACTGACTGAAGAGAATGGAAATTATTGATATATTATGACGAAATAAAAAAAAAAACATATATTGTTTAAAAATGCGCAGTTTCTAAGAGATAAAACCTAGCTAGATATATTTTTCTCCCCGAAAACTGTCTGCAAACTCATTGTAATACTTGGAGCCGTTGTCCAGATACCGATTATATATATACAAATTCGTCTCGTTTAAGGTACAATATATAAATATAATTGATGTATGAAAATAATAATACCTAACAAGAGGCTTTAAAAAAATAATTTTACAAAATGACGGTTATTATTGATGCCAACTGCCAAAAACCGAAAAAGATTCGATTGTCACGTCACTAGTCCCAACGGATTCAACACAAAGCGCCAGTCTTTTGCCGGTCAAATTAAAATTAAGGTCAATATTCGAATTACAAATAATTGCTTTCTTATTGTATTTGAACTTTCATTTTGCGAATTGTAATACAATACGGTCTCGTAAAACTTAACAAAACACAAACCTACTTAAATTGGCGCTATTACGCTTAAATTAAGTGACACTCAAGTCACATGCTGTCCTTGTCGTTTCGGCTAGCAGAGACAGCGACAGCCTGTGAATAGGAAGTCTCTTAATTTTGATTATCGTTTCAGTACTCGACATATTTTTAGCAACAGTCTACCTTTCCCGCCCTTAGTAGTCCTGAAGCCCTGGTTGATAGCTTTAGTCGTGCTGCTGGCGGCTCGGTATATTTTCCAGTAGAAGAACAGCATCACCAGCATGGGTATGTAGAAGGAGCCGCAGGCGGAGTACACCACATAGCCCGGGTCGTTGGTCAGCTCGCACATCCAGGGGCAGGGAGGATGCTCGATCTCGGGCTCATCTTCTGGCTGAGAGGAGGAAGACCAATTACCTCATTTGATGTTTTCATGTAAGGCCATTGCTGCTTAAGCCATAGACGTATATATTATAGACGAAGCATGTTGAGGCAAAAACTGTCTCCTCTTAAATGGGCCCACTTTTGGAGTTTTTGGGGTCATTTTGATATTTGAGGTATGGTGAAAACTAAGACGGCGTAACTTTTTCTTGTAGATAAGAAGATTTGTTCTGTCGAATGTACGTCATAGCCTATCTTAAGTTTTTAAATCTTTGGTTTACCTAAACGTATCGAGAGACTGCATCGAAACTGTAATGTAAGACCAGGGCCCCAATTCTCATACCTCGAATCTCGGTTCGATTATCGCGCTGGCTCATCCGCATGAGCACCAAATCGTGCGCGCGCGAGAGGGACAGACTGACAACCGAACCGAGTATCGAGGCACGAGAATTGGGGCCCAGATGTTGCCCGCGACTTCGTATTCGCAAAAAAAAATCCCGCACGAACCGTACATTTTGCTGTAATAAAAATCCATACTAAATTTCATCAAAATCCGTTCAGTAGTTATTGCGTGAAAGAGTAACAAACATCCATACATCTATACATCCATGCATTCTCACAAACTTTCGCGTTTATAATATAAAATATTAGTGAGGACTAACAGGTACCTAAGGATTCAATTAGCAGGATCGATCTACAGATAGGTTACCAGCACGCTTAAGCTGGCACTATATGATCCGTAATCCGGCGGGCCCGGGAAAAACTCAGAGCACTGAAAACAGAACTTTGCTCTATTAGAATATAGTTGAAAATCGAAGTGTCGAGTGTCGAGCTGTCATATATGACATTGACATTTGACTCGACCCTTCTTTCTTTATTGTATTAGCATTTCAGCTTTATTGTATTAGCGCAGAGTTCTATTTTCAGCGCTTTAATTTTCATTTAATTTTCGGATCATATATTCCCAGCCTTAGCATGACCACCATGATAGAAATGCGTGTTGTCTACACAGAAATAGACATTAGACATACTGACATACAATATAGACAAAATAACAGCTTTCCTTTGTCAATCTGTCATTTAATATATGAAACCATTTCTACGGTGGTAATGCTAAACGCATGCATGCAGCAGTCAATCCATCTCATGCTTACCTTCCTATTAAATATGCTTTACCAAAATATTGACTATGATATTGTCTATGAGTGTATATGATTCTATGTCCATACCTTTGTTACCGGATGTGTAAAATTAATGATCAAAAGTTAAAAACTACAACCCGACTACGTAAATTATGTAGCCTATATTACCTGGGCTATCTCATTTATTAAAATCGGATCAGCAGTTCAGGCGCTACGGTGGAACAAACATACATACATACATAGACTGCCAAAATCATTACCGCTTCGCCGTAGTCGGGTAAAAAATAAAATGGTCTATTTTACAACGCTAAGCGTGTACCTAGGTAGTTTTATTAAAACTCTGTTAAATGTTCAAAATTACCTTGGAATCCTTCCAGCCCACTAGCGGGGGGAAGCATATCACGAAGCTCAGCACCCAGACTCCGGCTATGAGGATCTTCGCGCGCTTCTTGCTCATGATGCTCGGGTAGCTCATGGGCCGCGTGACTGCCACGTACCGGTCCAGGGATATCGCGCACAGGTTGAGTATTGACGCGGTACACATCCACACGTCGACGGCGAGCCACACCGAACACCAGATTGACCCGAATATCCATACCTGGAATACAAATGGATAGACACATAGAGTGAATTCCTATGATATAATAGTTATTAATTATCCCGGTGGTGATATTATGTATAGTTCTTTTGTATAATGTTACTAACCTAAAACCTTAATGGACTCGCAAACTGCTACACTAGTTTTGTGGGAAACTGCTAACTGTTTGTGAAAGTTTATACCTGGTTATAATAAATACATAAATAATAAAAGACTTCAAATCCCCTGCCATAGATACCGCTGGCGTGCTTGAAAAATGCGGCAAAAAATAGTATGCCGAAGACGGCATGCCCGAGCCCGTCACATTGAAATCTTCGTGTCAGATGTATACGTATCGAAATCATGCACACTGGAAATTGTCTTACAAACAATGATATTAAAAACTCACACTACAATAATAAGTTGCCGCATTCACAGAGCTGTTGTTGTTAGATAGCGCGGTATCTTGTCGAGCGACGAGACCAATCTATGCCCCTGCTAATAAAATATTCACACAACTGAACCTACAACGACGAAGTTCGAAAATAAAATTGTATGGCATTTGATATGAGCATCGCCAAGTGGCTAAGGCGATGGTGACTATAATATGAATCCGGCGGGCCCGGGAAAATTCAGAGCAGTGAAAATAGAAATCTGCACTAATACCTACAACAGAGTTGAAAATCTAAGTGTCGAGTGTCAAGCTGTCATATATGACATTGACATTTGACTCGACACTCATGTGTTCGATTTTCAACTCTATTGTATTAGTCCAGAGTTCTAATTTTATTCTTCTGAATTTTCACCGGCGCGCGGCGTTTCGGATTCCGGAGCATTCTGTCGCAGACTTAAGCAACGCTCGACTTAGCGATACTTATGTCAAATCCCATACATTTTTGTTTTCGAACTTGGTCGTCGCAAATAGCGATTGGCTAAATTTGGCTTGGCTAAATGCTCCGATTCTTCTTTCTGTCAAGCGACTTTTCCAAGGTATCAGACAAAGACAGCAACATTGAATATCTAATCAGTTTTGTAAATATTTTTATTAGTAGGGGCCAAAGAGTATAGAATACCTAATAGTACTAATGGTTTAGGTAAAAATTGATATACAAATGAAATCAGTTATGAAAAATGTAGACAACACAATTTGGATTTATTTCGGCCTATTTATTTTGGTGTTTAGCTAAGCTATTTAGCCACTTAAGTCACTAAGTTGCTACAAAAGTTTATTACAGAAGCTAGAAGCGCGGACAGACAGGCAGACGGACAGACACAGAGCGAAACTATAAGGGTTCTTTGAGTATTACGGAACCCCAAAAATTTACAATGTGGCTGCAGGTAGGTTGATAAAAATAATATTTGCGTGCCAACAAGTGCCTACTATTTTATTAATTAAAAATCTGTATAAATCATATCTGAAATTAAATTATACCTAAAACTTAGGCCTTTTCATCCGTTATTGGATGATTAATACAGTATTCTCCGAGCGAAGTACTCTTGAAAAACTGTAGTGCCTGGGACAGTCGGTTTTTAAATGTCGTATGGTTGCCCAAGCACATACGGCATTCTCACAACACAGTCAGGCTAGTCCAGAGGAATGACTGGTCAATACGTCTGGGGTCAACCATGTGCGACCCGCACATGGTTGGCACACGATAGAGGAAAACATCTTGAGCAAAACCCTTCCTCACGATGTTTTCCTTCACCGTTAGAGCGTCCGTATAATGTACTTGAGATCTGAAAAAGTCTCATTGGGACACGCCACAACCTGGGAATCGAACCTGCAATCTCTCGAGTGCGAATCAATCGGTCTACCCACTAGGCCACGGAGCTCTTATAACTATAATATGATATAAATTATAAGTACCTATATGATAATATAATACTTATAACCAGATATTTCAAAACTAAAGATAGGATATATAGGTATAGGATAGATGACATGCTAGGCATTTGACAGAACAAATTTTCATGCAAGAAAAAGTTACGTCATTTTAGTTTTCACCATACCTCAATGTCAGCCATCTTGATTTCCCCATACTACACAGCTAGTAGCTACTATACATAGGCTGCACTAAAAGTATCGGGAATGGAATATTTCCACTGTTCCTGTCATATTAAAATCTTTTTAATTTAAAACACCTTTTAAAAATCGAATACCGTTTATTTATTTAAAAAAAGATTCTCGGTCTTGTCAAACTTGTTTAGTCGTTGAGAAAATGGAATTGACTCGAGAAAATTCTAGAGCGATGATTTATTATGACTTTCGAAGTGGTTTAACACAAAAACAGTGTGTTGACCGGATGATTTCTGCATTTGGTGATGAAATCCCATCCAAAACCACAATTTATCGCTGGTTTGCTGAATTTCAACGTGGACTCAACTCAGTGATGATCCCCGTCAAGGTCGTCCAAAAACTGCAGTCACCCAAGAAAACGTTGATGCTGTGCGTAAACTGATTGAGGAAGATCGACATGTGACATAGCGCGAAATTCAGGCAACTTAAGACATTGGCATGAGTCAAATACAAATAATCTTGCATGAACAATTAGGTGTAAAAAAGTTGTTTTCCCGATGGATACCGCATTTGCTCTGTGAAGAGCAAAAAGCGGCTCGCGTTACTTGGTGCGTCAGAACTCTCGAAAGAGTCCACGCAGGATCCTCAAATGCTGTATACAACATCGTATCAGGTGACGAATCCTGGATATACGCGTATGAACACGAAACAAAAAACCAGTCACGAGTTTGGGTGTTCGAAAATGAGTTAAAGTCAACAAAAATTGTTCGTTCACGGAGTGTTGCAAAAAAAATGGTGGCCACGTTTGTCTCCAAAACAGGCCATGTTGCGACTATTCCTCTTGAGGGACAAAGGACGGTTAATGCAGAATGGTATGCTAACATTTGTTTGCCACAGGTCGTTTCTGAACTCCGTAAAGAGAACTGCAACCGCCGCATCATCCTCCATCACGACAATGCGAGTTCTCACACCGCGCACAGAACAAAAGAGTTTTTAGAGCAAGAAATCATAGAATTATTAGACCATCCGCCGTACAGCCCCGACCTAAGCCCTAATGATTTCTATACTTTTCCTAAAATAAAGAATAAATTGCGTGGTCAGAGATTTTCATCACCTGAAGAAGCTGTGGACGCCTACAAAACGGCCATTTTGGAGACCCCAACTTCCGAATGGAATGGTTGCTTCAATGATTGGTTCCATCGTATGGAAAAATGTGTCAAATTTCGCGGAGAATACTTCGAAAAGCAATTAATACATTTTTAAATAGTAATGTTGTGTCACTTCCTTGATTCCCGAAATTTTCAGTGCCGCCCTCGTAATCACTTGAATGTAGCTTTTAAAAGGATTAAGTAAGTTTAACGTCAGCGCGGTGGATTTTAATTTACTTCACAAAAATATTTATTACTTTTAGATTACATTATAAATATGTCAAGTGTGGGTGTGAATTTATTTATGAGTTAAATACAAAGTAGAAATAGAAACTATCATCATCTAAAATAACAGAAACAAAAAAATATAGAAAACGGTTTTCAAGACAATGGCTGTGTTTGGCGAAAAAGAGCGCTCGGATGCGCTCGTAAGCAAAATCGCTATGTGGTTAAAAGCGAAATAGCGGATTGTGTCAGCCAAGTGTCAGCGCTATTGAAGATAGTAAACGTGTCCTGACCGACAACTTTCTTTTTCAGCGCTCGCAAGCGTTGTCCTGCCCTTTTTTCACACACACACAACACAATGCATTGGCATCTTATCATTAAGGCCTTATAAAGCTGAACTTAATGATAAGATGTCATGTGTTGTTCACATTTTGTTATAAACTCATTATGTGGAGCGAGCTGCCACTTTACATTGGAACTCTTACAATGAATCTTGTTAAGAAAAAAACAATATATAAGGGCATATAAGGGCTGTCGCGAGATGACAGTTCCTTTCTTTTGCTGAATCCATTTATTCAAATAATTCTGGATACGAGTGTATCATATTCTTAATCTCGTTTTCACGGTGAGTTTTCTTTTATATCTATGTTGTGAATATTTGGTAAATCACGCTTGTAATAAAGCACATTATTTTTCATGTGAATTAGCACCTTGTAAAATAAGTTGTCAAAATTTGATTGGCCAAACCACGTGCTCATTCTTTCTGTTCTAGCATTGATATAATATTAGGATATTTGTATCCATTTTTTGTGATGGTCACACAGCCCGTGATTTTGATCGTTTGGGGTTAATCGTTGGTCCCAAAGCCGGCGTGATCTTAAGATCACGCCGGCTTTGGGACTCCTATTCACAACGTTTTTCATGGATTTTCCAGGGATTTATACACCGGATTCAAGGCACCAATTTACAAGGACTTATGGCTATTTTCCCACATCCGGATTTCTGAGTGCCGCTAGATATTCCGGACTGAACTACTGGTTTTGGAATCAATCTGCACCGCCCCTGGGACGATCTACGTCGCGATGAACAGAGAGACGCTACCGGACGTTGGAGTCCCAACTCGCTCTTGCCACGTGCTACACTCCCGGAACCAGCTAAGTGCCCACGTGGTTAAAGCCCCCTTCGATTCCTACAGACACCAAGAGGCTAAACCAGATCGTTCGGCTTTCTGCCCACGACCTCTTAATTTAATATATTTGTCACGGTAATACCTCTTTTATTTACTATTACCCGTAACACGCACACATTCAAACCGATCGCGGCACGTTTGTACGAAGATGTTCTACTGTTCTTATACTGTGGCGGCGGTCAACGACGTAAATAATGTATTACTGGCGTAGCTCTAGTTCAAATAAACTGGTAAAAGGTTAAAATGTTCCATTTGCTGGGTGTAGATAAAAATAAATAAGGATCCTGTAGTCTAAATCTGATAAAACATTATACTATGAGTATGAAGTATGTTCCGATTTAATTTAATGCTTTTGTAAACAAAAAGGTAATAGTGGGTAGTTGATACTTACGCGCTAGAGCAATAAAGATAAATATTAAACAATGTTATGTGCCCCAATTTGGTCGAATTTACTATTTATGTTAACAAAAAGGTGAATGCCCATTAACTGGTTTCTCAGGTTAATTGTCGGTGGTTTATCTATTCAATAGCGCTTTGATTAGGTGAATACGTTTGCGTCATCCAATCAAAAGCGCTAATGAATAGCTATATATATATTATATAAACTATCGACCAAATACCTTAGAAACCGGGCATACATTTGATTTAAACAGAGTATAAAGTCCTGTTAGTTATTTACAACTTCTTGTCTGACTTCGATGATTGTTTCTATTCGATGCCAATGAGCAGATGCATCGCCTGATGGTAATCACTAATGGCACCGGCTCATAATATGAACGTCAAAAATTATAACGATATCGTCAATAATTATAACTAAGTATAACAATCTGGCCTCGTGGTAAGAATCCGAGGAACTTCTGTTACGGGCTACCGGTCGGCGGGAAGTACTTATATTTAATACTTTTGTATACTATACCTACATATATAAGTTGTAAGTTGTTGTTGTAAGTTGTAAATAAATAAATAAATAAATAAATAAATATATTCATAAACATATTTAGTACACATCCATGACCCAGGAACACTGAAAACTATTCACATGGTTGATAGAACATTGAAAATTCGACGGGATTCAAACCCGCGACCTCCGGCTGAAGCACCGACGCGTTAATCACTGAGCCACAGAGGCCGTCTTATACCAAAATTATAACTTTTATATTCATATCACAAGCGGGATTACTGTGTTGTCACATCTGCACCTACTCATTAGGTAATAGGCATATAATATATTTCTACTTGTACACTCCCCCCATCCCTTCCCCCCAAAAACCCGGCGTCACCCTCGAGGAAGCACGCTTGTAATAACACAGTAAGTAAACGTTCAATCAGCAAGGCCCTACCGTGAGTTCTCGAAAGTAACTCGAAAGAAATTTTGTGAAAATATTATTCCTTAAAAAGTAAATGTCTTCACTCCAGCTAAAGAAACATTTTTATGAAACGTATTTGTGACAAATTAAGTCTATATGTTCATACAAATTGAAAAGTTTATTATTATATTATTAATAAGCGGTGAATAGGAATGGGAATAAATAATAAAGAAAATATTATTGCTTTGTCTTAAATTCATTAATTTAGGGAAAAAAGGGTATAAAAAGAAAAGACTCTACTGACAAGGCTACAAAAATTGGTTAATTATATTTTGTTTCAAACTTCAATATCTTGTGGCGAGTTTAAGTCAACGAATGTAATTCTACAACAAATCCCGTGAACTATTGGCCTAATAAATACCTAACAATTTAACTAGTCCATAAACCTGATGGTCAATTCTGCTAAATAAAACCTGTAATAATACAATTACAATCAAGTCCCGACACGCTAAAACTATCAAACCGGTATTCTCCTAAACGTAAAAGCAGCATCTAACGCCTCCTGATTGGTCCAAGCGTCATAAAATCAGTTTATGATAACAAGTCGCTTCTCTTATAATACAATCAAAGTAAAATGAAAATCCTACTTTAAATACGACACTTGAGGTTCTGAACCCTTTTATCTCTATTAACTCATATCCCTAGTAATAAATCATACCAAATCTGTAGTGCTTTTGGATATCTAAGCCGAAATCGGGAGAATGATGGGATCATAATTTCTAATGGAAGTTTGATTCAGCGATCCCCATAAACTTTCCTACATTATTATAGCCTAATACTTCTAAAGTTTTGTTCCAGGGCCGATTAGTTAGAGGTTTAACAGTTCTCTCAAAGCCCCGACTCATTAAAATTATACCTCTGGTATTGCATAATTTCATTGCGAAATGGATTGCCGTTATGAAAAAAACATTACATGAAGATCTTATAATATTAAAACGTAAAAATTAAGAGGTGTAATTAGAAGGAATATAAAAGTAAAAGGTATTATATATGCAATACTGTTTATCTATTACACTTTTACAAAAATCCATTCGAGAACATTTAGTAGGAGTCGGTTTAAGGAACGTCAGATGGCGTTCAGATTAAATTCAATTATAGTAATAATAATGAATCCGTTTAGCTCCTGTTATCCCCTCTACCTGCTGTCATGGCGGCTGTGGCTTCATTACTTTGCCGTTATATTTTATATTTACTACAGTTTTCAGTATCACACTCGTATATGACTACTTTTTTTGGTATAATAATAATAATATAATAGAAATATCTATTGACGATTTCACACCAAGTCAATCTAGTCAAGTAGTAAGTTCTCGAAGAACGTGTTTTGTTTCCTGGCGGGATTCGGACTCGCGACCTCCGGCTTGAGCATCAAAGCGCTAACCACTGAGCCACAGAGGTCGTCTAAATTATAATCCGACTACGTAAACTATATAGCCAATGTTTTCCGGCTATTGTTACTACTATGTTGACACCTAAATCCTAATTTATTAAAATCGGCTCAGTAGTTAAGGCGCTACGGTGAAACAAACATAAATACATACAAACATACCCACATAATATTATATTGACTGCCAAAATCCAACCCTTTCTTTTTAATTCGCCGTAGTCGGATAAAAAAAGGGTGATTTGATAAATAGTACAGAACAAGAGTTTTCTGAAAACATTATGAACTCAATATTCCATCTATTGTTTTTACTCTTCTTAGTAATAAACCTGAATTAATTTAAAACACACATACAGCTATCATACTAATATTATAAATGGGAAAGTTTGTAAAAATGGCTGGATGTTTGTTACTCTTTCACGCAAAAACTACTAAACGGATTTTGATGAAATTTGGTATGGTAGTAGTATAGGCTCTGGATTAAAATATAGGCTACTTTTTATCCCGGAAAAGTACAGTGTTCCCGCGGGATACCCGATTGTATAATTACGCGGGCGGAGCTGCGGGCAACAGCTAGTAATAATATAATTTGTAGACAAAATTAATACACAGGCTATATTTCCGGAAGATTTCACACTTCCCGCGAAATAGACAGACATTTTGCACTTGCACAAAATAAGGGCAAATGTGGATGCTAGTCATAATGTAACATAAATATTCAACCAAATTCTGTTTATCAAGAATTTCGCGAATGCTATTTGTACAGATGAATTCGTAATCACTGAGATTATAATCACAAAGCTTTCGTCCTAATGACATTTAGTTGCCACTCTAATCCAGTTGGTGGTTTTAACTTTTTAAACCAAGGGTCAGTTCACACCGTGACGATGCGTGACGCTACGCGACGCTACATTTTCAAAATTGGACTTTATTCACTCCATAAAAAGATACACGTTTCCAATGACATCAGTAATACACTGCACATGCGCGGTGCCACATGACATTCGAACTCTTACAATGAAGCGTGTTGAGCGTATAAGGTATCTTCTTGATTGATGAATTAAGTTCGATTTTGAATAGCTGTCTTAAAAATACAGCGCCATGTCACGTATCGTTTCGTTTCGGTGTGAATGTCATTAATCATAAGTCTAGTGGCCTAGTGGGTAGACCTCTTGACTCGCATTCGAGATGTTGCAGGTTCAATCCCGGTTGTGGCGTGTACATATTATATAATATGAGATTTTTGCTCGGATGCTCGAATCGTGAAGGTAAACATCGTGAAGAAATAATAATAATAATATCTATGGACGCTGTCACACCTGGGCCTTTAGATTACTAAAAATTTATGGGATTTGACATAAGTCATCGCTAAGTAACATGTCGCTTGCGATTGCCTTATGTCAAATTCCATACATTTTGTTCTCGAACTTCGCCGTCGAAATTATCGAATGCATCTTGACTAAAGGCCCAGGTCATGACCAGATTGACGGGTACCAGACAATGGAAATAAAATATTTAGTAAGTATAATATATGTTTTACAATCTATCGATAAGTTTCAGATAGCTTATTTGAATGTTTTGTCTCTATCGCTCGATATAAAATAAGCAGCGACAAAACTTCTGAATAGGCTGTCCGACACATATCAGAACATTGTTATATTGAATTTATTTTAGATTATTAATATAAATGTGAAAGTTTGTGAGGATGGATGTATGGATGGATGGATGTTTGTTACTCTTTCATGTAAAAGTGACTGAACGGATTTCGATGAAATTTGGTATGACAGTTGTTTAGACTCTGGATTAAAACATAGGCTTCTTTTATCTCGAAAAAGTTTAGTATTCCCGTGGGATACCCGATACTATGATTATTAGCCGCGGGGAAAAGCTAGTATTTAATCCTACTAATCCTACTAATATTATAAATGTGAAAGTTTGTGAGGATGGATGGTTAACCGTTTGTTACTTTTTCACGCAAAAACTACTGAACCGATTTCGATGAAATTTGGTATGGTAGTAGTTTTAGCTCTGGATTAAAACATAGGATACATTTTATCCCGAAATAGTAGTTTCCTGTGGGATAATGTATTTACGCGGGCGGGGCCGCGGGCAACAGCTAGTTATATATAAAAGGAGATGTCCCCACTGACTCACTGACGTATAGACGCACAGCCGTAACCGCTAATAGTATAAACGTGAAATACTGGACAGTAGTTTTAATTTACAATGTAGACACGCACTAAGGGATTTTGAAAAATTACACCCTTAAGGGTGTGAAATAAGAGGTTGAAAGTTTTTATGGAAAATTTTTAAAATCTACTCCGCTGTCCATGAGATTTAATATCCGAGCTACATAAATAAATATTATAAAGTACAATGCGTTTCTAATAAGAATAGGAATGTCAATATCCTTTTTCTGTCAAATGTCACTTGAAAAGTGCGTTTTGCAGAGAAACTTATTTGCATATTAATATTAATAGTCTTGCATCGAATTTAAATAAAAACATTAAATAGTAATAAATTATCCAAACAAATTTAATTATGATAATAGTCATAATTCGTAACAATATGGCGCTAAGTCGTCCTATTCTCTCCTATTATCCTATTCTCATTTGAATCGCATTGTAGGTACGTATTTTATAGTTTTTTTGAAATTTGCCCCCTAATTGGGAGAAATGGGGTCCAAAGTTTGTATAGTGAAATATCAACAGCTGGTCAGATCACGTTGAATTTTATCACGCAGTCATTATGACGCAGAGATCCGTTAAAAATGGTTTTTAGAAACACGCTCCCCACGGGAGTGGAATAGGGATCTACGCTGACGAAAAGCGCGCAAAATCTAGTCTACATTTTTAACTATATAAAGGCGCATCTCCTGCTCATGTTTTTTCGAAACATTACACAGAAAACATAAAACAAAAACATTTGTTTGTCATACAAAAGGTGTATCCAGCTATAGAAAATGTTTTTGATTGAAACAAAACATTTTGTGTAGACAAGATCATGAGTTCCGATGAGGAAGACGTAAGCACTCGCAGTTTTAGCGATTGCAGATGCAGAATCTAGGAGAAAACACAGGAGTTCTAAAAAGGCCACTTTAGGTGTTTCATATATTTTTTCAACTCATACTATGTGGTAGTAGGGATGTACATATACCATTTTACACATTTCTATTGAAAACTGTAAAAAAATTATGTTTTCTAATATGATGAAATCAGCTGAATCATGTAGCCATTTTACCATTTCACGATTTTTGTATGGTAACATCTAAAGTGGCCATTTTACCCCCAGATTTCGAGTTAGGCCATATTTACTGACCCGTAATTTTAGTATTTATCAGGAGTTACTTATGGAAGACCGATTTGGGATTGGTAAATAATTTCTTCCGTATTTCTATGTTTAATGGTCATGTGAGTGGGGTAACAGTTGATAAGAAATGAAACATTCCTTCCCCTCTCCACCCGCGCGGAGAATGTTTTCCGTCCGCCTCGGAAGACAAAAACATTGTGTATTCCTACATAAATGTGTATAGCAACGCCCCAATGTTTCGATGTTTTGTGTAATGTTTCGAAAAAAAGCATGCGCAGGAGACGCGCCTTAATACACATATTTTCATAGTTCCCCGGCGGGATTCGAACCCGCCACCTCCGGCATGGGCGCCAACGCGCTAACCACTGAGTCGTAGAGGTCATCGACATCCAGTCCTAGACGTATTGTGGGAATGCCGTGTGTGATGTATTTAAGTAGGTATATCCGTCTGCCCCAGGCACTACGGTACGTATTCAAAAATGAAGGTCATGCAACAGTATTCAAAGTGGTTACTTCACCCGAAGAAGACTGTAAATCATATAGACCTATATGTACATATACCTATATATTTATAGACGAGGCATGTCGAGGAGAAAAGTGTCTACACTTAAAATGTACCACTTTTGGAGTTGTTTGGGGCAGTCGAGATTTGACATTAGTCATCTTTTAGCCATGGAGAATAGAGGTAAGGAGGACAATCTCTCTAAGGCAGAAAAGCTAAAAAGTGTCCGACAAAAGTAATTAAATAATAGTTCAAAAACTGGCCATAATGGCGCTAGAGTGGCAAGGGTGTGTGATATGAAGTTAAATAAGAGATGAAGTAAAGTGAGTTGAGTTTAGTTATTTCAAATGTTTGACGCCTTTAGTAGATTAAAAGTTGTTAATTCAGTAAATCATGAAAATTCTAATTACTCGTTTAGTCGAAAATATTTTTATATATAAAACCGAAGAAGATGCTAAGATTTAATCATCCGTTTAAATTTTGCCGCTTTACTCCCGTCTGCGTCTGTAGCGCCCCCTATTTAACGCTATTTTACGGACACTTTCCATATATGGAGATGGTACTTCTTACCTATATTCTCCATGCTTTTTGCTTTCCGCAGTTCAATCCGTCCGCATTTATTTGACAAAATCTTCTGGAATCAAGATGGCCTAACTTTTTCTTGTATGAAGATTGTTTCTATTAAATGTACCTACGTCATAGTCATAGGCCATCCTTAGTTCTGAAATCATTGGTAAATCATGCAATCATGGATGAAATGGCCCTAGACTAAAACAAGTCCTATGACAATCGTCCCCACAAAACATTCTATTAAGGATTAATTTAGTTCTTTGTAGTAAATATTATAATATTCCTTAAGCCAACTTCCCTTGGGCGGAATGCGACCCAATTTAAAAGAATTCTGCTCTCCAAAGATTTATAGTGCCAACTATTTTCACATTTGACGCCATTTTGGAAAAGTTTAAATGTAGAACTGTTTGCAAAATGAGAGTTCTACGTTTGCAAAATTTATGGTTTGAAGTGGTAATTTGAACTTTTGTAGGATTCCGTAGTAACAAGGGATCCTTACAGTTTCGCTTCGTCCGTCCGTCCGTCTGTTCTCCCTCGATAACTTCGGTAATTATAAATAGAAACAGATGTAGTTTTGTATAGTTATGAATTACGCACATACCTATATCATTTTTGGCATCATAAAATATTTATAATTTGGTATTTTTGGAGTGGCTTTTGCCCCTCTCCTTTATCATGGTTCCGTACCCAAAGGGTAAAAACGGGACCCTATTACAGAGACATCGCTGTCCGTCCGTCTGTCTGTCCGTCCGTCACCAGCCTGTATCTCCTTAACTGTGATAGCTATACAGTTGAAATGTTCACAGAAGGTAAGTATCTGTTGGCGCTATAATAACAATTATTACTAAAAACAGAATAAAATAAGTACTTAAGGGGGATCCAATACAAAAAAAACGTGATTTTACCGTTTTCTACGGAACCCTTCGTGCGCGAGTCCAACTCGCACTTGGCCGGTTCTATTAGATCCATCACAGGCCGTTAATTTTCTTAAAATACGTATACCCTTAAGATATTCGCTTATTAAGAAATATCAATTCATTTCAGGGCTTTAATTAAACTCATTCATATTTAACCCAGTTACGTTTAACCTGTCACTTGAACCATCTTAGTTTTGAAGCTGCGTCGCGTATTGCAGACGGGGTGACGTGGGCGTAAATTACGTGGCGTGGGCGCGATTACATGTTCGGCAAGAGTAAAGTGACAGTTAAATGATAAATGTCTTCTTGAGGGGAAATGGCGGGGGAGGTTAATTGAGATATGTTTACTGTAGGTTCTAAGCGCGTTTTCAATAAAATTATGAGGATCATAAGGAACTAATTAACTAAAGTCGTTTTATTATCTAGCTTTCTCCCGTGTAAATATAGCAGCTATCTTACGAGAATACCGTACTTTTTCGGGATAAAAGTAGCTTATTATGTTTTAATCCAGAGCCTAAGGCTACTACCACACAAAATTTCATCGAAATCAGCTTCGTAGTTTTTGCGTGAAAGAGTAACATCCATCCATCCACCCTCATACACTTCCGCATTTATTAAAGCAGTAGGAAGTTTCAGAAGTATTTTTACTCTCGTACCCGAACATCGAGTTCCCTGCTATAAAAACTGAAGCTTCGTGTACTAAAGTGTTCCATTTACAAGTTAAAAAATGCCAATATCAAATTTCTTTTGTAAGAATACGACACTTTTAATTAAAAATTAATTATACTTTGGATATATTTTTAACGCTTACATTTTACTTACTAATCACACGAATCTATATTAATAATATGAAGAGGTAAAGTTTGTTTGTTTGTTTGCATTGAATATGCTCCGAAACTACTGGACCGATTTTGATGAAATTCGGTACAGATATAGACTAGACCACGGGGAAGGACAAGGGTTACTTTTTATCGCGCCAAAATATACGGTTCCCACGTGGTTTCATTTTGCGCGCACGTCGAGGGTTCAACATCTAGTGTTAAATAAACTAAGTTCTGAACACGTTCGGTAGTGTAATGAATACATAATTGATCGGCTAAGTGAACATCTTGGACCGAATTCTCCGCTCAATGAAGCCGTAAGATTTAACTTGATCTTTATTGAACTATAGCTGTTGTTACTTGTAATTGATAGCAGATGGTACGTTTAATGGTACAGTAGGGCACAGTCGGGGAAAATTAATGTTAGTCATAATTTATTCACATTACAACGACGAGGTCATCTGTCGTTTGTCGTCGAAAAATGCGGATTCCCTAAATGTGATATTGATGTATGTATGTCACACTGCTTAGCGATCAATATCATAGTTCGTAATTCTTAAGTACATGAGGCCTAGCAGGAACATTTGACAGCGGGTAAACGTAATGACATTTGTATTGGCGTTGTCATGATTTGGCAGATTTTCATACAATTCTCATTCGATAACGTTACGTTTACGTCGCTGTCAAATGTACCTGCTAGGCCCACAGTTACATAAAGCTCATGTAATTGCATATATAAATAAATGAACATTCAAGAGCAGTTTATAAGTTTACTGTCGAAGAGCCACGAATGAGCCGGCTCATCCAAAGGGAAATTGTGGCCTCACATAAAGCCGGCGTGAAAAAAACGTTGGCGATGTGAATAAGGGTGGTTCGTGATTAGCTATCCGAGGCCCATGGAGGCGGGAGCTTAAAAGACCGGCAATGCACATTGCACTTGTAACTTCTCTTGTGGTGAATAGCGGTTAAAAGTTCGGACCGCGGATCGGACTCCGTTCCAAACTACGAAAGGATCTGTGCCTGTGCGGTTTGGACTGTGGATCAAACTGTCGTGCTAATTAGGACTAAAATGCGACACCGTTTGGACCGCGCGCCGGCGTCTTACATAGTAACTATTAAGTGATCTGTGATAAGACGTCAAAGTGCGTGGTTCAAACTGTGCCATGCCATATCGGACTGTCGGTCCCGCGCATTAACACCTTAGGATCGGAGCGCGGGTTGGAACGGCGCGTGATAGATCTGCTGTCAGAACTGTACGTATGATAGGCGCTACTTTCAAATTCTTCACAAATTAGTGAAAATGTATTTCCCTACAGGATCATAGACCTATAAAGACGAAGCATGTCGGGGCAAGTGTCCACACTTAAACTGCTCTACTTGTGGGGTTGTTTGGGGCAGTCGAGGTTGGAGAGATTTACTTTGTCAGTCCGCATTTATTTGACAGTATGTTCTGAAATCGCGATGGCGTAACTTTTTCTTGTATGAAGATTTTTTCCGTCAAATGTACGTCATATCCCATCCTCAATTTAAAAATCATTGTACAGAACCCTAATCTCATACCCGCGTTCAGGCGCGTCTGAGCTATTGATTTTTAGCTCCCACAAAGCTGAATCGTAAACTTTGTAGGGTTGCAACAAACTTTCTCTGAAGATCGCGATTTGGTTTTATTAACTAATACTTACTACTACTACTTCCAGTATTACCATGAAATATACTTTGAACGAGACAATCTTTTATATATATATATATATATATATATATATATATATATATATATATAATCGGAATCTCGGCAACTGATTCAAGTATTACCATTAAATTCAGTATGCAGGGAGTTTTGGGGCAGACAAATCGATCTAGCTAGGTCTTATCCCTGGGAAACTGCAGATTATAAGTTATATAATATATTTTTTCTTTCGTCGTGAAACAATAGGTATATAAATAATTTCCACTCTAATATTATGTCAGTCCGATTGACAGTTTGGCAGTTCTGAAGTTCGGAATGGGGTGGGTTCGAACCCCGTTGTAATATTTTTGTGATTCTTTTTTTTTATCTACTAGAGCTCAACAAAGCCGAACAAAGCTCGGTTACCCACCTGGGTTTACAATAAAGCGAGAGCGCTTATCGTCAAATTACCTTAAACGAGCAAATCTTGTATATGTATAATCGGAATCTAGGAAATGGCTGCAAGACGAAATTGTTTGTATTTATTTTTCTGGTGTGTTATACTAAAACTCCGAGCAAAGCTCGATCTCCTAGGTACTATTTTAATCATATAATATCGTAAGGTAAATTTTGGTAAATTTTTGTTGTTAAGCTTCGCGAAAGTGAGACGAATAAAATGTGACAAAAATGATAAAGTGTGTGATGTGATGAATAAGTATTTATTATTATTAAACTAGAGGCCTCGGTGGTCCAGGGGTTTAGAGCTTGGCTCTCGACTCCGAAGGTCGTGGGTTTTGTTTTTAAGTCTGGTTATGACAACGCAGGCTGATTGTCCTACAAGAAAGATGAGTCAGACCTGCGCCTGATCTCTCGCTAGTATCGGTCATCCGTCCCGTCTCTTGTGTTATGTGCACTGGGCGCACACACTTGAGCACTATAAAGTAACTCCTGCATAGCCGAACTAGTTTCGTTGAAACCAGCCAAGGCCGCCGAAAATGCCGAAATTAAAGAAAATTCATATTAACCAACTCAAGGAAGCCATTTTGCAATGTGTTCGCACGATTCACTGACTTATCAACGCGAATAGAATCTTAAATGTTGTAGGTAATTCGGTTGCCGCAGCGTATCGCGTACATGTGCGCCCATCCTAACGGGAATCCGAACTTGTAACGAGAGGGAACTGTCACGGAAATACTGCCTTGGGCTGGTTTTCGCTGCGCCATCACATTCTATCTTTATCTATCTTTAATGGTTCCGTCGTCACTGTTCATGCAGTTTAGTGCCAAAAGGTTAAACCTACACTAGATCGCATACTATTATGAAAGTTAGCGAGGACAGATGGAAAGATGACGTTTGCTACTCTCTCCCGCAAAAACTACTGAATGGATATTGATGAAATTTGGTATGGTAGTAGTATAAGTTTTGGATTATCATCATGTAGCCTATATGGCTACATGATTTTTATCCCGAAAAAGTACAGTGTTGCCGTGTTATACTGTTTTTACGCGGACGGAGCCTAGTAGGTAATAAGACTGTCCATAAACAAGCAGACAGAAACTAACGTGCATAGGTGTTAGGTACAGATAACAAAGTACAAATAACCCCTAACTAAAAACACTAAGTTAAAGCTTACGATCAAAAGTTAAAAACTACCCGACTACGCATATCATTATATAAGGTTTGGTAAAATCAATTACGGATATTTTAGTTATATGATCTACTGCTTATTTAAAGACGTTTTGGCAATTATTGCCATACTCAAAGCAAAAAAAAACATTTCATGTATCGGAGAATATTCACTCAACGCAAACTCGCCCATATAAAGGAATATAATTTTACGGAAACCGTACATTTTTCTGCGATAAAATGTAGCCTATGTCCTTCGCCGTGGTCTATTCTATATCTCTGCCAAATTTCATCACAATCGGTCCAGTAGTGTTGGAGCCTATTCAATATAAAAACAAACAAATTTTTCTCTTTATAATATTAGTATGAAATGATGAACATGTGAGTAATAAAAAAATAAAATACATAAATAAAATATAATATTTTTCAATTAAATTCATTTCAATTCCTTCCCACAAGCTGAAAATCACTTGCCAACTATGAAAGAAGACAAAACCGCGGGCAATGTCTAGTCTCTTTTGAGAGATCCATTTACCTTTCATTCCTACCCCTTTGCCACACTCCAAGCCCATTAAAACAGCATATTGTAAATGAAAAAAAACTGCAGCCTACGTTCCATGTCCTATTTAAACCTAAATCCAAGTGAAAATCGGCGTTATGTTCACCCTTTAGGGTGTAATATTGCACGACAATTCGCTAATTTCAACACTAGAATGAAATACTTTATTGCCTACGTAATAGAGTCTAGAATTATTTAACAAGCTTCTCTAGTTTGAACACGCGAAAATGTATTTTATTACCAAGCGTTAGAGTTATTTTTTATATGAGACTGTATCCATCATAGTCCTATTTTGCAGGACAAAAAAGCATTTCAGTAGTTTATTTTGATGTAAAAGCTGTTTGAAATCAAACCACAATTACTTTTATGGGTATTATTTTAATTCTGAAATGGGCTGACCTTTTAGTTTAAATGAAAATATTTTAGCATCCGAAAAGAAACAGCTCCCACACCCAGTTCGGTGGCAGTGGCTGGTTTCAATGAAACCAGTCTGGCTACGCAGGGGTAATTTCGTAGTGCCCAAGTGTGTGCGGAGTACACAAGAGCACTCTCTCTTTCCTTACTCCTATATCCCAGTGGGACGGATGACCGACACGGCTGGCGAGAGATTAGGCGCAGGATCAACTTTTACATGCCCATCCGACGCATGGATCATCTTTCTTGTCAGACAATCAGGTGACCAGTCATAACCGGACTTGAACTTTGACCGCGTTGGAACAACATTTTTGTTGTTCCAACGCGGGGATCGAAACCACGACTTCCGGGGTCTAGAGACAAAAGCTGCTGGCTGGGACTATATGCTCCGGAATCCGGAACGCCGGTGTAATTACAATAGAGCAGAAAATGAATCGAATCGAAAAGTGTCGAGTGTCGAACTATCATATACAACATTGACATTTTACTCGACATTCATGTGTTCAATTTTCAACTCTATTGTTTAAGTCCAGAGTTGTATTTTCAGTGCTTTAACTCTTCTCCGGCGTTCTGGAGGAGCATAGAGTCCCAGCCTAAACCACTGGCACACGGAGGCGTTGGTTATGCTGTCATAATAATAATATCTATGGACGCTACATACGTCAATATGGCCCCGTAAGTATCTGAAAATCTTATGCTACGGAGATGAGACAACTGAAAGTATATTTAATATATATTTGTTAAAAATATATTATAACATACTAGCTGACCCGACAGACGTTGTCCTGTCTTAACTATGAAGTACAAGCTTTTTCCTGCGGCTCCGCCCGCGTAAATATAGTACCATACCAAATTTCTTAGAAATCCGTTAAGAAGTTTTTGCCTTAAAGAGCAACAAACACCCACCCATCCATTTATGCTCACAAACTTTCACATTTATAATTATTATATTAATAATTTTTAACACATTCATGACCCAGGAATATTTTAAACTTTTTGTTCGCTTAGCGGGATTCGAACCCGCGACTTCCGTTGACGCGCTAACCACTGAGCCACAGAGGCCATGAATAACTTACATACCTTAAAAACCTCTCTAGTAGCTGAGAATGGCAACACTGCGACGCCGACCAGCAGATCTGCCACTGCCAGGGACACGATGAACAGGTTGGTCACGCTGCGCAGCTTGGACGAGCACAGCACAGCAGCGATGACAAGGCAGTTACCTGGAAGGAAGACGAGAGTTTGTTAATAGAATCAGGCGTTACTTCGCGGAAATCCATAGTCAGTCCACTTGTATTTAATTTGAGTTTGCAACCTGCATGGTGGCGGCCTTGCACGATCTTGCTGACATTGTTGCTTGTGTGGTGGTGGTGTTTGCACGATCTTGTTTCTGAGTGTACGCATAAGCACGTATGTGCTCATACATTTGCTTGCAGGTTGTGTGTTTTTTGTTTTTATATTGCTAGATAATTATAATATTAATTAAATTGTAAGAGAATTTGTGTCGATCCTCCTCTTTCAGCAAATTGATATACTGGACTGAGAGTAAAATCCAAACTTTTAGACTGGACTGATAGTGCAGTGCAGTCTAACAGTTTGGATCTTTCTAAGTTCTAAGTTTCAAACATTGGAACACGCTTAGCCCCGATTTTATCAAACATCTTTCCGTGCGTCCGTTCGTCTTCGGCTATAGTTAGTGCTGTGTGTCTACCACGTCGGAAGTGCTAAAATAAAATCACGAAAAACATTTTTTTGAGGTACCCCTACATAACATTTACCCCTACATAACATTTACCCCTACATGTAAAGTGGGGATGATTTTTCTTCTCGCGTCTACCATATATCTATAGTGTATCATTAGCTAGATATTTTTAAAACATTGAGAGGTTGGTAAGATATTTTTTGATTTAGGTATCAACTTGCGAGATATTCAACATTATTGCTCTATTTGTTTGTTAAAATAGGGTTTTCCTCCATCTCTAAAAGCTAAATGGCTGGCTCGATAAATCTAAAATAATTCATGATGGTAGTCCATACTTGAACGACAAAAAAATTGTATGGTTATAGTGTATTCTGAACACTTTAAAATGTACTCCACAATGCAATTTCTTATAAATCTTAAAGTTAAGTTTTCAATAAGTTGGTTGGTTGTTTTTTAAGAAAAGTGTCCTGAAATTTCGTCTTCCAGTGTCGTTTCAGGGCCTTAAGCTTAGATGCCATTGCTAATTACGATAATGAAGCTAGAAATAAATCAAGAAATGTATAGAAAAACTATAATATGTTACCTAAATTCAACGCAATCCGTCCAGCTGTTGATATTTCACTTTACAAACCTTGAACCCACGTTTCACCTTTTAGAGGACGAAATAAAAAAAAACTATAAAATACGTATTCAATGATTTGTATAATTACTTCGGATATAAATTTCATAGAAATCGAGACAGATTTTAAATATTTTTCATACTAACTTTCATAAGTTCTATTAATTCTAATATAACCTGAAAAACGTATTTAATAAAATGTATTGAAAAATATGAATCCCAATTTTCATAAAAATTGGTGCAGATTTAAAGATTTTCTATATAAACTTTCAGCCCCTATTTTACCCCTTTAGGGTAGTATTTTTTAAAATCCTAAACTACTGTCCAAATTTCACATTCTTACCATTAAGGGTTGCGTTTATATTATGTTAGTCAGTCAGTCAGTGAGGGATGAAAGTAAAGTAAATAAGTATTTGCGTGACGGACGCTTCAATTTATTTAGTTTTATTTATACAAATGGATAAATAAAAATTGAAGATATAAACGAATCGTAATAGTTTTATACTTTACATAAACGATATCCATATATGAATATTTATCTATAATTTGATACAAAATCGCGCACAAAATATATTGTTTGCATAGTAAATTTATGCTTCTACACGAGGGTCGTGGGCGGTGCAGCGATAGAGTTCAAACCCTTTCGTTTATTAGGTAAAGATAACAATAACTACCCTCTTTTTAAATTATCCGGACTAGAGGACCATATCCTACCGCTGCCACCAAAAATAAACAAAAGGCACGTTTTGCTTTTTATAATATTCTTCCTTGTAATTTGTTCCATATTATATGAAAATCAGTTTTGCATGATAAAGTAACAAACAGAGGATGTTTGTTACTTTATCATGCAAAACTGGATGGATAGAATGTAGCATGTATTGGAGTACAAAGGCGTAGTATAATCAAATTTTAAGGGGCTGATGCCACTCGTCTGATGTGGTTCTACTCCAACAAAAGCACACTTTGAAACCTTATAACTAGTAAAAGGACTTGAAAGAAAAAATTCTTTGGACACCTTCAAAGATAGTCTGGTAGGTGTTACGTTGGTGTGACATCTTTTTTATAAAATGGACAAGATAGCGAGCAGTAGATCGCCTGATGATAAGCGATAGCCTTCGCTCATGGACACCCACCCGCAACACCAGAGGATACAAGTGCGTTCCGGATTCTTAAAATATTCAACTTCTTATTTAATTAAACGATTAAACTGGTATGTTTCCAATATTTATCATTATAGATTCTATATAATATATGATATAAAAACTTAGGCCTTTCCATCCGTTATTGGATGATTTATACAGTATTCTCCGAGCGAAGTAACCACTCTTAAAATACTTGTAGTGCCTGGGATAGTTGGTTTTTAAATGTCGTATGGTTGCCCAAGCACATACTTGCGGCATTCTCACAACACAGTCAGCCTAGTCCAGAGGAATGACTGGTCAATACGTCTGGGGCCAACCATGTGCGGATTTCCTCACGATGTTTTCCTTCACCGTTAGAGCGTCCGTATCATTATAGATTGAGATCTGAAAAAGTCTCATTGGTACACGCCACAACATGGTAATCGAACCTGCACTCACTCAAGTGCGAATCAAACGGTCTACCCACTAGGCCACGGAGCACTTCATATAGTATATATAGATTATTGTTATTTATTTAATAACCCACTTCCAATCGTATCGTAGGCCAAAAATACACGATAAAGGGAGAATTTTCATTTTATCATCGCGTATTTTTTAAAAGTATCTATATGGACGCTTCATACTCATGAACATGACTCAGGAACACAGAAAGACTTTTTGTTCCCTTTGGCAAGATTCGAAGTTCGAACCTGCGACCTCCGGCTTGAGCACCAACGCGCTGAACCACTGGGCTAGAGAGTTCGTCAAACTTTTCATCTCCCTCGTAACTATTGCGATGGAGGATTAAAAAATTAAATAAGAATGTCTGTAGAAAATTGCCTCCAGTTTGACGCAAACGTTCCATAATATTATTTATGTATTATGAGTATTGGGAGAGAACATATAACAGTGAATAATTATTACTTATAGTTACAATACCTAGGACTTCTTGCGCTATTTCCACTTTAATATTAAAGTGGAAATAGCGCAAGAACTCCTGTGTGTTATTACTGTGAAACATGAATTTCCACCTAAAACCTACAGTACAATCAATAACATATCTATTATTAGTAAGTATTTTATACAAATAGTATAACTGGAAGTTTTGTCTCCGTTGCTCAGTATAAAGTAAGCAGCGATAAAAAATCCGGATAAGTTACTGGTCACATATTACTCCATTGTGAAACAGGCCCTAAAAAGTTTATTTTCATTGAAATAAATAAAAACATACTCAGGGGACAGGGTCAGCTCACACAGCTTTTTTATTATGTTTTTAATTTTATATTAAACATCTGTTGCAACAACAATTAAATATTGCAACTGTATATAGAGTAATAGTAAGTATATAGTAAGTAGATAGTAAGTATTTTATATATTAGTTATTTATGAATAAGTTCACACCGCTACGCGGCGCTGCATTTCAAGATAGAGCAATTCAAAATTGAACTTTGTTCATTTCACAAGAATATACACGTTTCATTGTAAAAGTTCGAATGTCAAGTTGCACCGCGCTGCAATACGAACGTGCAGTGTATGGCCGATGTCAATGAAACGTGTATCTTTTTGGGTAGTGAGTAAAGTATAATTTCGATGAGCTATCTTGTTAATGCAGCGCCGCTTAGCGTCGCGTATCGTCGCGGTGTGAACTGACCTAACGTATCAGCCAACCAAACTTAGCGTAGCCTGTGCTATATGGGAAGTGAAAATTATCATCAAATAATCAAATCAAAATCAAATTATCATGACAGTAGTTCATAAATGTGAAAGTTTGTGAGGATAAATGGATGGATAGATGTATGTAGGGATGGATGTTTGTTACTCTTTCACGCAAAACCTACTGAACGGATTTTCATGAAATTTGGCATGGTACTAAGGCGGGTCAATAAGTCCGTGACTTTTTGAATTTCTAACCTCCTTACTGAAAAAGCAACACTACTCCTGTCAACAGGCATCTGTCAGTTGCTCCTATCAAAATTTGAACTTGCTGCGTCAGTTAGTTTGTGTTTTACAGCTATCTTTATCAGACTATCCAGTAACTTAAAGAAACAATGGAAAAAAGTGAATTTCGTGTGCTTATTAAGCATTATTTTTTGCGAAAAAAAACCATTACCGAGACCAAGGCTAAGCTTGATAAATACTATGGGGACTCTGCACCATCGATTTCAATGGTAAAAAAGTGGTTTACTGAATTTCGTTGTGGCCGTACAAGCACTGAAGATGCCGAACGTCCTGGACGCCCAGTTGAGGTCTCTACACCCGAAACAATCGAAAAATTCACGATATGGTGTTGGCCGACCGAAGATTGAAAGTGCAAGAGATTGTGGAAGCCATAGGCATCTCGCATGGCTCAGTGGTTTCAATTTTGAATGATCACTTGGGCATGAGAAAGCTTTCCGCAAGATGGGTGCCGCGTTTGCTCACAGTCGACCACAAACGCAATCGTGTAACAACTTCACAGGAAGGTTTGGCGTTGCTTAATCACAATATGGAGGAGTTTTTGCTCCGTTTTGTAACCGTGAACGAAACATGGATCCATCACAATACACCAGGGACCAAACAACAGTCAAAACAGTGGGTTTCTAAGGGTGAATCGGCGCCAAAGAAGGCCAAGGTGGGTTTGTCAGCCAATAAAGTTATGGCGACTGTTTTTTGGGATGCACGTGGGATAATCCACATTGACTATCTTCAAAAGGGAAGAAAAATTAATGGGGAATATTATGCCAACTTATTGGACCGCTTCAATGAGGATTTGAAAAAAAACCGACCTCATTTGGCCAAGAAAAAAGTTCTTTTTCACCAAGACAATGCAAGGGTGCACACATGTGCAGTTGCCATGGCAAAAATCCATGAATTGGGCTATGAATTGCTCCCACATCCACCCTATTCTCCAGATTTGGCTCCGAGTGACTACTTCTTGTTCCCAAACCTGAAAAAATGGCTCGGTGGAAAAAGATTTGACTCCAATGATGAAGTCATCTCGCAAACAAAGGCCTATTTTGAGGACCTCGACAAATCATATTTTTTGGAAGGGATAAAAAAATTGGAGAAGCGTTGGACAAAGTGTATAGAGCTCAAGGGGGACTACGTTGAAAAATAAAATGATTTATTTATCAAAAAATCTGTGTTTTATTCCAAAAGTCACGGACTTATTGACCCGCCCTCGTAGAAGTTGAGGCTCTAGATTAACACATACATCTTATCCCGAAGTAGAAGAGTGTTCCCGTGGGATTTCCCGTATATACGCGGGCGGAGCCGCGGCCTATATAATCGAGTACGATATAGTTCAGAATTGCTTATAATAGTTTGATGAAACTTATCTCTAATCTTTTTATTATATATTTTCTAGCAAACGCTTATTGTCGCTACAAAACACCCTAGAAATATCCACAAATAAAATAAACCCGCATAAAAGGCCTTAGTAGTTTCACAAAAAACACAATAAATATAAAACACATAATTGCGTTGCCTATAGCAATAAAAACCGACCAAGCGCGAGTCGGACTCGCGCACGAAGGTTTCCGTACAAAACGGAAAAAAAACCCTGTTGCAATATAGGAGCCCCACTTATATTTTATTCTGTTATGTACTAAACATTTTGTCGTTATAGCGGCAAGTCTAGCTTTCACGGCTCATGAGATTCAGCTTGGTGACAAACAGACGGACAGACAGCGGAGTCTTAGTTATATTATAGTCTATATCCTGTGGATACGGAACCCAAAAAGGTATCTTAAGTACTTTACGAACTGTTGAAAACTCTAACGGTCTCTTGGGATTACCAAAATGTGATACGAGCCATAAAGATTACCATAGCCTTGGGAATACGGTGGAAGTGGCGAATTTTTTCGTGTTTAACCGTGGGTTAGCTCCTAGATTTTAAAATTTCATCGCCCGTCCTTCGTAACGTCGTTCGTAAATGTGTATCTTCTTGTGTACTGAATAAAGTTCAATTTTGAATCACTATTTTAAAATGCGGCATCGCGTCGCGTATCGTCTTGTTTCGGTATGAACTGACGCTAACAATGCAGATTAGATTATATTATAGAGTATAAGTAGCTATCTAAATCAAAATTAACTTTGAATTACATATGAATTGTTCGTAACACAAACAATCCTACTAGGCAATATTATAAATGTGAATGTTTGTGAGGATGGATGGATGTTTGTCACTCTTTCACGATGAAATTTGGTATGGTAGTAGTTTAGGCTTTGAATTGACACATAGGCTACTTCTTTCCCCGAAAAAGTAATGTGTTCCCGTGGCATACTGTAATTACGCGAGCGGAGCCGCGGGCAAAAGCTAGTATAGTAATAGTGACTAATATAATTCTCAAAAAAACATGTTAAAATTGTTAAAAAGTATATCCTCAAAACTATGTACAGTCGAAGTCAGACCTGGTGTACCACTTTTGAACGTTATTGCCAAGGATTATGGCCGAAAGTGGCACCACACCTCTGTCGGCGACCGTACGTCACACAGAAAATGTTTTCTATCTTATATATATTTACCCAAGTGTGTCATCCATATTTACTATCGGCGGGAACCAGAGCCTTATTTCCGACCCGATTACACTGCAGCCGACGTACAGCAAATATTACCATGCCAAATTTCATGAAAATCCGTTCACTACTTTTTGCGGGAAAGAGTAACAAACATCCAATCCTACATACATCTATCCATCCATTTATCCTCACAAACTTTCACATTTATAACAGTAGTACAATTATTTTCACTTCCTCCATAGCATAGGCTGCGCTTAGTTTGGTGGGCTGATGTTAGTACAGCATTCCCGTGGAATACTGTAGGTACTTTTTCGGGATAAAGAATAGCTTATGTGTTAATTTAGAGTCTAAACTACTATGACCCAAATTGCTTCGAAATCCGTTCAGTAGTATTTGCGTTAAAGATTAGCAAACATCCATCCATCCATCCTCACAAACTTTCACATTTATAATAGTACTAAGCTGTGCCCTCAAATTTGCTCGTCATTTCCATTCAAAGGACAATGAAAATTTTACTATGGAACAATTACCCATACAGTTACGATTCAGTCCCGATATGTTAAAACTGCAAAATGGTATCGTCGCAAACATCAAACCAACTTCAAACCCGTTTTGATTGATAAAAACTTGAAAAATCTGTTTATGATAACAAGACGATTCATTTATAATCCAATAAAAGTAAAATTAAGGTGTAGGTTAATTACGAGAATTGGAGTTCTGGATTACAATAGCATAGGGCGCACATCTGCAGGAGGTTGGGTTTATATTTAACTCATTTCAACGAATATTCACATAAAATATGATTAGCAATTTATTGATTGTCTCCACTTGTCCGTGGATCTGAATTAAAATATTTACTCGAAATTAAATGACAATGATAATTAAATTTTGGTTTGTATTCGCCACTTTTTTAAACAGAGGGTGAATAGCGATTAAAATTAGGATTCTAATTATATTTTCACAATTTTTTACATACATTTTAAATTTTGTTTTGTTATTAGTTGAGGATGACAAGTGCAATTTAAATTTTTCGTTTAGGCGACATTCTGCGGAGTTTTGTTTTAGTTAAGGGTTACAAGTAACGAGATTTTTAGTTTTAGTTCTTACTTTATTAAATGAAAATGTAACACAAAATTTGTTTTTTTTTTTTTGTTCGATGTTATTTGGTTTTCGACTTTACATTTTTACTATTTCAACATGTCATAAATAGTACCATACAACATGGAACAATAATGCCAATTTTAATTGCATTCTGCTATTGGTTGCGAGTACGGTTAAAACGTTTTTATTACAATATTCCCTACATCCCACATCATAATAACTATCTCCATGTAAAGTCATACGGATTATGGTTGAGAATTTTCCGAATTCTGCCTATTTATTTTGATTACGGCTACAAACTGATACCGAAATAAATAATTTTAATACCTGGTAAACAGCGAAAATCGTTGTAAATAGTAAACATTAAATTGTAAGCACAAATGATTCACAATAACCAATTCATTTGTTTCATTGAATTCGGTAATTGGATTAAATTTTATTACGAGGCACAACTAATTGAACACTACTTACACTATCAATCGTTCTATATTAATTCAAATAAACATTTTGACCGTTGTTATAATATAAGGTTTGATAAAATCAATCACGGATATTTTGGGCATATGATCTACTGCTTATGTCATGACGTTTTGGCTGAAAAATAATTAAATTTATATTTTTTATTTAAATTAAATATAAATTTTATTTAATATTTTATTTAAATATTATTTTATTATATATTATATTATTTTATTTAAAAAAATATATATTTAAATTTTATTTATATTTTAAAAATATTAAATGAAAAAAAAAAAAACTAAAGTATTTAAAAATAAATATACTATAGAACATTACGCTATTGACGGCGCTGTTAAGGTCATTGACCTCACACAGCCGATTGAATTGATGTTATTTAGGCAAATCACCTGTTTCGGTGAGGTTAATGACCTCAGAGCCTTATAGAGCGCAAAGTTATTTAATATTTGATTTAGTAATATATTTTCTTTTCGAAATTTTAATTATTTTTCTTACATAAGCCCAAAATATTTAATTAAGTTTCACTTCTGTGAAACTTTAAAAATCTGATACAAACGGCCGTACTATCTTATGTCGAAGCGTTTCGCGGCTTTTCCGTGCCCCCATATTTTCGTATGTAATAAAGCTAGCGTTTTGAATTTTTAGTCGACGAAGATTTCTTATTATAAAATTCTCATGTCACGGTGTTTGTGGCAGAACTCCTCCGAATTATGGGTAGAATAATTTTAATGAAATTTTTTGATGAAAAAGTTGATATGTCCCAAATGAAATAATATTCATTTGGGACATTTGGGACATTTGGGACAATCTCGGGCAGACTTTTGTGATCAATGTTTATATTACCTGTAGCCATCTGTTCATGTTCTTTTTCGTACCACTAGAACTCCGAGCTAAGCTCGGTCTCTCAGATATTGTGCTTACAATAACAAAAAATGTAATGTAATAACAAATATCTGTTTTGGTAAAGCTGTATTCCTGAGCGTATAGAGAACTGATTTTCTGACAAAATTGTATTTCTAGAAAATACGGCGTAGGTATCTGACGAAACAATAGATTGAGATTGCAATTTACTTTTCCATACAACACAGGAAACTACAAGACTTCATATTATGTAAATGTGTTTTATTCTTTGTGTATTTGTTGATATTCTTACTAAAATAACGCTTCTCGCCTATGAGCATACGAGTACACTGTACGTGTCTCCGAATAACCCGGTGTAACTAATTACGACGACTCATATAACAAAAGGCCTGCAGAAATGGCGCTTTCAATGGGTAGGAATCAGCTAAGAATCATCATAAGAACCCTAACTGATCACTGCTAGCTCCACGAACACCTCAACAAAATAGGCGTTGATGACACGACTTGCAGATTTTGCGAGAAAAGTATGAGACGCCTCTCCACCTTCTCCTTGACTGTCCAGCACTTCAACAGAACAGAAACAGGTACCTTGGGCATCACGAATTCTCTGCCACGGAGGAAATTCGCAGCACCAACTCCAGCCATATCGTTCAGTGTATGAGCAGCATATGGCAATAGCAACAATTTATATTTTATTGTAAGTACCGATCATACTTTTAAATGCATTAAGTGAAAATAAAAGCTGTTAATTTTAAATTACTTCTTCAACACACTTCAATTTTGTTTATCTATATAGATATAATATATTATATTATACAAAACAAATAGTTGAACTAAGTATATATAGTGCGCGCGGAACTAGTTGGCCGCGCCTTAGGTAGGGACATGGGTGAGGGGGCAGGTTGCTTGCTGCTCGCAGTGTTGCCGCCGCGAAGTCTGGCTCCGTACTGAGTAATAACATCAAGCGCTCGGCTAGCTAGTCACAATATGTAACAGTCATAACAGTCACAATGTGTAATTGCAAAATTCTACATTATTATCAAGGTGATAAGGTCGTTTTTTGTATCATTATTAATAGTCATTATTACATTGTGATTTCGAGTGGCAAAAAGTGTCGTGCCTATAATCCGTCTAGCCTCCATACAATTCGCAACGCGCCATAAGGAACTTCGTTCCAAAAATAAAAAATATCCAACGGGTAAAAAATGGACCCGTACTATAAGACTTCGCGGTCTTTCCGTCCGTCTGTGACCAAGCTGTATCTCTTTAACCGTGATAGCTAGACAGTTGACATTTTTACAGACGATGTATTTCTGTTGCCGCTATTTGACGTTTGTTTTTGTATTTGACTGTTGACGTTTGGACCAATCAGGACGCGTTTGACACTAGTTTAACGTATACAAGAATACCGGTTTGGCAGTTTAAGCGTATCGGGACGTGATCGTTATTGTATTATTGCAGGTTTTATTTAGCAGAAGTGATCCTCTGAAAGGCACTTGTCCATACTACTGGTCGGTGACAGCCTGTTTCACAATATTTTAATGTGTGCCGGTTAGCTTATTCGAAAGTTTTGTCACTGCTTACTTTAAATCGAGCGACAGAGACAAAACCTGCGAATAAATTGTGAAACAGGTGCTTAATTTAATGCAGATTTTTACAAAAAGACAGAGTGAATTCATGAGGAAGGTTCAAATTCATATCCAACGCGGAGAAGCCGGGGTTCCATCTCTGTGTCTAATATCTATTTCAATTAAGTTCTATGACATTGCAGACCGAAAGTCAGTTATTTTCGCATCGAATGTGGGTCGCGACGCTAGACTAAATGAGATCTTTCTCAAACGAATAAGAAACGAAGCTGAAGAGCTATTTAAAGCTTACAATGTACTTAATGCATCGGAGGCCGCTTTCTTTGTGTAGTCTCTTACCGTTAATAATATCTATGGACACTTTCACACCACGTCTATCTGGTCCTGTGGTAAGTTCTCAAAGCAGACGTAGCACAAGTTGTGTGAAGGGTATCAGATAACGGGAATAAGTATATTAAATACTTTTATACATATGTTAAAGGTTTTTATTAAATAATACACATCCATAATCCAGGAACACAAAAAACTTCGTTTTTTGTGCCACCTCCAGCTTGAGCGCCAAAGCGCTAACCACTGACCCAAAGAAGTCTTCGTCGTCGTCATCATCCATTGACATCCATCAATGTACTATACATTACTATATTAATGGCCAGTGGCATACAAAAAATATGGTCCCCTTGACCCGGCAAGAAAATAAAGTGTACCTACCATCTTAACAATACTTTAAATAATTTTTAACACACTAAAAAGGAGAGGTTTTTTTCCTACATAATGTTGGGAACACTGGATGGCTTTAAAATATAAGTAGGTGTAATTACGCTGCACTAGGATTTGTATGTCATTTTTATCCCAGCACCGGCGGCAAAGAATCCTACTAATATTATAAATGTGAAAGTTTGTTAGCAATTTTTGTTGCTCTTTCATGCAAAAACTACACAACGGATTTCGATGAAATTTGGTACGGTAGTAGTTTAAGCTCTGGATAAAAACATAGGATACTTTTTATCCTCAAAAAGTTCAGTGTTCCCGTAGGATACTGTATTTACGCGGGCGGAGCCGCGGGCAATAGCTGGTATAATATATATAAGGGCGGTGAAAGAGGCGGCGGCGGCGGCGGCGGCGAAATCCATAAAATCTGGCGACGCGGTCGGAGTTGCGGCTCGTGTGAAACGCTCAGACAATTTTCCAGCTCACTGAACAGTTTGTAAGATATTAAGCCTTAAAGACCAATCTAGCAAGAACCAAATCTGCAATATATTCGAGTTGAGTCAATATCGATCTATGTTTTCAATGAATAAAGAATGATGATAAATTGTACCGAATGTTTTGTAGATTATGCGTGGCACGCTTAATCTTAACTGTAGTATGGCTGCTCTGTATAAAAAGCCTTAAAGGATAAGCTGCTCAGTGGGTTATAGGCAAAATAACAACATGTCATCATCTTTTTTCCCATCGTTTTGTTAAAAGGTGGCGCCCGGCCGTGTTTGTTTTGCCGGTTCGTCTCAACGGGTTAGGGTTTAACCGGTGATTACTTTTTTTTTCTTTTCTCCCGTGTCCATAAATAATTTTGCAGGTATTCCTAAAAAAATATACTCGGCTCGGGCCTTTCCTAAATCCTCAATATGAGGAGTAATATGCTGCACCTAGTCATGGACTTACAGACGGGGTTATATATATCGAGGCTAAAACTGTTCTCGCTTTGAGTGCCCAATTAGGGCACTTGAGATTCACATTTGACAATATAGAGGTCAGTGTTGCGCTGTAAAAGGCTGTGAAATTACGACAAACGAGTAAAAAAGATAGACGATAACATGTTAGGTTTTTCAATTGTTGTAAATAAAGTAAGCATAAGGCATTTCATATTGTTACTTTCAAAATTAAAGTTTGTTATCACATGTAACAGAAGCCATTAAAAGCTTTAGTTCGATTGCTTTCATCGTAATTCGATCGACCATATCATATGGCGTTATTTTTTCCTTGTCCTTATGTATTTGAAGTCTATGGTTGTAGGATTGGCCATCTGCAGATTGGCAATAACAGCTGGTTATAAAACACGCGTAACATTGAAATCTATCTGCCGTAAGGCTGAGACTATATGCTCCGGAATCCGGAAGGCAGCAGAAAATTCTGAACATTGAAAATAGAACTCTTCGCGAATACAATAGAGTTGAAAATTTAACACACGAGTTAAATGTCAATGTCATATATGACAGCTCGACACTCGAAACTTCCATTTTCAACTCTATTGTATTAGTGCAGAGTTCTTTTTCGGTGCTCTAAATTTTCACCAGCGTTCCGGATTCCGGAGCATATCGTAGTCCCGGCCTAAACCGCTGTGAAAACCGCTATCAATTTTGTGCATTAACATTGCTTAAAGCCTGTGCACTGGAAACTTTTAATGGTACTTAAATAAGTACCATTAAAATTCGAACAATGTATTTAAATAAATACATTGTACAAATTTTATCGCGGCTTATTAGAAAATAGGGGAGTCAAGCAGAAAATTGTTAAATTAAATAATGTATACGAGTTACGATACACACACACACACATGCATCATAAAATGTAAACAATCATATTATATATGAACTAAATAATTTCAATGTTTTAAATAAATAGACTAACTACATCTGCCAAGCGTCTGCAATCGGCATCATAAATAGATTAAAATGTTATTGAATGGGGGCCAAACAAGCAAACGGATCGACTGATGGCTCGCGATTACCATCGTCCATGGACGCAACCCGCAACATCAGAGCAGTTACAAGAGTAGTCACAAGAGCATTACCTGCCTATACCTATTTTGTAAACTACATGACCCGACACATATTTTGTCTTAACTATGAACTGTATTTAGTAAAAACTACACCTACACCATACACTTATATCAACATCTACGTCTAGTATCTACACCTAAAATTACAACCAAAACCTACATCTAAGCCTATCTACCTACCTACCAACCAACCTACCAACCTACCCACATACCACACTTTCAACACCAAAACCTACACCTACTACATACAATACTATCTACACCTACAAACTACTACTACTGAGGCCGGCTGATTTTTCCGAAATAGAACTGTTTTGCATTCCAAAAAAATATCTGTACCGTGTACCTAAATCATGTGACCAATGCGACATAACGAATATAAAAGTTTGACAGGCACATACATTTAGTATGGGAAAATTTAATTATCCTTTTTGTATTTTCCCCACAATTTTTCCAATATACAGATATTGGAAAAAATTAAATTAAATTACAGCGTTTAAATTTAATTAAATTAAGTTTAATTAAGGCGGCAGAGGCCCATATTATAAATACCTTACAGATTACCATACATATTAATATTATTATATACTTAAGCTACACTTTATCACGTGTTGTCGGCGACGTGATACGTGCTTCGTTCCGGAGTCTCCCCCGGAAACTCCGGTAGACTACACCTGTCGGCCAGAACTCCTCCACCCCGAAGGTCGACAAAAGATGCGTCCCCAATCTCACCACACAGGAACTGAAGTTGACCTTGTGGCGAGACTCTAGATGCTCGACCGTCAAGCGACGTTTTCTTGCAAATGTAGTCCACGACGTCTTCGACCTCCATGGACCAGAGCAGGCGGTGTACGTACAACGGCGTCGCGGATACCTCACACCGCGGGCGCAGTTCAGGTACGTAAGGTGCCGGTGCCGCGGTGGTTGTGGGCGGCGGGATTCTTCTTCTTTCCACCAGTATGAAGCCCTCCTTATCGCACCTCCTGCTCTCGTCCTTGCCAGGTCGAGAACGCTCAGCCTTGCGGCTCTCCACAGCCTTATGGCTCTCTTCCTCCCCCTTTGTCTTTGCCCGCTGGCGAGGTGCGGGGCCACTGGCGACATCGCAAAAGTTTTCTGCTGAGTCGCTTGTTGGCTCGGCACGGCGTCTGCACTACGCGGATGGAGGTCATCGACTAGTCGGATCCCGTGTGTTTACCTACTTAATTAATTATTACATTTTAATTGTAATAATTTACTATGTTAGTCACGGATGAATGTTTAAACCTGGACTACTACAATTATTTCAAGACAAAAGTTATCCAAATCGGTCCAGCCGTTCTCGAGTTTTAACGAGACATTAAAACTGCAATCCATTTTTATATATAAAAAAGATGACAATGGTACTTTAATACTTAGTGTAAATTACTAACTAATGAGCTGATGATGATGATGAGGGATATCATAATGTTGGAATTACTTTTAAAAGAAATAAAATGCGAAGTTAGCGAAGTAAATAGGGGCATTAGGAACACGCATTTTCCGGAAAGTTCCCAAGTATTATTTATTCAGGAGTTTTTCAATATCCATGAAAATATCAAGTACATCCGTCGGAGTTTGGGATTTTGAGATATTTGATTATAATTCCGAGATTTTCTGACGTTTAAGAAAATTTATATACCTACTTGTCCTAGACGCTATATCCTAGTTATAAAGGCGTGCATGGCCTAGTGGGTAGACCGCATGAGTCATGACGAGAGGGTGCAGGTTCGATTCCGTGTTTTTGACGTGATAACGTCTTATAATTCGATGGAGCCGGCTGAACGCACGAAAAAACATGACTATGCGTTACCAAGTACTGTTACCAAGTACCGTTACCTGTTACTGTTACCAAGTCAAAGTCAAAGTCAAAGTCGCAAATTTTTATTCAAAATAGGTATTTTCATACACTTTCTGAACGTCGATCTACATGATGCCTACCACCGGTTCGGAAACTAGCCCGGCGAGAAGAACCGGCGTAATAAACTCGCGCGGGGCCATCTTTTATCAAAAAGATGGAAAATTGTTCTTTTAAAATATAAAAAAGGCATATATAACAATGTTATGACTAAAACTACATAACAAGAGTACAATAATATATGTAATTTAGAAGTAGCCTTGCAGGGGGTCACCTCATTCCCATGGTGTGCTATCATTCATAAAATCATTAACTTTATAATAGGCTTTAGCACACAAACGTTCTTTAACTACTTTTTTAAATTTATTGATTGAAAAATTTTGAACGCTTTCTGGGATCTTATTGTATAGGCGTATACACTGGCCTTTAAACGAATTCTTTACTTTACTAAGTCTAGTCACTGGTACATCAAGCTTATGCTTATTTCGGGTATTTCTATTGTGGTTGTCACTTTTCTTTTTGAATAGGTTTAAATTTTTTTTAACATATAATACATTTGATAGAACATACTGAGAAGCTACAGTTAAGATTCCAGTTTCTTTAAACTTCTCTCTTAATGAAGTGTTGGGGGCCAGCTTGTAGATTACCCGAACAGCTCGCTTCTGCAGCACAAATATAGTATTTATATCGGCAGCATTTCCCCACAGTAGAATGCCATAGGACATTATACTGTGGAAGTAACTAAAATATACGTCTTGCTGTGTTTTCGTCTGAAAATTGTCTTATTTTACTCACTGCAAATGCTGCTGAACTGAGTCTGTCAGCCAACCCAACAATATGAGGGCCCCATTGTAGTTTTGCGTCTAAAGTTATACCTAAAAAGACAGCTGTATCTACTAGTTCCATACCTTTTCTATTCAATAGAACATTGGTTTCAGTTTGCCTTACATTTGGCAACGTGAACTTTACACATTTAGTTTTTTTGCTATTTAACAAAAGATTATTAACACTAAACCAGTGTACTATTTTTGAGAGAGCATTATTTACTTCGTCATAGCCTGAGGTTTGGCGATTAATATTAAAAGTAAGTGACGTGTCATCGGCAAATAAGACTATCCCGTTTTTTCCATTAATTTAATTAATAATTCCATTAATAAGTACCAGCGTTACCTCTTATTGCCGGTACCACATTATTATTTTATTATTATTATTACTATTGTTGTTATTGTTGTTGTTGTTGTTGTTGTTGTTGTTGTTATTGTTGTTGACGTTGTCACGTTCAACTATCGTCAGTAAACCGACTTTACAGACAACCACAACTTTTTTTTTTTATAAAATGTGGGACAAATGAGCCAACGGATCGCATGATGGAAATTTTTTACCATCGCCCATGGCAACACTAGCGAGGTGACGAGTGCGTGCGTTGGGTTGAGGCGTGCACCATTCTGTTTTCCTTCAGTACATTATAAGGACGGTCTAAGGGTCAGTTCATGCCAGTATGAGACGATACGCTATTCTCCGAGCTAAATTGGTTACTTGTGGTGTATAAATAATTAATTAATTAAGATTCTCGGATAAAAAGTAATATTTTTATGCTGACTTTTAAAAATGATTAAGTGTCCAACTTAGCGTCAGTTCACACCGCAACGCGGCGCGAACGATTACGGTTTTACGGCACGTTACTTGAAAAAACCAGTGACAGTCTCGTGGCGTCGAGATATGTCGAGCTCATCACGCGGGCACTCATCACTCATCACGCGTACGTCATCAGCGCGCATATACCGCTGCGTCGCGATGCACCGCTCTACGCCGAGAGATGCAGCGCTACGTGATGCAATGTATTCTGAATTGTCATATTGAAAATATGAGATCTAGAAAAATCAATTACGGATATTTCGGCCACTGCTTAGGTTAAAAGGTTACGCAGAAAAATAATTGTCCTACTCAAAAAAATACGTGTGGCACTCGGGGATTGCCGCGGTAAAGCTATTGCATAGTAAGTCTACACGCATACGTCTAGTCGCACGCACACAAACAGAAACGACGTTAGACGATGCACGGCTTTCAACGCCGCACCGCTGTGCCGGTCGGAGTGTTAGATTTATTTTCGTTACGGAATTTCTTGATTCGGTCGCCGCACTGAAAGCCCGCGATAAAAGCTATGCAATAGCTTAAAAATATTATCTCTTTATATGGGCGAGAGTGGAGTCACCCATACATGAGATGATTTTTTAATTTGAGTATGACAAATATTTTTTTACACAAGCGGTGAATCATGTGCCCGAAGTATCCATAGTTGATTTTCGGAGACGTTATATATATATATGAATAAAGTTCAGTTTTGAATGGATATTTTATAAAAAGCATCGCCGGGCAACGCCGCGCCGCGTTGCGGTGTGAACTGACGCTTACGAGTAGTGTGGAAAATCAGATGTCGGTTACATCTGATTTTCCACACTACTCGTACACTAGAGTAAAATCTAGTAAATTACATACAATTTTCATCCCAAGATTATTAATTAGTATAATTATTTTCTTACAAAAAAAGCAAAAAATGTTATAGTCATTCCCTTTTTCATAAAAAGTCTTTGTATTCACTGAATAAATTATTCGAAATAAAAAAAAAAACATTAATATACGAAAGCAATTCGAAATTTAAAACTCAAAATGTCGAATTTATACACAGCATTCGAGTTTCAAAGGCTGTATAATCTACTAATGGAATCGTCGGCTACGTGTAAATGAAAATACCTTTGAGCAACATAGCCATAGAGATGTTACCCGCCAGAAATCATAGACAAAACATGTTTAAGGTATTTGTGGCCTCAAAATACTGTTGTGATGACAGTATAACATCGCATAATAATGTCGATTTTATGTTTTGTAATTAGCTAATGATAATTTTGTGTCCTTCTTGAATTGTAGTTAAAGTTTACAGGAAACATTGGTGAACTTTGAACGCTTCAAATACGATATTATAGCAAAGTTTTGATACTGGTTAAAAGTGCATTTAAATCAGTTTTTCGATAGTTCATAAAAAACAAAGTCATCACAGTTATTATATTTAGGGATTATCAACAAAACTATGCAGCAACATCAATTGTGAAAATTCATATTTCGCATGTGGCCCATGTGACCGCAACACCTAGCCTAGCAACATCTACTCACCAATCACGACCAGCACATCTATCAGCGCCAGCACGGCAAGGCTGGCGATGCTCGTGGGGTCCTCCCAGCGGACGCCCTCGAGTAGCGCCGCGCAAGCGCTCTCATTTATCGTCCGCATGTTGCGCGCAACGCACTTGCCGCGCGCATCGCCCCGCGGCTATGTCGCGCATATCCGCATGATTTTAGTACGTGCCTGGAAAGAAAAATAAAATTTCTATACTAATATAATAAATAGGAACAGTTTGTTTGTTTGTTTGCATTGAATAGGCTCCAAAACTACTGGACGGATTTTGAAGAAATTTGGCAGAAATACAGAGTAGACCACGGGAAAGGATACCTACAGGATACTTTTCATCGCGAAAAAATGTACAGTTCCTGCGAGATTCATATTTGCGCGCACGAAGTAGCGGGAAACATCTAGTTATTGTATAAAAGAAGGATCAAAGTCTTTATTTCATTTGATTGACCGTATCCGAAACATCACTCTACGCTCAAAAACGAGGCTAACTGACGTGGGCAGGTAAGCAGACAGCCTGAGGTGGAGCTGGTCTGGACACGTCTCCCGCATGCACCCGGACAGGTGAGCGCGTCAAGTTTCGGAGTGGTCGTCGAAACAGAGGCAGACCCATGAAAAGGTGGTGTGACGACGAACTGGACGCTTTCCAATCTGGTGATACAGCATTTCTCCTGTCATCCTATACCTTAAGACCTAGATCATAGGTACACTCCGTTTCCATCTTCCAGGCGCAGCAGTTGTTTCTATAATTACTACATCGTTTTTCTATTTCATTACTATTTCATTTTGTGTAATATATCTTTTTTTTTAAAAGACAACTGGGGAGTGTTGTCTTACAGTTCAATAAAGAGTGGCCAAATACAGTGAAGGATCGGGACTTGTGGACAGAAAGATGGGAGGTCTATGCCCAGAAGTGGGACGGGACACCAATGACTGGTAAAAATAACAAAAATAATAAGAGGGATAAAAATATTAGACAATCGCACCCTTTTTAGAACATAATTATGAATACATAATAATTTTCTTGGCTACGGCGGAAACCGGAAACCATGGCAACACTCTGGTCTAGCTGGACCAGCTATCTAACCTAACGTAGTAAGCTATTGCTAAAACTATAAATTATTGAAACTATTTAAATAGCAATAAATACTACAAAGGAACTTAAGGAATACTATAGAAATTTTTGCTTTAAAGTAAACGAGATCGTCAACTTTAAACTGCGAGTATATTTGAGTTCAGAAGTTTACCAGCTAATAACAAATTACAGAGGAAGCGATAACCATTTCCCGCTAGATAGTTTGATGACCGAATGATATGTTAATCTCTAGCTTGTAAGTCTGTTATAATAATAATCTATATCTGTCTATATCTACACATCTATACATACTACATACAAATAAATAACATTGAGGCGTCTGTTTGTAATTTTAAATTAACAGCTTTTCATTTAATGCATATGAAAGAATATACGCTGTACTTACAATAAAAAAAAACATTTTTTTAATTTTTAAAATTATTGTCTCTCCGTCTGTCTACCTGTTTGTTTCGGCAATCTTTGGAATGGCTGGACCGAATTTCACGGGACTTTCAGTGGCATATAGCTGATGTTACAAGGACTTACATAATATACTTTAACTTGGAGTTCCATTTAAGAAATAGGATTCCGTTTCCGTTAGTTCTATGCAAACGAAATTGTGGGCACCAGATAAAAAATATAAATAAAAATCATTATCTTTGAAAATTTATATAGTGGTCCTTAGATCTACATAAAGTATAAGTTATAGAAAATCCATATAGCTTTGACAATTTGAGTGCTTTAACAAGAGCTCACCGAAATTTCTTCTAAGAAATATAATCTATTCAAATAAATATTAATATTTTTCACATTACACACACAAACGTTCTTCGCACGTGGATTCCGATAAGTTTGGAAGATAACAAATAGCCCGTGAGTTTAAAGCAATATTTATATCTCGGATTGACTCGCTTCGTTCGAGTAAATCAAGCGACAAGAATAATTCATTTACGCGTATTGGAATTGAGTGAAATAAATGGTGATTGTTTATTCCGTTTCGAGTCGTGTTTTGTATCAAAAATAGAACATAATTAATTTATATCAACGCTCAAGTATTTGAAAATTTGTTTTTTTTTTAATTACCTACGCTATTTGTTCTTTTTTCTGTGTAATGTAGCTCGTGATGTCACGTATCGTTTCGTTTCGGTGTGAATCGACCCTTGGACGGTCGATTTTCGCCGTGCGACAAAATCGTGCCGCGAAAATCGACCCGTGTAAGCGTGGCTTTCGTTCTACGCAATAAATGCAAAATCACAAGTCGCTTTTAAAAATAAACTGGCGAATAACTTTATTTTAATTTCGGGGATCAAAAGCGGCCATTATGGCAACCCCAGAGGGTTGGGAAAAACCTCGGTAATTTCGTGTAATTATGTTTTTTGTTGGATCATGCGGGTATTCACATGTTCACACATTTTTGACCTTTTTTTCGGTCGTATAATTAGCCTTTGCACGTGTTTTGCTTGAGAATATTCCTGATGTCAGAGTTAAAAATGTGATTTACATCCTACTACTTGTAAATGTTTGTGATGATGGATGGATTGTGAGATGGACGAATGTATTGATGGATAGATAGATGGATGTTTGTTACTCTTTCACGCAAAAGCTACTGGTATGGTAGTAGTTTAGGCTAATAATAATAACCAGAGGACGCTACGTGGTTGAAATTCGCCCATAATCCTATAATCCTACTAATATTATAAACGTAAAAGTTTGTGAGAATGATGTTTGTTACTCTTTCACGCAATTATACTGAATTTTATACTTATGAATATAATCATGATTTTACTGAACGGATGTTCTTTGAAGTAGTTTAGGCTCTGGATTAAAATATAGGCTACTTTTTATCCCGGAGAAGTACATTATTATATTTACGCGGGCGGAGCTGCGAGCCAGTAAATCATATAATTTTTAAAGTTTGAACTTTACGACGGTAGTTTTGCCGTTTACGCTACTTTTTGGGTCAGTTCACACCGCGACTATACGCGCCCACATGCGGCGCTGCATTTTTAAGGTAGCTATTTAAAATTAAACTTTATTCACTACACTTAAATATACAAGTTTTATATGACACAGTCGTACACTGCACATGCGCCGTGCAGCACGGTGCAACTTGACATTCGAACTCTTACGATGAAACGTGTATCATTTTGTGTAGGTAATGAATAAAGTTGAATTTTGAATAGCTATCTTAAAAATGCAGCGTCGCTTGGCGTATCGTCTCGTTTCGGTGTGAACTGACCCTCAGATAGTTGACAAACGTCAACGACAAACAAAATTGAAATTGTATCTATCAAACACAACGCAGTGTGTGTTGATAATAATCTGAGGCAGTGTGTGTCGTTGTTACTTTTATTAATTTTATTTTTGCATTTCTAAGCGTTATTTAAAAAAGTATTAGCTTTCTCTACACCTTCCTTTAAATAAAATTTAATTTACCGGCCAAATATCATACTCCTCCGGTTGCACAATTCTAGTATATCTATACTGAAACTTTTTGCTTTATTATATAAATTATATCGATTATCATTATATCGTATTAATATAATGATAATCGATTTTTTTATGAGCATGGATGGAGAGATAATATTATCATTAATTCCTTAGTAAATCCGATGAACTAACAGACTGACAGACCAACGGACAACTGAGTGTTCGTATGATATTTTTAAAAATGTTCGTACCACAAAATCTTAAATAACGTAGACGTGAATGTCGTGAGTTGAAATCTCAAGCCTGACACGTGTAATACATTGAAGATATTGTTTCAAATGCCAGGAAAATGCCATGAAAAGGTCAACCTGAAAAGCCTTTGAGACTTCATTCAAAATCAAAAGTCATGTATCTTGATCATATTAGCTTCAAGGCCCATTGCCTTGCGATGGAACGTTTCAATCAAACTGGAATAAACTGGTTCCGTCGAAAGCAAATCGTTTACGACGGTCGTAGACGATGTACTTGGTCGTATGCGATATCGTGTACGCTCAAGGTAGTACAAAAACGTATAGTATGGGAGCCAGCATTCTAGAAATAAAATTTTAGAACAGGTGATCTTACTTACTATACTTATACTATTTGTGACAGTTTGTTAGGATGGATGAATGGATAGATATTTGTTGTATACAGTAAACTAATGATATAGGATTCTTATAAAACAAAAAAAAAACTGTTTGTAGCGGGTAGGTGTAGGTATAGATTCCTAATTGTACTCACTACTGCTATAATTTGATATATTAAAATAAGTAAAAATGTAAGTGACAAGTAAAGACAGGCGGGCATAGGATCTCGTTTACGATATCGTACACGACTAAGTACATCGTTTACGACCGTCGCAAATGAGTTTCTTTCGACGAAACCAGTTTATTCCAGTTTAATCGAAACGTTCCATCGCAAGTCAATGGGCTAGTTAACATTATATAATTCGAGAAGATTAAAGAAAGAGGAGTATATAAACAGCTGAAGTTAGCATTCGATCTGATTACACTACTACAACGATACGGTATGTCCACGATTGTGTGGAAAAATTGTGGGCAGTTGAAGGGGACGTCAACATTTTCAAATTATGGATCGATTTGGAAAGCTGTTTCTCTGTACGTAAGTATATATATATTCTACTGTGACAACATACATACAATTTACAATAGTTGTACAACGTCGCTTGTGCGATGTTTCGTCGCAACGTAGTGTTGTGGCCTCGCCAATACTAATAAGTAAAATTGACAATAAAATATATAATGAACTTTGTAATTTAAAGTAAATTTTTTTTTTGCATATTTTATAATTTATAACCAAGAAATCCGCTTTTAAAATTAATGTTTGTCTGTTCCGGCTACCAATTTGAATGTCACATGTACCGTGCCATAAAAATTACAATGACGCATTAATTTGGTCGAATTTTATCTTAATGTGAACAAAAAGCTTACTTTGAATCTGATTAGTGTATGAATGGATCCTTTGTAGCATATTACTAATCCATACAGCTGCATACAAATACCAAATTGCAATTACACTATCGACTGTGAACACCGATATGAGTTTATTTAATTTGATTTATGATTAATTTGGCTTGAGGCTTATGTGAAAAGTCTGTTTGTGGTTGAAAATATACAAACTATTTTCTTTAATTGATTCTAATGCTTGCTACACACGTTATGATATAACTGCACAGTTCGGTTAGATTTAAAGACGTGAACCAGTGGTCGGCAATCTTTTTGCAGACATGGGCCGCATAGTGGAAAAAGTACATAACGCTTTTATGTACTTTTCCACTATGCGGTTCATGTCTGTATGATTGACTTGTAAGATAATTTTGTACGTAAGGGTCAATTCACACCGAAACGAAACGATACGCGACATGGCACTTTATTCATTACACAAGAAGTTACTCGTTTCATTGCTCGAATGTCAGGTTGCACCGCGCTGCACAGCGCATGTGCAGTGTACGACTGATGTCATATGAAGCGTGTATCTTTTTGTGTAGTGAATTTTGAATAGCTATCTTAAAAATACAGCACTGCGTATCATCGCGGTTAAACTGACCCATATTGCGCCACACGAAATTAAATTAGCAATCAAAACTGACTATCGCTTGTGGCTTGGACCCCACAATTCCCGGTTTGCCTAGCTAATTGTTCAGAACTTTTGTTTTCGTTCAATGGGTTAGAAATCTGGCTTAATCATTTCATTATTTTAACCACAAAGCACTATGGATATGGACAAGCCGCTATCAATACAATCAATAAAAACCCGTGCACGTAGGGTTCCGTATCAATATTTTACATATTTACATATTATTTCGTTACTTTTGTACGAAGTTTTCCAAGTAAGCGTATTTTACAAGTCGGGCATCTATAACTCGTAAACCAACAAAGTTTTACCCCGTTTTAGTTTTCCTTTAAATTTCATCACATGGATTACCATCATAGATTTTTTTTGATTATTCGAGCCAGCCGTTAAGATTTTAGAGGGGTCGCCTTATTTTAACAAAAAAAAATACGCTTCAAAGTTGAATATCTCGCAAACGGTTACTAAATCAAAAAAATCATTTTTGGAACCTCTCAATGTTTTTATAAGACCTATGTAATGATATCCTGCACTATGGGATAGACGCGAGAAAAAAAATCATCCCCACATTAAGGGTATTATATTATATATACACTTAGGTACCCAAAAAAAAAAAATTCACTTGCACTTTGTCGATGTAGTAAATACACATATCCATGCAAAGTTCCATCTTTCTAGCACAAACCGTTTGGACGGTAAACCGAAGACCGATGGACGGACGGACGGACATGATGAAACTTTAAAGGTTCCGAATCGTAAACTAAGGGATCCTAAAAAAAAATTATCATACACGCACATACGCACACACGCATACGGAACTTGTGCAGCGATATTCTGCAAGTGCATGCGTGAGTTCGACTGGCGACACACTGCACTGCACGACACACTACCCAGGACTACACACTTCCATACAATAGCGAAAATACCTACGCTAAAATTGCCTACAAAATATTTATAATAATATTTTTGCTGCTTTTCTAAGCTTTTCTAAGATTGCTCGAGATTGTGCTGCCGGCCGTGCGACTCAAGTTACACGTGAGTCACGCGCAACTGCTTACGAATGCGCCAGGGTTGTACCTATGAGGATTATTGTAATTTATTTGTGAGCAAAATATGTTAAAATATAATTTATATTTTTTTTTACATTGAATCTCACCTCTAACCTTGAATCCACGATTATTAAATTTTAGTATAGAATAGTTGAAAAAATCTTAAATCGCGTAAATAATTTGCATAGGTATATAATAATAAGGAAAACAGCACAGCGGAGGAAAATAAATAAATTCTTAAATAAGTAGGTATTGCAATTTTAAAATTTGCAATACTTATAGAACGCACTTTCTAAATTTTTCTGGCTGGAGGCTATGTCCTACAAAAAAAATACTAAGAATGAAATGCCTACTAAAGAGGTCAAAAACTACTAAATTTAGTGAACTACTACACTGCAGCCATCCACTCCACAACAATTACATGGCATTTCGACGCGTAAGCGCGGGAACGTACGGTGCGAGTGCTCTGGCGGGCGTGCGGCGTGCGACAGCCGTTTGTCGATTGCATCTTAGGAGATACGCCGAGCGGTAGGAAAATAACGCGAGTCCTTGAGCGAGTGAAGAACGCCTGCCCGGGCGGCTTGTCCCATCCATATTCATACTCTATTCAGACCTAATTAATTCTTTAATCTTTTTGTAAACAAAAACATTATATTCGACCAAAGTAATGTGTCATTGTATTTCTTTATTGCACGTAAATAGATATACATACTAAATTGATAACATTATAGACTGCATGTTTTTAGATCTAAGGCTGGAACTATATTTTCTCCTCTGAAACTCCCTGCATACTAAATTTCTCGGAAATAATTGCAGCTGTTTTCGAAATTCCGATTGCACATATACAATATTTGCTCGTTTAAAGTATAAGATTCACTGAGTAGCCAAGACGTAATGTAAACATACAAATTCACTTTATATAAAACGTCGGTAGCCGAGATAAGATTTCACGTCAATTATATCGTCATAATGAGCAATTAAAACGCCATTTGTCTGAATTGGGGCGATAAATTATTTTAATGACTTTATCAAGGGGCTAAAATTATTTCAAGCCGTTGGACAGTTCAAGGCTGATTTGGATACGCGTATTAAATTCAAGGTGGAGCTGGTAGCGCGATGCCACGGCCTCACAGAGAACCGGTGTGAAATAACGCTTCCTTTGTGTTGCGCCGAGTGAGTGAGGTGAGGGTGGGGCGAGGGGTTGCGGATCTTAATTCTCTGGGGTAACTTAACAGATTGCGAAAAAGTATTTATCGCTCAGAAAAAATGTATGCGTGCAATACCCACAGCAAGCTGTCGACACCTTTTAAAAAAAAAAAACTATTAGCTTGTGCCTTGTATGTATGTAATTAATATATATATTAAGAAAAATATCGATCAATTCGACCAAAAGTCGGATAACACAAGTCGATTCCTAAGATACACACATATTTCATAGTAAGAAATATTATTATTATCATAATACAAAATAATAATATATTTTTTAACTATATTATTAAATTTTCTATAAAAATGTAGAATATAATTTATATATGTTAGGTTTTAATGTCTTTTTTTATATTTGCACGCCGTATGTGGCAGAATATGTTTGTACCTGTCATAATAACTGTTACATCATTTGTACCATATTCTGGCAAATAAAATACTTGACTGATTGATTGATTTAGTACCGGGAACGCAAGTGCGCAACACTAGGGGATTTACAAGTGTTAACTCCTCTGGCGTCGCGTTGCGAGTGTTCATGGGCAGCGGTAATTGCTTATTACAGGCGATCTATCCGCTATTCCTGGGTCATTTCATGAAAAAAAAGCTTTATTCCAACGCACAGTAGACCAGCGTGGTGGTCTTCCTCACAACAGTATCCCAGTAGGAGGAATCTGAAAAGTTAAAGTTACCGACTATACAATTTTTAATACCGCCAAGTCGAGAAAATAAGCGGCACGGCCGTACCATCCCTTTCTCGAAGCAGTTCAGGCCATTTTCGACCCCCTGTAACTTCCATGTGGATAAAATTAGAAGCCTAAATTTTAGTAACTAAGCAGACATTATAATATAAACACGATCAATTTCAAATTTCATTTAATTTGAACCAGTAGTTTAAGAATTATAACTAGTCAAGGTTTCTAAATTTTGTCACTCACTGATTCACTGACTAACTGACCGATCATCAAAACTCTACGGCACTTGTATCAGACATAGAAGCTTCAAATTTGGTATGTGTTCAATGTATATATCAAGGAAAATCTAAAATATTTAGCAATTTCGGCCTTATTTACAATTAACTAACAAATACAATTTAGGCCATATCAATATTTTATGAATATAAATAATAGTTATAATAAACATCTTTTATGTTTTAAATAAATATATAGACTTGGCCATCGCATGAAAACCATCAATAACACCATAAAGTCACCATAACATGTCGTTTGGTTACGTAATTACGTAACAAGTTAAGACCGATGGTCCCTTATGTAGGGACTGAATAAATTAATAAACTTGGTATTACATGGATCTTACAACCTTTTTACGGTAAAATGTACGGAACTGAACTGAGGAAGTCGCAACACTTAGCTTTTTCACAAGTTTTGTTTTTGATGGGATTGAACCACTGTTTAAATACTGTAATACCTGGGACAGGCAGTTTCAAAAGGTTGCCTAGCTCTTAAGGGTTAGTTTACACCGCGGTGAGACGCGACGCGACGCGGCAGAAGAGACACGTTTTATCGCAAGATTTCGAATGTCAAGTCAATCAAAGTCAATGTCGAAGGTGTCTTGCAATGGAACCTGTATCTTTTTGTGTAATGAATAGTTCAATCTTGAACAGCTATCTTAATAAATATATAAATATTCAAAAACATATAAGCCGCCTTCCAAAGTAAAAGCAATAACATTCTTAAAAATCACTATCTTTAAAGACTGAGGAGTTATGTTCAGTTCTTTTGGATCGTGGGTATACCTTGGCACAAAATTTTACTTTTTGGTAGATGTGAATGTAGAAATCGATAACGGCATAAAAGACTATGAGAAATTCCTATATCAACATAATATCATGATGTATGGTGTGATTATGATGGTGGCGGTGATGATGATTATTTAATAGTGACATATGCTTGCTGATCTTTAAGCAATACTAAAATTTCCAAACGTGTATCTTTAAAGACTGAGGAGTTCTATTCAGTGCTTTTGGATCCAGGTATACCTTGACACAACTCACTTTTTGATAACATAATATTCTCGAGTTACTTCAAAAAAAGTCAAAATCACTATAGATATCTCTATAAATTTTGAGGATTTCTCTCGATTCCTCTTGGATCCCATCACCAAGTCTACCATTTGGTGACAATGAGACCAACTTGGGATTCAACTCTTTAGAATAAAAAAATAATTTCGAAAATCGGTCCACAAACGGCGAAGTAATCGCGTAACATACATACAAAAAAAACACATACACACGAATTGATAACCTCCTTCTGAGTTTCGGAAGTCGGTTGAAAATGCAGCGCTGCGTCGCGTATTTTCGCGATGTAAATTGACCCTTTTTTTAACATATATCATCCTTGTCCAGAGGAATGACTCGTCTTTACGTCTGGGTACAATAACGTGTATGTGTGGGATTCGTCACGATGTTCACAAAAGTCACACACACACACACACTAAAAGAGGATTCAATTCTAATTATATTTTCCTACCCCAAAGCCTTTCTGCCCAGGGGGAGATAAACTGAAGTTGTTTACCACGAACTTGGGGAACTAAGAGCTACCCTCAGTGCCCTTCCAGATCACGACACACTTTAATCTCCACACATAATTGTTAAATTAGATACTCTATAGACGTATAATATATTATAGACGTCACGTCACGTCACGTCACGTCAGTTTTTGCACGTCGAGACAACAACTGTCACCACTTAATTGGCCTCACTTTTGGGGCTGTTTGGGGCCATTTGGAATTCGAGGTATGGTGAAATCAAGATCAATATGGCGTAACTTTTTCATGATGGATGGAAGTTTGTTACTCTACGCTAACTATTGACAACTACTGAACGGATTTTGATGAAATTTAGTATGGTAGTAGTTTAAGCTCTGGATTAACAGTGTCCTCGTAGGATACTGTATTTACACGGGCGGAGCCGCGGGCAAAAGCTAGTACTTTCTAACTGTACGGTTAAGATAGTTTTTGATAGTGTCAATTAATTATTCGATGGAAATTATGTTATTTATAGTAATTTCAATTAATTGAATATAAAAAAGATTCAATCCGTAAAATTACTTCTTTTTACAAAAAATTACCACACCGTTATTCAAAAACTAACATTTGCCCGCGGCTCTGCAGATTTTTTTTGGATAAAAAGTAGCCTATATTGTGTTAATCTAGAGCTAAAACCTGAAAAGAGCTATACCAAATATCATAAAAATCCGTTCAGTAGTTTTTGCGTCAAAGAGTAACAAACGTCCATCTATCCATCCTCACTAACTCGCGCATATTGTATTATAGTAGTAGGAAATTTAAAAAAGAAAGAAAAACTCTTTTTGTAGCTATACCAAAATGACACTGATGAATGCTACGTATTAGCAGTACTACGCCGTAGCACTGCTACAATCTCGTAGAAGTACTACAACTGCGTAGCGCTAGCAAGGAATATATTAATATGATATTACTAACGTAAAGAACCGTCATTCAAATTCAAACGAACGACAGCCACGACAGCTCGCACCTTATTGTGTGTGGCTAGACGTGCAGGGGGTGCGCGGGGCGAGCGTGATGTAAGTATTTTCAAGCCTGGAATTTCGTTCACGTGGCTGGCCGCTGGTCGATTCGTGCTTTGACATACTCTATCTATCTATATCATATATTAAAGGCAAAGCTGATTGACGGATGTATTAACACACAGTCCATAACCTTAGGGCTAGAAATTTGAAATTTTGCACAAGTATTTCTAATACCAAGGGTAAAATAGGTGATAATAGTTTGTATGAAACTTTTTATACATTGGACATATTTGCATAATATTTCGTATGAATTGAGTACGTTAAAAAATTATGAATTACATATTTCAACGTTTTCTAAAATTCAACCCCCAGGTGGGTAAAATAGGGGATGAAAGCTTAAAACCTAATTTCACGCGGGCGAAGCCGAGGGAAATTAGTGCTAGTTGACAATATAATTCATATTATTTATGTTAGATTTGTTGACGCGACGTTTAAAATTATTTTGTTGTCAACCTTAGGCTTACGTCAACATGGCTGACATTCGCCGGTGCTCGAGCTGTCATTTGTAGAGAGTGTCGCCCCTGTGACGCTTGTAAGAACACTAGAAAAGCAATATATATTTAATTTACTTTGTAATAAAAATACAAAGTACAATAATTATATAACTATTTTATATTTATATCTATTTTATATTTTATATTTTAAAGTTAAAGGATATTATAATATTATTCTGTTTTTTTATTATATTATTTGAATAAATCTATTCAACATTACATAATATAATATAAAAGGATAGAATCCTATGTAACAATAAAACATGGCAAACAAAATCTGATTTCTCCGCCACAAAATTTTCCAAAATCACAGTATTTCGTATTGCAAATCTCGCAAGAACTTTTGTGTATTGGTTAAATCAAAGCGAACTGCACTTTATTCGTAGTTTGTGAAGTCGACCGTACCAGCCACACTTTCCAGATGAATTCGAGGTAATTTCGAAAGCCTTTTACCTCTTATCCCCTGTAACGGCCAAATATTCAAACGCTACCTAAATTAGGACACTCTCAAATCACATGCTATTTGTAATTCTGCCAGTATGGTCCAGTCCACATCACAATGCTACGCGGCGCTTCATTTTTACGATAGGTATTCAAAATTGAACTTTATTCACTATTGATTTCTTATGTTTACGCGAATATTGTTCAATGTTTTAAACACTTATGATATGAAAATCACACACCTTTCATATGACAACAGTCATACACTGCACTGCAGTTGACTGCGGTGCAATTTGAAATTCGAACTCTTACAAATAAACGTGTATCTTCTTGTGTGGTGATTAAAGATCAATTTTGAATACCTATCGTAAAAATGAAGCGCCGCGTAGCATCGTGATGTGAACTGAGTTATATTGGCAGATTTACAAATAGCATGTCATTTGAGAGTGTCCTAATTTAGGTAGGTGTCGTATATCGTCTCGTTTCGGTGTCAACTACTCACAACTGTCATTAGTATTATTAAATGTAGCCGTCTGTTTGTCCAGCGGTACTGTACAATGTATACGGTATGATGTACAATGGTCAATATACCCTGCACAGGTCGTTAGAGGCGCTAATTGCTTGTAACTGGAATAATACCTAGGCGATATTGCATTAATCATACCTAGATATCATTTGTCTATGAGATCTAATGATCCGAGACTGATCGAAATATTATTGAACAATATTATGTTTCTACTATTAATATTGCCCCCTCATGTGCGCGCTTACATAATGCGTTGATTGACAGCGGCCTAGTAAGGACTGGCGTTTCTTTAAAAATGTTTCGTGAAGTAAATTCAGACAGTGACCAAATAAAATAAGCCTTCTAGCCACGCATTAAGGTGTACGATAAACAAAACACTCATAAAGTTTGAAGGGACTTTTTATGCTTTTTTTTTTCAAATTTATTTTGAATATTGTTAGATTATTTTAAGCTAATTTTAAAGTGATTATATCCGCACTCTTTGATTAGGTATTTGTAAACAAAGTAAACTACATAAGTGTAGAAAAATGATACTGAACTGGACCTCTTTTTGAGAATTTTGGGTGAAGAGGCTCTGGAAAATTGTCTATGTTATACTTACTAAAAATCATAACTTTTTAAAACCAATTTTAGATATAGAAGTACTGTATTTGTAATGATTGATAGTTTTGTAGGATTTGATTTGATTTAATCACAAAATCGATCGAAAACAGCCAATTTGTACACGCGCCATTAACACATGACGCAAGATATGTCGCGCACGGTAGAGAAAGTTTTATGAAGTGCACGAGAAAATTTGCAACAAATCTCGTGTCATATCAACGTGTAGTTGTACTAGGACTAGGGTGATTCGCAGGATTTTTCTTATCAAGAGAATAATAGTGAGAAAAGACATTATTATGATATGTACATAATATTGTATAAAATAATTAACATTCCAGTTGATTTTTTGTTGATTTCCCGAAGGCAAGCGACAACACCACGTCATTAAATTGATACGAATAAGTTATGAAGACTTCACTATAAAACTGACTATATATAATGTCTTCTAACTCTACATATTATTTCACTAAAACCGTAAATTTACATTTTGCATGTGTAATTTTGTTGTTGCATTATATTTTCCACCTTTACTGCATAGTGCATGCCAAAATGTCCCTCCTTTACTACATAGTGCATACTCAGAAGGTCGATTCTGCTAATTAAACCCTGCAATAATACTGTTACAGTCTAGTCCCAATATGTTAAAACTGCAAAATGGTACTCTCATGATCGTCAAACCAACATAAAACATTTTTATTGGTCCAAACTCCAAAAATCAGTTTATGATATCAAGACGATTCATTTATAACTCAAAGTAAGTAAAATTAAACTGGAAGTTAATAACGAGATTATTAATTACGAATATTATATAACACTAGCTTATGCCCGCGGCTCCGCCCGCATAAATAAAGTATCCCATGGGAACACTGTACTATTTCGGGATAAAGGTAGCCTATGTGTTGTTCCAGAGCTTAAACTACTACCATACCAAATTTTATCAAAATCCGTTAAGTAGTTTTTGCGTGATTGAGTAACAAACATCCATCCATCCTCACAAACTTGCACATTTATAATGTAAGTAGGATTTGTTTCGAAAATGTTTATAAATCTATTAATCAATCAATCAATCTTTATAAATCTATTAATTGTAACAAGGAACCCTTTTATTCATCACTTTTTCAATTAACACCGCCATATTGAAAGTGTCGCTTGGTCGAGCAAATATAGGCATCTCGATCCGAACCTTTTAAATTATACAAAAATCTATTGTTTGGTTCAAAAAGATGCAACTCCTGATAATGCTATTGAATTTCTATTATTTTCAATGTGAATAAACTTTTCTTACAGTTTTATACGATAAACTCGATAAGAATGATGTTTAACAGATTTCGAGCGCCATGTTTGTAGAACTGTCAAATTGGATATTCGTGTGCAATAAGTAAAAAAACATTCAGAGGTTTGCGATCTCTGGATCAAAATATAATAAACAGTTTTGTTAACAACCAAGTAAAGTTCGAGCGACTAGTGTACTCTTAAAGGCTGTACAGAGCTTCCATTTATCTCTGTCCACTATAAAAATTATCTACTATTTATTATTTTTAGTAAAATGGCGATTGAAAATACACAACACAGCATGAAATTGTTTTATCACGATACATAGCTGGCGCAGCGCCAGACACCGAATGCGTCGGTAGCACGCGATCCCAACTTTATAACCGTACTTCGAGCAAGTTTTTTGGCAACTATTTTAACGGCAAATATTCAGAAGTTTCGAGAATATGGTAATGTTTATTATGCTTTATGGAAGAGTTGTTGCGCCATTTACAGAAAATATATAGTTTTTGCAAATTATACAAAATATCGAATTTATTACTTCTATTCGAAAGTTACCTCCATCTACAAAACTGGGAGTTTCGTAAAATATGAAACTTTATTATGTATAAAATTAAGTTTGATTACACTATAACATACAACTAAATCGCTACACACGAATTTAAATTGGCGGAAGTCCCAGTTTTGTGGGCGGGCAGCTTTCAATTGGAATTTTGACCCCTTATTTTTTTATATTTAGTACATACTTTGTGAATACAAAATAGCCGTCGTTATAAATTGACGGTCTATAAATTTATTTACAAACTTCTCAATACGGGCATCATTTAAAAGGATATAAAAAGTGAATTCCAGTTTTTATCAAAAGAAATCAACAACATAAATAAAATGTCTCGCTACTTTGCAGTGCAAAAACTATCAATTTGACACAAAAATGCTGAAAGCATAAATTGTAGAGCATTGTATCTAGTTCAATTTTGTAGAACATAATATTTTCATCGTAAATTGTGTCTGTAAAGAGATTATGTCAAAACATTGTTATATATTGCCATTGGTTTAAGATGGCGGATCGTGTAATAGCTATTTAAATTAGCAAGTTTTAAATTTGGAGTACATAAATCTATTAAAAATTTGATAAAAGAGGTTTTTAAATTCGTGACATCTGACTTTTTGACACGACAAGGACCGTCGGGCTACCAAGCGCCGTCTGGTAGAAAAATAATCGAAACTTCTTATTGACCATTATTGACACCACTTACGCCACCAAATGACGCTTTGTGTGCATTGGGTCTGCTCCCCGGCGGCAGAAAAAATATCAAACACCCGCATTAAAATGAAACTGCCAAGTTTAGAACTTGGCGACCGACGGTTTTAAATCAAACTATTGTGTCCCTAGTGATCTACAATAGTTCTATGCTTGTTGTTGATGACTTTTTTCGATGGTAGCTCTAAATTCCAATAGTATGGTAATTTGTTAATTAAATTTAAATCGATAAAGTATATAATAATATTTAAAAAAGAAATAAAAAATTAAAAGAGTAATTAACAGAGACACATCCCCAGATACTAATATAACTGGCTAACTGTCTTTCGGTAAAAATTATGCTACTACTATTATAAACGTGAAAGTTTGTGAGGATGGATGTATGGATGGATGTTTGTTACACTTTCACGCAAAAGCCACAGAAATGATTTTCATGTAATTTTGTATGGTAGCAGTTTGGACTCTGGATTCAAATATAGGCTACTTTTTACTCCGAAAAAGTACAGTGTTCCCGTGGGATACTGTAGCTATATTATATATGTATAAGTTTAAAATAAATCTTTTCAAAGCAGAACTGCAGAACTATATTAGAGCAAACTCATGCTATAAACCTGACCAGCTTAAACGTAATTGTCGAGTTGACTTTATTGCAGCTAACACTGTTGTTTATCTTCGCGAGGATCAGGATTTCTGTGTAAATACTGTCGTTTGTGTGATAACTTCTTAGGGTCACACCGCAACGATACGCGATGATTTAATATAGCTATTCAAAATTGAACTTTATTCACTTCACTAAAAGATACGTGCGTTTTATATGACATCAGAGTGTTAAGTGATTTGTATGTGATTTGTACAGCGCCACCTAGTTGTAAACGCGAAAGCCCGGTCAAAACACATACAAGTTCCTAGTAAACGCCAAACGCGCTCACAATCGAATGCGAAAAGAAAAACTCACACTTAGCACTCAGTCATACACTGCACATGCGCTGTGTAGCGCGGTGCAATTTGTTATTCGAACTCCTACAATGAAACGTAGGTAATGAATAAAGTTCAATTTTGTATAGCTATTTTAAAATGCAGCGCCGAGTCGCGTATCGTTTCGATGTGAATTGACTCTTTAGTTACTACGGCAAGAGTAGGTACTTTATTTGTTTGGCCGCCGCTGTTATCGCCTCAGGCGGGTCCGGCGGATCAGCAGCATAGCGGAGGAGGAGGCACCGATGGGTTTTAGTGGGTAGCCCCGGGTGCGCTCATCAACCCCGCACCTGGGCGAGTCCCACATAATACACACACACACAGGGATTCATAAAGAATTTCCCATCGATTAAAAAAATGTCTTTTCGGATCAGGAACGACATATTTGTTATTACGTATGTTATAATTAATGTCAAAAATACATTAAAAAACCGGCCAAGTGCGTGTCGGACTCGCGCACGAAGGTTTCCGTACAAAACGGCAAAAAAAACACATTTGTTGTATCAGAGCCCCCCTTAAATATTTATTACATTCTGTTTTTAGTATCTATTTGTTGTTCCATAACTGCAACAATAGCTGCAACAGAAATACATCTTCTGTGAAAATTTCATCTGTCTAGTTATCACGGCTAAGGAGGTACGGCCTTGTCACCACACTGGTGACAGACGGACGGACAGACATACATTAAAGTTAAATATGACGTAACCAACCTCAACATAAAAGATCGATATACCTATGATAAGACAAAAAAAAACATTTACGTTAGAAACGGATGAGAAATATTTACTTAATTTGAGGACTGATTTTTCAATCGTCAGATAACTCTTTGACAGATTGTGTATGAAAAATATTTATTGCTTTTCATCTATGTGAACTTTCCACCGCCGTGTTTAATCGATACAACGTCAATTTGCTAAATTATCTATAACATCAATAGTGTGTATATACCCACGTATTAACTCCATCATCACCACCACCGACCAGTTTTCCCACTGATGGAGCTCGGGCCCTCCTCAATTTAAGGAGAGTTAAGGTAAAATCACACCGAAACGGCAGCAGAGCGGCCAGCAGCTTAGCTGTCATACAATTTAATTTTAATCTTCATTACTATAACACAAAGCTTAGCTTGGACGACCGCCGTCGCATCGCTCACGGCCGCTGATGCTCGCTAGCGGCCGCACGAACTTTTCATTTTCTCAAACGTTAATATTATGTATTATGACAATGAAAATAAAGCTTAGATTATATGACAGATATGCTTCTTGCTACCACGTTAGCGTGGGTTGCCAAACTTTACACGTCTTTGATGTTCAACAATCTTGTTAATCTGTTCCATTTACGAACTTATGAATGCAAAAACGAAATCCATACTCTATCTATACCTACGCCAAAACTTCTTAATTTCAGAAGATACAAAGGCGGACGAACAGACAGACCGGACAGAGCGAAACTATAAGGATTCCTCCTACGGAACACTAAAAAGAAAACTTTTGATTGTAAAGTTATATAAAAAGGATGTTACATAATATATTTTACGTACTGAAGCTGGGCCTTTAGTCAAGATGCATTCGATAACTGCGACGACGAAGTTCAAAATTAAAAAATATATGGAATTTGACATACGGCATCGCTTAGTGATATGTGGTTTGCGATGCTTTATTTATGTCAAGTAGCATACATTTTGTTTTCGAACTTAGCCGTCGAAATTATCGAATGCATCTTGACTAAGGGCCCTGAGGCTTGAGCCCAGTTGCATTCGCTAATTACAACCACAAAGTTCGAAAACAAAAATGTATGGGATTTGACATAAGTCATCGCTGAGTGACATGTCGCTTGCGATGCCATAAGACAAATCCCATACATTTTGTTTTCGAATTTCGCCGTCAAAATTATTGAATGCATCTTGAATAAAGGTCTTCAAATATCATGTGCCTCTTTTGTCAATCAAACGACTCAAATTTTTCTTTGATGTCTCGACAATAGTTCTGTAAGCTATTTTAATCGATTCAAGGTCTTCGGTCCTCGATATAGATGCCATGAATAAAAAATATCAGTTATGACGTGCCTTGTCGGTTAACAAATATATTTAAAAACGCATTTCAGGGCCGATTACACAATCTACATAAAAGTGTCAAATACCTTATTTGCATGTTTTGTCTCTATCGCCCGATATAAAGTAGGTAAGCAGAAACAAAACTTCCGAATGAGCTATCCGACACTTATTAGAATATTGTTAAAGAGGCCCTTAGTAAAATTAGTTGATAGAACCTGGGTAATCGAGCTTTGCTCGCAGCTCTAGAACATTTTAAAAATCACAAAAATATTTATCTGACCGGGATTGGAACCGAATTTCTAAAAAAGCAAAAAATATACATAGGCATACCAAACTACCAATTGGACCGACATAAATAGAGTCGAAATTATCGATATACTGTTTCACGACGACAGAAAAAACGTATAATAATAGGACTTTTTACCTATGAAATTGCCGTTTTGCAGTACTGGCCATTTCAAATCAAAATAATTTTTGTTTGGCTAAGAATTCTAATTTCAAATTAATTTTTTTTTTAAAACACGGAAATCTTTTTCCAAAAGTAGTCATTTGTTTATTGATTAGTGTTACATTTTCATCGCATTTCAATCTTTTTCGTCATCATGGATACGTTAAAAATTCGAGTTATTATGGAATATGAATACCGTCGTGGCAGCAACGCGGCACAAGCGGCACGCAACATCAACGACATTTACAGAACTAACACTACAAACTAACGCACCACCTGTTATTGGTTTACTCGCTTCCGTTCTGAAAATTTCGACCTGAAAAATGAACCTCGCGGTCGTCCGAAGACTTTGGTCAACAATGACGAATTAAAGGCGATTGTGGAAGCTGATGATACACAATCTACGGCTGAATTAGCAGCAGCTTTTATCGTTAGCGTCAAAACAATATTGGTCCATTTGTGTCAAATTAGCAAGGTAAAAAAGCTTGACAAATGGGTGCCCCACAAACTCAATGATCGCCAGCGCGAAGTACGCGTCGAGACGTGCCTTGCACTGCTCAACATTACACAAATGAAGGAATTTTGAACCGCATTGTTACCTGCGATGAAAAATGGATTCTGTTTGATAACTGCAAGCGCTCAGCAAGTTGGTTGGATCCTGGTTCAGCACCTAAACAATGCCCTAAACGAAAACTTACCCCTAGAAAAGTGATGGTCACTGTTTGGTGGTCTAGCGCCAGTGTGATTCATCACAGCTTCTTACCAAACTGGGTGAGCATTACTGCAGATGTGTACTGTGAAGAACTAAACACAATGATGGAGAAGCTGGCACATCTCCAACCAGCATTGGTCAATCGCTCGTCTCCGCTGCTCCTGCACGACAACGCGCGAACTCATACTGCACAGCAGACGGTCTCCAAGTTGCAAGAACTGGGGTTGAAGCTCTCCGTCATCTGCCCTACTCACCAGACCTTGCGCCTACAGACTACTACTTTTTCCAGAATTTGGATAACTTCTTGGCGGGAAAAAAATTCAATACCCGAGAGGCAGTACAAAATGCCTTTGAAGAATTTGTTGCCTTCCGTCCAGCTGATTTATTTAAGAAGGGCATCAATAAACTGCCACAGCATTGGCAATAGATGCATTGATTGCATGTGTGATTACTTCTATTAATACAAATAAAAATACATGAAAAAAAAATCGTTTAAATTTTTTCATACAAAACGACAATTGCAAAGGTAAAGACCTAATATTATATATTATCTTAAATATGCGCAGTTTCCCAAGTTCAGGATCTAGCTAGATCGATTTTTCTCCCAAAACACCATGCATACTAAATTTCATGCAAACACTTGCAGCCGTTTCCGAGATTACGATTATAATGTATGTACAAAATTGTGTCGTTTATAGTATTAGGTCCTTACATATGACATTGGCGTTTTGTCGTACTGGCCACTTTGATCTCAAATATATCTTCTTTGGTTAGGAATTACAATTCCAAATTTATACCGCTATTTACTCATGCATTTGTGTTTTGAAAACCGCAGTTCATTTGTTTTTTCCTCTTTTGGTTTTTCTTTGCGTCACTCTGTTTCCAAAATGGCAAACTCGAAATGTCGTATTATTTTCAAGTACGATTCGATTAATGATGCGTATGGCGGCGGTGTCGCAAAAGAAAACATAGTGCGTTTTTGGTTCCAACGTTTTCGTTCTGGAAATTTTGATGTGCAGAACAAACCCCGTGGACGGCCGGAGACTAAAGTTGATAATAAAGAACTGAAGGCTATTGTGGAAGTGGATCCATTGCAAACCACGTCCGAGTAGCTGCAGGCTGCGGTGCTAGTGATAAAACTATTTTAATCCACTTGAAGCAAATTGGGAAGGTGAAAAAGCTTGTAAGGTGGGTAGCTCATGAAATGAGTGCAGCAAACCGACAAACGCGCTTCGACTGCTGCGTTACATTACTCAACCGGCACAATAATAAAGGGATTTTAAATTGAATCAGTACCTGTAATGAAAAGTGGATCCTGTACGATAATCGGAAACGCTCATCGCAATGGCTGAACCCTGGCGAACCAGCCAAATCCTGCCCCAAGCGAAAATTGACTCAAAAAAGTTACGCTCACAAGTAACTTTTTATAAGATGATTTACGGTCGGTTTCAATGACCTATCTACCAATAACTATTTGTTACAAACGTCGTCATTAATCACTTGCCAGTTTTTCGCGATAGAAATATGACGTTTTTAACAAATAGTTTTTGATTGAAACGGGCCGTTAAATGAAGAACAAACCTGTTATTTTTCTATTATTTTACAGCTGTTTGTACATACAACAGCTGTATAAACTAAATAGACATAGAATGCCATAGTCTGTGTTATATTTAAAGCTATTAGAATGAACTAAATAACATACTCTATGAATATCTCTCATATTTCTATTCTGAAAATGCGAGCTACTCCAAAACCTATTATCCTGAAAGCGAATTTAAAAATATTCCATTTTAAAATATATTTCAACATCTTGCCTTGCATTCCCATTGAATATAATCCTTTGTATTGAACAAAACAAAACAAAATTATAATATGATTATTGAAATACGTGAGTTCTGACATACAAAATGAAATGCTTTTTGATACAAACGCAAAATGAGACTTTTACTCGACTGCTCTAGAAGGAGGGTTGTGTTTTTCGAGTGCATGTTTGTATGTATATTTCTTTGGTACGCCCTAGCTTTTAGTGCCTAAACGGCTTGTCGCATTTGAGCTTGATTTCATTAGATTTGTCTTAGGGTCAATTCACACCTCGACGATACGCTACGCGGCGGCTCTGCATGTTTAAGGTAGCTATTCAAAATTGAATTTTATTTAACTACACAAAATATACACGTTTCATATGACATCAGTCAAACAGGGCACACCTTGATATTGGAACTTTTACAATGAAACTTGTGTCTTCTTGTGTAAGTAATAAAGTTCAATTTTGAATCGCTATCTTAAACATGAAGCGGCGCCTCGCGTCGCATATCATCGCGGTGTGAATTGACCGTCAGGATGTAGATGGTTTTAAATCAATCATTACATTTTCAATTCAAGTATTTCTGCAATTTCTGCTTGGGCTGGTACGTACCGACTTCAAAAATAAGAAGATTCAGTAGAGAATATATTATATAGCCAACATGTCTATAGTATATTATAGTCTATGTAAATTTCGAAGAATTCCCTCGTTTCCTCATGGGGATTCAAGAGTAATTGAGGACCACCAGGTCTACACCAAGGTGTCAAAAGGACAAACTTTGGGGTAAAGGCTGAGCAACAAAAAAATAATTTTGAAAATCGGTCCACCAACGCCGGAGTATTCGTGGAACATACAAAAACCGGCCGGGAGCACGAGTCGAACTCGCGCACGGAGGGCTTAGCACGTTAAAAATCTCGTTTACTGTATGTATATTTATTTGATTCCATTTTTAGTATTAGTTGTTATAGCGGCGACAAAAATGCACCATCTGTGAAAAATTCAAGTGTCTAACTATCACGGTTCATGAGGTACGGTGACAGACGGACAAAAAAACGGACGGACAGCGCAGTCATAGTAATAGTGTCCCGTTTTACCCTTTGGATACGGAACCCTAAAAAGAGATATTCAAGCGTGAAATATATTATAACCGCCTCCTTTTTGGGAGTCGGTTAAAAATACAGAATATCAAACATTCAACACAAAAACATATTAAAACATCCTTACCGGGACGTTCTTAAAAACAAATTTGATTACACCTATAGTCCGTTCAGAGTTATTCAACATCTAACAGGACCTTTATGCCGACGACGTAAGGACGATTCTCATACGCACTCCGAAGTAAAATAACTCGGAACGGACTGTACAAGGTAAATAAAATTTGGCCACAAGATGGTGGCCAAGTGGCCGATTCAAGATGGCCGACACATTACTTAATGGCGCCATTATAAAGGCCAAAGGAGAGCTTTCAATTTGGGAACACTCTGTATAATTGTTTACAGTCATTAGTTCGTTATTCGTGGCCAACTCATGGCGATTGTTTTTAAGTAATTGCTTGTTATAAAGGTGAGTAATAATTGTAATACAGCCTTAGTAAATCCTATAATAACCCCCACACAGATTTCGGTGACGGTGGCCGGTTTCATTGAATCCAGGCCAGTGACGCAGGAGTAATTTTATAGTGCCCAAGTGCGTGCGCAGTGCACAAGAGCACTCTCTGCTCCTTTACTCTCGTAACCCAGTGGGACGGATATCCGACACGACTGGCGAGAGATCAGGCACAGGTCCGACTTTTACACGCCCATTCGACGCATGGATCATCTTTCTTGTCCGACAATCAGGTGATCGGTCTGCATTGTCCTAACCAAACTTGGAAACAACATTTTTTTGTTGTTCTAACGCGCGAATCGAACCCATGATCTCCGAGTCGATAGCCAAGCTCCAACCACTAGATAGACGGAGGCTGTTAACCGAACAGTATACGATATATATGTAGGCATAGGCCTAGGTATGACGCTGTCGATTGAATCAGTAAGAACGGATCGGTATTTCGGGCGTAGTAGTGTTTCGTCCATTTTATCAATATAATTATTAATAATCATTGTATTATTAGTTAAGTATTCGTTGTATTATTAAATTAAATTATTAAAATAAACATGTTACTATCTGGTGCCCGCAACTTCTTTTGCGCGGAACTGAGCGAAAAGAAACTCTATTTTTTTAAAGTAGCCTAAATTATTTCTTATAACATCAGCTATCTGTTAGTAAAAGTCCATTGAGAATTGGTCCAGCCGTTTCAGAGATTAGCCGGAACAGACAGATAATAAAATATTTTTTTAACCGTAATTAATTTACCGTATAAACTTTCAAATGCATTAAGTGAAAAGCTGCTAATTTATATTTACAAACGGACACTCTCGTTTTATTTCTACACAAAGCATAATAATCTATACATACATATAGATTCTTCATTTATAAGTAAAATCCTGAGTTCTTTTCCCTCATACTATATGTAAAAGCATATTACATACGCATAAAGAGTATGAGGGTCAGTTCACACCGCGACGATACGGGTGGCGATGCTGCATTTTTAAGATAGCTATTCAAAATTGAACTTTATTGACTACACAAAAAGATACACGTTTCATATGACATCAGTAATACACTGCGCATGCGCTGTGCAGCGCGGTGCAACCCGACATTTGAACTCTTCCAATGAAACGTGTATCAAATTGTGTAATGAATATAAAAGTTACATTTTTAATAGCTATCTTAAAAATACAGCGCCGCGTCGCCTATCGTTTCGTTTTCGTATGAATTGACCCTGAGCGAAAAGAAGTAAGGATAATATTTTATAATATTTGTATTTGACTGTACATTTACTAATTGAGCCTTCTCGACAAATATGAGTCCAACGGAAAAAGCAAAACCCAATGGAACCCAATAAAAATATTGCAGACTTTTAAAAAGCGTAGACAGTCCATTTGAAATTTTGGCCACTTTTTTCCGAAGCCAGACAAACATAAATAAGGCCAATAATTATTTTTACCCACTTAAACATAATTGTTGTAAGACAATGTTTAGAGTATTATTGTGGCATTATTAATTTGTATATTTAATATGATATTGATGAACTTTATGTTATAATACTAGATATTGACCGCGAATTCGTTCGCTAAGAGAAATCTCCAGGAGAACCGTACATTTCACCACGATAAAAAGTAGCCTATGTCCTTCCCCGTGGTCTAATGTAAATGCCAAATTTCATCAAAATCGGTCCAGTAGTTTCGGAGTATATTCAGTGCAAACAAACAAACAATTTTTTTTTCTGTATAATATTAGTAGGTATAGATTAAAATACCTAGTAATCTAGGTATCACAGTAAAGTTTTATATATAATAACAATAATATCTATGAACGCTTCCACACCACGTCAATCTGGTCCTGTACTAAGTATCCGAGGAACTTGTACCATAGGTACCAGACAATGGAAAAATATTTAATACTTATAAACAATACACATATTTAAAAAAATATATTATAGTAGACCCAGGAACGCAGGAAAACTTTTTGTGCCTTCGGCGGGATACCAACCCGCGACCTCCGGCTTATGCGCCGACGCCCTAACCACTGAACCACAGGGTCGGTCATAGTTTAAAGTTATTTGCTCAATAAATAATAATTAATTAATAATACAAAAGTGTTAATAATATTTGTACATGTTGTTTGGTAGAACTTAGTCAATCCGTGAAATTTAGAACCGGGGGATAAAGACAAAATATTATTCTGATATATTTGCCATTTTGTATTTTATAATGAGGGTGTTTGATATTTTTTCTGCCGCCTGGGGGGCAGACGCAACGCACACAAAGCGCCATCTGGTGGCGTAAGTGGTATCAAAAACGGTCAATAAGAATTTTCGATTCTTTTTCAGTCACCAGGCGGCGCTTGGTAGCCCGACGGTCCTTGTCGTGTCAAAAAGCTGTCAGATGTCATGAATTTAAAAACCCTCATTTTCCTAAACTACAAAATGTGACAAATATGACGTACATGTACAGTTGAACCACGTTACTAATGTCTATCGTGAATCGTCGTCTTACATAGGTACATCGAGTGTCACCTTCAAAGAAAGAAACAAAGATTGCCGAGACACATTAACAAGGTGGACGTACTGTTTGTAGTTTCTTCTGATTTAAATATTAGAGAAAAGTTGTCTGTTAATTAGGTTTGCGGACGATAATTTTACGTGACAACGTTATCACAAGCCGAACGCTTAGGCCGATCGTGCCTCTCTATCGCCTGTTCCGCGCTCTCGCTTGCACGCTCTGCTCAGACAGAACGTGACAATCAGGTGGAACGTGACAATCGGACGTTATGACGTTATCATACGTGCACGCACATTCACATATTATTACAATATAGAAATAATTTTTTTGCCGGCTCTGTCCATTTTAGATCTGTCGAATATAATTCAAAACCGAACCGCTAACGAAATTGTGAGCGTTCTCTTTGATGCGATCCAAATTAATATTTAAATTGATTAATATAAAGGTAAGGAATCGATACTCGATATACATTACAATATTAATTGGTTTGATCCTGTCGTCGTCTTTGCATCAATTTTAAATATTTATAGAAATACTAGCTTTTGCCCGCAGCTTCCCGCGCGTGGGAGAGTGTTCGTGGCGAAAAACTTCTATAGCAAATATACCTGCAATATAGTAAAGGCACAGGGTTAAAATATATACTTTATAATAAATTTTCACACGTACTTTTTAATTTTAAGACATCTCCTAGATATAATCTCCTAGATAAGGTTAATTATATTACATCCGTCTAAATAGCTTCAGAAAATACCACTTCATATCTGATCCTCTTTTAAACATAGAACGGGTATAGTAACCTATCCTTGAAAGATATAAATATCTATGCCATCGCGGACTTTTTTGTAGATATATAAAAGAGTAACAATCACACCATACATTGGTTTTGTTATAAATTATCTCCAACGGGTTAGGTTAGGTTAAGTTAGTTATTAACCTTAACAAATGATTATCAACCTAAACCTTCCTAAGAAACCACTCTGTCGGTAAATGTAAATCCTTTGACATGAAAATCCTTTTAGTAGGTTTTTGAGACTATCGCGAACATGTAGACAGACAGACTCGGCAGGGCACTTAAGTATCCTATGTCCGTCTGTTGGTTCTAAGATACCTCCACACCAATTTTCAACCAAATCGGTTCAGCCGTTCTTGAGTTATAAATAGTGTAACTAACACGACTTTCTTTTATATGTATAGATTAGGAACAGTAGTAGTTAGTGCACGGTAAATACAATGACCTCTGTAGCTCAGTGGTTGAACGCGTTGGTGCTAAAGCCGGGGGTCGCGGTTCGAATCCCACCGAAGGAACAAACAGTCTTCTGTGTTCCTGGGTCATGGATGTGTATTAAATAGGTGTATATATGTATGATTTAATAAAAAATTAAATATAATATGTATTGTGGTATTATGTAAATTATGTATCACCCCACGATCGCTCGGTCGGAGACCCCTTTGGGGCATCCACTCATACCCACAGTTTAATATTAAAGTATTCAATATACTTCACGTTGTCTAGTCCCCCGTAACGTATGTTTTTTTGTTTGCATTGAGTTTGTTTTTTTTGTTTGCATTAAAACTATTTTTATGAAATTTTGCCACAGATATAAAGTATACCACGGGGAAGGAAGGAGGCTACTTATTATAGCGGCATAATGTATGGTTCTTTTGAGAGTTCTTTTAGCAGGTACGAAGACACGGGCAACATCTGGTTTTATATAATATGCCACTTATCTACCAAATTAAAGTCACCGACCGGACTGATGCCACGGCCGTACAAAAAACTGACGTGAAATAACACTTGCTTGGCGGTCTTTTATTCACCACAATGGTTTGTAATATTCAGACGCGTAGCAAAAACTTCGCAATCCTTTCTTAGAAAAATTATGCAAGCGGAGGTGTACGAAATTTGGCACGGTTAAAGTTTATGTCCATAAAGGTGTGCAGAAAGCTTATTATATTTTTCATAATGCTTAGAAACATATAAAATAAAAAAATTAAAAGTTACACACACTACTTCAAATTAATATATCACACTACCATGCGTTTGTATATTAATAGGAAGTGTTGGTTTGGTTCGCGATTTTCCTATGCCGCGCCAGTTCTTCCTGCCGCCGGGCCAGTTCCCGAACCGGTGGTAGGCATCATGTAGACCGACGTTCAGAAACTGTATAATAATACCAGCTTTGAATCAAATCATTGTTGACTTTGACAATCTTTCTTTCACACTCCTTAAACAACATAAATTAAACAAACATATTGTTATTGTGTGTGTGTGTGAGGCAAAATAACCCTAAAGTTTAAAATATAAATAATTATTGTCGAATTTTGACCACTAGGCAACCTTTAGTATCAATCAACATATCCGCGGTACACCTGACTCGCAATACCGAAGGAGCAACAAGTGCGTTCCTCCGTTCCCCACAGGTCCTCAAAAATATAAAACAGAAAAGTTTTTAAGCTCCATAACGATATTTTCATCCCACGAAGCTTAATATAATAGGCGTTCTGTGACAAAAATGAAGGGCAGGCGAAAAATTAAAAAAAAAAAGACTTTTGAATAATGAATTGTTAAATACTGTTCCACTCTCATTATTTCGACCGACTTGTAAAAAACATGATTCATAGGAATAATTTGTGACTTGTAGATAAGGGAACATGTCCATACTAAGTGACTTTTTGGCATGGGGGGAGGCATAGACGTATATATTATAGATATGTTATTGATTGTACAGTAGGTTCTTGGTGGAAATTCATGTTTCACAGTAATAATACACAGGACTTCTTGCACTATTTCCACTTTAACAAGTATTTTACATTAATTTTAATATATTACACGACCGGATTCGACAAAGTCATCATCAGGTGTAGGTGACTTTGTCGAAACCGGTCGTGTAATATATTAAAATTAATGTAAAATACTTATTAAAGTGGAAATAGTGCAAGAAGTCATGTGTGTTATATATTATAGAAGAGACATGTCGAGGCAAGAACTGTCTCCACTTACACTTTACTTACTTTTGGGCATTTTTGGCCATTTTGACATTTGAGGTATGGTGAAATCAAGATAGCGTAACTTGAATATAAAGATTTGTTCCGTCAAACGAACGTCATAGTCCATATCCTTCGTTTTAAAATCTTTGGGGGTTTCAAAGTACTACGCTTAACCACCGGGTGGGGGGAGGTGTTTTAGGCTTTTGTCACCTTATAGTCAACACAAAGAAAATCTCACGCAACGGCCATTGGTACTTACACCTGATAAGGAAGGAGGGGGGGGGGGTCTCGGCATATACTACAGATGGTCACCAAGGGGGTAGGGTAGGGGTTTTAAAAATGGCTAAAAATTGGTCATGTATTATGGGTACGTTCCCTAATATGTATCGTTAATGTGAGAGGTGTTTTTGCAACAACAGACACGCAAGCTTATCACAACTTATAGTAAGTTCTATAATAATATACTCTTTCGAGACACATTTAACCCGTAAGGCTAGATAAGACAATGCGATTATGTCCATAAGGGCTTCACAGACGGCGAAGATACTATAATATTTTATCTTAATATGCCTGGATATATTTCGTATAATATGAAAATATATCTTAGCCGTTTTCGATAGTTCATACAAACTGTGTAGAAAGCGATTACCGTCGCCCATGGTAAATGTTATAGTATCTTCGTCGTCTATGATGCCCTTCAGCGATGCTTATGTCAAATCCTATATGTTTTTGTTTTCGAACTTCGTCGTCGCAATTACCGATGGCAACTTGGCTAAAGGCTCAAGTTATTAATCACAACCGTTATTTTTTCACCACAAGGAGACATAGTAGTGGTGATAATGATGATGATGATGATGGCTCAGAAACAAAACAACCGCTGAGTTAAAATTGTTAACTGTTTAGTGGCCGCTAACGAACGGTGTCGAGTGTCAGACACCTCACATATATGTCATATACGTAACGTTACATAGTAGAAAACTACAAACATAGTTCATCAACTGTCAACATCACAATATTATTATGTTCTAGCCATGATTTCAAAACTCAAGATAGGCTATGACGTACATTTGACAGAACAAATCTTCTTACCAGAAATAGTTACGCCATCATGATTTCACCATACCTCAAATGTCAAAATGGCCTCGTCTCGATCAACCCCAAAAGTGGTGGCATTTAAGTGAGGACAGTTTTTGCCTCGACCTACCTCGTCTATCCTACTACTATTATAAATGTGAAAGTTTGTGAGGATGGAAGGAGGGATGGATGTTTGTTACTCTTCCACGCGAAAACTACTGAGCGGATATCGATGAATTTGGTATGGTAGTAGTTTAAGCTCTGGTTTCAAATATAGGCTACTTGTTATCCCGAAAAAGTACAGTGTTCCCGTGGGATGCTGTATTTACGCGGGCGGAGCTGCGGGAAATAGCTAGTAATATATACGTCTATGTGTAGGTACTAGCTGGATTCTGGAGTCCGAAACTTCGTTTGTGTAGAGCTCAAGAAAACGGAACCTTGTTTTTTTAAACGGAACCCTAAGATAAAAGTTGCCTATGTTACTCCTTATAACATCAGCTACCTGCCAGTGAAAGTCCGGTATCGGACACACAGATGGACAGACAGGCGGAAATTTTAAAAATAGATGTTTTGGTGTAGGTACCGTATAAATTATCATATTATACATTTTGTGCAAAGCTGTTAATTTGAAATTACAAACAAACACTTCAATTTTATTTGCCTATTTGTATATTTGTATGTATAGATATTTTATTGTGATATGCCTATTTCCGTATTATTATTAATTTTGTCTAAGATTCTCATCCCTAGGCGACCCTCTATTTAAAATTATGTATTTACCAAAGAAAAATTATTTATTAGATACAGTTGTCCCGACACACGCTGTCGTGTCTATATCTACACCCACCAACCTACTGACACAGAGTAGAAAATATACTTACGTACAGAGAAACAGCTTTCACAGAACGATCCAAATCGATGCAAATTTGAAAACTTTGACGTACCCTTTAACGGCCCACAATTTTTCCACACAATCGTGGACACACAGTAGTGCAATCAAATTGAAAGCTAACTATGTAGCTATTTATCTATTCCTCTTTCTTTAATCTGTGCTACTGGGGCCGGTAATTTTTTTTAATAAAGCAAACAGGTAAACTAATCACGCCTATAAATATTAAGGTGACCTGATCCTTCAGTATTCAAAATTCGAAAATTATGACGTAACTTTTAATAGGCTACCTACCCTACGTATAAGCTGAGCTTAGTTTATACCGTTTATAGATGCGGGGTCCTCCTAAATATATCTGCGTGTCAGGAATAGGGATGCCAGACGTCCTGTATTTCCCCGGACGTCCCGTATTTCCCGGGACGTCCCGTATTTTAGGTATTATTTAAAACGTTACGCCGGGACAATTGCTGTCCCGAAAAACGAGCGATATATGGTTATAAAATACTGAGTACTCACGCACACAATGTTCGCAATATCCCATTAAATATATAGCTCGAGCGCGCTAAACCTAATCAAAATATTATGTTGAAACTCGATCGATCCTCAAAAATTGAATGTGTCATAAATTATTATTTTTTGCCCCGGATAAAAAAAGGAAATGCCGAATTTTTTGGCTGACTTAAACAGTTGTCCCCTTTAAGCTGTAAAAAAAATCTGGCAACCCTAGTCAGTAACATGAACCTATCCGGCCAGTCACGGGAGGGACAGGCCAGGGCGAAGGGATCATGCATTACGCATCACCGACTTGGACGACGACGACTTGGAGTATCTTTTATTATATCAAATTATTGGTCCTTGAACAAGTGTCAGCTTTGTCATCCTTCATCATCATCAGCACCATCGAATGCGAAGAAAATAAATTGCACTTACATGTTAAGTTATATAAATAAATAAATAACCCACATGAGCAGATTAAAAAATAAGTTGTGTAATAAAAGAAGACCGAACATCGCAAAATATATACAGACGAGAGAACATAATATTACTTATAGCTCAAATACTAGCTGACCCAAAAGACTTTGTTCTGTCTTATGTATGAACTGGAATAAATAAATAACTACCTACACTTACAACCTACACCTACAACCTACACATAATACCTACACCTACGACCTCCACATACTACTCACACATACTACGTACATCCTACACATACTACGTACAACCTACACTTACAACCTACACCTACAACCTCCACATACTACGTACATCTACAACCAACACCTACAACCTACACCTACACCTACTGCCTACACCTACATTCTACAATCTACAACTATAATATACACATACAACCTACACGTACATTCTACAAACAACACCTACAACCTACACCTACTGCCTACACCTACATTCTACAAACTATAACATACACATACAACCTACACGTACATTCTACAAACAACACCTACTATCTAACTACGTATTTTTTTTTAATAAAATCATAAAATAATAATAAAAATGTTCAAAAACTAAAAAAAACTTTAAATCTACTCGTCTATAATCATACGTCTTTATTCTACTCTTAGACAGTAACTAGTACATTTATCTATTAAATACTGTTAGTTGTGATAATACGAAATAGTAGGTATAAAAAATAATTGTAAAAAATAAAACTAGGATATTCTATAATAATTTATAAAACCGAGGGCGACCATGCTAGGCCATTACGTACCTACTGGAATTGAGTTGTTAATAACGATAATATTAAATTATAGTTTATACAGAAGTGTTAAAAATATAGTAGCTAATCATGATTGGGGTAAGTAAGTACAATTTCACATGCAAAACAAAGATAATGTTTAAGAATCAATGTCAAAAAATATGTAAAAATATTACGCTTTACGTACAATCATTATAAGGGTTAGTTCACCGCGACTATACGCGGCGCTGCATTTTTTAGGTTGCTATTCGAAATTAAACTTTATTCACTACATACGAATATACACGTTTTATTGCACGAGCAGCGCCGCACGAGCAGAGCAGCTCGCAATTCGATCTCTTGCAATAAAACATCTCGGTGTGAACCGACTCTTCTTTATATTATACGATGGACACTCGCCAACCAATACAACATATTAATAAGCTACCCAAATTCGACTTTGAGTTCATTGAATAAACCCTAAGGTTCAGTTCACACCGCGACGATACGTGACGCTACAATTTTAAGGTAGCTCTTCAAATCAAAATTCAAATCAAAAAGATACGTTTGATATGATATGAAAAAGACACTGCACATGCGCTGTGCAGCGTGGTGCAACCTGATATTCGAACTCTGACAATGAAAAGTGTATCTTCTTTTGTAATGAATAAAGTTCAATTTTGAATAGCTATCTTGAAAATGTAGCGCCATGTCGCGTATCGTTCGGTGTGCATTGACCCTAAAATGCGAATGCCCGAATGGGTCGAATGGTTATAGAGGTTAGATTTATGGGCCCCATAATTTTTGACCTTTGATTATAACCGTATCCTTCCCCAGATCGGGGTCAAGTAAAGATCTGGGATAGATAAAATATAAGTGTAATAAATAAAAATGCAAAGGGTAAATTCAATGTTTTGCAGGGTTTGAATTTAAATGAAGATTGGCTTAGGTAACTCTGTATTTTCTGAGTTAATCTTAAATCAAACACTGACTTCCTTTTTTCGACGCCTCGGTGGTATAATAAAAAACCGGTGAAGTGCGAGTCGGTCTTGCGTACGAAGGCTTCCGTACAAAGGGCGAAAAATCACGCTTGTTGAAGGGAGGCCCTTAAATATTTGTTTTATTCTGTTTTCAGTATTTGTTGTTATGGCGGCAACAGAAATACATGGTCCCGTTTTTCCCCTTTGGGTACGGAACTCTCAAAATATTTGGTACAAATCTACAGATTAGATTAGTTACTACAGTATGGTCCCGGGAAATAAATGTTTAGCAGTTTGATCGTACTCATAATTTGAAGCATATTTCACGTACGGTCAAGAAATACTCACATGACATCAGAAATATATCTGGGACTGATTACGTTTTTCCAAGCCACCCATTGTGTGGCGTGGCGACTCGATACCTCGCCACGTTGCCACGCCAACACGTTTCAAGGCATCCTCGATGATAAGATACCTCTGAGCCTCTCGATCACGCAGCTCTTGACGAGTTCAGAGGGTCAAGCCCAAGGGCGAACATAAGACGAACTCAAAAACAGCCCTTTGCAAAGTTTAAGCGTAAAAATTAAAAAAAAAAACAAACGCTCAAGTCAGACTCGTACAAAACGGCAAAACTCAACGTTTGTGTATGGAACACTTAAACATTTATTTAATTCTGTTTTCTGTACATGTTGTTAAAGCGGCAACGGAGGTACATAATCTGTGAAAATTTTAATTGTCTAGCTACCACGGTTCATGAGATACAGCTTGCTGATAGACAGACGTACGGATAGCGGAGTCATAGTAATGGGGTTCCGTTTTTTACCTTTTGCGCGCGGAACCCTAAAAAATGCTATTACATATTTACAAAAGGCCGTAAGAGAAGTTAGTACAATTTTTTTGTACCTTTGGCGCCCTGTAAGAATTGGCCCACCGCGCAAACTAGCAGGTATCCATACGTACATTGTACACAACTAATACTACAATATTACATACATTTTATCAGTAAGAATATAAGGGGAGTCCTGCGGGCCTGGGATCTCAGTCCAACCTCACAAAGCTTTCCAATTAGATCGGCCATTTATATTCAAAAATGCACCAGTATTTGATCGGCAAATGTTAAGCTCATTAGCTCTGTTTGAGTAGGTGATCTATATCCGATAAAGAGTAATGAACACGTATATATTTCGCTCTGTTTAATAAGTTATATAATATGAGAGAAAGAGAAGAATAAAGATCAATAAAAATTAAAATGTTTGATGATTTACAAAGAGATTCTGTTGACCTTTCTTGTTAATATAATGTAACTGAAATAAAGTCAACGACACTATTTATTATAAATATTTTATGCTTATCTAGGTTCTAGATAAGCAGCACACACTTAAATATTAGGTCATTACATATGAAATTGGCGTTTTGTAAAGGAGGAACATAAAGTCGATTTTTTTAAAACTTATTATATTTATTTAATCAAAGTATATACCATTGCTATCTATGCACTGTTGCTATCTCATAGGATAGATAGTTCATCGATTCCTTTAGTAAAAAACCATTCGGACAGGAATCAATAAAATCTTTGAAAGCGCTTTGGACTGCCCCATCGGAGTTGAATTTTTTCCCTTGCAAGAAATTATCCAAATTTCGAAAGAAATGGTAATCCGTTGGAGCAAGGCCCGGGGAGTACGTAACGTTGGATGTCTTAGACATTCCAATTGTAGATGCTCTAATTTAGTAGCCGTCTGTTGTGCAGTGTGTGGTCTAGCGTTTTCCTGAAGCAGCAGTAGCCTAGAGCGAACGACCAACCTCGGTTATTTAGTACCTAGCTTTTCCATCATGATTTGCAGTTGCTGGCAATAGACATCTGCCGTAATCGTCTGGGCAGATTAAAGAAAGCTGTAGTGAACGACACCGGAACTAGTCCACCAAACGCTCATAAGTATCTTTTTTTGAGTAAAGCTTGGGGCAGGCTTTGGCTGGTTCGCCAGGGTTCAGCCATTACGATGAGCATTTCCGATTATTGTACAGGATTTTCATCACAGGTAATGATTCAATTTAAAATCCCTTCATTATTGTGCCGGTTAAGTAATGTAACGCAGCAGTCGACGCGCGTTTGTCGGTTTGCTGCACTCAATTCATGAGATACCCACCTTTCAAGCTTTTTCACCTTCCCAATTTGCTTCAAGTGGATTAGAATAGTTTTATCACTTACACCGCAGCCTGCAGATAACTCGGACGTGGTTTGCGATCCGCTTCCACAATAGCCTATTCTTCATAACTTAACTTTGGTCTCCGGCAGTCCACTGGGCTTGTTCTGCAGGTCGAAATTTCCAGAACAAAAACGTTAGAACCAAAAACGCACTGTGTTTTCTTTTGCGACACCGTCGCCATACATATCATTAATCGATCGAGCCGTTTCTGCAGCACTGGTGCCACGGTGGAACTCGTACTCGAAAATAATACAATATTTCAAGTTTTCCATTTTGTAAACAGAGAGACGCAAAGAAAAAACCAAAAGAGGAAAAAACAAATGATTGACAATTTTCGAAACACAAATGCATGAGTACGTAGTGGTATCAATTTGAAATTGGAATTCCTAACCAAAGAAGATATATTTGAGATCAAAATGGCCAGTACGACAAAAAGCCAATTTCATATGTAAGGACCTAATATTAATAATATTATGTATGGCCAGTGTCAAGTATCAACAGACACTTCAACTTTATTTATTTGTATTGTATGTGTGTATGTATATATATTTTGTAACTTTTGAATCATATTTTTTACTGATGACATTTACAATTTGAACCACAACAAATAAGGTTTAACCAAACCTAAAATAATTATTATTAGCGTTTAAACTAAGCCTAAGTTAATGCGAAAGGTTTAAACTACACCTAAACTGAAGATTAAGGATTAATCCGTTTTATTTTCAGTTAAATTAGTCTAATAGTTTTAATTTCAAGTAAAGTAAAAACAAATTTAATAAAATTATATGTTTTAAGTTTTGATTTACACGCCTGCTAATATTGTGTAGGAGAGAACAATATTTTGTTTGTCGTTGAAATTTTCTGAATGTGACAATCCTACACACTGTTGGTGTCTCATTATAGATATAAATAAATCATGTAAACTAACCCTAAGCTCATCATTAAGGTTTATTCCAAACTGAACAAGTTTTAATTCAGCCGAGGCACTCGTTATTGGAATTATACGGTCTCAGTGGACGATTTGCACAGAATGAAAACGCTAAGGGCCCTTCACTGGCATATGAGGTACTGACGATCTAACGGCGATAGGGTGGTGACATACTGATAGCTACGAAAGTGACATACTGACGGCTGGGGTTTAGGTGGTGACGAACAGACTGTTATGGGGGATTCACACGGGTGATTAAAGCAGCACGTTTTTTGCCGCACGGTAACAATCGACCGTCTAAGTTGAAATTCGGAGAGGTCGCAAGTGACCAAATTGCCGTTTAGACGGTCTAAGTCATCGGTGTAAATCCCGAAACCGGGTCGCGCGACCCACAGCTTAGTATGAATAAGTTCATGGAGCATCAAAAAGCACGCGATCGGCGGGCGTGGACATAGAACGTGGCCATACAACATAGAAAGTGGTGGCGGAGATCGTAAGGCAATCTATCATAAGGTAGTTCTTACCGCGTGTGGAGAGTAAGGGTAATGACATACTGACAGTGGATAAGATGTGACATAAGCATATCAGTGGTCCTAGCAGGAACATTTGACAGCGGCATAAACGTAACGTCATCGAATGAGAATGGTATGAAAATCTGTCAAAATCTCATGATTTTGTCATCAGCGGCCATACAAATTTCATTCGATAGCGTTACGTTTACGCTGCTGTCAAATGTTCCTGCTAGGCCCCCTGTACTGACGTACTTCCTGGTGATTTCCCACTTGCTCTAAATAATATTAGCAGTAGTCAGTTTATATAATAATCTCTCTAGTTTATATAACAATATGACTGACATGAAAAAAAACATTAATACAAATCTATATAAATAAAAATGAATTACCGACGTGTTTGTACGCGCATAACTTTCAGACGACTGCGCGAAATTGGATAAATCTTTCTTTTATGTGTTCGTTATTGTCAGGAGAAGGTTTGTATGAAAAAAAAAGTAAAATTATTCTATTTCTATTCTATTAGACAACAAAAATATGGCAGTACGAAGTTCACCGGGTCAGCGAGTGGTTTATATTTCAATAATGGAAGAATAATTTCCTCCTTCATAAGTGTATCTAATCCTCATACCATTAGATACACTTATGTATATTGGTACTAACCAATATACATAAGTGTAGGTATCTAATATAATAATAAGTTATAAATTATTATTATTCCTATAGCATGGAATACAAAGAAGCAAGAATAATAATTTCAAACTGTATTTACTAAAATGAAATTAGGAGCATCTGAAATTTAAAAAAAAAATAGTTTTGAATTAATCACAAGGAGTATGTTTATAGGGAAAATTACATATTTTTGACTAATCTAGCTTATAAACTAACAGTAACATCAATTTAACAGAGCAGATAAATCGCCTGATAGAAACGATAACTGCTTTAGTACTCGTAAATACTACATTAAAAGTTAAAAACCTTATAGTACCTATATTTAACCAAATAAATTTAGATTTCAATTTTAACTTGCAAATCCGTCAGCAAGTGATCACCCCAATACTCACTTATGCTAAGCGCGTTTTTGCTACCTGAAAACAGAAACGCTTTTAAACCTTATTTTCATTCCAACAATGATTAAAACCTAGAAATGCTCTAAGAGGCAAGGTCATTATGCGATGGGATTTAATTTCTATTTAAGCTAAGTATTCTAGAAAAGATTTGTAGCAGTAGGTATTATAGAAAAAGTTGCCGCTCGACCAGGCATAAGATGAAAATCGCTTAGCAGCGCCGATAAATCGTACACACTCACACACGTGCAAATACGTAGTTCAACCACGTCTGCATCGTTGCGGTCATATTTTTGTGCTTAAATATTTTGGGGCGTTCTGATGCAAAGAAAAATGTTTAGAAACTGGTCGAGCAGGAACTTTGTCAATAATATATCTATAGATTCTACTTAGTACCTGGGCTACATAAAATGGGGATTTTTCTTAATTTTTTTATATAATAATATTATGTTAACTATAATTTGTTCCTTGATAGTCCCTAACACTTCTAGCGTGTTTCTCAAATAACTTTCAAAGTAATAGAGCTATCGGCATCTAAAACTTCCCCGGGGTAGGGTAGCCGAAAGGCTACGGAAGCGGTCGAACGAAACCGGTTATTTACGAAGTAGTTTTTTTTTTTTCTTGTGTATTTGACAATGTTATAGCACTGATTCGACATTGACGTTTATATTCGGCAATTTCAGAATTCATTCGGCTGCCCTGCTCGTGGTGGTTACATCAATAACACCTGTAATTAGAAATTACTAGTGTTATAATTATATTATAACACTAGTGATTACTATCAGATCAATAAGTGGTAGGCATCATGTAGACCGACGTTTCAGAAAGTGTATAAAAATACCTATTTTGAATAAAAAAATTGACTTTGAAAGTTATAACACTAATGATTAGTGTTATATTAGCATGCAAATATTATGTTTTTCGAATAAAAAAAAATACACAGATTTGTATTTGTAAATATGTAAGAATACAATTAATCAGAGATATTATATTTAGGAATAATTACTCATATCTCTACATAATATTGTAATTTAGATGTAATAAGGAGTGATTTATTAAACGATTTAAGAGATCCGTGGCCTAGTGGGTAAGCTGTTTGATTCGCACTCGAGAGAGTGCAGGTTCGATTCCCTGGTTGTGGCGTGTACCAATGAGACTTTTTCAGATCTCAAGTACATTATACGGACGCTCTAACGGTGAAGGAAAACATCGTCAGGAAACCTGCACGTGGTTGGCCCCAGACGTATAGACCAGTCATTCCTCTGGACTAGGCTGACTCTGGACTGTATACGATATTTAAAAAACCAACTGTCCCAGGCACTACAGTATTTCAAGAGTGGTTACTTGTTTGTACAATACTGTATAAATCATCCAATAACGGATACAAAGGCCTAAGTTTTTCTTTTTAAACGATTTATTAGTGACTAGCTTTTTCCCGTGGCTCCACCCGCGTAAATATACTATCGGGTATACCGCGGGAATACTGTACTTTTCAGAGATAAAAAGTAGCCTATGTTTTAATCCAGACCCTAAACTACTACAATACCAAATTTCATAAAAATCCGTTCAGTAGTTTTTGAGTGAAAGAGTAACAAACATCCATTCATCCATCTTCTCAAACATTCACATTTATAATACGAGGGCGGCACTGAAAATTTCGGGAATCAAGGAAGTGACACAACATTATTATTTAAAAATGTATTTATTGCTTTTCGAAGTATTCTCCGCGAAATTTGACACATTTTTCCATAGATTGGACCAATCATTGAAGCAACCATTCCATTCGGAAGTTGGGGTCTCCAAAATGGCCGTTTTGTAGGCGTCCACAGCTTCTTCAGGTGATGAAAATCTCTGACCACGCAATTCATTCTTTATTTTAGGGAAAGTATAGAAATCATTAGGGCTTAGGTCGGGGCTGTACGGCGGATGGTCTAATAATTCTATAATTTCTTGCTCTAAAAACTCTTTTGTTCTGTGCGCGGTGTGAGAACTCGCATTGTCGTGATGGAGGATGATGCGGCGGTTGCAGTTCTCTTTACGGAGTTCAGAAACGACCTGTGACAAACAAATGTTAGCATACTATTCTCCATTAACCGTTCTTTGTCCCTCAAGAGGAATAGTCGCAACATGGCCGGTTTCGGAGACAAACGTGGCCACCATTTTTTTGCAACACTCCGTGAACGAACAATTTTTGTTGGCTTTAACTCATTTTCGAACACCCAAACTCGTGACTGGTTTTTTGTTTCGGGTTCGTACGCGTATATCCAGGATTTGTCATCTGATACGATGTTGTATACAGCATTTGAGGATCCTGCGTGGAATCTTTCGAGAGTTCTGACGCACCAAGTAACGCGAGCCGCTTTTTGCTCTTCACAGAGCAAATGCGGTATCCATCGGGAAAACAACTTTTTTACACCTAATTTTTCATGCAAGATTATTTGTATTTGACTCATGCCAATGTAGACATTGTTGCCTGAATTTCGCGGTATGTCACATGTCGATCTTCCTCAATCAGCTTACGCACAGCATCAACGTTTTCTTGGGTGACTGCAGTTTTTGGACGACCTTGACGGGGATCATCACTGAGCTTGACACGTCCACGTTGAAATTCAGAAAACCAGCGATAAATTGTGGTTTTGGATGGGGCTTCATCACCAAATGCAGAAATCATCCGGTCAACACACTGTTTTTGTGTTAAACCACTTCGAAAGTCATAATAAATCATCGCTCTAGAATTTTCTCGAGTCAATTCCATTTTCTCAACGACTAAACAAGTTTGACAAGACCTTGTGACAAGACCGAGAATCTTTTTTTAAATAAATAAACGGTATTCGATTTTTAAAACCAAGGAGTTTTAAATTAAAAAGATTTTAATATGACAGGAACAGTGCAAATATTCCATTCCCGATACTTTTAGTGCAGTCTATGTATTAGTAGGATTGATAGAAATATTCGTAGCATCATTACGGCGTAGCAATGCTACGGCGTAGGTGTCCTACGTCGTAGCGCAGTTTTGATTATAAGCTTATGCTGACGGAGTTCCAAGGTAAAGCTAATATAATTTTGAGGGTTCCCTACATGTGAAGTAGGGAGTTTTTTTGGGTTATACGTGTGGGGTATCTACGAATATCATATATTCCACACTAATCTAGTAAAGAGGTGTTTTTTTTTTGTATATTTATTAAGCTATTGCATAGCTTCTATCGCGGGCCTTGAGCGCGGGGACCGAATCCAGAAATTCCGTAACGAAAAAACCTCACGCTCCGTGCATCGTCTAACGTCGTTTCAGTTCGGCAGTCTTCGACACGGCGTTGTGTGCGTGCGATTAGACGTATTGTACAACTCTACGAAACTCGCACGAATCGAGACGAGCTGCTCCGAAATCGGACGAATACATAAGCAGCTGTTTATGAGAAAGTATATAGGTGTATAGGTATTTATGTACAACAGTGAATAGCTGTACTTGTAAAATTTGTGTATAAAGTGTTTTGAATATGAATGAACAAAGTGCATTTATTATTAATGAAGAAAGTCACGAAAAAATAGTGAAAGAAAAGAAATACTGCATAAATAAAATAAATAAATAATTATAATTGCATAAGTTGATACAAAATGCTATGCAATAGCTTTACCGCGGCAGTCCCCGAGTGCCACACGTCTTTTTTTTTGTATATATTTTAACTGCTGCTAGCTGCTAGCTAGCTCCCTGGGAAACAGCGCATTTTTAATCTGTATTTTTCAAAATTATCAATAATTTTTAATAAATTATTAATATAAATAATTAGAAAATATTATTATAATATAATATATTATTATTATAATAATTTCGACTTATTATATCAGTCTGCTTGGCAGTTTGGTATGCTTATGTATAATGTGTGCTGTGTTCCGAAATTCGGAACGTGGTGGGTTCGAAACCCAGTCAGATAAATAATTTTGTGGTTCTTTTTTTTTTTTTTTTTTTTTATTTATCAGAACTCCGAGCACAGAGTAAAAATATATACTCACGTACAGAGAAACATCTTTCATAGAGCGATCCAAATTTTGTCAGGATTGTCACAGAAGTCACACATGGAAGTATTATAGAATCAGCTCCATGTGTACACACCACAACCCGGCATCGAACCTGCACTATCACGCGTGTGACTCAGGGGGTCTATTCACTAGGTCATGGACTTTCTTATAGTAAACCAAGATATCTCCTAGAAAATTATATATTTGATAGGTAAAATAAGAGATATTGTATTTATTCTATTATTTTTCATACACACAGTACAATAAATACATAACGTACATACATACATTTTTGATATTATTTATATTAAATATTGTAATATATATTATTAAGTTTAAACATTCATTGGAAACTAATATTATATTTAAAAAAATATTATTTTTCGTCATGACAACCAACAACACATCACAATTCTCAATTTCACGTGACATAAAAACTCAAACACGAAATATGAAACTTTAGACATCCCTTCGAAGGCACACAATCTGAACCGGATTGTTGAGACTATTACCGTATACGCGATAGGAGAATATGGATGATGACTACGTCTAAAATATTTAGTTTCATTAATATCCTCAGAAATATTGAGGCATTACTACTTGGTAAATGTAAAAAATATAATATTTTATGTGTAGTTTATAATTTAATCATCATAAACCAATCAGAGATACATCTAAAAAGTACAAAAATGTTTTTTTTTTTTTGCTAAATTAGTAAACAAAACCTACATCATTAGTTTACTTACATCATATACAAAAACATTCATTATGGTCATAGCTGGGCATTAACTCGTTAATCCGTTAATCGTTAATTAACGAAGTTTACATTTTGACTAACGGATTAACTTTTAAGTTCACTTTTAAAAATGTTAACGGATACGTTAACTTCCGTTAATATGCAGAAGTCCGTTAATCGTTAATCCAATGCCTAATAGTTACCGCACGGCACCGACAAGTGCCGGGCGGCGCGTGGCAGCGAGTGAAACAAAAACAAAACTAGATATATTTTGCCGGCGCGTGCGAGTGAATAAGAAAACTGCGAAGAGATTTGTTTCGTTTGATTATTTCATTACTTAGCGCTGGTGCTTAGAGTGACGAGTGTTTTGTTTGTTTGTTTGTTTGTTGTTATTATAAATTACTGTCAGTGATCATTTGCGTGTTGATAATTGATGAAAGAATTAGAACCTAAACCAACAGGTTTTATAAGATCACTAACGCAACGATATAAAGATGCAATTTTACACATATTAACGGATTAACTATTAACGTTAACTTGCGTTAATTCTTCCGAAATGTAACGCTTTAACGTTTAACAAAGCTAACTTTTTTTGTATCGGATTAACGATTAACGAAGGTAACTATTTGATTAACGGTGCCCGGCTATGATTATGGTAAGTATGAACTTAAACGCATAAATATCGGAGATATTCACATATATGTACATAAGTAAACTAATTAAGTAGGTTTTGTTTACTAATTCAGCAAAAAAATTAAACTTTTTTGTACTTTTTAGATGTATCTACATACACTTTAACCTAGGCGTGACGTCACAGCTAGGTACGACTTCAGTATGGAGCGTTTTCACGAGACTTGCGAAATTTTGTATACAAATCGCTGTACCTTTGAGAATATTGACTTTTGATATACTGTTTCTTCTGAGAAGTTACTCATAATTAAGAGGACTATTCATATATGCAATAAAAAATTCGTCATCTGTCCATCGTGTCGACATCGTATCGTCATCGTAGTCCAATCAAATCGAAAGTAAAGTATGTAGCTGTTTATCTGGTCCTAACTGAGCAAAGCTCGGTTACCCAGGTATATCTTTAAAGATAATACTATTTATATTTACATAACTGAACTATCAAATCCGTAACGAATAACAATAGACAGACAGATGGAAGGACCATATTATGATGTATGATAGGATACCAATGGACTAGTATTGATATGGTGATGTGGATATGATTGATTGTTCGAGAACTATTCTATATGTATGGCTTAGTTCATAGACATATATACATGGAATATGTATCTTATAAAGAGGAAAAGATTTTTTTGTGTTTGTAAGAGAGTTTATGTTTGTATGTTTGTTTGCATTGAATAGGCTCCGAAATGGATTGATTTTGATGAAATTTGGCACTAATATAGTGTGGACCATGGGGAAGGACATAGGCTACTTTTATCGAGAAAAATATACGGTTTCTGCATTTTTAAGATAGCTATTCAAAATTAAAATTTATTCATAACACAAGAAGATACGCATTTCATTAGGAGTTCGAATGTCAAGTTGCACGGCGCTACACAGCGCATGTGCAGTGTATGACTGCTGTCACATGAAGCGTGTATCTCTTTGTGCAGTGAATATAGTTCCATTTACAATGGCTATCTTAGCGTAGCGTCGCGTATCATCGCGGTGTAAACTGACCCTCAGGTATTAATATGTAGCTCCACAGCAGGTGCTTGAACAAAGCACGTCCAAAATTAGCTCATGATATTACCATTAGCCTCGGACTGACCTAGTCACCTACAAGCTCGAATACCGATATGAGAGAACGTAAGTATAATGTGATAATATCTAGGAGAGTTTTAGTCAAACGATGAAATAATTTTAAAAAATAAAAATAAATTAATTACATATACAACAAAAATAATCAGCAAAATATTCGTCTGAACGGGGTTCAAACCCGAGACACCAATTTGCCAACAACACATCAAGTCCGATGCTAACCAAGCTGCAGACTGGATTTTCATAGATAGAAAACGAAATCACTCCTATCCTATGACGCGACGAAAGAAAATACATATAACTTAAGAATGCGCAGTTTCTCTGGGATAACACCTAGCTATATCGATTTGTCTCCCCCAAAACTCCTTGCATACTGAATTTCAATGAAATTGTGAAATTTTATATAATATTTCTGAGATACTGATTTCATAATGTATCCTAGATATGCTCGTTTAAAGTATGAATATTTTAAGAGATTCTGGGTAACCGAGCTTTGCTCGGAGTTCTGATAAATTTAAATAACATTAATTAGTTAAAAAATCAAAAACAAACCCGACTGCGTAAAAACTATATAGAAAAAAAGTGCGCTTTAACAGATTATTATTATTATGAAGACATATTTTTATGGGTCCAGACTGTTAAAACGCACGTGTTATTTTTTTCTTTTCAGTTTTTACGCTGTCGGGTTTTATTGATTTTTTAATTAATTAATTTTATTTATTAATTAAAAAATCAATGTAGTAGGAACTAGTAGCCTGTTCCATCCATTCAAACACACACACGCACAAACACACACACAACATAGTGTACTCGCTGATGCATCATTTAGTGTATATACGGATTTGTTTAGTTGTTGTTGTTTAGTACTTATAACTTTTTTACAATTGGTTAAAGCGATTATCGATTGTATACCAAATTGATTGAATCAATTTATAAAAACTCCAACGTTTGTAAAATCACCTTATATCTAAGTATTTTGTAATTGTATGTGAATAACTGCCGTTGTCCTGATTTACAATGATTGTAATAATAAAATAAAATAAAAATAAAATAAAATAAAAAGCCTTTTATTTCTTGCAAGTTACAATAATTACAGTTTATAGTACAATATCTTCTGAAAGTATAATGAATTAGTAAATATTGGTTTGATTTAGTAAAAATAATTGAATATATTAAGTATTATATTAAGTAATTTTTCTTTCTTATTACGCAAGAACCCCTCTCAGTTGAAGGTGATGGCCTCCTCTAAAGAATTCCATTTATCTCTATCTTGAGCCACTTGTGGCCAGCAGGGACCGGCTATTTTTATTATCTCGTCTTCCCACCTCGTGTGGGATCTTCCTTGGAGACGCTTGCCATACGGACCTTTCCATTTTGTTATGATGCTAGTCCACCTGTCATCCTCTAGCCTAGCTACGTGCCCTGCCCACTTCCATTTTTGTTTTTTGGCATAATTCAGAGCATCTTTAGCTTTCGTAATTTTTCTAATTTTTATTTAAAATTAATTTAAAAAAAAGTAATTTTTCTAATTTTTATTTTAAATTAGTGTGGCGGATCTTTTGTATTTTCTTATTATATTGTAGCATGCTTCGCTCTATGCCGTGTTGACAAGTAGTAATTTTATTTTTTATTTTAGAAGTGTACTTCCAAGTTTGACATGCGTAGGTCAGGCAGGGTAGGAGGCATGATGTCAAAACTTTTGTTTTGATACTTATGGGCATGTTACTTTTAAATATTTCCCTTAGTGACCAGTTTTTATTCCACGTATTTTGCGCTCTTTTTTCTACTTCTATTTCGTTTTTTGTGTATTGCAAGGTTTCGTTGTCTATTGATATTTTCCTTTATGAGCTATTTGTCATGACCATTGTTTTTGTTAGATTCATTTCTAGTCCTACCTTTTTACTAGCCGTATTTATTGAATCTGCGAATCGCAAATGACTTAAATATTTTCCGTTGATGTTGAGTACCACTTTTTCCCACTTTAATATTTTTATTATAAATTCTAAAATTGATATGAATAACTTCGGGGATTACGGGTCTCCTTGCGCAATCCCTCTTTTGACGGAAAAAGTAGGCCCAGTAGTATCTAGTTTTATTTTTGCTACACTGTTCATATAAATATTTCTAATTATTTGTATGTACTCTAGATCAACTTCTTGGTCTTGTAGAGCAGTCCATATACTGGAGCAGTCAATATACGCGATGTAGAGTGATCTTTGCTTTTCCTGATATTTTTCCATTATTAGTTATAGCGTATGTATGATGAGGTCGATCATCGAGAATTTCCTCGGAAGCCCGCTCGTTCAATTGGTTGTTTTGCTTCCAGTGTAGCACTTATTCTACTGTTTATGATTGAGGAAAAAAGCTTGTAGAGGCATGAGAGTAAACTTATTGGTCTATAGTTAGTTGTCTTTTGAATTTCCTTTTTTGTAAATTAAAATTATTTCTGACTCCATCCACTGCGATGGTATTTCGGCGGTTTCTAGAATGTTGTTGAATAGGTACGTTAAAGGTGGAGACAGTAGGGAATAAGCGATCTTTATGGCTTCATTTGTGATGCCATCTAGCCCCGAGCTTTTTTCTGCCTTTAGTCTCTTTATTGCCTGAATTACTTCATTTTCGGATATTGGCTTTACATTTCCACTATTAGTTTTGTTTAAAGAAATAACGTTATTTTGGTTACTGTATGCTTTGGTTTGGGCACTATATAAAGTTTTATAAAATTCGGTTGCTGTTTTTATAATTTCTTTTCTATTGTTTACAATTTTACCTTCGCTGTTTAAGCTCTCTATCCAGCATTTATTTGTTTGTAATTCTTTAAGAACTTTTTTTGAGCTTCCTGCTTGTTTCGAGTGTTTTTCAAATGTCTTTGATCCATAGTTTTTGTAGTCCAGTTTTATGTACTTACTTATTAATTTGTATAAAGCAGGTAATTCATTTTTTATGGCTCTAGTTTTATTTTTAGTACGATGTAGTTCCTGTCTTCTTTTTATAAGAGCTAATGTGCGTTCTTATAAAACTTTATGGGTAGTTTTTGAAGTTTAATTCGATGTTCGAGCGTCTTGTAAGGTTTGAGATATAGCCTTTGATAATAAGTTATAATAAGCCTGTACAGATATTTTTCTTCAACAGTTATTCAACTCTTGTAAGTGACATAATATATTTTGTTAGTAGTTTATTATTTCTTGTTCGGTTTTCAGTGATGATTGCCTTTTGTCTTTGTAACCTATGCGTTTCTTCTTTTGTTTTGTGATAGATAGAGTTGCTCGTATTGGTCGGTCGTCAGATGGAAATTTAACGTTTAAAACTTCCATATTTTGACAGAGATTAGAATGATTTGACAATATGTAATCTAATTCATTTTTATGTTTACCGTTCTGTGATCGCCAGGTTAGTTTGTGTTCGAGGGCGAAGTCAATTAGCATCTGGCCTCTTTGGTTTCTTTCTCTATATCCATGAGTTTTCATGATTAAGCATTCGTCTTTTCTTGGCTGTCCTATTTTTGCATTAAAATCACCCATTATAAAATGGTTGTTGTAAGCTTGGTCGATAGCTTTGTTTACTTGCAAATAGAATGTGCTAATGTCCTCTTCGCTAGATGCTTCAGTCGGTGCATAGACTTGAACAAAGGACATGAAAAAGTAGGATGGCTATTGTTATTTCAAATAAAATAAAAAACTTAACGCGAATAGACTATAGAAATTCCTTTGGCTAATTTTCATAATCACTAATTTTTCGAAATAAACTAAATGTTATACAAGCAAATGTTAGTTAACATAATCGTTGACTATCAAATGCACAATGCATTTATCTGTCACTGGCAAATACAATTGGCCTGCGATAGTCACCGATTCATAATTATTATGTACTAGCTGTTGCCCGGGGATTTACCCGCGTACATATAGTATCCCACGGGAATACTGTACTTTTTCGGGATAAAAAGTATCCTATGTTTTAATCCAGAGCTCAAACTCCTACCATACCAAATTTCATCGAAATCCGTTCGGTAGTTTTTGCGTGAAAGAGACATCCATCCATCCATATAGCCTATGTCAATCACAAGTAACGTAGCCTTCTATTGGTAAAATAATTTTCAAAATCGGTTCAGTAGATCCAGAGATTACCCCCTACAACCTCACAAAATTTTCCTCTTTTTTTAGTATAGATGAGGCCGCTGCCTCGAACACAGCGGCGAGCTGCGCGGCGACGAGAATCCGTAAGGCCGGAGAAAATTCGGAGCTTTGCTTTTCGCTAATACAATAGAACTGAGAATCGAACACACAAGTGTCGAGTCAAATGTCAATGACATATATTATGACAGCTTGACACTCGGCACTTCTATTTTCAACTTTTCTTATTTTTTTTATTTAAATTATGGCTTAAACCATTTGGCAGTGTCAAGTTAAAAAGGCGGAATAGAATTTTTGTTTCAATTTCCAAAACACCGTATTCCTAAATCGTCAAGTCTAAAGTAGTCAAAGTCCAAATAGATAGTCACTGCATTCAATAAGTCAAGTCAGAGATTCAGTAAAGTGGTAGAAGCTTTATATAATATGTATACAATGTTTTGTCCTTGTCTGTCGAGTGACTTTTCCGACATATCGGACAGGACAAAATATTGTATATTGCATAGCTGATACTGTATATCTTTATTAGAAAGGCGGTAATAACATAGTTTCAGCTGTATCACATTCAATATCGCGTGATGAGTTTTTTGTCGAGGTTCCTCGCGCGGCGACGCGTAATTTCGACCATTAAAGACAGCGGGGATCGTTCGCCAGCTGTTACACCACTTGTGGGGATTTGTTTTAAATTGTCATTAATCATCGTCATCATGGATATTCAGTCACGAGGACACACAAATTTTTCGCAGTTAAGTTGAATGCGGAACAGTCAGTCAGATCACACCGTGACGCTATGTGGCGCTGCACTTTTATAACATAAAGCTAATAAAAAATTTAAACTTTGCTCACTACACAAAAAGATACACGTTTCATATGACATCAGTCGTATACTGCACATGCGCTGTGCGCTGTGCAGCGCGGTGCAAATTGGCATTCGAACTCTTACAATTAAACGTGTATTTTCTTGTATAATTAATAAAGTTCAATTTTGAATAGCTGTCTTAAAATGCAGCGCTATGTCACGTGCCGTTTCGTTTCGGTGTGAATTTGATCGATTGATCTATGTGATTACCGTTATCACGGCGATCTAAGAATGAGAGAACTATTTATTTACTAGCTGTTGCCCGCGGCTCCGCTTGCGTAAATATACAATCGGATCATCGAAATCCGTTCAGTAGTTTTTGCGTGAAAGAGTAACAAGCATCCATCCATCCGTCCACGACGAAAGGAAAACTTATATCTAAGCTTAAAAATGTGCGATTTCCGAGAGATAGAACCTAGCTGGATCGATTTTTCTCCCCCAAAACCTGCATACTAAATTTCATTGTAATACTTGTAGACCTTTTCGAGAAACTGATTATATATATACAAGTTTGTCTCGTTTAAAGTATGAGATTTTAGGGACCAAATGTCCGGATCCAACTCGCACTTGATCGTTCTGTTATCAGCTTATAAGCACACGATGAAACAGAAAAATGTGGGCGAAGCAGAAAACTCGAGTCGACCCGGTGAGGAGATTCTTACCAAAATTATTGCTATATATAAAGAAAATGCTGGCAGACGAACGACAAGCGACCTTATCGATAGGACGTCAAGTTGATTTTAGCTTGAAGTTGCAATAATCTCGAATCAATTCGAAGTATGTCATGCGAATACTAAACTTGTCAGGGTGAGCGAGGATTAAAAAAAATTATATATATTGTCGTTTAAATTACAGGTATTATTTTTTTATCTCAATACGATACATACCTACGTCAAATTAAATAATAAAATTACTTAATTTAAAGCCTCAATTTTAAAGTTCATGACTGATAATCGGTATTTGTTTCTGTTTCATAAGTTACAACTTCATAAGTTATAACATTACAAAAATATAGCTCACTTTAATGCAATTGTACATTTTTAGTTTAAAATAAACAGTTTAGTAATTTAAATTAATAAGAGACCTTTGACCGCTATGTTTTCAGCGAATTACAGGCTAGCAAGCTCTAGGGTCAGCTCACACCGCGACGATACACGACGCTTCACGGCGCTGCATTTTTTAGTTAGCTATTCAAAATTGAACTTTATTCACTACACACCAAGATACACGCTTCATATGACATCAGTCATACACTGCACATGCACTGTGCAGCACGGTGCACCTTGACATTGGAACTCTTTTTACTTGTGTAATGAAAAAAGAGAAAATTACTTGTGTAATGAAAAAAGTTCAGCTTTGAATAGCTATCATAAAATGCAGTGCCATGTCGCTTATCGTTTCGGTGTAAATTGACCCTTAAGAACAATCGATTAAAAAAAACACCAGAGACAACTAGCTTATATCGATCCGGCCTACAACCACATAATGCGATGCTATCTTCATTTTTATAGCACGGTTCGAACAAACCTTCATATTCATTTAGATAAGACAGGGTTGATACAGTTTGGTTTTTATTAAGGGAGCTTATTAACTAGGGTTGAAATAAAACCTTTTTTAGTATAAAATAAAACCAGCTTAGGAATATAAAATAGCAATCGGACAAATACAACTTTCTTTCGCCCTTTCTTTTAAGAGTAAGGGTCAATTCACACCGAAACGAAACGATACGCGACATACTGCTGCTTTTTTAAGATAGCTATTCAAAATTGAACTTTAGTCATTACACAAGAAGATACACCCTACACGTTCAATGTAAGAGTTCGAATGTCAAGTTGCATCGCGCTGCTCAGCGCGTGATGTCATATGAAACGTGTATCTTTTTCTGTAGTGAATAAAGTTCAATTGTGAATAGCTATCTTTAAAATTCAACACCACGTAGCGTCACGTATCGTCGAGGTACCTATAACTTACCACCATCCACCCACCACCCATAGTACCTATACCTTAAAAATACTATTTATTTCATGGGCGATTCAGCCACGAGATGTTTACCGCTGAACATAGATTTTTTTTTGTAAAAAAAAAATCACAAAATAACCTTTCTATTATGTAGAGCAAACATAAATAAGTATAGAGCTACGTATTCGCTTTCATATTTTGACATAACCCCAATCTTTTTGTACTAGTTATAATAATGGGCATATATATATACACAAGTTATTGTGCTTTGCATCGCTAAAATATAATTTATAGCATTGTATATTTGTAAATGCTTAGTATATTTCTCTTAATACCTTCCACGAAAACAATCTTATGTTATAACGAACCTCCTGGCTCCCCGCCCATTTTATTTGCCAGGATTTTTTGGCATCCATTTTATATATGTAAGGATTATTTTAAATTGCTACATTCAATTTGTATGAAATGCTGCCAAAATTGTATGTCTTGGAGATACAAGATATCGTCTACGTGTCTTGGCTTGGTTTGTGATATATTTTATGTACGCTTCTGGATATTTTTCAAAAAAAATCTGATGTTTTTGATTAGAGAAGGATTTTTTTTTTCACATCTCCCTAACATTGTCAGGGTTTGTTGTTTTCTTTTTTAATCTTTTTGCTCTTTTTGATTATTTTTCTATTTTTCTTTTTTAGTGGTCTTGTATCTAACTTTTACAATTTTCTTATATCATTACATACATTCTTTTGTCATTACATACATTCTTTCATACTAGGTACATGTCAAAATTATAAAAAAGTCAAAGATATAAGAAGCAATTATTTAAAATCAGTAAAATTCCAATTAAAAATCCAATAAAATACAATAATTCCATTAAAAAGTTTATAAATACAATAATCCAATAAAAAATAATAAAATCCACTAAAATAATATAATACAATATGTCACTGATAAAATATTAAAAAGATAAAACTACGGCACACACATTCAACTTAACCCTACTATCACAGTTTAAATCTTAATTTAGAGCCTACACTAATATCACACCAGTTTATCACAATTACTTCTATTAATTAACATACACAGTAGTTTCATTGCAATATGAGAGGAATATTTCCCTCTTTTTTCCCCCAGGATGGAAGGCAAGCTCTCACCCGTCATCGATATGCCCAATTTTTGCTCAATATCATATCTATTGCTAGCAAAAATTGGGCACTCGAGTAACAGGTGAGGAACCGTCTAGTCAACTCCTGACTGACATGAACACGACAGATCCTCCTTCAACTTGAATGTGTTCAGGTAGAAGGCGAACCCGCCGTGACCAGTCAGTATCTGTGTAGTTTGGTGCGTTATGACTATTTTATTGACTATCTTGTATGCAGCAGCAGCGCTTGGGAAAAAGAGCTTCGAAACTCCGGCCGTCCCACTTCGTATCTCCTCCTCCTCAACCGTATCCGCTCTTAAGATACGCTTGACGAATGAAACAGGACACAGATCGTAATCAGGTTTCTTTTTCAATCGCACCGCGGCCTCCTTGACTAATTCGTCAACCCTCTCATTCCCTCTCAACCCTGCGTGCGCCTTAATCCAAAACAGGGAGACCTCCCGCCTCTGCTATGCAGCTTTTTGGAGGGCCGCCCTTATTTGCACTGCCAGGGGATGAGGGGAACTAAGGGTGACTGCCTGGAGAGCCGATCTGGAATCGCTAAGGATACCGACCTTCGCCATTCCACGCTTGCAGGCTATACTTACTGCTCTCTGGAGCGCTAGAAGCTCGGCTTGGTAGACGGTGCCATACGGCGGCAGTGCAAGCTTGACGGCCTTCGTCTCGGCCTCACCCTTCCATACGGAGAGTGCGGCTCCGACTCGACCCTCAATCTTGCTGCCGTCCGTATAGATCCTATGGACGTGGCTGTTAACCACGTCTACATATGAGTCCTCGTCCACCAACCCGAACCTCAGCTCTACCTGCTCTGCCGGATGTGGGTCCTCAATCGCTGGAGCCATTCGCTCCACCTCCCTGTCTCTCAATACCGGGTGTGGTACTTCCTTCTTGATCTCATAAAGTCTCGATGCTTCGAGTATTCTGAGGTCAAGAGGGAGTAACCCAGCCAACAGCATTGCAGAATTCAGGGAGACGGATCGATATGCTCTGCCGATCTTTTGGGCAAAACCCCATTGAACGGAGTTTAGCCTTTTTTGGACCCCCATCTTTTCCACGGTGGGTGCCCACTCTGCTGATGCATACAAAATAGTCGGCTCTATCACGGCTATATATATCATTTTCACTATCTGGGGGTTAAGCCCCCAACCTACTCTAGCAGCTTTGGCTAGCTGCTTGTATCTTCCTATAGCCTTTTTGCATATATTGGTGACGTGGGCGTAAAATGTGAGGCCGGTGTCGATTATTAAGCCCAGTATCTTTATATTGTCATGGTATTGAAGATCAACACCCCCCATAGCGAGTCGCGGCACGTCATACATTATCCTCCGCGTGGATAGTAGTGCACATGTTTTGTGGGGGGCGAAATTCAGTTGGTTCAGCTCCCCCCATTTCCTAATTTTATCTAGGACTCTGTTGGACTTTGCTCGATTTCTAGAGCCGTGTCTCCCTCGAACACCAAGACAATGTCGACGGCGAAGGCCTGGTTAAAAACATTCATCTCTTCTAACATCCATAGTAGGGGGTCCAACAAGAGGTCCCACAGGATTGGTCCACCTATAGACCCCTGCACGCACCCCTTGTTGGTCTCCTCACTCACTTCCATTCCAGCATACCTCAATCTCACTCTTCTTTCGCTCAGGTAGCTGCTGATCACCCGCCTCAGGTTCCCCGGGCACCCAACCTCAGCAAATCTTACCTTTATGGCTGGCCATCAAGCACTGTCGAAGGCCCCTCTATGTCCAGCGAAACCACAACATAAATTTTCTTCTCCTCCCTCTGCTTTCTGATATGGTTCACCAACATATAGAGGGCGTCTTCGGTGCTCCTTTGGGGCATTGAAGCCATATTGGTTAGGGCTAACCTTGGGCAGCAGGTAGAACCTGATTCGGGCAACCAGCATCTTCTCGAAGATTTTGCAGAGAACAGGCAGGAGGCCGATCGGTCGAAAGGCTACGATACCCGATACGATTCCTTGCCCGGCTTCCTTAGCACCACCACGGTCGCCTGCTTCCACTGTTTGGAAAAGCAGGTGACAGTGAGGAACCTGTTCAGCAGAGCAAGGAACCATTCCGGGTCACATTCTACAGAGTGTTGGCAAAAGTCAGACGTGAGTCCGTCCGTCTCGGAGGCCTTTTTGGGATTGAAGGACCTTACGGCACTCTTCAACTCCTCGATGATGAAAGGAGGGTCGTCCGGACCCGCCGGCAGTTCGGTGTCCAAGGACTCCGCCCGCCAGTGCGTCCGCCGATGTTCCTTACTTTCATCACTTTCCTGGTCCCCGGGGTAGAAGGTCTCCGCCAGCCATTCCGCAGAGCTTTGGTCGTCGAGGGTTTCACCGTCCCTCGTAAGGGGCAGATCTTCCTCCCTCCCTGTGGCTCTGCTCAATACCCTGTAGATGCCCTCCCAGACCCCCTCCCTATCCTGCTTCCGGCAAAATTCCTTCCAGCTCTCAACTTGCGCATCCTTTACTGCCTTTTCATACTTCTCCTTTTGTTCGCGGTCTCTGCGATCAGGTGCTGCGTTCCGAATCCTGCGTCTCCTCGTGGCAACCAGCTTCTTCATCTACGCGAGCTCATCATTCCACCACGACAGGTGAATTTTTGTGTGTGTCTTTTGGTCGGCATTGTGTCTCTGCATGTCTGTGTGATCGCTTCTGTGTATCTGTCTATTACATCTTCTATTTGTTGTGTGCTGTGTATTGTGTCCATGTTCTGTATAGTTAATTGTCTGTCCGACATCAACTGGATCAGTTTCTCACGAAAGTGAGTCGAGTTTGCCTTCTGTGTGTTAAATATGCGTGTGGTTCGTATTATGTTTGTGCCTGTGGATTTCTGTTGTCTGATGCCGAAGGATGTGCCGTTGTGGTCCGAGCTCGTGAGACTCTCCTCTACCCTCCAGTCGCCCACTCGGTTCAGCAGATCGTCGGATTACGCTGTCACATCCACGTAACTGGAGTATCTTTTCCCCCCTCTGACAGTATCAAATGTCGGGATGTCCCCGGTGTTGAGTATGTGCATACCCATTTCTTCCAGTACGGCAAACACTTCCCTCCCTCGCGGGTATTCCGCATTGCCACCCCACCACGGGCTTTTTGCGTTTGCGTCACCTCCCAAGACCATCCTATCGTACCAGCCACTTGTCGCAAGCAGTCCTCATGTGAGGACCTGATAAGTGGCTGCATCGCTCCGATTCCTCCCTACACACCCTCTTCGTATGCCCATAGCCAAGGCAGCGGAAGCACTGCACCAACGGACTATGGTCCACCACTCTAACTCTGCCCATCCCTATGTGGGCATATCCTACATTCATTTCTTCCACACTTGTGGGCTCACTCTAATCACTAGGTGGTTCTGTAGGGGGTTCCGCGCTTTCATCCCGAACACTACTTCCACCTTCCCCTCTTCCTCCTTCAAGCCCTCAAGGATGGCCGCGTTCTGGTTGTTCAACGCAGTAAACGAAGTCGGCATTGTCGTACTTCATTACATCCTTGAAGGCCAGAAGGGGATTTTTATTCTTCACTTCTTCCACAATTAATCCCTCATTCTTTCCCAGTCTCTCCTTAACCTTATTCCTTTCTTCTTCATTTATACAGCCGACGACTACCCTTCTATTTTTAACCTTTCTCACTCTTTCCACCTTGACCCATCCATACTTCGCATCTACTGTATTTCTCATCTTCTCCATTAACTCATCTCCCGAGTCCTGCGTATCCTAGAGACTACTACTAGAGAACTACTACTGTACTAGAGAAAGATTATAGGTACCTACTTCTTTTGGACTGGGTTTTTTCTAAGAATATTACTCAAAGACATAATTAACCCAACATAAAATCTTCGTGACGTTTTGAAAACATTTATTACCTTTTAGAAGATAATCACAGTTCGAGTTTTAAGAAATAATTTAAAGAGCATTAAAATTGTCTATTGTGCTGCATGCTGATGATGATCACATATAAATTACCTATATTTATGAGCGAAAAAGCGAAAAAATACATCGATAAAAACAATCCTAATGAAGCTCCTCCTGAAATATTACATTTCGAATGATTATTTATTGAAGTTGATGAAGAGAGGTTGGCTAGGGTTGTCAGAAATAAAATATTTCATTTGCAAAAAAGATTAATATTTAGATAAACATATGTACCTTCTATCTAAAAATACTAGCTTTTTCCCGTGGATGCGCTAGCGTAAATACAGTATCCCACGGGAACAAAGTACTTTTTCGGGATAAGGCAACGCCGCGGTGCGTATCCTCTCATTTCGGTGTTTCGGACCCTATGTTTTCGTAGTTTTAGAAATAAACAAAAGCAATTGTGGTAACACTAACATAAAAATATGATAATCAAATCATAAGTTATTAATTATGCTTGGAAAGAAAGAATATAAAAAATCACATGACATTTTATAAATCTTCTGGCTGTTCCATATATACAGTCTCCTTTAGTTCTCCATTTAGGAAGGCCGTCTTCACATCCATATGGTCAACATACATGTCTTAATTGACTGCCAGGGCAAGTAAGGTACGTATTGTAGAGTATCTTACCACGGGGGCGTCACGGGTGTAGTGTAGTCTATGCCATATTCTTGGCTATATCTTTTAGCTACGAGGCGGCACTTATAGCAAAGAAGTTGTCCTTCAGATCCAAATTTCAACTTGAAAACCCAATTGCTTTTTACTGCTTTCTTTCCATCAGGTAATAATGTTAGATTCCAAGTTTTATTCTTTTCAAATGACTTATATTCATCTGCAATAGCTTCCTTCCAATGTCCTCTATCAGATCCCGATAGCGCCTCTTGTATAGTCTGCGGCTCATCACCGTGATTTACTGCCATCGTGGCCACCACTGTATTTGTGCTCTCTTCAATGTCTTCATAGTCACTTGACATATTTTGATCCATAGTCATGTCAGAATTCCATGTCACATCATTGGGGTCATCGACATAGGGAACAGAAGAGCTTGATTGTGACAGTATAGAAGAGTTTGACTCGGACAGCGTAAAACTATCCTGAACTTCTATGACAGGTTGGTTAGCCTCCTCAATGTTGTCAAAAGTACTCATATCAATATTATTATTAGTGAGTTCTAACCGACAATCATTTGTGTGTTTTTTCAGAACATTTTTCTTCAGGTGTGGTGCCTCTCACCTCTTTACTTGGTGATTTATTCTTAATATATATTGCCATATTTAATGCCTCTGCCCAGAACCGCTAGTCCATTCCAGCATCTTGCAGCATGCATCGTCCAGCCTCTACAATGGTTCGATTGGCCCGTTCGGCTACTCCATTCTGCTGAGGGGAATATGGCACAGTCGTTTAATGCGTTATCAAAAATCCTTAACACTGTTTAGTTTACATTTACTTACATACATTATTCTAACTTGGCTAATAAGGTTTTAATAATGTACGCCCTTGTTTTTATCTTTACGTTTTCCCATAGTAAAAAATGTTTCTGAGAAAATGTACTAATCAAATTGTTGAAGTTGCCTCTTTGAAAGCTTACGTAAGGTTCTAATCCCACCAAAACGAAACGATACGCGTCGCGGAATTGCATTTTTAAGAAAGCTATTCAAAATTGAACTTTATTCACTACACAGAAAGATATACGTTTCATTGCCAATGATAGATTGCACCGCGCTGCACAGCGCATATGCAGTATATGACTGATGTCATGTGAAATGTATCTTTTTGTGTACCTAGTGAATAAGGTTAATTTTCAATACCTATCTTAAAAATACATCGTGTGATGTGGCCTCGCCCTTAGTCGGTATTCAATCATTCACTCGGTACTCGTTTCGTTCGGTGGGTAAGCGTCTTGTCAGTGGAGACAGAACTGGACGCAATCACTAACATACAAAATAGAGGTATTACATTTTCTCACGTGTAAGAGCCCTGCTCCCCGGGAGTTCTTATCGACTTGTTTGTTGAATATTTTATGACACAGCCGCATAACAAATATTACAACTTTAAAATTATTATATAGTCACTAGATATACAATCTAACATCCTAACACATCAATAGTTGTCCTAGTCACCTGTGACTTCTGTTCCATATTAAATTTTTCTATCAGGCGATCTACCCGCTCATTTGCCCATTATATCATTAAAATATATATTTTCTCGCACGTGACAGCCCTGTGGGGCGGTCAGCAGAGGCGGCGGCGCGGAAACGCCGATAGCGAATTATCGCTTGCTCGATTTGTTTGTTGAATATTTTATGAACCCTCGAGAAGGCGCGGCTTCTTTCCGTACGCCAGTGGACACGCGGGAACATTTTGCCGTCGTTCATTGTCCATTTTAAGTAGGAATATAGCAATTTATTTTTATCAGAACTTAAGTAAAACACAATAGAGTAGTATATCTGCAACATATTTATTATGGACAGTTTCAAGATTTTTCTTCAATTTTAATAAAATTTTTGTAAGAACTTAACATATTTATTTATTTGTTATATCTGACAGCGCTGCCGCGCTATCGCCAAGTCTTAGTTTTTAGGCGGCCGTAACTATATTTCCTCGAAGCATTTCACGGCTTTTTCGTGCCCCTATATTTTCGTTTATAATATAATATTTTAGCTAAAAAACTTCAAAAGTCTTCAAAAAATTTACATGGAATATGATAATATTATCTCGATGGAACTTGTCGTATTTGTCTAGATTAGGAAAATCGTTAATTCTTCTAACTACGATATTATGAGACCGTTCATATTGTTATATATCACTTGAAATACTTAAATCCTATAACTTGATAATAAAAGCACATGAAATATAGACAAATTTTAGACTATTTATGAAATATTAGACACAATTTTCACCTACACGAGTGGGCGTGCGATGAAAAAATAGCCACCCGATACCTGATGGTAGAAATTTCCTCCTTTCGTTGGCCTCTGGTCCTCTCACCATTCATCTTTTTGGTACGAGTAGCGAATGAATTTAGTACCAGTTACAAGAAAGCCGGAAATAAACACGTTATTATTTTGCGATTTATCAAGGTTTTTGTGGCAAACGCGGCGAAATGCTCATAGTGCAACCACTCGAGGGTTAATTCCGCTGAATTGTTTTATATTGCCGAATTAGTCGATGGAAATATATTAGAAACCATATTATAATTAACCAGTCGTCTTGAAAGCTGTATTTGTCATAACTTTAGATTCTATCCTGATGAGTAAAAAAGTAAAATCCTCGTAATAAAAAATGGATAAATTGCTGTAGATACAGTTACAGTACCTACAGTCCCAAACGGATTTTGCTTCAAATCTTTATTTTATTTACGGGAATTAGCCTTTAGAGTTTAGTTTTTAAAAATGTTTACCGTATTAATTACAGAAATATCGTCTATTAAGGGCCGATCCGATCCGAGCTAACTTTGTAAATTCTTCTCAATTTGCCAAATAGGCATGGAAGTTTTTGACTCCGCTCTCCCTAATCAATAGCAAACTAACAACTAATGAATTGACAAAGTTAGGTTTTCTCATACGCTGTATTAACGTCGCATTCCGGGAATTTCCCGCGGGAAACTGGGAAAAGTTAGGCTATAATCTTACGGTGTTTAAGAATTAGGCGCAGACGAGCGACAAGCGACCGCGACGGGATGATCCGTTGAAACGCTGTTTCATACATTTTATAATAGATGGCGCAAAAGAAAATCTCGAGGGGACATTTAGCTGTGATAATAAGCAGCCTGTGTGTTCCCGTTGTCTACTCTATATCTGTGCTTAACTCAATCGAAATCGGTCCGGTAGTTTTAGATTCTATTCAATTGAAATAAACAAACATAAAAGTACACTGGTGAATCCTGCCTGATGTTCCAACAAGAGCGGCCAAGCTTCGAACATATATGGTTTTATAGTATTTAAAAAGTTATTATATAAAAAATATATATTATATTTTTAGGACTTAGGAATAAAAAGTTATGAATCTCCGTATATCAGAGAATTGATGTACAAAATAGGTACGTACTTAAATGTGGTAATCGCTATCATACCTATATAGTCTATGGTTATCATGCTGTAAATTGTCAATTTGAAGCGTAACAGTTCCATCTAGTGGCCCAGTAGAAAGATTTATTTTAATTGGAGTATAAAGTTATTTTATTTTTCTAAAGCTCAGCAGTTTCGTACTAGTTTTATGAAAAAAAAATACTTGGGGTGAGAAATAGATCCCTCTATACTATTTATATTACTAGTAAAAATAATAATTTGGTTTTCATAATGTGAAACCGACATCTATCATTTATCTGTTAGCATATTGCATTTCAAAAGAAACTAGTTTTTTTTTTTTTCATTACATAATTGACACTGCAAATACTAGATGTCACTTTTCCGCAACCCAGCACTAGAACAACATATTGAACAATAACTTAGGTTATATTTAATCAATTATCTTTTATCCCCCAAATTTGATGTATAATATTATTGCTTTTTTTGTTCCTATGTTCATAATGTACAACTTACAATAAATACTTTTTGTAGCCTCTTTTTTTAATTACCAGGCAGTAAATGTATGGCGACTTGCCCATTACCTTTACAAACATATGATCAATGAATTAATCTAAGTTAAAAATAATCTAAGTCAAAGAAAAGTATATTGTTTTGTAGTGGAAATCTTTTTTAAAAAAGCTACATGTCATACTGCCTATAGGATAGGAGCTGTCAAAATCATAGCTCTGGTTCAGCTCAACTATTGAAGATTGACACACAAGGCTGTACGGATAAAATGTGAATAAAAGTATAAAAATATCGGCTCTTTGTACATATTTTTTGCGAATGAAATGTGGACAAAAACGTCGTACGCAACAGAACCTCAATTCTCGTATTTAAAGTAGACTTTTATTTTACTTTTATTGTATTATAAGTGAAGCGACTTGTTGTCGTAAGCTGATTTTGTGACGTTGGGACCAATCAGGACGCGTTTGACACTAGTTTAACGTTTACGTATCGGGACGTGATTGTAATTGTATTATTGCAGGTTTTATTTAGCAGAAGTGATCCTCTGAAAGGCACTTGTCCAGACTACTGGTCGGTGACAGCCTGTTTCACAATATTTTAATGTGTGCCGGTTAGCTTATTAGAAAGTTTTATCACTGCTTACTTTATATCGAGCGACAGAGACAAAACCTGCGAATAAATTGTGAAACAGGTGCTTAATTTAATGCAGATTTTTACAAAAAGACAGAGTGAATTTATGAGGAAGGTTCAAATTCATATCCAACGCGGAGACGCCGGGGTTCCATCTCTGAGTCTAATATCTATTCCAATTAAGTTCTATGACATTGCAGACCGAAAATCAGTTATTTTCGCATCGAGAATTGATTGTAATTGTATTATTACAGGTTTTCTTTAGCAGAATTGACCCTCAGGTTACTGTAGTGGAGCGGGTGTCCACGGGGACCACTGATCGTTTCCCGAAAACGAACCAGAAAATATGTCTACACAAAAATATAATAAAGAGGAAAGATTTCTTTGTTTGTTTGTAAAAATAGGCTCAGAAACTACATATATAGAGACTACGGGGAAGGACATATACGACTTTTATTGCGGCAAAATGTACGGTTCCTGCGTGATGTCCCTTTGCGTTCACGAAGTATTATATAAGTTGATTTGGTATTCTTAAAGTCTACGAATGGTCTCAATTGTCCGAATGTTAAATGAAAAACAATTTCACAGAGAATGATAAATGTTTCTTTGAGTTTGAGTTTTATAAAAAGTCTAGATTGCTAGAAATGTCAGAGGTCTTAAGTTGTTTAACAGCTGGTCCGAATATCTACGTCTTAAATACTAAAATATATTGTTTGCTCATAAAGAATGGCAACAAAACATGGACTTAGATTAACGGAGTAACTATTTTTTATAGTAATCTATGGTCAGGTTACTGTAAAAGAAATATACCGGTTGTATGTAAAGTCGGTATACTGACGATAGTTGAACGTGACAACGTCAACAACAACAACAACAACAATAAGCTACAAGCTAACGCTGGTACTTAGTAACGATAACGGGTTACAGGTAATGCATGAGTCATGTTTTTTCGTGCGTGCAGCCGGCTCCATCGATTTATAAGACGTTATCACGTCAAAAAAATAGTCAGGTCAAAAATGTTGGCAAAACCATAATCACATCTTTATTTTCATGAAGTGATGGAAAGCCGAGGTTTCCGAAGATAAAATGATTACAGAAAACCGGCCTGAAATAACGCTTGTGTTGTGTTTCTTCGCTTTTGAACGTTATGCTAAAGTAGGGTTGCCAACCGTCCTGTTTTCCCAGGACATGTCCTAGTATTTGCAGTGTCCTGGGGTGTCCTTGATAGTTTTAAAGCAGCGTCCTGGCTTTTAAAGCACCATGTTATGGTCTTGTATTTTAAAACTCGCGTACCATCCTTACAATTTTTCTTTCTAATTTAATTTTATTTAAATACTTTTATGAAAATTAAATGCATATTAGCATTAAATGTATTTCATTGAACCTATTTTCACTACAGACTGATTTAATGGTTGCAAGTTTTTCACTGCGTCCTGTTTTTAAACTGGATTGTCCTGGTATTTGTAACTTCAAGTCCTAGTTTTTTAAATTTGGGGTTGGCAACCCTATGCTAAAGTAATAAGACCGTAAAGTACAAAACATGCTGCCGACAGACACCTGTCATCAGCCGTACGGCAATATGGTTCGAAAGACTTTAATTTCGTGTTTCAGTTGACGGCGGTAATCTCTTGTGATCAGGCGATCAGGCCCTATAGCCAAGATGCCATCGCTAATAACGATGACGAAGTTAGAAATCGAAAATATGTTATATTATTGACGTATCGCGCGCTATAAGTCACTTAGCAAACTATATGACGAAGATTGTAATTGTAATTATCGATTGCATATTGGCTAAGCCCACAGGTTTGCTGGTGTCATATATATACTTCTGTACTAATCACTTTAAAGAGAATGAAACAACAAACGTGTTTTTAATTAAATTTGACGACCTCTGTGGCTCAGTGGTTGGCGCTCAAGACGGGGCGAAGGAACAAAAAGTTTTTTTGTGTTCCTGGGTCATGGATGTGTATTAAATATGTGTATAATATAATAAAAATCTTGAATATATGTATAGTATAAAAGTATTAAATATACTTCCCGTTTTCTGGTACCTGTAACACAAGTTCTTCAGATACTTAGCACGGGGCCAGATTGACGTGGTGGGAAGCGTCCATAGATATTGTTATTATTAATTAAATCCTACTACTATTATAAATGTGAAAGTTTGTCAGGATGGACAGATAGATGTATGGATGAACGGATTTTATTGAAATTTTTGTATGGTAGTAGTTTAAGCTCTGGAATAACATATAGGCTACTTTTTATGCCGAAAAAGTACAGTATTTCCTTGAGATACTGTATTTACGGCGGTCCGGCGCTCCGGCGGGAAAAACTAGAATTAATTATGATAAAGAGGAATGATTTGTTTGTTTGCATTGAATAGGCTCAGAAACTGCTGGAAAGATTTTGATTATATTTCGCACAGATATAGAGCAGGCCGCATACAATACTTTTTATCGCGGAGAAATGTTCCCTTTAGGTATTCCTTTTGCGCGCATAAAGTCGAGGGAAACATATAGTTCCATATAAAAATCACGGGAATGAAGTCGCGCGCGACTCCTAGTACGTCATACCGCGAAAAAGCCAATAAAAAGCCCCGGTTAGGACATTGATTGAATGTTCTATTTGCAATGCAAATGACCATTAAGTCTTATTGGTTAACCGAAAGGGTTCCGTGCAAACTCAATTTGTTTTGGCTTTTTTAATTACCAGATATCGATGCTATCGCGCTTTTATTGCTAGCTAGCCATAATGTTGCTAAGCATTTTGCTTGGACCGTTGTTGCTAGACTAGCTATAACGTTGCTTAACAAGTTGCTAGGACTTTTGTTGCTATACTAGCTAAAACGTTCCTAACAAGTTGCTTGGACAGTTGTTGTTAGACTAGCTATAACGTTGCTAAGCAAGTTGCCAGGACTTTTGTTGCTATACTAGCTAAAACGTTGCTCGAGAAGTTGCTTGTACCTTTGTTTCTAGACTAGCTATTACCATGATAGACAAGTTGCTTGGATGTTGCTATATGGTTTTGTTGATAGACTAGTAGTTTTTATTTACGCCTATAATAATGTATCAATCCAGGGTCAAATTTTGTAGTAAAGTTTGACGTTGGATCTGTTAAATCGAAACGCTTCCGATAAATGAACAGTAAGATCATATTAAAGTCGGACCCAAATTGATTACTTAATATAAGGGTCAGCTCACAAGGAAACGAGACGACCGCAAGGCGGCGCTGCCTTTTTAAAATAGTGATAAAATATTAAACTTATTTCATATATTATATTTTCAATTTTCATTCATAAATATAACTTTATTCATACATTTAAACATCTTCACACTGCACCGCGGTCTCCAGACTCGGCGACGCACATTAAAAAGATCCTTTAAAAATATTGAAAGGCTCAGATAGAAGTTATTTACTTTTTATAGTTTTTGTGTCGGGAGTTACTTAAAGTTTTTAATTTTGTTTTTCAAAACATCCAATGTTAATGTATCCACACACCATACTACCTATTATCCAATAGGCATTTCTCTGCAATCCGGCATGACGCTATTACTTACGGAACTCTTCGTTCGCGAGGCGGACATGCAAACGTAGGGTTCCGTACAAAACAAAAAAAAATCACGTTCGTTGTATCATATAATATGGTAGCGTAATATTTATAATATTTTTTTAAAATATTTATTTTGATCTATTTTTTGTATTTTTTGTTATAGCGGCAACAGAAATACATCTTCTATAAATATTTCAACTGTCTAGCTATCATGCTTAAGTAGTTTCAGCCTAGTGATAGACTGACGGACACACAGCGAAGTCTCAGTAATAGGGTTCCGTAATTACTCTTTAGGGACGGAGACCTAGCAAAAAAGAAGTTGTAGAGGACGCATAAACATTTTTCGACTAATGTAATTGGTACGTCCTACAAATTGGTAAATGTGATTGGGCCGTTTTACAATCCGTTTACCGTGGAAATTACGAGTTTCTGTACACAATTAATCGATTCGATTTTGTTCCTATGCGATCTATTTTCTACCTTTTACGTACATACGTCACACACTCACCCCCTTAGGGGTCCTGTATACGGTCCGGTTGTTCTTCAAATCGGCCTGAACGGATGCAAAATCGTATGGTCTGCATGCAATTTCGAAATCGCTTCAGTCGGCCGGATGGACTGATGTGATTCGTTTCAGTGTTGACCATATGTGACAAATCGCTTCAGTTCTCGCCCGAGCCGCGACCGTCCGGGCGTGTATTGTGTACAAGCGTAGCTTACAATTAACAAACACGACCGTAGCTGGCGGCAACCAGAACGAAATGATGTGATTTTTTCGTGTGTGTGCTCGAATCCGTTCAGGCCTAAATGACGTCAGTTGGGTCAGATGCGATTATTTTCCGTGTATGTGCTCGAATCCGTTCAGGCCGAACTGACGTCAGTTCTAACTGAAACTATCGGCCTCTCGTCTGCGGGGGCCTTTAGGCTCAGTTCACACCGCGACGATACAGGACGCTACAAGTCTTCAACAAGACGGCGCGACATCTCATACGTCTAACGAGTCATTGGCAGTTGTAAGCGAAATGTTTGAAGGAAAACTGATATCGCGCCGAGGGGATATTCCGTAGCCTCCCAGGAGTCCAGACCTCACTCGACTGGATTTTTTTCTCTGGGGGTACCTCAAGAGCCGTGTTTACGCTAGTAAACCAACCACGATTGTCCAGCTCAAGAGTAACATTAGCGAGGAAATGTCCCGCATCCCACGAGCAATGTGCCAGCGAGTTTTCTTGAATTTAAGGTCCAGACTCGAAGAGTGTATACGTCTAGATGGTTCGCATCTCAGGGATGTTATTTTCAAAAAATAAAATTCCCATCTGTCGACTATAATATAAATAAAAATTTGTTTCTGTACAACTTGTAGATTTTTTTTCCATTGTTTTTTTTTTAATCCGCCAAAGTTATTGGCGCACCCTGTACCTACTATAAACGAGACAATCTTGTTTATATTATATAATCGTAATCTCAGCAACGGCCGCAAGTATGAGCATGAAATTTAGTATGCAGTGAGTTTTGGGAGAGAATTTATTATATATTGCTTTTGCACGCAGCTTCGCCCGCGTAGGAGAGTGTTCGTGGTAAAAAACTTCTTTAGCAAATGTACCTGCAATATATAGTAAAAATATATACTTTATAATAAATTTTCACACGTACTTTTTATTTAAAATATCTCCTAGATAAGGATAATTAAATTGTATCCGTCTAAATAGCTTCTACAAATATTTACCACATTATTTCTTATCAATTTTTAAAACTTAGGGGTCCCATACACGGTCCGGTTTCCCTTCAGTTCGGCCTGAACGGATGCAAAATCGTATCATCTGTGTGCAATTTCGAGTATGAAGCGATTCGTGCCAGTGTTGCCAACTCTGTTTTTGCGAAACTACTAAACTCGCGTCGTTTTCTACTAAAAACTACTAAAAGAGTACCGATAACTATAAAAAAGGTTTCAAACATACATACTTTTCAGTATTAATATTCAACCGTTAATTTAAAAAAATATAGTAGGAAATATTACGTATATAGAAATTAAATCGGTAGTTTTAAGCGACTTACGGATGCGTGCTACTATATGCTATTATGATAAGGTGTCATAATAGCACATAGAAGCAGGCCATTTTGATTACTGTCTAGCTATTTTCTACAAAACCACTACTAACAATTAAATTCCTACTAAGGAGGGTAAAATACAAAATTTATAGCAAAACTTTGTAACACAACTAAGTTGGCAACATTAATTTTGACCTGTACGGATGGACTGAATGGTAATAAAATTCGAGTGTAAAATAAAACCGGTCAAGTGCGAGTTGGCAAGATGAGTTCCATACAAAACAAAAAAAATACGTTTGTTGTATGTGAGCCTCAATTTTTTATTTTATTCTGTTTTTACTATTTGTTGTTATAACGGCAATAGAAATACGTACATCATTCATTTGTAAAAATTTTAATTGTCGAGCTATCACGGTATAAGCAGGTTAAGATACAGCCTGGGGACAGACGGACGAACAGGAAAGTCTCAGTAATAGGGTCCCGTTTTTACCCTTTGGGTACGGAACCCTAGAAATGGCACGTGGTCTAAAGAAATTTATTAAAATTCATTGAAGTATTTAAAACTTTAGAGCCACTATGGTTGATAAAATCTAAAGACTACTACTATAAAACAAAGAGAAATGATTTCTATAACAAATATTACTGGAAAAATGTATGGCACAATAATTCGGTTTCGTCGATAGCGTGATTACAATTGCAGCAAAATACAATTGATAAATAAAATAATAGCCTACCTGACCAAGAGCATGTCACGACATGTCTAAAGGAGGGTTCCGTAACTATCAACGCGAAATAGGTTTTCTTTGAATTACTACAAAAGTTATTGTCATAAAGTTATCACAGAAGCTAGGAGAGCGGCGGTCAGATAGACAGACGGATGGGCAGAGTGAAATTATAAGGGTTCCTTAAGTATTACGGAACCCTAAAAACACGACTGAAGCTTGCGGCAATTTTCCGTGTATGTGCTCGAATCCGTTCAGGCCGAACCTTAGATTAAAACGCCTAGAAACCGGGTACGCGCATGAAAAGTAAAGAAATCATACTGAGCCATATCGGCTCAGTTTGTTCGAACGACCCGTCGTTTGTTTGAAGTCGATCTAGGCGTTATTAATCAAAGGGTCGAACTGACGTCAGTTCGGTCGGACGCGATTTTCTCCATGTATGTGCTCGAATCCGTTCAGGCCGAACTGACGTCAGTTCTAACTGAAACGATCGGCCTCTCGTCTGTGGAGGCCTTTAGAATGGGTAAAGTAACCTATTCTTAAAAGATAGACAGTATATCTATGCCATCGTGAACTTTTTTGTAAACCTATAAAAGAGAAACAATCTCTCCATACATTGTCGTGTTGTTTATCTCCAACGGGTTAGGTTAGGCCGCGTTTTCAATAAAAGTTCCCAGACGCTTGATTTTTTCCGACACTTTCAACAACTATCATCATAAATCAAACAATTCCCACAAAACCTTAACAAATGATTATCGACCTAAACTTTCCTAAGGAACCACTCTGTCGGTGAATGTATACGGCATGAAAATCCTTTCAGTAGTTTTTGAGATTATCAATTTACGATTGAGATATATACAGACAGACATATTCGGCGGATCACTTAAGTATCCTATGTCCGTCTCCTGGTTCTAAGTTACTCCACCAATTTTCAGCTAAATCGGTTCAGCCGTTCTTGAGTTATAAATAGTGTAACTACACGACTTTCTTTTATATAATATAAAGATTTTTGTGATTATTTTTTTAAATCTACTAGAGCTCCAAGCAAAGCTCGGTAACCCAGGTACTTTTTATTACATAGAATAGCGCCCGTCACACTTAGGTACATATTTTATGACCGCGGATCGGACTGCGTTCCACCCCGCGGAGGGATTTATGCAGTTTGGACTGCGAATCGATGTGTCGTGTTAATTTCGGCTAAAATGCGTCACGGTTTAGACTGATGGCTTCTTACATAAAAACGTCAAAATACGTCACAGCGCGCGGTTGAAACTGTGGAAAATGTGCCGTCATCGACATGCTAGATCCGACTTTTCGGTTAGGTCTAGACTTCGGAGCGCGGGTTGGAAGTTGGAACGGCGCGTGCTATTTGCCGCGGTCGGTACTGTACGTCTGATGGGTGCTGATACTTAATATCAGAGTGCTTAGCCAACATGCCAAAAAAATACGGAACTGACATAACGCGCGCTAACTGACTGTTTTCTGATTTCGAACTTCGCGATTATAATTATTCATTTTATTTTATTTCTCCTCATAAATAATTTTTAAAATATAGTTATGAACATGTTTACTTATATAAATGGAGTATTAATTTTATTATTCTGTGAGGAGCTGAAGGTCTAAAAAGGCCGCTTTCGGCGATTCACTTGCAATTCTGTTTATGAATTACTCCAAAAATCGTAAAACGGCCACTTGACCGCCAATTCGTAATTTGAATAGGATAAAATTCTTAAGCAGAAACACATTCATTTGACAACTTTCTATGAGAATCCCTAAAATGGCCGCATAAGAAGAATTGCTCTAGTGTCAAATAGCATATACATAAAAATTTACTCGCGAGGAACGTCTCGCAATAAATATTTTTTATATAAATACAATGAATTTAGAACTGTATGAAAAACTTTGAGAGCATTTCATTGTAGGCGTGTTAGTGAAAAATATCATTGAACAAGTTCGTATTTACGCTAAATGGTTAATACACATTGATTCCGAAATTCAGAAGTCTGAATTTGTACGACTATTTCGCCTCAATAAAGGCTTGTGTCGCTCATACAAGAGTTTTAACCTGGACAGTATTGCCTCCAAAATAAGTAACGCTTAATAAATTAGTAAATTATCTTAAGATCTACTTATTACGATTATTTCAATTTAATAAATATTTTTTTCTAGTTTTCTATGACATTTTTTAATATAGTGGGATGGTAAATAAGTAATTAGTTCTTTATTTTTGTTTCAGGTATTCTACGCCATATATCATAAAAGCGATTGGGTTTCGAGGGTCCCATTGTTTATAAACAAACGTGAAACCCAGCGTGACGTCAACGAGTTGCCAGTCGAAGAACAAGAAATGAACACGAAATTTTGATACTCCATTGATTGATTACCTCATATATAAATATTTATATGTGCTTATTGGTAACTTTTATTTACAAATTTAAAGTACTAAAATTAACTCAAGTGTCGAAAACGAGTTGCCACTTCTACCGCGCAACGAACGCCATAAAAGTATTGGAATGGACCGGCGCGCTTCATTATCACTCTGAACTTTGTAAAGAAAGCATCAATTTAAATATTTAGTTGAAATTATTGAATAAGAATCATAATATTGTACAAGTGTGTGTTATACCTAATTTAGTTTAAAATAAATAATTAAAATAGCATAGTTGTCATAATTTTTAATATCAGAAGTGAAGTACTGTGCCGTAAAATCGCCCACCGATTATGGGTAGAAAGAAACGAGCGCGTCCGAGACCGAGCTCCAGCTCGAGTTCTTATTTCAGCAGCTCATGTCAGGCGCTGACGCCCTCGCCTCCGCCTTTGGAAAAGGAACAAAAAGTCGAAAAAGGTACAACGTAGAACTGAAAACGAAACTGTGAGTACAAATTCCGTTACTTTGCATAATATGATACCGGAATTCAATCCTTTGTGTGATGACGTCACCGCCTGGTTAAATGTTATAGAATCTTACGCAAATACATTTTCTTGGACTGATAGTATGATCCGATATCAAGCTCTCAATAAGTTAAAAGGTTCGTCAAAAATTTGGTACGATTCACTGTTACGTAATAATCATAATTGGACTACTTGGTTGTGGGCAGATTGGAAAGAGAAAATTAGGTTAACTTTTCAAGTAAAGCGGAATATGTTTGACCTTCTTAAAGAAATTATAGAACGAAAACCAGCTGATAATGAATCTTTATATGCGTTTTTCTTTGAGCAGAAGGCAAAAATAGATAACTTACGGCTTAATTTTTCGGAATATGATATTATTTCGATTATAATCGGAAACATAGGGGACAGTAATATTAGCGCGTCAGTGGAAGCGAGTAATTTTCATTCGTGCGACAGTTTAGCAGGATTTTTACACAGTCGCACTTATCGATCAAAAAAGTCGATTACTTCGCAGCATAATACAAATCGCGACACTACTAAACAGTCTTCGTCGAATCAATCATCGTCTCAGACAGTTACTCTTTCAAATAACTCTGTCTCGCTACCTTCTACCTCTAATGTGGGCGTGAGCTCAAATCAACTACGCAAACCTCTTGAATGTTTTAATTGCGGGGGTAGTCATAAAAGATTTCAATGTACTGTTAAGTGCGAATTTTGTGGTAAAAGGGGGCATTCTGAATCAATGTTTTTAAAAGAATTCAAATAATGTACCTCCTAATCCTAATGTGAATAAAAATGAAAAACAAGAAACAAAATTAATAACATCTCTAAATTCTAAAAATAGATTCTGCAAAACTATATGCATAAATAAGTTCACTCATGATGCATTTATTGACACCGGAAGTAGTTGCTCCATTATAAAAGAAGACTTAGTCGTGAAATATTCACTACTCATCGTCCCTCTCCTGAGACCCATAACATTACAAGGCTTTTCTAATGACAATAGGAAGACTGTATACAAAATGATTCAAGTAAATATTAAGTTAGATACAGTATGTCTACGTGATGTGGAGATGTATGTTTTAAACGAACTATCAGGGTGTGATATATTAATTGGCCGAAATGTTACAGAACGTCCGGATCTTATGTATTCACGTGTAGGCAATGTTTTAAGATTTGAATACGCTAATAATTACGAGCTTTGTACTACCGTTGGAGAGTTAGGTTTAGAATTTGATGCCGACTCGCATCACAGTGAGTTGTTGGCCTTGTTCAACGAATATCGGGAATGTTTTGCATCAAATGTGAAAGAGTTGGGAAAAGTTAATGCACATGCGATGTCAATTAAATTGAGTGATTCTAAACTTATTCAGTGCAGGCCGTACAGAGCTTCTCCAGCGGATAGAAAGAAAATACGGTAAATGGTAGATGAATTATTAGATAGTGGAATAATTCGCGAAAGTAATTCACCCTATTCTAGCCCCGCTCTCTTGGTAAATAAGAAAAATGGAGAAAAGCGTCTTTGTATAGATTACAGGGCTCTTAATAAAGTGACGGTAAAGGATAAGTACCCCATGCCCCGTATAGAAGACCTTATTGATAGACTTCAAGGCTGTAGGGTATTCTCTAACTTAGACCTCAAAAGCGGGTACTACCAATTAAAAATGAGTGAGGAAGACGATTCTATTTCAAAGACTGCTTTCATAACTGAGGACGGACATTATGAATTTATTCGTATGCCTTTTGGATTAGCCAATGCGCCATCATATTTTCAGCAAATGATGCACAAAGTTTTGGGTAATCTGCGATTTAATAATGTTATTATTTATTTAGATGACGTACTTTTAGTTAGTAAAACTGTAGAAGAGAATTTACAACTTTTAAAGCAGGTCCTTAATATATTTAAAGAAAACGGACTGACGCTGAACTTAACGAAATGTCATTTTCTTAAAAACGAGATTGAGTTTCTGGGGTATAGGGTTAAGCAGTATAGTATAATGCCTAGCGAAGTTAAGATAAAAGCAGTAAAAGACTTTCCCACCCCTACAAATATTCACCAGCTTCGCCAATTTTTGGGCCTAATAAGCTATTTTCGTAAGTTTATTAAGAATTGTGCAGTTTTGTCGAGTCCGTTAACCCATTTGCTGAAGAAAGATAGTACATGGTCATGGGAATCTAAACACGAACAGACATTTCAAACGCTAAAACGTACTTTGACTTCGGAAAATGTGTTAATTATTTTTGATCCTAATAGAGAATGTATTCTTCACACGGACGCGAGTAGGGACGGGCTAGTGGGAATTTTGATGCAAGTGACTGATGAGGGTGAAAAACCAATACATTTTTATAGTCGGCAAACCACTAAAGATGAGAAAAGATACCATTCGTTTGAACTCGAACTTCTGGCCATTGTCACATCTTTACAAAAGTTTAGGCTTTATTTATTAGGCAGCAAATTCACAATCGTAACTGATTGTAGTGCGGTTAGGTTTGCGCTAAGAAGGAGATAATCCCTCGGGTTGCACGCTGGGTACTTTCGACCCAGGAATTTATGTTTGACATCATACATAGGGAAGGTACGCGTATGCAACACGTGGATGCACTTAGTCGCAACCCAGTGCCTAGCGGACAACAAACAGAAGCCGAACTTGTTCTGTCAATAACAGAAGCTGACTGGTTACTATCGGTTCAGCTTCAGGACCCCGATTTGGTAAAGATTAGAACGGCCTTAGAATCCGGTCAAAGCGATGAATTTAAAATTATATTTAAAGAGTATGAGTTAGGTACTAGGAAATAAAGTATATAAACGAACGAATGTAGGCCGTTGTTGGGTCGTACCGAAATAGTATATTTGGCAAGTTATTAGGGGAAATCATGACGATTTGGGTCATTTTGCTATAGATAAAACCCTAGAAAGGATTGCACATCGTTATTGGTTTCCGAAAATGCGACGAGTAATAAGGAAATACATTAAGAATTGCCTTACTTGTGTTTACTATAAATGTAAAGGTGGAGCTAAAGAAGGAGAGTTGTACCCACTGCCTAAACACGCACAACCGTTTCACACACTACATGTGGACCATTTGGGCCCTTTTGTTACAACTAAAAATCATAATAAATACTTGTTTGTAGTAGTTGATGCATTTACGAAATTTGTGTTTGTTTGTGCAGTGCAGAACGATAGTACAAATGTCATTCACGAAATAGAAAATATAACGAAGGTATTCGGAAATCCGCGTCGCATAATATCTGATTCTGGGTCTGCTTTTACATCTCTCAATTTTAAAGAGTATTGCAAGGACAGAAACATTAGATTACATTTTATCGCCACTGGTATGCCACGTTCAAATGGTCAGGTAGAACGTTTTAATCGTACAATATTGGACGTAATGAAAACTATGGGTGCAAATGTAGACGAGGATAGATGGGACCAATGTATAAAACACTTACAGCAAGCTCTTAATAGTACTTACCACAAAACCATTAAGGCAGTGCCATGTGAAGCTTTGTTGGGGTATAGGTTAAGAACAGATAAGGATGGGTTGGTTGTTGAAAGCGATACGGATCATACAGACGTTACAGAATTGCGTAAAAAGATAGAGGAGAACATAAAAGTCAGTGCCGACGACCAAAAGAGGAGATTTGATCGTACACGAATTAAATCAAAGCCGTATCAAGAAGGTAAAGTATTAGTCAAAATAGGAAGTCAGTCGAACGATGGAAAAAGCAAAAAACTAATGCCATCATTCAAGGGGCCGTTTCAGGTAAAAAAGGTTTTACGGAACGATAGGTATCGAATATCAGACCTGAGAGGCAGTGAAAGGAGCTCTAAACTATATACTGGAATCGCAGCAGCCGAGAACATGAAACCATGGATCAAAATCCACGATTTGGACCTAGACGATGGTTCGTGTTAGCAAGGTATTATCTAGTGTTAATGATTGGGTATGTTCTAACAAATAATATTTGACCTTATTAAGTATTTGCTTACTCTCATATTTCGGTTACAAGTTTGCATGACAATTATTGAAATTATGTATATATAGATATCTGGAGACAGGCAAAGTCTGAGAATATTATCAGTGGTAAATTATTATTAGTTAAAATTATTATCAAAATTCATTAAACATTAAAATTTAAAATCGGCATTATGTTTAAGCTTTCTTTTTTTTTTCTTTTCTCGTTGGCCTTGGAAACTAACTACTAGACGTTGCCTAAGACTAAAGGTACGGTGCTAAAAGTTAGTTGGTTTATCCTAAGCTTAAAGGTGAATCATGGTCAGAGATGAGAGTAAAAGAAAGGAAACTCTGGTGCAAGTTTTTCTTCGCACACTTATAGGAACCTAAGACTAAAGGCAAGATAATATTATGTGTGCGAGTGAAACTAGCACGGATCTAACTTCTAGTCGCGATGACCGAGGCAGTTTAGGAGTAATGATAAATGAAAAAACAATGGTGATGCTAATATGATATATTTACTATATGTTTTAGGATGGAGTGTCGTGCCTGAGGGCATGCACGATGCAGTATGGCCGTGTCAGCAACTTGAGGCGCCGTCTAGCGGCGTCAAGTCGAAAACGAGTTGCCACTTCTACCGCGCAACGAACGCCATAAAAGTATTGGAATGGACCGGCGCGCTTCATTATCACTCTGAACTTTGTAAAGAAAGCATCAATTTAAATATTTAGTTGAAATTATTGAATAAGAATCATAATATTGTACAAGTGTGTGTTATACCTAATTTAGTTTAAAATAAATAATTATAAATATAAAATATAAGTAAAAAAAAAATAATAGCATAGTTGTCATAATTTTTAATACAAGTTCTTCAAGATTAACCTCTAAGACTAGTAGTTTTTACACAAATACAGAATATGCGGCTATTCGGTTGGTTACGGTTATATAATTTTATCATGTGGCAACACAACCGACAAATATGAATCTGCTAATGAAGTGAATTGCTGCAATGTTGCTATAAAACGTGACAATATTACGAACTTATAGCAAAATTCCAAGGAATGCTGCAAATGTATTACTTTTAGCAATATTGCGCGATATGGCCTTTTTAGACCTGCTGGATTGCAATTGAAGAAGTCACCTTGACTGAGGCCCTGGTTTTTGTTAAGCTAATTAATTAGTAATATCAATGTGGCGATAACTCCGCTCCCGCGACGTCACAGTTTCCTTTGTACACGAAGTTTCAGGACTCAATTTGCCGAGGGTCAACTTGTGCAGCTTCCACTCACCACTTGGGAACTTCCTGATGTATCACAGTAATAAGCGGTGTGCAATATCATCATGAATGTCATCATCACTCATCGTTGTAATAAAGAGTAAGTGAACTGATGATGATGATACGAACACTCGCACACACACAAACACACACACATGTCGGTATATATATCCTTTATCCTTATATCATATTTTAGAAGTTATATTTCGTTATTAAAAAAATTAAAAAATGTATGTTAAGGTGGCGGTTCGCGCCGCGACAGAGACGGGAGACCGAGACAGGAGACTGAGACCAGAGACAGCGACCATTACTTGACATTAGGCAATATATACGCGACAGTTCGCGAGCGAGACAGAGACAGGAGACCGAGACGCGAGACAAGAGACAGCGAGACGGTCGCTGTTCCGGACCAGTAGTGTCTCGTGTCGCTCTCGTGAAAGCACACGTGTTTAGGTTTAAAAATGAGTTTTTGTGATGAAGACTGTGACTCTGATTGAACTAATCAGGCAGCATCCTCCGCTATACAATGCACAGTTAGACTCCTACAGAGATGAAAATTTGAAGGATAATATTTGGAAAAGCATAGCTGAAAGCATAAATAAAACAGGTGAGTTATTCTTATTTTATTTATTTTGCATGAAATTAATATTTGGAAGGAAACATATAAGAAAGAAAAGGTGGAGTGGAATCAGCTCAAACAAGCCAATCTACTGCTCCTTGCTGTGACGTGAAGTAATTGGTTAATTTTACTCTAATATCGAGTCCGTTTCTGTTCGAAAACCCTCCTGTTCCACGTAATGAAACAAAATTTGAAGGCAAATTTTCTTTCTCTCGGTTCCATTGTACGGGCATTTGAGCATATTCCAAAAATCCATCTCTTAATAGGTTATGCAAGCAACAGACAACCAAAATCATGTCAGTGCATGTTTCTGGCGCTATTCCAATAGGAGTGTAAAATATTCTAAACACCTGAGACAGCAAACCGAACGCGTTTTCCGATACTCGTCTCGCACGACAAAGTCGGTAGTTAAATATTTCTTTGCTTAAATCGTTTTTAGCAACTCTTCTAGCGTAAGGTTTCATCATAAGTATCAAGACTAAATGCTTCATCTCCAACTAAAAAATGTGGTAATATTATGTTCGAATTTGGTAGATTTTTTGGTTCTGGAAAATTAAATTCATTTCTCATGATTTGTTTTCCCATTGTAGACTTTTGGAATATTCCACTATCTCCTTCTTTGCCATAAGAGCCGACGTCTACTGCAATGAACTTGTAATTATGGTCTACAATTGCCAGAAGAACAATTGAGTAATACTCCTTATAATTAAAATACAACGACCCACTATTTTCAGGGGCTCTTATTCTTACGTGCTTCCCATCAATAGCACCTGTGCAATTGGGGAATTGCTATTTATCCCAAAATCCTTCAGATATAAGCCTAAAATCACTTTCTTTTGGAAAAGGCATAAAAATTGGCACCAAAAGTCTTTAAATGTTTTAACACCTCTTTGACTATTTGTGAAATATAAGAAGGTGATATACGAAATTCGAATGATAGCGAAGCATATGTTTCTCCAGTGGCCAGGAATCTGAAAATAAAAAAATAATATTATTATTTATTACAGATTCGGAATGCCGTAAAAAATGGAAACTGATCAGGGACTCTTACAACAGATATAAGCGCAAACAAAAACAATCGACGGGATCTGCAGCACCAGCTAAAAATTCAAAGTGGCAGTTTTATGAACGCTTAAGATTTTTAGAAAACACACCATCAGAACGGCAAAGCTGCACCAGTGTAGAACAAGAACAGCAAAGCTCCGCCAGTGTAGAAAAAGAAGTAACTAATACCTCCCCAGGAGTAGAACATGCAGATACTCCTCACGAAGCCGCAGACACGTCAGTACATAACACTCCTTCAAAGGAGTTACCAGGCACTTCTAAATCTACACAAGAGAAATCTAATATACCAAGTAACAGTTCTGCCAAGAATACAAAGAGAAAGAGACAAAAAGAAGATGAATTTATAAAATTTATGAAGGACAGACAGGAAAACCGAAATAGACAGCTGGAGTCATTAAAATCTCAAGAATCAGTTGGTGATATATCGACATTTACAAAACATATTGAAATGATGTTAAGAAAATTGAGCGCACGTTCAAGAGCAATGGCAAAAACTGAATTTTTTAATATAGTCTCGAAGTATGAGATCACAGATATCGAGAGTCAAACTGAACGCCCCTATACAAGTTCACCTTCCAATTCATATTTTCCAACAATAGCGGCTTTATCAGGACCTCAAGCACAGAGTGATTCATCACGCCAGTTATCATATAATTCAAATTCATCATACAATTCACATTTTCCGATAAGTGCAGCTTCATCAGAACACCAAACACAGACTGGATTGATTGATTTAACATCTTGCCAATTACCAAATATTTCCGGTGAACCATTTCAAAGCAATTACAGTGAAATCGACCAGAATAATTTCGATGAATTGGCAAACTTACCTTAAAGTTAGTGCTAATTTTTCTTTCACTGATATTATTCCCTTTTCTTGCATTGATTTTTTCAGTAAATTTAATACGTAATCAAACTATGTTTTATTCAGCCGAAAATACTTCCTGAATATATTGTCATCAAACATCAGGGTAATCGTCTTTCAGTTTTGTATTTGTAATAATAATATATGAGCAAATCATCGTCTTCTTCTTCCTCCAATAGCAGCTTCGTTACTTGGTTTTCCATTACGACACAAAACACCACTGACTTCATCGACAGACTCTCTTGAACTGAGCGGTCGCTCCACGACACTTGTCGCGATCTTCGGTCTCAGTCTCGACCTACAGTACATGCCGAAGAGACCGAGACATTTGTCGCTGTCTCTGGTCTCAGTCTCCTGTCTCGGTCTCCCGTCTCTGTCGCGGCGCGAACCGCCGCCTTAACCCTCGAATTGTCAAGAAGTGAACGAGCTGGTGGTGTTGCATGACGAACTTTAGGTCCCACGGGTATATTCGGGGTAAAAGATAGTTTTTGTTATATCCTCTTCATCATAGTTCACATTTTGCATGTTTTAGGAACCTAGAGATACGTTTTGTAGTTTTTTTTTTCTCCTTCATTTAGAAAATAAATTCCTACCTAATAAATTCAAACCTATTTATTATAGACGAGGCATGTCGAGGCAAAAAGTGTCCACACTTAAACTGTCCCTTTTTTTGGTGTTGTTTGGGGCAGTTGTGGTTTAATATTTGTCATTTTGACATTTGCTTTCCGCAGTTCATCATCATCATCATCATCATCGTCAGCCCGTAGTCATCCACTGCTGGCCATAAGCAGTTCAATCATCTGAAATGAAGCTGGCGGATATTTGAGGTATGGTAAAAACCAAGATGGCGTAACATATTCTTGTATGAAAAATATTTCTATCGAACATACGTCATAGCCCATCCTTAGTTTTGAAATGATTGTTAACATAATCAATTCAATGCTTTAATGCGAGACATTTTGTTTATGCATATTATTTTTAAGCGTATAAAAAACAAAATTAATATGATTTCCATCGTTTTATTGTAAGTAGGTACCCAATTTACAAATTTATGATAATTTTATCTCAACCTGTGTTGTAGAAATATAGTTAAGTATATTCAAAAGACCCACCCTAACTTCAAATTCACGCAATCTAAAAAGCTTTTACATTTAATTCATAGATTCGAAGCTTTATTTTTTATTTAATAATGTACTCAGTCAAAACCAAAAGGCTACATAGCAAAGCTACATACAAAAAGCAGCTACAAAAAAATATAAAAACCAGAGACTATAAACTATATACGTTTAAAACATACGACACGGAAAAATCGACCTTTCGCGTGCCGTGTGACAGCGCGCGACGCTTGCAGGGGAAGCTGTCAACGCTGTGGTACAGCGCTCGATGCTCAACAGGATATGAATTAGCGAAAACAAAACCAATCTATCAAAGATTTCCAAACTAAAGATAGGCTATGACGTACATTTGACAGAACAAATCTTCATACAAGAAAAAGTTACGCCATCTTGGTTTCACCATACTTCTAATGTCAAAATGGGCCCTAAAACTCCAAAAGTGGGGAGACAGTTTCTGCCCCAACATGCCTCATCTATATTTTATAAGTCTATGCAATCTATAGTCTATTCGCGTTGAGAAGTCAGTGAATCATGCGTTCAAATATCAAAATTGACCAATGACGCATAGGCCATGTTCACATTAACCAATTAAAGTACTTAAGACCTACCTTGTCTAGACTATAAGAACTACAAGAAAAATACACAAAAAATTCTCTAACAAAAACACGAAAGTTATCTTAGGCTGCATAAATAACATATGAACAGCTTTTACAAGTTAAAAATACATTTTCATTTACACAAACATAAAAGAACTCAACAACTTTTTGATAAATTACTTTCTAAGCTGTAAGTTAGAGAAAATATTCTGTGCAAATGAAAATATTGTCTGTCAGACCGCGAATCGTTTTATAGCTACTTTCTATTGCATCTTTTAATAAGTAGGTACAGCTGAAACCACTAAACATATTGAGAAAACGACATAATACATATAATAATATTATTATTTAGTAACTAACTAACTAACTACGCTATTCAGCGATAAATGTTTATCAAAAATTTTAAACTCAGATTCTTCTCTCGGGAAGGCGAATTTAGTAAGATTTTAATTATGGAAGCTTAGGTCAATTACATAATAATAAATTCACCACCTAGAGGGGTGATTCGAGGCTTTAAAATATATAGGTACATTAATTTTTGGTGGGAAATAATTCACTTATGCAACAATACCCACTTTATGTGCGAACAAAATATAGTTACTATTGTGACGTGATCTGAGACTTGAGAGTTTGGTACCCACTGTAATATCTGAGACTTTTAAATGTGTGATATTATGCGGTCTGTATACAGGTGTGTGAATGCTGCAAGAAGTAATTGTGTGTGTGAGATACATATCTTCATAGAATTCATATATATATATTATGTCTCAGACATCACAGTGATTTATTATCTAACTTTATGTTTTCACTGATAAACGCATAACCCCTTACTAATAAAACTATTTACACAACTGTTAACTTAAACAACGTTGCTGTCTTTGTCTGATACGTTGGAAATGTCACTTGACAGACATAGACAGCAACGTTGTTTAAGTTAACAGTTGTGTAAATATTTTTATTAGTAAGGGGGCTAGTGTCTACATCATAATAGGTCATAATACCTATAACATTGCCGTCCTTTTGTTTCGCCTAAGAATTCTAATTTCAAATTAATTTTATTTTAAAAACATGGAATTCTTTTTCATCTTTTTCATCATTTTCATCGCATTTCAATCTTTTTCGTCATCATGGATACGTTAAAAATTCGAGTAATTATGGAATATGAGTACCGTCGTGGCAGCAACGCGGCACAAGCGGCACGCAACATCAACGACGTTTACGGAGCTAACACTACAAACCAACGCACCACCTGTTATGGGTTTTCTCGCTTCCGTTCTGGAAATTTCGACCTCTAAAAGGAACTTCGTGGTCGTCCGAAGACTTTGGTCGAAAATGACTAATTAAAGGCGATTGTGGAAGCTGATGATACAAAATCTACGGCTGAATTAGCAGCAGCTTTCGACGTTAGCGTCAAAACAATATTGGTCCATTTTCATCAAATTGGCAAGGTAAAAAAGCTTGACAAATGGGAGCCCCACGAACTCAATGATCGCCAGCGCGAAGTACGCGTCGAGACGTGCCTTGCACTGCTCAACAGACACACAAATGAAGGAATTTTGAACCGCATTGTTACCTGCGATGAAAAATGGTTTCTGTTTGATAACCGCAAGCGCTCAGCAAGTTGGTTGGATCCTGGTTCAGGACCTAAACAATGCCCTAAACGAAAACTTACTCCTAGAAAAGTGATGGTCACTGTTTGGTGGTCTAGCGCCGCGCCGGTGTAATTCATCACAGCTTCTTACCAAACGGGGTGAGCATTACTGTAGATGTGTACTATGAAGAACTGAACACAATGATTGGAGAAACTGGCACATCTCCAACCAGCATTGGTCAATCGCTCGTCTCCGCTGCTCCTGCACGGCAACGCGCGACCTCATACTGCACAGCAGACGGTCTCCAAGTTGCAAGAACTGGGGTTGGAAGCTCTCCGTCATCTGCCCTACTCACCAGACCTTACGCCTACAGACTACCACTTTTTTCAGAATTTGGATAACTTCTTGGCGGGAAAAAAATTCAATACCCGAGAGGCAGTACAAAATGCCTTTGAAGAATTTGTTGCCTCCCGTCAAGCTGATTTATTTAAGAAGGGCATCAATAAACTGCCACTGCATTGGCAAAGATGTATTGATTGCATGGGCAATAAAAAATACATGAAAAAAATTCGTTTAAATTTTTTCATACAAAACGGCAATTTCATAGGTAAAGACCTAATAACTTGGGGTCATAATAATAAGTATATTCCACCCCCTTTTTAATATTATAATACATCTATGATTCTAACAGATTGATATACTTCTTGTGCATGTAATTTTTGCCAGATGGGGTATGCTGTGTACCCAAAAATAAAATAAAAATGTTAGACTGGTCTAACATTTTTATTTTATTTTTAGCCAGAAGGAAAATAGAGTATCCTCCTCCTCTTTTCGCATCTAAGGGTCAGTTGACACCGAGACAATTCGCGGCGCTGTATTTTTAAGATAGCTATGAAAATTTAAGTTTATCCAGTACACAAGAAGATACACGTTTCATTGTCAGAGTTCGAATGTTGAGTTGCACCGCGCTGCACAGCGCATGTGCAGTGTATGACTGATGTCATATGAATCAACGTGTATCTTATTATGTAGCGAATAAATTTAAATTTTGAATAGCTATAATATTTCACTATCTCATTATTATATAAACACGGACGTATATATGTGGACGGTTCAACTGGTAAATAATAGTATCTGAGAGACCGAGCTGTGCTCGTTGTTTTAGTAGAACGATAAAATAATAAAAATAAATAAAAAATATAAAAGAAAAAGAAATAATAATAATCACAGAAATATTTATCTCACCGGGATTCGAACCCACCATATATACCATACTCATGCAAAAATCAAACGTAGGTACACATACCAAGCTGCCAATCAGACTGACGTGAGAGAGTCTAAATTATTGATATATTGTTATGACGATGATGCACGACGAAATAACAAAACTATGTATACTTATACTGCTTAAAAATGCGCAGTTTCTAAGGGATAAGACCTAGCTAGAACGATTATTCTCCCCCAAAACTCCCAGCATACTAAATTTCATGGTAATACTTGTAGCCGGTGTCGAAATACCGATTATATGTTATATACAATATATATAATATCTATGGACGCTTCACACCACGCCAATCTAATCCCGTGGTAAGATCTCGAAGAACTTGGTGTTACGGGTACCAGACAACGGAAATATATTTAATACTTTTATATTATGCACATAGTTAAGATTTTTATTATACTATACACATATTTAAGATTTTTAATATATTATACACATCCATGACCCAGGAACACGGAAAAACTTGTTTTCCTTCGGGATTCGAACCCGCGACCCCCGGCTTGAGCACCAACACGCTCAACCACTTCGTCTCGCTTAAAGTAGGTATATGATTATGTTCACTGACGGAAAACACAAAACTGAGAAACCAAATTTCTACTACACGGGCCAAAATACTTTTTGATGCCTAATCCGTGCATAAAATTTTCGTTATTTTTTTTAAATTAAAGTAATCAATTTTTTTTATGTAGATATAGATTCGTTGTAGTTCGATTTATAATATACACACTTCTGCAGCGATAGTTTTAATGAGTTAACTATATTTGTGGCAAATAATATATCAAGGTGTCGAAAAATTTGACAACAGCGTTACTTTTTTACAATTTTAAGATTCTTTATTATAATTATTCAATAAGACTCACTAATATGTCAGTTTTTAAAATTGTAACACTTATAATTACCTCTTATAAAATTAAATCACAGAAAAACAGTTTCATAGAATATTCTTATTAATTTAGATTACTGAGTTACCAAAGCCTAATTTTAAAAGTTCGAATATTCTATTAGTGACAAAAAAAACTTTAAATGAATGCCAACTGACAACATATAATCTTTTGCTTTTGATGAATAATACGTACGTGTGAAATGAATTAATTTTAAATTAAATAGAGCCCTATGTATTACTGAAAATACTATAATAATCAGAGGGACACACATTTTCTACAGGGTAGGCCCTGAAAAAAAATTGCTAGTTTTAATTTTAGCCTGTAGTGATGTTGTTTTTCGTCGTTCGTTAACGCCATAAAATGCAGACGTCGATTATTTCAGTTTTAATAACGTATTATTTTAACGTATTATATTAAAACTTCATTAACAACAACTGTGTTACCGATGCAACAACTACGTTACTGAAAAGTAACGCAGTGTAGCAGTTGTAAATATTTGACTATGTTGTAAATTATCACTAAATAAAATAACAAATGCAAATATTCTAACACTGACAGAACATATACTTACATGACTGATTGCCCATAAAAATAATGATAATGTAAATATCGTCAGTATGTACTTTTGATAGCGATAACTCAGCAAATAAATACACACACCTCTATCACCAATTGCGATGCGATAGATTCAGCTAGCGTAATCCCCCGCGCAGCTGCAATAATTCTTTGCTTGAGTTACAACAAGTCGAACCGAATGAAGTACGAAAAGATGTTATCCACTTACTTTAAGGTTTATTTTCATATAGCAACGTAAGGTAGTAGCGAAATTGTTCTTTGTTGAGGACACAGACAAAATCATTGTTTTTTGCATTAATTAAATGATTAACGTAAATAATGTTTGTTGACATAGTAATAATGTTCAAAACTTACATTTTTTATAAATCTATTCAAGATAAACGCCGTCTAAGGAAATATTGTGACAAATTGCTATGTATAACTTGAGACACGTGCTCAGGGACTGCAGTATTTTGTATGCAAAGATACTGCGTTACTAAGAATGACAACGTTGTTACCGTGATTTTCGAATAAATAACATATTTTTGTGGACAAATATTGTTTCCAGTTAGGATAATAATGTTATATATTTTAGAACTTAGTATAATTTTTTCACAGTTTAGAACTAATTTTCCATAAAATCTAATATTAATTCCAAGAGACCAACCAATTTTTTAGGGATCGAAAAGTATTTTGGCCCACATACATAAAATATCTTCCTATCGTAAGAACTAATATGACGCCCACAGAATTCCATTTTGTGACAGTTTTGTGGTTTTCTAAAGAGATTTTGTCGGCTTACGCGATTTTGTACTCTATCACGAATGTAATAGAGTACATCATCGAGGAATTAATGGATTGTATTACAGTAAGTAGGCGTAGTGATGAGGAATGTTGGTAATTGTGGCCCAAGTCAGAAGTGGAGCGAAAGTACATTAAAATTATTTTCTTTTTAGTGTTCCACACTCCGTAGTTTACGTCTCGGAACCCTTATGGTTTCGTCATGTCCATCCGTCCGTCCGTCATCGGCTTACCGTCCAAACGGTTAGTGCTAGAAAGATGAAACTTTGCATGGATATGTGTATTTACTACCTCGACAAAGCGCTAAAATAAAATTACGAAAAATACGACGAGGTACCTCGAAAAAACTATTAGACGTAAAGAGACGATGATTATTTTTTCTCGCGTCTGCCCCATAGTGTGGGGTATTATTAGATATATATTTTAAAAACATTAAGAGTTTGCAAAGACGATTTTTTGTTTTATTTATCCGTTTGAGAGATATTTTAATTCTATTCTAATTCTAAAAGCTAAACGGCTGGCTCGAAAAATCTGAAAAAATTGATGATGGTAGTCCATGTGATGAACTTCAAACGAGAACTATAACGGCTCATATAACTTTGTTCATTTAGGAGTTAAGTTACTAACAAGCATAAAGTTATGAGGAGTTTAAAAAGAATAATTTAAAATTAACTTACCGAACTAATTTTTAGTCTCTCACTTCACTTTCTTTTGACAATTCACTCAGTAATTCTTATCTGAAAAGAAAATATTTACATAATTAAAATGAATAATATACGTAATATTATTACTATCGTGGTTCTAAGTTTTAATTTTTTTTTTGGAAAATTCCAAATTCCTTACAACATGGAAATGCGATAAGGAATAAATAAATTATCTTTATAAATATATAATAATTATTACGAATGAATAATTCACGGGGTCTGTGGTTTTTTACCGATAAAAAACCACAGACCCCGTGAATTATAATAAACTACCGAGTTTATCTATTCAATCAAAAGCGCTATTGAATATTACACAAAATAAACTTTATTCATTACACAAGAAGATACACGTTTCATCATAAGAGTTCGAATGTCAAGTTGCACCGCGCTGCACAGCGCATGTGCAGTGTATGACTGATGTCATATGAAACGTGTATCTTGGTGTGTAGTGCATAAAGTTCCATTTAGAATAGCAATCTTAAAAATGCAGCGCCGCGTCGCGCAATGTCACGGTGTGAACTGACCCTAATTGATATAAATTACTTTTATAACATTTTTACAAAAGTTTCAATAATATTAATACAATACAGATAAATAATTATTTTAGGATAAATAAACGATGGCTTAGCTGTGCTATTTAGAAACTAATCCCTCTGAAATTAAAGTCAATGTTTGTTTTGGCGTTTTTCAATTCGGTTTTAATAACGATGGATTATGAAGGATTGATGGGTAAGGTATGAAAGTGTAAAATAGGACGCCAAAAGTAATAACTTTAATTTGCGTTGTGTATGAAAAACATTGACAGACAATTTAATGAGATGAAACGACGGGAACTCGCGTGTTAAACTTGAACGGTGTCAAGGGACACCCGGATGGAACGAAGTTCCTTTCGATTAATTAGTGAAGAAATTGTAATAAAATTTAATTTTTTTTAAGTTATAATAATATTTTTTTAATTATTAACAAATATAATGTAATATAAACTTAATCAGTAGGCTCAATTTTAGTAATAATTGAGAGAGAGAGAGAGAGAGAGAGAGAGACAGACAGAGAAACACGCGCACGCCGCACGGCTTACGACTATAGCCAAAAGTGTCGTTACAACTTTTAGTCTTAATTTTTTCCGTCTAGCCCCCTTTCGCAACGCGCGATAAGGAACTTCGTTCCAATAATTTTTGATATAACTATAATATCACAGTTCGTTTTTTATTAAAAATGATTGTCTGTTATGTCGGTTTACTTATGATAGTTTTACGTGATAACGCCATCACAAGCCGAACGCTTAGGTCGATCGTGCCTCTCCATCGCTTGTTCCGCGCTCTCGCGTTCTGCTCAGGCGGAACGTGACAATCAGGCGGAACGTGACCATTTTTCATGCGTGTGGCCGGCGTTCATCGATTTGTAACACGTTATCACGTCACTTTTTTATACATTCTACGGCTTCAATGACTACCACTCTATATCTGACGTGTAAATAAAACTGTTAAGAAGAAGCGGCATGGGGGGGGGGGGGGGACGTAATATATCTAAGTAACTTTTTCTCGCAGCCCGCGTAAATGTAGTATCCCACGGGAATACTGTACTTTTTGAGGATAAAAAGTAGCCTTTATTGGAGTTTACTCCTTAAGAATCGATTTTCATATAAGGCCCCCGGTATGAAAAAAATACCTACCTATAACCTACTGAACGAATGACCTCGTTACTTTTTCGTGCGCAACCTATTCTGCGCATTAGTCCGGGTGCCATCTATGGAAATAAACATTAACCAAAAAGTTTTACAAAAAAAATATAGATGGCGCGTATACGGAGTAGATTGTTTCTAATTTTAAATACTTTTTTAGAGTAAACTCCAGTCGTGCGTCGGAGCTGACACACACACTTTTTTTTTAATCCAGAGCCTCAACTACTACCGTACCAAATTTTATCTAAATCGGTTCAGTAGTTCTTGCGTGAAAGAGTAACTAACATCCATCCATCCATACATCAATTCATCCTCGCAAACTTTCACATTTATTATTATTATTATTATTATAAGCCTAAGCTGTCCCACTGCTGGGCAAAGGCCTCCCCCAAAGTATATTCACATTTATAGTGATTATATTTTCATATTTACTGCGAACACACAACACAGTATAAAATTACACTTACAAGTGTGTTCGCAGTACCCAAGAGCACTCTCTCTTCCTTTACTCTCATAACCCAGTGGGACGGATAACCGACACGACTGGCGAGAGATCAGGCGCAGGTCCGACTTTTTATATGCCCGTCCGACGCATGGAACACCTTTCTTGTCAGACAATCAGGTGATCAGCCTATTATCCTAACCAAACATGGAGACAATATTTTTTGTTGTTCCAATCCGGGAGTCGAACCACGACCTCCGAGTCGAGAGCCAAGCTGTAACCACTGGACCACGGAGGCTTTCATATTTATAGTAGTAGGTAGAAAGGACTTGAAAGTGTGTCATATAAAATGTATATGACACACTTTCTAATTTCACTTTCAAAAGTATGATTATTATTTTTTAACCTTTGACCGTCATAAAAAATTTTCTCCCATTGTTTAGAGGTTTTTCGTCATACACTAAAATAACACGCTTTTCAAGCTCTTTCATTTGATATAATATGTCTTGTAGTGCTCAAGTGGTGGAGACGCAATCCACACAAAAATGAACTTTGTTCTTTGAAGTAGACGTGGCGGGGACTCGGCTCGCTAATACTGGGAACAAATCCTATCTGACCAGGTGGTGAGTGACCTGGGTATGATTTTAAGTAGCAGTAATCGTAAGAAGGTGGTCTTCGGGAGTCGTCGTTTCTCATTCGCCGTTTTTTTGATTGCCCGGGGGACACTGAGAAAGTAAGAGTAGTTGCGCTGTAAATATCAGGCCCTGGTAAAATCGCGATCTCCTACACCTTACACCGCACGGTTCGGATAAAAGAAATAATATCCATCATGTAGCTGATAGTATAGAGGTCGGTCGCGCGCGAAATGACGGCGCTAATACATTTAGAACATTTTGTAACTTGACTATCTGACCCGGCAAACGTTGTTTCGCCATCTTTATTATTTCTATAATTAAGATGGCGAAACAGCGTTTATTTTTTTTGGTAAATGTAAAAAATTAAGAATAGAAAGTGGTAGGAGGGTCAAAATGTAGGATTGTATGTATACTTTGATGCCACATCATGTAAAAAAAATAAAATAATAATAATAAAATAAATACGTGTGGCACTCGGGGACTGGCGCGGTAAAGCTATTGCATAGTAAGTCTGCACGTATACGTCTAGTCGCACGCACACAAACACCGTGCCGAAGTCTGCCGAACTGAACCGACGTTAGACGATGCACGGCTTTCAACGCCGCACCGCTGTGCCGGTCGGAGTGGGGGGTGTTAGGTTTATTTTCATTACGGAATTTCCTGATTCGGTCGCCGCGCTCAAAGCCCGCGATAAAAGCTATGCAGTAGCTTAAAAATATATTTAGTAATTGACATTAACCCTATAATTTAGGGTTTGTAAAAATATTATATTACGATCGATTCTCAGACCTGCCGAATATGCAAAAACCCAACATTATGACACGAGAATTTTATATATTATATATAGTGAAGTAGAGCTGTAAAGTTTCAATCGTAGAATTATTTCGCATTAAGTACCTACATTATCTTTTAAAACATTGTGAAAATTTATTTATCCGCGCAAAAGGAAATCTCGACTCTAACTCTTGGGATTAAACGTGTATCTTCGTGTGTAGTGAATAAAGTTCAATTTTGAATCGCAATTTAAATCGCGTCGCGTATCGTCCCGTTTCGGTATAGACTGACCCTTACTGTATCCGAAAATTTTTGACAGGTTTTTAGATATTTGATATAATATCCCTAGTCTATGTTTATGTGTGTACTATCGAACAAGCTGCCGTTTGACCAGACATAAAATGAAAATCGCCAGCAGCGCCGTTGAAAATACGTAAACTTCTAAATACGTAGTTCAACCACGTCTGCAGTCGTTGCGGTCACTTTATTTGTGTTTAAATATTTTGAGGCGTCCTAGGCAAAGGAAAATGTTTAGGATCTGAAGCTCAATTCTCGTATTTAAAGTAGAGTTTCATTTTACTTTGATTGCATTATAACTTATAAGTGAAGCGACTTACTAACTTACTAATAAACTCACCAATCAGGACGCGTTTGACGCTCCTTTACGAGAATACCGGTTTGATAGTTTTGGCGTGTCGAGACTTGATTTTAATTGTATTATTGCAGGGTTTATTTAGCAGAATTGACCCTCAGGTCGAGCAGGAACTTTGTCGATATTGTACCTATGTTATTTACCGACTTCCAGAAAAAGGATGCGGATATAATTTAAACGGTCTTTAGTCTTTACACACATAAAATCCACTTTAGAATGTCATTAATAAGCTAAGTATTTAATTCCGAGGCAAGGTACCTATACCTGTCGCTTCTCAAATCTTAATTAGAGTCCCCGACGTTTCACTTAGAAATTCATAAGGCGGCCCCGTTTTTTTCCCAACTTTTCATAATTTCCAAATTAACGCGGAGGTTTTGTAACTTAAAATCGAGTTATTGGATTTTGCTATTGGGTGTTTTAGGCTCGGTTGCCGATGGTTTATTATAAGGGGAGTCTGACAACGCGCAGCGCGTCGGTATCTAGCTATTTACTTTTGTAAACAAAGAGACATCCACTGCACTTGGGTCAGCTCACACCGAAACGAGACGATACGCGACGCGACGCTGCATTTTTTAAATAGTGATTCAAATTTGAATTTTATTCAGTACACAAGAAGATTTCATTGCAAGAGCGGCGCCTTGCGTAGTGTGTAGTAAATAATGTTCAATTTCGAAGCACTGTCTTAAAAAGGCAACGCCGCATCGCGTATCGTGTGGTTTCGGTATGAACCGACGCATAATGTCACCAATAATTTATATGTCACTTTTTACCATGCAATTCAGAAATACAATAGCACCCTACACACCTAAAGTTTGCACCTCTGGGGGGATCTGTGCGATTTGGACTGCAGATCGAACTGTCGTGTTAATTATGACTAAGCTGGGAATAATCGATCTGCCCGACGTGTGTCCCGTCCATTCCAAAAATAAGGTTGGTTCGCTTCTGACGATCCAAACGTTTGCGGACGCGTGCCGCGACCCGTTCACACCGTCCACGGACGCAAACATATCCGGCCAACCAGATTCTATTCGGTCAAGGTCACATCCGCAACTTATGACCGATAGTTTGCACATTTCAGTATATTTTGTACTATCCAGATAAAAGCAAGCGACGTCGTTATCTGCAACTTACGAACGCAGCCTATTGTTTGTTCGCAGCCCAAACATGCGTCAGCGGTTTGGACTGGTGCCGTCATACATATTTACGTGAGTGCGTGGACAAAACTGTGCAAAATGCTCTCGTTTCGACATGCCAGATTGCACTGTCGGACTCGCGCATCTGCATGTTCGTTTTGGATCGAGGGTTTGAACGGCGCGTGCTGTTTGGCGCGGTCCAAACTGTACGTGTGGAGGGCTCTAATGGCACATTGATTGGATTTGATTACAAAAAGATTGAATTGGATCTGAACAGACCAAAGTGCGAAGACGCAGATTTAGGATCTCTTGCGGGTGTCACCTTAAACATCAGAAAGGTGATCAAAATTGTTCTTTATATTCTATGTTGTAAATAAAAGAAAATATGCACAATAATTTGCCCGAGCATTCGAAGGTAGGTTTTTAGGTACAAGATACCTACTTTTTAGGTACAAGATAATATTCTGAAATGATGATATTATAGACAACCAAACAAATAATATTGATCAACTGAATGTGTAGTTTACATTCAGTTGATCAATATTATTTGTTTGTGTGCCAAACCTCATTCAAACGGCTTGGGCGTGAAACACTAACAAACATACATCCATCCTCATGGATTTGTATATGAAACGTTAATTTTACACAATGAAGTCTTGTACTAACATTTCAAAATACACGTCCTAGCCGCTAAAATCTAAGAGTCGATCATACTGGGGCAGGAAGCTAAATTCTCAAAACCTTATATTGCAAATTCACCCTTATGTCCACAACGTAATGCTTAATATTATATTTCTTCTGAGATAAAATAGAAGCGTTGGTCGTGCGTGGACGCGCGTATCCGCGCTTGTTTATATCTTACAAGGAATATAATATTATGCATAAGGGTCAATTCACACCGAAATGAAACGACATAACGCTGTAATTTTAAGATAGCTATTTATAATTGAATAAGTTTTATCGGCGCTATGCCGCCTACGCTGAACTGTGGAAACTTCGATAGCGCGATTCAGAATTGTGGCGCTAATTGGTCCGTAGTTTGTACACACAGTAGTTTGGGAGCCTATACAAAGCAAACAAACAAACAGACATACAAACGAATCTTTAATCTTGCTTAACCCCTTGGTTATATAAATAAACTCAATTTACCCATATTTTTTTCCTAACCGTACCAAGAAGGCAATTGAAATTTTAAAACCGTTTTTGTATTTGAAGGCTAGGTAGGCCCTTTTCGCACATGAAGCGGCCCCTTATCATGTTAGCAGCGAAGTGCTAAGCCCAATAATCCGTCGCATAAAAAGTACAATGATAAATTGTCGCTCGCATGGCTGGGTCAGCTTAATGAATGATGAAAAAAAAATCCCACCCTAAATTTCGACGATCCTACATAATTTATATGTAGCTTTAATTTTAATTGTAAAGGTCAGTTCACGCCCAAACGAGACGATACACTACGTGGCGCTAGCATAAGATAGCTGTTCAAAATTGAACCTTACACATTACACAGAAAGATACACGTTTCATATGATATCAGTCCATACACTACACATGGGCACCCGCGGTTCCCGCACCGTCTAGCCGCGAGCTGTCATTCGTCTAAAGACTATATTGTCCGGAATCTGTAAGGCCGGGGAAATTCAGAGCATTGAAAATAGAACTTAGCGCTAATACAATAGAGCTGAAAATTGGACACACAAGTGTTGAGTCTAATGTCAGTGTCACAGATTATGACAACTCGACACTCAACACTTCGGATTTCAACTCTACTGTGGTAGCGCAGAGTTCTATTTTCGGTGCTCTGTATTTTCCCATGCCCGCCGGATTCCGGATCACATAGTCTCAGCCTAAGTCTATTGAATGGCGATTTTTACATTAGTACCTAATATTCTTTGATTCTACTGTGTACATTTCAGAAATGGAATTCTCTAAACTCATATATATTATAGACAAGGGACGTCAAGCCAAAAACTTTCCCCACTTAAATGTCCCCACTTTTAGGTTGTTTGGGCCTATTTTAACATTTAAGGTATGGTGAAATCAAGATTGCGTAAGTTTTTCTTGAACGAAGATTTATTGTGTAAAATGTTTTTAAATCATTGATCTAAACTCCAAAGTAACAAATAATAACAATATCAGATTTCTCAATCGCTTTCCGAAGTTCGCAAGAAAGATAAGTTGATTATTTAGTCTTAGTAACTTGTGTAAAGTATGTTTAATAAGTAAAGACTTATCTTTTGAAGTTTGAATACAAGTGCTTTTTGATCTTGGGTCTCAGTAGTGCCCCCGCCAAGGCGAGCCTAGCGAAGCACAAGGGCACTAACAGACCACCTTTTCTCGAAGCGTTTCGTCGATTTTTTGAACCCACATAACTTAGGTTTGGATTTTACCAGATAAATGAAATTTTCAGGATATATTCCCAGTAGCTTATTAAACACGAAAAGTTTTGATTGCATAGGTCTTATACTTTAGATTTTATCGATATCTAAAAACCCCTGATTTCGTCACTGACTCACTGATGATTGACGGATTATACGGTGCTCCCGAATGTCCTTGAAAGCGGAAGTTTGGTACGTAAGCTTGTATTATTACACAACTAACATAATAATTGTCAAAATTCCACCTTTTTTTGTTCCAATCCCATAAACAAGGGGATGAAAAATTGTACGAGACTTCCGCAAATTTTATTTTTGTAGGTATCCGATTTATCAATAATTATATTAACAACAAAAAATCGGTTGTCTATAAAGTCGGTTTACTGACGATAGTTGAACGTGACAACGTCATGTTTATAGTGCGCGCGGAACTAATTGGCCGCGCCATAGGTAGGCGTGTTGCCGCCGCGAAGTCCGGCGCCGAACTGAGTAATAACATCAAACGCCCCGCCTCTCCGTCCCACCGCTCACATACCTAAGCCGCGGCTAGCTGAGGTAACGGCAATGCGTCATATTTAGAAAGGTAGCGCTGGTAACAGGTAACGCATGAGTCATGTTTTTTCGTGCGTGCAGCCGACTCCATCAAATTATAAGACGTTATCACGTCAAAAACACAATAAGTATTTTAATCTTTATCAAAATATTTTAATGTACTTCATCTTAAATAGTAGTCCCTTCGTCGTCGTCGTCCCATTAATAATTTGAATGTTACCTTTATGTATAATTCTCAGTTGCAATTACTATAGAATACTAGAGAAATAATTATTTAAATATTACGTCAATTAGTTTCCAATCCAAGCGACGAACGACGACATAACTGACATAATTCATAATATACGCGATGGATGGCGCTTTTAACAAAATTTTAAAAATATTATGATTTATCATCAAAACGATTATTAATAAATTGAAGTAAATAAGAACGTCAAAAAATAACATGTTATAAAATTAGGCCATAAAACAGTTACATACTTTTTAGTTCTTGTAAATTTCTTATTTACAGTATTCACATATCTTAGATGAAAATAAACTCTGGTAAAAAGTGCCACGTAGAAAAACACATAGCTAATAAATAATATAATATCAATGATGTGTATTCAAGCACTACTTAACTACCGACAGATATCAGCGCTTCGACCCTACATCACGCTATTGGTGTGTGGTAAATATATACGTATAAGTTAAGTATATATACTTAAAAGTTGGCCTTAAAAAATGGCCGTTTCGTTTCTACAAGTGTAGGTAGTATAACTGAAAAACAGTCAGTGAATTTTTTTAAACAGTTACGGATTGTGTCGCTGTGCACTTTTATTTTTCCCGACGTTTCGGCTACTTTCCAGCAGCCGTGGTCGCGGGAGGACTGAGGTGTCAATTGTCCTTGTTGTTGAAGTTGTTCAAACTACCCGAAGATTCTTCAAATATTATTTGTCTTTCGATCCACGCAAAATATACTAACAGTATCTTGAAGCCGCGGTGATTTTAAATTACATTTTATTTTGTTAATTATTGGATACCAACTAGATGGCAGCACCCAGCCATCTTCTGTTAAAGTAGCCTAAATGTCGGGAAAAAGAAAAGCGCACCGCGACACAATCCGAAAGTGTTTAAAACAATGAACAATATTCGCGCAAACATAAGAAATCAATAAGTCAGTGAATTTTTAGCTCCTAAACTGTACTGATGCGGCTTTAATAAATTAGGTGTCAATAGATTCGTTATAATATCCCCGGTAACAAAGGTTACGTAGCTTAACGTAGTTAGGTTATAGTTTTTTATAAAAATAACAATTTTTATTCTCCATACCTACTTTCATGTGGGGTCTAGTGAGTGAATGGTCTAAACTCTGGGGTATTTTCATTCTACACCAACTATACTAACAAACTTTTTCACTACACTCTAGTCTAGTTTATAATTCAAATATAATTCAAAACACTTCGTCACGGGAGTACTTTATTTACTGTATGCATCAGATTGGCTCGGAGCCAACGCAACGCCTATGTAGGCTTTTCGGCTTACTGATAATGTGATTTGTATTGTTTTACTAGTAAATACTAGAATTTATTTCACTGGATTTTTGTATGTAAAACAATCTAAAAACAACAATAACTATAACCTGTTTAATCAGATTTAATTGCAACCTATATACCGTGCAATAAAAAAATACATTTTGTTAGAATTTAAATACTTTGGCTTGGCCTTCAATCCGACAGAAATACAAAATTTTGCAATACTTCCCGTCTCCCGATATATTTTAACAACAACAAAATGGTCTCTTTATTACATTATTTATCCACAATATTACTTAAGCACCAACCAATAGACCAAAAGCTAAAATAATTCATTTCACTAAGCACGGATTGTTACTTTGTTCCGTATTCACGTACAAACGCCGTGATCACGACGCAGCCACAACTTCCTCACTTACTTTCCAATATCTCTAGGATTATTATGATTGAGCCTTCATATTATTGTTTAGATTTAATACAACACGATTCCCTACGGCTTCTCCTCGAATTTCGAAAAACACTCGCATCCCAAAACTTTATTTTCGTCTCTCGGAAAACAACAGATGTTATTTTGCGGCGATACCAAAATATTTTGTTTACAACAGGTTGTGTTTACCAATTTCATACTCATAACCAATATTATTTTAGTGAAGTACCTACCATAAAAGAATTCGCGCAATATAGATAAGGACGAGGTCCCTACCTACCTCGTCCTTACCGGTTATTCTGTTAAAGGTCAATTCACACCGCAACGAAATGATACGTAACATAGCGCTGCAAGATAGCTATTCAAAATTGAACTTTATTCATTACACAAGAAGTTGCACTTTTCATTGTAAGAGTTCGAATGTCAGTTTGCACCGCGCTGCTCAGTGCATCTGCAGTGTACGATTGATGTCATATGGAATGTGTATATTTTTGTATAGTGAATAAAGTTCAAGTTTCAATAGCTATCTTAAAAATGCAGTGCTGCGTAGCGTCGCTTATCGTCGCGGTGTGAACTGCCCCTGAGTTAACTCGGACCTCTCATCAATGTGATAATAATTAAAGTGCACCCCGCGCAAGTCTCCTGTGTGTAGGCAGAATACGTGCCATTGAGGATAGGTTAATCTTAGACAAGCAAGCTTTCTCTCTGTAATAGATACATTCTTTCGCCGTTTAAGCGTTATTGACTACTGTATCTTTTAAATTAATCCCATTTCTACAAACCGCACGCTGGTATCATCATTATCAATATGAGAACGAAGGCATTTGTCACAGTTAAAGTTCATGTGGAGGAAAGCTGAAAGGCTAATATTTTTTTTAATAATGCTTAAAAATACATAAAATTTATAAAAATACCAACAACACACACTACCTCAGATACCTAGAATACCGTGCGTTTGATAGGTACGATTTTGTTACACGTTAACATTTGTCAATACATCACATTTTCATATTCTTTTCTACATCATGGTGCTCCCACAATGCCGCGGCCGTTATAACACGTGTACAAACATTTTCTAACACTAAAACATTTACTAACAAATGTTGTTACTGATGGAAAATGTTAACTAACATTTTATAACATTTTAAAACACATTGACCTGCAGTTTGGTGTTGCGTTCTGGGGCGTCTACACAAAAATGAAAAAAGATTTTGCTCTTTGGAATAGCTTTTATTTTTTGTTAAAATAAAAAACCACTCATATTGGATGAGCCAAACGCTAAACGCTACCTGTTAAAAATGTTTACAAACAAAATATAACAAATATTTTATTTTGTTACAATTTGTCTAACAATTTTGTTTAAAAATGTTTACCAACATTGTCTAACATGAAAACATTTCTTAACATTTGATATCAAATGTTTACTAATGTTAGTAAACATTTTCTAACGGCATCATATCTAATGGGCAAAAGAACCCTTATAAAGTTGAAACTTACAAATTATTATGGGAAAATTTCGACCTCAGGGCGACCTTTGGTTAAATTACCTCTAGTACCTCTAGTTAAATTAGCTCTAGCACCTCTAGTTAAAGTAAACAGCCCGAGGCAATCAAACCTGTCCTCGCAAGTCGCAACTCTGAGAAATGTCAAACTTTTCAAACATTGATTAATTACTTAATAAATTCTAATCAAAATTTAACTGCCGTCTCGTATCAATAAGTCGGATCAAATTGTGGGTGATAGCTGATATTAATGTTTCAAACTTGATGTTAGAAGATGATGTTATTCATCGAATAAGACCGCCAAACGAGCAGACGGATTGCCTGACTAAGTAATTACTACCACTCATGGACGCTCGTGATATTAGAGGAGTCACAAGTGCGTTTCTAGTCTATACACCCCCTAAGGTTGGGCCAGATTCTTCGCGACGAAACATGAAGCATACATTAGAAAAATGAACATATTAGACGCTCAGGAGTAATTAGTTATAATTAATAAGTATACCTATATTATATCATTATTAATATAAGAAAATACTACTAATTAATACTTAAAAAGAAAATTGTTGACTCTAAATTTAATGTGACGTTATTATCTTAATTCTTTTGAATACGGGTCTGTGTTACCTGAAATAAAATTATTATTTATCTATTATTATACTAACATACAAACATACAAACTGTACATATCCTAAACATACAAAGAAACGCTTAAAAACCCTGCCTAAATAATATACCTAATAATGTTCCGTGGAGGCAGGTAGGGCGTAACTCAAATATTCATTCTCTCATTTTATTTTTAAATTGAAAAGTAAAACTTTGTTTTTTGGCACATTTTGGTCTAGTGTTTATTTTTATGCATTAAATAAACAAAATAAAAGTCAATTAATATGAAAACCACTCTGGCTTTATTGGAAAAAGTTTTTTTTTTATAGTATGATGTGGATAACATCGTCTGATGGTTTGAGATATCGCGATATAATGTGGACACCCCCAAGACAAGAGGAGTTATAAGCAGGTCTGAAATAGCCATACTCAGTGAATCGTACCATGAAACATGGACTTTAAAGAAGAGTCTCTGACACTGGCAATACCTATATAATTAATTATTAATAATAAAATAATATATAAGAAAATACTAAAAATTAAAACTTACTTTAAAAAAAATTACTCTATCTAATGTGATGTTATTTTGGTGTTTCTCTACTTTTTGGAAACTCGGCCATAGAAGACTGTCCTAAGCAAATTTTATTAAAAGTTTATAATGTTTGTTAATAAAATAAAGGGCAATATTAAATAAAATATAATCTCGTTGAAAAGAGCACTGATTTTTGTCCTCGTTTTTGAGTTATAGACGATTTTATCTAAAATCGTGACCGTAGTAAACGGGGAATGTTTTTATGAACAAAAACAAGTACTTATTTAAGTATGAAAGTAATCAAGTTTTATTTGTAATTTTTACATATTACTTACATAAATAATTATTTTTGAAATACACACACCGGCATATTTAGCGGAACATAAAATAAAGGTTTTTATCAGTATTAGTAGTAGTAGTATCATATAAGGTTGCTGGCTGGTTTATACGTCATTTAATTGAAAAAGAAATATTTTCAAATTAAGAAAACAACTGAACATCACATTTTATGCAATTGTTTTAATTTTATTCAAATACACCTTATCTGGAGCGAACTTCGAGAATTTCTTCCTTCAGAGTTTGATTTAAAATTTCATTGAAATACTGTTTTTTGTTAGTATTTTTTTAATCGCGTATCTTTTTGGAGTTGAGGACTGAATTATGCCTGACTTAGCCGCAACGGAGATTGCCAGGGCACTCGAAATGCGAAGAAATGGTCAAACCTACAGAATGATATCCAGAGATCTTCGTCAACCAGTTTCAACGATCCATCGCAGTATCCAACGGTTCAGGGAGACCGGCACTTATGTGAGAAGAGCAGGACAAGGCAGAAAAAGACGCACTTCGAGTAGGGATGATCGTTTCATTCGGCTTCGTGTATGTAGGAACCCCCGTTTGACGGCCGACCAAGCCCGACATGAGTTAGAAGCAGTGCGGGGTGTAACCGTAAGTGAACGTACGGTACGAAGACGGTTCGAAGAAGCTGGTTTGGGTTCATTTGTGCCCGCCAAGGCTCCAAGGCTCGAGGTAAATCATTGTAGAAACAGGTTAACTTTTGCTCAGGAACATCGACTTTGGAACGCGGACTAATGGAGTAAGATATTGTTTAGTGATGACTGCAAAATTCTCTAAAATCAAATTGACGACAGGCAAAGAATATACAGACGCAAAGGAGAACGATACATTAAGACAAATTTTGAAACTACAGTTGCATACGGTGGTGGATCAATAATGGTTTGGGTGGGCATTTGTTTGGGAGCTCGCACAAACTTGGTAGTGATTGACAGAGGGAGTCTGACTGTAGACCGCTATATCAGAGAAGTTTTAGAGAAGAAAATATCGTACCGTTTGCCCCATATATCGGTGACGATTTTGTTTTTATGCAGGATAATGCTCGGCCGCATACCGCTTGGGTAACTCAAGCTTATCTTAATGATATGAATATCACTGTTATGGAGTGGCCGGCGAGATCACCGGATATGAACCCAATAGAGCACGTTTGGGACTTGCTGAAAAAAAAAGTTAAGTCCAGAATTCCAGCTCCTGCCAACGTGGGTGAACTGCGAATCGCCGTAGTTGAGGAATGGCAGAGATTATCCCAGGAGACCATCGATAACATCATTCTCCGTATGCCTAGATGGGTAGAAACTTTAATAAGAGCACGTGGAGAAAATACGGGATATTAATCACCATTTTTATAATTTAATTAATTGTTATTTTAATATTAATTTTCACTTTTCCCGGTTACATTAAAAGTTCAAAAATGTACCATTTTTCACAAATAGCCTTTAGTCGCAAAATCTTTTCTTAATGTGATTAAGGAAAACAAATGAAACTTTAAATAACAAAAGAAGTGTAGTAAGTAGATTTTAAAATAAAACCATATTTTTTTAATTATGGACCTTTTTTTGTGTTCCGCTAAATATATTAAGTATGTATATATGTATGTATGTATATTGATTAATATTGATTAATATTTAGAACCTCTGCTAAATAATTATCACAATCAACATTCTAAGTAGGTAGTCAAAAAATAATATGATTTTATAGTAGTTAAAGTATATAGCATACATGTCACAATGTCTTACATATAATCAGGCTTAACATTGCAGTTTAGAAAAATAAAACTTACACTTAACTTATTTCTCAAAAACGGATTTGAAAATAATAAAGTAATCTTCTCGGTTCTAGAGTACTCTCTGATCTGGCTGCGGTAACTTCTCCAGTATTTAGACAAAACTGACATCAAAAATGTCATCTTCATCCATGAAATGACAGGGGACTGTCGGCCAGGGGACTGTAATTATTACAAATAAATTTAATAAACCAAATTCATCTAAACTTATCACATTAACGAAACAAATGTGGCTACATACGTAATGATCAATTATTTTAAACAAATATTTGGAATTAAAACTCTTAAAATGGTAAAAAAATAGCTTACACTAGCAGGCACTAGTGGCACTAAAAAAATGAAGACTGCCCGCTTAACTTTGCACCCGAACGAACTCCACATTGCAATCCGTTTCACGATGTTAACGTTTCGTGACATTTAAAAAAAATTACTTAAACGCGGTTTTCAAATTGTATCAGGGAACTGTTTAAAAATTTTGAGGACAGCGTTCGCATATAGATTTATTGATTAAACTTTTGTAGTAAATATATAATTGTGATTCATAAAGATGCTTACTGTTTTTTAAGCGTTTTAATATTTTTTATTCAGTTATCAACGGAAAAAAAAAACAATATTGGTCACAAGACTAATTTGGGAAAAGCGACATACCAGGGGACTGTGTTTTGAGGTGTTTGAGGTTGATTTTATCAAATATTACATTATTTAATTACTGAATAAGCTGTAGCGTGGCAAGAATACCTAATTCTATTCATTTCCCAGTTCATACAAAAAGCAGGGAAATATTAAATTTAGTATATAAAATTTGCTTCGGACAACGATTTTCCATTTAGTAGAGAAATGCCCACTATCTTAAATTGTTTGAATATGGGTCTGTGTTACCTGAAATAAAATTAATATTTATTTTTATTACATAGACGTATATATTATAGACGAGGCATGTTGGGGCAATAACTTAAATTAAAGTCTTAAATACACACTTAAATGGCCCCACTTTTGGAGTTTTGGTCATTTTAACATTTGAAGTATGGTGAAAACGAAAATGGCATAACTTTTTCTTGTATGAAGATTTCTTCTGTCAAATGTACATCATAGCCAATCTTTGGTTTTGAAACCTTTGCAATCAAACTATTCTTAACAAGTGTACCATTTTACTAATTTCTGTTGAAAACTGTGAAAATAGAATTGTTTAAAGTTCCTGTAGTTTAGTAAGACTTAGTAATAAATATAAACACTAGCACTCGAGGAACGGTTTGGTCATACTGGCCCACCATGTACACCTCCAACACCCACATTCTGCAACTTTCTTCGCACAAATGTACTAGGAGAGCCGACCCAACGTAAAGTGGGAAAGAGCTAAGAAGACGAAGCACTCGTGGGGCGTGGTACGGTGATGGAGTGGTGGTAACTAGTATGCACTAGTTAGCGAGCTGAAGCATCCACTACCATTCCTATTACTTCTTTAAACGTTGATGTTCCATAGTACGACCAGATGGAGTGCGTTGCTAATATATTATGTAACCCTCTCCGTTCTGATTTCATTCACTTCGCTGTTTTCCTTCGCCGTTCGACTTTCGTCAGGTATATTATAAACTTGAGAAAAATTTACCCGCCACCACCTGGGATTGATCCTGCACCACTCTAAAAGTGCGAGTCAAGCGGTTTACCACTACGCTATGCTAGAAAACCTATGCGAAACATTTATTAAGTATGTCCCTCAGTGATTTTGAAACACTGCAAGCGGGATTGAATTCATACCGGTTTCCTGTGGAGCCGCGTAGTCCGATTCGAGAAGACCCATCCGCATATCTATGGATGGCCAGATTAGTGTATTGGTACCCGACTATGGCGAAGGCCGGGTTTACCCGCTACACACCTCACGTTTTATCGTAACGAATTAACGGTGTTAGTTAATTTGTTACGTCAAAACGTTAACTTTCCTTACATAAAAAGGTTGTCACGGGAAAACAAAATTAGATATAAGCTTAACAGCCAATTGTATACTGCTGTTAATAACAATTGTATATTATTAAATAAATATGACAATAAAATAAATATAATTGACATTAATAATATTTTAAATTATAAATTATGTAAATAGACATTAGATAGATATTATCTATCCTTTTATTTTACAAGACTTATAGCAAGTACGCTATTAACTTTTTTATATTTTAACTCAGCCAAGTACTTGGCTAGTAAGACAACAACTGCTTCTATTGAGCAGTTTAGTCATAATAAAATGACTTATTATAACACCTTGGAAAATGTTCCAAATAATAATAATTTAAATTAGCCTGTAAGACAACATAGGAAGTCTCTAGCATTGTAGGTATAAGTCATCATGAAAATAATATTTTAATTAAAGATAATAAATTATGTAAACTTACGCTGGTACATCAAAACATACAAGGTATGTCTGGTAAGGAATTAGAAATTGAGTTGTTTTTTTTTAATCTTTATTGTATTAAAGAGGCTTTTACCATACAAGGCATGCCAGCCCCATCATAACTTATACTAAATATATTAATGAAAAAAAACGGGATAGTCTTATTTGCCGATGACACGTCATTTACTTTTAATATTAATCGCCAAAACTCAGGCTATGACGAAGTAAATAATGCTCTCTCAAAAATAGTACACTGGTTTAGTGTTAATAATCTTTTGTTAAATAGCAAAAAAACTAAATGTATAAAGTTCACGTTGCCAAATGTAAGGCAAACTGAAACCAATGTTCTATTGAATGGAAAAGGTATGGAACTAGTAGATAGAGCTATCTTTTTAGGTATAACTTTAGACGCAAAACTACAGTGGGGCCCACATATTGCTGGGTTGGCCGACAGACTCGGTTCAGCAGCATTTGGAGTAAGTAAGATAAGACAATTTTCAGACGAAAACACAGCAAGACTTGTATATTTTAGTTACTTCCACAGTATAATGTCCTATGGCATTCTACTGTGGGGAAATGCTGCCGATATAAATACTATATTTTGCTGCAGAAGCGAGCTGTTCGGGCAATCTACAAGCTGGCCCCCAACACGTAATAATTACGTGTTGGGGGCCAGCTTGTAGAGTTACAGTTAAGATTCCAGTTTCTTTAAACTTCTCTCTTAATTATTAAGAGAGAAGTTTAAAGAAACTGGAATCTTAACTGTAGCTTCTCAGTATGTTCTATCAAATGTATTATATGTTAAAAAAAAATTAAACCTATTCAAAACGAAAAGTGACAACCACAATAGAAATACCCGAAATAAGCATAAGCTTGATGTACCAGTGACTAGACTTAGTAAAATAAGGAATTAGTTTAAAGGCCAGTGTATACGCCTATACAATAAGATCCCAGAAAGCGTTCAAAATTTTCCAATCAATAAATTTAAAAAAGTAGTTAAAGAACGTTTGTGTGCTAAAGCCTATTATAAAGTTAGTGATTTTATGAATGATAGCACACCATGGGAATGAGGTGACCCTCTGCAAGGCTACTTCTAAATTACATATATTATTGTACTCTTGTTATGTAGTTTTAGACATAACATTGTTATATATGCCTTTTTTATATTTTTAAAAGAACAATTTTCCATCTTTTTGATAAAAGATGGCCCCGCACGAGTTTTTTACGCCGGTTCTTCTCGCCGGGCTAGTTCCCGAACCGGTGGCAGGCATCATGTAGATCAACGTTCAGAAAGTGTATAAAAATACCTATTTTGAATAAAAATTTTTGACTTTGACTTTGACTTTGACTTTAGCCGACCTGTCCTGTTTTTATATTAAGCTGCATAGTTCGGCTTTCATCGTTAAATCGTTACGATAACGTTAGGTGTGTTAGGCTTACTGATTTTGGCAGTCTTTATTTTAATGTAAGCATGTTTGTTTGTTCCATTGTAGCGCCTAAACTACTAATCCGATTTTGATGAATGAGGTGTCAATAGATTCCTAATAATAGCCCGGGTTACATAGGCCATATTATTTCCATAGTCGGGTTGTAGTTTTTAAACTTTTTAATTTTGTTAGGTATATTGTCTAAGGTTTTGTTAGTAGGTTAGCATGTTGGCTTGTTCAGGCTTGTTGGATGCTCGCGTGCCGATGGCAAGATTGCCCCGACTTAGATTAACGAGCCGCGGCTAATGGGTGAAAAATATCCCAACCCGCCGGATAGGTCAGGATTGATTGGAGATCTTATCGAAGGGTTAAAAATTGGTGCCGTTGCTATGTTGGCTGTATAAGTGGGCTGCAAAATTGTAGTTAATATTAGGTCTTTACCTATGAAATTGCCGTTTTGTATGAAAAAATTTAAACGATTTAATCATAACAACGTAATCACCCATGCAATCAATGCATCTTTGCCAACGCAGGGGCGGTTTATTGATGCCCTTCTTAAAGAAATCAGCTGGATGGGAGGCAACAAATTCTTCAAAGGCATTTTGTACTGCCTCTCGGGTATTGAATTTTTTTCCCGTCAAGAAGTTATCCAAATTCTGGAAAAAGTAGTAGTCTGTAGGCGCAAGGTCTGGTGAGTAGGGCGGATGACGGAGAGCTTCCAACCCCAGTTCTTGCAACTTGGAGACCGCGGTGTCGTGCAGGAGCAGCGGAGACGATCGATTGACCAATGCTGGTTGGAGATGTGCCAGCTTCTCCATCATTGTGTTCAGTTCTTCACAGTACACATCTGCAGTAATACTCACCCCGTTTGGTAAGAAGCTATCATGAATCACACCGGCGCTAGACCACCAAACCAAGTGACCATCACTTTTCTAGGGGTAAGTTTTCGTATAGGGCATTGTTTAGGTGCTGAACCAGGATCCAACCAACTTGCTGAGCGCTTGCGGTTATCAAACAGAATCAATTTTTCATTGCAGGTAACAATGCGGTTCAAAATTCCTTCATTTGTGTATCTGTTGAGCAGTGCAAGGCACGTCTCGACGGGTACTTCGCGCTGGCGATCATTGAGTTCGTGGGGTACCCATTTGTCAAGCTTTTTTACCTTGCCAATTTGACGCAAATGAACCAATATTGTTTTGACGCTAACGTCGAAAGCTGCTGCTAATTCAGGCGTAGATTGTGTATCATCGCCTTTAATCGTCATTGTCGACTAAAGTCTTCGAACGACCGCGATGTTCATTTTTCAGGTCGTAATTTCCAGAACGGAAGCGAGCAAACCAATAACAGGTAGTGCGTTGGTTTGTAGTGTTAGCTCAGTAAACGTCGTTGATGTTGCGTGCCACTTGTGCCGCGTTGCTGCCACGACGGTACTCATATTCCATAATTACTCGAATTTTTAACATTTTAACCATGATGACGAAAAAGTTTGAAATACGATGAATATGTAACACTAATCAATAAACAAATGACTACTTTTGGAAAAAGAATTCCATGTTTTTAAAATAAAATTAATTTGAAATTAGAATTCTTAGCCAAACAAAAATTATTTTGATTTGAAATGACCAGTACTGCAGAACGGCAATTTCACAGGTAAAGACCTATTATAATATAGTTGTATGTCAGTTTTGTGGCAAAGCATCACTCACCACGCTCGCCTCGCCAGACGATCACACTCGCCACGCCTCGAGAATGGATGGATGGATGGATGGATGGATGTTTGTTATTCTTTCATGCAAAAACTACTAAACGGATTTTGATAAAATTTGGTATGGGTAGTAGTTTTAAAGTTTTAACTCTGGATTAACCATGGAGGATGGGATTAACACATAGGTTACTTTTTATCCCGAAAAAGTACAGTATTCCCGTGGGATTCTCTATTTACGGGGGCGGAGCCGCGAACAAAAGCTAGTGATTTTTAATTTTTGCCTACAAGTCCGCTTCAAGGCCAAAGTATTGAATTTGCAGGCTGGACGGTCGGTATGGTCCTTAAATCCATATTCTGTTTAGAACCGGGAACGAAGTTTCTTATGGGGCGATGCGGAGGGCCTAGCCGGGAAAAAATGTCCGTAACGTAAGATTTTTATGTATAGTCTTTATTATTTTCTTTATACATCGAATAGCACTTAAAATTAATATTTTTATAATAAGGAACTTCGTTCCTATCCGGTGTCCCACGACACCGGATAGATTGTTTTATAAGCTAACCTAACGTTGTTTTATAAATAACCTAACCAAAAGCATGTCTTACAAACCATTTTGAAGGCCGATTACACGAATATGGTTGGCTTTGTAAAAAAGTCACGAATGAAATTTTTTCTTTATTATTTTAAGAGACCTATTCAACGATACTCCACACGATGGGGTAGAAGAAAAAAAAACATTTCATCCCCACTTCACGTGTATGGAGAGCCACCCCTAAAATATATAATTATTCTTCTTTTATGATGCCAAAACCGAGATCTATACACATTTTATGTCTATACTAAATTTCACCCATTTATATTCATAATCACAGAAGCTGGAAGAGTGGACAGACAGACAGACAGACAGACAGACAGATAGATAGACAGACAGACAGACAGACAGACAGACAGACAGACAGACAGACAGACAGACAGACAGATTGACGGACAGAGCGAAATTATAAGGGTTCCTTGAGTATTACGGAACCCTAAAGGGTTACTTCACACCGCGACTAAACGCGACTCTACGAAGCGCCGCATTTTTAATTTTTATTCACCACACTAAAAGATACAAGTTTCATATGACATCAGCCATACACTGCACATGCACTGTGCAGCGCGGTGTAACCTGACATTCGAACTCTTAAAATGAAAAGTGTATCTTCTATGAGTAATGAATAAAGTTCAATTTTGAAGAGGTAGCTATCTTAAAAATCCAGCGCCATGTCGCGTATCTCAAATAGCTATAAATAAGCTATAACTCAATATAAAATCATTCTATTTCTGTCCGCCTGCTTGTGTGTCACATTCAAACAAATACAATTTTACATCAACCTGTGCTAGTATCTAAAAAGCTTTAAAAAAAAACAAAATGTACCGCCATCTTAAAATATTTTGTTTCCAAGATAGCGCGATACGTGGAAACGAAAAGAACAATTAATTTTAGTAGGCTTTTTCGTGTCATTTAAGGCGAAAAACCTTGTAAAATTGAATTATTTGTAGGTAGGCATTTTATAAGCTTGTTTTGCCTTCCTTTTTATTTACTTTTTCGTGGGATTATTATTAATTGACATATGTTTTGCTGGCTGTCAGAGCCGTACACAGTCTACGGCTGCTAAAGGTAGACTTCCAAATAATGAAAAATAAAGCGGGTGGGGCTGTGTCGGGGCACACGGCCGTTGGTTTTAACGTGAAACGTCTATGTTAGCGAATCGCTTTTAAAGTAAAAGATTGAAATGAAAACAAGATGGACGCTGTTTTAAGTATTTTAATAAAAAAGAACAGGTACGTAATAGAAACAACAAACACGCGAAAGAATCACCACGCTATAAAGTCGGAGTCACGAGTTACACTGAATAGAAACAAGCGTGAGCGCCGGTTTCGCACAGTTATCGCAGTATCCCTCCCCCGCCGCCCCGCTTGACCCCGACACGAACTCAATGTCATAACAGCGAGCTGACTATATAAGTGAAATATTTACACCACATTTTTGTTTCTAAGACTAATAGTTTTTTAATTATTAAGGTACGATGATATAGACCTTTTCGTTACGGTCCAGTTTTTAAACCTGGTACCCGTATGTTTCGGCGCGATTTTAAAGACGTTTCACGTCAAAAACTTTAAAAATATGCTACCTGCAACATCAACAACATCAGTAATAAGTGCATTCCCGTGCCTTAAAACCCCCAACTTCCCTTTGGGTCTCCGGTTCCGCACTTATCGCAAATATTATTTCACCCTGCTTTTCTATGCAGCCGTGGTATTTATCCGCTAGACGGTCCGTTCATAGCGACGCAGGGCTCTTTAGTTAATGAGAGATTTATACCAATAGATATAGCTTTTCAACTCAACGCTCCAATAATGAAATCTCTGTTCGATATCTTTTGGCTACAGCTTTCATGTTATCGGTCAGTTTCCATTTAATATATAATTATTACAATATTAAATTAATTGATGTCTCAGAAATTATGCCCGGTAAATGATGCAGGTACGGGCGTGTGCCAAGTATCCTGATTCACATTGTATGAGAGAAGAGTCATGATTGTGGTGGACTGAAGGATGACGATGGGTTAAGGAAACGACGGACAATGGAGCAGGTATCCATGACGATGGAATTTTGTATGTGGATGTATGTGTTTTTGTTAAGATCGAGTGATTTCAGAGCAGCAGGGTTTTGGGGATGACGCCGGCCGGCATAATATATACTATATTGATAGTTGTACACTTCATAGGCCACTTAGACTGATCCGGAGGGTAAATTAATAACTAAAATTACGTTCATTCAAATAAAAATCTTTTAAAAAGTAAAATACTTCGTGGGAGAGCCATGCTTTGGCACGAACAAGCCAGATCGACTGGAGAACTTCCACGCGCATTCAGAAAACCAGCGTGGAATTACTGTTGCGGTCCAGCCAATTGGCAGGCTATTTGGTTTACATAGTGGTAGAGCACATAGAGCACATAGAGCACATTAAATAATAATTTTTCGCGTAGATACACGCAAAAAAAGAAACGTTTTTTTTTTTATTTTATAAATCACTTTATTTCCTCGGTTTGCGTTAAACCCATAGGCAACAATTTTTTCTTTTAAAAATAAAAAAAAAACCGAAATTGGATATTTCAGTTCAGCTTTAAAACGCTGTTTTTTTTCAAAACACATTAAATATTAAGATAAAAGTGAACTCCAAGTTTCAGAACATAAAGTCAACAAGTATACTACATTAGTCACTATCAGTGCTCGTGACGTGACGTCACAAACAAACTGGCTTTAGTTTACGTGGGTAACAGTTAATAAGCGTTATTGAATTTGATGACGTTTTGGTGTTTTGACCTTTGACCTCTAAGATCGGGGATTACAAATTGAGCACCTAATAGCTAACGACTATTTCCCATTATATCTAGCCGGAATGCCTAAAAACGATAATCCTACTATCCTGCTACTATTAAAAATGTGGAGATTTGTGAGAATGGATTTTCGCATAATGTCAACAGTATTATAAAATATAAATGTCAATGTCACATTGACAGATGTCACAGGTACAGCCTATTTAGTTTATGCTAGTTATCCAAAAGGCTGTATATAGTGTAGAGGTATCTGTGTTAAGCATCTCTCTCATATGTACCAATAAAGGAGAATGTGACAATTGTTGCTGCATCATTATCATCACCACTCAAGCGTAAGAGGATCTGTAAGAACCAAGACGTCGTAGCTCTCGACATGGTGTCAGAAGTGTCATAAAAAAGAAACGAAAATTATGAACGCAAAAGAGGGTACATGGGAAACTACGGAAGCTTCGAGACAATCTGGGTGCGGTAACTTAACAATGGCTGGAAACTTAGTGCAGAAGCTTGAAATTTCTACAGAAATTATCAACGACTTTGTGACTCCTTTACGCAAAAACTACTGAACGGATTTCGATGACATTTGGTATGGTGGTAGTTAATGCTCTGGATAAACACATAGGCTACTTTTAATCCCGCAAAGGCACCTACAGTGGTCCGATATTGTGTTTACGCGGGTGAAGCCGCGGGCAAAAGCTAGGCCCTATTATTGTTATACACGTTTGAAAACTAGCTTTTGCCCGCGTAAATAGTATCCCAGGGGAACACTATACTTTTTTGGGATAAAAAGTAGCCTATGCGTTAGTCCAGAAGGTCGATTCTGCTAATTAAATGCTGCAATAATACAGTTGCGGTCCAGTTCCGATATGCGAAAACTGCAAAATGCCAGTATTGTCATAAACGTCAATCCAACGTCAAGCCAGTTTTGACCGGTCCAAGCTCCGAAAGTCAGTTTATGATATCAAGAACAATGAAGTGTAAGTTAATCACGAGAATAGGAGTTCTGAGCCTAAACTACTACTGTGTAGTGAATAAAGTTCAATTTTGAATAGCTATAATAATAAAAAAATGCAGCACAGCGTCGCGTATCGTCGCGGTGTGAACCAACCCTAACTTTCTAAATAATTCATCATAAATCTTTAAACAGGTATAAAAAAACATAAATTTGGGATTATTTTGGTAATTTAACAAATAGGAAAGCTATCATTACCGACTGCGCCTTGGTAATGACCATCAAACTGTGGCTTGACCTGTAAATCTTTTTGTGATTTTGTCATACACAACCTAAAATATACCCTATAATTATGGTGGCGAGGTTGAAGTTTATTTTTGTTGGAAAGCGTGACGCTACTTAGTGAAACAATCGGGAGTATACTTTATAGTTAGGTGGTTAAGGTTGAATTTTATTTTCGGTGAATGTGCGTGATACCATAGAGTAATTACAGGGTAGAGGGCTCGGTTATTTTTATAATAAATGAAGCATAAGTAGATTAATGTTTTCGATAGTATTTTATGTCACTCCCATAATGTGTGTCAAAGTCTGAATATAAGATTTTGTGGTGTTACTATCATAGGGGCAGAAGGTATAGTCATTATTCAAAATAAATAGGTTGCCATAATTTTTTATGACAGTAGACCGAATAACGCGCTAAGAAATCGTCTGATGGTAAATTTTGGATACGTACTAACGCGTTACTAGCCACAGTGTAACGTAACGCAGGCATATTTAACGCAAGTTTTCTTTGAGCCCGTGGCATAATTCCTATCGAGCCAGTCCATTCTTTTGGAGCTGTATAAAATATTAATTAGAATTTTGAGATGACGCGGCAGCAACAGGCGGCCATATTGACCTTTGTCTGCCAGCTCGATACCTCAAGTGGTCAAGGTCAAGTATTTATAGTGCAGTTTTCATTTAGGGGTTAACTCTATATTTCGAGGACAAAAAAAAAGCGTCGAGGACAAAAAAAAAGAAGATACACCGCGCAAGTATGCAGAGCGGTGCAGTTTGACATTCGAACTCTTGCAATCAAACGTGTATCTTCTTGTGGAGTGAATAAAGTTCAATTTTGACTACCTATCTTTAGAATGCAGCGTTATGCATCGTATCGTTTCGTTTCGGTGTGAATTGAACCTAATAAGTCAAATCCGACACAGCTTTTTCAGTCATATTAAACATTACATTAAATGAAATTCATACAAATTCACGAAGCGGAAAATAATACTTCCTACTCCTCCTATACTTCCTACTCCTCCTACAATCTTCTGATTAATTTCGTTGCGGGTTCCAAGACAGATTTAGCATGTCCCCCGGGCACCCCTGAGATCATATCAAAGGGTTTTTGCGGTTGGTTACCACTGTCGATCCTGGCTACACAGGAGTTGCAGTGGTGGGGAAGTGTGGTGGGCCAATTGCCCGTTAAAAAAAAAGCGGAAAATAAAAGCTACAGATACACGTGTATAAAATTCATCCGATAAACTATTGCTGACAAAATATAAAACATGATTTGTGGTGAAAAAGAAAATAAAAATACCAAAGAAAGCTAATGCTATTAATAAGTTCAAAGAAACATCACCTTAGTATCCCATCTCTTTGAAACAGAGGTTGAACAAATAACGTAACTTCATAAATATTAAAGTACCTGCCTGGGAGATGGCTTTGCTAGGATTCTAGAGTACGGTAAAAAAAATGAATATATAACGGTACCTATATCATATTATATAAACAATATATTAAATAAACACTGTATACACACAAATAAATAGAGATGAACAAACTGAACAAATAAATAGATATGTCTGTTTGGAATTTCAGATTAACAGCTTTGCACTAACGGTCAGTTCACACCGAAAACGATACGCCACGCGGTGCTGCCTTTTTTGAGATAAATATTCAATATTGAAATTTATTCATACACAAAAAGACACGTTTCATATGACATCAGTCTTATAACACTTCACATGCGCTGTGCAGCGCGGTGCAACCTGACATTCGAACTCTCACAATGAATCTTGTAGATTATTATTATTATTATTATTATTATTATTATTATTATTATTATTATTATTATTATTATTATTATTATTATTATTATTATTATTATTATTATTATTATTATTATTATTATTATTATTATTATTATTATTATTATTATTATTATTATTATTATATATGATTTTTATTATATTATACACATTTGATACACATCTATGACCCAGGAACACAGAAAAACTTTTTGTTCCTTCGGCGGGATTCGAACCCGCGACCCCCGGCTAGAGCACCAACGCGCTGAACCACTGAGCCACAGAGGTCGTCATTATCGAGGTCGATTATTGTGTAATGAATGAAGTTCAATTTTAAATAGCTATCTTAAGAATGCAGCGCCACGTTCCGTATCGTTTCATTTCGGTGTGAATTGATCCATATAATAGTTTTTGAGATTTTCGAGCTGTGTTGATTGACAGACGAGGCACGTCGAGGCAAAAACTATCTCCGCCTAAATGGCCCCCACTTTTGGGGTTTTGAGGGGGTCATTTTGACATTTGAGGTGTGGTGAAACCAAGACGGCGTAACTTTTTCTTGTACGAAGATTTGTTCTGTCAAATGTACGTCATAGCTATAGATAGATCTTTAGTTTTTAAATCTTGTGAGATTTGATACTTTTACGATCACAGAGGTTACAAAACTTATACCTACTAATAATGTCTATCCTCTCAGTTTATTGATGTAGTAGTGGAGTAATTACACTTCTACTGTTGAGCCCTTAGCCCTAACTACACACGGCCCTACGTGATTAAGTTCACTTAGAGGGCATAAATCTACTGCCCTAATGATAGGGTCTGGGCACTTTAAGCGGGCATGAATATGTTAGAAAGCACGATTTCAGAAGTGTTTTGTTGAAAAAACCCCACTAAAGCCCATTGGGGTCAATTCACGAAATTCCGAAACGATACGCGACGCGGCGCTGCACTTTTTAAGGATAGCTGTTCAAAATAGAAATTATTAAATTACCCAAGAATATACACGCTTCGATCACGCTTCATTGTAAGAGTACGAATGTCCAACGTTGTACTGAATGAAGTTTAATTTAAATCACAATTTAAAGAAATGCAACGCGCCGCGTATCGTTTGGCTTCGCTGTGAGCGGACGCTAAATTCGATCTGAACGGCGTTTTGGTCACAAACGCTATAATGATGATAATATTTAAATGTAAGATTTCACAGACACTATGCACAGTCGCCGACAGACCCGGTGTATAACTTTTCGCGCGGGTTGGAACGGGCGCATGTTATTTCCCGCGTTCCGCGTTTGTACGTGTGTGGGGCGCTAATATACTTTCATATTATATTACAAACTAGTGCCCTGTCACGGCTCCGCGAGACTAGTGGACCATGATATAATATTGTATGCCTATAAATTCTGGCGACCTCTGTGGCTCAGTGGTTAGCGGGTTGGCGCTCAAGCCGGAGGTCACGGGATCAGATTAAATATATATGAGTATAGTATAAAAGTATTTAATATACTTCCCGTGTCTGGCACCTGTAACACAAGTTTTTCGGATACTTAACACGGGACCAGAATAAAGTGGTGTGAAGCGTTCATAGATATTATATTATTACTAGATGATGTCCGCGACTTCGTGCGTGCTTCGTGTACACTTTGCCGCAATAAAAAGTAGCCTATATCCTTCCCCTTGGTCTATTCCATATTTGTGTCAAATTTCATCAAAATCGGTCGAGTAGTTTCGGAGCCTATTCGACGCAAACAAACAAACAAACCATTCCTCTTTATTATATTAAGTATTGACTATAGTTTCGATAAATAAATAATTAATCGAATCTATTTATTTAAAAAATGCGATGCTGAACTTACATAATATCAAACCACTGAAGAGATTGCTCTGTAGGTTGTGTAGGTTGACTATGATGTGAGAAATTATGTGCTGGACAAGCATACAACCATTAAAACTGTCTGTAACATGGCATTACAGTATTTCGAAGTGTGGTCACTTCATATTTATTAATACGTGAAGCAAAAATTTAAGTACAGTCTTACGAGAATTGTACTAATGGAGGAGTATGAAATTAGGGACACTTAAAGTTTATGTGGAGGAGGCAATTTTTTTAAAATAACGCTTAGAAAAACATAACATTAATTAAAGTAAAGTTACCACGCTACCTCACTCACACTACCACGCGTTTGTATAATAACAGTAGGTTTGACACAATTGTCAATCTTTCTTTCACATTCCTTATACAATATTGACATGTTTTTATACATACATTTTTGCGTATCTAAGAGGCAAAATAACTATAAAAAAGTTGAAACTGAAAAATTTTAATATGAATTGTAGTCGAATTTCGACCATAGGGAGGACCTCTAGTACTGTTTATAAGCTAAGGGCCAATTCACACCGAAACTAAACGATATGCGACGTAGTGTTGCATTTTTAAGGTAAATTCCTAGTAAACGCCAAAAGCGCTGACGATCGAATGCGAAAAGACAAACTCACACTTAGCCCACTGAACACTGAAAATAGAACTCTGCGCTAATACGACAAAATTGAAAAATTAAGTGTCGAGTGTCCTGCTGTCATAAATGACATTTGATTCGACACGTCTTGTGTGTCGATTTTTGCTTCTATTTTTTAGTCCAAAGTTCTATTTTCAATGCTGTGAATTTTCCGGATTCCAGACATTATAGTCTCAGCCTAAGGTATCGTATGATATTCTTCTTCCGACCATCACATTAGATAAATGTCAATATTCTAAGGGGTAGTACATGCCCTTTATCACGAAATATGCACCCAGGGGATAAAAGTGTAGACCTTTATGGCGATCCGTCAGCGATGATGTATCGAAGGATTCCGTTATCTATAATGTTATATATGATAAGTTTAAGAAAAGGCTTCGAACGAACGCGTGGATAAAACAATGTGGATCACATTATACTATCCAGTAATAACACTAGGCGGGATTGCAGGAGGTTTAGATTCAACGTTGACGAATCAGGTTAGGCCCGCATAAATACAGCATTCCAAAGGAACAGGCTTTTCGGGATAAATTTAGCCATGTTTCAATCCAGAGCCTTAACTACTACTATACTAAATTTCATCGAAATCCGTTCAGTAGTTTTTGCGCGAAAGAGTAACAAACCTCCATCCATACATCCATCCACCCTCATTAACTTTCACATTTATATCGTTGCATGGTAGGATTGCATGGTATATATAATGTATATATAAGTAGCATTGAAAATATTACGATACGCGACGCAACGCGCGCTGCATTTTTAAGATAGCTAATCAAAATTAATATTTATTCACTACACAAAAAATACACGCTTCATCTGAGAATTGAGATCAGTGCAACTTGACATCCAAACTCTTACGATGAAACGTGTTTTTTTTCTTGTGTTATGAATAAAATTCAATTTTGAATAGCTGTCTTAAAAATGCAGCGCCGCGTCGAGTATCGTTCTGTTTCAGTGTAATCTGACCCCAATATTATGTTCCATTGTTCTCAAAGTTTACTTTTAGATTGAATTAAATCTGATCGGAGTGTACAAATCAAGAGACATTTCGGCGGATTTTTTGCTATAAATGATTGCTATTTTTTATTTCTTTAAATATATGGCATCCGTCGGCTTAAAGCATTTGCCAGTGTCAAGTTAAAAAGGCGGGAAATAGAATTTTTGTTTCAATTTTCAACACCATATTCCTAAATTGTCAAGTCTAAAGTCTAGTCAAAGTCCAAATAGATAGTCAGTGCAGTCAATGAGTCAAGTCAGTCGATTCAGTAAAGTGGTAGAAGCTTTACTGAAAGTTCCTAGGGAGTTTTGGAGGGAACACAAAATAGCACGTTTTTTTGAAGTTGTACCACTTGCCCACACTTGTGCACGTTAACGAATATTTAATGGTTAATATTCTACCAATATTACACATTAAGAACAGAAATAACACAAATTTATTATTTATTATTATTATTTATTAATACAAAATCCACAATGTCACCCTTTAAATTCCCGGCAAAACTCCATGAGTGCTATTATGATTCTATGTCATAATATGACCTCAGACCAAATAAAAAAGTGAAGACTGAGCTTTGTCAAACAAACACTGAAACCAGTTTTTAACCGACTTCCAAAAAAGGAGGCGGTTATCTAATTATGTATATCTAATTCCTCTTTTGCTGCATACGGTATAATCCCTTTTGATACCAATATGGTGACCTGATGATGGGATCCATGAGGAACCGAAGGAAATCCTCGAAATTTATATGGACACAATTAGTGATTTTGACTTTTTCTGAAAATACCCAAGCATATGCTACCGAAAATTAAGATTTTGCACCACGGTATACCCTGGATCAAAAAGCACGGAACAGAACTCTTGAGTCCTTATAGATACGTGTTTGGGGATTTCGGCGTTGTTTAAAGAACTGCAAGCACATGCCACTATGTCAATTACAGTAATCATCATCATCACTGTTGCACAATAAAGTAGTTAGGTATAAAAAGTAGATAATGGTAATGTCTTACATTGACAGATGTCACATACAAAGCCTATTTGGTTTATATTTATATAAAGTTTATAGATTATTATTTTAGTTATCCAAAAGGCTGTATATAGTGTAGACGTATCTGTGTTAAGCATCTCTCTCATAAGCACCAGTACAGGAGAATATAACAATTGTTGCTGTATTATTATTATCACCACTCAAACATAAGAAGGATCTGTAAGAACCAAGACGTCGCAGCCCACAACAATCACCACCATCATCACACCATACAATATCACATTATGATGATAATAGGTACTTTAGCCCAAACTAATTCCTGATAAAACAATATTTTATAGAACTCACATATAAGTTGGCTGGTTACTTCAAAATTATGAAGATTCAATAGAGAAATAGTTAAAATTCTAGCCGAATTTGAAAAGGGGAATTATTTAGAAAATAATATTTTTTCATATTTTTTTGTGCCTTTTATGACGTGATAACGTGTTATAAATCAATGAACGCCGGCCGCACGCACGCAAAACTATCACGTTCCGCCTCATTGTCACGTTCCGCCTGAGCGTCTTTTTATGTATGTAGTGCGCGTGTAGCTACGCACTACATACGTATAAAACCACACACCGGGACAGCTTGCCTTACAAGATAAAGCGTAGCTTCGTTACATGTTTGCGTGACACTGTAATTACACCGCGAGGCATAGTTTAGACCAGCGTGGCCTCACTTCGTGGTTAGCCGTTAGCAGAACTGTGTCTTCACTTAAGGCCCCTACGAGGAGAGGTCGATCGTTTCAGTTAGAACTGACGTCAGTTCGGCCTGAACGGATTCGAGCACATACACGGTAAAAAATCGCATCCTACCCAAGTGACGTCATTTCGGCCTGAACGGATTCGAGCACACACAGAAAAATCGCATCAGTTCGTTCTAATTTGCCACCAGCTACGGTCGTGTTTATTAATTGTAAACTCACTGCGCTTGTACACGATACACGACGCACGGCCGCGGCTCTGGCGAGAACTGAAGCGATTTGTCACACATGGTCCGTTCAGTCCATCCGTACAGTCCAGAATTAATGTTGCCAACTTAGTTATTACAAAATTTTTACAAAGTTTTATTACTAAATTAAGTTTTGTATTCCTTCCTAAGTAGGGAATTTAGTTGTTAGTAGTGTTTTAGTAGGAAAGAGCCAGACAGTAATCATATGCGAAAGGGCTCAGCGTAGGCCCAAAAAAAACATTTTTTTTACACCTTATTATAATAATACATCGTAGCATTCGTCCGTAATTTTCTTGAAACTACCCGTTTAATTACTATATACGTAATATTTCCTAGTATATTTAATTAAAATATACTAGGAAATATTAACGATAACGATAAAATAACGATAAAATTTATAATATACTTCAATAAATAATAAAATTTTAATATAACAAAACTTAAAATGCAGTGGTTCTTTTGGTGGCTTTAGGGTTTCCTAAGTTTTCAGTATTCTTTTAGTGGTTTTTAGTATAAATCTACGCGATTTTAGTAATTTCGCAAGAACAGAGCTGGCGACACTGGAACGATTCACTTCAGTCCATCCGGCCGACTGATACGATCTCGAAATTGCACACAGACGATACGATATTGCATCCGTTCAGGCCGAACTGAAGGAAAACCGGACCGTATATGGGAACCTTTAATTTTGTCTGAGGGTATGACATATTATACTTGTACAAGTATCCAATATCGATTACTGATTAGTGATTAGTCATGACGTCCACGCAAATGGTATTGTAATAACCTTCATTATAAGTGTATCTAGACTATTATTGACCAGTCTAGATTTAGAAAGTAATTTCCCAAATTACTGAGCCGACGCGAAAACAATTTTTTTCGTATTATGGACATAATATGAAGGATTATAGATTTCTTGAACTTACGTCACTAAAAGTGGCTAGCGTTTACTAATTATTAGTAACGATATGCTTTATTGGGTGCGAGGTGATTTTTTTTTCCGGAACAGACCGGGAAACGAGCGGACGTATCGCCTGATGGTAAGCCATTACGGCTGCTCATGGACAACAACATCGGAAAGCAGAAATCGAACTGGCCGGTTTTGGTTAAAGAAATGGATGCTTTCTTTTCTACAACTTACATAATTAGCTCATACTGAATATAAAAATTTACACCATGGAGACGCTAATCTATGTCTCTGTCAACTTTTCCAACATATCAGACAAAGATTTATTTTATGAGTAATTAGTCGCGGCAAACAGCGTTGTATATCAAATAGCACCCCCAGTGTCGGATCTACCATATGGTATATTACTTTTTGGGCTTCGGCCCAGGGCCCCGTAAATTTAAGGGGCCCCAGCTAAGGCAAGTCAAAGTCAAGAATAGACGATATTATGCGAAAAAATCCATAATTTTATTAAATTGTTTAATTTCGTAAGTAGGTATTTTACCGTCTTATTTTTCTTCCTATACTTTCTGTAATTAGGTGAGCCTTTCTCCGGTCCGACTCTAAGCGGAGCGCATAGGTACGTAAAGTTCGGGTCGCGGATCGGACTGCGTTTCAAACCGCGAACTGTCGTGCTGAAATATTTTTAGTCGTTAGGTATTAGCAAAAACGTCTAAAAATACGCCACGGTATAAACAGCCAGCGTCTTAAATAATACGTCAAAAAACGTCATAGCGTCTAACTGTAGAAAATGCGCTGTCATCGACAGCCAGATCGGACTATCGGCCCCGCGCATTTACTTACACGTTCGGTTCGGAGCGCGGGTTGGTATGGCGCGTGCTATTCCACGCGGTCTGAGTGCTAAGTGTGAGTTTTTCTTTTCGCATTCGATCGTAAGCGCGTTTGGCATTTACTAGGAATTTGTGTGTGATTTGACCAGGCTTTCGCGTTTACAACTAGGTGGCGCTGTACAAATCACATACAAATTCCTAGTAAACGCCAAACGCGCTCACGATCGAATGCGAAAAGAAAAACTTACACTTAGCCCTCTGAACTGTACGTGTGACGGGCGCTATTATAATGGAACTAAGTTTTAATAGCGCTGAAGCCTAAGAGGCCGTAACACTGCGCTTATGAGCTGTTAGGTTTTATGTCCCCCACTGGCTTATACAGCAACAAGTTTCGAACATTCTAGTGATAATATTACCAAGCCTTATCTGTTACTAGCATTTGCCCGCGACATTCATCGCATTGCCTCAATTATTTTTTCTAATCTTTATTTAAAGGCTTCTTCATCATAATATGATTATGTCAGCCTTGCCTCAATCTTAATTATTATCCAATCTATACAAATAAATAAGATTGAAGAGTCTGTTTGTAATTTAAAGTTCACAGCTTTTCACTTAATGCATATGAAAGTATATAAAGTATTGTAAGTACAAGTATACAATTATAAATCAATTTTTTAATATTTGTCTGTCCATCTGTCTGTCTGTCCGTCGATTTTCACGGGACTTTCGCTGGGAGATAGCATATTATATAAGGTATAACATAGGCTACTTTATCTGAAGGTTCCGTTTCCGATAATTCTACACTAAGCGAAGTCTGAGATTTGAGAAGTAGTAGTAATATTTTTTCCCGTGATAAAAAAGTATAATTATTATCTTCTTCTTTCTTATTCTTTTTCGCTAACACTCGAGAACGGCTGGACCGATTTAGCTGCTTTGGTCTTGATATAATTGTGGAAGTTCAGGAATGGTTTAAACGGTTAGAAACATTTAAAAATTGCGAGGAAAATACTAAAAAACCAGCCAATTGCGAATGGGACTCGCACACGCAGGGTTCCGTTCAAAACCCCTACAAGCGTAAGTTTGTGGGTGTAAGTTGTAACTTGTAGGTGCATTTATTTATTTCAGTTCATAGATATAAAGACAAAACAACATGAGTCGGGACAGATAGTAAATTAATATAATAATATTAGTTAGAATAGCCTAGACTGTCCCACTGCTAAGCAAAGGCCTCCCACAATGTATTGCAAAATTTACTGCATAAAAATTGCAAAAGTAACGCAGCCGTCTGTGTCATCCAAACGCATCTTATTGAACGGATTTTGATGAACTTTAGTACTGTGATAGATCAACATTGAGGATGTACTATAAGGCTACCATTTATCACATATGTATATTGTTAGGTACGAATTGAATGATTATTTTATAGGCGATGATTATTATTCTTAGAAGAAACTTAAAAACAGATTTGATATTCAAGTGCCTACCTTAAAAAAATCTCATTTTTCTAATTGTCTTTTTTTGTATGTAGTATGTCTAGTAAATTGTAATGTCTAAGAATTATTTTTTTCCCTCGAAACGAAATATCCAGTAAACGGTATACAGGATTACGGGAAACATGTACCTACCTATATTGTATTGGAACCTTTAAGCCTCGTATCCACGTATTGAAAGGTAGCTCGGAACTTTTGTTTAAGAACGTTGTCTGTCTACACATCTACTATTATCATGGTGCGCGCCAGCTAGGAACGTCTCGCAATGTTTTGCAACGTTGCGAAACACATTGAGCATCAAGTGTTACGCGCCAATTGATGTCTAGTGGATACGTTAGCTAATAAAATTCTGCACAATTCGTCTTGCATATTTATTCTGTGAACTGCGAGTGAAACTAATATTATAAATCAAAATGCGTGAGAATATTCATTGTTCATTCATTTTAATTTATATGTGAAATTTTTAATTCTTGTTTTTATAAATGAAATTAATTACAATAAAATATTTTTATAATGTTTCCTTATAGGCTTAATCAAAGTTACAAAACCTGTAGTAGAATATTATAAAATAAGTTGCAAAGCATGAAAACAATCACAAGTTTCTCTCTCTTATAGTTTAGAACATGTTTAGAAATGTCAGGGAGGTCGATTATTACTCGAAAATGATAGACTGTGACTAAAATCATGTTTTACATTTTTAAATGAATATTTATTACTTTAAAAACAAAATTGCATGCGTAATGCGACATACTCCCTTTCGACGCTGCGTCCGTATCGTAAAAATCATGCGCTTAATGACATTTTCAGCGTTAAAGTCCTTTTTAGGGTTCCATCGTACTCAAGGAACCCTTATAGTTTCACTCTGTCCGTCCGTCTATCTGTTTGTCTGTCTGTCTGTCTGTGCGCTCTTCTAGCTTCGGTAATTATGAATATAAATTGATGAAATTTGGTACAATTATGTAATGTGTATAGACCTCAGTTTGACACCATAAAATAATAATAAATTTATTTTTAAACATTTTTTCATTCTACCCCATCGTGTGGGGCATCGTTGAATAGGTCTTTGAAAATAAAGGCAAAGTTTGATTCATGACTTTTTTTTAAATGTACCATTTGCGAGTAATAAATCTCCAAAGTGGTTTATAAGCTAGTCCGGAATGGCATTTCTAAACTATTAGACTGAGATCCCAGGCCCGCAGGACTCCCCTTATATTCTTACTGATAAAATGTATGTCATATTGTAGTATTAGTTGTGTACAATTGTTACGGGTGAAATTAAAATAAAAAATAAAAGATTTTCCGTGACAATATATATTAAACAAAAAAATAGGGGTCGTGGGCAGAAGGCCGTACGGTCTGATCTAGCCTCTTGGTGTCTGAAGGGTATCTAAGGGGCTTTAATCCACGTTGGAACTTAGCTGAGGATCCAGGTGTCTAGCACGTGGCGGATGCGAGATAGGGCTCCAACTCCTGGAAGCTTCTCCGTCACCGCTGCGTCCGTTCGTCGTAGATAGATCGTCTCAAAAAAAAAATCCCCGTCCAATGACTATCAGCACTTTAAACTCCAGCTAGATATAAGTCCTTTTAATTGGTGCCTCGAACGCTGTAGTTGCCGGTGTTACGTGCCCCAAATCAAGTTCCCTGGAATAATCACGATAACGTGTCGGTAGGAGTCCGGTCCCACAGCCACCGCGATTTCAACCCCAAACGATCAAAAATCACGGGCTGTGTGACCATTACAAAGAATGTAGGCAAAATAAAAAAAGATAAGATGATATTTAGGACAACCAATGTGATACAAACATCGTAACATTTTAATAGTGCAAGATGGGAAAGATAAAACTACAAATTGAGTACGTGGTATAGCTAATCAAATAATTGACAACTAATTTACCAAGATGATAGTTTACATGTAAGAATAATGCATTTTAATACAAGCATGATTTTCCCAAATATTCACAACACAGATACACTAAATTACTCACCGTGGAACACGGGATTAAAATATAATTATTATATAACGACTACATCTTGAGTATAGAAAATTTTATTCTAAAAGGAAATGTCATTTAAGGAAGTGCCATATATATACCTTTCCTTCGTCTTTTTTAAACTTCTGACAACTATAAACTAAAGCGTAAAGATAAGAAATCCAGAAATCAAAATAAAAAGATATTATATCAATAATAAATATTTATGTAATATAATATTACAAATTTACTGTTTTTACATTATTAAAAACTAAATTATTATTTTTTCAAAGATTTAAGACGAAAGTAAAATCGATCTACGAACTAAGTATTAAAGCAAGGCTGACTCCGCTAGTAAGGACGTGCGCCGATAGATGGCGTTTTAAGCCTCTAAAAATGACTAAATAATTAATTATACAAATCATAGATGACGCGAGTAACGCCGAAATAATCGATTTTATTGAAAGGGAATGTAACTACGTTACACAATGTACGTTTGTGTACCCGCCAGACAATTTTTTTGTACCTTTGGCGCCCTGTACCTGAGAACTGACCCACCGCACAATCTGGCGCGTAGACAAATGTTCATTGTACATTCTAATACTACAATGTGACATACATTTTATCAGTGAGAATATAAGGGGAGTCTGGCGGAGCTGGGATCTTAGTCCATATAGGAGATAGAAACATGTAAGTTTCCATGCTGATAGATCATGCTAAAAACTTTCTAGGAAAAATAATTTTGAGCGAAATCGGACAATAACTTTTGAAGTAATTCAAGGACCTATTGCGCGTTGATTGATAGTTACGGAACCCCCCTTAGGCAATATATTGTCCTGACATACTCTTGGTTAGGTTATTTAGTTTACTTTCTTTAAATTTATTAATTATTTATAGCTTATGAACTATAATTAACAAAAATCCAACGTCCCTTTTTTGACGTCTTTAATTAATAATAATATCTATGGACGCTTTCACACTACGTCAATCTGGTCCCGTGGTAGGTAAGTTCTCGAAGAACTTGTGTTACGGGTACCAGACAACGTTAAACATACTATTTAATACTTTTATACTATACATATATTATTTAAGATTATTAGTATATTATACACATATTTAATACGATGTGTATTATGACCATGACATGACCCAGGAAAACAGAAAACTTTTGTTCCCTGGCGGGATTCGAATCCACGACCTCCGGCTTGAGCATGGACGCGTTCGACCACTGAGATACAGATGGCGTCGAAATACAAATAAAATAACGATACAATTGACCAATGACGCTTAGGCCATGTTCGCAAAAATCAATTAAAGTATGCCATTTTGACATTTTCACTGCAAACATATCGCGAATAGACTAAGTACCTGGGTAACCAAGCTTTACTCGGAGCTCTAGTAGATTTAAAAAAAAAGTCAAGATCAGAACTTCGAACCCATCACATTCCCAATTTTCGAACAACGCAAAAATTATATATAAGCATGACATTCCGCAACTCGGACTGACATTTAAGAAGTCGAAATTAATAATCCATTGTTGCGCGACGATTTAAAAAACAAAAATATAACTTAAAATGCGCAGTTTCCCAGTAATAAGATCTAGACAGATCGATTTTTCTCCCTCAAAACTCCCTGCAAACTAAATTTCATGGACATATTTACAGCCGCTTTCGAGATTCCGATTATATACTTAGTCTGGCCACAAATATGTACTGTTACAATTAAAAATAAACAAAATATTACATTTGAATTTGGAATCTGTCATTTTAATATGATTGTTCATTGGGTTTTCTCATTTTGGCGCTAATACATTGTACAATATTTTGCGACATTAAAATGGAGTGGGGTGATAAAGAGAACCGAATCGCTGTGATTGCATTACACAAAGTAGGTATGGAGCCAAATGCAATTTTTAAAACTCTCCATACGTTTGGTATTAGTAAAATGTTTGTGTACCGGGCTATTAATAGGTACAATGAGACCTCTGTTTGTGACAGAAAAAAATCAGGCCGTCCACGTAGTGTTCGTACGAAAAAGGTGGTCAATGCAGTAAGGAAAGAATTCGAAAAAATCCTGTCCGAAAGCAAAAGATTTTATCTCGGGAGATGAAGATAGCACCTAGAACCATGTCACGTATTTAAAAAGATGACTTAGGACTTGCAGCCTATAAGAGACGTACCTACAGGTCATTTCTTAACGGATAATTTAAACAATAATAGGGTGGTAAAATCGAAACAACTACTGAAGCGTACCGCTTCAGTAGTTGTTTCGATTACCGATACCGCAAAGGGAGGTCACAGAAAAATGTTGTTTACGGATGAGAAACTTTTAACAATTAAGCAACATTTTAACAAACAAAATGACCGTATTTATGCTCAAAGCTCTAAGGAAGCTTCCCAATTAGTCGACAGAGTGCAACGTGGGCACTATCCGACTTCAGTGATGGTTTGGTGGGGTATTAGCTATGAAGGAGTGACTGATCCATACTTTTGTGAAAAAGGTATCAAAACATCGGCACAACTGTATCAAGATACCTTGAGAGATTCTTGAGAGGGTATTGAAGCCCCTTAACAACACCATGTTCAAGAACCAAGAATGGTCCATCCAGAAAGACTCGGCGCCGGGTCATAAAACTCGGTCTACGCAGTCTTGGTTGGAAACAAACGTTTCGGACTTCATCAGAGCTGAAGGCTGGCCGTCGTCTAGTCCCGATCTTAATCCGCTAGATTATGATTTATGGTCAGTTTTAGAGAGTACAGCTTGCTCTAAACGCCATGATAATTTGGAGTCCCTAAAACTTTATACTAAACTTTTATATTTTAAATTGTTTTATATTTATGTATTAAACTAACACACTGTAAAAGTAATAAATATTATTTGGAATATAATTTTTTTTTTCTTTGTTTCAGTATTTATGGCAAGACTAGGTATATATATGTACAAGATTGTCTCGTTTAAAGTATAAGATAATATTATGTAGTTATGCCCGCAACGAAAGTGAAAACAATTTGGTGTTTTAACGGTATCCCAGAATATAATTGTATCTGTACTTTAAAAAAAAATTATAGAAAATAGCTTTTACCCGCGGCTCCGCCTGCGTAGATAGAATATTACACAAGGACACTGCACTTGTTCAGAATGAAATGAATGCCTATGTTTTAATCCAGAGCCTAAACATAGCTATACCAAATTTAATCGAAATCCGATCAGTAGTTTTTGTGTGAAAGAGTAACATCCATCCATCCATTCATCCATATAGGTATCCATACTTCCATCCATCAATCTTAACAAACTTTCACATTTATTTAAGTAGGTAGTTATAGAAAATAGATCAATTCTGATTTCTGTGTACCCAAGGGTACACAGATTTGATTAGGTTTTCTGTGAGGCCGTGGTATCCATCCGCCCCCGAAATTCACACTACATACTTTTATTTAAATAAATAGTGTGCCTAGTTTTTATTTTTCAAATAAAAAAAACAGAATATTTGTATGAGTTTTCTAATTTTCACATAGAAACAATTATTTTAATACAATATTTAGGTAATGCAAAAATAAAAATTATTTTATTATTTTTATTAAATTAAAATTTAGAGGGATAAAATAATAACTCTTTAGAAATAGCAAAGCAAACTTTTTACAAAGAAAAATACCCACACTAAAAATGTTAATTTAAAATGTCATAAAATATGAACTTATTTTTTTATAAATAACTCCAAAAGTGAATCAAAAGTGCGCAACTTACCCCAAGTGTAACACTGTAACACTTGCACTTACACTTGCACAGTTATACTTGACACTTTCGATAAACTTTCGCGTGGCGGGCGGAGCGCGCACCCTCGTCGCTGTCTTTTCAGTTACTGAACAGACATGCGTACTGAAAAACGCTCGGGCTATTTTTGGAACTTATTCAAGAATTGCTGAACACTTTTGAGTGAACACTTATTAGTAAAATAAGATAGAACAATAGAAAATTCTTAAATAATTTTCAATTTATTTAAGAATTTTCTATTTACATTAAAATTTTAAAAATAAAAGAAATCTCTCTTGCTATCTGTTTTTTTTATGAAATGGCATAAAATTAGGCTACGTTTAACCTATAAACGAAATAAAGCTCTCAGTTTAAAATAACAACAATTTCTATAAGAAATGTCCGCGGCTCCGCTCGCGTTAACACATACTGTGTTACCACCCACGGGAACACTACTTTTTCGGAATAAAAGTATCATGTCTGTTAATCCAGAGCTTAAATTACTACTATGCCAAATTTCATAAAAATTCGTTCACTATTTTTTACGTGAAAGAGTAACAAACATCCATCCATCCTCACAAACTTTCACATTTATAATAATAGTAGGAAGGATGCTTAGCCCAGGCCATTATAGCGAATCTATTGACACCTCATTCATTAATATCGGATCAGTAGTTTAGGCGCTACGGTGGAACGAACATACATAAATACAGACAATGTAGACTACCAAAATCATTCTATTCTTTTGGTTTCGCCGTAGTTGTATACCGTAGTTAGTTAAAATGTAATAAACGTATGTTTCTTTCCTTAAAAACTATGTCGTATCATTCTTAAGGGGCCCATACATGGTCCGGTCTGCCTTCAGTTCGGCCTGAACGGATGCAAAATCGTGTCGTGTGTGTGCTCGAATCCGTTCAGGCCGAACTGACGTCAGTTGGGTCGGATGCGATTTTTTCCGTGTATGGGCTCGAATCCGTTCAGGCGTCAGTTCTAACTGAAACGATCGGCCTCTCGTCTGTGGCTGCCTTTACAGCGACTTAGAGGTCACATTCTGATGATGATAAACGAAACTTAAATATTAAAGAGACACGAGACACAATACACAAGAGAAACCAAACGTCGAAATTCCATAAATTTGTATCAATATGGTCATTTGTTTGTAGTTTTATTAAAAAACTGAAAAGCTATTGGTTTCTGATTGAAATTCAAGCTGATTCTATAAAAATAGACCTTTGTTCTCGTCGCGAGTAATCGAATAGCTCAATAGTTATTGGGTAGCTTATGGTCACACTAAGTAATTTAAATATACAAGATTTGTATTCTTTTTCTGCATTACATAATATTATATCATCCAGCATTAGGTCACAATATTACGTAGGTAATGACAGTATACTTAAATCAAACTTTCCGTAATTCACAGACAAATAAATATAGTTTAAAAATACAAAAAAAACTCGCACGTCGATGTAAAAATGTGTTTTTTTTTTAAATAAGCTTAAAACAAAATTGAATGAAAAATAATAGTATAATTGTGATGTAAGTAAGATAATTAATATGGTACAAGACGTCCCACGCTTTTTTCACAATAATATTAGTATTTTTCATTAATTATTGTTTTAAGCTTATTTTAAAATTATTGTTAACTTTTTTGTTCGATGTGCTTTAAAAGCGTGTTTTTTAGTTGTTTTAATCTATATTTATTTAATGCTGATTATAATTATTATACTGGATACTAGCATTGGTATAATCACAGCGTAATAAAGATAGATTATAAGATATATTCCATAGACTGTGGTATAATGCTTATACCTTATTAAAAAAAACTGTGATGTGATGACGAATATTGACAGTTGGGAGTTTTGCCGGGGAGTTCAATCGGTGACTGTGGTGTTTGTGTTATTTCGGTTCTTACTGTGTAATATTGGTAGAATATTAACCATTAAATATTCGTTAACGTGCCAGGAAATAATGAAATGATGATGATGAAGTACGTGCCAGTAAAAATGACAGTATACTTAAATCAAACTTTCCGTAATTCACAGACAAATAAATATAGTTTAAAAATACAAAAAAAACTCGCACGTCGATGTAAAAATGTGTTTTTTTTTAAATAAGCTTAAAACAAAATTGAATGAAAAATAATAGTATAATTGTGATGTAAGTACGATAATTAATATGGTACAAGGCGTCCCACGCTTTTTTCACAATAATATTAGTATTTTTCATTCATTATTGTTTTAAGCTTATTTTAAAATTATTGTTAACTTTTTGGTTCGATGTGCTTTAAAAGCGTGTTTTTTAGTTGTTTTAATCTATATTTATTTAATGCTGATTATAATTATTATACTGGATACTAGCATTGGTATAATCACAGCGTAATAAAGATAGATTATAAGATATATTCCATAGACTGTGGTATAATGCTTATACCTTATTAAAAAAAACTGTGATGTGATGACGAATATTGACAGTTGGGAGTTTTGCCGGGGAGTTCAATCGGTGACTGTGGTGTTTGTGTTATTTCGGTTCTTACTGTGTAATATTGGTAGAATATTAACCATTAAATATTCGTTAACGTGCACAAGTGTGGGCAAGTGGTACAACTTCTAAAAACATGCTATTTTTTTTTCCCGCCAAAACTCCCTAGGAACTTTCAGTAAAGCTTCTACCACTTTACTGAATCGACTGACATGACTCACGGACTGTACTGACTATTTATTTAGACTTTGACTAGACTTTAGACTTGACGATATAGGAATACGGTGTTGAAAATTGAAACGAACGTTCTATTTTAACTTGACACTGGCAAATGATTACAAGCCGATGCCATATATAAATAAAAACTTGAGAGGTGTCAAGGGACACCCGGAGGGAACGAAGTAATATATATATAATATAATATATAGTTGATAATGAAGAATTGAAGCCTATTTAGGAAGATATATATATATATATATATATATATATATATATATATATATATATATATATATATATATATATATACACAGAGATTAGCCGGAACAAACGCACTGACTGACAGACGGACAGAATTTTTTTTATTGTAAGTACCGATCATACTTTTAAATGCATTAAGTGAAAATAAAAGCTGTTAATTTGAAATTACAAACAGACACTTCAATTTTTTTTATCTGTATAGATATAATATATTATATTATACAAAACAAATAGTTGAACTAAGTATATATAGTGCGCGCGGAACTAGCGTCTTAGGTAGGGACAGGGGTCAGTGGGCGGGTTGCTTGCTGCTCGCAGTGTTGCCGCCGCGAAGTCCGGCTCCGTAGGTACTGAGTAATAACATCAAGCGCTCGGCTAGCTAGTCACAATATGTAACAGTCATAACAGTCACAATGTGTAATTGCAAAATTCTACATTATTGTCAAGGTGATAAGGTCGTTTTTTGTATTATTCTTAATAGCCGTTATAACATTGTGATTTCGAGTGGCAAAAAGTGTCGTGCCAATATAATCCGCCTAGCCTCAATATCGCAACGCGCCATAAGGAACTTCGTTCCAATAAATAAATAAATAATATTGACAATTGACAAAATATGACAATTCAGTTATCGCATATATTAAAATGTACACAATTTTTCTGGTAATTATTTAATCCTGGCGATCTTGATCAGGATAATGAGATAAGCTTATGAAATTACTGTATTGTCAGTCACTCAGTGTACAAGGATTGAATTGAATCTATCCGTTTAAAGTAGGTCAAAATCGATACCAAAGGAGTCTGTTACGAACATATAAGCCCACAAGCATACACGTGAACCTAATAAGAGCATGTTAATATGTAATTGATTAATATTTTCTGAAAAATCTGGCAAGTTCCCGGCTTACACTGCCGTACGCCGCGTCGGCTTTGAAGGCCACACTCGGGCGAAGTTTCTGTGGTTGCGCGTCTTTGAATAATTATTGTTAACGTTAATAACTTTAAAGGAGATTCGAAAACTTATCACACTCCTAGAATATGTAATTTTGTTTTAGAGAACAGAAACTACATGAGATAACCGTGATAAGCGAAAGAGTGGAGGTGTCATTAAGCGAATAAGGCCCACTTGCGCAGATCTGGATTAAAGTTAACCCTGGGTTAGAATCATGTTATCCCTCTCGTTCTTCGTATTAATGAAAGAGAAGGCATGATAATTTAACCCAGGGTTAAGATTAACCCAGATCTGCGCAAGTGAACCCAAAGGAATATCTCGTAATCTCGCACTTATTGGCCGCCGGCCGTCAGTTGTGCCACAGGGGTGACAGCTCGAGCACCGTCGAATGTCAGCCATGATGACGTAAGACTAAGGATGGCAGCGAAATAATTTCGAACGATGGAACAATGGAAACTAGCGACCCGCACGCCGCTCGGCCCCCGCGCGCATGTAGTCGTGCAAGTCTAGGAATAACAATTCTTTATGCTAGTAGTACCTATATACATTCTTTGGTCGTGAAAAGTGGTCCTACTTAATTGTATAGGGCCAAATCAATCACGATAGAATCATAATATATTTTTATAAATCTTTCGCAAAAAATATCGGGAAAAAGTAGACAGTTATCAGGTATTAACGCTCCACGTTGCTGAAATATTCAGAAAGGTCTAAAAAGGTTAACCCCGTATTATTTATGGATTTGCACATCAGGCTCTGGTATAATTTAGGCCATTCCGAATAAACCAAGATTTCCAAAATAAAATTGCTGGGGAGTCAGGGTCATTGTACAGTCGCGAACATAATTGTCTCAACGATTTATAAATTTGAGCTCGAAAGAGTACACCTTGAACAATGAAATTATAGATTTGTACTCGACACGTTGTGTCATTGGTATGTAAAAAAAGATGAAACAATACATTTTGTTTCAAAAAACAAACCTAATTAACCTTACCAATCAACTTTCATCTATGGTATAAATAATTAGTGTTTGCTAAAATTTTGCTCATACTAGAGCCCTGCGGAAGGATGTATACAGTTTAGACTGCGGATCGAACTCCCGTGATAATTACAACTAAAAATGCGTCACGGTTTGGACTGCCGGCGTCTTACATAATACGTCATAACTCATGGCGCGCTTCAAACTGTGGAAAATGCTGTCATCGACATGCCAAATCGGACTGTCGGCCCCGCACATTTAGTCGTTCGGTTTGAAGCGCGGGTTGGAACGGCGCGTGCTATTTCCCGTGTTCAAAACTGTACGTGTGACGGGCGCTAATATCGATTAGTGCTCGTGTTTGATTAGTGATTAGTGCATTATCTTTACGTATTATAATTTATAGTTGTAGCACTGCATTTGGTGTTAATTTATTTCAATCTCGATTCCTGTTTTTACATTCGTTACAAGAAAAATAATAGTCGTTAAAGTAAGAATTGCTCAAACAATAAAACGGTTTATTAACTAACTGAAGAACCTTAACCCATTTAAAGCATCGCTTCAGCCACATAAAAGGTTGCGCGAAAAATATAACCCCAGTTTATAGAGGTTCACCCCTAAATTAATTTTATTGCACACTTTGCAGTTATTATTTAATGGTTATGTATTTCTAATTTCACAGGCTCTGTCCTTTTTAGTGGTTCTAGTAAGAATTAAAATCACCGTTTCAATTCTTACAACACGAAAATGAGGTTTCCTACAATATAAGTAATATTTACAATCGGTATTCTTGCCAATTAATTAAAGACGTAACTATATCTTACACTTTAAACGAGACAGTCTTGTATATAAATAATCTGTTTCTCCAAAACGGCAGCAAGTATTACATTACTATGAAATTTAGAGTTTTGGCCTTGGGAGAGAAATATCGATCTAGCTATGTCTTATCTAATCAAATACTACTAACTTTTTAAGCTAGGTATAATTATGTTTCATCTTCGTCGTGTAACAGTATATACTCGACTCTAATCAGTTTGGTATGCGTGTGTATAATTTTTGCTTTGTTCGAAAATTCGGTATGTGGTGGGTTCGAATCCCGCTCACATAAATATGTTGGTATTTTTGGAACGAAGTTCCTTATGGGGCGATGCGGAGGGATTTTTGCCCTAGCCGGGAAGAAAAGTCCGTAACGTAAGATTTTTATGTATAGTCTTTATCATTTTCTTTATACCTCGAATAGAACTGAAAATTAATATTTTTATAATAAGGAACTTCGTTCCTATCCGGTGTCCCACGACATGGCTTTTTTTTTTAATTTATAAGAATCCCGAGCTAAGCTCGGTTACTCAGGTACTTATGGTTTAGTAGAGAAAAGTCAATTTTTTTTCTCGCATTTTATACATACCCTATAAAATATATAACATGTCAAATTATAAATAAGTTTATTTATAATTTAACACCTTTCCATTATAGGCTTATTATTTTAACACTCGAGTTTTTTACGTACACATAAAAGGCCGGAGATTTCAATATTTTTCATATATTTTCGCGAATATTTCCGCGGCAGGTGATAACGCGAGGTGTCTCGCGGAAGCGCGTTCGACGTTATATTTGCAATGTTATTGGAATTTATGGAAGCAAATCGCAGTCTCATGGTATTGCAGATATACAATAAAATAGATCAGCTCATAAAGTTCAGTATACTATAATAATATCTATGTATAATAAATATGTTTGGACTCTTCACACCACGTCAATCTGGCCCCGTGCTAAGTATCCGAAGAACTTGTGTTACAGGTACCAGACAACAGGAAATATTTAATACATTCATACCTCCCGCTGTCTCGTTTTTAGGGTTCCGTAATACATAAGGCACCATTATAGTTTCGCTCTGTCCGTCCGTCTGTCTTCTAGCTTCTGTATTTATGAATATATATGGATATAATTTGATATAGTTATAGATTATGTATAGGTCTCGGTTTTGGAATCATATAATAAAATAATTTTATATTTTACGGATGGCTCTCCATACATGCGAAGTGGGGATGAAAAAAAATTTTCCATTCTACCCCATTGTGTGGAGTATCGTTGAATAGGTATTTTAAAACACAAGCAAGCACATGTCTTTTTTACAAAGTCAAATACTTTTTAATCGATTAATCGGCCTCCAAAGTGATTAATAAGTTGGTCCACCCCTGGAATTTCTAAACTATAAGAGATAGAACCTTATAAGTTTCCATGCTGATGGATCATGCTAAAAACTCTATAGGAGATTTGTGGACACATCGTATGCTTGTAGTAGTGCTATCTATGTAGCTGTATGTATGTTCCTATTTAATCAGTGGTAGCTACTACCGCAGCTAAGTCGTGTGCAGAATACACAAAATCCTATAAATCTTCAACACCTTTGCAATCAAAGGCATTGCTTAAATTGACTAGCTCTTCCAACAGGAATATCAGTACATACTTTCGAGTAGGTACGAAAGACATAGATTGACAAACGTGTGGTAGTGTGTGAATGTAAAATGCTATGTAGAATTTTTATGTGATAAATAAATGAAATTATGCCAGTATGTGAAAAAGTTAAATATTTGATAGCAATAGAAACATATTATAGAGAGGAATTTAAAACAAAGGAAATGTATAAATATAGTATTAGAACAATAAATAAAGGAAAGTTAGAGCAAGGTTAAAGTTAATCATTATTATAGGGAAAGGACTAGAAAGTATATAGTGCCAAAGCTAATAAATAAATAAAGATAAATTTTTAAGAGAGGAAAAGAAAATTAAGTGCAAAATTAAATTAAAACAAAAGTTAAAAGAAATCTAAGATTTTCTAACAACAATTGTAAGGCATAGTGTCATACATATACCTCAGAACATAAATATAAGAACCCTAGTAGTATTCATTAGGATATTTTTAATGGATACAGACACTACAAATATAATATTAGAGAGGAAAATGTAAATATTATTATTAGATGTAGCTAGACAAGTTTGCGGGAGCGAGAAAAGACTTTTTTAAAAAAAGATGAAATTTTATTATTATGTTACATTTAATACTTAATTAAAACTTAACTATAATTAACGGGCAGAGCTTTTACAAGAAAGCTAGGGTCTGTCCGGAGACTACCTAGCAGAAGCTCATGCTATGATCGACTGACTTCCTATCCCGTCTCAAGACGGTGGTCAAGCCAGATTACAATGTAATGCTTCCATGAATTAAATCTTAAATAAACAAAACCTTAACTAGAACTATTGTTGATAAGCAGTTAATCTGTCATCGCTGCATTATATAATGATTACAGGGTGCTGAGGGGTTGATATAACTATGTAATGCTTCCATGAATTAAATCTTAAATAAACAAAACCTTAACAATAGTTCTTATTGTTGATAAGCAGTTAATCTGTCATCGCTGCATTATATAATGATGACAGGGTGCTGAGGGGTTGATATAACTCCTCCCTCCCTAAGTTCGGAACCCTCAGGAATTTCAACTTCTTGAGGGTTGCGACCTTTAAAACACAAGAATCTAAAAATAGAATTTCTATATTTTAAAATACTTAATATTAAGGTTACACAAAAGATTACATACAAAATTATGGTCGCTACACTTATACTTTTCACTTTAATGACTTTTATATTTTCACTTTCACTGAGTTCACTCATAGACTCCTGCATCTTCACTAAATTTGTCAAATACTTTGTGTCATCTAAGTTTATTCCCTGCATGTCTATAGGGGTTGCTTCTGTATCTTCAATCTTAATTTTATTTAATTTAATGCGGGGGGTGCTTTTATAGGTTATTTCTCCAAATGAATTTTGTAAGTGCCTTAGGTATAAATTTCCCAAGTTAACTTCACAACCTGGGTCCGTCTTTAGAATATACGTCCCCTTAATAGGTGTTTTATTTATTTCCTTTCCGCATTTATCTGTCATAATTATGTTATCCTTTGAATATATTATCCATTCTAATGTTGAAAGGCGTTGGACCTTAATATCCTCAATATAGACAGCATAAGGGATGCACAGCGACGTATCTTCATGATATTCCATCAACTGTTCTACACAGGTGGGTAGTTTATAAGACACAATTTCTTTATCGGTGTACAGGAATTCCTCATTTGATATTTCTTCACAAGGTGATGCTACAGATGAGTATGACGAACCTTTCACCATAAGGAAGGGATATTCAGGGATTATAATAAAGGTCTTGTTCTTAATCTCGTTATAGACTGGTAAAGAATAAATTTGGTAAAAGTCGTAAGTATTATTATCTATCAATGGGACCTCTATTATAAACGTTATCTGGTTTCCTTTTACATAAGCCTTAACTAATAACATACGTTCTTTTTTAACTAGATTACTTTCTATTACAGAATATAGCAAATGATTATTTGATTTTTGTACATTAATCAAAATTTCAAGTAATTCAGTTGAATTTACAATTGACTGGTGTAAAACAGAAACTTTGCTTAAGGCAAGAGCATTTTCAATTTCATTTAAAATAATATATATTGTTCTGAAACTATTTATAAAAGTTGTAAACATACTTAATATATGAGTAGAGTAAATTGACTTATTTTCTTTATTGTTTAAATCTTTAACCATTGATTCAATTCGCTTTAGACGTTCGTTTTGAATAATAGAATTATTATAAATAATTTCAGTATTGTTGCTTTGATAATCCAATATTTTGGTAATTAAGGTAATTTTGTTTTGTAATAAATTTTGATTCTTATTTATATCCTGAATTAGGCTATCATATCTGAGTGCATCCTCATTGTCTAGGTTTCCAGTGATTGATTTAATCACTGTACCTAATGGATTTAGTAAACCTCTTTTGATTCTTTGCGTGGAGGACGTTTAATATTTTTTAATGGGACCTTGCTATTTCTAGCTCCTATATTTATTGGTACTGTGTTACGATTCTCTGGACCAATGACTTGGGCCTTTTAATATAAGGGTTTATCTTTACTTTGACGCTTATTTACTGCTTTAGCAAAAATAGTGCTTCCTTCATTTAATTCGGGACTAGTTTCTCCACCTTTCCTTTTAATTTCTCTTTCTTTCAACTCTATCATTCTATTAGTAATAAAATTATCTAAATATTCCGTTCTTTTTGCATGATCCTTTAATAACTGTTGCATATATGTTTTTTCGAAGCTAATATTAAATGTACTGTTAGAATCTGTGTGTCCAAAGACTACTTCAAATGGTGTAAGTTGTGTTACACTATAAATCGTATTATTGTATGCCATAATTGAATATGTCTTTACTGATGCTGCATCTGTAAATTTTTGTTCATATTTTGCCAATCTATAAATTTCTAAAATGGTGGAACCATTTTAGAAAGTGAAATCTTTCTATTTTACCTGTAGAATTTGGGTTATTTGGTAATATGTAATTCAATTTTATACATTTCTGTTAATTCCTTCATTAACAGGTTATTAAATTCAGTCCCAGGGTCGCATGATATTTTTCTAGGGATTCCATAAAATGAAAAATATTTAATGCTCGGACTACTTCCGGCGTTGAACGATTACTTATATTAATTGCTTGACCTAAATTACTAAAAGCATCAACTAAAGTTAAATAATATCTACCCTCTATGCTAAATAAATCTATAAATATTTCCTGAAAAGGCGCATTTTGCGTCTGTGTAAGTTGTTGAAAGGGTTTTATAGGTTTTCTTTCATATTTCATTTTCCTACATAATTCACACGCATTTATTATAGCTGAGACCGTTTCCTGTAAATTTTCCCAATAGTAATTTCTTTTAATTCTAACCATTGTTTCTTTAATTCCACGATGGCATGTTTTTCCTTCGTGATATTTTAATACTATCGCTTTTTGTTCCTTTTCGTCTTCTATATACACTACTCGTTCGGTGCATTCTATCATTTTTACTGTATCCTTTTTAAATAATGTTATAATAGTTTTGCAAAATCAACCCTGTGTTCCTTTTCTTCAAAATAGATAAAATATTTAATTTTTGGTCTTACATATTCCTTTAAAAAGTTTTTAACTAGTTCTATATTATTTAAGGGTAAAAATACCTCTAAAATTCTTTGCTTGGGTCTAGATAAATTTTTTACATGTAATTCGTTTTTAAACCATGAAAAAACTAAAATTTGATTTGGCTTAGTATCAATTGCTTCCTTTAATATTGGTATCCCTGAGGTGTCATAATTTACATTAGAATGTACTGTTTCATCACTGCTCGCTACTGAAGGTATCGGGTATTGTTCCTCAAATTCTAAATCATCTGGGCTTCCTGAAATGGTAGCAGATGAATCTGAAATGGTTATTGTTTTGGACTCTTCTGATACTCTTTGATTTTCGGCTAATCTAGCTATTTTACCTGTAACATTTGTTAAATATTTTTGTAAATTCTTTTCCTTCTCATCTACGTTAAATACTAATGATTTTTTATCATCTTCTATTATATTTAATTTTACGCGAGATAATGCATCTGCGTTTGTATTTTGTTTTCCTTTCTTATAAATTATTTCAAAATCGTACTCCTGTAATCTTAAACGCCATCTCGTTAATTTATTATTTGGTTCTTTAATCAAATAAAGCCATGCCAGTAGGCGATGGTCTGTGTAAATTTTAAATCTTTTGCCAAATAAATATGGCCTAAAGTGTTTGACTGCCCATATTATGGCTAACAATTCACGTTCTATTGTACTATATCGCGATTCTATATCACTTAAAGTTCTACTTGCATATGCGATCGGATGATCTTCGCCAAGCGATCCTTGAGAGAGTACTGCACCCAACGCTATGTTTGAAGCATCGGTCGTTAAAATAAATGGCTTATCAAAATCTGGGTATTGCAACAATGGTGCATTTATTAGTAACTCCTTACATTTCTGAAATGACTCTATATATTTTTCGTTAATAATTATCTTATTTTTTTTCTTTAAACACGCTGTCATAGGCTGTGTTATTTTTGCAATATCTTTTATGAATATCCTATAGTATCCTAGCAATCCTAAGAAACTTTTAATTTCGGTAATAGTTTTAGGTATAGGGTAGTCTAATACTGCTTTTATTTTATCGTCATTTGGCTTAAGGCCGTCCTTAGTGATTGTATGCCCTAAATATAGTACTTCTTTTCTTAAAAATTCTGATTTGTCTAATTGTACTTTTAAATTTGTTTTACGTAGTCTATCAAAAACTATTCTTAAGCTTTTTACATGATCTTGCAGTGATCCTGAAAATACTATTATATCATCTATATATACCATACAATGATATCCTTGTAATCCTCTTAAAACATTGTCCATTGCTCTCTGAAATGTTGCCGGTGCAGTTTTTAAACCAAATAGCATTCTTAGGAATTCAAAATGTCCTGATTGTGTACTAAAAGCTGTTTTCTGACGATCACTTTCATTGATTTCTATTTGATGGTAACCACTAGCTAAATCTAGGGTTGAGAAGTATGTGCTATTTCCTAATTTATCAAAAAGATCTGTAATGTGTGGTAGTGGGTATTTATCATCTACCGTAATTTCATTCAGGTGACGGTAATCTATCACCATTCTATATTTTTGTTCACCCGATGCATCTATTTTTTTTGGAACTAAATGCACAGGTGCACTCCACGGAGAAAATGACTCTTGTATAACATTATCCCTTAATAATTTTTCTACTTGGTTTTGTATTTCATTTGACTGTACTGGGCCCTGTCTGTACGGTTTAATATAAATAGGGTCCTCATTTTTTGTTCTTATGTAATGCTTAACTTCATTGGTAAACGATAATGGAAAATGTTCACAGTAAAATATGTCTTTATATTCTCTACATAAGTTATATATTTGATTTTGTTCTTCTTCATTCATGTGCTCTAACCTTAGTTTGTTTTTTAAGTTTTCTTCTAACAAATTATCAACTTCTATATTATTATAATTATTTATATTATTTATTTCGCATTTACGCATGTATCCGTTATATTTAGTAGTTTCAAAAGGTGCTAGAATTGTTAATATCACCTCTTCCTCTCTTTTATTTTGTATAATGGATTTCGCAAAACCATTTTCGCATGTGACTAACGCACTAAGCATACGTATGCCATCACAAAACTCTACAAAATTTAAAATTGTTTCGCCTGACTTTAGTGTTGTCGGTAAGCTAACACGTAATTCACAACGTGGTGGTAATTTAATAATATGACTTTTTTCGTTATATATAATTGGAATTTTACCATTTTTAATATTAAGTACTTTGTTTTTTAAATCTATTACTGCATCTAATTGTTTTAATAAGTCATTACCAATTAATCCGTCGTACTTACAATCTACATTATATACATAAAACTTATGAAAATTATTTGATTTAAATATGGGTAATAAAGGAATGTTGATAACTTCGTGGTGTATGCTCGACGCATGTGTACTGATTACTTCAAATGGCTCATTATACATATAGTTACTAAAATATTTATGCGCTATATCAGGTCTTATAAATGATCGCGTACTACCCGTATCTATCATTAATTTAGAATTTATTTCCGGTATATAAATGTGCGGCAACCTAAGATTTTTATCACAGTTTATTTCGATCATTTCATGGGGCCCTTTAAGGCTTTTCCCCGAAAATTTTCAATTGGCTGCGCTACATAATTTTTTGAATTAAAACTTATATTATCAACTTCGTCCCGACCATAGTCCTGGGAAGTTGAAGCTTGAGGATTCTCCTCATTTAATTGTAAATGATTTATAGTTGGTCTAGGGGCTGTCCTCATAGACACATCCGTATTCTGTTGTTGAACCTGTGGTTTGTAACCTAAGTTTTGCGGCGGTCTATAGCCGAATTGAGGTCTATAGCCGAATCGAGACTGTGGCATCTGGCCATGTAATTGGTTAAATGGTTTATTTGAGAAATGGTTCTGAAACTTATTATTTTGACCAAACTGTTGCGGTGTCATTCGCTGAAAATTATTATTAAAATTTGGTCTATAACCAAACTGATGGTTGTTATTAAAATTAGGCTTATATCCGAACTGTTGATTATTATTATTGTTATAATTATTAAATTTAAATTTTTGTGACATTGGTTTTTGATAATTAAATTGCGCCTGTTGCGGAATTCCAAACTTAAATGTATTTGGCTTTTGCATAAAATTATTTTTGTAATTAAAATTATTGGTCTGAAAAGTTTTATTTTGGGAATATATTTTATTTTTCGCGTTATATTGTTCATGAAAATTCACTTCCTCTAATACAATGCTAAGTGCATTTTCCAAATTATTCGGTACTTTTAGTCTCACTATTCTTACCATATGCTCAGGTAAGTTGTATAAAAATACATTCAATGCCATATTATTATAAATTATAATTTTACTTTTCTTAATCTCCTCGTTGTCTATTCTATTGACTTTAGAAATTAAATTTGATCTGACAGATTGTATCCTATTACAAAAATCCAAATAGATTTCGTGAGTTCTAATTTTTAAATTTTCTAGCTCAATGGCTATGCACTCTTCGTTACGTTGATCACCAAAATGTTGGATTAACAAATCCTTAAAATCTGTCCAAGATACTACATCCTCTCTTTCGCTAATAAGAGCAGCAGCATTGTCTATTAACCTGCTCTTAATGAGCAGGCACAATATAAGTATTTTGGGCTTGGCTACCCTTAAACTTTTCAATTATATATTCACATTTTCTTAAATATAAGTTTAATTGTCTTTTATCACCATTGAATAATGGGATTAGTTTTATAAATTCACTCGGAATCAGTGTAATTTGCTCCATTTTTGCAAATTTTTATACTTATTTTGTTCAATATGATTTTTACTTTAATATATTTATTTATTCAATAATTCTCTTTATAATTCAATAATATTTAATTTATTTTTTATTCACTTTTAATTTTCACTTTTAATTTACTTCATATAGTATTTTAATAATAATTAGGTATTTAATTCATTTATACTTTACTTATCTTTTTATTAATTTATTCATATAATATTCATTTAATTTTTTAACACATATAACACACTTAAAAATACTAACTGGGAAACCAGATTACGTTAAAACGGAAGATTTATTCCTGGATTAACAGTGGGCAAGGGAGGTGAAAAAGTTCGACTCACCAACACGCCGTATTCATCTTTCTTCCAGCTGCCTTGTCGAATTTGTTTGTAGGCTCCGGATCTCTCCTTCACTGCGCCAGGCTCGTCACGATTTATCAGATCGATGATTTAAACGCGACGATTGACGTAAATGATTTTTCGGAAAAATCCGCGCCGGCTGCGCCAGACAAGTTTGCGGGAGCGAGAAAAGACTTTTTAAAAAAAAGATGAAATTTTAATATTAAGTTACATTTAATACTTAATTAAAACTTAACTTTAATTAACGGGCAGAGCTTTTACAAGAAAGCTAGGGTCTGTCCGGAGACTACCTAGCAGAAGCAGAAGCTCATGCTATGATCGACTGACTTCCTATCCCGTCTCAAGACGGTGGTCAAGCCAGATTACAATGTAATGCTTCCATGAATTAAATCTTAAATAAACAAAACCTTAACTAGAACTATTGTTGATAAGCAGTTAATCTGTCATCGCTGCATTATATAATAATGACAGGGTGCTGAGGGGTTGATATAACTATGTAATGCTTCCATGAATTAAATCTTAAATAAACAAAACCTTAACTAAAACTATTGTTGATAAGCAGTTAATCTGTCATCGCTGCATTATATAATGATGACAGGGTGCTGAGGGATTGATATAACTAGCTTGTAAGTGTAATTGGCGTGGCAAACTTAAGTATTTTGTTATTGTAGTAATGTAATCAAAAGCATTTAAGTACCTATGTAAGTGTAACAAACTGAGCGGAACGCCTACAAACTGCTTGATCAGTTTGGCGTATCAGTATATTGTTAAAAGTGTATATTAAAAAAAAAAAAAAAAATTGCTTAGGTTACCTACTTAAGAAGAGGCGAAATCACTATAATAGGTGTTTACACAATTGCATGTGATAAGAACCACAAACGCCCTAATGACTATAACATGTTAGAGATATAACAAAATAGTGTAAAAGTAAATAGTGTAAAAAAATAATAAAAAAAAAAGTGTAATGTGGTGGCAGAGTTTCTCTTATAAAGGTCTACAAAAAAGTCAGCAATGGGATACAATTTTCGAATGTCATATCAATCATAGTCAATGTGTGAGACGCCGCTATTGCAATAAAACGTGTATTTTTTCGTGTAGTGAATAAAGATCAAATTTCATCAAATTCAAATTAGCTATCTTAAAAATGCAGCAACGCTTAGCGACGCGTATCGTCGCGGTGTGATCTGACCCTTTTTTAAAGTTTATGTATTACTTAAATATTTTAACAGAATAAAATGATAGAAATTATTTATTTACAGACTAGCATGACGTGCCCGCGGCTTCACCCGCGTGAAATTAGGTTTTAAATTTCCATCCCCTATTATACCCACCTAGGGGCTGAATTTTAGAAAACGCTGAAATACATAACTCATATTTTTTTCCGTACTCAATTCATACGAAATATCATGCAAATATGTCAAGTAATAAAAAGTTTCATACAAACTTTTATCACCTATTTTAACCCCTTGGAGGTAGAATGTTGAAAAATCCTTCCTAAGTCATTTATGAAATACGTGTGCAAAATTTTTAAGGGTTTGGCCTGTGCGTTGATATATCAGTTAGCTTTGCCTTTTATATGTATATGGGTATTTTGCCGCTATTTGGAAACTCGGCCATACAAGACTGTCCTAATCAAATTTTATGAAATGTTGAGAATGTTTGTTAATAAAATGAAGGACAATATAATTAAATATATCTCGTTAAAAAGCGCACTGATTTTTGTCCTCGTTTTTGAGTTATAGACGATTTTATCTAAAATCGTGACAGGGGACTGTAGTAAACGGGGAATGTTTTTATGAACAAAAACAAGTAAGTACCTATTTAAGTATGAAAGTAATCAAGTTTTATTTGTAATTCTTACATATTACTCCTCTTATATTATAAAATATAATTGATATTACTTATATAAATAATTATGTTTGAAATAGATCAAGTATATTAATATTTAGAACCTCTGTTATATAATTATCACAATCAACATTATAAGTAGGTAGTCAAAAAATATTTTGAAACATTTTGAATTTTAAAGTAGTTAATGTAATTAGCATTCATGTCACAATGTCTTACATATAATCAGGTTTAACATCGCAGTTTAGAAAAAAAACTTAGACGTAACTTATTTCTCAAAAACGAATTTGAAAACAAATAAAGTAATCTTCTCTGTTCTAGAGTACTCTCTAATCTGGCTGCAGTAACTTCTCCAGTATTTAGACAAAACTGACATCAAAAATGTTATCTTCGTCCATGAAATGACAGGGGACTATCGGCCAGTGGACTGTAATTATTACAAATAAATTAAAAAAAAAAACAAATTCATCCAAACTTATCACATTAACGAAACAAATGTGGCTACATACTTAATAATCAATTATTTTAAACAAATAATAGGTGGTATTTACCTATGAGATTTCATAGGTATTTACCTATGAAATTGCCGTTCTGCAGCACTGGCTATTTCAAATCAAAATAATTTTTGTTTCGCTAAGAATTCTAATTTCAATTTAATTTTGTTTCAAAAACATGGAATTCTTTTTCCAAAAGTAGTCATTTGTTTATTGATTAGTGTTACATTTTCATCGCATTTCAATCTTTTTCGTCATCATGGATACGTTAAAAATTCGAGTAATTTTGGAATATGAGTACCGTCGTGGCAGCAACGCGGCACAAGCGGCACGCAACATCAACGACGTTTACGGAGCTAACACTACAAACCAACGCACCACCTGTTATTGGTTTGCTCGCTTCCGTTCTGGAAATTTCGACCTGAAAAATGATCCTCGCGGACGTCCGAAGAATTTAGTCGACAAAGACGAATTAAAGGCAATTGTGGAAGCTGATGATACAAAATCTACGGCTGAATTAGCAGCAGCTTTCGACGTTAGCGCCAAAACAATATTGGTCCATTTTCGTCAAATTGGCAAGGTAAAAAAGCTTGACAAACGGGTGCCCCACAAACTCAATGATCGCCAGCGCGAAGTACGCGTCGAGACGTGCCTTGCTCAACAGACACACAAATGATAGAATTTTGAACCGCATTGTTATCTGCGATGAAAAATTGAATATTTTTTGATAACCGCAAGCCTCAGCCAGTTGGTTGGATCCTAAACAATGCCCTTAACGAAAACTTACCCCTAGAAAAGGGATGGTCGCTGTTTGGTGGTCGAGCGCCGGTGTGATTCATCACAGCTTCTTACCAAACGGGGTGAGCATTACTGAAGATGTGTACTGTGAAGAACTGAACACAATGATGGAGAAGCTGGCACATCTTCAACCAGCATTGGTCAATCGCTAGTCTCCGCTGCTCCTGCACGACAACGCGCGACCTCATACTGCACAGCAGACGGTCTCCAAGTTGCAAGAACTGGGGTTGGAAGCTCTCCGTCCGTTCCGCCTTACTCACTAGACCTTGCTCCTACAGAGTACTACTTTTTCCAGAATTTGGATAACTTCTTGGCGGGAAAAAAATTCAGTACCCGAGAGGCAGTACAAAATGCCTTTGAAGAATTTGTTGCTTCCCGTCCAGCTGATTTCTTTAAGAAGGGCATTAATAAACTGCCACTGCGTTTGCAAAGATGCATTGATTGCATCGGTGATTACTTCGATTAATACAAATAAAAAATACATGAAGAAAATTAGTTTAAATTTTTTTATACAAAACGGCAATTTCATAGGTAAAGACCTAATATTTGTAATTAAAACTCTTAAAATGGAAAAAAATGGCTTACCAGTGGACTGTTTTAGGTTACAACCGAGACACGTGTTTCACAAGCAGACTAGGTAGTGACACTAAAAAAGTGAAACCTGCCCGCTTAACTTTGCACCCGTACGAACTTCACACTGATTGCATTCACGATGTTAACGTTTCGTGCCGTTAAAAAAATTACTTAATCGCGGTTTTCAAATTGTATCAGGGAACTGTTTAAAATTTTTGAGTACAGCGACCGCATATAGATTTATTGATTAAACTTTTATAGTAAATATATAATTGTGATTCATAAAGAAGCTTACTGTTTTTAAGCGTTTTAAAATTTTATTAAAATATTTTTTATTCAGTTATCAACGTCAAAAAAAAAACAATATTGGTCACAAAACTTGTAATTTGGGAAAAGCGACATATCAGGGGACTGTGTTTTGAGGTGTTTGAGGTTGATTTTATCAAATTATTAAATTACTTTAATTATTAAATTACTGAATAATCTGTGACGTGGCAAGAATACCTAATTCTATATCGTTGTTCATACAAAAAACTGGGAAATATTAAAATTTATTATATAAAATTTGCTTATGGTAACTATTTTCCATTTAGTAGAGAAATTTCCATTTAAGTATAGATAGATAGATTGATTACGTAAACGCCGTGCGAATCGTCCAAATATTACATCTGCAGGTAAGATTTTACAATAATATTAATTGTAGCATGTATGATACCAAAATAGTATAAGGGTCATCTCACACCGGAACGAGGCGATACGCGACGCGTCGCTGCATTTTTTCAAAAACAGTAATTATTCAAAATTGTACTTTATTCTGTAATCAGTAGTTAGTGCACAAACGATTCATTCCAAGAGCGGCCGCGGCGCCGCGCTATGCAGTGCGGTCTAGTTTGACATTCCAACTCTTGCAATTAAACGTGTACCTTCTTGTGTAGTGAATAAAGTTGAATTTAGAATCGCTATCTTAAAAAATACAGTGCCGCATCCCGTATCGTCTCGTTTTGGTGTGAACCGATCACGCGTTCTATTTATTTTTGGTACGAGAAACGAATACCGTTTAACGAATATCTATTTTTGTTTTGAAGACATCCTGTGTAATAAAACATACTATATTTTGACGAGGGTTGTAACCTCATATTGCTAAGTGGTTATTACAAGAACATATTGCCGACTGATATTTATCTGACAGCTAACGACAGTGCGTTCATATATCAATAAAAATATCCTACTACTATTATAAATGTGAAAGTTTGTGAGGATGGATGGATGTATTGATGGATGGATGGATTCTTGATGGACGGTTCCTCGTAAGGAACCCTACAAAGGCAGTTTAGACAGACGGACGTATAGAGGGAAACTAGAAGAGTTCCTCGTAAGGAATTCTAAAAAAAACAGTTTAGACAGACGGACGGATAGAGGGAAACTAGGAGTAGTTTGTCACAGAATGACAAAATGGAAAATATCAACTTTCCGACTTGAAAAAAAAATCAGCTGTTTCATACAAAAGGCCTACGCCATAAGCATTTTGCAAAGCATTTTGTAGGAAACAGCAGTTTTTTTTTCAAGTCGGAAAGTTGATATTTTAGTAAAGTTGCTTATATTCAAGAGTATATTCACTCCTGGAAGTTTGGACACTGACTGGGAAAACACCATGTATAAGTAATAACACAATACACCAGGGGAGCTATTTCTATAAAATTCTCACTTGGGTTCCAGTGTTAAAGCATGCTATCGTTCTCGTGCACACTCGACTTGATGCGTGCGTGAGTGCGACAGCTGACAGTGGAACCATGCACTGGAAACACTAACTTTTGAAAACAGTATTGCGTTTTGACATTATAGCCGAGGCATGTCGAGGCAGAAAGTGAGCTACACTTAAACCACAGATTAACTTAAACTGCCCTAGTTTTGGGGTCGAGGGAAGTCCTGGTTTGACATAATGTTATATTGACGTTTTGACATTTGTTTCCCACAAAATAATTGACAAAATCTTCTTTAAAAATTGTTTCATGAAACCAAGATGGCGTAACTTTTTCTTGTATGAAGATTTTCCTGTCAAATGTACGTCATAGCCTATCCTTTTTTTTTATTTATATATGGCATCAGCTTATAACCATTTGCCAGTGTCAAGTTAAAAAGGCGTGAAATAGAACTTTCGTTTCAATTTTCAACACCGTATTCCTATATCGTCAAGTCTAAAGTCTAGGCAAAGTTCAAATATATAGTCAGTACAGTCCATGAGTCATGTCAGTCGATTCAGTAAAGTGGTAGAAGCTTTACTGAAAGTTCCTAGGGAGTTTTGGGGGGAAACACAAAATAGAACGTTTTTAGAAGTTGTGTACCACATGCCCACACTTGTGCACGTTAACGAATATTTAATGGTTAATATTCTACCAATATTCCACATTAAGAACCGAAATAACACAAATTTATAAAAAAATACAAAATCCCACAACGTCACCCATTGAACTCCCCGGCAAAACTCCATAGCCTATCCTTATTTTTGAAATCGTTGAATAAAATATACGTAGCCTAAGAACAAAGTTGCGGGGCCAGCATACAGTCTCATTACTATTCAGGGCGCCTTCGATGAAACATCAGCCTTGTAGTTTTTGCCATTGTGTAATTCCGTGTGATTAAATAGCTGAAAATAAATGAAAATATTTTTTACGAGAGCCATGCTTCGGCAGGAATTGGCCGGCTCGACCGGTTTACTTAAACACGGCGTCAAACAACGCTTTTGTGATGTTTCGCATTGTAAGGGTCACTTCACACCGCGACGATTCTCGACGCTACGCGGCGCTGCATTTTTAAAATAGCTTTTTAAAATTAAATATTATTCGCTACACACAAAGACACACGTTTCAAATGACATCAGTCATATACTGCACATGCGCCGTGCAGCGCGGGCCGCGGTGCAACCTGCATACGTGATGAAACGTGTCTCTTCTTGTATAATAAATTAAGTACAATTTTAAATAACTATCTTAAAAATACAGCGCCATGTCGTGTGTCGTTAAATTTCGGTTTGAATCGACCCTTAGCGAGAATACCTGAGGCCCAAGGGTTTAACACTGTGCGACAACCAACAGAATATCAGTGGAAAAAATATTAATTTACCAATTAAGTTGTTTTTGTAAAAATCGCTTCAAATGACAGACCCAATAATGACGCTTCGACTGACAGATTTAGGAGTGGTGAACAACACAGAGTACTTTTTTATATCATGAAAGTGAACACGGAGACTGTCCCGCGACCGATACTGCGACAATCATTTACGATTTGATAGAGCCACTACTTCACCGGGGGCACACTGTGATAATGGACAATTTTTATAACAGTCCGTTATTATTGCGGAGCTTGAAAAAACACAAGACAGACTGTTACGGAACACTCAGACTGAATTCGTTCCTGATACAGTCAAGACTGTGACAAAAACTGAACTTCGACGAGGTGAAGTAGTGGCTACATACTGTTCCGATTTAGCTATTATGGTATGGCGAGACGCTAACATAGTTAGTATGATCTCTACATACCATATAATCTTCTAATCGGGACCCAAGACAAGTACAACAGACTAACTTATAAACGGAACATAGTACTCGACTACAACAAGAGCATGAGAGGAGTTGATAGGAAAGACCAATTTTTATCAGCTCAGGTATGGTACAAGAAACTTTTCCGCCGTATGTACAATGTCGCCATCTTCAATTGTTTTGTGATATTTTCCAGTTTTCACCGGAAAATATCACATCGTAAGTTTCGTACTGAATTGGCGGAAGATTTGATCCGAAGATATCGACAAATTGATTTGACGACTGAATACCGACGTTTGAACAGTAGATCAAACACGACTGGACAGGTGAAGACGACTTTTCTTAAATGGAATACTCGACACAAGACGCAGGCCAGACCGACAGTTGATACTAACCACTTCCCCATTTGTACGGGGTCGAAGAACACCGGTTGCTAGATGTGCCCTAAAAAGACCAGGACAATCTGAAAATGTGAAGAATGTGATGTAAATTTGTGCATTGAGGGCTGTTTCAAGGCTTATCACAAGCCTTGATTACTTTATATTTAGTACCTGGGTGACCGAGCTTTACTCGGTAGTTCTTTTTTCGTTTTCGTAATTTTACATGATAAATCTATCTTCATAACTTAAGGACTAAAACAAATTAATCAAATTTAGTTTACTTTTGGTTTATAATTAGTGAATTATATTAAAAAAAATCTTAGAAACAGAAAAAAGAAATGAAATCAGATTTTTTTGAAAGAAGTTGACATAATATATTGCAAAATTATCCATCTAGTTTTTACGATTTCAAAACAAACATAAAAACATGTAAAAACTCATAAATACCTACGCTTTTTCCCAGACATATGATCTCTGTAGATCGATTTTTCACCCTCCGAAAACCCCTAGTACCAAATTTCAGCGAAATCGTTAGAGCCGTTTCTGAGATCGCCGGTATATAATATATACTTGCTTTTAAATAAGCAATTCTTATATTATAAGAATTGCTTATTTAAAAGCAAGTATTAGATTAGATTTTTTTTTTTTTTAAATTTTTTTTTTTTACATTTACATATTTTTGTAAAAAATTAATAAATAATGTATACCTACATGTTTATCATTTAAATATAATTATTGAATATCTACTAACCAACTAAAAAAACCAACCCATTTCTAAAACGAAATAATCCTAAAAATGTGTGTAGCGGTCCTTAGCTGGTTGGCCATCTTGCCGTGATTTTGTCATCAGGAGCGATATCTAATTCATGCAGGAATGAGTAGTGTGTTTTGATTTATTGTACTAATTTGTTTCTTTTAAGTAATTATATATTGGTATCGAAAAAAAAGCTTATATAATCTAGTTTATTAATAAGTAAATAGCATTGAGGTATGTTATGAAATATTTCGTAAAAACTTGTAATTATTAAATATTTTACTCAAATTTCACCAATGTTGTAAAGTTCAACATTTTTTTGTACTGTATACGATAGGAGTTATAATTTAATTTTCACATATTCTGATTCCCTGTAATATCAGCTTTATACAGGTATTTTTTTATTTGCCATAACAGTTGTAGTTTGTTAGAAAACAGGCTTTGAATCGGTGACGGCATTGAGCGCTCGACCGCTTTAGTAAGTACCCGCGCGCGCAGACGTCCAAAGCGGTAGCAGCTGTCAGACTCGAACGTTTGAGTGGCTAAAACATACCAATTACTGTCACGTCTATGCCCTATGGATTTCTTGATATCTTGCAATGACAATGCATGTTCAGATAGTTAAAAAAAATGTTGATTTTACCTTCATTTATTTCATAATAGATTACTAAGCGCACCCACCTGCGCAGACATTGGTTTAAGTTAACCCTGAGTTAAATATCGTGATATCTCTCTCGTTCTTTGTATTTATGAAAGAGAAGACATGATATTCTAGCCCAGGGTTAACTTAAACCCAGATCTGCGCAAGTGGGCCTAAGTGGCGTCACAGACGGCGAAGAAACTATAATATTTTATGATAAGATAAAATTATATAATATTCTCAAATTACATACTGTAATATAAGGTCTATAACTATGAAATTTCCGTTTTGTATGAAAATATTTAAACGAAATTTTTCATGAATTTTTTATTTCTATTAATCGAAGTAATCACCCATGCAATCAATGCATCTTTGCCAACGCAGTGGCAGTTTATTGATGCCCTTCTTAAAGAAATCAGCTGGACGGGAGGCAACAAATTCTTCAAATGCATTTGTACTGCCTCTCGGGTATTGAATTTTTTTCCCGCCAAGAACTTATTCAAATTCTGGAAAAAGTAGTAGTCTGTAGGCGCAAGGTCTGGTGAGTAGGGCGGATGACGGAGAGCTTCCAACCCCAGTTCTTGCAACTTGGAGACCGTCTGCTGTGCAGTATGAGGTCGCGCGTTGTCGTGCAGGAGCAGCGGAGCCGAGCGATTGACCAATGCTGGTTGGGGATGTGCCAGCTTCTCCATCATTGTGTTCAGTTCTTCACAGTACACATCTGCAGTAATGCTCACCTGCCGTTTGGTAAGAAGCTGTGATGAATCACACCGGCGCTAGACCACCTAACAGTGACCATCACTTTCTTAGGGGTAAGTTTTCGTTTAGGGCATTGTTTAGGTGCTGAACCAGGATCCAATCAACTTGCTGAGCGCTTGCGGTTATCAAACAGAATCCATTTTTCATCGCAGGTTGCATTCATCGCATCGCAGGTCGCAGGTCCAATTTTCATGCGGTTCAAAATTCCTTCATTTGTGTGTCTGTTGAGCAGTGCAAGACACGTTTCGACGCGTACTTCGCGCTGGCGATCATTGAGTTCGTGGGGCACACATTTGTCAAGCGTTTTTATCTTGCCAATTTGACGCAAATGGACCAATATTGTTTTGACGCTAACGTCGAAAGCTGCTGCTAATTCAGCCGTAGATTGTGTATCATCAGTTTCCACAATCGCCTTTAATTCGTCAATGTCGACCAAATTCTTCGGAAGACCGCGAGGTTCCTTTTTCAGGTCGAAATTTCCAGAACGGAAGCGAGCAAACCAATAACAGGTGGTGCGTTGGTTTGTAGTATTAGCTCCGTAAACGTCGTTGATGTTGCGTGCCGCTTGTGCCGCGTTGCTGCCTCGACGGTACTCATTCCATAATTACTCGAATTGTTAACGTATCCATGATGACGAAAAATCAATAATCAATAAACAAATGACTACTTATGGAAAAAGAATTCCATGTTTTTAAAATAAAATTAATTTGAAATTAGAATTCTTAGCGAAACAAAAATTATTTTGATTTGAAATGGCCAGTACTGCAGAACGGCAATTTCATAGGTAAATACCTATTATGAAGTAGGTATATCCAGGCATCTTTAAGATAAAATATCATAGTATCTTCTCCGTCTGTGACGCTTTTAAAAGCTTAAAACTATTAGCTTATTAGCAGACTTGTAAGTCTGCAAAATATACGAATTTTATAAAAAATTACATCATTCAAAACTTCGAGGTGATTTAAAATAATGTAGAAATTAGACATTGTCAAAATTTCTAAAAAGCTAAGATAATATTCAATTCGCAAAATGAATTTTGCTGACTCCACCTAAGAATTGGTTGATCGACTGAAATAATGACATTATTTCAGTCGATCAACCAATTCTTAGGTTACACATTACACATTAGATTCAATTTCATTATTCAATGTCATTCTAATTAAATTACGGGCAAATTAAAGTGTAATGAACTTTTGAAATTTTATCTGCTGCGTGATATTCAATGATATTTATCACTACATTTTATTTTTACCTTAGCAAAAGGGTGTTATAAGTTTCTCGTGTCTATGTTGTAATATGTGATGGTATGTCCCCCTGTTTATGGCATCGTAGCTACCAAACGGAAGAACCTATTTTGGTCTAGTTTTATTTCTTTGAAAGCTGACGTGAGCGAGATGGTTGTTAGCTATAACATAATATCATCAGCTAACTTACTGCTTTACCATGTCTAGGGTTTCAATTTTTTTATTTATTAATTAAAAACTAAAATCTATATTAAAATTAAAAATCATCATTCGTTAATACGAATGATAGACCTTTTTATCTTGTAAATTATTTGTGCCGTGGGCCAATTTTTAGGTACAAGGCGCTAAAGTTTGACTGACTGACTTCACTTACATTCTCATCAATTATCAATCTTATTTTTGGTTTCAGAATAACGTAATTAACAAATTAATATTATTAAAGTATTTTTTTCTCTAAGCTTAGTATGTAAATTTTACTTTATAATAATATATTAAAATTGTAGTTATTCTACTATGACATTCGTTCGAATAATTTCAAAGGCTGTAAGAAAAGTTAGTACGATTTTTTTGCACCTTTGGCGCCCTGTACCTGAGAATTGGCTCACCGCACCAAATTAGCGGGCATGCGTAAGTTCATTGAACACACTAATACCACAGAGTAGAAAATATAATATATACATACGTACAGGAAATGGCTTTCATAGAACGATCAAAATCAATCCACAATCCACAATTTTTCCACACAATCGTGGATACATCGTATGCTTGTAGTAGTGCAAGTGCAACTAAATTGAAAACTAACTATGTAGCTGTTTATCTGTTCCTCTTTTATGAATCTGTGCTAATACTACACTGTGATATACATGTTATCAGTAAGAACACGAGTAAAATATGTCTCTGGCGGGCCTGGGAACCCAGTCTCAGTGATCACAGTGATCATAGAGATTTCCCCATGGCAATGTAAATATTTCCGCCTAGCCACATGACTACTCCCCGGATACTCTGTAGATGTGACAAACTCGTAGATATACCAGAAAAGCGAGCAAAATACTGTGATGGATAATGTCAGCGATAGTGCCTCATATATTATCATTACCATAGAGATATATAGAGCGGTCTCATATATTATCCGATCCGATATCGGACCGATAATGTGAAAGACAGTCATAACATGTTTCATATATTTTACTTGCACCTGACTATCGGATATAGGGTATTGGCACCCGATGATATCGGACCCGATAATGGGTGAACGCTCTAATGCTAGCCATACACGTAACGGTATACCTGGTAGGTTTTCCTGTACAGTATCAGATCAAGCTTACCTGCCAGGCAAACCGTTAGGGTCAGTTCACACCGCGACGATAAGCAACGCTACGTGGCGCTGAATATTTAAAATACCTATGAAAAATTGAACTCTATACACTATATAAAAAGATACACGTTTCATATGACATCAGTCATAAACTATACATGCGCTGTGCAGCGCGGTGCAACCTGACTTTCGACCTCACAATGAAACGTGTATCTTCTTGTGTAATAAATAAAGTTCAATTTTGAATAGCTATCTCAAAAATGCCGCGCCATGTCACGTATCGTTTTGTTTCGGTGTGATTTGACCCTAAGAATATAAGGGTAGTCAGGCGTGCCTGGGATCTCACTACAAAAAATACAACCATGTAAAAAAAATATTGCATAAATATTAATAGGGAATGTATGTTTCCTTGTAGTCTATGGTAATGATAGATTCACACATTCGGGATTCTTGGCGGGAATTTGAAAAGGCGCGCATCAAAAATTTTATTTATTATTATTGTATTTGTAAATAAGTATAAATAGCTTTATTTTAAATAAATATAGTGCATAAATAATAAAAATAGACGGAGACGAGGCGGGCGGGGATAACCCGCCCACCTCAAAAAGACCTCGGCCTCCTGATGATTCTCGGGGGGCTTCAAGTGCTGGCGGCGGAGGTGGTGAGAGTAACTTTTTAGCTTATAGAAAACCAAATTATAAGAGACTATATTCCGAAAATTCGATCAACACAGAATTCAAAGTATTTATAGAAAGCAAACTAGCACAGGAGAGACTTGGAAATAAAAGTCCAATTTATCTTAACAGTATATTTTCCAACATAAAAGGAGTTGTGGCAATACGGCGTCTTAACGCAAATAAAATAGTTGTGATATTTAAACAACATAACACGGCCAATAATTTTATCAACAATATTAACTTTCTCGAAAAATATGACATGAAAGCGTATATTCCAGCTGCTCAAATTGAGAAAACTGGCATTATACGATTTGTACCGGCAAATATATCGAATAAAGAACTATTTACTAATTTAACATCTACATATGAAATAGTTGCAGTAAGAAGATTCATGAGAAAAGTTGGTCATGATCTAATTGGTACACAAACTGTTAGCGTGTAGTGTACAGTATGACTTATTTTCCTATAGAGTATTCGATTATGTTGCTCCTTTGCAACAATGTTATAAATGTTTTTTTAATCATTCGGCTAAGATTTGTAATGGCAAGCAGCGTTGTTCAATTTGTTTAGGCGAACACTTTTAAAAGAATGTAATAAAACAAATGAGATTTGCTGTATCAATTGCAGTAGACCTCATCTGGCTATTTCCAAACAATGTCCAATTAAGATAAAGAAAATATTAGAAAAGAAAAATAAAATTACTTATGCAAGCGCTGCCACCACTACAAAAGAAAATGGTGACTTTCCTCCTCTGCCATCACGTCCCATCCCTGCAAATAAAAATGTAAATAGTGTAAATAATATGTCTCAAAGTGTAAATAAACATGTAAATAAATCTGTAAATATTAAACCTATCTCTCAAGATGTAATTATTACTGATATTAAATCTCAAATAATTGGAAACAGTGATGTACTTATGGCCCTAGTACACACTCTGGTTCAAGTAGGTAATAAAAATGATGATGAACCTATTACCACATCATTAAATCTATAATCTAATCTAAAAAAAAAAAAAATCTAAAATCTAAATAATCTTTAGATATGCTTGTCGGAGACACATTGTCCTCCACATCATTTTCAGTAGCAGTTGCTTGTTTAGTGGGCGTCATCGTGGGTAAAATGCGGGCACAAAACAATGATCATTGGTTAACACTAATTTATTCAGTGTGTAACAGTATTTTCACTAATCACAAATTTAAGAAAACAGTAATTTAAAAATAATTTAAGATCGAGCAGTGGGTTCAGGACACCGATCTCACTTTAACTAGTAACCACAAAATATAATTCTCAACTACGATCCAACTCGATCGATAGATCACACTCAAATGTGTTTCAAACACTGTCCGCACCTCTAAAGTAAAGATGGCGTCTCGACCCCACTCAAGGCCCGCGCGCGCTCTGCTCTGATTGGCCGGTAACAAAATAATTACGATTTAATTTTAATTAACGCGAGATAAAAATGTTACAAATTATCTTAAATTAAAAAACGAATTTAAAAGTAATCAAATGAATTTAAGGGCAATTCAATTGTAAACAATCAGTATGCAAATAATCAGTAGCAATCAAGATGCAACTCGACTCATGAATTCCTCCGACACGGCCGTCCTGACGTATTACACGCCCTCGTGTGATGTTGAAGGCCTTGCATCATCAGTATCTGCAAAAATAGAGATTTTAGTATTGGCCTAGTACATGCGTTCGGCCACTCCTGACCGAAGTAATAACCTATACTGTAACAATAGCCACCTCGCCTTTTACATAGCTACACATCACAGTAACTTTGAGGCCAACTCGCCTTTAACTCTTTAATTTATTTCTCGGGCCACCTCGCCCTTGATTGGCCACCTCGCCCTTGATTGGCCACCTCGCCCTTAATTGGCCACCTCGCCCTTGATTGGCCACCTCGCCTTTCGTTTAAGCCTAGCAACCACCACGCTGCTTGAATATCTTATAATGAGTCTTAGTACTCAGTCATTCACTCAACACACACATTCACTCACCGTCATTATCATCTGACACACATGGATCCAGCTCAGTAGGGACGTATGATTGGGGAAATTGATTGAATGTTGAAATGAATGAAAGGTGATTTAAAGTCATCAGGTATATCAGTATCTACGTCATGAAAGTCAGTCACTGCGTCGCCTATACTGCAGATATTAACCAAAGAATGCTTCTCAATTATAGTAAGCCTATCACTAGTTATATGAACTGAAAACCCTTAGGCCAACAAATCACGTCCAATCAAAATATCGTTATTTAGGTAATCATCAGGTATAATGTGAAATAAAATTTGTACATTGTGACCACTAAGAACTACTCTGCATAAAATTTGTAAGTCACATAAAACAGTAGATTTGCCTACACCAGTAAGAGTAACAACTGCACGTTGCAATGTGCCAACAAGCTTACGAGAGACGCTTTCTTTAATTAAAGAACAATCAGCACCGGACTCAAAACAAAATGAAAACTGCTTACCAAATTGTGTAATTATTCCGGTGACACGTTTCACACCACATACGTCCACTCGCTTTACAATGCTAGATGCGGCGGCGGGCAGTGCGCTAGTGTTCGCAGGTGTTTTGGAGCACCGCGATGCTACATGACTTTCAACACCATATCTGTAGTATGTCACCAGGGGCCGCGTAGCGACGGCCATGTAGGGGCGCTCAGGAGTCGAAGGCTGCTTGTCATGCGGTCGGCTGAAACATTCAAAAGATTTATGACCAAGCTTTCCGCAAGAGTAACATTTTGTAGAAACAGAACTTAACCTAGGGCGTTTATTAGCAGTGGTCTTTCCTATTTCTTGGTAACTGCGCTTGCGATAAGAACAAGCCATAAGCTCACGTTGCATTTTAGTGCGGGTAGTAATTTCTTCGGAAAAAATACAGCGTTGTAAACGTGGGTCGATTTGACCCATGTGTGCTAGTATCAAAGATACCACCATTTCTTCCTTCCCCAGATTGCCCCATCGCGTTGTAAGTAATGCAAATAAACGGCTTGCGTATGCGGCAAGACACTCTCCTTGTGGTTTACCAGTAAGCATCTTTAACACTGTTGCAGCACATGTATCGAGCGTATCGAAACGAGAAAGAAAAATTTCTTTAAAATCTACCCATTTCATATTAGGAAAAGCTATTTGAGAAAACCAAGTTGCGGCCGAACCTTTCATAGCCTTACTAAGTATAAGAATTAATTTACTTCCCTGTACGTCTCGATTCGATAGGCAAATGTCCGCCGTTGTCAGCCAGGCCCGGGCGTCTGCACCTTCCGGCTGGAATTTAGGTAGCGTGATGCTCTTGTCTTCCATGTTCGGTGGGTTAGTAAGCGCCTCTATAAGTAGCCTCATGCTGGTTTGTTGTGCTTCGAGTAACACTCGCCAACAGTCAATTGCAGCTGTCGGTTCGCTCACATTTTGTGCCTGCACCGATCCCACTTCTGATGTCGGAGACACATTGTCCTCCACATAATTTTCAGTAGCAGTTGCTTGTTTAGTGGGCGTCATCGTGGGTAAAATGCGGGCACAAAACAATGATCATTGGTTAACACTAATTTATTCAGTGTGTAACAGTATTTTCACTAATCACAAATTTAAGAAAACAGTAATTTAAAAATAATTTAAGATCGAGCAGTGGGTTTAGAACACCGATCTCACTTTAACTAGTAACCACAAAATATAATTCTCAACTACGATCCAACTCGATCGATAGATCACACTCAAATGTGTTTCAAACACTGTCTGCACCTCTAAAGTAAAGATGGCGTCTCGACCCCACTCGAGGCCCGCGCGCTCTGCTCTGATTGGCCGGTAACAAAATAATTACGATTTAATTTTAATTAACGCGAGATAAAAATGTTACTAATTATCTTAAATTAAAAAACGAATTTAAAAGTAATCAAATGAATTTAAGGGCAATTCAATTGTAAACAATCAGTATGCAAATAATCAGTAGCAATCAAGATGCAACTCGACTCATGAATTCCTCCGACATGCTTATTAAAAATCTGTCAACATAATGGATACGCAATCTCGTGATTCGTCATTTCTACGTATTGCGCAATTCAATGTTCAAGGATTAAATAATAAAAAACCTCTTCTTACAAAATTTTTAAATGAAACATATATTGATATTTGTCTAATAAATGAAACATGGTTAAAAGACCATCAATCTTTTCGTATCTCTGGTTATAATTTTTACAACAAAAATTCTAAAAACCCACGTAATGGTGTTGGAATATTGGTTAAACCATATTTGAAATACAATATTATAAATACAACCTTTTATGAAGATATACAAAAAATAGCCATATGTGTATATACTGAGAATACAACATTGACTATTCTCTGTGTATACTGTCCTCCCTGCAGTGGGCACATAAGAATGAATAAATTGCGCAATATTATAAGAGATTTACCAAAACCTGTTTTTATAAGCGGTGACTTCAATGCACATCATATTGCTTTTGGATGTCTGTCCACCAAAAGTCGAGGTCAAAATTTGTATGATATAATTGATGATTTTGATTTATGCATTTTGAATAATGGTAGCTTCACAACAGTAAATTATCCTACACGCAATCCCTCAGCAATAGATGTAAGTTTTGTTAGTCCACATTTGGCCCCACTTTGTGAATGGTTTGTACATGATGATGCCATGGGTAGTTATCATTATCCAACAATTACAAACATTACAATGTGCATTGAAAGATACACAATCCACGAGTATGATGACAGATTTTTATACCATAAAACAGATTGGGCTAAGTATAAAGAATTATCTAGTTCAGTCTTTCATGAAATGATGGTTAGTGAAGAGGACCCAATGAAATCTTATGAGGAATTTTGTAGCAGGCTTGATAAACTCAAGCAAATGGTTGTTCCTAGATTTACTAGAACCAACTTCAGGAGTAGACCACCAGCCCCCTGGAAACTATATGTGAACAAGCCGTCATCAAATCTTATGAAGCTCTGAAACTTTACAGAAACGATCCTACATTAGACAATTACATCAATTATAAAAGAATAGATGCTCTTAAAAAGCGTACTATAAAAGAGCAAAAGAAGAATAGTTGGAATAGTTTTTGTAATAGTTTTAATAGAACTACTCCGGCAAATCAGCAAAATCTGTAATCTCATTAAAAGATTTAAGGGTATTAGAACTGATAATAAGTCATATACAAATGAATTTGTACAACCACTTTTAGACAAACTATTAGATAATTCCAATTTAGTCGATCCGAACTTACTAGAAAATTATTTTAATTCTAATAACGAAAATCCTCAATCAAGGTTTCTATTGGATCCTTTTACATGGTCTGAATTTTTAGTGAGTATATGTTCCAGGAGAAATACTAGTCCTGGTTTAGATGATTTTCCGTATTTATTAATAAAATATTTACCTGATACCATACAAAAAATATTTTTGAACATTCTAAATAGTCTTTGGCATAAAAAGTTAATACCAAATTCATGGAAAACTCAATGTGTGATACCCATACTTAAACCAGATAAATCTCCTGATCAGGCTAGTTCATATCGTCCAATCTCCCTATCGTCATGTCTTGGAAAGATATTTGAAAACATGGTGAAGTCTCGCATTGACTGGTATGCAGAATCTAATACTATCATCCCTCATGTTCAATATGGATTCCGCAGAGGAAGGAGTTGTGCTGATAGCTTCATTTCCCTCATAAATGATCTGAAAAATGCAAAAGGTAATAAATTACACTCAGTTTGTGTATTTTTGGATGTGCAAGGTGCATTTGATAGTGTGGATCCTGGCATACTGGTGAAGGTACTGAGTAATGCCTATGTACCTGGATACTTATGTAAATGGATTTATGATTTTCTTACTAACAGAATATTATATGTTAAACATAATAATATTTTACACAGACCTAGAATTGTATCTAAGGGAACAATGCAAGGTGCAACATTGTCGCCTTTGCTATATAATTTGTATATATGGGAGATATGTAAATATGTAAATATTAAAAATGTAAATATACTTCAATTTGCAGATGACTTAGTGTTGTACAGTTCAGATGTTAACTTAACAGTAGCAATTGAAAATGTTAATGCTTGTTTAATGCAGTTATATAATTATTACCAGCTAAGATTAAATTTGAAAATAAATGTACTAAAAGTAGTGTCATGATATTTGGAAAAGACACACCTGCAATAGATGTTACTTATAATGGTGAGGTTATTCAAAGAGTAGCCTCACACAAATTCTTGGGTGTTTACATTGATCAGAAGCTATCATTTGAAGACCACATTAAATATATATCCAGAAACGCATTGAAAGGTGTTAACATTTTAAGATGTCTAGCTGGTGTTACATGGGGCGCAGATCCCAAAATACTTTCAGTGTTATACAAATCTATTGTAAGAAGTCATTTTGATTACAGTTCTTAGGCCTATTTAAATAGCACACATACCCAAAAATTAGATGTGATACAGAACAAGGCTTTGAGGATTATATCAGGGGCAATGTGTTCAACTCCCATAAGGGCCATGGAAGTTGAAACAAATATTATGCCTTTGATATTGAGACGACTTTTGCTTGCAGAAAGATACTGTCTTAAACTATTGTCATCAAATAATTTAAAAATCATAAATAGAATTGTACCTCACCCAATCATTACAGATGGTCCACTAGCTTCACCTCAAGATCTTCTGACACATACATCTCCAACTTTGTGCCGGATTTTCCTAGAAATACAGTCTCATTATTCAAACATCAAAAAACATTCACACTGGCCATGTTACACACATCCATATAGTAGTATAATACATCCTATTATGATTTTAACTAAGTCTATTGACAACAATTCAGAGTTTCTTGCATTTTTAGAAGAAAATAGTAAGTACTATACAATCTACACTGATGGTAGTAAAGGTAATGAACATGTGAGAAGTGCCATAAATTAATTAATCCACAAAAACAGATTGCTCAAAGCTTTGTGCTAGATAAACAGTGTTCAATATTTACGGCAGAGGAATATGCAGTTTTTGAAGCCTTAAAATTGATTAGTGGTTTAAATAATAATTGTAAATATTTTCTAATCTTATCAGATTCTTTAGGTCTCATTAATAGTCTAAAGCATATTAATTTTAACTTTAAAACGAATTACATTATTTATTTTATTAAAGATTCTGTCTGGCGGTTACATAATAAAGGAGTAACAATTGCCTTTATGTGGGTTCCTTCACATAAAGGTATTTCTGGAAATGAAATTGCAGACAAAACTGCATATGATGGGGTCAACGCCCTAAATGTCAAAAGTGTAGTGAGAGTACCTATGACTGACTTTTATTATAATGTAATATGTCTTTAAGAAAAATGTGGGAATATTTTTGGAATGAGGACCAAAAACTCAAAGGAAAGTGGTATGGACGGATACAAAAAAAGTTAGAAGTAAAACCATGGTACCACGAGCTGAAGATAGCTAGCCGTGATTTTATCACAACTATAAATAGACTGAGATTTGGCCATAACTCTGCACCTGCACATCTTATGAGACTAAACATAATAAACAGTAATATTTACACATTTCGTAACGTTGAGATCGCCGACATGAACCACATTTTCTTCAAGTGCCCAAACTTCGCCATTCAAAGACTAGTGTTGGCAAGTGAAATAATGGAAGTCAGTGATACCTCCCGCCGTCAATTATTGTGTGATTTGCTCCAAAATAAAAAGTGTTATAGTGCGTTATTCAAATATATAAAAAGTACTGTGGGAACTATTTAAAGTGTATATTTAAAAGAAGCACCTCTAAAATATAAGTCTTGGCTTAAAGGTCTTGTTACCAGGCCATTAAATCTTCAAAAAAAAAAAAAAAATCACACATTCTACATTTGAGGCCAAATCTCTGTGCATGCAACTAGCTTTGAACTTATGAAGTTTCATGTAAACGAGCGGTAATGCGCCTGGTAGCAAGTGACCATAGTCACTACTACGTACCAGTTATCACACCTTTAATATAGTAATTTTGTTTTTATACTCTGTTATTAAGCATATCACGTTTGTAACAATGATCCTACAGACAAGCTGGAGAACAGTTTTGTAGGACTGTATTATTACCCGACTGCGGCGAAACCAAAAGGAAGGGTAATGATTTTTTGTTTGTTTCACCGTAGCGCCCAAACCACTGGTCCGGTTTTAATAACAGAGGTGTCAATAGATTCGTAATAATAGCCCGGGTAACACAGGCTATATAATTTACGTTGTCGGGTTATAGTTTTTTATAAAAATTGTAGTTTGTTTTAAGTTTTATGAAATAATAATATTATGGCGTTTGTAGCCTGGCATAATGCGTTTGCGTCCTTACAACCCCGAAACCACCCCATTGCGAATCCGGTAACTTCACTCACTCGGCGAAACACAACAAGCGTTATTTCACGCTGGTTTTCTATGAAATGAGTTTTATTCATACCTAGGCATGGCTCTCCCACGTGAAAAATAATTTAATATTTTTGCTTTTCTTTTGCCAACTGTGCTTCGTAAAGGTTCTACGCGGCAGCGGAACTACGCCAAACGACAAGGCCAAATATTCCTTGTATGAAATTGAATGAGATATAACGCACTACGTGGCAGCGGAACCACAGATTAAAGAAAGCCAGGACCAGATAAACAGCTACATAGTTTACTTTTTGATTGCACTACTACAAGCATACGGTGTGCCCACAATTTTTCTATCGCGTTCAAGGCAATAGTGACAAAATCCGGTTCAGATTGCGCGATGTCGAAAGGACATCTAAATTTTAAAATTTCGTGTTTGAGTTTTTATGTCATGTGAGATTGAGAATAACGATATGTCATGACGACAAATAACAATTTTTTTTTAAATATCATATTTATGTCCAATGAATGTATAAACTTAATAATATAAGAATATTAAATACAAATAATATCAAACAAAAAGTGGTTATGTATTGCAGTACCTACTGTGTGTATGAAAAATAACAGAATAAAAAAAAATATCTCTTATTTTACCTATCAAATATTTCTTGTTCTAGGAGATGTGGTGCTTTATTATACGAGCCTCCATGACCTGGGAATAGACCCCCTGAGTCACACGCGTCATCGTGCAGGTTCGATCCTGGGTTGTGGTGTGTACCAGTTATGCCCGGTTCCTATATTTGAAAAACAATCCGTTCTAGTAACGAATGGTGGAATATTATACGAGGCGTAAGCTTAAACCGTTCCTATAAAAAACGTCTCGTGAAGCAAATTACCGTCGGCTTGCTACTGGGAGGAGGAAGGAAGGGAGGGTTACTAGTAACGGACGGTAAGCGTAATGTACGAAGAAGACAGTTTAGGCCGTTCCTATAAATGTTTTAAACGTCAGTAGTTTGTCAAGATTACTATTCGTAATGCCATACGGTTACCTGTCAATTTCGGTCGGTTAGTGTCTATTTCACTGTTTTCGCTGCAAGTTGCAAGAAATTTGAAGAAATGTCGAGTTCAGACAGTGATAGGGAAATGTTCGATATTATCACCACGGACTCCAGTGAGATTGATTCAGAAGAAGATAATAGGCGTGATCGAATAGTAAAGTATATAAAGAAAGAGTGAATTATTTAGCGACGCTGGATTCGTACGAATTTCAAAGGAGATTTCGACTTGATAAAGAATCTGTTGAACAGTTACTACTTAAAGTTTATCCACACTTAAGAGTAAAAGGAACCAGGTTAGTATGTTGGAGGCATTTGTACACCGTCAAAATATATACTATGAAAACATAACCTCATACCTACCTAAAATAAGAGTAAAAACTCCAATATAGTGAAATAAATTATTGATGTTATTTCAGAAATTATGGGATATCTCCACTACATCAGGTATTGTTGACATTTAGGTTCTATGCTTTAATAACAATGTTGCTACATCAGGAGAAGAACCAACTTCGCCTTGAGGGTCGAGCGTTTGGAATCTCGTCATAAAGTGAACTTTAGTTCTTTTGTGGTGAGAGTTCCAACCCATCATTTACCGACCTTTGAGAAAAAGGAGTTCTTGCCGATTGGAGTCGTCTACAGAAGATTTAGAGGACGACTCCCGAACACTTCGCGCCCCACGTCGTAGACAATACGTGTTTAATGTTAGTGTTTATTACATTATATTATGTATGTTAGTCTATAAGGTATAATATGGGCCTATGCAGCCTGAATACAACGATATTTAATTTAATTTAATAAAAAATTAGTTTGAAATTGTTCACTCTGATATTCGCAGCTCTTTTACGAGCAGCCTGTTTCAAATTGTCCTATTTCAATTTGAGTTGCTCTCGCTGCCGTGGTATTTGACCACATTTTGAATTAAATGTGTTGGTCAAAGTAGCCCAACATTCCTCTTTTAGTTTGTTTGTGGCCGCATTGGCCTCTTTTGTTGTAAGTATTGGGTTGCTTTGTATGAGATCCACAAGCAGGGCAACATCATCCTGTCTCATAGGCTTCTTTGTTTTCTGTAACAGAAATATACCTAAATAAAGTAAATCTTCAAAAACGTTGCAATATTTTAAGCGGCAAACATGTAGGTACAGTTTGTTAGAAAATGTCAAATTATAGACGTTATCTGTACTCACCGGCGTAATATCCATTTCAAAAGTTGTACGTAAAACACTACTAGAAACTTTATTATACTTTCTTCTGTAAAAGTCGTAATAACAGAGACTATATACGTACTTTTATTTTACAAAGATGATGGATGTCATCAGTCAAAACAAAACAAAAAGCCGCTTACGTTCCGTTCCCGTTCTTGTTATGTGTATGCATTCTACTGTATTTGGTAAGAAAAAGATAAAATAACACTCAGATACCTGCGATTGTACGATAATAATAATATTATTACGATAAAAAAATTAATTACTATCAATCATATGTGAATCTAATTTATTATGTCTTGAATTTTGTGCCATTTTCGGTTTCAATTTTGCCTATAACGAAACGCACAACTGAGAGTGAAGAGAGCGGTATTTGAACGACCGACGCTCGTCGATAGCAGGTATAGAAAGTTAATTGTGGAACAGTATTTACGACTCGTAGTCGGTTGAAGAAAAACGGATAGTAACTTTTATACCATGACGATCCGTTGATTATAGGAACCGGGCATTAGACTTTCTCAATAACCGTAGATATACTAACGCTAGACTTAGTTTAATTTACCCCCATCTTCTGTGACAACCCTGACCATTACTATTTTCACCGTGCGGCAAGTTCACCTAGTCACCCGTGTAAATCCCGCATAAAGTTATAGTTACGAGTATATAAAGTATCATGTTACGCCACATCACAATGGATCCTTCCAAGAAACTGGGACTGTTAAAGAAAATATCAGTTTCCTTATCTATTGAATGAAACAAAGTGGTCAGCCGCAAGGCGAAATTCGACCATCCTTCATTTAAAAGTCTTCTGGTTCTAAGAAAAGACATCCGATTTTAAGATGTTTGTGTCATAAATATATTTTAAAATATTAAATATCTAGGCTTAAATGTTTCTTTTTCGGTTTTAAAAAACACATTATTACAAGCTACACTAGCTTTTGCCTTTTTATTAAACGGTTTTATTTAGCTTGGCCAGTTTATTTATTTATTTGTTTGGGCCAAATTTAGTAATTGGAATTTTACCCCCTTCCTGACACCAGATCGATCTTATATTTGGTACCCACTCTTAATCTTGATGACAATACAATAATAAATTTTTTTATGACTGTAAATCCAAAATGGCCGCCGATACAAACTGGCGGATTACATATTACTTCACAACAACCTCTATATAGGTATCAGATGAAAGGTCTTTATTGGTAGAATAGAGCTCACTATAAAAAAATAAAATTCAAGATGGCCGCCGCCACAAAATGACGGATTACATATTTTCCACAACTACCTCAATATAGGTGTCTAATGAAAGGGCTTGATTAGTAGAATAGAGAAGAATTTGAATGAATAAGAATAAGAGAAGAATTAAGAAGAATAAGAAATAACAAAAAAAAAATTTAATTAATTAATTAATTAATAATAAATATTAATTATAAGATTTTTATTTAATTAGTTGTTTTTTTTTTTTGTTTTTCTCTCAGCATCCTTTAAGGACAAGCTTACGTAGCTCTGAGTCGAGTGAAGTCTTTGGAAGGATTGTGTATAGAAGAGTTAGATTGCAACAAATTGTCAGGAAATAAGCCATGTAATAGTGAGGCATTAAATGAACTCAGTAGAATGAGAAGTATCATCTAGCAACAAAACTAAAAACTTGAAAATAAATTAAATAAAAAAATATTTTTATGTTAAACGGTTTTATTACAATAAAAATAATGTAGGTAATGTACTAAAAGCTAAAAAATAATTCGGTAAGTCCTAGCTACCAGATCGCACCTCTTCTCTGGGCGCGTGAATCTATCATATATTAACTCTAGATACGCAACGCCCAACGATTTTATTATTTGTCTGATCAATACTCCAGATTGATGAGAAGATTGTTGCGATCTGGTAGCTAGGACTTACCGAATTATTTTTTAGCTTTTAGTACATTACCTACATTATTTTTATTGTAAAAAACCGTTTAACATAAAAATATTTTTTTAATTAATTTATTTTTAATTTCAGTCAGCATTAAAATAATATGACAACCGAAACTTAACTTAACCCAACGATTTTATTATTTGTCTGATCAATACTCCAGATTGATGAGAAGATTGTTGCGATCTGGTAGCTAGGACTTACCGAATTATTTTTTAGCTTTTAGTACATTACCTACATTATTTTTATTGTAAAAAACCGTTTAACATAAAAATATTTTTTTATTTAATTTATTTTTAATTTCAGTCAGCATTAAAATAATATGACAACCGAAACTTAACTCTGTGATCTGTCCCTACTACAAAGAAAGAGAAAAAGAGAACAAGAATGTCATTTTACTGAATATTACTAGAAATAATATACTATATGAGGATAAAAATAGTTATATTTTATTATTATTAATTTCTAGTGTATTGTACTATGAACTGAAATTCATTTGAGTAATTTTTACACTGAAACCGAAAGGTAAATTGGATGAGTTTCACGAAACGAATTTTTTCTCAAATTATTTCGTCTATTCGCAAGACCTTTTTATTTACATTTCAAGTCCGGTCTCTAGGGCGGTGTCACACTGTAATTATAACACGACCCACGGCACTTGTGAACTTTATGTAGTGACATTAATTCAATCTAGATTTTTTGGCCTTGTATAGACTGTGTTTTAGTACACTCTGAATCCCAAATGCCAATTCTCGTATTTACTTTCAATGAATCATAAATGTAATTATCGTTTTGATATCATAAACAGATTTTTTGGGTTTGACGTTTAGGAGAATACCATTTTCTATTTTAACATATCGAGAATCGAATCAGCTTCGAAACTGTATTTTTGTAAGATTTAATTAGCAGAATCGACTTACTGAGTAAAAAAGCAGCGATTTAAAATATCAACCTTTCATGATTGGGAACATAGGAGCGTTTTTCCATACAACAAGCTACTACAACAATATACAAAATGTATATAATAAGCATGAAAAGTAAAATTTATTTTGAAATCAAAATCAAAACAAAAAATACTACAAGAAAATTTCAAAATTCTAAATCAAGTTAACGTTTGACTCAAACGCTTTTAAACTTAGCTTACTCAATACATAAGCTTAAAAACTTTGACTTGGGTATCTGTAGCGAAGACTGGTTCTCCATTAAATGGGACTTCCTAAGGGAAGTCCCATTTGTAGGTACACTAGGTAAGCCTAACCTTACTTTTTTTTGTAGGGGAAGGCATTCAATCCCGGGAGTTTGGGGGCCCCTAAGCCACCTACGGGTGCCACAGGCCGTATAAATGAGGTTACCCCGGATCTGTGAAGCACAGAGTAACCTCGCAACTAGCCAGTCCTGCGGCTAGAAGTACCGGACTACATCACCAAGGGGGTTACTCCGGCAATCTAGAGCAACCCTGCTGACACCGGGACCGCGCAATGGGTACAGGTTCCCAACCTATAACCCTGGTCCCAGAACAGAAAGTTATCGAAGGGCATAAAATGCATCCTATTGACCCTTCCTTTAAGCTGGACGCGAGTCCACCCAACACCACTGTGGCTGCAACCACCGGCAAGCGAATAAACACTGATCACGTCCCTCTCTTATCTGGGCGGTTTGCACTTATCTAGATTTGATCCGGGGTGCAACCATCTACGCATGCCACTGCTATACGCAGTCGGTCCTCCGTGGAAGTATCATCCAGACCCGTGACTCTGAAACTAGAGCACGGAACTGGCCTGGAGATATCAACCGTTTCTGCCGTAGGTGCTCTTAATTTGGGCGCCAAGTCAGCCTTCTCGTGGCTTGTAGATCCAGCGAACTCAAGAATATGGGCTTCCATAGCCGACTGACGACTCCGAAGCGGCCCGATCTCTAGCTCTGTGAGGTCCACGTATACCATCGCCTTTTCTGAAGAAATGTAGTGCCTCAGGCAAAAAAAAAAATAACGTATCCATAATTAAGTACCAGGTATTCATGATCTATAAGGCAATGTTGTAGGTTTCGAAGTTTCAAACTGTACCTACTGTCATAGTAATTGTAACGTGAAACCGGTGTGAATCGCTGTATATGCACACGTCGCTACTGTTTGGTATTCAGTAAGCTCACCGTTTCATTGTCTTTCAACACAAAGACAAAGAAATGGCAAGTATTGTTCACGCAACAAATAGTTTGAACGTTTTAAAGTAATATAGTCAGGAGTCCCCGAGTCTCGATGGGCCGCAATCACTGAGAAAGCCACAGTGACGTGCACACGCGGATCTTGCGCGCTAGATGTGGTCTAGATTCTAAGTACTCTATACTCTAAAAATCTACTACTAATAATAACTACAATTTTTATTTAAAAAAAAACTATAACCCTTCTTTTTCTTTGGCCTCGCCTTCTCCCGCTACACGGGGTCGGCTTTTCCGATCATGCGACGCCCCGTGGTCCGTTCTCTTCCCTCAGACCCAACTCTTTCATGTCCTTCTGGACCTTTGTCAACCAGGTGGTCTGAGGTATTTTTATAGTTGCCATAGAAAGGCAAAAAATGTTACTCGGTGTATATTTACGAATCTATTGACACCTCATGAATAAAAATCGGTCCAGTAGTTTAGGCGCTACGGTGGAGCAAACTAATATACGGCAGTCTATGTGCCATAATCATTACCCTTCCTTTTGGCTTCGCCGTAGTCGGGTAAAAACATTATTTGCATCTATTGCCATCAAGAATTATATAGCTCTATTGTATTAATCCAGAGTTCTATCTTCAATGCTTTTAATTTTTTTCGGCCATCTTAAGTGGCACGTTATTAAGTGAAATTTACACTGATTACTTATTTTTATGTTTTATTTTTTATAAAAATAAAAAATGGAAAATAGTCGACGTCAAACTAAAAACAAAATGGTTGTCTGTTAAGTCGGTTTACGGACGATAATTTTACGTGATAACGACATCACAAGCCGAACGCTTTGGCAGATCGTACAGATGTATATCGCTTGTTCCGCGCCCTCACTTCGGAACGTGACAATCAGGCGGAACGTGACAATTTTTCGTGCGTGCAGCCGGTGAATATCGATTTATAAGACATTAAATATTATAATACTCAATAAAAATCATTAAACTTCCAACCTTTATATCTCTGTTTATACTAAGTTAAGAAAAAAATTACTTTAATAAGTTTTGTTCCTTACGTTATTCTAAAACCAAATAATACGATTGATACTTTATAAAAACTTTAGCGCCTTGTACCTAAACCCCACGGCACAAACTAGCGGGTATGCATACGTTCATTGTGCACAGTAATACTACAATATGATATACATTTATCAGTAAGAATATAAGGGGAGTCTGGCGGGTGTGGGATCTCAGTCCATTATAATAGCAGTAGGATTGCCACCAGCTCCCTAGTTAGTAGCTCAGACGGTCGCCGAATGTCGACGTCTGTCGCAAGATCGCTTGATTTACCCGCATTCGCGTGTTGTCTAAGCGACAGTATTTATTGACAGACATGCGGAATAACCACTGGGCCCTTTTCTATTCCAGTATAATTTAATTCCTCTGTGAGCATCCAATGTAGATATATACGCGTCAAAGTCTGTTTGTTTATTCGCTAGTTTAAACTTTAAACCGCGTTTAAACTTTAAACCGTGTTTAAAGTTTCCAATGTCAAACTGTCGTAACTTTTTATTTCTCTTCGAGGCATTGTAAACAGTATTAATTGCTTAAAAGCCTATTTGTGAAATGGAATTTCGGCTGTTTCTTGCCCGTAAACATTTAAATTTTACAGCGAATTTAGTCAGTAAAATTATGCTTAGAATAGGAATAGAATAATTTTATTATTTATAATTAATTATAAATAATAAAACCAAATCAATATTTATATATTGATTTGGTCGCCTTTTGAGTAAAATAATGATTTAGTTTTTTATATAGCCTATTCCCGTTAAGTTTGCAGTGAATTATCAGTGTAATTGACAAAATTGACAACGACCAATGAAAGTAAGCCATTTTGATATTTTCAGCCATGACTTACTGCAAACTGCAAACAAATCCTAGTACTATTATAAATGTGAAAGTTTGTGAGGATGGATGGATGGATGTACGGATGGATGGACAGATGGATGTTTGTTACACTTTCGAATTTCGATGAAATTTTGTACGGTAGTAGTATAAGGCTCTAGATTAAAACATATGCTACTTTTATCCCGACAAAGTACAGTATTCCCGTGGGATACTATATTTACGCCGGCGGAGTCGCAGGCAAAAGCTAGTAGACTATAATATTCCAGTGGGATTTCGGTGTGATTAAATTACGTATTTTATAATTACTTTGGACCAAGAGAAACCGATACGTCTAATTAACTTCACGTCGTCACGTATTAATACATATCAAGTACCTGGTTGACCGAGTACCTGGCTTTGCTCGGTGTTTTAGTGGAACGATAAAATAATTAAAAATAAATATAAAAGAAAAAGAAAAAGGAATAAGAATCACAATGCAAAAATTATACATAGGTACGCATACCAAAACATATATTGCTTAAAAATGCGCAGTTTCTAAAAGACCTAGCTAGATCGATTTTTATCGTCTAAATTTCATGGTAATACTTGTATCCGTTGTCGAGATACCGATTATATATATATATATACAAGATCGTCTCGTTAAAAAGTTAACATTACTATTGCCAGTTGGGGCAAGATGGTCTATGGGCACAGAGTAAAAATATATACTTACGTACAGAGAAACATCTTCTTGTCAGGGTTGTCACACAAGATGTCGGTAAATTGAACGATGTTTAGCGTCTGTAATCGGTTATTGTGAAACCTAATTGGTACACACCACAACCCGGCATCGAACCTGCACTATCACGCGTGTGACTCAGGGGGTCTATTCACTAGGTCATGGACGCTCTTATAATAAAACAAGACATCTCATAGAAAATGAAATATTTGATACGTAAAATAAGAGATATTTTTATGTTTTCTATTATTTTTCATGCACACAGCACAATTATACATATCCACTTTTTTATTTGATATTATTTGTATATTTCATCTTATATTATAATGTTTATACATTCATTAGACACTAATAAAATATTTTAAAAAAATGTTATTTGTCGTCGACATGACAACCAACAAGTAACAGCACATCACAATTTTCAATCTCACATGACATATAAACTCAAACACGAAATTTGAAAATTTAGACGTCCCTTCGACGGCGCACAATCTGGACCGGATTTTGGACACTATTGCCGTGTACGCGATAGGACAATAATTGTCGACACACCGTATACTATCTGGCCCTAGCTTTCTTTAATCTATGATATGAGTAAATATTTACATCACCACATAAAAAGTAGGTATGTTGCTCTTAAGAAGATAAAATATTACAATTGTTGGCCCATGACCTAACCTAACCGAACCTTATGTAATTATTTTACCTCAAGAGCCTCCGTGGCCCAGTGGCTTAGAGCTTGGCTCTCGACTCCGAGGTCGTGGGTTTGATTCTCGAGTTGGAACAACAAAAAATGTTGTTTCCAAGTTTGGTTGGACAATGCAGGCCGATCACCCGGGCTTGTAAAAGTTGGTGCTGCACCTGATCTCTCGGCAGTCGTTTCGGTTGTCTGTCCCACTAGATTTCCGTAGTAAAAGGAAGAGATAGTGCTCATGTGTACTGCGCACACACTTGGACTCTATAAAATAACTCCTGCGTAGCCGGCCTGGTTTCAATAAAACCAGCCACTGTAACCGACATCAATATGGGGAGCTATACCTATATTATTTTACTAATATACTGATAGACTTCAATTCTACCTAGCGATTACGACTCTTTCAAGATATTAAATCATATAAAAGAATATGGGCCGAAGACCGCGCCTTAGGCCGTAATATTACTATCTACTGTCTATGTAGACACGTAATGCCGTCGCGCCCACTCGATGCTCGATAAATATAATATATCGAAAATAGCAAATTATAAAACTATTTGCTATGTTTCAGTTTGCAGAGTAGAAAATATACGAGGGCGGGTCAATAAGTCCGTGACTTTTGGAATAAAACACAGATTTTTTGATAAATAAATCATTTTATTTTTCAACGTAGTCCCCCTTGAGCTCTATACACTTTGTCCAACGCTTCTCCAATTTTTTTATCCCTTCCAAAAAATATGATTTGTCGAGGTCCTCAAAATAGGCCTTTGTTTGCGAGATGACTTCATCATTGGAGTCAAATCTTTTTCCACCGAGCCATTTTTTCAGATTTGGGAACAAGAAGTAGTCACTCGGAGCCAAATCTTGAGAATAGGGTGGATGTGGGAATAATTCATAGCCCAATTCATGGATTTTTGCCATGGTAACTGCACATGTGTGCACCCTTGCATTGTCTTAGTGAAAAAGAACTTTTTTCTTGGCCAAATGAGGTCGGTTTTTTTTCAAATCCTCATTGAAGCGGTCCAATAAGTTGGCATAATATTCCCCATTAATTGTTCTTCCCTTTTGAAGATAGTCAATGTGGATTATCCCACGTGCATCCCAAAAAACAGTCGCCATAACTTTATTGGCTGACAAACCCACCTTGGCCTTCTTTGGCGCCGATTCACCCTTAGAAACACACTGTTTTGACTGTTGTTTGGTCTCTGGTGTATTGTGATGGATCCATGTTTCATCCACGGTTAAAAAACTCCTCCATATTGTGATTAAACAACGCCAAACCTTCCTGTGAAGTTGTTACACGATTGCGTTTGTGGTCGACTGTGAGCAAACGCGGCACCCATCTTGCGGAAAGCTTTCTCATGCCCAAGTGATCATTCAAAATTGAAACCACTGAGCCATGCGAGATGCCTATGGCTTCCACAATCTCTTGCACTTTCAATCTTTGGTCGGCCAACACCATATCGTGATTTTTTTCGATTGTTTCGGGTGTAGAGACCTCAACTGGGCGTCCAGGACGTTCGGCATCTTCAGTGCTTGTAAGGCCACAACGAAATTCAGTAAACCACTTTTTTACCATTGAAATCGATGGTACAGAGTCCCCATAGTATTTATCAAGCTTAGCCTTGGTCTCGGTAATGGTTTTTTTTCGCAAAAAATAATGCTTAATAAGCACACGAAATTCACTTTTTTCCATTGTTTCCTTAAGTTACTGGATAGTCTGATAAAGATAGCTGTAAAACACAAACTAACTGACGCAGCAAGTTCAAATTTTGATAGGAGTCAACTGACAGATGCCTGTTGACAGGAGTATCCTAAAAACTCTGAGCCCATCCGCGGTCCGAGCAGCAGCTTTTTAGCGACGCTCCGCACTTAAAAATCTAGAAAAGTGGTCAAAAGTTGTCCGATTTTCGTAAAAAAGGTATCGCCGGATTCGTCTCGGCGCCCTCTACACGCGGGTGATTACGGCGTACCTTAAAACATCGAAAAAAGTGCTAAAATAAGTGGAAAACTAAAAAAGAAGCATTTTTAAAACTTAAAAGTGAAATAGGTTAAGTGTTTGTGAACGGATTTTCAAAATATAAAGTGAATTTTGTTTAGGATTGTGACCTTGTTATGTGTAGAAAAAATTAGAATTATAGACTAAGTGCAAGTGCCAGTGACCTTGTGATTTAGTTTTTAGCGTCCCCACGAGGTCAGTGATACAGTGACCTGGGCTAAACGGATTGACGGAAATCCGTCAAAACAAAAATTTTTGGACGCACAGGGGGTGAGTGGTAGAGTTAATAAAAAGTGAACTTCAACCGGCCATCATAGCAAAACCACCAGAGACGCGTGGGTTTTGAATAGCGCTAAATTAGCTTTTCCCCAGCGTCAAAACACCCCAACAAAAAAGGGTAAGTCCCCCCCCCAAAAAAATTTCAGGAGGGGGAAAAAACCTATTTTGCAGAAAAAGAGTCGGTGCAAATCAACCAGAGGCTGCATAAAAAAGTAGTAAGTCCGGATCTATAGAGCACGCCGCCCCCTACCAGGTGACACAAACCCCGAAGCTCTGGGACGAACAGGACCGGAGATAGGGTGAAAAAACCGAAAAACCGGGATAAATCGGGAACGGTAAGGGAGACCGGGATAAATTCACCAGAAACAGGTAGCAGGCAGCGGGACAAAGCAGCAGACACCTCGCACGACTAGATAGGTGCACTGGAACGGGAGTTATCGCGGAAAAACAATTGGCGGCCATTTTGTCCGCCATCTTGGTAAATTTTTAAACACATAGCTCCCGAACCACTCGAGGCACGACAGCGTGCGACGGCTCCCCGTAAAAGGCGTGATTAGGACTAGCCGATAGGCGCAAGAACTAGCCGAAAAAAGGGGGAAACAGAACCCCCCCAAACTCCCCCATCGTTAGAAGCACAAGGTAGGGTAACCCCCTAAAGACGGAAACCGCGATCCGCCACCACCTACGGGAAGGGAGTAAAGAGGAAAAGAAACTCGACTTTGACGTTTGTCGGCCATTTTGTAAACTTTTAAACGCCGATAACTCAGCCGGCAAACGTCACAGGAATACGCGGATCGCGGATTTGGGCAGTGAGAAGGCTTGATCAAACCTTGACCAGGTCAAAACCTAAAAACAGCCAAAAAAACTGGCAAAAATTTCGGGGCGATTTTAGGCCAGGAAAAGACAGAGGAGGAAAAACCAAGTGACAAGAACCCAAACAGGACCCACCAGCGACGAACCGTTCCCGAGATATCGGCCCTTAAAGTTTGACATTGACAGCTCTCGAACTGTCAAAGGGCCGATAAAAACCGCAATAACTCGGCTCCTGGTGGGCCAAAAAGACTGCGGTTTCCTCTGGAGGTAAGAGCCTGACCGTAGCTGGGTCCACACACAAAGTTTGGGCAACTTTGCGACACACGGACCCTCCAGTGCCCCAAACCGGGAAAAACCTGGATGACTGTCAAGATAGGGAAAAAACAATAAGAAAGAACCCAAACAGCACCCCTCTACGACCAACCGTTCCGGAGCTAGGAGAAAAAGAAAATATTGGCAGCCATCTTGGCAGCCATTTTGAAAAGTTTAAAAGGTAAATAACTCCGCTCCCACTGCTCGCAGAGAGTTGGGGTTTTCTCCAGAGTCATCGGCAGCGGAAGCTCTACGCAGGCAGGTCAACACCGAAGACCTGCAAAAGACGTGAACACCTAAAAGTAGAAATACTCACCTGGAGGCTTCAAGACGTCGGAGAAAGCCGCAGTTTTCGGGTGCTGGCACCGGTAGAGTGTGACGACGCTCCACCTGGAAGTCCATAAAACCAGGAACACCTGCAGCACCTGGAAAAGAAAAGAAAGAAAAGTAACACGACTTACCTGCTGGAAGCTGCTGTGCTGACCGGAACCGCTGCGAGACCTGGGGAAAAAAAAAGAAACTAGACTAAGGTAAGGTATTTACGCTGTTGTTAGACTAGTGACCAGTAGCCCCTATTGGAGCTACTGATTAGATATAAGAATAGTTAATAAGGACCAACTACACCATTTTTGGTGTGGTTGTTAGGTTAAGATTTTTCTTTTTTGATTGTATTGTGTGCGCTTAGGGAATCCCTTACACAACAAATTATTCATTTAGTTAGAGTAGGCCAGTCAACCCCCTATTGGGAAGACTGCTAGGTTAGGAACTATACTGTTCAGTTACATTGATTTTATTAGTAGAATAGGTCAGTTAACCCCCTTTTGGGGTAACTGTTAGTTTAGGTTTTTAGTTTGACATTTTATTACTTGACATTTATTCTTATAATTCAATTTTAATTATTATTTATTACTATTTTATTTTACATTCAAATTTAATTCAATTGAAAATTTAATTTATTTTATTTTATTGTATTAATCTGACGAGTACCCCTAAATCGACAACATGATGCGCACCCCCCCGACGAGTGATCGTAAAAGCGACACGTTTACCATTTCCCCGCCAGCAAAAAATAAAACAAACGAGGGCAAAGCGCTTTCGCAACCCGTGAAATCCTCGGAAGTGAGAAAAAGTATTGATAAATTCAATGCATTAAGCCTACAAGCTAAAACCCCCCCTAAACAGAACAAGCTGTGTGACCCACCAGCACCAAAACCCAAAACCAAAAAAGCGGCCATTATACAAAGGCCGGAAAGCCCCCTAACACAAAACAGACCGAAAACAAAAGAAGGCAGGGCCTGTCTAGAGCGGGCGAAGGCTAGCATAAACAGCTCTAAAAACTTCAAAACAGAATATAAGGAGCAAGCCTTCGCCGCTATAGAGAGGCTCTACCAAATAGTTAAGGAACTGGAGAACGAACTCACCAGTGTGAAGGCAGGAACAGGCGGAGGGCTGGGGAAGGACCCTTTACATCCCCCCCAGCCACCCGTGACCACGACGACAGGGGTAGAAGACGCACCGATGAACCTGGAAGAGAGAAATAGGTTAATAGAAGAAAGAATGAATGATGGTATGAGGGAGTTGATGAAGAAGATGGACGAGATGAAGGGATGTATGGAAGAGGGTAGAATGAGGATGGAAAAGTTGAGCGTGCTCCTGGAGGACAACACAACAGTCGCCAAACCGGCGAGTTATGCGAGCATTGTCTCGGGAGGAGTCGCTGAGCGAGTCCCCGAGACAAGGGCGCTGCACTCGGTTGTGGTGTCCTCCAAGGATACGCAGGACACGGGAGACGAACTGGTGGAAAAAATTAGAAAGACGGTAGATGCGAAGGATGGGTGGGTAAAGGTCGAAAGAACGAGGAAAGTTAAAAACAGAAGGGTAGTCGTCGGCTGTGTGAGTAAGAAAGAAAGAAATAAGGTGAAGGAAAGGTTGAGAAAGAATGAGGGACTGGTGGTGGAAGATGTGAAAAATAAAAACCCCCTTCTGGTCTTCAAGGAGGTAATGAAGAACGACAATGCCGACTTCACCACCGCGTTCAATAATCAGAACGCGGCCATCCTTGAGGGCCTTAAGGGGGAAGAGAGGAAGGTGGAAGTAGTATATGGGATGAGAGCAAGAAACCCCCTGCAGAACCACCTCGTAGTCAGAGTAAGCCCACAGGTATGGAAGAGGTGTGTGAATGTAGGATATGCCCATATAGGCATATGTAGAGTGAAAGTGGAGGACCATAGTCCGCTGGTGCAGTGCTTCCGCTGCCTCGGGTACGGGCACACGAAGAGGGTGTGTAGGGAGGAAATGAATCGATGCAGTCACTGCGCAGGTCCTCATATGAGGACCGTTTGCGAAAAGTGGCTGCGGAGAGAAGTGCCTCTGTGCATAAACTGCACTAAGGCCAAGAGAGGTAGCGCGGAGCACAGTGCCCTTGATAGAGAGTGTGCCGAGAGAAAGAAGTGGGACGCTCTGGCTAGATCGGCGGTGTCGTATTGCTGAGGTTGTCCCCGGTGAGTACTTCCAGTACCGAATATTGCAGGCCAACCTCCAGCGGAGCCAAATCGCCTTGTGGCGATTTGGCTCCGCTGGAATGGCTGTGTGGGAATTATTACTCGAGGCCACCAAGCGTAAGGTTAGCGTAGCGTTGCTGCAGGAGCCCTACATAGGTGGGGCGCGGAGTGTGAGGACATACAACGGGGTGAGGGTCTACCAGAGCGATGGAGAAGGGGGTGGTGTTATCAAGGCGTGTGTTGTGGTATTCGACGATACATTGGACGTCGAGCTACACACACGCCTCAGCAACAACAACATAGTTGTGACCACCCTCCGAACCAAAGCCTGGGAGACGGTTGTAGTGTCCTTCTACTTCGAGCCCGATAAGCCTGTAGGGCCCTACCTGGACCATCTTATGCGGATAGGGAGAGAGTTGGGATCGGATAAGATGGTCCTGGGAGGCGACGCGAACGCTAAAAGCCCGTGGTGGGGTGGCGACGCGGGAGACCCGCGAGGAAGGGATGTGTCCGCTGTACTGGAAGCAATGGGTTTACATATACTCAACACTGGAGACATCCCAACTTTCGATACCGTCAGAGGGGGAAAAAGGTACTCCAGTTACGTGGATGTGACAGCGTGCTCCGACGACCTGCTGGACCGAGTGGGCGACTGGAGAGTTGATGAGGGTCTGACGAGCTCGGACCACAACGGCATATCATTTGGCATCAGACAACAGAAATCCACAGGCACGAACATAATACGTACCACACGCATGTTTAACACACAGAAGGCAAACTGGACTCAGTTTCGTGAGAAACTGACCCAGCTGATGTCGGACAGACAATTGACTGCACATGACATGAGAGTGTGATTAATTGTTCTTCCCTTTTGAAGATAGTCAATGTGGATTATCCCACGTGCATCCCAAAAAACAGTCGCCATAACTTTATTGGCTGACAAACCCACCTTGGCCTTCTTTGGCGCCGATTCACCCTTAGAAACACACTGTTTTGACTGTTGTTTGGTCTCTGGTGTATTGTGATGGATCCATGTTTCGTCCACGGTTAAAAAACTCCTCCATATTGTGATTAAACAATGCCAAACCTTCCTGTGAAGTTGTTACACGATTGCGTTTGTGGTCGACTGTGAGCAAACGCGGCACCCATCTTGCGGAAAGCTTTCTCATGCCCAAGTGATCATTCAAAATTAAAACCACTGAGCCATGCGAGATGCCTATGGCTTCCACAATCTCTTGCACTTTCAATCTTCGGTCGGCCAACACCATATCGTGAATTTTTTCGATTGTTTCGGGTGTAGAGACCTCAACTGGGCGTCCAGGACGTTCGGCATCTTCAGTGCTTGTAAGGCCACAACGAAATTCAGTAAACCACTTTTTTACCATTGAAATCGATGGTGCAGAGTCCCCATAGTATTTATCAAGCTTAGCCTTGGTCTCGGTAATGGTTTTTTTTCGCAAAAAATAATGCTTAATAAGCACACGAAATTCTTTTTCCATTGTTTCCTTAAGTTACTGGATAGTCTGATAAAGATAGCTGTAAAACACAAACTAACTGACGCAGCAAGTTCAAATTTTGATAGGAGTCAACTGACAGATGCCTGTTGACAGGAGTAGTGTTGCTTTTTCAGTAAGGAGGTTAGAAATTCAAAAAGTCACGGACTTATTGACCCGCCTTAGTATATACCTATAGCGCCGAGCTGTGAAAACTTCGATAGCCCGCTTAAGGACCGTGGCGCTAATTGTCCGCCACGCTAATTTTAACTTCTCAATGTCATTTATTGTGTCTACATAAATTATTAAGTAAATTAATTAATCCTACTACTATTATAAATGTGGAAGTTTATGAGGATGGATGGATGGAAATATATATGGATGGATGTTTGTTACTCTTTACGCAAAAATACTGAACGGATTTCGATGTAATTTGGATATGGTAGTAGTTTGAGCTCTGAATTAACACATAGGCTACATATTATCCCGAAAAAGTAGTGTTCCTGTGGGATACTGTATTTACGCGGAGCCGCGGGCAATAGCGAAGTAAATAAATAAATGAATTAATAAAGAATTCTACTGACGACCTCTGTGGCTTGGTGGTTGAGCGCGTTGGTGCTCAAGCCGGGGGTCGCGGGTTCGAATCCAGCCGAAGGAACAAAAACCTTTTCTGTGTTCCTGGGTCATGGTTGTCTAATAAATATCCCTCTTACTAATAATATATTCTTAAATATGCGTTTAACGTATGAATAGTTAAATTCTCTGGTTAAGTTATATACGTCCCTTATGCAGAGTGTATACAGCTGTCTACTAACATAGATATTCAAGACCTTGTCTAACTATAATCACGCTATACACCATAGACAGAAGCCTCAAAGAATAACGTTTAGGAATTGATTAACGCGCAAATTACACGTATTTGATGTTCGCGTGTTGATGGCAAAAATTGACATAAAGTTTACCTTATTATAGACCTTGTAGTTTAAATTAAGAATTAGTGTGTACTGAAAATAAAAATTTTCTTTCTTTAATTATATACAAAATAGATGTTTGCACATTCTTAATCAATTTCAAGTAGTTATGTATGTGAATTTTGTAAACATACTAATGTTTACAAAATTTACATAGTACTACCAGTTGTAACCAGTGTTTACCTAGTAATACCTAGTTGTACAAAGTTTAGTTACTAACATTTTTGAACACACCTCTACCAAACTATCATAATATGTCATTGAAATTGTCATTTGTCACAAGACTTTCGCAAATTGCGTCAAACGTCAATTGTAATTTGTAAATGCAGTTCTTGAGATTTTCAATATTATAATAGCTCCCACACCGATTTCGGTGACGGTGGCCTGTTTCATTGAAACCAGGCCAGCTACGCAGGAGTTATGTTATAGTGCCCAAGTGTGTGCGCAGTACACAAGAGCACTCTCTCCTCCTTTTACTCTCGTAACCCAGTGGGACAGATAACCGACACGACTGGCGAGAGATTAGGCGCAGGTCCGACTTTTTACATGCCCATCCGACGCATGGATCATCTTTCTTGTCAGACAATCAGGTGATCAGCCTGAATTGTCCTAACCAAACTTGGAAACAACATTTTTTTGTTCCAATGCGGGAATCAAACCCACGACCTCCGAGTCGAGAGCCAAGCTCTAACCACTAGACCACGGACGCTGTTTTCTCAATATTATGCTAAATAGGAATTTTCTAAATAGAACAATAGTAAAATCTGATAAATTCTGATTGTTTGGTTGCAATTCCTACACAGAAAGTAACACAAGCAATAGAGTGATTTGTTTTAGGTATCTGTGAACATCTGTAAAGTATAATATCCAACTTACGGATGTCGCAATAAGAGTGCCCGATTTAAATTTGGCGCCATTTTTTTCTGAGCAAGTGGCAGCTCTGAAATTTGACAGCTGTCATCTATGATTGTTCCGATTATTAAATATGGGGCGTTACACAAAATAACAATGCGTTATCATTGTGAAAACCCATTACAAAAATGGGGAAAGCTACGCTGAAACCGCTCGCAAACTTCGCGTAATTTTCGGTCGTGAAAGTGCACCACATGTTTCAACAATTTGAAGAGTGATCAATAGATTTGAGGAAACAGGGTCGATTATGGAAGGCAAGTCTCCTGTGCGTCGGCGTACCGATCTCTCGAAAACATCGCTGCTGTAAGCGAGAATGTCGCCGAAAACCCGGGAACATCAATTCGGCATCGTTCACAACAACTCCAACTTTCGAGGAACACCACGCAGCGAATTCTAACGAAGGACCTTCACCTTCATCCTTACAAGATTCAGCTGACCCAGGAGATTAAACTAGCAGACCATGTACAGTGCGACAATTCGTTGAATGGGTGTGGGAGCAAAATGAACTGGATGCCGATTTTTCGAAAAAAATCATCTTCACCGATGAGGCGCACTTTCATTTGAACGGGTTCGTTAACAAACAAAATTGTCGAATTTGGGGCTTACAAAATCCGCACATGATCTAGGAGAAACAAATGCACCCCAGCGAGCCACTGTTTGGTGCAGATTCTTCACAGGCGGCGTGATTGGGCCGTACTTCTTCGAAAATGAGGCTGGAAATGCTGCAACTGTCAACGATTTGCGTTACCGCATCATGATAACAGAGTTCTTGTGGCCCCAATTGGATGGACTGGACCTGGACGACATGTGGTTCCAACAGGATAGCGCGACCTGCCAAACCGCCCATGAAACAATTCATTTATTGAAGAAAAAAATTCCGGACCGAATAATCTCCCGAAATTCCGATGTCAACTTGCCACCGAGATCTTGCGATTTAACGCCTTGCGACTTTTCCCTTTGGGATTTTGTTAAATCTCAGATCTATGCGAATAAACCACGAACAATTCCCGAGCTAAAAGCCGAGATCGAACGCGTGAGATCGAGAAAGCATCGGTGAGATCGCCACTCTGTGAAAAAGTCGTCGAAAATTTCATGAAAAGAGCAAGGGTCTGCCGCCAGAGCCGTGGGGGCCATATGCAGGATATTCTATTCCATACTTAACGGAACATGTATACTTTATAACGCAATAAAAAAATATCGCCTCTCGCTCAACAAAAATGTGTTTTTTCTTAAAATTAAATCGGGCACTCTCATTGGGACACCCTTTACATTATTTTTCAACAAGCGATTGATAAAAATAAACATTTATAAGAAATTATAATGCCTATCACCTATTTTTAATTTACTTCAAATGTTTCTCAGAATACACAACAGGTTGTATAATGTATATTTTCCCTTTGTTCTCAGTGACTGATTGTACTGTATCATAATATATGTTTGTAGTTGTCCATCACAAAATATGATGAAGATATGTTTGTTGTTTTGTATCACTTTATCTATCTATATATATAAATGGCAAAGTTGATTGACTGATATATCAACGCACAAGCCAAACCCTTAGAGCTAGAAAGCTCACACACTAATAGCAGTATTATTAATTGTTGGATAAGTATTAATGTCAGTGGACCCTTTACTCATAAAAGTAAGTACAATATTGGTGGTGCATTGCAACAAAAAAAGTTAGTTAATAGTTAGACGATCCCGATTTCAATAAAAAATCAAAATAGTATGGTATCAACAACGATCTATAAATACAAATCATGAAGTGTGTAATAATTAATACATAATATATCACAGTTTGCATTTTAAGCATAATTTCAATTGTGCTTAAAATGCTAGTTATTATTATGGTGCTTACAAGGTTCACAGACAGAATTCACAATAATAATTATGCCCAGAAGATCCTTGATTTTAAGATAATTGACTTTACCAAACCTTATGTAAAAGAAACAATACAAGGCTGGTTCTTCTTCAGGGGATAGCCCTAGCCTGTGTAATAAACATACCGGCATATTTAGCGGAACACAAAAAAAAGGTCCATAATTAAAAACATATGGTTTTATTTCAAAATCTACTTACTACACTTCTTTTGTTATTTAAAGTTGCATTTGTTTTAGTTAAAATGAGATCACTTTTGCGAGTAAAGTCTATAAGCTTTGTGAAAAATTTTACATTTTTGAACTTTTCGTGTAATCGGGAATAGTGAAAATTAATATTAAAATAACAATTAATTAAATTAGAAAAATGGTGATTAATATCGCGTATTTCCTCCATGTGCTCTTATTAAAGTTTCTACCCGTCTAGGCATACTGAGAATGATGTTATCGATGGTCTCCTGGGATTGTCTCCGCCATTCCTCAACTACGGCGATTCGCAGTTCACCCACGTTGGCAGGAGCTGGAATTCTGGATTTAACTTTTCTTTTCAGCAAGTACCAAACGTGCTCTATTGGGTTCATATCCGGTGATCTCGTCGGCCACTCCATAACAGTTATATTCATATCATTAAGATAAGCTTGAGTTACCCGAGCGGTATGCGGCCGAGCATTATCCTGCATAAAAACAAAATCGTCACCGATATATGGGGCAAACGGTACGACATTTTCTTCTAAAACTTCTCTGATATCCGCTATATCAGACTCCGCTGCAGTCAGACTCCCTCTGTCAATCACTACCAAGTCTGTGCGAGCTCCCAAACAAATGCCCGCCCAAACCATTATTGATCTACATATATGTATACAACTGTAGTTTCAAAATTTGTCTGAATGTATCGTTCTCCTTTCGTCTGTATATTCTTTGCCTGCCGTCAATTTGATTTAAGAGAATTCTGCACTCATCACTAAACAATACCTTACTCCATTGGTCCGCGTTCCAAAGTCGATGTTCCTGAGCAAAAGTTAACCTGTTTCTGCGATGATTTACCTAGAGCCTTGGAGCCTTGGCGGGCACAAATAAACCCAAACCAGCTTCTTCGAACCTTCTTCGTACCGTACGCTCGTACGTACGGTTACACCCCGCACTGCTTCTAAGTCATGTCGGGCTCGGACGGCCGTCAAACGGGGGTTCCTACGTACTCGAAGCTGAATGAAACAATCATCCCTACTCGAAGTGCGTCTTTTTCTGCCTTGTCCTGCTATTCTCACATAAGTACCGGTCTCCCTGAACCGTTGGATACTGCGATGGATCGTTGAAACTGGTCGACGAAGATCTCTGGATATCACTCTGTAGGTTTGACCATTTTTTCGCATTTCGAGTGCCCTGGCAATCTCCGTTGGGGCTAAGTCAGGCATAATTCAGTCCTCAACTCCAAAAAGATACGCGATTAAAAAAAAACTAACAAAAAACAGTATTTCAATGAAATTTTAAATCAAACTCAGAAGGAAGAAATACCTACTAGAAGTTCGCTCCAGATAAGGTGTATTTGAATAAAATTAAAACAATTGCATAAAATGTGATGTTCAGTTGTTTTCTTAATTTGAAAATATTTCTTTTTAAATTAAATGACGTATAAACCAGCCAGCAACCTTATATGATACTGATATCAAACCTTTATTTTATGTTCCGCTAAATATGCCGGTGTGTGTAGATAGGTCGCAATAGGTATAACTCCATTTCCTTCAGGGGAAGCTCTAGTCAGTATAATAGGTAGGTAGTTATAGGTATAAGGTAGTACCCATACGCTTTACCTTTTGAAGAGCCTCATCTGAATCCCACAGCACTACTAAGAACTCTTATACCTACTTATTTTCTCCCTGTCTGTCCTTACGTAAGTAAGAACAGTTAATTATCCCTAATCAAGGATTGAAATTGATGAAATTACAAAAAAATACAACACAAATGAATCATCACGATCATTAAAAATTGTATTTTTCCGAGCGCAAGAATAATTTCCTAGCCTAATAATCAATATTTATGTAGTCCAACTCATAAGTTACTAAGAAATAGAACGCTAACGAGATTCGAAAGAATATAAAATCATCTGATGTATTGAAAATCCGCCATCTTAGCCCTAATCCACTTTTAAACAAGGGATTAGCTTGTTTATGCGTTGGATAAATTAGTATGGAAAATATAACTTCGCTATACAGGCCTTATGTCAAAAAAACTGATTATTACTAGAAGAAATCTTAGAACGCCTGTATACACAGTGTGTAACTTGTTATTAGTAACGGGGTTAGTGTAAAATATAATAAAAATCTTAAATATAAGTATAATATAAAAGTATTAAATATACTTCCCGTTGTCCGCATGGTAACACAAATCCCCGTAACACAAGTTCTTCGAGTACTCAGCACGGGCCAGACGGACGTGGTGCGAAGCGACCATAGATATAAAAAAAATATTGAGCTGTACATCCATGATAATGATGATGAATGCTCGCAATCTAAAAAGTTTGAGAAATGAATCGCGGAAATGGAGACGAAGTTAAATTGATTCGTGCGGGAGATGCGTGTTGTTAGGGAAACAATTATATAAACAGCGCCGACTTGCGAAGACACGTTATAGTAGCTAGGGAGTTGGTGGCACGAGTTTTTAAAGTCGTGACATCTGACAGCTTTTTGACACGACAAGGGCCGTCGCGTCGGGCTACGAAGCGCCGCCTGGTGACAGAAAAACAATCTAAAATTCTTATTGACCGTTTTCGATACCACTTACGCCACCAGATAACGCTTTGTGTGCGTTGCGTCTGCCCCTAGCGGCAGAAAAAATATCAAACACCCTAATTGATGCCTGCGAGAGATGCATGTTGTTAGGGGAACAATTATTTAAACAGCGCCGACTTGCGAAGACACGTTCTAGTAGCTAGGGAGCTGGTGGCAATTTAGGTATATGATTCCATCGTCGTCGATACTAAGGGTCAGTTCTCACCGCGACGATACGCAACGCTACTCGGCGCTGCATATTTGAAATAGTTATAATTGAAAATTGAACTTTATTTACTACACAGAAAGATACAATCAATAAAGATGATATGATGATAAGATGATGATGATATGAGTCATATACTGCACAATGCACATGCGCTGTAGATCGCGGTGCAACATGGCATTCGAACTGATATAATGAAACGTGTATCTTGTGTTGTAATTAATAAAGTTAAATTTTTAACAGCTATCTTAAAAATGCAGCGCCATATAACATAAAAATAATAATTATTAAAAAGACGAAGGGTTTATATACGGAGTAGGTAGTACAAATATATTTTTTTTTTACAATTAAATAATTATTTTATAAAAAAAACTCCATAGCGATGACTCCTACCATCTTTAATTTCACAATCTATAAAATGCAAGTTATTAGATTAGATAGATTGGATTGATGACAGAAGCGATTGACAGTATTTTTTTCAAAATTATTAAAAAATCAGAGCTACCTCAGCTCGCTATTGTTTCACATCTCTGCAAACTACATTACGCAGTATCACCGACGCGCGAAGATGAAATCATATACGTACGTAAATTGCCACCAGCTCCCTGGCTAGAGGAGGATCTGTAAGTTTTTTTGCTTTAGAAATATCCGCAGTACCTACTTAGGGCCAAAAAATCCGAAACACATCAACAATAATAATATTATGGACGCTTCCTGACTATGTTAATCTGGTTGGTCCCTTGCTAAGTTCTGGAATCACTTAATGTCTCACGGGTACCGGACAGCGGAAATATTTAATATATTTTTATACTTTACACTTATTTAAGATTTTTATTATATTATACACATATTTAATATACATCCATGATATTAGTTGATTCGCACAGTTCGCTTAGTTCAATAATACTAGAGATCGCCCTGTGGTCAAAATTTGACCAAAAATCATATTAAAAATTTTAATTTCATTTTTTAGGGTTCTTGTGCCTCTTAGATACGCAATAAAAATGTGAAAATGTTGTCTATGATATTTACAGTGCCGGATTTACACATTACAGCGCAAAATACAACATAGGCTACTGAATATCAGAAATTACATTATTATGTTCTGTACTTTGAAAGCGAGCGAGCGAGCGAGCGAGCAAAAATGTCTCTGATTTTGCAGGTTTCTATTGGATAAATCCCTAAGGACCAAAACAAATGACACAATAACACACTGTCAAAATCTGCAGATTCGCAGCTCGCCGCGCTCATCTAAAAATATTGAATTTAAATTATATTTTATAATTATAAACTCTTTTAGAATATTTTGCATCGTATATTACAGTAAAAGACGTTAGAATGTAAAGTATACTGTACAGTACTAAAATATTATTTTTTTGTTAAATTTTCGAGAGTATTTTTGTATGCAAATAATAATGTTTTTTATATTTCGGTAATTCAAAAATATATATTTTTAACACATTTGCCGCCATCTAAAATTTGCCGCCCTTGGCTTCAGCCTACGCAACCTTCTGGTAAATCCTCCTGCATATTTTCTACTATTTACAGATAAAAAGATATACATAGATATAAACAAATTATTGACAGGCTGCTGGATCAGCCGACTGGACCGTGAGTATGGCCCTTAAAATAGGTCCAAAACCGTGAAAACGTGATTTTTGCTTCGCGTTATGCGATACAATGTCGTCAGAGACAGTTATATTATTTTTATATTGAAACATTCTTATTTATTATTTTTCTTCTCAGATAGAAAAAGTAAAATAATCGGTTGTCTGTAAAGTCGGTTTACTGACGATAGTTGAACGTGACAACGTCATAAGAAAATACTGATGGATCGCTCACTCAAGTAGGAGAGAGGCAGATGTCGAACGCTGCCGAACGCGGAGGCCGATTGTGCCTCTTTGTCGCTCGTTCCGCGCTCTCGCTTGCACTTTAAGCCTGAAATGGAACGCCTCAGAGCGAGGTAACGCCGCATGAGTCATGTTTTTTCGTGCGTGCAGCCGGCTCCATGGAATTATAAGACGTTGTCAGGTCAAAAAAATAACGTTGGAACTGATTGACAAATGTCAATGTGTAGTAAAAAACGCAAGATAGGTAGTGTGAGCTAACTGAGGTAGCGGTAATAATTATAAACTATAATTAATGTAATAACAGTCCAGTAACCAGTTCCATTAAAAATACAAAAATTAAAATTTCACTCATGGTTTTCACGATGAAACCGAACGTCAAAACTCATAGGGATTGACAATAATGAATCGACCATAAATCGATATAGTTTTGACAATAATTTAAATACTCGTTTTTGTTTCACGGCGATTCGAAAAAAGATTTGGTTTCAAGTTATAACATTATCGATGGGACAACAATATCGATTAAACTTCTTAAGGGTTAAACACAACAAATTTCAAATCAAATAAATCATAATCTATTGCTGTCTTAAGTCCAAACTGTCTTTAGCTTATAAAAACACTAGGTGTGTGAATGTGTGAACTAATGATATTTTATACTATAGATACGTTAACTTCATAGTAATTTGCGTTTTAAATCTGTTCCGAGCAATCGAAAACTGCACACATTGACAAGTTTTACTGATAAGTAAAACAAAAGATGCGAAAAAGCACGGAACTGAAAGAGATGGCTATAATTTCAATGATTGAACTTCAAATGTTTTCTCTCTCACTCTCTTTATCTGAATATGGCGTCTTTGCGTCAGTTATTAGATTATTTGGAAAAATAATTGAAATATACTAAATAATCTAAGTATTTTTGCATACACACATGTGGTAAGAGATTCCTTGTATTTTGTTTACTTTAGAGTAAACAAATGGTATGGTACGTCAAGCTCGTGATTGTGCTCGACGCACACAAACTACAAGACGTCACAATTGGGACGTATTTTAGTCTTCACTACGCGCGCGTTTATAACATATCTGCCTCTTGTATTATAAAACATCATTGGTGTTAACCAAATCCATGGTAGAGTGTGTTGCTGTTATTTTCATTAATTTAATGTATTTCTAAGCATTATTTTAAGAAATTTAAGCTTTTCGCACGTCTTCCTCAGCATAAAACTTTAACTGTAACAAATTTCACTCTCATCCGTACGTACACACAATCCCCGTAAAACTGTACTTGACATTTTCGCTTCACGTATATCAATCAATATATAGAATATTAAGAAATGTTTATTATGACAACCATTTGAGACTATATACTATATAATCAAGGGACAATAATTATTCTGAACGCGCTTATTATAAGAAAAACACTGGTACGATTTCAAAAATTAGCTCTATTAACTAATTTGTGACCCTGTTATACATTTATGGACGATACGCGACGCTGCGCTGCATTTTTAAAATAGTAATCCAAAATTGAACTTTAATCAGAACACAAGAAGATACACGTTTCCTTGCAAGAGTGGTGTCGTGTATGCACAGCGTGCTCTAGTATCGGCACAGATTAAAGAAAGAGGAATAGATAAACAGCTACATTTAACTTTCGATTTGATTGCACTGCTACAAGCATACGTCCTGTCCATGATTATGTGGAAAAAAAAATTGAAAGGGACGCTTTTTCAAATTTGGATTGATTTTGATCGTTCTACGAAGGCGGGTCAATAAGTCCGTGACTTTTGGAATAAAACACAGATTTTTTGATAAAAAAATCATTTTATTTTTCAACATAGTCCCCCTTAAGCTCTATACACTTTGTCCAACGCTTCTCCAATTTTTTTATCCCTTCCAAAAAATATGATTTATCGAGGTCCTCAAAATAGGCCTTTGTTTGCGAGATGACTTCATCATTGGAGTCAAATCTTTTTCCACCGAGCCATTTTTTCAGGTTTGGGAACAAGAAGTAGTCACTCGGAGCCAAATCTGGAGAATAGGGTGGATGTGGGAGCAATTCATAGCCCAATTCATGGATTTTTGCCATGGCAACTGCACATGTGTGCACCCTTGCATTGTCTTGGTGAAAAAGAACTTTTTTCTTGGCCAAATGAGGTCGGTTTTTTTTCAAATCCTCATTGAAGCGGTCCAATAAGTTGGCATAATATTCCCCATTAATTGTTCTTCCCTTTTGAAGATAGTCAATGTGGATTATCCCACGTGCATCCCAAAAAACAGTCGCCATAACTTTATTGGCTGACAAACCCACCTTGGCCTTCTTTGGCGCCGATTCACCCTTAGAAACCCACTGTTTTGACTGTTGTTTGGTCTCTGGTGTGTTGTGATGGATCCATGTTTCGTCCACGGTTACAAAACGGCGCAAAAACTCCTCCATATTGTGATTAAACAACGCCAAACCTTCCTGTGAAGTTGTTATACGATTGCGTTTGTGGTCGACTGTGAGCAAACGCGGCACCCATCTTGCGGAAAGCTTTCTCATGCCCAAGTGATCATTCAAATGCCTATGGCTTCCACAATCTCTTGCACTTTCAATCTTCGGTTGGCCAACACCATATCGTGAATTTTTTCGATTGTTTCGGGTGTAGAGACCTCAACTGGGCGTCCAGGACGTTCGGCATCTTCAGTGCTTGTACGGCCACAACGAAATTCAGTAAACCACTTTTTTACCATTGAAATCGATGGTGCAGAGTCCCCATAGTATTTATCAAGCTTAGCCTTGGTCTCGGTAATGGTTTTTTTCGCAAAAAATAATGCTTAATAAGCACACGAAATTCACTTTTTTCCATTGTTTCCTTAAGTTACTGGATAGTCTGATAAAGATAGCTGTAAAACACAAACTAACTGACGCAGCAAGTTCAAATTTTGATAGAAGTCAACTGACAGATGCCTGTTGACAGGAGTAGTGTTGCTTTTTCAGTAAGGAGGTTATAAATTCAAAAAGTCACGGACTTATTGACCCGCCTTAGTATGAAAGCTGTTTCTCTATACGTAAGTATTTTATATTTTTTCTACTCTTTGGTATCAGGCTAAGGTTATATGTATGGACTACAGCGTCTACACTTCTACTCAGCCTGGTTCCATAAAAAAACATACCTATACATTGTAACGTAGTTACATTTCCTCTGTTCTTTCAGAGGCTTTAGCGTCAGCCTTTCTTTAATACTTAGTTCGTAGATCGATTTTACTTTCGTCTTAAATCTTAGAAAAATAATAATTTAGTTTTTAATAATGAAAATACTGTAAATTTGTAATATTATATTACATAATATATTGATTATTGATATAATATCTTTTATTTTGATTTCTGAATTTTTTATCTTCACGTTTTAGTTCATAGTTCTCAAAAGTTTTTAAAAAGACGTAGAAGGGTATATATATGGCAGTTCTTCGAATGACATTTCCTTTAGAATTAAATTTTCGATAGACTCAAGATGTAGGTAGTCGTTATAATAATTACATTTTAACCCCGTGTTCACGGTGAGTAATTTAGTATATCTGTGTTGTGAATATTTGGAAAATCATGCTTGTATTAAAACGCATTATTCTTTTATGTAAACTATCATCTCGGTAAAATTAGTTGTCAATTATTTGATTGGCCATACCACGTGCTATCATTTGTAGTTTCATCTCACGTTCTTGCATTGTTGAAATATTAGGATATTTGTATCCATGCCTTAATTATTCTGTATATCATCTATTTATATTGTAATGGCCACACAGCCCGTGATTTTGGATCGTTTTGGGGTTAAAATCACACTGGCTGTGGGACGGGACTCCTACCCACATGTTTGTCGTGAATTTTTCAGGGAACTTCGTTACGGGTACAAGCACCGCCAACTACGGTACGGGACCTACTTATCGGGTTCAAGGCACCGATTAAAAAGGCTTAGCATTCTCCCACGTCTGGAGTTCAGAGTGCCGCTAGATGTTCCGGACTGAAACTTGGTTTTGAAATCGGACGAACTATCTACGACGAACGGACGCAGCGGTGACAGGGAGACGCTTCCAGAAGTTGGAGCCCCATCTCGCTCCCTTCCCACGTGGTTTAGGGCCCCTACGATACCCTTCAGACACCAAGAGGCTGGACCAAACCGTAAGGCCTTCTGCCCACGACCCCCTATTTTTTTAATATATATATATATAGTCACGGGAAACCTCTTTTTTATTTTAATTTCACCCGTAACAATATTAATTACAAGTCACCATAATACATAGCGACTCGAGCACTAGTCTCATCATCTTAATGTCAGCTGGGCTCCGGAGACAAATATAAATTCAACACAGATGCGACCTTCGCCTCATATTCGAGGTAGTTTTAGACTTAAAGTTAATAACATACGAAATAACATTCTGAATACAAAAAGGGCTAGGGCGGGACAGGATTATACTGGAGTGTAAGTAAATAGGCTGCTGTATTTTCATATTACACATAAGTATGTATAGAAAGTTCTAGGGTTATGTTGTAAATTAATAAGCCTTATGCTTCGTCAGTATTAAAATAAATAAATTAAATTCTTTATTGAACACACCCATAATAATATACAATACAATAAAGTTGTAATGTACATCACGTCAATCTAATCCTATGCTAAGTTCAGACTTCTATTATAGCAATCAGACAACGGATACACATTAAAAAATTGTATACTATATTATATTATTACAAACACTCTCACACTACACAAACACACTAAAAATATTTGATCACGTATTGTCATTTTTCGGCGACGTGATGCGCGCTACGTTGGGGAGTCTCCCCCGGAACCATCGGTAAACTGCACCCGACGGCCAGAACGCCTCCACCTCGAGGGTAGACAAAAGTGGTGTCGGCACTCTCATCACAAAGGACAACCCTCAATGTGTAGGTGGTCTTCTCACGGATGTAGCACACGACGTCTTCGACCGCCATGGACCAGTGCAGGTGGGACACGTACAGCTGCGTTGCGTCTACCTCACACCGCAGGCGCAGCTCGGGTACGTAGGGTGCGGTGCCGCGATGGTTGCGGATGGCGGGATTTCTCCTCTTTCTTCTCTCCACCAGAATGAATCCGCATCGCACCTCCTGACAGGTCGAAGGACGGAGGTGGACGGAGGATAAGCCTCGACTGGTCGAAGAGATTCAACCTTGCGGCTCTTCTTGTTTTTGGGGCTCTCCTTAGCCTGACTGTGAATTATTATTATTATTATATTGGATATTACTGTATTTTACGAAAATTTTTTTTAATTGAATTTTATGTTATTTTATTGGATTTATTGGTTTTTGACTACTTTGTTTTTGATTACTCCTGATTAAAATAATGTAAGATTTGTAATTTAATAAAAAGAATGTAAAAATATAAAGTTGATGTTATTGTATACTATGAACTGTATGATATATGAACTGTATCTATGAACAAAAAGAACATAAACTGCCCTGATCACGTTAGGGGGACGGATAAAAAAAAAAAAACCATTCAGAGCACTGATGTGTTCGATGTTCAGCTCTATTGTATCAGCGTAGAGTTCTATTTTCAGCCTTATATTTGGTCTCAATTTGTTAAATTATTCTGTTAGATTGATTGAAACCACATCACACATGACACACTACAAAGGTACGCGCACATTGTGGCGGGCCGCCTCGCAGCGCAAAACGCGTACCTAGCACATTAGGACGGGCTGGGCCGCAGCGCATTGACGGATTTTGAATACAGTATACTGTCACAGAGCTGTCGAGAGCTCCGTGGCCTAGTGGGTAGACCATTTGTTTCGCACTCGAGAGAGTCCAGGTTCGATTCCCAGGTTGTGGCGTGTACCAATCCGTAGTATCGTAAAGTATCCGTACAATGTACTTGAGATTTGAAAAAGTCTCATACTTTTTCAAATCTCAAGTACATTGTACGGACGCTCTAACGGTGAAGGAGAACATCGTGAGGAAAATCGCACATGGTAGGCTGACTATATGTTGTGAGAATGCCGTAGGTCCTATCCTTGGCCAACCATACGACATTTAAAAACCAACTGTCACAGGCACTACAGTATTTTAAGAGTGGTTACTTTGCTCGGAGAATACTGTATAAATCATCCAATAACGGATAAAAAGGCCTAAGTTTTTTTACACTTGTGAAAACTTGTGACAGACAAGTCCGTGTAATTGTATAATGTATGATATGGATAGCTCCAACGACGAATGATCTTTTTTTTTTGGTTGATGTCAGAATTATAAACCACACTTTGCTGCTGTACACTCGGCGGTCCCGAGTTCACCCGATCGAACCTTTCACCTCAGAGCGCGACGGATCAGCCTCACTTACAGCCTACGAAAAAATGTGTGGGCAGTGCTCCAAAAGTAGTTTTCACTTAAAAAAAAGATGATTCTTCGTTGGAGCTACTCATTACATGTATGTATATATACACAACATACCCGACATATGGTGCGCATACCTTTAAAATGCATTGCAGTATCTATTATCAGTTACTATTTCAGTGCGCATGCAGCTAAAACAACGGAAATGGCGGCCGTTTGGCGGCACTAAACAGATGCTAAATAAATAAAGTTAATTAGTTTTCCAAGCCAATTTTACTATTTATTACTGACATTATTTATAGCTTTTAAATATTATCATTATTAGCTACTATTATTAGTATGAGTGATTTTAACTAAAATGTTTAGATGTCTTAATTTTGTGAGGAAGCTTTGAAATTCGAAAACACACACGGTACACGCCGATACCGCAGGAAAAAGAAACATCTCAGTACAGTTTGCTCCAAAAAATTCCGCAGAATTTTGATCGCTGAACTAAATAATATGGAAGAAGTATTTACTTAGAAGAATGGAACCATCTCTAACTAGAATTATTGAAGTAAAACCTCTTTACGCACGCTTGACTTGGAGAGTAAGCTGGTGAATGAACGTGATGAGAGCGTTACGAAAAGTGTGATCGGGCAAGGCGAACGGTAGTTGAAAGGGAGATAAGTTAGTGAAGATGAAAAGAGAGAGAGAGTTACGTTTTGTACATTATCGTAGGAGCAAAAGAGCAGTGCGCGCGCACATTTTCTTTCTCTCTTTCTGTCATAGCCAGTGAAATATATCTCAGTCAGTAGTTCGTTTGCGAGTTTTACTTCAGTCGTGTGGAAAAAAAAAAAAAATATTGATATACCTCCGTGGTCCAGTGGATTAGAGCTTAGCTCTCGACTCCGGAGGTCGTGGGTCCGATCCCCGAAAGTGATCCATGCATCGGATCATGAAATAGTCGGTCCTGCGCCTGATCTCTTGCCAGTCGGGTCGGTCACCCGTTCCGCTGGGTTACGAGAGTAAAGGAAGAGAGAGTACTCTTGTGTGTTTCGCACGCACTTGGGCACTATAAAATAACTCCTGCGTAGCTGGTTCAGTTTCAATGAAACCGGCCACCGTCACCTAAATCGGTGTAGGGATCTATTATGATGATGATGATAATGATAATTATGACGATGATAAGCATGAGGGAAGACGGTGTTTCAGTCAACATCATGTATTATTCCACGTACGCCATTCCCAATTTCACTACAACCCGTTCGCCGCTATTTTGGTGTGTGATCACCATGTTTTGTGGTTATTTAGGACTGGGATTGTTTGCGTGACTGCTTAAAGTTACGGGGTCTCCTTAATCAAGTGTTGTTACTCTCTCTGCTTGGCAGAATAACAATCCTACTACTATTATGAATGTGAAAGTTTGTGAGGATGGATGGATGGATGTTTGTTACTCTTTCACGCAAAAACTACTGATGTATTTCGATGGAATTTGGTATGGTAGTAGTTTAGGCTCTGGATTAAAATATAGGCTACTTTTTATCTTAAAAAAGTATAGCATTCCCGTGGGATACTGTATTTAAGCTGGCGGGAAGCTAGCCACAGCATAAGATTTGAGTGTCACTTAATGTGAAAAGTGTTTTAGACCTTATCATTATTATTAATACGTGAAGCAAAAACTTTCACTACAGTTGCACGAGAATTGTGCGAACGGAGGAGTATGATATTTGGCACATTCAAAGTTTAGGTGGGGCAAGGTGCACAGAAAGCTAATTTTTTTTTAGATAATGCTTAGTAATATATAAAATTAATATTTAAATAACAACAACACACACTACCTCAGATCATTACTAACACACACTACCTCAGATCATTACTAACACACACTACCTCAGATCATTACTAACACACACTACCTCAGATCATTACTAACACACACTACCTCAGATCATTACTAACACACACTACCTCAGATCATTACTAACACACACTACCTCAGATCATTACTAACACACACTACCTCAGATCATTACTAACACACACTACCTCAGATCATTACTAACACACACTACCTCAGATCATTACTAACACACACTACCTCAGATCATTACTAACACACACTACCTCAGATCATTACTAACATACACTACCTCAGATCATTACTAACACACACTACCTCAGATCATTACTAACACACACTAACTACCTCAGATCATTACTAACACACACTACCTCAGATCATTACTAACACACACTACCTCAGATCATTACTAACACACACTACCTCAGATCATTACTAACACACACTACCTCAGATCATTACTAACACACACTACCTCAGATCATTACTAACACACACTACCTCAGATCATTACTAACACACACTACCTCAGATCATTACTAACACACACTACCTCAGATCATTACTAACACACACTACCTCAGATCATTACTAACACACACTACCTCAAATCATTACTAACACACACTACCGTACGTTTGATAGATGCAATTCCGTTACACCTTGGAGTGTGTCAATCTGACACAGCATTTATATTTTTTTATTTTTTCTATCTAAGAGGCAAATGAACCCATAAAAAGTACAATCTCAGTTAATAGAATCAGGAGTTACATTGCGGAAATCCATAGCATACAATTAAATAATATTATATCTAGCAATATCCCCCGAAAACATACCCACAACCTGCAAACAAATGTGTGAGTGCACGCATGTGGGTATTTTTTCGCGGAATATTGCTATTTATTATAATAAAAATAAATAAATTCTTTATTGATACATAGGAGTTTTACATATCTGAAGTTCCTGACCCCTGCACTAGTGTAAACTGTATTGCAGAGGCCAGTGTCCTCGCCCATAAAGATACATGTTATGCTAATAGAGATATAAACAATTTAAAAGAAATAGAAAAGAGAAGACAAATGACTTATCAATATTATTGACATATGAAATGTAATTATATGACTAACAACATGTAGGTCTTAGAACTGCGCTTAATTTAGAATGTAGGCAAAAACAATGATACCAAACAACAATTACACAATGAATAAAATAGTAATTTTAGTGTATGATGTGTGTGTGTTTGTGTGTGTGTGTGTGTATGTGGTTGTGTGTGGTTATGTGAATAAAACATAAACATAAACTGAATTTCGACACTAGGTCCACATAAACTGTACCTACACTTAAAATCTTTGTGCTCGTCTAGACGGCAAAACTCCGCAGAAACCTACAAAGGACAAATTGTTAAAACTTTCGCGTCTTCAATAATCAGCTTCAATATTGCTTGAACCAAAGTTAATTTTAGTTAGTAGTTGGAATTTCGTTGACAAGGTACTAATAAAGTCATTCTAAAATTACTTAAACACTGTAATATATTTTAATTAAAGTTTATACAGGAATTAATAAAGGCTAATTTGCATTGTCGCTGAAAGATCAAATTAAAAGATGTATTAAGAGATGAAAGGATAAAGGATGAAGTGCTAAATAAAAGATTTTAGGGGCCTGTTTCACAATCTACTGTTAATGCCACATAGCTTATATGCACGTTTTGTCTCTGTCTCTCTATATAAAGTGAGCACCGACAAAACTTCCGAATAAGCTATTCGATACTTATTTAAATATTGGGAAACGAAACGATACGCGACATGGCGCTGCACTTTTAAGATAGTCAAAATTGAACTTTATTCATTAGGTATACAAGAAGATACACGTTTCATCGTAAGAGTTCGAATGTCAAGTTGCACCGCACTGCACAGCGCATGTGCAGTGTATGACTGATGTCATATGAAGCGTGTATCTTTCGTGAATAAATTCAATTTTCTGCATCTCGCATCGTCGCGGTGTGAATTGACCCATAAGTTAGTACTGTCTCTAGTACTATTAAGACGGTAAGCGGCGAAGACGACGGCATTATAATACGGACAAGTTCAATTTGCAAAACATTATTTTTTCCTGACTGTACCTACACTGTACAACGTTGCTTGGTCATCATTGTTTTAACACTTTGTAATAATATGTTTGTAACACTTCCTACTGTAATAAACATAACAATATTACACAGCACACACTACACAGTAGGTACATCGTGCATAATATTTGAGTTTTTCACAATACCTGTCCAACATTTATCTCACAGAGCAGGAGCACACGATGCGTTGCGGCGCCGCACCGCAGATTTCACCGGCGCGGCGGGCACACGAACGGTGCGGCGCCGCAACGTTGATATGTCGCAGCGACGCCACCGGCGCCCCAGCTGCGAAGGTAATAAAAATGGATCGAAAAAGACGTCTGTTATTGGCCCTATTATTACGCTACCGCCGAAATCGACGTAGAAGCGTATGACAATACCAAGTCTGTCCCTTTATTGCGTTAAGGAACAGTGATGAACAGTTCTTTCTCCAAGAATATAAAGAGCTGCTGTTAGACGAAAAGAGGTTTTTCAGTTACAAAAGATTTAATCATCATTAAAATAATAAATAATTGCTCACCAATTTAGTTCTTTTTATCACGAGAAAAATTATCATAGTCTGGAAATATTTTTTTTTTCCAATTTGCTCCCATGGTTTTTTTTTGAATTTTTTTATTTTTAAAGTCCACATTGGACTTATCCCATAGAATTTCCCTTTCTTGAACTAATGTAATGTATGTAGTCCATATGAACAACTTCTTCGTTGATACTCTTTTTTTAAAACCTTGAATGAAATCAACAAAAAACTAAGAAAAAAACAAAAAGAGCGAGCATGTACCTTTCCTTGTGACGCATAAATAAGTGAGCGGTGCCGCTCCGCCGTCGCAACGCATTCACCCCTCCCCGCTTCGTCTCGGCGGTTGCAAGTCAGGCGCGGTGCCGCACCGCATCGTGTGACATGCTACAGATATTTCTAGTAAAACAACGCAGTGACATCGGTCCGGCGCCGCGCCGCCGCCGCAACACATCGTGTGCCCCAGCACTTACATTAAAGTTGGGACCGCCCTAGGCGTAACTACGCGACAACGTTATGCGATATGGCCAAAATATATTATTTGTATGAAATTGTATGAGACATAACGCTGAACGCACTACGCGGCAGACGCTTGCGGAGCTCCATTGCGGTATTATTGGTAGGGACGTGTCGCGTCGCGTCACTCCGCTGCTGCTTACTGCGAATATTATTTTCGCGCAAATAAAAATCACGGCCACCCTACACATATCACTTGGAGAATAATAAAGGGGCATTTACATAAGCTACAAAAAGTTACACTCGCTCAAACAGTGCCTTTGACGCTTACACCTGTGAGAAATGGCCAAAATTCTTATATATTCTCCAAAGTTTTTCTTGTTTCAGTGGAGCTTTATGGCTATTCTCACAATGTGGGCAGTCATATTTTGTCCTAATAAAGAGTTAAGTACTGCGCACACTGGCAACAAAATTTTCTCCTTCCTCCACCATTTACATTCCGATTATGGACTTTAGCACACGCGAAATAGAGTTAACTTTTCCGTTAAACACGATCTCCATTATGAAAAAGTAACTCTATTTTGCGAGCACTAAAGTTCACAATCGGTATGCAAATTGTGGGCGACAGAGACAATGTTATTGCCAGTGCGCGCTTGCACTTATTTTGACAAAATATACGTGAGCGTGGAACTATGACTGGAAACAGAACCCTATTTTTTAAACGGCGCCCTTAAAGCAGCCTAATTTTTAACCTATATTTAAGCCTTAAAACGTCTGTATCTATCTTCCAGATAGCCGGAAAGCCGGAAATTAGCCGGAACAAACAGTACAGACAGACGGACGGAAGGACAAAATCCTACTACTATTATAAATGTGAAAGTTTGTGAGGATGGATGGATGTTTGTAACTCTTTCAGGAAAAAACTACTGTATGGATTTCGATGAAATTTGGTACGGTAGTAGTTTAAGCTCTGGATTAAAACATAGGACCTCTTATCCCGTAAAAGTACTGTATTCCCGTGGGATACTGTATTCGCGCGGGCGGAGCCGCGGGCAACAGCTGTTTTAAAAATATATTTCTTGGCGTAGATACTGTCTAAAGTTTAGACTCTAAACTATCATAATTATGCATTTAGTGCAAAGCTATTATTTGATATTACAAAACAGACACTTAAATTTCATTTATTTGCATAGAAGATGTAGTTCCTAAGCCTTTTAACAATATTGTCCAAGCATTATTGTAGTGTACATTCAGAGATCATGTTTGTGCGAGGTCTTTGTGCCGGCTCCTCATTGTGAGCGCTCATCCGCTTAGACTTAGATAAGCAATAAATAGAAGTCACCATCCCGTCTTATAAATAATTGTATAATAGATCTACTTTACAAAGTAAAAATAATATACTTATTTAATACTAGCTGTTGGCCGCCGCTCCGCCCCCTTAAATACAGTATCCCCCGGGAACACTGTACTTTTTCGGGATAAAAAGTAGCCTATGTTTTAATCCAGAGTCTAAACTACTACCATACCAAAATTTCATCAAAATCCGTTCAGTAGTTTTCGCGTGAAAGAGTAACAAACATCCATCCATTCTCACAAACTTTCACATTTATAATATTAGTAGGATTATAAATTATTGTAAGTTTGTTTGGTTGTTACGCTTTCACGTAGAAACTACTAAACCGAACATCATGAAATTTGGCAGAGACATAGAGTAGACCACGGGGAAGTACAAAGGTTACTTTTTATATCGGGAAAATGTACGGTTCCCGTGAGATACAGTTTTTACGCGGGCGAAACCGCGGGCAAAAGCTAATATTTATATCATCATCATTAACAGCCATAGGACGTCCACTGCTGGACATAGGCCTCCCCCAAAGATTTCCACAACGAACGGTCCCGGGCCACCCGCAACCAACGGCGGCCCGCGACCTTCATAAGGTCATCGGTCCACCTAGAGGGAGGCCGTCCAACGCTGCGCTTTCCAGTTCGTGGTCTCCACTCTAGAACCTTTACTCCCCAGCGGTTATCAGTTCTACGAGCGATGTGGCCTGCCCATTGCCACTTCAACTTACTGATTCTGCGAGCTATGTCGGTTACTCCAGTTCGTCTGCGAATCTCCTCGTTGCGGATTCTGTCACGCAGAGAAACCCCGAGCATAGCTCTCTCCATCGCTCTTTGAGTGACTTTGAGCTTATTTAAGAGGCCAACAGTGAGGGACCACGTTTCACATCCATAAGATATCACTGGCAATACGTACTGTTCAAAGACCTTTGTCTTTAGGCACTGAGGTATTTCGGACTCGAAGATAAGGTTTAATTATATAAGGTTTAATTATATAAGGTTTAATTATATAAGGTTTAATAATAAAAATAATAAATATTTTATTGGCAAATTGCTTCTACATTATATATTAAACTGCCAAACTGCGTAGCAGTTATGATCTACTGCTTATTATAAAGACGCTTAGGCAAAAAAATTGACATACTCAATGTAAGAAAATCATCTCATGTATGGGTGAAGGCTCAGCGCAGTCGCCCATATAAAGGCAGTTTTTTTTTTCGAGTATGACAATTATTTTTCTGCCTTAACGTCTCTAAATAAGGAGTTTAAAGCGATATGCCCAAAATATCCGTAATTGATTTTACTGGATCTTATATTTATTTTTTTTAAAAGAAGATTTTTCCATCGTTTTGTTAAAAGATGGCCCCGTGCGAGTTTCTTACGTCGGTTCATCTCGGCGGGCTTAGGTTGAACCTCTTTCTGTTTCTGACTTTCCGAAAACGGTGGCCGGTTTCATTGAAACTAGGCCAGTTACACAGGAGTAATGTTATAGGGCCCAATTGTGTGCGCAGTTCACAAGAGCACTCTCTGTTCCTTTACTCTCATAACGCAGTGGGACGGATAACCGACACGACTGGCGGGAGATCGGGCGCAGGTCCGACTTTTTACATGCCCGTCCGACGCATGGGTCATCTTTCTTGTCAAACAATCAGGTGATCAGCCTGCATTGTCCTAACCAAACTCGGAAACAACATTTTTTTGTTGCTCCAATGTGGGAATCGAACCCACAACCTCCGAGTCAAGGTTGTAGGCCCGAAAATATTATGGATAATGTACACAATATTCTAAGGTTAGCTCGAGCAAGACGACATACATATTATGAGTTGTTGAGATTCCTGAAATTAACTGTATGTCGATATAATTTAATTTAAAATTTTTGGCTTAGCTAGATTAATTATAAGTTTACTCACCTACATGCTTATGATGTGCACACGCCGTGGCAGAATGTAGGATCTTTTTAATATTGTAATTTTGTAAGACTTCATGTATTAGTACTACAATCTTGCAATAAATGATTTGAATTTTAAATAAGTACCTACTTAATTTTTCTTTCTTAGTCAAAACCAAAATACTTATTATTTACTGATAGATTGAAATAGAATTGTGGCCCATTTGACAATAATCTAAAACCGGCCAAGTGCAAGTCGGACTCGTACAAGAAGGATTCCGTACAAAACGGCAAAAAAACATGTTTGTTGTATGGGAGCCCCCCTTGAATAATTATTTTGTTCTGTTTTTAATATTTGTTGTTATAGCGGCAACATAAATACATAATCTGTGAAATTTTCAACTGTCTAGCTATTATGGTTAAGGTGATAGAGCCTGGTGTCAGACGGACAAACAGAGACGGACGGATAGCGAAGTCTAAGGGTCCCGTTTTTACCTTTGGGTACAGAAACAAATTGTCTTATTTTCACCACAATATAAGATCCCAGAAAAGATATAAGACAGTGTAAAACCCGTACAAGTGTATTAAGTGAATTGTGGAATGAATCGCGCAGCGCTACCACTAATTAACTTGGTTAAGGTGAAGATACGTGCGTTTACCCTATAACCTATTTAATCGAGGTTATAAGTGAAAACTCTTTTAGGCGCGTTAGGCATTTTTCGAGATGGGAATAATCCCAAAAGCCGATGGGATTATTCCCTATGTTATCCGGGCCCTGGCCATCACTACGAATCTATTGACAATTGACACCTCGTTCTTTCAAATCGGCAGTTTAGGCGCTCCGGTGGAACAAACATACATATACACATACACAGACTGCCAAAGTTATTGCCCTTCCTTTTGGCTTCTCCGTAGTCGGGTGAAAAACAATTGTACCCGTGACACCGTTGTTAACGACACCGGTGCGGTATGGGGGGATATTTATATCTACAAGACTAGGGGCAGCTATCCACATAATTATTTCTATTCGCAGTTGGATTTCAGTGTCAGTGCATGCTATCGCTCTCGTGCACACTCGATTCAATACTGGGACCACACTGCGAATTTAACAGAAATAATCACGTGATTTGGAAAGGTGCAGATCGTCTGATGGTAAATAATTACTAGCGCCCAGGGACACTCACCACACCAGAGGAGGAGGCGCACCCAGTTTATTGAATTTTGTCAGGAGCTACGGCGTTTCGCCGCACCACCACGTTGTTTAGCAAAAAAAACATACCGGTTGTCTGTAAAGTCGGTTTACTGACGATAGTTGAACGTGACAACGTCAACAGCAGCAACAACAACTACAACAACAACAACAACAATAATAATAATAATAATAATGAGGTAAAGGCAATGCGAGCTAACGCTGGTACTTGGTAACGGTACTTGGTAACGATAACGGGTAACCGGTAAAGCATGAGTCATGTTTTTTCGTGCGTGCAGCCGGCTCCATCGATTTATAAGACGTTATCATGTCAAAAATTACTTGAATTTTAAGTAAGTCACATATAAAAATGAGATAGCTTCCCCTTAACAATAATTCTCGGTTGTAAGTTGTAACATCCTCAGCCAGAAGTTCTGTTTGAATAACGTTTCACATCCCACCGTAGACGTATCCGGGGGTAAATCTATGTTATTAAAAGTAGACTACGCTACCGCAAATATTAGGTCCTTACATATGAAATTGGCGTTTTGTCGTACTGGCCACTTTGATCTCAAGTATATCTTCTTTGGTTAGGAATTCCAATTTCAAATTTATACCGCTACTTACTCATGCATTTGTGTTTCGAAAACCATAATTCATTTGTTTCTCCTCTTTTGGTTTTTTCTTTGCGTCACTCTGTTTACAAAATGGAAAACTTGAAATATCGTATCATTTTCGTATACGAGTTCCACCGTGGCACCAGTGCTGCAGAAACGGCTCGAAGGATTTATGATGTGTATGGCGGTGGTGTCGCATAAGAAAACAATGCGTTTTTGGTTGCAACGTGTTCGTTCTGGAAATTTCGACCTGCAGAACAAGCCCCGTGGACGGCCGGAGACCAAAGTTGATAACGAAGAATTGAAGGCTATTGTTAAAGCGGATCCATCGCAAGCCACGCCCGAGTTAGCTGCAGGCTGCGGTGTTAGTTATAAAACTGTTTTAATCCACTTGAAGCAAATTGAGAAGCTAGCTGCTAAACAACCGAGGCCACTGCTGCTTCAGGACAACGCTAGACCACACGATGCACGACAGACGGCTACCAAATTAGAGGACCTTCAATTGGAATGTCTAAGACATCCACCGTACTCCCGGACCATGCCCCAACAGATTACCATTTTTTTCGAAATTTTGATAACTTCTTGCGAGGGAAAAAATTCAACTCCGATGGGGCAGTCCAAAGCGCCTTCAAAGATTTTATTTTTTATTATAACCCGCGACCCCCGACTTGAGCACCAACGCGCTGAACCACTGAGCCACAGAGGTCCTCAATTAAGAATAATATTATAGTTTACAAAAACCTCATGTTTTGAAAACATAATATTGTTGACGCTACGTACTAATGAACAAGTTGTAAATGAAAATGGCTTATCGCCGTTGAATCGTGAGCACGCACACATACTCACATGTAAATACGTAGTTCAACCACGTCTGCAGTCGTTGCGGTCGCTTACTTTGTGTTTAAATATTTTGAGGCATCTTTGTGCAAAGGAAAATCAAGCCAGGATTTCGTTTACGCGGCTGGCCGTTGGTCGTTTAATGATTTGACAAAATACTATTTATGATAGATTTTAGTCTTACATCAACATGTCTGACATTCGCTGGTGCTCGAGCTCTCATTTATAGAGACTGTCGCCCCTGTGGCATTATCCCCGGGTAAATCCGAGCTAAAGTCTACGAAGCTAAAATATATGTACCTATAATGAAACTTGTAAATCAACCAACTTTTATTGCCTAGGTATGCACTTTCATAGTTGGATGTTACTAATAAGCTTTTGTTTGCTAAAAGCTTGAAATTTTACGCTATAATTCAAGTACTTTATGAAATCTCCATTTTTCAAGTTGGTTTTTTAATACATTCAGTAGTAGGATAGTGGTGTTTTGTTCTGTATTGTGTACGATTTCCGGTAACGTTAATATGGCGCTGGATTTTTGAGACAAATTTGAACTTTACTCACTACACAAAAAGATACACGTTTCATATGACATCAGTCATACACTGCACTTGCGCTGTGCAGCGCGGTACAACACAACATTCGAACTCTTACGATGAAACGTGTATCTTCTTGTGTAATGAATAAAGTTCAATTTTGAATAGCTATCTTAAAAATGCAGCTCCATATTGCGTATCAATTCGTTTCGGTGTTAATTGACCCTTGCAGTTACTATTCAACAAGTTATTAGATTAAATAGTTGTACATTTTAGACTAAAATAAATATTATTTGGGCGTTTAAACGCCAATTCCAATGAATTATTTAACGGAGTCGACCACTCGGCACTCACCCACTTAACCCTTTGACTGCTGACTTTGAGGCTTAGACCTTAGAAATTCGTAGATATGGTATATGTTTTGTTAATATTAATAATAATCGTGGCAGGACAATCTAGACTATAATAATATATTTGCTATTTAAAGGGATCGATGACTTAGCCCTTCTAATTTTCAAAACTTTATTTTACCAACTGGCATTGATGAAAACAATCTTTTTAGGATTCCGTGGTAACAACCAGGAACCCTTATATTTTCGATCTGTTCGTCCGTCTGTCCTCCCTTGATAACTACTGTAACTTTTAGCTGTTCACGGTTCAATTTTTTTGTGTTTTTGAGTGAATGATAATTTAAATCTAAAGTACTATATTATTATAACAACCACAGAAATATAACATTTTAAAATATTAACTATGTTTAATATTATTATTATTATTGCATATTGGAAGCCATATCTGGCTGACAAAAAAATCTGAACTTATCAGTCTTGTAGAATATATTTGACAGTCAAGTGACACTGGAGACCCGAATTTACCCTACCGATCGACCGACCGACCGTTTAAGCTGTCTCTACACTTCCACAAATTATTATATTTTCAAGATCAAAATTAGCCAAATCGGTCGAGCCGTTATCGAGTCTTAGCGAGACAGAGGAACTGCAATCCATTTTTTAATTTAAGAAAAAACTAAAGGAGCCAGTAGAGCTCCTGCGAAGTTGTATTAGATACGTTGAATGTTCGTAGAATAAACGACAATGCCATATCTACTTACCAGTTATCACAGGTATGTGGTCCAACCCTCTGACTATTAAGTAAACAAGCTGGTGAATAAACAAGCCGTTTTAATGAATATAAAGATGTTGGTTACTCTAAGTTACTGTTGTGTTAAAGCCACCAATTTTAATTATTTTCGCAGACAAAACCACAAGAGTAGTCGTTTTGGTGCCCGTCCAAATACGTGTAACGATTTTAATGGCACCCGTACACGCTGGGCAAGCAGCTTGGCAAGCAGGAAACGGGTAGGATGGCTCAGGGCAATTGAGAACAACACGATTAGCTAGTTTTTGAAGCAGCCTGCCAAACGTGTGCACATTATCTATTATAAAATAACAAAATAGCATACGGGGTATATTGAGGCATAAATCAAAAATGTTCTCACTTTGAGTGTCCCATTAGGGCAATTGAGTTTTGCATAGTAGGTCAGTGTTGCTCTGTAAAAGGCTGTGAAATTACGACAAACGGGTAAAAAAGTACAAGTGTTATAACTTCTAATATGAAATACTATAGGTAAAACTAGCATAAATAATAATTGTTGTACTAAGGCGGGTCAATAAGTCCGTGACTTTTTGAATTTCTAACCTCCTTACTGAAAAAGCAACACTACTCCTGTCAACAGGCATCTGTCAGTTGACTCCTATCAAAATTTGAACTTGCTGCGTCAGTTAGTTTGTGTTTTACAGCTATCTTTATCAGACTATCCAGTAACTTAAGGAAACAATGGAAAATAGTGAATTTCGTGTGCTTATTAAGCATTATTTTTTGCGAAAAAAAACCATTACCGAGACCAAGGCTAAGCTTGATAAATACTATGGGGACTCTGCACCATCGATTTCAATGGTAAAAAAGTGGTTTACTAAATTTCGTTGTGGCCTTACAAGCACTGAAGATGCCGAACGTCCTGGACGCCCAGTTGAGGTCTCTACACCCGAAATAATCGAAAAAATTCACGATATGGTGTTGGCCGACCGAAGATTGAAAGTGCAAGAGATTGTGGAAGCCATAGGCATCTCGCATGGCTCAGTGGTTTCAATTTTGAATGATCACTTGGGCATGAGAAAGCCTTCCGCAAGATGGGTGCCGCGTTTGCTCACAGTCGACCACAAACGCAATCGTGTAACAACTTCACAGGAAGGTTTGGCGTTGTTTAATCACAATATGGAGGAGTTTTTTAACCGTAGACGAAACATAGATCCATCACAATACACCAGAGACCAAACAACAGTCAAAACAGTGTATTTCTAAGGGTGAATCGGCGCCAAAGAAGGCCAAGGTGGGTTTGTCAGCCAATAAAGTTATGGCGACTGTTTTTTGGGATGCACGTGGGATAATCCACATTGACTATCTTCAAAAGGGAACAACAATTAATGGGGAATATTATGCCAACTTATTGGACCGCTTCAATGAGGATTTGAAAAAAAACCGACCTCATTTGGCCAAGAAAAAAGTTCTTTTTCACTAAGACAATGCAAGGGTGCACACATGTGCAGTTGCCATGGCAAAAATCCATGAATTGGGCTATGAATTGCTCCCACATCCACCCTATTCTCAAGATTTGGCTCCGAGTGACTACTTCTTGTTCCCAAATCTGAAAAAATGGCTTGGTGGAAAAAGATTTGACTCCAATGATGAAGTCATCTCGCAAACAAAGGCCTATTTTGAGGACCTCGACAAATCATATTTTTTGGAAAGGATAAAAAAATTGGAGAAGCGTTGGACAAAAGTGTATAGAGCTCAAGGGGGACTACGTTGAAAAATAAAATGATTTATTTATCAAAAAATCTGTATTTTATTCCAAAAGTCACGGACTTATTGACCCGCCCTCGTAATTAAAGTACAAAATACATAAGGTATTTCATTATAATTTCAATATTTAAGCGACAAAATCACAGGTTACGGAAGACATTACAGGCCTACGTTCGATTGCTTACATCGTAGTTTGACCGACATGTATAATATTATCTTTGTGTATTATATGTCTATGAATGTTTAGCATGTTTAGCAGATAAACGACGTCGTAAATTATGATAACGTATTATTCGTAATATTATAACGTATTGTCCTCTTCAGTCGCAAACCATCAGAAAATAATAAAATGATCATTTTCATAACTATATTGTACGTATGAGAAACATTAACTCATTTCCCAGATCGTACATTTCGGGAAGTCCGTTTTTGGACCATATGTCAGTAAGTGAAATACAAATGCGACGTCCCTAGATTTTCCATCGATGCCCCAATTCCAAAGACATGTAAGTTATTAAAAGTTATAATGAAGAACACGCAAGCGGCTTCCAAATAAATACAATAGATCAAACAATTCACATACAAAATAAGCGGTTTAACCGAAACTTTCAAACTAACTGCGGTGTTACGGGTAACCGACTGATTAAAAGGGCTTAAAAGCTAATTTCTTGATTAAAATTAGCCAGAAACCGTAGGGGAATTTTGTTATTTAATTGACAAATAATTGACAAGCGTTTGATTGAAATTATGGTGGTATTCTGTGAGGTTCAGGCCGGTTTTTTTGTGAGGCCGCTGTATCATTTTCATAAAGCGAATCCGAAAGGCCATCAGTAGACCCCGATACTCTCTAACACAATTAGGTATCCACACGACACGAGAAATGCCTCTTGCTCCGTCAAGAAAGCTGCTGCAGGAAAAAGAAAGCTGATTAAATGCTCGAGAAAAATAAAAAATATATAGTTGATAATGAAGAATTGAAGCCTATTTTGGAAATTATATATATATATATATATATATATATATATATATATATATATATATATATATATATATATATATATATATATATATATATATATATATATATATATATATATATATATATATATAAATATATATATATATATATGTCAACAATTTATATTTTATTGTACGTACCGATCATACTTTTAAATGCATGAAGTGAAAATAAAAGCTGTTAATTTAAAATTACGAACACACATTTCAATTTTGTTTATCTGTATAGATATAATATATAATATTATACAAAACAAATAGTTGAACTAAGTAGGTATATATAGTGCGCACGGCTTAGGTAGGGACAGGGGTGAGGGGGCGGGTTGCTTGCTGCTCGCAGTGTTGCCGCCGCGAAGTCCGGCTCCGTACTGAGTAATAACATCAAGCGCTCTTCCGTCCCACCGCTCGAAAACCTGAGGCCCGGCTAGTTAGTCACAATATGTTACAGTCATAACAGTCACAATGTGTAATTGCAAAATTCTACATTATTGTCAAGGTGATAAGGTCGTTTTTTGTATCATTCTTAATAGTCGTTATTACATTGTGATTTCGAGTGGCAAAAAGTGTCGTGCCTAATTAGGCTGGACGGATTATTATCTTAAGGAACTTTGTCCCAAAAAAGCGCGAGAAAACTTTCTTGAGGGAGCGCGATATACCTTGCGTTGAGTATGCCGGGGGACATAACGATCTATTTAATGAAAACAAAAATATATTATAGTAAACTAGCTGGCCCTAGTCGCGCGACAGACGTCGTTCAGAAATAACTACACCTACAACCTAGAGTCCTAGACCTACATCTACATCTGCATCTACTCTCTACACCTACATCTACACCTACAACCTAGAGTCCTAGACCTACATCTACATCTGCATCTACTCTCTACACCTACATCTACACCTACAACCTAGAGTCCTAGACATCCTAAATCCTACATCTACATCTACTCCCTACACCTACAAAAACGTAGGCCTTTTCATCCGTTATTGGATGATTTATTCAGTATTCTCCGAGCGAAGTAACCACTCTTGAAATACTGGAGTACCTGGGACAGTTGGTTTTTTAAATGTCGTATACAGTCAGTCTACAGTCAGTCTAGTCCAGAGGAATGACTGGTCAATACGTCTGGGGCCAACCATGTGCGGGTTTCCTCACGATGTTTTCCTTCACCGTTGGAGCGTCCGTATAATGTACTTGAGATCTGAAAAAGTCTCATTGGTTATCCATATCTCCATATATATCTCGAGAGAGTACAGGTTCGATTCCCACAACCTGGGAATCGAACCTGTACTCTCTCGAGTGCGAATCCAACGGTTTATCCACTAGGCCACGGAGCTCTTACACCTACAGTCATACATTATTTGCATTGAATAGGCTCCGAAAGCACTGGACCGAATTTGATAAAATTTGGCAGAGATATAGAGTAGACCACGGGATAGGACATAGGCTACTTTTATCGCTGAAAAATGTGCGCAACGAAGTCGCGGGCAACATCTAGTTGTATATATAAGAAGAAGAAGACGTTTTTTTTTGTTCAATTCATAAGCATCGGTCCAGCCGTTTCAGAGGAGTGTGTTCCAAACACCCGATTGACACGAGATTTTTGTATAATATATTAGATATATAGAGAATGTTACTTAACAATTGTTTACTATTAAACACATAGTAAAAATGATATGAAATGTTATCGTGTTAAACATGTCATGTCACGATATGATAGCCATAGTCAAAGTCAAAGTCAAAAAATTTTATTCAAAGTAGGTATTTTCATACACTTTCTGAACGTCGATCTACATGATGCCTACCACCGGTTCGGGAACTAGCCCGGCGAGAAGAACCGGCGTAAGAAACTCGCGCGGGGCCATCTCTTATCAAAAAGATGGAAAATTGTTCTTTTAAAATATAAAAAAGGCATATATAACAATGTTATGACTAAAACTACATAACAAGAGTACAATAATATATGTAATTTAGAAGTAGCCTTGCAGGGGGTCACCTCATTCCCATGGTGTGCTATCATTCATAAAATCATTAACTTTACAATAGGCTTTAGCATACATTAGGCATACACCATACACTCTGTCTTCCAAGTAGTCGGTTCGATTGGATAGTTTGGATGAGTTCCATATTGTCAATATAAACAGTATAGACGTAAAGTAATGGATCGTCATGCCAATCCACGCCCACACACGGTCATTCAGTTCTAACTGATCCAATCGGACTTATCAAGTCGATTGGACGATAGGCTATATTATGGTGTATGCAGTTTGGCTATCATTATGTAACCCTTAGAACTAAGAATGACTTTTTTTGTTAGCAAACATATGAGTCTGATTTCAGTTTGGCGATCTTAGGACTATTAAGGTCAGTTCACACCGAAACGAGGCAATACGCCACGCGGGGCTGCGTTTTAATATAGTGTACGTTTTAAGAGTTTGAATGTCAAACTAAACTGCTCTACATAGCACTTACTGTGAAACGTGTAACTTGTGTAGTGAATAAAGTTCAATTTTAAATCGCTATCTTAAAAATTCAGCGCCGCTTCACGTATCGTCTCGGTGTATTAGACAAAATAATATTTCGGTACAACAAAAACAAGTACATAGAAATATCACTTCACCACAGACTAATAAATAGTTACTACATTAGCTTTACTGAATATAAATAATAAATAATAAATAAATATCTAGGGACGCTTCACACCACGTCAATCCCCGTGCTAAGTATCCGAAGAACTCCTGTTACAGGTACCAGAAAACGGGAAGTATATGTAATACTTTTATACTATACATATATTAAGGATTTTTTTATTATATTATACACATATTTAATACACATCCATGACCCAGGAACACAGAACAACTTTTTGTTCCTTCGTACGTAGCGTCGCGTACCCGCGACCCCCGGCTTGAGGACCAACGCGCTGAACCACTGAGTCATAGAGGTCGTCAATATGATATAATGAGAGATAGTAAATAAATCAGAAAACATGGTGGCAATATACGGAACTTGGGGCCATTCTTAGAAAGTGAAAATATCCCTTCCGCCTTTTTTGCGAAGACGATTTTTTTTGCGCGACATGCTCACGCGTGTCCGCTTTCATCAGCAAAATTAATATCATAAAACCTTCTTTCAGAATAAGGGAGTATCCCGGTAAATAGAATTCATTGGCCTTATTCCTCAGCGTCCATTATCGTTACTGTTTGGACCATGGACCTTCCACTTATAGATAATGAAGTGAGGGTAATATTTCGAGGCGTAATTTAGCCATAGAAAAATATTGAATTCTTGGTGTGTTTTTCTTACACGACTTACGGCCGAAATTTGAGGGTCAGCTCACACCGCGACGATACGCAGCGCTGCATTTTCAAGATAGCTATTCAACGTTGAACTTTATTCACTTCGCGAAAAGATGCACGTTTCATATGACACCAGTCGTACACTGCACATGCGCTGTGCAGCGCGGTGCAACCTGACATTCGAACTCTTACAATGAATTAACGTGTATCTTCTTGTGTAATGCATAAAATTCAAATTTGAATAGCTATCTTAAAAATTCAGCGCCATGTCGCGTATCGTTTCGTTTCGGTGTGATTGAACCTTAATAGCAGGCGCCGCCTCCATTTGGCAGAATGACAGAGACAGTATGTGACTAAAAATACTTTAAGAAGTGTCTAATCCTATATACTAATAAATGTGAAAGTTTGTGAGGATGGATGGATTAATGGATGTTTCTTACTCTTTCACGCAAAAACTACTAAACGGATTTCGATGAAATTTGGCATAGACTAAGTTTAGGCTCTGGGTTTAAAGATAGGCTACTTTTTATCCCCAAAAAGTGCAGTGTTCCTGTGGGATACGGGATTTACACGAGCGGAGCCGCGAACTAAAGCTAGTTGATCATAATTTTTTAAATTTCAGTAATGTCCAACGCTGGAGACACTATTTAGCATTCTGGGCGTAGGCATCGAAAATTTCAATGACATCATTAATTTTTACGTCAGTAAATGTGCGAAGGGAACAGGCGTGCGAAAACTAGCAACACGATTATTGGATTCGAACCCCACTCGTACGTGTTCTGGGTGAGATGACCAGACTCTAGGGTTGTCAATGTCGCCAAATCCTCCCCACCGATAACGGGAAAATAGTCGCGGGATTGCCAACCCTGGGAAGGCCAATCGAAAAACCCCCCAAAGTTCTCGCGGTTTAGTAGATTTGTTTTATGAAGGTAGTTTTGAAAACATTGTTAGAATTCCCGATGTATTTCTCCAGTGTTTTTGATGGTAATTGTTGTTGTTGGAGTTTCCTCGTATTACTATCGTATTGATTTAAGGCCTACTTACTAGCCATGGAACTATAATATGCCCATAGACGTATATGTTATAGACGAGGCATGTTGTTGAGACAAAAACTATCCTCACTTTTCACACAACGGACGTTTGGGGCCATTTTGACATTTGAAGTATGGTGAAATCAAGATGGCTGACATATGAGGTATGGTGAAAACCAAGATGGCGTAACTTTTTCTGGTGTGAACGTCACAGCCGTCACAGGTCACAACTCGCATCCTATCTTTAGTTTTGAAATCTTTGCCTATCCCAATATTTCCATTAAAAGCAGGTTAATATAGGTTAGTTTGAGAGTATTATAAGTATTATAGTACCTAATTAAAATAACAAATATTCGAAAATGAAATATATATTTTTAAACTCATGTCACTGACAACCGGACGGACAATCGTGAACATCTGGACCAAAAATTAAACTTTAAAAGTGAAACTACGTATTAATGTTAAGTCAAGACAACGTCTGCAGAGATAGCAAAAGAATAGGCAAACAGAAAAAAAATGCGTTAAAAAAAATCTTTACAACACAACATTACTTTAATTTTCTTCTCAGAATTTCCTATTTTTTGTCAATTTTCATAGTATCCCCACGGCAACATAACGCTTGACACGTCTGATGTATATCGTGTAGCGTTGATTGTGGCAATCTTTATTCACCGCTGTATAATGTGTATCATTGACTGTGACCTCGCTTCTCATATTACGAACGACGATGATAAAGCATGTAGTTCATGGTACGACAAATTATATAAAATATAATTATAATAATATTATATCTATGGACGTTTCACACCACGTCAACCTGGCCCCGTGCCGAAGTTCCGAAGAACTTCGTTAGAGGTTCCAGAAAACGGGAAGTATATTTAATACTTTAATACTATACATAATACATATTATATATTTAAGATTTTTAATTATATTGTACACATATTTCTGTCGGTATTTTATCTGTCCAATAGCGAATTTGATTGGCGTTTGCGTTGTCCAATGAAAAGCGTTATTGAATAGATAAACTGCCTACAAAAATATGCTTGTGTTCAAAATATATCCATTCAATATGTTATATATTGTTAAGTAGGTACCTATCTATAAATAATATTATCTTTTCAGATCAAGCACAAGGAATTGACAAAATTGAGACAGTGAAAGGCTTGTACTTTAAATCTACTCAGCGGATATTTGCGAATAAAACAAAAAATTACAACCGACTTCCAAAGTAAAAATACACAAAAAAGTATGAAATAAAACTAATAAACATATTTTCTAAATAATTCCCCTTTTTTAAATTCGACTAAAATTTTGTTGTATCGTGAATGGCAATCCTATGTGTGATATGAGCATTAGGAATATGAGTACCGTGAAAAAACCGAACATTTCCCTAGAAAAATATTTGTAACACATACATATTTTTAATACACTTTATTTTTCCCAGCCTAATCCAGCTTAAGCAGGAACAATTGAGAACTACGTATCTTGCAGTGTTATCGAATGCCAATTGTTTTGGCGGTGTCATAATTTTCATGCAATTTTCTTTCGATAACTTTAAGAAATACGTAGCTGTCAATTGTGCCTGCTAACCCCACTTAAGGCCAATTCACGTCATTTTAGTTAAATTCGCAATTGAGATGCAGTACTGCCATCGAAATGATACGCTACGCGGCGCTGCATTTTTAAGATAGTTATTCAAAATTGAACTTTATATTCATACAAGAAGATAGACGTTTCATTGTAAGAGTTTGAATGATAAGTTGCACAGTGCGTGTGCAGTGTATAACTGATGTCATATGAAACGTGTCTTTCTATGTAGCGAAGAAAGTTCAATTTTGAATAGCTATCTTAAAAATACAGCGCCGCGTTCGGTCGCGTATCGTCTCAGTGTGAACTGATCCTTATATTCATTTCTAGGTTTCGGCTACATTTAACCGTGGTCACGGGAGGACTGAGGTATGTGTCATATGAAATAATTCATATGAAAGTTGTTCAAACATTCTTAATAGGCTAGGAAACGATCAAACGGCTCTCCTGATAAGTAAAGTGATATTTTTATTATTTTTGAAAAAAAAACAAGTATTAATGTTATTTTTACCATGAAAAAAATAACAATAATATTATGACGCGGACAATCATCATTAGAAATCCAAAAATACTCTCAACATGCCCTAAGTAGGTATATCACTTCAAAAAAGAATAGAAAAATTAAAATGTATACTATATAAATACTAAAATATACTTCAGAATGTTAAGTTGTTATGTAAGAAGTATTATTAGCTTCCGACAGATGTCGTTATATCAATGGTGTAACATCGAAAATCGTGTAGAAACTCCGAGGTAAAATAACTCTGAACAGACAGCCAATGTTACTTTGTATAATAATAATATCTATGGACGCTTAACCACGTCAATCTGGCCCCCGGCCCCGTACTAAGTATCCGAAGAACTTGTGTTACAGTTATCAGACAACGGAAATATATTTAATATTTTTATACTATACATAATTTATTTAAGCTTTTTATTACATCCATCCCTAGTGGGATTCGAACCCGTGACCTCCGGCTTGAGCGCCAATGCGCTAACCACTGAGCCACAGAGGTTGATGTTGATACCTTTACTTTTGTGACGAAACCCTTAACCCTTGTTAGGGGACTGTTCTGACGCCCTTGAGTGTCTGTAACACATTGTCGACTGTCGTCAACTTTGAAGTAAACCACACAAATAACATTAGCTCAGTCAGTGAATTGTCAACAGAAGTTTGTATCACTTGTTCTATTTAGAAGCCATGACTTGATATTATTAAATACTGGCGTAAGGACAGGCCCTGCTACTCGTCAAATGTCTCCAACATGAGAGCCCAAAGGCTCTCGCAGTGACAAGCATATCGCTATCGATGCTTATTTCAAATCCCATGCGTTTTTGTTTTCGAGGCGCGCGGTAAGATCATTAATAAAGAATCTGTATCTGGTCTGTGGACTGTGACTATGCCTAGTATGACTGTACCCAGTCGATAAAGTTCAATTTGTTATGAATGAAAACAGGTTCGCGGCCGTCGTGCAACACCGCGCATTATGATTCTTGTGGCCATCAAAACGCGCCCTTACGGTCTGCGAGACTCACGAAATAATGGGAACTGCGCACTAAGCATTTCCAAGACAAAGTAATCTTAGGTTAGTTGTTTAAAGAAGGTTTGCGTAAATTGTTCCTAGGGGCTCATCTCTAGTTTGTAAATCATTGCTCAAAAAGGACTACTGTCTTGGGATTATATTATTTAGATCAGGGGTCTCCAAACTACGGCCCGAGGGCCACATCCAACCCGCGGACAGATTTTGTCCGGCCCGCGGAGAGCTAGCATACTTGAAAACTCCTTTTAGAGAACATATTTTTTATAGCAAATTAAATTTAGTTTACTGAAGTATTCTAATTTTATGTTGAATAATTATTAATATGACATCTACATTGATATGGTCATGGTTGTTATTGTTTTTGTGATAAGTTGGATAAAGAAACACAGAATTGTAGAGTAAAGACATGTATAATATGCAGAAAATTTAACTTCAGTATATAATAAGTAATAACTAACAAATTATTGAAATAAATCCAACTAACATTTTATACATTTTAAATAAAAACTTATAACAAGCATAATGACATATGAAATACTAATGAGATTTATGTAATTGAGATTTTCCACTGACAATAGTTTGTAGTTGTGGACTAATTTTACTTGTACCAATTATTAAAAGAGATTTAAGATGCTCATCAGTTAATTTAGATCTGTAAACATTTTTTGTGTACTTCATTTTGGAGAAGGTCTTCTCACACAAATAAGTAGTATCAAAAACAGAAAACAACCCACGAGCCAATTTATGCAAATTATCAAATTGTGTCAGTGGAAGACCCTTATAAAATTCCAACAAAGATGAGTTTTGATATTTGTTCTTAATGATATCACTGCACTGTAGATCAATCATTTCCATTTGAAGTTCCGGGGCTAGGGTTATAATGTATCAAAAGGATTCTGAAAAATCTTAATTTGATTCGCAATGGCATCAAAGTCCGAGAAACGAGTATCAAAATTTATTTTCAAAGCACACAAAGTTTCGATTGCAAAATCGATAGGAAACTCAGTCTCAATGGTGTGGCTGAATATTTCACATGTTTTAAAATGTGAAAAACATTTACTTCGTATTGAAACAGTATCAATTTCTTCCGGAATGATTTGATATATAATATAGTATAAATCAGGAAGATGCTGGTTTTCTCCTTGCAATCTCGAATTCAGTTCGTTCACATGTTTTGTCAAATCAACATAGAATGCTAACTTCCACAGCCATGCGTTATTTTGTAATTCAGTAAGAGGGCGATGCTTTTCATTCAAAAAAATTTCGATCACTGCTCGAAGTTCAAAAAAGCGCTGAAGGACTTTCTCACAACTAAGCCAACGTACGGCAGTATGATAAGGTAAGTAATTTTCTCCAATCTCTTCAATAGATTGTCGGAATTGTCGGTGATTCAGCCCAAAAGATCTGATAAAATTAACAGTTGATATGACTGGTATCAGAACTCCAGACATATCCAAACATTTTCCGCACAAAGACTGTTGATGAATGATACAATGTAAGACTAATGGTTTTGAACCACCGTCATTTTCTACAGCCTTTGACATAATAGCGACCACTCCTTTATCTTTCCCACTCATGTTTTTGCCTCCATCAGTTGTAATACATTTCAAGTTTTTCCATCGAAGGTTCTTTTGATTAATGGCCATTTCAACTCCTTTAAAAATATCTGTACCAGTAGTTGTGCCATGAATACTATACATATTAAGAAGTTCTTCATGCACTTTATAGCTTTTATCTACTCCACGAATATAAATCAACACCTGAGCAGTATCTGACACATCCGTTGACTCATCCAAGGCCAAATAAAACCACTCAACATGTACATTTTTGTCGAACAGTTGAGAGGATATATTTTCAGCGATGTTTTCTACCCTTCGAGCCACAGTGTTTGCTGACATACTGACAGTTTTTAATAAATTTAACTTTTCAGGGCACATTTCTTTGGCTACTGCAATTATGCATTCTTTGATCATTTCTCCATCGGTGAATAGTTTTCCACGTTTTGCAATTTCAAGAGCCACACGAAAGCTGGCACGAGTTGTAGCCTCTTGTTCAGTTTTGAGTTTTGTAAATGAAGATTGCTGCGATTTCAATCCGCGCTTCATAGCATCGAATTTTTCTGTCCGTAAACTTCCTGTATATTTTGAGTAATTTTGAAAATGTTTCGTTTCATACTGACGTTTAATGTTATATTCCTTTAGAACGGCTATGCTTTCATTGCAAATCAAACATAGCGCCTTGTTACTGGACTCCATTAGGTACGAAATACTGAATGTTCCACTGATCTTTGAATTTCCTGCATTCACTATCAATTTTTCGCTTCTTTTCCATGCTACTAAATCACACACAAAAGCAACAATTCAAATCAAAATACTGTTACAAAGATGTCTTAAACTTAAACATGCACAAACACGTTTTAAGGAGGTACGCACTATTTTATTTCACAACAGTGTCATAGGAACTGACTTGTGGTTGCGCCACTAGCCTTCTTATATATTCCAATTACTGCCATCTAGAAGTGAGTGGAAGACGCCAGAACTTTCTCAAACCAACGAGATTATTCTTTACGTGCTATTAGCGTCATCTGTTAGCGATAGAAGGTACTACCTATTTCCGCTTGTGTTCACCAGATGTCGTGTCACGTTACTCCTCATGGCTCGTACTCTACGACTAATCTAGAAATTACAGCTAATGACAGGAAAATTAATAATATGCAGTGTTGCCGTTTTGCGGACTTTAGTCCGATTTGCAGCCATTTTTAAACGTTGCGTACTTTTTCGGACTTTTTTTTTCATCAGTGGACTATTTTACTTTTTACCACCGGCAACACTGATAATATGGCTTTGGCCCTCGGAACTTACTGGAGTAATCAGTATGGCCCTAAGACTGGAAAGTTTGGAGACCCCTGATTTAGATGAAACTCATAAAACCTAACACATTACAGCTTCAATATTAATGCTATCATTTGTTACACAAATATTTGTAGTCTTGTTTACATATCAGTGGTGTATTGTAACGCTTACATTTAAATGCGGCTTACCTACAGTCACGATCACTATAAAACAATGTCGCTTTGTCTGTTGTGTATGGATGTAGATTTTTTAAACTACGCAACAGATTTTGATGCGGATTTTTTTAAAAGAGAGTGATTCAAGAGGAAAGTTTATATTATGTATATAACATGCATAATATAGTATAGAAACACTGATAATTTTAGAGATTTCTAATGTCGTAAATAAACACATTTTTTGTGCTTACATTGAAAACGCTGGCTGAACCCTACGAGATAGAACAAAATAATGTACTACAGTATTGTACACCTTGAAAAGGTCTACAAAAAAGTCCGCAATAGTATATGTCTATCTCTTAGGGATAACCTACAATAACCATTTTTTATCCTTTACTTTTTACGAGAATTAATGGCTTATTTACGAAGCTATTTTAAGCTATACAGCATTAATCCTTATTCAATTAAGTACTTTAAATACATTGTGCATTTAATATAGAATCAGTATGGCTCTTTACGGCATGCAATTGAAATAAATATTTTCGAAGATATAACAGATTTAAAAAGCAGGGACATAGCGGTTGCATCGTAAAATTTATATTCAAGCGCGAAAATTATAATACTCGTAGAGGGTCCAGTTTTTACCCATTGGGCACGAAACCCTAAAAATATTTTCAATATTGTATACAGAAGTATATTTCAGTGAGTAGAGTTATTTGCTGAAGAAGTTTTTTCTCCAAGAACACTATTCCACCCGGGCGAAGCCGCTGGCAAAAGCTGGTTAGCTATAAAAATCAACTGATTGAAATTCAATAGTACGTTCCACTTAATATCGCTGTTTCCCTCAAAACTGGTTTTGTGGTCCGTCTGCGCCGAGCTGAACGACAGGGTCAATTCACACCAAAACAAAACGATACACGACATGGCGCTGCAATTTTAAGATAGCTTTTCAAATGTCAGGTTGCACCGCGCTGCACAGCGCATATATATAGTATGTGACTGATGTCACTTGAAACGTGTATATTTTAGTGTGGTGAATAATGTTCAATTTTGAACAGCTATCTTAAAATGCAGCACCGCGTAACGCCGTTGTGTGATCTGACCCTTAGGATTATTTCCTGTGGGAATGATAGATGTAATCGAAGTTTTACTTGAGCCTCGATTACACTTGTCACTACCGAGGGGATGGTAATTGCTTGGAAAACTCCGAGGATCTAAGAGTGCAGACTCACTCGGATTAATATGAAAAAGTGTTTTTATGTGAAATCTACTGAAAGAGTTTTTCTATATTTAAACTAACTAGCGTTTACCCGCGGCTCCGCCCACTTAAATATAGTATCGGGTATCACACGGGAACACTGTACTTTTTAGGGATAAAAGAAACCTAGGTCCAGAGCCTAAACTGCTACCATGCCAAATTTCATTGAAATCCGTTCAGTTGTTTTTGCGTGCAAGAGTAACGAACATCCATCCATCCATTTATCCATAAATCCGCACAAACTTTCACATTTATAATAGCGGTAGGATATTATAAAGAGGAAATATTTATTTATTTGTTTGTATGTTTGTTTGTTTGCATTGAATAGGCTCCGAAACAACTGAACCGATTTTGATGTTCATCGTTCCGTCAGAAAATTACGTTCGACGCTCATAGAAAGTTATGAAACACGACGCAGCGTCGACTCTGCGACGACGCAACGCGACGCAGCGTAACGCACTATTGGAGCCTTGCTCTAACAGCTGGAACATAACTCAGTGTCTACTAATTGACATTCTTACTTTATATTGTCCTTACTGTTATTATAAACGCGAAAGTTTGTATGTATAGATGTTATGTATGGAATATGGATCAATGAATGTTTGTTACTCTTTCACGAAATAATTTCTTCTGAATGGATTGATCAAATTTGGTATGGTAGCACTTAGACTAAAAATGAAATGAAAATGAAAAATTTAGAAAAATAAAAATTTAAAAATGGAAAAATGAATATGAAAAATTTTGAAAAATGAAAACGAAAATGTTTGAAAAATGAGAATGTAAATTTTATTTCCAAATAAAACTTAACAAGCTATTTTCGGAAAGTCAACAGAAAAAGCTACCACCGGTTCAACCCTAACCCTCCGAGAAGAACCAGCGCAAGAAACTCGCAACTAATAACCAAACTCTGTATTAACACATTGGCAACACTTTAAATCACAGCAAATGTACGGTTCCTGCGCGATTTCTTTTTGCACGTACGAAATCGCTGCCAAGTGCCAACATCTAGTAACAGGTACATAACCAAAAGAGACATGAATTATAAAGTGATTAAGATGTAATTTTACTGTTTGAAGACTTAGAGTATATAGGTAAATTATTATTATTTTAAATGTGAAAGTTTGTGAGGATGGATGGATGAATGGATGGATGTTTGTTACACTTTCACGAAATAACTACTGAATGGATCTTAATGAAATTTGGTATAGTAGTAGTTACACTCTGGATTAACACATTGGCTACTCTCGCACCATAATTACGCGAGAGGAGCCGTGGGAAAAAGCTGAGATAACATATTTTAATGGTTCCAAAAACGAACTACAAAGCCTTCGAGCACAAGATTTTCAGCTTATTATGTAAAGACGAGCTGTAGGCAGAAAACAAATCACTCTCGAAAAAAAAACTGGAAGCCTAAATGGCATCTCATCTCAAGAAATCGTGTCAGATTCGACTGAGAGAATTTATTCGTGTTTGGTCTCTCCCATATCGCTCTCTGGCGATTTGATCCAATGATAAATGATAATTCGGTCACGTAGCGCCGCCAATAGAATTCTTTAAAACATGGAACTCGAATATGGTGGTTTAAACCCGGATATATATCTCGGTAGACCGAGCGTGGAGCACACTGCAAGACGCAGTGGCGTTCACAGGATTATGACACTGGGTATGCGGCGAAGTACTCGGTCACAAAAACTTTTTCGTTTATAGATTTTTAGCATAGCTACAGCCAAGCGACGGATCTCTAAGTCGAAACCATGCCAACAGAGCAAGTCTTAGATGTACTACTATTCATATACATCTTCTACGGCAACGCAGACAAAACAGCGATCGATCGTCGCGGCGAAAGAAATTCTAATAAGTAAAATAATAAGCATATTTTAAAATATTATAACTACTCACCAGTCAGTCAGCTTCAATTTTCACATATTCAAGGTTCCGGTTACTTGAGATTACTATATCCCGATGTAAATAAACGCAAGATTTCGGCCACCTCAAATATCTTATCCAAGTGAGTGATGCCGCGGAATAGAAATTATTTAAATCTAAATATCCCGAATCAGTCCACACTGTACTATAATTACTAAATAATATGCAAGGAAAACAATATAATTTAATCGTGTGTATACAACCACACAGACAGTTATACGTTTCATAACTTTTAACATGAAATTTTCGAGTTACATTATTTTTTTGCTGGTTTTATTGTTGTAACTCGGGTACACACCTACCTTTAGACAGAATTTGATTATTTTCACTGAATGACAATTGTGAGAACTTATTATTTTTAATTTTTAATAAACACACATTATGAACGCAAACCTCACAATCAAATAACATTTTAAAAAAATCAACAAACGCACCAGTAAAAGCAAATCACTACAATTATTAAAGAAACTCAGTAAGAAACTGTTAAATGTACACACTTTCAAATGTTAAAATGAAAAATCTTTTAAGAAAACTATAAGCGATTAAATTTTAAACAATGCTTATCACATGAAATATGTAATATGGCCCCCGCGAAACACAAAACGTTTCTTCTATTTAAACAAATAAAACCTTACTAAACAAAAATGCATAATGTGCAGACGTGAATTATTAGATTCGCGTCTATTAATTTTACTCGGATTACAGGCAACGAATAATTTCCGACAAGCCAGTTCGGCGGTTTTCGGAAGCAATCGGATAGCCGAACCGAAGCCGAGAGCCATCGCCTGCCGCTGGAGTTACCGCTATATAATCAAGTCGATATTCATGGGTGTGTGCGTTTGCGAAGTACGAAAATTATACATACATGCGATGATTTGTCCTGAGGAACGCAACGGCATGAGGTGAGTTGCTTTATATAAAATATTAGGCGTTTTTAAGTTATTATATTTTTTAAATTAATTTATTTACTATTAATTAAAGTCATCTAAAACGTACGAACATTTTATTAAAATATCTGTGAATAACAAGTAAAGCACTGCATTTCTGCCTACAAGGAGCGCACGCCCCTGGCAAGACGCAACATAAAAACTTACGGTCGAATACTCAAATGCTATTTAAAGTTAATGGCTAGGGGGCTTCTATTGCAGGATGTCTTTTATTTATTTATTTTATTAATTAATATACTTTATGCGCACAACATGGTACAAAATTCTTAGAGTCAGTTCACACCGCGATTCAAATTCTTTTCAAATTGAAATTATTCACACTCACACATAAAAATATATACAAAGACATTATTAATGCATAATCATATAATATATATCACGTCGATCTAATCCCATGCTAAGTAGAACTTATATTACGGGTATCAGACAACGGATATAATATATTTTACAATACACGCATAATTTTATACTAATAACACTATACTATTTAATTTTATACTACTTTGACGACCTCTGTGGCTCAGTGGTTCAGGGCGTTGGTGCTCAAGTCGGGGTACGCGGGTTCGAATCCCGCCAGGGAACAAAAGTTTTCTGTGTTCCTGAGTCATGGATGTGTATTAAATGTTTATAAAATAATAAAAATATTAAATATATGTATATTAAAAAAGTATTGAATATACATCCCGTTTTCTGGTACCTGTAAAACAAAGTTCTTCGGATACTTAGCACGGGGCCAGAATGACGTGGTGTGAAGCGTCCATAGATATTTATTTATTTATTTATTATTTATACACAACAATAATATTGTACATAATTATATTAATACACACCACGCCTATCTAGTTCGGAACTAACGCGGCGCTGCATTTTTATGATAGTTATTCAAAATTGAAGCTTATTCACGAATCACGACACAAAAAGATACACGTTTCATATGACATCAGTCATACACTGCCCATGCGCTGTGCAGCCCGGTGCAACATGACATTCGAACTCTATATGTTAAAAATGTGTCGGTGTGAATTGACCCACAATGCCTCGTGGCATTGTCCACTAGCCAACGTTTAGGTGATGCAAAAACAGGGAGAGGTAGATGCATACCAAAAAGAAACTTAGATGCCTCAGCAAGAGTGGCGTAGCCTGCATGTGAGCCTCTTAACCTTAACTGAATTTGTTTGTCTTTAAACCAAGAGTTATATAAGCTGAGCTTACTATGATATTCCTTAAAAAAAAACAATACTGACTTATAATAATATTTTTTGTCATCAATGTGACCTTGAAGTCCTTTATATTGCGCCATCCACTTCAAAAATTATGTCTATGGCTCATCCGGGGAACCTCCCCCGATTCAATATTACCCTCACGTCGGGAGCCGCACCCTGATTACCAGCCAGGTTATGCCGGTGATTTGCTTAAACAGGTTCTTATCAGGGATTGGGGTTCCGCGGGCAAGGGATCAAACCTTTAAACATTTACAGGCACTATGAGAATTAAATTTTAAATAGCAGAAAGTCGGGCAAGATGTAGCTAGGGGCACCAGGCTTTTCTCGTGTTTCTGATAGACCGAGCACATCCGTTCTTGCGTGATAGTAGTCGTACGAGTTTTAAAAATCCGACATTTTTTTTTTAAATTATTGAGAGAAAAAAGTGATTTAGAGATGGAAAATTGTTCTTTTTTAGGGTTCCGTAATACTCAAGGAACACTTATATTTTCGCTCTGTCCGTCTGTCTGTCTGTCTGTCCACCCTTCTAGCTTCTGCTATTATAAATATAAATCGATGCAATTTGGTATTGTTAAAGAATGTGTATAGAACTCGGTTTTCGCATCATAAAATAAAAATAATTTTATATTTTAGGGTTGGCTCTCCATACAAGTGAATTGGGAATGAAAATCATTTTTTCATTCTACTCCATCGTGTGGGGTATCGTTGAATAGGTACTTCAAAATAAAGGCAGACACATGAAGTTTTACAAAGTCAACCATTTTGGAGTAATCGGGCGTCAAATTAGTTTTTAAGCTGGTCCCCCCCACTGGCATTTCTAACATCACTCTGCTCTCGAATCCCGATTCGAGGATTAGTGCTCTTTGTTCTCTGTCGCTATCCGATACGTTTATGCTCTTTTTTCATATTATATGTATATATTAAGTGTGTATAATATCCCATAAGATAATTAAGTATATTGTGTACTAATATTCCCCACCTATTCGATCGAGTGCCTTCTTCTCGGGACTTGACGCCGCGTCGTGAACCGCCGCGTTTCGCGCGCTTTCGCCGCGACAGTTACGTTTCCGCCGCGACCGTAACGTTTCCGCCGCGACCATTAGGAGTTTTCCACCGCGACAGTTACATTTCCGCCGCAACCGTTACGTTGCCGGCGCGTCCGTTACGTTTCCGCCGCGACCGTTACGTTGCCGCCGCGGCCGTTACGTTTCCGCCGTGACCGTTACGTTTCCGCCACGACCGTTTTCGCTTTTCCACCGTCCCGATCGCTACGCACTAGCGATAGTGTTGCGTGTTGTGTCGGTGTTGTTCACGTTTATGTACACACCAGTGGACTCCACCACTTACACACCTCCACCCCCACACCCCCGGTCATTTTCGTAGTATTTTTCGTCGCCGTGTAAACTGACCCACCCTAATATATATTTATGTAGACAAAGCCACAGGGTAAAAGTTGTACAACTTTGCAAGCCAGACAAATGTAATCGAAGAGGACACAGACGAGATACAAAGCGCTTTGAGCGCTGCTGGTCCCTCCTTAAGTTGAGGGTTGTTAAAATGTTTCGCTTCGGAGTACCCGGTAATAAAGCCTCTAACTACAATGGCTGAAAAAATCACTTCAATATGTCTGATACGTTGGAAAAGTAGCTTGACAAACAAGGACAAAACATTGTATAGCTTATCCATTGTGTAAATATTTTTAAGCTATTGCATTGCTTTTATCGCGGGCTTTGAGCGCGGCGACCGAATCAAGAAATTCCGTAACGAAAATAAACCTAACACCCCCCACTCCGACCGGCACAGCGGTGCGGCGTTGAAAGCCGTGCATCGTCTAACGTCGGTTCAGTTCGGCAGACTTCGGCACGGTTTGTATGCGTGCGACTAGACGTATGCGTGTAGACTAGCTGCTAACTGCTCATAACTGATTCTATCTCTTTTAGTTGTGTCTAAAAGGTGCTAGGTGAGACAGCGTGTTTTTTGGCCGCGTCCACGAGTGAGTTCGAGCCCGCGACTAGTTGAGCCTTAAACGTGTATGTAGATGGTACGACTGTACGAAGCTCGACTGTAAGACTGTACGGATCGAGACGAGCTGCTCCGAAATCAGACGAATACGTAAGCAGCTGTTTGTGAGAAAGTATAAAAAATGCTATGCAATAGCTTTACCGCGGCAGTCCCCGAGTGCCATACGTATTTTTTTATTAGTAAGGGGTTAATGTTTTATCTGGTTTTAAGAGTAAGGGTGACACTTGACGCTTGGTACAATATCGACAAAGCTCCTGCTCGACCAGTTCCTAAACGTTTGCACTAGGACGCCTCAAAATATGTGCACACAAGGGAAGTGACCGCAAAGACGGCTGGACTACGTGACCATGTGTGCGTGCGCACGATTCGACGGCGCTGTTAAGCGATATTCATCTTATGCCTGGTCGAGCGGCAACTTGGTCGATTGACACTCCATTTGTATCAGTCATTCTCTTGCTTAAACGTCATTCTAGATGTCACGAGTTTGTTTGAATCTTAAAAAATCGCCTTTCAGACCGACTAACCATACACACGTATAGGAAACAAGAAGAAGATTGTCACAAAACTAGGTCTTCGGGTAGAAAATATTCAATAAAGGTTTCAATCAATATATTGTATTTATTTATATTTTCGTAAGTATTTACTGTAATAATAATAATAAATAGTTATATTATAACGATATAGTTATTCTCCTCAAATTTGCTTATAAATACTGACTATATTCTATTTTCTATGTCTTCCATCCTTTTATACTAAAAACTCAATATAAATTTTACAAAAAATATACATAATGAAATACCATCAATTTGTTTTTTTAATGCAGACAAAACATTTTTAAAAGGAATGTAGCTTATAAAAATAACAAAAATAGTTGACAATCAAGAATTATAAAAATGGCACTGGGGTCTGGGCCTTTAGTCAAGATGCATTCGATAATTTCGACGGCGAAGTTTTATAACAAAACGTATGGGATTTGACATAAGGCGTCGCAAGTGACATGTCACTTAGCGATGACTTATGTCAAATCCCATACATTTTTGTTTTCGAACTTCGCCGTCGAAATTATCGAATGCATCTTGACTAAAGGCTCAGATATCATTATATTTCACTTAAGTAACTGCACAGTAGCGAAAACCTTGGGCTCTATGCACCAGTGACTGCTTCTATTTCTATCACATGTGTATGCTTTCTCGGCGTATGAATGCCGTCAAAATCGTCGTGAATTTCATCCAAAGTCCTTCCTTTCGTTTCTGGCACGAAGAAGAAGACAAATATTGCACCAATCAAGCAAGTCACCGCAAAATGCCAAAGAGTCCAGCCAGGACCGACCACTACAACTAAGTTGTAGTACAACTTTGTCACTCCGAAGGCTAGAAACCAATGGAAACCGGAAGTGATGGCCGTGGCACGCCTCCTCACGTTCGGTGCGAAGATTTCTCGTAACATCAACCAGGGAATCGGACCTACTCCAGCGGAGTATACAGAAACGAATATACACAACGAGAACAGTGGTACCCATGTATTGGGAGTCGACATGTTTGAAGCTCGCAAATGGTAGTAAATAGCTAGAGTTCCCAAAGATACTGCCATAGAAATAAAAGAGGTTAAAAGTAAAACACGTCGTCGGATTCGTTTAAGAAACATGGTTGAGAAGTATGTAGCAGTGACTAAGCAGAAGCCAAGAATAACAGCCGCCCCGGGAGCACTCAGTGAAATTGAAAAACTTGTAAATATTGTTTCTGCGTAGAACAGAACAGGATAGATGCCACTCATCTGCTGAAATATCATCAAACCGTAAGACACGACTAAAGCCTTGATAGTCGACTTGGTGCTGAATAGCTCCTTGAAAGTGACTCTGTTCTTGGCATAATTCCTCAGGTTTTCCTTCAAAATCTTAAATTCTGAGTCTATGTCGTTGTCTATTCCTCTGAAGTAAGTCAGGGATGCTTTAGCCTCAGTGAACTTTCCCTGGGACATGAGGTAGGCTGGCGATTCTGGTAGGAAGATGAAAGCGACGAAGAATGCCACCGGAATGATCGCACACAGCATTGACAGCCACGACGTGCTTTGAACTAGACCTGAAAAAGAAAACGATATTATTCACTTGCTTATTTAATAACACTTACGATATAACATTTCGGGGATGTAATAAATTATTTAAGATAGCTATTGACTATATTGTGCTTTTACATATTTTAAGAGAGGAAAAAGAACAGTCAAGTGTAAGAATAATCTGGAAATATTATAAAAATGCAATAAAAACAATGCTTTGTATACAAAGCAATGTGAAAAAAAATATAATAAGAAATATAAACAAAATATCACATGGGTATGTGTAATTGTGTATGTATAACCTTCATAATTTTCCCATACACACCAAACCGACGCGACAACATGTGGTCATGCTGAGGTTACGTCGTGGTTGCAATTTGGTACCGACAAGATGTCGATGTTTGATATGGATAACCCAATTTTAAAACTAAAGATAGGCGTATGACGTACATTTGACAAGAAAAAAGTTACGCCATCTTAGTTTTTACCATACCTCAAATGTCAGCCTACTTGATTTCACCATACTTCAAATGTTGAAATGGCCCCAAAAACTCCAAAAGTGGGGCCATTTAACTAGAGACAGTTTTTGCCTCAACATGCCTAGTCTATAATATATATACGTCTATAGAATAACCGTATATAAACTCGATGTCGCTGGTGGTTGCGTTGTGGTCACGATGTGGTCCGAAGCTTGACCAGCGTGTGGTGTGGCTGTAGTACGTTTGAGAAGGCCCTGAGGCTGGGACTACATGATCCGGAATCTGGCGGGTCCAAGGAAAATTCAGAGCACTGAAAATAGAACTCTGCACTAATCGGCAATAAAGTTGAAAATCGAAGTGCCAACTGACTAGCTGTCATATAATATGATATTGCCATTTGACTTGACACTTGTGTGCTCGGCTCAATTGTACTAGAGCAGGGTTCTAATTCAAAGCTCTGAATTTTCGCCGGCCTAACGGATTCCAGACAATTTAGTCCCAGCCTAAATCCTAACCGATTTATTCTTACCAATAATGTATCCAGTGAGCACACCACAGGCAAAATGTACGTGGTAAAAGTTGACCAGCGCCGGTAGAATCTGCTTCTCAGCTATGTCCTCGACGTAGGGCGGTATGCCCACACTGAAGGCCCCCACTGCGACTCCACCGACGAATCTCCCCACGTACAGACCGTAGACGTTAGGACTGAAAACATAAATAGGGTTAATTCACACCGAAATGAAACGATACGCGACATGGTGCTACATTTTCAACGGAGCTAGATTTAGAAAGCTATTCAAAATTGAATTTTAAAGTTAAATATTTTATTACATCGTCTCAAACTTTTTCGTCTGTGTGTTGCGTGACGGTCGGCCGCGGAGTAGGAATAAAGTGAAAGGCGCTCGTCAGAGCAGCCGAGGCCAATATGCGGCGCCTATAGTTCGCATCAGCTGACCGTGTAGTGTATAGACTAGTACTCATTTGTGCCAGTGCTCCACGCTATTTTGTTATTAAGTTTCACTTTTACCGTGGTTTCACAAAACCATACAATCCTTTTTTATTAACTACACAAGAAGATACACGTTTGATTGTAAGAGTTCGAATGTCAAGTTGCACCGCGCTGCACAGCGCATGTGCAGTGTATGACTGAGATGTCATATGAAACGTGTATCTTTTTTATAGTGATATAAAAGTTCAATTTCTATAGCTAATTTTATATATGTATAAAGTGCGATCGCGGAGCACGTGGAATCATCGCTACTTGTCTCTTTCACTCGCACACTATATATTTGAGCGCGAGTGAAAGAGACGAATGAGAAAGAGAACGAAAAAAACGAAGAGATGAGAAGATCCTATCGCACTGATATCGCGTAGTCGTGTAAACGCAATAGCAATATATTCGTGCGCGAGTAAATAAGATAAGTAGCGATGAGTCAACGAAATTCTACGTACACCGCAACGACACTTTAGTATTTAACGCACCTAGAAGCCACCAATATCCACGACACCACCAGCGGTAGCGCCAGGTACAGCAGCGTCTTTTTCCTGCCGAAATACTCCGATATGAGCCCTGCTGGCACCGCGCCCCATAGCGCGCCCAGACAGAGGAGCGACGCCACTAACGAAGCTTCTGATTGGGTGAGCTGGAATTGAAAGTTTTATATGAGGACAAATAAGCAAAGTGAGCGCCTGATATAACTGTCGTTATGAATAGACACGCACCACCAGTGCACAATATAAAACAATACGATTTCGAAGTTTTGTAAGAATATAAAAGGATATTATATGTATAAATTAATAGAAGTCAGTTTACACCGAAATGAGACGATACTGGACGAGACGCTGCATTTTTAAGATGTACATGCACATGCACTTTGCAGCGCGGTGCGTTGTATGACAGATGTCATATTATGAAATGTCAATTTTTTTATGTAGGAAATAAAGTTCAATTTTGAATAACTATCTAAAAAATGCAGCGCAGCGTCGCATCGCGTATAGTCGCGGTGAGAACTGACCCTAACTATGAGTAGCTATTATTATAATTATAATCGATCAAACAATAAGACCCATGTGCGCAAATATGGGTTAAAGTAAACCCTGGGTTAAAATATAATGGCTTCTCTTTCATAAATACGAAGAACGAGAAGGATAACATGATATTTAACCCAGGGTTAACTTTAACCCAGATCTGCGCAAGTGGGCCTTAGCAAATTATATACCGATAATTCAGGTTCGGTTGCATTGACGAAACTGTCTACAGAATGTGCTTGAGCCACCTGAAACAAAAGATAACATGTTATGTACTTCATTCATGTCACAAAATCCTAAAATTATTATTTATCTTATTCCTAACTAGGTTCATCTGCGACTTCGCTCACATTCAATTTTGAAGTATGTAATTTAAATCTCTGGTTCATCCATTTAGGCCCACTTGCGCAGATCTGGGTTAAAGATATCCTGGGTTAAATATCATGCCTTCTCTTTTATAAATACGAAGAACGAGAGAGATAACATATTTAACCCAGGGTTAACTTTAACCCAGATGTGCGCAGGTGGGCCTTAGGGAAGAATAATTTTTACCGTATGCCTGTTGCTTACTTCATTTCATTATTAATTAATTTTAACCAAATAAACAACTTGTACGGCAGCACTTGCTCCTTAAGGGAGACTAGGTACAATCAATTTATAGAGCCTGTGTATGGGCAATACCTACTTGTAAACTGGCTATATACGTATCGTTAAGATACGATACCAGCAACTTTTTAACCGACTTTCAAAAAAGGAGGCGGTCATAAGTTCGGCTGTATTGTACAACATCGTTTAACATCGAACATACAGTTCGATGTTAAACGATGTTCAACGATATTTTTGTATGTTCAACGATGAAACTCCCGTCTGTGGACCGATTTTAGAAATTATTTTTTCGCTCTACATGGTATAATCCCAATTTCTGTTACTGATTGTACATACTGTTGTAGTTTCTGATACTTTTAAATCTATCATAGTCTTTTAAGTTTTATAAACATTATTTATTGTTTCAAGGATATACAAACAGGGGAATGTTAGTAATTCTAGTTTTATAAAGTAAGGTTTACAGCTGTCAGTTCTTTTTATTTTGCACACTGTTCGCACACATTTTTTTTAGCTTTAAATACCGAGTCTTTATTTGTAGAGTTGCCCCAGAACATGATCCCGTAGCGCAGCACCGATTCGACTTGTGCGTGATATGCAGTGACTAAGGTCGGTATGCTTACAATTTTTTGCAGCATGTATAGTGCATATGACATTTTGTTAATTTTACTACAAATGTAGCTGCAATGGTCTTTCCAATTTAATTGGTTGTTAACAAGTAGACATAGAAATTTTGCAACATCAACCTGTTCAATTTTTGTATTCATATAATATGTTGTCTATAATTTTGTTTTCTTGCTTATACGTTTTAAAGTACATCAGATGAGTTTTGTCAAGATTTATTTTTAGATTGTTTTTATTAAGCCATTCAATAATTTTGTCTAATGATTTCATAATGTCCGAATTTAAATTGTCGTTTTTTATACCCGAGTAGACTACTGTGCTATCGTCGGCAAATAGCACTATTTGTTGGTCAATTGCTATTGGCAGGTCATTTATATACACAAAGAACAGACCTGGTCCTAACACAATACCTTGTGGGATAGCGATCGTTACTAGCTGTGCCTGTGATGTGTAACAAATTTCTTTGTTAGTAGAGGAGCATATTCTTTTAATTTGCGTGATTTGTTTCCTATTATGGAGATATGATTTAATTAAGTCAAGTGTGTTTCCCCTTATTCCGTAGTCGTATAGTTTGCTTATTAAAATTTCACGGTTTACGTAGTCAAAAGCTTTCGTCAGGTCCATATATAAGGCACACATGTTATTCTTTAAATTTAAATTTTGCAAAATAGTTTTATAAACTCGTGGATCGCGTCATTTATCGATTTGTTTTTTATAAATCCTATTTGCTCCTTTCATATTATATTATATTAAGTAAAATAGTTGTATAGATTTTCATTTAATAATTATTCGTAAATTTTAGAAAACATTGGTATTAAAGCTGTAGGTCTATAATTTTTTTAATTTTCTGCATCTCCTTTTTTAAAGATAGGTGTCATTATCGTAGTTTTTAGTCTATCTGGATAGAATCCGTTTTCGACAGATAGATTGTGGAGATAACATTGTTATGTTCGTATTTTTTAAAGTCTGTATTGTACGATGTGTATTATAATAAAGTTTTGTTCGAGAAGCTCTATGCCACAACACTCCATTATATTTTGTTGACTTATATTTTTAATGTCCGTAATTTCCTTAAATGGAAGATTATTATTTACTATCACACACGAGCCTCCACGTCTTTTTTCACGAGTAAATTAAGTAGCCAGTATATAATTAGCTAACTGTAGTGTTGATACCAAGATGGTGACCTGATTATGGGATCCATGAGGAATCGCGGGAACTCCTCAAAATTTATATGAACATTATTATACATATTTCAGAAAAAGTCGAAATCATTATACATATAATGATTTCGACTTTTTCTGAAGATACCCAAGCATGTGCTACCAAAAAGATTTTGCACCAAGGTATACCTTAGATCAAAAAGTACTGAACAGAACTCTTGAGTCCTTAAAATTACATGTTTGGGGATTTTGGCGTTGTTTAAAAAACTGCAAGCATATGCCACTATATCAATTACAGTAATCATCACTATCACCACCATAATCACACCATACATCATCACATTATAATGATAATATATACTTTTCATTGTCTTTTACTTCGATACATATCCGTGAATATTACTCTGCCGTTTGTGGACCCATTTTGAAAAATCTTTTGTTGTGGTAAAGCGTATATTTATTATTATTGGCTGGTCGACTTTAAAATTATGAATATTGAGTAGAGAAATAGTTAAAATTCTAGCAGAATTTAAAAGAGGAATTATTTAGAAAATAAGATTTGTTTCATATTTTTTGTGCATTTTTACTTTGGAAGTCGGTTGTTCAATTTTTTTTAAGTAGAATCATTAGATACGCTATCATTTTTTAATATTTATTTTTTTTATTGCTGGACGATGCAATATGATTTAAATGATTTTGTTGTAGTCTACTTTTATTTTGTAAGTTTTTAAGATGCATAGTAATTTTATGGCCTTTCTATGGCTATCATTACTATGCATCAGGTGTTCCTTATAATATAAGGGATGCTTGGAACATTTTGTAGGAAATAGGGCTAAAAAGCAAAAGGTCCCTAATGTTGTTTACTCTAAAATAGAGAAAATTTAGATTCTCTTTCGTAAATTAGTATGTTTTTCATTGATAATAAGTTCATTGTCTCAGATTTATATAGGCAGATAAATTTCACGTATCTAAATGCCAAACTTTAACTGACCGGACCTTTAATTATTATGTAGGAAAGAGGGTAAAAAGGGGGGGGGGGGGGTTAAGTGTCCCCAGTTTCCCCCTAATGTTATTTACTCTAAAATTGAGAAACTTTAGATTGTCTTCGTCTAGGATAACAAAAACGTGCATGCACTTTGTACGCAGATCTCGGCTAAGACACGCTTTGTATCAGGGAAACAAATTTCAATATACACTTGCAGGCAAAATGATCGCAACTAGTATAATTAATTATGGTGATTTCATATATTTTGATTGTTTGTGTTTAAGTAAAGCACTTTGTGCGAAATCTAAAAATGTTACCGTGATGTAAATTCCTTTAAACCTTGCATCATGACAGTTGTAGGATATTTTATGAAATATAAATACTTTTTACTGTTCATATACAACAAACTACGAGAAACTTAATCAAATTGAATGGATTTTTATGAATGTAACTTTTGCATCGCTATTGATTAGGTAAAAATGAAAGGCCGCCTCTTTTTCTTCACACGGATACAGTAGCAGTTTTATTTACAAATAATTATCGGCCCAATTTTTCAGCTTTTAAAATGGGTTATTAGCCCACCATACATACCCACCACTGCAACTCATGTGTAACCAGGAATCGACAGTGATAACCAATCACAAAGACCCTTTGATATGATCTCAAGGGTGCCCGCTGCTAAATCTGTCTTGGGGCCCGCAACGAAATTAATCAATAGAATGTAGAAGGTAATCCTACATTCTTCTGGAATTGTCATTCCTACTGGAAGTGTTCCAGTTTTTCAACTCGCGAGTGTAATCGTATCGGAGTGTCGCATTGCAGTGCATTTCGCGAGCAAATCGTTGTCTATGCTTCACAACGAACGCTAGCTATCGACTGCGGGTGTGATTCACAGACACTTTTAATAATAATAGCTCCCACACCCATGGTGGTCTGGCTACGCAGGAGTTATTTTATTTTGACCAAGTGTGTGCGCAATACACAAGAGCACTCTCTCTTTCTCTCTCATAACCCAAAACCCGTTTTATTTGGTTCAAACTAAAAAAACTAGTTAGGTAATAGTCAGGTAATTACGAGGATTGCGGTTCAGGTGCAGGACCGACTTTTACTATTTTTTCTATATTAATAAACTAAATTGTATATTCCTTCGCTAAATATTCGATCGATAAAATCGGCGATGTCCCCACAGCCACAGGACAGGCATTGCGTAGTGTGCCCGTTACTACTTTCTATAAAAGACTTTTTGGATCATAAATCATTTATTTAAAAAACATTTATTGAACTTAAGCGTACAAATTTCGGAGATATTAGCAATTATATTCCTGCGACCCATATATTTCATAAAACTTTAGAAACGCGTGTCGTTATACCTAAGGCGATTATTGCACGCAGATCTCAGCTAAGACACGCTTTGAATTGTATAGTATATATAATTGTACCTACAGTATATGTATAATTTTATAATTGTTTAAGATTACTGAGAAGTTAATCATATTAAAGAGTACTATTTTAATTCATTTATGCAATAAATAATCAAAAGTTAAAAAACTATAACCCGACTACGCAAATTAAATAGCCTTTGTTACCAGTGCAATTATAACAAATCTAAATGTATCAACACCTCATTTATTAAAATAGTTAAGACGCTACGATGGAAGGCTCATACATACATATACTGCAAAACCATTACCGTTCCTTTTGGCTTCGCTGTAGTCGGGTAAAAAACAGTCATGATCTAGCCTATTGATGTGATGTCTGTCGCTGTGTTTTGCTGTCGTACGGTTCGGGGTTTCTCCGCTTGAGCCTGTAAATACCAATACAATGTCGATTCGACCTAATAAGCGTGAGCTCAAAAGAAAAAAAATCCAAAGTGGGATTCGAACCCAAATAACCACACAGACTCATCAACGGAGTACGGAAGAAGTATTCGCCAATAACAGTATATTGCGGGTCGTTAGTTAAGTTAAGCGTTAGTTAGAGTTAACTACAGTTTAATGAAGTCAATAGTTGCGTAATTTAATTTGCAAGTTGCGGGACTCGAGATTTGTCAAGTGAATAATGTTTGCCCAGGGACTTTGTGGGGACAAAGATCTGTACGCTAGATATGCCAGTCCGTTCAGAGTTATTTTACCTCTGCCAGGACTTTTATGCCGATGACATGAGGATCACTCTCATAGAAACTCCCGAGGTGAAATAACTTTGAATGTACTGTAAGCCCGAGTGTTGTTTAAGCTACTAGGGTTCCTGCAATCTTAGTCTGGCTACATCTAGATGTAGGCACTTAACTTTTTATGTCGATGATAATAGATACACAACTGTAAAACGTCTCTGGCACGTTGAGACTATGTATGTTTCTCAATACGTTTATCTCTGTTCTCTAGGACTCTGGTATACGCAAATTATAATATAAGACCTATTCATTCTCAGGGTCCATTCACACCGAAACGAAACGATACGCAACAAAGCGTTGCCTTTTTAACAGACTTCCATAAAAAGGAGGCGGTTATGCATTCGGCTGTATATTTTTTTTGTACCGTCTGTGAACCGATTTTCAAAATTCATTTTTTTATGTAAAGGGTATAATCCTAAATTAGTTCGTTCTCATCAAAGTGGTGACCTGATAATGGGATCCATAAAGAATCGAGGGAGCTCCTCGAAATTTATATGGACACATATTATGGTAATTTTGACTTTTACTGAAGAAGTTCAAGTATATGCTCCCAAAAAGTAAGATTTTGCACCAAGATATTCCCTGGATCCAAAAGTAATTAACAGAATTCCTAACTCCTTATAGATACATGTTTAGGGATTTCGGCATTGTTTAAAGAACTGCAAGCACTATGCCAATTAAGGTAATCATGATCATCAACACCATACATCATCACAATATGATATAATAGGTACTTCTCATAGTATTTTACACTGACACGGATATCTTTGAACATTAGTCATTAATTTGCCGTATGTGAACCTATTTGCAAAATTGTTTTGTTATTCTAAAGGCTATAATTCGAAATTTGTCCCTTAGTCACCAAAGTGGAGACCTGACGAGGGAATCCATGATAAATCGAGGGAACTCTTCGAAATTTATATAGACACATAGTGATTTCGACTATTTCTGAAGTATTCCAAGCATATGCTACAAAAAATTAAGCTTTTGCACCAAGGCGATATTTAAAAAACTGCAAGCATATGTCATCATACCACTTACAGTAATTATCATCAACACTATCTTCACAAGAAATACCAACATATGACATAGGTACTCACTACTCATCAGAGTTTTGTGCACCGATATCAATATCTTTGAAATTTTCTGATTTCGTGATCATCATCATCACTATTATGTACCTATTTATTTAATACTTACTGCTATTTTTTTTTCCCCAACTACTACAATAGATAATTATAATTATTTAATAATATAGTATCTGATCATTATCATCACTGGTTATTGTTTATTAGGCGCACAGATCGGTAATGCTTATTTGGGGAAAAACAACGGCCTCTCAGAAAACTGGTATAAAATAACGCTTGAGTTTGTTTTGCCGAGAGAGTGAGAATAGCGGTGGCTCGTTTGTATTTATATCTTTTTTTAAATGTGTTAATAATAATATAACTAATAAAAGAAGAAAAATTATTATTTTTAAACAAAAAGTTTTCAAACTGACTTCCAAAGTAAAAATGCACAAAAAAGTATGAAATAAAACTTATTTTCTAAATAATTATTTCCCTTTTAAATTCATATAAGTTTTTAACTATTTCTCTACTCAATCTTCATAATTTTGAAATTGGTACCAGCCCAAACAATATCCTGATAAAACAATATTTTATAGAACTTACATTTAAGTTGGTTGGTACCGACTTCAGAATTATGAAGATTGAGTAGAGAAATAGTTAAAATTTTAGACAAATTTAAAAAGGGAATTAAATAGAAAATAAGTTTTACTTCATACTTTTTTGTGCATTTTTGCTTTTTTATTTTATTTTTACTTTTAAATAAATAAATAAATATTTTTTGTTTAAATATAATGTATTCAAAATTTTACTTTATTATCCAATAGTAAATACACGTTGTAGTGAGTAAAGTTCAATTTTTAATAGCTGTCTTAGAAATGCAGCGCCGCGTTGTGTCACGTATCGTCGGGATGTGAACTGACCTTACTCTGCTAATCGAATACGTGATAACGTCATCACAAGCCGAACGCTTACCTCGATCGAGCCTCTCTATCGCCTGTTCGCTCGCCTCGCTCTCGCTTGCACGCTCGGCTCAGGCGGAACGTGACAATTTTTCGTGCGTGCAGCCGGCGTTCATCGATTTATAACACGCTATCACGTCAAAAATCATCCCAAATGTAAAGGGAGGTACCCCAAACAAAATTCGTGATTTTAATTTAACACTATCGACGTAGTAAATACACATTTGCACTAACCATTTATACGGTAAGCCGAAGACGGACGGATGGACGGGTTCCGAGACGTAAACTACGGAACCCTAATTAAAAAGTGAGGTCACTTGTTTCACAGACCTAGTTACATTGTAACGACATATCTAGCGATTTCAATCTTTGGCTTTGGAACTATTATGTGCGTGTATGTAAAGTGAAGAGAGACCTACAATATATTCTGTGTTTACTCTATAGTATCTCTCAGACGGATCCAAATCCTTAGGTCCTATAAATATGAAAATATGTGTTACGCTTTCACGCCTGAACCCTTAAAGCCTGGATTAACATCAACATCCTTATTTCTTTTGCAACAATTCGATATTGCGTGAAATGTTATCTCGTATAAGCATATTATTACCATATGCCTACAATTTGCATCGCCTATCAAAATAGGAAGTAATATTATAATACGTATGGATGCTATCACACCACGTCAATCTAGTATCGTGGTAAGTTCTCGAAGAACTTGTGTTACTGGTCCCAGACGATGGAAATATTTTTTAATACTTTTATATATTTAAGATTTTTTATAATATTAGACACATATTTTATACACATCCATGGCCCAGGACCATAGAAACCTTTTTGTTCATTTTGACGGGACTCGTACCCGCGACCTCCGGCTTGAGCACTGTCGCGCTCAACCACTGAGCCACAGGGGTCGTCGATTTTATAATTAAAATTTGTAGGTATAGCCCCAACTTTATATAATTTATGTAAGTTGGTAAGTTGAAGCAAGAGATTCTCCCTCCTGCGGTGTATTAAACATTAATTAAAGTTCATAATAAGTGCGAGTGTTCGTTTGTTTGTTAATTATTTTACCGATCGTTATTAGTTATGAATGTATAAACAACTAGCGCGTAAAAGTCAATTTTTACGAAACCGTATATTTTTCCACGATAAAATGTAAACTATGTCCTTCCCCGTGGTCTACTCTATATATCTGCTAAATTTCATCAAAATCGGTCCAGTAGATTCGGAGCCTATTCAATGCAAACAAACAAAAAAACAAACTTTGCCTCATTATAATATTATAGTATAGATAGCATGATAATATTGTTGACAGTAGGTACGGGAATTTTAAGTAAAAAGAACATAGTCGTACCACAAGTTGGGGTCCACAGTACTTTTGATTATAGAAGGATGATGTGTTACTCGCATCGTGTAGACCTGCAGGCTTAACATGCGCACCCTAGAAACACCGAAGAATCGACAAATGACAGATTGAAGAAACATTAATACATTCGGACTTCGGAGCAAAATTGTTCTTATTGTAAGGCAGCAAAATCGATGCATTGTCGTTATGAGAAACAACATTTCTTTTATTCCCGAGCATGAGCTCACAAAATGGCCTCTTTTGACAGCTAAAGAAGAAACGTTTTCTTATTTCAATGTCAAATAGTCTAACAATAATGTCAACTACTCCACGTCATGGCGGTCCTAGACAAAGAGTTTCTTTACGTTCAGTCATTTACTTGAAAGTTTGATTATTTTTTGCGGATGATTTCCTGGCTGCCATTTTAAAAATATGGCTATTCAAAAATGTTGACATCTATTGACGACCTTATTACCATGGATTAAGAACAATTTTGCAACGAACTATTTTGGATAGAATATTTCTTCTTTAAAATTATTTCTTCGGATCGCCATGCTAAGCCCGCTGGTAGTTTTTGTAGATATAAAAAATATTATGAAAGTTTTTTTTTACTTTAATTGGAGGGATATGCGGGTACAGTTTTTTAAACTTAAAATATTTTAGACAAACAGGATGGTATTAGCCATTAAGTTGAGTTTAATATACCTTATCTATGATTAATTAAATTTAATGCTTTATTTTTATTTTAAATAAGTACCAACGAGCATAGCCGTCGTTCAAATCTTCTTCGTCAGTACTTTAGTAGGAGATTTGAAAGTATCATTTAGTCTATTCCTTCGTAGAAAGAAACTATTTCTACGGTGGTTATACTCAACTTTAAGGCCTACTTAACCTATCTGAATTTGACGCGCCCGATTAAACTTGAATACTTTTATTTTATCGCATCAATAATGTAAACTGATTTGATTCTCTTTTTTTTCTTCTTCATCTGATTTGATGATCTAGATTACCAGAGACATGTGATGTGGTACCTACATCATCTTAATCTGACGCACTCGAGTTTCTACAAATATCTTCTTGGCTCCCCTTATATAAATAATTATAATAATATTACTAAATTACTTAGGTACGCAAATGTGAAGCCATATTTTTTTAAGGATATTACATAATAATGTGTGAATTAAAATAACTAAATTATTATCTAAACTATATAAGTTATTGTCTTGTGGTGAACCAATTAGAGCCACGATCCTGAATCGCGCTATCGAAGTTTTCTAAGATCGGCACTATATATACTACATCTGAAATGCTTACAAGTCCTTCCGATAGACCCCCTGCACCTTAGGGTAGTAAATAGCGAAGTCGAAAGCCGACTATCGAGACCACCTGAAGAAAGCATGAGGCCGGTGGAATCGAAGGGGGTCAAAGACATCATAAAGAGTATGAATGCCAAAAAGGCACCTGGCCTAGACGGTATTTCAAATAAAACACTTAAAATGTTACCGCCCGCATTAATTCAACTTCTCGTGAACATCTTTAACGCCCTTTTAGTAGGATGTTCATTCCCAGACATTTGGAAAGTAGCCATTATCATAGGTATTCACAAACGGGGAAAACCCCGGGTGAATCCTACTAGCTGCCGACCAATCAGTCTCATTAGCTCCCTTGGTAAGGTATACGAGTGAATTCTACTGAGGTGTCTAAGAAAAAGCTCGTCAGAGAAAAATCTCCTACCAGACGAGCAGTTCGCCTTCCGCGAACAGCACAGCTGCCCCGCTCAAGTACACCGCATAACGGAGTACATACTCGAAAGCAAGAACGACAGGAAAACGACAGGCGCCGTTTTCTTTGATATCGCAAAAGCATTCGACAAAATCTGGCACCAAGGTCTGTTGTACAAACTGTACCAGCTTTGCGTACCGGATTGCCTAGTACTGATAATTAGCAATTATCTCAAAGACCGAAAATTTCGCTTCCGAGTCGAAGGCGCACTATCCTCCCTTAGAGATATTGAGGCGGGAGTCCCGCAAGGCTCGGTACTCTCGCCCTCTCTCTACAACCTGTACACTTGCGATAACCCCAAACAAAATGCAAATGGCATTATTCGCAGATGACACAGCCCTGTACTATGCTCATCGCAATGCTGAAACTATTACAAATAATTTCCAGAAAGCAGTCACCGTTCTCGGTGACTGGTTCTCTAAATGGAGAATCGAATTAAATCCCGAAAAAAAGTACAAAAATTCAATTTAAAAAATTTAAATATAACAAAAAACAACAAAAAATGGGTCCCATCAGCCTGCACGGAAACAAAATCCCGGAGGTTAAAAAAGTAAATTACTTAGGCGTAATACTAACCAAGTCGATGACGTTCACCGAACACGTAACATCAACAATAGGTAATGCTAATTTTTTTTTCTTTTTTTTTTTGACATGACACAGCCCTGTACTATGCTCATCGCAATGCTGAAACTATTACAAATAATTTCCAGAAAGCAGTCACCGTTCTCGGCGACTGGTTCTCTAAATGGAGAATCGAATTAAATCCCGAAAAAAGTAAAAAAATTCAATTTAAAAAATTTTAATATAACAAAAAACAACAAAAAATGGGTCCCATCAGCCTGCACGGAAACAAAATCCCGGAGGTTAAAAAAGTAAATTACTTAGGCGTAGTACTAACCAAGTCGATGACGTTCACCGAACACGTAACATCAACAATAGGTAAAGCTATTTTTTTTTTCTTTTTTTTTCGAAAGGGTCTACGCTAAGGGTCGGGTTAAGACCGCTGTAGCTACATCGGACTATAACTAGCCTGGTGGCTAGTTTATTCGGTAAGAGTCGATGGGAAGGTTTGACCCTCCCTAACATCACCCGGGTGATGTTCAGACCAGATATTGGGGACAGCTACGGATTGTGAGCTATTATTATGACAGGGGAGACGCGGGTCTCTCCTGCTAAGGGGTCCGACCCCTTCCTCACTCGCTGAGGAGTGAGGTTGTTCGCGCGCGGTAGCAAAAAGTAACGGCGTGCGAGTTATCGCGATAGAGGAGCTCTTGTTTTTGACTGTATCGGTACTGAGAGGGCCGTCCCTCTCCCCTTCCGCGTACGGTCGGTATGACTCGTGTGCGTAAGTCCTAATTTCGATGAGGTTCGCGGTATTGGTAGAGCTCTCTATATCAATATCGCGGTCGCGGACACTATTTTGGTGTGTACCTAGACTACTAGGATGCGAACTCGAACTCGGGTTCGGGTCCGGTCCCGTGTTAGGGTCGGTCTGTACGTCTGTACGTGTTGTCGTGTCGGATGTGGGACCTCGGGGTAGGCGCCGGCGTCGACCCCGGTGCGATACTAACCTCGCGGGTGCGTGTGATTTGTGTTTACGTAACTGTACACAGTACGTTACGTATTTTGTCAACGGGATCGGCTAAGATATGCTTAGGCCGTTTGTACGGGTGTCGGAAAGTCTGTGCGTCGTGATTATAGTCTTTTGGATAAGGGGGTTTAGGTGATTTTTGCCTTTATCAAAGAATTTCTCTACGAGTTCCTTGATATTGGCTTCAATAGTGATGAGCTCGCAGTCTCTATGCAAGTCGATGTTACGCATGTACCAGGGGGCGCCTGTTGCCATACGTAGGAACCGGTTTTGGACTCTTTGCAAACGGTCCAATTGAGACTCGCTTATCTGTGCGAAAGAGACGCACGCATAAGTGAGTATCGTTCTAATGCAAACTTTATACAATGTAAGCTTGTGTCTTAGTGACATTTTGCTTCGCAAATTAATTAGCGGATATAATTTGTAGAGTACAAATTTCGCTTTACGTAATGTATTACTAATGTGACTCGAAAGCGACATCGACTTGTTTAGTACTACGCCTAAATATTTGACCTAAGTGACCTCCGGGATTATGTTGCCGTGCAGGCTTATAGGGTTCATTATTTTACGGGGGCAAGTGCGCCTCATTGCACTTTTACTATCGAATTGGATGTTGGACTATGGACTTTTGTCGGAATTAACTTCTATTATCCATTTGGAGAACCATTTATCGAGAGCGGTAACTGACTCCTGGAGGGCTTTAGACGCAGTATTGGCTCGTATGTGGGAATAATAAAGGGCTGTGTCGTCCGCGAACATAGCTAATTGCACCTTAGCGTGTTTAGGGATGTCACTAGTGTACAGGTTATATAGGGAAGGCGAGAGGACCGAGCCCTTCGGTACACCCACCTCTATATATCTTGGCGACGACAGCGCGCCTTCTACGCGGAAATGAAACTTACGATTTTTTAAGAAGTTACTAATTAGTAAAACAAGATAATCGGGTATTCCCATTTCATAGTTTGTATAACAGTCCGTTAGGCCAAATTTTATCAAAAGCTTTTGCAATGTCAAAGAATACGGCGCATGTCGTCTTCCCGTCGTTTTTTCTAGTAATTATGTACTCCGTTAAGCGGTATACTTGAGCTGGATAGCTGTGCATTTTGCGGAAGGCAAACTGCTAGTCTGGAAGGAGTTTTTTGTCGGTTATGGCGTCATTATGGCGCCTTTTAATAACTCTTTCGTAGACTTTACCAAGGTAGCTAATGAGACTTATTGGACGGTAGCTACCAGGCACCTTCCGGGGTTTCCCCGGTTTGTGGAAACCTATGACAATAGCTACTTTCCAAATGTCTGGAAATGAACATCCTACTAAGAGGGCATTAAAGATGTTCACTAGGAGTTGAATTAGCTCGGATGGTAACATTTTAAGTGTTTTGTTTGAAATACCGTCGAGGCCTGGGGCCTTTTTGGCATTCATACACTTAATAATGTCACTGACCTCCTCCGAGTCCACCATCCTCACCCTATCTACATCAGGTGGCCTCGAGAGTCGGCTGTCGACCTCACTATTTACTAAGCTAAGGTGCACGGGATCAATCGGGAGAGTACTGGACCGGCACTGTTGTTCGAAATTATCAGCTAGGCACTCGGCCTTGTCTATATCTTCGAATGCAGGAGGACGGTTAGGTCTGTCTAACGGAGGCATATCACTCTCCGTGTTGTTTTTGAGGGCCTTCGCGAGTGGCCAGTACGCCACGTGAGACGGTTCTAAATCGCTGAGAAGTCGATCCCAACTCTCGGCTTTGTGCTGTTTAATCTTAAACTTTACTTCCCTCTCGTAGTGACGGAGGGCTTTCCTCCACTCTTCTGACGGGTAGCGATCATATGTGCGCTTAGCCGCATTCCGGAGTCTGATTGACTCCTTTATGTCCTCAGGGAGGGGCCAACGGCCCTTGGGGGTCGTTGGCACCTCCCTAGATGAGTTCTCTATGGTCGCTACCAGGTGATCGGTCAAGTGGGAGGCGGCCTCTATGGCTGTCTCTTTACTATCTATACCATCGGGGATTTTATCTAGGTGACTAGATTGGAGGACTTTGATGTTCTCCGCTAATAATTTATAGTCTACTATCTTCCTAGTACTAGAATTGTTGGGGTAAAGACTACCAAGTATAATCGTAACCGGTCTGTGGTCAGAGTTAAGCTCGTGACCTCAGGCGCTTTGGGCGCAGAGGGCATGGCCTTATTGGGAAGAGCGGGGAAAACCGGAACTAATATTTTGCGAGGGCTTGAACCATGCAGATTGGGAGGGTAGGGGGGCAGGGACGAATCTCTGCTTGGGGGTGGGGGGGGTGCACCTTTCGTATGTGGTGCAATGCGCTTTTTTTACTTTGGGTGCTTTTTTGTCCCAAATTGTCGTGTCTCTGTAATTGGCGGGGTGTCCTTGGGACTTACAGAGAACACAGCTGGGGGGGGAGGGGGGCTCGGACTCCTCAGCTGGGCTATTTCGGGGACAGTCAGAGGTGCCGTGATCACCGAGCGCTTTACGCAACGCGGCCTAGCATGGCAATTCCGTGCCGAGTGCCCGTAAAGTTGGCATCGGTGGCACTGGCCAGGGATGCCCCTTGTACGGGGGGGCTCGACGCGGATGCCCGTATTGTGGCAGATGGCTCGGATATTGAAGATTTCCTTGCCCTCTGGCGTAAGAGGGAGGGTTACAAGTACCATATTGTACTCGTGTTTTTTGATCGGGTGGTACATACGATGTACCTCTATGGCGGGATAACCCTGGGACTGGATATCCATGAGTACCTCTCTTGTGGAGAGGCACTTATCGACACCGGTAATGACGACGCGCAGAAGGCGCTCGTCTTTGAGGGCATAAGTGTGATATCCTATATTTTTTGTGCGTAGGAACGCGGTGAGGAGGCGGTGATCCTCCGAAGTCTTAACCTGCACTTTAATACCGATGGGGGTCGTGTGTGCAGAAGAAAAACGAAGCTTATGCTCGTTAATCGCTGCGGAGATTAAATTCCATTTGGCCTTCTCCTGTAAGATTACAGGAGGAGGCATTTTTGGAGTACGGACGGCCTGAGGGGCCTGGGAGGCCTGAGGGGCCTGGAAGGCCGGAAGGGCCTGGGAGGCCGGAGGGGCCTGAGAGGTTCGGGGGACCTGGGAGGCCAGAGGGGCCTGGATGGCCAGGGGGGCCTGGGAGGCTAGAAGGGCCTGGGAGGCCAGAGGGGCCAGGGGGGCCAATGGGGTAACGGGGGCCGCGAAGCCATGAGCCTGCACGGTTTTCCCACTTTTAGGGACCGATTTGGTTGGGGAAGATAAGACTGGAGAGGAGGTGCCCTCTGGCGCTTCCTCTTCTTCGTCTTCTTATATTTCTATTTGACGGTAGTGAACTCGCCTTGTTCACTACGGTCGGATTCTTGCTCCGAGCAAGACATCTCTGAAGGAGATGATATGGGTTCGTCATCGGCCGGTACTAACGGGGCGTCGCTATCGGGCGACGCCGGTGAGTCTGCTTCGTGCATGTGCACGAAGCGTTCCCACTTGGACGCGACGTCGGGAATTTCATGTTTTAAAAACTCCAGGAACTTTCTAATTATGGCGTCAGAGTTTATCCCGGGAGTGGGATTCTACTCTCTAATTAAATTATTAGGGATACCGCCCCTCCCAGAGACCGGGAGGGGAGGTGTGTAGGGAGGAAAACTCCTCGCGTAGTGTGCCCAAGCGTGTCGCGGTACTTACAATTGTTCCTCGGACGGCTGGAACTCACTCACAAACGTTACGCTAAACACTAGGGCGCTAGTGTTCGCGAACGAGACGTGGCGGAGCGCGAGCAGTAGGCTCGCGCTAAAAACGAGACGGACGATGCGACCGGTTGCACGCTCGTCCTAGTGCGGCGGTTACTACGCGGCGGGTGTGCGAGCAGAAGGCTCGCACTAAAGAGCGAGACGGAAGATGCGAGCGGTCGCACGATCGTCCGGTACGCGGCGGTCGCGGCGCGACGCGAGATACGGTACGGCACGGGTCGGGCGGCAAAGGCGGTTGTGTGGCGCCTTTGTTTCTTCTCTCTTGCTGTCTTGACTCTTGAGGCTTGAGTCTTCTGTCTTCTATATGTATCCCTTTCGCGAGCGATGGCACACGCGAGAGAGAGAGAGCGCGATACTACGCGAGCGAGAGCGCTTATCGAGCACTGACGGCTGACGACGGAACGAGCGGAGCTGTTCATCGGACGGTGTCTGAGAGCAGAATGACGAAAGCTAAATTCGTACTTTTCAAATTATATCCGTTGTTAAATGCGCGGAGTAAAATGTCCCTAAGAAATAAACTCACTTTGTATAAAATGTGTATTAGAACAATACTCACTTATGCGTGTGTGTCTCTTTCGCATTTTTTTTCAAAATTTAATTTATCAAATGGAACGCCTAAAAAGGGTTCAAAACCGCTTTTTGCGCTCAGCAACAGGTAGCTGGCTTACGTACGCAGCATCGACTTGCATAGAGACTTCGACCTAATCACCATAAAAGCCTATATCAAAGAACTCGCCAAGAGATTCTTTGAGAAAGGTAAAAAACATCCAAATCCCCTTGTAAGTAGAGCCTTGGACTACGAACACGACGCACAGACGTTCAGACATCCCCATAAGCGGCCTAAGCATATCTTAGCCGAACCAGTAGACTCCATCACAAAATACGTAATGTACTGTGTACAGTTACGTAAACACAAAAAACATTCACCCACGTGGATAGTAAAGCACCGGGGTCGACGCCGGCGCCTACCCCGAAGTCTTACACCAGACACGAACACACGTACAGATATACGGACCGACACAAACACGGGACCACCGAACTCGAACCCGGGTCCGAGTTCGACTCCCACTAGTGTAGCCACACTTAATCATGACCGCGACCGCGATATTGTTATAGAGAACTCTATCAATACTGCGGAATTAATCGACATCAGGACATTCGCGCACGAGTCCGCCCGACCGCACGCGGAAGGGGGCCCTCCGAGATCCATAACATTAAGCTACTCTATCCCTATAAACACTCGTACGCCGTTAGTCTGTGCTACCGCGCGCGAGCAACCACACTCGTCAGAGAGTGAGGAAGGGGTCGGACCCCTCAGCAGGTGGTCTCTCCAGACCCAAAAATTGCTTATCTGTAGTTATACCCAATAACCGGTTTGTACATCACCCGCATGTAGGAGGGGGTCAAACTCCCTCATCGTCTCCCCACCAAAACGACTAGCCAAATGGCAGTCACCACACCGACTAAGCTAAGATGGCTAAAAGCCATTAGCGTAAACCCTTCGAAGAAGAAAAAAATGCTTACAAGTGGGCTTCGGCTAGACTGAGCATACCATCTTCCTTTGGGGCTTGCCACCACTATTCTCACATTGGTTGTTTTTGTTTTTCAAAATTATTTATTGAACATAACATTGAGTAAATAAACAATTGGATAGGCACAATTATATAGAAACATACAATTTCTTTACTTACAGGCTGAGTGCACCTCATAAAGCTATCTGCATGATTTTTATCTAATTTTATTTCGATGATTAATAGAAAGAAAACTAAACTTGTTTACATATGGTAGTACTCGTAAACGCTTAGTTAGCGGTTCACTGTTAATAACATGTAATTACGACTATACCTAGTTTTAAACTTCACTCAATTACACTAATTAAGAGAAATATTTGCATGATCACTTACATAAATATTTTACACTTACATAAATAATTGTTATCATACTAAATTCAATTTACACATAAAAAAACGTTAGGTTTTAAACTTCACTCAATTACACTAATTAAGAGAAATATTTGCATGATCACTTACATAAATATTTTACACTTACATAAATAATTGTTATCATACTAAATTCAATTTACACATAAAAAAACGTTAGGTTTACTCGTAATTTGATAGGAGATTGGCCAGCCTCGGTGCCTACAGGTCGCCTACAATTTTCTCTTTAATTACTCCAAAACTACTTTACTACATGGAAGTTAAAACTGAATGAGAACAAGACTGAAGCCATAACGTTTACCCGGCAAAGAAATTCTAAAAGAGTCTTAAGGATCGCGGGTCACAATATTGGAGTGTTGGTGGAGCTTGTCGGTGAAATATCTAGGCGTGACGATGGATGCCAAGTTAAATTGGTCTAAACACGTAGCCCAGCTACGAATCAAGGGAGCTCAGGCTATGGGTTCTCTTTTGAATAGAAAAAGTATGCTCAGTCCCTACACTAAATTTAGAATTTATACAACCTTGGTTCGACTTTGTTATAACATACGCGTGCCCTGTCTGGAGCAGTACTTCAAATTCAAATTATCAACTTTTACAGACTTTACAAAATAAAGCTTTCAAAATTGCCTTTAATACCCCAATTCCATCCAACCTCAATAATCTCCAATTAGAAATACAATTTATTACAATACGAGAATTTGTTCTCAAACTTGCAAAAAAAATTTATTTAAAAAATACATATCATTTTAATAGTTTAATTTCGACTATTGCACAAACTAGGGAAAGAAGACTTAAGTTATATCGATAGATATGGTACATACAAATTACCACATCACTATCTTTTGTTCCCAACCGAGCCATGCGTAAACCAAAGTGATGATCATCAAGAACAGGTTACCGGTAGGTCGCCGTGTGGCAAGCGCGCGCGGGGGGCGAGGCGGCTCCCACATTGGTGACCTCCGACAGAACACGCCTTCTTCTGGATATCATAATCATCATCACCCCCACCCCTTCGCACCACGCCAGCCAGCTTCAGCCTCATCGGGTACCTCGACCACCAGCCTCAACGCACCGCGGCCTGGTCTAACCCGAATCGGCTTCAACGGGCACTCTCACTACAATAATCGGTCAGCAAGCAGAGCACATCTCTCCTGGTCAGCACGTAGTAGCGGCTCCGCACGGCAGCACTCCGACTCACTGGAGCCCGTGCAGCAGAGCCCTGCGGATGACGTCATTTATGAAGGTATGGCGGGACTGGCGGCCGCACTGCGGCGGCAGGACAGTCCATGGTGTCCTTGACGGTCAACCGTGGTACCACAATGGCAGCGATGGGGCTCGTTAGTAGTCTCCTAAGCGCAGACTGACTGATAGTGTGAAGGTGTGGTTATCCAACATAGTTCCGATATTGAATGACGGGAGTGCCTGGAGCCAGTACCCCGATACCGGCTCAGTGGGCGCGATCAGTAGGGATTAATTAATTAATTATTCATTATTTATTCATTATTATTAGGAGCATTTTGACAGGTCTGATTATGCCAAATTAATAAGGGGCTCATGCCAATTCTTTTGGATATTACTAAATATACATACTGTTATAGCTTGTAGGTACATCTAGATCAAAAAAAAAATGTAATAATATTTTCCAGAATCCATTGGTGTTATTTGGGAAGTTACTTTTGATAACTTATTAACAATTTTCAAATAAAATAAACAGCCTTCTTTTATACTTCCTCGATTAAAAATAACTTTACTTAACTTTAATCACGACGAATAATTTTACTTGTTTAATATAAAACAATAGCTTTTGCCCGCGGTCCCACCCGCATATATACATCAGCCCACGGGAACTCCGTACTTTTTCGACATAAAAATAGCATAATAGTATTAATCCAGAGCTTAAACTAAACTACTACCGTACCAAATTTCATTAAGCCCCGTACAGTGGTTTTCAAGTGAAAGAGTAAAAAACATCAATTCATCCATACAAACTTTCTCATTCATCATAGTAGGTACCTATGTACATGTCCTACTGGACATGCCTAATAAAATTGAACTTACCGGTTCATGTCTCGTCAGCAGAGGCAGAGCTGATGATGACCAGGCTACGCATACTCCGGCAGCAAACGCGCCTATGTTCACTGAAATAAAATGAAAAATTTAATTTTAACCGCCGAAAAAACCGGAGGAGGTTACGCATAACTGTTTACAGTATAGTCCGATTTTCATAATTATTTTTTTGTTGCAATAGGTTTACTTCTAAATTGGTCTCATTGTCACCAAATGGTAGACCTGGTGATGGATTCCATGAGAAATCGAGGGAACTCCTCGAAATTTATATGGACACCATAGTGATTTCCACCTTTTTTAAGTAACCCAGCATATGGCTTTATATCAATAATTTAGATTTTGTGCCAAGATACACCTTGGATCCAAAACCACTGAACAGAACTCCTGAGTCTTTAAAGTTATATGTTTAGGAATTTCAGTGTTGTTTAAAGAACAGCAAGCATATGCTTCTATGCCAATTACAGTAATCATCGTCATCATTACCACCATCATCACACCATACATCTTCATATGATGATCAACAGTTTCTAGACTATTAAGCAACCTTTGTAAGATTTATGATAACTATCCAAACCTATTTTTAAGTATTAAGTATACTAGCCAAAGTAATTATCTTCGTCCAAATAATAATAATGATAGATATAATTTTTATAAAGCTGACTACAACTGCATACTACGTGATCTCAATTGTGTTAACTGGAATATTTTGTTCTCAGAATGTGAATGTGTCGATGACATGGTAACTGAATTATATTGTGTATTAAACAAAGCAATTGAAGAACATATGCCCAAGCATAAAATAGGAAGTAAAAAGACTCCCACCTGGTTTACTAATAATCTTTGCAAGCTCTTAGCAGAAAAAGATCAAATTCGTAGGAAATATCGCAAATTTGGTAACCCTCGAGACAAAATTGAATTTGATCTGCTTGGATCACGTTGCCATAAACTAAATAATGAATGTTACGCTAACTACATAAATCAAATTGAAAGTCAACTACTTAAAAACTCTAAGGCTTTTTGGAGTTTTATTAAAAATAAACGTGGTGGTCATTCCACAATACCCGCAGAATTGCATCTAAATAGTATAGTAGCTAATTCTGGTGTCTGTATCGCGGAACTATTTGCTCAACATTTTCAATTAGTATTTAATACAGCACTTCCGCCTAGCACAATCAATTACAGTTCTCATGATAGTATTATTTCTTGTCAATCTCTTTCATCTTTAAAACTAAAGCAGCGTGACGTTTTAGATAAAATTTAAAAAATTTACAATCATAAAGGGGCCGGACCTGATTCCATTCCTCCAATATTTGTTAAACGCTGTGGACGAGCCCTAACACTACCGTTGACAACTATTTTTAACCGCTCACTAGAAGAAGGAACTTTCCCATGGCAATAGAAAAAGGCTAGAATTGTGCCAGTCTACAAAAAGGGTGACCAATCTGACATATCTAACTATAGGCCCATTTCTATACTCTCCTGCTTTTCCAAATTATTTGAGGCTGCCTTACTTCCTACCATTACTGCGTTCACTGAACTAGACCTAACGGAACATCAGCACGCCGTTTCATTTCAAATCAAAATAATTTTTGTTTGGCTAAGAATTCTAATTTCAAATTAATTTTATTTAAAAAACATGGAATTCTTTTTCCAAAAGTAGTCATTTGTTTATTGATTAGTGTTACATTTTCATCGCATTTCAATTTTTTTCGTCATCATGTATACGTTAAAAATTCGAGTAATTATGGAATATGAGTACCGCCGTGGCAGCAACGCGGCACAAGCGGCACGCAACATCAACGACGTTTACGGAGCTAACACTACAAACCAACGCACCACCTGTTATTCGTATAGGTTCTGAAATAAAGTAAACTTAGTGTGAAAAATCTTTATTGAAAAATAATATTACAATACAATTTTACGGATTCAAAATTGTATTAAAATTATTAATGTCTTGACATCAAGTACTCTGCGAACTCCTCCTGAATTTTTTGTGCAGAAATTGCTCCTCTTCTAGGAATTGAAGTAAGTGGAACGAGACCTGTGGGTGGGTCTTCATTTCGCCACGTTCCAGGGATTAAAACATTGTTGATTATTCGATCAAACGATTCTGGTGGTGAATAAAAACGAGATGAAGTTCTGCTTTTTCTCAAAAAATTATGTAAATATATACATGCCATGGTAACAATTGACGCTTTATCTGGTTGGAGAAGCATAGGCTTTTTAAAGACTCTGAACACTGACGTCATTATACCAAAAACGTTTTCTACGTTGACTCTTGCCATAGATAATTGTCGGTTAAAAATTCTTTTCATACTTTCTTCAGGGTGGTGTCCTGGGTACGGTCTCATGATGTTTTTACTTAATGCGAAAGCACTATCAGCTACACTAAAGACATATGGCACATTTACATTTCTGCCTGGTAGTGGACGGGGATTCGGTAGTTTTAGAGTATTGTCATTCATTTTGTCCCATAATATACTATTCCTTAATACACCACCGTCGCTCATCCTACCTTGGCAACCCACGTCGGCAAACATAAAAAAATAGTCACTGTCTACTAAAGCCAATAGGACAACACTAAAATCTTTTTTGTAGTTGATGTACTCAGACGCACTATGCATAGGTAATTCCAATACAACGTGCTTGCCATCTATAGCTCCCAGGCTATGCGGAAATAGCATTTCAAAGCCAGCTGCTTTGTTTAGCCACTCATTCGTAAATTTCGGCAACTGAAACAGAAATTAATTAGTCTAATTTTAGTATTATGTTTGCAGGAACGGTCGGATTCGAGTATTGAACGGCCTCTATCACGTGAATCGGAATCAAGTAACTGCATGGACTCAAGTACAATAAATTCTGAATCATGTGTATCAAACAATCGAAGTGAGACTCCTGAAAGCCAATCTAATTCTTTTACGATTCCCAAAAGACGGCGTGGAATGCAGGACGTACTAGTAGCAAAAAAACAGATGGACGAGGCGTTTGCATTAATTAAAGAAAGATCCGATAGAGCTTCCCAAGTAGTCAGCGAATGTGATTTATACGGCCAACTTCTTGCTGAAAAGCTAAAGCCACTACATGAAGATCACCGATTGATATTAATGAATGAGATTGATAATTTAGTATTTAAGTACATTATGAAAATCAGGAAAGAGATAAGTTTACCGATACCATATAATGATCAGCTCCCTATTCCAGTTAACCGACAATCTATCTACGTACCTAGATCATCTCAGTCTGAACAATCTTCAGTTACAACACGAGAGTGTGTACTATCTGGGCCATCTACACGGCAATATCCAACAGATACAAACGATATTGTACTAAGATCCCAATCCATTAAACAATATGATATTCCATCAACACCAATACGATATGAAAGAAACATACAAATACAGGCTGAAATTCATCAGACACCGGGGAGATCATTCGATGCTCAAACTGTGTCGGAACAGCCAAATCACATAAAAAATACAAATACTAGCAGCGCATGTGATTACGATGATGATATAACACCATTTAGTATAAACAGTCTACATCAGGATCCAAAAGTGCCTAGGAAAAAGAAAATCAATATCATTTCGGAAACTACTATACTCCCTACACATAACAAAAATATAATTCAAGCAGCATATGAGCGATGCGGTGATATCGTTACTAATGATGATTATAAATACTACCACTTGGATAATTAATAAATGATGATAACAAAAAAACACGAATTTTGTAATAATTATTCTCTGTAACATTTTATCTCTATATTCAGGAATAATAAAGAAATGGTTAAATTAACTGTGTAGTTTGTACTCACCTGCACTTCATCGCGAAGAACTCGAATTAGCGCATTACAAACTTCATAAACAATAGTAGAAACGAGTTGATGAGAAATTTTAAATAGGTATTGCAGACTCATATAGCTATCACCTGTTGCTAGAAACCTTAAAGTCAACGCTAATCGAATTTTTGAAGGAACAGCAGTTCTCCATTTAGTGTCTTTCTTTGAAATTAAAGGAGAAATTTTTTGCAATATTCCTTCAAAATCAGCACAAGACATTCTGCAAAAATTATTGAAGTAGCCTACTGGTCTAGGCATCAAATCTTCTAGCATATTAGTCATGAAATCTCTGAAAATAAAAAAAATAATTGGCTAATTAATCTTTATACATATAATATCCAGAGGTTGATGACTCGACCAAAAACAAGGGAATTAAATAACCTCTGGGATAATATCTAGAGGGAACCTCTAGATATTATCCCAGAGGTCCCTTGTCCCTAAGTCCCTTGTTTTTATTCAGGTCATCGGTTTACAGATCTTGCAAATTAAGAGCGCGCGGCGCCCTTAGTTGTGTGAGTGGCCATATCTGTACAAATTCGCTCGCTACTGACCGCTCCGGCGGGTACGCACAATGACGAAAATGTATATTTACAGTATATTTACAATTACAACTACAAATAAAGGCTACGCGCGCTCGTATTTTGCAAGAACTGTAACTGGAATGTAATTAACTTACCGTGTCCTCTTACGATACAGTGTAGACATCCATTCACGTCTTCTTCTTGGAGATTTCACATTATAACGTAAAGAATGAAATAAAAAAATTAAACGCACTCAAATAAAACAGGTTGACGGCGTCTACAAAATCGTCGTCCAATCTGTCAGCCATCTTTGCAATAACTGTGCCGTAAAACATTTGAAAACAAGTCTGGCAGGCATATTTGAGATCCAACATGCGCACGTCAAAGTTTTCAAAAAGTTTGCTCAAACTTTGAAGCCAATGTCTGGTGCCGGCTTTACAATTATAAGACTAATCCTTAAGGCCCCCGCAGACAGGAGGCCGATCGTTTCAGTTAGAACAACACACACACGGAAAAATCGCATCAGTTCGTTTTGGTTTGCCGCGAGCTACGGTCGTGTTTATTAATTGTAACCTTACTACGCTTGTACACGAAACACGCCTGCATGGCCGCGGCTCTGGCGCGAGAACTGAAGCGATTTGTCACACATGGTCCGTTCAGTCCATCCGTACAGTCCAGAATTAATGTTGTGTACTTTTACAAAGTTTTACTACTAAATTAAGTATTTTTTTCCCTCCTTAGTAGGAATTTAGTTATTAGTTGTGTTTTATTAGGAAAGAGCCAGACAGTAATCATATGCATAATGCCCTAGGTTAGGCACAAAAGAAAAAAACAAAAAAAAAATTACACCTTATCATAATAATACATCGTAGCATTCGTCCGTAAATTTCCTAAAACTACCCGTTTAATTACTATATACGTAATATTTTCTAGTATATTTTAATTTAACGATAAAATTTATAATATAATTCAATAAATAATAAAATTTTAATATAACAAAACCTAAAATGCAGTGGTTTTTTCGGGGCCTTAGGGATACCTAAGACTAGCTTTTTTTATAGTTTTCAGTATTCTTTTAGTACTTTTTAGTAGAAATCTACGCGAGTTTAGTAGTTTTGCAAGAACAGAGCTGGCAACACTGGAACGAATCGCTTCAGCCCATCCGGCCGGCTGATGCGATCTCGAAATTGCACACAGACGATACGATTTTGCATCCGTTCAGGCCGAACTGGGAAAACCGGACCATATATGGGGCCCCTTACACTACTGCACAGCGCATGTGCAGTGTACGACTTATGTCATATGAAACGTGTATCTTTTTGTGTAGTGTGTGTAACGTTTAATTTTGAATAGCTATCTTAAAATGCAGCGCCGCTTATCGTCGCGGTGTGAACTGATCCAACATGTAGGTATACTGTGTATTGTGTTACAGGAACACCGTCCTTTTTCTCTGATACATAATATTGTAATATTGTGTTATTTGTTATTAATTACCTATCCCAGTGGCGATATACTGCGTGGTGATGCCGGACGTGTCCCGCTTGATGTCCGGGACAGTTTCCAGCCGTTTCAACACTTTGGAGTGTCCGTTCTTGTCGTCGGACGACGCGCCTGCTTCCCCCAAGTTGCCGTTACCGTCTTCCACTGAAATTTAAAATGAATAATTACAATACGACTATATTCTGAATGTCTTTCGGGAAACATGTCCATACATCGTCCGACACTGCCATAGGAATACGACGATTATGGAAGCATGTAGTTATATTGTATATAGTAGGTACTATGGATGTTCTGTTCAGATCCAATTTGTTCTACACATAAACAATTACTAAAATTCTTATTCATAAGAGAACTATCCCCGACCACGTAAACGATATGGCCTTGTCACCCGGGGCTATTATTACGAATCTATTGACACCTCATTCATTAAAATCGGATCATTTTAGGCGCTACAGTAGTGTTGCGTGTCAATGTCGTGTTGACAGATGTCACGAGTAAAGCCTATTTACTTAGTAATATTTCACATATTTACAAATGTGTAAGGCTATTCTCAGTCTACAGACTGTAGACGTTATTTATTTATTGTTAGAGATATATCATATGTAATACGTATCTGTGTTAAGCACGAATAAAGGAGAGTATAAGAATTGTTGCTGTATTATTATCATCACCACTCAAGCGCGAGAAGGACATACAAATCAAGAGGTCGGAGCCCGCTACAAGTGGAACAAACCTACGTATGTACATAGAAACCAACCAAAAAAACCATTAGGTACGCTTCGCTTTGCCGTATTCGGGTAGAAGGAACAATATAGTACGTCATACTACCAAATTAAATATCACTTATTTAATATTGATTTCTTAGGTTTACGCGAATATTGTTCCTTTCCAGCAGCCGAAACGTCGGGAAAAAGAAAAGTGTACCGCGACACAATCGGTAAGTGTTTAAAAAAATCACTTATTTAATTTGGTATAATTGGGTTTATCATATTTATTTAAACGTGCAATAAAGATATTGACACATACATTTGATCGAATATACTCCTTTTGTTTACGTTTGGATCAAATTGGATGGGTACATAGTTTACCTATTTATAATTTGTGTTTTACTGTCACTTCAAAGTGGCCATGCACTTAATAGAAAAAGACCGACACACGAGCAGACTACTTTACAGATTCTTCCAGATTACAGATTACAGATTCCACCGCCCTTGGACACCGCAGTCCGCAACACCGGAGGAGTTGCACGAACGCTGTTGATATTTTAAAAATAGCGACAGGTATAGATAGTTCGACTTATTTGTGCCCGCGCCGCTATGCGCTTGTAATTAGACAGCTTTCGTTCGTGTGGCAGTGACGGGAGGGACCCACTCCTCGTACGGGTATGTGTGCGTAACGCATTATAAGTAACCCACACATTCCGGATAATGTAGTCCGAGCCTGAGCTGATAATTGATCTCGTCTGCTAATGCAATAGAGTTGAACATCGAACACACGACTGCAATTTTCAAACTTCGACGCCCGTGAGTTCGATTTTCAGGTCTATTGTATTAGTTTCAGCGCTGCTTTTTTCCGGTCGGAGATATTCCGGATGATGTAGTCTGAGACTTACCTATACACACGCACCCGCGCCTGTGGAGCTTACTGCGTTTATAGGGGCAATTTTTTTGAGATAAAATTGCTCGGCAATACGGATGGATCAATCTGAAGTAATTAGTGGAGCGATGTGGAGCAATTTAAAAATTAGGCAATTGTTTCAGCAAAATGGCTTCTGGATGCTCATAATATATTCCATATGGCTCAATGTCGCTGATACAAATAGCCTTTTTTTTTCAACTGAATTGCTCGTGTATGAATTGCTATGAATTGCTCCTTTCTCAAATTGATGCTTTTTGCCGTTGCCGTAAATTGCTTGATATTACGTCACGTTGCAATTGACGATAATATTGCTAGTCATAATTGATCAATTATTGTTGCCCATGTACCTTAACATAAATTTTGATTAGTAATTATTACTATACAGCGCGACGCGTTGCTTATAGTCGGAAATCATCGTTTCTGTATGAACGATGCAATGTACGAAAAACGACGATTTCCAAAATACATTGGAAAATCCATTCCACTGTATATTGAACTAAACATGTGCAGAAAACTGTTTCTTTCGCGTGTCTTCAAATTCAAATCACACCGAAACTAAAGTAGTTTTGACGTGTAAAGTAACCCAATGTCAACGATGCCTCGATAAGTTATCACTTAAACATAACATACCTACTTGTACGGTAACATATAATATGTTAATCTACTTGACCCTGGCAAGGTTAGTATCTGATTATATGTTGGGTTGGTATCAACATGATCATTATATTATTAGGTGAAATTTCCAATGACACTGGGTATCACCAAAAAAAAAAAATTTTCACATGCCATTCGAACTCGTGCAATGAAACGTGTTTAAACGTGTGTAACGAATAAAGTTCAATTTTGAATAGGTTCTATGTTAAAAATGCAGCGCCGCCTATCGTTGCGATCTGAACTGACCCTAAGATTCATCTACTTAATATTCACACACAATAATAATATTATGATACTTAGAATCACCCATTTGAAAACTTAAGGGTCGTCGGTAGTGCAAGTCTGTTATGTGTGGGCTCAGGACATAATACTGATGTAAAAATCGTATCATGATGATGATATAATGATTTATATTATTATTGCGTGAAGCAAACACTTAGTAGGTACAGTTTTACGAGAATTGTGCGAACGGAGGAGCAAACGCGTTTGTATGTACTAAGGCGGGTCAATAAGTCCGTGACTTTTTGAATTTCTAACCTCCTTACTGAAAAAGCAACACTACTCCTGTCAACAGGCATCTGTCAGTTGACTCCTATCAAAATTTGAACTTGCTGCGTCAGTTAGTTTGTGTTTTACAGCTATCTTTATCAGACTATCCAGTAACTTAAGGAAACAATGGAAAAAAGTGAATTTCGTGTGCTTATTAAGCATTATTTTTTGCGAAAAAAAACCATTACCGAGACCAAGGCTAAGCTTGATAAATACTATGGGGACTCTGCACCATCGATTTCAATGGTAAAAAAGTGGTTACTGAATTTCGTTGTGGCCGTACAAGCACTGAAGATGCCGAACGTCCTGGACGCCCAGTTGAGGTCTCTACACCCGAAACAATCGAAAAAATTCACGATATGGTGTTGGCCGACCGAACATTGAAAGTGCAAGAGATTGTGGAAGCCATAGGCATCTCGCATGGCTCAGCGGTTTCAATTTTGAATGATCACTTGGGCATGAGAAAGTTTTCCGCAAGATGGGTGCCGCGTTTGCTCACAGTCGACCACAAACGCAATCGTGTAACAACTTCACGGGAAGGTTTGGCGTTGTTTAATCACAATATGGAGGAGTTTTTTAACCGTGGACGAAACATGGATCCATCACAATACACCAGAGACCAAACAACAGTCAAAACATTGTGTTTCTAAGGGTGAATCGGCGCCAAAGAAGGCCAAGGTGGTTTGTCAGCCAATAAAGTTATGGCGACTGTTTTTTGGGATGCACGTGGGATAATCCACATTGACTATCTTCAAAAGGGAAGAACAATTAATGGGGAATATTATGCCAACTTATTGGACCACTTCAATGAGGATTTGAAAAAAAACCGACCTCATTTGGCCAAGAAAAAAGTTCTTTTTCACTAAGACAATGCAAGGGTGCACACATGTGCAGTTGCCATGGCAAAAACCTATGAATTGGGCTATGAATTGCTCCCACATCCACCCTATTCTCAAGATTTGGCTCCGAGTGACTACTTCTTGTTCCCAAACCTGAAAAAATGGCTCGGTGGAAAAAGATTTGACTCCAATGATGAAGTCATCTCGCAAACAAAGGCATATTTTGAGGACCTCGACAAATCATATTTTTTGGAAGGGATAAAAAAATTGGAGAAGCGATGGACAAAGTGTATAGAGCTCAAGGGGGACTACGTTGAAAAATAAAATGATTTATTTATCAAAAAATCTGTGTTTTATTCCAAAAGTCACGGACTTATTGACCCGCCCTCGTATATTAACAGTAGGTTTGACACAATTGCCCTTTCTTTCACATTCCATTGCAACTTTATTACTTAATATTTTATTGCGTATCCAAAAAGGCAAAAGGACCCTAAAAAGTTTAAACTTTAAAATTGAATAATGGCAACATCTAATTAATATTAATATAAATAAGAAGTAAAATTGCAAGTAACTATGTGTAATTTCGTTTAATAATTAATCGCCAGTTTAATATTTATTGATATAATAATTAATAATTTATTATACCAATAAAATTGCTTAAGCCTCATCCTATAACAATATGTAATTATTATTGCACATCAACGACGTAACATGTTTACTTTTTTTGATAATTCGGCTTGTATCTATGTCAGTGCCTATCAGCTCTTAGCGCCATCGTGACCTTGACTTTGTAACATACAAAAAATACAAAAAAGTACCTACTTTTAAAAGTAAATCCAAAAAAATGCACTTGTTTAAAAAAACTAAAGAAATAACTAAAGAAAAAAAACGACTTAAATCAGTGGGTAAGGAGACGGACTGACCACTATCGGGGAATAACTGGCGTCTCTTGAAGCCAGGGGTACAAAACCGGTGGTAAAAAAGTAACAAAACACAGTATTTTCCGCGATTTCGCGCTCTAAGGCTGGGGCTACATGGTCCGGAATCCGGCGGGCCTTGGAAAATTAAGAGCACAGAAAATTTAACTTTGGGCTAATGCAATGAAGTTAAAAAAAGTGTCGAATGTCGAGCTGTCATTTATGATATTGACATTTGACTCGACACTTGTGTATTCTATTTTCAGCTCTATCGTATTAGCGCAGAGTTCTATTTTCTATGCTCTGAATTTTCCCCGGCCTTCCAGATTCCGGATCATACAGATTATAGTCCCAGCCTAAGAAAGGAAAGGAACAAACTATAGGACGCGTCCTTAAGGGATGTACTGTAAGTGTAATTAAATCGCGGGTGTACACGGCATATTTTCCGGAATAAAAACATTTAATAAAATATTTCATGTAATGAAATATTTCATTTATGAAGTATCTCGTACGATACGATACTTGTAAAAAATGTATAGTTGTTTTACACACCTACGAATTGTGTCGCGGTTCACTTTTTTTACATATTTATAGTTCTTACATATTGATTTTTGGCGAGTTACATAACATAACACTATGCTGCCAACTTACAACCACTGACAAGACTCTCATTTCACGAAATCCACACAGATATCAAAAAGGAAACATACTTTTCCACTGTATTTTGATGAATTATTTAAGACGCGAGCAGGCCAAACCGAGACAAATTTTTAGGATGGGTCTATAAGATCCGGAATCCTGAGGACCTGAGAAAATTCAGAGCACTAAAATTAGAACTCTGCCATAATATAATAAAGTTGAAAATGGAAGTGTCGAGTGTCGAGCTATCCTATTATATGACATTGACAAAATATGACACTTGTGTGTTCGATTTTCGGCTCGATTGTAATAGCGCAGAGTTCTATTTTCAGTGGTCTGAATTTTCCCCGGCGCCGCCGGATTACAGATCATATAGTCCCAGCCTAAGTCGTAATCAGCACGACGGTTCGGTCGTCCGCATTCGAAACCGCACAGTCCGATCCGCGGTCCGAACTGTACGTTTAATCGCTATTGTACACTGTACACAGAACTGTGTGCACAGGCGATGCGGGCCCGCTATTTACCACAAGTGATACGGGTATTTAATCAACATACGAAACCGTACAGAAATCGGGATGCACCACACCAAAGACTTTGTGTAAAGCGAATCCTTCTAACTATAGGTGTAGCAATTTGGTTTGCGCAAAACAAGAATCAAGTCACACCAAAACGGAATGGTATGGGACATGGCACTAAAATAAACTAATGGCATTAAAAATTTAACTTGTGTCGGACCAGTTAGCGCCACAATCCTGAATCGCGCTATCGAAGTTTTCTAAGTTCGGCGCTATATATACAACACCTGAAATGCCTATAAGTGGGCCTTGGCCTGACCGAGCACACCACCTCGCTCGGTCGGAGATGACCCTTTAGGGCATCCACTCTCCCACATTGGTGACCCCGACGTGTGTGTGGCGGACAATATTAACGCTACAAACTTTATTCTCAACACAAGAATATTCATTGTCAAAGTTCGAATGAAAAGTGGCACATCGCTGCACAGCGCATGTGCTGTGTATGACTGATGTCACATGAAACGTGTTAGGTGTATGTTTTAGTCATTTTTAGTGTAGTGAAGAAAGTTTTTTTGAATAGATATCTGAAAAATGCAGTGACATGTCGCATACCGTTACGTTTCGGTGTGAATTGACCCTTGTTTTACGCATATCCAGTTGCTGCACTACCTATAGTTAGAAGGATCCGCGGTATGTCCCCTACGACTCTCTTTTGTCGATCAATAAACGAGCTGATGATAATTCAAACGACAAACTTACAACACCCCTCTTTTTGCGTCTGGTTTTAAAAAGTTCTGAGAATAGGTCGTAGGTTATGTTTTACCGTGCCTTTTCGTTCCTATGGTTCAGTTCACACCTAAACGAGTCATGCCGCTACATTTTTAAAATAGTGGTAAGAAAATTGAACTTTATCCAGTATGCACAAAAATATTAATTGTAAGAGCGGCGCCGCGCTATGCAGAGCGGCGCAGTTTGACATTCGAACTCTTGCAATTAAACGTGTATCTTATTATGTAGTATATAAAGTTCAATTTTGAATTGCTTATCTTAAAAATACAGCGCCGTGTCACTTCTCGGTTTCGTTCACAACTCGTTTCGGTTTGAACTGTAGGCCTAAAATAAATAAAATAAATAAATAAAAAAAGGCCTAAAATAAACATATTTTGAACGCGGTGTAATTTTTAACGTTACGACAACGTTATCGAATGAGAATTGTATGAATATAACGTTACGTTTACGCCGCTGTCAAATGTTCCTGCTAGGCCCCCTGACTCTACTACGTAAAAGTTAAGTAAAACAATGGTTAAATTCAAAATCCTCGACTAACAATGAATTTAAGGCAAGTGGTACAACTACAAAAAGCGTGCTATTTTATGTTTTCTCCAAAACTCCCTAGGAACTTTCAGTAACGCTTCTACCACTTTACAGAATGGACTGACTTGACTGCACTGACTATATAATTGGACTATGACTAGACTTTGGACTCGACGATTTAGAAATACGGTGTTGAAAATTCAAACGAAAATTCTATTTCCTGCCTTAACATGACACTGGCAAACGGTTATAAGCCGACGCCATTTATTTAAATTAAAAAAAAAACCACCCGACCGCAACCCTCTAAATCTTATTAATCCCGAAACTTGCATTAGTTTACAACTTTTGCATTAATTAGAATATTTGATCGGAGTTGCGCGCCCCTGCCTAGATAACCTTTCAACCGAGACGCCTCAGCTGAAACTTGCCATATCTTTACAATTCATTTCTACACAAGGAAGAGTCGCCTTTATCGCTTTGGTCTTTAGAGTTAAGATTGCTGTGAAATTATTGTGTATAAGTTGCGGCCCGCGACTTCGTTTGCGTAGAAGTAACGGAAACGGAACTCTTTTTTTAAACGGAACTTTAAGTGCTTCTTTATGTTCAGTTTTTCTATATTCCGTCAAGAAATTTCCATTCATTAATTCGTAAGATAAAAGTAGCCTTAGTTACTCCTTATAACATCAGCTATGTGCCGGTAAAAGTCCCGGGAAAATCGGTCCAGCCGTATCGGATATTAGCCAAACAAAAAACATTGTTTTATTGTGAATACCGTATTTATTACCTTCATATGCATGTAGTGAAAAGCTATTGATTTAAAATTACAAACAGACACTTCAATAATTTGTTTGTATGTATGTACGAGTATATGGTATAGCTATGTATGGATGCCACAGTCTAGCATGCGCGCCATTCATGATTGAAGTGAAACATGTAAACACAACCCTTGAGACATAGATACTGTATTTCCTTACACCTAACCTTGATATATGGCGATAATACTATACCTACCTAGCGGCTATCTAGATTGTAGATACTTTATAAAAATGTAGCAGCCTTAGATATATGGGTCAAATTCCACCCTAACGTAAGTATACATGACGTAGCGCTGGATTTTTAAGATAGCTATTCAAAATTGAACTTTATTCATATGAAGTATGAAATATTAGGGAAATTTCTGACGAAGACGCGGCGCGACTATTTTATTTTAGTTATTTCCATAGTAGAAAGTCTTACGGCATCCCTTTATGGGGAAAAATGCCGTCGACATTAATACAATATTTGTGCTGCAGAAGCGAGCAATACGTTCAATTTCCAAAATTTAGATAATAATTTAGATATTTTAACTAGTTATTACAGTTATATAGAATACATATTTTTTAGTAATAAACATACTTCCAATTCAAAGTTTTAATATAATATTTACAAAATGTCCGCTTTTGAATCTCTGAGAGAAAAGCTTAAAGAAATAGGTTATTCTCTCCGTCGCTTCTCAGTACATTTTGGATAATGTATTATATGTTAGAAAGATTATTAGTAATTTTAAAACTAAAAGCGACAATCACTGTAGAAACACAAGACATAAGCACAAGCTAGATATACTGGTGATCAGACTAAGTAAAGTAAGCAAATCCTTTAAAGGTCAACGTATACGCCTATACAATAGAATCTGAAATACAGTCCCTTAAAAGTTTAGGCCAGTTATCAATAGAAGCACGCACTCTTTCCATGGGAATATTCTTCACTGCCAATCGTACGGATTGTTTTAGGGACAAGAATGTAGTGAATTGAAATCTTGATACACTTGTGCCGATGTTTTGATACCTTTTTCACAAAAGTATGGCTCAGTCACTTCTTCATAGCTAATACCCCACCAAACCATCACTGAAGTCGGATAGTGCCCACGTTGCACTCTGTCGACAAATTGGGAAGCTTCCTTAGAGCATTGAGCGTAATTACAGTCAGTCATTTTGTTTGTTAAAATGTTGCTCAATTGTAAAAAAATTCTCATCCGTAAACAAAATTTTTCTGTGACCTCCCTTTGCGTATCGCTTCAGTAGTTGTTTCAATTTTACGACCATATCCTTTTTTAAATTATCAGTTAAGAAATGACCAGTACGTCTCTTATAGACTGCAAGTCCTAAGTCATCTTTTCAAATACGCGACATGGTTCTAGGCTCCCGAGATAAAATTTTTTGCTTTCGGACAGGATTTCTTCGAATTCTTTCCCTTACTGCTTTGACCACCTTTTTCGTACGAACACTACGTGGACGGCCAGATCTTTTTCTGTCACAAACAGAGGAGGTCTCATTGTACCTATTAATAGCCCGGTACACAAACATTTCACTAATACCAAGCGTATGGAGAGTTTTAAAAATTGCATTTGGCTCAAATCTATTTTGTGTAATACAATCACAGCGATTTGGTTCTCTTTATCACCCCACTCCATTTTAATTTCGCAAAATATTGTACAATGTATTGGCGCGAAAATGAAAAAACACAATGAACAATCATATAAAAATGACAGATTTCAAATTCAAATGTAATATTTTGTTTATTTTTAATTGTACTTAACAGTATTTATGGCCAGACTAAGTATATACAACATTTTTTTAAAAATATCAATTTTCCATCTTTTTGCTAAAAGATGGCCCCGTGCGAGTTTCTTACGCCGGCTCTTCTCGCCGGGCTAGTTCCTTAACCGGTGGCAGGCATCATGTACACCGACGTTCAGAAAGTGTATAATAATACCAATTTTGAATAAAAAATTTTGACTTTGACTTTGATTTATTAATTACACAAGAAGAAACACGTTTCATTGTAAGAGTTCGAATGTCAGGTTGCACCGTATGTGCAATGTATATTTTTGTGTAGTGATCAAAATTCTATTTTGCATAGATATCTTAAAAATGCAGCGCCGCGTATGTTCGCGGTGTGGACTGACCCTTAGTCCGAATTTCACCAGCGCCTGTTAATCTTTTGTGTAAATAGCATGCCTTCTCTTTAATTTGTACGAAGAACGAGAGAGATAACATGATATTTAATCGATTAACTTTAACAGGCGTTGGTGAAATACTCTAGTTGACTGATGTTTTGAAATTGCATAAATGAATAGTACTCTAAAATATCATAGTCACTTCTCAGGAGAATCAGTATATTTAAAATCAATACTTTCAAAGGTAGTACAGAATATTGCAAGTCTCGAGAAATCGCTCCATAGACTGACGTCACGCGCTCCTGCTGTTGTATGAAATATAAAGGTGGCAAAAACAGATTTGCTAATATCTCACAAATTATTGCGCTTATTCATAATTTCAGAACCAGAAAAATGCGAGTGGAAAATAAGGTTGCATGTATTTAAACGGGCGACTACAAATCCTAGCTTTATCTGTTATCTGTTCTATTGGAAATGACACTTATGGCCTTACTATTTTTATTTTTTTTTATTGCCTTATTAGGTCCTTACATATTATGAAATTGGCATTTTGTCGTACTGGCCACTTTGATCTCAAATATGAAGGGTACAGGGGAAAAAGGATCATTGTCAAAAGTGAATCATTGTGAGAAAATGGAAAAAACTTAATTAACTTTGCATCATTATTTATTAAACAATTTACTACAGCAGCAATTAAAACTGTTTATTATAGTATATATTATAATTTAGTTTTGAATTCTTTATTATTTATTTACTTGTAATTAACTTAAGGATAAAGAAAATTTAGAAAATATTACTTGTAACAAAGATCATAGTCAACTGACATTGATCTTTCTTTCCAAGTTTAGTATTTATTTATTTTAATTGTAGCACAATTTAATCAAAATATTTTAGCTATTTGTAATAAATATATTATAATTACTGACAATTTAGAAGATAATATTTAAATTAGCTTAAGAAATAAACACGTAAAAAAGATCATAGTCAATGACTTTGATCCTTATAACATGTACACATACGTCATGCTCCAAAATGACCGATAAAAGTAATGTTATTTTTTAGCTAACTGGGCATAAAAAAGTTGTGCTTCAGGTTTGCAAAACTTTTTTAAACATTGCAAGTTGTCATACTTTTCTTTAGATATTTTTCGTCGAAATTTTTCTAAGTGTTTTCGCCTTCCACACCCTATAACAGTTAGTAAATATAGTAGTACTAGTACTCTGACCCTCTAATTGCATAACTCTAATTAAATACCGCGAAAACCAAATGTACGAAATAACAGACAGCCACTGACAGCCAGCTGTGAAACTAAAAAAGATCAATGCCCATAGACAATGATCTTTCTTTCTGCAACTAGGGTGACATTGATCTTTCTATGATACAGCCATACAATCTTTTTTTGAGTCCCTTGTGCACGATGATCGTTTTAAGCGTTTTTCGTTAATATGGACAGAAAGGTTTTTCATTTTGCACTAGATGGCATTATTAGTTTGTTTTTATCGAAAAGTTGACAATGATCCTTCTTCCCCTGTACCCTTCATATATCTTCTTTGCTTAGGAATTCAAATTTATACCGCTATTTACTCATGCATATGTGTTTCGAAAACCGTAATTCGTTTGTTTTTTCCTCTTTTGGTTTTTTCTTTGCGTCACTCTGTTTACAAAATGGAAAACTTGAAATATCGTATTATTTTCGAGTACGAGTTCCACCGTGGCACCAGTGCTGCAGAAACGGCTCGAAGGATTAATGATACGATTAATGACGGCGATGTCGCAAAAGAAAACACTGGAAATTTCCATATGCAGAACAAGCCCCGTGGACGGCCGGAGACCAAAGTTGATAATAAAGAATTGAAGGATATTGTGGATGCGCAATGCGCATCCATCGCAAACCACGTCCGAGTTAGCTGCAGGCTGCGGTGTTAGTGATAAAACTATTTTAATCCACTTGAAGCAAATTCGGAAGGTGAAACAGCTTGAATGATGGGTACCTCATGAATTGAGTGCAGCAAACCGACAAACGCGCGTCGACTGCTGCGTTACATTACTCAACCGGCACAATAATGAAGGGATTTTAAATCGAATCATTACCTGTGATGAAAAGTGGATCCTGTACGATAATCGGAAATGCTCATCGCAATGGCTGAACCTTGGCGAACCAGCTAAAGCCTACCCCAAGCGAAAATTGACTCAAAAAAAGATACTTGTGAGCGTTTAGTGCACTAGTGCCGGTTTCGTTCACTACAGCATTCTTAAATCTGGCCAGACGATTACGGCAGATGTCTATTGCCAGCAACTGCAAATCATGATAGAAAAGCTAGCTGCTAAACAACCGAGGTTGATCATTCGCTCTAGGCCACTGCTGCTTCAGGACAACGCTAGACCACACACTGCACAACAGACGGATACCAAATTAGAAGAGCTTCAATTGGAATGTCTAAGACGTCCACGTACTCCCCGGACCTTGCTCCAACAGATTACCATTTTTTTTTTAATTTGGATAACTTCTTGAATGGGAAAAAATTCAACTCCGATGGGGCAGTCCAAAGCGCCTTCAAAGATTTTATTGATTCCTGTCCGAATGGTTTTTTTTTTGTAAAGGAATCAATGAACTACCTATGAGATGGCAAAAGTGTACAGATATCAATGGTATATACTTTGATTAAATAAATATATTATGTTTAAAAAAAAAAAACCGACTTTATGTTTCTCTTTTACAAAACGCCAATTTCATATGTAATGACCTAATATTAATTATTATAATATTATTTCGCTATCTTTATTACTATAATTAATAGGGCCAAAGACACGCCTCCAAATCACGCCATTCTCTAAATACGAGCGATAACATATTTGTAGGCAAAACATAAATTATAATTAGATAAATTGTATAAAAGAAAACGGTCACTTGACTGAAATTATATTCAGTCAACTAATCGTTTTCCTATATACAAATTATTTTTGAATATATTTTTTAAGCATTGGAAAAGAAAGAATTCTCCAAAATTCACTCCTCTGGTCTCTTAATACGGACGCTCAAACGGTGAAGGGAAACTGGGTGTTTTAGCTAAAAAGCATATTATACATCAAAGTCTTATGGGCCCACTCACGAGCGATCGATCTTTACGATCGGCGATCATGTATGATCTTATGTCTCCGGCACGCCTACTAAACTGTGTAAAATGCACTCCAATCGAGATGCCAGATCGGTCCGTCGGCCCGCGTATTTACACGTTCAGTTCGGAGCGCGGGTTGGGACGTGCTTTTTTCCGCGGTCGGAGCTGCATGTTTGACGGGCGCCAATTTCTCAATCTCTTACAAAGTGTTATCAGTTCTCTTGACTCGCGGTTCACGGACTTTGTGTCTCTGTCACCAAATGTTCTAGTTTTATGTTCTACCCAAAGATTTCAAAACTAAGGATGGGCCATGACGCACTTTTGCCAGAACAAATCTTCATAGAAGAAAAAGTTGCGCCATCTTGATTGCACCATATCTCAAATGTCAGCCATCTTCATTTCATCATACCTCAAATATCAAAATGGCCCCAAACAACCCCAAAAGTCCACCTAGAGCCAAATGTCTGCCAATGTCTACACCTAAATGGTGGGGTCAAGTCATAGCCTCGACATGCCTCGTCTTTAATCTGGGGGCACGGCAGTGCCCCCGCCAAGACAAGCGAAGCGCAAGGGCACTACCAGACCACCTTTTCTCGAAGCGTTTCTTCTATATTTTGAACCCTCATTCAATTTCATTTATCTGGTATAATCCACTACAAACCCAACTGGTTTGGATTATACCAGACAAATTAAATTTTCAGGTTCAATTTTTATGTTCCCAGTAGCGAACTTGTTAAACATGTAAAGTTTTTATTGCATAGGTCTATATTCTTTAGATTTTATTTGATATCTATAAACCCCTGATTTCGTCACTGACTCACTGATGATCAACACAATTATATGGTATGTCCTAGAAATCTGAAATTTGGTAATTAAGCATGTGCAAGCACACAACCAACACAAAAATTATCAAAATTGAAACTTTGATCCACCAACCCCTTAAACTAGAGGGGGTCTCATACAAACTTTGTATGAGACTTCCGCAAATTTTGACACTAGAGCTCTGAAAATTATTGTAGGGGCCTGTGTTATAATTAATAACAATAAAATGTAATAAAATAACCATGCTACGCTTTATTTACAACAAAAAAACACAATAAGTATTTTTAATCTTTATCGACATATTTTAATGTTCTTCATCTTAAATAGTATTGTGCGAACGTCCCTTTAATAATTTTACTGTTACTTTATGTAAAATTCGCCGTTGAAATTACTATGGAATACTCGGGAAATATTTATTTCAATATTTCAATATTACGTTAATTACTTAGTTTTCAATCCAAGCGACATAACTAACATAGTTCATAATATACACGACAGATGGCGCTTTTAACCAAACTTAAAAAATATTATGATTTTATCATCAAAACGATTATTAATTAATTTAAAAGAATAATAATGTTTCATAACAACATGTTATAATATTAGGCCATAAAGCAGTTATATACCTATTCATTTTTAGGTTTTGTAAATAAAAAGCGGAATATAATAAACGACTTAATCCACTAATTAGAAGCTTCTATAGTAAATTAGACATCTAGTCAAAAGCGCCATCGGCTCAGTGCTAACCGCGTTGGCTCTCAATCCGGAGGTCGCGGGTTGGAATCCCGTCCAACAAAAACAACAAAGGGAACAAAAAAGTTTTCTTAGTTATATAGGTCATAGTTGTGTATTAAATAATATATGTAATATATATATATTAAAAATCTTAAATATAAGTATAAAAGTATTAAATACATTTCCGTTGTCTGGTACCCGTAACACATGTTTCAGAACTTATCACGGGACCAGATTGACGTGATGTGGAAGCGTTCATAAATATTATTATTATTATCATCTACGTCCTCTTGTGGGCAGGATTATGAGCACTCTCTACAGTGACTAATTTGCAGTGTTCTCCATAAAAATATTGACTTTAGTAGTATTTAAGCTCAACAATCAGCTATAGTCGAAGAGCCAAGAATCACCCTTTTATGTCACGTATTATAAATAGGAAGCCAACAAAGAAAAAAGGCAAAGATAGAAAGTGGGCAGTAAAAAGGCACCTCTGTTGTGCACAAAACATACCCTAAAAAAGAAAATAAAAATATTGACATAACAACTTACAAAAAGAAGTGAAATCTCACCATTTTCATGTAAAGTAATGCCAAGTCTCGCTGTCAAAATGTTATCACATCTCATGTAAAACCAAGACATGAAACAAGAATGGTATAACAGAGAAACACTCAATAAATGTTTCACCTTACGCCCAAGCGAATGTGGCGAAATGGTCAGGCCACATATTTTGACTAAGGTGAAGAGTTTGTGAAGTTAGGTTTGTAGAGTTAGGGCGTGTAGAGTCCTGCTGTTATCGCCTGAGGCGGATCCGGCGGCCCAGCAGCATAGCGGAGGAGGAGGCACCTTGGGGTTTTAGTACGGTAGCCCCGGGTGCGATCCTCACGCCCGGGAGAGTCCCACATACCCCGGTGGCTATCCCCAGTCCGCCGGGGATCCATAAAGGATTTCCCCAAGTTAAAAAAAAAAAACAAAAAAAAGGGTATGTAGAGTCAGAAGCTTGGTAACTTTTTGACAGTGCGAGTGTATCATGATATCGTCTTGGCATTACTTTACTTGAAACTGTTTTGGTGGAATATAATATTATACGTTCTACCTAAATTTCACTACAATAAAACCTATAAAATCAAACTTCTGCACTTAAGTACCTACTTCTATTCTTAGTTCTTACAAAAGACATCGGAGGTCAGGAACATACATAATTTTTTATTGACATTTCGAAAAGTACTTAATAAGCCAGGGCCTTTGGTCGAGATGCATTCGATAATTTCGACGGCGAGGTTCGAAAACATAGTGTATGGGATTTGACATAAGACATCGCAAGCGACATATCACTTAGCGATGACTCATGTCAAATCCCTTAACATTTTTGATTTCGAACTTCGCCATCGAAATTAACGAATGCATCTTGACTAAAGGCTCAGGAAATATTGTCCTTGCAATGGCATATCTACGATCAACCGTTTACGAAATACAGTCATCAGAAAAGTGAGATCGTTGGAGAGCATTAAAAACGGTTTATACAAAAACGAATGCACGAAAATTTTAACCCCATATAAGGAAGAAACGAACGTTTTAAGCACCATAGTATAATTGCCGTAGTCGCGACGCGACACGACACGAGATCAACGTGACGCGTCGATAAATCTACGGGTGTGACTTATTTGTTGGTGCGCATAATATCTCGCGTGAGCCGTGGTGCGTCGCGTCTTTGTTGCAAGGGATACAGAGACAAAGCAGAGAATAAGCTCACCTTTCTCCGTGAAGGCCGCCAGCAGCTGCAGTAGAACTTTCATGGCGATCTCAATGTGACTGACCCAGTGACCGCTGACCGTCTGCGCCCTATCGCTTCCTGTCGATAGACACACATCGACATACCATACAGGGACGTTTATAATATAAATTGGTTACTTTTTATGGAAGAAAAAGCAGTTACTAGTATTCTTCCAAACTTTAAGGCAAGCGTGTAGGAGTTGTCAGATAATGTAAGCTGGCCTATAATAATATAATTAGTGCTGCTTTAATGCCCGGTTTCTGAGGCTTTTTGGCGGCAGTTTATCTATTCAATCGCGCTTTTCGTTGGTTAACGCGGTCAGCGTCATCTTCTGCACATTTGCTTTGGAATTGTCATTCCCCGTATTTTTATTTTTTTATTTGGAGTGAGACCTCCTCAGAAATTGTACGCCAATGCCGACACTATACTGATAATATGGCCAGACTGATATATTGGTAAAATAGCACAATGTAAAATCGATGTAGTTATTATATCGGGTCATTAGTTCAAATGAAATAATTAAATCCAGAAATAAAGTTGAACTGATTGAGTTGATTGTGAACAATCTTCTTATAAGTGTCGGATAACTTATTCGGATGTTTTGTCGCTGCAGCTTACTTTATATTGAGCGATAGTGACAGAACATACAATTAAGCTATCTGACAATTATAAGGCGAGTGATTGTGCCCTAAGAGTTAGTAATTAAAAAATCTAGCACGTGTTAACACGCAACAGATAACTCAAATTCAAATTCTTTTTTCGCACCCACACATAAAATATATACAAAAAGATTATAAATACATAATTAAATAATATATACCACATCGATCTAATCCCGTGCTAAGTAGAAATTGTGTTACGGGTATCAAACAACGGATATACATTTTAAAAAATACACACATAATTTTATATTAATAACAATATAGGCACAAAATAATAATATTATACATAATTATATTAATACATATTATATTATTATAACTATATAACAATATACATAATATACTATTCTAAGACTATAATCTACTGCACTCACACTCACTAACACACATGTTTGTCACGTATAGCCGGCGACGTGATGCGCGCTTCATTAGGGAGCCTCCCCCTAAACCTTTGGTAGACCACGTCCGTCGGCCAGAGTTCCTCCACCTCAAAGGTCGGTAGAAGATGCGTTGGTACTCTCACCACAAAGGAAATAAAGTTAACCTTGTGGCGAGACTCCAAGCGATCGACCCTTAAAATAAAAAACGGCTTCTTCCGGATGTAGTCCACGACGTCCTCGACTTTCGTGTACCAGCGCATGCGGGACATGTACAGCGGCGTTGTGGGTACCTCACACCGCAGACACTCCTCGGGTCCGCTGGGTGCGGTGCCGCGGTGGTTGCGGACGGCGGGCTTCCTCTTCCTTCTTCCCTCCACCAGTGTGAAGCCCTCCTCATCGCATCTCCTGCATTCACCCCCCCGGTCTTCAATCCGCGGGGACAGCGCGGGGCAAACAGTGATGCTTGCATATTTTTTCGGCTGAGTCAGTGGACTCAGTTTCGACTCGACCGCAAGCGGCGAGCTGACTGACCCGTACGATTTCGCTGACATGCAAAACGATGAATCAAACTGCGCTCCGCGACGCATGTTTACCGAGTCTAACGGATGCTCGGGTGATCTACATAATGAATTATTACTTTTTAATTATAATAATTCACTACGCAACTCACTGACGGTAGATTCCGAGGCATTCAATCTTCCTCGCATCTCGTCCAGCTCTGCCTTCATGATGTTGAACTTGTTCAGCAGGCTGGAGACGTTGACGTTATCCGCGGAAACCGCCGGCAGTCTGTGTAGCTCTTTAGCCACAAATACAGGCTTGTCCGCTGGATTCGTCCGCTTGTGCAGGGAGATGATGTCCTGCAAGCTTCCGTCGCTCCCATCTCTCCTCCGAGACGTAATCTGCGCGGTCTTACCGAGCGCTTCGCACAGTATCAGCTTGCCCTTGCAGATCTCCTCGCTGGTGTAGGTCGACTTGCAGACCTGCACGATGCTGTCCTCGTCGATGGCGTTGATGACGTGTTGTATGAACGCCAGCAGCTCGTTAGCTACGAGCGGCATGATGACGTGATACGGCTGTGAGCCGTGCGACTCGCGAAATATTAATTGTTAATTAATATTTGCTACGTCATGTGTCGTAAAGCGGAGCACAGAAGTGACACTTACAATTTAAGTTTTTAATTAACTTACATAAAAAAATGTATAAAAGTCTCGGTCACTTGTCCACTGTAATTATTATTATTATGTACTATCTGCAAAGTTCCTGCTCGACAAGTTTCTGAAAAATTTCCTCTGCACGGGGACGCCTCAAAAAATAATAAGCACATAGGAAATAACAGCATGATTGGTTAACGCACACATCGTCGACTGTGTGTGTGCTCGACCGTAAAAATGATTAGTTGTAAGGTCGTGTTCGTCGGCGCACTTTTTGGCGCAGGCGCTGTGGCATCAACGAAACTTAGTACTAATTAATAAGAAAGGTTACCTGGCAAGTTGTAAACAAATTTGAAATTTGTTTATAAATTGACAGGTAACCAAAAACAAACGTTTTTAATTGGTATTTGACAGCGCATGCGCTAACAAATATGCCAGAGAACACGGCCAAAGCTCAGGGGGTCTAGCAGGAACATTTGACAGCGGCGTAAACGTAGCGATATCGAATTAAATATGTACGGGCGCTGTCATGATTTTGACAGATTTTCTTATAATTCTCATTCGATAATGTTACGTTTACGCCGCAAATCTTCCTGCTAGGCCCATTGATCTGCCGATCGACAACGCGCTGATTTTTTCCCGCTTTCCTATTTCTGACCCTCGAGCTTTATACCGGACTTGCTGAAATCATCTGTTTTGCATTTTAATGTACTTCTGATTGCTTTACTGCTTATGCGTGTGAACTGGACAGGAACCTCACAAGGGAGAAACGCATCAAAATTCTCGTCATGCACCAACAAGGGCACAGCATCGCAAACATATCACGGGAATTGAATGCCACGGTTAGTCATACTATTTTATTAAATTTAAAAAATACGGTAATACTAAAAAATACGGTAAATAGTCACTAGCTGTTGCCCGCGGCTCCGCCCGCGTGAATACAGTATCCCACGGGAAAACGGTACTTTTTCGGGATAAAAAGTATCGTATATTTTAATCCAGAGCTTAAGCTACTACCATACCAGGTTTCATCTAAATCCTATGAGTAGTTTTTGCGTGAAAAGGTAATGAACATCCATCTATACACCCACCCTTCCATCCATCCATCCTCACAAACTTTCACATTTATAATATTAGTAGGACAGTAGGATGTTTAGTGACTAGGTAATATAATATTATATAAATTATTATAATAATAATATTGTTTTCAAAATATAAATGAATGAGTAATTAAAAATGCAAAATAAAAATATTATCATCGCATCGATTGCAAACGACTTTGAAGCCGGTTTTTACGCGTAAGTATGTGTGCGTGATGAGTCGTGTCATCATGTTTCATGGCTGCCAAGCAATTTCAGCTTTATGCCTGGTCGAGCGGAAACTTTGTCGATAGTAAGAAAAAAAGAAAGAAAGAAAGCAAGAAAAAATTATTTTCAGTTCACAAAAGACACAAATATAACACGACATAAGATAGGAAGATATAAAAGAGAATAACAAATTGAGACATGCACAAAAATTCAGAAGAAAAGCTTAGAAAATTCGCAAGAAGATTGATTTGTGCGTTTGGCAGTACTTATAAATGCGAACAGTTCTTTTCATTGATGAAAGTTAATAAATCAACACATCGTACAAGACTGACTGACAATAATTTGGAAAATTCTTTACGAATACGTTTACGTACACTGTATCAGTGAAATTAATCCAAATATCGATGGATTAGTTTCCCAAATTCAAGCTCAAGTGTCTCATTGATTTCGGTGTATTTAACTTTCGTAGTTTGTAACAATTGCAAATTTAACGATTTAATTATAATGTACCTTTCTTTTTAATTTCAATTTGTTATTTTAATTAATTGTACTATAATAACATTGTAGTATTATTTGATGTCTAATATCTATCGCAAAAAATATTATTACTACTTTAAAATGCAGTAAGTACTGTTAAACGCGGCCCGCGAACGTATTTGCACGCTAAAGTTTGGCCCTCAACATGTCAAAGGTTGCCCATACCTGTTGTGTATAGACACGCGCATACATGACACCGGTTTTCAACTGAACCGTGAAGTGTAGTGAGCCACGGACATCATTAAACTTTCTCCATAACATCAAGCATCGTAATATACTACCTATATATAAACACATACACCCATACATACATATATATGCATATATACACATACACATATATACATAATATAATATGATCATAGTAGACTATACATAAACATACAAAAGTAAAAAAATACTATACTATACTTAAAGTACTTAAACAACGGAAAGAGACAACATTACATAACGTCAAAAGTTGAAGCAAGATAAAAAACATTTCCTGCAGTTAAGTGTAAATTCACAAAGTGTTTCCTTTGTCGATAGTAGAATCCGACACCACTGAAATGTGTTTGAATAGAAAGTTATCGTCATGGTAAGATAGCTACATCGCATCATTTGCCAAAAACTACGTCCATTCGGCTAAATACATTTTTCAAATATATGGAACCGTTCTTCATAAAGTTAAGCTGTTATGTAAGAATTGTTAGTAGCTTCCTACAGATGGCGTTATATGAAAAAAACTTGTCGAGACGCGTGACGTTACATGAACTTGAAATTTCGCTCTCAGCGCCGCTAAAGAGGTTACATTATAAAAAAAAATATTTACAAACCCAAATGTATCGATACAATTGAAACAATTGTAAAAAAGTATAACCGCTTGACCAATTTGTTCCTATGCATTTCTGTATTTCTATCTGAATTATTTTCTTGTTTTGTTTTTTTTAGACCCCTTTTTTACGGGTTGGGTTATAGTTTTTTAAATTTATTTTTTTATTTCGTATTTTTTCGTTTCCCAATCGAACATATTTTTGGAATAATATTGATAAGTTATGAAAACACTTAAAATTAATAATACCTTCTTCGGGAGCGCGGAGCGAGACAATTTTTTTTTCTAGATTAAACGATAACCAAGAAACGAAATTGAGATTAAGATCTTAATAATTCAACACCAAAATTTCTCTTACACAACGATACTTCGATTCAGAAAAATGTAAGACCCGTATAGTGGCACCTGTCGAACGAATATGTAATAAAAGTGCTAATAATTTACTTCATCTGCAATTTCTATTTCAAAACGGATGAATCGATTTACCGATTTTAATCAAGTTTTTTTTTTGTTTGAAAGCTGACATGATCGAGAGTGTTTTAGTTATAATTCATCATCATCAGCTCGTTATCTGCGTAACAATTCAGGGGTTATTTGAATTTTTATTTTGTTATTTATTGTCTATAATAAATTATATTTACAAAAAAAATATGTATTATGAAGGTACAATAATATATATTATTATATAAATTATATATTTATAGTCCTGTATTACGTAATGTTCGAAAATTGGACAACTGGGTTGTACAAATTGGACGACCGCATTTAAAACGTGTATTTTGACATATTTGTGCAAGCACATGAAAATTATGTAACATATATATACATATCTGTGAGGTGCTTGCCAAGACTATTATTTTGATACTAAACACGTGATGATTATCTCGGTTTAATTTTTTTAGATGTTACAATCTGAGGTCTCATTTTCGAAACGCAACATTTTGATAAAAAAAATAGCCTATCCGCGGCATCATTACGAATATATTTACACCTCATTTATTAAAATCGGACCAGTAGATTAGACGCTACGACGGGACAAACATACATGCATACATACGTACATAGACTGACATAATCATTACCCTTCCTTTTGGCTTCGCCGTAGTCGGGTAAAAAGGACCCACAGAGAAATATTTTTTTTATTAATAATATAATCATTAATTATAGCGATAGTGTGTAATTTATAATTGCTGTCAACAGATGTTATAGGTGGGAGCTGCATTTAGATAAAGCGGCCAAGTGCGAGTCGGACTGGCGCACGAAGTTCCGTACCATCCTACTACTAATATTATAAATGTGAAAGTTTGTGAGGATGGATGGATGTAAGGATGGATGGATAGATGAATGTTTGTTACTCTTTCACGCAAAGACTACTGAACGGATTTCGATGAAATTTGGTATAGTAGTAGTTTAGCCTCTGAATTAAAACATAGGCTACTTTTTATCCCGAAAAAGTACAGTATTGCCGGGGGATACTATATTTACGCAGGCGGAGCCGCGGCAACAGCTAGTTATCTATACGACTATTACTAATATCGAGCACTAGTATTAATATCCAGCAAAAAACAGCGAAAACATCAAGTTTTATGTATGGGAGTATATACTTTAAAATATACAACTCAATATTTTCAAGCTGCTGCTGTTATTAATATCGAGCAAAGAACGGTAAAAATCACGTTTGTTGATTGGTAGCCCCCACGAGTAACAAAACTAGTAGCCCTCTTAAATATTTATTTTATTGTGTTTGTAGGGTTCCGTAGTACACGTCTCGAAACCCTTATAGTTTCGTCATGTCCGTTCGTCCGTCGGTCCGTCTTCGGCTTATCGTAAAAACTGTTAGTGTTAGAAAGACATAGCATGGGTATGTGTATACCACGTCGACAAAGAGCTAAAATAAAAGTAAAAAAAAAATTTTTTTTTGGGTACCTACACATAAAGTGTTTACCCCAAAAAAATGCTTTTATTTCCCAACACACTCGCAACACAATGCGATATTTTACAATGAGGCCCTGTGAACCCTGGTTTTCACCGGAAGCTTTTTACCAGGATTATTTAAACAAATAATATTCATAAGTTTAGTGACTAAAACAAAGATAGGCTATGACTTACATTTGACAGAACAAATCTTCATACAAGAAAAAGTTACGCCATCTTGGTTACGCAACTTCAAAATTGGGGCCATTACATAAATGGCCTGACTTAGACAGACTTTTGAGACATTTTTGCCTCAACATGCCTCGTCTATAATATATGCTATGACCTAGAATAATTAAATTAAATTCAGGAGAGTTTCAGACTCCGAAGAGAGAATCCTAATTTTAGTTTCTAGAATTTTTTATCAGAACTTTTAAATACATACGTGATAATTATTTCAATATTGTTATTATAATAATTATTTAATATTATTCATAAATGCCTGCTTATCGTTTTCATAACATTGGCAAAGTAAAAATAAAAGTTCTTCATTATTAACATTATATTTAAAATGGTATAAACATATAAAGTTATATTCGCAAATCGCAACAGGTAAATGCATATTATTATAAATTATAACACAGGACGAGTAAGAATGAAATTATTAATAAATATAATATTTATAGTAAGTTATCGAGAAGGATAGATAAGAAGATAGAAGATAGATAAGGAGATAGATAAGAAGTGGAAGTAATGATTTATGCTTTTCCGATGTTTTCGTTCACTTTTCTCGATAACTTACTATCAATATTATATTTATTAATATGAATTAATCATGTCTATAATATAATTATGTTATGTCTGCGATTTGCGACCTTTGGAACATTCATAATAATAATAACACGTATTAGAGTTTCTATTACAATATAATATGTCACCGTGAAATTGTAAATACCGTAAGATTATAATATAACTAACGAAATTGTAAAATTCTTGAAAGATTGTGGACCTGAACATTCTGCTTACAATTTAACGTATTATTTTTCGTTAGAATATAATTGATTCTGATTGGTTGAACGGCATATGTCCGCGTCGCCTTAATATTTGTTCGATAATTCGTCCTTATCAAATGTTTTGATAAATACGAATTAATTACGAATAAATTACGTCGGTTTGGCGTTTATGAGAATACTATTTAGCAGTTTAAACATATCGGTACTGGATTGTAACTGTATTATTGCTGGGTTTAATTAGCAGAATCGACCTTCTGTTCTACAGTGCCCTCGAGCCTCTCTGGCCCCGTCCCTTCTCGTCTAGCGTGTGCGGGCACCGTGATACCTTCTTCAGAGTCTAGGGGTTCAATTCTCGTAATTAATAATGCTTACACACGTACCAATTTGGTCTGGATCAGACCACTATGCAGCACGACACTCGTGTGTTTGATTTTCATCTGTATTGTATTAGCACAGAGTTTGATTTACAGTGCATTCCGATTTTTGTGCAGTGTTCCAACTCTCAAAAATATTTCTTCCCAAGCTTTTAATTAAAACTGATGAAAACATATTTTCTGGTTGTAGTTGGTGTTGGCTACAGGTTGACTTTTCAAACAATTGTCGATATAACAGGTCAATAGCTTATTTAAATTAAAAAGAAGAAAATACAAACTTCTAATAATAACCATAAAACGCTCCTCCTAGAGGACTTTTTTAACTAATTTTAGGGAGAAACCCCTAAGTTGGCAACCAAATCCGTGGTCTGCTCCGCACCAAATCCGTACGTGTTTTCAAGCTTTAAAAGTTAACAATTTAGGTACTGCGTGCCTCCAGTGACAAGCGTGTGCAAGTGCGATAGCATGATCTTTAGATTACCAAGTAAACCCTGAATCCCTATTCGTCATATTTTTGTCGACAAAAGCGCTGATCTACCGTCGTTTAATAACTCAGACGTAGCCTGTAGTAAGCTAAAACCTTATTAACCCAACAAGTACCTTGTACAGCCACCGGTTGTTGACACATAACTCATTGTCTGTAAGAATTCTGTGCACCTCCCTGGGTCGCGGTACAGACACTTGTTCAATCAAGTAAGTATGTTTTAAAATACAGTCTAATGTTCATATTTTAATTTTAGATTGATAATGACAGCAAAAGAGTAAGCGACAGCATAGGTCTAACTTTTATATTTAAGTCACAAAAAGTAGATTTTAATATGAAAAAAAAAAACTTTTGGTTATGTTTATTGGTCATATTATCAACAATTATGAATTCTTATCAAAATGAGTTAAGATATAAGTGTTTACAACATAAGATTTTTTCCCTTTTTTTTGCACAGAATTTGGAATTAAATAAATTATTTATTCCAGTTTAATTTTTAAAGGAATACTAGCTAGCTGATGTTATAAGGAGTAACCTTAGGCTATTTTTATTTTAGTGTTCCTTTTAAAAAAATAGGGTTCCGTTTCCATTAATATATACTTAAAGTAATGCGTAAAGTAAAGCAAAAGCTTTAGTACAGTCTTACTAGAATTGTGTGAACGGAGGAGTATGATATTTGGCACAGTTAAAGTTTATGTTGAGTAAGGTGTGCAGAAAGCTAATATTTTGAAAAAAGCTTAGAAATACATAAAACAATAAACATAACAACAACACACACTACCTCAGATTATTAACACACACTACCATGCGTTTGATAGATACAATTTTGTTACACGTTGACGTTAAATTGTCAATCTGTCACAACTCACAATATTTACATTTCTTTTCTATGTAAGAGGCATAATAACCCTTATAAAGTTCAAACTCAAAATTTCGACCATAATAATATTACATAATATTATAAATAATTAATATTAAGGTCAAATTTCGACCTCAGGGCGACCTCTAGTATAGTAGTAAAACACTAAAAGAAACAACGCCTTGGCAAGACATGGTAGCCACCATGTTCACTTCAGAAACAGACAATTACCTGCGAAAACCAAACCCAATGTAGAAAAAACTAACCCAAATGTTCAATAATGAATTCAACCAAATCTAATGTGTCTTTGAACCAAATGTAATATTGGGTCTTTCAACCAAATGCAATGTGTCTTTCAACCAAGTGTAATGTGTCTTTTAACCAACTGTAATGTATCTTTCAACCAAATGTCACGTGTCTTTCAACCAATACGTGTAATGTGTATTTCAACCAAGTGTAATGTATCTTTCAACCAAGTGTTATGTGTATTTCAACCAACTGTAACGTGTATTTCAACCAACTGTAACGTGTATTTCAACCAAATGTAATGTGTCTTTCAACCAAGACGTATAAGGTGTCTTTCAACCAAATATCAACAAGTGGCGAGTTCACGTCGTAGAATTTACGAGCGCGGGTGACGCGGAGACGATTACCGCTTCAGCAGAGGATCAGCGGATTATGAGCTGAATTGTTTGTACATTCGCATGGCGACGTATCACTCACCACGGTAACAATCTGACCCGCCATTCAAGGAATAATTCTTGTGGTGTTTCGACTTTCGAATAATAATTCGAATAAATAAATACGTATTTTAAAGTTTTTTTTTTTAATTCGCGGACTAAAGTGATGAAATGGGAGGTCCAAAGTTTGGGTAATTAAATATCAACTGAACGGCGTTTAATTTTTGCACGCACCCAGTTATTATGATGTAGAAATCCGTTAAAAAAGTTGATTTTTCGAAATACGGGGTATGTAATATCAAGGACGAAGTGGCGCGCAAAACCTAGTCTTGCTTATAATACTCTAGCTATTGCAAATAAACAAGAAAGAAATACTTTAGATATTCTACAGCATTTCTCATAAAAATGCTATTTGGAATATCAAAAGATTATGATACAATCAGTTTTGTAAATGTTGTTCCAAAGAAAAACTTCAATATTTTTTCCATTTTCTTGTATTGGAAATGTATTGATATTAAATCGTCAAGGTTGTAGCGGACTAGGACTGAGATCCCAGACGCGAAAGACTACCCTAATATTCTTACTGATAAAATATTATATTGTAGTATTACTGTGTCCAATGAACGTATGTATACCCGCTAGTTTAGCCGGAGCTAAAAATCCCGAATTGCTGTGTTTTTATACTGTAAAAAGAGATCGGTAACTTCTAATAAACAAAAGTACAACGTTACTTTCTATCTGAGAGTATTACTGTCTCTAAATATTAACAAATAATGCAATAATTATGCAAAAATAAAAAAAACCCGGTCAGTAAGTATTGCCACTGAATCGTACAAGAACTTGGGATAATATTTATAAAAACCTCTATTTCATATTCGTGCTTCAAAGAAAGCAGTTCGAAGAAACATAACTAATAAATTAGCATAGGTACTATTTGCAATTTTGTTAATATTCATAATTTTATGTCACTAAACACATTAAAAATTTGCAAATTATTAAAAATAATTATTCAATAGGCTACTTGACCTTGTTTTTATTTATGTCCCTAAACGCTTCATAATTGTTTCATTACACACAAAAAATAATATTACATTATTTTGAAACCTAAAAACCAGTGGCGGGGCAAGACCTAAATTTGATGTGGGCAAGACAGATTTCGCGAGGCCCTGTTCTGTGGCGACCTGAAGACGGATTTTATAAGATAATAAAAAAACAAAACAATTAACACTGCCAAGTTTTTATTCATAAAAATACAAATTAGATTAATATTAATGAAAAATTACAAATCGTAAATATATAGGTGGAGATGTCAATACCAATAAATTAAATATCGGCTTTCAAGGACGCTTCCAGTCCAAAAAACAATCAATTTAATTCCATTTTGTTTAAATTATAGCTCCATAGTACTGACGATGATTCTGCCAGTGATATTTATGCAATCGACAGCAGTCAGGATATAATTAAACATTTTAAATATTTTCTTCATGCTGTATGAGGTACCACCATAGTCCATAGAGGTCAATGATCTATGCATCGGTAAAATATCATGTTAACATATTTTAAAATATTGACAGTTTCTGATTTCTTAATTCAGTGATTATTTTTAAAGGGATATTGCGTCAAAGAATAATGTTCGTCACTTAAAACCGTGTTGTTGCTTAATTTTGTGTCTGACTATGGCTGAATTTGTTTGGAAAAAAATATATATTTTTATTTTTAACTACATTTTTTAGCTATAAAGAACTTATATTTAATAGTGCAGTCAATGTTTGCATTTATTGTCGTATTTTCATCTCCACCTTGTATACATTTCTTAAAGTCTATATTTAAACATATTTATATTTCTGTATTAAAGGAACAGAAATTTCCTACTTTTAACTTTACTAAATTCCTTAATTATTGTATCGTAATTCAGCCTAGATGCCATATCTGATTCAATTGATAAAACAGCCAAAGCTGAAAGTCTTTCCTGGCTCATTGTGTTTCTTAAATATTTTTTTATTAATTTTAATTTTGAAAAACTCCTTTCAGCAGAGGCTGTACTTACCGGAATTGTTAATAAAATTCGGATGAAAATGTAAATATTTGGGTAAATTTCTTTCAAGCTATTTTCCGTTATATATGACAGCATCTATAACGAAGTTGGGTAAATTTGGGATCAATGTATTTAATTCTTCATATAATTCAAAGGGTTCGAAGTCACTACTCTCACCCACAACATACATATTTCACAACAAAATTAATTTATATCTTTTTTTATTTTATTCTCGCTTTGAAGCAATGCATAAAAATTTTCGAGGCGCGAGGCCCCTTGTACCGCGAGGCCGTAGGCGGTGGCCTACGTCGCCCACGCCTTACGCCGCCACTGCTAAAAACCTACAAAAAAATATTTTAAACTTTAAAAAAACCGCCGAAAACATTATTCACCATGTTGGTTGATAGATTATCTGTGCTGTGACGTCATACTAGTACTATTTGTAATCTGTGCTATAGTCCGTAGTAGTAAAATGGCGGTGTTACGTTCCGTTTGACGTTTTGACATACTAGGGCGGGTCAATAAGTCCGTGACATTTTGAATTTCTAACCTCCTTACTGAAAAAGCAACACTACTCCTGTCAACAGGCATCTGTCAGTTGACTCCTACCAAAATTTGAACTTTCTGCGTCAGTTAGTTTGTGTTTTACAGCTATCTTTATCAGACTATCCAGTAACTTAAGGAAACAATGGAAAAAAGTGAATTTCGTGTGCTTATTAAGCATTATTTTTTGCGAAAAAAAACCATTACCGAGACCAAGGCTAAGCTTGATAAATACTATGGGGATTCTGCACCATCGATTTCAGTGGTAAAAAAGTGGTTTACTGAATTTCGTTGTGGCCGTACAAGCACTGAAGATGCCGAACGTCCTGGACGCCCAGTTGAGGTCTCTACACCCGAAACAATCGAAAAAATTCCCGATATGGTGTTGGCCGACCGAAGATTGAAAGTGCAAGAGATTGTGGATGCCATAGGCATCTCGCATGGCTCAGTGGTTTCAATTTTGAATGATCACTTGGGCATGAGAAAGCTTTCCGCAAGTCGACCACAAACGCAATCGTGTAACAACTTCACAGGAAGGTTTGGCGTTGTTTAATCACAATATGGAGGAGTTTTTGCGCAGTTTTGTAACCGTGGACGAAACATGGATCCATCACAACACACCAGAGACTAAACAACAGTCAAAACAGTGGGTTTCTAAGGGTGAATCGGCGCCAAAGAAGGCCAAGGTGGGTTTGTCAGCCAATAAAGTTATGGCGACTGTTTTTTGGGATGCACGTGGGATAATCCACATTGACTATCTTCAAAAGGGAAGAACAATTAATGGGGAATATTATGCCAACTTATTGGACCGCTTCAATGAGGATTTGAAAAAAAACCGACCTCATTTGGCCAAGAAAAAAGTTCTTTTTCACCAAGACAATGATAGGGTGCACACATGTGCAGTTGCCATGGCAAAAATCCATGAATTGGGCTATGAATTGCTCCCACATCCACCCTATTCTCCAGATTTGGCTTCGAGTGACTACTTCTTGTTCCCAAACCTGAAAAAATGGCTCGGTGGAAAAAGATTTGACTCCAATGATGAAGTCATCTCGCAAACAAAGGCCTATTTTGAGGACCTCGACAAATCATATTTTTTGGAAGGGATAAAAAAATTGGAGAAGCGTTGGACAAAGTGTATAGAGCTCAAGGGGGACTACGTTGAAAAATAAAATGATTTATTTATCAAAAAATCTGTGTTTTATTCCAAAAGTCACGGACTTATTGACCCGCCCTCGTAAATCACTTTTTAAGATGTCATGAACTATTTATTTACAGAAACGTTCCGTTTCACTACTACATAAGTATGTGTTTAGCGTGTTTGTGTCGTCACATCCTTGCTGGAAGTTACTTCGAGGTGTTTTCATCAGTAGAAATTAAAAATCAAAAATACATATTTTTAAATCAACTTTATTTATCAATCTTAAGTTTAAAATCTTAAGATATCGCTAGAATACGTTTTCCTAAGCCATGTACTAAAGGAAATACTCCTTCAATGTATAAAATTAAATATGATTTAAGTAGCCTATAATATCATGAAACTTTTGTTTAAATTCGTTATTCTTTATTACAATAAAATACAGTCTGTTATGAAAGAGTAGAAAATAATAATATGGTCGCCACCATTGTTCGAATGGCCACCTCATTACCTCCTCCTCCGGTTACCATAAAAGACTTTGAATACTTTAATTAAATAAAGTTTTGGAAAATACATTTTCTAATATAATTTGCATCTACAATTTTTATTATACTCTGTGAGAGCTTAAACTATCGAATTTCATCAAAATCCGTTTTGTGTGAAAGAGGAACAAACATGGGTGATTGGGATGAAACATGATGGGTGGATTGCCCATCACAAACTTTGTTCCATTACAATTTAATATGCAGCGGAAAGGCGCGCATTATTTCCGGAAGGCCTATGTCCAAATGTCAGCAATTAGTGGACATCTCATAGCTGAAATTATAAAGATGATAAAGGTAAAATTATATTATGTATGTGGGCGGGAGCGGCATTTTTCAGTTTTTGCCCCGCCTAAAAAAATTGAAGATCCGGGGCTGGGTAGTAGTTTAGACTCTGGATTAAAACATAGGCTACATTTTATCCCGAAAAAGTACAGTTTTCCCGGGGGATAAATACGTGGGCAGAGCCGCGGGCAAAAGCATTCATTGCTCAAACTTTCAGGAATTGTATGAAAACAGACATACAAAAACAAAATGTTTATTTTGGTAAAAGGGATACAATGGCGTTTTATTATTTAAAGACTAGGCAATCCTGCCATGCAGGAACATGCCATTTAGTAAAAATAAATTGAAGAACAGTTAAAAAATGTGTTCAGGTGACGTAGAAAATAGAGAATACGCTGGCTATCAATTCATGATTTTCTAACATCTATCGATAATTTTAAGAACCTTAATTTCAACGTATTTGCGACATCTAGGTAGGCAACAAAGAACTACGTGGTCTTGATAATATTAGCTCAGGCGATATTATGAGTCGTTACTCATAATATCGACTTTGCTAAGTTGGCGTGGCGGCATGGCGTTGGCCGGCCCGTTGGCCGTTCTAATAAAGATTTGCCAATAAAAATAGATGACTTCCATTTGCTGTATAAGAGCCAATTATCTTATGATGAAAATATACATATATACATCATACTATTGATATTTTATTAATAGTCCATATTGCAAATGTAATTTTAATTAAAATAAACACACAGACGGACAACGAAGTTATCATATCCTATAACTCATGAGGACTCGATTTTGGCACGAAGTAGGTGCGGAATTCAAAAAAATTTGTACAGAAGTCAAGAAATTCGTCAATTTTTATAAAGAACTTAAGCGCATGCGCGCACTGGCAACAATTTGAAAATTTCTAAAATTTTGTTTTCAGTGCTCGCACTTCTTAAAAGTTATCTTGGAACCTACTAATATTACGGTACGCTTTTATAGCCAAGATCCCTTATCTACGTTAACTTAACATGTAGGTAACCCAGTAAATAATACTAAGGCGGGTCAATAAGTCCGTGACTTTTTGAATTTCTAACCTCCTTACTGAAAAAGCAACACTACTCCTGTCAACAGGCATCTGTCAGTTGACTCCTATCAAAATTTGAACTTGCTGCGTCAGTTAGTTTGTGTTTTACAGCTATCTTTATCAGACTATCCAGTAACTTAGGAAACAATGGAAAAAAGTGAATTTCGTGTGCTTATTAAGCATTATTTTTTGCGAAAAAAAACCATTACCGAGACCAAGGCTAAGCTTGATAAATACTATGGGGACTCTGCACCATCGATTTCAATGGTAAAAAAGTGGTTTACTGAATTTCGTTGCGGCCGTACAAGCACTGAAGATGCCGAACGTCCTGGACGCCCAGTTGAGGTCTCTACACCCGAAACAATCGAAATAATTCACGATATGGTGTTGGCCGACCGAAGATTGAAAGTGCAAGAGATTGTGGAAGCCATAGGCATTTCGCATGGCTCAGTGGTTTCAATTTTGAATGATCACTTGGGCATGAGAAAGCTTTCCGCAAGATGGGTGCCGCGTTTGCTCACAGTCGACCACAAACGCAATCGTGTAACAACTTCACAGGAAGGTTTGGCGTTGTTTAATCACAATATGGAGGAGTTTTTTAACCGTGGACGAAACATGGATCCATCACAACACACCAGAGACCAAACAACAGTCAAAACAGTGGGTTTCTAAGGGTGAATCGGCGCCAAAGAAGGCCAAGGTGGGTTTGTCAGCCAATAAAGTTATGGCGACTGTTTTTTGGGATGCACGTGGGATAATCCACATTGACTATCTTCAAAAGGGAAGAACAATTAATGGGGAATATTATGCCAACTTATTGGACCGCTTCAATGAGGATTTGAAAAAAAACCGACCTCATTTGGCCAAGAAAAAAGTTATTTTTCACCAAGACAATGCAAGGGTGCACACATGTGCAGTTGCCATGGCAAAAATCCATGAATTGGGCTATGAATTGCTCCCACATCCACCCTATTCTCCAGATTTGGCTCCGAGTGACTACTTCTTGTTCCCAAACCTGAAAAAATGGCTCGGTGGAAAAAGATTTGACTCCAATGATGAAGTCATCTCGCAAACAAAGGCCTATTTTGAGGACCTCGACAAATCATATTTTTTGGAAGGGATAAAAAAATTGGAGAAGCGTTGGACAAAGTGTATAGAGCTCAAGGGGGACTACGTTGAAAAATAAAATGATTTATTTATCAAAAAATCTGTGTTTTATTCCAAAAGTCACGGACATATTGACCCGCCCTCGTATATTTCTGCCAACGAGTAAAATCTTTTATCCAACGCGTAAGATTGCGGAATGCTTTAAAATGAATGGTGCCTTTGGCTTCTAAAGAAATTTAGAGCACGTCTCTGTCACCGGTACTCTATTGTGCAATTAGTGGGCTAATTCGCGAAAGTGACTGGGGGGACTCTAATAAGGCTAATGATCGCCCGGATCTCATAGGGTGACCATGTTTGGCGGGAAACCGGGAAACGCCTGTTGGTAACGGGCAGAAGAGCTCAGTGCGTTCCCGGTGTTTAAAGCGGTCTTTTGTATTACAAGAAATGCGCCTACTTCGCCATGTCTCTGCATCACCCTAAGATTGGCTGATAGAGAATGTCACAAAGCATTAAATCCGCCTTTGTACATTTACGTGCATAAAGTGTTGTAAAGAAAAAAAATAAACCCCCCCAAAACCGACTACTACGACTGCGTATTTATTCGGTTCACAGCCGACCATTTCGACGACTCGTGGCTCATGAGCGGTTGATAGCGGTGTAATTTTTTTAAGCATTGATTGTTTTTTTTTTTTTCATACACGGTCGATGTCACTGAAATAGCTGTTTTTGGAGTAAAAGTTTTGACAAAGGAAGTTTGTGAAGATTCGCAATTTAGGATCAATTCACACCACGATCGCACACCACGCGATGCTACACGGCGCCGCATTTTAAGATAAGGTTTAAAGAATTTATTCTCATAAAAGATACAATATCCACTTACATGAGAACAACAAGATAAAGGTTTTATGCTTAAGATAATACAATTCGAACTTGTACAAATTACAGAAAGCTTTTGCAAAAAAAATTTTTTTTAACCGAACTACGGGAAAGCTAAAAGGGACGGCAGTGATTTTTGCAGTTTGCAGTTGCGTATGTATTTATGTAGGTATGTATATTTGTTTCATCATAGCTATTAAACTACTTATCAGATTTTAATGAATGAGTCAATTGACGTCGGGTTGTAGTTTTTAACTTTTGATTATACTAGATTCAAATTAAAAATACCTACTTATGAAAATAATAATTAACAAGAACAGTCTTAGGTTTGTATGGAACATATTTGTATAACATGAAACATAGTTAAATAATTAGCGTTCGAAGCTATTAAATGAGTTTATATTTTTAATATGGTCGGGTAAAGTATTATAAGGTTGTTGTGCTCCTTCGAAAGTGATGCTTTTTTTGGCATAGTTAGCACGTATTTTAGGTAAAACTAATAAAAATGGCTGGCTATTGCTTCGAGTAAGTACTCGAACTACGTGGCCTTGATAATCTTAGCAAAATCGATAGAATGAGTCGTTATTTATTCAAAAGTAGAGTCTCATCTATATAAATGATCTACCCTATCTAGTTAATGATAAGCATTAGATAGTACTTTTTGCTGATGATACTTCACTAATTTTTAATGTGAAGCGACGACAATCTAACAATGACGAGGTAAATAGTGCTCTCTCAAAAATAGTACATTGGTTTAATGCTAATAATTTACTGTTGAATTCTAATAAAACAAAATGTTTAAAGTTCAGCTTGCCAAATGTTACGCAGGCACAAACCAATATACTATTAAATAATGGGAAAATGAAATTAGTAGACACCACTGTTTTTCTAGGTATAACATTAGATAGTAAGTTACAGTGGGGACCACATATTGCTAAATTGGCAGATAAGCTGAGTTCTGCAGCATACGCTGTTAAAAAAATTAGAGAAATTACCGACATAGACACCGCGCGATTAGTTTACTTTAGCTATTTTCATAGCATAATGTCGGCATCGGACGGCATCCTCTTGTGGGGAAACGCTGCGGACATTAATACAATATTTGTGCTGTAGAAACGTGCTATAGGTACGTTCTATTTTGTCGACTTTTGAATCTCTAAGGGAAAAGTTTAAAGAAATAAAAGTTCTGACCGTCGCATCTCAATACATTTTGGAAAATGTGTTATACGTAAGAAAGAATCTAAACAACTTCAAAAAGAAATATGATAATCATTGTGTAAACACTAGAAATAAGAACAAGTTAGATATGCCAGTGTTCAGACTAAGCAAAATTAGTAAATCCTTTAAAGGCCAATGTATACGCTTATACAATATAATCCCAGAAAAGGTTCAAAACCTTCCCATTAATAAGTTTAAAAAAGTAGTTAAAGAACGTTTGTGTGCCAAAGCGTATTATAAAATTAATGACTTCATTCAAGACGGCACACCTTGGGAATAAGGTGGCTCCTTATCTTATCTTATTATTTGTTACATAGACATAAGCAAACATTGTAATAATTTTGATTTTAAAAGAATAATTTTCCATCTTTTTGGTAAAAGATGGTCCCAGACGAGTTTCTTGCCGGCTCTTCTCGCTGGGTTAGTTCCCGAACCGGTGGTAGGCATCACGTAGTAACGACGTTCAAAAAGAGTATTTAAAAATACCAATTTTGAATAATTTTTTTTGATTTGATTTGATTTGATTTGATTAGAATAAAGTTCAATTTTGAGTGGCTATCTTAAAAATGGAGCGCATCGTTACGTTTCGATGTGTATTGACCCTAAGGGTCAGCTCAAACCGTAACGAAGTATTACGCGACACGGCGCTGCATTCTTAAAATAGCCATTAAAAATTGAACTTTATCATATACATCATCATATGCGAGTCGTGTTCTTAATAATAGGTATTTACCTATGAAAGTGCCGTTCTGCAGTACTGGCCATTTCAAATCAAAATTTTTTTTTAGCCTAGAATTCTAATTTCAAATTATTTTTATTTTAAAAACATGGAATTCTTTTTCATAAAGTAGTCATTTGTTTATTGATTAGTGATACATTTTCAACGCATTTCAATCTTTTTCGTCATCATGGATACGTTAAAAATTCGAGTAATTATGGAATATGAGTACCGTCGTGGCAGCAACGCGGCACAAGCGGCACGCAACATCAACGACGTTTACGGAGCTAACACTACAAACCAGCGCACCACCTGTGCGTTTGCTACTTTCGTTCTGGAAATTTCGACCTGAAAAATGAACCTCGCGGTCGTCCGAAGACCTTGTTACCTGCGATGAAAAATGGATTCTGTTTGATAACGTCAAGTTGGTTGGATCCTGGTTCAGCACCTAAACAATGCCCTAAACGAAAACTTACCCCTAGAAAAGTGATGATCACTGTTTGGTGGTCAAGCGCCGGTGTGATTCATCACAGCTTCTTACCAAACGGGGTGAGCATTACTGCAGATGTGTACTGTGAAGAACTGAACACAATGATGGAAAAGCTGGCACATTACCAACCAGCATTGGTCAATCGCTCGTCTCCGCTGCTCTTGCACGACAACGCGCGACCTCATACTGCACAGCAGACGGTCTCCAAGTTGCAAGAACTGGGGTTGGAAGCTCTCCGTCATCCGCCCTACTCACCAGACCTTGCGCCTACAGACTACTACTTTTTCCAGAATTTGGATAACTTATTGGCGGAAAAAAAATTCAATACCCGAGAGGCAGTACAAAATGCCTTTGAAGAATTTGTTGCCTCCCGTCCAGCTGATTTCTTTTTTATTTTCCCCCCTTTATTTATAAATAAAAAATACAAAAAAACATTACATTTCGGCGCAATATAAACTTGTACAAGTTTTACCATACGCCGTTCAGTCGTCGCTTCACAATTAACAATAAAATATAATTATTTATACAAGTAATTATTGTACATTATAATTCAGGTGTGTAGTGGTGTACATAGGTGTGTGAGACATGATCATGAGCGTGCGTTGCGCGCGCTGCACTGCGTATTGAGTACTGATGCGCGCCCGGCGCGCCCAGCACAGGCAGCATAAAACCGGTTAGTATAACACCATATACAGGCTGTTAGTAAAATACTGGATTGAATAATATCTTATTATGCTTTTATGTTACTCAGTTTGCGATGTTAAGTTATTTAATATATCATTTTTTAATTTTGCTGGAGGCATCAATAAACTGTCACTGCGTTGGCAAAGATGCATTGATTGCATGGGTGATTACTTCGATTAAAATAAATAAAAAATACATGAAAAAAATTCGTTTAAATTTTTTCATACAAAACGGCAATTTCATAGGTAAAGACCTAATATTATGGTATTTAGTAACAATTAACGAGTTTTTTAGAAAAATGATTAACTTTTGGCTTGCCGCATGGTGTCCCTACACCGAAAGGCTTTGTCTTCTGTTGTCTAGTCAATTTGATCCCCAAACCTCAAATTATTCATCTCATTTGCATATTAAATTTTATATGCTTCTACCAATAAAATCTCTTGTTCTTTAAAGCATCTTATATACGTATACAAAGCCTTTATTTACATACGAAATAGATTTAAATAACATACTTGTAATTTGAAATTACCTACAATTCATTTTTAATATTTCTGTCTTAGGGTTAATTCACACCGAAATGACAGCGGAGCGGCATGGCTGTCATATAATTTTAAACTTTATCTTCATTACTATAAAACAAATTACTATCGCTTTAGAAATGGAAACGTCCCGCGGCCGCTAGCGACTGTCAGCGGCCGTAAGCAGCGGTGGTCGTCTCAAGCGAAACTGCGTTTTATAGTAATGAAGAAAAACTTTAAATAGGTATATATGAATCTTATGTTGTTGGCCGCTTCACTGCCGTTTCGGTGTGAATTGACCCTTACTGTTTTAGCGATCTTGAAACCTTCTATAGTTCTCGATCCTGCTCCGAAACTGCTGCATTTTGACTGCTGGGTTTTTTAAATTGGCATATAGCTTTTTTGCCTTGTTTTTGCCCTGTTTCCTGGTTAATTTCATTAAACGAGCAGACGGATCACCTGATGGTAAGCGATTACCGCCGCCCATGGATACTTACAAGTCCTCCTCCTTTGGTGTTGCGACTTGCGTTCCCAGTCCTTAAAATCCCCAACCCCCCTTGGGCCTCCGGTATCCTCACTCACTCGGCGAAACACAACGCAAGCGTTATTTCACGCCGGTTTTCTGTGAGGCCGTGGTATTTACCCGGTCGAGCGGGCCAATTTATGCCGAAGCGTGGCTCTCCCACAGTAGCTGGTTGAGGGCTTTTTATGACACAAAACTTTACTTCTACCAGTAAAGTTGTAAATTATACAAAAAACACCCACAGAATTATATATTATAATATATTGATAAAGTAAAACAACTTTGTAATATGTATTTAGTGTTGTAGAAGGGAGAAAAATAAAAAACTTAAGAAATCAGTTATACATATTATTATTATAAATCTGTATTATAAATGTAATAATAATACTTATTATTTAGACTGTTTCAGCTAAATATACATGTCGGTGTTCATTAAAAATAATTTTCAAAATAAGTAAAACACATTAAATTATATTGTAATAATATACTACAACAGCAATTGTAAACTCGTAATAACATTAAAATACATACAATAATTATACTCGATGTTTTTTCAGTCAGTGTCCAAACTTTCAGGAGTATATTCACTCCTGAAGGTTTGGACACTGAAAAAACAGCCCATATGCCATTGTATGTGGCAAAAGTTACTTAAAATATTGTGATGTTATGTTACATCAATAAATTAAACATACCTACATACAAAACCTCATATCTAATAATAAATGTAATAAGATGTTCGTTCGCTTGTATTTAAAAATAATGCTGCAATATGCTCCTTAATCTTATACTTCAAACGAGTTAATCTTGTATATGTATATTATACTATCGAAATATCGGAAACGGCTGCAGGTATTTCCGCATGTTTGGTCAGTTATGGCAGTTTGGTCATTTATTGCGTTGTTCGGGAATTCGGAATGTGGTGGGTTCGGGTTTTGTGATTCATTTTTTTATCCACTGGAGCAATGCTCCGTTACCCAGGTACTTAAGTATTAGCCACGGTGTCTCTTGGCACTATTGGCAAGCTCTTCGGCGTCTGGTAGTACTGCGGAGTGTCGTTGAGGGTGGTGGCGCCGATCAGGTCCCCTCCAGCTACCAACAGCAGTCTTCTTTTCCTTTGGAAAAATTATTCGCGTAAAAATTAACAATGTCCTACAGGTTGTTTTTTCAGTCAGTGGCCAAACTTTCCAGAGTGAATAATACACTCTTGACTTGAATATAACGTAACTTTTACTATGGAATTAACTTTCCTACTCGAAAAAAAAAACAGCTGATTCTTACAAAAGTGTTATCTACGAGGGCGGGTCAATAAGTCCGTGACTTTTGGAATAAACGAAGATTTTTTGATAAATAAATCATTTTATTTTTCAACGTAGTCCCCCTTGAGCTCTATACACTTTGTCCAACGCTTCTCCAATTTTTTTATCCCTTCAAAAAAATATGATTTGTCGAGGTCCTCAAAATAGGCCTTTGTTTGCGAGATGACTTCATCATTGGAGTCAAATCTTTTTCCACCGAGCCATTTTTTCAGGTTTGGGAACAAGAAGTAGTCACTCGGAGCCAAATCTTGAGAATAGGGTGGATGTGGGAGCAATTCATAGCCCAATTCATGGATTTTTGCCATGGCAACTGCACATGTGTGCACCCTTGCATTGTCTTGGTGAAAAAGAACTTTTTTCTTGGCCAAATGAGGTCGGTTTTGTTTTCAAATCCTCATTGAAGCGGTCCAATAAGTTGGCATAATATTCCCCATTAATTGTTCTTCCCTTTTGAAGATAGTCAATGTGGATTATCCTACGTGCATCACAAAAAACAGTCGCCATAACTTTATTGGCTGACAAACCCACCTTGGCCTTCTTTGGCGCCGATTCACCCTTAGAAACACACTGTTTTGACTGTTATTTGGTCTCTAGTGTGTTGTGATGGATCCATGTTTCGTCCACGGTTAAAAAACTCCTCCATATTGTGATTAAACAACGCCAAACCTTCCTGTGAAGTTGTTACACGATTGCGTTTGTGGTCGACTGTGAGCAAACGCGGCACCCATCTTGCGGAAAGCTTTCTCATGCCCAAGTGATCATTCAAAATTGAAACCACTGAGCCATGCGAGATGCCTATGGCTTCCACAATCTCTTGCACTTTTAATTTTCGGTCGGCCAACACCATATCGTGAATTTTTTCGATTGTTTCGGGTGTAGAGACCTCAACTGGGCGTCCAGGACGTTCGGCATCTTCAGTGCTTGTACGGCCACAACGAAATTCAGTAACCACTTTTTTACCATTGAAATCGATGGTGCAGAGTCCCCATAGTATTTATCAAGCTTAGCCTTGGTCTCGGTAATGGTTTTTTTTCGCAAAAAATAATGCTTAATAAGCACACGAAATTCACTTTTTTCCATTGTTTCCTTAAGTTACTGGATAGTCTGATAAAGATAGCTGTAAAACACAAACTAACTGACGCAGCAAGTTCAAATTTTGATAGGAGTCAACTGACAGATGCCTGTTGACAGGAGTAGTGTTGCTTTTTCAGTAAGGAGGTTAGAAATTCAAAAAGTCACGGACTTATTGACCCGCCTTAGTATGTATGCCATGACACTTTTGGAGGAAACAACAGATTTTTTTTGAAGTAGGAAAGTAGATTCCAAAGTAAAAGTTACTTTTATTCAAGAGTATACCTAGTCTTGCCATAAATACTGAAACAAAGAAATCAAAATTTTTGTATTGCAAATAACATTTATTACTTTTACAGTGTGTTAGTTTAATACATATATATATATAAAACAATTTAAAATATAAAAAGCTTATTCGAAGTGGTCTCTATTGGCTGCAATATAGTCCTTTAAACGTTGAGGCCAGTTATCAATAGAAGCACGCACTCTTTCCATGGGAAAATTCTTCACTGCCAATCGTACGGATTGTTTTAGGGACTCCAAATTATGATGGCGTTTAGAGCAAGCCGTACTCTCTAAAACTGATCATAAATCATAATCCAACGGATAAGATCGGGACAAGACGACGACCAGTCTTCAGCTCTGATGAAGTCCGAAACGTTCGTTTCCAACCAAGACTGCGTAGACCGAGCTTTATGACCCGGCGCCGAGTCTTGCTGGAAGGACCATTCTTGGTTATTGAATATAGTGTTGCTAAGGGGCTTCACTACCTTCTCTAGAATGGTATCTTGATACACTTGTGCCGATGTTTTGATACCTTTTTTACAAAAGTATGGCTCAGTCACTCCTTCATAGCTAATACCCCACCAAACCATCACTGAAGTCGGATAGTGCCCTCGTTGCACTCTGTCGACTAATTGGGAAGCTTTCTTAGAGCTTTGAGCATAAAATTACGGTCATTTTGTTTGTTAAAATGTTGATCAATTGTAAAAATTTTCCCATCCGTAAACAAATTTTTTCTGTGACCTCCCTTTTCGTACCGCTTCAGTAGTTGTTTCGATTTTACCACCCTATTCTTTTTAAATTATCAGTTAAGAAGTGACCAGTACGTCTCTTATAGGCTGCAAGTCCTAAGTCATCTTTTAAAATACGCGACATAGTTCTAGGTGCTATCTTCATCTCCCGAGATAAAATCTTTTGCTTTCGGACAGGATTTCTTCGAATTCTTTCCCTTACTGCTTTGACCACCTTTTTCGCATGAACACTACATGGACGGCCAGATCTTTTTCTGTCACAAACAGAGGTCTCATTGTACCTATTAATAGGCCGGTACACAAACATTTCACTAATACCAAGCGTATGGAGAGTTTTAAATATTGCATTTGGCTCCATACCTACTTTGTGTAATGCAACGCAAAATATTGTACAATGTATTGGCGCCAAAATTAGAAAACCCAATGAACAATCATATAAAAATGACAGATTCCAATTCAAATGTAATATTTTGTTTATTTTTTAATTGTAACAGTATTTATGGCCAGACTAAGCATAGATTCACTCTTTAATGTTTGGCCACTGACTAAAAAAACACTCAATAGAACAAAGGCATGGGGCAATTACAGCGTCCGTCGCACGTGCAGGTCTGGCCGGGAATTTGCCCGCGCCGTTCCAAACCGCGCTCCGAACGTATTTTGAATGTATTTTTACGCATTATGCATGAGGCCGGCAGTCCAAAATGTGACGCATTTACACGTTCGGAAATTAGCGTAGTCATAATTAACACGGCATACAGTTCGATACGCAGTCCAAACCGCACAGATCACTCCTCGGTTTGGAACGCAGTCCTTTACTTTCTTGACATCGTTATTTACAATGACGATCGTCGATGAAAATATATGGGATTGACTTAACGTTCGCTAAGTAACATAGCGCGCGATATACGTCAATATTTCTAATATATCTAACTTTGTCATCGTAATTAGCGATGGCATCTTGGCTAAAGGGTCATTAAATTCAAAAAGTTTTATTTCCATATATGTTAATAATAACGGATTACAATGACGATCTTCGAAATTGAAAATATATTGGATTGACCTTAGATACGCGACAAATCAGTGGCGTGCACAGGATTATGACACTGGGTATGCGGCGAAGTACTCGGTCACAAAAACTTTTTCGTTTATAGATTTTTAGCATAGCTACAGCCAAGCGACGGATCTCTAAGTCGAAACCATGCCAACAGAACAAGTCTTATATGTACTTCTATTCATGTACATCTTCAACGGCAACGCAGACAAAACAGCGATCGATCGTCGCGGCGGAAGAAATTCTAATAAGTAAAATAATAAGCATATTTTAAAATATTATAACTACTCACCAGTCAGTCAGCTTCAATTTTCACATATTCAAGGTTCCGGTTACTTGAGATTACTATATCCCGATGTAAATAAACGCAAGATTTCGGCCACCTCAAATATCTTATCCAAGTGAGTGAGGCCGCGGAATAGAAATTATTTAAATCTGAATATCCCGAATCAGTCCACACTGTACTAGAATTACTTAAAATATGCAAGGAAAACAATATAATTTAATCGTGTGTACACAACCACACAGCCAGTTATACGTTTCATAACTTTTAACATGAAATTTTCGAGTTACATTATTTTTTTGCTGGTTTAATTGTTGTAACTCGGGTACACACCTACAGAATTTGAATCTTTTCACTGAATGACAATTATGAGAACTTGATATTTTTAATTTTTAATAAACACACATTATCAACGCAAACCCTTACAATCAAATAACATTTAAAAAAATCAACAAACGCACTAGTAAAAGCTAATCACTACAATTATTATAGAAACTCAGTAAGAAACTGTTAAATGTACACACTTTCAAATGTTAAAATGAAAAATCTTTTAAGAAAACTATAAATAAACAGGAGCGATTAAATTGTAAACAATGCTTATCACATGAAATATGCAATATGGCCCCCGCGAAACACAAAATGTTTCTTCTATTTAAATAAATAAAACCTTACTAAACAAAAATGCATAATGTGCATACATGATTCATTAGATTCACGTCGAATTATTTTTAGTCGGATTATAGGCAACGAATAATTTCCAACAAGCCAGTTCGGCGGTTTTCGGAAGCGATCGGATAGCCGAACCGAAGCCGAAGGCCATCGCCTGCCGCATGAGTTACCGCTATATAATCATGTCGATATTCATGGATGTGTGCGTTTGCGAAGTATGAAAATTACACACACATGCGATGATTTTTCCTGCAGAACTTACCGGCATTAGTTTGCTATTTATAAAATATTAGGCGTTTTTAAGTTATTATATTTTTTAAATTAATTTAGTTACTATTAATTAAAGTCATCTAAAACGTACGAACGTTTCATTAAAATATCTGTGAATGACAAGTAAAGCACTGCATTTCTGCGTACAAGGAGCGCACGCCCCAGCGACACATAGTCTTCGCTTGCTTACCTATGGTGCTGGAGCAGTGCTGTGATACTCGGGAAGCTTCTCTCCCCCCGGCGGCTGAAGCCTAGGGCCAGTCTACCATCAGCTCGGCGCCGGATGCCCACATTGTGGACAGAGTTGGAGCAGGCTACGCTGAGGGTGTAGGCGTGGTTTGGCTGGAAATTGTTGCAACAAAATTACTGGCTAATAATATTATGTAACACTTTGTTTTATATTCTTGGATCAGATGTTTTCAGGAGTTTAATTTTTTATTGCATAGTAACCTTATTTTAATTGTATAAGTAGTCGTAAAATTGTATAGTAATTAGTAACAATGTGAACTGGATCTGCTAAACAGCTTGGCAGACATAATAAAAAAAAGCTCCCCACACCGATTTCGGGGACGGTGGCCTGGTTTTATTGAAACCGGGCCAGCTACGCAGGAGTTTTTAATAGTGCCCAAGTGTGTGCACAGTACACAAGAGCACTATCTCTTCCTTTACTCTTGATACCCAGTGGGACGGATAGACCGACACGACTGGCGAGAGATCAGGCGCTGGTCCGACTTTTTACATGCCCATCCGACGCATGGATCATCTTTCTTGTCAGACAATCAGGTGATCAGCCTGCATAAACAATAATAATAATAATAATAATAATAATAATAATGATATGAAAATAATCAACAGCCTCCGTGGTCTAGTGGTTAGAGCTTGGCTCTCGACTCGGAGGTCGTGGGTTCGATTCCCGCATTGGAACAAAAAAAAATGTTGTTTCCAAGTTTGGTTAGGACAATTCAGGCTGATCACCTGATTGTCTGACAAGAAAGATGATCCATGCGTCGGATGGGCATGTAAAAAGTCGGACCTGCGCCTAATCTCTCGCCAGTCGTGTCGGTTATCCGTCCCACTGGGTTACGAGAGTAAAAGGAGGAGAGAGTGCTCTTGTGTACTGCGCACACACTTGGGCACTATAACATAACTCCTGCGTAGCTGGCCCGGTTTCAATGAAACAGGCCACCGTCACCGAAATCGGTGGGGGAGCTATTAATAATAATAATAATAATACTTTATGTCAGACCACAGATCCATAGTTGTGTTAGTATTGTACAAATGTTCTTACAACTATGTTAGTCAAGTGAAAGTACATAATATGAAATTCGTATAATATTATAATTACATAATATGGAGATTAGTCCAGTGTCTCCATATAGGACTTTCTAGTTTAATAGCAATTTCCTTCAGGCATCTGTTGGAACTGTCTCGCACTCTTCGCATCATAGACGCGGATCGCTTACGCAGTATAGCCGCAGAACTGTCGATGTTAGCGGATGTGAACATCGCGGATGCGCTACAGTACGGAGGCAGTCGCATCAGAAACCTGAAGGCACTGCACTCTAAGCTCATTGATAGCTCGCTGCTGCATGTGTGGAATGTTTGCGCGAAAGCTCGAATCAGTGTACGCTTAACACCGGCAGAACATTTAGCAAACCTGCGGGCCAGCATATTGCATCGAACCGCCGTCCCTCTGCGCTCACGTTCAATGTCGGGATCATCGCTGAGGTTTTCGTCTACAATATGACCTAGATATTTAAATTGTGTAACTCTCCTGAACGGTATACCATTTAATGACAGTAGTGGTACACTATCAGGAGTGAATGATCGTGCTCTGAAAACCATAAATTCACTTTTCCCTACATTGTACACCAGCCCGTGCTCACACACGTGGCTTTCACAAACTTGTAACAGTTTGCGAAGGGCACTAATCGATGGGCTCAGTAACACCATATCATCGGCATGGCTAATATTATTAATCATCTGTCCATGAATTGAGCACCCCACGTTGGTGTCACAAAACAAACTTGGAAACAACATTTTTTTTTATTCCAATGCGGGAATCGCGTCGAGAGCCAAGCTCTAAACCACTGGACCACGGAGGCTGTTATAAGGAAGGAGGTAGACATAATGAGATGTAGGTAATAGATGTATTTGTTTCACAATAAACACTTTTTTTATTATATTTTTTATTAGTAGAGGACAACTCACACCGGAACTAAACGATACGCGACGCGGCGCTGCTTTTTTAAGATAGCTATTGAATATTGACCTTTATTCACTACACAAAAATAAAGATGTTTAATTGAACTATCGTTTCAATATTCGGCCGTAAGCTGTCATAGGTTTAGTTAAGTTTTCTAATTTGAAAATCGTCAACCCAATCTAGACCACAAGTTATAGAATAACTGCAGGTAAAAAGATGTTTAGGCTAGCTTTAAGACACTGGTAACCGTTTTAATTGTGAGTGTGAATGCATGCAAAGTTGAATGTATGTGTAAAAGCACCCGTTTAAAATTTAAGTGTTTGCATACGTGTGTGCGTGCGTGCTGGCTCGTCTTCTATTACCTGGCTAGAAGGTCTCAATATGAAAGCTCCATCGGGCTGACCCAGCAACAGGTTCTCGGCTTCTCGCCTGTCCACGTTCATGTAGAAGCTCTCGTTCTCCACCGGGACTGGAAGTGGGCGCGCCGCCATGTTGGATTTCCGGTCCCATTTTAGGTCCAAGCCGGGTTCCTCTGACTCCGATAGGGCTGCTTCGTTTGTTTCTGTAAAGGATACAAAGTGTATTCATATAGGGACGTGCGATAGATGATCGAGTGGTTACGGGTTCAAATCCCGATAGTAATCCTTGGGGAAATAACTCTAACTGTCTTACTGTTATGCAATCAGGCCTAAACCACTCAACGGATTCTGATGACATTTGGTAACGACATAGACTAGATCACGGGAACGACAAAAGCTACTTTTTATATCACGCAAAATTTACGGTTCCCATACAATACATTTATATTACGTCGGGTATGTAGGTTGTAGATATCATTGTAAGCCCAAACCCTAAACGGTTGATGAGGTGTTGTTAGATTCGTTTCAACTATGTGAAGTTAAATTCAGATAACCACGCGGTTGTTCGTAGTTCTGATAAATTTAATAAAATGAAAACATACACAAAAATATTTCTCTTACCGGGATTCGAACCCGCCACATTACGAATTTTCGAACAGAGCTAAAATTTTACATACGCATACCAAACTGCGAATCGGACCGACATAATAGCATCGAAATTATTCATATAATATATTGTTGCACTACGAAAGAGAAAACATATATAGCTTAAAAATGCGCAGTTTCCAGGGATAAAACCTGGCTAGATCGATTTTTCTCCCCCAAATCTCCCGGCATACTAAATTTCATGGTAATTCTTGCGGCCGAGAAACCGATTACAAATGAGTAAACAAGCTGGTGCCCGCGACTATTGCGTAGAACTATCGGAAACGGAACCCTAAGATATAAGTAGCCTAAGTTACTCCTTATAACATCAGCTATCTGCCAGTGAAAGACCCGTAAAAATCGGTCTAGCCGTTTTATACATTAGCCGGAACCAACAGACAGACACATAGACGGACGGAGGGACAGACAAAATTTAAAAAAAATAAAAATATTGTAAGCACCGTACTTTCAAATGCATTTACCATTTACTGAATAGCTGTTTAATTAAAATTACAAACAGACACATCGATTTTATTTATTTGTCTAAGATTGTCTCGTTTAAAGTATAAGATAATATTATCTAGTATAGTTAGTTATGAATCACCTGCAAGAACATCTGTGAACCTGTGGAACATCCGGCAGTACACATCAGCGACGGTGTCACCAATTCGGACCCCCAAATTGAACACCAGGGGTACACTGACTTTGAACCACCAACACATTCTCATACACAGACAAAAAAGTGTATGGGTATCATAGGAGCGACCATTAAGGAGAAGATTAGTAATTCATATTGTTACACTAGCTATTTTAGGGTCAAATCACACCGCGACGATACGTGACGCGGCGTGGCGCTGCATTTTTAAAGTGGCTATTCAAAATCGAACTTTATTCACTACACAGAAAGATACACGTTTGACGTTTCATTGCAGGAGAGGCGCCTTCGACATTGACTTCGATTGGCTTGACATTCGAACTATCGCAATGAAACGTGTATTTCAATGTGTAGTAAATAAAGCACAATATTGAATAGTTATCGTAAAATGCAGCGCCCCGTCGCGTCGCGTCTCGTCGGTATTCACTATTTTCATACATTTCGATATTTGTTATAATTTTTTATTATTATTTTTGGGAACTATTCTTTACACTTGCCAATCCTACTAATATTATAAATGTGAAAGTTTTCGAGAATGGATGGATGTTTGTTACTCTTTCACGCAAAAACCACTAAACGGATTTCGATGAAATTTGGTATGGTAGTAGTTTAGGCTCTCGATTAAAATATAGGCTACTTTTTATTCCGAAAAATTACACTGTTCCCGAGGGACACTGTATTATTTACAAGCTAGTAAAAATATAAGGAAGACACACGTGTTACATGTAAGTATAATATACTAATTAATTGAGATTTTAATTAGTAAATCACATAGGTAGATTAGTATAATATGAAATAGAACACAATTCACTATGTATTAGGCGATTTTAAAAGTAAGTAGAACTACTGAGGTATATAATATTATGTAGATATAAAATACTGAGGTACTGGTTAAGATGTCACAACACTACTGAGCCGGTACTGACTACACTGCACAGTACGAAAATCACACTTTTACACCACTATATTTGGATTATTTATTATGTTATCCAAAATATTGTATAGTGATGTTCTTCATAAGATAAACAATACTGAAGTATCTCACTGAAATTGTTTTGTTGAAATAAAACTATAAGTTGCACTAGTGATGTCACCAACTTCTTCTCTCTTACTCCATAAATTCATATCGATAGTCAACTATGCTCAAATATTATTTAAGTAATGCTACCTTTTTTTATTTTATTCTAAGAACAATTATGTATTTCCAACTTTTAAATACAAGATTAAATCCTTAAATATTTAAATATATCAATATACTTTGGGCCTGTTTCACAATCCACTGATACGCTTCAGATAGCTTATTTTCGTGTTTTGTCTCTGTCGCTCGAAATACAGTGAGCAGAAACAACACTTCCGAATAAGCTATCCACCACTTATTATATTTACTATTATATACCTAAATAGACCTTAATAATTAGTAAAGTTCATAATAAATTGTCGAAAACGCTAACAGCAAAATATATTTACCAAAAAGCTGGTGCCCGCATCTTCGTTTGCGTGAAACTATTAATGGAAACGGAACCCTAAGATAAAAGTAGCCTAAGTTACTCCATATAACATAAGCTATCTACCAGTAACATTCTGGTCAAAGTCGGTCCGGCATTTTCAGAGATTAGTCGGAACAAACAGGCACACAGGGACAGGCAGACCAAAAATTTAAAAAAAAATTTTTTTGATGCAGGTGATATGCATTGATTTCCAAGCTGTTAATTTGGAATTACAAACAGACACTTCAATTGTATTAATTTGTATAGATAACCTCGAAAAAAAAGTAAAATTATCCTAGTCTAAGGAGACTTCACGCATTTAATAATCAAAATTAAAAAATATAACCCGACTACGGGCCATTATTACGAATCTATTAACGTTATGTATGTATGTTTGTTCCACCGTAGCATCTAAACTACTGATCTGATTTTAATGAATGAGGAATTCATAAAAATCTGATCAGTAGTTTAGACGCTACGGTGGAACAAACATACATACATACATACATACATACATAAACTGCCAAAATCATTATTCCTTTTGGCTTCGCCGTAGTCGGGTAAGAAGGCAGTTAAAGGTAGAGCAATGAACATAAGATCTTCAATTAGCCATTAGATTAAAGTCGAAATAAACTAAATACATTACTTTAAAAAAGTTGCAAAATTAAAATCCCATTATTGATTAAATAAATTTAACATTTCACTTTGCAAAATATTGTCACCGATAACAAAATCATCGACACTCGATATCGAGATCGTGGCGCATCCCTACACACATGTTAAACATGTGATATAAAGAAAAGAAAAAGTCCATGAGAACTGAAAAAGTGTCGGCTGTCAGTTTGTCTACTGCAAGTGTGAGCACTAACATGTATCTATGTCGATCTTATTTTTCTAGAAACAGTCGTAAATATATCTATAAGACGTTGGGAGAATATTAGAAATAATAATGATCAAAAGTTAAAAACTTTATCCCGACTACGTAAATCCCGACTGTGTGAGATGACTAAATCTAAAATATTTGGTTTCATTAATATAGGTACTCAGACATGTTGAGGCATTACTTTTGTAAAAAAAATATAATATTATAAGTGTAGTTTATAAAATAGATACATCTAAAAAGTACATTTTTTTTATCATTAGTTTACTTACATACAAAAACATTCATTATGGTAAGTATGAACTTAAACGCACAAATATCAGAAATATTTACAAATGTGTTCCTGCGGCCTCATACTTTTATTAATTAATCTGTGCTTTTACTTCATACACTTTAACCTAGGCGTGACGTCACAGCTTGGTACGACTTTAGTATGGAGAATTTGTATGAGACTTGCGAAATTTTGTATAAAAATCGCTGTACCTTTGAAAATATTGACTTTTGATATACTGTTCCTTCTGAGAAGTTATTCATATTTAAGAGTACTATTCATTTGTGCAAGAAAAAAATTCAGTCATCTAGCCTATTATACGCCTATGTTACCCGGGCCATTATTGCGAATTTAATAACACCTCATTCAATTAAATCGGTTCAGTGGTTTAGGCGCTACTATGGAACAAACATACACACATAGTCTGACAAAATCATTAAACTTCCCTCTGGCTTCGCCGTAGTCGGGTAAAATAGAATGAAGGAGTATATTGGTTTGTATAAATTCTTAAATCGAGATGCCAACCCAGGGAATGGTGTGTTTACCATCTACTAATGCGGCAGATCATGGCGTATAACGCGTCGCCACGTAAATATAGTAGGTATATACGAGACGCCACATCGATCCAATAGTTGATGTTTCATGGTACGACACACATAATGTGGCTATTTTAGACCTGCTGATGATTTGTTCGTTTTCGGTTTATTAATTAATTCATAGGTTTTGCCAGGCGATCTGTGATGGCGTTTCGTCATTTAATTTCATGAAATTGTTCGCCACAATATATGTGGTGCGAAAATGAAGCTGTCGATACACAGTAATTGACGCGCGACTGATGTTATTAAATCAACTTATTTCGGCTGCGAAGTGCGAACACACTCACACCGACACGAATAGCGAAATGCACAATGAAATTATATATAAGGCTATATTATTCGATAAATAGGTATCATAAGCTTCTCCAATTAAATGTTATACAAAAAATCAATATAAAATTTATATCTAGTTCATTAAATTACAGAAGTGAACGTGTATGAAATGAAATGTAATGGAAATGTTTCATTTCCAAGTTGTCTACTTATTAAGTAACTCTCGTATTCTAACTAAAACCTACAACCGGCTTAATCCTAATCCAACCCGCTGAAAGCCGGCGAAAAAAACTCACCAGCTTTTACCAAAATATATAAACACCTGTTTAGTAGTCGTAGTTCGAAAGATTCATGAAAGTCCGTTGAAATAAATTCTATAATATTAATATTATAGAATTTATTTCAAATTTCTTGAAGGTTTATTTAAGCTCTCGTCTTTGCTGTTAATGTTAAAATATCTCCTAAACGATGAATTTCAGTTAATTATTGAAACCGAACGTACAAATAAGCTAAAGGTGTTAAGACCAAAATTACATTACGCGACGGTGTAAGAGCGGTCACACATCGTGTCGGAAATTACGCGAAATGGTATTACTCGTTATTATGCCGATGTCCGGCTCCACCCCACTAGTGGGGTAAGGGGTATCCCCCTCCCCTCAAGCGCCTAGGAGATAATATCCGAACCGGAACATAAGATGTCCTTATATGCCTACGCAAAGATGAAGTAGTCCCTTAGTTTGACTTTGGTGGCGTGGCGATTATGCAGCCTGTCGCAGGCACTAACATAATAATAGGTGCTCCGTACTTCCGAAGATGTGCGCTATGCTACGTGAACAAATTGGCTAATTTAAAAACCCGGCTAGTGCCAGTCTCCCTCGCGCACGATTTGTTCCGCACAAAACGGCAAAAAAGTCACGTTTGTTGTACGGGAGCCCTTAAATGTTTATTTTATTCTATTTTTATTTGTATTTGTTGATAAAGCGGAAACAGATCTAGGCTATAACGGTTAGGATCAATTCACTGGCGCACATGCAATGGCGGTGTATTTTTGAGATACCCGTTCAAAATTGAAATTGATTCTTCACACAAGAAGATGGATACACGTATCGTAACTCGTAAGAGTTCGAATGTTTGGTTGCATCGCGCTGCACAGCGCATGTGCAGTGCAGACTGGTGTCGTATCAAACTCGTATCTTTTTGTGTAATGAATAAAGTTTAATTTTGAATCGCTATCTTAATAATGTAGCTCCGCGTAGCGTCCCGTATGTCACGGTGTGAACTAGTCCTTACTCGCAATTTGGTAGGGGGCAGGATAAAAGAGATCACATAATTCTCGCGGAATTCATCAGAGCAGAGCAGAGCACAGATGACAGAGCTCATTGATCGGGAGTTTTGGACGTTGCAGTGAAAGTGTATCGTGCTATACCATCAAACTACTGTCGGATTTGTTCTCTTTTACTGCTACTCCACAGGCCCACTTGCGCAGATCTGGGTTAAGTAAAGGAATGATACTTTACTGCGGTAAATATCATTCCTTCTCTTTCATAAATACGAACAACGAGAGAGATAACAAGATATTTAACTAAGAGTTAACTTTAACCCAGATCTGCGCTTACCTCTTCTCCCAAACCGTGTTTCGAAGTAGCTCATGATGAAGCTGAGTAGAGAGTCGTCTTTCTGCTTTAGGCTGACGTCGCAGTAGTCCTTGTTGATCTGCACCGGCTCCAAGTACTCCTCCGTCTTCAGGTCTGACTGAAATAAATAAGTTTATTGTAAGGGTTAAGTAAGGATACCTAGATAGCCAGTATGCCCTAAGACGAGGTATGATACACGCGCACGCGAATTATATTGGATAATGTGTAATTAGTGTACCCAACATTGTAACAATGTGACAGTGAATAAACTTTAAGATAATTACTGGGCGTTGGACTTCCATTAACTACTTTGAAATAACTGATTGAAATGAAAGTTAAGGTTGGAGTAAATAAAATTTATATTCACTTGGAGATATCTCAGGGGAATATTTCTTATCTTTTAGTAAAGCGTAATTTTTATTTCAACAGGCTGATTCCAGTATTCTTTGTATTATAATAATGCTAGAAATATATGATTGAATATATTATTATCAAATTAGTATGTTTTGCTCAAAAACTTTAAACTGAAAAGATTTACTATGTTACTAGCTGGTGCCGGCAACTTCGTTTGCGTTGAACTATAGGAAAAGGAACCCTAATTTTATACGGAACCCTACGATAAAGAAGCTTATATTGCACCTCATAACATCAGCTATCTGCCAGTGAAAATCGGTCCAGCCATTTCAGAGATTAGCTGAACAAACGGACAGAAAGACAGACGGACAGACAAAAAAAATATATTTGTATGTACCGTATATACTTTCATGGGCATCAAGTTAAAAGCTATTAATTTAAAATTACAGACACATAATTTTTATTTATTTCTATGTATAGGTATTGCTAGCTCTAACACATTGCTCATATTATAGCCTCATATCAATTCATCAAATAATTAATTATTACCTTGTCACTCTTCTCAGGAACATCAACATCAGTAGCTGGATGCACAGAATCGTACATTGCGTCTGCAGGATTCTCTACAATTTCATTTTCATACACATTCGAGTCTTCTTCGGGCACAGTTTTCTCTTTTTCTGCTTTATCTTCTACTACTTCTGCTTTTTTAAAGAACGGAAACTTAAAAGACTGAAATAATTCCTGTATTTTTACCAAACGTGGTTTCCCTGGTGTTGTTGGTTCTTTCTTTTCGAACATATCATTATAACATAGATCCTCGTAAAAATGATCGTCGCTAATTCTTTCGTCGAACTCATCTGTAGCTGCTGGCAATGATTTATATTTAGGCTTCAAATCAACTTTTCTATAAGTTTTATTAGCTTCTGTTTTTGTATTTATACAATAATATCCTCTGTCAGCATCGTCTGGCTTAGGTTTAGGTCTATTATCGAATATCGGATAATCGTATATACTTAGGCGAAAGAATTTTTTTTTTTGAGGACTTTTATCCATTGGCACGTATGACGTTATCGCCTTTTCTGTCCTGTTCTGCTGATTTCTGTACAAAAAGCTCTTTGGTATCGTTATCCTCTTCAATATCTCCTCTACTGTGTTCAAACTCGAGTTCTCTTGACTAATCTTCCTCACACTCACAGTCTGGTACTGACTCTCCGGTATCAGATTCGTTTCTTTTATTACAATGTCATTTCTGATAAAATTCAAATATTTTGGATCGTGTTTCATATCTTCGACGAATATCATAAATCTTTCAACGCCATTGGGACATTTCTCAAGCGAGTCTCTGGAAAGATCCTGGAAATGATCAAATCTGAAGTTTGGAAACTTTGTGTCATTAAAGATAATTTATTATGTTGATTCGGAGGCGCATTGTAGATAAGGAACTTGTGAAATATGTTTGTTTGTTGGGTCCCCTGAGTAAGAAGTGCCGGTACAGCTTTATTTACGCCCGAAATTAATAACGTATCTAAAATCCTAGAATGATTACAATCTTAGATTCTCAAACAAAAATTGACGTAAATTGACGTGAAGTTATTCCTAGGATCGTTGAAATGCATTGACATCTTGATCTCAGATAGCTAAAATGAGATTTATTTATTAATTGCAGGCATTAGTGTACATTGTCGTCAGTCGTCGCCTCATAATGAATAGATTGATATTCATTATAAGGTTGACGACAATATACACCTGATAGTAAGTTAGATGATAGGCATACACTTATCACCTGATGGTAAGTGTCTTTTAAATCACCATCAGCTCAGCGAAAAACAACTTAAGCGTTAGTTTTCGCCGGTTTTCTGTGAGGTTGTGGTATACTTTTGGTCATTAATTTCATTCTGTACTTCATGCTGAAACATGGCTCCCCCTCGAAAGAACATCAATATTCATATTGTGAGTTATACTCTGTTAAAATCCGATTTAATCTGAACGTAAATAAAAAGGTTCAATTCGAGCAAATAATTAGTCATTGTATTTCTTTATTGCATGGTGACATTTAAATTCGGTAGCATGTTCGATGGTTTTCTTTATTTACGTTAAGATCAAATTGGATCGGTGATCCTAGCTTCCTGCTAGGCCCACCGATCCAATTTGATCATGATCATCATGTGACAGCGGCGTCAACGTAACATTATCGAATGAGAATTGTATGAAAACCTGTCAAAATCGTGACCGAGCCCATTAAGTTTCGGCCGCTGTCTTTCACGCCGCTGTCAAATGTTCCTGCTAGGCCACCAGCTCACCCCACTGAACGGAAGTTTGCGAAATTACTATTATTTTGTCAATCTAAGTGAACTTACCATAATTCTTTTCCCGTCTATTCTATTCTCTCTGACGAAGGATATGTACTCTCTCATGTTCCAATGCTCGAAGATCTTCACCACGTCCCGTACTTGAAGACTTTCCATTTTTAACGACATTATATTTCGTCTCCTAAAATGATTAGATAATGAAAAAGGGAATTAGGTATATTTTTTTTTTGTAAATGAAACTTAACAAGTCTTACTCAAAATAAGTAAAATCTACCACCGATTCAACCGTGATCCGCCGAGATTAACCGGCGAAACAAACTTGGTCGGGTTTGTTTACGGGGGGAGAGAGATACTTGCACTTATTGGAGACCATGCACACTCAATTTCCAGACTTTTACTGACAGACTTTTTACCGGTGTCGGTGGTGTACGACACCAGCAGTCTTTTCCAAATGTGTAGAATCACGTCTTAATGAACGTAAAATGTTTTTTTAAGCAATAAAATTTTATTTTTCAAGTTTATCGATGTAACAAAATATATTTAGAAACTATATTTCAGATGTGTGCGAATATAAAGCTAATCTGTATCTATTTTTATTTCATTTCTATCGTATAAAAGTGTTTATAGCATAAAACTACACCCGGGTACACGTGGTACATTTTTTTCGGGGAGACTTAATCCCCCCTGGATCTAGTGCTTTTTAAAATATAGAGAAATAGTTAAAATTTCAGCCAAATTTAAAAGGGGAAGTATTTATAAAAGAAGTTTTATTTCATTCTTTTTTGTGCATTATTATTTTGGAAGTCGGTTTAATTTTTTGTTTAAAAATAATAATAATTTTTCCCTTTTTGGTGATATTTGTTAAATTATTATTAACACATTTTAAGAATGTTTAAAATAAACGATCGAATGTAATGAATGAATTATTTAGAAAATGAGATTTATTTCATACTTTTTTGTGCATTTTTACTTTGGAAGTCGGTTTAATTTATTGTTAAACTAGCTTTTGCCCGCGGCTTCGCCCGCGTAGTATAGTGTTCTTGGAGAAAAAAACTACTTCGGCGAATAACTCTCTATTTACAGCAATATACCTACTTCTGATACAATATTGAAAATGTTTATAGGTTTACCCAATGCAAATGGTTAAAAATGGGACCCTATCACCTCGACGCGACATGCGCGACCGCTTGATATACATTATATTATTATATCTATCGCGCTTGAGTATAAAAAGACTATTTAAAAAAACCGCATCAAAATCCGTTGCGTAGATTTAAAGATCTAAGCATACAATATAGGTACATAGGGACAGACAGATAAAGCGACTTGTTTTATACTACGTAGTGAATAATCATTTAATTTGCCATTCAAATATAATTTGACATTCCAACAAAACTGGCCAACTACCTCTATGGATATTCCATAAGAACTGCAGTACAGAATATTCGTTGAGCGAGCACCGAGTCGCTACTCGCGAGTACCGCCGGGACATGTCCCTGCATTTTAAATCTGTAATATCTTCGAAAATATTCATTTAAATTACATGCTATATTGATCTATATTAAATGCACAATGTATTTAAGGTTTTGTGTAATTATTAAAAATCCTTATCCAAATAATTGGATAAGGATTAATGCTGTATTGCTTAAAATCGCTTCGTAAATAAACTATTAAATTTAAATCAAAGTAAAGGATAAAAAAATGGTTATTGTGGGTTATCCCTAAGAGATAGATATATGCTATCGCGGACTTTTTTGTAGGCTTTTTTATGATGAACAAAACTGTAGTACATTATTTTGATCTATCTCGTAGGGTTCAGCCACCGTTTCAAGGTAAGCGGAAAAAATGTAATTATTTACGACATCACATTAGAAACCTCAAAAATAACAGTATTTCTTCACTATTTAATGAATGTTATTATACATATAAACCTTCCTCTTCAATCACTCTATCTATTAAAAAAACCGCATCAAAATCCGTTGCGCAGTTTTAAAGATTAAAGCATACATAGGGATATAGGGACAGAGAAAGCGACTTTGTTTTATACTATGTAGTGATAATAATAATAATATAGTTTAGAAATTATCTACTTGTTAACCACTTTGGAGGTTGATTACTTAAAAGGGTTTACTTCAAAAGTCATGTATGAAACTTCATCATTATTTAAAAATATCTATCCGATGATGGGAATTGGGATCGAAAAAAAATAAAGCTTCTTTTAAATAACAAACCTTTCAAATAAAGTCAATCCAAAAAGCTAGTATCCACAACACTCTCGAAGAAAACTACAATTTTAATATAGTAATATAAGTTATTACAATATCGTTTATATTACAATAATATTAGTTTATTCATTTGGTCAACGAAACCGCACACAAGTGACACTGGCATGAACTGAATAGACTTAGCAATTAGCACGTACTTGCGCAGGAGTGGCGGAGTTCTGTTATCTGTTACACGTATGCGATTTGCATGGACCTCTCTTAAGGCTCATATTGGCGCTAGAGTCATAATTGGGTGTGATATGAAGTTAGCAATACGACGGAGTGAAGTTAGTTGAGATAAGTTATTCAATTCATCATCTAACTTCACTCATATTGCTAACTTCATATCACACCCAATTATGACTCTAGTGCCATTATGGCCAGTTTTGAGACTGATATTTAACGCTTATTTACACACACTTTTTCATGTATGGACATAGTCCTCCTTTCCTCTACCCTCCATACCCTCGAAGCAAAAGAGGGGTGTTATGAGTTTGATATGTCTGTCTGTCTGTTTGTGTCTCTGTCCGTGGCATCGCAGCTCCTAAACGAAAGGTCCGATTTAGATGCGGTTTTTTTTGTTTGAAAGCTGACGTGATCATCAGAGCACGCACACTGCTTGACAATTCGGGGGTTTTAAGGTAATATATTTTTTAGGTAATTTAGTTTTGTTTTCTATAAAGTTCCACAACCCAGAACCGAACCTGCACCGGGTGCATAATGCATATCCCTCTTGACTCAATCTACCCACTAGGTCACGGCCGTTTTTCCCTTGCTCATTGAGATATAGAGTAATTAATAATATTATTTACTACTATAAATAAATTTTAAACCGACCTCCAAAAGAGGAGGTTATCAATTCACCGAGATGTACGAATATATATTTTTGATGTTAATATTTAAAGATAAGTTCCATCAATGGTATTTGAGGTGGAGTTTCTGATGTGTGAGTCAGAACGCCACCTAATTTTGACGCCATCTCTGACTCACGCAGGATAAAAGGGCATTGTTTTGCACAGACTATCATGAAGGCTCGATCACACGCATCCGATTTGCAGGATACTCAAAGCCAGACACCAGACTCACAACCTGAAATGCACCTGCGCTTAGGAGCCTTTACACTTTACCAAATTAATATTTGTTACCTACTAGCATGATTACTATTAACGACGTGTAAACAATTAGGAAAAAAAATATGGCATATTATTATGGAAGTCACAATAGGTGTCAGCAGACGTTTTGGCAGACGTGGGTCAAATAGAAAAAAAAATAGACAAAGACACCTGTAAGATAATACTGTACCTCATCATAAGAAGAGAGTCGCTTAACAGCGCCGTGGAAGCGTGCGCACGCGCCCATACGCACGTGTAAGTATGTAGTTCAACCACGTCTGCAGACGTTGCGGTCTTTTGTGTTTAATTATTTTGAGGCAGGATGCCTGCAAAAGGAAAATGTTTAAAAACTGGTCGAGCAGGAACTTTGTCGATATTGTACTGATGAGCGATTTTGACTAGGTGTTAAAAGGAAGTTTAAACCAGCGAGGTTATAAAAATATGCGTAAGTATAATTTGCCTTTCTCAAAGAGTACAATCGACAACATTAGTCTACTTTAATTTGACCTCTTTCGGTCAACAACTTATTTACATACTGAGGCCAACTTATAATGGTATTTCTTTTGTTGCCCACCGTACCGTCTCAGACTCCTTAACGAATGAGATCATCCTTCAATTGACTTTAATTATCATAGTTAATTTTGTGTCAATTGAATTTGCATTTAATTTCGATGCAGTAGAGTTCATAATCAGGGTCGATTGACAATGTCTTCTTAGGTTCCCACCTGTCAGTTTGCACCCAGTAATTTATTTATTCGTGAAAGACTATCCAACAGCTTGAGATGACTCAAAAAATTGCTACAGGATTTTTTAGTTGCTGTGGCTTAAGCTATGTAGTACCTAAGAGACCGAGCTTTTTCGGTGTTTTGGTATAACGATAAAATAATTAAAATAAATAAAAAAGAAATAATAAGAATCTCAAAAATATTTATCTTACCGGGACTCAAACCCACCACATTCCGAATTTACAAACAAAATTATTAAAAAATTAGAAAATTTTACGTAGGCACGCATACCAAGCTGCCAATCAGACTGATGTAAGAGAGTCGAAATTATTGATATATTTTGCACGACGAAATAAAAAAACATAATATATTGCTTAAAATGAGCATTTTCTAAGAGATTAGACCTAGCTAGATCGATTTTGCTGCACCTAAACTCCCTAGAACGTTCCAAATTTTGTCAGGGCTGTCACATAAGATTGGTATTGGACGCAGAAGTTACAACTTACAACACATTATTTTTTTTGTATAATATTACATTATGAATTTAATATTCTAATATTATAAAGTTTTAACTTTCATTTGACACAAATACTTAACTCTGAACGGACTATAATCAGTAACACACATCACACGTCATAAAAATCATACACGAAATTTGAACATTTTTACGTCCCCTTCGACGGCCTACGAATTTATCGGATTTTTCCACTATTGCCGCGTAGGTACGCGTTAGGATATCGTGGACACACCGTATGCTTGTAGTACTACAATCAAATTGAGAGCTAACTATGTAGCTGTTCCTCCCAACAAACAAAAACGTCATATAAGTCAAGGCTTGCACGACTTCCAGTTGTATTGCTGTTTTATAATAGTAATGAGGTGACTTATAGGTCCTTTAGATGTCTTTAATTTAACTACACAGACCGGCATATTTAGCAGAACATAAAATAAAGGTTTGATATCAGTATCATTTAAGGTTGCTGGCTGGTTTGAAAAAGACGCACTTCGAGTAGGGATGATCGTTTCATTTGGCTTCGTGTACGTAGGAACCCCCGTTTGACGGCCGTCCAAGCCCGACATGAGTTAAAAGCAGTGCGGGGTGTAACCGTAAGTGAGCGTACGGTGCGAAGAAGCTGGTTTGGGTTCATTTGTGCCCGCCAAGGCTCCAAGGCTCGAGGTAAATCATCGTAGAAACAGGTTAACTTTTGCTCAGGAACATCGACTTTGGAACGCGGACCAATGGAGTAAGGTATTGTTTAGTGATGAGTGCAGAATTCTCTTAAATCAAATTGACGGCAGGCAAATAATATACAGACGCAAAGGAGAATGATACATTCAGACAAATTTTGAAACTACAGAACAACATACGGTGGTGGATCAATAATGGTTTGGGCGGGCATTTGTTTGGGAGCTCGCACAGACTTGGTAGTGATTGACACAGGGAGTCTGACTACAGCGGAGTCTGATATAGCGGATATCAGAGAAGTTTTAGAAGAAAATGTCGTACCGTTTGCCCCATATATCGGTGACGATTTTGTTTTTATGCAGGATAATGCTCGGCCGCATACCGCTCGGGTAACTCAAGCTTATCTTAATGATATGAATATCACTGTTATGGAGTGGCCGACGAGATCACCGGATATGAACCCAATAGAGCACGTTTGGGACTTGCTGAAAAGAAAAGTTAAGTCCAGAATTCCACCTCCTGCCAACGTGGGTGAACTGCGAATCGCCGTAGTTGAGGAATGGCGGAGACTATCCCAAGAGACCATCGATAACATCATTCTCAGTATACCTAGACGGGTAGAAATTTAATAAGAGCACGTGGATACGCGTGCCTTTACTCGCAAAATATGTTCTTAATGTGATCTCATTTTAAGTAAAACAAATGAAACTTTAAATAACAAAAGAAGTGTAGTAAGTAGATTTTAAAATAAAACCATATTTTTTTAATTATGGACCTTTTTTTGTGTCCCGCTACATATGCCGGTGTGTTTATTTAGTCGTGCGACCAATATGTCATAATGAACAGGTCATAAGAACGTCGGCGAGACAAAACTACACGATGTTTGTATTAAAGTTTTAGCTTAAACGTTTGTACGACAGTGCAATAGTCATACTAACGTCGCAGTCTAATAAACGATTTCAACTGACCAAATTGGGTGATTGAAAAACCTATACATGACATTTATATAATGAAGCAGTTGTATACGTTTTCATAATGACGTTTGTAAAACGAACCCCATCTTGTTTTAAACCAGTCAATTTGAGACACTTGAGTGACTTGGTTGTTCATTTGTGACATACATATATTACATGTTATTGATGTTATCGATTAAAAGTCATGTCCTGACTTTAACCAGCCTTGTTGTCGCATTTGAGTCAAATTTTTACTTTTAAACGCCATATTAATGAAAAGTTTGATATAATTTTATTCTAATAATGATATATACTTGAATATATGAAAATGTTTTTTTTATATAGGTAAAAGCTTTTGCCTGAAATAATTATTATTTTTTTAGAAACCCTAATAGTAACGGTAGATGGCGTATCGCATGGTCTTGAAATATCCTTAAAACAACGTATTGTCTTTATAGCGTCATGAAGAGGTAAGTATGCGACAAAAGCAACATGTCTTCGATTTTTAGAAATAATCATATTTTTATTCATAATAATATAATGTTTCAAACACAAAACTATGAAGGGCCGTGTGAATTTGAATATTATTTATCATAATATCTATTGGACGCTTCACACCACGTCAGTCTGGCCCCGTGCTAAGTATCCGAAGATCTTGTGTTACAGGTACCAGTCAACGGTAAGTATATTTAATACTTTTATACTATACATATATTTAAGATTTTTATTATATTATACACATATTTAATATACATCCATGACCCAGGAACACAGAAAAAATATTTTGTCCTTCAGCGGGATTCGATCCCGCGACCCCCGGCTTGAGCACCAACGCGCTGAACCACTGAGCCACAGAGGTCGTCATTTACATAAGTATATTATCATAAAACTTAAATTCCCAGTCCAACTAAACGATACTAGTTACAGATCGCAAGAAATGAAAATTAAATCACATGATAACACTCATATTTCATTTTTTTGGAAATACTTATTTCACACTCAAATCTATTGCCAAAAACCACAAGTAACCAAGTCACTAACAAGAGAAAAAAAAAAACAGTCGTACAGGTGGTGTTACTTGACTCAAATAAACCGTTTTAACCGCCATTCAAATCACCTGTACAACCACAATATGACAAAACGAGTGGCTTTAAAGTTATGATTAAACTACTGTGCTATGAAAGTGGTAATTTCTTAACGTTCACACGACTTTTGAATGACTTCAACGAAGACACTTGTGACTTTTGGATGACGATTATACAACAACGTTGGTCGTATAAATGAGGTCATTTTCGCGTTTAATAAACGTTATTTAAACGTTAGTGTGACTTAAATATGGTATTATAATAACGTTGACTAAACTATTGTACGACGACAAATTGTTACTTGGGTCTTTAATTTGTGTTGAAAGTATATGAATGCTCGTATATCCCTAAAACCACAAATCGCGTAACACCTTGCAGGACTTAGGGTCATTTCACACCGAAAAGAAACGATACGCGACGACGAACGATATTCAAAATTAAACATTATTAATCACACAAGAAGAAGAGAGAAACGTTTCATTGTAAGAGTTCGAATGTCATATTGCACCGCGCTGCAAAGTGGATGTGCAGTGTATGACTGATGTCATAAGAAACGTGTATCGTCGAGGTGTGAACTGACCCTTAGTAAAATGAAATGATAATGGTATGAAAAAAAAATTCTAAATGAAACTTAACAAGCTTTTTACTGAAAGTCAACAGAAAAAGCTACCTTCTAGCTTTAACTAAGGTTTACCAAAATAAAATTATAAATGTACTCTTAGCTAAGACGTATTTGTTACGTATTTCTTGTAGGTAAATTATAAAAATTCCATGTAGGTACTTTTTTAATTTAGTGCTCGTTGGGCGTTCCGCAAGGGTATATATTGGACCCAACATATTACTTATCGTACAAGATATTATATGAACTTAATATTTATCCTCATTTATTTCCAATGATCTATTAATTACCTGCAAGTAATAGATTAATGGAACTGAATCATAATGACGACAAAGTGATGATGAATCGTTTATATTATCTCATAACCAATGGTGCCTCATAAGCACAAACTTTTTCACGATAATTTTATTTGCTGTTTTTGCTTTCTTATCCAATTTATTGTTGGAGAATATACAAATAATTTACTACAAATGCAACCTAAAAATGTTAAACGCCTTACCAAATATTTGTAGCTAAATCAGTTTCTTAAATATTACACTAAATATTTGTATTAAATTTGAGCAGGCGCCTATTTTTATTCACAGATACTACATGGGAATGTGATTCACAAGCAGGTGGAGTGTTATTATAATTTATTTGTGTTATAATGACAGCATGCACTCACAATACAATATCAGTTTGGTTTCTTCGTATACATAATGCGTTGTTTGATAATATTATGCGAGACAGTTCGCCCTTGCCAACTTACTCGATATTTCTAAACAATCGATGAAATTTCGTTAGGTAACTTCACTAGGATTGTCAATTAATATCTGTCACGCATATCATTAATTATACAACGCATTGATTAAAATAACATATTAGGTCCTTACATTTGAAATTGGCGTTTTGTCGTACTGGCCACTTTGATCTCGAATATAATACAAAATGGAAAACTTAAAATATAGTATTATTTTCGAGTACGAGTTCCACCGTGGCACCAGTGCTGCTGAAACGGCTCGAAGGATTAATGATGTGTATGGCGGCGGTGTCGCAAAAGAAAACACAGTGCGTTTTTGGTTCCAACGTTTTCGTTCCGGGTAATTTCGACCTGCAGAACAAGCCCCGTGGACGGCCGGAGACCAAAGCTGATAATGAAGAATTGAAGGCTACTGTGGATGCGGATCCATCGTAAACCACGTCCGAGATAGCTGCAGGCAGCGGTGTTCGTGATAAAACTATTTTAACCCATTTGAAGCAAATTGGGAAGCTGCTGCGTTACAGTATTCAACCGGCACAATAATGAAGGGATTTAAAATCGAATCATTACCTGTGATAAAAAGTGGATCCTTTACGATAATCGGAAACGCTCATCGCAATGGCCAAACTCTGGCGAACCAGCCAAAGCCTGCCCCAAGCGAAAATTGACTCAAAAAAAGTTATTTGTGAGCGTTTCTCCTTTACAAAACGCTAATTTCATATGTAATTATATGGACCTAATACTTAATACGAACAAATTATGATAACAACCTGCTAATGAATTAGATTCCCTGATAGTACATTAATGTTGTTTCGTTACTTACTTATGATCCAAATTAACGTAGTGTAAATGACCTATAGCAACTGTTTATGTAATCACAAAATAAAATACCGGCTATTAACACATTTATTGATGAAAACTAACTTATCCGGCACAGGACGTCGTACATTTTATGCGCAACCTCCGCTCCACCGAAGCCTATGTAACAAGCGCCGTGGCTTGGGTGTATCTTCCCTGGTGTAATAGACAGCTGATGCCTAGCCCTGCCGATATACAGGGGCTCTCCGGAAGCCGTCTTGCCCCCAGGAATAGCCCCCGGTGGTAAGCTACCGTTCGAAGCCGGTACCCATCTCAAATGATTTGGTATTGAGCACAACACTTCGATGTTCTGCACTGGTATTTCCTTCCCATCGTACATTATTGACGCTGCGTTATGCCTCACAGAAAGTTTCCCAGGAATCAGGTCTCCGTTATGCCAAGCTCTGATCACCCATAGTGGACTGCCATCCCATCCTTCGTGGCCACCCAGAACCGCTCTCCCTGATAGCAGATTCGCTGTGGTAGCTGTAGAATGTACCCATTCGAAATCACCCGCCGTTTCTGCTATTTGGACTTCGGATGGCTCGATCGCTGGCACTGAAGGTTGGTTGGACGTTTCTCCGTGGTAGATATAGTTGGTGATGTACGTGGGTTGGTTTGGAGTCTCAGCTTGGGAGACAGGAACTGGTACCATCATGGTACCAGGTACGAAGTACGGGTACGGCGCTGGATGTTCCGAGGGATAGGGGTATGGATGATGAGGTGGATGATGAGATGGAAGATGGGGTGGTGGGGGATGATGAGGATGATTAGGATGGTGGGGATGGTGGGGATGGTGGGGGGGTGGCGGCCACGCTGGTGGTGGTCCGTAATACGGCGGCGGCGGAGGTCCGGGAGGCGGGAAACTCATAATCACGTCGTTGTTCTTCTACTGTTGATGACGTACGTTTTGACACCCTTATTTCTTTGTTTTCACTTCACTTGTTTTTATTACTATTATGGAGTTACTTGTATACTTGTCACAAAATCTCCTTTGTCCTTTAGTTTATCTGGCTTCAATAATATTTTCTTTAATCCTTACTATTTCACTTCTAACTTCTTATGTCCCAATTATTCTTTTAATGATTTCTTGATTGTTTTAAACTTTTACAAAATGTTTGTTAATATCACTGTGTTTTTGCGTATTATTTACTTTTTGTGAGTACGACCTCGATACAGGTCCTTATATTACGTTGTGTATCTTATCATTGACTGATACATAGCTATCAACTGATACCAATTCTGAATCATTTACAGTTGATTTCATATTTTTGTACTGATATACGTTTATGAGAACATTTTAATTAATAGCTCTTACGCCTAGATACAGAAAATATTCATACTTATGCCACATTTACCTATATTAGATTGTAATTGCCATTAGTAGATACTAACAATTAACATCATTAAGTGTGTAGATATTATACTCGCTTAGGTGTTCGTTCGTAATTACTGACTGACTGTACTTACTCAAAACAAAACGGTATTTGTCAATATAAATTATCAGTTACGATTAGGAGAAACGGTATTTTTGCGACATTCGTTCATTTTCCATACGACTCTATGACACATCTAAAAATATTGTGTAACAAATCGATCTAGAAATTGTCATTATTTAATCCCAGAACCCCGACACACTTGCCGGGGGTTCATAGACTTCAGAGTTCGGACCAATAAGGTCGTTTAGCATACAAGTAAAAACAAACTCCAGGTAAAGAAAACAATACATTTAAAATGTAGCTTATATTATAATATGAACATTAATATATAAACCGTAAATACAAATAAATTATCTTTAAAGTTTAATATTATGATAAATTGTAAGTTAGAACATAATAATCTTTACATAGACTACTATCCAATATGCATGAATAAGTAATAACTAATCTTAAAACACGAGGTTTCAAATACAGAAAATGCCCGAAATAAAAAAATACACGTACTCGAATAGACGCCACTTTTTATATCTACGTCAAGTTAACAATTTACATTAAATAACATGAATCCAAGAATGCACCGTCTGTATACTCAAAAGTTACCATTAAGGTCCATTAGGAGTCAGTTCACACCGCGACGATACGTGGCGCTGTATCTTTATGATAGTTATTCAACATTGACTGTGGGAGAGCCACGCTTCGGCACGAATGGACCGGCTCGCCCTCGGATAAATACCACGACCTCACAGAAAACCGGCATGAAATAACGCTTGCGTTGTGTTTCGCCGAGTGAGTGAGGTTACCGGAGGTTGGGTATTTTAAGAACCAGGAACGCAAGTCGCAACACCAGAGTAGTTACAAATGTAACTCCTCTGGTGTTGAGTGTCCGAGTGTCCATGGGCGGCGGTAATCGCTTACCATCAGGCGATCCGTCTGCTCGTTTCCTGGTTCATTTCATAAATAAAAAAAGATCTTTATTCACGACACAAAAAGATACGCGTTTCATATGACATCAGTCAGTGCACATGTGAACTCTTACAATGAAACGAGTATCTTCCTCTGTAATGAATAAAGTTCAATTTAGAATAGCTATCTTAAAAATGCAGCGCCACGTATTTGTTAAAGTCGCCTAATGACAACCGCGAATCAAAGGCAATCGTCTCAATATTCGATGACAAACAGAAATCTAGAATATTCTAAGGCTACGAGAGCACCATAGTTCGGAAAACGTTATGCTTGCCGTCCGGTCTAAATATAAAAAGTTCCAGAACTTTCTAAATCTAAGTAAGAACCACGGCGCGGAGGGCAGACTATCAAAAGCTTCTTAACGTCAGTTCACACCGAAGTGAGAAGATACGCGACGCGGCGCTGTATTTTTAAGACAGTGTTTCAAATTTGAACTTTCTTCAGTGCATAAAAAGATACACGTTTAGTTGCAAGAGTGTGAATTCTTAGCTCAGCGCACCGCCGCTCTTGCAGTGAAAAATATATCCTCTCGTGCAGGTACTGAAAATTCGATGTTGAATCACTATTTTGAATGCAGCGCCGCGTCGCGTATCATCTCCTTTTTCTGTAAGCTGACCCTTAGAGTCAGCATACTAGCGTAGAGTCGAAGCCCAGAGCAGAGAAATTCTGAAAACTTAATATAGCAAATTCATCCATATGGTGAATTTGCTATATTACATTATCAAAATTTCGCTTTGCTTCGCTTCGAGTCTGTTCTAGTATAAATAACCCTTAAGGTAAGCCTTCCGATAAACGCGACACGAGACCGCGACCCGAGACCGAAATAAGGTCGCGGATCCACTGCTTAGTATGAATTTATATGGAGCACAAAACAGACGCGCGACCGGTGAGCTTGGCCAAAGGACCTGATTCGCTGGTTTGCTGATCGCGGTCACGGGTCGCGGTCGCACAGATTGGAAGGCTATCATTCGAATGTTCTAGAACTATGTAAGGACCACGGCTCTGAACACACAGTGCGGGCCATCCATAAGGGCCGGCCAGACAAACGCTCTGATGAGGTCTGACCGTCTCTCGCGCTGTCCGCCCACTTGGAGTCGAGTGTGCTTGTCTGGGTCCATCACCACTGAAATAGAAAAAGGACACTTTTGGATTCCGTAAAAGTAAAGTCTCGATTAAGGCGATGTTGGACAATGCTATGTAGCCAGTAAACAAGTAACCTAGTCAAAAATTAATCAATGAACCGAAATATTTACTTACTAGATGTTGCGCGCGACTTCGTGCGCACAAAAGGAAAAACCTATTTAAAGTGCTGTTTTCACTAACGCCATCGGAAAAACCGATCGTGGGAACGTAGGCTTACTTGGTACGAAGGCAGTGTCGCGCATGCGCAGCGGCAGATGCAGCGCTAGCACCAGGCGCTGCCGCGAGCGCGTGCAGTGGAGCTCACCTCGCAAGGGTACTCGCGTAGCGTGCCTGGTGGTGTCTTACCATCAGGCGTTCTATCTACTCTATTGCTGGTGTTAATACCTGGTGCGAAGTCAGTGTCGATGCGCAACGGCGGATGCAGGGCCAAGCACCACGCGGCTCTGCACGCCGCTGCGGCGAGCGCGTGCAGTGGCGCGCAGCTCGCCACGCAGGGGTACTCGCGTAGCGTGCCTGTTACCTGGAATATGGAAGTATTACTATAAGTAGGCACAAACAGCTGTAATGGTCTTATTGGAATTCCAAAATAAAATAGAATAATTATCAAAGTCAACTAGAAGAATTATTATGAGTAATAAATATCTTCTTAATCAAATCTGTCCCTTGATTATGTAGCAGTAATAATATCGTGGCATAGACTAATTGGCGGATGGCAATGTCAATGCTATTAATTATTATTATTTATGCAATGCACACATCAAAGACCCTTTCTTTTGAAGAAGGATTCTGCCATAGTTATAAGACTGCAGTATTATATATTTTCTCTGAAGATTCTGTTTGAATATCATGTTTGCCTACCTTATCCAAAAATTATTCCAGGGAGGATCCTTAAAAAGTATGACAGGTAAATAAATAAATAGGCATCACGTTTTCCGTAAATTACTGCTTAGAAATTTGAATGAAATATTTGTCACATACCTGACTGATAACAGTCCTCTCTGCTTCCCCTAACGGAAAGGTGTTTGCGGTGCTCCTCATCACTCTAAACGCTGAGCCCACGAAGCTGGCGGCGCCTGGTGTGCTGTCCGACTCGCAGCCCAACAGGGATTTGGCCTCGTTGATGCGGCGGTCGCGGAGAGAAATGACTGCTCGGAATGAGAGCTGGAAAAAGATAGTTATTGATAAGAAACACATACTTTAAGAGATAATTTTGATGGTATCGGGATTAGGTCGGAAGCAGATAAGACCGGCGAGCGTGTATTCTAAATAGAGTTTTGAATGGAGATCAAGATAAAGAAGCCTCTTAGTATCCCATCAAAATATTATTTAGAGTAGGGGAAAGGTCACATAATATTATATTCTGTGACCTATCTCCTACGGGCTTACTGGCGTAATACGAACGTGCAGTTTTTAGTCCAGTCACTTTTTAATTTAGCAATTGCATTTTTCTGTACGTTTTGCATTTTTCGATCCATATTTATGTTGCCCTTCGGAAAATATAAGAATATTGCTGATTTAAAACAAATGCATGTTCCCTATTGGGTATGTTAAATGTGTGTACATGTGTAGAACAAGATTTTTAACACTCTTATACATTTCAAAGGTCCCTCCATTTTATATTTAGAGTATTGCCGCCCATGTTTTTTTTTAGTTTTGTCGTACCTACATAAAACCACGTCTAGATATGTTACATCACATTACACTATGGACACATCTACGTCGCAGTAGAAAATTACCTTAATTACTGTGGACTATAATGGTTCTGATCACCTGACAAATACAGATTACTTTGTTCTGAATGTAAGTAAAAAAAAACTCACTACAATTAAATTGATGTCACGTGTAGAAGTCATACATTATCTTCACAATAAATTTATTTAATTAGATTTACAAACAATCTTATAGCTTCTGGTAATCAATATTATATCTATATAATCGGTTTCTCGAAAACGGCTGCAAGTAGGTATTATCCAGAGAAACCACGGCCTCACAGGAAATCAGCGTCAAGTGTTAACACTTGCGTTGGGTTACGCGGAGTGAGTAAGGGGCGAGTTTAAAGACCGACAACGGACATGAAGATCCTCTGATTTCGGGGGTATTCGCTTACAGTCATACCGTCTGTTGGTTGCCCGTTCTTATTCATTAAAAATACTTACAACAGCGACAGAGAAGATGATCTTGTACTTCAGATTGGGGGTCTGCTGCAGTTGTTCCAGATTGCTCAGGGCTGGGAGCACCTCGTCCGCGGCAAGCGCCCACACCGCCGCGTACTGCGATATCAACTTGATGCTGGAACGTAAACAGTAAGTGGAGGGTAAGAAATGGTCATAATATAATGTTATTCCGTAAGTGGTGGTGTGGCTAACCTCCTGCCTCCTGTCTATTGGAGCTCCGGGACAGGTTGGGAACCTCCCCGGCTTAGCTAGTCCCGGCGCCGACGGGGACACTCCAGTTTACCAAAGTGGCCCCTAATTTTGGAGGAAGTCCGTTCCCTTAATAGGTAGACCGGTCGCGGAAAGTGTCCTGTGTTAGGCCTAACCCACATTAGGCGTGCGCGTTCCTCGGGCGTGTCAACGATGCGGGCGCCATTCACAACCCGAGGAACGCACACGCCTAATGTGGGGCCTTAGCCAGATCCGGCCTTTCCCCTGCGAGATCAAAAAATAAAAGGTGGGTCAACCACAACCAGTCGCAACATAGTTATAAGTGGTAGTGAGTAGCGACTGAAGATTAATTATGAAGTAAATTATCTGATGTGAGCATGGTCATGCCATAATTAATCAGCCGCTTATACCGCAGCTATTGACAGGTATTTAAAGTTTTCACACAGAAAGAGAGATTTACCTCGAATTATTTAGCTAGTCTCATACCGTTTTGGTTTCAAAATGAAGGCTTCGCTTCCTCCTAAATCCAACTTACCCAGTAACTAGGACACCTGTTTGTAAATTGTTCTTATATCGGGGCTAGGATCCTCTAATAGCCTAGAAAGTTCCTTGCCGTTCGGGATTCTGGTGGACGTCATCAATATCAGAGTGGTAGCCATCGCTAGCGGAGTCGGTAGAACATGGTGTGGTGAAAGAAAACCCATAATTTACCTGAGACAGCAGCGCTGTTCAGCCGCGGGAGTAGCTCATCGGCCACGAGAATACGGACTATTAGCTAGCTTATTCTACCATCCAAATTCTTGAAGTAGCTGTTTGTTCAGCCATTGACGTGACAATCCCTTTCAGGGCCTTATACAAAGAGAGATTGACCTTGAATTGTTTAGCTAGTTTTATACCGTTTTGGTTTCAAAATGAAGGCCTCGCTTCCCCTAAATCCTACTTACCCAGTCAGTGACTGAGATACCTGTTTGTAAATTATTCTTATATCGGGGTCAGGATCCTGTAATAGCCTAGAAAGTTCCTTACCGTTCGGGATTCTGGTGGACGTCATCAATATCAGAGTGGTAGCCGTCGCTGGCGGAGTCGGTAGAACGTGGTGTGGTGTCCGACACTCCATCGCTCATCTGAGATAGCAGCGCCGTGCAGCCGCGGGAGTAGCTCATCAGCACACCAGCTACTGGCCTGGAAAGTTGTAGAGAGTGGTTAGAAGATGGATGAGGTTGACAATGTCGTTTATATGACCAAATACTGAACCGCTAATCAACCTGTGTTTACTATACCAACTGCTTTGAGGATGCCATTTCCAAGATTATCAGGCGAACGATGAATGAGTCAGTCGGCGAGATATTCGAGACTGTGGTTTGTTTTTATTAAATTCAAAGGTTGTCGCTTTCGAAAACCGAATTGACCAGGACAGCATGTGACTTGTGCGCCACTTGATTTAACCGTCGTTCCAGTATTCGGCCGATAGTAATAGTCGAGTAGCATGGGATAGATCAACTTAAAGTACAAGACTCAAGACACCCTGCAACTATTAGCTATCCTGTGCTACATGATATACATATATATATATACATGATATATGCTTCGTAAACTAACCCCACCTTCCCAATATTCTTCAACCATTTAGCAAAATATCTAATGTTTACGTCGTTTAAGGGTCACACTGCGACGATACGCGACGCTACGCGGCGCTGTAGTTTTAAGATAGCTATTGAAAATTGAATTTAAACACACTAAATATTTAGCGGAACACAAAAAAAAGGTCCATAATTAAAAAAATATGGTTTTATTTTAAAATCTACTTACTACACTTCTTTTGTTATTTAAAGTTTCATTTGTTTTACTTAAAATGAGATCACATTAAGAACAGATTTTGCGAGTAAAGGCTATTTGTGAAAAATGGTACATTTTTGAACTTTTCATGTAACCGGGAAAAGTGAAAATTAATATTTAAATAACAATTAATTAAATTATAAAAATGGTGATTAATATCCCGTATTTCCTCCACGTGCTCTTATTAAAGTTTCTACCCGTCTGGGCATACTGAGAATGATGTTATCGATGGTCTCCTGGGATAGTCTCCGCCATTCCTCAACTACGGCGATTCGCAGTTCACCCACGTTGGCAGGAGCTGGAATTCTGGACTTAACTTTTCTTTTCAGCAAGTCCTAAACGAGCTCTATTGGGTTCATATCCGGTGATATCGCCGGCCACTTCATAACAGTGATATTCATATCATTAAGATAAGCTTGAGTTACCCGAGCGGTATGCGGCCGAGCATTGTCCTGCATAAAAACAAAATCGTCACCGATATATGGGGCAAACGGTACGACATTTTCTTCTAAAACTTCTCTAATATAGCGGTCTGCAGTAAGACTCCCTCTGTCAATCACTACTAAGTCTGTGCGAGCTCCCAAACAAATGCCCGCCCAAACCATTATTCATCCACCACCGTATGCAACTGTAGTTGCAAAATTTGTCTGAATGTATCATTCTCCTTTGCGTCTGTATATTCTTTGCCTGCCGTCAATTTGATTTAAGAGAATTCTGCACTCATCACTAAACAATACCTTACTCCATTGGTCCGCGTTCCAAAGTCGATGTTCCTGAGCAAAAGTTAACCTGTTTCTACGATGATTTACCTCGAGCCTTGGAGCCTTGGCGGGCACAAATGAACCCAAACCAGCTTCTTCGAACCTTCTTCGTACCGTACGCTCACTTACGGTTACACCCCGCACTGCTTCTAACTCATGTCGGGCTCGGACGGCAGTCAAACGGGGGTTCCTACGTATACGAAGCCGAATGAAACGATCATCCCTACTCGAAATGTGTCTTTTTCTGCCTTATCCTGCTCTTCTCACATAAGTACCGATCTCCCTGAACCGTTGGATACTGCGATGGATCGTTGAAACTGAACGACGACGTCGACGAAGATCTCTGGATATCACTCTGTAGGTTTGACCATTTCTCTTTTTTTTTTCGCATTTCGAGTGCCCTGGCATTCTCCATTGGGGCTAAGTCAGGCATAATTCAGTCCTCAACTCCAAAAAGATACGCGATTAAAAAAAACTCACAAAAAACAGTATTTCAATGAAATTTTAAATCAAACTCAGAAGGAAGAAATACTCGAAGTTCGCTCCAGATAAGGTGTATTTGAATAAAATTAAAACAATTGCAGAAAATGTGATGTTCAGTTGTTTTCTTAATTTGAAAATATTTCTTTTTAAATTAAATGACGTATAAACCAGCCAGCAACCTTATATGATACTGATATCAAACCTTTATTTTATGTTCCGCTAAATATGCCGGTGTGTGTAGTTCGCTACACAATAAGATACACGTTTCATATATCAGTCATACACTGTATTTGCACTGCGCAGCGCGGTGCAACATGACATTCGAACTTCTACAACGAAATGTGTATCTTCTTGATAAAAAATATATAAAGTCATAATCGCCATAACAAACGGCATTCACGCACAGTGTGGTCCTGTATTGAAAGTGTTTTCAAATATTATTGTATTTGCATGTATTGCATGTGTATTATACACACAGTATTAAAAAGTGTCAATAAGACTATTTACTTGACGCATGTTATGAGAAAACCAAGTAAAAGTTGTTGCATAAGCATTGAGTGTAATTAAATCATCAAACAAAGACGAGATATCATCGTTCTCAGGTTATGAAAGTTACACAATTAGTTACTGGGCTGGGGTTCAAAGTTAACTTCACTTTAGAACTGACTGGAAGTAGGTGAGGATTTTTCCCATACTTTAGTCCTAAGGGTCGGTTTACACCACGACGATACACGACGCGATACGGCGAAAATAGCTGTTCAAAATTCAACTTTATAAATTACACAAGAAGATACACGTTTCATTGTCACAGTTCGTATGTCAAGTTGCACCGCGCATGTACAGCGTATAGCTAATATCATATGAAACATGTAGATCTATTTTTTTGTATCTATCTTAAAAATTCAGCGCTGCGTCGCGCATCGTTTCGTTTCGGTGTGAATTACCCTTACGCAGATTTTTCTGCGCCGGAATGAATTATTTTACGTCTAGCCCGTAGCATTTCTAGACCGTTTCGATGCACGCAATATTTATCTAAGAGGTGGAAGGCCGTGAACTGTGTTGATACTTGATAACGCAGTTTCCGAGGGGCTAGCTTGACTTGACTAATATGTCACCACAAACCAGCATAGGTGTGTTTGGGTGTGGTAAGAAAAACAAGAAACTTTCCAAGCGAAATCTACACTTTCCACCATAGGTACGAGGCGTGCATATAAGCCGGCTTCCCTATGTATATTATATAATATATTATTTTTTTAAATGCGGTACTAAACCAAAACAATATTTTGCGCCCAATGCACCCAAAAAATTGCGCTAACACTATGTGTCGAACCAATTCCGTATAGAATAAAAGATTCATAATATATATCTTTTAACTTAGGTATGAACCTTTAGGTCTATTATTAACTAAATGTTTGTATATAATATATTACAAGATAAATACTGTAAGTGTTCAGAATAAATATACATATTAAATAATAGATATACATATATATTAATATTCATAAGGGAAGCCGGCTTGTATGCACGCCTCGCCTGTGAATTAGCTGTAGATACGTCGTGTATGTATGTAAGTACTAGTTCATTTATTATTCAGAAAATCATGTGAAATTTCATGATTACGTAAATTTTGATATGAGTAAGTGTATTCTTTTTTAAGGCTCTTATTATATAATTTATGGGAGACCCACTTAAATATACATTTTATTCTATTTAACGTGGATTTACGATTGTTGTTATAGAGGCAACAGAAATACAAGTACACCATCTGTACAAATTTTAACTGTCTAGTCTATATCACGGTTCATGAGATACAGACTGCTCACAGTAAGACAGACGGACGGACGGACAGCGGAGTCTTAGTAATAGGGAACCCTAAAAAGAGTTGAAGGTATTCTAAATCTCTAACCTACCGCGGATTGATTTGGTTTAAATGGAACGTATATTATTGCATGATCTAACACACATCTAATACCTACGTCAAGAAAACAATTAATGAAACTCTTAATCGAAAAATCATCTTCTTCCTAAAACCGCTCTTGAAGTCTTGACCGACTTTGATTAAACTTTAAACCATGGTCAACAACATGGTCAAAATATGATATTGTAAACCACTTATTATTAGATTGATATCATCATTTTTTGTTTCCATTTCCTTTACATAATAAGTAACATCCGAGTAGGAAGACTTCATATTTTGATGGTTCTATGTCGTACACATAATAGTTAAGTACTTCAAGTGTTTTACTATGTTACGTAACAACATAAATGTTATGTTCTTGTGATTGTGCGTAACCGTTTCCTATGATGATACGTTTTCATTGTGACATCTATTACATCTAGCTGTTACCACTACCATTCTAACTTCTAAGGGTAACTCGGCGCTACATTTTTAAGATATCTTTTCAAAATTGAACTTTACTTACTACACAAAAAGATAAACGTTTCGAATAACATCAGTCATACACTGCGCATGCGCTGTGCAGCGCGGTGCAACCTGACATTCGAACTCTTACGATGAAACGTGTATATTCTTGTGTAACGAATAAAGTTTAACTTTTGAATAGCTACTTTAAAAATGCCGTGCATATCGTTTCGTTTCGGTGTGAATTGACCCTTACTTACATAGTTACCTACTTTAATCACAAGCGCTTGAATGTAAATGAATGTGAAACGAACTTGTAAATACTAAATGCGCGGGGCCGATTTGACATGTCGCTGACAGTGCATTTTCCACCGTTTTAACCGCGCGCTGTGACGTATTTTAGAACATAGTTCGATCCGCTACGAGCGCTAATGACACAGTGCGCCATTCATATTTTGTCGTTGTAACAATATTAAAAATAATATTTTACGCGTATAGGTAGTACATTTTGACGACCTCTGTGACTCAGTGGTTCAGCGCGTTGGTGCTCAAGCCGGGGGTCGCGGGTTCGAATCCCGCCGAAGGAACAAAAAGTTTTTCCGTGTTCCTGGGTCATGGATGTGTATTATATATGTGTAGGTATAATATAATAAAAATCTTAAATATATGTAAAGTATAAAAGTATTAAATATACTTCCCGTTTTCTGGTACCTGTAACACAAGTTCTTCGGATACTTAGCACGGGGGCAGATTGGCATGGTTCGAAGCGTTCATAGATAATATAATAATTATTATTTAAAAAATAAAAAAAAGAGTAAGTACAGTACTAAGTACATACATTTTAGTGCTCAATCGGCGAGACGTAGTTTACGTCGATTCTGCTAGTTAAATATTACAACAATACAGTTTCGATACACTCTCGATAATTATGTTAAAACCAGCAAAATGGTATTCTCATAAGCGTCAACACGTTTTGATTGGTCCAAACTCCAAAGAATTTGTTTATGATATGAATCTCAAGACGATTCGTTTATAATTCATTGAGTCATTGAAAAAGTTAAATACGAGAAATAGAGTTCAGATAATAGTAATAAATAAATTGCTTGTAAGGAAAGGATCTAGTCAACAGCTATAAAATTGTTTAAAATAATAGTATCACTGAAACTACTTGAGAAACCTTCAAGTAGGTATTTAATTGATATTATGATAAACATTAAAGTTACAAAATAAAAACGAGCAGGAAATGAAATAATACCTTTAGAAACAATAATCTCACCCTAGATATATAATACCCGTTTATTAAATAAAAATGTCCGATTAAGAAATAATTTATACTAATAATTTATATAATTTATTAACTGAGTTGGTGGTCTCTATTAAATAATAATATGAGTTAAGGTCAATTTATTATTAACACAACGTATTTAATAATAATAATAAAAATACTTACTTTGTTAATAATATAATAATGTGGTGTTTCCATACAGATAACTCAGTACACAAACTAAGAAAAGGTAAAGCTCTATATAAATGTGTTTGTTACTTCGCCACGCAAAATCCACTTAACCGATTTGAATAAAGTTTAACACAACATTTAGTCTGAGTTGGAACTTTATTTATAAATCTATTAAATTGATGTATTCTTACCTCGTATCACTCAAATCCAGGGCCGGGTCGGTTCTCTTAATCTGTCCCACGCAGGCCAACACCGCCTTGTCACTCTCTACCCTGGCCGCTAGCGCTGACACCAGGGTGGGTAGTTGCCGCAGGGCAGGCTTGTCCACGATGGTGAGGAGGGATTTGTTGTCTATGAGTCTTCTCTCCACGTCGGCATGAGAGAGCGCCAGCAGACGCTGGTGGGAGGAAGATGCTGGGTCCTGGTTGACGGTTACTGATGACTGGAGAAAAGAAAATATTGTTTATTGTGGGTCATGCGGGCCAAGGCATACCAGGGCGTGCCTTTTGACATTTGACAGTAAAGCTCTGATTCTGATTCTGCTATTTAAATCCTGCGATAATAGAGTTACGATCCAGTCCCGATATGTATAAACTGCAAAATAATATTCTCATGAACGTCAAACCCGTTTTGATTGGTTTAAACTCCAAAAATCATTTTATTATCTCAAGATGATTCATTTATAATTCAATAAAAGTAAAATGAAAGTGTAAGTTAATTACGGGAATTGGGGTTCTAAATGAAACAACGCATTGTCTTTCGCTGATACCTAACTCAAAGTTTGTTTTTTAAACTTGCAATAAAAAATCATTTTTGCCTGTCCGTCATACTGTCTGTTTGACCCGGCTAATCTCTGAAACGGCTGGACCGATTTTCACGGGACTTTCACTATCAGATATCTGATGTTATAAGGTCTAACAAAGGCTGCTTTAGCTTAAGGTTCCGTTTAAAATATAGGGTTCCGTTTCCGTTGCTTCTATGAAATCGAAATTTCGAGCACCAGCTTGTTTTCAATAAGACCAGCGAAAGAGCACGATGGACATTCATCGCATGATGGCTATGACCCCCCCAACTCCACGGATGATACTAGAGTTTTGCCGTTCCTTTAAATCCTAGTATACTTTGGGCTTCTGGCCTCAGAAGGCGCTTTAAGACAAAGATTTTAAAACTAAGGATAGGCTATGAGTTATGACGTACATTTGACAGAACAAATCTTCAAACAAGAAAAAGTTACGCCATCTTGATTTCATCATACTTCAAATGTCGAATTGGCCCCAAAACCCCCAAATAAATATGAAAATAGGTCTGTATTTAAAGGACTAAGTTGGTTACGTACAAGTTCCTCCAGCTTATGCAGCGCCTGCTTGTACACATCCACGTGTCTCTGGAGCTCGTTCTTCATCGCCACGTGTAGGGAGATCAGAGTGCCCGTCGCGTCCGCGGTCAGCCCGTGTGTGCCCAGACCTGTGGGATGAAATAGAGTTAGTTGTGGAATTTGAAGGTAAATAATAAATATTAAACGAGGAAATAAATCTCTAGAATGGATAAGTGAGTGCCTAGACCTGTGGGAAACCTAAATACTTAGTTAGTAAATAGAACACAAGGAATCAAGTCTCTGGAATAGGTGTATGGATTTGTCTCAAATAATCTGCCTCGATAGGCTTCGCATGTGACATCTGTCTATTTATTGTCATACGTATGACAATAAGGGCTTGTTTTACAATCGCCTAATAAGTGAAAAACAGCTTATCCGGAAGTTTTGTCTCAAGTTTGGTCTGATTAAGTAAGCAGCGACAAAACTTCCGCATAAGCTATTCGTCACTTATTAGGCGATGCCCTTAGATTAATATTATTATTATTATATGTAAACCACACTAGCGGCTACTGAGCTGATGCGTATGTATCAAATAGTTTAAAGATAATATTATCTATTTTGTCCAATCGGTTTTTAAAGCAATTGTCTCATGATGCCATGACAACATTTTCAGGAAGTCTGTTCCAGGCCGTCTCCACTCGGTTAGGTAAAAAGTGTTTCTTTGGCATTTTGTGTCCTCGCAAGTGCTATTTAGTATTAAGGGTGTATAGTTCTTGAGGGCAGGGCGCATCGTTACATAAGTAACGTTAATTATTAAAAAAAATCCTTTTATAATAATTAAATATATTTTAACTTGCTTTTTAACAAGAAACACAACAATTGTTATAGTAATAATAATGTTATATTCTTATACAATAAACTGCTACATACGTGGGAATTAGGCTTCCCTGAATACAGAAATAACGGGATCATTTTAATGTTATGTAAGTAATATTATTACTATTATATAAATTATTACTAATAATCACCCCAAAAGTACTACATAATACATAACTGCAGTTAGGACATCGATTGCATAGTAATAATATACGGCTTTGTTATTGCAAAAAGCACAATATTGTAGCACAGAGTAAACAATACGTCTTGTGTTCTTCCTGTGGTCGAAATTCGCCCATAATAATTGATATTATCATTATTAGGCTTGAACTATATAAGGCCTCTTAGGTAGAATTCATTTTTAAAAAAGTAAACAAGTGACAGATTGACAAACGTCAACGTGTAACAATGTTGTATCTATTAAACGTGCGGTAGTGTGTGTTGTTATTGTTTTTATTAATTTTCCGTATTTGTACGCAATATTTAAAAAATATTAGCTTTCTGGCACACCTTCCTCCACATAAACTTTAACTGTGCCAAATATCATACTCCTCCGTTCGTACAATTCTCGTGAAACTGTACTGAAAGTTTTTGCTTCACGTATTAATACAATAACTATAAGTTATGTTAATTCGGATTCTACATAATATTCCAGTAATCAACGTGTAAAACCTATAAAACGACGTTTTTCATTAGCTGACTAGCATTAAGCGCCCGCGGCTACGCCCGCGTAAAATTAGGTTAAAAACTTTCATCCCCTTTTTTACCCCCTAGGGGGTTGAATTTTGAAAAATCCTTCCTTAGTGGACGCCTACGTCATATGAGAAATAAGTGTGCAAGATTTCAAAATTCTAGCCTTAAGGGTTTGGCCTGTGCGTTGATACATCAGTAAATCAGCTTTGCCTTATATGTATATATAGATATCTCTATATAAAATACTATTTATGAAATCCGAATTAATCTGTTGCATAATTTACCTATACAGCAGCAGGGTGTGCGCTCCATGTAGGCAGAAATGCAGTGCTTTACTTGTCATTCACAGATATTTTAATAAAACGTTCGTACGTTTTAGATGACTTTAATTAATAGTAAATAAATTAATTAAAAAAATATAATAACTTAAAAACGCCTAATATTTTATAAATAGCAACTCAATAACTCATCTCATGCCGTTAAGTTCTGCAGGACAAATCATCGCATGTGTGTGTAATTTTCATACTTCGCAAACGCACAGACCCATGAATATCGACATGATTATATAGCGGTAACTCATGCGGCAGGCGATGGCCTTCGGCTTCGGTTCGGCTATCCATTCGCTTCCGGAAACCGCTGAAGTGGCTTGTCGGAAATTATTCGTTGCCTATAATCCGAGTAAAAATAATAAGACGCGAATCTGATAAATCACGTATGCACATTATGCATTTTTGTTTAGTAAGGTTTTATTTGTTTAAATAGAAGAAACGTTTTCTGTTTCGCGGGGGCCATATTGCATATTTCATGTGATAAGCATTGTTTATAATTTAATCGCTCCTGTTTATTTATAGTTTTCTTAAAAGATTTTTCATTTTAACGTTTGAAAGTGTGTACATTTAACAGTTTCTTACTGAGTTTCTATAATAATTGTAGTGATTTGCTTTTACTAGTACGTTTGTTGATTTTTTTAAAATGTTATTTCATTGTGAGGTTTGCGTTGATAATGTATGTTTATTAAAAATTAAAAATAACAAGTTCTTACAATTGTCATTCAGTGAAAAGCTTCAAATTTTGTCTAAGCAATTAAACCAGCAAAAAAATAATGTAACTCGAAAATTTAATGTTAAAAGTTATGAAACGTATAACTGGCTGTGTGGTTGTGTACACACGATTAAATTATATTGTTTTCCTTGCATATTATTTAGTAATTCTAGTACAGTGTGGACTGATTCGGGATATTCAAATTTAAATAATTTCTATTCCGCGGCCTCACTCACTTGGATAAGATATTTGAGGTGGCCGAAATCTTGCGTTTATTTACATCGGGATATAGTAATCTCAAGTAACCGGAACCTTGAATATGTGAAAATTGAAGCTGACTGACTGGTGAGTAGTTATAATATTTTAAAATATGCTTATTATTTTACTTATTAGAATTTCTTCCGCCGCGACGATCGATCGCTGTTTTGTCTGCGTTGCCGTAGAAGATGTACATGAATAGTAGTACATCTAAGACTTGCTCTGTTGGCATGGTTTCGACTTAGAGATCCGTCGCTTGGCTGTAGCTATGCTAAAATCTATAAACGAAAAAGTTTTTGTGACCGAGTACTTCGCCGCATACCCAGTGTCATAATCCTGTGCACGCCACTGCTATACAGACGTACAGACTATAGAGGCAAAAATTCTCACTGTTTTATATTAGGTACAATAAATAAGAAAGATTCACATAATATTGTATTCCGTTCAATTTTGTTTCAGTAGTATTACCTTGGAAATGAATAAATAAATTCACATTTATTAGTAAGTGGTCGAGCGTCAAGCTTTTAACACATTTAAATGAAGCGTAGGAGTAGAAATTGTGAAAACTCAAAGATCACTTTTCGAATGTCAAAAGAATTAGCGACAAGTGACAACCTACGCAGGTAATTTGTAGCTACTTTACCTAATAGTTTATGGAATGTCAAATGGGGTACAAGGTACAGATCAACAATTGTGGGGTGCAAGGTATCAAATAAGTTGTGAGAGTGATGACAATTTGATAAGGTTGTGGGAATAGTGGAAGCCCTTCAGATCTCTGACCAAGCGTGTTATATGCTTGGTCACTTTTTACTACGGCGTAAGGGTAATGATTTTTTAATAGTCAATATTTGACATATGATACTCTGCGAATTTAAAGCTCCCAAGTCGCAACCCTACTTACGGTCTTACCACGCTAATATTTTTTTACTCTGTGGTCTTACTATGTAACAGAAGGTAGCATTCCGATCTTAGCGACCGCAACCGGCAACCGGCAACCGCTACCGCGAACCACTGCTCAGTATAAATGTATTATGGAGCACTAATCCCGCGACCGGTGGGCGTGGCCCTATGGCCACGGGCAGGTTATATAACCTGCTGCATATTCGCTGCTTCGCTGGTCGCGGTCGCGCGTTCCCAGTGTATGACTGATGTCATATGAAACATGTCTTTTTGTGTAGTGAATAAAGCTTAATTCTGAATAGCTAACATAAAAATACAGCGCCGAGTCGTATCGCGTATCGTCGCAGTGCGAAGTGACCCTAATAAAAGAATGCTTCCTTCACATGAAAGATTAATTTAGACCCCTATTTCAAATTTTATCCTGCGAAATAAAATACCCCGGACTGTGGCTTCAATTGGAATTTGGACGTGGATTTCTTATTTACTCAGGGTCTGCATCAATTTTCAAGCTTCTGACGCTATTGTATAAAGCCCAAACTCTTTTGGACTGTAAACTTACCCTGAACGGCGGCATCCAGCTGCCGTCGCCGGCTGTCCACCGTATCCCTGGCGTCCGGACAGTAGCCGACGAGCGAGCTGGCCAGCCGCCCCGTGACGGACCGCAGCCCCGAGCCCTGCTCCGTGCCCAGGAGCCCTACGAGCCGCCATGCTATCGTATCGCAGTGGAGCTCCGGTCGGGGCGTTACCTCGAGGGAGATTAACCTGGAAACAAACACATGGATATTAATTACATTGCTACCAACAAGGTAACCAGTTGACAGAAATCAAAATGACCATTACAAATTAATAAAAATCACTACTTTACATTTACCCCCTTACTAATAAAAATATTTACACAATGGATAAGCTATACAATGTTTTGTCCTTGTCTGTCAAGCGACTTTTCCAACGTATCACACAAGGACATAACATTGTGTAGCTTATCCATTGTGTAAATATTTTCATTAGTAAGTAGGTACTACACTAACCAACACCTTCCAGGTAATACTAGCCATTTATTGTTGCTTAAGGGTTAAACCGCACCGCGTCGCGTAGCGCTACGCGACGCGGTGCTCTTTTGACGTGATAACGTCTTATAATTAGATGGAGCCGGCTGCACGCACGAAAAAACATGACTCATGCGTTACCTGTTACCAGCGTTACCTCGATAAATATGACGCATTGCTGTTACCTCAGCCAGCCGCACCTTAGGTATGTGAGCGGTGGGACGGAGAGGCGGGGGCGCTTGATGTTATTACTCAGTTCGTCGCCGGACTTCGCGGCGGCAACACGCCTACCTAAGGCGCGGCCATTTAGTTTCGCGCGCACTATAGACATGACGTTGTCACGTTCAACTATCGTCAGTAAACCGACTTTACAGACAACCGATTTTTTTTTATTGTTTTAAGGTAGCTATTTTTATATTACTGTCAAATCCTTATGTTATTTGTGACATTTTTTCTTATTACAATAATATACATATTAACGTAGTTTTTAAGTTAATGAAATCAATTTTGTATTTATCTTCATACATTGTAAACTGCTGTGACATAACTCGTGTAATTTTTTTTTAATCTAAGAGCGATTTTAATGGTCCCCAACGATCTCACTTTCGTGATGACTGTATTTCGTCAACGGTTGATCGTAGATGTGCCATTGCAAAGTCAATATTTCCAGGCTTATTATGTACTTTTCGAAAACCCAATAAAAAAACTATGTATGTTCCTCTATTGTCACGACTAAATACCGCTTCAATCTTAGATTTTCAAACAAAAATTGACGTTATTTGACGTGAAGTCAATCCTAGGATCGTTGAAATGTATTGAAATCTTGATCTCAGATAGCTAAAATGAGATTAAGATTGATTGTTATTAATTTCGGGCGTTAGCCCTATCGCTATCAAGTTCGAGCGACCTTCTTTGACCAAGGTGCGAGTACCACAATATATTTAAATATGACATAATAACAGACAAATAACCTTTCTAACAGCACATAGGTTAGTTTACTTCTCCCACGGTTAATAACTTTTTTGTTTTACTCTCCATTGTTGTATGAACTAGAAATTGCGGATAATTTATGTCAGATCATGACCTGCAGTAAGCAGATGTACAATGTAAACTGTCTTATGTACCTACTACACACACTAGCGACTGTTGCCCAAAACATGTGTAGGTGCTAGGTACAAGACGGACTGTAGAGACCACAGAAGTCACCACCTCGCGGGAACCCTTAGGCTGGGACTATATGATCCGGAGTCCGGCGGGCCGGGGGAAAATTTAGGGCACTGAAAATAGAACTCTGCGCTAATACAATGGAGTTGAAAATCGAAGTGTCGAGCTGTCAAATATAACATCGAGATTTGACTCGACACTTGTGTGTTCGATTTTCAGCCTATATTGTAGTTGCGCAGAGTTCTATTTTCAGTGCTCTGAATTTTCCCCGGGGCCACTGGATTCCGGGTCGTATAGTCCCAACCTTGTGACGGGTCGCGGGTGGCGCGGACGGAACGAATTATTGTAGTGACTAGCTAGACAGATTTAGCTATACTAAAAATTAAAAAACCACTAGGGAGAATAATTTATTTCAACATTGATCATCTGTCAAAATGAAGATAATTCTAAATTCAATCAACCCAAAGTGTAATATAATTATATTATGTGTCATTACTATTGTCCGTTCAGAGTTATTTTACCTCGAGAGTTCTTCTTCTTCTTCTTCTTTTGGCATAGCCTCCCCTGTAATAGGAGTCGCCTCTGTGAGACGGTATAGAATAAATCGTTCCTGTCAGAGGTAAAATAATCTAGCAAGCAGCAAGTAAATTTGACAGATTTGTTATTCTGTAAGTGACGCATCTGTTCTGTTGCGAACTTCCAAAATACGTTTGTTTACATTTATTTTTCTCTCTTGAACTCGACTATATGTCAATTATTGACTCGTAAGTGTGTAAATCCTTGACTTAATCTTAGATCGTGACTCATAAGTCATGACCTGAAGAAAGCAGATACAAAATTTGACCTGTCTTACGTAACAAATTAGTTATTGGTATTCACTATCGTCACATAAGGTAAATGTATAATTTGATGACAAATTACACGTTCCGTGTTAGATAATGTTGATAAATTGCTATGTCCGAATGTTTTTTCGATTATTCACAAATCACAAGGCATTTGCTAGACATTCTAAGGGGCCACATACACGGTCCGTTTTTGCTTCTGTTCGGCCCGAACGGATGCAATTGTATCGTCTGTGTGCAATTTCGAGATCGCATCAGTCGGCCGTATGGACTGAAGCGATTCGTTCCAGTGTTGCCAACTATGTTTTTGCGAAACTACTAAACTCGCGTCGTTTTCTACTTAAAACTACTAAAAGAGTACCAAAAACTAAAATAAAACTTGAGAGGTGTCAAGGGACACCCGGATGGAACGAAGTTATAATATATATGTATATTATAATATAAATATATAGTTGATAATGAAGAATTGAAGCCTATTTTTTTTCAAAATTGGTATTTTTAAATACTCTTTTTGAACGTCGTTACTACATGATGCCTACCACCGGTTCGGGAACTAACCCAGCGAGAAGAGCTGGCAAGAAACTCGTCTAGGGCCATCTTTTACCAAAAAGATGGAAAATTATTCTTTTAAAATCAAAATTATTACAATGTTTGCTTATGTCTATGTAACAAATAATAAGATAAGATAAGGAGCAACTTTATTCCCAAGGTGTGCCGTCTTGAATGAAGTCATTAATTTTATAATACGCTTTGGCACACAAACGTTCTTTAACTACTTTTTTAAACTTATTAATGGGAAGGTTTTGAACCTTTTCTGGGATTATATTGTATATGCGTATACATTGGCCTTTAAAGGATTTACTAACTTTGCTTAGTCTGAACACTGGCATATCTAACTTGTTCTTATTTCTAGTGTTTACACAATGATTATCACATTTCTTTTTGAAGTTGTTTAGATTCTTTCTTACGTATAACACATTTTCCAAAATGTATTGAGATGCGACGGTCAGAACTTTTATTTCTTTAAACTTTTCCCTTAGAGATTCAAAAGTCGACATCTTATAAATAGAACGTATAGCACGTTTCTGCAGCACAAATATTGTATTAATGTCCGCAGTGTTTCCCCACAAGAGGATGCCGTACGACATTATGCAAATCATGTCACGACAAATCATGACATGACAAATCGCGCGGTCTCTATGTCGGTAATTTCTCTAATTTTTTTAACAGCGTATGCTGCAGAACTCAGCTTATCTGCCAATTTAGCAATATGTGGTCCCCACTGTAACTTACTATCTAATGTTATACCTAGAAAAACAGTGGTGTCTACTAATTTCATTTTCTCATTATTTAATAGTATATTGGTTTGTGCCTGCGTAACATTTGGCAAGCTGAACTTTAAACATTTTGTTTTATTAGAATAAAATATATATATATATATATATATATATATATATATATATATATATATATATATATATATATATATATATATATATATATATATTTATATTTATATACAGCTTGTATGAATGTATAGATTAGCCGGACACACACACACACACACACACACAACACACAGACTGACAGACGGACAGAAAAATGTTAACAATTTATATTTTATTGTAAGTACCGATCATACTTTTAAATGCATTTAGTGAAAATAAAAGCTGTTAATTTGAAATTACAAACAGACACTTCAATTTTGTTTATCTGTATAGATATAATATATTATATTATACAAAACAAATAGTTGAACTAAGTATATGTAGTGCGCGCGGAACTAGCGCCTTAAGTAGGTACAGGGGTTGCTTGCTTGCATAACAGTCACAATGTCTAATTGCAAAATTCTACATTATTGTCAAGGTGATAAGGTCGTTTTTTGTATCATTCTTAATAGTCGTTATTACATTGTGATTTCGAAGGGCAAAAAGTGTCGTGCCTAAATCAATCCGTCTAGCCTCAATACAATTCGTAACGCGCCACGCTAAAAGCTACTAAACTTAGGAATCCCTAAAAGTTTTTTTAGGGATTTTGTGTTTACAAACATACATACATTATCAGATTTAATATTTAAAACTGATTAAAAAAAATTAAAAAATATAGTTGGAAATATTACGTATGTAGAAATTAAATCGGTAGTTTTAAGCGACTTACGGACGCGTGCTACTATGTGCTATTATGATAAGGTGTCATAATAGCAAATAGTAGCAGGCCATTTTGTATATTATGATTACTGTCTAGCTATTTTCTACAAAATCACTACTAACAACTAAATTCTTACTAAGGAGGTAATAAAATACTAAATTTAGTAGTAAAACTTTGTAAAACAACTAAGTTGGCAACATTAATTCTGACCTGTACGGATGGACTGAACGGCAATAAAATTGGACTGAACGGTAATAAAATTGGAGTATAAAATAAAACCGGTCAAGTACGAGTCGGCAAGATGAGTTCCGTACAAAACGGAAAAAATCACGTTTGTTGTATGTGAGCCTCAAATTTTTATTTTATTCTGTTTTTAGTATTTCTTGTTATAACGAAAAAAGAAATACCTACATCATACATTTGTGAAAATTTCAACTGTCGAGCTATCACGGTATATGAAGGTTAAGATACAGCCTGGCGACAGACGGACAAACAGGAAAGTCTCAGTAATAGGGTCCCGTTTTTACCCTTTGGGTTCGGAACCCTAAAATTGGCACGTGGTCTAAAGAAATTTATTAAAGTTCATTGAAGTATTTAAAACTTTAGAGCCGCTATGGTTGATAAAATCTAAAGACTATTACTATAAAACAAAGGGAAATGTTTCTACAACATTACTGGAAAAATATATGACACAATAATTCGGTTTCGTCGATAGCGTGATTACAATTGCAGCAAAATACAATTAATAAATAAAATAATAGCCTAAACTGACCAAGAGAATGTCATGTCTAAGGAGGGTTCCGTAACTGTCAACGCTCAATAGGTTTTCTTTGAATTACTACAAAAGTTATTATTATAAAGTTATTACAGAAGCTAGTAGAGCGGCGGACAGACAGACAGACGGCCGGACAGAGTGAAATTATAAGGGTTTCTTAAGTATTACGGAACCATAAAAACACGACCGAAGCTTGCGGCAATTTTCCGTTCTGGCCGAACCTTAGATTAAAACGCCTAGAAACCGGGTACGCGCAGTAAAAGAAAAGTTTGTTCGAACGACCCGTCAGGTGTCAAGGTCAAGCGCTAGTGCATACATCTCGGACTATTAAAAACATTATGACGGTTTGTGTCGTTATTAGGTGTCACAACGCATCGGAAAATATTTAAAAAAGCTTCGGACATAACATTTCATATGAAAGTATGAAATATTATGTCCGAACAATTTGACTTGTATTAAGTCAAATATTTAAAACATTTTAAAATAAAATCATATTATGTCGCCATCTTGCTGCCCTTTTATGAATTGTAAAAATGTTACTAGTAAAAATAAATTTATTTCAAAATTTTCATGGCTAACAAATAGTTGCAACTAAGACAAAGTTTAATAATATTTTCTGATTTTTTAAATTAACAATTTAAAGTATTGCTAATTATACTTATTCCTTAATACCAGTTTAATATAAATAAAGTTCACAAATTGTATTTAGATGGTTTAAAATGAAATATAAGTTATATTTTTACATCTCACGATATTAAGAAAAGCAAATACAATAATTCCAATTTTAAGAGTACACACTCCACAACTTTAAAGTTTTGTTTGTGTGCGTGTCGGTATGTAATGCTTACGCCCACATCTATCTGTTGCTTGTACGATGCGTTTGTTTGAAGTCTATCTAGGCGTTATTAATCTAAGGGCCGAACTGACGTCAGTTCGGTCGGATGCGATTGTGATCCGTGTATGTGCTCGAATCCGTTCAGGCCGAACTGACGTCAGTTCTAACTGAAACGATCGGCCTCTCGTCTGTGGAGGCCTTAAAGGCCCACCCGGACACACCGAGAACAAGAAGCGTGAATGTGTCTTTTGGCCTTCTGGCGCTCGCGTAGTCAGTACTCGCCGTCAGCACAGATTACTAAATAGTTACTACCCGTGTGTCTGGATGCCTTACTACAAACGACGGCATTTTGTCTACTACACACAAGAGGATACACGTTTCTTACTAATATCGAACTGCACCGCGCTGCGCAAAGAAACGCCGGTACGAATCTTCTTGCGTAGTGAATGAAATTCAATTTTGAATGGCCAACCCCTAAAGTAGTAACAATAACTAAGTATTTATTTACGCCAACGTGTTACTACAATTTAATTATCTTAGGTTTCATCATTGATTGTATTTGTCAGTATCGAAATTAAGTTCGTGGCCAAGTCTGAACCGTTCAGACTGTAAATACGACGGACAACATATCGCATCGACAAGAATTTGGTTACAACAACCGGTAATTTACGTGTATCGACTGGTTGACATGTTAACCCGTCAGGTTACTTTCACCGAAACCCTCGGTTGTTAGATAACTTGCGGTTTTTATTGACGACAGATTACGTTGTATAGATAAGGTGTGAGTCAAACTTAAGTTAAGCGTAAGAAACGTTATCAGACATCTATCTGTCTGATGTGAAACATCGGAATCATATTCTTTGTAGTTTGTATATGAGTGCTAAATAGGTTATTTACTTATATTAGGTTTATACTTAACCCGGCTCGTTTAATCGGTACAGACTATAAACAAAATAGTGTGGCTAGCACAATTGAAATAGACATGACGTGACGCGATGCGATTTTAACATTTGTATAGATAGATACAAATGTATCGAATTATTATTTAACATTAATACCTAAGGGTCAATTCACGCCAAAAAAAATTATATTATGCTCTAGACCTAATTGACACTAAAACCTAAGTGTCAAACTTGTCGCGTCTCGTCACGTCTATTCCAATTGTGCTAACTCTTAGTCCGGCTGGTAATAAGCTTCTAAAATAAGTCTAAAGGTAGACTTCCGAATTCCGATTACCGGGTCGCGCGACCCACTGTTTAGTATGAATGCATATGGAGCACTAAACAAATCCCGCGACCGCGTCGTGCGACTGGTGGGCGTGGCCAGAAAACCTGATTCGCTGGTTTGCTGGTCGCAGTCGCGTCGCGGTCGCATACCTAGGGAGGCTACCTTATGGCTTAAGGCTCTGTATAACGGCAGTGACCTTGAGCGTCAAGTCCTATACTAATTTTGTAGGCGACAAGGGCGTAACACGGCGATCGGAGAGTATTGAAATCGGATAAAAAAATCGCTATAAATATTTGAGACAAAATTTGCAAAAACTAAAACGACCTTCCCCCCGAATCTTGTCTTACTTAAAATACTGAAATAATTTTCACTCTCGTGTGACGTATAAAAGAAGAGAAAAATGGTTTTAACTTTTAAAAAAAGGGAAGATTTAGCATATTTGTAAATCAAGATTCTTTTAAAAATTTTAATTTATAAAAAGTCCGCCCTCGGCTAAATGTGATGCAGATAAAAATAAAAAATTTGGGATTTTTCAATACCACCATGACTGAGAAAAGGGTTTCAAAGAACTCCAATTCTCAGATCTATCGAGCACACATCCCCATAACGTGAACATTTAACCTGGGTCACAGAATCTGGTCATAGATAATTCTGGTTTTATAGCCCGCCTCGATATAGGTAACACATCATAGGTTGCTAATTTATTTCCATAAGTAATGTAACCAGTCTTCGAGAAAGCAACATGTCTACTCTGTCAGCACTTTCTTCGTCTCACATGTTCATTGCAAATTCAACCTTGGTATGATGTGTTAAGGTTATTTTTCGCAATCAGGTTAAGATGTGCGTATTTATTTAAAATTGGACTTTATTGCTTAATTATTGGGTTAGTTTTATAGATAAGCTGATAATTATTATGAGGAAAACGATTTGATGTATGACTGGGTGGACCACTTTTACAAGACTATTAAAATTGAAACCTGGTAGATTTTTCAAAAATATTTATCAGTGAGTTGACGACGCGAAGTGTCGTTTGAAATCCACTTTATCAGAAGTAGTCAACATTTTACTTGAGATTATAATACAATCATAGGAATATATTATTTTAAAATAATAGTATTATCTTTTTCCGAGAGTTAGCCCTTGGACTCTGAATATTTTAAAACCTGTGAAAGCCTGCGGAGCGCTATTCAAGAATCATAGAAACTAATTGCTTCGTTTGAGGATGATACGTACAGATTTCTCTTACGTACATTTATAAAGTTTCAATAATTATTGAAACTTTATAAATGTACGTATTATGATAAGTACGTAATGACTTGACTCCATATCAATATCCACTATATGAGTTACAATTTCGACTATCGTTTCGGCCTACTTTACAACTATATTCCTTTGTATACTATCATTAAGATATCAATATAACACGATGACTCATTATTATCATACTAAATACATCCAAACTACTGACCCAGTGGCACTATAATACCAACTAACACTTATTAATACCACAATAATATACAATGAGTGTCAATCTTGTGACATATCTAGTGTCCAACAGATGTTACAATAGGGATGTTGCCTAGTTAGGAATTAGGAATATCAAATTTTTGCAAATTAAATTTTAAAATTGTTGAATCGGGATACTTACATAAATCTAAAATAAAATTAGGTGTTTAGGTTGACGCATAGATTTATAACGCAAAGATTATATTCACTTAGACTTCATACAAACGCATCGTACAAAGTGAAGCAAGCAACAGATAGATGCAGGCGTAAGCATTAAATACTTACGTTCGCCGACACGCACACAAACAAAACTTTAATGTTGTCAGTTAATTCGGGGCAATTTCCCCGAAAGTGGGAAAATGCGAACACTGAGGAACCACAATAATGACTATATAATTATCCCGCCAACTCTAAGAAAGCATTTGACAGCTGGTGTATTTCTTTGTATTCGCGACCCTTATAAAATATAAACGTCAAAATTAAAAACGAGCAACTTTGATAAATATAATAATAATAAATACAACTTTGGGCGTTTATGGCCCGCTGTAAAAAAAAGTGTCGACCACAAACCAAAATACGATTAGATTGAGTTTTGAAATATTTGATTAGATTGTACAATTTTCATTCTGATTTCATTTCCCGTCATTATTTTAATTATTCAGATCCATGGAGAAGTGGAGATAATCAATATATTATGGTTAATGAATGTTCGTTGAAATGAGTTAAAATGTATGAGAATTTACCCCACCTCCTGCAGATAAGCGACCTGCGCGGTTGTGCGGTTGTAATCTAGGTGTAATTACGCGTGCATCTAGCCTAATTTTGTATTTGGTCGGCGCCGTCACGTGATAGCAAATTGCTCTATAGAAAATTTTGTGTCCTTAAAATTTTGAAATAAGAAATGAAACTCTATTTTTCACCTAAGATTTTTTTTAAATCTTAGCAGCAAAGCAATAAATACCTACTTGGATCGGTTCTGCAGCCCTGCAACTTTCACGACCAGGATACATATTTAATGGAAGAATAAAAGATTCTAGACTTGTTTCCACATTAATATTTTGTAAATTGTGTGTTTCTATTTTGTATTAATTCTATTCATAGCTATAAAATGCTGTAATTAACAGTTATAGCCTAAGATCATAAAGAAAAAAAAATCTAACCAAAAGTTTGTTCAAACTTTCATCGCCTTTGGCTTGAATTTATTATTATTTTTTAACATATCAAGAGACGAAGTAAGACGTATCAAAATATCATGAGGTTAGTTGAGGCAAGACTGAGGACATCTTTACACATAGACCCCATGCCCCATGCCCCATGCCAGTCTATTGACAATATTGTAAATAATAGAAATTAATATAGTTCGGGCATCGAGAACTAAGGGTTAATTCACACCAAAACGAGACAGTGCGCGAGGCGGCGCTTCATTTTAAAGATATCTATTTTTGTGCAATTTTTATGGTCTTTTCAACAATAATGTAGAAAATGCTTACCTATTTAGTAGAGTTTCAATAAGATGAGTAGAATGCGGTAGAGCTTCTACTAGTAGATCGATGGGTATTTCTGTGGCCACAGTTTGTAATACACCAGGGCCAAGTCTCGACAAAATGGCCGCCGCTTCTCTGAACTGACGTCCTTCAGCCAGTAGCAGCACTCGACGGAGTGCCAGACGGGGAGAGGTATATGTGTTTTTCTCTCGCTCCCTCTCGCGTCGGATTCTCTCTCGACACTCGTTCATTTTTCGAGTTTCCGTGGTAGGATCAGCCCATTATACTCTTGACAGTTCTTAATGCAAACCTGCGAAAGAAAAGAATAAGTCATTAGGTTCAATTCACACCGAAACGAAACGATACGCGACATGGTGTGGCATTTTTAAGATAGCTATTTAAAATTGAACTTTATTCACTACACAAGAAGATACGTTTCATTCTAAGAGTTCGAATGTCAGGTTGCACCGCGCTGCACAGCGCATGTGCAGTGTATGACTGATGTCATATGAAACGTGTATCTTTCTGTGTAGTGAATGAAGTTCAATTTTGAATAGCTATCATAAAACGCAGCGTCGCGTACTTTCGCGTATCGTCGCGGTGAAGTAACCCTTAAGCCAAACTCGTGCACAAGGGGTGTATTTTTATTAACATCAGAAATTGTATTTCAGTACACGAATCGATTGATCTCTGGGGACCAATGCGCACCTAATTTGGTGACGATACGCCAGCTTTTGTTCCACTAAACAAAACTAGCGAGTTGTGACAAATGAAAAAAGGAGGCTAGCCGCTAGTATCATTATAACCTTGATATTATAATTCTGAATCTTGGCACATTATATTCTACTATGTTCATAAGTTGAATATAAACGTAAACAAATAGACAATAGCGCCCGTCACACGTTAAGTTCCGACCGCGAGAAACACCATGCACCGTTCTAACCCTCGCTCGGAAACGACATGTAGAGGCTTGGAAGAAGGATATAATATACATCTGATGGGCGCGGTGGCCACGGGCGGCACGCAAGATGCCGAAATCAAACAAACCTCGCCCGGAAACGAACATCAAGCATGTGGATGCGCGGGCCTGACTAGAATCCGGCAGGCCCGGGAAAATTCAGAGCACTGAAAATAGAGCCCTGCGCTAATACAATAGAGTTGAAAATCGAAGTGTCGAGTGTCGAGCTGTCATACATGACATTGAGATTTGACTCGACACTTGTGTGTTCGATTTTCAGCTCTATTGTATTCGCGTAGGGCTCTATTTTCAGTGCTCTGAATTTTCCCTGGCCTTACGGATTCCGGATCATATAGTCACAGCCTCATCTGGCATATCGTATCGAGTGCAATTTTTTAGAGTTCCGTAGTTCACGTCTCGGAACTCTTATGGATTCGTCATGTCCCGTCACGGCTTACCGTCCAAACGGTTAGTGCTAGAATAATGAAACTTTGCATGGATATGACGTGTATTTACCACGTCTACAAAGTGCTAAAATAAAATCACGAAAAATATTTTTTTGGGGTACACGTAAAGTGGGGATGATTTTTTTCCCGCGTCTATAGTGTTTTCCCATAGTGTAGACCTGTAGGGGATCATTAGATAGGTCTTATAAAAACATCGAGAGGTTGCTTAGACTATTTTTTGCTTTAGATATACGTTTGCGATATAATCAACTTTAAAGCAAAAAAAATTGTAAAAAGCTAACGTGCTGGCTCGAAAAAGCTGAAAAAAATCATGATGGCAGTCAATATGATGAACTTCGAAGGAAAACTATAGCGACTTATATCACTTTGTTAGTTCAGGAGTTATAGAGACTTAAGTTGTAAAATGCGCTATCTTGGAAAACTTCGTACAGAAATAACTAAATAATAAGTAAATCTGCAAAGTATTGGTGTAATGGTACGGAACCCTAGGTGTACGAGTCCGACGCGCACTTGGCCAATTATTCAACATTTGCCACACACAGTTTTATCCGCGCACTCGTCGAGCACGATAGTTCGATCCGAAGTCAAAACCGCACAAATCCATCCGCGATTTGGAACACAGTCCCATAGATTATTATACATAATTGCAGATATGTACATTAACCCCCTTACTAATAAAAGATTTATGATATGATAAGATGGATAACTTAAACAACGTTGCTGTCTTTGTTTGCTAAGCGACTTTTCCAAACGCATCAGACAAAGACATCAACGTTGTTTATGTTATCCGTTGTGTAAATATTTTTATTATTAAGGGGTTTTAATAAGAATATAATGCAGTTCAACTGTGCAGGGCGCTATTATTTGGTCTGCTGTTGAATCTATTTTATTAAAATTGATCTTATCAGAGTATCTAATCATCATTATGACGGTTGGTTGATGATGATAATGATGATGATTCCGATAATCGTGACAATGGGTAAAAAGCACCCGTTATGGGAATGTATGGCATGGGAGTGCGACGGGCATTAAAAGGCAAAAGCCCATGCGAAATGCTTTTTGTTCGTGTGTTTACATTACCATACAATAATCAACCTCTTAGACTACATTTGATAGGGTTAATGTATATTACTTCTGTACATTTAATGCTAAGGCTTAAAATGTATTAAAAAATTCGCACTTCAAAGTTCTTTGGGTCAGTTCACGCCGGAACGAGACGGCAAGTGAGACGCTGCGCTCACTTTTTAATATTGCCATTCAAAATTGAACTTTATTCAGTACACAAAAAGATATACATTACATTGCAAGAGCGACGCCGCGCTATGCAGAGCGGTCTAGTTTGACATTAGACCTCTTTCAATTTTGAATAATGCAGCGCTGAGTCGTTTCGTTTCGGTGTGAACTGACGCTTTCGATTATCGTTTTACCCGGACAAAGTAGCTTCTAAAGCTATTACTCTTGCACAATAAGTTTATGCATTAACAAACGGATTCGAACCTACTACATGCTACTACATAGAAATTTGCACTGTGAACAAGAATTTCTTAACTGTACAACACTATTCGCAGGTGAGCGACAAGTTATACTCGTAAGTCATAACTCATAAGCGGTTACGATAGCGTGTGTAGAATCAAATATATTTTGTTTTCCTCTCTAAGGTTAATCAGTGAGGGTCACACCGCGACGATACGCGACTTACAGCGTCGCTGCATTTTTAAGATAGCTATTCAAAATTGAACTATATTCACTGCACAAAAAGATACACGTTTCTGCACATGGAACTCTTACAATGAAACGTATCTCCTTGTGTAATGAATGAAGTTCCATTTTTAATCTCTATCTTAAAAATGCAGCGCCGCTCGCGTATCGTTTCGTCTCAGTTTGAATGGATTATGGACCCTTAAGCACGTGCGCGGGTGGAGGCGTGGGCAAGAGATAAACACTAGTGTAAAATATTATGTCGCTTACAGTAAGTCACGTTTACCACACGTTTAGTTCAATATGCTAACTGTTCTTACGATTGCTTCGGAGATGGCGTCTTTTTATGAGCTCATTGTTACCCTGACTTTCTTATTGCCCCCGTGGCTGCCGATGGAATCTGTTAGAGTTATGGCATATGAAAACAACTATAAAGTAAGTAGCGACAAAATATCCGAATATCGCGCGTTCAGTCTCTCTCATAAAGTAATAAATAGGTACCTTAACGAACATGAGACTTATAAAAAACCCGGCCAAGTGCGAGTCGGATTCGCGCACGAAGAGTTCTGTACAAAACGGGTAAAAAGTATGTTTGTTGTTTGGGAGCCCCACTTAAACATGTTTTTTTATTATTTTTCGTTATAGCGGCAACAGAAATAGATCGTCTGTGACAATTTAAACTCTAGTTATCACGGTTCACGAGATAGGTACAACCTGGCGACAGACAGACAAAGAGACAGACAGACGAACATCCCGTTTTTACCCTTTGGGTACGGAAACCTCAAAAGATTCTTCAACCCCGATAAACCGAAAGGAGGTTTTTAGCCTTTAGGCTGGGACTATATTTGATCTGGAATCCGGCGGGCCCGGGACAATTTAGAACACTGAAAAAAGAACTTTGAGCTAATAAAATAGAGTTGAAAATCGAACACATGAGTGTCGATATGTCATATTTGACATTGACATTTGACTTGACACTCGTGTGTTCGTTTTTCAGCTTATTTGTATTAGCGCAGAGATCCTTTTTCAGTGTTCTATTTTTCCCCGGCTTTACGGATTCCGGACAATATAGTTCCAGCCTTATACTTAGAGGTTCCGACTACTATGGCACACGAAAATCGTATCATCATTCACCGTGTTTTGTATATTAATTATTATGTAAAATGTATACATACAACTAATTGTTATGCACATAATAATGCCATATTGTACCAGTGGCAATGACCTTACTATCGGGCCCTCTCACGCGTGAAGTTCAACGGACAGACGGACGGACGGTATCATTGTGCGCTTAACAGATGATCTTCAGGACCAGCGGCCCTATGATGAACTTGAACTGACAAGTGGGAATGGGTTTCATTTTGACGTTTGAACTTTTTAAAACGCAATTTAAAAAGGTCTATGTCAAAATTTTGACATTTTAACTTTCTAAATCGTGTTTTAAAAAGTTCAAACGTCAAAATAAAGCCCATTTTTAATGTTAATGGAACCCCATTAATCAAACGATTACAAATTCTTTTCATCACATATTTTGATCTATTTCAAAATAATATTAAATGTAACCGTAACATTATATGACAGCTAATCCTTTTTTCTTCTCGGAATTTACTATTATAAGTGTGAAAGTTTGTGAGGATGGACGGATGGATGTTTGTTACTCTTTCACGCAAAAACTACTGAACGGATTTTGATGACATTTGGTATGGTGGTAGTTTAAGCTCTGGATTAACACATAGGCTACTTTTTATCGCGAAAAAGTACAGTATATCTGTAGGATATGTATATATTATATAAATAATGTTATTTACGCGGGTTGATCCGCGGACAAAAGCCGACTATAAATAATTATGCCGGAACCCTGATGACTATTCTACGGAACCCCGAGGGTCCGCGAAAACCACTTTGGAAATCCCTGCTCTGTGCTATTACTCAGCTGAGTAAAGTCCTAGTGTCAGTAAAATTGAATCGGAGCATAGATTCAATATTTTTGTAAACTTTCAAACAAACCGCTTACGCTAAACAGTGTTAGCCATATACTTAGGGTCAGTTCACACCGCGATGATACGAGACGCGACGCGGCGCTGTATTTTTAGCCCACTACGTCGAAGCCAAAAGGAAGGATAATGATTTTGGCACTTTGTTGTTTTGTTTGTTTTTGGTTTGTTCCACCCTAGCGCCAAAACCACTGATCCGATTTAAATAAACGAGGTGTCAAAAGATTCGCAATAATATCCCGAGTAACATAGGCTACACAATTGACGTAGTCGGGTAACGGGTTGTAGTTTTTATTGCACGGCAAATAAATGACATTCAATTTGGTAGCATTATAGTTTACTGTCATTTTCATTAGTCATGTCAAAAGTTATTGTTCAATTTCGCTCAAAATAATTTTCCTAAAGAGTTTTTAGCGTGATCTATCATCAGCATGGAAACTTACAAGTTTCTATCGCCTATAGTTTATAAATGCCAAAAACCAACTTACAAACCACTTTAGCGGTCGATTACTCGAAAATGGTTGAATTTGTAAAATGTCATGTATGATACCTTGCCATTATTTTAAAAGACCTATTCAACGATACCCCACACGATGTGGTAGAGTGAAAAAATGTTTTCATCCCCACTTCACGTGAATGGAGACCTCTACACCCCTAAAATGTAAAATTATTATAATTGTATGATGCCAAAACCGAGATATATACACAGTCTTTAACTGTACTATCCCATGGTGTGGGGTATCAATAGATAAGTCTTTTAAAAACTGGGAGAGGTTGCTAAGACAATTTTTTGATTTACCTATCTGTTTGCAAGATATTCAACTTTAGAGCGCATTTTTTTGCAAAAATAGGGCGTCCCCCTCTAAAAGTTCATCGGCTGGATCGAAAAATCTGAAAAAATCATGATGGTAGTCCATGTGATGAACTTCAAAGGAAAACTATAACGGCTGATATAACTTTGTTGTATAATGCACGAACTTGAAAAACTTCGTTCAAAAATAATTACATAATAACCCCCTTACTATTAAAAATATTTACACAATGGATAAGCTATGTGGAATGTTTTTTCCTTGTCTGTCAAGCGACTTTCAGACAGTCAAGGACTAAAAAGGCGATAAGTAAACATGTAAAATATTGGTATATAATGGAACGGAACCATACTTGCTCGAGTCCGACTCGCACTTGGCCGTTTTTTTACAAAAATATAAAAATGGATCATAATACCACCATCGCCTGTATACCTACCTATATTATCTACACCAATATATCGACGGCAATATTGAATCTCTTAATAAGTCGCCCACATGCCCGGCCACTTTCTACCGTCGCGTCGCGTCGAGGTCAAAATATCCCATGACTTTCCATCGAAAATATTTAAAAAAAAACACCATAACTTTTTACTGCCCGTGTTTAATTTTGAGTACCGTATTTGATTGGCGTTTGTGATGAGTTTATGTAAGTGATTGTAATAGTAACTAAACTACACATAATATTTTATGTGTAGTTTAGTAATTAGATAAGTACGAACATCTAAAAAGTACAAAAAAGTTTTAATTTTTTTTGCTAAATTTGTAAACAAAACCTACATCATTAGTTTACTTACATCATATACAAAAACATTCATTATGGGATTATGAACTTAAACGCAGAAATATCCGAGATATTTACAAATATGTTCCTGCGGCCGTATACTTCATACACTTTAACCTAGGCGTGACATCACAAATAGGTACGACTTTAGTATGGAGCGTTTTCACGAAACTTGCGAAATTTTGTATTCAAATCGCTGTCTTTGAAAATATTGACTTTTGATATAATATTTCTTCTGAGAAGTTACTCATATTTAAGAGTACATTAGTTAGTTTCTTATTGCATAAATGATTACATTTATGCAATAAAAAAAATTACATCTAGCCTATTATGTAGGTTTTCGTTTACGATTATTTCGGCGATACACCATACATACATTGACCATACTAAAATATCTCTAAGTAAAGTTACAGCCAATAAAAATCTTCGACAAGTTGAATTATAGGATAGCGTATATCCTGTCGGGCCTGGAGATCTTATTGTAACTACAAATTTTGAACTTCAATACGCAGTTCATCTACAAATAACGTTTTTTTCTATCCCCACGCTATCGAAGATAACAGGGGAAACCGTACAATCACGAAAAACGAACAAAAGGATCGGCTGATGACAAGCGATTACCGTCGCCTAATGACCCGCAGCACTGGAGGAACACAATTGCGTAGCCGGCTGGAGCGCCTGGAGATCAAACGATAATTTGAATTTGCAATGTCATCCATCTGCCACAGCATAACATGCAGATAGTGAGTAAGTTTTTGTTTACATAGGTTTCAAATTTTTGACAGTTAGATCCCGTTCGCACGAGCACTTTTTCGTGCGTTAAAAAAAGCGAACGTCGCGTTTTTGAAGCGCTGCCGTATGTTCAGCTATCTTCTTTTAGCACAGAGTTAAATTTTCAGCGGTGTTCATATACTATGAAAAGGGCAATATAAGAAAAAAATCGGTTGCCAGACGATAAAGCTAGTAGTAGCTAGTAGTAGAGCTAAACCAAACCTGCCGTCATTATCCTAAACGGAAGTCAAGTTTTTTGAAGATTCACCCCTCTACAGTTATTTTTTTTTTAAACGGGCAACTAGCCCACCACACTTACCCACCACTGCAACTCCTGTGTAGCCAGGATCGACAGTGGTAACCAACCGCAAAAACCCTTTGATATGATCTCAGGGGTGCCCGGGGGACATGCTAAATCTGTCTTGGAACCCGCAACGAAATTAATCAGAAGATTGTAGGAGGAGTAGGAAGTATTCCAGTTTCCCTCCCCAAGCAAAGCGGGAGACAGCAAAAATTGTGATGACAAAAAGTCAGAATTAAAGGGGAAGCACCACGGGAGCATGTTCCCCTCCCCAGCTCCTCTACAGTTACCCAAACCTAAGTTATGTTGCCAGCTATATATCATGCAGGCATGTTGCGTTAGACGGCGCCTATACTTCTATACTAGATGTTGTCCCGGTCTCCGCCCATGTAAATACAGCATCCCACAGGAACACTGTACTTTTTCGTGATAAAAAAGTGAAGAAGAAGAAGATAAAAAAACTATTTTATTAAAACATTCGTTTCGGAGCCTATTCAATGCAAATAAGTAAACAAATATAAGTATTTCCTCTTTATAATAATATTAGTATTTAGTTTATCTAGATTCATATTTAATAACAATCGATTCTTTTGTTACAAATACTCGGATATCCGTACCCAACAGGAGAGTTATAAGAGCATTACCAGCATTTTGTCATAAGCCATGTTTGATTTATTGTTTTTAAAATATTTACACAAAAGTATGAAAAAAATTGTGTAATTAAATATATTATACTTAAATGATTACAGCCACCGAGTTATATTAATCAAAATTCTTTGAAAGATTTTTTTTTGTAAATCTGGCGCTATTTTCGCATGAGAAAGTCTCAGGAAAATTTCTAAATTCTAATATAAATATCTAATTCATAGTATTGATTCTTACCTGTCTTTGAAATGTTAGGCCTCAAACTAAATTGTTATTAGTATTTCCACCTCATTTCAAACAACATGAAGCCTGAAACTATTCTATTCCATCAAAATCATTCCCAAATCCCAATGACGACGGAAAATTTAATACATAACCAAAAACCTCTACAAATATTTGCCAATTTGCGTTTGAACATCTTAATTTTTATACCATAATAACAATAGCAAACAAAACATACATACCGCATACAAAACACATCCAAACAAACACACACAAACACAGTACGTCTCCACAGAACGGCGTCGGAAAACACACTGACGAGCTTATGTGAAAGCGCCCGCGTTATGCAATAGGGTTAAATCATTTACTGTGAGAGATTTTTGAACCTTCAACTATTCATAACTCTTAATTATTCACGTATGTTAACGATGTAAAATTAAACGACCGTATGAAATAAATATTTTTTAATTTGGAATAACAACAATAAAATTGTAGTTTTAATATCAAACGATATTGAAAATTAAATTATAATATGAATATGGTTGGATTATTACTATATAATATTGAATGAAATATAATGGGACTATGACAGGAATAATAAGAAACAAATGGCTTTATTTATTAGCCTATAAATATTTTTACACAGACAAAATGTTAACTTGACACAGAATTTTTTTATTAATACTCAACGATTAGAAAAGAAGTAAATAATACATTGATTTGTATATATATTGAGGGTGGTAAGTGGTGAGTTGGTGACACATTACTTCGTCATGTCACTAGATGAATAATAATTTAACAACTGTTCCCCTGGATTTAGTTAAAACTAGTCCAAACACAAGTCTTCGTATTTGTATTGTGGGATTTACACGGGTGAGTGGTGTATAAAGCCTCACGGCGATTATAATCTACCGTCTCAAATCTAAATGGCATACGACTAGATTGCTAAGCAATTTTGTAAACAAAAATGACAAGGTGATCTGTCAAGCGACTCGCCGCACGGCGAAAATCGACTATGTAAATCCCTTGATTGAGAGAAATAATCTATTTCTTCGCATTACTCGCGCACTCTAGCATAACGCGGACCGAACAGGTGTCAAAGCTTCCGCGCGCAATCATCATCAACACCGTTATCTTCATTACATCCGCGCATTATGCAGATGAGTTCAGTTCGTGAGATCCACAGATACACCGATGTACAGATTAAAATTTCCATTAACAGAATGCTTTGAGTGATCGCGAGAAAATAATATATATCTTCTTGGTTTTGGTGAATTTAAATTTAATAGTTATATTTAGGGTCAAAAACCTCTTTACTGTAAAACAGTATCGGTATTCGGTACGCAACGACCCGGAATCGAACCTACTCTACATGGACTCTCTTTCTTTTATCAACGCCGACGAAAGCATAGGAGTGTCATAAGTTTGACGTGTCCTACTGTGTCTGTCCGTGGCATCGTAGCCTCCAAACGGATGAACCGATTTTATATACCTAGTTTTTTTTTGTCTGAAAGCTCGATCACGTGAAGTGTTCCTAAATTCCTGTATAATTCATCATCATCAGATCGCTTACTGCTTGACAATAACAATGGCAGGGTCCCTTAAAGTTTTACTTTTATATTATTATTATTTCATAACTTGGCCTTAGCCTTGGCTAAGGCAAAAAAAATTGTTGCTCTTATTTGGTCTATGTTATTGATTGTACTGTAGGTTCTTGGTAGAAATTCATGTTTCACAGTAATAACACACAGGACTTCTTGCACTATTTCCACTTTAATATTTATTGTTTACTTTAATATGTATTAAAGTGGGAAATAGTGCAAGAAGTCCTGTGTGTTATTATTTATTTGGTATGTACATTATTTTTGTACACGACTATTAAGTAAGCTTGGAGGAATAATACTATAATTGATACATGGATGGAGTACCTACTAAAATCGAAGCCTTTATCAGCTATCTATCTCACAAAACACAAATGGCAAGAACCTGTAAGAAGTGTCAACAGTGGGATAAGAAACGATATACCTAATATAATACATATTAGGTTTGGTGAAATCAATTACGGATATTTTGGGCATATGATCAGCTACTGCTTATTTAAGGACATTTAGGCGGAAAATTTAAAAATTTCGAAGAAAATATATTATACTCAATTATACTATATAAAATTTAATTGCGCTCTCTAAGGCGCTAAGGTCATTAACCTCACAGAAACAGCTGACTATAAACCGAAAGCAAAGTCTTTGCCTTATTACGAGTAATAACAATTCAATCAACTGTGTGAGGTCAAAGGCCTCTGTAGCGCTGCAACAAACGAAACATAATTAGTAATTTATTTTCGTTTTTTTTTTTTTCTGCCTTAACGTCTTCACATAAGCAGTAGATCATATGCCTAAAATCTCCGTAATTGATTTCACCAACATTTTATATGTTTCTTCTCTTAATAATAGCCTATGCTAAAGTTATTACCCTGAGTAATAAGTGTTAAAGTAAGTTATTAATATTACTAACTAGTATATTCCACTTTACGTTTTAGTTTTCAATAAGACCTTTAGTTTTTAATGTTCTTTAAGTTTATAATGACTTTTTTATAAGACCGAAGTTTATAATGATGAAGAGGAAGGTGTTACATAAAAAAAACGAAGATGATCACGATAAGCCAGGTAAATTCAAAATATGTATCATGTATGGCTCAAGGGAATTACGTTCGGACACGGCCTGATGATTGTAACCTCGGACCGAGGACAATTAGGAACTAGGTTAAATATTTAATTACTACCCCGATGGCTCAGTGGCTGGGGTTGGGCGCTGGGGTTGTTACCTCGAATTCGAAATGACAATATAAAGTGAATAGGTGTTTTCTGAAAAACCTTAGCTTAGCCGCTTGATAGATGAATAGAACAATGTTTTAACTTTTAAACGACTTAGCACATTCTAGGAACATTCTAGACACTTTAAACCTGCCAAACGTTCTGACGTCACGTCAGACTGCATGTTCCTGTCATTGTTTGGACATAAGCGGGAAAGTGGAAACTCTTAGGGAGACTTACACCCGCATCGTTAGTTGTTCCCTCGAGATATCGACTCAACCTCAATCCAAGAAAATTAGAAATATCATTAGTTCAACAAAATGTCCTCGATTTGAGGAATTTTCTTACGCGAGTCGAGGAATCAACTGTCAAACTTAAGGTACCTCAGGACGTACCTTGAGACGCACTCGAGCGTCTATTTTTGACATTTATATCAATTCTTTTTTTACACAGAGTGGAATTATTTGAAGCAATTACGCAATTACAGAGGGATGCTTATTTAAAGGGAAGCATGGAGGATTTTTTGGAGTTTCTGGATTACCTTTACGAAACTTAACGTGAAAATATCAACACGGCAATACTAGGGGTTCACAGGTTCACAGACCACAGATCACACTTGACAATGACACTGATGTTAAATTTGAAATTATTGGAACGAAGTTCCTTATGGCGCGTTGCGAATTGGGGCTAGACGGATTAATAGGCACGACACTTTTTGCCACTCGAAATCACAATGTAATATACGACTATTAAGAATGATACAAAAAACGACCTTATCACCTTGATAATAATGTAGAATTTTGCAATTACACATTGTGACTGTTATAACTGTTACATATTGTGACTAGCTACTCGGGCCTTAGGTATGCGAGCGGTAGGACGGAAGGGGCAAGCAACCCGCCCCCTCACCCCCGTCCCTGCCTAAGGCGCGGCCAACTAGTTCCGCGCGCACTATAATATATATATATATATTATATTATAATATATATATTATAACTTCGTTCCATCCGGGTGTCCCTTGGCACCTCTCAAGTTTTTTTTTAAACGAAGGGTTATAGCATCATTCTGCCAAATTTGGATCGAGTTTTAATGGCAACTAATAACAATCGGTGTAGACATTAAAATATACTTTTCTATGATTATCTATGACGTCATACCTCCACTAAACCATACTGAAGGAGCAAACAGCTGAGGTAGAAATTACGTTTAAGAATACCAAATTCGAGGAACTTCTTAAGGATACCTCAAATGAGGTGTCAAGTCGAGGCGGATCTGAGGAAACAGCTAATTATACGGGTGTTATGGTCAGTTCACACCGAGACGCGACGCAGCGCGCAGAACTTTTTAAGATAGCGATTCAAAATTGAACTTCATTCACATCATAACACAACACAGGATATCCCAGTGTGAGAGAAACAGCAAATCTCAATTTAGGTTAGATTAGACAGCAAAAAAAGTAAAAAAAGCTGTGTGTGAATATACCTATTTGTAAGCACTATTTTTCTGTTTTTGCTGAAATACAGTTTTATATTATTTTATTCACTACACAAAAAGATACCCGTTGCCACGAAGCATGAACGCAGATGTATTTTATCTATCCAGGCTAATCTACTGAAGCATTTCAGATTTCATTTTAACTATCGGTTCAATCAACTATTACATTCATTCATAATAATGAATGTAATAATGAATACATTATTACTATTAGTTATCATGACATATTAATCATCATCATCAGTTGTCACGAAATGTTAGTTTTATGTATTAAGTAGGTATGTATTATGTCATGAATTATTTTAAAATATCAAATAAATTAATATATCATAAAAATATAATTTAGTTATACTAGCGAACCGCCATCTTCGCACGGGTGTAATATGAACCTTCCGCTTGAATCACTCTTTAAACCTATTGCTGAAAACTGCATTCAGGCGAACTGCGAAACATTTAGTTGTTTGATTTTCGAAGTGTGTAGGTATATCTAATGTACTTTTATTATCTACTGTAATAAATAATAATACAGTTACGATCCAGTCCCGATTACTTATTATTATCATAATCGTCAAACGAACATCGAACCCGTTTTGATTGGTCTAAAGTCCAAAAATCAGTTTGTGGTATCGAGACGATTCACTTATAATTCAATAAAAGAAAAAATGAAAGTGTAAGTTAATTACGAGGTTTGGGGTTCAGCACCTCGATACCTGTTGTCTTTTGAACCTTATTTCTATAGCGATAAGGTACTGTACCGGGTTTGTAGGTGGCCACAATATAATTTACTCGTATCATGCGTTCCGTGCGCTCGTTTATCAATAAAAATGCACAGCAAAGATAATATCGCGTAAGGCACAATCCAACAGTTACCAACAGGTTCCTGCCGTGAAAGTGATCGACGGTCGTCGGGATTTGTAAATAAAAAACAATATTGTAACACGTTCACCGAATAACTTTCTCTGATATATCGATGCTATGTTTTTACGGTAAAATACCGAACGAATCGCCTGATGTTAAATGATTACCCGCCATGGATGAACACAAATGCTTTGCTGGCTTTAAGCCAAGTCTCTAGGCCGCGCCGGCCTTTGCTTAGTTCGTCAAACATAAAGTTATACCGTTATTTCGCGCCGGTTTCCCGTGAGACCGTATTATCACGAGGTTGTAGTGTCACGCAAAATCCCGAAGGAAGCGTACATTTGGCCTGGTCTATTACATATCTGTGCCAAATTTCATCAAAATCAGTCCAGCAGTCACGGAGCCTGTTCAATGCAAACAAACAACAAAGAATATATGTATGTACTTACAAATAAAAGAGTAAGGAGTAAATTTAAGAGGGACGAAATCGGGAACGGCAGAAATGAAGCACCAATTACATTTTATAATTTTATTGTTTTTATTACATTTTGTTTTTTTTTTTATTATTTCTATAATTCTACTAATAGTTCAAAGTGACTAGATATGATTGGTAACCACGCAAGAGACAATAAATAGCATACATCAATTACAACTACTATGTAGATATTATTATGACTGCTTTCCATCACACTGCCATGTAGTAAGGTACTGCCGTATTCTTATAGTGCGATTTTTATTAAATAATAAATAATGTTAAAATTCTATCGCGTTAAAAAACCCGTGTGTTGTTATACCGTTCGGCCCTTCGATAAGTTTTGGTGCGCGTTGTAATGTCGAAGGGTCGAATAGTTTAGCAACCTACAGTTTTCTTATCACGGAGAATCCCAAGCTTTAATATGATCTAGTACATATAATATTATTATTAAGTCATTTCCTTCCAAATGTATTTTGTTCTAGAAGATGATCTACAAGAAATGTCATATTGATTTCGTTTATTGACAGCGTAACCAGCTCGCGAGTTGCTGTCTATTGTTTATTGAGTTGTGGGAATTCTGATGCTAACTTCAATATTATATGTACTTTGCCGTTCTTATAAGAAATATAGAGTCACTTGTACTTCCAGACATGTTAAGCTTTTGTACAATGAGCTATGTGCAGGCCACAGAAGCTATATACAGCGGTTATGTACTGGCAAAACGCTCCTGCGGACCATTGTATAAACCAGATAACGAAAAAAATGTTAAGTTTCAATGGTAAACAGATGAACTTTGCACGGGCTTGAGAGAACCAAAAATTTTAAATAAAGTGATACAAAATCAATACACGTTACGACTTTGTTGCAAGTATCAAAGATTTTTTCATGATGTAGATCACAAGCCTCTATATCATAAAAAATCCTTTCCATGATAATTTAAAACAAGTTAAATAGAAAATAACTTAACATTAATGCCAATTTTGTGAAACAGAATTCTGTAAATAAACGTAAATAGAGTAAAAGAAATGGATTCTAACAAGCCAAGCTTAATGTCTCATGTGTGATGAATACAGTGACAATGATCAAGATTTGAAGGTTTAGGTACATTCAAACGATGATCATTAGATTCCATGGTTCTGAACTTTTACGGCTACTGAAACGCACTTAACTTAAGCAGCACCCAAATCACACGCTGTCTAGCTCTGCCCGTGATTTGGGGAGCTCCTAATTTTAAGTAGCGTTTCAGTATGTCCGTCAACCATGCGGTGGTCGCCTTCATGGTCGTGGGACGACCACCATTCCCGATGTTAGTCGCTTCGTACGACACCCTCTACATCGGGGCGGGGGTGGGATTTGTATTCTGCTCCGTCCCACCGCGGAGGAGAATACAACCTCTAAAATATCGTAGAAATAGTTGCCTTAATACAAGGAGACTTACGATTAGACATTGCCACAATTTGAAGATATAAATTGTCGTCTCTGTTGCGTCTGTAATTCTCGCTGTATGAGCCCGGCAACGATATCTACAGCTGTTTAGAAGTTGTAGTCTAGCGAGCGTGAAACGATTCGAAGAATTGTCCCAATTACAAATGTAACACTCATCACTGAGTCAAGGCAACAATTCCTCTCCGAAACATGTAAATTGTTGTCTTTTACAATTGTAGCTCACATTATATTTATAACTAGTTGAAACTGCAATTACTGTATGACGTGAAATTGCAGTCTCTATTACAAATATTACAACTGTAACATTTACCGAGTAACGTAAGGCAACGATTCCTCTCCGATTGTAAATTGTTGTCTCTGTTACACTGGAAATAACAACCCCTGTATGACTTGAAATCGTAGTTTCTATTGCAATTGTAATGCTCGTTTTACCGAGTAACGTAAGGCAACAATTCCTCTCCGAAATATTGAAAATTGTTGTCTCTGTTACAAACAATTGCAATTGATCTTAAGTCAATATAATATGAACTAAAGCTCTCACACTATATAGGCTTAAAATTAGAGGAAACTACAATTTCTGTCTATATTGAAAGTGTCTGTATTACAATTGTAATACTAGCGTATTACAGAATAGCATAGGGCAACAATTTTATTCGTCTCCGAATTTTGAATTGTTGTCCTTGTTATGTAGCTCACATTAAATTTCTAAAATTAGTAAAAACGACAACCGCCGTTTAGAAATTGTAGTCTATTACAACTGTAACACTCTTACCGAGTGAAGGCAACAATTCCTCTAATATGAATTGTTGTCTATTACAACAGTTGTAACTCTTATTTGAATTATTTAGTACCTTATTTTACCTCAGCTGATTAATTAATGAAGACAATTTCTGTAGAACTACTGCAGAAAACACACATTTATTAAATGTAATTAGTGATAGCAATAAAATTCGCAACCTTGTCTTTCGCCCTAATAAATATCGAAATAATTGTCAACTATATATGATATGTTGCATATATATATAATAACTTATTCACTAACAGTTATAGTGAGTTGCTTGCTTCTGTTCGTTTCGAATCTGTCCATAGTTTTGATGTCCATGATCATACAGATTGACACAGACAACGCTAGGAGCATGATGCAAGTTACCATAAGTCCGGACCTGGAAAAGTGGATATTATTAAAGAAAGATGATTGTTTTATTTAAAAAAAATTGCAAACAATGTAAATATTTGAACAGTAACTTGTGTTTTTCAATTGCAACAAAAAAAAAAAAAAAACCTGACACTTTATTTCTTTATTTATGTCGCCTTTCGGATTATATACCTACTAATCATGTCGATCTAAGACAAATACATGTTATCTATTATTATTTAGTATTTATGTCACTGACTATCAGTAAGGATCATTTTAAACCGCGACGGGACGCAACGCTGCATTTTTAAGCTAGCGATTAAAAATTAAACTTTATTCACTACACAAGAATATACACATTTAATTACAATTTCATACTGCACCGCTCTGCAGAGCGCATGTGCATGACTGATGTCATATGAAACTTGTATTTTTTTGTTTAGTGAATAAAGTTCAATTTTGAATAGCTATCTTAAAAATTCACCTGCCGCGCCGCGGCGAGTATCGTCGCGTTTCGGCGTGAACTGACCCTAATCCTTATTCCTTACCATATGGGGACAGTTGTAAAGCCAATGCAATCATAGCTGTCGGCGAACTTCTCCGTGCTCTCCATGTATGGCTGCATCTGTGGAAACATTTTCAATTGGATTATATGGTATTAAATTTGTAATAATTGGTAAGGCCTTCCCGAGAAAAAGTTAAAACCAAAAAATTACTGAGTCTGTAAAATGATTCCAAAATGGCGGTATTTCATCTTCACCGCACGTGATGCGTCACAGTGGGGATTTAACATCATTGATTAGCTAGTTTTTATACATGACTAGCTGTCCCGATAAACGTTGTTCTGTCGCACCTAAAAATAGTGTTATAATTTTCCCCGCAACTATTCCAAAATTTCTTACCGTATAACCCTTTGCTGAACTGATACGATTATTATAAGACCAAAATTAGCCAAATCCGTCCAGCCGAGAGTTTTAGCGAGACATTCAAATTGCAATCCATTTTTATATATAAGAAGATTCCTCTTTATAGATGCGACGCAGTCCTCGCTTAGCTTTTTTTATAAATTAGTAGCGAATATATTTACTCGGATATCCGGTAAGGTCAGTGTAGCGTCCTCAGAGGCGTACACCAACGGGAGGGAGCAGTGGTAGGCTTTGCCCAGCACGGCGGCGGGCGCGGCGGGCGGGGAGGGGGCCTGGAGGTTGAGCCCTGTGGACTCCAGACCCCTCTTCACTTCCACGCCGACGGCCGTCCACCACCCCCCTTGTTGTTTGAAGGAGAACTCCAGGGTGATCTGGAAAGTGTCGAAAAATATGTACAACCCTCATATTTTTAAGCACATTAAAATCCACGAGAATTCACACCGGTACAAAGCGATACGCGACATAGCGCTGCATTTTTAAGATATCTATTCAAAATTGAACTTTATTCATTACATAAGAAGACATACGTTTTATTGTACGAGTTCGAATGTCAAGTTGCACCGCGATGCACAGCGCATGTGCAGTGTATGACTGATGTGAGATGTCACATGAAACGTGTATCTTTTTGTGTAGTGGATTAATTTGATTTTCAATAGTTATCTAAAAAATGCAGCGTCGCGTATCGTTGCGGTGTGAACTGGCCCTTAGCTATGCCTTTAGTAACATCCTACGAAGTAATTATGGAGCAAGTTCCTGGTGCAATTTTTTACTATATCCTTTTTTTTTGGCTGTTCACTATAAATCACCTATACTCTATCCCCATACTAATAATAATATTTATACAATGGATAAGCTATACAAATGTTTTGTCCTTGTCTGATACGCTGGAAAAGTAGAGTAACAAACAAGGACAAAATATTGTGTAGCTTTAGGGTGGAGGGATAATTATACTTTTATTACTTTACCTTGTCCCTTGTGTTGTCGACGTCAGCGAATCTCACAACCAGGATAGTGTAAAGCCGGGTGGGTTTGACGGTTGGCTGTCCTACAGGCGTGTCCAACGCCAATACGGTGCCGTTCGGGAACTTCAGCTCCGGCCAGCCTGATGAAAACAATAAGGCGCCGTTGCCAGCTGGTCCTGAAAAATATAATTTTGCATAATTAATTACGTAAATTTCGGGAACATAATTTACTGCTTATGTACTGCTAATGTAAATAATGCCTGTGTTAGGTAAGAAAAATAATTAAGAAACTTGATTAAAAAAAAAAGTACTCATATAATTTACATTGCACTCTTTACGACACTTAGGTCATTGACCTCATATAGCTGATTTCTGAAGGGGCCTGGAGGGGGTTGAAGGAATCGATAACGCAATTTAGTTTGTATGTCAAGACACTGACATTATCATCATCACCACATACTATGGTAATGAAAATTATTATTAACTAGTTTATGCCTGCGACTTCGTGCGCGCTAAAGGAAATGCCGCATGAACCGTACATTTTTCCGCAAATAAAGTTACCTCTGTCCTTCTCCGTGGTCTACTCTATATCTGCGGCAAATTTCATCCAAATCAGTCCAGTAGTTCCGATGCCTATACAATGCAAACAAACAAACAATCAAATCTTTCCTCTTTATTGTTATATCAGAATAGATATAGATATTTGGCGACCTCTGTAGCTCAGTGGTTAGCGCGCGGAGGTCGCGGTTCGAATCTCGCCGATGGATCGAAAAGTTTTTCTGTGTTCCTGGGTTTTGGATGTGTATTAAATATTTGTATAGTATAATAACAATCTTAAATATGTGTACTGTATAGTAAAAAAGTATTAAATATACTTCCCGTCGTCTGGTCCCCGTAACACAAGTTCTTCATTAATTCTTCGTAACACAAGATACGGGGCCAGATTGACGTGGTGTAGAAGCATCCGTATTATTATTATTATTATAGATATAGATAATTGCATCATAAGCATTGCCGTCACCCACCTGTGGCGTTATACAGCGCGTACTTGGGCAGCGACTTGGCGGGTCTCTCGTCTTCTGTAGTCGCGGTGACGGTGGTGGAGTCCTCTGCCTGGCGCTTCACACGGGCCCACTCGTCGTAGTCCGGCGAATGATGCTGGGACACAGAGTTGCCTGGAAGGAGGTCAATAGTGATTTATACATACAGGTATATATTATAGCCGAGGCTTCTCGACGGCCGAACTTTTGGGGTTGTTTGAGGCCATTTTGACATTTGAGGTATGGTGAAATCAAGATGGCGAAACTTATTATTGTATATAGATTTGTTCTGTCAAATATACGTCGTAGCCTATCTTTAGTTTTGAAATCCATGGATTTATACGATAATCCAACCATTTAAATATTTATCTATTTGAAAATTTGATTATAAAATTATAAATAAGTTATAAATAGAATAGAAATACAATATAACAGAACAGCACAGAATATTGCAGATATGAAAGAGAAATGGAGAGTTACAAGTAATTTATTTGCAGATGGCAAATTAATAATTGTGATATAGTTTATTATCATGATTTACGTACCTATCTATCAACATTTTCTTCGACTCTCCTCAAATTAATAGAAAACCTGGATTTTCAAATAATTGATACTAACCTAGAATCCCTAGAACCCTTCCCTTCCCGTAGATGTCCTGAAGCCTCGCAAAGGTCTCCGTCATCTGCGCGTCACGCTCGGACCAGGGACCCTGGAGTGTTAGCACCTGGAACGCACAAACAAAACATTTTAATTCAAATTATTAAATACAACTAAAGCGTTTGATAAAGTACCTTGTTCCGACCATGGTGAGATCTTGCGACCGTACGACCTCACGATGCGACTTTACGACTGTACAGTATCATAGCTACGACCCAAAGTCCTTACCGCCATATTATGACATAATGACCATACGAGCTTGCGATATTCGATCATATTACGTCATCACCACCATACGATTTAGCGACACTCCGAGTTCCGACCATATTATGATATGATATTATGATTATGCATACGACCTAGCTGACCTAGCGATGATAAAACCTTACGACCATACGACCGGTCACCGACTACAATCCTATGCAACTCCAGACCTACGACTTTTCGTTGGCTCACAAGTGTGTACTACTTAGGGTTAGTTCACACTGCGACGATACGTGACGCTCGCGGCGCTGCATTTTTAAGATACCTACCTATAAAATATGACATCAGTCATACACTGCACATGCGCTGTGCAGCGAGGTGCAACATGACATTTGAACTCTTACAATACAAACTTGTATCTTTTTGTGTAGATAATAAAGTTCAATTTGGACTAGCTATCTTAAAAATGCAGCGCCGCGTCGCGTTCGTTAGGTGAATTGACCCATATGAACCGAATCTGTCGGCGACTGACCATCTGATCATTCGGCTTCATCCATATATCATCCAACAACAACAAACACATTTTTTCTGTCAAATGATTTGTCCGTAGGTAAATAGTTATAATATACCTTGCAGTTTCTTTGAGAGCGATTCTTACGATGTTGGAATAAAGCTCCTGTCAGAGGTAAATTAACCCCGAATGAACTGTATGCAATGCGCATGCGAGAATTTGTCAACTGTCATTATTTATCAGCTGACTTCTGTCATCTGTCACAATATCTATAACCTATCGAAAAATTCAACCATAAGTTATGTTCCTTCGTCATATGAAAACCTTTACAATAAATCTTATTTTTATCAATTTAGTACACCATCAGAACATGCCGTTACTTTCATGAATTAACAATATTTTACTTGTTATTGTGTGTACATAATCCAATGCTGTATTAAAAAAAAGTAATCTAAGAATATATTATTAATTCGCGGCCTTTCGAGATTAAAATAAGACAATTAATTTTACTTTCAGGCACAGCAGAGAAAAATTATAGGTACTTAAAAAAAAAATATATTTATTATATTAGTTAACGCAATAGCTTTTCTTATATTGTAAACAACATATTTTTACTAAGGCGAGGCCATCTTAACTACTACTCTATCTATTACGAGCAATCATTCGCAATGCTTCAAAATGTTTTTCTATTCTAAGACATAAATAAAAAATCTACTTTCATTTATTTATCACTTACATAAATCATAATATATTGGGAATAAAAAACATCTACTGTAGGGCAGTTTACACGACACGTCACACGACATAGCAATAGGTTAGGGTAATACCTATCTTATTCAAAATTCGAAAATTAAAAAGACGATTTAATTATAATATGAAACAATATTATGTCGGAATGCTTACTGATTCTAAAATTAGCCTCACCTGTGTCTCATTGCTGATGTAATCCGGATGAACGTCGAGGAAGTCCTGAGGCAGCACCAGCGTGGCCTGACCTTCCAGCATCTTTCTCAGCCGCGGGAAGGTGCCGCTGGACAACGGCACCGGGTCCTGGTTGTTGAAGACCACAATCGCCGCCTGCTCCCCATAGATCCTCATCAGCGCATCCTGGTCCAAGAATGATAGCGCCGGTCGGGAGTATTTCCTCAGGGATTTCGGTCCAAAGAACAGGAAGGGCCCCTCCAAATTCGCCTCACAAGTGCACAGCGCAGCCAGCAAAGCCACCCACTTTAGCATTTTGATCTTGCGAGCCCCGGTTGGAGACTGAAGGGCCCCGCTTCGGGGGCCTTAAATAAAGGCAGCTATCGATTTCTAGTTTGCGCATGCGTAGTAGGTACTATATTCTTTGTTACCTAGGAAATTTCCAGGTAAACCTAGGACATCTAGGTCAGGGCGGCCCTAGGAAATGCATCCTGGGATGGGGCCCCCGTTGTCATGGCAACTGCGTTATCGATTGCCCCCGCACTCTATGACCTTTACCGGGTACCGGGAACCTCCATGGTTAGGTTAATATTCACGTGGGAATAAGCACGCAAACGGTTGTGAGATATAAATAATGTAATAGCTCCCCACACCGATTTCGGTGACGGTGGCCTGTTTCATTGAAACCAGGCCAGCTACGCAGGAGTTATGTTATAGTGCCCAAGTGTGTTCGCAGTACACAAGAGCACTCTCTCCTCCTTTACTCTCGTATCCCAGTGGGACGGATAACCGACACGACTGGCGAGAGATTAGGCGCAGGTCCGACTTTTTACATGCCCATCCGACGCATGGATCATCTTTCTTGTCAGACAATCAGGTGATCAGCCTGAATTGTCCTAACCAAACTTGGAAACAACATTTTTTTGTTCCAATGCGGGAATCGAACCCACGACCTCCGAGTCGAGAGTCAAGCTCTAACCACTAGACCACGGAGGCTGAGGCTGAGATATAATATATTATATGAGAATTCAACTAATGATACGAAGGTATTAATAGGAAGGTATACCAATCATTCAGTTTAATATGAAATTATTTATATAATATTAATTTAAATAAATTATTTTCATAAAGTTAATGAATTAAATGGTTGGTACATAGTATTTCCTATTTTTGTTATACTTTAGTCATTATTTTCCGAATTTGGTTCTGTTTAGTTGTTGTTTTATTAAAATATGTCTCGCAATTCGGCCTCCTGACATTATAGGCCTCCTCCATCTGTCTTCGGTGAGATCAATTTTAGCGATGCTGGTTCAATACATAATATAATTATATAAAAATAAATATTTAATACATGTTTTAGCAAAAATAAGCTTTATTATAATTGCCATCCATCCATACATACAAACCTCGAAATTAACAAACCAATGGCACAGTCCAACGTAAAACCTTGGGTTCGATGCTAAAGAAACTTCATTGTTATATAATAATAATATCTTTGGACTTGTGTTACGGGTACCAGACAACGGAAATGTACTTAATACTTTTTATACTATACATATATATTTTATGATTTTTATTATATTAGGTCTTTACCTATGAAATTGCCGTTTTGTATGAAAAAATTTAAACGAAATTTTCATGTAATTTTTATTTGTATTAATCGAAGTAATCACCCCTGCAATCAATACATCTTTGCCAATGCAGTGGCAGTTTATTGATGCCCTTCTTAAAGAATTCAGCTGGACGGGAGGCAACAAATTCTTGAAAGGCATTTTGTACTGTCTCTCGGGTATTGAATTTTTTTCCCGCCAAGAAGTTATCCCAATTCTCGAAAAAGTAGTAGTCTGTAGGCGCAAGGTCTGGTGAGTAGGGCGGATGACGGAGAGCTTCCAACCCCAGTTCTTGCAACTTGGAGACCGTCTGCTGTGCAGTATGAGGTCGCGCGTTGTCATGCAGGAGCAGCGGAGACGAGCGATTGACCAATACTGGTTGGAGATGTGCCAGCATCTCCATCATTGTGTTCAGTTCTTCACAGTACACATCTGCAGTAATTCTCACCCCGTTTGGTAAGCTGTGATGAATCACACCGGCGCTAGACCACCAAACAGTGACCATCACTTTTCTAGGGGTAAGTTTTCGTTTAGGGCATTGTTTAGGTGCTGAACCACGATCCAAGCAACTTGCTGAGCGCTTGCGGTTATCAAACAGAATCCATTTTTCATCGCAGGTAACAATGCGGTTCAAAATTCCTTCATTTGTGTGCCTGTTGAGCAGTGCAAGGCACGTCTCGACGCGTACTTCGCGCTGGCGATCATTGAGTTCGTGGGGCACCCATTTGTCAAGCTTTTTTTTCTCGCCAATTTGACGCAAATGGACCAATATTGTTTTGACGCTAACGTCGAAAGCTGCTGCTAATTGAGCCGTAGATTGTGTATCATCAGCTTCCACAATCGCCTTTAATTCGTCATTGTCGACCAAAGTCTTCGGACGACCACGAGGTTCATTTTTCAGGTCGAAAATTCCAGAACGGAAGTGAGCAAACCAATAACAGGTGGTGCGTTTGTTTGTAGTGTTAGCTCCGTAAACGTCGTTGATGTTGCGTGCCGCTTGTGCCGCGTTGCTGCCACGACGGTACTCATATTACATAATTACTAGAATTTTTAACGTATCCATGATGACGAAAAGATTGAAATGCGATGAAAATGTAACACTAATCAATAAACAAATGACTACTTTTGGAAAAAGAATTCCATGTTTTTAAAATAAAATTAGAAATTAGAATTCTTAGCCAAACAAAAATTATTTTGATTTGAAATGGCCAGTACTGCAGAACGGCAATTTCATAGGTAAAGACCTATTATTATATACAAACACATCCATGACCCAGGAACACAAATATAATATATATACTTGTACTACCTTTTGCCCGCGGCTCCGCCCGCATAAATCAGTATCCCACAGGAACACTGTACTTTTTCGGGATAAATATGTAAGTACTGTTATTCCAGAGCTTTAACTACAACCATACTAAATTTTATCAAAATCCGATCAATAGCTTTTGCGTGAAAGGGTAACAAACATCCATCTGACCATCCATCCATCCATCTTCACAAACTTTCAGATTTATAATAGTAGTAGGGTTTAATGTGACTAATATAATTTGGAATAAAACTATATTTGAGTTACTTTCATTAATTTAATTAAATAAATAAACAACAGTCATCGAGAGGAATGTGAGAAAGTTCGTGGTCACCATAGCCGCAGAAGACTTCTTCGGCGAAAAAAAGAATGATTTCTCTGGAAAAAAAAAAAAAATTAAATTAATTAAAAGCTGTATTGCAAAACGAAGAGGTCGGCTCGACCGGGGAGATAATCACAGCCTTACAGAAAACATGCTATTATAAACTAGTTGACTGATTTCTTTTTATTGCATAAATTAATAGTACCTACTCATAAATATGATTAACTTCTCAAAAGAAACAGTAATCAGAATCAATATTTTCAAAGGTACCTACAGCGATTCGTAAAAACAGAATTTCGCAAATCTCGTGACACGCTCTGACGTCACGCGTTCCTGTGGTTGTATGAAATATAAAATCAAGAACATTTTTGGCTAATATAACCGAAATGATTGCTTTCAAGTTTCTAATAACTTTATAAAATGTCTTTTTTTTTGTAAGTAAACTGATTGTGTAGATTGTTACACTAATTATGCAAAAAAATTCAACTTTGAAATGCACCAAACTGCACATGGCCATTTTGGACGCGCTGAGGCCGTAGGCCGCAAGTTTAACAGTCTGGTAACGCTCTTGTAACTCCACTGGTGTTGCAGGCTATGGGTAGTGGCAAATGGCAAGTGGCAAAGATCTCGCTCGCTGCTTGCCACACATGCCTCAAAATATGGAAATTCTTATATTTTTACGAAAACCTACAGCACAATAGATAATATGTGTATAACTACTTTCGTAATGTCCATAGGCAATTATCGTAATCGACAGACGATGTATTGAGCACGAAGATTACCGAAATACATTAATAATGTATTTGCATTGTGATGACTCACTTTTCTTCTCATTGGGGTCTGTGACCCCACATTGTCTGTAGGACGTGGTTGACTTTCTCTTGGTGTTGACGTAGCCAGGTATAAAGATGCTTGGGCCCTCCACACGACCAGAAGCTAGGAGCCTGTAAATCATCATATAAACGTGAAGCAAAAACTTTAGATACAGTTGTACGAGAATTGTGCTAACGGAGAAGTATGAAATTTGGCGCAATGAAAGTTTATGTGGAGGACGATGTTCAGAAAGCAATTTTTTTTATATTCTTAGAAACACATAAAATTAATTAACCAACACCTATTGTGTACAAACACATGGTAGTAGGAGGTAGTGTCACACTACCATGCGATTGTATACAGTAGGTGTTGGTTTGACACAATTGTCAATCTTTCTTTCACATTCCATAGACAGCGTTTACATATTTTTATTGAAATACGAAGTATGGTCGAATGCCCACCACCTCTCCGACCGACCACAATGATCATTGGTCTGACCTCTAGTAGAATAAAGAAACAAGCGTATTTTTTTTATTTAAAAAAAATACAGTCAAAATCAAACCCCAAAGACGATGCTAAGTCGATATCATCTCGAAGAAAGTCTGTGGAATCAAATATTATCTACTTTCAAAATTCAAACGCAAGGACATTTTTATCTATGAACTTTATCCCAGTAACCTTGTGACCTTTCAGTGATATGACCTTGAACCTCATCACTTTCATTCACTGCTCCTGTCTTGGCCCCGTGCCAAAACGCTCGAACCCCGTATATTATTATGACTGAGCTATATTATACTGACTAGGGAAAGTGTAAATACTGAATGGATCTTGAAGCCATTAAGAATTATTATCAATAATATTATAATATTATTATAATCATAATTATTAATTATCCATACACCCATTCAGAATTTACATTGAGAATGGTGATAGCAGGCAGATTTATGAACTATGATATGGGCAATGGTTTAATCCTACTACTAGGTATTATAAATGTGAACGTTTGTGAGGATGGATGGATGTTTCTTACTCTTTCACGCAAAAACTACTGAACCGATCTTGATCAAATTTGGTATGGTAGTAGTTTCATCTCTGGATTAACAAATAGACTACTTTTTATCCCGAAAAAGTACATTGTTCCTGTGGGATACTGTAATTACGCGAACGGAGTCGCGGCGAAAGTAAGTAATACATAAATCTGCCTGCTATCACCATTATGATATAGGCCATGGTTTCAACCGAGTAAATAAAATAATAAATTTTTACGGACACAAAATATTACGAAAGAAATTATAACATCACAGTAATAACACACAGGACTTCTTGCACTATTTCCACTTTAATAAGTATTTTACATTAATTTTAATATATTACACGACCGGTTTCGACAAAGTCATCATCAGGTGTAGGTAATTATATGTTCATAAGTATCGACATTTAGTTACTCCTTAAGTATTCTTTTATTTTACTGTTTAAGAGCTCCGTGGCCTAGTAGGTAGACCGTTTGATTCGCACTCGAGAGATTTTTCGAGAAATTGCAGGTTCGATACCCAGGTTGTGGCGTGTACCAATGAGACTTTTTCAGATCTCATTACATTATACAGACGCTCCAACGGTGAAGGAAAACATCGTGAGGAAACCCGCACATGGTTAACACCAGACGTATTGACCAGTCATTCCTCTGGACTAGGCCGACTGTGGTGTGAGAATGCCGTATGTGCTTGGGCAACCATACGACATTTAAAAACCAACTGTCCCAGGCACTACAGTATTTCAAGAGTGGTTACGTCGCTCGAAGAATACTGTATAAATCATCCAATAACGGATGAAAAGGCCTATGTTCTATTTTACTGTTTAATTTTGTTATTGACATTATGAATTTATTATTGTGTAATTTTGAACTAAATTGTTTTGTATTGGAAAAAGTAAGGTTCTGGAGTTAGGTAGTTGATTTTGTGAATGTATTAATTTATTTTCAACAATGTAATATTAATTCATAATTGAGCATGCACTATTTTAAAATAACAATATTCTCACGCTCCAGATGCAGACATTTTTGTTCAAATTAAATTTATTGGAAGACCTTGTAAAAAATTTCTTCGAAACAAATAAATTAAAAATGATGAGGTTAGTAAGGTGTTGAAGGAATGTATTCAGATGCCGCCATGTAGACTTCAGGATGAGATTATGATAATGATGATAGTTAATGACTATGATGATGACGACGTACCTGGTGAAGTCCAGCTCCAATCTATTGGCATCAGGGCCGGTGAAGTGGAGGAGAATCTGGATGCACGTGCCGCCGTGAAGGTACCTGGTGCGCCGGGAGTCCACTCCGATCATCCATTCAGGAACGCCCATTATGCCACGCACTTCGCTGAGGAATTGGCCTCTGAAATTGATAAAATACAATTTTATAGTTCATACAATCTATGAATCACCACTATTCCCACAATTTTGATGACCTCTGTGGCTGAGTGGACAGCGCGTTGGCGCTCATGCCGGAGGTCACGGGTTCGAATCCCGCCAGGGAACAAAAAGTTTTCTGTGTTCCTGGGTCATGGATGTGTATTATATAATTTTTTTAAAATATAAATTATGTATAGTATAAAAGTATTAAATATATTTTCGCTGTCTGGTACCCGTAACACAAGTTCTTCGGGAACTTCCACGGGACCAGATTGACGTGGTGTAAAAGCGTCCATAGATATTATTATTATTAAAATCGCAAGCATTCAAGGCGGGTTAGCCTCAGGTACGTACAGGAAAGAAACACGTGAGAGACCATCCATGACCCAGGAACACAGAAAACTTTTTGGTTCCCTAGTGGGATTCGAACCCGCGACCGCGCGCTAACCACTGAGCCACAGAGGTCGTCGTCCATCTCCATGTGTTCCTCGGATATGCTCACCCATTCGAAGCATGGCCCTCTCACGGTTACTCAGAAGGTTACAAAATGTAATTATTGTATGATGATGATGAGTACAGCTTTTACTTTGTAGCAGGGAGTCTGAAGCCCAGGTCAGCTCCAGCCAAAAATAGATCTAGGGACCAGGACAAATCGATACTGCATCCAGAATATTCCACGACGGGGGCAGCGCACGCGTATCCATCACCTGATCAAAATGGCCGACAGACGACTTGTAAATAGGGCTGTCGAATGGTAGAATTTCTTCAAGTTTGTTTAAGTGAACTGGAAATTAGCATCTCGATTAAGATGGGGATTGACGCTTCAAGCCTTCTAGTTCGTCCATTCGTCCTCGTCTTACCTTCCAAACATTTAGTGCCAGAAAGATGAAACTTTACATGTATATGTGTTTTTACCACGCCGGCAAAGAGCCTACATAACTTTAATAGTTCAGGAGTTATACGTCTAGATAGAGACCTTATTTGTAAAATAAAATACGGAACCCTTCGTGCGCGAGTCCGACTCATACTTGTGCGTTTTTATTTTATAGATATTATTTATTTAATTATTACATGATCATACATAGATTACTTAATTAATAAATTTTCTGTAAATTAAAAAAAAAGTTACGATGTCTTAGTATTGACTAACATGGACTACATTAATTTAATTAATGCCTGTAATAAAAAAAACCTTAAACTTCAGGAAATCTGGCAGGAACATTTGACAGCGGCGTAATCGTTCATACAGTAATCACGGTATCGAATGAGAATTGTATGAAAATCTGTCAAAATCATGACAGCGCCCATACAAATTTCATTCGATAACGTTACCTTTACGCCGCTCTCAAATGTTCCTGCTAGGTCTACAGTTCCAAGATAATATTTAAGACAAATTAAAAAAGTGCCAACCCTGTACAATGTACGCAACATATGCAATAGTTATGCAAGTTAGTTTGAGGTGGGGCAACATCCAAATACTCGGAAACGTAGGCTTCCTATCTATCCCATCCCTATATCACTTCCCCCTAGGGTTTCCACCCTTAGGGAGGGAAAGTCCTCCCCGTGGGAGGAAAGATTGGGAGTTAATTGAATTTCTGTTGAAACTGTACATGATAAGTATCGCTATATATACATATAATACAGGATAGATACAAATTACAAATGTATGTGGCTGTATTAAAAATACGGCTATGTATTGTAATTTACTTAGCGTAATTAAGGAGTAATTAAATTATTACTATATTACTAAGGATCTGATAGCTATAAGTGTGTATATATTTGCCACCCCTCACCATCAATTTCAAGATATATTCATGACAAAAGTTTGTGCAACGACGACAATAATTATAATAATCTACGGACGCTTTCACACCACGTCAATCTGGTCCCGTGGTAAGTTCTCGAAGAACTTGTGTTGCGGGTACGTACCAGACAACAGAAATGCATTTAATATTTTTTATACTATACTTATATTTAAGATTTAATTACTTATATAATGTAACACATCCATGACCCAGAACACAGAAAACTTTTGTACCCGGAATTCGAACAAGCGACCTCCGGCTTGAGCGCCAACGCGCTAACCACTGACCCACTGTCGTCAAAGCGAAGTTACCCCTCACCATAAATTTTAATGATGTATTCCTGTCAAAAGTTTGTGCAACAAAGACAATCCTACTACTATCATAAATGTGAAAGTTTGTGAGGATGGATGGATGTATTTATGGACGGATAGATGGATGTTTGTTACTCTTTCACGCAAAAACTACTGAACCCATTTCAATTAAATTTGGTATGGTGGTAGTTTAGGCTCTGGACTTAAACATAGGCTACTGTTTATACTGTTTTTACGCGGGCGGAGCCGCGCGCCAAAGGTAGTTGTAGATATAACGACGACAATAGAACTTTGTCTCTCCTTCGAGATAAGAATAAAATATTCTCACAGCACAAATCTCGGCGGCTTCATGATGTTGACGTATTTGATAATGTCCTTGTCCGGCACGATGTTGGCGCAGGCGAACTTCTCGCTGCTTCTGTCCGGACCGAAGATTACTATGGAGCGGCCCATCGCTGAGACCGTGCCTTCGAGTGGGAAGTTGCTGTCCATGAACACTTGGCGGTTACCGCCGACGCCTGTAACGAAATGACTATGTAATGTATGTTTGTTCCACCGTAGCGCCCAAACTACTGGCCCGAATACAATAACTGATGGGTCAATAGACTCGTAACAATAGCCCGAGTAACATAGGCTATATAATTTACGTAGTCGGGTTGTAGGTATTTATAAAAATTGTAGTTATTCAGAGATGTTTAGGATATGACATTTCGGTTACCGATATAGGAACAAAATTTTATCGGTTACGGTGGTGGATATTAAATTATTTCCGATTATACGCTAGTTTCGGATAATTTCGGTTACGAATATTGGGTTTACGACGATATACAATCGAATTCCGTTACGGTTACAGATGGTTTTTTATTTCGGATATCAGATAGTTTCCGTTACGGTTGTGGAGCTCCATAACATCCCTGGTATTTTTTACCGTGTCAGAACTAGTGGTGGAGTAGAGGTACCGGAGGCCCCAATAGGGTCAGAAGGATGACGTGAATCTCTCACTCACTCTTAGCATACCATCAAGCAAACCGCCGTTTGTCGACCTTGTACCATCTGTACTAATATTATAAAGAGGAAGGATTTGTTTATTTGTATGTTTGTTGGTTTAAATTGAATAGGCACCGAAACGGCAGGACCGATTTTGATGAAATTTGACACAGATTTTGAATAACGGAAAAGGACATAGGCTACTTTTTATCGAGGGAATGTACGGTTTCCGCGAGCTTTCTTTTATGGGTACTGTTATGTCCCATCCCTGTTAGGGTTGTTGCTGACGTAACGTCGAATCAGCACATCCCGTGTTTAGTCTGGTCTAGACTCTTTCTGAGTCTCAGTTGGTCTTCAGTCCTCGGTCGTGACGGTTCTACCCAAGGGTCGTTTCATATACTTTTGTATTTTCCTTTAATAAAAGTGGTTGTGGAAATAAACCTTTTTTTAAAAAGCCTAATCCGAAGGGACTCCTAACAGTACGAAGTCGAGAGAAACATCTAGTGACTATGCGTGACAAAGCCAAGAGTAAGTGTAAACGAGTGCCTACAGAACAGAATTTATTAGCTTATAAAAAACTGCGTAATACTTGTAACAGAATGTGTAGAGACGCTAAGCGCCATTATATATATGCTTCAGCCGAAAACTTGTCTCAGGCACAGATGTGGAAATTTCTTGGACGCCTCGGGATTGGGAAAACATCGGAGACTCCTGCGCCAGTAGTAAATATTGACGTACTTAACAAACATTTTGCTGTTCAGCCTATAAACTTATCGGATGCCAATAAATCCTGCTGTTTGAACTCCCTTTCTAATAAGATACCTCCTCCGTTTGATCCGTTTGTCTTGAAAAATATCTCGGAAGATCAGGTACTCACAAGTCTCCGTTCAATCTCCTCTAAAGCCATTGGTAGTGATGGCCTGAGTAAGGATATGTTATCCCCAATTGCTGATTTGTTGTCTCCAGCTATAGCCCATATCCTTAACTTTTCCATTAGTTCAAGCACTTTTCCTTCCATGTGGAAACATATTTTATTATGCCCATATTTCCATTTTACCAATCCTTTCTAAAATTCTTAAGCAAGCAGTTACCAAACAATTCAGTGATTTTCTAAACACCAATCATATTTTAATTCCATACCAGTCGGGGTTTCGTCCTGGGCATAGCACTACCACTGCATTGCTGAAAGTAACGGATGATATACGGTATGCAATGGACAACAGACTGCTAACAATTATAGTTTTATTAGACTTTAGTTGCGCGTTCAATTCGGTGGACTATGATATTTTGCTGGCCATACTTAGGTCCTTAGGTGTATCTTTTTCTACGTCAGCATGGTTTGACTCCTACCTGAGAGGACGAAAGCAACGTATATTTACTCCTGACGTTAGTTCTGACTGGACCAGCATTACTGCTGGTGTCCCACAGGGGAGAGTATTGTCCCCATTACTTTTCGCAGTCTTCATAAACGAAATAACAAGGTTCATCTCTTCGGCCTACCATTTATATGCAGATGACCTGCAAATTTACAGGCACACTAGTATTGAGGAAATTGATCTTGCTATTATTGCTGTTAACCAAGATCTTTTAAATATATTTAAGTGGGCGAACACTTTTGGACTTCTGGTTAATCCAAAAAAGTCGCAAGTTCTGCTCATTGGCAGCAGGCAGTTGCGCTCCAGGGTTGATTTTGAATCTATTAGCAAAATAATTTACGGTAGTGATGTATTGGAGTTTAGCGACAATGCCAAAAATTTAGGTCTAATCATTTATTGCAACCTGTCGTGGTCTGCTAATATTAATGGTATAAGCAAAAAGTTACATCATTCTTTGCATACATTAAAAATACTACAGAATTTCCTTCCCCTATCCACTAAAATTCTTCTAGCACAATCCTTGTTATTGCCACTGATAGATTACGCTGACTCCTGTTTTTTGGATGTAACTGAGGAGCTCTTGTGAAAACTTGAACGTCTTCAGAATTTGTGCATACGTTTTATTTTTGGACTGCGCAAATTCGATCATGTTACCGAGTTTCGCAACAAATTACAATGGCTTCCCATCAGCCTTCGTCGGAATTTTCATATTTTAACCTAATTGTTTAAAATTCTAAAATTGTCCAACTCTCCTTCTTACCTATTTGAACGATTTTCATATACTGCCCCGAGCGATAGGCCTCTGCGTACTTGTAAAAAGGTACTCGACACCCCTTGGTGTAACTCAAATTTCTACGCCAACTCGTACACGGTCCGAGCTGCCCAGCTGTGGAATGATTTGCCTGAACATGTGAGGGTCCAACAGTGGACACGTTCAAGACTTGGCTGAAGAATCATTTCTTATTGTCATCAGCAACAAAATAGTCTATGTAGGTTTATTTTATCATATTATTATTATTTATTAGGTTCATTAATTTTTGTTTGTTATTCTTTTATGTAGGTATTATTATATTTATAATATGTATTAGTATATTGTATTTATTAGTTTATTATCATTATAAATCAGTTGTAAGTAATTGTCTCTTTTTCAATCTGATATTATTATTTGCTGTACTACCTGTGTCCTACTTATTTTATTTTTCCTAAACTCTGTCTAAGGTTTGCTGGCAGAGATCTCTTTTTAGAGATAGGCACGCCTTTGTACCATCTCTTTTGTGTATTTTGTGTTATTTTTGTTGTGTACATGAAGAATAAATAAATAAAAAATATATATATATATATAAACGAACAACGTAAAGAAGGTCTTATTATTTAATATAGCACTTCCAAATATCAATTCCTGGATACTTCGGGATTCACTGTTTATGTAAAACTGTTAGGCATATAAAATAACTGTCATAAGCCAAAAATATTTTTATAGGTATGGGCGTTTTTATTCGCCATTTTCTCTGTCTGCATTTATGGAACGGAATACAATATAAAATACAATAAATTCTGTTTTATACTCACTTATGGTTCCGAGTCTCGCAGTCAAGTCGCCCACGTCACAGCGCAGCGGATTGTCCACGCCGCACTCCTGACTGTACAGGTCCCGCTAGTAGCAGAATTCACATGTATTATTTTGAAATTGAAATTACCTAATATATCTACAGTATCACATATTATGTACAACTACTTTTTTAATGTCCCTCAGCGATCAACGCATTACTATGCCAGTGACTGACGATATTTTTCCGTGGTTGATTAAAATATATGCATAAAATACCTACTGTCTAAATTTAAAAAGCCGAAGTTGAATGTTTGGCAAATAAAATTATATTGTTGTTAATCTTGTTGAATATTGGCGCCACGCCGTTGCTACGTTACTACTCCGACAGACGATCTAAGGGTCAGTTCGCACCGAAACGAAACGATACGCGACATGCCGCTGCATTTTTAAGATAGCTATTCAAAATTGAACTTTATTTATTACACAAGAAGACACACGTTTTATTGTAAGAGGTCATGGCAGCGCGTGTGCAGCGTATGACTGATGACATAATATGAAACGTGTATCTTTTTGTGTAATGTGTAGTGAATAAGTGAATAAAGTTCAATTTTCAAAAGCTATCTTAAAAATGTAGCGCCGCGCCGGTAGCGTCTCGTATCGTCGCGGTGTGAACTGACACTTAGAAACCTCTACAGCCAAAACGGCTCGTTGGATTTTTCATTTTAAAACTTGAGTGGTAGCGGTAGATTCGTCCGTGATTCGTCTGATATCAAAACTCAAACGGGCAATCAGCTTTTTTAAATGAATAAAACTGAATTTTCAGCGACAAATATTATATTAGATGTGTTTGACATAAATAGCTCCGAGACCGATTTCGGTGATGGTGGCCGATTTCCTTGAAAACTTACCAGACGCGAAGGAATTATTTTTATAGTGCCCAGGTATATGCGCAATACACAAGAGTACTCTCTTCCTTTATTCTCATTCCGTCCGTCCGTCCCGTGGACGGATGACCGACACGACTGGCGAGAGATCAGGCGTAGGACCGTATTTTTATATGCCCATCCGATGGTTAGGCAAATGTCCGTTTTATTTCTGTTATTTGTAATTTTATCGTGACTGTTTATGCTTAATGTCGGTTCTTTGTTGATAATGTAGTGTAGTGTGAGCGTGTTTGTTGAATAAATGTTATTATTATTAATAGTAATAGCTCCCACACCGATTTCGGTGACGGTGGCCTGTTTCATTGAAACCAGGCCAGCTACGCAGGAGTTATGTTATAGTGCCCAAGTGTGTGCGCAGTACACAAGAGCACTCTCTCCTCCTTTTACTCTCGTAACCCAGTGGGACGGATAACCGACACGACTGGCGAGAGATTAGGCGCAGGTCCAACTTTTTACATGCCCATCCGACGCATGGATCATCTTTCTTGTCAGACAATCAGGTGATCAGCCTGAATTGTCCTAACCAAACTTGGAAACAACATTTTTTTTTGTTCCAATGCGGGAATCGAACCCACGACCTCCGAGTCGAGAGCCAAGCTCTAACCACTAGACCACGGAGGCTGTTGGAGGAGGATTATTATTATTAGTATTATGTATCGTTTCGTTTCGGTGTTATTTGACCCTAAATCTCTTTTCCAAGGACCATGTGCGTCCACTGGCGTGGCGACGCGTTACTCACATTGAGCGGGTCGGCGAGCTGCGTGAAGTACGGGTTCCACCGGTAGCCGCCGGCCACGCACCGAGTGTTGGTCACCTTGACCGCCGCGTCCACGCCTACCGGGTTGACGAAAATCTCCCAGTTGTGGTTGTGCGTCTGCGATACCACAGTGGATAAGTACAGCTCAAACCACTGAACTGGTCGGGGTGACATTAGAAACATTTAGAACGCTGTAGGCACTGCCAAGAAATTTCAAAAAAGAAATTAAATGGACATTCAGCTACCCGGAAGCAAAGGCTTTTATGAAATACTATTATACTCTTTTTTCGAAAACTGATTGGTTAAAACATAAAGCTAAAATTAAAAAGGAAAGCAAACGTTCAAGTGAATAAGTTTTGTCATCCAGATGTAACCGTACGCAAATCCTTGTACGCCGTATGCTTCTACACTTGACAAATTCCTATCGTACGTCCCCGGATGATGTAACCTCACTTCCATGGTTGGATCGCTGGCACTGCCGTGCCAGTTCATCCATGCCCACGATGGATGAACTGTGAGATCCGGATGTATCCGTAGGCGAACCCGCCTGGATGATGAAAGGGCGCAATGTGCCTTATGACTATAGCCAGACATACATGTGCTTATTGAATAACTCACCAAATTCCTATCATAAGTCCCCGGATGACGTAACTTCACTTCCATGGTTGTGTCACTGGCACTGCCGTCGGCATGGATGAGTTGGGTCATCCGGATGTATCCGTACGCGAACCCGCCCGGATGATGGAAGGACGCTATGCCGCGGATCTCCCGCGCTTCGGTGGGGCTGTACCCGCGTTCTATGGACGAACAAGCCCAGCGACGATCGCGAGCCTGTATAATCAAAAGTTAAAAACTATAACCCGATTACATACATTATACAGCCTATGTCACCTGGGCCATTATTACGAATCTATTGACACCTCATTCATTAAAATCGGATCAGTAGTTTAGGCGCTACAGTGGAATATACATACTTTTATATACTGCCAAAATCATTACCCTTCCATTTGGCTTCGCCGTAGTCGGGTAAAAGCAATACAAAAGTGAAGCGATGGCAGACTTATATTTACCAGTCAAGCTTTAGCTCCTCATACCGCTGCATAAATTAAAATTAATTTTGTTCCAATGACTCGAAAATAATTTCTGTTTTTTTGTGTACTCATATTATGTATAGCATTAAAATGTATGAAATTTTGTAATTCATTACCTTATAAGTATATTACTCGTTCTGGTAAGTCTCTTGAATTACAACCCCTCCAATCTTATAATATGAAGACAATGCAGATATTTAAATTACTTCTGAGTATATTTTGATGAGACATGATAGTAATCCAATGCTCGTATTTATTTTTGGAGAAGCGATAAACGTAAATACATTATTATAATTTGTATTTCTGAAAAAAAATCCCTTACCTGTGCATAGGCGAATCTTCATAACTTATGTATTTCCTTACCTTCCTATGTATAGCGACAGATCTGCCCAATATGCTGTACGGCCCGTACAGAGAGACCTGGGTCTCGTTGAAGTATGTCGAGAACATTCGCTGGCTGTCCATCTGTCCGTCTATGTACCCGTACTTGCTGCCGAGGTCTCCTAACTCGTACTGGTCTGGGGTGCCTACAAAAGATCGATTCTGCTAATTAAATAATAATATCTATGCATGCGTCACGCCACGTCAATCTGGCAGCGTGCTCAGTATATTAAAGACTTTTATATCATACATATATTTTATATTTTTATTGAATTATGCACACATTTAACACACACCCATGTCCCAGGAACACATCGTCAGAGAGTGCGGAAGGGGTCGGACCCCCTAGCAAGGGGGACCGAGACCCCTAGGACACTTGTCCCCCCAGATCTAATAATAGCTCAACCGTAGCTATCCCCAATAACCGGTTTGTGCATCACCCGCATGGGGTGTTGTAGGAGGGGGTCAAACTCCCTCGTCGTCTTCCCACAAAAACGACTAGCCAACACCGGCAGTCACAGTCCGATGCATATATAGCATAGACCCATTCGAAAAAAAACCCAGGAACACAGAAAAGCTTTCTGTTCTATCGGCGGCACCAAAGCGCTGAACCACTGAGCCACAGAGGTCGTCTGCGGCGGTAAATCCTGCAATATAGTAGTAATACAGTTACGATCCAGTCCCGCTATGTTAAAACTGCGAAATGGTATGCACATAAACGTCAAACCAAAGTCAAACCCGTTTTGATTGGTCCAAACTCCTAAAATCTGTTTATGATATCAAGACGACTCATTTATAATTCAATAAAAGTAAAATGGAGGTGTTAGTTAGTTACAAGAATTGGGGTTCTGGTCCGAAACATCGTCCAACGTTATCGAAACCTAAACAAAATGAGAAAAATTTACTCAATCGTTGCTTCATTGTATTCCTTCATTGCATGGTAAATAAGTGACGTTTAAATTGGTAGCATCATAGAATTATATTGTTCTCTGGTTCTGAAAATCTGAACGTTCCATCACAAGCCGCGATTTCGCATCCGCAATAAAATCTGTCATTCAACGGACAACGTACTCTATCTTAGAATCTCTGTTGACTATTTCTCTCTTACTATTTTACTACTAGCTATCACCCGCGGCTCCGCCCGCTTAAATTCAGTATCCCACGGGAACACTGCACCTTTTCGGGATAAGTTGTAGCCTATGCTATAACCCAGAACCTAAACTACTACCATATCAAATTTCATAAAGATAATATATATAATATAGCCCCCCGCACCGATTTCGGTGACGGTGGCCGGTTTCATTGAACCCAGGCCAGTTACGCAGGAGTACTTTTATAGTGCCCAAGTGTGTGCGCAGTACACAAGAGCACTCTCTCTCTCTCTCTCTCTCTTCCTGTACTCTCGTAACCCACTGATGACCGACACGACTGGCGAGAGATCAGGCGCAGGTCCGACTTTTTGCATGCCCATCCGACGCATGGATCATCTTTCTTGTCAGACAATCGGATGATTGACAGAAGCTCCAACCACTAAGACCACGGTTGTTGTTATTTTTGTGGCAAGTTTCACAAAAACTCGTTCAGTAGTTTTTGCGTGAAATAGTCACAAACATCCATCCATCCATCCTCGCAAAGCTTCTCTTCTATATTAGTAAATAAGATCTTCTATACCCCAAAAAAGCACCGTAAGCTTTGTAACATAAATATAATGAACTGTCTGAGATTGTATACCTTTAGTAGGCGCTGGGCTCATTCCCTTGCTAACGTTGAAGGGGTTGTACGTGTCGTAGATGGTCGTCTTCTCGCAGGGAAACTCGAGCTCTTTCTCCACTGGGGTCTGAAATAAAAAGATTCTGATACCCCTTGGTCAAGAAAACTAATAGCACCTGGGTAACCGAGCTTTCCTCGGGAGTTCTGATAATAATTTTAAAAATGAAAAGAATGAAAAAAAATTTATCTGACCGCGATTCGAACCCACCACATTCCCAGTTTCCGAACAAAGCAAAAATTATACATACACATACCACACTGCCAATCGGGCTGACATAAAAGTGACGACATTATTGATATATTGTTACACGATACGAAAGAAAAAAATCATATATACTCGTAGCTTAAAATTCACAGCTTCCCAGGGATGAGTCCTAGCTAAATCGATTTTTCTCCCCCCAAAACTCCTTGCATACTAAATTTACAGGATTGTCTAGATTAAAGTATACGATGACTGGCATAATATGCTGTACGAGATGTGGCCCGCTAAGCACAAAAAGAAATCTATGTTTTGCTGCGATAAAAGCAGCCCATGTGTCAACCCACACGAATACCATACCAAATTTCATCAAAATCCGTTCAGTAGTTGTGCTCTATAAGTTTTCCTTGTAATTTGTAATTGGGGATTTACACGGCTTTCTAAAGCCGCACCGCGAAAATCGACCGACCAAATGGTAATTTTGACCGTCGAATTGCCATTTGGAAAGTCCATTTTCGACTTTACCCGTGTAAATCCCGCATTATGAAAACTTACAATTGGCGACTGGCTGATTGCCAACAGGTTATGTTTAATAATTTTTACTATCAAATCTAAAGCGTCCTTGTATCGTACTATTTCCTTTCTTATGTTAACTAGTTTTTAACGTTGTAACACAATTCCGATTCATTTTTTGTCCGACTTTCTCTATTATTTCAAAACATATCTAAGGCGCTTTCGTACTTATTACGTTCTTGAGCGCTATAATACCTCATGTATCTTATAGTTTTCCAAGTCTTCCTCCAACCCCTCCAACGTTACCACCGCGTTGACGATATCGTACTCTGACTCCTGGACGAACTCCAGCCGTCCCTTCAGGCCGACCGTATCTCCGTTGCCGAACCAGTCCTGGACTACCGCTTTACGACGGTGGAGACCGTTTACTCTGGAATTGAGATACCAAATATTTCTAACACAATTATCATAGTCCTCATAAATCTAAATGTATAATAAAACAGTAAAAAAAGTTTACTAACGCAATGCTTTCTAATATTATAAATGTTAATGTGAGTTTGTTTGTTTGGTTGTTTGTGTTATGAAATTTGGCACAGACATAACGTAGACCACGGAGAAGGACATAGCCTACTTTATCGCGGCAAAATGTACGTACGGCAGTATCTGGTATTGTATAGTTTGGGCCTCTTCTAGTACCATAGAGGCGAGAAGATAATTTTACAATTTTCGTATCTTTGTCTCATCGAGGACATAATATCACTAATGCCTTCTACATACCACAACGATAAAACTGCACAGTTCGGTTACAGTTGACGTGTACAGTACTTCATCTTCATACTAGACCGCCCGAATCGGCGCACGCACACATACGTAAATAGGTATGACTGCTGTGACTGAACTCTGCAATTTTATCGTTGTGGTCTGTAGCGGGCATTAGTATGATTAGAATATTTTCCAGGCGGTTTATCTATAAGATTGCGCGCGTTAGCCTCAAAAAGGCTTAACCGATTTGAATGAAACACACATGATAGCTTGGATCCCTTCTCAAACTGAGAAATGATTATCCAAAACTCACCCTCAAAGGTGACAGTTACTCCGTTTCACCACTTTTGTATGAATCAGGAGATTAAAATTTAATCTATAATGTATACTCACATGGAGCAAGCCATCCTCTCTCCCCGCGCCACGGGGCCGTGGTCGTCATATATCACCAGCGACCTGTGCATGATGGAGAACTTGCCGTCCAGCGCCACCTGTGTGTCGGTGAACTGGCGGCGGGTTAGACGGTCGCTGTCCACCTTCTTTCCGGCGACGGATAGCGTGCCGTGTCTGGGAAAAGAATAATAGTAGGTATAAAATAGTTTGTAGAATGGTTGGCAAGAAATAAGAAATATTTTTTTGAGTTTGAGTTACAGAGAACAGACATCTCATACTATAAAAATTGCGACTAGGAGTCCTGGGTCCCAATTCTCGTATCACGAAACTCGGTTCGGTTGTCAGTCTGTCGCTCGCACGCGCATGATTTGATGCCAATGCAAATGTGTCAGTGCGTTAATCAAACCGAGATTCGAGGTACGAGAATTGGAGCACTGGTAGAAGATAGTCAGAAGTCCATATTTATAATAATCAAACATACATGAATACATGACGTTACGGAGAATCGATAATGATCATAAATCTAAATAAAACACAATAATTTGGAATAAACTCCGGTTTTTTCGCTCGCAGTGGCATTGATCCACCTGGTGGTTAAGTCCCTCAGCCGACAGAGCCCCTGCAGCCCGGGCTTGCAGTAGTACTCGGGGTGCTTGGTGTCGGTGTCCAAGCCGTGGGGCTCGAATACCAGGCCCGCAGACAGGCAACGCGCCGTCCAGGTGTGGTAGTGCGACTGTCCCGCTCACACAGCGGCATGGCCCCACCTGGTGGTGAAGTCCCCCAGCCGGCACAGCCCCTGCAGCCCGGGCTTGCAGTAGTACTCGGGGTGCTTGGTGTCGGTGTCCAGGCCGTGGGGCTCGAACACCCGGCCCGCGGACAGGCAGCGCGCCGTCCAGTTGTAGTAGTCGGCTCCGGGGGCGTGTTCGTGTATCGCCCAGCGATGGTCGCGAGTGTTGTTGACGTTGGAGCCGTCTGCGTGGACCTGAACAGAGGTTGGAGAGGTCACTTGTTGTGGACTAGCTTTTTCCCGCGGCTCCTCCCGCGCCCGTCGTGTCGGGTATCCCACGGTAGCACTGTACTTTTTCGGGATAAAAAAAACGTGTATCTTCTCGTGCAGTGGAAAATAATTTTGAATAGCTATCTTAAAAATGCAGCGCCGCGTCGTCACTCGTTGCGGTGTGAACTGATCCTAAAACTGTTTTTCTCTAGAATATTACACATTCGCATCAATACAAAATTGTTAAGCAAAAAGAAACTTACCAAACTTTCTATAATAATCGTGGTGTCCTCCCACGGCCTCTCGAGCGGCTGGCGGAATATGACTCTACCCACCAGCGGGTATCGGAATATGACCTGCGCTGACGTCATCCGGGTTTGATATCCCGTGTCATACTCGTAGGAGTGGATGGTTCCGCAGATCTCCGGTTTTGGGGATCTCCTGTGGAAATAAAATAGCGATTGTGTGATATTATTTTAGGACCTGTTTTACAATGTAAAGTGTTAAATGACACTTATAATAATATAATATCTATGGACGGTTTTTTTTACACCTCGTCGATCTGGTCCCGTTTTAAGTTCTCGAAGAACTTGTGTTACGGGTACCAGACAACGGAAATATATTTAATACTTTTTTACTATACATATACCTATTTCAGATTTTTATTTTATTATATAATACACATATTTGATACACATCCATCACCCAGGAACACAGAAATTTTTTTTTCCCCTGACTCGATTCGAACCCGCCTACGCCGCGCCCCGCGCCAACGTGCTAACCACTGAGCCACAGAGGTCGTCAAACTTGTATCTTTTGTTTTTGTCACTTGGTATATAGAAAGAAAGTGACCAAATTTGTCATTTGTACGCTTTTCGACATTAAAAAGCTAGTTCGTGTAAAAAATTCATTCAAATTAATTTCATTGGTAAAAGCTTTGACGAACGTTTTTTACGATAATATTATGAATATGTCCTAGGACTTTTAGCCAACGTTGCGTTGTACCTAACGTATTTCTTGACTACTTGTATCTCGGAAAGTAAGTAATTTCCATCCAAGCAATTCAATTATACGCCTGTGAAATCAAGAACAGGCATTGCTTATAATTCTTACCAGGCGGCCTGTACAATCCGAAAATAAATATGAATTATTTCCATGCAACGTTCTATCGATGATGCCAAAAATAATACGCTTCAGGAAATTCGAAAAGTAGGTGAAATGGTTTGAGATCGAGTTACTTTCTACGAAGTTAAAGAAATTATTATATATTAAGGGAAACGTCGCTCACTGCCGCGTAGTTAGGGCCAGTTCAAACAGCGACGATACGCGACGCTGCATTTTTATGATAGCTATTCAAAATTGAAGTTTATTCACTACACAAAAAGATGCACATTTCATATTACATCAGACATACACTGCACATGCGCTGTACAACGCGGTTTAACCTGACATTCGAACTCTTACAGTCAAACGTGTAGCTTCTTGTGTAATGAATAAAGTTCAATTTTTAATAGCTATCTTGAAAATGCAGAGCGATGTCGCGTATCGTTTCGTATCAATGTGAATTGACCCTTACGAAAAGCATCGCCATTATCAATGTTATTTCCTGTTTAAATACATATAACTCTAATATTAGACGGTCCTATCTATTTTACGAGGCTATTGGCGTTAAGAAGTCAGTGAATCATGCGTACATATGTCAAAATGGCTTACGTTAATTGGTCAATATGTACACATGATTCACTGACTTCTTAACGCGAAAAACATACTTACGGCCGCACTCAGAGACATTTAACGCTTACTTAAGGATCTACTTAGTAGAGATTTTGACGTTAAGTCCATAGATTTCCTGTCAAAATGTTTATTAGAGAAGTTCTTTAAGTAGGCATTAACTGACTATGAGTGTGACCGTTAAAATAACAAGTTTAAGGAGGAATTGACGCAAATGAGGTCTACATAATATTACATATCATCTAAACTTATGTAGACTCTATTTGTCTCAGTCCCCCTCAAAATTATAACGAAGCCATCCTCACCTCGTTAAAACCAAACTCCTATGCATGACACTGCTTCTTCCACTGAGCGGCAGGAACACATCCCAATAGGCGCCTCGCAGCTCGTTGGCTAGTCCCGGCAATATGTACCTGTGGTTCAGGTATTCGGTCCTGCCCTTGTACTTGCCCAGAAGGTCTCCAACGGGATACTGGTCTTGGGTGCTTAGACCTGTATAGAAAAAAGTAAAAATTTAAGACTTAGATAATATATGGTTTTCTTATGGATGCCACTGTCAGAACTGGACCAAATCGTATAAATAAATGAAAAAAATAAATGGGCCTACACGGGAAGCACCAGCTTTCAAATAAAAAAAAGAGAATCATCAAAATCGGTTCACCCAGTCGAAAGTTCTAAAAATTAGTTAATATAGTTCAGACATACAAAAAAACCGTCAAATTGAGACAACCTTCTCCTTTTCTGAAGTCGGTTAGTAATGGAAGACAAGACGTTATTGTGTCTATCCGACTTTCGCTACGATTAAAACTTCTATCTACCAAGAAACAAATTATTATTATCAGTAAGTAACTGGTCAATATTACTCTGATTAACTTTACAATGGGAGAGAAACATTTATAATAATATCGAGAGATATAGGCTTACAAATCTTCTTATATATAAAAATGGATTGCAGTTTCAATGTCTCGCCGAAACTCGAAAACGGCAGGACCGATTTGGCTGATTTTGGTGTTGCAATAATTGTGGAAGTTCAGGGAAGGTTTAAACGGTGAAAAATATTGGAAAAATTTAAAGGAAAATACCAAAAACGACAAATATCCATCCATTCATTCATACTCACAAACTTTCACATTATTTTTATAAAAGAAGTAGAGTAAATAAGTAAGATCACCTGTTCTAAAATAATCTCTCGAAAACTTTTATTTTAACTTTTATTCATTTTTAACTTTTATTCATAAAGAGAAACATAATATTACAAGTTTACGATATCGTATACGACCAAGTACATCGTTCACGACCGTCGCAACTCGTAAACGATTTGCTTTCGACGAAACCAGTTTATTCCAGTTTGATCGTAACGATCCATCGCAAGTCAATGGGCCCCATTGGATTTGTAGCACATCTGCATCATATTATTCGTATTAGCGTTTATTTGTACTTACTTCACATTCAGTTTCCTGACTACAATGACGCGGACGTAACGAGCAACAGGATATAGTTTCACTTTATAATAAACTTAGGCCTTTTTCATACGTTATTGGATAATTTATACAGTATTCACCGAGCGACGTAACCACTCTTGAAATACTGTAGTGCCTGGGACAGTCGGTTTAAAATGTCGTATTGTTGCCCAAGCACATACGACATTCTCACAACACAGTCAGCCTAGTCCAGAGGAATGACTGGTCAATACGTCTGGGGCATTTCCTTCACCGTTGGAGCGTCCGTATAATGTACTTGATATCTGAAAAAGTCTCATTGGTACACGCCACAACCTGGGAATCGAACCTGCACTCTCTCGAGTAGGAATCAAACGGTCTACCCACTAGGCCACGGAGCTCACGACTTTATAATAACAACCCAACAATATCATCTACTTAGTCGTTAGTACCTAGGCTAAACTAAATATAAGGTTTGGTAAAATCAATTACGGATATTTTTCAGAATATGATCTACAGCTTATGTTTTATGTATGACGTTTAAGCAGAAATATAATTTAAAGGGCCTATTGATTAGTATCAGATAGCTTATTGGCATGTTTTGTCTCTGTCGCTCGATATAAAGTCAGCACTAAGCAGTTACAAAACTTCGCAACAAGCTATGCGACACTTATTAGAAGATTGTTTAACAAGCTCTTAAAGTACGTTAAATTGATACTACAAGTTTAATTTATTGCAAAAAGATAAAAGACTTAACAGGCGCTACTTCTTATAATACACTAGACGGTGGCCGCAACGTCGTTTGCGTGGAAGTAACGGAAACGGAACCCTATTTTTTAAACGGAACCCTAAGATAAAAGTAGCCTAAGTTACTCCTTATAACATCAGCTATCTGCCAGTGGAAGTCCCATAGACAGACTGACAGACAGCTGACGGAGAGACCATTTTTTTTAAATTGATTCTGTGGTGTATGTGTACCGCAAATACTATCTCAGTATGCATTTAGTGCAAAGCTTTTAATTTGAAGTTACAAACAGACAGTTCAATTTTATTCATTTGTATAGAATGTCTACAAGTTGATCGGTTCGGTTGGATAGGCTTCGTGCAACTGCCACTAGTGGAAATTGACCCTTTAAGACTGTATCAAGGTTCAGTTATGGTTCAAATTGTGTAACAACTGGCTGGACGCAAACGCAGAAACTAGAAAGTATCGCATAAAGATTAGGTGTCTACTGTAAACCTCGACCAGGGGTCGGTAACCTTTTGAATAAGAGTCGGTAGAATTTACAGAATTTCTTAGTTTTAGAAGAGCTACATTTTTTTCTTGCCAACAATAAATAAATAAATACTAGCGTAAATATTTTTTTTTTTTAACAACAAAGTAATCTATTTGTTCATAAGAACTGGTGACACCAAACTGTTTTGCGCCGGAAGCGCATTAAAACTTACATAGAAACATCCGATTTTTAATTATAATGCGATGCGAGCGAACGGAGCGAACGAAGAAATTTTTCATCTATTTTACAGGTTAAAGTTTAAACCCCAAAAGACTCTATACACACTTGGTAAAATACAATATAATCAACGGCCTAAAATAGAACGTCGTCGCTACAAAAGAATGTAGTATGTTGTTTATAATATTAAAAAATATATATATTATTTTATTTTATTAAATTATATTATTATTTTTGGTAAAATCAATTAAGGATACTTCGGGCATATTATCTACTGCTTAATATGTAAAGACGTTTAAGCAGAAAAATAATTGTCATGTTGATTTTTGGAGACTTTTTGTGTTAATGTCCGAGTTATACGTAATTGAGGCACGAGATCGCAGGCGGAGGACCACGTCGCGTCGCTCACGCCTTACGCGATACGCCGCCTCTGGCTGCGGGGAAAAGCGATTTTCGCCGCAACCAGCCGCTGAAGTGGCTGAGAGATAGAAATGCTTAAGTGCTAGAAATATTATTTACGTATAATACTAAAGAGCCCAGCTTCACATTCAAAGAGCGGCATGTGGCTCGCGAGCCGCAGGTTGCCGACCCCTGGCCTAGACTGTAGAGTGTAGAGTCTAAACACTCGGGCCTCGGCCACAGTTAATAGTAGATTGTGGTTGTGATTATTTTGTAATTACTACGGAATACGAGGTGGAAGCTGGATAAAGTAAGCAATTTTAAACCCAAAAATACATGAATAAATCTAAATTAATATTCTGTATAGGGACAAAGATCCCATAGGCCTAACACGCCTAAAACACGAAGGTGTAAACACGCGACCTACTTAGGGAGGATATCTTATTTCAATCGGATGAGTTTATTTTGTATTCTATTCTACCGAATATTCTTGTCCGTATTACTACTGTGATACGGACAATTACTTCCTAATGTCCATAGCCGGGCACCGTTAATCCGCTACAAAAAAAGTTAGCTTCGTTAAACGTTAAAGCGTTACGTTTCGGAAGAATTAACGCAAGTTAACGTTAATCGTTAATCCGTTAATATGTGTAAAATTGCATCTTTATATCGTTGCGTTAGTGATCTTATAAAACCTGTTGGTTTAGGTTCTAATTCATTCATCAATTATCAACACGCAAATGATCACTGACAGTAATTTATAATTACTGATAAAAATAACAACAAAAAAACAAACAAAACACTCGTCAAACTAAGTAATGAAATGATCAAACGAAACAAATCTCTTCGCAATTTTCTTTCTCACTCGCACGCGCCGGCAAAATATATCTAGTTTTGTTTTTTTGTTTCACTCGCTGCCACGCGCCGCCCGGCACTTGTCGGTGCCGTGCGGTTACTATTAGGCATTGGATTAAATATTAACGGTCTTCTGCATATTAACGGAAGTTAACGTATCCGTTAACATTTTTAAAAGTTAATCCGTTAATCAAAATCTTAACTTCGTTAATTAACGATTAACGGATTAACGAGTTAATGCCCAGCTATGCTAATGTCCCTCGGCAATCATCGTATTTCTACGATGACGCACGACGTATGGAAAACAAACCAGTAAGATGTAGTCACCAGTTCTACTGTATTTCGGTCACATGATTCCTTTAATTAGGCAAATCTTCTATCTGACAATGAACGGATGATATCACGTGCCGTTGCCGTTTACAAACGAGATATATCCCGATATGTTTATAGACTGGCACGCTGCCAAACGCAAAACAGACCATAGTGAATAACACAAGTGGAATTCAAACAAACATTCATAATTTTGATAACGTAACTTCGGACTTTAGAGTCGGAAAGTTATTTAAACAGATTGGTAGCAGACGCAAATGACTTCTGGGATTTTAACCTAAGTTTCGATCAAAAGATTTTAGAGGCATCCTGTAAAAACTGTGTTAGCTTTCATTTTATTTGAGCCGATAATTACGGTATACAGAGTATAGAGGCCGTACTCCCTCCCCTAATGGTAGACAAACATCTAAGAATGCTTACACACGTACCGTTTTGGTCTGGACTCTGGAGCAGACCATGACAGCACGACACTCGTGTGCTTGATTGTAATGGCACAACGTTCTATTTACAGGGAAGGTGGACCAGCAACCTACGGACTAAATTCCTTCCTTTCACATCCTGCTGCTATCAAATTGCAGCACTCTTTGTAACTGTCTAATACATATTATCTAAGATGTTTTATGTATACTATACAAATCATGGTATTAGAAATCAATAAAACAACATACCTGGCGGCGGCACATCATTCAACGTAACACCAGTAGGGTTATACACTCCCCCCGTGGTATTGCAAATGGTACTCCAGTGACTTGCATCTATCAGTTTCGCCGGTAGCTCCCTCACGCTGTACTGCAGCATGGAGCTGACGAAGCGAAGATTCGACTCGTAGTCTTTGTCAGATGCCTCCACGTTGAAGTCGACCCAGGTCGGATCGAAGGGTGAACGCTGGGTAAAGTTTACTGTTCCGCGAATACCATCCATATTGATTAGGGATCTAAAAGCAATGAATACAAAATAGAAAATTTCGGCAACCAAAATCGAATCAAATTAGTTGAAATGCATTACGACACCGAACAAACAGCATTACTTGCCATCTCACTTTCTTTTACGCACGAACAAATAAAATGTTTTTCAATCAATCAATCAATCAATCATTTAATCATAATTTTGTGGAAATGGAACCCAAAAGTTTGACAAAAAGGACTGTTAGGTATGATTTTGTAATGGTAAATGACGAGTCCTTAAAAATTAGTAAACAGTACTCACACAGCATTCTTTGGAGGCGTCAGTCTTAACTTAGCACAAGCTAGGAAACTATCCATAAGAGTATTATCATATATCACAACGTACAAACTTCTTCTAGATTCGTCGATATCACTTCTGAGTGTATTTAGAACATCATCCTTGTACAGCCTTTTCACTTTCTTCACGTTACCATCAGTAGCTATTTTCACCAAACCTAATCTACTATCCAGGTCCCCTACACTCATACCGTCAGGGCTAGTGCCTGGATCAAATATAACTTGAAGTACATTACAATTGTCTTCGTGGTTACCTTTATCTGAATCGAAAACATCAGTAACGAATAATTTCCATTTATGTTGAGTGTACTCTGTATCTTTTATTGCTTTGACATGATACAAATCTGCATGTAAATACGAATCTTCGAACCCCGTAGCATGTACCCATCTGAAGTTAAGGGTACCAGCAACGGGTGCAGTGAATTTAGCTTCAGCATTCATTTCGTGTTTCATTTCTGTTGCGAAAAGTGAGGCACATATTGTTCTATCCCTTTCTGCTGTTTCTAACAGCAAAGTCTTACCCCATAAACCATTTGGACCAGTCAAAACATTATTGCTTTCAAATTCTGCATGGTCTTTGCCTGGTACGATTAAATAACCTAGTTCTTCTGTTAGATCTATAAGTTCCTTGCCTAGGAACTCCTCTGAACATCTTTCATTGGAAAGATCTCTGTAGTCTACTGGGAATTCGTGAATGGTCCACCTCCAAACACCATCAGGGTATTGTAGGGTTGGTTCCAGGTTGGTTTTGATAGTTACGGAAGATTTGTTTTTATATGAGAACAGTATTTCTCCGTGTAAGCCATGCTGGGAGATATACGCTCGGAGGACTAGAGCATTTGATTCTGCGAATACAAACAGTTTTTTTTTTATAATATTTAACTAAAATAAAATCAGGAAAATCGAATTCATCCATCTATATACGTAGTATTCTACAGTCCTATCATGTAGTCACCTAAGAAACAGCTAAATAAGAATTGAATAAAAGTATATTAAACTAAATAGTAAATAGCTAAATAAAAACTACAGTTTACATCCTAAAATCCCAAAAGAATAAAAGTAAAACCTAAAAGAAGTCGACCTTCATTGAGAAAAGGTTTCACATCTGTTGTTTGGCACAGAAATGTTATAGATAATAATTATTTTAATATTATTAGTTATGGTAAAACTATCTCTATTTCATGAAACTAAACAATAGAAAAGGTAGGTCAAACATTTCATCTTAAATAAATAAAGCTCATAGCTTTTAAATAAGGTTATTCATTTTTATTCCCCATGACATAAGGTTTTAACACATATTTATATTAAAACAGGTGTTCACTAACATGATTTGGTTTTAAAAAGTTTGAACTAAAGTCCTCTTATTTCCTACTTGAAACTTTTTTGTTATTTTAAGCAATTTTTATCTAACTCTACATTCAAAAGAAAACACATACTCTGTATTGAAAGAACTGTTTGAGAAAAATAGTTGAAATTCCTATAAGAATCTTCTCGCGTAATTAAATAAAGTAAAAACTTACGTAAAACTAACACTAAAATTATACACAGGAGCTTTGGTATGGTACAATTGAACATTTTATATTTATCATAACATTTTAGCATGCGTCACTTATCACTATGAGTTTCACATAGAATGTCAAGTGAAAGGCGGTATAACTTAGCAGAGACAGGTAGAGTGTGAGAGAGACAAACGATGCGCACACGCGTAAGATTATTGGAGATGTTTTTGGCGGTAAAACCGGATTATTGATGAATTTGGAATATTTTAAACAATTATACAAGTCCTGTGGCGTTGGTAATTAATAATATCACACCACGTCAATCTGGTCCCGTGCTAAGTTCTCGAAGAACTTGTGTTACGGGTATCAGACAACGGAAATATATTTAATAATTTTATATTTATACTATACATATATTTAAGATTTTTACTGTATAATACACATATTTAATACACATTCATGAGCCAGAAACACAGAAAACTATTTTTGTTCCCTGGCGGGATTCGAACCCGCGACCTTCAGCTTGAGCTAGCGCTAACCACTGTGCCACAGAGGTCGTCAAATAAATATTTTTAAAGTAATTGATATTGATATTTGATACTTACGATATAAAAGGCTGGGACTGTTGGGACTGTTGGCTGGCCATCATCAGCCAATCATCAAGTGACTCTAACGAAAAAATCATGACCAGTTACTGTCCAGTGTCCACGTACCACGAGCTGATATAACTTCTCAGTTCCTACAATCGGGAGACTCAACCACATTAGAAATACTCGAAGTAAGCATAAGCTTGATGTACCAGCGACTAGACTTAGTAAAGTAAAGAATTCGTTTAAAAGCCAATGTATACGCCTATGCAATAAGATCTCAGAAAACGTTCAAAATTTATCAAGCAATAAACACAAAAAAGTAGTCAAATAACGTTTGTGTGCCTATTGTAAAGTTAATGATTTTATGAATGATAGCACACTTTGGGAATGAGGTGGCCCCCTGCAAGGCTACTTCTATAATTACATATATTATTGTACTCTTGTTATATAGTTTTAGTCATAACATTGTTATATATATGTTATAGGTACCCTTTTTAATTTAAAAGAACATTTTTTTTATCTTTTTAATAAAATATGACCCCGCGCTAGTTTCTTACGCCGGTTCTTCCCGCCGGGCCAGTTCCCGAACCGGTGGTAGGCATCATGTAGGATTGTAGACCGAAGTTGAGAAACTGTATAAGAATACCAATTTTGAATAAAAAATTTTGACTTTAAATTTGACTCTTCTGCTCATTTCTTCTCATAGAATTTTGTCTTGTAACCTAGAAACTTAAAAAATTAAATTAAACTGCGGCTACAAATTTAGGTAGGTTATGGACACTGAACGATGATCCAGACTCTACCTCTAGCCCGACCTATTAGATATTATTATAGCCCAAACAATATCTTGATAAAAACAATATTTTATAGAACAAGATGTCAAGTTTAGATGTTAACTTTAAAATTATAAAGATTGAGTAGAGAAATAGTTGAAATTTTAGCCGAATTTAAAAGAGGAATTATTTAGAATACAAGTTTTATTTCACTATTTTTTTGTGCTTTTTTACTTTGCATAAGTCGGTTTAATTTTTTGTTTAAAAATAATATTTCTTCTCTTTTTATTAGTTATATTTATGACCAGCATTGTTTGCCACTTCTTCATGAGGTTTTTTATCATTTCGAATTATAACCTTTACAACAACAAAAGAATTTTGCAAATATGTTCACAAACGGCAAAATAATGTTCAAAGATATCCCGTATAGGTGTAAAATACTATGAGAAGTACCTATTGTATCATCATAATGTGATGATGTATGGTGTGATGACGGTGGTGATGATGATAATTACTGGAATTGATATAGCGGTATATGCTTTCCGTTCTTTAAACAACACCGAAATCTCCAAACATGTATATATAAGAAGTCAGGAGTTCTGTTCAGTACTTTTGTATCCAGGGTATACCTTGGTACAAAATCTTACTTTTTGGTAGCATATGCTTGGACTACTTCAGAAAAGGTTGAAATCACTATATGTGTCCATATAAATTCCGAGGAGTTCCCTCGACTCCTCCTAACGAGCAACAGGCAACGACGTGACATACGAGTATATCGCATATGTAATCGTCTGACCAACACCACGCTAATGCATACATGTGTTTTTCATATGGCTCCTGCAATTTATAATAAATTACCAAAATAATTAAAAACATGAAAAGAAATGAATTTAAAATTATTTAAGAAAGACTTAAAAAGATTTCTGATAAAAAATTGTAATTATAATATATTGGACTGTTTAAATGATAGATTAAATAATATTTAGTGATAAATAAAAGAAATAATTGAAATAAATTTATGATATTGATTTGTTATAATATTGACCATTGATTTAAATTGACTTAGGTACTTAATTGTTTGAATTGAATTTATTAACCTTTATAATTATTCTTATTAAAATTATCTATTTCAATTATACTATTTATCTTATTTTTTTCAATTTAATATATTTTCATGCAAACGGTATCTTATCAATTTATTTCAATTTAATTTAAATTATTGCGCGTTGGTAGTTACTAGATACGGAACCCTCCTTAGACATGTCCTGACATGCTCTTGATTAGGTTTTATTGTCCTTTATTAAATTGTTCGTTCTTATTATACTTTCTATTACCACATGCGAAGGTGTGGATTACAATGAAGTGATTCGGGCGGCGTGAGTCAGGGGACAGAAATAGTCGCCCAGCCGCCCAGACCATTATCTGGGTCGGCCCGTCACTCCGCGCTTGAAAAATACCGACAATATTAGAAATTTGCACTTTTTAACTATTGTTTATTACCTATTAATATGTGAAACTCATGTAAACTCGTAAAACTCATGTAGTATTGCACATGAATGCACAAAGAAGACGATTTCTTTCCTTGAATAAAGCTTCTTCCAGTACAGTCTCGGCAATACGCTAGTTGACTTATATTTATTATTGCATATATAATAATATCTATGGACGCTTCACACCACGTCAGTCTGGTACCGTGGTAAGTATCCGAAGAACTTGTGTTACACCCTACCAGACAACGGAAATATATTTAATACTTTTTATACTGTACTTATATTTAAGATTTTTATTATATTATACACATATTTAATAAACATCCCTGACCCAGGAACACAGAAAACTTTTTTTTATTCCCTGGCGGGATTCGAACCCGCGACCTCCGGCTTGAGCGCCAATGCGCTAACCACTGAGCCACAGAGGTCGTATATGAATAGTACTCTTAAATATGAGTAACAAAATAAGAAACAGTACATTAAAAATCAATATTTTTAAAGGTACAGCGATTTGTAATACAGAATTTCCGAAGTCTCGTGAAAACGCTCCATGCAAAACTCTAACGTCACGCGTTCCTGCAGTTGTATACTAGCTGTTGCCCGCAGCTCCGCCCGCATAAATACGGTTCCCACGGGAACACTGTACTTTTTCGGGATAAAAAGTATCCTATGTTTTAATCCAGAGCTTTAAACTACGAACTAAACGAAATCCGTTCAGTAGTTTTTGCGTGAAAGAGTAACAAACATCCATCCATACTCACAAACTATCACGTTTATAATATTAGTAGGATAGTAGTATGATAAATTGCAAGAACACATTTGGTAATATCTCCGACATTTTTGCGTTTAAGTACTATAATTCATGTTTTTGTATTTCATGTAAGTTAACTAATTATGTAAAATATTATATAAATATAAAATATAACTAATTATACCGTTCGTGACAGTCCCAACATTATTGTATTTAAAAGACGTCTGAAAGAGCACTACCTCGGAATTCAATCCATATAAATACCGTTACTATACATACATATAGTATTTATCTATTATAGGTATAATGTCGGTCAACTATATAAAATCAACTATATCAAAATAGGTCAACTATGTGTTTTATATTTGTTAAGTATTTATATAATATGTAAGTATGTATGTAATGTAATTTTAGTAAGGATATAATAAGATGTAAGTAGTGTATCTGTAATTGTGCACGTCCTATCTGCTGTCTTTTATCCCATCTCTCTCCGTAGGGATGCTGTAAGAAATTTCTTTTTAGAAGTAAGCAGTACCTTTGTGTCGTCTTTCTTGTTAAATTGTAATTTTATACATTTTTCTTGTGTGCAATAAATTATTAAATAAATAAATAAATAAAAATATGTAGGTTTTTACTCTAATTAATAATCTATGTAAAAAAAATTGTAGCATAGAAATGCACCTTATTACAAAACTACACATACAATTTTACATTATTTAACATTTATGATATGATAATACCTCAATGTTTCCGAATATACAATTTAAAGTAAATATTTTACATGTAGACTGTAGGTAATTACTAATTTACTACCTTCCCAATTAACTTTTAGGTAGATACTTGAAGAACTCCTCAAAGAAATTTTGTTAATACTCAGTCCTAGTTACATAAATCTGGATATTGGACAGTTATAAAATGTAACTGTATAAATTTGAAATAAAAATCTGAGGGAAATTTAATCATGATTCATTGCGTCTACTAGGGGTAGTCTTGGTACTAAATAGTAGAATTCACTAAGGGTGGTGTTACATCTATCAAAGATCTTTGCCCAATATGCATTTGATCAACGACATTGAATGACTGCCTGCATCTAAATATCTTTGTGAAATAAACAGGGAAAGGAGATAGAGATACAAATGAAAGAGTAAGAGACAAGAAATTTGATCAAATATTGGATATCCACGATCTTTGATCAAATCTCTTATCCATTCTGTTTCCCTTTCCCTTTTGTTTGTATCTGTATCTCCTTTCCTTGTTCATTTGATGAATAGTAGGTATAAAAACTATGTCCAACTTCTTGGATGACATTTTGACATTCTTGACGGCAGATCCGCTCCACCGCTTTTGAACCTCATTGCCGAGTAATAAGGTCGAAAAGTAGTACACCGGATCTGTCTTCGACTACACATTGGACAACGATCTTTGATAAATAGCCATGTTTCATCTACGTATGTTCATCACTACGCAACTGCCGCCGGGGTCGTTTAGCCCGATAAATCGATTTGGCAGGCAACTGAAAAGTATTTATAAAAACGCCACCGAACATCCTAACGCACGATCGCGTTGTGAGGCGCCTGATACTATTATTTGGCGAGCTATATATGGAATCATACGCAGAGAACGAGTGGGAATGGTGGGGATGGAAGCCTAGGATGTTTCTGCCGGCACCGAGTCTCAGAGTCAGGGTGGGACTGCCGAACGGTACAGTCTCTCTTCCGTCGAAACAACACATCACACAATGGTGAGTGCAGTGCTGTGCAGTGGAAGTGATAGTGGAAGTCAAAAGTGCGAGAAGTACCTTTAAAACTTACAACTGTAAAATGTAGGCGCGAGAGGACTGAGACCGGGACAATAATAACTTATCATAATTAATTAAGAAAAAAAAATTACAACGTGGAAATAAGCCGTAAGATAGTTAGAGATTAAATCCTTGAAGGAAAATAAGTAACCTATTGATTAGAATTATAAAATATGTAGTAGGTAAACTAATTTCGAAAAATGTAGCTGATGACAACTGGTACAATAATAGTATTTAGTCAACAAACCTAAGTTAAAAACTTAAGTTAAAATAATAATAAATTGGACCTTGGTAAAACTAAATTATTTGACGATGAAGGGCACTTTCACCCTACTTGTGATAGTAACAAGGTAACTAAATCAGACTTGATTTTGTAACTTTAAACAATCTACAAATGTATGCATAATGTTTATTACTCCATAACTATTCTCAGTGTGCTAGTATATATTTTTTTTTGTTAAGTCATCAACATATAAGCCCGTGTAGGGCTTCTGATGATGCCTAGGTACAAACCAAAAATAGGAATTTTTGTTGTCTTGAACAAAAATAAAATAAATAAACAAATACAAGTCGAGTTAATAATATTTAAATATATATATATATATATATATATATATATATATATATATATATATATCCGTTGCCTACTAACATTAAAGAAGCATTTATGTAATTTATGTAAGAAAATTTAAAGAATCACTCTTAAGCAACGGAAAGATTGGCCACATAAATAAATAAATTATTACTAAAGAAAAATTTGTGATTATTATAATATATAAATATATAAATTATTAAAAAATTAAATAGGATATCGAATTAATCTATTTTTATAATAAGGTACTCGCGCAACGAAACGAACGTAATGTTAGACGATCCAAATATAAACCGAATCCGAGCGAGTCCAAAACGGGAACGAGAAATCACAAATAGAACTAATACGATTCCAATATTGAAGCAAAATTAAAGATTCCGTGGACTTTCTGGCAAGATTTAGGTGAATAAAGATCGAGAAGCAAAATAAAATTGGAATAAAATCAGCTTTATTCCAAAAAGAATACAATACCTAGTTTAATACATATACTTAACTACTTACAAAATGTGAAGGGAAATTAAAAGGGCCCATTTAGTAAAACAGAAATAATCCCTAGTAAACATTAAAGAGACCAAAAGGTGAATTCCACTTCTACAAAAACACTGTCTTAGTCCAGTTTTACTTACGATACATTTTGTACACAAATGCGACCCAAGACCTGAAACTTTAGGTTCCGGCCACACAGATATTTTTTTTCCAGCAGCAGCGTTACGCTTGGCGTATGTACCTACTATTTTGAGGCGGTCAGAACGCCTTTTGTGGCATGAAAAATGTGGCCAGAACCTACCTAATTTCTAAATAAAGAACCGAGTACTCATTGGATTTTTTTTTCAGGCGGATAAGGAAAAGAAGGTAAAGAAGAAGAAGACCAAGGATGACGCACCCGCTGAGGAGGAGCGCGCGTCCCGCGGCTCCCGCAAGGCAAAGCGCACCGGCTCCAATGTGTTCTCCATGTTCACACAGAAGCAGGTCGCTGAGTTCAAAGAGGTCAGTACTAAAAGTATAAAAGCGCGAATACATTTTATAAAGAAGTTTTTTAGGGTGGATGGAATAAAGATTCCTAGAATTAATTCCAATTAGCAATTAATTACAAAATACGAAGTCAACTTTATGAAGCTTATGAGGCGTTTTGACACGTCTTGTAACTTCTGGTGTCGCGTATTCATGGGTGACGGTTAATGCTAACCACAAGACGATCTGTAACCTAAATTCACAATGTTTCAACTACCATTTTTAATATCCCCAGGCCTTCCAGCTAATGGACCACGACAAAGACGGTATCATTGGCAAGAACGACCTCCGCGCCACATTCGATTCTCTCGGCAGGCTGGCCTCCGAGAAGGAGCTCGACGAGATGGTTGGCGAGGCCTCCGGCCCCATCAACTTCACGCAGCTCCTCACCCTCTTCGCCAACCGCATGTCCGGCGGCTCTGACGAGGACGACGTCGTCATCGCCGCCTTCAAGACCTTCGACAACGACGGCAAGATTGACTCCGAGAGGCTGAGGCACGCCCTCATGACCTGGGGTGACAAGTTCTCCGCCGACGAGGTCGACGAGGCGTACGACCAGATGGACATCGACGACAAAGGCTACATTGACACAACAAAGCTGATCACCATGCTCACAGCTAGCGCTGAGGACGAGGAAGGTGGCGAAGCCGCGTAAGCTCCGACTGTACAGACCACCCGGCCACGGTTCGCGCACAACGGCGAACTGACAATATATTTCTATGTAATTTTATTGTTTCCATTTTTTTAATTTATTCATAATGAAATATAGATCTATATATTAACTTGTCTCTTTACGTTTGCGTCGCCAAACGACAGATATGAGATGGAAGAATACTATGTATTCTTGTTGTTACCAATAAACTATTTGTACTAAGTCTGATTATGTAAGATTGCATAATACACTGCCTTTCTCATTCACACACCAATCCTTTGACCAAAGAACAGAGACATAACTAAACAAACTGCACTAACAAAACCCTCAATTTTTAAGTACCTTACGAATTTTAGTACTTACTAAGTCTTTCATTTATTTCTCATTTCAAGCTCTTCTAAGAACATAAACAATACCTATCCTCTGACGCATGGTAACATTAAAAATATTAAATATGTCTGTTCTATTTCTGCCCTGCAGTAAAGCTCCTGAATCAGAAAAAGAGAAAGAGAAAGCTGACACCACAGCTTGCATCATAGATCTCCATGTTGTCCATCCATTGTAGAAGCAAGCAATTACAATTGTACTTTTAGACATACACAGAGAGTGATTTCTATAAATCTCATATATTTAACGCCCTCTTAGTATAAATAATAATCCAAGAAGCTCTGAAATTTATTTTTCAATAATTTTGTTTATGGAAAAAGAGGATAGAAATGAACGCACAGTTCAGTCACACGTCAGTCGCCAGACAGAGCGATTACCGCCGCTAAGGAACAACCGCAACACCGGAGGAGCCACTAGTTTGTTGACGAATTTTTAAACCCCCACGGTATTTTAAACACCCAAAAGCCCAAGAGGCCTTAAGCCTCTAGCAATCTTATCCACTAACTCTGCACAACACAACGAAAGTGTTATTACTTATTACACAACGATTTTATGTCAGGCCCTTATATCATTCCAATCGGTCGCGTCGTATTAGTAGCGTTGGGTGGCCCTCGCCGGGTAAAAATGCTTGATCGAAAGCGCATTCGACTCCATCATATATCGTATAATATCTATGGACGCTTTACACCACGTCAATCTGACCCCGTGGTAAGTATCCGAAGAACTTGTGCTTCAAATGCTATTTTAAGCAAAATTCTATTTATAATATAGTTTATGCTATAAACGTATTTAATACACATCCATGACCCATAAACATGAAAACTTTTTGTTCCCTCGGCGGGATTCGAACCACCACTGAGCCACAGAGGCCGTCTAACATTAAAAATAATAACATTGTCGTCGCCTAACATTGTCATCCTACACAAAGTCGCAAGCCACAGTTGTTTCGCAATTACGACGCAATACCCAGATGCATCCAATCAATATCGATAGGTCATAGCGCATGTCTGCACCGGGTGCATTCTGAGGAATGAGCAGGGCCTGGTCCCGGGGGGTGTAGGGAGATTCCCGGGAAACGTTATTTCATATCCAAAATCATCATCACCTATTGAGCACCATATTACTAAAGAACGGACGGCTCTCTCGCATTACAAGTGGTCACTGCAGCGCGTAGCTTACCCAAAGAAGCTAACTTAAATTCTATTGATAGCTGCGCGGCCTGCACAGAGCGATGGGCGCGTGACCTTCAAAGCCGGCGCGTTGTACGGTAGTACGAGTGACCATATGTTATATTTCTAGTAATAACGCAAATTTTAAGTTTTGCACAATGCACATACTGTCATTACTTACGCAATACCTACCATATTGCGACATGAATATTTAATTCGGATAAAAATACACACAAAAATTACACAACATTGTTTAAAGGGATACTATTTTATAACAGCCTCCGTGGTCTAGTGGTCAGAGCTTGGCTCTCGACTCGGAGGTCGTGGGTTCGATTCCCGCATTGGATCAACAAAATGTTGTTTCCAAGTTTGGTTAGGACAATGCAGGCTGATGTCTGACAAGAAAGATAATCCATGCGTCGGATGGGCATGTAAAAAGTCGGACCTGCGCCTGATCTCTCGCCAGTCGTGTCGGTTATCCGTCCCACTGGGTTACGAGAGTAAAGGAAGAGACGAGTGCTCTTGTGCACTGCGCACACACTTAGGCACTATAAAATTACTCCTGCGTGACTGGCCTAAATCGGCGTGGGGGGGTTATTATTTATTATTTTATAGTAGTGCTTTCTTTTTATGTGTCCTGCAAGGGTTTCTAACGTTCCTTGATCAGATGCTCAGATCAAGAGACAGACCAAGATCAGATGATCTTGGTCTCAGATGCTCAACTTTAAAAGCGTTAAAGAAATAACAAAACAAATTATTAGAAAATCAAATATTTATTTAAAGTATTCAACATAATTTTTAAAATAGCATAAGGTCCGCTAGAGTTACTCGAAAAGACCAAAAATTGAAAATCGGGACGGACGGGACATTACAGAAAACATTTAGACAGGGTATAGTTTCAAAACTTTTATACAATATTTGGGAAGATTTTTTTGTGTGGTGGTAAACAAAAGTAATATAGCCACCACAGGTAATTATTTTTAATCTTCTTATATAGAAAGGGCATACAAATTTTCGTAACAATAGTAAATGAAGTTGAATTGGTAACTCTATTCAAGACCAAATAATTTTGCTCCCACACATAAGCACTTATCAAATATAACTTTCTATAAAGTGATGACTTGCGAACATCCATTCTTTATACAAACTTTTTTTTGCAGAATATTAGGTGCGTGCTACATGTAACCAACCATACAGTTTACAAAATGTGTATAAGTTACAAATGTATTACATATCTATTATTATTATTTAGTTCATAAAAACTACACTAGTAACTCTTGTATTAATTTTATAACATTTTGTTTGTTGCTTTAAAATATTCAAGTCATCACTTACATTTCACCTAAAGGTATAATAATGCCTGGAGTACTAAAATTTTTTAATAGTAACATTTTTATCAAGTGCCAGTTTAGAATCCTAAGACTTCTAATCTAATATCTATAAAATACTAATCATTGACCCTCTCTCGGTCTTAGTATAATTTTTTCTTTCCAACATTTTGCCTATTTTAGAGACATTCTCATCATCCATATAATCTGCTTGTACTTTTGGGACTACAATATATGTTTTATTATTGTCATTGACCTTATAGTCAAACACCCTGACGATAAAACTGGATAGTGGATATGTATAATAAACCTTAATATAAATTTACACTAAACAACTAAAGCTAATTTGTATTTCGATAATATGATTAGAATAAATATTTGTCTCGTATACAAATGCAATTTTTTTCTGCATTTCTAGTATTACATTATTTAATTATTAATGACTGAAATGACAATTATGTAGTCTAAAAAGCATTAGCTTTTTAGACTACTAAGGGACGTCACGGACGGCGAAAATACTGTATTTTATCTTAACACTTAAGATCCTGGATATATTTCATATTACAGTATAATGTATATAGTATCTTAGCCGTCTGTGATAATTCATACAAACTGTATAGCAAGTAATATTTTATAACAACATGAAATATTATAGTATCTTCGCCGTCTGTGATGCCCTTAATTTCTGTTATGTATTTTGGACACATCACAAAAGAGCTATCGAGTATATTCTGTTTCACGAATCTCAAACGAATAATTTTGTTTGTCAACCGTACTGAGGTCAGTACAAAGCCCGCTAAAATAAAAAGACTTTATAGTATTTTTATTTTTTTTAATGTAATGTTTATGAATAATTGCATTTGCTTACAAAATAAATATTAACATTAAAATTAAGATTTGGCCAGCACTTGTACATTTAGCATTTTTTAAATATTACTGAATAATATTATTAAAAAAAAACAAGATACAAATATTTTTTTCCTATTGAAATGTCGCGTGGTATACTTAGTTGTAATAATAACACAAAAAAAATCTAAAAGCGAACACTGCAAAATAAATTTTACATCTAAAGTGGAATAATAATAATTATATAGATTCATTATTATACTTCATGGTCATCATAAACATAGAACTATAAAATCGACGAACCTTTAAATAAACTATAGTCATGGTATTTTCCAGAACCGAAGCATCTAGTCACTAAATAAAAGTAAAAATGACAATAAAAACACAAAAATCACCCTTGAGATAGTTAAAGTAATAATTGTTTATAAGCAATGAATGCCTTCACATAATTTTCTTATATTCTTCCGTCTTCTATATTTTTCAATGTCAAAATATATTATTTTCATGCACACACATCACAGAAGCTCAGTTTTTTTTTCTCATATTGAGAACATGTTTTGTGCAACACAAGACAACTTACAATCTGTAACAAAAAAAATCTAGTTATAATAATATAAAACTGGCATGAAATTACGCTTGCTTCGTGTCTCCCCGAATAAGTAAGGCTACCGGTACCCCAAAGGTAGCGATAATCGGGTACCAGCAGGCGATCCGTCTGCTCGTCTTCCGATTTAATAATATTGTAATACATATTTTTACTCACACTAGTGTACGGTTAGCAGCGTTGTCGTTATCTCCGCCGACTGCGAGTGCTTCTTTGCTCCTCTGTAAACCAAATCATTGAAATGATTAATAAGAATAATAATATACACTTCACATAACTATAAAAAAAACATACACAATAGATTAGTAATAACTCAATAAAGAACTTATACTTAACTATACCTAGAAAACGATATTTTTAACTTCCAACTTCATTTACTTCTATGTTGTTCAACACACTTTGATATTTGTTTGACAACACATTGAATTTAGTAGTATAGTAAAGTTTTTTATTTCTTGTATTTTATTGTATAATTCAAGAAAAAAAACGTTTCCAATGTTGTTATTATTATGTACCTAGAATGAACTATTACATGCAAATTGTTGTATATAAATTAAAAGTCATATTACATCGGAAAATGCAATGCAGACTGAAATAATAAATAATACATACCGCCTTCTTTAACAGGCAGTTTACGTCGCTTCGCGGTCTCTGCTACTGGAAACATTACAAACATGTATTTAATAACTAAAACAAGTACATAATAAAAATATATGTATTTTGTTGTGGGCTGCGACATCTAGGTTCTTACAGATCCGTCTTATGCCTGAGTGATGATAATAATAATACAGCATCAATTGTGACATTCTTCTTTATTGGTACATATGAGAGAGGTTTTTTTTTACTAATGATAACTAATGGCCGAATACTGGAAAGCTAATCAATATTAAGAGCCCTCCTCTTCACAGGCTGTCGCTGTCTCTGCTAGCCAAATGACAAGGACAGCATGTGACTTGAGCGTCACTTAATTTAACTATCATATCAGTAATCGGCCGTTAGGCCTTTTCATATATTATTACGATTGAATGATTTATACAGTACTAACTATTGCCCGCGGTCCCCTCCGTTCGGAATAAGCAAATTTTATCGAAATCCGTTCAGTAGTATTTGCGTGAAAGAGTAACAAGCATCCATCCATCCATCCGCACAAACATTCACATTTATAATAGTAGTAGGATAAACGATACCTTTAGCGACAGGTTCATGTGACTTTCGTTTGCGACTGGTCGTGTTCGCAGCTGCAGTTTTGTTCGCATTCGCATTTACGCTGGCCTAAAAATAAAAATAAAGATAAGTTCAAGTAGGATAGAATAATATGATGAGCTTACTTCAATCAAAAAAGCCGGGTTAGTGCGAGTCGGATTCACGCACGTAGGGTTCCGTACCATTATACCAATATTTTACATTTTAGTTACCTACCTATTATTTCGTTATTTTTGTTTTCCAAGTAAGCGCATTTTACAAGTATCTATAACTCCTGAACAAACAAAGTTATATAAGCCGTTATAGTTTTCATCACATGGACTGCCATCATGAACTTTTCCAGATTTTTCGAACCTGACGGTTAGCTTTTAGAGGGGCTATTTTAACAAAAAATGCGCTTTAAAGTTAAATATCTTGCAAACGGATACGTATATGAAAAAATCGTCTAAGCAACCACTTAATGTTTTTAAAGGAACTGTCTAACGATTTCCTACAATATGGGGTAGACGTAGGGGAGGGTACACAAAAAAAAAAATTTCGAGATTTTATTTTAGCACTTTGTCGACGTGGTAAATACACATACCCATGCAAAGTTGCATCTTACTAGCACTAACCGTTTTAACGGTAAGCCGACGACGGACGGACGCACGGACATGACGAAACTATAAGGGTTCCGAGACGTGAACTATGGAACCCTAAAAATGGACGGAACTTTGGTAAAAAGACATTATGTAATGACAAAAAATACCTTTTTCCCTCTTCCGGTACTAGGCTCATCTTTCACGTTATTATTTCTAGTAGCTCTCCTGCCTTTAGGCGTGGGTGACTCAACAATTTGCTTGCCACCTTTTTTTGAAGTATTTTTGTCTTCTGAAGTGGATTGGGTTTTTGTACGGCGAACTTTTTGCTGAATTTCCGATACTTCCTCTGCAATGGTGACTTTTTTACTTCTTCTACCTTTTGGTTCTTCTTTGGATTGATTTGCTACAGTTTTTCTACCTCTGGCTGGTTTCGATTCAGTAACCATTTCAGCTTTTGCAGTTCTGGGTCTTTTAGGTGCAGTTTCTGTAGCTTGTACTACGCTTTGATTCGCTCGCGTTTTGCGACCTTTTTTAAATTCTACGACTTCCGTGACAGTTTCAGTTTTGCGACCTCTTCTGGGTTTTGGTTCATCAATTACTTTTTTATTAACTTCGACATCTGTAATATTTGTTTGACCTCTCCGACTCCGTTTGGGTGCGGATTTTTCTGGACTCTTCTTTGGGCTCTCTTTTTTGCTGGTACTTTTGTTTTCCACTTTGTTCTTCGCAGTTTTTCGTGATGTTTTCGGAGGTTCCTCTATATTTTTAATCTCTTGAGCTTTACGTCCTCGTCTTGCAGTTTTAACTTCTGTTCCTTGAGATATTTCTTCACTTTGAGTTTTTCTTGTCCTTGCTCTTACTATTTGTTTTTCAACAGATTTTTCAGACTCAAGTTTAGTTTTTTTACTAGCATTGTTTAAATTTTCTGTCGCTTTAGTCTTACGGGTTTGTCTTGCTTGAGTCACTTTTGTTGGTTCTTCTATGACTTTAGTCTTTCTAGTTCTATTTGTTCCTTTAGTGGGTGTGGTTGATTTTGGCTTTGGTTTTGGCGATGGTTTGCTAACTACAACACTGGTTCTTCTCGCTTTAGCTCTACTTTTAACTGGCGTTTTTATTTTTTCTTCAACTTTATTACGACTACTTCTTCCTCGTTTCGGAGAAACCGGTTTCTCTGGAACTTGCTTTACTGGTTTAGGGCTAAGCACGGGCGGTTTCTTCGTAATAGTAATAGATTTTCGTCTCTTGATTACAGTTGGTAATTTGGATTCTGCCGCCTTTCTTCTGGTTGTCCGTGGTTGAATTGGAGTTTGAGTTTTATTTTTAGCTTTCTTTGGTGATTTTTTTGCGGAAACAATAATTTCTGGCAATTGTTTTTGCAGTGATCTCTTACTTTTGCCAGCAGGTTTCCTTGACTCATTTAGTGTAGCCAATGCACTGAAAAAATATAATTGTATTATTAAGTTAAAAACTCTATTATACACCTATAATTCTATTATGTCTAAATAAATAAACTAAAGTATGAAAAAGAGAAATAATCAGTTATAGACTAGCCCCTTACTAATAAAAAGATTTACACAACAAATAACTTAAACAATGTTGCTGTCTTTGTCTGATGTGTTGTCGACAGATAAATACAGTAACGTTGTTTAAGTTATCCGTTGTGTAAATATTTTTATTAGTAACGGGGTAGATATATTAGATACGAGTTTAATAGAGATAAACAAAATACTATGTAAAATTCAAAACATAAATTATTATAATATTACTAAGTTACCTCGTAACAAGATCATTACAACTTTACGTAGTAGTAAAGTGTATTGAACACTTTTACAAAGATAGATATAAATCAGCATCAATCTAAAATAAGAAATAGCTTACGTCTTAGCCGGTGGGTCTATTATAGCGATGGGCGACATTCGGGCGAGTGCTGTCGTATTTAACGTGGCATTTACACCTTTAACCGGCGTAGAATGTACGACCACGCGTTTTTTGATTGGCAATCGTAAGCTTGCAGGCGCTTTGCTTTGACTAATTTCGGCACTTTCCCCTTTACTTTTGCTTAAGGACACTTCTGATTTACTATTTCTTGATTTCTCAACTTTAATACGACTCAATGAAGTCTCTCCTTTGCTAGTACGTTTTGAAGTATCTCCTTTGACCTTGCGTGTCGGTGGTTCATTACTTTTACGGCTCAAAGATAGCTCCGTTTTGCTACGACCTAACGATACTCTGCTCCGCGTCAATTCTGCTTTGCTGCTTTGGCTTAGAGACGCTATAGATCGCTTTTTGATGGGCAATGTGCTTTGGTCTTTAGCCAGAGTGCTCGATCTGGATCGTGATGCTAAAATAGGCGCGGCGCCTTCTACTGTAGCTGTAGATATCTTTTGCAACTCTCGAGAAGAGATTCCAGAATTTATTTTATTTGCGCTTCGCTGTAGCTGCCCTTGAAGCCATTCTTCGACGTTAGTGGTAATAGCATTAATAGAATCGTGCAGAGATTTCGCAGCACTCTTCTGTTTCGGACTGCCAAATATTGTCATACTCTTTGACTTGCCATACGCCTTCAGTTTTGGTTTACCTAATAGTCGGTCGAATGTGGAATCACCATCTTCTTGCTCTTGTAGAAGTTCTACTCCACTTACGTCACCCGCAGCTGGTTCTTCGAACAACTGATCTATTCCTTCGACGTCTGCCAAGTCGTTCCTAGGTGACCTTCTCTTTAGAGCTCTCACCCCGGAAACATTTACTAGCTCATTGCGCGGAGTGCGCTTAAAAAGACTGCGTATATTTTGTACGTTAGGCGACGCCATTTGTTTAGTTTCGACCGATTGGAAAAGAGATTTCACTCCAGATACGCGACGTAAATCGTTCTTTGGAGACGGCACAAACAGCTCCTTCACTCTAACATCACTTAGCCTATTCTTGGGTGATCTGGCAAAGGTTTTTTTCACACCGGAGACTCTTGTTAGATCATTGCCTATAGATCTACGCGCTCGTGGTGTCTTTAACAACGCCTTAACCCCTCGTACATCGTTCAAATCGTTTCTAGTTCCTTTTTCGAATAAACGTTTCACACCAGATAGATTGGGACTGATATTTGGAGTCCCTAATGGACTCACAAACATTTCTGGCGCAATCTGAGCGGAATCATTTAGAACGGACAGACCAGAGGTATTTAGAGACCTGCCAGTAAGTGCTATTGTATGTCTAGTCACTGGTTTATCACCGTCCCGCCAAGTGAAATCGCTCATACTTCGCGATAAATTTCTTTTGACTGGACTACTGAACAATTGCTTCACTATGTCTGACACGTCTAGTGTGTCGATTAAAGACCGTTTTGATTGAGGTTTCTTGGCAGTAGAGTGTTTATTCTTTACCGCTTCAGGCATTAACTTAACATCACTCGTAGGCGTAATTATACCGTCTTTATCATTGGAGCTATCCGCTTTCTTAGACCTTCTAGTTTGAATGAAAGATTTCGCTTTTGATATGTTTGGTCTTTTGACTGATCTTATGTGACCGATAGTTTTGCGCTTTCGCGAATTGCGTACGCGTATGTTTCGGTCTAGAGATTGATCTAGAAGGTTTTGTATATTTAACACAGGCGTTCCGGCGTCTTGAGGACTGTGCTCGTTTTCCGGAGTAACGCAGCCGTCTTCAGCTATATCGGAGGAAGGAGATTCTTCTACAATAGAAATATTCTTTCGAGGCGTTGGGCCGGAGCGGCGGCGCGAAGACCGTGGCGACGCGTCATCATCATCATCGAGCAATAATAAATCACTATCATTAAGACGAGATCGGCTTTTGGAGGCACGAGTCGCCTTGGTAGTATTAAGAGATAGACTCCAATAAGAGTTTTCTGGTGTCGTCAAGGAAGCTGACCGTCTAGTGGACTTCTTAGATTTGTTGCTTATATTTGTTTGATTTGGCTCGCTTCTGACAGAAACTATAGACATGGATGCATTTTTACCAGTGCTTGAAGCATTCGAAACAGAACTTCGACCTCGGGTTTTATTTCTAGATGTTTCTGGGTCACTTTCCTCGGCTTTTGGACTGCCCTTCGCTTTTCCATGATATGGCGTGCTGGAAGCTAGTATAGATAGTTTGCCAGATCGTGTTTTTCGTACTGATTGTGATGCGACTGATTGTGGAGATTCTAAACTAGCCGTAGACCCGTATACAGACCTCGAACTATCCGAGTCTAAAGATACTAGGTCCACTACGGAGTAAGTCTCAGTCTGTCTAATGCTAGCTCTTGGAGAGCCAGCTGTAGCATAACTCTGATCGGATATTCTGCTTCTAGACGCTTTGTACGCTGCACGCGAATTTTCTAGAGCTTTTTTCAAGATAATACTTCCACGTAGCGACTTTTTCGGAGATCGACTGAGCGTTGAAGAGGTCTTTTCCAACGCAGTCGCTTCTAAAGTACTCCGTTGCGAAGAAATTTTTCTTGGCGACAAAGTACTCAACGTGCTTGACGACCGTAAGCTCTTTTCTAATATTCTAATCGATCGGGAATTACTTTTCGGCGACGGCGACATAGTGCTTGACGATTCTGAATAGTGTAATGTCAAATCGTCTTGGGATCCACTAACATCCTTTTCAGACTCGTCGAAAATGATGACGTCAGACGATCGACCGTCTAGATTGCTGAGGTCGAATTTGATGGACTCAGTTTTCCGCGTCGACTTTCTAGCGGATGGATCTTTAAGAGCCGACTTTTTAGGGCTCCCTAATATTGGTGAAATGAGGAACTTGCTTCGTTCTGTCAGCACTGAGCCCTCACTGCGTCTCGATACTGGGCCAATTTCCAAAAGCGATATCTGCGAACATAAAATAGAATAATTAAGGTAAATAACTAGGTAGTCTAAGAGGTTATATAAAAAATAATTATAGCTGAAATAATTTTTCTAGATAGATTTATTAGAATTTTTAAAACATTTCTTATTTTAATATGATTCTATGTTTTAAATTCTAAGATAAAATATATTAATATAATACAATGACACAATAAGTTAATTTCTAACATTCCATTCTCTTTCGCTTTTACGTAAATCTAATATAATTACATTTACTTAAGCAATTTATTATAAGAGACAGCACTACTCCACTACAGTTACTCCATAGATAATACTACGTAAAGATTAACGAAAAGTTATGTTTTGTTTTACTATTACCAAACAAAGTTTCTTTCTTTCCTTTGAAGTATGGCATAACTTACCGAATGTGGCCCCTCAGTAGCCCTATGCGGGCGTGGAGTGGGCTGACTCGGCCGTGTTCGTCGTTTCGCCCCACTGACGCGCTTGCGGCGGGTCGGCGTGGGCCGAGCTGGAATCTCCTTGGGCTTCGGCGTGTGGCCCGTCATGAGCATGAGCGCGGCCTGCTTCGTGTGATCTATGGACCAGGATATCGCGCGTTTGAGTCGTTGGTATAAGGTGTACAACATGATGATTGATGAGTAAGTTTACTTCTGTGTATAGATTTTATCTAGTATATTAAATTATATACATCACTAAATTTGAATCTATTGAACTGATGTAATTTACAGAACTGGCATATAAAACTTTTTGTTTTATTTTTATTTTATATTAATATCTTGGCATGTATATATTGGAACTCCAAATATTTTTTAAGTATACACGCCTATATATAAAGTTCTAAATGAACTACACTGCACTAAGATTAATAATTAGATCGAATTAAAAAAAGTAATAATATTTTAAAAAAATGATACGTAAATGTCTGTCTTCAGCAGCACATCAAATAGTTATGATCCTTATGTAAAAGTTTTAATTAGTTGATTACACAACACTGAATTACACAACAAAATTCTAAAGCAATTTAAGAATGAAGTCATATCAATTGCATTTTGCATAGTTATCTTAATGTCGATATTAAATGTATGTAAGTATATAATCACATGAAGGTTTTTAACCTTGCGATTATACTTACTCGGGTTACAAGAATCTAGTTTAAGATGATTTTTTACTGAGAATGAAGAAGTAATACAGATTTGTTTTTATATATTTTTAGTTTTGTTTTTGGGCAGGTTAGTTTTAAAGTTAAAATTATAAGTATTACAAAGACTTGTTTGTTTGTATGTTTGTTTGCGTTAAATAGGCTCCGAAACTACTGCCTACTGGACCGATTTTGATGAAATTTGGCACAGATATAAAGTAGTCCACGGGGTCGCGCGTCTAAATGCACGGTTTCTGCGGGTATTCTTTTTGTGCGTCGTCGTGTCGTAAGCAACATCTAGTATAAAAAAAATTGTGGTAACTAATTTCATGTATGTGTATGACGTATGTAAAACAACATAATTGGGACTGATTAAAATGATCAGGTACTAGATGTTGCTCGCGACTTCTTGCGCTTAAAAGGAAATTCCGCTCGAACCCCAACTTCTATATCTGTGCTAAATTTCGTCAAAATCGGACCAGTACTTTCGGAGCCTATTCAATGCAAACAAACAAACATTGCAGACGAAGAAACTAATCTTTCTACTTTATATGTTGTGGGGATATGGTGGCAAGCCCCAAAGGGAGATCTCCGACCGAGCGAGGTGCTATGCTCGGTCAGGCCGAAGCCCACTTGTATGCAATTCAGATGTCGTATATATAGTGCCGATCTCAGAAAACTTCGATAGCGCAATTCAGGATCGTGGCGCTTATTGGTCCGCCACAATGTAATTATTAGTATAGAAGTATATATTCCACTGAACGCTTAATAAAGTTTGGTTTTAATTTTTCTTAAGATTTAAGAATCACCAACGCCCAACGGGTCATGTGACTAGCACGGCGCACCCCAGCGACGCGCGATGCCTTGATCGAGCCGCCTTCACCACAATATAAATAATGTACAGTACTCAGCCATGTCCTTGAAATTTTTACTTACGATTGAGCGTTGCCGAGTGGAGCGCTAGGACTGATACATCAACAAAGAAGGTGTTGACAGTATGCAAGCGTCGCGGCACAACTAACTGAAACTCGTTAGTCAGCGCGGAGGCGTGGCGCGCGGCGTAACACTCCATGCTTCTGCTATTTGAGGTTCCGGCCGTGTAAATGACCCGTATGTGTGCGTGCGCGCATTCGGGCGGTCTGGTGTAAAGATGGTCTGTACATTATTTATATTGCGCCGTCACTCACCGACGCCCGGCGGGTCGTGTATCTTGAGCGGGGTGCGGCGCGGCGCGCGGCGAGACTCGCACCACAGCGACGCCTTGGTCGCCGAGTCGCCGCCACCGAGTGACGCCCAGCGCCTGATAACAATGAACTTAACATTATTACCCTGATTATTATTATTTTTACTTATGGAATATTAATACTTGGAAAAATCAAACGGTTCGCTTGCTTGCTTCGCTTAGAAAGCAGTTACTACCGCCCATGCACAGCTCCACAATACTAAAAGAGTTACCTTCGAGGTCTTCGAGAGTAGGTACCTTCCCTTTAGCTTGCGATATCCTAACTTATTTGATGAGACACAAGCAAGCAAGTGTTATTCTGTGCAGGTTTTTGTTTGTAAGCAAATTTGTTGTCTTGACAAGACAACAAATTGAACAAGAGAAGGACAAGAGAAAAACTAACCATACTAACACTCAGTATAAGCAATCAACTAACTGCTAACACAACTGACAACTACAAATCTTAATGTAATCGTTGATATTCACTGTATTCAATTGGTCACTTGCCCACAGATTACTAAATAGTTACTATGTAAACTTGACTGTCAAATATTTATAGGTGCGTTCAGTTTACCTGTTTGGTTATTTATTTAAACCAGTTCGTAGTTAGGACAGAACAACGTGTGTCGCGACAGCTAGTGAGAGAACAATATTATCCTCACCTTTTAGGTTGCTCCTCTATGTCTACAGTATCGTCAAGACGCAATGACCTTGTTCTTTTCCCTTTAGTCGCTGACTTGTTTATTGAATCTATAAACAAAATATTCACTTTTAACATGATAATGAAAGTTATCAATGACATAAAAAATATTAAAAAAAAGAAAGTGTAGTACTCACCAATTTGGTTGTTTGTGTCTTTCCCCCATGGCTGCACAATTGCAACCTGCTTACCACTGCTAGAAGCTGCAAATAAAGTTAAATTTAAAAAATAATAAAATAAAAACAAGCCAAGCGCAAGTCGGACTAGCGCACAAAGGGTTCTTACAAGGCAATTTATTTTATTGTTTTTAATATTTGTTGTCATAGCTGCAAGGGACCGTCCACATATCTTTAATGTGTTTAACAATCTATACTTTGCTGGATAAAAAAAAAAAACATTTAATTCATAGTTTGACAACCTCAGTGGCTCAGTGGTTAAGTGCATTGGTGCTCAAGCCGGGGGTCGCGGGTTAGAATCCCGCCGAAGGAACAAAAACTTATTTGTGTTCCTGGGTCATGGATTTGTATTAAATATGTGTATAATATAATAAAATCTTAATTATAATATGTATCATATAAAATACAAGTATTAATTAATATTATACTTCCTGTTGTCTGGTCCCCGAGTACTTAGCACAGGGCCAGATTGACATGGTGTAAAGCGTCCATAGATATTATAGTTTGAACTGACATGAAATCTAAAATAATATTGTTTTGGTGGTACAGCATTTATCAAAAGGTGGCTGTAGATAACTGTCAACAATTTTGTATATTGTATGTTATTCCTATGCACCATCTATAGCACCAGCATTTATGAAATACCCACAACGCTCTTGCAACTGGTATAGTAGATACTCACATGACGCGTCGCCGCTGCGCCAGTCTCGCGCCGGCATGGAGGCCCGCAGCGGTGGCACGAGCTCCGGTTTTCCCGAGCCCGTGGTGACACGTCGACGTGCGCTTCGCTTTCCTGTAGAGCGCCGCGCCAGCGCTGTAAAGTAAGTTAAGATCACATTGTAGATACTTTACCACAGTCCACCGTCAGAAGGCATGGAAAGTTAAGGTTTAACAATTTGGTAAGTACATGCTAATTGCAATGATGTGTTTTTGTATATATGGCTAATTTTAAGTATGTACTGAACGCATTTTCGAAAATATTTCTTATATTCCTGCGTCACACTTACCAAGTCTGTTACAACCTTATATTTGTTTGATTATAAAGTAATTGATAATTACCAGGCATGGCAACCATCTGTGTTACTCGTTTTTGCGACGGATCATTGTATTCCCAACGCAGCCGGCGCCCGCCAACCGATATCTCATCACCATGACGTAGAGCCGCCACACTGACTACTGTTCCGTTGACTAATGTTGGATCTGTCCCCACAGCGTGCACCACACACTGTAATAAAATTAGTCATTCAAATACAGGGTTACCTTTTAAGTCGACCTAGATCCTTTATGGGGCTGTAGTTTAGATCATTTCTAATTGATTTGACTATGAAATACCATATCCTAAACCCAACGGTTTTCAAGACAATCTAATTTTAAGTATTTTTTAAAAAAAGGACATTTTTTGTCTTTTGTTGTATCTCTTTTTTGTAATTTGAGCCTCTGGTATGTTCGTTTATACGTTTCTTTTATAAGATGGATTGCTCTATCCATTTTAACTTCAAAAATCTGTTTGCAGAATAAAATAAGTTGTGGAAGATGATGAATAGTGAGATATGAAACAAAAAAAATATTAAAACTAGTTTTTCTTTCTGGAATATGACAAAAAAAATCTATAGAAGTTAGATTGCAGATATTCTTAAAAACATCTCCATTTCGTCAGCTTTCCAAAAAGGTATAACAGTATTGGGTAATAGCAGTCTTCATTAAAATAAAACTCACATGATAGGCCCCCGGGCATTTTAACCAAATTATTAGTTATCCATAGAAAATGAAACAAAACCATGTAAATAGTAAAATGTTTATTAAAAGATTGTTTACAACTCGTGTTCTACATGTGCGATCACTAATTGATTTAATTAGAAATGATCTAAACTACAGCCCCATAAAGGATTTAGGTCGACTTAAAAGGTAACCCTGTATACAAGGAAAAAAAAAATTTAAAAAAATTGACAAATAATGCTTTCTAATTTTACTATGCATATGCTGAAATTTTATGCTGAAATTTATTTGAATTAAGTTCTTCATAATAGGTTAATAACCTAAAACACTATTAAATTGTGATTATTCACATTAACCTTAAAATAAAGATTCGTTCTCACTTTTCTGTTATAAGGTAGATCACAACAAAAAATTATTATAAAGAAAAACAGACCCATAAAAATTATTTGCAGAACAAATAGATACAATATGAATTAATTTCTCTGTAATAATGGATGAGCACATTATGAATACCTGGTTAGTGTGAACAGAGACAGTGGCATGATGCGCACTGACAGTCGGTAGCATGAACCGAATGTCACAGATGGGATCGCTTCCGAGAGTAGCCAGACCTTCCTTCAGGGGATAATACTTCACATCCCGCCCCTGGCGGTCCAACACCACCAGCCGACCACCCGACATTTCTATAATTATTTATGTACATACAAGTCAGATGGCAGAGCACACATTTTGTATTTAATGGCCCTTCTCTTAGACCAATGCACCGCATCTGACTATACCCATTATTTTATGGATTAATGGACATAAAGTGTGAATGAAACAGTAAGCAAGTGCATTTTAAATTGTAACTATTACCCATTTTTATCCACCTTCACCCAAAACCATTTGCTTTAAAGAAAATGAAGAGAATTAATGAAAAAAAATATATTACAAAATTTTATTTCTCAATAGAATAAAATCAATTGAATTATTTAATAAAAGAAACAGTAGGAATATTAACGCAATAAGAAAACAAAATGTTCGTAATATTGTATCATGTATGTCAGTAGGTACGAAATACTCTAGCACAAAAAGCTTGCAATAATAATTTGATTTTTGTATTGTCAGAAAGTGACAGTTCCAAATGTTTACGGCTTTCCCGCCTTTTATGAAAAAAAGAATCTAATTAATTTATGATTCTAATAGCATCAATAGCAGCATAAATTTGTTTTCAAAATTAATTATTATAAGCAACTACATAACTAGATATTTCCAATTTCTGTCACGATTACCATAAAAAATTGTGATATTTAAGTTTTAGGGACGCTAAAGATGCGTCGCATTATGATTGAAGAAACTTACTCAGTCAGGGAGATTCTGCGGCGTAAGAACAAATTTCATAATACACTTGTAAAATCCCTATTTAATATATTGATTTACATAAATCAATGTGCGAAATGTGCGAAAAAGGTATTTTTAGAACACAATATCAACACAGAAGACACGCTAATCACAATACTCTTGACACCTAACCACAATTGATTGACAATCCACAAATTAAAAAATGGCGTCGCGCCGTGCATCATATCATATATTTATGGAAATAGCCTATAAATGATATATTTTTTTTAATTTATTCATGACCATGGATACAAAGTCCTTCAGTCGGATACATTTTGAGGTTTGACATATATGACATTATTAACTGAAGTAGGAGAAGTATTTCATTTTACAAAATGACATTAAATATAACCTATAAATTACACAATGTGTTTATCTAAACCAAAGATCTAAACCTTTCCAACAGTATTGACAATATATTTAAAAATGGGAACAAAATAAACAGAATTTTTTAATAATCCTTCAATGTGGCGGGGGACACTTAGTGAGTTTTCTTCTGCTATGCCACTAATCGCATTGTCTAACAACAACCTTTGTATGGCAAACGTTGGACACTCAAACATCAGATGATTAATGTTCTCGTCATCTCCAAAACAATGTCTACATCTACTATCTTCCAAAATATTCATTCTGTGGATATGCGCCGCAACTAGGCAATGGCCTGATCGCAAGCGGTTGATGCAAACTATGAACTTCCTGTTAACGTACTCCAATCTATAGTACCATGGTGTTGTTGGTAAGTCCCTTTGAATATCCGCGTACCATCTTCCCTTTTCAGCTGCGACAGTCTTCCAATATTCTGTCCATAACATTTTTTTTGAAGATTTAAATTTTTGATAGAAGTCGGTAAAAGGCACTTTAAAACTGTCTAGAAGATCCACATCATGGTCTCTACGGGTGACCTGGTCTACTACTTCATTTCCCAGTATGCCACTGTGGGAGGAAACCCATACAAATTCTATTTTCTTTTCTATCAGCTTTGATAACATATATCTTATTCTAAACACAATATAATTTTGTTTATAGGAAAAAGTATTATTACATATAGAACATAGAACACTTTTAGAATCACTTATAATTAAAATATTTACATTATTTACATTGGTATGTATATAAGTTAAAGCAGCTAATACTGCCCAAGCCTCTGCTGTAAAAATACTGCAATTATATGGGATTTTAAAACATTTACTTACTTTCATTTGTGGGTCATAGTAGGCAGCTTTAACATGCTCGCTTTTGGAACAATCAGTATATAATGTGTAAAAATCCCTTTTATGTTGTAAAAATTGTAAAAAGTCAAACTTATTTGTAACAGAATTTAAATGACACTTAACATCAATATAGTTAAGAATAGTTTCATATGGGTATTGGTAAATTGGCCACTTTTTACTAGTATACATATTTTTGGTAAGATTTTTTGTTGATAACATTAATATTGATATTTCAGGTAAGGAAGCAGAAATGAGGTTATTAGGTTGATGTTGGATGTTGCAGCTGACTGTACAATTTCTGTAGAATGTAAAATTTTATCAACGATAAAATTATCATCACAAGACAATTCCTTAAGACAAAATCTCTCAGCCAGTTGTAGGCGGCGCAAGGACAGTGGAGGTATGCAATTTTCAACTTCCATGGACACAATAGGAGTGGTGCGCATGGCTACACTTATAATTCTCAAACCCATATTCTGTATAACATCCAATTTTCTTAGTAATGTTGTGTTTGCATTCATGTAAGCTAACGAACTATAATCAAAATGACTTCTGACTACGCTACTTACGACTGTATAACATGTTAAGAGTTTTTGGGTCAGAGCCCCAAAATGTTCCTGCTAAACTTCTCATTATATTTATGCTCTTCATGGCATTCTGACATATGTAATTTATGTGTTTATCAAATTTAAGTTTATGGTCTATTATAACCCCTAAAAATTTGTGATGATTCACAATAGGAATTATGTTGTTATTATAAGTTATGTTAACAGGCTCTATGGATTGATCTTTACTAAATATTAACACTGAACTTTTCTCTGTACTGATTTCTAATTTTAAAATATTATTATAATGTTGTAATTGATGTAATTCACTGTTTATATGATTGACTGCCGTATTTAAGTTTTGATTTACACTATACAAAAGCAAGTCATCGGCGAATTGCAAAATCTTTACTCCAGGTATATTTACAAAATTATGGATTTGAGATGTATAAAAGTTGTACAATAACGGCGAGAGTGTAGCACCTTGCATTGTGCCTTTATTGGCCTGTTTGGGCCCATATAATTTATTATTATATCTAACATAAGCTGTTCTATTATTTAAAAAATTTAAAATCCATTTTAAAGTTTTCATCGGAAATCCCATTTCTTGTAAAACCTTAATTAATGGTTCAATGTTTACATTATCAAAGGCACCTTTTACATCTAAAAATACACTTATAACATTACAGTGACTAAGTTTTGCCTTTTTTAAATCGTGTATAAAGGATACAAAGCTTCCAGAACAGCTTTTGCCTCTTCTGAATCCGAATTGAATATCTGGTAACTTTTGTTGTGATTCAGCAAAATAATCTAACTGCAGTTTTAGCATATTCTCGAAAAGTTTACCCAAACATGATGATAGGGAAATAGGTCTACATGAGGATGGGTTATTAGCAGATTTATTTGGTTTTAAGATGGGAATGACACATTGAGTTTTCCATGACTCTGGTATAACTAAACTATTCCATAACCTATTATAAATATTTAAAAGTATTTCTAAAACATAAGGGTGTAGTTTCTTAATTAAAATGTATGGTATATTATCCAAACCTGGTGTTGTATCTTTCCTACTTTTTAGAGATATGTACAATTCGCTCAGTGTAAATGGTCTATTTATAAAGGAGTTACTATCATTTTCAATGGCATGGCTCAATATATTATTTAAATTGCTTTCATTGATCTGAGATGAATCTGATATCTTATCCAAAAAACGTGGTACCCATTCATCATTTAAAAATCTATTATGAGAAGTACCTATTCTTTTAAATCTTTTAATATATCCCCATATTCTAGAAACAGGTGTCATTCTATTAAAACTACTACACAAATCATGCCATGAGTTGACCCTTTCCTCTTTTAATATTCTTTTCTTTTGAGCGTCTATCTTTTTATAATGAAAAAAGTTATTAATGCTGGGTGTAGTTCGATAATTAACTAAAGCTTCCTTGGACTTTCGAACTGCATTGATGATGCGGTTGCATGGATGGATGCATATTCGGTTCCACCAAGGAGCTGGTTTCCTCATTGGTTTTGAAACTGTTTTCGGATTTTGTTTGGGGACTGTTACTGTTCTTAGATTATTTAAAATACTGATAAAATTATCATATAATTCGAGTGGTTTCAAATTATTACAATCTATATTTAATTGTGAAAAATAAGTTTCTGATAACTTACTATATTTAGTCCAATCTGTTTTACTATAAATATATTTTTCTTCCACAGGACGTACTTCATATATTGACGGCTTCACATTAAGGGTTAACTGAGTTGGATAGTGGTAACTGCCCATTGGATCATCATGGACACGCCATTTGCAGAGTCGAGCCAATGTGGGGCTAACAAGAGCTATATCAATTGCAGAGGGATTTCTATTTGGAACCTGAATAGTGGTGGCACTCCCATCGTTTAATATACACATGTCAAATTCATCTATAATTTTGAACAAACTGTTACCTCTATTATTATTCGAGTGACAACCAAATAATAAGTGATGTGCATTAAAATCTCCCATGATGAGGCATGGTTTAGGTGTTTCAAGTAATACCTTTTTTAATTTTTTTGTATCAAACCTGTTATTAGGTGGACAATATACACAAAGAATGTATATTGTTCCCATCGAAGTTTCTATGGATATACAAAGATTTTGAATTGTTTCATAAAAACTTGTATTTATAATGTTATATTTCAAGTTTTGTTTAATTAATATACCTACACCGTTATGTGAATTAACTGAATCCTTACGTATAAAATTGTATGGTGTAAAATCTGGAATTAAACTTGAGCTCCTAAGCCATGTCTTATTCAACAAACATATGTCTATATTATGTTCACAAAGAAATGTTTTTAATAAGGCTCTCTTATTCTGCAAGCTTTGTTTATTAAACTGTGTTATATTAAGATATGTATCCATTAATTGATTAAATTAGCTAATAATATATCTTTAATTCTTTTATTTGTTACTGGACTATTGCTATTGTCATTTCCGAGGGTTACAAGAGACTTTACTGAAGCATTCAATATAATATCATTGTTTATGATTTGTTCTACATTAAAAGTTGTTTTGGTATTACTAATAGGTGGTACATTAACTAGTCGTGAAATAGTTGGAAAAGATTTGGGGTCAGTGAGCAATGGGACACTACTCACCACAGTGGCATAACTACGGTTGAAATTCTCATATTTTTTCCTCTTTTCTTGCGTTTTCTCCTGCTTCACTGGACAGTCCCTCGAGATGGCCAAGTGATTACCGCTACAATTAATGCATACAATTTCTTCTACGTCACATTCTTTGTAGGAATGGCGTCCAGCGCATGAGGAGCACGTTTGCTCTCCACGACAAACTTTTGCAGAATGGTTGAATTTAAGGCATTTGAAACATTGTAGTAATGGTGGTATGTATAAATGTACAGGATACCTAAACATTTGTATATAGGCATGTTGAGGCAAAATTGTACCAGCAAAAGTAACTGCTATTGTACCCAACGGTGTAAGTTTTCCTTCAACTTTCTTAAAAAATCTTTTAATTGAAATAACTTCTGTGTCACATGTAATATTTTTGTATATAACTTCATTTGAGAGATCTTTTGGTACATATTTAATAACTCCTGTAATCTCCGACTGGTGGGCCGGTACAAAAGCTTTTAGTTTATTTCTAATAAGGAAATGGTCCATTTTCAAAAAACAATTAGCTGGCGCAGGCTTCTTAAAAGTTACACCAACTTTATAATATGCATTCACTCGATGTACTCCTACTATACCCTTTACATTTTCTGTAAATAATTTTGTTAAAGTAATGGGATTTTTGTTTCCCAATTTTTCATTATTCATCGATTCCACATATACGACACAATCTCCACTATAATTTTCTGGGAATTGTCTTTTGTAATTAGTTTTTGTGAACATTCTGGAGTCCACCGTACTTTCCTCCAATTTTCTTTTTTTGGAAGTATCTCCAGGGGGCGGACCCCCGTCGCTATCTTCGCTCATTTTTATTTTATTATATTTAATTCAATTAAAAACTACTATTTACAACAATGTTACAGTAATATAAACTAGAAAATTATATTTTACAAAACAGTGAAAAATTTAAACACCCGCTCTTTTCGACTTCCCGCCAAAAGTCTGTACTTTATCTAAGGCCCCAGTAGGAGCATCATTTCGTATTTAAAATGTTTAAAGTATTAATTGGTCAATACAGAAAAGAAGTGTCAAGTGTCGAGCTGTGAGGGTTTTCCGGGGAGTTCAATGGGTGACGTAGTGGATTTTGTATTTTTTTATAAATTTGTGTTATTTCGGTTATTAATGTGTAATATTGTTAGAATATTAACCATTAAATATTCGTTAACGTGCAAAAGTGTGGGCAAGTGGTACAACTTCCAAAAACGTGCTATTTTGTGTTTCCCGCCAAAACTCCCTAGGAACTTTCAGTAAAGCTTCTACCACTTTACTGAATCGACTGATATGACTCATGGACTGTACTGACTATTTATTTGGACTTTGACTAGACTTTAGACTTGTCGATATAGGAATACAGTGTTGAAAATTGAAACGAAAGTTCTATTTCCCGCCTTTTTCACTTGACACTGGCAAATGATTTTAAGATCAGCCGACGCCATATATATAAAAAATAAAAAAAACTGTCGAGCTGTCATATATTACATTGATATTTGACTCGGCACGTGTGTGTTCGATTTTCAGCTCTATTGTATTAGCGCAGAGATTTTCAATGCTCAGAACTTTCTACGGCCTTCCGCATTCCGGGTCATTCGAGAACTACAATTATTTTTTTGAAAGGTGACAGTTGCGTGTGGAACAACAATAAGTTGTGGTTCTATAATTAATCCGAGGAAACAAGAGTAAAAACAGACGAATGCTAAAGAAAACATGAACCAAATTAATGCAAATTTCGTTAATTCCGAATGTCTGGAACACAGTTAAAGACATAAAGACGTGTTTAGTTCTTTGGTTCTTCGTCTTCCACTTTCCAGTTCCTTAATCATCATAGTTGTTATTAACTTATTATCAGAGTAGAGGTGCGCAAAATGTGTCACAAAAACATAGACGTATATATTAGAGACGAGGCATGTTTAGGCAAAAAGTGTCTCCAGTTAAATGGCCCCACGTATGAGATTATTGGGGCCATTTTGATATTTGAAGTATGGTGAAAACCAAGATGGCTATACCACACATAAAAGTTGCTTTATTTACCATATTTCCTACTTACCGATTACAATAATAAAATTTCATTCTATACATAATAAGTTATTTATTTATTATTGTAAAAATTAAATAATATGAAATCATTCTTAAAGAAAAAATTACTGGTGAAAAAGTAAGTATTATAATTTATAGAATATCTATAGGTTCCACTGTATGTAATGTATGACCTCATATTGATGACGTCACGCGAGCAGCGCTCCGAGCTCCGGCCTGGAGAGTATATTAAACAGTCGCTGTAGGTACAAAAATATATGATCAGCAAATGTTTCAATACATGCATCAACGCCACTTGTGTAAACAAGAGTGTAGGTACCCATACTACGAAAAATGCGAGTATTTTTTCATTACACACAAAAAAATAATATAACATTGATTTGAAACCTAAAAACCTACAAAAAAATACTTACGTAGTTTTGCCGAGGAATTGTAAAATGGAATGGAAAGGAAATGGTGTTAAAAATTGAAACGAAAATAATATTTCCCGCCTTTTTGACTTGACACTGGTAAATGGTTTTAACCCTTTTTTTTTATATTTAAACAAAAAAATACTAACCTATTTTTTTCCATATCAAAATTTTTTCTCAATAAACGAAAATTATTATCTATGTTACAACTTTCAGTACTAGTACCTACTTATCATCTATCAGCAAGGTTGCCAACCGTACGAGGTTCCTCGTACAAATACGAGATTTGTGGTCTTCCGTACGAGGTACGAGGACACTATCAGCCTCGTACAATTATGTACGAGATTTTGACAAACATATTGCCATCTATCAAAACTTGTAGGAACTACTTATACCAAAAATGTCAAAGCCGCATTTGCGCGATGATTGTCTATGGTTAGCTATCCCGTCAACCCCCGGAAATCCCTGAGAAATAAAACATTTCGTTTTTCGCATTAGTCGTCTCTATCACACATAGAGCAAATGTCTATTTCCTCTGTTCCTTACGTGTAGAGTGTTGCTTGCCTTATTTAGTTGTACGACGTAAGTACGTGTAGCTAATTGGAGTTTTTGTAAAAAAGAAGTTTTAATTGTTAAATAGTCTTTTCTTCGCATAAAAGTATAATTATAAGTGATAACGACGAAGACAGTGACCGTTCGCCTACTTTCGACTCCGCCTAAAAAATACCCAAAAAAGGCGGATGGACAAGAAAAAAGGAAGGTAATACGTCATCTCCGCATCGCTCACAAAATTTTAGACAGCAGTGCTTAAAGGATCCGGCTTTTAAGGACTGGCTTTTGCCAGACACCAATGATTTAACAAAAGCTAAGTGTGCTTTTTGCCCAGGAAAATTAATGGTAGCTGAAATATCTAATTTGAAAACTCATGCCTCTACGAAGAAACACCTTGGTAACAAACCTGGATCTAGTGGAAAAACTCAAACATTAACAGCGCTTGGATTCCAGAGAGGTGTAACTCAACCAAATAAAGAAAAAGCTCGTGCAGAAATTAAACTTGCTGCTTTTTTTGCGGAGCATAATATTGCATTCTCGGTTGCTGACCATTTGACAGACTTATTAAAAGAATTTGTGAAAGATTCTAAATTAATCAAAGAAATTGAACTTAAACGAACCGAAGTAACAGGAGTGGTAAAGAACGTTCTTGGAGAAGGTCATAAAGCAGATTTAGCCCAAAAACTACAAAAAAATCATTTTTCTGTGATGACGGACGAGACAACCGACGTTTCTACGGTCAAAACTGCTTGTGTTGTGGTGCGCTATTTTGATCAACAAGCTCAAAAGATATGTAGTGCATTTTGGGAGTTGTACAAAGTTTTTTAAGGAAACAGCCGATGCTGATGATATTCCCACAGCCAATGCCGAGAATTTATACAGAGCTCTTATCGATTCATTAACCAGCCGTAATGTTCCATTGACAAATGTGATAGGCTTTGGCTCTGATGGGTGTAATGTCATGATGGGTGATAACGACTCTGTAAAAACAAGACTAATACGTGATATATCAGGAATCATAATAATGAAGTGCGTTTGTCACTCGGCCCATTTGTGTGCAAGTGAAGCTTGTAAACAGTTGCCTGAAAGTGTAGAACAACTTGCTCGAGATATTTACAACTTTTTTAAGCATAGTGATAAACAGCTATTTGATTTTCGTAACTTCCAGTCGTTTGCTGCAGTGGAGTCCCACAAAATACTGAAACCATCACAGACAAGATGGCTTTCCTTATCAGCAGTGGTCGAAGACCATTTTTTTATAAGTCCTATCTCCCACCTTTGTAGCACTACTACTCATATGTCAAACAAAACCAGTCTTGAGTCCAATCAAATGATAAATTTTCCAATGTTTAGTTGCTTCCTCCTTTACTATTCTGTATATAATATGATATCTTACTTTTTGTTTTTATTTCATTATATGACAAAAAATATTTTTTACAGGCAGTGTGCAATCATAGATGTTTGTTTACAAACATTTATGTGGGCTTTCCTGGGTCGACACATGACCATCGAGTATTCCAGGTTTCTCCTGTCAGTAACTACTTGGGTGACGATAATAAATTTGTTGGCAACTCGCATATAATAGGCGATGCAGCCTATGTTTTGCACCCAAATTAAATGGTGCTGTACAAAGACAATGGGCACCTTACAGAACACCAAAAGGATTTTAATTTTTGTTTATCTTCTGCTCGGATGTCCATCGAAAGAGCATTTGGGCTACTGAAAGGCAGATGGCATGGAATTTTAAATTGTGTGCCTATGAAAAATATTCAATTTATACCAAAATTTATAGCAACCTGTTGCATTTTACACAATATTTGTATTTTAAATGACGACTTAATGGATACCTTATTAATATTTCAATCAAATTCCACATCATCTGTGACTTCTACAATACCAAGTCAGCAAGGTACCAACAATCAAGGTGTGAACAAAAGAAATTTAATTTGTTCGCAGTTACCTATACGAGATATTTAATATAATTAAAGATAATATTATAATTAAAAAAATTAGTTTCGAGTTTTGAGTTTTACTTTTATCACAGATAACATAAAAAATAGTTAGAGACAGCCTCTGTGGCGCAGTGATTAGCGCGTCGGCGCTCAAGCCGGGAGGTCGCGTGTTCGAACCCGCCGAGAACAAAAAGTTTTACACCATAACCATAACAAAATATTTATTGTTAATAGAAACAGTCTTACATTTATCATACACACAAGATACATTAAAGAATTAACAATAATACACTTTTATTAATGCCAGCTGACACAAATTTTAAAAACAATTACAAAATAAATTCTTAAAACCAAACACCACTAAATATTTCCAAGGAGAGAGTGCTTTTGTGTACTGCGCACACATTTGGGCACTAAAATTACCTCTGCGTAACTGGCCTGGTTTCAATGAAACTGGCTACTGTCACCGAAATCGGTGTGGGGAGTTAAATTAATAATTAATGAGACAACTTTTAAAAATAAGAATATTTTTTTATTAAAAACATTATTTGGTTTCAATTTTTGGGTTGAAATCAGTCTTTACAATTATTGCACGCACAATATACATTAAAATATTACACAACTTTTGAAAACAATTACAACATATTTTTTTTAAAACGAGACAACAATCAGTCTTGACACTTACTGTATGCACAAGATACATTAAATATATATGTTGCAGGTATTTAGTCAAACACGTTATATTATAATTTCACTAGTGAAATTTTAATTACACTGATTATTGTCAATAACGACAGATTCGTATAATTTCACGGGCTTATTTCAGTGATATTGTAATTTCACTGGATCGCAAAAGTGATATGTTAGCAACCACTAGCAGACTTCAGTCTCGACAGTGATGCTACATCCGGATCCGTATAATATTTTACATTTACTGTGTTTATTATTAATATCGATTTGGTTTCATATTTAATAAATTATTAATCAACTGATTATTATAAATTATATTGTTATAAACGTGATGGTTATGACTAATGATGTCACGTCAGAATTTAGTCATGCATTTTATATTAAATATAAATAATCAAATGTAATTAAACACATAATAATTAATATTAGTAACTGGTAAAATAAGAATTATATTTAATTGAAATCTATTTAGTTAATTTATATTTAATTGTAATACCGGATATAAAGTGTTTATTTTGACTAGCTCTAACGACCTTCAAGTAATATAAAAGGGCAGGACTCTCTGGAGCCGCCATTATTACTTCTTCAAAATTGTTGTAAGGCGGACACTGTCTGACGAATAAAAGTGTAACAGTGGAATAAGTGATTTTATTTACGCCCGTCACATCTCAGAATTGGGATAAGTGGACAAGATGTCGGGACTATACGCAGCTGGACTCGGAAAAAGGAAACGGACAGGGCAGGTCAGTGATGATTTTTTTTCTGTCGACTCCACGCCAAGCCTTACGCCCACCAAGAGAAAGACATGCCGCGTGACTCATGCCGATGCTGAAATTATACCAAAATTCCGACCAGAAGATGGCTCAAGTAGTATTACCAGTTGGCTGCACAAAATCGACCAGCTTGGTGATATTTACGGGTGGGATGCAATTCAGAGACAATTTATTATGCAGCTTCGTCTACGAGGCTCAGCCAGACGATGGTAGGTTGAGCTTGATGATTATAGTTTAGATTGGGATGCATGGAAACGAGCCCTAGAGATTGCTTTTCCTCGTTCGGTCGACTTCGTAGACAAGTTGAGCACTATGTTAGCTAGAAATAAAGAAGACACCGAATCAATGACTCGTTATTATCATGACAAATTCTCTCTACTCAGAAAGTGTAATATAACTGGTGAAGATGCAATTTCATGCATAATAAAAAGACTACCGTTAGAATTGCGTGCTAACGCTAAAGCTTATCAGTGCCAGACGCCAGAAATGTTATATTTTGGATTTCTTTCCTCGTTAGAAAATTATAAGAGAGATAACAATTCCTCATCTTTAACTTCTCGGAAATCATCATGGCGGAGGGGTACCTTTGAAGAAAACCCTACAACAGCTCTACATCCCGGGATAAAACGGTGCTACATCTGTCGTCGCACCGGGCACGAGGCACGTGTTTGTCGATCTCAACAACGATGTAACATCTGCCAACGTAACGGTCACACTTAAGCAAGCTGTTGGTCGGCCGCACACCCTGGAACTTCGCAACAACAGGGGCAGCCAACTCTGGTAAGTTTACTGATGCTTAATTTAAATGATAAGTTTTTGAGCATTTACAAACGCCTCGCATTTATTGGTTCCTCGAGTGTCATTGTTTACATTGATACGGGCAGTAAATTAAATGTTTTAAGTTTAATGAAAGCAAAAGAACTAGATCTTGAAATAAAATCGGATATAATAATGAAGGGGTTTGGAGGTGCTCATACTCAGTCACTAGGCAGGTCACATATTAAAGTATATATAGATAATTTGTATCTAAATGGAGACGTTGAAATAACTAATTGTAATATGTGTGATATAGAATTAATAATTGGGCAGGCCATGATTAATCAAATTGGTGTTAGTCTTGTTACTACGTCGAACTCTGCTAGATTTGTAGAAACTCATTATACCTGTGATATTCTTAGTGACATTAGACTAAGTCATTCAGATTTCAATTCTAAACACAATGTGTACCTAATTTAACTTAGGTGAAGAGCCTTTAAACTTTTCGGCTCATAGGCTAATAGCGCGTGCAAACCTGGTAACCACTATATCCGATAAAATCCATAATGTTATGACTGTAGATTGTTCTGGTCAGATTAATAAATCTAATTTAACAGACTTAGAGATAGATGTGGGCGATTTAAAAAAGGATGACCTTGTTAAATTAATGTCATTGATAAATAAGTACGGCAACCTTTTCGCTAAGAATTCTAAAGACTTGGGCTGTACCGATCTTATGGAAATGCATATTCGGACGACGACAGATAGGTCTGTTCATTCTAAACCATACAGATTATCTATTAAGGAAAATGAAATTATGTCCAAGGTACAGGATTTAATTGACGCGGGCATAGTACGCGAGTCGATGTCGGAATATGCAAGTCCAGTGGTGTTGGTCAAAAAGAAAGATGGGGACTACAGACTTTGTATAGACTATAGGGCACTAAATGCCCAGACCGTTAAGGACCGTTATCCCTTACCACACATAGAAGACCAAGTTTCCAAATTAGCAGGGAAACGCTATTTTACAACACTAGATTTGGCTCAAGGCTACTACCAATTAAAAATTTCGGAAGACTCTATTTATAAAACTGCATTTGTAACTCCTTCCGGACAGTACGAGTTTCTTAAAATGCCGTTCGGTTTAGCTAATGCGCCCGCAGTTTTTTCTCGATTAATACGACTTGCTCTTAATGACGTCACGAATGATGTAAGTACATATTTAGACGATGTAATGTTACCAACAGTAAGTGTAGAGGCTGGATTAAGGTTATTAGGGCGCGTTTTTGAACTCTTAGAAAAAGCAAAATTAAATTTAAATTAAAAAAAATGTTCTTTCCTAAAAACAAGCGTTAATTATTTAGGTCACGAAATTTCTGCTGGTACAATCCGTAATGGTCCAAGTAAGATTAACTGCGTAACAAAATATCCACGACCTAAAAATGTACATGAGATAAGACAGTTTATCGGATTAACTTCTTATTTTAGAAAATTTATTCGCGGTTTTGCTGAAATAGCATTTCCATTAACTAAACTCACAAAAAAGAACGTAGAATGGTTTTGGGGATCTGAACAAGAAAGCGCATTTCAAACATTAAAAATTAGATTGACTGAGAGACCCGTCCTTGCTATTTACGATAGCAAAGCAATTACGGAGTTACATACTGACGCGAGCAAGTTAGGTTTAGGTGGTATACTAATGCAGTACCAGATAGAAGGGCTATTAAGCCCATTGCATATTTTAGTAGGGTTACGTCGAAGGAGGAACAATTTTACCACAGTTATGAACTCGAAACCCTGGCTGTAGTAGAATCATTAAAACGTTTTAGAATTTACCTAACTGGAATTCAAGTAAAAGTCGTGACTGATTGTGCTGCTTTACGTACTACATTAGTAAAGAAAGACCTAGTACCGCGGATAGCTAGATGGTGGCTTACCATCCAGGATTTTGATCTACAAATAGAATACAGGCCAGGGGAAAGAATGAGACCCGTAGATGCGCTTAGTAGGAACCCCAATACTGAATATATATTGCAAATCGATGAATCCGATTGGTTAGTTACACTACAACTGCAAGATGATAATATCCAGCATATACTAAAGCAATTGCATGAATGTAGTCCTAATCCTGATTTAACAAAAAATTATGTAGCCAAAGATAATAAACTATACAGAAAGACGGTATATGGTGACCGTCTTGTTATTCCAAAATTGGCAAAATACGGCCTCTTATTAAAGTACCATGATCAAATAGGGCACCCGGGTTTTGAAAGATGTGAAAAAATCGTAAAATCACAATTCTGGTTTCCTAAGATGACGCGTTTCATTAGGAAATATATTAAATCATGCTTACAGTGTGCCTACGGTAAATCTGAGTATGGTAAGAAACGGGGAGAATTATTCCCGATAGAAAAGAAAAATATACCAATGCATACTTTGCACGCTGACCACTTGGGTCCTTTTGTTAAGACAAGAAAGGGTAATACTTACGTGCTCGTTATTATAGATTCTTTTACAAAATTCGTTTTTGTAAAAGCGATTAGAAATTGTAGCTCTGTGGAGACAATAAAAAATTTAAAGGAGATCCTTAACGTTTTTGGCCGCCCTAATAGAATCATTACAGATAGAGGTAAAGCATTCACTAGTCGTTATTTTAAAGAATTTGCGCAAGAATTTCAATTTAGGCACATACTTAATGCTATAGCAAGTCCTAGGTCTAATGGTCAAGTGGAGCGCATAAATAGAACTATTTTAGATGGCTTAAATACTATGTCTGATAGTGAAAACACGTGGGATGATAAACTTTTAGACATTGTGTGGGGAATAAATAATACTCCGAATTCTAGTACCACATTTTGCCCATTCCAATTAATGTTCGGTCACGAAAACTCTAGGTAACCAGCTTATCCCTTAGATCAATTAAATGACGTTGCATCCCGAGAAGATGCTTTAAATAACAGACGGCAAACAGCAAAATTACATATTGATAGAAATATGACAATTATGAAGAAACGGTTCGACCAATCCCGTAAAAGATGTATAAAGTTCGCAGTAGGACAATTAGTACTATGGAAAGGTGGAGCTAGTAGGGATGTACACTCGAAAGTTTCACAAAAATTGAAGAGCCCTTACACCGGTCCATATAAAATAATTAAAGCGGAACCTAATATTGATCGCTATACAATTTGTAGTGTTAAAGGAATGAAAGGTTATAAAAAATTTGATGCAGTTGTTAGAGGCGAAACATTAAGGCCTTACAAATCTATTATGTCTGATGATGATAGCTCTTCTGCTAGTGATAAAGACGTAGATCGTGACGATCTTATAGATTTACTCGAAAGCTAGGTGCGAAGTATGTAATGAATTATTATTTATAAATTTTAGTAATTTTGTACAACCTATACTTGCCAACTTTTTGTTTATTTTTTTTTTAACTATTTTTACTAAATAAATAATATTGATTAAATAAATATGAAATAATATATATATTCTTTATGAGCTATGCTGAAAAATAAAATTAATTAAAATAATTAATGTGTTGCATATCGTAAAATCCCTATCATCTTAATAATATTGTAAGTTGAATAGCCCGTGAAATAAGTATAAGTATTACGCCGCATATTACGTCTAGGTGACCTACGTATATATGTAATTTAACAAGGATGATATTATGAGGAGGCTGACTCCACATATTATTACCATTAAAGTTATGACCTACTTGACGAATTTATCACCATACTTATTACCATGGATATACTGTTCTGTTGTCTTTCTTTTTTTAGGTAACAAATGGTGGAGAAAACCGTGGGACATGGTCGCTGCAGGATGGCCGAGTGTTAGCAACCACTAGCAGACTTCAGTCTCGACAGTGATGCTACATCCGGATCCGTATAATATTTTACATTTACTATGTTTATTATTAATATCGATTTGGTTTCATATTTAATAAATTATTAATCAACTGATTATTATAAATTATATTGTTATAAACGTGATGGTTATGACTAATGACGTCACGTCAGAATTTAGTCATGCATTTTATATTAAATATAAATAATCAAATGTAATTAAACACATAATAATTAATATTAGTAACTGGTAAAATAAGAATTATATTTAATTGAAATCTATTTAATTAATTTATATTTAATTGTAATACCGGATATAGTGTTTATTTTGACTAGCTCTAACGACCTTCAAGTAATATAAAAGGGCAGGACTCTCTGGAGCCGCCACAATTCTGCTCTCGGACACCGTCCGATGAACAGCTCCGCTCGCTCCGATCGTTCCGTCGTTTCCGCATTATTGCGCTCTCGCGTGTGTGTGTACCACTGAAGAAAGAAGTCGGAAGAAAGAAGACTCAAGAGTCAAGCCTCAAGAGTCAAGACAGCAAGAAAGAAGAGTACAAGGCGCCACCCAACCGCCTTTGCCGCCCGACCCGTGCCGTACCGTACAAAAAAATTGTCCCGCAATTTGCAATTAAAATTTTTGCAAGTTTGTGTAAAACCTGTATGACGAAGAAGAGTTTTCCTAAATCGGGTGTAGTTATCCGTCCATTGGTGACAAAAGATTTTAACAAGAGAGGGCAAATGGACCACATTGACCTCCAATCTGCGCCAGATGGTGATTTCAAATGGATTTTAAATTACCAGGACCATTTGACCAAGTTTTGTTTTCTTCGTCCTTTAAAATCCAAACATGCGCATCAAGTAGCTCTTGAATTACTGAAAATATTTCCAGAAGTAGGTTGTCCCCAAATCTTGCAAAGTGACAATGGTCGTGAGTTTACTGCAGCTATTATCAAAGAATTGTTGAGTATGTGGCCCACTTGCAAGATACTAAACGGACGACCGCGCCATCCACAAAGTCAAGGAAGCGTGGAACACTGCTACCAGGATGTTGAAAACATGTTGCGTGCGTGGATGACAGACTATAATTCTACAAATTGGTCCGTCGGGTGCTACTTTGTGCAGTTCCAAAAAAACGCATCCTTACATCGTACTATTGGTAGAACACCCTATAAAGCGTTGTTTGGAAATGAACCTATAGTTGGCTTGTCTTCCACGTATTTGCCAAACAGTATAATCCAGAAGCTAGAGAACGAAGAAGATTTAGTAAGAGTTTGTGGACATGAGGATGACGCTACGGAGAAAGGCAATGGTAATGCTGATTTTTGATCAAGTTTGTAGTTGTTCATCAATTATGACATACCCACTGTTATTTTTTAAACTCTTTTTGTAGATGCAGAGAAAAAGCTCACGGTAACTTCATATCAAGATGTCGTAGAGAAAGAGGACATTATACCTTCGGGTCAAGAAGTTCTACAATTAGGCAATGTGAATAACAATAATGAAAGTGGTGGTAAGTAATAGTTTTTTTAGTATTTCATTTTATTCATCTACGGTTTTTCAATAACAAAAAAATTTACAGTGAGAACAACAATAATGAAAGTGGTGGTAAGTTCTAGTTTTTTAGTATTTCATTTTATTCATCTAGTGTTTTTCAATAAAAAAAATTGACAATGAGAACAACAATCATGAAAGTGGTGGTAAGTTCTAGTTTTTTAGTATTTCATTTTATTCATCTAGTGTTTTTCAATAAAAAAAATTGACAATGAGAACAACAATAATGAAAGTGGTGGTAAGTTCTAGTTTTTTAGTATTTCATTTTATTTACTTAGGGTGTTTTCAAATGAAACTTTTTTGTTGGTTGGGTTTAATATTTGATGTAATATTATAAATGCAAATTGTTTTCACAGATGCTAAGATGTATTACGATATTTCGGGTCAACAAGTTATCCAGCCAGGCAATGAGAACAAAAATAATAAAAATAGTGGTAAGCTTCAATGTTTTTTATTTTATTCAGGGATTTTCAAATGAAAATTTTTTGTTGGCTTAGTTGATTAATTGATGCAAAATAATTTATGTAAATAGTTTTCACAGGTGCTAACATGAATAACGATAAACATCAGGAACAAGAAAATTATGCAGTTGACTATTCAGACTTCAGAGAATGTCGACTTGAAACAAGATCAACTTATACAAATAAACTTAACTCAAGACCAAATGCAAAGTTTGAATTCTGGTCTTATATTGGAAGGAACACTGGTTTCACCTACGAACATCGCTGAAATTCACATTACACTTGAAAACATAATGCCCTTGGCGGGTATTACTAATGAGAACAATCTTCAAGTTGAAAATCTTGAGACATCTGGCAATAATATTATTTTTCAGGGTGAGAGTTCTAATTCGATTGCTATTGTCAATGAGTGTATTCCATCATCCACTACAACAGAAGCATCCAACATTATATGTCGTATTTGTAATGAAGAAACTTCTGGGGCTCATACATGCTACCTATGCAAGAAAAATATACATGTCATATGCGGTACTTCAGACAAGGAAGAAGGTTATGGCTCTCAGATATTGTGTAATTTATGTGGAAAAGAAAAAAATATTATTGAGCAAAGAATAAAATCTCATGATAATCTGAAAAAATGACTGAGACCATCTAAAAAATTTAAAGAAATCGACATTAATTCCACTGTATTAGTTGAGGTCCCTAAAGTTGACCGTGGGCCATTAGACAGCAAGAATATTGTGGCAAAAGTCATAGAGAAGCGAAATGGTCTTTATCGTGTCTGGAGTTATTAAAGACTGGTTGCCAAGAAATGCTTTACAAATTTCCCCAGGACCAAAATTAAATGATGACATTCCCGACAAAATTTTATCATTGAGAGGTGCATCGTCTGAATCTTCACCATTCGGTGGTCAGGGATTTAAAATGTGCAACTGCAGTAAGTCTAAAGTTCAATGTAAAAGTAATAGATGTGCATGTAAAAAAAGCAACCTTTTATGCAACTCTAAGTGCCACAAAGCATCAAATTGCAAAAATAAATAATATGAAAAATTATTAAGAAATTAAGAATAATTATGTTAGTACGTGAAGCTCTCATGTGTTAAGTGAAAATGACATTTCATGTGTTTTACCAGAACTGAGTTTGACTGTACAGTTAAAGTACAAAATAGACCATTTCGGTGAATTTAATTATTGTTTTAAGAGCCATTGTCATTAAAATCATACGGGATTTTTTGTTTGAGTATTAATACCTAAGTATTGAAGTTTGGAAAAGTGCGCTATCTAATTCCCAAACATTTGCTACCTAAGATTGTACATGTTTAATGTATAAAGTATGAAAAAGTGCTCATGTACCTTACTAGTTTCCAGACATTGACTACCTAACATTATTAATGTTTAATTTGTTATTCTGTTTTTGTTATGTCATTTTAGTTACTTAATCATATATGTATGTTTAAGTAACATATTATTTAGATTATTAGAACATTTTTATTCTTTATTATTATGTTAGCTTTAGGCCATAAATTGAGGCTAGTTACCAACTTGTTATGACCAGTATTACCTACTATTATTAAAAGCTTATAATTATTCAATTTAATGATTAGTAAGTGTTATAACATGTTCAGTATATTTTGATTCCTATACTTTACAGTTTAAGTAGTAACTATAAAAAAGTTACAAATAAAATTTAAAAAGAAATAATTTTCAAAACCATGTCTTTTATTTCCTAACTCTATGCTTAATATTTGGTAACGAAAGCGGACCAATCAGCGATCGGTCTGATAATCTAACGGCTTTCTCAAACCAGTGCTATTGTCAATATATCACTGCCTTACAATTTCACTGTATCGGTCTAGTGAAATTATACTGTCACTGAAACTAGCCCGTTAAATTGTAAGTAATGCAAACGATTGACAATAAATCAGTGCAATTATAATGGCACTAGTGAAATTTCAATATCACGGCTTTTTTAATATCCCTGCAACATATATAATTAACTATTAGTTAATATCACGTGACACAACTTAAAAAAATAAATTATTAAAACCAAACAACAATCAGTCTTTGCATTTAGAGTATGCTCAAGATAAATTAAAGATTTAAGGTGACGGACGCGACGCGTCCCTACTAGTAATACCGCAATCGGCAATGGAGTTCCGCTGCCGCGTAGTTACTGCAGCCTAGTGCGGTCCTACTATTATAATTAACTATTAATTAATGTCACATGCCAAAACTTTAAAAACAGTTACAAAATAAATGTTCAAAAACAATACTTTACGTTCTCTTTGTTGAACAATCACAAAGTACGTAATATGTCTAACAGCTCCTTGTGTCTTCTTTCTCTGTTTTTTTCGTGTTCTTCCTTTTGAGCTATTTTCTTTTTCAGGAGTTCGGCTATATTGTCAAGCTTTGCTGAAATATTAACATTAATTATTATTATTATTAATAATGACAAAAACACTTAAAATTTAATAAAGCACATAATTTATATGCTATAAGTAAAGTTTAAGTGTTAGTATACTAATAACGTAAAATTGAATAAGACAATTACCATCTACTGATATCCTTTTTCTCGATGAGCTAGTTGAAGGTGCCTCTGCAGGTGGTGCAGTTGAAGAGCCAGGTGACGGAGTTAGTCTTATAATATGAGACTGTTTATCTGAAAAATCGCACAATTAAAACTAGGCCACACAGACTAGAATATTGTCTTAATTGTTTCTGATTTTTTTTCCAATGAAATCATACAGCATTAAAGTATTCCAAAAAAATGTTTACCAATAAACAGGAAAAAATACCAATAGGGTGCAATTAAACCTTTCTGCCAAATTTGGATATATTGATCCTTGTTAAAAATAAAAATACACCTATTTTTTCTTTTATAATCACTCAGTACTAAAATGTTGAGAAATAGCTTCCGAAAGTTATCCTAGAAAACACCACAAAATATGGACGCCATGCGCCGCCCCGCCCTCCCGCTTAAGCGTATTTTATTGATAACAATAATAATTTTTGTTATTATTGTATTATCGGTGTAGATGGTGGTTGATACTTAATGTGATGTTGGGTAAATAAATATTATCTCAATTTTAAACAGTAAACAACGTCATAAATCGTCGGCTCTATTCTAAAAACATCAATAAAAGGGTTTAATATTTTAACTAATTTCTAAGAATAACTTATTATTTATGACCCTGTTTACATCTTACGGCTACGTCTAAGAACACGGCAACAATAGACAATGGCTAGTAAAAAGTAATTCTTAAAAACAAAAACTTGTGTACTCTTACCTAATCCAGGATTCCCACGATCATACATTATCATAAGTTGCGAATTTTCCCTTCATACCTTAACGGGCTTAGGACCGTCAAAATGTAAAGGACGTAGGTATGTTTAGAATAAAATTAATTGATACACATCAAAAGAATGGAAAAATTACAATTTTTAATTACGAATAATAAGCACTTTAGAAATTTAAATCTAAACCACATTCTTTGCATTTAGGCGTATTTAAAAAATTCAATCAACTTATGTACAACTAATTTAAAATCAAAACAACCCACCTCTAAATCTTATTTACATAATTATTTTGTCTACACTTAATAGTACTTTAAAAATTGTTCGAACTGCAATCCTTTTCGCTCTAAGCAGAGTCTAGCACGTTTTTGCACATTGTCTTTGAGTTTGTTAAGCACAACTCTGTCACTTTTCACTTCGTCAAAGGCACGCTGAATACGCGATTTTAGGTCTTCAAGGCTTGGGACCTCATCTACGTACACTCGCCTCTTAATCTCACCCCATAAAAAAAATCACATGGAGTGAGATCTGGTGACCTAGGCGGCCATGGGACGGGACCCCCGCGACCTATCCAGCGATCACCATATTCGCGGTTTAAATAATTTCTAACAGCGGCGGCGTAATGTGGCGGTGCACCATCCTGCTGGAAGTAGAACTGCGGGTGCCGAATGAGTGCGAGCGGTACGTTGTCCATGAACTCCGGAATAATGTTTTCTAGCATTTCCAGATAGGTTATTCCGGTCAGCCGCCCCTCGATGTAATAAGGCCCCAGTATTTCATCACCGACAATGCCGGCCCACACATTAGCACTAAGACGCACTTGGTGCTAGTTTTCTTTTATCTTGTGTGGGTTTTGATACGACCACCAATGCTCGTTGTGTTGGTTGTACAAGCCCAAACGAGTAAAAACGGCACTCATCTGTCCACAAAATAACTGCATCAGGGTGTGCGATTAGCCACTCGCAGAAAGTGCGACGGGGCGCGGCGTCTGCTTCGTTTAAAGCCTGGACCTTTTGGAAATGATATGGGTGTAAGTTCACAGTGTTTAATAACTTCCACAACGCAAATCGACTCAGGTTAAAGCGGCGGGCGGCATCTCGGGTACTCGCTTGTGGGTCTCTTTCAAAGAACTCCAAGATGTCAACTTGGAGTTCAACCGGTAAACTCGGCCTTCCTCCTCCTAGAGCGTGTGCAGGTGTTGCGAACTGTCGTTGATTGATGGACAAAATTGTTTCGCGACTTGGTACAGCTGCAATCGTGAATCCGCTGTTACGCAGACGAGGAAGGCTTTCTTGCTCGTACAGTCTCTGGGCTCCGCGTAAACTTTCGCCACTTAAAATGTAGCATCTCACCATCTCGTAACACTCGCTGTTAGAGTACATTTTTGATTTTGTCACAGACACTTAATATCACGAGTGCGGCGGGCGGTGATAAACAAAATAATTGCATCATTGCAATGCACAATGCAAGCGCACGCGCCATACTAACGGCGCGTGCAACATGCCCCACGCCGCCCGCGCGCCACACCCCGCGTCACCTTCGCTTTATCCCTGTGCCAGTCTTTTGCCGACTCCGCGCGACATACTGGCGCCTAAGTAGTGTATCCATTCTGTAGCGAATTTGGTTGGGATAAAATATGTTATTGTAAAAAAATTAACACCCTATTTTTTTTGGTTTAATGGACTCTCCTAATGATACCTAAGCCCTAAAAAAATTTGGCAGGTAGGTTTAAGTGTACCCGTATAATCAAATATTACATGGTTTCCAATTTATATGCCGTTCTATATTGATGTTTCAAAATATTTACCAGTAAAAGTCAATTGCTCGCTGGTGCATAGCAGAAATTGCAACTTACTTTCATAATTTTCCAAATTTGTATTCTCGGAGTTATCATTTTCAACAGAAATACAGTCATTTACTTCAACTTCAGGGAATATGCGGATATCAGAAGTATTCTGGCTTTCATTCTGCATTACAATATTTCTAAGAGACTCCTGATCTGCAAGTTATTTTGTACACCAAAGTGGAGATCTATAAATAAAGGTATTCTATTCCATTATGTCAGCAAAATTATGTATGTATATCCAGTCACATGATGCTAAACATTATGAAAAATCTATAAATAACTAACTCACCGATTCTGCATCTTTCAATCACTTCTGGCGACATGGAGAGTTCCAAGGAATGGCCAGTATTAGTGTCGTTTACAATAACTCGTTCCATTACTATAAAAATAACTATGTAGGTAAAACAATCTCCGACATGATCATAGCCTAATTTATATACCTTGAAGCGCTATAGAAGACTAAAGAAAAGTAATAAAACAAGGGACTTATTGATTGTAGTCCGAAATATCACTGGGTCGAATCTACAAATATCGAGATCCCAGGATGTAAGTGCTCCTAAGGTCAATTTCAAGAGGAAAGAAGTATAAGTACGTAAAATTACCTTAAGTTAGGCCACACCACACAACACAGAAATTCTTAAAAGAGAAGCTCATAAGCTTTTTTATGTTATAATTTCGACGGAAGCAAGTAAGAAAAACAATTGTGTATAGTAAATCTATGTTCTAATAAACAAAAACATTTCCTCTAGGACCAAGTATCAAATGGACAAGACAAGCGCGTATCACCGTAAGGGACAGATATACTACACAGGGTTGCCAGGTTAATGAATATTACCCCAAAATGTCAAATTTATTGAATATTTCTGGAAACTTAACGAAGTATCGCTTTCTCTAAAAATTTGGTAGTTTCATGCATAACTGATTCTTAAATCGACAGATAATTATTACATGACGAATATGTGACTAAAAATATTTTATGAAATCAAAAATTAAATAAAACACACGTTATCAACCACAGTTTTATTCATTGACCTTTAAATAAAATTAGTTTTGTATACATATTTCTTATTTTGTCTTCTTTATTATACATAGTTTTAGTGGTATAATGTATACGCACGTTCAAGTATTTTTTACAAATAGCTTTAATTAAAAGAGTAAAAGGCCGTCTACATCGAATCTATCAGAAATATGAATTTCAGGAAATAAATTAAGAATACAATTTTTCAAACATTCCTGTAAAAGATAACTCATCTGATCTTTCCGGTTGACTATTCGGTTTTTTTTATACTGCTGTAATACAAAGTTGTATAACAGTTTTAGAAGGATAACATAATCCACCCTTGTCCTTTTTAAATTGGAGTGTATTTTCAACTTTCTCTGAATATAATGATGTCAAGCACTGGTCACATTTAATTTGATTTTCTAACGCCTATAAGACAAAACCAGTGATATAAATGATAACGTGCCGAGAGAATTCTGTCAGTCTTGATGGATCGGCTAAATAATCATGATCCTGAGATTAGACCACTTCTGATTGCAGCGATTTCTGAAGATCCCCATCGTCTTCTATTAATCTGTTTCGGTCTGTTGTTACGTTAATGGCGACTTCAGGCATCGTAGAAGTTAAAATATTTATTTCATTTAAAGGTATACAATTACCCGTAGTTAGATGTTTAAGTTCGCCATGCACTAAAAGACGTTTATAATCAGATTTAATTGACATGCGGTAGGGTTATTATTGAACCCACCTTTTGCTCTGATGGCGCTGAAAAAAAATTCCAAGTGATCTTGGCTCAATTTATATGTTGACAAAAAATTTTGTTTCTTAGTTTCGACATATTCATCATATAAGAACAATAAACTCTTAATAGAAGCCATAAACCCTAAAAATCCAGTTTTTCTACTAGAGTGCAATATACTCGTATTGCCAATTTTCAATGATTTTACATACTCAAACATATCATTAAGAAATTCATTTATACTATCAAAGTTACTTGGTTTCAGAGGTTTTTTTATAACCATATGCATTTAAATTGCGGGAGTTCATTATATCAAACAATGTGTTGAACTTTCTAATGAAATCAACTGTGGCATCATAATTTTTAAATTCTTCAAGGCCGAGATTCTTATTGCAAAATTTGAGAGCATCTGCAACTGATTCACTAAACAACTGCGAAGCTAATTTAACTTTCATTATTTGTTTTTTATAATTAACATGAGCAGCATGAGCAACATTAATTTAGTAAATCGATGCACATTTTCAACATCGACGCCTTTTGCTCAGAAAATAGCCCACAGGTAACTTCCAACTATCATTTAAAACAGTTACCATGAAAACTAAAACTTATTTAGCAATCGGTAGTACATCGCCTTCAAGCTGGTTACCACAATTTACAAATCCGACATAGTTTTTGCCATTCCACTCAACGGCTTTCCGAATGGCCATTTCATCGAAACTTAAACAGCAGACAAACTCTTTCTGAGTATTCTATATATATTTAGCTAACAGTTTAAGAGCTGTTAGTGATTCAGTGGAAAACCCAGGTTCACCTTCTACGTTGCGAGTAGTGCGAGTATGTGGGAGGCACGTATTGAATGTTTGTCTGACAAAATTGTAGGCACGAGGACTTATGAAATGTAAATTCAATGCAAATTTCCTAACTTCTGGCAAAAATTTACCTCTGTTTGGTTTCAAAAATTGATTATTTTTCAGATTTATGGATGTTAAGAGATCAGCAGCTTCTTGATTGATGTATCTTTTACTTTGTAATTACTCAATTATAGCACATAACTCTGCATTTTTTCTTTCAAGACGGCGGTATTTAGATCTCAACGCAAATTACTTCCTTCTACGTGTCTGAGCTAGCTCAGTTTGTAGACTTAATTGTCTGACGAGTTTTTGTTTTCTGGGTGTAATTTCATGTTTATCTTTATCAACTACCATGAGATTTTTGCCCTGAAAATAATCAATATGTAAGGATAATGCCATGAACAAAATATTTATTTGTTGACCGGGCTTTTTATTTGCCAAAGTAATACTTACAGAACTTCTGTCAACATCCATAGCTTCAACAAATGCCAAAGGATTTTCTTCTAATTGTGGGATCTAAAACCAAATTTACTATTATGAACAATAAATAATAATTAATAGGTCAATAACAAAAGAAGATCAGTTGTTCTTATAGTTTTCTTGACTTGCTTCAGTAACACTTACAAAAGTTGAATCGAAATTCATTCGTTGTCGAGAAGTGGATGGTTTTTCCCCTGATGGTATCTGGAACATAGTTAATATATAAATCTATTAAGTACAACAAAATTATCAATAAGAAAATCAAAAAGAGTTTAAATTATACTATAGATATTTTTAAGAGTGTCTCTACAAAGAAGTAAGTTTATGCACAAGCATAATTTTAACGACTATAACTAATGGAATAATTGTTAGTTATGCAATATTCTCCAACAAGCATGAATTTGAAATGAATGAATGAAAAATGAAAAGGTATTCGACATAGTATAAAAAAATATTACATAAAAGTTATTTTAGGAAATGCTGCTAGGTAATACTTACAAAACTTGCATTAAAATCCATTACTTCAGTAGATGTGGCAGGATTTTGCATTGGTAGTATCTGTAATAGTGTTGCAAAATAAGTACATATTAGATCAAAAAAAATTCAAATCAAGGATAAAACAGAACAGATTTATTTACCGAAACCTCAATAAGCCGCGTTGGAATAGAAAATCGTTTAACTTTTAAGATACGTCATATGTTTACTTTTTCTAAAACAATTATTGTTATCAAAATGTTTAGAACAAATTCGAGTAAATTTGGTCGGTTCCTAATTCTGTCGGCCTGTTGCTCGAATCCAAAGCTGACGCACTTCCAAGTCATTTATTGGAAACCTGTAACAGTTAACATAACGATTTATAAAACAATTGTCCGTATTTATGCAAAAAGGAACCACCAGACAAATTACGTTTTTTACTGTTTTTTAAGAATGCTGTATTAAATTGGTCAAAAATTCAAATACAAAATAGAACCACATGATTTTCTCCTTGGAAACAAGGTATACAAAAAGCAGAAAGGAACCAACAGCATTAATAAACATTACGTATAAAGCAAAACAGAACCACAGCTTGATGGGACTCTATCGTTCAAACAAATACACGATATCAATACAAAGTCATTTTATACAAAACTGATCCACACATACTTGGTACTATTATACATGACACATGTATCTATCAGTCATGACTATTTTTATTACATCAAATGGAACCAAGTTTCTGTGGTATCGTTATGCGTAATTTTTTTTTTTAAATGTAATGCTTATATTTTTTGCATAAAAGAATCACACACATTTGGTTCTGTCGAATATATACAAAATATTGTAAAACAGTACTAAAACCAGTAGTTTGTGGTTTCATTGTGCGTCTTATAAAATGAAATCTAACATAGCTCAAAAGTACCAACCAAAGTTTAAATTAATAACGAATTTTTTACTTTATTTTTAGGCTCGAAGTGCAATAAGTCGAATTTCGGATTTTTACGTGTAACTAAGAAAGTTTTAGGAGAATATGAATATATCGACTTTGGATGTGTATAGGAACTATATATTGTTCTTTAGAAGAGTCGGAACTAGATATTACTCGTAAGAAGAGTAGAAACTAGATATTTTTCTATACAAATACTAGAAAACCCGACCACGCGTAGATGACCATAAATTGAGATGTAAGCTATCCTATATTTCAAGTTAGGTCACAAAATCGGTACAATAGTTTAGGAATCCATCGCGAACAAACAACGTAACTAACTAACACGTAACTTTTACCAGCATGCTTAGTATGGCAACAACGAAAGGGTTTCTTTCTACGGAAGAATAGGCAAAGTAACAGATTAACAAAGGTAATCCTTCACTTTGTCTCTAAGATCTGGCAGTATTTTTTATTCTTTTGTATGTCTAATGTGGTCATGCTAATCCTGCTGATTTGTGTTAAACGTGTAAACAACAGAACACAAGAATCTGGTTCAAAACCATTGACTTTATATCTCACACGTTTTCCTGATAACATTGTCATTGGTGAATTAGACCATTAATTTACGCTTCATCCTATTATAACCTGTAACTGATCTATATCTATTCTTCTATACTAATATTATAAAGAGGAAAGATTTGATTGTTTGCATCGAATAGGCTCCAAATCTACTAGGCCGGTTTTGGTGGGTATAGATAGTATATATTGTCTATACCCACCAAAACCGGTCTAGTAGATGCTAGTCGTGGTTCAGTCTATATAGACGGGACCACGGGGATAAACATAAGATACTTTTTATCCCGGGAAAATGTACGGCTTCCACGGAAAGCTGTTCTGACGCGGGTGAAGACCGAAGTTAGTACCTAGTACACGGTGGATTTCGAAATCCAATTTAATGACAACGTTGAATTTAAACTCTCTCTAAATGTTCTTTATTATGATTTATGTCAATTAAAGCTTTGGTACATTAATATAAATACATAGTTTTATGTCATTCAGTAAACCCCTGGGCTATGGTTATTTTTTGTATATAAGAATACCTGTCGATTAGTAAAGGTTAAAAGGAACCACATGCCCATTTTCCTAATTATTTAGAAAGTTTAAGAGTATTTTACACAAAATTACATCTACATAATTAAATTAGTAATTAATCGATAAATATAAATAAAATAAATAGTAATTTTGCTTCACAAAACAGACCTGCACATGATTTTGTAAAACCTGTGATATTTTCAGAAGTGTGTTTTGCTGGGTGGTGCCTTTTTGCATAAATACGGACAATTCTTATAAGTCGGAAAGACCATAAATTATAATTTAGGCAATTTACCTAAATTTCGACTGGTAACACTAAAACGATATAACCCGACAAAATGAAAAATAACTAAAAAATGGCGGAACTACTTGGCTCCCATGCCACCGTGTGTTATTTATGTACTACTGAATTTGGGCGGTTATTACAATAGAATTTTATTAACAAAAATACTTAAATAAATGATTTATAGACTATAAAATGCTTTTACAGGAAGACAATAGTCATAATATACATATATTTTAAAGAAGCAAGCGAAATATAAGTCCAATATGTGTACTTACGTATGAAAGGTTATGTTTTCAGTTTTCCGCTCACTACAGCTTTTACAGCCTATTAAACAACAATGCACCATGGTAATATGATCAAAAACACGTATTATTCAGTTCTAACGACAGTCCGTCACTCGGAATCCGCAATCAAACACAATAATTCAAAATTTCTTAGGACACAATTACTTTGTTGGGCACAATTCCCGAATGTGCCCAGCAAAAAAAAGTGAAACTATGACAAAGACAAAAAAACATCGACCTGTCTCTTTCACTCTCAATGATTTCTGTATAAAGCTGTCTCGTTTATATAATTATTGTTATTTTCATGTCCAGTCCATTTGATACTTGGTCCAAGCATTTCCTAATCCTGTTTATATTTCTTTACACATAACCTAAACCTGTCAAATCTTGTATACGTCAAAAATTGCTAATTTTAACCTAACTACGGAGCTGGGTAAAAATTAACAAAATGTTGTGATCATTCTTAGCGTTTTTAGCAGTTTTTGACAGTTGACAGTTGCGTGTGAAACAAGGGTGAAAACAGTTACGAATGATCATGTGGCGCTAAAGAAACAGAAAGGGAATGAAAATAACGTTTTGACTGTCCTAATGGAACGCAGCATAAATTGAATAGTAAATTCAATGTACTCAGGTCTTAAAACTTTGGTTTGTAAAGTAACCTACACTAGTCAAAATGAACCGCAATATCATTGCAGATTTAAATTATATCTTTAGGAGTTGCGTATCTGCCGTATTACCAGAAAATTTAATGCGAAAATCACTCAATTTCAACTCATCAACAAAGCAGTTGACCATTTCTGATAGAGTTTATGAATTGAACAATAAAAATGTGTATGTTGTTGGCACCGGTAAAGCAGTACAAGGAATGGCAAATGAACTAGAACAAATACTATCTACTAACATTAAACAAGGAATCATAAGCATACCAAAAGGAAGTTCCAATATTGTATTACAAAAGTCTATTTTTAAATATTATGAAGGTGCCGATAATAATCTACCAGATGCTGCTGCCCTTTACACGGCAAATAAAATAGAAGAATTTGTAAGTGAAATGACAGAACATGATATTTTATTTGTTTTAATTTCTGGCGGAGGATCGTCTTTATTGCCTTTGCCAAAATATCCAATAACTCTTGAAGAAAAGTGTAACCTAATTAAGAAATTGGCCAGCAGTGGTGCAGATATCAAAGAATTAAATACTGTTCGTAAAAGAATTTCCAATATAAAAGGTGGAAAACTTGCTATCAATGCATACCCTGCGAGAGTTGTAAGTTTAATACTATCTGATATTGTTGGTGATCCTTTAGATCTAATAGCTTGTGGGCCGACTTGTGAAAATACAGATTCTGATACTGATGCGTTAGATGTTATAAATAAATATAATTTACATAATGAGCTACCTGAATCAATAAGACATGTATTAGAGACTTCAAGTAATAATAAATTCAAGCATAATGCTGACAATATTATTATAGGGTCAAATAGAATCAGCATAGCTGCTGGTATGACTGAAGCAAAGAATAGAAGTTATATACCAATCAATTTATCAAACTCTGTTGTTGGGAACGTAAAAGATATTGCAAAAAAATACGCAAAACTGGTAAAAGTAGTTACTGATGTAAAGAATGGTATTTCAGATGAAGATTTTACAGAAGCATTAAAACGCATAAATGTACCAGGCATGATGTCTCTTGGGAATTTTGATAAAAATATAATAAAGAATGCTAATCTATGTTTCATTCTTGGTGGTGAAATAACTGTAGAAGTATGGGGCAAAGGGAAGGGAGGCAGAAACCAACAACTAGCGTTAGAATTTTCAAAGGCGGTGGCGGAAAATGACACAAACTGTGATATTTACTTGCTCAGTGCAGGTACTGATGGTATAGATGGTCCCACAGATGCCGCTGGTGCTATAGGATATAATAATCTAATAAAACATGCAGAAGCTGCTAAAATAAACCCAGACATATACATAGAAAACAATGATTCATATAACTTCTACAAGAATTTTGTAAATGGTGATCTTCATATCATTACAGGACACACTAACACAAATGTCATGGATATACATTTGATTATTATTAAAAGCAGATGATCATTATTTTAATTTAATTTTATATTTTGTTATGTTGTTATTTTCTAAATAAATATTTAACTTTTTTGTCTAAGGCTTTAAAATCCCTTAAGCTATCCTCTTCAAATAAAGAAATAATAAGTTGATAGTGAGAGTTTCAGTATGGTTTCAGTATCACTACCAGGGTGAAGTACTATCTTTCTAAGGCAGAAAAGCTAAAAAAGTGTCTGATACATATTATTAATTTGAGGTCTAGTATAGAGTACTAACTAATTAATTAATAACGTAAAAGTAACTAAATAATAGTGTCAAATCTGTAAATAATAGTGCCTTATTAAGCCATAATATATATACTGAAACTAAGAAAAAAAAATTCTATTGAAAATAACATGTGAAAAAGATATCAAAACATCGGCACAAGTGTATCAAGAATAAGCTTTTTATATTTTAAATTGTTTTATATTAATGTATTAAACTATCACACTGTAAAATCATAATAAATGTTATTTGCAATAGAATTTTTTTTTCTTTGTTAGTATTTATGGCTAGACTAGGTACATATGAAATTTGCGTTTTGTAAAGGAGGAACATAAAGTCGATTTTTTTAAACATAATTTATTTATTTAATCAAAGTATATACCATTGCTCTCTCTGCACTTTTGCCATCTCACAGGTAGTTCATTGATTCCTTTATTAAAAAAACCATTCGGACAGGAATCAATAAAATCTTTGAAGGCGCTTTGGACTTCCCTATCAGAGTTGAATTTTTTCCCTTGCAAGAAGATATCCAAATTTCGAAAAAAAAATTGTCGAAAAAAAGAGCAAGGTCCGGGGAGTAGGGTGGATGTCTTAGACATTCCTATTGAAGCTCCTCTAAATTTGGTAGCCGTCTGTTGTGCAGTGTGTGGTCTAGCGTTGTCCTGAGGCAGTAGTGGCCTAGAGCGATTGACCAACCTCGGTTATTTAGCAGCTAGCTTTTCCATCATGATTTGCAGTTGCTAGCAACAGACATCTGCCGTAATCGTCTGGCCAGATCTAAGAAAGCTGTAGTGAACGACACCGGCACTAGTCCACCAAACACTCACAAGTAACTTTTTTCGTGTCAATTTCGCTTGGGGCAGGCTTTGGCTGATTCACCAGGGTTCAGCCATTACGATGAGCGTTTCCGATTATCGTACAGGATCCACTTTTCATCACAGGTAATGAATCGATTTAAAATCCCTTCATTATTGTGCCGGTTGAGTAATGTAACGCAGCAGTCGACGCACGTTTGTCGGTTTGCTGCACTCAATTCATGAGGTACCTTTCAAACTTTCACCTTCCCAATTTGCTTTAAGTGGATTAAAACAGTTTTATCACTAACACCGCAGCCTGCAGCTAACTCGATCGTGGTTTGTGATGGATTTGCTTCCACAAAAGCCTTCAATTCTTCATTATCAACTTTGGTCTCCGTCTCCGGCCGTCCACGGGGCTTGTTCAGCATGTCGAAATTTCCAGAACGAAAACGTTGGAACCAAAAACGCACCGTGATTTCTTTTGCGACACCGCCGTCATACACATCATTAATTCTTCGAGCCGTTTCTGCAGCACTGGTGCCACGGTGGAACTCGTACTCGAAAATAATACGATATTTCAAGTTTTCCATTTTGTAAACAGTGACGCAAAGAAAAAAATCAAAAGAGGAAAATACAAATGGTCTTAAACCATTTGTATTTTCCTCTTTTGATTTGTTTTTCATTTTTTGTTTCCGTTTTCGAAATAAAAATACATGAAAATACAAAAACTACATAAAAAATACATAAAAATACAACAATACATACAATACGACTGGTGCAAAAGGTCTTTTGTAAGGCGTTGCAGAGCCTGTATTCGTGCCGGAGGCAAAAAATTCGAACATTTTCTGTAGTAAAGGAGAATAATTAAATAAAAATTTTTACGACGGTTCGTTCATTGTTTTATTAATTATTACCTATTATGTTTTTTTACAATAAGATTGGTTATTAACTGACTCAATTAACTCTTTACTAAAAATAATTATTTTATTTCAGACCAGAAACAAAAAAGAACAAATTTTAGTACCAAAAATTCCTAATGTTGAGTTGTTCAAATTGAGCTCAATTTGAAAAAAATGAGAAATAAAAATTTTATTGGCAAGAAAAGTGGCTAGTGTTGCACAGTGAGCACCATTTTTAAATCTTGATTAAATGCGCCATCTTATAAAATAACTTGCCAAGGGTAGTGTAGTACAAATTTTTTTCAAAATGAAGTGTTAACTAACAATATTTTTGTGAACCATGACTCACTAAAACTTAACTTATTTTATTAAATTAACAATGTTTTTTGCATTAATTCGTAGTTGCGATTAAAAGCATCGTTAATGAAGGTCTCGAAATTAAAAAAATCACAGCGAAATTGTGACATTAGTGATCACAGGACTTGAAAATGCGACCAAGGGTATCGAATTTCGACTTTTTTACAAAATTGTCTATTATCGCTGAACTGAGTGATATGGAATTTTTATTTTATTTTTCCCGGAACTGGTGTAACTTGGCCATTCATCCGGTCCCAGATTATCGTTGAGTTTTGGGACACCCTGCATCATTCTGTGCAAGTTGATAAACCACCAACTCAAGCAAATAAAAAGCAAGAAATTGTCTCATGGCTGGTAAGAAATGGTGTGGCTACAAGTCCAACTTTATTAAAAGTTGAGTTGTTAAATCTGGTAAAAGCAACTAAGCCGTCCAAGCTCCGCTATGTAATCGATGAACTAGCCCTAGACCATGGACACTTCGATTGCCTCCCTTGCCAGTATAACGCCATCGAGCTTATTTGGGCACAAATAAAGGGTCATGCAACGCGGAACAATACTGAACTACCCTTCAGTACTGATAAAATAATGACTCTGCTACATACTGCGTGTGCAGAAGTTACTACAGAAAACTAGAGAAAAGTCGTAGAGAAAACAAAGAAAATAATTTTACAAGATTTTGAACGAGATGTGAGAATAGACAATATTATTGAAAATGAATTAATAATATCTCTGAGTGCTGACAGCAGTGATGAATATGACAATACTAATAACAGTTCTGATAGTTCAACTAAATAAATGCAATGTTTTTGTTAAATTATGTACTTGTCTTGTTTTGTTCCTTAAATTTAGGAAAGAAAAAATAGCAATGGGACAGGGATTCGCCTGCTGATTTTTAAAATTCACATATATTTCAAGTCCGTATCGATTCACTTTAATCGATGTTTTTAAGCAGGTCACCTCACTATGAAGATAAAACTGACAGACGTCAAATGTTACCTATTAAAATGACTCCACTTTAATCATACCATTTAAGCTTAAATCTAATTTCAATAATACTTAATTACTTGTACATGTAAGAAGTTATAACTAACCAATCAGTAATACTTTTACTTTCTACGTTTACCAATATACTACCTACTGCAATTACACCTAACCTACGTTGAGCTCCCTCTCACTTTGGTTCGGGAGCTCAATGGCCTCCGCCGACCCTATTAGCTATCCCTTTCCTTCCGCACAGAAAGGTATCTAAATTACTAATACTACTACAAACTAATCACACCTTTTATACTTACATCTAATTTCAATAATACCTAATACTTTTTATATCTACAAACTAATCATACCATTTACACTTACATCTAAATATTATAATATCTTATACGTTCTATATCTACAAACTAATTAAACCATTTACACTTACATTCACTTTCAATAATAGTTTATTCCTTCTACATGTTGTAAGTTATAACTTACCAATCAATAATATAATACTCTTACTTTCTACTTTTACCAACTTACTTATTGCCTTCTGCAATTACACCTAACCTACGTTGAGCTCCCTCTCACTTTGGTTCGGGAGCTCAATGGCCTCCACCACCCCTATTAGCCATCCCTTTCCTTCTGCATATAAATGTATCTAAATTATTACACTATTAATCCAAAAGATTACAGTAATAATATACTTCTACTAACTAATCACACCATTTACACTTACATCTAAATTTAATAATATCTAATACCTACTTTATCTACAAACTAATCACACCTTTTATACTTACATCTAATTTCAATAATATCTGATACCTTTTTTATCTACAAACTAATCACAGCATATACACACAAATCTAATTTCAATAGTTCCTTATACTTTGAACAAAAATATTTGTATAACTTCTACAAGAATTTTGTAAATGGTGATCTTCGTATCAATAAGGGACACACTACCAGTAATGTCATGGATATTCATTTGATTATTATTAAAAGCAGATGATAATTATTATAATTTTATTTGAACTTTTTGTTTTGTTAGGTTATCTAAATATTTTTTTTTATTTTCTTTTTCTCTTTTTATCAGACAGTCAGTATATCAATGAAACATTTTATCAATATAAGGTGGGATTGGGCTAGGCGGCAGCGAAGCGACACAACATGAAGCGTGCCTACTAGAATTTAGTGTGGTCCCACTTTAACATAAATTCTAAATAGAGACTGCCATACCAAAGATAATAATTGTATATCATTGCGCTGGGTTTAAAAAAAGTTTTATCAAATCCTTTTCACTTATTGACTTTGCTGCTACATCCTTATCTTTTAACTTTGCTGCAGATAGCACTGCCTTTTTAGAGAGACCGGCAAACATATCTTTTTTCTTCTTGTTATTTTTAATTATTTTAGGATTCTCTTTTTTAGCATTCTGCAATGTATTTATATTATTTTTCAGTGAAAACACTTCTTTTGAATTGCGATATACATCAGATACATTTTGCAGTGATTTAGAAGTCTTCATAGGTTTTTCTTCTTTATTTTCTACAACAATACTTTTTTGTGTTACATTTTTTATATTTTTTGTACATTTCTGGACCTCCTTATTGGGTTTAGGTAAATATGTAACAGTTGTATGTTTACAAAAATTGCATACTTGCTCCTAAAAAAAAAATACTTTTAATAAAAGCATTTAGAAATCCAGGGCATGGCATTGTGGACAAATAAATATCTTTACATAACAGTATTTCAGAGTATTTTTAAAAGATGTATTTATAAGAAAGCTGCTTTAAAAGTAAATCCATGGAATGTTGGGGCGCATTAGGGCGCCCCATCACCGTTGTACGGTTATATGCTTTACCCCCGCTAAGAGCCCAGCCACCGATGTACGTCAATTTGGCAGTTGGGTATTAGTACCAAAAAACAATTAAATTACGTGCAAAAAATATATGTTGGTTTCTTTGTAATGTATTTAATATTGAAGTTAATGAAAAGGATGACAAATCTAAGATACACACATTTATAATGCTAACAAATATCAAAAGCTATAGCCAACTGAAAACTACTTAAGTGGTGTCAAATTGCTTTCATTGTTTTTATTGCTTTCGCGACTGGATTACAGTGTGTTGTGAAGTGCAATTTTGTTAAGAATGTTTTTGGTAAGTAGCTAATTTTATCTAAAATAAAGGTAATATCAATTCTCGTCATAGTTTTGCTATTATGAGCTTGTATTTTATAATTAAGTTGCGTACATATACCAACCTAAATAATAACTGTTACAAAAACAGTATTGTATTATAATAAACTATAAATATTTCTGGTAATATTTAACTTCTAATAATAGAAAATATTATAAATGATTCTATTACTGTAATAAAAGAACTAGTTAGTCTTGTAAATAAATCAGAAAAAAAAATTAAATAATAATACGATGTTTGCTAGTAACCGTTGTACGGTGTCGGGACGCCAGGCATTTTCAATGCAAATTGGCGGCGAAAATTTATATTACTAATGAACATACAACTGTGGAGTCGCCTAAAAGTCGGTTTTATTTTCTACATACAACCCACATACATATCTTAAATTGTTTTTTAAATGCTTTTTTCGACAACAAAGGTGTGATTTTACAAACTTGTTCATTTTTTAGATTGTATTAAATACTTATTAAAGCAAATTTTACCTTAGACCTTAGAAATTTTACCTAGATTCCGAATACACTAATATAAGCTAGTGCACTCATACGAATTTTCGTCGAAATCTGCATTTTAGGACTGACCAGCAAGATAGATCATATGTCAGATTTTAACGGGATGCCTTACTACCTAGGACATAAAAACTAGGGGCACCCAAGAGGATGAAGCTTACCATTTTATTGCCATAAATTACTTTTTCTCTTTTCTTGCTTTTCATTTTGTTATGAGCCCTGATTCGTTTTCTTTGTCTTTTGCTTAGTTGCAATGGTACAACCTACAAATTACATAGCATTACAACATACTAACAATCATTTGATGACAAATTAGTAATTTCTTTACTATAAACTATATTTTTTAATACTGACCTTGCAATCAAAATTATTACACCATTCGACAAAACAATGCGAACAACGTAATTTGTTAGAAAACTGCTTCTTTGGTAAACCATAACCCTTAGTTGTTTCGCTGCATTTTAACCTGAAGTGTGGAAAGATTAAAGATCAATATTGCAGTAATTTTTATGGTATCACCTCTCTGCCATTATATTGTGACTTTTTTATGTAAACAATTTATTCTTATATAACAAATCGATAGAAGATTGTGATACAGGCCCTAAACATCGAAGACTTACAAATAGTAACTTTTCAAAATATTGTTTACATGGTTCTCTCGACCATTTGAAACAATTGCCGCAGCTTTGAATAAAAAGCCCACTTTTGCTTCGCTCATTTCTTGATTTTTTCCTTATTTTATTCATTAAACGATGGTATTACTACTGATTTATTGTAAGAAACAAATTTAATCTTTTTTACAAGGAACACCGACGCGGACGCCTGACGGGCGACGGATGAATTTTTTTTCTTTAATATAATTAAATGGCGTCGGCTTATAACCATTTGCCAGTGTCAAGATAAAAAGGTGGGGTAGAATTTACTTTTATTTCTCAACACCGTATTTCTAAATCACATCAAATGAACACAAAATAGCACGTTTTTGAAGTAGTACTACTTGCCCACACTTGTGCACGTTAACGAATATGAATAAATGGTTAATATTCTACCAATATTACACATTAAGAACCGAAATAACTCAAATTTAATTTAATTAAATTTAATAATATTATTTTTAATTTAATAATATTTAAAATTTAATAATACCTGGTTACGATATATTCAGAGATGATCGCATCGATAAACGCAGTGGTGGAGTTGCAATATATGTCTCGAACAACATTGATTACATTATGACGACAAGACATACTTCAAGAAGCATGAAAATTCAGAATGCCTATGTCTAGACATAAAGATTGGAAAAAACATGTTTTCATTATGTGGTGTATATAGAGGACATGACTCCACAATAGATCATGACAACACTTTACTTGATCAGTTACACTGTGCATCATGTGAGAGCACCGTGGCCATAATAGGAGACTTTAACTATGGTAGAGTCAAGTGGCCACTTGAAGACATCGGGTACACAACACCAAAGGAGAGCAACTTCATTCAGTGGTACAAGAATACCAATCTCACACAATTAATAGATAAGCCCACTAGGTTTAGGCAAGGCAATCAACCATCAATTTTAGATCTTATCATTACAAATGATGATTCGCTTATAGCTTCTATTGACCACCAGGCCCCTATTGGAAAGAGTGACCACAACTGCCTATTAGCAACCATACAGCTGCAAGTACAAAGAAACAAAGACTCCAAAATCAAATCCAAGCTAAATTTCAACAAAGCAGACTATATGAAAATCAATGAAAAATTCCACACTACCATACCATTTGAAAACATGAAGGCAATAAATTGCGTTAATAACCAATATGACAGTTTCTTAAATGCCATAAAAGAAGCAATAAATCTTTACGTACCACGGATAAGAATTATCAAATCTACTAAAAACAAACCGTGGGTAACGAAAGACATGAGAGACCTTATTAACTACAAATTATCGCTATGGAACAAATACAAATTGACAGGACTTGATAAACACTATAAAGATTACAGAAGAATAAACAACCGTTTAACAAGTCAAAGCAAAAATGCCCGTATGCTTTATGAACAAAAAATTCTTCATGCCGGACCTAAAAAGTTTTATTCCTATTTAAGGCAACAAGTGACATCAAAGGTTAGCATACCTACTATACTACTCAACAGACAAGGCCAAAATGTAACTCAGCCTTACGAAATTGCCAAAGCGTTCGCGGAACAGTTCTCCGGTGTTTTCCAAAGTGAGCCAGGATACCAGTTACCTACCTTAGACCCTACACTTAGAATTGAAGACTCTATTGGGGAAATACACTTCACTGAAAACAAGATTAGCCAAACAATAAAAGAATTCAAATCAGATTCTTCACCGGGACCAGATGACGTTCCTGTAACAATATTAAAAAATTGCGACATTTCCGAACACCTGGCAACAATAATGCAGATGTCCTATGACACCGGAACGCTACCAGATTTTTGAAAAACTGCAACAGTAACGCCTATTTTTAAAAAAGGAAACATACTGGAACCGGCAAATTACAGGCCTATAAGCTTGACTAGTGTCGTATGCAAGATTATGGAGAAAATAATAGTAAGGCACATCCGATATTTCTTTAGTAAACACAAAATTATTCCCGAGCAACAACATGGTTTTTGCCCCCACCGCTCCACAATATCAAACTTGTTGTCTTGTCTCGCTGTATGGACAGAGCACTTTAATAAGAGAGAGCCTATTGACGTTATATATCTGGATTACGAAAAAGCCTTTGATAAGGTACCTACAAGAAGGCTCATGCAAAAATTGGAATTACTAGAAATACGTGGGAAACTACTTGCGTGGATTGTGGCATTTTTGCGACAAAGAACCATGCAGGTGCGAGTGGGAGAGGTAAAGTCAGATCACATAGAAATAACCAGTGGTGTGCCTCAGGGTTCAGTACTAGGTCCAGTGCTTTACATCATATACACTTTTGATCTTCCTCGCTGTCTCCATTGTAATGTAAGCGTCTTCGCCGATGACACTAAAATATTTGCAAACCCACTCACCAGCTTCGACCACCTCCAAGATGATTTTAACAAAATAGCTAACTGGTCCAAGCAATGGCTCTTAAATCTAAATTCTTCGAAATGCACAGTATTGCATATTGGCAAATGCAATCCACACCTGAAGTATAAGTTAAATGATACTCAACTTTTGAAAGTCAATGTGCAAAATGACTTGGGAGTGAAGATTACATGTGATCTAAAGTGGGAAGAACAAATTACATGCATAACTAAGAAAGCTAGGAGCCTGATATACTTGGTGAGGAAAGGGTTTCGATACCTGACACCAGAAATGATGCTCCAAATTCATAAAACTTTTATAAGGCCAATGTTAGAATATGGATTTCAGATCTGGAACCCCTATTTTGTTAAGGACATTGAACTCCTGGAGAAGGTGCAGCGTTCCTTTACTAAAGTACCAAGAAAAATGAAAAGACTGTCATATGAAGAACGGTTGGAAGCCTTGAGAATTACCACTTTAAAGGAACGCAGGGACAGAGGAGATCTAATAGAAACATACAAGATCCTAAACAGACATTATGATATACAGGACTTTCATAAAATATTTACGCTAAATGATAACACACATTTAAGAGGTCATAACATGAATCTCTCTGCCAGTTTTTCAACTAACAACCCACATAAACATTTCCTGTGCAACCGTGTCGTAAGAGCTTGGAATAGCCTACCAGAGGATCTTATTGCATCCCAAAATGTGAACCAGTTTAAGAACAGACTTGACAGATATTTAAAACAAAAATCACTAAAAGAAGACAGAAAATAACTTGATACAGGCAATATCAGTTGTCTCAACTGCCTGCCTGATTAAATGAAATAATAATAAATTTGTGGTCTCAATACAAAAACAACAACGTCATACATTGAACCCAGCAAACCTCCACGGCCGCGGCTCACGGCTGACCGTAGACTGATGTAGAGAGTTTTTTATTTTTTAAATAAAATGGGATACTAGTAATTTCCTCTTCGAACATTCGTTGCCGAGACAAAAAATTGAATACGCTTTTAACTCAAACTACTGTATTATAAAAAATAACATGAAAATGGATTAGTTTGTAAAAAAGTCATGTATGTAACCTTGCTTTTATTTAAAAATGCCTATTCAACGATACCCTACACCACGTTTCTCAAGCGGGGAGTCGCGAGTCGTGACCCTTGCAGAGGTCGTTGAGAAACGTGCCCTACGCGATGGAGTAGAATGAAAAAAAATTTTCATCTCCACTTCACTTTAAACTTAACGGTATAGGAATACAGTGTTGAAAATTGAAACGAAAGTTCTATTTCCCGCCTTTTTAACTTGACACTGGCAAATGGTTTAAGTCGACGCCATAATATATATAAATAATAAAATAAGAAAACATGCACCCCTGAGAGCCTGAAGGCCTTATCTATACCAAATTTCATCCATTTATATTCTTATTCACAGAAGCTAGAAGCGCAGACATACAGACAGACAGAGACACAGACAGACAGAGAGGCAGTCAGATAGACAAACAGACAGACAGACGGATGGACAGAGCGAGACATGGGCATAAAGTTTCGTTACCTACATTACGGAACCCTAAAAATCAAGTATTTTTTGACAGCATTCGTCGTTTTCCCGCCTAAAGTTAAAACTGTCAAACTGTCGGTTTGTTTGATTGATTGTGTTTGTTGAAATTATTTTTTGAGTTTCTATTTTTAACAATTACGCATAATTACTATAACATAAGTGTATTCAAAACACAAGACATACTTAGTTAATTATAGGTATATACGATAATACAATTAAGTGTTCGTTCTACATTACGGTTTTGCTTTTCATGTGTTCATTAAAATATTAAGTTTACTCGTAAATATTATCAGTATAAATTGTTTACTCACTTTTTATATTGTATTTGTTTAAATATTGTTAAGAATACTTCAGCAAAATGGATGTTGCTGATACATATGCCACTCAGAGCCAAGTAAAGGATGAGGTTGGAGTACGCTGTCAGAAATTATTCCAGGACTTTTTAGAGGAGTAAGTAATCTGTGTGCCGAAAGCGACTTTTGTTACTACTCGCCGTGAAGAACTTAACTGCAATTTGTATGGCATCGAATTAGTTACCATTTTTTTTCTGCTTAAATATTTTGAGGCGTCCTAGTTCAAAGACAAATTTATGGAACTGGTTGTGCTGGAGTTTTGTCGATATTGTACATTATTATAGTTTTATACACATATTAAAAAAATTTCGATACCTCCAAAGTACACTACTCCAACTAAAATTTTCGTAAATTTCTTTTTTTATCTAAATTGACTCAACATATACCAATTGTTATGCTCACTAAATTTCAATTAAAAAAAAATAATAACAAAAAAGTTTTGATAATTACATAATGCCAAGTAAACATACTTTTTGAAAATACGCGATGAATATCCCGCCAACTCGGATTTGCGGTTTGTATACAGGCATGCGTTCGATTACTGAGCGGGGAATACCCCGCCAAGTAGTATAAAAATCAGCCAAAGGAAAAGAAATTTATTCGCCAGATGAATGGTATTCATTAGTTCGCTGGGCAAAAGTTAATGACAAACCCTATAATGTTATAGAGGTTAAGCAAGATATGATTTTAGATTTTAAAAAGGGTTAGCTAACAAAAATTGCACAAAAATGTTTGCAATGAAAAGGTTTCTTGGAATAAAATCAAAGAGATTGGGGCTACTCCAGAAGAGAAAGGAATGTTATGTTATAAATACAGCTTAAGCTTTGCCAGACAAAGCGTATGAAAGTTTTTTGAAAATAAATAAAGCTAAATACAATGACTTAGTTTACTTCTGCGAGAATAACATAATACCTCAAAAATATCATACTATATATAAGAATTTGACTACGACAGAAGTCAACCACGATATTGATAGAAGCGAAGAAGAGGATTGATCTCGTTCAAAGTTACCTTTTAAGTCTCTTTTATTCAAATTTTATAAGTTTATACAATCATAATACATAATTTATCTCATCATTGATCTCTAAGTTGAAAGATATATACTGAATATTATAAAAAAGTGTTGAGAAGATTATTATAAGTAATTTTTGTTCGTTTAAATTATTTTAAGTTCTTTTTTTTTAGTGATTGATCTCAAATTCGTTAAAAAATAATAATATTATATTACTGCCATAAGGTATTATAATTTAATACGTTTGATTTACTAATTATACAGAAAATTGTTCTAAAATATTCATTTATAATAAAACTTAATATTCAAAAAATATTTTGTATTTTTACCTACTATTCTACGTAGTACTAACTACTATTTACTAATACAATTTCAATAAAATTAAATGATTTGCGTTTATTTGATGTTATTAATAGTAATAATTGAACTAAGTTTATAATTCTAAAGCTAAAATAAAAATAATATACGATTTTATTCGATTCTTATACTGAATAAAAAGCTCAGTACTTACACCATTTAAGCAATTCTATGCTATGTATTTGTTAGCGGGTTATATTAGCACCCATGATTTTATTGATTTCCCAGTTACAAAATGCTAACTTTCTTAAATTCAAGTTTAGGAGCTGTAATAGCTAGGTATGGTAGTTAATTTAGTATAAATTATTACTATGTTCAAAGTACGATGCAACTATGTATGTATTTTTTTCTGATATGGATTTATTTACGACTTTTGTATATTCTGGTATTCCACAATACAATCCGCTAACTGCGAGTTAGAGGCGTGTAACATTTAATATTAAATGTCACTTTTCCGTATTAAACTCCGCTAACTAGAGCTAAATATAAAACTAACAATTAATTTAAAAATCAAGTTATGCAAAATAAAACAACAGTAAATAAACTACTCATACAAAAAAAACCATTTAAATCATTGCAATAATAAAATAAATGTCAACTATTTTACTTTGGGAGCTTCTCCTGTAAACCTACTATTTTCAAGTTAGCATAGTGTACTTTGTAGGTATCGATTTCACTGCTATTCAAATAGTTCTCAGTCACTTTGTTTGCTCCTTGTCAATGTTATACTCAAATATTTCAGATTTTATAGGATTTTCCAAAGTGCACAGTGTTTTAGATAAGATTTTATTAAACTTTTGCTTTTACACACAAACTTGTGTTTCTTTTAAATATGAATGGTCTTTTAGATTAGAAAAATAGCAGAAATATAGTAATAAACTGTCATTAGAATCTGTTTTGTTACATTTAAAATGATATTAAAAGATGAGTAGGCACATAAAATTTTACTTGATAAAAACCTGTTTATATGTGCGAGTTTTGGGCTCCAAAATCCAGAATTTCATGCATCTTGTCCAGGTTGTCAAATTTAAGAGATGGCATCTCATCATGTCCTGTATTGCCTGGTTTTAAATAAAGGCAAGGTTTCATACATGCCTTTTTTATAATGTAACAATTTTCGAGTAATTGACCTTCAAAGAGGTTTACAAGGTTTTGCTATGCCTTGTCATCTCTTGGTGTCGCTCGCCTTGTTGGCTGAGTGAATCGCAGTGCCAACATGTGTAGAGCTCGTTTACACACTCGCTTCACTCAAGTCACTTGTGATCACTTGCCTCCTTATCTTTTTGTGCACAAATCAAAGGCGCTTGTTTGCGCTCGATCAATGTGTGGGCAGCTCGACAAAACACTTCTCTACATTGCATTGGCATTACAGGAACTTGTCCAATGTGTGGACTTGCCTTGTACCTTTTTGCCGATGCTCGCATTGGCCTACATTGGGCCAACATGTATAGCTAACTTAAAACCAAACAACCAAATCAACTGCACTGGATTAATGGATATCAAACTGTCCTCATGACACATAGGTTTCTCTCTCTCTTTCCATTTCTCCTCCCTATTGGGTTAGTTTACATATATGTTAACAGGCTATATGTTAAGGTATTATAAAAAAATTTGGTAGTAAAAATAATTTTCAGTTTAATTAAAATATTTTCACAGGTTCAAAGAGGACAATGAGACTAAATATGAGAAACAAGCAAAAGAACTATTTAAACCTGAGCTGAGCACACTCGAAGTTAGTTTCGATGATGTCGAAAAGTACAATCAAAATCTTGCCACAACAATAATTGAGGAATACTACAGGATATATCCGTTTTTAAATCAAGCCATACTAAATTATGTGTTGAGTCTAGCTGATAGTACTGTGAAGAAGGATTTACAAGATAAGGAATGTTATGTGTCCTTTGTAGATGTACCGACTAGACATAAAGTGAGAGAGTTGACCACCTCTAAGATTGGCACGCTCATTCGAATCTCCGGCCAAATTGTCAGGACTCATCCAGTACATCCAGAGCTGGTATTGGGCACTTTTGTGTGCTTGGATTGTCAGACAGTTATTAAAAATGTGGAACAGCAGTTTAAGGTATTTTTTTTTTTTTGTAAGAATTTATTTTACTTAGCTGTAAAAAAGTCATGATGTTAAAATTCATATCATGATTTAATATTCCTTAAATATACTAGTAACAAGCTAAGAGCAAAGTTTATGGGGTTCCATAGTGCACGTCTCGGAACTCTTATAGTTTCGTAATGTCCATCCGTCCGTCTTCTGCTTACCATTCAAACGGTTATTGCTAAAAAGATGAATCTTTGCATTAATATGTGTATTTACCACGTCGACAAAGTGCTAAAATAAAATCACGAAAAATGCTTTTTTTTCGGGTACCTACACGTAAAATGGGGATATTTTTGGGTTCTGTAGTTCGCGTTGTGGAACCCTAATGCTTACGTCATGTTCATCTGTCCGTCCGTCCGTTAGTACTAGAAAGATGAAACTTTGCATTGGAATCTTGTATTTACTTACTACGTCGACAAAGTGCTAAAGTAAAATAAAAAAAAAATTGTTTTGTGGGGTACCTGCCATACACGTAACGTATGGATGATTTTTTTTCTCGCGTCTACCCCATAGTGTGGGTTATACGCAAAATCAAAAAATCATCTTAGCAACCTCAATGTTTCTAATGATACATATTTTTATTTAGGTATTCATTTGCGAGATGTTCAATTTTTCAACTTTAAAATTGAGTGCATTTTTTTTTTGTTAAAATCTGAAAAATTTCATGATGGTAGTCGATGTGTTGAACTTTGAAGGAAAAGTATAACGGCTCATATAACTTTGTTAGTTCAGGTAGTTATAGAGACTTAACTTGTAAAATGTGCTCACTTGGAACACTTTGACACATTTATTATAAAAGTAACGAACTTCGTACGGATGTTAGATACATTAGTATCTATATAGTATAATATGCAGTGTACATATAAAACCATCCTCTTGAATCACTCTATCTATTGCTGAAAACTGCATCAAAATATGTTGAGAAGTTTAAAAGATCTAAGCAAATGACAGCGGAATTAACTGCATTTTATACTATGTAATGTAAAGATTACAAATATATAAAATATCATAATGTATTACAGTACACACTACCAACAATTTGCCGAAACCCAGTGTGCGCCAATCGCAGAAGATTCATGTTGGATGCTGATAGGTCAGTGTTTGTGGACTTCCAAAAGATCCGGGTGCAGGAGACACAGGCGGAGTTACCCAGAGGATGCATACCCAGGTCACTGGAAGTCATATTGAGAGCGGAAGCTGTCGAATCTGTGCAGGTCAACTTGTTTTGAACATATTAATAATTTTTTTGTAAAAAAATTGTGTCAATTCCAGCTATAGCCTTGTCTACCTATCAGTGGTGAAGAGTGAGGCCAGCGGAATGTTAAGCCGCGTGAGTTAATAGAATAGATAAGTAATATTCATTAGAAGGAAGCCGATATACTGTCGAGTTGTATACACGCCTTGCTACTGCTACCTATTTATTTAGGAAAAAAAAAGTAAAGACAAAACGGTTCTTTCAATTTTGCTTTAATATGTTATTTGTGTAAAACTAAAAAAAAAAACAATAAAAAAGGCAACAGTTTCTGTTACTCAACTACAATTTAATATTACAGGCAGGAGACCGATACGACTTCACTGGAACTTTAATAGTAGTTCCTGACGTGGGTTCCCTATCTATGCCTGGTTCTAAAGCCGAGCTCACCACCAGAACCCGACAGGCAAACGAGGGACAGATGGAAGGGATAAAGGGACTCAAGGCTTTAGGTGTTAGGGAACTGCACTATAGGTATGTATAGGATTAACATTATATAAATATTTTTAAATAATATAATCAGGTGTTACTTTGCGGAAATCTATGGCATACAATTGAATTATTATTATATCTGGCAATATCCCGCGAAACAAAAACGAACAACTTGCAAGCAAATGTCTGAGTGAACAGATAAGCATGCGTAACCACACTGCCTATGTGTGCACTCAGAAATAAGATTGTGCAACCACCACCACCACACAAGCAACAATGTCACCAAGATCGTGCAAGGCCCCACACCACCATGCAGGTTGCAAAACTCGACGCGCGTATGCTCTAACCCTGGAGCATTCAGGAAGTGGACTCTGCGAACAAAGTTCGTCAAGTGATGCCGCCAGCCAAACCACCACCTTATAGACCCTACTGGCTACTAGTACCCCCACCAAACAAGACATGGTGATGTAGTCAAGCAAGTTTGGTCTTTTAACAATTCAAGTCTATTGATGATCTTTCCTTTCATTATTTCTTAAAACCTGGGCAACCGAGCTTTGCTCAGAGATCTGAAAAATTGAAATAAATAAAAAGAATCACAAAAATATTCATCTGACCGATATTCGAACCCACCACATACCGAATTTTCGAACAAAGCAAAAATTATACCAATCTATTAATCGGACAGACTTAATTGAGTCAAAATTATTGATATATTAGCTGTAGACCGCGGCTCCGCTCGCGTAATTGCAGTATCCCAAAGGAACACTGTACTTTTCCGGGATAAAATGTAGCCTATATTTTAATCCAGAGCCAAACCTACTACCATACCAAATTTCATCAAAATCCGTTCAGTAGTTATTGCATGATAGAGTAACAAACATCCAACGATCGATACATCCATCCATCCATCCTCACAAACTTTCAGATTTATAATATTATTAGGATTGTTGAACATATGTAGCTTAAAAATGCGTAGTTTCCAGTGATAGGACCTGGCTAGATCAATTTTTCTCCCCCAAAACTCAATTTCATGGTTAAACTTGCAGCTGTTTTCGATATTACGATTATATATATACAAGATTGTTTCGTTTAAAGTATAAGATTGTTCCACCACGCTCAGTCGAAAGCCATTTAGCTACCCTAGCTTTTTTTCGACACAATAAGTAGAAAATGTAAAGAATTACTTAGATAGAAAATAGTACCCACGCGTACAGTGTACACGATAGAAGTGAAACCTCCAGAAATACACCCTGTGATGTTTCTCTTCAGCTATTAAATTTTAGTTAGATAAGTTGCGCTAGTTTTGTCATTATATTTATATAATGCATAATGTCTATTTAAAACCACTTCACTACAACGCTTGTGCAATATTAATTAAAATACACTTATGGTATGGTTAATTTTCTTTCTTTTTGATCACAATCACTAAAATGCTAAAAATGGTAATTGTTTAAATTCCCATTTTTCTTATTCTTAGAAATGCTGTCCGCATTTCTAAAATAGGACTCACTTCAAAATCGTTTTCTATTATACAGACATTTTTCTGTGAACTGGGCGACTTTACTAAAACTGAGACAGTTTTTTACGTTATATTTAATAAGTCTTACTCAGGGGATACTGATCTGCCTATTTATTAATAAACGGTAGTATAGTACTTTAGAAAATATTGAGCACTTTCTAAAAACAACCGATACAGGGGACTCTTTATTTTGACGAATAATATATAGAGTTTGATAAAATCAATTACGGATATTTTCGGCATATGATCTACTGCTTATGTTAATATGTTTAGACAGAAAAATAATTTCAAAATTTTGAAAAAAATAAATACAAAATAAAATTACATAAAATTCTTTACGGCCCTACGGAGGTCATTGATCTCATACACCTGATTGAATTGATATTATTTAGGCAAGGACTTTGCTTTCGCTTTAAAGTCAGCTATTTCTGTGTGGTTAATGACCTCAGCGCCTTAGTGAGCGCAATGTAATTTTATTTAGTATAATATGTTTTTTTTTTAAATTTTGTAATTATTTTTCTGCCTTAATGTTTTTACATAAGCAGTAGATCATATGCCCAAAATATTCGTAATTGATTTTACCAAACCTTATATTTTTTAATTATTAATACAAAAGATTTACGTTTGTAAAAAGATGTAAATTTCAATAATATTCGATAACAACAGTCTCGATTACTGGGCTTTCTTGTTTTTTTTCCTTTTCAGTTTTTATGCAAAAGTTTTTTTTTTTAAATTTTAATTCATTTATTTTGTTGTAAAATCTGTTTCTTAATAGTAAAGACACATGTTCCTAAAACAACGAAAAACATAGCATAAAGGCTATACTGTGATTTTTGATTTCATTAAATGATAAAACCAATGTAATTGGGTCAACAAATTTTATTGTATACTATTATTAACATTAATTGCGCGCGGCTTCGCCCTCGTAAAATTAGGTTTTAAATTGTCATCCCCTATTTAACCCCCTATCAGAATTAGAAAACGCTGAAATACGTAAGGTATTATTTTTTCCGTACTCAATTCATTCGAAATATCATGCATATAATATTATATGCATGACATATTATGTCCAAGGAATAAAAATTTCTTTTCACTTCAAAAAAATTTCACACTTGTATCACCTATTTTACTCCCTTGAGGGTTGATTTTTTAAAAATCCTTCCTTACTGGATGCCTACGAGTAGTTATATGAGAAGTAAGTGTGTAAAAGGACACTCGCGAATCCTACCCAATTTTCCATCAAGAGCGGCCAAGTTTCGAACATATTATGTGGTTTTATAGTACTTAAAAAAATATTATATAAAAAAATATATTAAATTTTTAGGACTTGGGAATTAAAGTTATGAATCTCCAAATATCAGAGAATTCATGTGCAAAATACGAACTTATCTGTAGTAAATCTTGTCATCATTTTGTATAGTCTATACTCTATGGTTATCATGCTGTAAATTGACAATTTGAGGCATAAAAGCTCCATCTAGTGGCCTATTAGATAGATTTATTTTTAATTGGAATATTAAGTTATTATCTTTTCTATAGTTCAACAGTTTAGTACTAGTTACAAGCTAGAACAGGTATTTATTTCTATTATCTTTTAAAATTGACGAAATATTTGTAATTTGAACTTTATTAGAAAATATTGGCACGGGACAACAAGTTGCCCAGTTTATAGAGAAATGCCCATTTTTTTTTTCATAAGAGTATTTCTAAAAGGGATATAAATTAATCTTGCGAAAAAAATTAAGTTGGCGACTGGACATGAGCATACTGTATTACTGAATTTGGCAGCGAATGTTTGCGACTAAATTACACATGACAATTACACAATGGCGAAAGAACTCAGGTGACAAAAAATACAAAAATCGGCAGATAAAAGGTGGCGAAATTTAATCCAAACTGGCACCGAAATTTATTAGTTGGCGACTTAATCTCCGAGTTGGCGACCATTAAACAATGTAAGCAGCTATAAAACCAGATTGGGTAGATAAATCAATGGCTCCTAAAAATCAATTTACAGACTACGGAAAATCGTAATTTTGGATACTATTGGAGTTGGTTTTCCTTTGTTATGGATGCCGTTATCAATGTTTTTTGGGGCGCTGAATAATATGAAAATTAAATCCATTTTAAAATTCCAAAATGGCGTACATTTTTTTATTTAAAATTAACATGGGACACCCCAGGTTTCTGGGGGTGCTGATTACAAAATGTCTTCCAATTTCAATTTCCAAAATGGAGAATTTTTATTCTTCGTTAAAATGACTTGAGTACTAGTTTAAAAGTTCTTGGGGATGCTGATTAGGATTGATGATTATTATTATATTTGTTTTGTTTGTATGTTACGTAAACAGCCTCCGTGGTCTTGTGGTTATAGCTTGGCTCTCGACTCGGAGGTCGTGGGTTCGATAGGAGCAACAAAAAATATTGTTTTCAAGTTTGGTTAAGACAAAGCAGGCTGATCACCTGATTGTCTGACCAGAAAGATGATCCATGCATCGGATGGGCATGTAAAAATTCGGACCTGCGCCTGATCTCTCGCCAGTCGTGTCGGTTATCCGTCCCACTGGGTTATGAGAGTAAAGGAAGAGAGAGTGCTCTTGTGCACTGCGCACACACTTGGGCACTATAAAATTTCTCCTGCGTAAGTGGCCTGGTTTCAATGTAACCGGCCACCTACGCAACATATAATATAACTCCCATATAACTCAACATATATATATTATATGTTACGTAGTTCGACATACCAACTATGTTACGAGGGCGGGTCAATAAGTCCGTGACTTTTGGAATAAAACACAGATTTTTTGATAAATAAATCATTTTATTTTTCAACGTAGTCCCCCTTGAGCTCTATACACTTTGTCCAACGCTTCTCCAATTTTTTTATCCCTTCCAAAAAATATGATTTGTCGAGGTCCTCAAAATAGGCCTTTGTTTGCGAGATGACTTCATCATTGGAGTCAAATCTTTTTCCACCGAGCCATTTTTTCAGGTTTGGGAACAAGAAGTAGTCACTCGGAGCCAAATCTGGAGAATAGGGTGGATGTGGGAGCAATTCATAGCCCAATTCATGGATTTTTGCCATGGCAACTGCACATGTGTGCACCCTTGCATTGTCTTGGTGAAAAAGAACTTTTTTCTTGGCCAAATGAGGTCGGTTTTTTTTCAAATCCTCATTGAAGCGGTCCAATAAGTTGGCATAATATTCCCCATTAATTGTTCTTCCCTTTTGAAGATGGTCAATGTGGATTATCCCACGTGCATCCCAAAAAACAGTCGCCATAACTTTATTGGCTGACAAACCTACCTTGGCCTTCTTTGGCGCCGATTCACCCTTAGAAACCCACTGTTTTGACTGTTGTTTGGTCTCTGGTGTGTTGTGATAGATCCATGTTTCGTCCACGGTTACAAAACGGCGCAAAAACTCCTCCATATTGTGATTAAACAACGCCAAACCTTCCTGTGAAGTTGTTACACGATTGCGTTTGTGGTCGACTGTGAGCAAACGCGGCACCCATCTTACGGAAAGCTTTCTCATGCCAAAGTGATCATTCAAAATTGAAACCACTGAGCCATGCGAGATGCCTATGGCTTCCACAATCTCTTGCACTTTCAATCTTCGGTCGGCCAACACCATATCGTGAATTTTTTCGATTGTTTCGGGTGTAGAGACCTCAACTGGGCGTCCAGGACGTTCGGCATCTTCAGTGCTTGTACGGCCACAACGAAATTCAGTAAACCACTTTTTTACCATTGAAATCGATGGTGCAGAGTCCCTATAGTATTTATCAAGCTTAGCCTTGGTCTCAGTAATGGTTTTTTTTCGCAAAAAATAATGCTTAATAAGCACACGAAATTCACTTTTTTCCATTGTTTCCTTAAGTTACTGGATAGTCTGATAAAGATAGCTGTAAAACACAAACTAACTGACGCAGCAAGTTCAAATTTTGATAGGAGTCAACTGACAGATGCCTGTTGACAGGAGTAGTGTTGCTTTTTCAGTAAGGAGGTTAGAAATTCAAAAAGTCACGGACTTATTGACCCGCCTTAGTAAATCTACAGAAATATTCAAGAAAAATATTTTATCGTAAAGAAAATACGTGGTTACGGGTTTACTTGGGAGAGGAAATTTTCATTCTTTTTTCAGTAGAATGCACCGTTTCCGAGATAGAAGCGATTATAGAAAAAAATATGGCAAACTTTGAGATACGAGTGATGTATAAAGCTATAGAAATGTTGGAAAATTCAAGAATTTCATATTTCTGTTCCCATCACGAAGAAGAGGTAGAGGAAAAGAGTAGTTGCAGAGATAATAAGGGGAGGAAATTTTGATTATTTTTCTAGTAGGACGCACCGTTCACCGCAAAGAATTTTACAGAAATTAAAATACGTCCGCCATTTTGAAATGTTTTTTTTTGTATATAACATCTCCTTAAAACTAGAAAAGGACACTTGGATACATTTTATTAAAAGTAAATGTTTGCTATCCTTGAAATTCAAAATGAATGAATTTTTGTAATCAGCATCTCCAGAAACCTACAAGAGGACACCCATATTAATTTTTATAAAATGAAATATGTCCGCCATCTTGGAATTTCAAAATGAATGTCATTTTCGTATCCAGAAACCAAAAAAAAGACGAAAAATAAGTATCCGCCATTTTGAAAATGATTTTTTGTAATCTACACCCCCTAAAACCGAGAAAAATTTAAAATGGGAATTTTGTACGCTCTTTTACGTTTTTTTATGTGCGCTCGTTTTGCTGCTTATTATGTTATGTTTTTTGAATTACCTACATCAGGTAAAATATATGTTCATAAATTGAATGTGTACACTCAAATTGTCGCCAAGATGGTTATTTGTTCGCCAAAATAATATCTGTCTGCCAGTTTGGAATATTCAAAGAACATAACTGCTATTAATTAAGTAGTCGCAGGATTTGGAATTTTTTGTTCCTTTATTCTTTCGCTAACTTTGTAATTTAGTATTCCATATTCGGTTTTTTACACCCAAAATTTTATTGTTGGGTTATATTCACAAACATAAAAATAATTCAACAGTTAACAAAATCATATGGCTAGCTACTAATACAAATATTTACAAACTAAGAGAAAAAAAAAACTTAATAGAGAGAACAAAAACTACAAGAAACTTAAATGGCTATATATAAAATAAAACCTCTAGGTCTTCCCCATGAGGCGAAGTGCCTATTAGGCTCAAAGGGTTGCCTATTATTAAATAAGTAACATTTATGGACGCTTTCACACCACGTCTATCTGGTCTCGTAGTAAGTTCTCGAAGAACTTGTGTTATAGGTGCCAGACAACAAATACATTTAATATATTAATAGAAGAGATCCATTATCCAGGAACAAAGAAAACTTTTTGTTTCTTTCCGAGCTTAAGCGCCGAGGCGCTAACCACGGAGCTACAGAGGTCGTTATTAACCTTTTTTCTTATCTGTAGGACAGCATTTCTGGCGTGCAGCGTGCAAGCGACTTCGCGTCGTTTCGGTACCGCGGATCTGGTTACGGACGACATGACAACTGAGGACATGAGGAAACAAATGACTGACAAGGAATGGGATAAGGTATGTCCTATTAAATTGCTTCGGCACGAATGAGCCGGTGCAACCCGAGAGGTTCCGCGGCCTTACAGATAATTTTACTTACCGTTTCACGATTTTGCCAAGTGAATGAGGGTAGGAAAAGCAAGAATGGTGGATAAAAAACACAAACTTATTTGCATCTTTTCTGTTGTTGCGGGTTTCCATTGGAATTTTTATTTCCATTGCTGAGTGCTAGCTTTTGTCTACTACGACTACTGGCTGGAGGGAGGTAACTACAATTGGAATGGAATTGGTTACCATTGTTTGCCTCTAGGGGCGTTATTTCGATGCCATGCAAATTGTACGAGTAGTGAAAAAAACTCGTACTTAGCACACTGACCATTGATATGTTCATTTACCGATCTTACTTCACTCAAAAAGTAAATCTGCATATATTACTTATTCTCCTTGTGCGTTGATGAGCTGCGATTATAACTCACCATCAGATGACAACAGCTCGTTTATGGCTTACAAATAACTAGATTTTTTTAAAAGTTGGGTTCTACCCAACTACGTAAATTATATATAACCCATGTTACTCGGGCTATTATGAATCTATAAGACCATTACAATGGGATCAGTAGTAGTTTGGGTGCCTCAGTTGAACAAACAAACATGCATACATAGCAGTGGCGTAGGGTTCCTATAACTACATTCCTATCGGCTTCACTTACCACTTGCCTTTTGAAGACCCTCATCCAAATCCCTACCTATTATACAGGCTAGGGCTTCCCTATAAAGAAGTACCAGTCTTCGCCACTGATACGTAGTACATACACACATATATATATACTGCCATAATCATCAACGCTTCCTTTTGGCTTCGCCGTAGTCGGATGAAAAGTGCTTTAACTAAGTCGTGAGGTGCTAGTAATAAAGTTTTAATTTTTCTAGGTATACGAGATGTCTCGTGACCGTAATCTATACAACAATCTTATAACGAGTCTGTTTCCGAGCATTCACGGCAATAATGAGGTCAAACGAGGCATCCTGCTCATGTTGTTTGGTGGAGTTGCGAAGACCACTGTCGAAGGTACCTATGCTTCTGTGCTGAGACTAACGCTTAATACTTTGCATGAAATTTTAGAAATACCTCAATAGAAACCTGTACATTGATAAATAAAATCAGATCAGTAGTTTTGGCGCTACAGTGGAACAAACAAACTTACATACGTACATAGACTCATCATTCCAATCATTACCTTTCCTGTTGGCTTCGCGTAATAAAGTCGCTTCCACTGTCTATTCGCTTACATCTTGTAAAGTACTCAACGGAATTTGATGGAGTTTTTAACAATAAATATAAGATAAAGTGATTCAAGAGAAAGCCTTATAAACGTATAATACGTTGCACCTGTTCGAAGCCGGGGTCGCTAGTATCTGTATAAAGTTGGCCTTAATTTAATATATAAAAATAGCTGAAACGAACCCAAAACAGAACCCTAAGATAAAAGTAGCCTAAGTTACTCCATATAACGTCGGGTGTCTGCCAGTGAAAGTCCGGTCAAAATTGGTCCGGCTGTTTCAAATATTAGCCAGAACAAACAGACAGACAGATGGACAGACAGACAATTTTAAAAATTGATTTCTTGGTGTAGGTACTGGATGTAATATGAATGTAGTGCAAAGCTGTTAATTTAAATTACAAACAGACACTTCCACTTTTTTATTTGTACTATAGATCATAAAATTCACACAATACACCAAGTGATCATAAATATTATGTAGAATTTATTTGCTGTAATCCCCTACATTTTATAAGAAAGGGGAAAAAGGGATATAATTAATCTTGCGAACAAAAAATAAGTTGGCGACTGCACATGAACATACTGTATAACTGAATTTGGCATTGAATTAATATGTTGGCGATTAAATTACTAAACTGGCGAAAGCACTCAGGTGACAAAAAATGCAAAAATCGGCAAATAAAAAGTGGCGAAATTTAATCCAAATTGGCACCGAAATTTATAAGTTGGCGACTTAATTTCCGAGTTGATGACTATTATACGATATTAAGCAGCTATAAAGCCTGATTGGGTTGATAAATTCAATTTGCAGGCTACGGAAAATCGCATTTTTGTATACTGTTAGAGTTTGTTTTCCTTTGGTATGGGTGTCGTTTTCAAGGTTTTTGGGGTGCAGAATATTATGAAAATTAAATCCATTTTGAAATTCCAAAATAGCTCACATTTTTTTTATTAAAATTAATATGGGAGTCCTTTTCCAGGTTTCTGGGGGTGCTGATTATAAAATTGTCTTCCAATTTCAATTTCCAAAATGGAAAATTTTTATTCTTCTTAAAAATGCTTATTAGGATTGATAATTATTAACACAGTATATTATGTAGTACCGCTAGCTATGTAAGCTATAGAAATTTTTGGAATTTCAGGATTAAAAATAAAATCTTATAAAGAAAATACGTGGTTACGGTGTTACTTGGGGGGACGGGAGGAAATTTTCATTATTTTTCAGTAGGATTACCTGTTCTCGAGATATAAGCGATTATAGAAAAAAAATATGGCAATGCTCTACTTTCAAATACGAACGATGTATCAAGCTATAGAAATGTTGGAAAATTTAGGATTTTCAAATTTCTTTTTCTCCCATCATGAAGAAAATATGTGGTGGAAAATGTGAAATTTTCATTATTTTTTCAGTAGAATCCACCGTTTCCAAGATAGAAGCGATTATAGAAAAAAATATGGCAAGGCCTGCTTTGAGATACGTGCGATGTATAAAGCTATAGATATGTTGGGAAATTCAAGATCATCAAATTTCATTTTCTACTATCATTAAGAAAATATGTGGTTCCGGGTTATTATTTCAGTAGAATGTACCGTTTCCGAGATAGAAGCCATTATAAAAAAGATGAGATACGAGCGATGTATAAAGCTATAGAAATGGTGTAGAATTTAGGATTTTCAAATTTATTTTTCTCCCATTATGAAGAAAATATGTGGTTGCAGGGTTACTAAGGGAGATGAAATTTCCATTATTTTTTCAGTTCGCACCATTTTTGAGATTCGAATTTCGAATCGATAATCGAATTTTAGAAAAAAAAAAAAAAAATTCGCCATTTTGAAATTTCAAAATGAATGAATTTTTGTAATCAGTGACTCCGGAAACCTAAAAATATCCATATCCATTTTTTGAATGTTTAATATCTTGAAAATTTCAAGTTGTTGACTTTTTTTGTAATCATCACCACAGGAACCTACAAAAGGACACCTATATTAATTTTTATGAAATGAAGTATGTCCGCCATCTTGGAATTTTAAAAATGAATGTAATTTTCGTATCCAGCACCCCCGAAAACCTGTAAACGACACCCATATAAATTTTACGAATAATAAATATCTGCCATTTTTAAATTTCAAAATTAATCTAGACAATATCTACACCCCCCGAATCCGAGAAAAATTAAAAATGGTAATTTTGTACGGTCCTTTACGTTTTTTTATGTGCGCTCGTTTGCATGTGTTTTTAATGTAGCAACATTAATTATACACAATATTAGGTTGTAAAATGATATACTTCTCCTACTTCAGTTAATAATGTCTTATATGTCAAAACTCAAAATGTATCCGACTGAAGGACTTTGTATCCATGGTCATGAATAAATTAAAAAAAAAAAAAAAAACAATATTAGGTCATTACATATGAAATTGGCGTTTTGTAAAGGAGGAACATAAAGTCGTTTTCTTTTAAAACATAATATATTTATTTAATCAACGTATATACTATTGCTATCTATGCACTTTTGCCATCTCACAGGTAGTTCATTGATTACTTTACTAAAAAAAACATTCGGACAGGAATCAATTAAATATTTGAAGGCGCTTTGGATTGCCCTTCAGAGTTGAATTTTTTCCCTTGCAAGAAGTTATCCAAATTTCGAAAAAAATGGTAATCTGTTGGAGCAAGGTCCGGGGAGTAGGGTGGATGTCTTAGACATTCCAATTGAAGCGCCTCTAATTTGGTAGCCGTCTGTTGTGCAGTGTGTGGTCTAGTTTTGTCCTGAACCAGCAGTGGCCTAGAGCGATTGACAGACCTCGGTTGTTTAGTAGCTAGCTTTTCCATCATGATTTGCAGTTGCTAGCAATAGACATCTGCCGTAATCGTCTGGCCAGATTTAAGAAAGCTGTAGTGAACGACACCGGCACTAGTCCACCAAACGCTCACAAGTAACTTTTTTCGAGTCAATTTTCGCTTGGGGCATTCTTTGGATGATTCGCCAGGGTTTAGCCATTGCGATGAGCGTTTCCGATTATCGAACAGGATCCACTTTTCATCACAGGTAATAATAAGATTTAAAATCCCTTCATTATTGTGCCGGTTGAGTAATGTAACGCAGCAGTCGACGCGCATTTGTCGGTTTGCTGCACTCAATTCATGAGGTACCCACCTTTCAAGCTTTTTCACCTTCCCAATTTGCTTCAAGTGGATTAAAACGTTTTATCACTAACACCGTAGCCTGCAGCTAACTCGGACGTGGTTTGCGATGGACCCGCTTCCACAATAGCCTTCAATTCTTCATTATCAACTTTGGTCTTCGGCCTTCCACGGGTCTTGTTCTGCAGGTCGAAATTTCCAGAACGAAAACGTTGGAACCAATTACGAATTACGGTTTTCGAAACACAGATGCATAAGTAAATAGCGGTATAAATTTGAGATTGGAATCCCTAATCAAAGAAAATATATGTGAGATCAAAGTGGCCAGTACGATAAAACGCCAATTTTATATGTAAGGACCTAATATATTTAATACACATCTGACCCAGGAACACGGAAAACTTTTTGTTCCTTCGGTGGGATTCGAACCCGCGACCCCCGACTTGGCAACCAACACGCTCAACCACTGAGGTCGTCAAAAATCAACATAAAATGAATTACCGAAATGTTTATACTCGCATAACATCCAAACGACTGCACCTCATTGGATATTTTTTTTCTTTTATGTGTTCGTTATTGTCAGGAGAAGGTTTGTATTGTTTTTTTTTTATTAAATAAGGGGCCAAACGAGCAAACGGGTCACCTGATGGTAAGCAACTACCGTCGCCCATGGACACTCGCAACATCAGAAGAGCTGCAGGTGCGTTGCCGGCCTTGTATTTAAATATCGGTTGTCTGTAAAGTCGGTTTACTGACGATAGTTGTGTTATGCTACGGTACCCTAAGGAGATCGCCGATGCAGCACTTCAACCACGTCACGCGGCAGCGGCACGAGGCGCAGCGTCAGCAGTTCCTCAGTTTTCATTTATTTTGCATTGTGTTAGAAATGTACTTTATGTTCAATCGTTGAATGTAATAGTCGTCATTAGAATTAGTACTTTTTTATATTGTAATAATTAAATAATAAATTTATACTAAATTTCGACTTTTTTTTTGGAAGTCCGATTGCTGCACAACATTTTTGGCGCAGTCGTACGGATAATTCGGAGTAGCCCTCGTATAGGAAATCGCAATCGTGCGCGTGCGATCGCTACTTGACTTCCAAAAGTCTTCACCGAATTCTGAAGAACCTTCGTGCAGCAGCAGACTGTATCCAGCCATCGATACCCCAGAGAAGAGCCGAAATGCATATGTGAGTACTTTTAGAATCACTCTGAATTTGCTCCTTTCTTTTATCCTATAAGTTTCATAATTTTATATCCAAGATTTTCCATCCGCGACAATCGAGGACTTCTAGAATTAGTAGTAAATTTAAATTGTTAGATACGGTTAGAGAAATTAGTGACGAAAATTTAGATTTAAATATGGCTACAATGGACGATATTTTTAAAGCATTAAGATTAGTGCCCGATTTTGACGGAAATTCTAATGTTCTTACAAGATTTATTAAATTGTGTGATCAGCTCGTTCAAAATTTTGTAACGCCGGATAATAATTTAATTAATTTAGCTTTAATAAATGGAATATTAAATAAAATTACTGGGCCTGCCGCTAGGTTAATAAATTCGAACGGCATACCCGATAGTTGGTTAGGCATTAGGACAGCTTTAGTGAATAATTTTTCAGACCAACGTGATGAAACCTCTTTATATAATGACCTTGCACTTCTGACACAAGGGTCTTCTACCCCTCAAGAATATTACGATAAATGCCAGAATATTTTTAGTACATTAATGACTTACATTAGTTTGCATGAGACCATTCCGACTACCATCGAAGCGAAACGTGATTTATATAAGAAATTAACTTTGCAAGCTTTCCTACGTGGTTTAAAAGATCCCCTAGGATCCAGGATACGCTGTATGCGCCCTGAGACCATCGAAAAAGCCCTTGAATTTGTTCACGATGAAATGAATATTATTTATATGCAGGATAGAAATGACTCACATACTGACAGACGTAATAACCATCCTAAAAGTAATAATAATTTTAATTTACCCGGACCATCGCGTTCTTTTCACCCACCCGTAACTATGGGCCAAACGCAGTTTTGGCAGCAACGACCACAAAATATGTGGCAACCTAAACCTATGTTTAACTTAAATCAAAATCAAGGACCGTCGCGTACTCAACAAATTTTCCGTGCATTACCACCTAATTATAATCCACAGAGTAATGTCTTTAGAATTCCTAATAGAAATAATTTTGCACAGAATAATCATAGTAATAATAATTTTAATAATTATAGTAATAATAATTCGAATAAGCCCGTTCCTATGAGTGGAGTTAGTCACTTTACTACTAGGCCAGCACCCCCGAGAGGACATGACTGGACTAAACATGGAAATCCACCCCCATAAAATTATTTTAAATCCCGACAACTTAATTTAAATGAGTGCTATGACCAGACTTACTGTGAACCGTACATGTACTATGACCCTAATGAATATTATACAGAACCCGTTGATTATCCCTATGAATGTTACTATGACCAACCCGCGTTACCAATGACTGATGACAATGATGAAAATTCTGACAATCAAGACACTGAAAGCAAACAAAATTTTCGAAAAACTCCGAAATCAGACAAACCACGATAGAAATTAACTTACAGACTCAAAGACAGCTACCGTACATTCAAATTAAAAATCCTCCAATTAAACTTTTAATAGATACTGGAGCCAATCAATCGTTTATAAGTCCTAACGCAGTTAGTAGATATTTCCCTAATTTTCCCTGTAATTATGAGCCATTTGAAGTAACCAATGTACATGCTACAACCCGTAACGATTATTCTATTACCATACCATGCTTTTCAGAATTTAATGATAGTAACGACATAACTTTATTCATTTATAAATTCCATGATTATTTTGATGGATTAATCGGACTTGATTTATTAGATAAATGGGAAGCTAAAATTGATTTAAAAAATAGAAATTTAATTACCACCCTTGCTACTAATCCAATTTTAATGTATGACTCTAAAAGTTGTAATTTGTATGAAGATATAATTCCCGCTCAAAGTTCTAGAATAATTCGAGTACCTATAAATGTTCATGATGGAGATGCTATGGTTAACGAACAAATTGTGTGTCATTGCAAAATAGGAGATTGTATAACTAGTGTTAAAAATAATAGAGGATATATAGAAGTATTTAATGATAGCCCAAATGATATAATATTTTCTTTGAATCAACCTATTAGCGCAGAATCGTATAATGTAGAATGCAATAATTATAATACTTTAAGCAATAGAGCAAAAGCAGTTTTATCACGACTACGTACATCTCATCTTAATGCCGAAGAAATTAAAAATATAGAAACCCTGTGTGCCCGTTATGCAGATGTGTTCTATCTTGAAGGTGAACCCCTTACATTTACGAATAAAATTAAACACAAAATTAGAACCACTGATGAATCCCCTGTACATGCTAAAAATTATCGTTATCCATACATTCACAGAGAAGAAGTTCGAAATCAAATTAATAAAATGTTAGATCAGAATATAATAAGACCTTCAGACTCTGCATGGAGCTCTCCTATATGGATAGTACCAAAGAAGGCTGATGCGTCTGGAAAAACTAAATGGCGTCTCGTAGTTGATTTTAGGAAACTAAATGAAAAAACTATCGATGACAAATATCCAATACCAAATATTACAGATGTTCTAGATAAATTAGGCCGATGTCAATATTTTACTACATTAGATTTGGCAAGCGGATTTTATCAGGTAGAAATGGATGAGGCAGATATTCACAAAACAGCATTTAACGTAGAAAACGGTCATTATGAATTTTTAAGAATGCCAATGGGACTTAAGAATTCTCCAGCTACTTTTCAAAGAGTAATGGACAACGTTCTTAAGGGCCTTCAGAATGAAATATGTTTAGTTTACCTTGACGATATAATAGTTTTCAGTACTTCCCTTCAGGAACATATGGTAAACCTTGAAAAAGTATTTCAGAGATTAAGAGAGTCAAACTTTAAAATACAAATGGATAAATCGGAATTTTTAAAATTAGAGACAGAGTTTTTAGGACACGTTATTAGTAGAGAAGGAGTTAAACCCAATCCCAACAAAATTAAAGCTATTGAAAATTACCCCATACCAAAAACCTCTACAGAAATTAAACGTTTTCTCGGATTGTTAGGTTATTATAGAAAATTTATTCCAGATTTTGCCAGAATTACTAAGCCCATGACCCAATGTTTAAAGAAAGATAGTAAAATAACTTTAGGTGAAAATTATATTAAATGTTTTAATCATTGTAAAACCCTTTTATTAAATGACCCCGTGCTACAATATCCGGACTTTTCAAAAGAATTTATTTTAACGACAGATGCATCTAATGTAGCAATAGGAGCAGTGTTATCCCAAGGTGTTATAGGTTCAGATAAACCCATTGCGTACGCATCCAGAACTTTAAATTCAAGTGAAATTAATTACAGTACCATAGAAAAGGAATTATTAGCAATAGTGTGGGCAACGAAGTATTTCAGACCGTATTTATTTGGCCGTAAATTTATAATTATCACCGATCACAAACCTTTGCAATGGATAATGAATTTAAAAGAGCCTAATTCTCGCTTAACGAGATGGCGCTTGAAGCTTAGCGAATATGATTTTAAAATAATTTATAAGCAAGGAAAAGCTAACACTAATGCAGATGCTTTGTCACGCATTGAAATAAATGTTCATGAAGATCCAGGTTTAGAATTAGAATCTATTATAGCTCAAATGTCCCACGATAGTCGTACCGCAACAGCACCTGAAATAGCAGAATTATTAGATGATTCCAGAACACTTACCGCTCATACTTCTGAGGAGAATCCGATTTTAGAAATTCCAATTACAGATGAACCTTTGAATAAATTTAAAAGACAAATAATTTTTAGCTTAGTTGGCGATATTAAAAGAAAACCCATTTTAACAAAACCTTTCGATACACATACTAGAATTTCTATTCAATTATCCGAGTCAAACTTAGAAGAAGATGTAGTTAACGCTATAAAAGAATATGTCAGCCCTAATATTAAAACAGCTTTACTTTTTAATCCTCCTACAGCAATGTATACGGTAATCCCTATCTTACAAAGAATGTTTAAAAGTTCCGCTATGAATTTGGTAGCTGCAAAGAAAGAATTAGAAAATGTTAAGGAATATTTAAAGCAGCAGGAAATAATTAATAAGTACCATGACGGTAAAACAAACCATCGTGGTATAAACGAATGTTATCTCGCTCTTTCTAATAAGTATTATTGGCCCCATATGAGAGAACAAATTACAAGATTTATCAATGAATGTATAGTTTGCGGACAAGCTAAGTATGATAGAAACCCCATAAAACAGCAGTTCAAAGTAGTTCCACCAGCAAGTAGACCATTTGAATTAGTTCATTTAGATTTATTTACCGCTCAAAGTGAAAAGTTCCTTACCATAGTAGATTCCTTTTCAAAGTATGCTCAAGCTTATTATCTTAAAGATGGTACAGCCATTAGTGTAATTCAGGCCTTACTTCAATATAGTACCCACCATGGATTACCCATAACAATTATAACAGATAACGGACCCGAATTTTCTAATCAATTATTTAGTGAATTTATTAGGTTACACAAGATTCAACATCATAAAGTTGCACCGAATACTCCGAATGAAAATGGAATAGTTGAAAGATTTCATTCAACTATATTAGAACACTTACGTATACTTAGATTAGAGAAAAAACATGATTCTGTAGTTCTTTTAATGTCATATGCACTTTTAGGTTATAACAGTTCTATCCATAGCTTTACAAAATGCAAACCAATAGATTTAATAACAGGACATTTTGATCCTAGAGATCCTTTTAATGTAGACCTTACGTCACATCTTTTACAGCAATACATGATAGATCATAAAGAACGTTTAAAAGTAGCTTATTCTTTGATACAGGAAATGACCACTGAAACACGTAGAGAAATAATGGACAATAGAAATAAGAATAGAGAACCTGAAAAAGAATACCTTCCTGAACAACCAGTATTTGTTAAAAATCCTTTAGCATCCAGACAAAAATTAGCATCCAGATATACCCATGATAAAATAATGGCTAATCTCCCAATCCATATTTATACTAAAAAGAAAAAATTACCTATTGCAAAATCCCGCCTCAAAAGAGTGCCTAAAAGCGCACAATTGTTACAGGACAATACTGACAATACTGACGACTCTACATCTAAGCCGAACCCAAGAAATTCAACTTGAGACACTTGACGACGGACCAGGACTCTTACCTTTCAAACTCGGACAGACCAGGATTATTCACCAGTATCATTCCTTTTTGCAGCATATAAACCTAGAAGACATAGATTCTAAAATTAATATTGTATATTCCCAGTTGCAAGATTTTCGCCCTCAGCTTAATAATAAAACCCTATCTTTATACGAACCACACTTAGAATATCTTTCAGGCAAATTAAGTAAAATTTCAGAAATATTGCAAACGTTTAAAATTTCGCGTGTTAAAAGAGGTTTGATCATTGGATTAGGATCTATTATAAAAAGTATATCAGGTAATCTTGACTATATCGATGCAATTAAATATGAAAATGCTTTAAAAACTTTAAAAGAAAACGAATTTAAATTGGAATCAGAATATAATAATCACATAAGTTTAACTAGAGAATGGTTACAGCATCACACTAAAATATTAAATACAATTGTTGAAAATCAAGATAAAATTAATAAAACCCTTAGTCTTATTATGCAAAGCGATATTAATAGAGAAACTGAGTTAATAAAATATGCTCATTTATCTCAATATCTCTTAATTTTAGGTGATAATATAGATAGTCTAACAATCGAGTTAGTTAATTTAGGAAATATGTTAAATTTGAGTTATGCATCGAGCACAGCTCATTCAATTATTAATGTAGCTATGTTAAGAAGTATGATTTCTAAAATAAGAATTTTATATTCAAATGATTTTACTTTAGATATAGAATTAAGAGAATATTTTAGAGTTATGAAATTTGGTCATTATTATTTAGATAATCAGATAGTTTTAGTATATAAAGTGCCGATTGTCCTTCCTAAGCCTTTTGACCTTTTCAAACTATCTGCAGTTCCTAACCGAAATCATCAAATCCTTATACCCATATCACCCTATATAGCAATTCAGGAACGAGATTCTAGGTACATAGAAACTGAATGCTTAGAAACTAATTCGGAATATTATATCTGCGAAGAAAATCCTGCACATACCTTCAATAATCACGACGAATGTATCCACACTCTTATAACGAAGCAGCAGCTCTTGCCATCCTGTAAACTTACCTCTATATCCCAAGAAGCTGAAGCATTTGAGCAACTCGATCAAAAGCACTATGTTCTAAGTTTTCTAAAGTCAACTAAAATTCAAACATCCTGTGGAAAATTGCAGTATAAAACTCTTAATGGAAGTTATCTCGCTATTGTACCTCAAGGCTGTTCTATTAAAACTCCAGAATTTACTATATCAAATACAAATGATATTATAAAAGGACAACCTCTCAGAATCTCAGACATCGTACCTGTAAAAGAAAATCAACCCTCAGAACATATTTTAAATTTGAAATCTATAAATTTAGAAAATCTCCATAAGATCAATTCAGAAATTATGGCGCAACCACAAATTGATTTAAGAAACCATCAAGACTCATATATCTATCATACTACTATTCCCGTCTATTTGATACTAATCATCACTATCACTATCGGCATGACTATGTTCCTGTACCAGCATTATACGAAGTTGCAGCCATCAATGGAGCAGAGAAACATCCCAACTCCAAGAGAAGTAAGGGTTGATTCGTCCAACATCCCAGCAACGATTTTGGGAAAATAGTTGCTGATCTTCGGGGGGAGGTGTTATGCTACGGTACCCTAAGGAGATCGCCGATGCAGCACTTCAACCACGTCACGCGGCAGCGGCACGAGGCGCAGCGTCAGCAGTTCCTCAGTTTTCATTTATTTTGCATTGTGTTAGAAATGTACTTTATGTTCAATCGTTGAATGTAATAGTCGTCATTAGAATTAGTACTTTTTTATATTGTAATAATTAAATAATAAATTTATACTAAATTTCGACTTTTTTTTTGGAAGTCCGATTGCTGCACAACATTTTTGTTGAACGAACAACGTCAACAACAACAACAACAATAACAACAACAACAATAATAATAATGAGGTAAAGGCAATGCGAGCTACCGCTGGTACTTGGTAATGGTACTTGGTAACGATAACGGGTAACAGGTAGCTAAGCATGAGTCATGTTTTTTCCTGCGTGCAGCCGGCTCCATCGATTTATAAGACGTTATCACGTCAAAATATATGGCAAAACGTTTGCCGAGTCAGCTAGTAGTTTCTAATGTAAGTACTTGCAACACATTTCTACTCGTTTTTGCAAGCTCCCTGAATCAATTTGTGTTCTGTACCAGTGGTAATGTTGGTGGTATTGTATTTAATATTATTAATTAAATATTTATAAACAAATTCGTCTGAATTAAATTATACCGCGCTTGTTTTGCTAAAATAAAAAATAATGCGAAAGATAGTTATATAGCGCCATCTATATATTTTAATAAGAAAAAATATTTTGTAAAAAAAAATATCAGTACTACCGATAGAGGGCGCTATGCCGTTTGTTCGAGACTATAATTAGCTTGTTTTCCTATTATTCACATGATACTTCTGCAAGGCTCTCTCGATTAAAATTCGCTAATTTATCTTCCAGGTACAACTCTGCGTGGCGACATTAACGTGTGTATAGTCGGCGATCCTAGCACGGCCAAATCCCAGTTGTTACAGCAAGTCAGCGATATGAGTCCTAGAGCGGTGTACACCAGCGGCAAAGCATCGTCAGCTGCCGGTCTCACCGCCGCCGTTGTCAAGGTGAGTTAAAATACCGTGGCCTCATTGAAAACCGGAAATGTTGTGTATCGCCTAGGCCCTAGTGGCGGTAATAACTTACCATCAGGCGATCTGTCCTCTCCTTTGCTGGTCTAATTTCATAAAGAAGTTTGCTTTGTTTAGCCAGTAGATACTTGCCACTGGTATCAATACTCCACAGTATGGTCAAGAAACACTGATTTTTTAAACACTATTTATAATATTAAACCCAAGGGTTTTCAACCTAAGGGTTAAATTCTGCTAAATAAAACCTGCAATAATATAATTACAATCAAGTCCCGATACGCTTAAACTGCCAAACTGGTATTCTCGTGAAAACTAAACCAGCGTCAATCGCGCTCTGATTGGTCCAAACTTCACGAAGTCAGTTTATGATAACAAGTCGCTTCACTTTTATTACAATCACAGTAAAATGAAAGTCTACTTTAAATACGAGAATTGAGGTTCTGATTGCTAAGCTACTTTATTGATTTCAATATTAAAAAGTCTATGATTAGGGTGATGTTACAAACTTCTAACAATATTCGTTTTCTATTTCATAATAGGATGAAGAGTCTTTCGACTTTGTAATAGAGGCGGGCGCTCTGATGTTGGCGGACAACGGCGTGTGCTGTATAGATGAATTCGACAAGATGGACCCCAGCGACCAGGTCGCCATACACGAGGCTATGGAGCAACAGACTATATCTATTGCCAAGGTAAGCTAAGATGATATTGAGCTATAGGTTCTTGGTGGAAATTATTATTAATACAATTTTTAACACTTTGTTAGCAGCATTCATTTAATTGTTATTCAAAATTTCCCCATACATAGCACAGGCAGCATCTAGTTTGGGGAACTGTTTGATGAAAATGGTTTATATATGTATGTTAAATGTTTGTGTGTATGGATGTATGTTTGATTGTTACTCTATCACACAAACACACAGATTCAAATTAAGCTCGGCATACAGGTCTTATATGATAGCGCCATGTTTGGTTTCAGTAGGATGTCTGTAGACACATTTGCTACACAAACGAAGCCGCGGTCAAAATCTAGTGTTTTTAATAACTATTCACAACACTAGGTTTTTTCAATGAAATTTACCAGGAAACGAGCAGTCCGATCCCCTGATGGTAATCAATTGCCGCCGCCCATGGACTTTCGCAACACCAGATGAGTTGCACTGGTGTTGCCCAAATCTCCCTTATTTTAATCTCCCTTAGTTTTGAATAGTTATTAAAAACACTCGATTTTGACCGCGGCTATATATAACACATCCAAAATATTATCCATTAGGCTGGAAAAAATGGTTCAAAATCACAATAATTTTTGGGTGATTTAAACATACCATTTTTTCAATTGTTTTCTTCTTCAATTAAATTTCAATCACGCGCTTGAGTTGTGTCACAATACGTCACAACGTCATCGCACCTAAACCACCTGTAAACAAACAACGAAGTGATGTTCACAAAGTAAAAAAAAAAAACATAAAACTTTGATTATGTATATTTAATTTAAGTTTTAACTAATTTTCATTAATTTTTATTTTATTTATATATGTTCTGTATATTATGTAGGGCTTCATAAAAAAAAAAAAAAAGGCTACGGAACATTGGCTTTGTATATTATTCTGTTTTTACTATTAATTATAACTTGTATCTGCATGAGGTACCCATGAAGTCATTGCATTAGTCATTCCCTGCACTGTACGCCATCAGCTTTTCACTGAACATCTGCTCCATTACTCTGACGTTGGCAACTCCTTCACAGAGTTGTTCACAGAGTTATAAAATCAATTTATTACCATGGAAAAGCACAGTAACCCGTGTTATAAATATTGTGTCGTCCCTATGTGCGAAAATAACACAAAAACTGAACCTGACAATATTTATTTTCGTATGCCGAAAGGTGCAAGTAAGTAAGAAAAAGTGGTGCAAGGCGATGTGAAGAAACAGTGTATCTTGTTTGAGCACTTTATTCTGTTGTAAGGATCAGTCAGCACAATGAAATAGATTTCCTTGTACTTATTTTATTTACAAACCTCGACGAAAACAACCTGGTTAACGAAAAGTTCGTAAACATATTTAATTCAATCATTTTCATGTAATATCCTAGAGATAAGTACTAAATAAATCTAATAAATAAATATTCATATTTTGAAAACAACAAACCATAGAAAACATCAGTTAACTTCTTCTTGTTTTATTTATGGCAATGGCGGTTGCAAAGGTTTCGCACCATTCTGCCAGTGTCGAGAATTTATAGATTTTTTTTCGACTTTATTTACATTATCATTATACGAATTATAAAAAGAAACATAAATTTCGAGGATCGAGATTTCTCTACTCGTGAATTTATTACGTGAATAATTCAGTGCACTGAAAATAGAACTCTGCTCTAATACAATACAGTTGAAAATGGATGTTACGAGTGTCGAGCTGTCATATATGACATTGCCATTTGTCTTAACACTCATTTGTTCGATTTTCAACTCTATTGTATTAGCGCAGAGTTTTTTCAATGCTCAGAATTTGCTTCGGCATTCCGGATCATAATATATTCTCAGCCTTATACGAAACTTCTGTTTCACTTGATTACACAACAACAATTAAAATTTACACTGGCAATGGTTTAATATCTTCCGCCTTAAATATAAAAAAAATGAGTTTTAAAAGTTGATACACGTCACGATTTGGTCCGCCAGTAGGTACATATCCTTTTTTGAAATTTGCACGGGATTATAAAAAAAAAAAACACTTTTTAATGATTAAATTTCACTATTAATTGACGATAAATTTTAAAAACATTTGTACAAGTATATTTTTTTAGTGATAAAGATTACAAATAAAAATATTTTATCCATTTTGGTGTCACATGCATATTCCCTATTGTACAGTTTAAATGTATCTTTCAGGCTGGAGTGCGTGCTACACTCAACGCTCGGACATCGATACTCGCCGCGGCCAACCCCATCGGGGGCAGATACGACCGAGCCAAGTCCTTGCAGCAGAATGTGGCGCTCAGCGCACCCATCATGTCACGTTTCGACTTGTTCTTCATACTGATAGACGAGAGCAGCGAAATGGTTGACTACGCTATAGCGAGGAAGATTGTGGACTTGCACTGCAATAAGGAGGAAACGTACGACTGTGTTTACACGAGGGAAGATTTGCTGCGATACATAGCTTTCGCTAGATCCTTCAAACCTATTATTACTGAGGTGAGATTTCAATTTTCATAAAAAAAACATTGTACTATCAGAAAACCTAATTCATAAGCAGATCGGTCTTATAATTTGCACGTATTAATACTGACGACCTACCGTTACAATATAAATGTCAATTACATGCCAAAATTTAATACATATTATGATATAATTGTAACGGAGGCCACTCACGCTAGGGTATACATGATGGTTTTATCCTTGCATGCATAACCGACAGGCATAACCGAGTTTCAAAGAGCACATACATGTTAGGTTGCATGCACAGTTTAACCACAAACTACTCAACTGAGTTGAGCTACGTGACAGTGTGTGTAGGACGCCTAGGTACTGTGTGCGGTATATACGAGGGCGGGTCAATAAGTCCGTGACTTTTGGAATAAACGAAGATTTTTTGATAAATAAATCATTTTATTTTTCAACGTAGTCCCCCTTGAGCTCTATACACTTTGTCCAGCGCTTCTCCAATTTTTTTATCCCTTCCAAAAAATATGATTTGTCGAGGTCCTCAAAATAGGCCTTTGTTTGCGAGATGACTTCATCATTGGAGTCAAATCTTTTTCCACCGAGCCATTTTTTCAGGTTTGGGAACAAGAAGTAGTCACTCGGAGCCAAATCTTGAGAATAGGGTGGATGTGGGAGCAATTCATAGCCCAATTCATGGATTTTTGCCATGGCAACTGCACATGTGTGCACCCTTGCATTGTCTTGGTGAAAAAGAACTTTTTTCTTGGCCAAATGAGGTCGGTTTTGTTTTCAAATCCTCATTGAAGCGGTCCAATAAGTTGGCATAATATTCCCCATTAATTGTTCTTCCCTTTTGAAGATAGTCAATGTGGATTATCCCACGTGCATCCCAAAAAACAGTCGCCATAACTTTATTGGCTGACAAACCCACCTTGGCCTTCTTTGGCGCCGATTCACCCTTAGAAACACACTGTTTTGACTGTTGTTTGGTCTCTGGTGTGTTGTGATGGATCCATGTTTCGTCCACGGTTAAAAAACTCCTCCATATTGTGATTAAACAACGCCAAACCTTCCTGTGAAGTTGTTACACGATTGCGTTTGTGGTCGACTGTGAGCAAACGCGGCACCCATCTTGCGGAAAGCTTTCTCATGCCCAAGTGATCATTCAAAATTGAAACCACTGAGCCATGCGAGATGCCTATGGCTTCCACAATCTCTTGCACTTTTAATCTTCGGTCGGCCAACACCATATCGTGAATTTTTTCGATTGTTTCGGGTGTAGAGACCTCAACTGGGCGTCCAGGACGTTCGGCATCTTCAGTGCTTGTACGGCCACAACGAAATTCAGTAACCACTTTTTTACCATTGAAATCGATGGTGCAGAGTCCCCATAGTATTTATCAAGTTTAGCCTTGGTCTCGGTAATGGTTTTTTTTCGCAAAAAATAATGCTTAATAAGCACACGAAATTCCCTTTTTTCCATTGTTTCCTTAAGTTACTGGATAGTCTGATAAAGATAGCTGTAAAACACAAACTAACTGACGCAGCAAGTTCAAATTTTGATAGGAGTCAACTGACAGATGCCTGTTGACAGGAGTAGTGTTGCTTTTTCAGTAAGGAGGTTAGAAATTCAAAAAGTCACGGACTTATTGACCCGCCTTAGTACCTACCAAACTATGGACGACGACGATGTGATAGCTGTATTTGGCTTAACACTTGTTCTGCAGAACAGAAAAAGAAAAAGAGATCGCACTGAATGGTCTAAACCCTGGTTATTGAAAAGAAAGCATTTCTCCTACGTAAATTTGATAAATGAATTGAGATGTACATTAACAGATTTCAAACAACAGAGAACAAAAATTATTTACGAATGGATGAAAAACTTTATTTGAAACTATTATCATTGATTACTCTGTTAATACAAAAACAACATACTGTTATGAGAAAAGCAATATCAGCACATGAGAGACTAGCAGTAACATTAAGATTTCTTGCAACAGGAAGAACATATGAGTTGTCTTAAATATTCTGCTATTATATCACCGTCAGGCCTTGGGCCGAATAATACCAGAAACATGTGATGCTATTTATGAAGCTCTGAAAGAGGGTTATCTACAGGTGAGTAAATTAAAACCAAATTCGGATCATTAGACAAGTTTAATAGATAGGTACATAGTTTAATTAGCTAATTACATATTTAAATCAAATCTGTTTTAAAATTTGAATAAAATGTTGCTGTTGATAGTGGTGTGTCAAATTCTTCTTAGTGCTGGTGAGGGCTGACTTTGCGGTGCAGGAGAAGTAGTTTGTTGTTAAGTGTTATATTGTTGAGGCGGATATGCGCAGAGCTGACTTTGCGGTGCAATAATTCAAAGTTTTTTTTTTTTCTCTCGTCTAATGTTACTACGTAAATATATTAATTTTTTTAATAACATCTTCTTTTGTAGCAGTAGGCTCCAATTCCTTGAGCTTTGTTATCAATTTCCCGTATGCTGCCGATCGTTGGTCTCTGTCGTGATATTCTATGCACTTTACGCGTCAAAGACAAGGTTCCGACTTATAAATTTCTATGAATTCTTCTAATGTGGCATTGCGCTTGCGACTCGCCATTTTCGAAGCGATGCAATGGTGCGCACGCGCGACCTTCCGCCCTCGCAGACAATTAAAAACTGAGAACTGTGCATACATGCAAGCACGAGCGAGCGCCACACACGCTTGTAGGCTTGCCCGTCGGTTATGTATGCAAAGTTAAAACCATCATGCCCGTGGCCTCCATAAAACGAACAAATTAGGAGAACGATCAAACTGCTTAACAGTTAACACCGCGACGATACGCGACGCTACGCATTTTTAATACCGCTATTCAAATTGAACTTTATTCACTGCACAAAAAGATAAACGTTTTATATGACATGAGTCATACACTGCACATGCTCTGTGCGGTGTGGTTCAACCTATATGACATGAGTCATACACTGCACATGCGCTGTGCGGTGCGGTTCAACCTATATGACATGAGTCATACACTGCATATGCGCTGTGCGGCGCGGTTCGACCTATATGACATGAGTCATACACTACACATGCGCTGTGCGGCGCGGTTCGACCTATCATACGAATTCTTACAATAAACGTGTATCTTCTTGTGTAATGAATAATATTGCCGCCACGCCTTTTGATGCGAAATTGTCCGTAGTTGGCTAGCATAATGCGACTTAATAATTTAGAGTCCGACCGAAAGATCGGATAAAACAGACTAGTTTTGAAAAAAAAAACACATCCTGTTTTGTATGAAATGTATGAAATTAATTAAGAGTCAAGGAGGCTATTGAGTTTATATAAAAGCGCATCTATACTACCTGTCAACTATAAAAATGTATGAAATTAAATATGATCCTATTGAGGCTAACGAAAGAAATAATGTAGAAGAAATGCCCTTTCCAATGTTACTTTTATATATACCACCGATCTTAGAAAACTTCGATAGCGATTCAGGATTGTGGCGCTAATTGGTCCGCCACAAAGCTATCGGACACATAATTCGTTTTTCATAAATAAGTTATTTAATAAATATTAAGTTTTTCATTGTGAAATCTAAGGAATTAAAAGTTAATCGTGTCTGGTAACACAGGAGGCAGGCCGTTTGCTAGTGGAATACTACACTGTGCTGCGAGCGCGGGGCGGCGGCGCCGGCGCGTGGCGAATTACGGTGCGCCAGCTGGAGTCGCTCGTGCGGCTGAGCGAGGCGCTCGCCAAGATGCACTGCAGCGGCCGCGTGCAGCCGCACCACGTCATAGAGGCGCACAGGTAAACCGGCGGTCAATTATGTTCTGAAATAAATAGAAGAGGCGCAATCCGCGCGCATTCGCGCAAATACGCGCGTTTACGCGACCAACGCTTCACTCTTATCTCAGAAGGAATAAAATGAATTTGCTATATTACGTTGTCAGAATTTCGTTTTACAGCGTTTTGGCTCTTCGCTAGTATGAATTGACCCTTACAACTGTCGCACAGGTGTACCGGGCGGCTCGCATGAGCGTTACCTAAAGAGTATTGGCCCCTGGAAATTAAACTCGATAGACATATTTTATCTATGCTAGTTCCGCTGAAGCAAAAACTCTTCCACACACACCGTCGTGAAGTAACATTCGTGCCTAGTGATGGTAAATATCGTTTGACTTAGGCTGGGATTATATACTCTGGAATCCGGAACGCGCGGGATAATATAATAAATTACATTGACATTTGACTCGACACTCATGTGTTGGATTTTCAACTCTATTGTATTATAGCAAAGTTCTATTTTCAGTGCTCTGAATTTTCACCGGCGTCCCTGAATCCGGAGCATATAGTCCCAGCTTAAGAGAAAGTGTGTTTAAAGGTGAACGCACACTTATCCGAGCCGAAAGAATCGAAAGAATCGAATTCCACGAGGGCTCGCATACCTATCCGCGCTGAAAGAATCAAACGCATTGAAAGAATCGACCGCGCCGAAAGATTTGTTTTTATTTGCTTTCCACCTGTTGCAAGGTAACTAACTACATGTGAATTATGATGGATCTTGACAGGGTTTTCATTGTGAGTGCTTTATTAATGGAAGATGAAGAAAATTAAATACGTCAAAAAAAAAAGAAGAATGTGGGTTCACAACATCAACCTTAAAAAACAGTGCTTTGGAGAGTATTACACATTATTCCCTGAATTATTACAAGATGATAAGCGATTTTTTAGATATTTTCATATGACTCCTACAAAGTTCAAAATACTGTTAGAAATACTAGAACCGCATATAACAAAACAAAATACAAGGATTAGAATGGCAATTGGACCAATAGAAAGGCTTGTAGTATGTTTAGGGTAAGAACGTTTTATTTTGTCCAATCATTAATCAAAAATTCACCGATTTAGGTCACTATTGTTTAAATTGTACATATTGTGAGAAATCATCTTCGCTGAAGGTACTAACTTCTTCATCATTATTAACAACATACACTGTTGTCTGCTGTTGAGAAGAAACTGGAACAGTATTGATCGGTGGCGGAATATAATCAGGGCTTCTTGTATCTTGACTACTGCATGGTCGTGAAATGTCTTGAATGCTTCATCGTCTGGTTTCTTCATCATTCAAATATGGTGTAAGAAAACTTAATTCCTGGTGGTATTTCGGTCGTTTAATTTTGTCAGCGGCCTGACCGCTTTTAGTTTTTCTGAGATTTAGAGCTTTTCGGTAGTTTTCTCTTATTTTATGCCATCTAGTTTTGCAAACAGCACCTGTAAATAAAATGATATTAATTAAATTATTCACATGACCGTAACTATGTGTAGACTTAATAAAATGTGATGATGTGAGGGCTGTTGGGATTTAATTCAAATACATCTGGCAAACCTATACTAAAGGCATATGGACAAGGGGGGGATGTAAACACGTTGGAACCTGCTCGCGCGGGTCTGGACATTAAGTCAAGCAATATGAGCGCAATCAAGCGATGAGTTACACGCTATGATATAGAAAATACAAATAGTCGTCAAATACGATATTTGATTATTTATTTTATTTTTATTTTTATTTTTATTATTTTAGAAAACCAACAGCTTATAAATATTACAAATATAGTCTAGGCATAGAAAAAGCGAAGCCAATTATAGGTTTTCACAATTAGTGACTAAAGAAAAGTATAAAAAAGCAAACACTTAGGCATTAGCAACAACATTCAAAATCAAAGGCAATACATATATAAATCTAAATTTAACAAAGTTTATTGTTCAAAGAAGTTAAGGTTTAACTTATCTCTTGCATTCTTGCTATTCAATGTGTATGGATCAAAGGAGAATCTTTTACAAGTATTGTTAAATTCAATGCTAGCTCGCACCAGGCAGGAGTTACGCCTGTAGTTGGAGTTGTAACGTGGTATAACCAGTGGCGGATTAAATCGGCGTTGCCTAGTAGGTACATAAAAGTATAATTTACTAAGAAGATCTGGGCAGTCAATTTCATTGTTAATTATTTTTAATATAAATATAAAGTCTGCAATATGTCGGCGAATAAGCAAAGGTTGAATGTGGAATTTCCTGCACAGAGACAGATAATCATTAGAACTGTAGGGTATTTTTAGGCGGTAGCATAGAAATCTTATAAAACGCTTTTGAATGCTTTCAATCTGAGTTATGTATTTATCATAACAGGGATTCCATATCTGACAGGCGTATTCTAAGTGACTTCTTACGTACGTGCAGTATAGTATTTTAAAGGTTTTCGCAAGTTTGAAAGGGGAGCTTAATCTCATAATAAATCCCAAGGCTCTTGAGGCTTTTGCAATAATATGGTCAACGTGAGAATCGAACATCAGCTTAGAGTCATGAAAAACACCCAAGTCGCACACAGCGTCTGATCTTTGGATTTCAAGACCTTTTAGATAGTATGTAGTCGTGATGATATTAGTTTTTCTACTGTAGGTGATTAATAGGCATTTCTTGGGGTTGAGGTCTAATTTATTTTCTTCGCAGTATCTATCTAGACGATCTAAGTCCGCTTGAAGTGCATCAGCATCCTCAAACGAGGATATAGGGTAAAAAATTTTCATATCATCAGCAAAGTATAGGAAGAATGAATTTTTAAAGCAAGTATCGATGTCATTGACAAAAATCACAAAGAGAAGAGGGCCTAACAGGGAGCCTTGTGGGACGCCACTTGGGACGGGAACCCAACTAGACATGTAGTTATTGACAACAACAGCTTGAGAGCGGTTATCAAGATAAGAACAGAACCACCTAAAGAGATCACCCTTGATGCCGATGTTATATAGTTTAGTTTTCAGAATATTATGATCAATACGATCGAACGCCTTACTATAATCAGTGTAGACTACGTCAACTTGTTTGTTTGCGTCCATCTTCTGTGTTAAGAAATCGTTCAGAAGTACAAGATTTGTAACAGTAGATCTACCTGATAAAAAACCATGCTGTGAAGGACTGAAAACTTTACTCAGTGACGCATAAACTTGCCTATAAATTATACGTTCAAAGACCTTAGCCAAAGTGCATAATTTGGAAATTGGTCTATAATTTACGATTTTTGTTTTAGCTCCTTTTTTGTGTACGGGAGTGATATAGGCCAATTTCCAAACTTTAGGGACTGTGCAAGATGAAATAGATTTAGTGAATAACAAGTATACTGGTAATGACAATGTTTCATAGCAGCGAATGAGAAACTTAGGAGATAGGTTATCCGGACCTGCAGATTTATGGGGATCAAGATGTTTTAGAGAATATTTAACATTTTCAAGGTTGACTTCAATTGAGTTAAGATGTGAAATGCGATCAGTAAGGTTTGAGCATGACGAGGATATAATGTTGATATCGCTACGATTACATATGTTAAGGAAGGATGATTGAAAATGATCAGAAAACGCTTCGCAAATAGACTCACCCGTTGATAATGTATTTTCATTATAAATGAGGTTACTAGGGAGCATATTAGATTTAGATCTGTGTTTAATATAATTCCAAAAATGTTTGGGATTTTTTTCTATGGCAGATTCCGTAGTTTGTAAGTAATTTTGATAACATTCAGCTTCCAATTTTTTGACCCTATCACGTAGTAATTTAAAAGTTGATTGGTCCGATATCATACCATATATTTTACATTTTTTTAAAAATTTATACTTTTGTCTAATAAGGCGTTTAACTGAGAACTTTAAGAACTGGAGTGAACCAGATTGGATACGAACTTTGTTTCACTCTCTTTAGCGGGATATATTTACTCTGAATTGCACCAATACTGTCATAGAAGAAAGATACAGCATCTTCTAGTTTCATAGTACTCAATTTACTAGACCAGTCTATTAAGGATATTTCATTATTTATTTTATCGAAATCTCCATGAGAAAGGTTTAAGCGGCCAGAATCAGCTGACTTTAAATAGGTTTTAATAGAGAGAGATACTTCCACATTTAGAGCAGGGTGGTAGGAGTCCAGGGGGACGAGGGGGTCAAAGCATTCGCTAACAGAGACCCTCTCATTACACAAAACAAGATCTAGTATTTTACTCTGTTTGTTACGTACGCCATTATATTGGTTAAGCGATAATATTTGCAGTTCATTCAACAGAATAAATTCATCACTAACGGGCGTATGAATATTACAAGCGAGATAACAGTCAGCAGAAGGAGCATATTCCCAATTGATTCCACTTAAGTTGAAATCCCCGATGATTAAAAAGTTGTCGAGGGAACACTTTAGTACTGAAACATTTAACTTACTTAAAAAATTTGATAGTTGATCTGAAAAAGATCTAATAAGGCCTTGTTTGCACAGGTACACAACACAAATGTGTTACTTTATACTTTGGGAACTGCTCAAATGTTTACCACGCAAATTAATAGTAATCCAAAGGTCTTCAGCCAAAGAATGAAAACTAGGTGCAGCCATAGCTGATACATACCTTCGAACAGCTATCAACACCCCGCCGCCGCGCGCTTGACCTATTGAGCTATAATCCCGATCCCGACGCCACACCATATATTCATCACTAAAAAGTTCAGTGTCCAGGAAATTATCAGTTAACCATGTTTCCGTGAGAATAATCAAGTCGTAGGAGCTTAAGTTTAACTGGCGATAAAATTCGTTTGACTTTGTACGAAGCCCGCGCTCATTTTGATAATAAATATTTAATTTATTCGTATTATTGGTACCCATGGCTACAAATAGAAATTAAATAGTAATTTATACATTATTAGACTAATATTGGACGTAATATGAATAACAGTAACGTGCATTAATATCGTTATTAATTTACACAGTGAATAGTTATCAAAAGAGTTATAAACTATGCTGTGCGAGGACAATAGAATCGGTATAGTCGTGAGAGGGAGCGAGATGAATGTATGCGGCCGGAAAGCCGGTACGAGCGAGATAAATATCCGTATTAGAACATAAGAAACTTGTGAAATATCTAAATTATAATAAGCAGACATTAACGAAATTATGTTATTAAGAATATTGGAACTTTGATCCAGTTCATCATTGATGTACGCGAGAGTTATGTCAAATAGTAATAAGAAGTCAAGAAATTCCACGCGAGTTAACATTATGAATAGGCGGTAGAATAAAATGTAAACAAGAATGCAAGTGGCGCGCAACCTTTTTATAGTAGGTGAAATAATTACTGTAAAATTTGGTTCAAGAGTGAAATAGTAAATAAAATTACACTTAAAAATATATACAGTGACGTAACAAAAAATTAGAGCTTTCTTATGTCTTGTTCTGACCTTATTAAAATAACTTGCGATTCGGGATTTTTTCTTAAAAAATTTTTACATCCCTTAACCCATGAAAAAGCGTAGCCTTTCTCCTTCGCCAGTGATTTGGTTTTATTTAGGAGCAGCTTATTATCGAGGGTAAGATGGTCATTGATGAAAATTCTGTCGCTACCTTGAAGATTAATGTCCCCCGGTGACAAGTTACATTTCTTCGCCGCCGCAACAAAATTCTCCTTCAGGTATCTGTTATGGATGGATACGATCACTGGTTTAGGTGTTTTTTTGTTGGAAGAGGGGATTCTGGCAACGTAGTTAATCTGGTCTTTAGTGATGGGATAATTTATCAAGTTGCTTATATTCGTGACAATCTTAAGTAGGTTTTCAGATGGGGTAACAGGGATACCCTTAATTTCAATATTGTTCAAACGCGAACGCTGTTCACTGTCACGAATAATGCGTTCAAAACCGTCGACTCGCTGCTGAAGTGACTTGACCTCATCGTTGGTTTTTATAAGACCTTGAACTTCTTTTTCAAGTTTAGAAATTTTATCTGTCATTGAATCAAATGTTTGATGAATAAAATCAACAGATGCCCTTAGCTCGGTTAGATCAGACCTCAAAGAAGCAAGATCTGCCAGGTCTGACTTGATTGCCTTGATATCCGACACAATATCTGGTAGGGCCGCCATCTGGATGCTTATACGTCTAATTTCGTGCATAACAATGTCCAAATCAGCAGGAGCAGGTGACGAGGGGCTAGATCCACCTCCTACTTGGGCAAGAGGGATCGCCGGTCCTTTGGATTTGCAGCTGATACATTTCCAGTTGTTTTTACGTTCACCGAGCTTTCTATAGCCGGATTCAGTAATTCCAGAACACCGGAAATCGAACCTTTTTTTGCAGGTTGAACACCGAGGGCCGTCGGTGAACTCCACATTACATTGATTGCACTTAAACATTTTATGTTATATTTTACAACAATTAATCGACTTGATGAAACCAAAGGTTATGCGCCCCTGGTGTTCGGGACAGCCGATATGTGTACATGAGTGCAGTGTTTGCTTGCGAAACTAATACTGCGAAATTAATAGATGCCTAAATAAATATAAAACAAAATGTGTTTTATTTCTTAAAGTTTTTTTAATTTACGAAGTTAATTGATCTTATGAACTATGATAGTTAGACATTTGAAATTTTCACAGATGATTTATTTCTGTAACCGCTAAAAAACGAAAAAAAAATACATATTTAAGGAGGGCTATAATAGTAGTAGTAATAGTACGTTTTATCTTTTCAGCACATAATAAAAATCCGGCTTCCGTAAATCTGGCTTTTAAATCTACAGATTAAAAGATACATTTTTTTTTTATTTTTAACGCCCCCGCACAACCCTCTTGGAGTTGAATGTCATAAAATTAGTTCTTGATAAACTCAAACATGCCAAAAAAAATATTTTGGCCAAGTTTCAAAGTTCTAAAAGCAATAGATTGGAAGATACAAATTTTTAATATTTTTAACGCACAACCCTCTTAGGGTTGAATATCAATAAATTAGTTCTTAATAAATTCAAACATGGCAAAAGAAATATTCTGGCCAAGTTTCAGAGTTTAAAACATTTTTTTTTAATTTTTAACGCCCCCCCACAACCCTCTGGGGGTGAAACATCATAAAATTAGTTCTTAGTAAACTCAAAGATGCTAAAAAAATGTTTTGGTTGACCAAAACATTTTTTTAGCATCTTGAGAAAGAAACTTGAGTTTCAGAGTTATAAAAGCTATAGATTGGAAAATAATTTTTTTTTAAATTTTTAACGCCAACGGACAGCCCTCTGGGGGTGGAATATCATAAAATTATTTTTTAGTAAATTCAAACATGCCAAAAAGAATATCCTGACTAAGGCCCGTATTAATAAAGCGTTCTTAACTCTAAGACAATTCTCAAGAAAGTACTGAAGATGTTGTTTTAATTAATAGACCGTACTTAAGTACAGCTATAGGTACGGCGTATCAAGTGAGTGCGAACGTATTAATAAACGAGACTCGTTACTCAAGTACGCTGTCATTGCTGTCAAACTGTTACTTGAGACGGGGTTTCATGGGTACAGTCAAACCTTGACTTGAGAACGGCTTGCTTGGAAATGGGATACAGTACATTATTATTTGTGGTGTTTTTGGGTGTGTTACAATTATGTAAATTAAAATCTAAATATTTATGATTAAACAAACTCAGAATTTACACTACATACTCAACACAAAATAAAGTTATAAAAAAAGATGCTATATTGATACATGATTGATACTTATTCTTCTTTTTTTTTGGTAATCGCGGTTGCAAAGATTTTGCACCATTCTGCCAGTGTCGAGTATTTGTAGAAATATTTTCGATTTTATTTATAATTAAAAATAAAATAAAACATATTTATTTATTTATTTATATTAAACGAATTATGTACCTATTTGATTTATATTAATTGACTTGATTTGAAACTTGACAGCAGAACTTTTTTTCGCTGCCCAAAAAACAATCCTCATTATATTATGATCCCTCCCTCCTACAATTCCACGCCCTATCAACCTTAAATCTGTTCTGTGTTTTGTAAATACTCCTTTTACTGACACTTTATGTACATACTGTGGTACTGGCCCTAAATTTGTCTATTCTAGGTTTTAGATTATTCAACAGACTTCCTCCGGTACACCGTGCCCTCGTTTATTAATAAAGCCCACTCATAAGGTAGAGTTTTCGTCAACACAACACATTGGCGAATAACTAGGGAGCCACTTTAAAGAATAAGAAGAAGAAGAACTTTTTTCGAATGGCAATGATCAGCATTCCGTTTTACGTAGTTGTTAAAAAATATGGATATTAATATGCTAGACAATAATAAATATTAATATCTACGTAAAAATTAATGAAAATTTTCAATATAAAAAATACAGACTAAACTTTTTTTGGTATTTATATTATTAAATATTACATTTTTAAAAAGAAATATTGAAGGAATGTATAATCAATTAATCCGTTCTTTGTAGAAGTGTAAACGAGACGTTATTTTATTCGTTCTTTGTCGTATACATGACGCTTAAAACTTGAGTAAGTGATCTCAATAACGTTATCAACTGAGACGGTCTTGAGATCATACTATTAATTAAAAACATTCTTGAGAAGCTAATCGTTACTTGAGACCGTCTCAGCCAAGAAAGGTCTTGAGAACGAGTTTGAGAACGGTCTATTAATACGGGCCTAAGTTTCATACCTATAAGAGCTGTAGTTTCAAAATGTGTTTTTTTTTTAATTAACGCCCCCGCAACCCCTCTTGGTGGTGGAATTTCGTAAAATCCGTTCTTAGCTGACTTCTACTCGTTGAAAAGAATATTCCTAATTTTCAGTCAACAAATTTCAAGTCTTTAGCTCTAATGGTTCCAGAGTTTATTACTCGAGGCTAGGATTCGATCGCTAGCGGATACAGAAATAAATCATCTATGAAAATTTCAACCGTCTAACTATCACGGTTCTTAAGATACAGCCAGAAAATCTTTATTAAGTAGCATGTAGGTAGCCCGTAGCAAAAAAAACTTACCATCCTTTCCTACTAGTTCTCCAATTTCTTCCCAAATATTATCTCGTCTTTGTTGATTACTGTAGTGACGACGTTTCAGATTGTACAGCTCTTCGTAATTTTGTACTAGCTCGATTAAGTAAGAATCACTCATTTTTGTATTGATAAAAATAAAGAAGTAGCCCTTACTAGAACACAACGCGCGTTGCTCTGTCGCACGTAACTGACAGAATGCAAGCGCATCGGCCGATTCGACCGCATCGCTCGCATCGAATCCAGTGACGTCATCCGAATTCGTCTAGGAGTTCTGGGGTGCTTCCAGATTCGACCGATTCGATGCGGACAAATGAGCGAGGTTTCATAGGAGTTCATATAAAGAATTCTAAAATTCGTTTCCTTCGGCGCGTTCGATTCTTTCGGCTCGGATAAGTGTGCGTTCACCTTAAAAGGCCGGTAACGCACTCGAAACTATTCTGCGGGCTTACCATGACCACCGCGAAGAAAGTAGCAAAATTGCTCTTATAGTGAGGTCACAAGATCGTGAATAAAAGTCAACATTTTATGAAGCCATATTTTATTGTCTACTTTTGACAGTAGGTACTTACTGCGTTGCAGCGATCCAAATTTACGGTCTACGTTTGACAGAAGCGAACAAACTTTGACATAAATGCTTTTAGCGGGACTATTCACCATTCTATAACTTTACCGCGCGGCAACTAATGAACGCTGCTTAATCGTCGATGGAAGAAAAGAAGTGTTGCCTTCACATAACGACCATGTTTCGATCTTGCTGCCTTCAAATAAACACAATTTTGCTACGAATGGTATTAATGTTTCTACAATCTATCATTTGTCTATGTGAATAGACCCATTTGTAGGGTGGTCATGCTAAGGCTGCCTGTGTACTGGTTACATTTAAAGCGTTTCATTAGTAATGTAATGTCGCAAATCAGGGGGCCCATTCTCGTAAATATTAAATCTTGTTTGGATTTCCAGGCTGTCCAGATCGCGCGCGCACATTTGTCGCGTATGAGTCAGCGCGTTGACCGATTTATATCGAAAATAGTGAAAGAGAATTGGGCTTCTGAATTTCCAATAACCACAAATGTCTGACAGACCATTACAAATGATTATAGCAATGAGCATCTGCTCTGTTTGTCCAGGTTGCTGAACAAGTCCATCATACGCGTGGAACAGCCGGACATACATCTAGACGAGGAGGACCCGCAGTACGAGCCCGGCATGGACGTCGATCAGGAAACGCCCGATACTGGTGAGTATTAGTTTTTTTTTTCAATAACGTGGCAGTAAAACATCCGGAATCTCTTCGGCCCGAAAAAAAAACTACGCCGTAAATAGAACTTTGCCCTACAACGAGCGTCGTTTTTAAATTGCTGCCGTGCGTTGCCGTTTTCCGGATGATGTCCGAGCCTTAAATTGTTGAATATCGATTACGGATATTTTGGGCATAATATTAGGTCATTCATTACATACAATTGGCGTTTTGTAAAGGAGGAACATAAAGTCGACTTTTTTTCAACATAATATATTAATCAAAGTAATAATTTATTTAATCAAAGTATATACCATTGCTATCTATGCACTTTTGCTATCTCATAGTTAGTTTATGATTATAGTTATTATTAGTATTATTGTAGTAGCATGATTTGCAGTTGCTGGCAATAGACATCTGCCGTAATCATCTGACCAGTTTTAAGAAAGTTGTAGTGAACGACACCGGCACAAGTCCACCAAACGCTCACAAGTAACTTTTTTTGAGTCAATTTTCGCTTGGAGCAGACTGGCTGGTTTGCCAGGGTTCAGCAATTGCGATGAGCGTTTCAGATTATCGTACAGGATCAACTTTTCATCACATGTAATGATTCGATTTAAAATATCTTAATAATTGTGCCGGTTGAGTAATGTAACGCAGCAGTCGACGCGCGTTTGTCGGTTTGCTGCATTCAATTCTCGCGAGTCAAATAATTAGATGCGCGCGCGCGCCAACATCGGCCCCGTGAAAATAAAATGTTAAAAATGTTTTAATAGTAGTTTTTCGTATGTTTTATGATAAAAACTGTGTATAAGTGAACAAACTTTGAGTAGAAGTGGCATTTTAATAAAAAGTGCATGGATTAAATTAAAAAATCTCTAAATCTAATAACCGTGACTTTTAAATGTACTTAAATACCTAGTATTAAGAGATAAGAGAAAATGTCTTGTTTACTAGAAAATGTAAGAGATATCATTGCTACAAACATAAAACAAGTATTAGAAGCAAAACTTGATGAATTCAAGGCTGATGTATAGCTATGATCTGGCACTTGAAAACAGTCAACTAAGACAAGACCTGAATATTTCCTGTAAGAAATGTATAACTTTAGAAAAGGAAATTAAAATACTAAAATATAACAGGAAATAAATAAATAACCATGTCAATAGCATTAGTAAGTCCGGTGCCGGTGTTAATAAAAAAGCAAAAAGTGTGTTAGCATCATCTTCTTCTTATAATGTTTACCTCTGTTTGTAAGTTTTAAACTTATGTGTTTAGGTTAAGATATAAAGGTAGAGTTTTTCAAATTATTAAAACGCCGTAATTAAACTTTACAGAACTAAATTAATATCATGTCAAATAATTGTACACTTTATATAAACACTTATATTTATAGCTTATTTGAATAAAATTCCAGAATGTTGTGTATCTATTTTTTATGTATGGCAACATTAATTCGTCCTCCCCACGCGCACGCAGAGAAATAACAAATTTACAAAAATATAGCAATAATATGCTAGTGGGCTAGGTACCTATAATATAAAAGCAGCTTTAAGTTGTTTAGCGCCACCTATTGAGGTATTAGATAACCTATGACGTGCTTCAGTCCTAGAGATGGCGTTTTTGACGTGACAACGTCTTATAATTCGATGGAGCCGGCTGCACGCACGAAAAAACATGACTCATGCGGCGTTACCTCGCTCTAAGGCGTTCCATTTAAGGCTTGAAGTGCAAGCGAGAGCGCGGAACGACTGACAAAGAGGCGAGAATTAAAAAATGATGTACGTTTTAAAGTAAGGGGCATTGTCACTCTATAGTAATAATGCCTCCATGCTATTATTGTTGAAAGATTAAGTTTTAAAATATAAATTACTTCCAGAAACACCGGTAAACGGAGATGCGGCTAAGAAGAAACTAACATTGTCGTTTGAAGAGTACAAATCGTTGAGTAATATGCTCGTAGTCTTCATGAGGAAAGAGGAATCTGAGGCGGAGGAAGCAGGTATAATATAAATGTATATTATGATTTCAACTTAAATAAAAGTACTATAGTCCAGTTATATTAATTAAGATGAATCTCGGAATGAGATATATATATATATATATAGCTATAAAGATGTATAAACCTTTATTTTAGAACCCTCAAACTTGTCTCAAAACCTACTTATCGTAGGGTGTCCGCGACTATCTATAGTCGCGGACACCCTACGATTCCACGGTCAAAGACAAAAAAAATTATATTTTTTACACATATATTGCATATAACTCGTTTCCTATGGATTTTTCGCTTCGCTGTATGTCTGTCCGTCCGTCTGAATGTCACCAGGCTCCGTCCAGTCCGTCCATCTGTATTTCCTTAACCGTAATAGCTAGACAGTTGAAATTTTTACAGATGATGTATTTCTGTTGTCCTTGTCGCTATAACAACAAATACTAATAACAAAAAAGAGAACTGCCTTAAAAAAACCAACTTACTTAAAACTCAAAAATAATCCAATTTAAAATATTTTGCAAGACAATTTTCCTTATTTTTATTCACTTTTTGAAGTCGGTGCCTATCAATGCAGAAGTATAATTTAGTTCCTAAATTACTCATGACATGGCGCTATCCGCCAATGTACCGACTTCAAAGAGTGAATTAAAATAAAGGAATTTACAAACATACATACATACAAGATACGTGCGAAAAATATAACCCTTCTTGACAGTCGGGCAATAAGGAAAATTGTTTTGCATAACATAAATTGAATTCTTTTTGAGTTTTTCAATAAATAATAAATTGGCTTTAATTTAATTTTAATTAACTTGAACGTGAAATCTATAAAATATTGGTTTTATCAGGCTATTGTTTAGGCTATACTGACTTCAAAATTATGAGTAGAGAAATAGTTAAAATTTTAGCCGAATTTAAAAGCCGAATTTTAAGGGGTCTCCATACTACAAACGTGTTTTTTGCCGTTTTACGGAACCCATCGTGCGCGAGTCCGACTCGCATCTGGCCGGTTTTTTAACTATTCATTTATGCAATAAAAAAGCAGTCGAATGGCCTATTATAAAATATCGCCTAGCCAAAGATAAGTAGCCTACTCCCAGAATTTTGGATCGTGATACAGGATTTCGATATTTATTAACACGGGTGGAGCCGAGGCCAAGCTATGGACCGTGATCCGATACGATAGTGTATTGTAGCGTATTACGGATCGTGATACGGATCATGATACGGATCGCTGAAAAGACAGAAATATCACAAGATAAACATCGAGCGTGAAGCATTTGCCTTTACGCTGGTTCTACATCGAAAAATAGAAATCCATATAAAAATAATGAATCATTTTTGTTTACCATAGGTTCCGAGAGCTCCGGCATGCGCAAGAGTGCGGTAGTGAGCTGGTACCTGGAGCGGCTGGTCGCGCGCGGCGACATCGAGGACGAGGACTCGCTCGTGCAGCGCAAGACCCTGGTCGAGAAAGTCATCGACCGCCTAATGTACCACGTGAGTAACGTAACGGATGTGCGGCGACGATAAAACGCACCTACACATAGAGATGTAACAGCCTTCGCAGTGGTGTAAAGTGCTTTTAGACATCGCCACTATATCGCTTATCGCGGCGAATAGTTGGTTGTGATAAGAGGCCGAGAAGATTTAAGAGGATTTTATCGAGCAGACAATGGTTATTTATTTTATTTAACATTTGATTGCACACAAGAAAAATTTATAATATTACAATTTAACAAAGAAAGACGACACAAAGGTACTGCTTATTTCTAAAAAGATATTTCTAACAGCAGCCCTACGGAGAGAGATGGGATAAAAGACAGCAGATAGGACGTGCACAATTATAGATACACTACTTACATATTATTATATCCTTACTAATATTACATTACATACATACTTACATATTATATACATACTTAACAAATATAAAACACATAGTTGATTCGATAAAATAATATAATATTATACCTATAATAGACAAATACTATATCGACGGCGAAGTGCCAATAACACCTAACTGACTAAGTCAAAAATTTACACAAACTAAAAAAAACGTTTCATTTATTAATACATTTAAAATCAATTAATATTATTTTTAATTTAGAATAATAATAATGTATGCTGTATATATTATGCTGAATTCATATATTTTACGATAATTTAGTAGGTATTCGGTTAGATAGAAGGTATTAACTTAGTACTTATTCTTTGTATGTGATAATGAGACGACATTTAGAAGGTAATGGAATTAACAAAACACCGATTTTAATGAGAACCTTTAATTTCTGAAAAGGAAATAAACAAAAACAATATAACAAAGCATTTTTTTTGCTTACAAAAACAATTCAACGAATGTAGCTACTTAGTTTAGTAATTTAAAAAAACAACGAGTCATCAAAAATCAATTACTATTATAAACATGAACAGATTATTCGTGAGGTAAATTGTCATAAAATGAGTGACAGTCTCTTGGCAAGACTTCTTTTAATTGTTGAAGGTGATTAAATTTGGTAGAAGCTATGGGAATTGGTCTAACATGCAAAGCTGAGTAAGTAACAGAATTCAGTTTTCTCGGTCTAGCAGGTAACTCTGTCCAATCATCATCAAAGTTAATTTTATAATAAATAGTGCCGTCTGGTCTATATTGGATGACTCTCAGGTCAACAACTACAGGCTCGCCTGCTTTTCGACCGGGTCGTATGGTGCTGTATCTCCAATTTTTTTTATTATTGTAATCCTTAACAAAATCGTAGTTAATCTGAATAGCTTCATAAGGAAAAGGATTTATCCGTGCCTCCTTTGTTATAGTAATATAGTCGCTGGGAAGATGTATCTCCCTATTTTTCAGTTTCCTTTCGATTGCAGCATGGACTGCGTCACATTCCATTTGTGTATGCCCAGGTTCTAAGTACTTCTGTGTGATAGTCACACCATGTTCAACACTAATATTCAACAACCCATTCGCCATTATATTATTTCTATTTTGATAGGTGCACCCATCTGAATAAATGCCTATAGGCAATCCTTTAGGCAAACAATAACTCACGATATAATCAGACACAAAAGATGTAAAAGTACTAGCGGTAAGATCTGCGCATGTTTCATCAAACCAGTAACAGGAGGCTTGGTGGGTAACCAAATCATACATCGTAAAGTTATGACACGTAAGCTTTGTCTTGAAGTACAATGCACTGGCTGTTAGATAAGGACATACTTTTACCGACTCTAAATCCATAGACAACAAAATGAATTCGCCGGATGTAGCTTTCTTTTTGTCCGTCTCCTTCTCTTGCCTTGCTCTATTTTTGCGTTTAATGTGTTGTTCATAATCGGAAGTAGTAATATTCCCTACTGAATGGCCACAGCAGGTATCGCACATGTCCTTTTTTAAGGTATATAGGGATAGATTTTTATCGTGAAACAGTTTCTCGAAAGTAAAGCGAGAAAGTACAGGTTCTTCGTTTTCAGTACACATTTTTTTGTATTGTTTATATAAATCACTCAGAGAACGGTAGACAGGTTCTAAATACAACTTTGACGTTTCCTTCCTGGCATAGTGAGAGGGTAACTTAGGAATATTATCCAAAAAATTGCGTGCGGTTAGAAGTTTTCGTTGTGTGCCAGATTGTGGCGTTCTGACCCTGATTGCGTTCTGAATTTCTTGACAAGGAAGTACTCTATCACTCGATTTTTTGACCCAAGATTGAACTGTGTATGACCCCAGACACAAAGTATTTAAAAATGTTGTTCTACAAACCTGTAAATTTTGGCCTTGGTTAATTGGCAAAAAGTAATCGAACGTACCTTCACGTCTCGAATCATGATCACTTGTTTTGCGTTTCGTACCCTTACGGTTTACAAGTCCGGCTACATACACTTTGCGCTGGTCCCAGTTCATATTTTTCCAAAAACTGTTATGTATTTCTTGACGTTTTTCATCAGTAAACTTTTCACAATTTCGCACCTTACTCTTCTTACAAAACTGAGAATTGCACCTATCACCTAATTTTCTAGCAGGTCGTACTTTATCTTGTCTTAGTTTTCTATTCTTTGGTTTTGTGTATCCCAAATATTCCTCTCCTAACATACGAAGTTTCTTATTTTTTAATTTCTTCCAGTTATCCGTGTCACCTTTAGCTTGGCGTTTTCTTCCTTCGTTTGGGTTACCGTGGTAAATGCCTGATGACGTGGACGGTTCATCTAAAAGTAACCCTGGAATAGAACTGCTAGACTCTTGATTATGATCAGGACTAGGACAGTAAGTTATGTCACTATCATTGCCAGAATAGTCACCATCATAGGAATACCTTTCGTCTATTAGGTTATCAGGTTCTGATTCAAGTATCTGAGTATATTCGTAATTAAAGAAAAATGAAGGTGGTACTGAGGAAGAACGTTTTTTACCGAACTCTTTGGTATCATCGTAAGTGAGAGCGGACATTGACAAACTACATCCTTTATCAACTAAACTAACATCACTGAAAATATCTAAAGTATTTCGTTTTCCATAGGGTACTGTAATTGTGGGTGGCAGTGAAGTGCAACGACGTCGTTGAGTTATAAAACGTTTACACTTTATAAGATTTGAAAGAGAATACGACTTAATAATCTTACATCGCTGCTTTGTTTTATAGTCACCATTATCGCAGCTTAAAGTTTTGGCTTCAGGGGTCACTTGATCAAGCGTATCTGAAAACATATCAGAATCTAGCATCATTACTAGAATTTGCTAATACAGAAATCACAACTTAGTAGGTAGGTAGGTAATACAACAGCTTACCTGGGTTAGGAGAAATAGTAGCTTCAGGTTGTGTATTCTTCTCACGACCTTTCAGTATATTAATCATCTGTCCTGCTCGTACTCCCTGATAACGCCTTGCCATTCGAGACATTTTGCTGAAACAATAAAAAGACAATATCTCCTAAATACAAACATCAAACAAAAACGTAGAAGAAATATATGCTATCTACAAAAAAGAAACTTGAAACGTTTAAATTACCCTCATTAATTGAACTATGTTACCACAATTATTATGAAACGTGACTTGTATATCTTACCTATTATCCTTTGGAACTCGTCAATCCGTGAATAACACCAAAAATAATATTATTTTGCAATTATTTTACTATACCTACGAGTAAACTAAACGAACAAACACGCACTAACACGAATCGCCTCAAACTGAGTACTGACTACGCGATTAATACCCTCCCTCCCGCCTCTTCTGCACCCGCGAGTCGACTCCGCGTAGGCGGCCGGCGCCACTACCTATAATTGTCAGTCGCAAATAACCAAAGAACACGTATAGACGTGTCCTGTAAAAGTTAGGAGGTAATGCCATAAAATAAATTCGTTGGTATAGTTAGGAGGTATTTCCACATTCTATTAGAATGCGGTTGCAATTAAAAATACACTTAGGAGTTTTTGCTAAGACATGCGAATAACGCTTCTAAATTCAAACCTATAAAAAAGTGAATTTCTAGAAAAATGTCAGTTAGGAGGTATTGGCACTTCACCGTCGATATGTATATATAATAACCGTATTTATATGAATTGAATTTAGAGGAAGTGCTCTTTCAAGCGTCTTCTAAATACAATAATGATGGGACTGTCACGAACGGTGTGGGGAAGCGAGTTGCACAATCTTACTGCATGAACAGTGAAGGAGTGGGAGTAGAAGTTGGAGCGATGGGATGGGAGTGAAAGATTTGTTCTAACATTAGACCTACAAGGGATATCGAAGGGTTGAGAAAAGTTAAAGCGATCGAGAAGATAGGAAGGAGGGAGGGGATTATATAAAATGTTATAAAGTAGGCAGAGGATGTAGGAGTTACGTCGAAGTCGGATAGGGAGCCACATGAGCTTCAATCAAAAGGCTGATATGTGGTCGAATTTTCTCAGTCCAAACACAACACGGATACAGAGATTCTGCAAACATTCCAGTTTTGTTAACAGCTCTTCGGTGATGTCCAAGTAGCAGGAGTCAGCATAGTCGAGGATAGGAAAAATGAGTGAGTATCTGGACAAGGAAAATTTTGGTGTTCACGGACAAAAAGTTTTGAAGGTTCTTTAACATGTGCAACATGTAGTAGACCTTTCTGCTTACTTCACTAACCTGAAGATTGCTGTCTAAAGTCAACCCTAGATTTTTGGCAGAGTCTGTGTATTCAATGACAGTACCATCATATATGACCCTAGCGTGCCTAGGTAGGTATAAACGTCGAGTCATATATTTACTGCCTATGATCATGGCCTTCGACTTATTTGGATTGACCAACAGAGCAAAAGATTTAGCCCAGACTGCTATGTGCTGTAGATCAGCGTTAACATCTGTTACTGCGGAATTAATCTCATATATATTATGTGAATGACGGTAGAGTCGTCTGCGTAGAGATGGAATTATAGGATTAATATGGAAACAGTGTTAATAAAAATAGAAAAAAGAAAGGGAGACGGAACGCCACCCTGGGAAAAACCCGCTTCAATATCACACCAATCCGAGGTAGCCTTGTTGGAGCGGACTCGTTACGAACGTCACTGAAAATATTAAGTAGTAGTAATAGACTGGTTCGTCTATCACTGAGGGAGATATGTTAAGAGAACGAAGGACGGAAAGGAATATGTCAAAATCAACAGTATTGAAAGCACTGCTAAAGTCAAGTAGCACTAGAACAGATATACATTTATTTTCTCAACGCCACTGGATATCCAAAATACGAAGGAAAACAATATAAAACACAAAAACTGAAAAATGATTTGTCTTTAATTATTTTATATTCTCTATCAACAGATGGCGTTAGTAGTAACACATTGTTGCGTTCTAAAGTTGCGTTACGAGATATATTGTGGCATTTATACGTGTCTAGTGGACTGAGATCAAAGGCGCGCCAGATTATCCTTATATTCTTACTGGTAAAATGTATAACATTGTAGTATTATAAATAAAAAAAAGTTTATTTGTGAAAATACACTGCTTACAAAAGTTACAATTACAAAAAAGAACGTATGCATACCCGCTTGTTTATGTGGGCCAATTCTCAGGTACAGGGCACTAAAGGTACAGAAAAATTGTACTAACTTTTTTTACATCCTTTGAAATGATTGTAACGTATTTTATAGTAGAATAATGACAATTAAATAATATAAAGTTTAGATTTAAATGACTTTAATAAGCATTGTTCCTTACGTTATTCTTAAACCAAAAAATAAGATTTTTACTTTATCAGAATTTAAGTAAAGTGAGTACAATTTTCCGTTACTTTAGCTCCTTATATCTAATCCCCACGGCACAAATTAGCGGGTATGCATACGTTCATTGTGCACATTAATACTACAATATGATAATTATAAATTTTATCAGTAAGAATATAAGGGTTGTCTGGCGCGCCTGGGATCACGGTCCATAGCTTTTAGCCTCGGCTCCACCCGTGTTAAATAAGTTTTTTTTTTAATACGCAAAAACCCAGGGTTAGCCTCATTCAAATAGCGAAGGAAATTGTGAAATAGATCGAATAGTTTTTTTTTACTTAAATCTTTCATCTTGTATTATACTTAAGCTTAATGGACATAAAAATGCAAAGCTTTTGGGATAGTTTTAGATTTTCCTTTTTTTGACGAGATAATATTTGAAATTTGATTTGAAATATAAGTTGTGAATTAAAATTCTTTTTCAGGACCAAGTTATTATTCCTCTGTCGACCACCGGATTGAAAACAACACAGAAATCAGCCCAGCAAGAGATCGAAGATGACCCTCTGCTTGTTGTTCACCCAAATTATGTTGTGGACTCGTAGAATTTGTGACGGTTTTTTTAAATAAAAAATAAAATTTTATTGTTTTTTTTTTGCCTTGTTCTTTTGAAAGTTATCAATGGTAATTGCTATTGGTTCGAACCTTAACTGCTTACCGCAACAATAATTATTGTTTGAAAAATAAGACCAGCAAACGGGCAAATCGTTCGCATGTGTCCATAGACACACGCAAGACAAGTGCGTTCTGTTTAATCGTTTTTTTTACAAACTCCACCGGACGCGGCCATCCGTGTAACGAGGCCGATAAACCCTTTTTTCCATATTTAGTTCATAAAAGTAGTATAACGAGTACATAATAACGCGCGAGGAATCGTACCACCCACCGTTGCTAGGTAACCGCGATCGGGCGATACGCCGTGCAGATCCCCGCGCACGCGCCCCGCCCCGCTATCGCCTTCGCCGTGGCTCGCGCGCATGAGTCAGTGGAGAAATACGATTTGGCGCCGCCTCTCTATGTTATTCGCGGTTTTCCGACATTGTAAAAACTCATATTACATAATAAAGTAAAATAACTTAAGTTGTAAAGTGTTGTGGATTAATAGCCCCCCTTACACTGGCGCCAACTTGTGGCCATTTTTTTTTTTAACGAACCAAATCCCAGTGCTCTGAACTGTGCAACTAGCCGAAATATAAAAAAAGGGACAATGCCACGTAATACACGCCAACATCCCCGTCTCGAGAGTGAGGGTTATGATGCTCAGCAAGCAAGCGACGGCGGAGAGTCCGGGAGCGAGTCGATAGCTTTCGTCGACCCGCAGCCCCCCCCGCCTGCACCCCACGCGGCTGCCGGAGCACCTACCACCACCTCGACGGAACAAGTAATGTCAACAATGATGTAAATGATACTGCACACGCAGCGCATGCAAGAGGAGACGAACAAAACCCTCATCGAAACACTCCGAGCCCTTCCACGGCACGACCCATCCGGCGATTTCAGAACTTCCACCCCTATTACGGCGACCTCGACGCAGAGAAGCTCAACTGCCCCTGCCGCCGCCGCCGCCCCGCCGGGCAATTTCATAAAGTGTACCGCGCGGTTTAATGGGAAGTCACGCGACGCCGAGAAGCTGGAGGCCTTCCTGGACGCCGTGGAAGTATACAAGGAGTGCGCAGACGTGAGCGAACAGCACGCGCTGCGCGGCCTGAGCATGCTGCTGGAGGACGACGCGGCCCTCTTCTGGCGCGGCGTCAAGGACAACGTCGCAACGTGGGCGGACGCTGTCGCGCGGCTGCGAGCAATGTACGGCACCCAGCTGCCGCCGTACAAGATCTTTCGAGAAATTTTCCGAATTGTGAGAGTGAACGTGCCGACGTATTCGTGTCGCGACTTCGAGCCCTCATAGTCAAGTTACCCTATAAAGTTTCGGACGTGATGCAGATCGATATGGTTTACGGGTTATTGCATAGGCGGATTCGTAAAAAACTGTCGCGGGATATTATAATTTCCTTGGACAATTTTGTAGAAAAACTGCGAGCCGCGGAGGACGCGATCGCGGAAACCAATAAGTTATCTCTTTTAACTCTTCCCCCCCCCCGCTCGCACCGCCGCTAACAATTGTAAACAAACCCGCGCACGAGAAAAGCCTTACTACGTGTTCCGCCCCTACTACCTATTCGGTTCTCACGCCAAACTCGAATTCGCTATCGAAACGTAATCGATAAATCGATCGAAACGTAAGGCCATACTATAGAACATTGCCGCAACCTGCAAGGTAAAAGCGAGAACATCGGTAAGTCAGATTCGAATAATAGATAATTCTAGTACTTTAAGGTGTTATGGATGTGGCCAGCAAGGAGTAATAAAATCGAGATGCAAAATCTGTTCGAATACTCACACAACTGGTTCGAAGCCAGCTGATTTCAATACACTTTCTTGTTGTATTGATTCGCTAAACACTTCTTGTACGGTCCCGAGCGAGAATATTGTGAGTTCAAACTCACAAAATATTTTTTTATCTTATAATAATTATACTCGTAACTCATTTTCGAGTAATGTTGGTTACGATTGCGATGACAATGCCGCTTTTCCACATAATTCCGACGTACAAGATTTGTGTCACGAAAATTTTGATATACAGAGTGTTTTCGAGAAAATTTCGCATAGGTATACATGGTGTCATGGATGAGGATGCCACATGTTCTCGAGTGGATAGTATTCAATACTCAGAACAATCTAAAAGTAAAAATGTTCCGTATGCACGCGATATACAGGTTGTTTTTGATGAAAATTCAAATTTTCATGAGATCATTAATGATGATGTCATAAGTCTACAGGAACATCGTATTGAATACTCTGATCGAAATCACTGTGACAATTTGCAATATAAGCGAGACTTGTTAAGTATACAGGGTGGGAATGTAAAAAAATCAGAAGATTGTGACACCTTCACCAGTATTGATGCGACTTTACTTCCTACCGTATCTATTAATGTTTTAAACCGCGAAGGAGTGGCTATTATTGATACCGGCGCAACTCATTCTATAGCTAGCACTAAGTTGTACTCTGTATTAGTTGAACAGGGTGTTCAATTTAGGTAAATGGAGCGTACAATAGGATTGGCTGATGGAACGCATAGTAAAAGAAGACTACTTACCGCCGATGTAAAAGTCCACTATTGGAGATCGCGATGTAATTGTCGAAGATCTGCTTGTTTTACCAGGAGCCTCAACCAAGACGTTGTTAGGGCGTAAATTTGTAAAAAAAAAGCTAACATTATCCTCGATATTCCGCACGATGTATGGTATTTTAGAGATAAACCAGAGCATAATTTGATTTCGTTAAGTGTTATTTCCTTACCAATCTCGTGCAAGTTGCAGAGCTGAATAATTGCACCGAAGCCGTACTGCTCGCCGATGAAGGAAACCAGCTGACTTCAGGTGAGAGGCTCAAGCTGAGTGACTTTATCAAAAGTAAGGCTGACCAGTTTAAATCACAAGGACTTGCCACGGACTTTGCCACGCACCGCATCAAGGTGAATGAATCCCAGGAGCCTATAGCCAGAAACACGTAAGAAAGGGCTTAGAGAAGAGTTAGATAAGCTGTTGCGTGCAGATATAATCGAAGAATGTGAATCAGCATGGGCGTCGAACGTTGTCCTAGTACCTAAGAAGGACGGTAATTTCAGGTTCTGTGTGGACTATCGAAAGCTAAATGCTGTCACCGAACCTGATAGGTACCCGTTACCAAGGATTGAAGATGTACTCCACGCAGCAAAATCGACGAAGTACATGACAACACTCGACCTCAGATCCGGATTTTTTCAGGTGAATCTGCATCCGAACGACCGTGACAAATCAGCGTTCACAACCCCACTAGGAACTTTCCGTTTTAAGCGCATGCCAATGGGTCTACGAAATTCCGGCGCTACTTTCCAACGGTTGATGGATAGGTTCAAGTCAAATTTACCTGGTGTTACACTAATTGCATATTTAGACGATTTGCTGATTCTGTCGGAGGGATCCTTGGAAAAACACCTGGCTGACCTAGAGATAGTCTTCGAGAGGCTGAAGATGTTCAATCTTCTTGTTAACCGGGAAAAAAGTCGTTTTGCGAGAGACTCCGTAAAATTTTTGGGTCATGTTATTGTTCCAGGAGGAATCCACGTGGACCCTAAGAAAACAGCAGCCGTAGCCAATATGGCCGTACTCCAGAATATCAAACATATGAAATGTTTCCTTCAAACATCAAGCTGGTTTCGTCGATTTATACCCGACTACGCCAATATAACGAAACCCCTGACCTCCTTATTGACAATACACAACAGGCGTCCGAGACTTTTATTATTGATACGTTTACAGTACGATAACGGCTAGCCAATCCGATCGCTGAAGATCGGTCGGATTGGCTAGGTAAGAATATGAGGTAGGTAGGCTAGGTATTTACAAAATATGTAAACGATCCTGTCTACTTTGTAAAAAAAAGAATGTATGATCCTGTCAAAACATCAAAGAGAATCATACTATGAAAACATATTTTAATCGTCCATCGTTCTAGTTTGAGGCAGGTGCGTTTAATATAAATTTACAGAATTATAATGTGTGATGATGTGATATTTGAAACGAAACAGGAAACGTTCTTTTGAATTGTGTAATGCAATGAATTTTCATTTATATTTTGAGGAAATACATCCAAAATACATCCCAATAAAAGGTCCGAAGGATTAAGGAATTTTAGGTGCAGAAAGGGGGAAATTTAAATATTTAGGAATATCTATTAGAAACCTATTTTTTATACAAATATATATAATAATTGTTATTATTCTTTTCAGGTATTATCTCAGTTGATATGTGTCCTAAAAATCATAAATATATATAAGTAAATAGTTTTTTTTTGATGTTTTGACGTCTCCATGACAACGAGAGTAGATTCAAAATTCAAATTTAAAAAATCCTTTGTGGAACGAAGACAATATGTTAAACCGAGTTTATATATTTACAGATGTCATGCCAAAATACCAGTGAATGTGTCAGTGCGAGGTGGGTGTGTTTGAAGTTAATGCAATCTAAATTATTTATTTGATACAAAATAAAGTAAAATCACATAGAAAATGCATGAATTGCTATTGTATGTTTTCATGACTTAATTACATAATTATACTTAATGTGTGATGTGATATTTCGAATGAGATAGGATTTATGAAACGTTTTGTTTGTGAAAATGTGAACACATGAATTATGAATTTCAATGGTTTTTCATTTATATTTCAGGGAATACATCCCGATAAAAAGTCTGAAGGACTTAGGAATTTTAGGTATAGAAAGGGTGAGATTTAAAAGTATTTCAAATATTTAGGAAATTCTATTAGTAACTAATTTCATTTTCAATTATACTAATTGTTTTTGTTCTTTTCAGGTATTATCTGAGTTAATAGGTATGCTAAAAATCCCAAATATTTAAAATAAAATAGATTATTTTAATTTTTTGACATCACGTATGTTTCGACGTCTCCATGACGACGAAAATAGATTCAAAATTCAAATTTCAAAAATCCTTTCTGGAACGAAGACATTATGTCAAACCGAGTTTATATATTTACAGATGTCTAAATACCAGTGTATAATGTGTTATAGTGCGAGGCGGGTGTGTTTGATGTTAGTGCAGTCTAAATTATCTGTTACAAAAAATAAAGTAAAATCGCATAGGAAATGCATAAATTGCTATTGTGTGCTTCAGGATTATATTAATTTAGTGCTTTCATGACTAATTTACAGAATTATAATGTGTGATGTGGTATTTCTAAGGAGATAGGGTTAAGGAAACGTTTTGTTTGTGAAAATATGAATAAATGAATTGTGAAATTCAATGAATTTTCATTTATATTATTACAAAATACATCCTAATAAAAATCAAAAGGACTAAGGAATTATAGCCTACTGAGAGAATGAAATTTAAAAGTATTTAAAATATTGAGGGAAATCTATTATTTGTTTTTATTCTTTTCAGGTCATATATATGTCATATATATGTATGCTTCAGAATAATATTATTTTAGAGTTCTCATGACTTATTCAGAACGCGATAGCAATATACATATATTTAGGTTATAGGTACATACCCATGAAAGAATCGGAAGAATTTAAGAATTTTAGGTACTTTAAAAATTTAGGAAAACATGAAGAAATGTAAAACAAAAGTAATGAGTATTATTCAAATTAGATATAAGGTGTGATTATTTAGGAGATTTAGAAGGTATTAGGTACTTTTGAAATAAGATGTATGTGTAAATGGTGTGATTAGTTAGTAGAATTATAAATAATTTATATACTTTTCTATGCCGATGGAAAGGGATGGCTAATAGGGGTGGTGGAGGCCATTGAGCTTCCGAACTAAAGTGAGAGGGAGCTCAACGTAGGTTAGGTGTAAATGTAGTAGGAAATAAGTAAGTTGGTATATTAAGAAAGTAAAAGTATTATTGATTGATTAGATAAAACTTAAAACATAGAAAGAATTAAGTATAATTGAAATTAGATGTAAGTGGAAATGGTGTGATTAGTTAGTAGATATAGAAGGTATTAGATATTATTGAAATAACATGTAAGTATAAATGGTGTGATTAGTTTGTAGATAAAGAAGGTATTAGATATTATTAAAATTAGATGTAAGCTTAAATAGAGAGATTTAACTAACAATAAAACTTACCTATTATTTTTCCTACGATATCCGGAATCCATCTTGAGTCAAGCACCTGTCTTTTTCACGTTTTTCGTCCTAGCAACTTCCTCTCTTCGACTTCCGGCGCCACTGTCGCTTCGTTTTATCGTTTAAGATGGCGGCGACCCGCATGGCGCTCGGCTTTTACCTCATTATACTTACTCACGATGTACCAGGTAGGTATTACCTGGATTCCGGATATCGTTGGAAAAATAATAGGTAAGTTTTATTGTTAGTTAAAACTCTCTATTATTTGTTCCGTGACGATATCCGGAATCCATATTGAGTGATATGTTTGTTATCTCCTGGTATGCCCATAATTATTACAATAATTATGTAGATGCTATAATGTGTTATGTAAAATAAAAAATTAAATTATAATAAGTTATTGAAAAATAAACAATATTTATTCAATGTTATACAGGGTGCAATTAAACCTTCCTGCCAAATTTGGATATATTGATCCTTGTTAAAAATAAAAATACACGTATTTTTTCTTTTATAATCACTCAGTACTAAAATGTTGAGAAATAGCTTCCGAAAGTTATCCTAGAAAACACCACAAAATATGGACGCCATGCGCCGCCCCGCCCTCCCGCTTAAGCGTATTTCATTGATAACAATAATAATTTTTGTTATTATTGTAGTATCGGTGTAGATGGTGGTTGATACTTAATGTGATGTTGGGTAAATAAATATTATCTCAATTTTAAACAGTAAACAACGTCATAAATCGTCGGCTCTATTCTAAAAACATCAATAAAAAGGGTAAGTTAAAATATTAAATTTTAACTAATTTCTAACAATAACTTATTATTTATGACCATGTTTACATCTTACGGCTACTTCTAAGAACACGGCAACAATAGACAATGGCTAGTAAAAAGTAATTCTTAAAATCAAAAACTTAAAAACAACAACAACCGTGTACTCTTACCTAATTCAGGATTCCCACGATCATACATTATCATAAGTTGCGAATTTTCCCTTCATACCTTAACGGGCTTAGGACCGTCAAAATGTAAAGAACGTAGGTATGTTTAGAATAAAATTAATTGATACACATCAAAAGAATGGAAAAATTACAAATTTTTAATTACGAATAATAAGCACTTTAGAAATTTAAATCTAAACCACATCCTTTGCATTTAGGCGTATTTAAAAAATTCAATCAACTTATGTACAACTAATTTAAAATCAAAGCAACCCACCTCTAAATCTTATTTACATAATTATTTTGTCTACACTTAATAGTACTTTAAAAATTGTTCGAACTGCAATCCGTTTCGCTCTAAGCAGAGTCTAGCACGTTTTTGCACATTGTCTTTGAGTTTGTTAAGCACAACTCTGTCACTTTTCACTTCGTCAAAGGCACGCTGAATACGCGATTTTAGGTCTTCGAGGTTTGGGACCTCATCTACGTACACTCGCCTCTTAATCTCACCCCATAAAAAAAAATCACATGGAGTGAGATCTGGTGACCTAGGCGGCCATGGGACGGGACCCCCGCGACCTATCCAGCGATCACCATATTCGCGGTTTAAATAATTTCTAACAGCGGCGGCGTAATGTGGCGGTGCAGCATCCTGCTGGAAGTAGAACTGCGAGTGGCGAATGAGTGCGAGCGGCACGTTGTCCATGAACTCCGGAATAATGTTTTCTAGCATTTCCAGATAGGTTATTCCGGTCAGCCGCCCCTCGATGTAATAAGGCCCCAGTATTTTATCACCGACAATGCCGGCCCATACATTAGCACTAAAACGCACTTGGTGGTAGTTTTCTTTTATCTTGTGTGGGTTTTGATACGACCACCAATGCTCGTTGTGTTGGTTGTACAAGCCCACACGAGTAAAAAGGCACTCATCTGTCCACAAAATTACTGCATCAGGGTGTGCGATTAGCCACTCGCAGAAAGTGCGACGGGGCGCGGCGTCTGCTTCGTTTAAAGCCTGGACCTTTTGGAAATGATATGGGTGTAAGTTCACAGTGTTTAATAACTTCCACACCGCAAATCGACACAGGTTAAAGCGGCGGGCGGCATCACGGGTACTCGCTCGTGGGTCTCTTTCAAAGAACTCCAAGATGTCATCTTGGAGTTCAACCGGTAAACTCGGCCTTCCTCCTCCTAGAGCGTGTGCAGGTGTTGCGAACTGTCCATAGTCCAATAGTCGTTGATTGATGGACAAAATTGTTTCGCGACTTGGTACAGCTGCAATCGTGAATCCGCTGTTACGCAGACGAGGAAGGCTTTCTTGCTCGTACAGTCTCTGGGCTCCGCGTAAACTTTCGCCACTTAAAATGTAGCATCTCACCATCTCGTAACACTCGCGGTTAGAGTACATTTTTGATTTTGTCACAGACACTTAATATCACGAGTTCGGCGGGCGGTGATAAACAAAATAATTGCATCATTGCAATGCACAATGCAAGCGCACGCGCCATACTAACGGCGCGTGCAACATGCCCCCCGCCGCCCGCGCGCCACCCCCCGCGTCACCTTTGCTTTATCCCTGTGCCGGTCTTTTGCCGACTCCGCGCGACAGACTGGCGCCTAAGTAGTGTATCCATTCTGTAGCGAATTTGGTTGGAATAAAATATGTTATTGTAACCTAAGCCCTAAAAAAATTTGGCAGGTAGGTTTAAGTGTACCCTGTATATGAATCATACAGTTCTAATCATCAAATCAACCAAATCATTGTTATCGCACAGGTTCAAAGAAATTTGACAAGGGAACTGACGTCGTAAAATCATTATTTCTGGATTGATTCGCTAGCTCTCTTTGATAGTATGTTCTAAAAATATGTTCTTGCCGCCAATTTCCAGTCTGAAGAATCTGATCAATAGGAAACTTTTCTAGCCAATTGAGAGGCTACGGCAGAGCGTACTGAGTCTGGCGTGGCATCGACACCCGCGTCCTTTAGAACAGATTTGATCCAACCACTGATTACAGTTCTAGAAGCTGGTTTTGGATCACCTCCAGCAGTTATAAAAAGTTCTGACAGCATACCTGATTTCCGACGATCTTGTGAAGTACCGATTAATTGACGAGTCCAAAATACACAGTCGATATTTTTGTTCGGATGTGCTTTTAGTTTCCATTCAGATTGCCTGTTGTTAGCGTCATCCGTCTTCGACCAAAACAAGGCCACATGACAATAGAATTGCCCTCATCTATATATTGGTCGGCATTGATCCTCTGCAGTGTTAGGTCGTGTACTCGTCGTCCTGCGCTAGCAAAAGTAATATAGCGTCACGTCTGGATACTTAGTACAAATTATTTTCATCTGGTGTATTATTTTCTAAGTATTGTAATACATTCTTTACATTCCAAATAGGTGGTTTCATTTTCTTGTCCTTTGCAACTGAAATAGCTTTTAAAATATGTTTAATAAGAAAGTTAGATGCCAATGTAGTATTACCTGATAATTTGGTAAAAGTAGAAATAACAGATTTATGGACTAGTATAGTTCGATAAGCCAGACCTTCGCTGTTGTGTAAATACGCCAGGTAACGAGCAACTTATTCTGGACTCGGATCTCTGTATGAAGAATTGTTAACGGAGCACCATACCTTCCATTTGTTCCATGCTGGCATGTAGGTGTATATTGTAGATCGCCGCCAACTTGACAATAACAGTGATCTTTCTTCTACTGACCATTCTTTGATTTCGTCTGTCCACCCAAAATCAGCCAGGCTTCCAAATGAATGTCTTGAATCTCTGGCGGGTGCATTCCGGTTTTCGTGTCGATCAGAACTTGTGGAAGGAGCGGGATGTGATAAGGTTCTTGAATGGCTCGGGCTTGTCGGTCTGCTTGACAAAATACTATCTTCCACTTCGGAGCGATCAAGATGTACTGACCGTTCGCTGTGTTCAGGTGAGACAATACTTGGGGTATTAGGTTCGGTGGAGGAAATAGCCACGCAAGTTCGTAGTCCCACTGGTGAAGGAATGCGTTATGAAACAGAGCCTGCTGGTCTTGCGTGTCCAGCGATACATACCTCATTACTACGTGAGCTGTTTCCGACGCAAATAAGTCTACTTGCGGTGTGCCCCACATCTTGAATATGTTGTCCGTTGCTGTAGAGAGTAGGTGCCACTCGGGGCAGACCTTGCCGCGTGATAGGGCATCCACTTCGTAATTGAATCAGCCCGGAAAGTACTGAGCCGTCAGTTGTAGATTTAAGTGGTCCATCACCTTCAATAGTTGCCGTGTGAGGTTCAGAAGCTTCTTCGATTTCGTTCCGCCTTCCTTGTTTATGTAAGCTACGACTGTTCGGTTGTCTGTTTGCAGTAAAATGTGAGCATTGTGAAGCAGGCTGTTCTCTTGTTGTATTGCCGCGTAGACAGCAAACAGCTCTTTGAGATTGACATGCCATGACTGTTGCCGTTTTGTCCACTGTCCTGACATTTTCGTGTCGCCCAGCTGAGCTCCCCAGCCGAAATCCGATGCATCCGTCGTGAGCAGATGAGAGGTCGAGTTTGTATGTATAGGAAGTGAGCCCTGTGCTGCCTTTAACCACTATCACATTTCGGAGAGTACCGGTTGTGGCAATTTCACTTGTTTGTAGGGGTGTTCCGTGGGAAGGTATCGATTGTGAAATTGCAGGGTTCGACAATGTAACCTCCCTCTGCGTATTACAAAAGAGGCGAAGTTGAGTCTCCCCAGAAGGGACTGGGCCTGTCTGAGGCACCAACTGCCTCTGGACATCTGACTGAGAAGTGCTTTGCGTAGCGTTTCGCACTTCGGTTCCGACAGGGACTTCGTGTTGAGTTTGGTGTCCCATGTAACACCCAGAAACTCCAGGCGTTGTGTCGGAACCAGTACAGACTTGTCCATATTGATAGTCCAGCCGAGGTGTCTCATTAGGTTCACCATAAATGTAATGTGTTCGCGTAAAACTTGACAGGACTGATTCACTACTAAAGAATCGTCTAGGTATACCACGCACCTATATATATTATTAGGCATATTTCGCCTTCTCAGGAACTCGGCTACCCAGTTCGTCAAGGATGTGAACGTTCGTGGCGCTGATGAAAGGCCGAAGGGAAGGCACGTCATTTGTAGAAGTTGGCCTTTGTAGCTGAGTCTCAGAAATCGCCTGTGTTCTTCGGCTATGGGAAGGTGAAAATATGCCTGGCTCAGATCTACCTTCACCATCCAATCGTTGCTCTGTAAAAAGCTTGGAATTCGGAAATGACTGTAAAGCTGAAAACCCTTTAGATTGACAAAACGGTTTAGTCTCTTCAAATTGAAGATTGGGCGAAACGATCCGTCCGTTTTCGGAACTAGAAAAAATGTTGATAGGTAGCTGGGATTGATCTCGGCTTTTTCTAGTACATGCGTGTCTATCATATTTTTTATTAGCTGTGTCATATGATAACTCTGCTTTGTCTCGTAATTTATTATGACAGATTGATTTGGATATATAAGGGGCGGCTTCATCACGAAAGGAATACGTATTCCCTTGAGAAGTTTGCATATGTGGTTGGGTGCACCTAAGTTCTCCCATGCATGTATATATTGCTTTAGACAGCCGCCCCGAAATGATTGCGAGTCATGATCGATTGTTTCTATTTGATGAGTTGTAATTTGATTTCTTACCTCGTGACGAATTGTGGTGTTTGTTCTTGCCATTGGGAGTCTTGTTGCCGGATGCCCTCGAGTGACCTTTGAACTTATCTTTCGACGCTGAAGTATTTTTACGAAAAAAGTTTTCACTCTCTTGCTTGCTTGTCGATGGTTTCGATTGGTTATCATACGCACGCCTCTGGCCGGTAGCTGTAGCTGCAGTTTGCTGTGTTGGCTGGAAGCAAGTGGTTAGTTTTTCGGCCCCCCAATTTTTTGAAGGTAGGCTGCAAGCATATCGTTGTCAAACAAATGTTCAGCACTGGGTGGAATTTTTTGCAACGCCCCACAGTGATATTCCTCCGAAATTTTCTTAATTAATAAATCCCTGCGCATGCTAATGCAGTTGGCTCGACGGCCGCAAGATATTTGTAAAATATCATCGGTCACTTTTGTATAGCTCGAAACTTTATTAAACATTTGTTCAATCTTATCGAAAAGAGATCGTGGTGTAAGTGTTGTACTCTTATCATTAGACCAATCGACTAAACCTTGCAAAGTTGTGCGCAATTCGTCTTTTTGAGTCAGTATAGCATTGGATAAAGCTGCAAAAGTTCTCTCTATCAAGTACAAACGATCATCGTTAGACCTAGACGCATTGAAACGTCTCAGTTCATCGTTTACATTGAGTTCTATAAAACCCGGAATAGTGACGTACTTTTTCTGAGCTTCAGAAAAACGAATTGCATGCCAGTCATTACATTTAAAACGCTGTAATTGGGTTATCTTTTCTAAATGTTTATCATCAGACTTAGGGAATGGCGGATCTTTTAACGTAGTTGATAGCTCTGACAATTGGAGCTGTTGATTATCCGCATCACTCGTGTTCGGCGGTGGGCGTAAGCCCAACTCGTTTGTTGTATCATTGTTGGGTCCATTTATTACCTCGGCAACCCACGAAGTACTCTTTTGACGTTCACTGTGTTTTTGCGAAATCAAATTCGTTAGCAAAACCACTTGTTGCGAAAGGAATTCAAACTGTGCGTCACTTACATGGTTAGACCGCCTTTTTCTCCTTCTATCCGGACTAGACTCCTCCGATGATGTACTGCTCGAACTTGAAGAACGACTTCTCTTCCGTGACACGTGTTCACCATCACTTTGTTCTTTATCAAAATATATTTCGTCCTCCATTACGAGAGGATTTTTTGACTACGTATTCAATTTACGTTAAATTATTAGATTTAATTAAATGAAAATTAAAATAATGATTGCTAAGACGTGCTAACGCTACGAAAAACGACGCTATAATTAGTTAAAAGCAGAGCACCATGCGGGTCGCCGCCGTCTTAAACGATAAAACGAAGCGACAGTGGCGCCGGAAGTCGAAGAGATGAAGTTGCTAGGACGAAAAACTTGAAAAAGACAGGTGCTTGACTCAAGATGGATTCCGGATATCGTCACGGAACAAATAATGGTGTGATTGGTTTGAAGATAAAGTAGGTATTAGATATTATTTAAATTAGATGTAAGCTTAAATGTTGTGATTAATTAGTAGAAGTAATAATTATTTCGATAACTTTCTATGCGGATGGAAAGGGATGGCTAATAGTGGTGGTGGAGGCCATTAAGTTTCCGAACCAAAGTGAGAGGAAGCTCCACGTAGGTTAGGTGTAAATGTAGTAGAAAATAAGTAAGTTTGTATAATAAGAAAGTAAAAGTTTTATTGAATGATTAGTTTTAACTTAAAACATGTAGAATGAATTAAGTATAATTGAAATTAGATGTAAGTGGAAATGGTGTGATTAGTTAGTAGATATAGAAGGTATTAGATATTATTTATTATTATTTATTATTTATAGATATTTATTAGATATAAGCTTAAATGGTGTGATTGGTTTGTAGATAAAGAAGGTATTAGATATGATTGAATTATTTATGTAATATACGGGAGCCTATATTTTACATAAATACTACATAATTCATGTAATAAATGGTAGCCTATGTAAAACATAAATAATGTTTGCTTTATGTAACACATAGGCTACCATGTATTACATAAATTATGTATTCTTTATGTTAAATATAGGCTACCGTATATTACATAAATAATGTTTTCTTCATAAAATAAATACATATAATAAATACATAATATTATTAAAAACATTTTTTATGTAATACTTGGTCGCCTATGTATTAAATGAAGCAAACATTATTTATGTTTTACATAGGCTAATATTTATTACATAAATAATGTTTTCTTTATTTAATACAAAGGCTACTATGTATTATATAAAAAAAGTTTTCTTTAAGTTTACTTTTATTACATAAAGGAAAAAACTGTGTATTTATTTTATGAAGAAAACATTATTTATGTAATATACGAGAGCCTATATTTTACTAAAGAATAGGTACATAATTTATGTAATACATGGTAATCTATGTATTACATAAAAAACATTTTTTATGTAATACATAAGCTACCATGACGTATTACATAAATAATGTTTTCCTTATGTAATAAATGGAAGCCTACGTATTCCATTAAAAAAACATTTATGTAATACATAAGCTACCACGTATTACATAAATAATGTTTTCTTTATGTAATTAATGGTAGCCTATGTATAACATAAATAATGTTTGCTTCATGTAACACATAGGTTACCACGTATTACAAAAATAATGTTTTCTTCATGTCATACATAGGCTACCATATATATCATAAAAAATGGTTTTCTTACATAATACATAGGCTACCATGTTTAACATAAATTATGTATTATTTATGTAAAAGATAGGCTCCCAAAAATAATGTTTTCCTTAACGTATACATAAATTATACATGGTAGCCTATGTATTACTTAAAGAAAACATTATTTATATATATATAGTACATGGTGGTCTATATATTACATAAAGAAAACATTATTTGTCTAAAACATAGGTTTTTATGCAATACATAAAGAAAATATTAATTATGTAATAAATAGTAGCCTATCTATAACATAAATATTGTTTGCTTCATGTAAAACATAGGCTACCATGTATTACATTGTCTACTTCAAGTATTACATGAAGAAAACATTATTTATGTAATATACGGGAGCCTATATTTTACATAAAGAAGACATAATTTATGTAATACATGGTAGCCTATGTATTACATAAAGCAAACATTATTTATGTTTTACATAGGCTACCATTTATTACATAAATTATGTAGTCTTTATGTAAAATATAGGCTCCCGAATAGTACATAAATAATGTTTTCATTGTGTAATACATAGGCATTCATGTACTTCATAAATTATGTTTTCATCGTGTAATACACAGGCTACCATGTATTACTAATGTATAACATAAGGAAAACATTATTTATGGGAGTTTGTTTTACATAAAGAATACATAATTTATGTTAAACATGGTAGCCTATGTATAATATAAAGAAAACATTACTCGTATTTATGTAAAAATGATATCCTTTATATTATATAAGGAAAACATTATTTATGTAATATATGGTCACCTATGTATTACATGAAGAAAACATTATTTTTTTATACATGGTAGCCTATGTTTTACATGAAGCAAACAATGTTTATGTTATACATAGGCTACCATTTATTATATAAATAATATTTTCTTTATGTATTGCATGTAAGCCTATGTATTAGACAAATAATGTTTTCTTTAGGTAATATATAGGCCACCATGTCCTATATAAATAATGTTTTCTTTAAGTAATACATAGGCTACCATGTATTATTTATATATAACATAAGGAAAACATTATTTATGTAATATACGGGAGCCTATATTTTACATAAAGAATACATAATTTATGTTAAACATGGTAGCCTATGTATTATATAAGAAAAACATTTTTTATGTAATATATGGTAGCCTATGTATTACATGAAGAAAACATTATTTTTGTAATACTTGGTAGCCTATGTGTTACATGAAGCAAATATTATTTATGTTATACATAGGCTACCATTTATTACATAAGGAAAACATTAATTATATAATACATGGTAGCTTATGTATTACATAAATGTTTTTTTAATGTAATACATAGGCTTCCATTTATTACATAAGGAAAACATTATTTATGTAATACATCGTAGCTTACGTGTAACATAAATGTTTTTTAATGTAATAAATAGGCTACCATTTATTACATAAGGAAAACATTATTTATGTAATACATGGTAACTTACGTATTACATAAAAAATGTTTTCTTTGTGTAATATATAGACTACCATGTATTACATAAATGTTTCTTTTTTGTAATACATAGACTACCATGTATTACATTAATTATGTACCTATTCTTTAGTAAAATATAGGCTCCCGTATATTACATAAATAATGTTTTTTTCATAAAATAAATACATAATTTTACCTTTATGTAATAAAATAAAACATAAAGAAAACTTTTTTTATGTAATGCATAGAAGCCTTTGTATTAAATAAAGAAAAAAATATTTTTGTAATAAATGGTAGCCTATGTATAACATAAATAATGTTTGCTTCATTTAATACATAGGCGACCATGTATTACATAAAAAATGTTTTCTTTATGTAATACATAGACTACTTTGTATTACATAAATGCTTCCTTTACGTAATACATAGGCTACCATGTATTACATAAATGCTTCCTTTATGTAATACATAGGCTACCATGTGTTACATAAATTATGTATTCTATGTGTTAAATATAGACTCCCGTATATTACATAAATAATGTTTTCTTCATAAAATAACTACATATCATAAATACATAAATTTTTCCTTTATGTAATAAAATAAAACTTAAAAAAAACTTTATTTATGTAATAAATGGTAGCCTATTGTCCGACTGTCAAACGTCAAACTAAGTGTCAACATTGGCTCCGTAGCTATTTGATAATTAAAAATATTTAAATGATAAATATACAAATAAAAAGTGAAAAACTATGTGTATAGTAAAGTGATAATTATGTACAATTGTTTTTGAAACATTCCATAAGTGGTAAACAATATAAACTAAAAGTGAAAAAATGTATGTAAAACATTGCAAAAGTTCTTCCTATAATATCAAGTACCAATAATCAAATAAATACAAAGTGAAATATTACAATTTAATGGACACAACAAAGTTATTTTTTGTTCAGTTCACCAAGTACCCTCAGATCTTTTTAATATTCTATAACGGTATTTATAAAATCACAAAGTGAAATTAAGTTAAAACTGATAGTTAAATTAGACGTATACGTAACACGAAAGGCAGCGCAGTGGTTAGTGTTCTGACCTCTCCATAAAAGCCACAGGTTCGAGACTCAGCAGTCTTCACTTTTTGTATGAGAAAAATATTTACCAGTTTAGAAGACATTTTAATAAAATATTTTAACAAGGCTTCTTCAGAACTCAGAATTAATTTCAAATTTAAATAACACAGAGGGCGCTACTTGTAATATGAATTTCCTAGATAACATAACATTTAGAAGACACCAAACAAAATCAGACACATTAAATACAAGTGATGATGAGTGCGAAAGTATCCATTCCTTAAATAACATTATTAGACAAATAATGTTTTCTTTATGTAATATATAGGCATTTAATTTTTTTTTTTAATCTTTGAAAAAATTTGAAATTTGAATTTGAAAAAAAAAATTTCAAAAAAATTATTTGTAATATATAGGCAAGGCGAAAACATTATTTATAATAGATAAATAATGTTTTCTTTAAGAAATACATAGGCTACCATGTATTATTTATGTATAACATAAGGAAAACATTATTTATGGGAGCCTATCTTTTACATAAAGAATACATAATTTACGTAAAACATGGTAGCCTATGTATAATATAAAGAAAACATTATTAATGTAAAAATGATAGCCTATGTATTATATAAGGAAAACATTATTTATGTATTATATGGTCGCCTATGTATTACACAATGAAAACATTATTTATGTAACATACGGGAGCCTATATTTTACATAAAGACTAAATAATTTATGTAATACATGGTAGCTTATGTATTACATAAAGAAAACATTTATGTAATACATGGTAGTCTATTGTATGGCTAACATACAATACATAAAGAAAACATAAGTTATGTAATAAATGGTAGCCTATGTATAACATAAATAATGTTTGCTTCATGTAATATATAGGCATTCATGTACTTCATAAATAATGTTTTCATCGTGTAATACACAGGCTACTATGTATACATAAGTATGTATAACATAAGGTAAACATTATTTATGGGAGCCTATCTTTTACATAAAGAATACATAATTTACGTAAAACATGGTAGCCTATGTATTATATAAGGAAAACATTATTTATGTAATATATGGTCGCCTATGTATTACACAATGAAAACATAATTTATGTAATACATGGTAGCCTTTGTATAACATAAAGGAATTATTATTTATGTAATACATGGTAGCCTTTGTATTACATAAAGGAAACATTATTTATGTTATACGAAATAATATATATAAAGAAAACTTTATTTATGTAATAACTGGTAGCCTATGTATAACATAAATAATGCTTTCTTCATGTAATACATAAACGACCATGTATTACATAAAAAATGTTTTCTTCATAAAATAAATACATATAATAAATTCATAATTTTTTCTTTATGTAATAAAAGAAACCTTAAAGAAAACTTTATTTATATATAATACATAGAAGCCTTTGTTTTAAAAAAAGAAAACATTATTTATGTAATAAATGGTAGCCTATGTATTATATAAGGAAAACATTATTTATGTAATATATATTCGCCTATGTATACCATGAAGAAAATATTATTTTTTAATACATGGTAGCCTATGTTTTACATGAAGCATACAATATTTATGTTATACATAGGCTACCATTTATTACCTAAATTTATTTATGCAATAATTTATTATTGCATGTAAGCCTATGTATTAGACAAATAATATATAGGCCACCATGTACTATATAAATAATGTTTTCTTTAAGTAGTACATAGGCGTACATGAATTACATAAATAATGTTGTGTAAAAAATGATTTCTTTATATAGCCTATGCATTACTTAAAGAAAACATAATTTGTTTGATACATAGGCCAACATACAATACATAAAGGAAACATTATTTATGTAATAAATGGTAGCCTATGTAAAACATAAATAATGTTTGCTTCATGTAATACATAGGCTACCATGTATTACATAAATTATGTATTCTTTATGTAAAATATAGACTCCCATAAATAATGTTTTCCTTATGTTATACATAAGTAAAGTAACTTAAGCTACCATGTTTTACATAAATAATGTTTCCTTATGTAATACATGGTAGTCTATGTATTAAATTAAAAAACATTTATGTAATACATATTGTTTTCCTTATGTAATACATGGTAGCCTATGTATTACATTAAAAAACATTTATGTAATACATAAGCTACCATGTATTACATAAAAAATGTTTTCTTTATGTAATAAATGGTATCCTATGTATAACATAAATAATTTTTGCTTCATGTAACATATAGGCTACCACATATTACAAAAATAATGTTTTCTTCATGTAATACATAGGCATTCATGTACTTCATAAATAATGTTGTCATCGTGTATTACACAGGCTACCATGTATTACTTATGTATAACATAAGGAAAACATTATTTATGGGAGTCTAAGTCTAGTCTTAAAGGATACATAAATTATGTATCCTTTATGTATGTTTTACATAAAGGATACATAATTTATGTAGAACATGGTAGCCTATGTATAATATAAAGAAAACATTATTTATGTAAAAATGATAGCCAATGTATTATATAAGGAAAACATTATTTATTATATATATGGTCGCCTATGTATTACATAAATATTGTTTGCTTCATGTAATACATAGGCGACCATATATTACATAAATAATGTTTTCCTTATATAATACAAAGGATATCATTTTCACATAAATAACGTTTTCTTTATATTATACAATATAGTCTACCGTGTTTTACATAGATTATGTATTACATGAAGAAAACATTATTTTTTATACATGGTAGCATATTATGTTTTACATGAAGCAAACAATATTTTCTTTATGTATTGCATGTTAGCCTATGTATTAGACAAATAATGTTGTCTTTATGTAATATATAGGCCACCATGTAATATATAAATAATGTTTTCTTTTAGCAAAACATAGGCTACCATGTATTATTTATGTATAACATAAGGAAAACATTATTTTTGGAAGCTTCTTTATCTTTTACATAAAGAATACATAATTAATGTTAAACATGGTAGCCTATGTATTATATAAGGAAAACATTAGTTATGTCATATATGGTAGCCTATGTATTACATGAAGAAAACATTATTTTTGCAATACGTGATAGCCTATGTGTTACATGAAGCAAACATTATTTATGTATATTTACATGAAGCAAACATTATTTATGTTACACATAGCCTATGTGGCCATTTATTACATAAATAATATTTTATTTATTTAATACAAAGGCTATTATGTATTATATAAATAAAGTTTTCTTTAAGTTTTCTTTTATTGAATAAAGGAAAAATATTGAAAGTATTGAAAAATATGTAGGTATTTATTATATGTATTTATTTTATGAATAAAACATTATTTATGTAATACATGGTCGCCTATGTATTACATGAAGAAAACATTATATACGTTATATACGGGAGCCTATATTTTACATAAAGAATACATAATTTTTGTAATACATGGTAGCCTATGTATTACATAAGGAAAACATTATGTATTACATGAAGCAAACATTATTTATGTTATACATAGGCTACCATTTATTGCATAAATAATGTTTTCTTTATTTAATACAAAGGCAACTTTGTATTATATAAATAAAGTTTTCTTTAAGGTTTCTTTTATTACATAAAGAAAAAATTATGTATTTATTATATGTATTTATTTTATGAAGAAAACATTATTTATGTAATACATGGTCGCCTATGTATTACATGAAGAAAACATTATTTATGTTATACATTGGCTACCATTTATTACATAAATAATGTTTTCTTTATTTAATACAAAGGCTACGAAGTTTTATATAAATAAAGATTTTCTTTAAGTTTTCCTTAATTACATAAAGGAAAAAATTATGTATTTATTACATTAAGAAAACATTATTTATGTAATTCGTGGTCGCCTATGTTTTACATGAAGCAAACATTATTTATGTAATACATATGCTACCATGTATTACATAAATAATGGTTTCCTTATGTAATACATGTTAGCCTATGTATTACATTAAAAAACATTTATGTAATACATAAGCTACCATATTTTACATAAATAATGGTTTCCTTATGTAATACATGGTAGACTATGTATTACATTGAAAAAAAACATTTATGTAATACATAAGCTACCATGAATTACATTAATACTGTTTTCCTTATGTAATAAATGGTAGCCTATGTATAACATAAATAATGTTTGCTTCATGTAACACATAGGCTACCACGTATTACAAAAATAATGTTTTCCTTATTACATACAATGGCTACTATGTATTACATAAATAAAGTTTACTTTAAGTTTTCCTTTATTATATAAAGGAAAATTATGTATTTATTATATGTATTTATTTTATGAAGAAAACATTATTTATGTAATATACGGGAGCCTATATTTTACATAAAAAATACATAATTTGTGTAATACATGGATATTTGTGTATACATGTAATACATAATTAATGTTTTCTTTATGTAATACATAGGCTACCATGTAAAACATAAGGAAAAAAATATTTATGTAATACTTGGTAGCTTATCTATTATATAAATGTTTTTTTTAATGTAAATAGTAAGGCTACTATGTATTACAGAAGGAAAACATTATTTATGGGAGCCTATATTTTACATAAAGAATACATAATTTATGTAATACATGGTAGTCTATGTATTACATAAAGAAATCATTTTTTATGTAAGACATGGTCGCCTATGTATTACATGAAGCAAACATTATTTATGTTATACATAGGCTTCCATTTAATACATAAATAATGTTTTCTTTATGTAATACATAAGCTACCATGTATTACATAAATAGTGTTTTCCGTATGTAATACATGTTAGCCTATGTATTACGTAAAGAAAACATTATTTATGTAATGCATGGTCGCCTATGCATTACATGAAGAATACATTATACGGGAGCCTATATTTTACATAAAGAATACAAAATTTATGTAATACATTATGCTTTATCGAAGTATACTCCTAAGTCCTTTATATTATGAACGCGGGTAATGGGATGACCATCCATGGAGTAATTAAATACAATTGGACGCAACTTCCGCCCATACATCATTACGCTACACTTATTCATATTGAACAGCAGGTTTTTAGAAATACTCCAACGTTTTACCGCTTCTAAATCTTTTTGTAAAAGTGTACAATCGTGCAAGGATTTTATAACCATGATAATCTCCAGGTCATCGGCATATAGTAAACACTTGATATCCGGCGTCGAGTGCGTTAGAAATTATATCTACGTGAACCAGAAGATTTGTACTGACAGAGCGACCAGGTCGGAAACCATGTTGATCATTCGAAAGAAGTATATTATGGATATGTTTCATTAAAATATTATGTAGTGCTAGCTCAAAGACTTGGCAACGGTAGGTAAGACTGCTATAGGTCGGTAGTTTTCGACAGACAGTCTATTGCTCGTTTTAGGAATTGGGATAACTCTCGACAGTTTCCATTGGTAGGGATATATTCCAGTCCTTAGTGATATATTGAAGAGATGGCATAACGGGACGACAAAGACATCTTTACACGCTTTTAGAATATATGGAGGTACGCTGTCTGTGCCTATCGAGCTTTGTGGCTTGAGTTTGTCAATAGCCTTTTCTATATCACTGGGAGTTAAGGAAGAAATAGCTATATCGAATCCCACGGCACCAGGAGGAAAGCAATCTGGATCCAGTTTGGGTACCTCAGGGAGAAAGACGCTAGAAAAGTACTGAGCAAATGCTTCAGCGCTTTTAATTCCCGAGTAGTAGGAGCCGTTTAAAGACACGGTTGGCTCAAACCCACCTTTAGATTTTAGATTCGATATATGCTGCCAGAATTGCTTGGGATTATTGAACAACCTACTCTCAATAGAAGAACAGTGCGAGCTATACCCAGCTTGTACTTTAATTTTTAGTTCCGATCGCAAGTTCCTAAAGTGAGTGTAGGTGAGCTCGCAGCGAGTCCTTTTCCATTTATTATGCAGTCGATTTTTTAGCTTTATACCCTTGACTATATCTGCGGTGAACCAAACAGGATAACGTCTATTACCCGAGGATTGCCCTTTTTTTTGGGAAGATGTCATAAAATTTATCAGTAGCGAAACGGGCGTCGGTGATGTCTAGAATATCGCACCACGGAGCAGAACTTGGGTTGTGATATAATTGTAAAAAGTCAGCTCTGGTAAAATTGTAATCGTGAAGCCGGTCGATATTGCTAGGTTCAATTGTGTCGCTGGATTTACACGACATTATGGAAAAAGCAACGTCAAGAGGAGGCTGATATAGATCAATCGGAACCAGTTCAATATTCGGGACGTGGACACAACTCGCATCAGCATCCTTCTGAGCCTTCCTTCTTCCATCTAGCTTACTCCCACGCATATTCATCTCATCATTCACATCAAATAAATTACAATAACTTAAGAAATAACAGAAATATTTTTTTATAGAAACAGATGAACTATTCAAATTAAGATCGCCTAGAATGATGATATGTCCTTTTAGGTTCAAAATAAATCCTTCAACCTTACAAAACCATGTCATATAATCGTAATCTGTCGCAGTTGGTTTGATGAAGACGGCACATATATAAACTAAAGAGCCATGATAGTTGAAGGAAGCCCACAGATCCTCTCCGTGATCAGTCTCTAGTTGACGATATCGGGATAGTGCTATACCTGGGCGCACTGCAAACAACACTCCACCTCCCAATAATAATCTGTCTCTGCGTAGTATGCTCCAGTCACCTACAGAGATTTCGTGGTCTTCTATTGAGGTGTCTAAATATGTTTCAGTCACTGCAACTAAGTCATGTTCAGCAAGCATCAAGTTAGATCGCCATGTAGGGAGTTTTGTTTTTATACCTCTCACATTTTGGTACAAAATATGCAGGTTTACCTTTCGTACGCCGGAGCAAGGTGGAACGGTAGGTAGTGGGAACTAACACTAACTAACTAACTAGCTTTGGGCCTAAAAAATTACGTCGCCAGTGCTTGATGTTACAGATGTTTTCGGTCCAATTTTGTGGTGCCACTACCCTTTCAATCAATCTCGACGGTACACCCAATTTAAAAGACGCGTAGTTGCCTCGAGAATTAAGAGCTTCCACAGTACACGTATCCTTTTCATCCAAGAAATTATCAAGATGTGCACGTATCTCAGCGTCCGATGTTCCTTTTTTAAACATAGTAAGGGTGCAAATACTTCCACTTTTCACTAGCTCGTAGACTGGTTATTCCGGGTGCTGCAGTCCCTCGTAGTACGGAATTTAATGATGACCGAGACCGCCTATGTCTTTTTTATGACTTCTGTCCAGTCGATTTCTTCTAAGGAATTATTGTTTTTTGCAGTTACTAGCTGTAGAGAGGAAGAGTCGTGTGATCTCTTTGTTAAGACGTGTCCATTGTCGGAAATAGTCTGACCAGTCTGATTGACTGACTGAGCCGAATATATGTTAGGCAAAGGAGTGGCAACATCACGTTTAGAAGGATGGGCCACTGGTTTTGACCGAGCATTATTAGAAGGTTTTGCATGATGAGCAATGACACGGGTATCAAAATCAGCATGATCTTTCTTCGCAGCTTTGGTGCATTCAGTTCTTCGTATTTTTGGCACGAGAGAATGGGGTACAATTAGCATTTAATAATAATGATAACTCCAGTCTTTTTTCAAGACTATTAATTTTTTGATTCAATAAATTCAGTGTCAGTATAATCCTAGCATTGATAGGTTCGAAAATACGATTAATCATTGCAGGCATCCTTTGTTCGAAAACTTTCACCAGTTCTTCGTTGATGATATCACGCATAAAATCATTGGGGACATTTTCAGCCTGCACTTGTACTCGACGAGATCCACGAAAAGTAGTAATGTTTTCTGAGCTCATTGGCGATGCAAAAACACCTGGAGTTCCCAATGAACATTCGCTATGGTGGGTATTGCGAGACATTGATCGTATTGGGGTTTCGGAGTTATCCCCTTTAGGAATCTTACAACGACATTCTTGACACAGCCAGTTGGAAGTAAACTCGGGGGTCAACATTAATTGGACCTTGCCCGTGACGCCTGTGTGTGCACAGGATCATAAAAACGCCGACACTTCGAGCATCTGATTTTATCGTCGCTGATATAATTATTACATCCTGAGCAGGTAAAAGTCGACTGTTGTGACATTTTGCACAACACAAATTTTATTGGCAAAAAACTTCTTTGTAGGAAGAAGAAGAAAATACGGCTCGCAACTGCATGGCCCGCGATCTTGTCTATGACAGGTATCAGTTCTCTGTCACACAATTGTCATGTGTTTGTGTTATTTCGGCTCTTAATGTGTAATATTGGTAGAATATTGACCATTAAATATTCATTATCGTGCACAAGTGTGGACAAGTTAGTGGTACAACTTCTAAAAACGTTCTATTATGTGTTTCCCGCCAAAACTCCCTAGGAACTTTCAGTAAAGCTTCTACCACTTTACTGAATCGACTGACATGACTCATAGACTGTACTGACTATATATTTGGACTTTGACTAGACTTTAGACTTGACGATATAGGAATACGGTGTTGAAAATTGAAACGAAAGTTCTATTTCCCGCCTTTTTAACTTGACACTGGCAAATAGTTATAAGCCGATGCCATATATAAATAAGAAAAAAAATATTGTCATCTGTCAGTAGTCGCAGAAGCCAGCAAGCGGTGTAAATAAAGTATGACATCGACTTTGCGATTCGGTTGAGTGCTTGCAACAAGTGTTTGGCTGTTTTTGTGTTTTTTTTATAGATTTTCGTACTTGTTCGTGGTTTCATCTCCTTGTTTGTTTACCTACTGTGTTACTGTGTTGTTTGTGTTTGTTTTGATTTACGTAAGTAGCGTAGTTTAGTTTTATAATGGATAATGATCCGCCGGATCCCGGCGGAACGCGAAGAGGTTATGTTTGTGTTACCCCGCCGAACGGCCTAAGTGCCGTTCCAGATGTGGATATGGAGAATATCCCAAATAAGCGTCCCAGACACATTTATCCTACGCAAAATGGCAATAACTCGGTTTCCTCACAAAATGACCAATTATCCTACGCAAAACCGAAATTTTTGAATAAGCGTAAATATTCCGTTACTGATTGCTCACCATTTGTTGTACATGTGTCCAAAGCAGACTCTAATAATAGTATAATCCGTCCTATGGAATTTGGCCGTTTTCTCTTTAAAAATAACTTTACTTCAGTTTCCCTCGGTGGCGTAAAGCGTATAGGTAGGAACCGAGTATCTGTTGAATTTAAGAATGCAGATGACGCTAACACCTTTCTGGATTCTTCAATACTGGTTAATGCAGGTTTCGCCGCTTCCATCCCGTCATATAATGTGTCGCGGATGGGAATAGTTAGAAATGTCGCTTTAGATATTGGAATGGAGGAGTTTGCTCTTCATTGCGTAGTGCCTATTGGATATGGTGAAGTTATAAAGGCAAGTCGTATGTGCCGTAAGTCAACAGAAGCTAATGGAAATGTAACATGGATACCCACTCAAACAGTTGTTGTGACTTTTAATGGTCAAAAACTACCTCCTCATACTTACCTTTTTTATACATCTCTTCCTGTAGAGTTGTATAAACTTCCTATCATCCAGTGCAACCGGTGCTGTAGGTTTGGACACGTCAAGACAATCTGCAGGTCGGAACCTAGGTGTTACAAGTGTTCACAACCACATGAGGGTGACAATTGTAATACTCAGGTGGCTACTTGTCTCTTTTGCTCTGGATCTCATATGGCTAACAACTCTAGTTGCCCTGAATTTATTAGACAGAAGGAAATTAAGGCTGTTATGTCGGAAAAAAATATTTCATATGCAGAAGCTTCCGCTAGGTTCCCTAGTGTGCGGAGGGCTTTCTCTGACGTTATAGCCACTCCTACAGCCACTTTCTCACGTTCCCGCCAATCCACTCCTTCTCCTCTTCGTACTGCCTCCTACAGAAAAACTGTTCTCACCCCTCGTCGTACAATCCCTACACCCGAACCTGGTTACAACCGTCTTTCCCATCAAACCATTGTCCAAGACCCTATTTTGGAAACACCTAATGGTGTAGCTTTTTCAAATACCAATTCCTTGTCCATTAATGATAGTTTTCCTGAACTTCTTACCTCTCTTTTACTAAATTTAATATCCCGTTTCAGCGACTCTGGGATGGGTATATCCAACACTCTCCGTAATAACTTAACTCAGCTGATAAACATAACAAATTCAACTTTTAATAACAATGGATCAGAAGACCATAGTTCAGTGGAACTGTCGTAGCGTTAGAAACAAAACTCATGATATTTTATATTTTGTTAGTAAATTTAATCCCCTCATTTTTGCCATTCAGGAGTCTTGGTTGAGGCCAGGGTCTCAATATAGAGTCTCTGGCTTCTCCTGCCTCCGGGATGACAGAAGTGATGGTAGAGCTGGTGCAGCTATTTTAGTCTCTACTTCTGTCACTTTTAGTTTCATCCCTCTTCCTCCACACAGTGATTTTAATATTGTGGCTGTCCAAATTTTTAACATTTCTTTTCTGTCTATATACTTACCTGATCCTAACTCTGTTGTCCTTTCTCAATTTTTTTCTATTATCAACCTCATACCTCCTCCAATGATCCTTCTGGGTGACTTTAACCTACAACACACCTCTTGGGGTTCTCATCATTCTGATTCATTGTCTAATATCTTCCTTGATTTCGTAGATGATTTAAATCTGGTTATTTTAAACAATAGGAATCCGACTCGAAGAGTGACTCCACCCCAGAATCCTAAATCTGTTGTAGATTTTTCCATTTGCTCCCCCTCCCTTTTTTCCCGAATTTCCTGGTCCATTCTTCCAAATTCATATGGTAGTGACCACTTTCCTATCCTTTTAACACTACAGTTTTCCTCTATTCCCACTATAATTAGAAACCCCCCTAGATTTAAATTTAAATTATCAGAAGCCAATTGGCCACAATTCGCATCGCTGGCTGAAGAAAAAATTGTTTCTTTAGCACCTGTAGATACCCATAATGTTTTTGTACTATACCCCCTTTTAACACAAGCGCTTCTTGATAGTGCATCTGCTACCACACCTAATCGATGCTCATATTATGCGGATCGTGTCTCCTCTCCCCCTTGGTGGGATGCAGAATGTACTCTGGCATGCAAAAAACGCAAGGTGGCGGAGAGGACATTCTCTGCTGATATGACTCTCGAAAATTATAACAACTGTAAGAGGATAGTAGCAGAAACCAAAAGGATGCTTTCTTACAAGAAGCGCTTAGGGTGGCATAGGTTCTGTGAGGGCTTGGCACCCTTTACCTTGCCGTCTATGGTGTGGAATAGCCTGAAAAGATTTCGTGGCTCTTTTTCTTCCTTGCCTTAATCTTCCATCATCACCTGCTACTCCAAATAATGAATTTGAGGCTTCCTTTACTTTGGAGGAGTTCAAACTAGTCCTTGATTCTCTGACAGATTCATCTCCCGGGGTTGACGGTATTCCGTACTCCTTTATTGTTAAATGCAACATTAGCACCCAAAAAGTCATACTCTATTTTTTAAATTGTATTTTTCATTCTGGACATCCTCCCGAGGAGTGGAAGTGTCAGATCATCCTCCCTATCATAAAGCCTGGTAAACCTGAAAGCAACCCGTCCAGCTACCGTCCCATTGCACTCTCTTCCACCTTATTGAAGATACTTGAACATCTTATTAAAAACAGGCTTGAGTGGTTTCTGGAAAGTAGAGGTATCCTTTCGAGAAGTCAGTTTGGGTTTCGTAAGGGTTTTAGTACCATGGATAGTATGTGCACATTAGTCTCCGATATTCGAATTGCCTTCTCGAAACAAGAGGCTCTGGTGGGGGTGTTTCTTGACGTGTCGTCCGCATATGACAATGTACTACTTCCAATACTCAGGCAGATTATGCAAGAGCTGAGTATACCTGAGAAGATAGTCAATTACATCTGTCACTCCATTTCATGCCGTACCATCCTTGTTTCCCATAATAATTCAGATCCCATTTACCGACGAGTGTGGAAAGGCCTGCCTCAAGGCAATGTCCTTAGCCCACTCCTTTACAGCATACATACACATAAATTGAACCTATCCGTTACCTCCTTTTGCAACATTATTCAATATGCGGACGACATAACCCTATATGTATCTTCCAGAGAGGTATCTAATGCCTCTGCTCGCCTTAATTCTGCTCTTTTCTATCTTAATGAGTGGATGAATAATCACGGATTGAGCATTTCGATAGAAAAGAGTAAAACAGTGGTTTTTTCTAGACGTAGGGCTTTACCCGACATTCAAATATCCCTAGATAATCAAAATTTCCCGATCACAGATTCAGTTAAGTTTCTGGGTGTTTATCTTGATTCAAAGATGACAGGTGTTCAACACATTAGTCATATTATTAATAAATGTGAGAAGAACATAAACATAATTCGATGCCTTTCTGGAGTTTGGTGGGGCTCACACCCCTACACACAAAAACTTATATATAATGCCTTAATTCGAAGCCACTTGGATTATGGGTCCTTTATTCTTGAGCCCTGTCATAAATCTGCACTTCAAGAATTGGACAAAATCCAATCCAAGTGTCTCCGTTTAGTAATAGGCGCTATGAAGTCCACCTCCAACAATGCCCTCCAGATAGAGTGTGCAGATCCGCCTTTACATTTTCGACGTCAGCTTCTCTCTGACAGATTTCTTTTTAAAGCCTTGCAACTCTCAGATCATCCTCTTATTCCAAAATTACATATTCTTTCCCAATTAGTCCATTCTTCATCCTACTGGTCCCATATAAACCCACCCTGTTTTTTAAAAAGTTTCCTTAAATTTACTAACATGCCCTGTCCAGTGTATCAAAGTAAAATGCTCCCTATATTTGAAATTCCATATGAGGCTCTAGTTAAGGTTCCATGTATTTCCCTTGATTCCGGCATTATAAAAGGTTCCCAATCAGCTAAACAACAATTTTTGGAAATAGTTAATACCAAGTATAAGAACTGGTATCATATTTATACAGACGCCTCAAAATTAAGTCAGCAAGGCTTTGTTGGTGTAGCAGTTTGGATACCTAAGGTAAATGTGGTGTTAAACTCTAAATTACCTTCTCAGTCGTCTGTTTTTACCGGGGAAGCAATTGCTGTGCTCGAGGCTTTATCATTTATTGAGTCCCATCGTCTGAACAATTCAGTTATTTTTTCTGATTCTCGTAGTTGTCTTCAGGCTATTCTTGCTAACCCCTTCCGTGCTAAATTTAAATTTCCTTATATCTCAAAAATTAGACATCTGCTTCTAAAATGCCTTTCCCAGAGCATTCAGGTCGAACTAGTTTGGATACCAGGCCACAGTGGTATCTCAGGTAATGAGAGCGCAGATCTCTACGCAAAACAGGCCACTCACTCAGGTGGCCTTGACCAATTTAAACTTTACTGTAGTGATCTAATACCATTGGCTATAGAGCATTTAATTTCCGACTGGAATGCAAGTTGGGATGTATCGGGAAATTTGAAGGGTAAATTTTATATTTACTATTCTCTTCAGAGTCAGGTGTTGGTGAAACCTTGGTTCTTCAAATATAGGAAAGTTAAAAAAATTGTCACCTCTACAGTCTGCCGCCTGCGTTTGGGTCACTGTTGTACTCCAGTCTTCCTTCACAAAATTAGGGTTAGAGATTCGTCTCTATGTGAATGTGGACTAGATGAAGGCACTCTTGAACATATTTTTTTCAGTTGTCCAAATCGTCTCTCCTCACTATATGATTCACTTCCCCCTAATGTCCTTCGTCCTTCTAACTTCCAATCCCTTTTGTCCCTAGTTCATACCCCCTTTGTTGATGTTCTGTGTAATTTTATCAACAATAATAACATTAAATTGTAGTTGTGTGCGTCTTTACTAATAAACTAACATTTTGTATTTGTCTTATTGTTCCAGGTAATAAGGAGATTTATTATGTTGTAAATTGATTTTATTACGAGATTTTATTAATTTTTTCCCTTGTTCTTTCACAAAGCCCCACTTTTGCGCAAAGTCATCGTTATTGGCCAAAAAAATTTTTTTTTTTTGTATCTCATCTACACTGACACTGGCTATTCCTCAAGGGAGGCCATTTTTAAAGAAGAAGAAGAAGAAGTATGACATCTGTTTTTACAAATTAGTAACGAACTAATTACTTAAAATCGTTAATTATTTGGTGTTTGGCTGATTTTCAAAGCAACTTCTATGTTGAGTATTGACATCAAGTACTTAACTGGAATTGAGTAGCCTTTTTAGCCAAAAAAATGACATGAAATGTGTTTCAGCTACAACCAATTTATGTCTTCAGTTCTTCGAGTTTATTGTTTAAATCTTTATAGCAGTTTTACTATTTACGGTGACTTGGAACTGATATATTCAAGAAAATTCGAGGAGCGGTTTGAACACATTGTTTACTTTAAGACACACAGACACACACACCATACATGGTATCAGTAGTAGTAACATGCATACATAGCAGCGGCGTGGGGTTCCTATAAAAACACTTCTATCGGCTTCACTTACCACTTGCCTTTTGAAGACCCTCATCCAAATCCCTTCCTATTATACAGGCTAGGGCTTCCCTATAAAGAAAAACCAGCCTTCGCCACTGATACGTAGACATACATACATACACACATACAGATATTGCCAAAATCATCAACGCTTCCTTTTGGCTTCGCCGTAGTAGGGTGAAAAGTACTTTAACTAAGTCATGAGCTAATAATAAAGTTTTAATTTTTCTAGGTATACGAGATATCTCATGACCGTAATCTATACAACAATCTTATAACGAGTCTGTTACCGAGCATTCACGGCAATAATGAGGTCAAACGAGGCATCCTGCTCATGTTGTTTGGTGGAGTTGCGAAGACCACTGTCAAAGGTACCCATTCTTCTGTGCTGTCACTAATGCTTAATACTTTGCCTGAAATTTTAGTAACAACTCAATACAAATCTGTACATAGTGTAAATAAAATCGGATCAGTGGTTTAGGGCGCTACAGTAGAACAAACAAACTTACATAAGTACATAGACTGCCAAAATCATTACCTTTCCTGTTGGCTTCGCGTAATAAAGTCGCTTCCACTGTCTTTTCTCATTGTACTATGTGAAGAATTTATTTGCGTTAATCCCCTAATTTTTATTTTTTTTCAATTCAATTAAATTCGTTTATTTGCTCTAAAAATGGTAACAATAGTTGATAACAAAATTTTAGCATGCAAATATTTATTACAATAATTTAAGTTCTAATTATTATAAATTATTAACATTAAATATTGTATTCTAATTATTTCATTTTACATTTCATTAGTAATTACATGTCAAAACTGTTAGGAAGTTTAGTAGATAACAAAAAAATAAATACACATAACACATTTAAATTAATAATAAAATTCGCAAAATATTAGTATATTAGTAATATTAGTACATAAAATATTATGATGTCAATCGAGTAGATATTGTCGGTAATTACAATAACATTTCAGGATTATATAATAGATGTCATAAATCAGTAACAAAAAATAATTATACAAACGAAACACATTTAAAAATAATAATCAGAATAATAATATTATTTTATATGAATTTTATTAATTATATGAAGTCCACGTATTATGGCCAAGGTTGATGTAGGGTCGCTATCACCAGTTATCTTCGATGGCTCTATAATTAACTACAGCTCCTGTGTGAAAGATTTCGGATTACACATCGACTGTACTCTCAATTGGCAAACACAGACAGCTACTGTATGTCAAAGAGTTACCGGCACATTGCGTTCCCTTTATCGACATAAAAACTTTTTACCGACACATATCAAAACCTTGTAGGTACAGTCTCTCATATTACCTATCATCGATTATGGTGATGTGTGCTATTTTGACCTAAATGCAGACAAGCTCGACAAATATGACCGACTACTTAATAACTGTATTAGATTTATTTACAATCTCCGGAAATACGACCACGTATCCTTCTTTCGCTCCAAGTTGCACTGGTTGCCTGTGCGCCAACGTCGCACAGTGCGAGCCCTGTGTATGCTCTACTCTTTCCTTAACTCACCCAATTCTCCTGCTTACTTAAAGTCCCACTTCCAATATCTTTCTAGTAGTCATGATAAATCCCTCCGCTCCTCAAATAATGCACTTCTCCTTTGTCCCCAACATAGTTCTAGTCTAGTCCATTCCTCCTTCCACATCCAGTCTATTCTACTCTGGAACGCTCTTCCTACGGAAATCAGAATGTCCACAACCAGAGATATGTTTAAGCGCAGAGTCCGACAGTTGTATTAGAAGTATTTGGCAGAATTATGAACTTTTTATTATAATTTTTGGTTAGTTAGTATCGTGTAATTATGCAGTATGGTATATGTATAATGTATATTATGTTTAATAAATCATTTATGTACTTGTATATTATATTATAGTATGTAGGTATAATTAGTTTGATATGTGTTATGTTTATTTTAGTAAAATTTATATAGTTTGCTACGAATATTATTGTATCTATTTTAATCATTAGTTTAACAAGACTTTTTGTATAGTTAAATTTTTGTATTTTTCTAGATGGAAAGCACCTTGGTATTTTGACTCTGTCACCACCCTATGGTTGACTGGTAGAAAATGCCCTATGGCATTAAGTCCGCCATTGTACATTGTGCAGAAAGTGTATAAATAAATAAATAAATAAATAAATAGATACAATAGATACAGAACATTACAACAAAATATTGACATGTTTGATGTTTCTGCTTATTTAAAAAATATGAAATACTTATTAATAATAATATCTATGGACGCTTCACACCACGTCAATCTGGTCCTGTGGTAAGTTCTCGAAGAACTTGTGTTACGGGTACCAGACAACGGAAATATATTTAATATACTTTGATCCACATATTTAAGATTTTTATTATATTATACATATATTTAATACACATCCATAACCCAGGAACACGGAAAAACTTTTTGTTCCTTCGGCGGGATGCGAACCCGCGACCCCCGGCTTGAGTACCAACATGCTCAAAAACTGAGCCACAGAGGTCGTCAAAAATCAACATAAAAATGAATTACCGAAATGTTTGTACGCGCATAACTTCCAAACGACTGCACCACATTGGATAATTTTTTCTTTTATGTGTTCGTTATTGTCAGGAGAAGGTTTGTATGAAAAAAAAAATATGGCAAAACCTTTGCCGAGTCAGCTAATAGTTTCTATTGTAAGTACTTGCAACACAATGTTGGAGGTATTGTAATTAATAATATTAATTAAATATTTATAAACAAATTCGTCTGAATTTATTTATAACGCGATTGTTTTGATAAAATAAAAAATAATGCGAGAAATAGTTCATAAGAATAACGGTAGCCGACGCGCCATCTATATAGTTTAAGAAGAAAAATTATTATGTAAAAAGAACTTCTCAGTACTGCCGATAGAGGGCGCTGTGCCGTTTGTTCGAGACTATTTTCCTATTATTCACATGATACTTCTGCAAGGCTCTCTCGTTAAAATTTAGAATCTACGATTAAAATTAGCTAATTTATCTTCCAGGTTCAACTCTGCGTGGCGACATTAACATGTGTATAGTCGACGATCCCAGCACGGCCAAATCCCAGTTGTTACAACTAGTCAGCGATATGAGTCCTAGAGCGGTGTACACCAGCGGCAAAGCACCGCCCGCTGCCGGTCTCATCGCCGTCGTTGTCAAGGTGAGTTAAAGTACCGTGGCCTCATTGAAAACCGGCTGGAAATGTTGTGTATCGCCTAGGCCCTAGTGGCGGTAATTACTTACCATCAGGCGATCTGCCCTCTCCTTTGCCGGTCAAATTTCATAAAGAAGTTTGCTTTGTTTAGCCAGTAGATACTTGCCACTGGTATCAATACTCCACAGTATGGTCAAGAAACACTGATATTTTAAACTCTATTTATAATATTAAACCCAACCTTCAGGGTTTTCAACCTGAGGGTTCAATTCTACTGAATAAAACCTGCAATAATATAATTACAATCAAGTCCCGATACGCTTAAACTGCCAAACTGGTATTCTCGTGAAAACTAAACCAGCGTCAATCGCGCTCTGATTGGTCCAAACTTCACGAAGTCAGTTTATGATAACAAGTCGCTTCAATTTTATTACAATCACAGTAAAATGAAAGTCTACTTTAAATACGAGAATTGAGGTTCTGATTGCTTAGCTACTTTATTGATTTCAATATTAAAAAGTCTATGATTAGGGTGATGTAACAAACTTCTAACAATATTCGTTTTCTATTTCATCATATGATGAAGAGTCTTTAGACTTCGTAATAGAGGTCGCCATACACGAGGCTATGGAGCAACAGACTATATCTATTGCCAAGGTAAGCTAAGCTGATATTGAGCTATAGGTTCTTGGTGGAAATTATTATTAATCCAATTTTTAACACTTTGTTAGCCGCATTAATGTAATATTATTCAAAATTTATGGGAAAACATAGCACAGGCAGCGTCTAGTTTGGGGAACTGTTTGATTCAAATGGTTTTTATATGTATGTTAAATGTTTGTGAGTATGGATGTATGTCTGATTGTTACTATATTATCACACAAGCACACAGATTCAAATTAAGCTTGGCGTACAAGTCTTATATGATAGTGCCATGTTTGGTTTCAGTAGGATAGACAGTAGACACATTTGCCACGCAAGCGAAGCCGCGGTTCTGTTTCGCGGCGGTGATCTATTGTTTTCAATAACTATATCAAAACACTAGGTTTTTTCAATGAAATTTACCAGGAAACGAGCAGTCTGATCGCCTGATGGTAAGCATTGCTGATTGGGTTTTTAGATTGTCTAGCGTGTAATCAATGGGGAATATGCATGTATTTCTTAAATTTTTTTAAACGTTTCTACTGGTTATAACATTACCAAATATAATATATTATAACACATCGATTAGGCTGGAAAAAATGGTTCAAAATCACAATAATTTTTGGGCGATTTGCGTGTTTAACGCAATTTTCGCGCGCTTGAGTTGTGTCACAACTCGTACCAACGTCATCGCACCTAAAATAGACAGGTGGAGTTTTGCCGGGGAATTGAATGGGTGACGAGAGATTGAGAATGAGATTTTGTATATTTTTCATAAATTTGTGTTATTTCGGTTCTTAATGTGTAATATTGGTATAATATTAAGCATTAAATATTCGTTAACGTGCACAAGTGTGGGCAAGTGGTTCAACTTCAAAAAACGTGTTAATTTGTGTGTCCTCCAAAACTTCCTAGAAACTTTCAGTAAAGCTTCTACCACTTTACTGAATCGACTGACTTGACTCATTGACTGCACTGACTATCTATTTGGATTTTGACTAGACTTTAGACTTGACGATTTAGAAATACGGTGTTGAAAATTGAAACGAAAATTATATTTTTAACTTGACACTGGCAAATAGTTTTAAGCCGACGCCATATATTTAAATAAAAAAAAAAAATAGACAGTTGACAGATAAATCATTGTTTGACTTTGACATACGCAAGTTCGATGTAAACAAACAACGAAGTGATGGTGATGTTCACAAAGTTATAAAATCAACATAATACCATGAAAAAGCACAGCAACCCATGTTATAAATATTGTGTCGTCCCTATGTGCGAAAATAACACAAAAACTGAATCTGACAAAGTTTATTTTCGTATGCCGAAAGGTGCAAGGAAGTAAGAAAAAGTGGTTCAAGGCGATGTGATGAGACAGTGTATCTTGTTTGAGCACTTTAAACTGTTGTAAGGATGAGTCAGCACATTGAAATAGATTTCCTTGTACTTATTTTATTTACAAACCTCGACGAAAACAATCTGGTTAACGAAAAGTTCGTAAACATATTTAATTCATTCATTTTTATGTAATATCCTAGAGATAAGTACTAAATAAATCTAATAAATACATATTCATATTTTGAAAACAACAAACCATAAAAAACAACAATTAACTTCTTCTTGTTTTATTTATGGCAATGGCGGTTGCAAAGGTTTCGCACCATTCTGCCAGTGTCTAGAATTTATAAATTTTTTTTCGATTTCCCATCGTTTCCCAATCCGCCTGGCCCAATGAACGAAACGAAGGAATGTAGAAGAAATGCCCTTTCAGATGACATGTGGCTTGTGGTTTTTAGTTGGTAGATTGGCGTTCATATATTTCTGCACATCCTCCTTTGTATTCACCACATACTTCTTGTTACATTTCTTCACTACACTCCTGCCGGGATTATAATAACTTTTTCTTTATTTTGCCCTCAAAATATGATCCACGTATATAAGACTGGGACTATATGCTTTGGAATCCGGACCGCCGGTGAAAATTGGCAGCACTGAAAATAGGTCTTCCGGATTCCGGATCATATAGTCCCAGCCTTATTAATGATTTTGGATCTATTTCACAATCATATTTTGATGAGGGCTTATTCATAGGTCTGTAACTTGACAAACTAAACAAATAATAACACATGCTTGTTAACAATAAGCTCAGACACATTGCGTTTTTCATAAATAAGTTATTTAATTATAATGAAGTTTTTCATTGTGCAATCTAAGTACTACACTGTGCTGCGAGCGAGGGGCGGCGGCGCCGGCGCGTGGCGAATTACGGTGCGCCAGCTGGAGACGCTCGTGCGGCTGAGCGAGGAGCACGCCAAGATGCACTGCAGCGGCCGTGTGCAGCCGCACCACGTCATAGCCTCTAGCGCACAGGTAAACCGGCGGTCAATTATGTTCTGAAATAAATAGAAGAGGCGCAATCCGCGCGTCTACGCGACCAACGCTTCACTCTTATCTCGGAAGGAATTAAATGAATTTGCTATATTACGTTGTCATAATTTCGTTTCACAGCGTTTTGGCTCTTCGCTAGTATGAATTGACCCTTACAACTGTCGCACAGGTGTACCGGGTGGCTCGCATGAGCGTTACCTAAAGAGTATTGGCCCCTGGAAATATATGGATAGACATATTTTATCTATGCTAGTTCCGCTGAAGCAAAAACTCTTCCACACACACCGTCGTGAAGAAACATTCGTGCCTAGTGATGGTAAATATCGTATGACTTAGGCTCGGACTATATACTCTGGAATCCGGAACGTGCCGGTGATAATTCAGAGCACTGAAAATAGAACTCTGCTCTGAATATAATAGAGTTAAAAATGGAAGTTACAGGTGTCGAGTTGTCATAAATGACATTGACATTTGACTCAACACTCATGTGTTGGATTTTCAACTCTATTGTAGTTCTATTTTCAGTGCTCTGAATTTTCACCGGCGTGCCTGAATCCGGAGCATATAGTCCCAGCTTAAGGGAAAGAGTGTTTAAAAGGCCGGTAACGCACTCGAAACTATTCTGAGGGCTTAGCATGACCACCGCGTAGAAAGTAGCAAAATTGCTCTTAAAGTAAGGTAACGAGATGGTGAATAAAATTCAACATTTTATGAAGCCATGTTTTATTGTCTACTTTTGACAGTACTAACTGCGTTGCAGCGACCCAAATTTACATTCTACGTTTGACAGAAGCGAACAAACTTTGACATAAATACTTTTAGCGAGACTATTCACGATTCTATAACTTTACCGCGCGGCAACTAATGAACGCTGCTTAATCGCGTCGATGGAAGAAAAGAAGTGTTGCCTTCACTTAACGACGCGACGATGCTTCGAACTTGCTGCCTTCAAATAAACACAATTTTGCTACGAATGGTATTAATGTTTCTACAATCTATCATTTTGTCTATGTGAATAGACCCATTTGTAGGGTGGTCATGCTAAGGCTGCCTGTGTACTGGTTACATTTAAAGCGGTTCATTAGTAATGTAATGTCGCAAATCAGGGGGCCCATTCTCGTAAATATTAAATCTTGTTTGGATTTCCAGGCTGTCCAGATCGCGCGCGCACATTTGTCGCGTCTAGATGGCGTTGGTAAATAGTAAGAAAATCAATATATTGCACAAATTAGCGAAGTAAATCAATTATGTTCTCTTTTAAACAAGAAATATTGTTCTTCGGTCTCTTTCCAGTGTGATTTTGAAGTTCACAAGGATGATATTTGATAATTTTCTCTAAAACTTAAAAAAATGAACCTCAACAGCTTGTTTCTAGACAATTATGGTAGATGGCGTTGTATTAGGGTACCACGTGTGATCACTAGATGGCGCGCCGAAAGTATCGGATTCCACATAAAAGTACATAACTGAACAGGTGCAATGTTGTATGTATTGTATTGATAATAATCGTAACTAGGTGTTTGCCCGCGACTTCGTCCTTTGGATAAAAAGACTACGTTAATTATGAAAACAAAACTAAATACCTATCCTAAAAAATAATACAACTCTTGAAAAAATCAAGAAAACTACTACGAAATCAAAGTGTAACTTATTTAAAATATTAAAATAAACGATAAGTAATCGCAATGAAAATGTTTAAAATTACAGTTCGCCAAGTCGAGTGCAGTCGCGGACAGATAAGGTGAACTTTATTTTGAACCTTATTACCAAGCTATAAGGTTGAAAAGTGATACACCGTATCTGTCGGCGACCGTACATACGCTACGTTGCGGTCGGGAGTGACTAGGGAGTACAGCGTTTTCACATTACGCGACAAACTTGAAACGCTCTTATGTCTTAGGCATAAGATCGTTTCAAGTTTTTTATCGTACTACTCTGCGCTTATACAATAGAGATTGAAAATGGAAGTTTCACCTGTGTCGTGTGTCGAGCTGTCATATTATATGACATTGACATTTGACTCGACACTCAACTCTATTGTATTAGCACAGAGTTCTATTTTCAATGCTCTGAATTTTCACCGGTATTCCGGATTCCGGTGCATAAAATGTAGTCCCAGCCTTACGTAAACTTGTCTTTGTCATGTTTCATATTAAAACATATCGCTGTCTCTCTAATATGTGAAAACGCTCGTCGGGACTGGGACTCGGGGCACAATACCTACACGTACACACACACACGTCACAGCGCTCGTCTGTCGCAGGAGTATGGCTAACCACGCGCGCGAATGTTGTTGCGGAGTTATAATTAGGTAAATTATTATGATTTCTCCTTATATGTTGATTGAAATCTAGTGATGTTAAGGGCAATTTTGTTCACCAATATTTAAAATTGGATAAAATATAACATAATATTTATTTGGATAACACATAAAATACCTTCGCAGATATAATTAATTATTATATTTATTCGAACAAATTTGATTCCCATAAAAAGGTTTTAGCTTAGAGCATCCAGTTGGATTAATGCTCTAAGGGTTTTAGTAAAAAGAACGGCATATAATATTTAAAGTTGCGAAAAAATATTCAAATTTTGGGGCGTGCAAAAACCGAATATAGCATACTGAATTACTAAGTTGGCGAAAGAATGCAAGGCACATAAAATTCTTAACTGAATAGCTATTACGAACCGACAGCGAGAATCGACATATTATTATTTTGGTGAACAAATATGAAATAACAAACTTGGCAACAACTTGAAAGCACACATTTTATTTACGAATGGGCACAATATATTTTTACCTTAATGTAGGTGATTCAAAAAACAATAAGCAATGAACCGAGTACCTAATCACGAGCATGTCCCGACATGTCTAAGGAGGGTTCCGTAACTATCAACGCGTAATAGGTATTTTTAAAATTACTTCAAATGTTACTGTTCGATTTCGTTCAAAATAATTTTCCTCGAGAGAAATGAAACCAAGACGTTTTAAACTGTTATTCCATGTTAAAAAATCGAGTTAAAAACTTGTTAATAAAAAAGCAAAATATAGGTACCTATACTATAAAAGCAGCTTTAAAGTTGTTTAGCGCCACCTATTGAGGTATTAGATAACCTATGACGTGCTTCAGTCCTAGAGATGGCGTTTTTATTTTAAAATAAATGGCTAATTTTGTAGATTTGATACACTCAGATGATAGATGACGCTAACGGTCAGCAAGAGAATTAAAAAATGATGTACGTTTTAAAATAAGGGGCATTGTCACTCTATAGTAATAATTCCTCCATGCTATTATTGTTGAAAGCTTAAGTTTTAAAATATAAATTACTTACAGAAACACCGGTAAATGGAGATGCGGCTAAGAAGAAACTAACATTGCTCGTAGTCTTCATGAGAAAAGAGGAACCTGAGGCGGAGGATGCAGGTATAGTATAAATGTATATGATTATTAGTAGTTTAGTAGAAAGTACTCTATAGTCCAGTTATATTGGTCTCATGAATCTCGGAATGAGAGATAGTCAGCTATAAAGATGTATAAACCTTTATTTTAGAACCCTCAAACTTGTCTCAAAACCTACTTATCGTAGGGTGTCCGCGACTATAGATATTCCACGGTCAAATCGGTATACGAGATATTCCTATTGGTTTTTCGCTTCGCTGTATGTCTGTCCGTCCGTCTGTAAGTCACCAGGCTCCGTCCAGTCCGTCCGTCTGTATCTCCTTAACCGTAACAGCTAGACAGTTGAAATTTTCACAGATGATGTATTTCTGTTGTAAATACTAATAACGAAAAAGAGAACTGCCTTCAAAAAACCAAAAATAAAATACTGATAAACTCAAAAATAATTCAAATTAAAATATTTTGCAAGACAATTTTCTTTATTCGCGTGTATCTTGTATGTATGTATGTATTTTTGTAAATTCCTTTATTTAAATTCACTTTTGAAGTCGGTGCCTATCAATGCAGAAGTATAATTTAGTTATTAAATTACTCATGAGATAAGGCGCCATCCGCCGATGTACCGACTTCAAAGAGTGAATTAAAATAAAGGAATTTACAAACATACATACATACATAAATACATACATACAAGATACGTGCGAAAAACATAACTCTTCTTGACAGTCGGGCAATAAGAAAAATTGTTTTGCATAACATAAATTGTTTTTTTTGTGTTTTTCAATAAATAATAAATTAAAGCGAACTTGAACTTGAAATTTAAAAAAAAAAACAAATTTCATAAAAAATATAGAAAGTATGGAAGAATTGCAGATCTTTCAACTTTTAAGTTGTTACGTGATAGGGTCAAAAAGCTTGAGTCTGATTGCTACGGTAACTACTTGTCTCTGACGGAATGATCTATTGAGAGAAATCCTAAGAACTTTTGGAGTTTCATTAAACATCGTTCTAAAACCTACATGCTCCCTAAAAATCTTACTTACAATGGGACTACCTTCTCATCAGGTGAGTCAGTTTGTGATGCTTTTTCTTATTACTTCCACTCATCTTTTCTCAGATCTGAAAATGTTACAAATGAAGACGATGTCACTAATCGCTACCATTCTCAACTGATATCTAAAAACCCCTGTGAGCCAACCACATTTTTGAGCTCCATTGAAGTCACACCTGATCTAGTCAAATTTCATCTAAAGAGTAGACCCAAATAAACTAGCGGGGCCTGACTATCTCTCCCCTAAATTTCTAACTGGCTGTTATGAAACTTTAGCTTTACCAATCTCAATTCTCTTTAAAATGTCACTTTCCTCTTGTACAGTCCCTAAAATTTGGAAATCGGCCTTTATTACACCTATACATAAAAAAGGTGACTAATCAGAAATTACTAACTACAGGCCGATTTCCAAATTATGTGCTATTGCCAAATTATTTGAACGCATAGTACATAATCAAGTATATGCTACCTTAAATTCTTCTTTCAGCGATTCACACAGCATGGGTTCCTAAAAGACCGATCTACTGTCTCAAACCTTATCTTATTTAATGACTATTTAACAAGTAAAATGGACAGCGGCACTCAAATCGATGTCATATACACAGACTACAGTAAGTGTTTGACGGTATTGATCATAACCAACTTAACACTAAACTTTTTAACATCGGAATTCATGGCGACCTGTATAGATGGTTTTGCTCATACTTGGACAACAGGTCACAGGCAGTTGTAGTTAATAACTACATATCTGGTTGGGTACCCATACCTAGTGGTGTCCCGCAAGGATCGCTGTTGGGGCCTCTCCTCTTCATAATTTTTGTCAACGATATCGACTCATGTTTCCGCTATTCTCGTTCCCTATATTTCGCTGACGATATGAAAATTTTCCTACCTATATCATCACCCGAAGACGTGGAGAATCTCAAATCCGATTTAGCCCGACTGGATGACTACTGCCTCTTCAATAACCTCGACTTGAATCCGTCTAAATGCTCCATAACTACTTTTTCCAGGAAAAGAAACAGAATCCTCACCTCATACCATCTCAAGAGATATGAAATACCTAGAAGTTCTATTGTACAGGAACTCGGTGTATATCATGATGAAAAACTGTTATTTGATGCGCACATTGATAAAATCATCGTGAAGGCCTGAAAGGCTCTTGGTTTCATAATGATAGTAAGTTCTTCTTTCAGGCTAGCTAAAACTTTCAAAGTACTTTACTGTAGCTTTGTCAGAAGCCATCTTGAATATTGCTCTCAAATATGGAATCCATGCTATAACCTATATATTGGTCGAGTCGAAAATATTCAAAAACGATTTATTAGATTTCTATGTTACCGACTCAAAATTAATTATAGCTCTGATAACTATACTTCACTTTGTAGGAGATTTCACATTCAGCCCTTAACTAACCGTCGACGTATCGCTGATTGCACATATATCCTACAAATCATAAATAACGAAATTGACTGCCCTAATCTACTCTATAAGTTAAATTTTAATATTCCTTCCAGATCCCGTAGATATAAGCCTCCACTGTTAGTCCCAGTTTACAACACTAACTATAGAAGAAATTCCTTTTTGGTGCGAGCAAGTATTACCTTTAATGCACTATGTAAAGACTTGGATCTCTTTGTTACTTAAGTTGCTAAAGCAAGATCGGAATTTAATAATATATTTTTTATTTTTGATATTGATGCATAATGTGAGTATGGTACTTGTATTATTTTTAAGTATATTGTCAAAATTTCTAAGCTCAAATTTCCATGTACTTAGATCTCTAGGTTCATATCTTATTATTATTGGTAGCTTGTGATTGCTGTTAAGTTTGTTTAATTTTATATTTTATAGCTATCAGTGGAAACCTATTATTGGCTTAACTCTCAACTGTCTGCTTTCTACTTTTTATTTATAAGCTGTTGGTTCCCCGAATAAATAAATAAATAAATGAAATCTATAAAATATTAGTTTTATCAGGCTATTGTTTGGGCTATACTGACTTCAAAATTATGAAAATTAAGTAGAGAAATAGTTAAAATTTTAGCCTAATTTAAAAGCCGAATTTTAAGGGGTCTCCATATTACAAACGTGTTTTTTTTGCCGTTTTGCGGAACCCTTCGTGCGAGAGTCCGACACGCATCTAGCCGGTTTTTTAAACTATTAATTTATGCAATAAAAAGGCAGTCGTATGGTATTATAAAATATCGCCTAGCCAAAGATAAGAAAAGAAGAACCCAGAACTTTGGATCGTGATACAGGATTTCGATATTTATCGCGCGTGTATTATAGCGTATCACGGATCGTGATACGGATCGTCGAAAAGACAGAAATATCACAAGATAAACATCAAGCGTGAAGCATTTGCCTTTACGCTGGTTCTAAATCGAAAAATAGTAATCCATATAAAAATAATGAACCCTTTTTGTTTACCATAGGTTCCGAGAGCTCCGGCATGCGCTGCTCCGTCTGGTCGCTGGCGCGCGACGACATCGAGGACGAGGACTCGCTCGTGTCTTCGACCGCCTAATGTACCATGTGAGTAACGCAACGGATGGTGCGGCGACGATAAAACGCACCTACACGACATAGAGATGTAACAGCCTTCGGAGTGGTGTAAAGTGCTTTTAGATATCGCCACTCTATCGCTTATCGCGGCGAATAGTGTGTTGTAATAAGAGTCCGAGAAGATTAAGAGGATATTATCGAGCAGACAATGGTTATTTACAACGCCACTGGATATCCAAAATACGAAGGAAAACAATATAAAACACAAAAACTGAAAAATTATTTGTATTTAATTGTTTTATATTCTCCATCAACAGATGGCGTTGTAGTTCCCCATTGTTGCGTTCTAAAGTTGCTTTACGAGATATTTTATATTGTGGCATTCATACGTGTCTAGTGGACTGAGATCAAAGGCGCGCCAGATTCTCCTTACATTCTTACTGATAAAATGTATAACATTGTAGGATTATAAATAAATAAATAAAAGTTTATTTGTGAAAATACACTGCTTACAAAAGTTACAATTACAAAAAAGAACGTATGCATACCCGCTTGTTTATGTGGGCCAATTCTCAGGTACAGGGCACTAAAGGTACAGAAAAATTGTACTAACCTTTTTTACAGCCTTTGAAATGATTGTAACGTATGTTATAGTAGAATAATGACAATTAAATATAAAGTTTAGAGAAAAATGACTTTAGTAAGTATTGTTCCTTACGTTATTCTTAAACCAAAAATAAGATTTTTACTTTATCAGAATTTAAGTAAAGTGAGTACAATTTTCCGTTACTTTAGCTCCTTATATCTAATCCCCACGGCACAAACTAGCGGGTATGCATACGTTCATTGTGCACATTAATACTACAATATGATAATTATAAATTTTATCAGTAAGAATATAAGGGTTGTCTGGCGCGCCTGGGATCACGGTCCATAGCTTTTAGCCTCGGCTCCACCCGTGTTAAATAATTTTTTTTTAAATACGCAAAAACCCAGGGTTAGCATAGCATTCAAATAGTGAAGGAAATTGTGAAATCGATCGATCGATTTTGACGAGATAATAATTTGAAATATAAGTTGTGAATTAAAATTCTTTTTCAGGACCAAGTTATTATTCCTCTGTCAACCACCGGATTAAAAACAACACAGAAATCAGCCCAGAAAGAGATCGAAGATAACCCTCTGCTTGTTCACCCAAATTATGCTGTGGACTCGTAGAATTTGTGACGGATTTTTTTAATAAAAAATAAAATTTTATTGTTTTTTTTTCGGCCTTGTTCTTTTGAAAGTTATCAATGGTAGGTAATAATTGCTATTGGTTTGCACCTTAACTGCTTACCGCAACAATAATTATTGTTTGAGAAACAAGACCAGCAAACGGGCAAATCGTTCGCATGTGTCCGTTACCGTGTACAAGGTAACAGGCAAGGGTAACAAGTGCGTTACCGGTCCTGTTTAATCGTCTTTTTTTACAAACTCCACCGGACGCGGCCATCCGTGTACAGAGGCCGATAAACCCTTTTTTTCATATTTAGTTCATAAAAGTAGTACACAACAGGCGTCCGAGACTTTTATTATTGATACGTTTACGCTACGATAACGGCTAGCCAATGCGATCGCTGACGATCGGTCGGATTGGCTAGGTAAGTATATGAGGTAGGTAGGCTAGGTATAGTAGGTATATGAGCACACGAGTGTGATCATATACCTACTGTGCAAAATATGAAAACGATCCTGTCTACTTTGTAAAAAAAAAATTTTTACGATCCTGTCAAAACATCAAAGAGAATCATACTATGAAAACATATTATAATCGTCCATCGTCCTAGTGCGATGCAGGTGCGTTTAATATAAATTTACAGAATTAAGTATAATGTGTGATGATGTGATATTTGAAACGAAATAGGAAACGTTCTTTTGAATTGTGTAATTCAATGATTTTTCATTTATATTTTGAGAAAATACATCCCAATAAAAGGTCCGAAGGATTAAGGAATTTTAAGTGCAGAAAGGGGGAAATTTAAATATTTAGGAATATCTATTAGAAACCTATTTTTTATACAAATATATATAATACCTAATTGATATTATTCTTTTCAGGTATTATCTCAGTTGATATGTGTCCTAAAAATCATAAATATATATAAGTAGTTAAATAGTTTTTTTTTTGATGTTTTGACGTCTCCATGACAACGAGAGTAGATTCAAAATTCAAATTTAAAAAACCTTTGTGGAACGAAGACAATATGTTAAACCGAGTTTATATATTTACAGATGTCATGTCAAAATACCAGTGTATAATGTGTCATAGTGCGAGGTGGGTGTGTTTGAAGTTAGTGCAATCTAAATTATTTATCTGATACAAAATAAAGTAAAATCACATAGAAAATGCATGAATTGCTATTGTATGCTTTAGAATTATATTATTTTAGTGTTTTCATGACTTAATTACAGAATTATAATGTGTGATGTTGTGATATTTCGATTGAGATAGGATTTATGAAACGTTTTGTTTGTGAAAATGTAAACACATGAATTATGAATTTCAATGGTTTTCATTTATATTTTCAGGTAATACATCCCGATAAAAAGTCTGAAGGACTTAGGAATTTTAGGTATAGAAAGGGTGAGATTTAAAAGTATTTCAAATATTTAGGAAATTCTATTAGTAACTAGTTAATTTTATTTTCAATTATACTAATTGTTTTTATTCTTTTCAGGTATTATCTGAGTTAATACGTATGCTAAAAATCCCAAATATTTAAAATAAAATAGATGATTTGAATTTTTTGATATCACGTATATTTTGATGTCTCCATGACGACGAAAGTAGATTCAAAATTCAAATTTCAAGAATTCTTTGTGGAACAATGACAATATGTCAAACCGAGTTTATATATTTACAGATGTCATGTCAAAATACCAGTGTATATTGTGTCATAGTGCTAGGTGGGAGTGTTTGAAGTTAGTAAAGTATAAATTATTTATCTGATACAAAATAAAGTAAAATCACATAGAAAATGCATGAATTGCTATTGTATGCTTTAAAATTATATTATTTTAGTGTTTTCATGACTTAATTACAGAATTATAATATGTGATGTTGTATATTTCGAATGAGATAGGATTTATGAAACGCTTTGTTTGTGAAAATGTGAACACATGAAATATGAATTTCAATGGTTTTTCATTTATATTTTCAGGTAATACATCCCGATAAAAAGTCTGAAGGACTTAGGAATTTTAGGTACAGAAAGGGTGAGATTTAAAAGCATTTTAAATATTTAGGAAATTCTATTAGTAACTAATTTTATTTTCAATAATTATACTAATTGTTTTTATTATTTACAGGTATTATCTCAGTTAATACGTATGCTATAACTCCCAAATATTTGAAATATAATAGATTATTTTAATTTTTAGACATCACGTATGTTTTGATGTCTCCATGACGACGAGAGTAGATTCAAAATTCAAATTTCAAAAATCCTTTGTGGAATGAAGACAATATGTCAAACCGAGTTTATATATTTACAGATGTCATGTCAAAATACCAGTGTATATTGTGTCAAAGTGCGAGGTGGGTGTGTTTGATGTTAGTTTAGCCTAAATTATCTTACTGTTACAAAAAATAAAGTAAAATCGCATAGGAAATGCATGAATTGCTATTGTGTGCTTCAGGATTATATAAATTTAGTGCCTTCATGTCTTATTTACAGAATAATAATGTGTGATGTGATATTTCGAACGAAGTAGGATTTATGAAACGTTTTGTTTGTGAAAATGTGAACACATGAATTATGAATTTCAATGGTATATCATTTACATTTTTAGGTAATACATCCCGATAAAAAGTCTGAAGGACTAAGGAATTTTAGGTATAGAAAGGGTGATTTAAAAGTATTTCAAATATTTAGGAAATTCTATTAGTAACTAATTTTATTTTCAATTATACTAATTGTTTTTATTCTTTTCAGGTATTATCTGAGTTGGAACGTATGCTAAAAATCCCAAATATTTGAAATATAATATATTATTATAATTTTTTGACATCACGTATGTTTTGATGTCTCCATGACGACGAGAGTAGATTCAAAATTCAAATTTCAAAAATCCTTTGTGGAACAATGACAATGTGTAAACCGAGTTTATATATTTACAGATGTCATGTCAAAATACCAGTGTATAATGTGTCATAGTGCGAGGTGGGTGTGTTTGAAGTTAGTGCAATCTAAATTATTTGTCTGATACAAAATAAAGTAAAATCACATAGAAAATGCATGAATTGCTATTGTATGCTTTAGAATTATATTATTTTTGTGTTTTCATGACTTAATTACAGAATTATAATGTGTGATGTTGTGATATTTCGATTGAGATAGCATTTATGAAACGTTTTGTTTCTGAAAATGTGAACACATGAATTATGAATTTCAATGGTTTTCATTTATATTTTCAGGTAATACATCCCGATAAAAAGTCTGAAGGACTTAGGAATTTTAGGTATAGAAAGGGTGAGATTTAAAGGTATTTCAAATATTTAGGAAATTCTTTTAATAACTAATTTTATTTTCAATTATACTAATTGTTTTTATTCTTTTCAGGTATTATCTGAGTTAATACGTATGCTAAAAATCCCAAATATTTAAAATAAAATAGATTATTTGAATTTTTTGATATCACGTATGTTTTGATGTCTCCATGACGACGAAAGTAGATTCAAAATTCAAATTTCAAAAATTCTTTGTGGAACAATGACAATATGTCAAACCGAGTTTATATATTTACAGATGTCATGTCAAAATACCAGTGTATATTGCGTCAAAGTGCGAGGTGGGTGTGTTTGATGTTTGTTCAGCCTAAATTATCTTACTGTTACAAAAAATAAAGTAAAATCGCATAGGAAATGCATGAATTGCTATTGTGTGCTTCAGGATTATATAAATTTAGTGCCTTCATGACTTATTTACAGAATAATAATGTGTGATGTGATATTTCGAACGAAGTAGGATTTATGAAACGTTTTGTTTGTGAAAATGTGAACACATGAATTATGAATTTCAATGGTATATCATTTACATTTTCAGGTAATACATCCCGATAAAAAGTCTGAAGGACTTAGGAATTTTAGGTATAGAAAGGGTGATTTAAAAGTATTTCAAATATTTAGGAAATTCTATTAGTAACTAATTTTATTTTCAATTATACTAATTGTTTTTATTCTTTTCAGGTATTATCTGAGTTGGAACGTATGCTAAAAATCCCAAATATTTGAAATATAATATATTATTATAATTTTTTGACATCACGTATGTTTTGATGTCTCCATGACGACGAGAGTAGATTCAAAATTCAAATTTCAAAAATCCTTTGTGGAACAATGACAATGTGTAAACCGAGTTTATATATTTACAGATGTCATGTCAAAATACCAGTGTATAATGTGTCATAGTGCGAGGTGGGTGTGTTTGAAGTTAGTGCAATCTAAATTATTTATCTGATACAAAATAAAGTAAAATCACATAGAAAATGCATGAATTGCTATTGTATGCTTTAGAATTATATTATTTTTGTGTTTTCATGACTTAATTACAGAATTATAATGTGTGATGTTGTGATATTTCGATTGAGATAGCATTTATGAAACGTTTTGTTTGTGAAAATGTGAACACATGAATTATGAATTTCAATGGTTTTCATTTATATTTTCAGGTAATACATCCCGATAAAAAGTCTGAAGGACTTAGGAATTTTAGGTATAGAAAGGGTGAGATTTAAAGGTATTTCAAATATTTAGGAAATTCTTTTAATAACTAATTTTATTTTCAATTATACTAATTGTTTTTATTCTTTTCAGGTATTATCTGAGTTAATACGTATGCTAAAAATCCCAAATATTTAAAATAAAATAGATTATTTGAATTTTTTGATATCACGTATGTTTTGATGTCTCCATGACGACGAAAGTAGATTCAAAATTCAAATTTCAAAAATTCTTTGTGGAACAATGACAATATGTCAAACCGAGTTTATATATTTACATATGTCATGTCAAAATACCAGTGTATAATGTATCATAGTGCGAGGCGGGTGTATTTGATGTTAGTGCAGTCCAAATTATCTTACTGTTACAAAAATAAAGTAAAATCGCATAGGAAATGCATGAATTGCTATTGTGTCCTTCAGGATTATATAAATTTAGTGCTTCCATAACTTATTTACAGAATAATAATGTGTGATGTGAGATTTCGAACGTGGTATGATATAGGAAACGTTTTGTTTGTGAAAATGTGAATAAATAAATTATGAAATTCAATGGTTTTTCATTTATATGTTGAGATAATACACCCCGATAAAAGATCTGAACGACTAGACTTTTAGGTATAGAAAGGGGTGAGATTTAAAAGTATTTCAAATATTCAGGAAATTCTATTAGTAACTAATTTTATTTTCAATTATACTAATTGTTTTTATTCTTTTCAGGTATTATCTGAGTTGCTAAAAATCCCAAATATTTGAAATATAATAGATTATTATAATTTTTTGACATCACGTATGTTTTGATGTCTCCATGACGACGAGAGTAGATTCAACATTCAAATTTCAAAAATCCTTTGTGGAACAATGACAATATGTCAAACCGAGTTTATATATTTACAGAAGTCATGTCAAAATACCAGTGTATAATGTATCATAGTGCGAGGCGGGTGTGTTTGATGTTAGTGCAGTCTAAATTATCTTACTGTTACAAAATATATAGTAAAATCGCATAGGAAATGCATGAATTGCTATTGTGTGCTTCAGGATTATATTAATTTAGTGCTGTCATGACTTATTTACAGAATTATAATGTGTTATGTGGTATTTCTAAGGAGATAGGGTTAAGGAAACGTTTTGTTTGTGAAAATGTGAATAAATGAATTGTGAAATTCAATGAATTTTCATTTATATTTTTAGAAAATACATCCTAATAAAAATCAAAAGGACTAAGGAATTATATGTACTGAGAGAGTGAAATTTAAAGGTATTTAAAATATTGAGGGGAATCTAATATTTGTTTTTATTCTTTCAGGTTCATATATATGCATATAGGTATATGTATGTATGCTTAATAATAATATTATTTTAGAGTTCTCATGACTTATTTAAACAATTACAATGTGTGACAATGTGATATTCAGAACGCGATAGCAATATACATACACATATATATTTAGGATATAGGTACATACCGATGAAAGAATCGGAAGAATTAAAGAATTTTAAGTACTTTAAAAATTTAGGAAAACATGAAGAAATGTAAAACAAAAGTAATGAGTATTATTCAAATTAGATATAAGGTGTGATTATTTAGGAGATTTAAAAGGTATTAGGTACATTTGAAATAAGATGTATGTGTAAATGGTGTGATTAGTTAGTAGAAGTTAAATAATTTATATACTTTTCTATGCGGATGGAAAGGGATGGCTAATAGGGGTGGTGGAGGCCATTGAGCTCCCGAACCAAAGTGAGAGGCAGCTCAATGTAGGTTAGGTGTAAATGTAGTAGGAAATAAGTAAGTGGTATAATAAGAAAGTAAAAGTATTATTGAATGATTAGTTTAAACTTAAAACATGTAGAATGAATTAAGTATAATTGAAATTAGATGTAAGTGGAAATGGTGTGAGTAGTTAGTAGATAAAGAAGGTATTAGATATTATTGAAATTAGATGTAAGTGTAAATGGTGTGAAAAGTATGTAGATAAAGTAGGTATTAGATATAATTGAAATTAGATGTAAGCTTAAATGGTGTGATTGTTTGTAGATAAACTAGGTATTAGATATTATTGAAATTAGATGTAAGCTTAAATGTTGTGACTAGTTAGTAGAAGTATTAATTATTTCGAAAACTTTCTATGCGGATGGAAAGGGATGGCTAATAGGGGTGGTGGAGGCCATTGAGCTTCCGAACCAAAGTGAGAGGGAGCTCAACGTAGGTTAGGTGTAAATGTAGTAGGAAATAAGTAAGTAGGTATAATAAGAAAGTAAAAATATTATTGAATGATTAGTTTTAACTTAAAACATGTAGAATGAATTAAGTATAATTGAAATTAGATGTTAGTGGAAATGGTGTGATTAGTTAGTAGATAAAGAAGGTATTAGATATTATTGAAATTAGATGTAAGCTTAAATAGTGTGATTGGTTTGTAGATAAAGTAGGTATTAGATATTGTTGAAATTAGATGTAAGCTTAAATGGTGTGATTGGTTTGTAGATAAAGTAGGTATTAGATATTATTGAAATTAGATGTAAGCTTAAATGGTGTGATTAGTTTGTAGATACAGTAGGTATTAGATATTATTGAAATTAGATGTAAGCTTAAATGGTGTGATTAGTTTGTAGATAAAGTAGGTATTAGATATAATTGAAATTAGATGTAGGTAAGCTTAAATGGTGTGATTGTTTGTAGATAAAGTAGGTATTAGATATTATTGAAATTATATGTAAGCTTAAATGGTGTGATTAGTTTGTAGATAAAGTAGGTATTAGATATTATTGAAATTAGATGTAAGCTTAAATGGTGTGATTGGTTTGTAGATAAACTAGGTATTAGATATTATTGAAATTAGATGTAAGCTTAAATGTTGTGACTAGTAAGTAGAAGTATTTATTATTTCGAAAACTTTCTATGCGGATGGAAAGGGATGGCTAATAGGGGTGGTGGAGGCCATTGAGCTTCCGAACCAAAGTGAGAGGGAGCTCAACGTAGGTTAGGTGTAAATGTAGTAAGAAATAAGTAAGTAGGTATAATAAGAAAGTAAAAGTATTATTGAATGATTAGTTTTAACTTAAAACATGTAGAATGAATTAAGTATAATTGAAATTAGATGTAAGTGGAAATGGTGTGATTAGTTAGTAGATAAAGAAGGTATTAGATATTATTGAAATTAGATGTAAGCTTAAATAGTGTGATTAGTTTGTAGATAAAGTAGGTATTAGATATTATTGAAATTAGATGTAAGCTTAAATGGTGTGATTGGTTTGTAGATAAAGTAGGTATTAGATATTATTGAAATTAGATGTAAGCTTAAATGGTGTGATTGGCTTAAAGATAAAGTAGGTATTAGATATTATTGAAATTAGATGTAAGCTTAAATGTTGTGACTAGTAAATAGAAGTATTAATTATTTCGAAAACTTTCTATGCGGATGGAAAGGGATGGCTAATAGGGGTGGTGGAGGCCATTGAGCTTCCGAACCAAAGTGAGAGGGAGCTCAACGTAGGTTAGGTGTAAATGTAGTAAGAAATAAGTAAGTAGGTATAATAAGAAAGTAAAAGTATTATTGAATGATTAGTTTTAACTTAAAACATGTAGAATGAATTAAGTATAATTGAAATTAGATGTAAGTGGAAATGGTGTGATTAGTTAGTAGATAAAGAAGGTATTAGATATTATTAAAATTAGATGTAAGCTTAAATAGTGTGATTGGTTTGTAGATAAAGTATTTATTAGATATTATTGAAATTGGATGTCAGCTTAAATGGTGTGATTGGTTTGTAGATAAAGTAGGTATTAGATATTAATGAAATTAGATGTAAGCTTAAATGGTGTGATTGTTTGTAGATAAAGTAGGTATTAGATATTATTGAAATTATATGTAAGCTTAAATGGTGTGATTAGTTTGTAGATAAAGTAGGTATTAGATATTATTGAAATTAGATGTAAGCTTAAATGTTGTGACTAGTTAGTAGAAGTATTAATTATTTCGAAAACTTTCTATGCGGATGGAAAGGGATGGCTAATAGGGGTGGTGGAGGCCATTGAGCTTCCGAACCAAAGTGAGAGGGAGCTCAACGTAGGTTAGGTGTAAATGTAGTAGGAAATAAGTAAGTAGGTATAATAAGAAAGTAAAAATATTATTGAATGATTAGTTTTAACTTAAAACATGTAGAATGAATTAAGTATAATTGAAATTAGATGTAAGTGGAAATGGTGTGATTAGTTAGTAGATAAAGAAGGTATTAGTAGATAAAGATATTATTGAAATTAGATGTAAGCTTAAATAGTGTGATTGGTTTGTAGATAAAGTATTTATTAGATAGTATTGAAATTGGATGTCAGCTTAAATGGTGTGATTGGTTTGTAGATAAAGTAGGTATTAGATATTATTGAAATTAGATGTAAGCTTAAATGGTGTGATTAGTTTGTAGATAAACTAGGTATTAGATATTATTGAAATTAGATGTAAGCTTAAATGTTGTGACTAGTTAGTAGAAGTATTAATTATTTCGAAAACTTTCTATGCGGATGGAAAGGGATGGCTAATAGGGGTGGTGGAGGCCATTGAGCTTCCGAACCAAAGTGAGAGGGAGCTCAACGTAGGTTAGGTGTAAATGTAGTAGGAAATAAGTAAGTAGGTATAATAAGAAAGTAAAAATATTATTGAATGATTAGTTTTAACTTAAAACATGTAGAATGAATTAAGTATAATTGAAATTAGATGTTAGTGGAAATGGTGTGATTAGTTAGTAGATAAAGAAGGTATTAGATATTATTGAAATTAGATGTAAGCTTAAATAGTGTGATTGGTTTGTAGATAAAGTAGGTATTAGATATTGTTGAAATTAGATGTAAGCTTAAATGGTGTGATTGGTTTGTAGATAAAGTAGGTATTAGATATTATTGAAATTAGATGTAAGCTTAAATGGTGTGATTAGTTTGTAGATACAGTAGGTATTAGATATTATTGAAATTAGATGTAAGCTTAAATGGTGTGATTAGTTTGTAGATAAAGTAGGTATTAGATATAATTGAAATTAGATGTAAGCTTAAATGGTGTGATTGTTTGTAGATAAAGTAGGTATTAGATATTATTGAAATTATATGTAAGCTTAAATGGTGTGATTAGTTTGTAGATAAAGTAGGTATTAGATATTATTGAAATTAGATGTAAGCTTAAATGGTGTGATTGGTTTGTAGATAAAGTAGGTATTAGATATTATTGAAATTAGATGTAAGCTTAAATGGTGTGATTAGTTTGTAGATACAGTAGGTATTAGATATTATTGAAATTAGATGTAAGCTTAAATGGTGTGATTAGTTTGTAGATAAAGTAGGTATTAGATATAATTGAAATTAGATGTAAGCTTAAATGGTGTGATTGTTTGTAGATAAAGTAGGTATTAGATATTATTGAAATTATATGTAAGCTTAAATGGTGTGATTAGTTTGTAGATAAAGTAGGTATTAGATATTATTGAAATTAGATGTAAGCTTAAATGGTGTGATTGGTTTGTAGATAAACTAGGTATTAGATATTATTGAAATTATATGTAAGCTTAAATGGTGTGATTAGTTTGTAGATAAAGTAGGTATTAGATATTATTGAAATTAGATGTAAGCTTAAATGTTGTGACTAGTAAGTAGAAGTATTTATTATTTCGAAAACTTTCTATGCGGATGGAAAGGGATGGCTAATAGGGGTGGTGGAGGCCATTGAGCTTCCGAACCAAAGTGAGAGGGAGCTCAACGTAGGTTAGGTGTAAATGTAGTAAGAAATAAGTAAGTAGGTATAATAAGAAAGTAAAAGTATTATTGAATGATTAGTTTTAACTTAAAACATGTAGAATGAATTAAGTATAATTGAAATTAGATGTAAGTGGAAATGGTGTGATTAGTTAGTAGATAAAGAAGGTATTAGATATTATTAAAATTAGATGTAAGCTTAAATAGTGTGATTGGTTTGTAGATAAAGTATTTATTAGATATTATTGAAATTGGATGTCAGCTTAAATGGTGTGATTGGTTTGTAGATAAAGTAGGTATTAGATATTATTGAAATTAGATGTAAGCTTAAATGGTGTGATTGTTTGTAGATAAAGTAGGTATTAGATATTATTGAAATTATATGTAAGCTTAAATGGTGTGATTAGTTTGTAGATAAAGTAGGTATTAGATATTATTGAAATTAGATGTAAGCTTAAATGTTGTGACTAGTTAGTAGAAGTATTAATTATTTCGAAAACTTTCTATGCGGATGGAAAGGGATGGCTAATAGGGGTGGTGGAGGCCATTGAGCTTCCGAACCAAAGTGAGAGGGAGCTCAACGTAGGTTAGGTGTAAATGTAGTAGGAAATAAGTAAGTAGGTATAATAAGAAAGTAAAAATATTATTGAATGATTAGTTTTAACTTAAAACATGTAGAATGAATTAAGTATAATTGAAATTAGATGTAAGTGGAAATGGTGTGATTAGTTAGTAGATAAAGAAGGTATTAGTAGATAAAGATATTATTGAAATTAGATGTAAGCTTAAATAGTGTGATTGGTTTGTAGATAAAGTATTTATTAGATAGTATTGAAATTGGATGTCAGCTTAAATGGTGTGATTGGTTTGTAGATAAAGTAGGTATTAGATATTATTGAAATTAGATGTAAGCTTAAATGGTGTGATTAGTTTGTAGATAAACTAGGTATTAGATATTATTGAAATTAGATGTAAGCTTAAATGTTGTGACTAGTTAGTAGAAGTATTAATTATTTCGAAAACTTTCTATGCGGATGGAAAGGGATGGCTAATAGGGGTGGTGGAGGCCATTGAGCTTCCGAACCAAAGTGAGAGGGAGCTCAACGTAGGTTAGGTGTAAATGTAGTAGGAAATAAGTAAGTAGGTATAATAAGAAAGTAAAAATATTATTGAATGATTAGTTTTAACTTAAAACATGTAGAATGAATTAAGTATAATTGAAATTAGATGTAAGTGGAAATGGTGTGATTAGTTAGTAGATAAAGAAGGTATTAGATATTATTGAAATTAGATGTAAGCTTAAATAGTGTGATTGGTTTGTAGATAAAGTAGGTATTAGATATTGTTGAAATTAGATGTAAGCTTAAATGGTGTGATTGGTTTGTAGATAAAGTAGGTATTAGATATTATTGAAATTAGATGTAAGCTTAAATGGTGTGATTAGTTTGTAGATACAGTAGGTATTAGATATTATTGAAATTAGATGTAAGCTTAAATGGTGTGATTAGTTTGTAGATAAAGTAGGTATTAGATATAATTGAAATTAGATGTAAGCTTAAATGGTGTGATTGTTTGTAGATAAAGTAGGTATTAGATATTATTGAAATTATATGTAAGCTTAAATGGTGTGATTAGTTTGTAGATAAAGTAGGTATTAGATATTATTGAAATTAGATGTAAGCTTAAATGGTGTGATTGGTTTGTAGATAAACTAGGTATTAGATATTATTGAAATTAGATGTAAGCTTAAATGTTGTGACTAGTAAGTAGAAGTATTTATTATTTCGAAAACTTTCTATGCGGATGGAAAGGGATGGCTAATAGGGGTGGTGGAGGCCATTGAGCTTCCGAACCAAAGTGAGAGGGAGCTCAACGTAGGTTAGGTGTAAATGTAGTAAGAAATAAGTAAGTAGGTATAATAAGAAAGTAAAAGTATTATTGAATGATTAGTTTTAACTTAAAACATGTAGAATGAATTAAGTATAATTGAAATTAGATGTAAGTGGAAATGGTGTGATTAGTTAGTAGATAAAGAAGGTATTAGATATTATTGAAATTAGATGTAAGCTTAAATAGTGTGATTAGTTTGTAGATAAAGTAGGTATTAGATATTATTGAAATTAGATGTAAGCTTAAATGGTGTGATTGGTTTGTAGATAAAGTAGGTATTAGATATTATTGAAATTAGATGTAAGCTTAAATGGTGTGATTGGCTTAAAGATAAAGTAGGTATTAGATATTATTGAAATTAGATGTAAGCTTAAATGTTGTGACTAGTAAATAGAAGTATTAATTATTTCGAAAACTTTCTATGCGGATGGAAAGGGATGGCTAATAGGCCATTGTGGAGGCCATTGAGCTTCCGAACCAAAGTGAGAGGGAGCTCAACGTAGGTTAGGTGTAAATGTAGTAAGAAATAAGTAAGTAGGTATAATAAGAAAGTAAAAGTATTATTGAATGATTAGTTTTAACTTAAAACATGTAGAATGAATTAAGTATAATTGAAATTAGATGTAAGTGGAAATGGTGTGATTAGTTAGTAGATAAAGAAGGTATTAGATATTATTGAAATTAGATGTAAGCTTAAATAGTGTGATTGGTTTGTAGATAAAGTATTTATTAGATATTATTGAAATTGGATGTCAGCTTAAATGGTGTGATTGGTTTGTAGATAAAGTAGGTATTAGATATTATTGAAATTAGATGTAAGCTTAAATGGTGTGATTGTTTGTAGATAAAGTAGGTATTAGATATTATTGAAATTATATGTAAGCTTAAATGGTGTGATTAGTTTGTAGATAAAGTAGGTATTAGATATTATTGAAATTAGATGTAAGCTTAAATGGTGTGATTGGTTTGTAGATAAACTAGGTATTAGATATTATTGAAATTAGATGTAAGCTTAAATGTTGTGACTAGTTAGTAGAAGTATTAATTATTTCGAAAACTTTCTATGCGGATGGAAAGGGATGGCTAATAGGGGTGGTGGAGGCCATTGAGCTTCCGAACCAAAGTGAGAGGGAGCTCAACGTAGGTTAGGTGTAAATGTAGTAGGAAATAAGTAAGTAGGTATAATAAGAAAGTAAAAATATTATTGAATGATTAGTTTTAACTTAAAACATGTAGAATGAATTAAGTATAATTGAAATTAGATGTAAGTGGAAATGGTGTGATTAGTTAGTAGATAAAGAAGGTATTAGTAGATAAAGATATTATTGAAATTAGATGTAAGCTTAAATAGTGTGATTGGTTTGTAGATAAAGTATTTATTAGATAGTATTGAAATTGGATGTCAGCTTAAATGGTGTGATTGGTTTGTAGATAAAGTAGGTATTAGATATTATTGAAATTAGATGTAAGCTTAAATGGTGTGATTGTTTGTAGATAAAGTAGGTATTAGATATTATTGAAATTATATGTAAGCTTAAATGGTGTGATTGGTTTGTAGATAAAGTAGGTATTTGATATTATTGAAATTAGATGTAAGCTTAAATGGTGTGATTGGTTTGTAGATAAATTAGGTATTAGATATTATTGAAATTAGATGTAAGCTTAAATGTTGTGACTAGTTATTAGAAGTATTAATTATTTCGAAAACTTTCTATGCGGATGGAAAGGGATGGCTAATAGGGGTGGTGGAGGCCATTGAGCTTCCGAACCAAAGTGAGAGGGAGCTCAACGTAGGTTAGGTGTAAATGTAGTAGGAAATAAGTAAGTAGGTATAATAAAAAAGTAAAAGTATTATTGAATGATTAGTTTTAACTTAAAACATGTAGAATGAATTAAGTATAATTGAAATTAGATGTAAGTGGAAATGGTGTGATTAGTTAGTAGATAAAGAAGGTATTAGATATTATTGAACTTAGATGTAAGCTTAAATAGTGTGATTGGTTTGGAGATAAAGTAGGTATTAGATATTGTTGAAATTGGATGTAAGCTTAAATGGTGTGATTGGTTTGTAGATAAAGTAGGTATTAGATATTATTGAAATTAGATGTAAGCTTAAATGGTGTGATTGGTTTGTAGATAAACTAGGTATTAGATATTATTGAAATTTGATGTAAGCTTAAATAGTGTGATTGGTTTGTAGATAAAGTAGGTATTAGATATTATTGAAATTATATGTAAGCTTAAATGGTGTGATTAGTTTGTAGATAAAGTAGGTATTAGATATTATTGAAATTAGATGTAAGCTTAAATGGTGTGATTGGTTTGTAGATAAACTAGGTATTAGATATTATTGAAATTAGATGTAAGCTTAAATGTTGTGACTAGTTAGTAGAAGTATTAATTATTTCGAAAACTTTCTATGCGGATGGAAAGGGATGGCTAATAGGGGTGGTGGAGGCCATTGAGCTTCCGAACCAAAGTGAGAGGGAGCTCAACGTAGGTTAGGTGTAAATGTAGTAGGAAATAAGTAAGTAGGTATAATAAGAAAGTAAAAATATTATTGAATGATTAGTTTTAACTTAAAACATGTAGAATGAATTAAGTATAATTGAAATTAGATGTAAGTGGAAATGGTGTGATTAGTTAGTAGATAAAGAAGGTATTAGATATTATTGAAATTAGATGTAAGCTTAAATAGTGTGATTGGTTTGTAGATAAAGTAGGTATTAGATATTGTTGAAATTAGATGTAAGCTTAAATGGTGTGATTGGTTTGTAGATAAAGTAGGTATTAGATATTATTGAAATTAGATGTAAGCTTAAATGGTGTGATTAGTTTGTAGATACAGTAGGTATTAGATATTATTGAAATTAGATGTAAGCTTAAATGGTGTGATTAGTTTGTAGATAAAGTAGGTATTAGATATAATTGAAATTAGATGTAAGCTTAAATGGTGTGATTGTTTGTAGATAAAGTAGGTATTAGATATTATTGAAATTATATGTAAGCTTAAATGGTGTGATTAGTTTGTAGATAAAGTAGGTATTAGATATTATTGAAATTAGATGTAAGCTTAAATGGTGTGATTGGTTTGTAGATAAACTAGGTATTAGATATTATTGAAATTAGATGTAAGCTTAAATGTTGTGACTAGTAAGTAGAAGTATTTATTATTTCGAAAACTTTCTATGCGGATGGAAAGGGATGGCTAATAGGGGTGGTGGAGGCCATTGAGCTTCCGAACCAAAGTGAGAGGGAGCTCAACGTAGGTTAGGTGTAAATGTAGTAAGAAATAAGTAAGTAGGTATAATAAGAAAGTAAAAGTATTATTGAATGATTAGTTTTAACTTAAAACATGTAGAATGAATTAAGTATAATTGAAATTAGATGTAAGTGGAAATGGTGTGATTAGTTAGTAGATAAAGAAGGTATTAGATATTATTGAAATTAGATGTAAGCTTAAATAGTGTGATTAGTTTGTAGATAAAGTAGGTATTAGATATTATTGAAATTAGATGTAAGCTTAAATGGTGTGATTGGTTTGTAGATAAAGTAGGTATTAGATATTATTGAAATTAGATGTAAGCTTAAATGGTGTGATTGGCTTAAAGATAAAGTAGGTATTAGATATTATTGAAATTAGATGTAAGCTTAAATGTTGTGACTAGTAAATAGAAGTATTAATTATTTCGAAAACTTTCTATGCGGATGGAAAGGGATGGCTAATAGGGGTGGTGGAGGCCATTGAGCTTCCGAACCAAAGTGAGAGGGAGCTCAACGTAGGTTAGGTGTAAATGTAGTAAGAAATAAGTAAGTAGGTATAATAAGAAAGTAAAAGTATTATTGAATGATTAGTTTTAACTTAAAACATGTAGAATGAATTAAGTATAATTGAAAATAGATGTAAGTGGAAATGGTGTGATTAGTTAGTAGATAAAGAAGGTATTAGATATTATTAAAATTAGATGTAAGCTTAAATAGTGTGATTGGTTTGTAGATAAAGTATTTATTAGATATTATTGAAATTGGATGTCAGCTTAAATGGTGTGATTGGTTTGTAGATAAAGTAGGTATTAGATATTATTGAAATTAGATGTAAGCTTAAATGGTGTGATTGTTTGTAGATAAAGTAGGTATTAGATATTATTGAAATTATATGTAAGCTTAAATGGTGTGATTAGTTTGTAGATAAAGTAGGTATTAGATATTATTGAAATTAGATGTAAGCTTAAATGTTGTGACTAGTTAGTAGAAGTATTAATTATTTCGAAAACTTTCTATGCGGATGGAAAGGGATGGCTAATAGGGGTGGTGGAGGCCATTGAGCTTCCGAACCAAAGTGAGAGGGAGCTCAACGTAGGTTAGGTGTAAATGTAGTAGGAAATAAGTAAGTAGGTATAATAAGAAAGTAAAAATATTATTGAATGATTAGTTTTAACTTAAAACATGTAGAATGAATTAAGTTTAATTGAAATTAGATGTAAGTGGAAATGGTGTGATTAGTTAGTAGATAAAGAAGGTATTAGTAGATAAAGATATTATTGAAATTAGATGTAAGCTTAAATAGTGTGATTGGTTTGTAGATAAAGTATTTATTAGATAGTATTGAAATTGGATGTCAGCTTAAATGGTGTGATTGGTTTGTAGATAAAGTAGGTATTAGATATTATTGAAATTAGATGTAAGCTTAAATGGTGTGATTAGTTTGTAGATAAACTAGGTATTAGATATTATTGAAATTAGATGTAAGCTTAAATGTTGTGACTAGTTAGTAGAAGTATTAATTATTTCGAAAACTTTCTATGCGGATGGAAAGGGATGGCTAATAGGGGTGGTGGAGGCCATTGAGCTTCCGAACCAAAGTGAGAGGGAGCTCAACGTAGGTTAGGTGTAAATGTAGTAGGAAATAAGTAAGTAGGTATAATAAGAAAGTAAAAATATTATTGAATGATTAGTTTTAACTTAAAACATGTAGAATGAATTAAGTATAATTGAAATTAGATGTTAGTGGAAATGGTGTGATTAGTTAGTAGATAAAGAAGGTATTAGATATTATTGAAATTAGATGTAAGCTTAAATAGTGTGATTGGTTTGTAGATAAAGTAGGTATTAGATATTGTTGAAATTAGATGTAAGCTTAAATGGTGTGATTGGTTTGTAGATAAAGTAGGTATTAGATATTATTGAAATTAGATGTAAGCTTAAATGGTGTGATTAGTTTGTAGATACAGTAGGTATTAGATATTATTGAAATTAGATGTAAGCTTAAATGGTGTGATTAGTTTGTAGATAAAGTAGGTATTAGATATAATTGAAATTAGATGTAAGCTTAAATGGTGTGATTGTTTGTAGATAAAGTAGGTATTAGATATTATTGAAATTATATGTAAGCTTAAATGGTGTGATTAGTTTGTAGATAAAGTAGGTATTAGATATTATTGAAATTAGATGTAAGCTTAAATGGTGTGATTGGTTTGTAGATAAACTAGGTATTAGATATTATTGAAATTAGATGTAAGCTTAAATGTTGTGACTAGTAAGTAGAAGTATTTATTATTTCGAAAACTTTCTATGCGGATGGAAAGGGATGGCTAATAGGGGTGGTGGAGGCCATTGAGCTTCCGAACCAAAGTGAGAGGGAGCTCAACGTAGGTTAGGTGTAAATGTAGTAAGAAATAAGTAAGTAGGTATAATAAGAAAGTAAAAGTATTATTGAATGATTAGTTTTAACTTAAAACATGTAGAATGAATTAAGTATAATTGAAATTAGATGTAAGTGGAAATGGTGTGATTAGTTAGTAGATAAAGAAGGTATTAGATATTATTGAAATTAGATGTAAGCTTAAATAGTGTGATTAGTTTGTAGATAAAGTAGGTATTAGATATTATTGAAATTAGATGTAAGCTTAAATGGTGTGATTGGTTTGTAGATAAAGTAGGTATTAGATATTATTGAAATTAGATGTAAGCTTAAATGGTGTGATTGGCTTAAAGATAAAGTAGGTATTAGATATTATTGAAATTAGATGTAAGCTTAAATGTTGTGACTAGTAAATAGAAGTATTAATTATTTCGAAAACTTTCTATGCGGATGGAAAGGGATGGCTAATAGGGGTGGTGGAGGCCATTGAGCTTCCGAACCAAAGTGAGAGGGAGCTCAACGTAGGTTAGGTGTAAATGTAGTAAGAAATAAGTAAGTAGGTATAATAAGAAAGTAAAAGTATTATTGAATGATTAGTTTTAACTTAAAACATGTAGAATGAATTAAGTATAATTGAAATTAGATGTAAGTGGAAATGGTGTGATTAGTTAGTAGATAAAGAAGGTATTAGATATTATTGAAATTAGATGTAAGCTTAAATAGTGTGATTGGTTTGTAGATAAAGTATTTATTAGATATTATTGAAATTGGATGTCAGCTTAAATGGTGTGATTGGTTTGTAGATAAAGTAGGTATTAGATATTATTGAAATTAGATGTAAGCTTAAATGGTGTGATTGTTTGTAGATAAAGTAGGTATTAGATATTATTGAAATTATATGTAAGCTTAAATGGTGTGATTAGTTTGTAGATAAAGTAGGTATTAGATATTATTGAAATTAGATGTAAGCTTAAATGGTGTGATTGGTTTGTAGATAAACTAGGTATTAGATATTATTGAAATTAGATGTAAGCTTAAATGTTGTGACTAGTTAGTAGAAGTATTAATTATTTCGAAAACTTTCTATGCGGATGGAAAGGGATGGCTAATAGGGGTGGTGGAGGCCATTGAGCTTCCGAACCAAAGTGAGAGGGAGCTCAACGTAGGTTAGGTGTAAATGTAGTAGGAAATAAGTAAGTAGGTATAATAAGAAAGTAAAAATATTATTGAATGATTAGTTTTAACTTAAAACATGTAGAATGAATTAAGTATAATTGAAATTAGATGTAAGTGGAAATGGTGTGATTAGTTAGTAGATAAAGAAGGTATTAGTAGATAAAGATATTATTGAAATTAGATGTAAGCTTAAATAGTGTGATTGGTTTGTAGATAAAGTAGGTATTAGATATTGTTGAAATTAGATGTAAGCTTAAATGGTGTGATTGGTTTGTAGATAAAGTAGGTATTAGATATTATTGAAATTAGATGTAAGCTTAAATGGTGTGATTAGTTTGTAGATACAGTAGGTATTAGATATTATTGAAATTAGATGTAAGCTTAAATGGTGTGATTAGTTTGTAGATAAAGTAGGTATTAGATATAATTGAAATTAGATGTAAGCTTAAATGGTGTGATTGTTTGTAGATAAAGTAGGTATTAGATATTATTGAAATTATATGTAAGCTTAAATGGTGTGATTAGTTTGTAGATAAAGTAGGTATTAGATATTATTGAAATTAGATGTAAGCTTAAATGGTGTGATTGGTTTGTAGATAAACTAGGTATTAGATATTATTGAAATTAGATGTAAGCTTAAATGTTGTGACTAGTAAGTAGAAGTATTTATTATTTCGAAAACTTTCTATGCGGATGGAAAGGGATGGCTAATAGGGGTGGTGGAGGCCATTGAGCTTCCGAACCAAAGTGAGAGGGAGCTCAACGTAGGTTAGGTGTAAATGTAGTAAGAAATAAGTAAGTAGGTATAATAAGAAAGTAAAAGTATTATTGAATGATTAGTTTTAACTTAAAACATGTAGAATGAATTAAGTATAATTGAAATTAGATGTAAGTGGAAATGGTGTGATTAGTTAGTAGATAAAGAAGGTATTAGATATTATTGAAATTAGATGTAAGCTTAAATAGTGTGATTAGTTTGTAGATAAAGTAGGTATTAGATATTATTGAAATTAGATGTAAGCTTAAATGGTGTGATTGGTTTGTAGATAAAGTAGGTATTAGATATTATTGAAATTAGATGTAAGCTTAAATGGTGTGATTGGCTTAAAGATAAAGTAGGTATTAGATATTATTGAAATTAGATGTAAGCTTAAATGTTGTGACTAGTAAATAGAAGTATTAATTATTTCGAAAACTTTCTATGCGGATGGAAAGGGATGGCTAATAGGGGTGGTGGAGGCCATTGAGCTTCCGAACCAAAGTGAGAGGGAGCTCAACGTAGGTTAGGTGTAAATGTAGTAAGAAATAAGTAAGTAGGTATAATAAGAAAGTAAAAGTATTATTGAATGATTAGTTTTAACTTAAAACATGTAGAATGAATTAAGTATAATTGAAATTAGATGTAAGTGGAAATGGTGTGATTAGTTAGTAGATAAAGAAGGTATTAGATATTATTGAAATTAGATGTAAGCTTAAATAGTGTGATTGGTTTGTAGATAAAGTATTTATTAGATATTATTGAAATTGGATGTCAGCTTAAATGGTGTGATTGGTTTGTAGATAAAGTAGGTATTAGATATTATTGAAATTAGATGTAAGCTTAAATGGTGTGATTGTTTGTAGATAAAGTAGGTATTAGATATTATTGAAATTATATGTAAGCTTAAATGGTGTGATTAGTTTGTAGATAAAGTAGGTATTAGATATTATTGAAATTAGATGTAAGCTTAAATGGTGTGATTGGTTTGTAGATAAACTAGGTATTAGATATTATTGAAATTAGATGTAAGCTTAAATGTTGTGACTAGTTAGTAGAAGTATTAATTATTTCGAAAACTTTCTATGCGGATGGAAAGGGATGGCTAATAGGGGTGGTGGAGGCCATTGAGCTTCCGAACCAAAGTGAGAGGGAGCTCAACGTAGGTTAGGTGTAAATGTAGTAGGAAATAAGTAAGTAGGTATAATAAGAAAGTAAAAATATTATTGAATGATTAGTTTTAACTTAAAACATGTAGAATGAATTAAGTATAATTGAAATTAGATGTAAGTGGAAATGGTGTGATTAGTTAGTAGATAAAGAAGGTATTAGTAGATAAAGATATTATTGAAATTAGATGTAAGCTTAAATAGTGTGATTGGTTTGTAGATAAAGTATTTATTAGATAGTATTGAAATTGGATGTCAGCTTAAATGGTGTGATTGGTTTGTAGATAAAGTAGGTATTAGATATTATTGAAATTAGATGTAAGCTTAAATGGTGTGATTAGTTTGTAGATAAAGTAGGTATTAGATATTATTGAAATTAGATGTAAGCTTAAATGGTGTGATTGGTTTGTAAATAAACTAGGTATTAGATATTATTGAAATTTGATGTAAGCTTAAATGTTGTGACTAGTAAGTAGAAGTATTAATTATTTCGAAAACTTTCTATGCGGATGGAAAGGGATGGCTAATAGGGGTGGTGGAGGCCATTGAGCTTCCGAACCAAAGTGAGAGGGAGCTCAACGTAGGTTAGGTGTAAATGTAGTAAGAAATAAGTAAGTAGGTATAATAAGAAAGTAAAAGTATTATTGAATGATTAGTTTTAACTTAAAACATGTAGGATGAATTAAGTATAATTGAAATTAGATGTAAGTGGAAATGGTGTGATTAGTTAGTAGATAAAGAAGGTATTAGTAGATAAAGATATTATTGAAATTAGATGTAAGCTTAAATAGTGTGATTGGTTTGTAGATAAAGTATTTATTAGATAGTATTGAAATTGGATGTCAGCTTAAATGGTGTGATTGGTTTGTAGATAAAGTAGGTATTTGATATTATTGAAATTAGATGTAAGCTTAAATGGTGTGATTGGTTTGTAGATAAAGTAGGTATTAGATATTATTGAAATTATATGTAAGCTTAAATGGTGTGATTGGTTTGTAGATAAAGTAGGTATTTGATATTATTGAAATTAGATGTAAGCTTAAATGGTGTGATTGGTTTGTAGATAAATTAGGTATTAGATATTATTGAAATTAGATGTAAGCTTAAATGTTGTGACTAGTTATTAGAAGTATTAATTATTTCGAAAACTTTCTATGCGGATGGAAAGGGATGGCTAATAGGGGTGGTGGAGGCCATTGAGCTTCCGAACCAAAGTGAGAGGGAGCTCAACGTAGGTTAGGTGTAAATGTAGTAGGAAATAAGTAAGTAGGTATAATAAAAAAGTAAAAGTATTATTGAATGATTAGTTTTAACTTAAAACATGTAGAATGAATTAAGTATAATTGAAATTAGATGTAAGTGGAAATGGTGTGATTAGTTAGTAGATAAAGAAGGTATTAGATATTATTGAACTTAGATGTAAGCTTAAATAGTGTGATTGGTTTGGAGATAAAGTAGGTATTAGATATTGTTGAAATTGGATGTAAGCTTAAATGGTGTGATTGGTTTGTAGATAAAGTAGGTATTAGATATTATTGAAATTAGATGTAAGCTTAAATGGTGTGATTGGTTTGTAGATAAACTAGGTATTAGATATTATTGAAATTAGATGTAAGCTTAAATAGTGTGATTGGTTTGTAGATAAAGTAGGTATTAGATATTATTGAAATTATATGTAAGCTTAAATGGTGTGATTAGTTTGTAGATAAAGTAGGTATTAGATATTATTGAAATTAGATGTAAGCTTAAATGGTGTGATTGGTTTGTAGATAAAGTAGGTATTAGATATTATTGAAATTAGATGTAAGCTTAAATGGTGTGATTGGCTTAAAGATAAAGTAGGTATTAGATATTATTGAAATTAGATGTAAGCTTAAATGTTGTGACTAGTAAATAGAAGTATTAATTATTTCGAAAACTTTCTATGCGGATGGAAAGGGATGGCTAATAGGGGTGGTGGAGGCCATTGAGCTTCCGAACCAAAGTGAGAGGGAGCTCAACGTAGGTTAGGTGTAAATGTAGTAAGAAATAAGTAAGTAGGTATAATAAGAAAGTAAAAGTATTATTGAATGATTAGTTTTAACTTAAAACATGTAGAATGAATTAAGTATAATTGAAATTAGATGTAAGTGGAAATGGTGTGATTAGTTAGTAGATAAAGAAGGTATTAGATATTATTGAAATTAGATGTAAGCTTAAATAGTGTGATTGGTTTGTAGATAAAGTATTTATTAGATATTATTGAAATTGGATGTCAGCTTAAATGGTGTGATTGGTTTGTAGATAAAGTAGGTATTAGATATTATTGAAATTAGATGTAAGCTTAAATGGTGTGATTGTTTGTAGATAAAGTAGGTATTAGATATTATTGAAATTATATGTAAGCTTAAATGGTGTGATTAGTTTGTAGATAAAGTAGGTATTAGATATTATTGAAATTAGATGTAAGCTTAAATCGTGTGATTGGTTTGTAGATAAACTAGGTATTAGATATTATTGAAATTAGATGTAAGCTTAAATGTTGTGACTAGTTAGTAGAAGTATTAATTATTTCGAAAACTTTCTATGCGGATGGAAAGGGATGGCTAATAGGGGTGGTGGAGGCCATTGAGCTTCCGAACCAAAGTGAGAGGGAGCTCAACGTAGGTTAGGTGTAAATGTAGTAGGAAATAAGTAAGTAGGTATAATAAGAAAGTAAAAATATTATTGAATGATTAGTTTTAACTTAAAACATGTAGAATGAATTAAGTATAATTGAAATTAGATGTAAGTGGAAATGGTGTGATTAGTTAGTAGATAAAGAAGGTATTAGTAGATAAAGATATTATTGAAATTAGATGTAAGCTTAAATAGTGTGATTGGTTTGTAGATAAAGTATTTATTAGATAGTATTGAAATTGGATGTCAGCTTAAATGGTGTGATTGGTTTGTAGATAAAGTAGGTATTAGATATTATTGAAATTAGATGTAAGCTTAAATGGTGTGATTAGTTTGTAGATAAAGTAGGTATTAGATATTATTGAAATTAGATGTAAGCTTAAATGGTGTGATTGGTTTGTAAATAAACTAGGTATTAGATATTATTGAAATTTGATGTAAGCTTAAATGTTGTGACTAGTAAGTAGAAGTATTAATTATTTCGAAAACTTTCTATGCGGATGGAAAGGGATGGCTAATAGGGGTGGTGGAGGCCATTGAGCTTCCGAACCAAAGTGAGAGGGAGCTCAACGTAGGTTAGGTGTAAATGTAGTAAGAAATAAGTAAGTAGGTATAATAAGAAAGTAAAAGTATTATTGAATGATTAGTTTTAACTTAAAACATGTAGGATGAATTAAGTATAATTGAAATTAGATGTAAGTGGAAATGGTGTGATTAGTTAGTAGATAAAGAAGGTATTAGTAGATAAAGATATTATTGAAATTAGATGTAAGCTTAAATAGTGTGATTGGTTTGTAGATAAAGTATTTATTAGATAGTATTGAAATTGGATGTCAGCTTAAATGGTGTGATTGGTTTGTAGATAAAGTAGGTATTAGATATTATTGAAATTAGATGTAAGCTTAAATGGTGTGATTGTTTGTAGATAAAGTAGGTATTAGATATTATTGAAATTATATGTAAGCTTAAATGGTGTGATTGGTTTGTAGATAAAGTAGGTATTTGATATTATTGAAATTAGATGTAAGCTTAAATGGTGTGATTGGTTTGTAGATAAATTAGGTATTAGATATTATTGAAATTAGATGTAAGCTTAAATGTTGTGACTAGTTATTAGAAGTATTAATTATTTCGAAAACTTTCTATGCGGATGGAAAGGGATGGCTAATAGGGGTGGTGGAGGCCATTGAGCTTCCGAACCAAAGTGAGAGGGAGCTCAACGTAGGTTAGGTGTAAATGTAGTAGGAAATAAGTAAGTAGGTATAATAAAAAAGTAAAAGTATTATTGAATGATTAGTTTTAACTTAAAACATGTAGAATGAATTAAGTATAATTGAAATTAGATGTAAGTGGAAATGGTGTGATTAGTTAGTAGATAAAGAAGGTATTAGATATTATTGAACTTAGATGTAAGCTTAAATAGTGTGATTGGTTTGGAGATAAAGTAGGTATTAGATATTGTTGAAATTGGATGTAAGCTTAAATGGTGTGATTGGTTTGTAGATAAAGTAGGTATTAGATATTATTGAAATTAGATGTAAGCTTAAATGGTGTGATTGGTTTGTAGATAAACTAGGTATTAGATATTATTGAAATTAGATGTAAGCTTAAATAGTGTGATTGGTTTGTAGATAAAGTAGGTATTAGATATTATTGAAATTATATGTAAGCTTAAATGGTGTGATTAGTTTGTAGATAAAGTAGGTATTAGATATTATTGAAATTAGATGTAAGCTTAAATGGTGTGATTGGTTTGTAGATAAACTAGGTATTAGATATTATTGAAATTAGATGTAAGCTTAAATGTTGTGACTAGTTAGTAGAAGTATTAATTATTTCGAAAACTTTCTATGCGGATGGAAAGGGATGGCTAATAGGGGTGGTGGAGGCCATTGAGCTTCCGAACCAAAGTGAGAGGGAGCTCAACGTAGGTTAGGTGTAAATGTAGTAGGAAATAAGTAAGTAGGTATAATAAGAAAGTAAAAATATTATTGAATGATTAGTTTTAACTTAAAACATGTAGAATGAATTAAGTATAATTGAAATTAGATGTAAGTGGAAATGGTGTGATTAGTTAGTAGATAAAGAAGGTATTAGATATTATTGAAATTAGATGTAAGTTTAAATAGTGTGATTGGTTTGTAGATAAAGTAGGTATTAGATATTGTTGAAATTAGATGTAAGCTTAAATGGTGTGATTGGTTTGTAGATAAAGTAGGTATTAGATATTATTGAAATTAGATGTAAGCTTAAATGGTGTGATTAGTTTGTAGATACAGTAGGTATTAGATATTATTGAAATTAGATGTAAGCTTAAATGGTGTGATTAGTTTGTAGATAGAGTAGGTATTAGATATAATTGAAATTAGATGTAAGCTTAAATGGTGTGATTGTTTGTAGATAAAGTAGGTATTAGATATTATTGAAATTATATGTAAGCTTAAATGGTGTGATTAGTTTGTAGATAAAGTAGGTATTAGATATTATTGAAATTAGATGTAAGCTTAAATGGTGTGATTGGTTTGTAGATAAACTAGGTATTAGATATTATTGAAATTAGATGTAAGCTTAAATATTGTGACTAGTTATTAGAAGTATTAATTATTTCGAAAACTTTCTATGCGGATGGAAAGGGATGGCTAATAGGGGTGGTGGAGGCCATTGAGCTTCCGAACCAAAGTGAGAGGGAGCTCAACGTAGGTTAGGTGTAAATGTAGTAGGAAATAAGTAAGTAGGTATAATAAGAAAGTAAAAGTATTATTGAATGATTAGTTTTAACTTAAAGCATGTAGAATGAATTAAGTATAATTGAAATTAGATGTAAGTGGAAATGGTGTGATTAGTTAGTAGATAAAGAAGGTATTAGATATTATTGAAATTAGATGTAAGCTTAAATAGTGTGATTGGTTTGTAGATAAAGTAGGTATTAGATATTGTTGAAATTAGATGTAAGCTTAAATGGTGTGATTGGTTGGTAGATAAAGTAGGTATTAGATATTATTGAAATTAGATGTAAGCTTAAATGGTGTGATTAGTTTGTAGATACAGTAGGTATTAGATATTATTGAAATTAGATGTAAGCTTAAATGGTGTGATTAGTTTGTAGATAAAGTAGGTATTAGATATAATTGAAATTAGATGTAAGCTTAAATGGTGTGATTGTTTGTAGATAAAGTAGGTATTCGATTTTATTGAAATTATATGTAAGCTTAAATGGTGTGATTAGTTTGTAGATAAAGTAGGTATTAGATATTATTGAAATTAGATGTAAGCTTAAATGGTGTGATTGGTTTGTAGATAAACTAGGTATTAGATATTATTGAAATTAGATGTAAGCTTAAATGTTGTGACTAGTAAGTAGAAGTATTAATTATTTCGAAAACTTTCTATGCGGATGGAAAGGGATGGCTAATAGGGGTGGTGGAGGCCATTGAGCTTCCGAACCAAAGTGAGAGGGAGCTCAACGTAGGTTAGGTGTAAATGTAGTAAGAAATAAGTAAGTAGGTATAATAAGAAAGTAAAAGTATTATTGAATGATTAGTTTTAACTTAAAACATGTAGAATGAATTAAGTATAATTGAAATTAGATGTAAGTGGAAATGGTGTGATTAGTTAGTAGATAAAGAAGGTATTAGATATTATTGAAATTAGATGTAAGCTTAAATAGTGTGATTGGTTTGTAGATAAAGTATTTATTAGATAGTATTGAAATTGGATGTCAGCTTAAATGGTGTGATTGGTTTGTAGATAAAGTAGGTATTAGATATTATTGAAATTAGATGTAAGCTTAAATGGTGTGATTGTTTGTAGATAAAGTAGGTATTAGATATTATTGAAATTATATGTAAGCTTAAATGGTGTGACTAGTTATTAGAAGTATTAATTATTTCGAAAACTTTCTATGCGGATGGAAAGGGATGGCTAATAGGGGTGGTGGAGGCCATTGAGCTTCCGAACCAAAGTGAGAGGGAGCTCAACGTAGGTTAGGTGTAAATGTAGTAGGAAATAAGTAAGTAGGTATAATAAGAAAGTAAAAGTATTATTGAATGATTAGTTTTAACTTAAAGCATGTAGAATGAATTAAGTATAATTGAAATTAGATGTAAGTGGAAATGGTGTGATTAGTTAGTAGATAAAGAAGGTATTAGTAGATAAAGATATTATTGAAATTAGATGTAAGCTTAAATAGTGTGATTGGTTTGTAGATAAAGTATTTATTAGATAGTATTGAAATTGGATGTCAGCTTAAATGGTGTGATTGGTTTGTAGATAAAGTAGGTATTAGATATTATTGAAATTAGATGTAAGCTTAAATGGTGTGATTGTTTGTAGATAAAGTAGGTATTAGATATTATTGAAATTAGATGTAAGCTTAAATGGTGTGATTGGTTTGTAGATAAATTAGGTATTAGATATTATTGAAATTAGATGTAAGCTTAAATGTTGTGACTAGTTATTAGAAGTATTAATTATTTCGAAAACTTTCTATGCGGATGGAAAGGGATGGCTAATAGGGGTGGTGGAGGCCATTGAGCTTCCGAACCAAAGTGAGAGGGAGCTCAACGTAGGTTAGGTGTAAATGTAGTAGGAAATAAGTAAGTAGGTATAATAAAAAAGTAAAAGTATTATTGAATGATTAGTTTTAACTTAAAACATGTAGAATGAATTTAGTATAATTGAAATTAGATGTAAGTGGAAATGGTGTGATTAGTTAGTAGATAAAGAAGGTATTAGATATTATTGAACTTAGATGTAAGCTTAAATAGTGTGATTGGTTTGGAGATAAAGTAGGTATTAGATATTGTTGAAATTGGATGTAAGCTTAAATGGTGTGATTGGTTTGTAGATAAAGTAGGTATTAGATATTATTGAAATTAGATGTAAGCTTAAATGGTGTGATTGGTTTGTAGATAAACTAGGTATTAGATATTATTGAAATTAGATGTAAGCTTAAATAGTGTGATTGGTTTGTAGATAAAGTAGGTATTAGATATTATTGAAATTATATGTAAGCTTAAATGGTGTGATTAGTTTGTAGATAAAGTAGGTATTAGATATTATTGAAATTAGATGTAAGCTTAAATGGTGTGATTGGTTTGTAGATAAACTAGGTATTAGATATTATTGAAATTAGATGTAAGCTTAAATGTTGTGACTAGTTATTAGAAGTATTAATTATTTCGAAAACTTTCTATGCGGATGGAAAGGGATGGCTAATAGGGGTGAGGCCATTGAGCTTCCGAACCAAAGTGAGAGGGAGCTCAACGTAGGTTAGGTGTAAATGTAGTAGGAAATAAGTAAGTAGGTATAATAAAAAAGTAAAAGTATTATTGAATGATTAGTTTTAACTTAAAACATGTAGAATGAATTAAGTATAATTGAAATTAGATGTAAGTGGAAATGGTGTGATTAGTTAGTAGATAAAGAAGGTATTAGATATTATTGAACTTAGATGTAAGCTTAAATAGTGTGATTGGTTTGGAGATAAAGTAGGTATTAGATATTGTTGAAATTGGATGTAAGCTTAAATGGTGTGATTGGTTTGTAGATAAAGTAGGTATTAGATATTATTGAAATTAGATGTAAGCTTAAATGGTGTGATTGGTTTGTAGATAAACTAGGTATTAGATATTATTGAAATTAGATGTAAGCTTAAATAGTGTGATTGGTTTGTAGATAAAGTAGGTATTAGATATTATTGAAATTATATGTAAGCTTAAATGGTGTGATTAGTTTGTAGATAAAGTAGGTATTAGATATAATTGAAATTAGATGTAAGCTTAAATGGTGTGATTGGTTTGTAGATAAACTAGGTATTAGATATTATTGAAATTAGATGTAAGCTTAAATGTTGTGACTAGTTAGTAGAAGTATTAATTATTTCGAAAACTTTCTATGCGGATGGAAAGGGATGGCTAATAGGGGTGGTGGAGGCCATTGAGCTTCCGAACCAAAGTGAGAGGGAGCTTAACGTAGGTTAGGTGTAAATGTAGTAGGAAATAAGTAAGTAGGTATAATACGAAAGTAAAAATATTATTGAATGATTAGTTTTAACTTAAAACATGTAGAATGAATTAAGTATAATTGAAATTAGATGTAAGTGGAAATGGTGTGATTAGTTAGTAGATAAAGAAGGTATTAGATATTATTGAAATTAGATGTAAGCTTAAATAGTGTGATTGGTTTGTAGATAAAGTAGGTATTAGATATTGTTGAAATTAGATGTAAGCTTAAATGGTGTGATTGGTTTGTAGATAAAGTAGGTATTAGATATTATTGAAATTAGATGTAAGCTTAAATGGTGTGATTAGTTTGTAGATACAGTAGGTATTAGATATTATTGAAATTAGATGTAAGCTTAAATGGTGTGATTAGTTTGTAGATAAAGTAGGTATTAGATATAATTGAAATTAGATGTAAGCTTAAATGGTGTGATTGTTTGTAGATAAAGTAGGTATTAGATATTATTGAAATTATATGTAAGCTTAAATGGTGTGATTAGTTTGTAGATAAAGTAGGTATTAGATATTATTGAAATTAGATGTAAGCTTAAATGGTGTGATTGGTTTGTAGATAAACTAGGTATTAGATATTATTGAAATTAGATGTAAGCTTAAATGTTGTGACTAGTAAGTAGAAGTATTAATTATTTCGAAAACTTTCTATGCGGATGGAAAGGGATGGCTAATAGGGGTGGTGGAGGCCATTGAGCTTCCGAACCAAAGTGAGAGGGAGCTCAACGTAGGTTAGGTGTAAATGTAGTAAGAAATAAGTAAGTAGGTATAATAAGAAAGTAAAAGTATTATTGAATGATTAGTTTTAACTTAAAACATGTAGAATGAATTAAGTATAATTGAAATTAGATGTAAGTGGAAATGGTGTGATTAGTTAGTAGATAAAGAAGGTATTAGATATTATTGAAATTAGATGTAAGCTTAAATAGTGTGATTGGTTTGTAGATAAAGTATTTATTAGATAGTATTGAAATTGGATGTCAGCTTAAATGGTGTGATTGGTTTGTAGATAAAGTAGGTATTAGATATTATTGAAATTAGATGTAAGCTTAAATGGTGTGATTGTTTGTAGATAAAGTAGGTATTAGATATTATTGAAATTATATGTAAGCTTAAATGGTGTGATTGGTTTGTAGATAAAGTAGGTATTAGATATTATTGAAATTAGATGTAAGCTTAAATGGTGTGATTGGTTTGTAGATAAACTAGGTATTAGATGTTATTGAAATTAGATGTAAGCTTAAATGTTGTGACTAGTTATTAGAAGTATTAATTATTTCGAAAACTTTCTATGCGGATGGAAAGGGATGGCTAATAGGGGTGGTGGAGGCCATTGAGCTTCCGAACCAAAGTGAGAGGGAGCTCAACGTAGGTTAGGTGTAAATGTAGTAGGAAATAAGTAAGTAGGTATAATAAGAAAGTAAAAGTATTATTGAATGATTAGTTTTAACTTAAAGCATGTAAAATGAATTAAGTATAATTGAAATTAGATGTAAGTGGAAATGGTGTGATTAGTTAGTAGATAAAGAAGGTATTAGATATTATTGAAATTAGATGTAAGCTTAAATAGTGTGATTGGTTTGTAGATAAAGTAGGTATTAGATATTGTTGAAATTAGATGTAAGCTTAAATGGTGTGATTGGTTGGTAGATAAAGTAGGTATTAGATATTATTGAAATTAGATGTAAGCTTAAATGGTGTGATTAGTTTGTAGATACAGTAGGTATTAGATATTATTGAAATTAGATGTAAGCTTAAATGGTGTGATTAGTTTGTAGATAAAGTAGGTATTAGATATAATTGAAATTAGATGTAAGCTTAAATGGTGTGATTGTTTGTAGATAAAGTAGGTATTCGATTTTATTGAAATTATATGTAAGCTTAAATGGTGTGATTAGTTTGTAGATAAAGTAGGTATTAGATATTATTGAAATTAGATGTAAGCTTAAATGGTGTGATTGGTTTGTAGATAAACTAGGTATTAGATATTATTGAAATTAGATATAAGCTTAAATGTTGTGACTAGTAAGTAGAAGTATTAATTATTTCGAAAACTTTCTATGCGGATGGAAAGGGATGGCTAATAGGGGTGGTGGAGGCCATTGAGCTTCCGAACCAAAGTGAGAGGGAGCTCAACGTAGGTTAGGTGTAAATGTAGTAAGAAATAAGTAAGTAGGTATAATAAGAAAGTAAAAGTATTATTGAATGATTAGTTTTAACTTAAAACATGTACAATGAATTAAGTATAATTGAAATTAGATGTAAGTGGAAATGGTGTGATTAGTTAGTAGATAAAGAAGGTATTAGATATTATTGAAATTAGATGTAAGCTTAAATAGTGTGATTGGTTTGTAGATAAAGTATTTATTAGATAGTATTGAAATTGGATGTCAGCTTAAATGGTGTGATTGGTTTGTAGATAAAGTAGGTATTAGATATTATTGAAATTAGATGTAAGCTTAAATGGTGTGATTGTTTGTAGATAAAGTAGGTATTAGATATTATTGAAATTATATGTAAGCTTAAATGGTGTGATTGGTTTGTAGATAAAGTAGGTATTAGATATTATTGAAATTAGATGTAAGCTTAAATGGTGTGATTGGTTTGTAGATAAACTAGGTATTAGATATTATTGAAATTAGATGTAAGCTTAAATGTTGTGACTAGTTATTAGAAGTATTAATTATTTCGAAAACTTTCTATGCGGATGGAAAGGGATGGCTAATAGGGGTGGTGGAGGCCATTGAGCTTCCGAACCAAAGTGAGAGGGAGCTCAACGTAGGTTAGGTGTAAATGTAGTAGGAAATAAGTAAGTAGGTATAATAAGAAAGTAAAAGTATTATTGAATGATTAGTTTTAACTTAAAGCATGTAGAATGAATTAAGTATAATTGAAATTAGATGTAAGTGGAAATGGTGTGATTAGTTAGTAGATAAAGAAGGTATTAGATATTATTGAACTTAGATGTAAGCTTAAATAGTGTGATTGGTTTGTAGATAAAGTAGGTATTAGATATTGTTGAAATTAGATGTAAGCTTAAATGGTGTGATTGGTTTGTAGATAAAGTAGGTATTAGATATTATTGAAATTAGATGTAAGCTTAAATGGTGTGATTAGTTTGTAGATACAGTAGGTATTAGATATTATTGAAATTAGATGTAAGCTTAAATGGTGTGATTAGTTTGTAGATAAAGTAGGTATTAGATATAATTGAAATTAGATGTAAGCTTAAATGGTGTGATTGGCTTGTAGATAAAGTAGGTATTAGATATTATTGAAATTAGATGTAAGCTTAAATGTTGTGACTAGTAAGTAGAAGTATTAATTATTTCGAAAACTTTCTATTTGGATGGAAAGGGATGGCTAATAGGGGTGGTGGAGGCCATTGAGCTTCCGAACCAAAGTGAGAGGGAGCTCAACGTAGGTGAGGTGTAAATGTAGTAAGAAATAAGTAAGTAGGTATAATAAGAAAGTAAAAGTATTATTGAATGATTAGTTTTAACTTAAAACATGTAGAATGAATTAAGTATAATTGAAATTAGATGTAAGTGGAAATGTTGTGATTAGTTAGTAGATAAAGAAGGTATTAGATATTATTGAAATTAGATGTAAGCTTAAATAGTGTGATTGGTTTGTAGATAAAGTAGGTATTAGATATTATTGAAATTATATGTAAGCTTAAATGGTGTGATTAGTTTGTAGATAAAGTAGGTATTAGATATTATTGAAATTAGATGTAAGCTTAAATGGTGTGATTGGTTTGTAGATAAACTAGGTATTAGATATTATTGAAATTAGATGTAAGCTTAAATGTTGTGACTAGTTAGTAGAAGTATTAATTATTTCGAAAACTTTCTATGCGGATGGAAAGGGATGGCTAATAGGGGTGGTGGAGGCCATTGAGCTTCCGAACCAAAGTGAGAGGGAGCTCAACGTAGGTTAGGTGTAAATGTAGTAGGAAATAAGTAAGTAGGTATAATAAGAAAGTAAAAATATTATTGAATGATTAGTTTTAACTTAAAACATGTAGAATGAATTAAGTATAATTGAAATTAGATGTAAGTGGAAATGGTGTGATTAGTTAGTAGATAAAGAAGGTATTAGATATTATTGAAATTAGATGTAAGTTTAAATAGTGTGATTGGTTTGTAGATAAAGTAGGTATTAGATATTGTTGAAATTAGATGTAAGCTTAAATGGTGTGATTGGTTTGTAGATAAAGTAGGTATTAGATATTATTGAAATTAGATGTAAGCTTAAATGGTGTGATTAGTTTGTAGATACAGTAGGTATTAGATATTATTGAAATTAGATGTAAGCTTAAATGGTGTGATTAGTTTGTAGATAGAGTAGGTATTAGATATAATTGAAATTAGATGTAAGCTTAAATGGTGTGATTGTTTGTAGATAAAGTAGGTATTAGATATTATTGAAATTATATGTAAGCTTAAATGGTGTGATTAGTTTGTAGATAAAGTAGGTATTAGATATTATTGAAATTAGATGTAAGCTTAAATGGTGTGATTGGTTTGTAGATAAACTAGGTATTAGATATTATTGAAATTAGATGTAAGCTTAAATATTGTGACTAGTTATTAGAAGTATTAATTATTTCGAAAACTTTCTATGCGGATGGAAAGGGATGGCTAATAGGGGTGGTGGAGGCCATTGAGCTTCCGAACCAAAGTGAGAGGGAGCTCAACGTAGGTTAGGTGTAAATGTAGTAGGAAATAAGTAAGTAGGTATAATAAGAAAGTAAAAGTATTATTGAATGATTAGTTTTAACTTAAAGCATGTAGAATGAATTAAGTATAATTGAAATTAGATGTAAGTGGAAATGGTGTGATTAGTTAGTAGATAAAGAAGGTATTAGATATTATTGAAATTAGATGTAAGCTTAAATAGTGTGATTGGTTTGTAGATAAAGTAGGTATTAGATATTGTTGAAATTAGATGTAAGCTTAAATGGTGTGATTGGTTGGTAGATAAAGTAGGTATTAGATATTATTGAAATTAGATGTAAGCTTAAATGGTGTGATTAGTTTGTAGATACAGTAGGTATTAGATATTATTGAAATTAGATGTAAGCTTAAATGGTGTGATTAGTTTGTAGATAAAGTAGGTATTAGATATAATTGAAATTAGATGTAAGCTTAAATGGTGTGATTGTTTGTAGATAAAGTAGGTATTCGATTTTATTGAAATTATATGTAAGCTTAAATGGTGTGATTAGTTTGTAGATAAAGTAGGTATTAGATATTATTGAAATTAGATGTAAGCTTAAATGGTGTGATTGGTTTGTAGATAAACTAGGTATTAGATATTATTGAAATTAGATGTAAGCTTAAATGTTGTGACTAGTAAGTAGAAGTATTAATTATTTCGAAAACTTTCTATGCGGATGGAAAGGGATGGCTAATAGGGGTGGTGGAGGCCATTGAGCTTCCGAACCAAAGTGAGAGGGAGCTCAACGTAGGTTAGGTGTAAATGTAGTAAGAAATAAGTAAGTAGGTATAATAAGAAAGTAAAAGTATTATTGAATGATTAGTTTTAACTTAAAACATGTAGAATGAATTAAGTATAATTGAAATTAGATGTAAGTGGAAATGGTGTGATTAGTTAGTAGATAAAGAAGGTATTAGATATTATTGAAATTAGATGTAAGCTTAAATAGTGTGATTGGTTTGTAGATAAAGTATTTATTAGATAGTATTGAAATTGGATGTCAGCTTAAATGGTGTGATTGGTTTGTAGATAAAGTAGGTATTAGATATTATTGAAATTAGATGTAAGCTTAAATGGTGTGATTGTTTGTAGATAAAGTAGGTATTAGATATTATTGAAATTATATGTAAGCTTAAATGGTGTGACTAGTTATTAGAAGTATTAATTATTTCGAAAACTTTCTATGCGGATGGAAAGGGATGGCTAATAGGGGTGGTGGAGGCCATTGAGCTTCCGAACCAAAGTGAGAGGGAGCTCAACGTAGGTTAGGTGTAAATGTAGTAGGAAATAAGTAAGTAGGTATAATAAGAAAGTAAAAGTATTATTGAATGATTAGTTTTAACTTAAAGCATGTAGAATGAATTAAGTATAATTGAAATTAGATGTAAGTGGAAATGGTGTGATTAGTTAGTAGATAAAGAAGGTATTAGTAGATAAAGATATTATTGAAATTAGATGTAAGCTTAAATAGTGTGATTGGTTTGTAGATAAAGTATTTATTAGATAGTATTGAAATTGGATGTCAGCTTAAATGGTGTGATTGGTTTGTAGATAAAGTAGGTATTAGATATTATTGAAATTAGATGTAAGCTTAAATGGTGTGATTGTTTGTAGATAAAGTAGGTATTAGATATTATTGAAATTAGATGTAAGCTTAAATGGTGTGATTGGTTTGTAGATAAATTAGGTATTAGATATTATTGAAATTAGATGTAAGCTTAAATGTTGTGACTAGTTATTAGAAGTATTAATTATTTCGAAAACTTTCTATGCGGATGGAAAGGGATGGCTAATAGGGGTGGTGGAGGCCATTGAGCTTCCGAACCAAAGTGAGAGGGAGCTCAACGTAGGTTAGGTGTAAATGTAGTAGGAAATAAGTAAGTAGGTATAATAAAAAAGTAAAAGTATTATTGAATGATTAGTTTTAACTTAAAACATGTAGAATGAATTTAGTATAATTGAAATTAGATGTAAGTGGAAATGGTGTGATTAGTTAGTAGATAAAGAAGGTATTAGATATTATTGAACTTAGATGTAAGCTTAAATAGTGTGATTGGTTTGGAGATAAAGTAGGTATTAGATATTGTTGAAATTGGATGTAAGCTTAAATGGTGTGATTGGTTTGTAGATAAAGTAGGTATTAGATATTATTGAAATTAGATGTAAGCTTAAATGGTGTGATTGGTTTGTAGATAAACTAGGTATTAGATATTATTGAAATTAGATGTAAGCTTAAATAGTGTGATTGGTTTGTAGATAAAGTAGGTATTAGATATTATTGAAATTATATGTAAGCTTAAATGGTGTGATTAGTTTGTAGATAAAGTAGGTATTAGATATTATTGAAATTAGATGTAAGCTTAAATGGTGTGATTGGTTTGTAGATAAACTAGGTATTAGATATTATTGAAATTAGATGTAAGCTTAAATGTTGTGACTAGTTATTAGAAGTATTAATTATTTCGAAAACTTTCTATGCGGATGGAAAGGGATGGCTAATAGGGGTGAGGCCATTGAGCTTCCGAACCAAAGTGAGAGGGAGCTCAACGTAGGTTAGGTGTAAATGTAGTAGGAAATAAGTAAGTAGGTATAATAAAAAAGTAAAAGTATTATTGAATGATTAGTTTTAACTTAAAACATGTAGAATGAATTAAGTATAATTGAAATTAGATGTAAGTGGAAATGGTGTGATTAGTTAGTAGATAAAGAAGGTATTAGATATTATTGAACTTAGATGTAAGCTTAAATAGTGTGATTGGTTTGGAGATAAAGTAGGTATTAGATATTGTTGAAATTGGATGTAAGCTTAAATGGTGTGATTGGTTTGTAGATAAAGTAGGTATTAGATATTATTGAAATTAGATGTAAGCTTAAATGGTGTGATTGGTTTGTAGATAAACTAGGTATTAGATATTATTGAAATTAGATGTAAGCTTAAATAGTGTGATTGGTTTGTAGATAAAGTAGGTATTAGATATTATTGAAATTATATGTAAGCTTAAATGGTGTGATTAGTTTGTAGATAAAGTAGGTATTAGATATAATTGAAATTAGATGTAAGCTTAAATGGTGTGATTGGTTTGTAGATAAACTAGGTATTAGATATTATTGAAATTAGATGTAAGCTTAAATGTTGTGACTAGTTAGTAGAAGTATTAATTATTTCGAAAACTTTCTATGCGGATGGAAAGGGATGGCTAATAGGGGTGGTGGAGGCCATTGAGCTTCCGAACCAAAGTGAGAGGGAGCTTAACGTAGGTTAGGTGTAAATGTAGTAGGAAATAAGTAAGTAGGTATAATACGAAAGTAAAAATATTATTGAATGATTAGTTTTAACTTAAAACATGTAGAATGAATTAAGTATAATTGAAATTAGATGTAAGTGGAAATGGTGTGATTAGTTAGTAGATAAAGAAGGTATTAGATATTATTGAAATTAGATGTAAGCTTAAATAGTGTGATTGGTTTGTAGATAAAGTAGGTATTAGATATTGTTGAAATTAGATGTAAGCTTAAATGGTGTGATTGGTTTGTAGATAAAGTAGGTATTAGATATTATTGAAATTAGATGTAAGCTTAAATGGTGTGATTAGTTTGTAGATACAGTAGGTATTAGATATTATTGAAATTAGATGTAAGCTTAAATGGTGTGATTAGTTTGTAGATAAAGTAGGTATTAGATATAATTGAAATTAGATGTAAGCTTAAATGGTGTGATTGTTTGTAGATAAAGTAGGTATTAGATATTATTGAAATTATATGTAAGCTTAAATGGTGTGATTAGTTTGTAGATAAAGTAGGTATTAGATATTATTGAAATTAGATGTAAGCTTAAATGGTGTGATTGGTTTGTAGATAAACTAGGTATTAGATATTATTGAAATTAGATGTAAGCTTAAATGTTGTGACTAGTAAGTAGAAGTATTAATTATTTCGAAAACTTTCTATGCGGATGGAAAGGGATGGCTAATAGGGGTGGTGGAGGCCATTGAGCTTCCGAACCAAAGTGAGAGGGAGCTCAACGTAGGTTAGGTGTAAATGTAGTAAGAAATAAGTAAGTAGGTATAATAAGAAAGTAAAAGTATTATTGAATGATTAGTTTTAACTTAAAACATGTAGAATGAATTAAGTATAATTGAAATTAGATGTAAGTGGAAATGGTGTGATTAGTTAGTAGATAAAGAAGGTATTAGATATTATTGAAATTAGATGTAAGCTTAAATAGTGTGATTGGTTTGTAGATAAAGTATTTATTAGATAGTATTGAAATTGGATGTCAGCTTAAATGGTGTGATTGGTTTGTAGATAAAGTAGGTATTAGATATTATTGAAATTAGATGTAAGCTTAAATGGTGTGATTGTTTGTAGATAAAGTAGGTATTAGATATTATTGAAATTATATGTAAGCTTAAATGGTGTGATTGGTTTGTAGATAAAGTAGGTATTAGATATTATTGAAATTAGATGTAAGCTTAAATGGTGTGATTGGTTTGTAGATAAACTAGGTATTAGATGTTATTGAAATTAGATGTAAGCTTAAATGTTGTGACTAGTTATTAGAAGTATTAATTATTTCGAAAACTTTCTATGCGGATGGAAAGGGATGGCTAATAGGGGTGGTGGAGGCCATTGAGCTTCCGAACCAAAGTGAGAGGGAGCTCAACGTAGGTTAGGTGTAAATGTAGTAGGAAATAAGTAAGTAGGTATAATAAGAAAGTAAAAGTATTATTGAATGATTAGTTTTAACTTAAAGCATGTAAAATGAATTAAGTATAATTGAAATTAGATGTAAGTGGAAATGGTGTGATTAGTTAGTAGATAAAGAAGGTATTAGATATTATTGAAATTAGATGTAAGCTTAAATAGTGTGATTGGTTTGTAGATAAAGTAGGTATTAGATATTGTTGAAATTAGATGTAAGCTTAAATGGTGTGATTGGTTGGTAGATAAAGTAGGTATTAGATATTATTGAAATTAGATGTAAGCTTAAATGGTGTGATTAGTTTGTAGATACAGTAGGTATTAGATATTATTGAAATTAGATGTAAGCTTAAATGGTGTGATTAGTTTGTAGATAAAGTAGGTATTAGATATAATTGAAATTAGATGTAAGCTTAAATGGTGTGATTGTTTGTAGATAAAGTAGGTATTCGATTTTATTGAAATTATATGTAAGCTTAAATGGTGTGATTAGTTTGTAGATAAAGTAGGTATTAGATATTATTGAAATTAGATGTAAGCTTAAATGGTGTGATTGGTTTGTAGATAAACTAGGTATTAGATATTATTGAAATTAGATATAAGCTTAAATGTTGTGACTAGTAAGTAGAAGTATTAATTATTTCGAAAACTTTCTATGCGGATGGAAAGGGATGGCTAATAGGGGTGGTGGAGGCCATTGAGCTTCCGAACCAAAGTGAGAGGGAGCTCAACGTAGGTTAGGTGTAAATGTAGTAAGAAATAAGTAAGTAGGTATAATAAGAAAGTAAAAGTATTATTGAATGATTAGTTTTAACTTAAAACATGTACAATGAATTAAGTATAATTGAAATTAGATGTAAGTGGAAATGGTGTGATTAGTTAGTAGATAAAGAAGGTATTAGATATTATTGAAATTAGATGTAAGCTTAAATAGTGTGATTGGTTTGTAGATAAAGTATTTATTAGATAGTATTGAAATTGGATGTCAGCTTAAATGGTGTGATTGGTTTGTAGATAAAGTAGGTATTAGATATTATTGAAATTAGATGTAAGCTTAAATGGTGTGATTGTTTGTAGATAAAGTAGGTATTAGATATTATTGAAATTATATGTAAGCTTAAATGGTGTGATTGGTTTGTAGATAAAGTAGGTATTAGATATTATTGAAATTAGATGTAAGCTTAAATGGTGTGATTGGTTTGTAGATAAACTAGGTATTAGATATTATTGAAATTAGATGTAAGCTTAAATGTTGTGACTAGTTATTAGAAGTATTAATTATTTCGAAAACTTTCTATGCGGATGGAAAGGGATGGCTAATAGGGGTGGTGGAGGCCATTGAGCTTCCGAACCAAAGTGAGAGGGAGCTCAACGTAGGTTAGGTGTAAATGTAGTAGGAAATAAGTAAGTAGGTATAATAAGAAAGTAAAAGTATTATTGAATGATTAGTTTTAACTTAAAGCATGTAGAATGAATTAAGTATAATTGAAATTAGATGTAAGTGGAAATGGTGTGATTAGTTAGTAGATAAAGAAGGTATTAGATATTATTGAACTTAGATGTAAGCTTAAATAGTGTGATTGGTTTGTAGATAAAGTAGGTATTAGATATTGTTGAAATTAGATGTAAGCTTAAATGGTGTGATTGGTTTGTAGATAAAGTAGGTATTAGATATTATTGAAATTAGATGTAAGCTTAAATGGTGTGATTAGTTTGTAGATACAGTAGGTATTAGATATTATTGAAATTAGATGTAAGCTTAAATGGTGTGATTAGTTTGTAGATAAAGTAGGTATTAGATATAATTGAAATTAGATGTAAGCTTAAATGGTGTGATTGGCTTGTAGATAAAGTAGGTATTAGATATTATTGAAATTAGATGTAAGCTTAAATGTTGTGACTAGTAAGTAGAAGTATTAATTATTTCGAAAACTTTCTATTTGGATGGAAAGGGATGGCTAATAGGGGTGGTGGAGGCCATTGAGCTTCCGAACCAAAGTGAGAGGGAGCTCAACGTAGGTGAGGTGTAAATGTAGTAAGAAATAAGTAAGTAGGTATAATAAGAAAGTAAAAGTATTATTGAATGATTAGTTTTAACTTAAAACATGTAGAATGAATTAAGTATAATTGAAATTAGATGTAAGTGGAAATGTTGTGATTAGTTAGTAGATAAAGAAGGTATTAGATATTATTGAAATTAGATGTAAGCTTAAATAGTGTGATTGGTTTGTAGATAAAGTATTTATTAGATAGTATTGAAATTGGATGTCAGCTTAAATGGTGTGATTGGTTTGTAGATAAAGTAGGTATTAGATATTATTGAAATTAGATGTAAGCTTAAATGGTGTGATTGTTTGTAGATAAAGTAGGTATTAGATATTATTGAAATTATATGTAAGCTTAAATGGTGTGATTGGTTTGTAGATAAAGTAGGTATTAGATATTATTGAAATTAGATGTAAGCTTAAATGGTGTGATTGGTTTGTAGATAAACTAGGTATTAGATATTATTGAAATTAGATGTAAGCTTAAATGTTGTGACTAGTTATTAGAAGTATTAATTATTTCGAAAACTTTCTATGCGGATGGAAAGGGATGGCTAATAGGGGTGGTGGAGGCCATTGAGCTTCCGAACCAAAGTGAGAGGGAGCTCAACGTAGGTTAGGTGTAAATGTAGTAGGAAATAAGTAAGTAGGTATAATAAAAAAGTAAAAGTATTATTGAATGATTAGTTTTAACTTAAAACATGTAGAATGAATTAAGTATAATTGAAATTAGATGTAAGTGGAAATGGTGTGATTAGTTAGTAGATAAAGAAGGTATTAGATATTATTGAACTTAGATGTAAGCTTAAATAGTGTGATTGGTTTGGAGATAAAGTAGGTATTAGATATTGTTGAAATTGGATGTAAGCTTAAATGGTGTGATTGGTTTGTAGATAAAGTAGGTATTAGATATTATTGAAATTAGATGTAAGCTTAAATGGTGTGATTGGTTTGTAGATAAACTAGGTATTAGATATTATTGAAATTAGATGTAAGCTTAAATAGTGTGATTGGTTTGTAGATAAAGTAGGTATTAGATATTATTGAAATTATATGTAAGCTTTAATGGTGTGATTAGTTTGTAGATAAAGTAGGTATTAGATATTATTGAAATTAGATGTAAGCTTAAATGGTGTGATTGGTTTGTAGATAAACTAGGTAATAGATATTATTGAAATTAGATGTAAGCTTAAATGTTGTGACTAGTTAGTAGAAGTATTAATTATTTCGAAAACTTTCTATGCGGATGGAAAGGGATGGCTGATAGGGGTGGTGGAGGCCATTGAGCTTCCGAACCAAAGTGAGAGGGAGCTCAACGTAGGTTAGGTGTAAATGTAGTAGGAAATAAGTAAGTAGGTATAATAAGAAAGTAAAAATATTATTGAATGATTAGTTTTAACTTAAAACATGTAGAATGAATTAAGTATAATTGAAATTAGATGTAAGTGGAAATGGTGTGATTAGTTAGTAGATAAAGAAGGTATTAGATATTATCGAAATTAGATGTAAGCTTAAATAGTGTGATTGGTTTGTAGATAAAGTAGGTATTAGATATTGTTGAAATTAGATGTAAGCTTAAATGGTGTGATTGGTTTGTAGATAAAGTAGGTATTAGATATTATTGAAATTAGATGTAAGCTTAAATGGTGTGATTAGTTTGTAGATACAGTAGGTATTAGATATTATTGAAATTAGATGTAAGCTTAAATGGTGTGATTAGTTTGTAGATAAAGTAGGTATTAGATATAATTGAAATTAGATGTAAGCTTAAATGGTGTGATTGTTTGTAGATAAAGTAGGTATTAGATATTATTGAAATTATATGTAAGCTTAAATGGTGTGATTAGTTTGTAGATAAAGTAGGTATTAGATATTATTGAAATTAGATGTAAGCTTAAATGGTGTGATTGGTTTGTAGATAAACTAGGTATTAGATATTATTGAAATTAGATGTAAGCTTAAATGTTGTGACTAGTAAGTAGAAGTATTAATTATTTCGAAAACTTTCTATGCGGATGGAAAGGGATGGCTAATAGGGGTGGTGGAGGCCATTGAGCTTCCGAACCAAAGTGAGAGGGAGCTCAACGTAGGTTAGGTGTAAATGTAGTAAGAAATAAGTAAGTAGGTATAATAAGAAAGTAAAAGTATTATTGAATGATTAGTTTTAACTTAAAACATGTAGAATGAATTAAGTATAATTGAAATTAGATGTAAGTGGAAATGGTGTGATTAGTTAGTAGATAAAGAAGGTATTAGATATTATTGAAATTAGATGTAAGCTTAAATAGTGTGATTGGTTTGTAGATAAAGTATTTATTAGATATTATTGAAATTAGATGTAAGCTTAAATGGTGTGATTGGTTTGTAGATAAACTAGGTATTAGATATTATTGAAATTAGATGTAAGCTTAAATAGTGTGATTGGTTTGTAGATAAAGTAGGTATTAGATATTATTGAAATTATATGTAAGCTTAAATGGTGTGATTAGTTTGTAGATAAAGTAGGTATTAGATATTATTGAAATTAGATGTAAGCTTAAATGGTGTGATTGGTTTGTAGATAAACTAGGTATTAGATATTATTGAAATTAGATGTAAGCTTAAATGTTGTGACTAGTTAGTAGAAGTATTAATTATTTCGAAAACTTTCTATGCGGATGGAAAGGGATGGCTAATAGGGGTGGTGGAGGCCATTGAGCTTCCGAACCAAAGTGAGAGGGAGCTCAACGTAGGTTAGGTGTAAATGTAGTAGGAAATAAGTAAGTAGGTATAATAAGAAAGTAAAAATATTATTGAATGATTAGTTTTAACTTAAAACATGTAGAATGAATTAAGTATAATTGAAATTAGATGTAAGTGGAAATGGTGTGATTAGTTAGTAGATAAAGAAGGTATTAGATATTATTGAAATTAGATGTAAGCTTAAATAGTGTGATTGGTTTGTAGATAAAGTAGGTATTAGATATTGTTGAAATTAGATGTAAGCTTAAATGGTGTGATTGGTTTGTAGATAAAGTAGGTATTAGATATTATTGAAATTAGATGTAAGCTTAAATGGTGTGATTAGTTTGTAGATACAGTAGGTATTAGATATTATTGAAATTAGATGTAAGCTTAAATGGTGTGATTAGTTTGTAGATAAAGTAGGTATTAGATATAATTGAAATTAGATGTAAGCTTAAATGGTGTGATTGTTTGTAGATAAAGTAGGTATTAGATATTATTGAAATTATATGTAAGCTTAAATGGTGTGATTAGTTTGTAGATAAAGTAGGTATTAGATATTATTGAAATTAGATGTAAGCTTAAATGGTGTGATTGGTTTTTAGATAAACTAGGTATTAGATATTATTGAAATTAGATGTAAGCTTAAATGTTGTGACTAGTAAGTAGAAGTATTTATTATTTCGAAAACTTTCTATGCGGATGGAAAGGGATGGCTAATAGGGGTGGTGGAGGCCATTGAGCTTCCGAACCAAAGTGAGAGGGAGCTCAACGTAGGTTAGGTGTAAATGTAGTAAGAAATAAGTAAGTAGGTATAATAAGAAAGTAAAAGTATTATTGAATGATTAGTTTTAACTTAAAACATGTAGAATGAATTAAATATAATTGAAATTAGATGTAAGTGGAAATGGTGTGATTAGTTAGTAGATAAAGAAGGTATTAGATATTATTGAAATTAGATGTAAGCTTAAATAGTGTGATTAGTTTGTAGATAAAGTAGGTATAAGATATTATTGAAATTAGATTTAAGCTTAAATGGTGTGATTGGTTTGTAGATAAAGTAGGTATTAGATATTATTGAAATTAGATGTAAGCTTAAATGGTGTGATTGGCTTAAAGATAAAGTAGGTATTAGATATTATTGAAATTAGATGTAAGCTTAAATGTTGTGACTAGTAAATAGAAGTATTAATTATTTCGAAAACTTTCTATGCGGATGGAAAGGGATGGCTAATAGGGGTGGTGGAGGCCATTGAGCTTCCGAACCAAAGTGAGAGGGAGCTCAACGTAGGTTAGGTGTAAATGTAGTAAGAAATAAGTAAGTAGGTATAATAAGAAAGTAAAAGTATTATTGAATGATTAGTTTTAACTTAAAACATGTAGAATGAATTAAGTATAATTGAAAATAGATGTAAGTGGAAATGGTGTGATTAGTTAGTAGATAAAGAAGGTATTAGATATTATTGAAATTAGATGTAAGCTTAAATAGTGTGATTGGTTTGTAGATAAAGTATTTATTAGATATTATTGAAATTGGATGTCAGCTTAAATGGTGTGATTGGTTTGTAGATAAAGTAGGTATTAGATATTATTGAAATTAGATGTAAGCTTAAATGGTGTGATTGTTTGTAGATAAAGTAGGTATTAGATATTATTGAAATTATATGTAAGCTTAAATGGTGTGATTAGTTTGTAGATAAAGTAGGTATTAGATATTATTGAAATTAGATGTAAGCTTAAATGGTGTGATTGGTTTGTAGATAAACTAGGTATTAGATATTATTGAAATTAGATGTAAGCTTAAATGTTGTGACTAGTTAGTAGAAGTATTAATTATTTCGAAAACTTTCTATGCGGATGGAAAGGGATGGCTAATAGGGGTGGTGGAGGCCATTGAGCTTCCGAACCAAAGTGAGAGGGAGCTCAACGTAGGTTAGGTGTAAATGTAGTAGGAAATAAGTAAGTAGGTATAATAAGAAAGTAAAAATATTATTGAATGATTAGTTTTAACTTAAAACATGTAGAATGAATTAAGTATAATTGAAATTAGATGTAAGTGGAAATGGTGTGATTAGTTAGTAGATAAAGAAGGTATTAGTAGATAAAGATATTATTGAAATTAGATGTAAGCTTAAATAGTGTGATTGGTTAGTAGATAAAGTATTTATTAGATAGTATTGAAATTGGATGTCAGCTTAAATGGTGTGATTGGTTTGTAGATAAAGTAGGTATTAGATATTATTGAAATTAGATGTAAGCTTAAATGGTGTGATTAGTTTGTAGATAAACTAGGTATTAGATATTATGGAAATTAGATGTAAGCTTAAATGTTGTGACTAGTTAGTAGAAGTATTAATTATTTCGAAAACTTTCTATGCGGATGGAAAGGGATGGCTAATAGGGGTGGTGGAGGCCATTGAGCTTCCGAACCAAAGTGAGAGGGAGCTCAACGTAGGTTAGGTGTAAATGTAGTAGGAAATAAGTAAGTAGGTATAATAAGAAAGTAAAAGTATTATTGAATGATTAGTTTTAACTTAAAACATGTAGAATGAATTAAGTATAATTGAAATTAGATGTAAGTGGAAATGGTGTGATTAGTTAGTAGATAAAGAAGGTATTAGATATTATTGAAATTAGATGTAAGCTTAAATAGTGTGATTGGTTTGTAGATGAAGTAGGTATTAGATATTGTTGAAATTAGATGTAAGCTTAAATGGTGTGATTGGTTTGTAGATAAAGTAGGTATTAGATATTATTGAAATTAGATGTAAGCTTAAATGGTGTGATTAGTTTGTAGATAAAGTAGGTATTAGATATAATTGAAATTAGATGTAAGCTTAAATGGTGTGATTGTTTGTAGATAAAGTAGGTATTAGATATTGTTGAAATTGGATGTAAGCTTAAATGGTGTGATTGGTTTGTAGATAAAGTAGGTATTAGATATTATTGAAATTAGATGTAAGCTTAAATGGTGTGATTGGTTTGTAGATAAACTAGGTATTAGATATTATTGAAATTAGATGTAAGCTTAAATGTTGTGACTAGTAAATAGAAGTATTAATTATTTCGAAAACTTTCTATGCGGATGGAAAGGGATGGCTAATAGGGGTGGTGGAGGCCATTGAGCTTCCGAACCAAAGTGAGAGGGAGCTCAACGTAGGTTAGGTGTAAATGTAGTAAGAAATAAGTAAGTAGGTATAATAAGAAAGTAAAAGTATTATTGAATGATTAGTTTTAACTTAAAACATGTAGAATGAATTAAGTATAATTGAAAATAGATGTAAGTGGAAATGGTGTGATTAGTTAGTAGATAAAGAAGGTATTAGATATTATTGAAATTAGATGTAAGCTTAAATAGTGTGATTGGTTTGTAGATAAAGTATTTATTAGATATTATTGAAATTGGATGTCAGCTTAAATGGTGTGATTGGTTTGTAGATAAAGTAGGTATTAGATATTATTGAAATTAGATGTAAGCTTAAATGGTGTGATTGTTTGTAGATAAAGTAGGTATTAGATATTATTGAAATTATATGTAAGCTTAAATGGTGTGATTAGTTTGTAGATAAAGTAGGTATTAGATATTATTGAAATTAGATGTAAGCTTAAATGGTGTGATTGGTTTGTAGATAAACTAGGTATTAGATATTATTGAAATTAGATGTAAGCTTAAATGTTGTGACTAGTTAGTAGAAGTATTAATTATTTCGAAAACTTTCTATGCGGATGGAAAGGGATGGCTAATAGGGGTGGTGGAGGCCATTGAGCTTCCGAACCAAAGTGAGAGGGAGCTCAACGTAGGTTAGGTGTAAATGTAGTAGGAAATAAGTAAGTAGGTATAATAAGAAAGTAAAAATATTATTGAATGATTAGTTTTAACTTAAAACATGTAGAATGAATTAAGTATAATTGAAATTAGATGTAAGTGGAAATGGTGTGATTAGTTAGTAGATAAAGGAGGTATTAGTAGATAAAGATATTATTGAAATTAGATGTAAGCTTAAATAGTGTGATTGGTTAGTAGATAAAGTATTTATTAGATAGTATTGAAATTGGATGTCAGCTTAAATGGTGTGATTGGTTTGTAGATAAAGTAGGTATTAGATATTATTGAAATTAGATGTAAGCTTAAATGGTGTGATTAGTTTGTAGATAAACTAGGTATTAGATATTATGGAAATTAGATGTAAGCTTAAATGTTGTGACTAGTTAGTAGAAGTATTACTTATTCGAAAACTTTCTATGCGGATGGAAAGGGATGGCTAATAGGGGTGGTGGAGGCCATTGAGCTTCCGAACCAAAGTGAGAGGGAGCTCAACGTAGGTTAGGTGTAAATGTAGTAGGAAATAAGTAAGTAGGTATAATAAGAAAGTAAAAGTATTATTGAATGATTAGTTTTAACTTAAAACATGTAGAATGAATTAAGTATAATTGAAATTAGATGTAAGTGGAAATGGTGTGATTAGTTAGTAGATAAAGAAGGTATTAGATATTATTGAAATTAGATGTAAGCTTAAATAGTGTGATTGGTTTGTAGATGAAGTAGGTATTAGATATTGTTGAAATTAGATGTAAGCTTAAATGGTGTGATTGGTTTGTAGATAAAGTAGGTATTAGATATTATTGAAATTAGATGTAAGCTTAAATGGTGTGATTAGTTTGTAGATACAGTAGGTATTAGATATTATTGAAATTAGATGTAAGCTTAAATGGTGTGATTAGTTTGTAGATAAAGTAGGTATTAGATATAATTGAAATTAGATGTAAGCTTAAATGGTGTGATTGTTTGTAGATAAAGTAGGTATTAGATATTATTGAAATTATATGTAAGCTTAAATGGTGTGATTAGTTTGTAGATAAAGTAGGTATTAGATATTATTGAAATTAGATGTAAGCTTAAATGGTGTGATTGGTTTGTAGATAAACTAGGTATTAGATATTATTGAAATTAGATGTAAGCTTAAATGTTGTGACTAGTAAGTAGAAGTATTTATTATTTCGAAAACTTTCTATGCGGATGGAAAGGGATGGCTAATAGGGGTGGTGGAGGCCATTGAGCTTCCGAACCAAAGTGAGAGGGAGCTCAACGTAGGTTAGGTGTAAATGTAGTAAGAAATAAGTAAGTAGGTATAATAAGAAAGTAAAAGTATTATTGAATGATTAGTTTTAACTTAAAACATGTAGAATGAATTAAGTATAATTGAAATTAGATGTAAGTGGAAATGGTGTGATTAGTTAGTAGATAAAGAAGGTATTAGATATTATTGAAATTAGATGTAAGCTTAAATAGTGTGATTAGTTTGTAGATAAAGTAGGTATTAGATATTATTGAAATTAGATGTAAGCTTAAATGGTGTGATTGGTTTGTAGATAAAGTAGGTATTAGATATTATTGAAATTAGATGTAAGCTTAAATGGTGTGATTGGCTTAAAGATAAAGTAGGTATTAGATATTATTGAAATTAGATGTAAGCTTAAATGTTGTGACTAGTAAATAGAAGTATTAATTATTTCGAAAACTTTCTATGCGGATGGAAAGGGATGGCTAATAGGGGTGGTGGAGGCCATTGAGCTTCCGAACCAAAGTGAGAGGGAGCTCAACGTAGGTTAGGTGTAAATGTAGTAAGAAATAAGTAAGTAGGTATAATAAGAAAGTAAAAGTATTATTGAATGATTAGTTTTAACTTAAAACATGTAGAATGAATTAAGTATAATTGAAATTAGATGTAAGTGGAAATGGTGTGATTAGTTAGTAGATAAAGAAGGTATTAGATATTATTGAAATTAGATGTAAGCTTAAATAGTGTGATTGGTTTGTAGATAAAGTATTTATTAGATATTATTGAAATTGGATGTCAGCTTAAATGGTGTGATTGGTTTGTAGATAAAGTAGGTATTAGATATTATTGAAATTAGATGTAAGCTTAAATGGTGTGATTGTTTGTAGATAAAGTAGGTATTAGATATTATTGAAATTATATGTAAGCTTAAATGGTGTGATTAGTTTGTAGATAAAGTAGGTATTAGATATTATTGAAATTAGATGTAAGCTTAAATGGTGTGATTGGTTTGTAGATAAACTAGGTATTAGATATTATTGAAATTAGATGTAAGCTTAAATGTTGTGACTAGTTAGTAGAAGTATTAATTATTTCGAAAACTTTCTATGCGGATGGAAAGGGATGGCTAATAGGGGTGGTGGAGGCCATTGAGCTTCCGAACCAAAGTGAGAGGGAGCTCAACGTAGGTTAGGTGTAAATGTAGTAGGAAATAAGTAAGTAGGTATAATAAGAAAGTAAAAATATTATTGAATGATTAGTTTTAACTTAAAACATGTAGAATGAATTAAGTATAATTGAAATTAGATGTAAGTGGAAATGGTGTGATTAGTTAGTAGATAAAGAAGGTATTAGTAGATAAAGATATTATTGAAATTAGATGTAAGCTTAAATAGTGTGATTGGTTTGTAGATAAAGTATTTATTAGATAGTATTGAAATTGGATGTCAGCTTAAATGGTGTGATTGGTTTGTAGATAAAGTAGGTAATAGATATTATTGAAATTAGATGTAAGCTTAAATGGTGTGATTAGTTTGTAGATAAAGTAGGTATTAGATATTATTGAAATTAGATGTAAGCTTAAATGGTGTGATTGGTTTGTAAATAAACTAGGTATTAGATATTATTGAAATTTGATGTAAGCTTAAATGTTGTGACTAGTAAGTAGAAGTATTAATTATTTCGAAAACTTTCTATGCGGATGGAAAGGGATGGCTAATAGGGGTGGTGGAGGCCATTGAGCTTCCGAACCAAAGTAAGAGGGAGCTCAACGTAGGTTAGGTGTAAATGTAGATATTATTGAAATTAGATGTAAGCTTAAATAGTGTGATTGGTTTGTAGATAAACTAGGTATTAGATATTATTGAAATTAGATGTAAGCTTAAATGTTGTGACTAGTTAGTAGAAGTATTAATTATTTCGAAAACTTTCTATGCGGATGGAAAGGGATGGCTAATAGGGGTGGTGGAGGCCATTGAGCTTCCGAACCAAAGTGAGAGGGAGCTCAACGTAGGTTAGGTGTAAATGTAGTAGGAAATAAGTAAGTAGGTATAATAAGAAAGTAAAAGTATTATTGAATGATTAGTTTTAACTTAAAGCATGTAGAATGAATTAAGTATAATTGAAATTATATGTAAGTGGAAATGGTGTGATTAGTTAGTAGATAAAGAAGGTATTAGATATTATTGAAATTAGATGTAAGCTTAAATAGTGTGATTGGTTTGTAGATAAAGTAGGTATTAGATATTGTTGAAATTAGATGTAAGCTTAAATGGTGTGATTGGTTGGTAGATAAAGTAGGTATTAGATATTATTGAAATTAGATGTAAGCTTAAATGGTGTGATTAGTTTGTAGATACAGTAGGTATTAGATATTATTGAAATTAGATGTAAGCTTAAATGGTGTGATTAGTTTGTAGATAAAGTAGGTATTAGATATAATTGAAATTATATGTAAGCTTAAATGGTGTGATTGTTTGTAGATAAAGTAGGTATTCGATTTTATTGAAATTATATGTAAGCTTAAATGGTGTGATTAGTTTGTAGATAAAGTAGGTATTAGATATTATTGAAATTAGATGTAAGCTTAAATGGTGTGATTGGTTTGTAGATAAACTAGGTATTAGATATTATTGAAATTAGATGTAAGCTTAAATGTTGTGACTAGTAAGTAGAAGTATTTATTATTTCGAAAACTTTCTATGCGGATGGAAAGGGATGGCTAATAGGGGTGGTGGAGGCCATTGAGCTTCCGAACCAAAGTGAGAGGGAGCTCAACGTAGGTTAGGTGTAAATGTAGTAAGAAATAAGTAAGTAGGTATAATAAGAAAGTAAAAGTATTATTGAATGATTAGTTTTAACTTAAAACATGTACAATGAATTAAGTATAATTGAAATTAGATGTAAGTGGAAATGGTGTGATTAGTTAGTAGATAAAGAAGGTATTAGATATTATTGAAATTAGATGTAAGCTTAAATAGTGTGATTGGTTTGTAGATAAAGTATTTATTAGATAGTATTGAAATTGGATGTCAGCTTAAATGGTGTGATTGGTTTGTAGATAAAGTAGGTATTAGATATTATTGAAATTAGATGTAAGCTTAAATGGTGTGATTGTTTGTAGATAAAGTAGGTATTAGATATTATTGAAATTATATGTAAGCTTAAATGGTGTGATTGGTTTGTAGATAAAGTAGGTATTAGATATTATTGAAATTAGATGTAAGCTTAAATGGTGTGATTGGTTTGTAGATAAACTAGGTATTAGATATTATTGAAATTAGATGTAAGCTTAAATGTTGTGACTAGTTATTAGAAGTATTAATTATTTCGAAAACTTTCTATGCGGATGGAAAGGGATGGCTAATAGGGGTGGTGGAGGCCATTGAGCTTCCGAACCAAAGTGAGAGGGAGCTCAACGTAGGTTAGGTGTAAATGTAGTAGGAAATAAGTAAGTAGGTATAATAAGAAAGTAAAAGTATTATTGAATGATTAGTTTTAACTTAAAGCATGTAGAATGAATTAAGTATAATTGAAATTAGATGTAAGTGGAAATGGTGTGATTAGTTAGTAGATAAAGAAGGTATTAGATATTATTGAACTTAGATGTAAGCTTAAATAGTGTGATTGGTTTGTAGATAAAGTAGGTATTAGATATTGTTGAAATTAGATGTAAGCTTAAATGGTGTGATTGGTTTGTAGATAAAGTAGGTATTAGATATTATTGAAATTAGATGTAAGCTTAAATGGTGTGATTAGTTTGTAGATACAGTAGGTATTAGATATTATTGAAATTAGATGTAAGCTTAAATGGTGTGATTAGTTTGTAGATAAAGTAGGTATTAGATATAATTGAAATTAGATGTAAGCTTAAATGGTGTGATTGGCTTGTAGATAAAGTAGGTATTAGATATTATTGAAATTAGATGTAAGCTTAAATGTTGTGACTAGTAAGTAGAAGTATTAATTATTTCGAAAACTTTCTATTTGGATGGAAAGGGATGGCTAATAGGGGTGGTGGAGGCCATTGAGCTTCCGAACCAAAGTGAGAGGGAGCTCAACGTAGGTGAGGTGTAAATGTAGTAAGAAATAAGTAAGTAGGTATAATAAGAAAGTAAAAGTATTATTGAATGATTAGTTTTAACTTAAAACATGTAGAATGAATTAAGTATAATTGAAATTAGATGTAAGTGGAAATGTTGTGATTAGTTAGTAGATAAAGAAGGTATTAGATATTATTGAAATTAGATGTAAGCTTAAATAGTGTGATTGGTTTGTAGATAAAGTATTTATTAGATAGTATTGAAATTGGATGTCAGCTTAAATGGTGTGATTGGTTTGTAGATAAAGTAGGTATTAGATATTATTGAAATTAGATGTAAGCTTAAATGGTGTGATTGTTTGTAGATAAAGTAGGTATTAGATATTATTGAAATTATATGTAAGCTTAAATGGTGTGATTGGTTTGTAGATAAAGTAGGTATTAGATATTATTGAAATTAGATGTAAGCTTAAATGGTGTGATTGGTTTGTAGATAAACTAGGTATTAGATATTATTGAAATTAGATGTAAGCTTAAATGTTGTGACTAGTTATTAGAAGTATTAATTATTTCGAAAACTTTCTATGCGGATGGAAAGGGATGGCTAATAGGGGTGGTGGAGGCCATTGAGCTTCCGAACCAAAGTGAGAGGGAGCTCAACGTAGGTTAGGTGTAAATGTAGTAGGAAATAAGTAAGTAGGTATAATAAAAAAGTAAAAGTATTATTGAATGATTAGTTTTAACTTAAAACATGTAGAATGAATTAAGTATAATTGAAATTAGATGTAAGTGGAAATGGTGTGATTAGTTAGTAGATAAAGAAGGTATTAGATATTATTGAACTTAGATGTAAGCTTAAATAGTGTGATTGGTTTGGAGATAAAGTAGGTATTAGATATTGTTGAAATTGGATGTAAGCTTAAATGGTGTGATTGGTTTGTAGATAAAGTAGGTATTAGATATTATTGAAATTAGATGTAAGCTTAAATGGTGTGATTGGTTTGTAGATAAACTAGGTATTAGATATTATTGAAATTAGATGTAAGCTTAAATAGTGTGATTGGTTTGTAGATAAAGTAGGTATTAGATATTATTGAAATTATATGTAAGCTTAAATGGTGTGATTAGTTTGTAGATAAAGTAGGTATTAGATATTATTGAAATTAGATGTAAGCTTAAATGGTGTGATTGGTTTGTAGATAAACTAGGTAATAGATATTATTGAAATTAGATGTAAGCTTAAATGTTGTGACTAGTTAGTAGAAGTATTAATTATTTCGAAAACTTTCTATGCGGATGGAAAGGGATGGCTGATAGGGGTGGTGGAGGCCATTGAGCTTCCGAACCAAAGTGAGAGGGAGCTCAACGTAGGTTAGGTGTAAATGTAGTAGGAAATAAGTAAGTAGGTATAATAAGAAAGTAAAAATATTATTGAATGATTAGTTTTAACTTAAAACATGTAGAATGAATTAAGTATAATTGAAATTAGATGTAAGTGGAAATGGTGTGATTAGTTAGTAGATAAAGAAGGTATTAGATATTATTGAAATTAGATGTAAGCTTAAATAGTGTGATTGGTTTGTAGATAAAGTAGGTATTAGATATTGTTGAAATTAGATGTAAGCTTAAATGGTGTGATTGGTTTGTAGATAAAGTAGGTATTAGATATTATTGAAATTAGATGTAAGCTTAAATGGTGTGATTAGTTTGTAGATACAGTAGGTATTAGATATTATTGAAATTAGATGTAAGCTTAAATGGTGTGATTAGTTTGTAGATAAAGTAGGTATTAGATATAATTGAAATTAGATGTAAGCTTAAATGGTGTGATTGTTTGTAGATAAAGTAGGTATTAGATATTATTGAAATTATATGTAAGCTTAAATGGTGTGATTAGTTTGTAGATAAAGTAGGTATTAGATATTATTGAAATTAGATGTAAGCTTAAATGGTGTGATTGGTTTGTAGATAAACTAGGTATTAGATATTATTGAAATTAGATGTAAGCTTAAATGTTGTGACTAGTAAGTAGAAGTATTAATTATTTCGAAAACTTTCTATGCGGATGGAAAGGGATGGCTAATAGGGGTGGTGGAGGCCATTGAGCTTCCGAACCAAAGTGAGAGGGAGCTCAACGTAGGTTAGGTGTAAATGTAGTAAGAAATAAGTAAGTAGGTATAATAAGAAAGTAAAAGTATTATTGAATGATTAGTTTTAACTTAAAACATGTAGAATGAATTAAGTATAATTGAAATTAGATGTAAGTGGAAATGGTGTGATTAGTTAGTAGATAAAGAAGGTATTAGATATTATTGAAATTAGATGTAAGCTTAAATAGTGTGATTGGTTTGTAGATAAAGTATTTATTAGATATTATTGAAATTAGATGTAAGCTTAAATGGTGTGATTGGTTTGTAGATAAACTAGGTATTAGATATTATTGAAATTAGATGTAAGCTTAAATAGTGTGATTGGTTTGTAGATAAAGTAGGTATTAGATATTATTGAAATTATATGTAAGCTTAAATGGTGTGATTAGTTTGTAGATAAAGTAGGTATTAGATATTATTGAAATTAGATGTAAGCTTAAATGGTGTGATTGGTTTGTAGATAAACTAGGTATTAGATATTATTGAAATTAGATGTAAGCTTAAATGTTGTGACTAGTTAGTAGAAGTATTAATTAATTCGAAAACTTTCTATGCGGATGGAAAGGGATGGCTAATAGGGGTGGTGGAGGCCATTGAGCTTCCGAACCAAAGTGAGAGGGAGCTCAACGTAGGTTAGGTGTAAATGTAGTAGGAAATAAGTAAGTAGGTATAATAAGAAAGTAAAAATATTATTGAATGATTAGTTTTAACTTAAAACATGTAGAATGAATTAAGTATAATTGAAATTAGATGTAAGTGGAAATGGTGTGATTAGTTAGTAGATAAAGAAGGTATTAGATATTATTGAAATTAGATGTAAGCTTAAATAGTGTGATTAGTTTGTAGATAAAGTAGGTATTAGATATAATTGAAATTAGATGTAAGCTTAAATGGTGTGATTGTTTGTAGATAAAGTAGGTATTAGATATTATTGAAATTATATGTAAGCTTAAATGGTGTGATTAGTTTGTAGATAAAGTAGGTATTAGATATTATTGAAATTAGATGTAAGCTTAAATGGTGTGATTGGTTTTTAGATAAACTAGGTATTAGATATTATTGAAATTAGATGTAAGCTTAAATGTTGTGACTAGTAAGTAGAAGTATTTATTATTTCGAAAACTTTCTATGCGGATGGAAAGGGATGGCTAATAGGGGTGGTGGAGGCCATTGAGCTTCCGAACCAAAGTGAGAGGGAGCTCAACGTAGGTTAGGTGTAAATGTAGTAAGAAATAAGTAAGTAGGTATAATAAGAAAGTAAAAGTATTATTGAATGATTAGTTTTAACTTAAAACATGTAGAATGAATTAAATATAATTGAAATTAGATGTAAGTGGAAATGGTGTGATTAGTTAGTAGATAAAGAAGGTATTAGATATTATTGAAATTAGATGTAAGCTTAAATAGTGTGATTAGTTTGTAGATAAAGTAGGTATTAGATATTATTGAAATTAGATTTAAGCTTAAATGGTGTGATTGGTTTGTAGATAAAGTAGGTATTAGATATTATTGAAATTAGATGTAAGCTTAAATGGTGTGATTGGCTTAAAGATAAAGTAGGTATTAGATATTATTGAAATTAGATGTAAGCTTAAATGTTGTGACTAGTAAATAGAAGTATTAATTATTTCGAAAACTTTCTATGCGGATGGAAAGGGATGGCTAATAGGGGTGGTGGAGGCCATTGAGCTTCCGAACCAAAGTGAGAGGGAGCTCAACGTAGGTTAGGTGTAAATGTAGTAAGAAATAAGTAAGTAGGTATAATAAGAAAGTAAAAGTATTATTGAATGATTAGTTTTAACTTAAAACATGTAGAATGAATTAAGTATAATTGAAAATAGATGTAAGTGGAAATGGTGTGATTAGTTAGTAGATAAAGAAGGTATTAGATATTATTGAAATTAGATGTAAGCTTAAATAGTGTGATTGGTTTGTAGATAAAGTATTTATTAGATATTATTGAAATTGGATGTCAGCTTAAATGGTGTGATTGGTTTGTAGATAAAGTAGGTATTAGATATTATTGAAATTAGATGTAAGCTTATATGGTGTGATTGTTTGTAGATAAAGTAGGTATTAGATATTATTGAAATTATATGTAAGCTTAAATGGTGTGATTAGTTTGTAGATAAAGTAGGTATTAGATATTATTGAAATTAGATGTAAGCTTAAATGGTGTGATTGGTTTGTAGATAAACTAGGTATTAGATATTATTGAAATTAGATGTAAGCTTAAATGTTGTGACTAGTTAGTAGAAGTATTAATTATTTCGAAAACTTTCTATGCGGATGGAAAGGGATGGCTAATAGGGGTGGTGGAGGCCATTGAGCTTCCGAACCAAAGTGAGAGGGAGCTCAACGTAGGTTAGGTGTAAATGTAGTAGGAAATAAGTAAGTAGGTATAATAAGAAAGTAAAAATATTATTGAATGATTAGTTTTAACTTAAAACATGTAGAATGAATTAAGTATAATTGAAATTAGATGTAAGTGGAAATGGTGTGATTAGTTAGTAGATAAAGAAGGTATTAGTAGATAAAGATATTATTGAAATTAGATGTAAGCTTAAATAGTGTGATTGGTTAGTAGATAAAGTATTTATTAGATAGTATTGAAATTGGATGTCAGCTTAAATGGTGTGATTGGTTTGTAGATAAAGTAGGTATTAGATATTATTGAAATTAGATGTAAGCTTAAATGGTGTGATTAGTTTGTAGATAAACTAGGTATTAGATATTATGGAAATTAGATGTAAGCTTAAATGTTGTGACTAGTTAGTAGAAGTATTAATTATTTCGAAAACTTTCTATGCGGATGTAAAGGGATGGCTAATAGGGGTGGTGGAGGCCATTGAGCTTCCGAACCAAAGTGAGAGGGAGCTCAACGTAGGTTAGGTGTAAATGTAGTAGGAAATAAGTAAGTAGGTATAATAAGAAAGTAAAAGTATTATTGAATGATTAGTTTTAACTTAAAACATGTAGAATGAATTAAGTATAATTGAAATTAGATGTAAGTGGAAATGGTGTGATTAGTTAGTAGATAAAGAAGGTATTAGATATTATTGAAATTAGATGTAAGCTTAAATAGTGTGATTGGTTTGTAGATGAAGTAGGTATTAGATATTGTTGAAATTAGATGTAAGCTTAAATGGTGTGATTGGTTTGTAGATAAAGTAGGTATTAGATATTATTGAAATTAGATGTAAGCTTAAATGGTGTGATTAGTTTGTAGATAAAGTAGGTATTAGATATAATTGAAATTAGATGTAAGCTTAAATGGTGTGATTGTTTGTAGATAAAGTAGGTATTAGATATTGTTGAAATTGGATGTAAGCTTAAATGGTGTGATTGGTTTGTAGATAAAGTAGGTATTAGATATTATTGAAATTAGATGTAAGCTTAAATGGTGTGATTGGTTTGTAGATAAACTAGGTATTAGATATTATTGAAATTAGATGTAAGCTTAAATGTTGTGACTAGTAAATAGAAGTATTAATTATTTCGAAAACTTTCTATGCGGATGGAAAGGGATGGCTAATAGGGGTGGTGGAGGCCATTGAGCTTCCGAACCAAAGTGAGAGGGAGCTCAACGTAGGTTAGGTGTAAATGTAGTAAGAAATAAGTAAGTAGGTATAATAAGAAAGTAAAAGTATTATTGAATGATTAGTTTTAACTTAAAACATGTAGAATGAATTAAGTATAATTGAAAATAGATGTAAGTGGACATGGTGTGATTAGTTAGTAGATAAAGAAGGTATTAGATATTATTGAAATTAGATGTAAGCTTAAATAGTGTGATTGGTTTGTAGATAAAGTATTTATTAGATATTATTGAAATTGGATGTCAGCTTAAATGGTGTGATTGGTTTGTAGATAAAGTAGGTATTAGATATTATTGAAATTAGATGTAAGCTTAAATGGTGTGATTGTTTGTAGATAAAGTAGGTATTAGATATTATTGAAATTATATGTAAGCTTAAATGGTGTGATTAGTTTGTAGATAAAGTAGGTATTAGATATTATTGAAATTAGATGTAAGCTTAAATGGTGTGATTGGTTTGTAGATAAACTAGGTATTAGATATTATTGAAATTAGATGTAAGCTTAAATGTTGTGACTAGTTAGTAGAAGTATTAATTATTTCGAAAACTTTCTATGCGGATGGAAAGGGATGGCTAATAGGGGTGGTGGAGGCCATTGAGCTTCCGAACCAAAGTGAGAGGGAGCTCAACGTAGGTTAGGTGTAAATGTAGTAGGAAATAAGTAAGTAGGTATAATAAGAAAGTAAAAATATTATTGAATGATTAGTTTTAACTTAAAACATGTAGAATGAATTAAGTATAATTGAAATTAGATGTAAGTGGAAATGGTGTGATTAGTTAGTAGATAAAGAAGGTATTAGTAGATAAAGATATTATTGAAATTAGATGTAAGCTTAAATAGTGTGATTGGTTAGTAGATAAAGTATTTATTAGATAGTATTGAAATTGGATGTCAGCTTAAATGGTGTGATTGGTTTGTAGATAAAGTAGGTATTAGATATTATTGAAATTAGATGTAAGCTTAAATGGTGTGATTAGTTTGTAGATAAACTAGGTATTAGATATTATGGAAATTAGATGTAAGCTTAAATGTTGTGACTAGTTAGTAGAAGTATTACTTATTCGAAAACTTTCTATGCGGATGGAAAGGGATGGCTAATAGGGGTGGTGGAGGCCATTGAGCTTCCGAACCAAAGTGAGAGGGAGCTCAACGTAGGTTAGGTGTAAATGTAGTAGGAAATAAGTAAGTAGGTATAATAAGAAAGTAAAAGTATTATTGAATGATTAGTTTTAACTTAAAACATGTAGAATGAATTAAGTATAATTGAAATTAGATGTAAGTGGAAATGGTGTGATTAGTTAGTAGATAAAGAAGGTATTAGATATTATTGAAATTAGATGTAAGCTTAAATAGTATGATTGGTTTGTAGATGAAGTAGGTATTAGATATTGTTGAAATTAGATGTAAGCTTAAATGGTGTGATTGGTTTGTAGATAAAGTAGGTATTAGATATTATTGAAATTAGATGTAAGCTTAAATGGTGTGATTAGTTTGTAGATACAGTAGGTATTAGATATTATTGAAATTAGATGTAAGCTTAAATGGTGTGATTGGTTTGTAGATAAACTAGGTATTAGATATTATTGAAATTAGATGTAAGCTTAAATGTTGTGACTAGTAAGTAGAAGTATTTATTATTTCGAAAACTTTCTATGCGGATGGAAAGGGATGGCTAATAGGGGTGGTGGAGGCCATTGAGCTTCCGAACCAAAGTGAGAGGGAGCTCAACGTAGGTTAGGTGTAAATGTAGTAAGAAATAAGTAAGTAGGTATAATAAGAAAGTAAAAGTATTATTGAATGATTAGTTTTAACTTAAAACATGTAGAATGAATTAAGTATAATTGAAATTAGATGTAAGTGGAAATGGTGTGATTAGTTAGTAGATAAAGAAGGTATTAGATATTATTGAAATTAGATGTAAGCTTAAATAGTGTGATTAGTTTGTAGATAAAGTAGGTATTAGATATTATTGAAATTAGATGTAAGCTTAAATGGTGTGATTGGTTTGTAGATAAAGTAGGTATTAGATATTATTGAAATTAGATGTAAGCTTAAATGGTGTGATTGGCTTAAAGATAAAGTAGGTATTAGATATTATTGAAATTAGATGTAAGCTTAAATGTTGTGACTAGTAAATAGAAGTATTAATTATTTCGAAAACTTTCTATGCGGATGGAAAGGGATGGCTAATAGGGGTGGTGGAGGCCATTGAGCTTCCGAACCAAAGTGAGAGGGAGCTCAACGTAGGTTAGGTGTAAATGTAGTAAGAAATAAGTAAGTAGGTATAATAAGAAAGTAAAAGTATTATTGAATGATTAGTTTTAACTTAAAACATGTAGAATGAATTAAGTATAATTGAAATTAGATGTAAGTGGAAATGGTGTGATTAGTTAGTAGATAAAGAAGGTATTAGTAGATAAAGATATTATTGAAATTAGATGTAAGCTTAAATAGTGTGATTGGTTTGTAGATAAAGTATTTATTAGATAGTATTGAAATTGGATGTCAGCTTAAATGGTGTGATTGGTTTGTAGATAAAGTAGGTAATAGATATTATTGAAATTAGATGTAAGCTTAAATGGTGTGATTAGTTTGTAGATAAAGTAGGTATTAGATATTATTGAAATTAGATGTAAGCTTAAATGGTGTGATTGGTTTGTAAATAAACTAGGTATTAGATATTATTGAAATTTGATGTAAGCTTAAATGTTGTGACTAGTAAGTAGAAGTATTAATTATTTCGAAAACTTTCTATGCGGATGGAAAGGGATGGCTAATAGGGGTGGTGGAGGCCATTGAGCTTCCGAACCAAAGTAAGAGGGAGCTCAACGTAGGTTAGGTGTAAATGTAGATATTATTGAAATTAGATGTAAGCTTAAATGGTGTGATTGGTTTGTAGATAAACTAGGTATTAGATATTATTGAAATTAGATGTAAGCTTAAATGTTGTGACTAGTTAGTAGAAGTATTAATTATTTCGAAAACTTTCTATGCGGATGGAAAGGGATGGCTAATAGGGGTGGTGGAGGCCATTGAGCTTCCGAACCAAAGTGAGAGGGAGCTCAACGTAGGTTAGGTGTAAATGTAGTAGGAAATAAGTAAGTAGGTATAATAAGAAAGTAAAAGTATTATTGAATGATTAGTTTTAACTTAAAGCATGTAGAATGAATTAAGTATAATTGAAATTATATGTAAGTGGAAATGGTGTGATTAGTTAGTAGATAAAGAAGGTATTAGATATTATTGAAATTAGATGTAAGCTTAAATAGTGTGATTGGTTTGTAGATAAAGTAGGTATTAGATATTGTTGAAATTAGATGTAAGCTTAAATGGTGTGATTGGTTGGTAGATAAAGTAGGTATTAGATATTATTGAAATTAGATGTAAGCTTAAATGGTGTGATTAGTTTGTAGATACAGTAGGTATTAGATATTATTGAAATTAGATGTAAGCTTAAATGGTGTGATTAGTTTGTAGATAAAGTAGGTATTAGATATAATTGAAATTATATGTAAGCTTAAATGGTGTGATTGTTTGTAGATAAAGTAGGTATTCGATTTTATTGAAATTATATGTAAGCTTAAATGGTGTGATTAGTTTGTAGATAAAGTAGGTATTAGATATTATTGAAATTAGATGTAAGCTTAAATGGTGTGATTAGTTTGTAGATAAACTAGGTATTAGATATTATTGAAATTAGATGTAAGCTTAAATGTTGTGACTAGTAAGTAGAAGTATTAATTATTTCGAAAACTTTCTATGCGGATGGAAAGGGATGGCTAATAGGGGTGGTGGAGGCCATTGAGCTTCCGAACCAAAGTGAGAGGGAGCTCAACGTAGGTTAGGTGTAAATGTAGTAAGAAATAAGTAAGTAGGTATAATAAGAAAGTAAAAGTATTATTGAATGATTAGTTTTAACTTAAAACATGTAGAATGAATTAAGTATAATTGAAATTAGATGTAAGTGGAAATGGTGTGATTAGTTAGTAGATAAAGAAGGTATTAGATATTATTGAAATTAGATGTAAGCTTAAATAGTGTGATTGGTTTGTAGATAAAGTATTTATTAGATATTATTGAAATTGGATGTCAGCTTAAATGGTGTGATTGGTTTGTAGATAAAGTAGGTATTAGATATTATTGAAATTAGATGTAAGCTTAAATGGTGTGATTGTTTGTAGATAAAGTAGGTATTAGATATTATTGAAATTATATGTAAGCTTAAATGGTGTGATTAGTTTGTAGATAAAGTAGGTATTAGATATTATTGAAATTAGATGTAAGCTTAAATGGTGTGATTGGTTTGTAGATAAACTAGGTATTAGATATTATTGAAATTAGATGTAAGCTTAAATGTTGTGACTAGTTAGTAGAAGTATTAATTATTTCGAAAACTTTCTATGCGGATGGAAAGGGATGGCTAATAGGGGTGGTGGAGGCCATTGAGCTTCCGAACCAAAGTGAGAGGGAGCTCAACGTAGGTTAGGTGTAAATGTAGTAGGAAATAAGTAAGTAGGTATAATAAGAAAGTAAAAATATTATTGAATGATTAGTTTTAACTTAAAACATGTAGAATGAATTAAGTATAATTGAAATTAGATGTAAGTGGAAATGGTGTGATTAGTTAGTAGATAAAGAAGGTATTAGTAGATAAAGATATTATTGAAATTAGATGTAAGCTTAAATAGTGTGATTGGTTTGTAGATAAAGTATTTATTAGATAGTATTGAAATTGGATGTCAGCTTAAATGGTGTGATTGGTTTGTAGATAAAGTAGGTATTAGATATTATTGAAATTAGATGTAAGCTTAAATGGTGTGATTGTTTGTAGATAAAGTAGGTATTAGATATTATTGAAATTATATGTAAGCTTAAATGGTGTGATTGGTTTGTAGATAAAGTAGGTATTTGATATTATTGAAATTAGATGTAAGCTTAAATGGTGTGATTGGTTTGTAGATAAATAAGTATTAGATATTATTGAAATTAGATGTAAGCTTAAATGTTGTGACTAGTTATTAGAAGTATTAATTATTTCGAAAACTTTCTATGCGGATGGAAAGGGATGGCTAATAGGGGTGGTGGAGGCCATTGAGCTTCCGAACCAAAGTGAGAGGGAGCTCAACGTAGGTTAGGTGTAAATGTAGTAGGAAATAAGTAAGTAGGTATAATAAAAAAGTAAAAGTATTATTGAATGATTAGTTTTAACTTAAAACATGTAGAATGAATTAAGTATAATTGAAATTAGATGTAAGTGGAAATGGTGTGATTAGTTAGTAGATAAAGAAGGTATTAGATATTATTGAACTTAGATGTAAGCTTAAATAGTGTGATTGGTTTGGAGATAAAGTAGGTATTAGATATTGTTGAAATTGGATGTAAGCTTAAATGGTGTGATTGGTTTGTAGATAAAGTAGGTATTAGATATTATTGAAATTAGATGTAAGCTTAAATGGTGTGATTGGTTTGTAGATAAACTAGGTATTAGATATTATTGAAATTTGATGTAAGCTTAAATAGTGTGATTGGTTTGTAGATAAAGTAGGTATTAGATATTATTGAAATTATATGTAAGCTTAAATGGTGTGATTAGTTTGTAGATAAAGTAGGTATTAGATATTATTGAAATTAGATGTAAGCTTAAATGGTGTGATTGGTTTGTAGATAAACTAGGTATTAGATATTATTGAAATTAGATGTAAGCTTAAATGTTGTGACTAGTTAGTAGAAGTATTAATTATTTCGAAAACTTTCTATGCGGATGGAAAGGGATGGCTAATAGGGGTGGTGGAGGCCATTGAGCTTCCGAACCAAAGTGAGAGGGAGCTCAACGTAGGTTAGGTGTAAATGTAGTAGGAAATAAGTAAGTAGGTATAATAAGAAAGTAAAAATATTATTGAATGATTAGTTTTAACTTAAAACATGTAGAATGAATTAAGTATAATTGAAATTAGATGTAAGTGGAAATGGTGTGATTAGTTAGTAGATAAAGAAGGTATTAGATATTATTGAAATTAGATGTAAGCTTAAATAGTGTGATTGGTTTGTAGATAAAGTAGGTATTAGATATTGTTGAAATTAGATGTAAGCTTAAATGGTGTGATTGGTTTGTAGATAAAGTAGGTATTAGATATTATTGAAATTAGATGTAAGCTTAAATGGTGTGATTAGTTTGTAGATACAGTAGGTATTAGATATTATTGAAATTAGATGTAAGCTTAAATGGTGTGATTAGTTTGTAGATAAAGTAGGTATTAGATATAATTGAAATTAGATGTAAGCTTAAATGGTGTGATTGTTTGTAGATAAAGTAGGTATTAGATATTATTGAAATTATATGTAAGCTTAAATGGTGTGATTAGTTTGTAGATAAAGTAGGTATTAGATATTATTGAAATTAGATGTAAGCTTAAATGGTGTGATTGGTTTGTAGATAAACTAGGTATTAGATATTATTGAAATTAGATGTAAGCTTAAATGTTGTGACTAGTAAGTAGAAGTATTTATTATTTCGAAAACTTCCTATGCGGATGGAAAGGGATGGCTAATAGGGGTGGTGGAGGCCATTGAGCTTCCGAACCAAAGTGAGAGGGAGCTCAACGTAGGTTAGGTGTAAATGTAGTAAGAAATAAGTAAGTAGGTATAATAAGAAAGTAAAAGTATTATTGAATGATTAGTTTTAACTTAAAACATGTAGAATGAATTAAGTATAATTGAAATTAGATGTAAGTGGAAATGGTGTGATTAGTTAGTAGATAAAGAAGGTATTAGATATTATTGAAATTAGATGTAAGCTTAAATAGTGTGATTAGTTTGTAGATAAAGTAGGTATTAGATATTATTGAAATTAGATGTAAGCTTAAATGGTGTGATTGGTTTGTAGATAAAGTAGGTATTAGATATTATTGAAATTAGATGTAAGCTTAAATGGTGTGATTGGCTTAAAGATAAAGTAGGTATTAGATATTATTGAAATTAGATGTAAGCTTAAATGTTGTGACTAGTAAATAGAAGTATTAATTATTTCGAAAACTTTCTATGCGGATGGAAAGGGATGGCTAATAGGGGTGGTGGAGGCCATTGAGCTTCCGAACCAAAGTGAGAGGGAGCTCAACGTAGGTTAGGTGTAAATGTAGTAAGAAATAAGTAAGTAGGTATAATAAGAAAGTAAAAGTATTATTGAATGATTAGTTTTAACTTAAAACATGTAGAATGAATTAAGTATAATTGAAATTAGATGTAAGTGGAAATGGTGTGATTAGTTAGTAGATAAAGAAGGTATTAGATATTATTGAAATTAGATGTAAGCTTAAATAGTGTGATTGGTTTGTAGATAAAGTATTTATTAGATATTATTGAAATTGGATGTCAGCTTAAATGGTGTGATTGGTTTGTAGATAAAGTAGGTATTAGATATTATTGAAATTAGATGTAAGCTTAAATGGTGTGATTGTTTGTAGATAAAGTAGGTATTAGATATTATTGAAATTATATGTAAGCTTAAATGGTGTGATTAGTTTGTAGATAAAGTAGGTATTAGATATTATTGAAATTAGATGTAAGCTTAAATGGTATGATTGGTTTGTAGATAAACTAGGTATTAGATATTATTGAAATTAGATGTAAGCTTAAATGTTGTGACTAGTTAGTAGAAGTATTAATTATTTCGAAAACTTTCTATGCGGATGGAAAGGGATGGCTAATAGGGGTGGTGGAGGCCATTGAGCTTCCGAACCAAAGTGAGAGGGAGCTCAACGTAGGTTAGGTGTAAATGTAGTAGGAAATAAGTAAGTAGGTATAATAAGAAAGTAAAAATATTATTGAATGATTAGTTTTAACTTAAAACATGTAGAATGAATTAAGTATAATTGAAATTAGATGTAAGTGGAAATGGTGTGATTAGTTAGTAGATAAAGAAGGTATTAGTAGATAAAGATATTATTGAAATTAGATGTAAGCTTAAATAGTGTGATTGGTTTGTAGATAAAGTATTTATTAGATAGTATTGAAATTGGATGTCAGCTTAAATGGTGTGATTGGTTTGTAGATAAAGTAGGTATTAGATATTATTGAAATTAGATGTAAGCTTAAATGGTGTGATTGTTTGTAGATAAAGTAGGTATTAGATATTATTGAAATTATATGTAAGCTTAAATGGTGTGATTGGTTTGTAGATAAAGTAGGTATTTGATATTATTGAAATTAGATGTAAACTTAAATGGTGTGATTGGTTTGTAGATAAATTAGGTATTAGATATTATTGAAATTAGATGTAAGCTTAAATGTTGTGACTAGTTATTAGAAGTATTAATTATTTCGAAAACTTTCTATGCGGATGGAAAGGGATGGCTAATAGGGGTGGTGGAGGCCATTGAGCTTCCGAACCAAAGTGAGAGGGAGCTCAACGTAGGTTAGGTGTAAATGTAGTAGGAAATAAGTAAGTAGGTATAATAAAAAAGTAAAAGTATTATTGAATGATTAGTTTTAACTTAAAACATGTAGAATGAATTAAGTATAATTGAAATTAGATGTATGTGGAAATGGTGTGATTAGTTAGTAGATAAAGAAGGTATTAGATATTATTGAAATTAGATGTAAGCTTAAATAGTGTGATTGGTTTGTAGATAAAGTAGGTATTAGATATTGTTGAAATTAGATGTAAGCTTAAATGGTGTGATTGGTTTGTAGATAAAGTAGGTATTAGATATTATTGAAATTAGATGTAAGCTTAAATGGTGTGATTGGTTTGTAGATAAACTAGGTATTAGATATTATTGAAATTAGATGTAAGCTTAAATGGTGTGATTAGTTTGTAGATAAAGTAGGTATTAGATATAATTGAAATTAGATGTAAGCTTAAATGGTGTGATTGTTTGTAGATAAAGTAGGTATTAGATATTATTGAAATTATATGTAAGCTTAAATGGTGTGATTAGTTTGTAGATAAAGTAGGTATTAGATATTATTGAAATTAGATGTAAGCTTAAATGGTGTGATTGGTTTGTAGATAAACTAGGTATTAGATATTATTGAAATTAGATGAAAGCTTAAATATTGTGACTAGTTATTAGAAGTATTAATTATTTCGAAAACTTTCTATGCGGATGGAAAGGGATGGCTAATAGGGGTGGTGGAGGCCATTGAGCTTCCGAACCAAAGTGAGAGGGAGCTCAACGTAGGTTAGGTGTAAATGTAGTAGGAAATAAGTAAGTAGGTATAATAAGAAAGTAAAAGTATTATTGAATGATTAGTTTTAACTTAAAGCATGTAGAATGAATTAAGTATAATTGAAATTAGATGTAAGTGGAAATGGTGTGATTAGTTAGTAGATAAAGAAGGTATTAGATATTATTGAAATTAGATGTAAGCTTAAATAGTGTGATTGGTTTGTAGATAAAGTAGGTATTAGATATTGTTGAAATTAGATGTAAGCTTAAATGGTGTGATTGGTTGGTAGATAAAGTAGGTATTAGATATTATTGAAATTAGATGTAAGCTTAAATGGTGTGATTAGTTTGTAGATACAGTAGGTATTAGATATTATTGAAATTAGATGTAAGCTTAAATGGTGTGATTAGTTTGTAGATAAAGTAGGTATTAGATATAATTGAAATTAGATGTAAGCTTAAATGGTGTGATTGTTTGTAGATAAAGTAGGTATTCGATTTTATTGAAATTATATGTAAGCTTAAATGGTGTGATTAGTTTGTAGATAAAGTAGGTATTAGATATTATTGAAATTAGATGTAAGCTTAAATGGTGTGATTGGTTTGTAGATAAACTAGGTATTAGATATTATTGAAATTAGATGTAAGCTTAAATGTTGTGACTAGTAAGTAGAAGTATTTATTATTTCGAAAACTTTCTATGCGGATGGAAAGGGATGGCTAATAGGGGTGGTGGAGGCCATTGAGCTTCCGAACCAAAGTGAGAGGGAGCTCAACGTAGGTTAGGTGTAAATGTAGTAAGAAATAAGTAAGTAGGTATAATAAGAAAGTAAAAGTATTATTGAATGATTAGTTTTAAATTTAAAACATGTAGAATGAATTAAGTATAATTGAAATTAGATGTAAGTGGAAATGGTGTGATTAGTTAGTAGATAAAGAAGGTATTAGATATTATTGAAATTAGATGTAAGCTTAAATAGTGTGATTAGTTTGTAGATAAAGTTGGTATTAGATATTATTGAAATTAGATGTAAGCTTAAATGGTGTGATTGGTTTGTAGATAAAGTAGGTATTAGATATTATTGAAATTAGATGTAAGCTTAAATGGTGTGATTGGCTTAAAGATAAAGTAGGTATTAGATATTATTGAAATTAGATGTAAGCTTAAATGTTGTGACTAGTAAATAGAAGTATTAATTATTTCGAAAACTTTCTATGCGGATGGAAAGGGATGGCTAATAGGGGTGGTGGAGGCCATTGAGCTTCCGAACCAAAGTGAGAGGGAGCTCAACGTAGGTTAGGTGTAAATGTAGTAAGAAATAAGTAAGTAGGTATAATAAGAAAGTAAAAGTATTATTGAATGATTAGTTTTAACTTAAAACATGTAGAATGAATTAAGTATAATTGAAATTAGATGTAAGTGGAAATGGTGTGATTAGTTAGTAGATAAAGAAGGTATTAGATATTATTAAAATTAGATGTAAGCTTAAATAGTGTGATTGGTTTGTAGATAAAGTATTTATTAGATATTATTGAAATTGGATGTCAGCTTAAATGGTGTGATTGGTTTGTAGATAAAGTAGGTATTAGATATTATTGAAATTAGATGTAAGCTTAAATGGTGTGATTGTTTGTAGATAAAGTAGGTATTAGATATTATTGAAATTATATGTAAGCTTAAATGGTGTGATTAGTTTGTAGATAAAGTAGGTATTAGATATTATTGAAATTAGATGTAAGCTTAAATGTTGTGACTAGTTAGTAGAAGTATTAATTATTTCGAAAACTTTCTATGCGGATGGAAAGGGATGGCTAATAGGGGTGGTGGAGGCCATTGAGCTTCCGAACCAAAGTGAGAGGGAGCTCAACGTAGGTTAGGTGTAAATGTAGTAGGAAATAAGTAAGTAGGTATAATAAGAAAGTAAAAATATTATTGAATGATTAGTTTTAACTTAAAACATGTAGAATGAATTAAGTATAATTGAAATTAGATGTAAGTGGAAATGGTGTGATTAGTTAGTAGATAAAGAAGGTATTAGTAGATAAAGATATTATTGAAATTAGATGTAAGCTTAAATAGTGTGATTGGTTTGTAGATAAAGTATTTATTAGATAGTATTGAAATTGGATGTCAGCTTAAATGGTGTGATTGGTTTGTAGATAAAGTAGGTATTAGATATTATTGAAATTAGATGTAAGCTTAAATGGTGTGATTAGTTTGTAGATAAACTAGGTATTAGATATTATTGAAATTAGATGTAAGCTTAAATGTTGTGACTAGTTAGTAGAAGTATTAATTATTTCGAAAACTTTCTATGCGGATGGAAAGGGATGGCTAATAGGGGTGGTGGAGGCCATTGAGCTTCCGAACCAAAGTGAGAGGGAGCTCAACGTAGGTTAGGTGTAAATGTAGTAGGAAATAAGTAAGTAGGTATAATAAGAAAGTAAAAATATTATTGAATGATTAGTTTTAACTTAAAACATGTAGAATGAATTAAGTATAATTGAAATTAGATGTTAGTGGAAATGGTGTGATTAGTTAGTAGATAAAGAAGGTATTAGATATTATTGAAATTAGATGTAAGCTTAAATAGTGTGATTGGTTTGTAGATAAAGTAGGTATTAGATATTGTTGAAATTAGATGTAAGCTTAAATGGTGTGATTGGTTTGTAGATAAAGTAGGTATTAGATATTATTGAAATTAGATGTAAGCTTAAATGGTGTGATTAGTTTGTAGATACAGTAGGTATTAGATATTATTGAAATTAGATGTAAGCTTAAATGGTGTGATTAGTTTGTAGATAAAGTAGGTATTAGATATAATTGAAATTAGATGTAAGCTTAAATGGTGTGATTGTTTGTAGATAAAGTAGGTATTAGATATTATTGAAATTATATGTAAGCTTAAATGGTGTGATTAGTTTGTAGATAAAGTAGGTATTAGATATTATTGAAATTAGATGTAAGCTTAAATGGTGTGATTGGTTTGTAGATAAACTAGGTATTAGATATTATTGAAATTAGATGTAAGCTTAAATGTTGTGACTAGTAAGTAGAAGTATTTATTATTTCGAAAACTTTCTATGCGGATGGAAAGGGATGGCTAATAGGGGTGGTGGAGGCCATTGAGCTTCCGAACCAAAGTGAGAGGGAGCTCAACGTAGGTTAGGTGTAAATGTAGTAAGAAATAAGTAAGTAGGTATAATAAGAAAGTAAAAGTATTATTGAATGATTAGTTTTAACTTAAAACATGTAGAATGAATTAAGTATAATTGAAATTAGATGTAAGTGGAAATGGTGTGATTAGTTAGTAGATAAAGAAGGTATTAGATATTATTGAAATTAGATGTAAGCTTAAATAGTGTGATTAGTTTGTAGATAAAGTAGGTATTAGATATTATTGAAATTAGATGTAAGCTTAAATGGTGTGATTGGTTTGTAGATAAAGTAGGTATTAGATATTATTGAAATTAGATGTAAGCTTAAATGGTGTGATTGGCTTAAAGATAAAGTAGGTATTAGATATTATTGAAATTAGATGTAAGCTTAAATGTTGTGACTAGTAAATAGAAGTATTAATTATTTCGAAAACTTTCTATGCGGATGGAAAGGGATGGCTAATAGGGGTGGTGGAGGCCATTGAGCTTCCGAACCAAAGTGAGAGGGAGCTCAACGTAGGTTAGGTGTAAATGTAGTAAGAAATAAGTAAGTAGGTATAATAAGAAAGTAAAAGTATTATTGAATGATTAGTTTTAACTTAAAACATGTAGAATGAATTAAGTATAATTGAAATTAGATGTAAGTGGAAATGGTGTGATTAGTTAGTAGATAAAGAAGGTATTAGATATTATTGAAATTAGATGTATGCTTAAATAGTGTGATTGGTTTGTAGATAAAGTATTTATTAGATATTATTGAAATTGGATGTCAGCTTAAATGGTGTGATTGGTTTGTAGATAAAGTAGGTATTAGATATTATTGAAATTAGATGTAAGCTTAAATGGTGTGATTGTTTGTAGATAAAGTAGGTATTAGATATTATTGAAATTATATGTAAGCTTAAATGGTGTGATTAGTTTGTAGATAAAGTAGGTATTAGATATTATTGAAATTAGATGTAAGCTTAAATGGTGTGATTGGTTTGTAGATAAACTAGGTATTAGATATTATTGAAATTAGATGTAAGCTTAAATGTTGTGACTAGTTAGTAGAAGTATTAATTATTTCGAAAACTTTCTATGCGGATGGAAAGGGATGGCTAATAGGGGTGGTGGAGGCCATTGAGCTTCCGAACCAAAGTGAGAGGGAGCTCAACGTAGGTTAGGTGTAAATGTAGTAGGAAATAAGTAAGTAGGTATAATAAGAAAGTAAAAATATTATTGAATGATTAGTTTTAACTTAAAACATGTAGAATGAATTAAGTATAATTGAAATTAGATGTAAGTGGAAATGGTGTGATTAGTTAGTAGATAAAGAAGGTATTAGTAGATAAAGATATTATTGAAATTAGATGTAAGCTTAAATAGTGTGATTGGTTTGTAGATAAAGTATTTATTAGATAGTATTGAAATTGGATGTCAGCTTAAATGGTGTGATTGGTTTGTAGATAAAGTAGGTATTAGATATTATTGAAATTAGATGTAAGCTTAAATGGTGTGATTAGTTTGTAGATAAAGTAGGTATTAGATATTATTGAAATTAGATGTAAGCTTAAATGGTGTGATTGGTTTGTAAATAAACTAGGTATTAGATATTATTGAAATTTGATGTAAGCTTAAATGTTGTGACTAGTAAGTAGAAGTATTAATTATTTCGAAAACTTTCTATGCGGATGGAAAGGGATGGCTAATAGGGGTGGTGGAGGCCATTGAGCTTCCGAACCAAAGTGAGAGGGAGCTCAACGTAGGTTAGGTGTAAATGTAGTAAGAAATAAGTAAGTAGGTATAATAAGAAAGTAAAAGTATTATTGAATGATTAGTTTTAACTTAAAACATGTAGGATGAATTAAGTATAATTGAAATTAGATGTAAGTGGAAATGGTGTGATTAGTTAGTAGATAAAGAAGGTATTAGTAGATAAAGATATTATTGAAATTAGATGTAAGCTTAAATAGTGTGATTGGTTTGTAGATAAAGTATTTATTAGATAGTATTGAAATTGGATGTCAGCTTAAATGGTGTGATTGGTTTGTAGATAAAGTAGGTATTAGATATTATTGAAATTAGATGTAAGCTTAAATGGTGTGATTGTTTGTAGATAAAGTAGGTATTAGATATTATTGAAATTATATGTAAGCTTAAATGGTGTGATTGGTTTGTAGATAAAGTAGGTATTTGATATTATTGAAATTAGATGTAAGCTTAAATGGTGTGATTGGTTTGTAGATAAATTAGGTATTAGATATTATTGAAATTAGATGTAAGCTTAAATGTTGTGACTAGTTATTAGAAGTATTAATTATTTCGAAAACTTTCTATGCGGATGGAAAGGGATGGCTAATAGGGGTGGTGGAGGCCATTGAGCTTCCGAACCAAAGTGAGAGGGAGCTCAACGTAGGTTAGGTGTAAATGTAGTAGGAAATAAGTAAGTAGGTATAATAAAAAAGTAAAAGTATTATTGAATGATTAGTTTTAACTTAAAACATGTAGAATGAATTAAGTATAATTGAAATTAGATGTAAGTGGAAATGGTGTGATTAGTTAGTAGATAAAGAAGGTATTAGATATTATTGAACTTAGATGTAAGCTTAAATAGTGTGATTGGTTTGGAGATAAAGTAGGTATTAGATATTGTTGAAATTGGATGTAAGCTTAAATGGTGTGATTGGTTTGTAGATAAAGTAGGTATTAGATATTATTGAAATTAGATGTAAGCTTAAATGGTGTGATTGGTTTGTAGATAAACTAGGTATTAGATATTATTGAAATTAGATGTAAGCTTAAATAGTGTGATTGGTTTGTAGATAAAGTAGGTATTAGATATTATTGAAATTATATGTAAGCTTAAATGGTGTGATTAGTTTGTAGATAAAGTAGGTATTAGATATTATTGAAATTAGATGTAAGCTTAAATGGTGTGATTGGTTTGTAGATAAAGTAGGTATTAGATATTATTGAAATTAGATGTAAGCTTAAATGGTGTGATTGGCTTAAAGATAAAGTAGGTATTAGATATTATTGAAATTAGATTTAAGCTTAAATGTTGTGACTAGTAAATAGAAGTATTAATTATTTCGAAAACTTTCTATGCGGATGGAAAGGGATGGCTAATAGGGGTGGTGGAGGCCATTGAGCTTCCGAACCAAAGTGAGAGGGAGCTCAACGTAGGTTAGGTGTAAATGTAGTAAGAAATAAGTAAGTAGGTATAATAAGAAAGTAAAAGTATTATTGAATGATTAGTTTTAACTTAAAACATGTAGAATGAATTAAGTATAATTGAAATTAGATGTAAGTGGAAATGGTGTGATTAGTTAGTAGATAAAGAAGGTATTAGATATTATTGAAATTAGATGTAAGCTTAAATAGTGTGATTGGTTTGTAGATAAAGTATTTATTAGATATTATTGAAATTGGATGTCAGCTTAAATGGTGTGATTGGTTTGTAGATAAAGTAGGTATTAGATATTATTGAAATTAGATGTAAGCTTAAATGGTGTGATTGTTTGTAGATAAAGTAGGTATTAGATATTATTGAAATTATATGTAAGCTTAAATGGTGTGATTAGTTTGTAGATAAAGTAGGTATTAGATATTATTGAAATTAGATGTAAGCTTAAATGGTGTGATTGGTTTGTAGATAAACTAGGTATTAGATATTATTGAAATTAGATGTAAGCTTAAATGTTGTGACTAGTTAGTAGAAGTATTAATTATTTCGAAAACTTTCTATGCGGATGGAAAGGGATGGCTAATAGGGGTGGTGGAGGCCATTGAGCTTCCGAACCAAAGTGAGAGGGAGCTCAACGTAGGTTAGGTGTAAATGTAGTAGGAAATAAGTAAGTAGGTATAATAAGAAAGTAAAAATATTATTGAATGATTAGTTTTAACTTAAAACATGTAGAATGAATTAAGTATAATTGAAATTAGATGTAAGTGGAAATGGTGTGATTAGTTAGTAGATAAAGAAGGTATTAGTAGATAAAGATATTATTGAAATTAGATGTAAGCTTAAATAGTGTGATTGGTTTGTAGATAAAGTATTTATTAGATAGTATTGAAATTGGATGTCAGCTTAAATGGTGTGATTGGTTTGTAGATAAAGTAGGTATTAGATATTATTGAAATTAGATGTAAGCTTAAATGGTGTGATTAGTTTGTAGATAAAGTAGGTATTAGATATTATTGAAATTAGATGTAAGCTTAAATGGTGTGATTGGTTTGTAAATAAACTAGGTATTAGATATTATTGAAATTTGATGTAAGCTTAAATGTTGTGACTAGTAAGTAGAAGTATTAATTATTTCGAAAACTTTCTATGCGGATGGAAAGGGATGGCTAATAGGGGTGGTGGAGGCCATTGAGCTTCCGAACCAAAGTGAGAGGGAGCTCAACGTAGGTTAGGTGTAAATGTAGTAAGAAATAAGTAAGTAGGTATAATAAGAAAGTAAAAGTATTATTGAATGATTAGTTTTAACTTAAAACATGTAGGATGAATTAAGTATAATTGAAATTAGATGTAAGTGGAAATGGTGTGATTAGTTAGTAGATAAAGAAGGTATTAGTAGATAAAGATATTATTGAAATTAGATGTAAGCTTAAATAGTGTGATTGGTTTGTAGATAAAGTATTTATTAGATAGTATTGAAATTGGATGTCAGCTTAAATGGTGTGATTGGTTTGTAGATAAAGTAGGTATTAGATATTATTGAAATTAGATGTAAGCTTAAATGGTGTGATTGTTTGTAGATAAAGTAGGTATTAGATATTATTGAAATTATATGTAAGCTTAAATGGTGTGATTGGTTTGTAGATAAAGTAGGTATTTGATATTATTGAAATTAGATGTAAGCTTAAATGGTGTGATTGGTTTGTAGATAAATTAGGTATTAGATATTATTGAAATTAGATGTAAGCTTAAATGTTGTGACTAGTTATTAGAAGTATTAATTATTTCGAAAACTTTCTATGCGGATGGAAAGGGATGGCTAATAGGGGTGGTGGAGGCCATTGAGCTTCCGAACCAAAGTGAGAGGGAGCTCAACGTAGGTTAGGTGTAAATGTAGTAGGAAATAAGTAAGTAGGTATAATAAAAAAGTAAAAGTATTATTGAATGATTAGTTTTAACTTAAAACATGTAGAATGAATTAAGTATAATTGAAATTAGATGTAAGTGGAAATGGTGTGATTAGTTAGTAGATAAAGAAGGTATTAGATATTATTGAACTTAGATGTAAGCTTAAATAGTGTGATTGGTTTGGAGATAAAGTAGGTATTAGATATTGTTGAAATTGGATGTAAGCTTAAATGGTGTGATTGGTTTGTAGATAAAGTAGGTATTAGATATTATTGAAATTAGATGTAAGCTTAAATGGTGTGATTGGTTTGTAGATAAACTAGGTATTAGATATTATTGAAATTAGATGTAAGCTTAAATAGTGTGATTGGTTTGTAGATAAAGTAGGTATTAGATATTATTGAAATTATATGTAAGCTTAAATGGTGTGATTAGTTTGTAGATAAAGTAGGTATTAGATATTATTGAAATTAGATGTAAGCTTAAATGGTGTGATTGGTTTGTAGATAAACTAGGTATTAGATATTATTGAAATTAGATGTAAGCTTAAATGTTGTGACTAGTTAGTAGAAGTATTAATTATTTCGAAAACTTTCTATGCGGATGGAAAGGGATGGCTAATAGGGGTGGTGGAGGCCATTGAGCTTTCGAACCAAAGTGAGAGGGAGCTCAACGTAGGTTAGGTGTAAATGTAGTAGGAAATAAGTAAGTAGGTATAATAAGAAAGTAAAAGTATTATTGAATGATTAGTTTTAACTTAAAGCATGTAGAATGAATTAAGTATAATTGAAATTAGATGTAAGTGGAAATGGTGTGATTAGTTAGTAGATAAAGAAGGTATTAGATATTATTGAAATTAGATGTAAGCTTAAATAGTGTGATTGGTTTGTAGATAAAGTAGGTATTAGATATTGTTGAAATTAGATGTAAGCTTAAATGGTGTGATTGGTTGGTAGATAAAGTAGGTATTAGATATTATTGAAATTAGATGTAAGCTTAAATGGTGTGATTAGTTTGTAGATACAGTAGGTATTAGATATTATTGAAATTAGATGTAAGCTTAAATGGTGTGATTAGTTTGTAGATAAAGTAGGTATTAGATATAATTGAAATTAGATGTAAGCTTAAATGGTGTGATTGTTTGTAGATAAAGTAGGTATTCGATTTTATTGAAATTATATGTAAGCTTAAATGGTGTGATTAGTTTGTAGATAAAGTAGGTATTAGATATTATTGAAATTAGATGTAAGCTTAAATGGTGTGATTGGTTTGTAGATAAACTAGGTATTAGATATTATTGAAATTAGATGTAAGCTTAAATGTTGTGACTAGTAAGTAGAAGTATTAATTATTTCGAAAACTTTCTATGTGGATGGAAAGGGATGGCTAATAGGGGTGGTGGAGGCCATTGAGCTTCCGAACCAAAGTGAGAGGGAGCTCAACGTAGGTTAGGTGTAAATGTAGATTAAATAAGTAAGTAGGTATAATAAGAAAGTAAAAGTATTATTGAATGATTAGTTTTAACTTAAAACATGTACAATGAATTAAGTATAATTGAAATTAGATGTAAGTGGAAATGGTGTGATTAGTTAGTAGATAAAGAAGGTATTAGATATTATTGAAATTAGATGTAAGCTTAAATAGTGTGATTGGTTTGTAGATAAAGTATTTATTAGATAGTATTGAAATTGGATGTCAGCTTAAATGGTGTGATTGGTTTGTAGATAAAGTAGGTATTAGATATTATTGAAATTAGATGTAAGCTTAAATGGTGTGATTAGTTTGTAGATAAAGTAGGTATTAGATATTATTGAAATTAGATGTAAGCTTAAATGGTGTGATTGGTTTGTAAATAAACTAGGTATTAGATATTATTGAAATTTGATGTAAGCTTAAATGTTGTGACTAGTAAGTAGAAGTATTAATTATTTCGAAAACTTTCTATGCGGATGGAAAGGGATGGCTAATAGGGGTGGTGGAGGCCATTGAGCTTCCGAACCAAAGTGAGAGGGAGCTCAACGTAGGTTAGGTGTAAATGTAGTAAGAAATAAGTAAGTAGGTATAATAAGAAAGTAAAAGTATTATTGAATGATTAGTTTTAACTTAAAACATGTAGGATGAATTAAGTATAATTGAAATTAGATGTAAGTGGAAATGGTGTGATTAGTTAGTAGATAAAGAAGGTATTAGTAGATAAAGATATTATTGAAATTAGATGTAAGCTTAAATAGTGTGATTGGTTTGTAGATAAAGTATTTATTAGATAGTATTGAAATTGGATGTCAGCTTAAATGGTGTGATTGGTTTGTAGATAAAGTAGGTATTAGATATTATTGAAATTAGATGTAAGCTTAAATGGTGTGATTGTTTGTAGATAAAGTAGGTATTAGATATTATTGAAATTATATGTAAGCTTAAATGGTGTGATTGGTTTGTAGATAAAGTAGGTATTTGATATTATTGAAATTAGATGTAAGCTTAAATGGTGTGATTGGTTTGTAGATAAATTAGGTATTAGATATTATTGAAATTAGATGTAAGCTTAAATGTTGTGACTAGTTATTAGAAGTATTAATTATTTCGAAAACTTTCTATGCGGATGGAAAGGGATGGCTAATAGGGGTGGTGGAGGCCATTGAGCTTCCGAACCAAAGTGAGAGGGAGCTCAACGTAGGTTAGGTGTAAATGTAGTAGGAAATAAGTAAGTAGGTATAATAAAAAAGTAAAAGTATTATTGAATGATTAGTTTTAACTTAAAACATGTAGAATGAATTAAGTATAATTGAAATTAGATGTAAGTGGAAATGGTGTGATTAGTTAGTAGATAAAGAAGGTATTAGATATTATTGAACTTAGATGTAAGCTTAAATAGTGTGATTGGTTTGGAGATAAAGTAGGTATTAGATATTGTTGAAATTGGATGTAAGCTTAAATGGTGTGATTGGTTTGTAGATAAAGTAGGTATTAGATATTATTGAAATTAGATGTAAGCTTAAATGGTGTGATTGGTTTGTAGATAAACTAGGTATTAGATATTATTGAAATTAGATGTAAGCTTAAATAGTGTGATTGGTTTGTAGATAAAGTAGGTATTAGATATTATTGAAATTATATGTAAGCTTAAATGGTGTGATTAGTTTGTAGATAAAGTAGGTATTAGATATTATTGAAATTAGATGTAAGCTTAAATGGTGTGATTGGTTTGTAGATAAACTAGGTATTAGATATTATTGAAATTAGATGTAAGCTTAAATGTTGTGACTAGTTAGTAGAAGTATTAATTATTTCGAAAACTTTCTATGCGGATGGAAAGGGATGGCTAATAGGGGTGGTGGAGGCCATTGAGCTTCCGAACCAAAGTGAGAGGGAGCTCAACGTAGGTTAGGTGTAAATGTAGTAGGAAATAAGTAAGTAGGTATAATAAGAAAGTAAAAGTATTATTGAATGATTAGTTTTAACTTAAAGCATGTAGAATGAATTAAGTATAATTGAAATTAGATGTAAGTGGAAATGGTGTGATTAGTTAGTAGATAAAGAAGGTATTAGATATTATTGAAATTAGATGTAAGCTTAAATAGTGTGATTGGTTTGTAGATAAAGTAGGTATTAGATATTGTTGAAATTAGATGTAAGCTTAAATGGTGTGATTGGTTGGTAGATAAAGTAGGTATTAGATATTATTGAAATTAGATGTAAGCTTAAATGGTGTGATTAGTTTGTAGATACAGTAGGTATTAGATATTATTGAAATTAGATGTAAGCTTAAATGGTGTGATTAGTTTGTAGATAAAGTAGGTATTAGATATAATTGAAATTAGATGTAAGCTTAAATGGTGTGATTGTTTGTAGATAAAGTAGGTATTCGATTTTATTGAAATTATATGTAAGCTTAAATGGTGTGATTAGTTTGTAGATAAAGTAGGTATTAGATATTATTGAAATTAGATGTAAGCTTAAATGGTGTGATTGGTTTGTAGATAAACTAGGTATTAGATATTATTGAAATTAGATGTAAGCTTAAATGTTGTGACTAGTAAGTAGAAGTATTAATTATTTCGAAAACTTTCTATGCGGATGGAAAGGGATGGCTAATAGGGGTGGTGGAGGCCATTGAGCTTCCGAACCAAAGTGAGAGGGAGCTCAACGTAGGTTAGGTGTAAATGTAGTAAGAAATAAGTAAGTAGGTATAATAAGAAAGTAAAAGTATTATTGAATGATTAGTTTTAACTTAAAACATGTACAATGAATTAAGTATAATTGAAATTAGATGTAAGTGGAAATGGTGTGATTAGTTAGTAGATAAAGAAGGTATTAGATATTATTGAAATTAGATGTAAGCTTAAATAGTGTGATTGGTTTGTAGATATAGTATTTATTAGATAGTATTGAAATTGGATGTCAGCTTAAATGGTGTGATTGGTTTGTAGATAAAGTAGGTATTAGATATTATTGAAATTAGATGTAAGCTTAAATGGTGTGATTGTTTGTAGATAAAGTAGGTATTAGATATTATTGAAATTATATGTAAGCTTAAATGGTGTGACTAGTTATTAGAAGTATTAATTATTTCGAAAACTTTCTATGCGGATGGAAAGGGATGGCTAATAGGGGTGGTGGAGGCCATTGAGCTTCCGAACCAAAGTGAGAGGGAGCTCAACGTAGGTTAGGTGTAAATGTAGTAGGAAATAAGTAAGTAGGTATAATAAGAAAGTAAAAGTATTATTGAATGATTAGTTTTAACTTAAAGCATGTAGAATGAATTAAGTATAATTGAAATTAGATGTAAGTGGAAATGGTGTGATTAGTTAGTAGATAAAGAAGGTATTAGTAGATAAAGATATTATTGAAATTAGATGTAAGCTTAAATAGTGTGATTGGTTTGGAGATAAAGTATTTATTAGATAGTATTGAAATTGGATGTCAGCTTAAATGGTGTGATTGGTTTGTAGATAAAGTAGGTATTAGATATTATTGAAATTAGATGTAAGCTTAAATGGTGTGATTGTTTGTAGATAAAGTAGGTATTAGATATTATTGAAATTATATGTAAGCTTAAATGGTGTGATTGGTTTGTAGATAAAGTAGGTATTTGATATTATTGAAATTAGATGTAAGCTTAAATAGTGTGATTGGTTTGTAGATAAATTAGGTATTAGATATTATTGAAATTAGATGTAAGCTTAAATGTTGTGACTAGTTATTAGAAGTATTAATTATTTCGAAAACTTTCTATGCGGATGGAAAGGGATGGCTAATAGGGGTGGTGGAGGCCATTGAGCTTCCGAACCAAAGTGAGAGGGAGCTCAACGTAGGTTAGGTGTAAATGTAGTAGGAAATAAGTAAGTAGGTATAATAAAAAAGTAAAAGTATTATTGAATGATTAGTTTTAACTTAAAACATGTAGAATGAATTAAGTATAATTGAAATTAGATGTAAGTGGAAATGGTGTGATTAGTTAGTAGATAAAGAAGGTATTAGATATTATTGAACTTAGATGTAAGCTTAAATAGTGTGATTGGTTTGGAGATAAAGTAGGTATTAGATATTGTTGAAATTGGATGTAAGCTTAAATGGTGTGATTGGTTTGTAGATAAAGTAGGTATTAGATATTATTGAAATTAGATGTAAGCTTAAATGGTGTGATTGGTTTGTAGATAAACTAGGTATTAGATATTATTGAAATTAGATGTAAGCTTAAATAGTGTGATTGGTTTGTAGATAAAGTAGGTATTAGATATTATTGAAATTAGATGTAAGCTTAAATGGTGTGATTGGTTTGTAGATAAACTAGGTATTAGATATTATTGAAATTAGATGTAAGCTTAAATAGTGTGATTGGTTTGTAGATAAAGTAGGTATTAGATATTATTGAAATTATATGTAAGCTTAAATGGTGTGATTAGTTTGTAGATAAAGTAGGTATTAGATATTATTGAAATTAGATGTAAGCTTAAATGGTGTGATTGGTTTGTAGATAAACTAGGTATTAGATATTATTGAAATTAGATGTAAGCTTAAATGTTGTGACTAGTTATTAGAAGTATTAATTATTTCGAAAACTTTCTATGCGGATGGAAAGGGATGGCTAATAGGGGTGAGGCCATTGAGCTTCCGAACCAAAGTGAGAGGGAGCTCAACGTAGGTTAGGTGTAAATGTAGTAGGAAATAAGTAAGTAGGTATAATAAAAAAGTAAAAGTATTATTGAATGATTAGTTTTAACTTAAAACATGTAGAATGAATTAAGTATAATTGAAATTAGATGTAAGTGGAAATGGTGTGATTAGTTAGTAGATAAAGAAGGTATTAGATATTATTGAACTTAGATGTAAGCTTAAATAGTGTGATTGGTTTGGAGATAAAGTAGGTATTAGATATTGTTGAAATTGGATGTAAGCTTAAATGGTGTGATTGGTTTGTAGATAAAGTAGGTATTAGATATTATTGAAATTAGATGTAAGCTTAAATGGTGTGATTGGTTTGTAGATAAACTAGGTATTAGATATTATTGAAATTAGATGTAAGCTTAAATAGTGTGATTGGTTTGTAGATAAAGTAGGTATTAGATATTATTGAAATTATATGTAAGCTTAAATGGTGTGATTAGTTTGTAGATAAAGTAGGTATTAGATATAATTGAAATTAGATGTAAGCTTAAATGGTGTGATTGGTTTGTAGATAAACTAGGTATTAGATATTATTGAAATTAGATGTAAGCTTAAATGTTGTGACTAGTTAGTAGAAGTATTAATTATTTCGAAAACTTTCTATGCGGATGGAAAGGGATGGCTAATAGGGGTGGTGGAGGCCATTGAGCTTCCGAACCAAAGTGAGAGGGAGCTCAACGTAGGTTAGGTGTAAATGTAGTAGGAAATAAGTAAGTAGGTATAATAAGAAAGTAAAAATATTATTGAATGATTAGTTTTAACTTAAAACATGTAGAATGAATTAAGTATAATTGAAATTAGATGTAAGTGGAAATGGTGTGATTAGTTAGTAGATAAAGAAGGTATTAGATATTATTGAAATTAGATGTAAGCTTAAATAGTGTGATTGGTTTGTAGATAAAGTAGGTATTAGATATTGTTGAAATTAGATGTAAGCTTAAATGGTGTGATTGGTTTGTAGATAAAGTAGGTATTAGATATTATTGAAATTAGATGTAAGCTTAAATGGTGTGATTAGTTTGTAGATACAGTAGGTATTAGATATTATTGAAATTAGATGTAAGCTTAAATGGTGTGATTAGTTTGTAGATAAAGTAGGTATTAGATATAATTGAAATTAGATGTAAGCTTAAATGGTGTGATTGTTTGTAGATAAAGTAGGTATTAGATATTATTGAAATTATATGTAAGCTTAAATGGTGTGATTAGTTTGTAGATAAAGTAGGTATTAGATATTATTGAAATTAGATGTAAGCTTAAATGGTGTGATTGGTTTGTAGATAAACTAGGTATTAGATATTATTGAAATTAGATGTAAGCTTAAATGTTGTGACTAGTAAGTAGAAGTATTAATTATTTCGAAAACTTTCTATGCGGATGGAAAGGGATGGCTAATAGGGGTGGTGGAGGCCATTGAGCTTCCGAACCAAAGTGAGAGGGAGCTCAACGTAGGTTAGGTGTAAATGTAGTAAGAAATAAGTAAGTAGGTATAATAAGAAAGTAAAAGTATTATTGAATGATTAGTTTTAACTTAAAACATGTAGAATGAATTAAGTATAATTGAAATTAGATGTAAGTGGAAATGGTGTGATTAGTTAGTAGATAAAGAAGGTATTAGATATTATTGAAATTAGATGTAAGCTTAAATAGTGTGATTGGTTTGTAGATAAAGTATTTATTAGATAGTATTGAAATTGGATGTCAGCTTAAATGGTGTGATTGGTTTGTAGATAAAGTAGGTATTAGATATTATTGAAATTAGATGTAAGCTTAAATGGTGTGATTGGTTTGTAGATAAACTAGGTATTAGATATTATTGAAATTAGATGTAAGCTTAAATGTTGTGACTAGTTAGTAGAAGTATTAATTATTTCGAAAACTTTCTATGCGGATGGAAAGGGATGGCTAATAGGGGTGGTGGAGGCCATTGAGCTTCCGAACCAAAGTGAGAGGGAGCTCAACGTAGGTTAGGTGTAAATGTAGTAGGAAATAAGTAAGTAGGTATAATAAGAAAGTAAAAATATTATTGAATGATTAGTTTTAACTTAAAACATGTAGAATGAATTAAGTATAATTGAAATTAGATGTAAGTGGAAATGGTGTGATTAGTTAGTAGATAAAGAAGGTATTAGTAGATAAAGATATTATTGAAATTAGATGTAAGCTTAAATAGTGTGATTGGTTAGTAGATAAAGTATTTATTAGATAGTATTGAAATTGGATGTCAGCTTAAATGGTGTGATTGGTTTGTAGATAAAGTAGGTATTAGATATTATTGAAATTAGATGTAAGCTTAAATGGTGTGATTGTTTGTAGATAAAGTAGGTATTAGATATTATTGAAATTATATGTAAGCTTAAATGGTGTGATTGGTTTGTAGATAAAGTAGGTATTAGATATTATTGAAATTAGATGTAAGCTTAAATGGTGTGATTGGTTTGTAGATAAACTAGGTATTAGATGTTATTGAAATTAGATGTAAGCTTAAATGTTGTGACTAGTTATTAGAAGTATTAATTATTTCGAAAACTTTCTATGCGGATGGAAAGGGATGGCTAATAGGGGTGGTGGAGGCCATTGAGCTTCCGAACCAAAGTGAGAGGGAGCTCAACGTAGGTTAGGTGTAAATGTAGTAGGAAATAAGTAAGTAGGTATAATAAGAAAGTAAAAGTATTATTGAATGATTAGTTTTAACTTAAAGCATGTAAAATGAATTAAGTATAATTGAAATTAGATGTAAGTGGAAATGGTGTGATTAGTTAGTAGATAAAGAAGGTATTAGATATTATTGAAATTAGATGTAAGCTTAAATAGTGTGATTGGTTTGTAGATAAAGTAGGTATTAGATATTGTTGAAATTAGATGTAAGCTTAAATGGTGTGATTGGTTGGTAGATAAAGTAGGTATTAGATATTATTGAAATTAGATGTAAGCTTAAATGGTGTGATTAGTTTGTAGATACAGTAGGTATTAGATATTATTGAAATTAGATGTAAGCTTAAATGGTGTGATTAGTTTGTAGATAAAGTAGGTATTAGATATAATTGAAATTAGATGTAAGCTTAAATGGTGTGATTGTTTGTAGATAAAGTAGGTATTCGATTTTATTGAAATTATATGTAAGCTTAAATGGTGTGATTAGTTTGTAGATAAAGTAGGTATTAGATATTATTGAAATTAGATGTAAGCTTAAATGGTGTGATTGGTTTGTAGATAAACTAGGTATTAGATATTATTGAAATTAGATGTAAGCTTAAATGTTGTGACTAGTTATTAGAAGTATTAATTATTTCGAAAACTTTCTATGCGGATGGAAAGGGATGGCTAATAGGGGTGGTGGAGGCCATTGAGCTTCCGAACCAAAGCGAGAGGGAGCTCAACGTAGGTTAGGTGTAAATGTAGTAGGAAATAAGTAAGTAGGTATAATAAGAAAGTAAAAGTATTATTGAATGATTAGTTTTAACTTAAAGCATGTAGAATGAATTAAGTATAATTGAAATTAGATGTAAGTGGAAATGGTGTGATTAGTTAGTAGATAAAGAAGGTATTAGATATTATTGAACTTAGATGTAAGCTTAAATAGTGTGATTGGTTTGTAGATAAAGTAGGTATTAGATATTGTTGAAATTAGATGTAAGCTTAAATGGTGTGATTGGTTTGTAGATAAAGTAGGTATTAGATATTATTGAAATTAGATGTAAGCTTAAATGGTGTGATTAGTTTGTAGATACAGTAGGTATTAGATATTATTGAAATTAGATGTAAGCTTAAATGGTGTGATTAGTTTGTAGATAAAGTAGGTATTAGATATAATTGAAATTAGATGTAAGCTTAAATGGTGTGATTGGCTTGTAGATAAAGTAGGTATTAGATATTATTGAAATTAGATGTAAGCTTAAATGTTGTGACTAGTAAGTAGAAGTATTAATTATTTCGAAAACTTTCTATTTGGATGGAAAGGGATGGCTAATAGGGGTGGTGGAGGCCATTGAGCTTCCGAACCAAAGTGAGAGGGAGCTCAACGTAGGTGAGGTGTAAATGTAGTAAGAAATAAGTAAGTAGGTATAATAAGAAAGTAAAAGTATTATTGAATGATTAGTTTTAACTTAAAACATGTAGAATGAATTAAGTATAATTGAAATTAGATGTAAGTGGAAATGTTGTGATAAGTTAGTAGATAAAGAAGGTATTAGATATTATTGAAATTAGATGTAAGCTTAAATAGTGTGATTGGTTTGTAGATAAAGTATTTATTAGATAGTATTGAAATTGGATGTCAGCTTAAATGGTGTGATTGGTTTGTAGATAAAGTAGGTATTAGATATTATTGAAATTAGATGTAAGCTTAAATGGTGTGATTGTTTGTAGATAAAGTAGGTATTAGATATTATTGAAATTATATGTAAGCTTAAATGGTGTGATTGGTTTGTAGATAAAGTAGGTATTAGATATTATTGAAATTAGATGTAAGCTTAAATGGTGTGATTGGTTTGTAGATAAACTAGGTATTAGATATTATTGAAATTAGATGTAAGCTTAAATGTTGTGACTAGTTATTAGAAGTATTAATTATTTCGAAAACTTTCTATGCGGATGGAAAGGGATGGCTAATAGGGGTGGTGGAGGCCATTGAGCTTCCGAACCAAAGTGAGAGGGAGCTCAACGTAGGTTAGGTGTAAATGTAGTAGGAAATAAGTAAGTAGGTATAATAAAAAAGTAAAAGTATTATTGAATGATTAGTTTTAACTTAAAACATGTAGAATGAATTAAGTATAATTGAAATTAGATGTAAGTGGAAATGGTGTGATTAGTTAGTAGATAAAGAAGGTATTAGATATTATTGAACTTAGATGTAAGCTTAAATAGTGTGATTGGTTTGGAGATAAAGTAGGTATTAGATATTGTTGAAATTGGATGTAAGCTTAAATGGTGTGATTGGTTTGTAGATAAAGTAGGTATTAGATATTATTGAAATTAGATGTAAGCTTAAATGGTGTGATTGGTTTGTAGATAAACTAGGTATTAGATATTATTGAAATTAGATGTAAGCTTAAATGTTGTGACTAGTAAGTAGAAGTATTAATTATTTCGAAAACTTTCTATGCGGATGGAAAGGGATGGCTAATAGGGGTGGTGGAGGCCATTGAGCTTCCGAACCAAAGTGAGAGGGAGCTCAACGTAGGTTAGGTGTAAATGTAGTAGGAAATAAGTAAGTAGGTATAATAAGAAAGTAAAAGTATTATTGAATGATTAGTTTTAACTTAAAGCATGTAGAATGAATTAAGTATAATTGAAATTAGATGTAAGTGGAAATGGTGTGATTAGTTAGTAGATAAAGAAGGTATTAGATATTATTGAACTTAGATGTAAGCTTAAATAGTGTGATTGGTTTGTAGATAAAGTAGGTATTAGATATTGTTGAAATTAGATGTAAGCTTAAATGGTGTGATTGGTTTGTAGATAAAGTAGGTATTAGATATTATTGAAATTAGATGTAAGCTTAAATGGTGAGATTAGTTTGTAGATACAGTAGGTATTAGATATTATTGAAATTAGATGTAAGCTTAAATGGTGTGATTAGTTTGTAGATAAAGTAGGTATTAGATATAATTGAAATTAGATGTAAGCTTAAATGGTGTGATTGTTTGTAGATAAAGTAGGTATTAGATATTATTGAAATTATATGTAAGCTTAAATGGTGTGATTAGTTTGTAGATAAAGTAGGTATTAGATATTATTGAAATTAGATGTAAGCTTAAATGGTGTGATTGGTTTGTAGATAAACTAGGTATTAGATATTATTGAAATTAGATGTAAGCTTAAATGTTGTGACTAGTAAGTAGAAGTATTAATTATTTCGAAAACTTTCTATGCGGATGGAAAGGGATGGCTAATAGGGGTGGTGGAGGCCATTGAGCTTCCGAACCAAAGTGAGAGGGAGCTCAACGTAGGTTAGGTGTAAATGTAGTAAGAAATAAGTAAGTAGGTATCATAAGAAATTAAAAGTATTATCGAATGATTAGTTTTAACTTAAAACATGTAGAATGAATTAAGTATAATTGAAATTAGATGTAAGTGGAAATGGTGTGATTAGTTAGTAGATAAAGAAGGTATTAGATATTATTGAAATTAGATGTAAGCTTAAATAGTGTGATTGGTTTGTAGATAAAGTATTTATTAGATAGTATTGAAATTGGATGTCAGCTTAAATGGTGTGATTGGTTTATAGATAAAGTAGGTATTAGATATTATTGAAATTAGATGTAAGCTTAAATGGTGTGATTGTTTGTAGATAAAGTAGGTATTAGATATTATTGAAATTCTATGTAAGCTTAAATGGTGTGATTGGTTTGTAGATAAAGTAGGTATTAGATATTATTGAAATTAGATGTAAGCTTAAATGGTGTGATTGGTTTGTAGATAAACTAGGTATTAGATATTATTGAAATTAGATGTAAGCTTAAATGTTGTGACTAGTTAGTAGAAGTATTAATTATTTCGAAAACTTTCTATGCGGATGGAAAGGGATGGCTAATAGGGGTGGTGGAGGCCATTGAGCTTCCGAACCAAAGTGAGAGGGAGCTCAACGTAGGTTAGGTGTAAATGTAGTAGGAAATAAGTAAGTAGGTATAATAAGAAAGTAAAAGTATTATTGAATGATTAGTTTTAACTTAAAGCATGTAGAATGAATTAAGTATAATTGAAATTAGATGTAAGTGGAAATGGTGTGATTAGTTAGTAGATAAAGAAGGTATTAGATATTATTGAACTTAGATGTAAGCTTAAATAGTGTGATTGGTTTGTAGATAAAGTAGGTATTAGATATTGTTGAAATTAGATGTAAGCTTAAATGGTGTGATTGGTTTGTAGATAAAGTAGGTATTAGATATTATTGAAATTAGATGTAAGCTTAAATGGTGTGATTAGTTTGTAGATACAGTAGGTATTAGATATTATTGAAATTAGATGTAAGCTTAAATGGTGTGATTAGTTTGTAGATAAAGTAGGTATTAGATATAATTGAAATTAGATGTAAGCTTCAATGGTGTGATTGGCTTGTAGATAAAGTAGGTATTAGATATTATTGAAATTAGATGTAAGCTTAAATGTTGTGACTAGTAAGTAGAAGTATTAATTATTTCGAAAACTTTCTATTTGGATGGAAAGGGATGGCTAATAGGGGTGGTGGAGGCCATTGAGCTTCCGAACCAAAGTGAGAGGGAGCTCAACGTAGGTTAGGTGTAAATGTAGTAAGAAATAAGTAAGTAGGTATAATAAAAAAGTAAAAGTATTATTGAATGATTAGTTTTAACTTAAAACATGTAGAATGAATTAAGTATAATTGAAATTAGATGTAAGTGGAAATGGTGTGATTAGTTAGTAGATAAAGAAGGTATTAGTAGATAAAGATATTATTGAAATTAGATGTAAGCTTAAATAGTGTGATTGGTTTGTAGATAAAGTATTTATTAGATAGTATTGAAATTGGATGTCAGCTTAAATGGTGTGATTGGTTTGTAGATAAAGTAGGTATTAGATATTATTGAAATTAGATGTAAGCTTAAATGGTGTGATTGTTTGTAGATAAAGTAGGTATTAGATATTATTGAAATTATATGTAAGCTTAAATGGTGTGATTGGTTTGTAGATAAAGTAGGTATTAGATATTATTGAAATTAGATGTAAGCTTAAATGGTGTGATTGGTTTGTAGATAAAGTAGGTATAAGATATTATTGAAATTAGATGTAAGCTTAAATGGTGTGATTGGTTTGTAGATAAACTAGGTATTAGATATTATTGAAATTAGATGTAAGCTTAAATGTTGTGACTAGTTATTAGAAGTATTAATTATTTCGAAAACTTTCTATGCGGATGGAAAGGGATGGCTAATAGGGGTGGTGGAGGCCATTGAGCTTCCGAACCAAAGTGAGAGGGAGCTCAACGTAGGTTAGGTGTAAATGTAGTAGGAAATAAGTAAGTAGGTATAATAAAAAAGTAAAAGTATTATTGAATGATTAGTTTTAACTTAAAACATGTAGAATGAATTAAGTATAATTGAAATTAGATGTAAGTGGAAATGGTGTGATTAGTTAGTAGATAAAGAAGGTATTAGATATTATTGAACTTAGATGTAAGCTTAAATAGTGTGATTGGTTTGGAGATAAAGTAGGTATTAGATATTGTTGAAATTGGATGTAAGCTTAAATGGTGTGATTGGCTTGTAGATAAAGTAGGTATTAGATATTATTGAAATTAGATGTAAGCTTAAATGTTGTGACTAGTAAGTAGAAGTATTAATTATTTCGAAAACTTTCTATTTGGATGGAAAGGGATGGCTAATAGGGGTGGTGGAGGCCATTGAGCTTCCGAACCAAAGTGAGAGGGAGCTCAACGTAGGTTAGGTGTAAATGTAGTAAGAAATAAGTAAGTAGGTATAATAAGAAAGTAAAAGTATTATTGAATGATTAGTTTTAACTTAAAACATGTAGAATGAATTAAGTATAATTGAAATTAGATGTAAGTGGAAATGGTGTGATTAGTTAGTAGATAAAGAAGGTATTAGATATTATTGAAATTAGATGTAAGCTTAAATAGTGTGATTGGTTTGTAGATAAAGTATTTATTAGATAGTATTGAAATTGGATGTCAGCTTAAATGGTGTGATTGGTTTGTAGATAAAGTAGGTATTAGATATTATTGAAATTAGATGTAAGCTTAAATGGTGTGATTGTTTGTAGATAAAGTAGGTATAAGATATTATTGAAATTATATGTAAGCTTAAATGGTGTGATTGGTTTGTAGATAAAGTAGGTATTAGATATTATTGAAATTAGATGTAAGCTTAAATGGTGTGATTGGTTTGTAGATAAACTAGGTAATAGATATTATTGAAATTAGATGTAAGCTTAAATGTTGTGACTAGTTATTAGAAGTATTAATTATTTCGAAAACTTTCTATGCGGATGGAAAGGGATGGCTAATAGGGGTGGTGGAGGCCATTGAGCTTCCGAACCAAAGTGAGAGGGAGCTCAACGTAGGTTAGGTGTAAATGTAGTAGGAAATAAGTAAGTAGGTATAATAAGAAAGTAAAAGTATTATTGAATGATTAGTTTTAACTTAAAACATGTAGAATGAATTAAGTATAATTGAAATTAGATGTAAGTGGAAATGGTGTGATTAGTTAGTAGATAAAGAAGGTATTAGATATTATTGAACTTAGATGTAAGCTTAAATAGTGTGATTGGTTTGGAGATAAAGTAGGTATTAGATATTGTTGAAATTGGATGTAAGCTTAAATGGTGTGATTGTTTGTAGATAAAGTAGGTATTAGATATTATTGAAATTATATGCAAGCTTAAATGGTGTGATTGGTTTGTAGATAAAGTAGGTATTAGATATTATTGAAATTAGATGTAAGCTTAAATGGTGTGATTGGTTTGTAGATAAACTAGGTATTAGATATTATTGAAATTAGATGTAAGCTTAAATGTTGTGACTAGTTATTAGAAGTATTAATTATTTCGAAAACTTTCTATGCGGATGGAAAGGGATGGCTAATAGGGGTGGTGGAGGCCATTGAGCTTCCGAACCAAAGTGAGAGGGAGCTCAACGTAGGTTAGGTGTAAATGTAGTAAGAAATAAGTAAGTAGATATATTAAGAAAGTAAAAGTATTATTGAATGATTAGTTTTAACTTAAAACATGTAGAATGAATTAAGTATAATTGAAATTAGATGTAAGTGGAAATGGTGTGATTAGTTAGTAGATAAAGAAGGTATTAGATATTATTGAAATTATATGTAAGCTTAAATGGTGTGATTGGTTTGTAGATAAAGTAGGTATTAGATATAATTGAAACTAGATGTAAGCTTAAATGTTGTAATTGGTTTGTAGATAAAGTAGGTATTAGATGTAAGCTTAAATGTTGTGATTAGTTATTAGAAGTATTAATTATTTCGAAAACTTTCTATGCGGATGGAAAGGGATGGCTAATAGGGGTGATGGAGGCCATTGAGCTTCCGAACCAAAGTGAGAGGGAGCTCAACGTAGGTTAGATGTAAATGTAGTAAGAAATAAGTAAGTAGGTATAATAAGAAAGTAAAAGTATTATTGAATGATTAGTTTTAACTTAAAACATGTAGAATGAATAAAGTATAATTGAAATTAGATGTAAGGCGAAATGGTGTGATTAGTTAGTAGATAAAGAAGGTATTAGATATTATTGAAATTAGATGTAAGCTTAAATAGTGTGATTGGTTTGTAGATAAAGTATTTATTAGATATTATTGAAATTAGATGTAAGCTTAAATGGTGTGATTGGTTTGTAGATAAAGTAGGTATTAGATATAATTGAAATTAGATGTAAGCTTTAATGGTGTGATTGGCTTGTAGATAAAGTAGGTATTAGATATTATTGAAATTAGATGTAAGCTTAAATGTTGTGACTAGTAAGTAGAAGTATTAATTATTTCGAAAACTTTCTATGCGGATGGAAAGGGATGGCTAATAGGGGTGGTGGAGGCCATTGAGCTTCCGAACCAAAGTGAGAGGGAGCTCAACGTAGGTTAGGTGTAAATGTAGTAAGAAATAAGTAAGTAGGTATAATAAGAAAGTAAAAGTATTATTGAATGATAGGTTTAACTTAAAACATGTAGAATGAATTAAGTATAATTGAAATTAGATGTAAGTGGAAATGGTGTGATTAGTTAGTAGATAAAGAAGGTATTAGATATTATTGAAATTAGATGTAAGCTTAAATAGTGTGATTGGTTTGTAGATAAAGTAGGTATTAGATATTGTTGAAATTAGATGTAAGCTTAAATGGTGTGATTGGTTTGTAGATAAAGTAGGTATTAGATATTATTGAAATTAGATGTAAGCTTAAATGGTGTGATTAGTTTGTAGATACAGTAGGTATAAGATATTATTGAAATTAGATGTAAGCTTAAATGGTGTGATTAGTTTGTAGATAAAGTAGGTATTAGATATCATTGAAATTAGATGTAAGCTTAAATGGTGTGATTGGCTTGTAGATAAAGTAGTTATTAGATATTATTGAAATTAGATGTAAGTTTAAATGTTGTGATTAATAAGTAGAAGTATTCATTATTTCGAAAACTTTCTATGCGGATGGAAAGGGATGGCTAATAGGGGTGGTGGAGGCCATTGAGCTTCCGAACCAAAGCGAGAGGGAGCTCAACGTAGGTTAGGTGTAAATGTAGTAGGATATAAGTAAGTAGGTATAATAAGAAAGTAAAAGTATTATTTAATTATTAGTTTTAACTTAAAACATGTAGAATGAATTAAGTATAATTGAAATTAGATGTAAGTGGAAATGGTGTGATTATTTAGTAGATAAAGAAGGTATTAGATATTATTGAAATTAGATGTAAGCTTAAATGGTGTGATTGGTTTTTAGATAAAGTAGGTATTAGATATTATTGAAATTAGATGTAAGCTTAAATGGTGTGATTTGTTTGTAGATAAAGTAGGTATTAGATATTATTGAAATTAGATGTAAGCTTAAATGGTGTGATTGGTTTGTAGATAAAGTAGGTATTAGATATTATTGAAATTAGATGTAAGCTTAAATGGTGTGATTGGTTTGTAGATAAAGTAGGTATTAGATATTATTGAAATTAGATGTAAGCTTAAATGTTGTGATTAATTTGTAGATAAAGTAGGTATTAGATATTATTGAAATAAGATGTAAGTTTAAATGGTGTGATTGGTTTGTAGATAAAGTAGGTATTAGATATAATTGAAATTAGATGTAAGCTTCAATGGTGTGATTGGCTTGTAGATAAAGTAGGTATTAGATATTATTGAAATTAGATGTAAGCTTAAATGTTGTGACTAGTAAGTAGAAGTATTAATTATTTCGAAAACTTTCTATTTGGATGGAAAGGGATGGCTAATAGGGGTGGTGGAGGCCATTGAGCTTCCGAACCAAAGTGAGAGGGAGCTCAACGTAGGTTAGGTGTAAATGTAGTAGGAAATAAGTAAGTAGGTATAATAAGAAAGTAAAAGTATTATTGAATGATTAGTTTTAACTTAAAGCATGTAGAATGAATTAAGTATAATTGAAATTAGATGTAAGTGGAAATGGTGTGATTAGTTAGTAGATAAAGAAGGTATTAGATATTATTGAACTTAGATGTAAGCTTAAATAGTGTGATTGGTTTGTAGATAAAGTAGGTATTAGATATTGTTGAAATTAGATGTAAGCTTAAATGGTGTGATTGGTTTGTAGATAAAGTAGGTATTAGATATTATTGAAATTAGATGTAAGCTTAAATGGTGTGATTAGTTTGTAGATACAGTAGGTATTAGATATTATTGAAATTAGATGTAAGCTTAAATGGTGTGATTAGTTTGTAGATAAAGTAGTTATTAGATATTATTGAAATTAGATGTAAGCTTAAATGTTGTGACTAGTAAGTAGAAGTATTAATTATTTCGAAAACTTTCTATTTGGATGGAAAGGGATGGCTAATAGGGGTGGTGGAGGCCATTGAGCTTCCGAACCAAAGTGAGAGGGAGCTCAACGTAGGTTAGGTGTAAATGTAGTAAGAAATAAGTAAGTAGGTATAATAAAAAAGTAAAAGTATTATTGAATGATTAGTTTTAACTTAAAACATGAAGAATGAATTAAGTATAATTGAAATTAGATGTAAGTGGAAATGGTGTGATAAGTTAGTAGATAAAGAAGGTATTAGTAGATAAAGATATTATTGAAATTAGATGTAAGCTTAAATAGTGTGATTGGTTTGTAGATAAAGTATTTATTAGATTATATTGAAATTGGATTTCAGCTTAAATGGTGTGATTGGTTTGTAGATAAAGTAGGTATTAGATATTATTGAAATTAGATGTAAGCTTAAATGGTGTGATTGTTTGTAGATAAAGTAGGTATTAGATATTATTGAAATTATATGTAAGCTTAAATGGTGTGATTGGTTTGTAGATAAACTAGGTATTAGATATTATTGAAATTAGATGTAAGCTTAAATGTTGTGACTAGTTATTAGAAGTATTAATTATTTCGAAAACTTTCTATGCGGATGGAAAGGGATGGCTAATAGGGGTGGTGGAGGCCATTGAGCTTCCGAACCAAAGTGAGAGGGAGCTCAACGTAGGTTAGGTGTAAATGTATTAAGAAATAAGTAAGTAGGTATAATAAGAAAGTAAAAGTATTATTGAATGATTAGTTTTAACTTAAAACATGTAGAATGAATTAAGTATAATTGAAATTAGATGTAAGTGGAAATGGTGTGATTAGTTAGTAGATAAAGAAGGTATTAGATATTATTGAAATTAGATGTAAGCTTAAATAGTGTGATTGGTTTGTAGATAAAGTATTTATTAGATAGTATTGAAATTGGATGTCAGCTTAAATGGTGTGATTGGTTTGTAGATAAAGTAGGTATTAGATATTATTGAAATTAGATGTAAGCTTAAATGGTGTGATTGTTTGTAGATAAAGTAGGTATTAGATATTATTGAAATTAGATGTAAGCTTAAATGGTGTGATTAGTTTGTAGATACAGTAGGTATTACATATTATTGAAATTAGATGTAAGCTTAAATGGTGTGATTAGTTTGTAGATAAAGAAGGTATTAGATATTATTGAACTTAGATGTAAGCTTAAATAGTGTGATTGGTTTGGAGATAAAGTAGGTATTAGATATTGTTGAAATTGGATGTAAGCTTAAATGGTGTGATTGGTTTGTAGATAAAGTAGGTATTAGATATTATTGAAATTAGATGTAAGCTTAAATGGTGTGATTAGTTTGTAGATACAGTAGGTATTACATATTATTGAAATTAGATGTAAGCTTAAATGGTGTGATTAGTTTGTAGATAAAGTAGGTATTAGATATAATTGAAATTAGATGTAAGCTTAAATGGTGTGATTGGCTTGTAGATAAAGTAGGTATTAGATATTATTGAAATTAGATGTAAGCTTAAATGTTGTGACTAGTAAGTAGAAGTATTAATTATTTCGAAAACTTTCTATGCGGATGGAAAGGGATGGCTAATAGGGGTGGTGGAGGCCATTGAGCTTCCGAACCAAAGTGAGAGGGAGCTCAATGTAGGTTAGGTGTAAATGTAGTAGGAAATAAGTAAGTAGGTATAATAAGAAAGTAAAAGTATTATTGAATGATTAGTTAACTTAAAACATGTAGAATGAATTAAGTATAATTGAAATTAGATGTAAGTGGAAATGGTGTGATTAGTTAGTAGATAAAGAAGGTATTAGATATTATTGAAATTAGATGTAAGCTTAAATAGTGTGATTGGTTTGTAGATAAAGTATTTATTAGATATTATTGAAATTGGATGTCAGCTTAAATGGTGTGATTGGTTTGTAGATAAAGTAGGTATTAGATATTATTGAAATTAGATGTAAGCTTAAATGGTGTGATTGTTTGTAGATAAAGTAGGTATTAGATATTATTGAAATTATATGTAAGCTTAAATGGTGTGATTAGTTTGTAGATAAAGTAGGTATTAGATATTATTGAAATTAGATGTAAGCTTAAATGGTGTGATTGGTTTGTAGATAAACTAGGTATTAGATATTATTGAAATTAGATGTAAGCTTAAATGTTGTGACTAGTTAGTAGAAGTATTAATTATTTCGAAAACTTTCTATGCGGATGGAAAGGGATGGCTAATAGGGGTGGTGGAGGCCATTGAGCTTCCGTACCAAAGTGAGAGGGAGCTCAACGTAGGTTAGGTGTAAATGTAGTAGTAGGAAATAAGTAAGTAGGTATAATAAGAAAGTAAAAATATTATTGAATGATTAGTTTTAACTTAAAACATGTAGAATGAATTAAGTATAATTGAAATTAGATGTAAGTGGAAATGGTGTGATTAGTTAGTAGATAAAGAAGGTATTAGATATTATTGAAATTATATGTAAGCTTAAATGGTGTGATTGGTTTGTAGATAAAGTAGGTATTAGATGTAAGCTTAAATGTTGTGATTAGTTATTAGAAGTATTAATTATTTCGAAAACTTTCTATGCGGATGGAAAGGGATGGCTAATAGGGGTGATGGAGGCCATTGAGCTTCCGAACCAAAGTGAGAGGGAGCTCAACGTAGGTTAGATGTAAATGTAGTAAGAAATAAGTAAGTAGGTATAATAAGAAAGTAAAAGTATTATCGAATGATTAGTTTTAACTTAAAACATGTAGAATGAATTAAGTATAATTGAAATTAGATGTAAGGCGAAATGGTGTGATTAGTTAGTAGATAAAGAAGGTATTAGATATTATTGAAATTAGATGAAAGCTTAAATAGTGTGATTGGTTTGTAGATAAAGTATTTATTAGATATTATTGAAATTAGATGTAAGCTTAAATGGTGTGATTGGTTTGTAGATAAAGTAGGTATTAGATATAATTGAAATTAGATGTAAGCTTTAATGGTGTGATTGGCTTGTAGATAAAGTAGGTATTAGATATTATTGAAATTAGACGTAAGCTTAAATGTTGTGACTAGTAAGTAGAAGTATTAATTATTTCGAAAACTTTCTATGCGGATGGAAAGGGATGGCTAATAGGGGTGGTGGAGGCCATTGAGCTTCCGAACCAAAGTGAGAGGGAGCTCAACGTAGGTTAGGTGTAAATGTAGTAAGAAATAAGTAAGTAGGTATAATAAGAAAGTAAAAGTATTATTGAATGATAGGTTTAACTTAAAACATGTAGAATGAATTAAGTATAATTGAAATTAGATGTAAGTGGAAATGGTGTGATTAGTTAGTAGATAAAGAAGGTATTAGATATTATTGAAATTAGATGTAAGCTTAAATAGTGTGATTGGTTTGTAGATAAAGTAGGTATTAGATATTGTTGAAATTAGATGTAAGCTTAAATGGTGTGATTGGTTTGTAGATAAAGTAGGTATTAGATATTATTGAAATTAGATGTAAGCTTAAATGGTGTGATTAGTTTGTAGATACAGTAGGTATAAGATATTATTGAAATTAGATGTAAGCTTAAATGGTGTGATTAGTTTGTAGATAAAGTAGGTATTAGATATAATTGAAATTAGATGTAAGCTTAAATGGTGTGATTGGCTTGTAGATAAAGTAGTTATTAGATATTATTGAAATTAGATGTAAGTTTAAATGTTGTGATTAATAAGTAGAAGTATTCATTATTTCGAAAACTTTCTATGCGGATGGAAAGGGATGGCTAATAGGGGTGGTGGAGGCCATTGAGCTTCCGAACCAAAGCGAGAGGGAGCTCAACGTAGGTTAGGTGTAAATGTAGTAGGATATAAGTAAGTAGGTATAATAAGAAAGTAAAAGTATTATTTAATTATTAGTTTTAACTTAAAACATGTAGAATGAATTAAGTATAATTGAAATTAGATGTAAGTGGAAATGGTGTGATTATTTAGTAGATAAAGAAGGTATTAGATATTATTGAAATTAGATGTAAGCTTAAATGGTGTGATTGGTTTTTAGATAAAGTAGGTATTAGATATTATTGAAATTAGATGTAAGCTTAAATGGTGTGATTTGTTTGTAGATAAAGTAGGTATTAGATATTATTGAAATTAGATGTAAGCTTAAATGGTGTGATTGGTTTGTAGATAAAGTAGGTATTAGATATTATTGAAATTAGATGTAAGCTTAAATGGTGTGATTGGTTTGTAGATAAAGTAGGTATTAGATATTATTGAAATTAGATGTAAGCTTAAATGTTGTGATTAATTTGTAGATAAAGTAGGTATTAGATATTATTGAAATAAGATGTAAGTTTAAATGGTGTGATTGGTTTGTAGATAAAGTAGGTATTAGATATAATTGAAATTAGATGTAAGCTTCAATGGTGTGATTGGCTTGTAGATAAAGTAGGTATTAGATATTATTGAAATTAGATGTAAGCTTAAATGTTGTGACTAGTAAGTAGAAGTATTAATTATTTCGAAAACTTTCTATTTGGATGGAAAGGGATGGCTAATAGGGGTGGTGGAGGCCATTGAGCTTCCGAACCAAAGTGAGAGGGAGCTCAACGTAGGTTAGGTGTAAATGTAGTAGGAAATAAGTAAGTAGGTATAATAAGAAAGTAAAAGTATTATTGAATGATTAGTTTTAACTTAAAGCATGTAGAATGAATTAAGTATAATTGAAATTAGATGTAAGTGGAAATGGTGTGATTAGTTAGTAGATAAAGAAGGTATTAGATATTATTGAACTTAGATGTAAGCTTAAATAGTGTGATTGGTTTGTAGATAAAGTAGGTATTAGATATTGTTGAAATTAGATGTAAGCTTAAATGGTGTGATTGGTTTGTAGATAAAGTAGGTATTAGATATTATTGAAATTAGATGTAAGCTTAAATGGTGTGATTAGTTTGTAGATACAGTAGGTATTAGATATTATTGAAATTAGATGTAAGCTTAAATGGTGTGATTAGTTTGTAGATAAAGTAGGTATTAGATATAATTGAAATTAGATGTAAGCTTCAATGGTGTGATTGGCTTGTAGATAAAGTAGTTATTAGATATTATTGAAATTAGATGTAAGCTTAAATGTTGTGACTAGTAAGTAGAAGTATTAATTATTTCGAAAACTTTCTATTTGGATGGAAAGGGATGGCTAATAGGGGTGGTGGAGGCCATTGAGCTTCCGAACCAAAGTGAGAGGGAGCTCAACGTAGGTTAGGTGTAAATGTAGTAAGAAATAAGTAAGTAGGTATAATAAAAAAGTAAAAGTATTATTGAATGATTAGTTTTAACTTAAAACATGAAGAATGAATTAAGTATAATTGAAATTAGATGTAAGTGGAAATGGTGTGATAAGTTAGTAGATAAAGAAGGTATTAGTAGATAAAGATATTATTGAAATTAGATGTAAGCTTAAATAGTGTGATTGGTTTGTAGATAAAGTATTTATTAGATTATATTGAAATTGGATTTCAGCTTAAATGGTGTGATTGGTTTGTAGATAAAGTAGGTATTAGATATTATTGAAATTAGATGTAAGCTTAAATGGTGTGATTGTTTGTAGATAAAGTAGGTATTAGATATTATTGAAATTATATGTAAGCTTAAATGGTGTGATTGGTTTGTAGATAAACTAGGTATTAGATATTATTGAAATTAGATGTAAGCTTAAATGTTGTGACTAGTTATTAGAAGTATTAATTATTTCGAAAACTTTCTATGCGGATGGAAAGGGATGGCTAATAGGGGTGGTGGAGGCCATTGAGCTTCCGAACCAAAGTGAGAGGGAGCTCAACGTAGGTTAGGTGTAAATGTATTAAGAAATAAGTAAGTAGGTATAATAAGAAAGTAAAAGTATTATTGAATGATTAGTTTTAACTTAAAACATGTAGAATGAATTAAGTATAATTGAAATTAGATGTAAGTGGAAATGGTGTGATTAGTTAGTAGATAAAGAAGGTATTAGATATTATTGAAATTAGATGTAAGCTTAAATAGTGTGATTGGTTTGTAGATAAAGTATTTATTAGATAGTATTGAAATTGGATGTCAGCTTAAATGGTGTGATTGGTTTGTAGATAAAGTAGGTATTAGATATTATTGAAATTAGATGTAAGCTTAAATGGTGTGATTGTTTGTAGATAAAGTAGGTATTAGATATTATTGAAATTAGATGTAAGCTTAAATGGTGTGATTAGTTTGTAGATACAGTAGGTATTACATATTATTGAAATTAGATGTAAGCTTAAATGGTGTGATTAGTTTGTAGATAAAGAAGGTATTAGATATTATTGAACTTAGATGTAAGCTTAAATAGTGTGATTGGTTTGGAGATAAAGTAGGTATTAGATATTGTTGAAATTGGATGTAAGCTTAAATGGTGTGATTGGTTTGTAGATAAAGTAGGTATTAGATATTATTGAAATTAGATGTAAGCTTAAATGGTGTGATTAGTTTGTAGATACAGTAGGTATTACATATTATTGAAATTAGATGTAAGCTTAAATGGTGTGATTAGTTTGTAGATAAAGTAGGTATTAGATATAATTGAAATTAGATGTAAGCTTAAATGGTGTGATTGGCTTGTAGATAAAGTAGGTATTAGATATTATTGAAATTAGATGTAAGCTTAAATGTTGTGACTAGTAAGTAGAAGTATTAATTATTTCGAAAACTTTCTATGCGGATGGAAAGGGATGGCTAATAGGGGTGGTGGAGGCCATTGAGCTTCCGAACCAAAGTGAGAGGGAGCTCAATGTAGGTTAGGTGTAAATGTAGTAGGAAATAAGTAAGTAGGTATAATAAGAAAGTAAAAGTATTATTGAATGATTAGTTAACTTAAAACATGTAGAATGAATTAAGTATAATTGAAATTAGATGTAAGTGGAAATGGTGTGATTAGTTAGTAGATAAAGAAGGTATTAGATATTATTGAAATTAGATGTAAGCTTAAATAGTGTGATTGGTTTGTAGATAAAGTATTTATTAGATATTATTGAAATTGGATGTCAGCTTAAATGGTGTGATTGGTTTGTAGATAAAGTAGGTATTAGATATTATTGAAATTAGATGTAAGCTTAAATGGTGTGATTGTTTGTAGATAAAGTAGGTATTAGATATTATTGAAATTATATGTAAGCTTAAATGGTGTGATTAGTTTGTAGATAAAGTAGGTATTAGATATTATTGAAATTAGATGTAAGCTTAAATGGTGTGATTGGTTTGTAGATAAACTAGGTATTAGATATTATTGAAATTAGATGTAAGCTTAAATGTTGTGACTAGTTAGTAGAAGTATTAATTATTTCGAAAACTTTCTATGCGGATGGAAAGGGATGGCTAATAGGGGTGGTGGAGGCCATTGAGCTTCCGTACCAAAGTGAGAGGGAGCTCAACGTAGGTTAGGTGTAAATGTAGTAGTAGGAAATAAGTAAGTAGGTATAATAAGAAAGTAAAAATATTATTGAATGATTAGTTTTAACTTAAAACATGTAGAATGAATTAAGTATAATTGAAATTAGATGTAAGTGGAAATGGTGTGATTAGTTAGTAGATAAAGAAGGTATTAGATATTATTGAAATTATATGTAAGCTTAAATGGTGTGATTGGTTTGTAGATAAAGTAGGTATTAGATGTAAGCTTAAATGTTGTGATTAGTTATTAGAAGTATTAATTATTTCGAAAACTTTCTATGCGGATGGAAAGGGATGGCTAATAGGGGTGATGGAGGCCATTGAGCTTCCGAACCAAAGTGAGAGGGAGCTCAACGTAGGTTAGATGTAAATGTAGTAAGAAATAAGTAAGTAGGTATAATAAGAAAGTAAAAGTATTATCGAATGATTAGTTTTAACTTAAAACATGTAGAATGAATTAAGTATAATTGAAATTAGATGTAAGGCGAAATGGTGTGATTAGTTAGTAGATAAAGAAGGTATTAGATATTATTGAAATTAGATGAAAGCTTAAATAGTGTGATTGGTTTGTAGATAAAGTATTTATTAGATATTATTGAAATTAGATGTAAGCTTAAATGGTGTGATTGGTTTGTAGATAAAGTAGGTATTAGATATAATTGAAATTAGATGTAAGCTTTAATGGTGTGATTGGCTTGTAGATAAAGTAGGTATTAGATATTATTGAAATTAGACGTAAGCTTAAATGTTGTGACTAGTAAGTAGAAGTATTAATTATTTCGAAAACTTTCTATGCGGATGGAAAGGGATGGCTAATAGGGGTGGTGGAGGCCATTGAGCTTCCGAACCAAAGTGAGAGGGAGCTCAACGTAGGTTAGGTGTAAATGTAGTAAGAAATAAGTAAGTAGGTATAATAAGAAAGTAAAAGTATTATTGAATGATAGGTTTAACTTAAAACATGTAGAATGAATTAAGTATAATTGAAATTAGATGTAAGTGGAAATGGTGTGATTAGTTAGTAGATAAAGAAGGTATTAGATATTATTGAAATTAGATGTAAGCTTAAATAGTGTGATTGGTTTGTAGATAAAGTAGGTATTAGATATTGTTGAAATTAGATGTAAGCTTAAATGGTGTGATTGGTTTGTAGATAAAGTAGGTATTAGATATTATTGAAATTAGATGTAAGCTTAAATGGTGTGATTAGTTTGTAGATACAGTAGGTATAAGATATTATTGAAATTAGATGTAAGCTTAAATGGTGTGATTAGTTTGTAGATAAAGTAGGTATTAGATATAATTGAAATTAGATGTAAGCTTAAATGGTGTGATTGGCTTGTAGATAAAGTAGTTATTAGATATTATTGAAATTAGATGTAAGTTTAAATGTTGTGATTAATAAGTAGAAGTATTCATTATTTCGAAAACTTTCTATGCGGATGGAAAGGGATGGCTAATAGGGGTGGTGGAGGCCATTGAGCTTCCGAACCAAAGCGAGAGGGAGCTCAACGTAGGTTAGGTGTAAATGTAGTAGGATATAAGTAAGTAGGTATAATAAGAAAGTAAAAGTATTATTTAATTATTAGTTTTAACTTAAAACATGTAGAATGAATTAAGTATAATTGAAATTAGATGTAAGTGGAAATGGTGTGATTATTTAGTAGATAAAGAAGGTATTAGATATTATTGAAATTAGATGTAAGCTTAAATGGTGTGATTGGTTTTTAGATAAAGTAGGTATTAGATATTATTGAAATTAGATGTAAGCTTAAATGGTGTGATTTGTTTGTAGATAAAGTAGGTATTAGATATTATTGAAATTAGATGTAAGCTTAAATGGTGTGATTGGTTTGTAGATAAAGTAGGTATTAGATATTATTGAAATTAGATGTAAGCTTAAATGGTGTGATTGGTTTGTAGATAAAGTAGGTATTAGATATTATTGAAATTAGATGTAAGCTTAAATGTTGTGATTAATTTGTAGATAAAGTAGGTATTAGATATTATTGAAATAAGATGTAAGTTTAAATGGTGTGATTGGTTTGTAGATAAAGTAGGTATTAGATATAATTGAAATTAGATGTAAGCTTCAATGGTGTGATTGGCTTGTAGATAAAGTAGGTATTAGATATTATTGAAATTAGATGTAAGCTTAAATGTTGTGACTAGTAAGTAGAAGTATTAATTATTTCGAAAACTTTCTATTTGGATGGAAAGGGATGGCTAATAGGGGTGGTGGAGGCCATTGAGCTTCCGAACCAAAGTGAGAGGGAGCTCAACGTAGGTTAGGTGTAAATGTAGTAGGAAATAAGTAAGTAGGTATAATAAGAAAGTAAAAGTATTATTGAATGATTAGTTTTAACTTAAAGCATGTAGAATGAATTAAGTATAATTGAAATTAGATGTAAGTGGAAATGGTGTGATTAGTTAGTAGATAAAGAAGGTATTAGATATTATTGAACTTAGATGTAAGCTTAAATAGTGTGATTGGTTTGTAGATAAAGTAGGTATTAGATATTGTTGAAATTAGATGTAAGCTTAAATGGTGTGATTGGTTTGTAGATAAAGTAGGTATTAGATATTATTGAAATTAGATGTAAGCTTAAATGGTGTGATTAGTTTGTAGATACAGTAGGTATTAGATATTATTGAAATTAGATGTAAGCTTAAATGGTGTGATTAGTTTGTAGATAAAGTAGGTATTAGATATAATTGAAATTAGATGTAAGCTTCAATGGTGTGATTGGCTTGTAGATAAAGTAGTTATTAGATATTATTGAAATTAGATGTAAGCTTAAATGTTGTGACTAGTAAGTAGAAGTATTAATTATTTCGAAAACTTTCTATTTGGATGGAAAGGGATGGCTAATAGGGGTGGTGGAGGCCATTGAGCTTCCGAACCAAAGTGAGAGGGAGCTCAACGTAGGTTAGGTGTAAATGTAGTAAGAAATAAGTAAGTAGGTATAATAAAAAAGTAAAAGTATTATTGAATGATTAGTTTTAACTTAAAACATGAAGAATGAATTAAGTATAATTGAAATTAGATGTAAGTGGAAATGGTGTGATAAGTTAGTAGATAAAGAAGGTATTAGTAGATAAAGATATTATTGAAATTAGATGTAAGCTTAAATAGTGTGATTGGTTTGTAGATAAAGTATTTATTAGATTATATTGAAATTGGATTTCAGCTTAAATGGTGTGATTGGTTTGTAGATAAAGTAGGTATTAGATATTATTGAAATTAGATGTAAGCTTAAATGGTGTGATTGTTTGTAGATAAAGTAGGTATTAGATATTATTGAAATTATATGTAAGCTTAAATGGTGTGATTGGTTTGTAGATAAACTAGGTATTAGATATTATTGAAATTAGATGTAAGCTTAAATGTTGTGACTAGTTATTAGAAGTATTAATTATTTCGAAAACTTTCTATGCGGATGGAAAGGGATGGCTAATAGGGGTGGTGGAGGCCATTGAGCTTCCGAACCAAAGTGAGAGGGAGCTCAACGTAGGTTAGGTGTAAATGTATTAAGAAATAAGTAAGTAGGTATAATAAGAAAGTAAAAGTATTATTGAATGATTAGTTTTAACTTAAAACATGTAGAATGAATTAAGTATAATTGAAATTAGATGTAAGTGGAAATGGTGTGATTAGTTAGTAGATAAAGAAGGTATTAGATATTATTGAAATTAGATGTAAGCTTAAATAGTGTGATTGGTTTGTAGATAAAGTATTTATTAGATAGTATTGAAATTGGATGTCAGCTTAAATGGTGTGATTGGTTTGTAGATAAAGTAGGTATTAGATATTATTGAAATTAGATGTAAGCTTAAATGGTGTGATTGTTTGTAGATAAAGTAGGTATTAGATATTATTGAAATTAGATGTAAGCTTAAATGGTGTGATTAGTTTGTAGATACAGTAGGTATTACATATTATTGAAATTAGATGTAAGCTTAAATGGTGTGATTAGTTTGTAGATAAAGAAGGTATTAGATATTATTGAACTTAGATGTAAGCTTAAATAGTGTGATTGGTTTGGAGATAAAGTAGGTATTAGATATTGTTGAAATTGGATGTAAGCTTAAATGGTGTGATTGGTTTGTAGATAAAGTAGGTATTAGATATTATTGAAATTAGATGTAAGCTTAAATGGTGTGATTAGTTTGTAGATACAGTAGGTATTACATATTATTGAAATTAGATGTAAGCTTAAATGGTGTGATTAGTTTGTAGATAAAGTAGGTATTAGATATAATTGAAATTAGATGTAAGCTTAAATGGTGTGATTGGCTTGTAGATAAAGTAGGTATTAGATATTATTGAAATTAGATGTAAGCTTAAATGTTGTGACTAGTAAGTAGAAGTATTAATTATTTCGAAAACTTTCTATGCGGATGGAAAGGGATGGCTAATAGGGGTGGTGGAGGCCATTGAGCTTCCGAACCAAAGTGAGAGGGAGCTCAATGTAGGTTAGGTGTAAATGTAGTAGGAAATAAGTAAGTAGGTATAATAAGAAAGTAAAAGTATTATTGAATGATTAGTTAACTTAAAACATGTAGAATGAATTAAGTATAATTGAAATTAGATGTAAGTGGAAATGGTGTGATTAGTTAGTAGATAAAGAAGGTATTAGATATTATTGAAATTAGATGTAAGCTTAAATAGTGTGATTGGTTTGTAGATAAAGTATTTATTAGATATTATTGAAATTGGATGTCAGCTTAAATGGTGTGATTGGTTTGTAGATAAAGTAGGTATTAGATATTATTGAAATTAGATGTAAGCTTAAATGGTGTGATTGTTTGTAGATAAAGTAGGTATTAGATATTATTGAAATTATATGTAAGCTTAAATGGTGTGATTAGTTTGTAGATAAAGTAGGTATTAGATATTATTGAAATTAGATGTAAGCTTAAATGGTGTGATTGGTTTGTAGATAAACTAGGTATTAGATATTATTGAAATTAGATGTAAGCTTAAATGTTGTGACTAGTTAGTAGAAGTATTAATTATTTCGAAAACTTTCTATGCGGATGGAAAGGGATGGCTAATAGGGGTGGTGGAGGCCATTGAGCTTCCGTACCAAAGTGAGAGGGAGCTCAACGTAGGTTAGGTGTAAATGTAGTAGTAGGAAATAAGTAAGTAGGTATAATAAGAAAGTAAAAATATTATTGAATGATTAGTTTTAACTTAAAACATGTAGAATGAATTAAGTATAATTGAAATTAGATGTAAGTGGAAATGGTGTGATTAGTTAGTAGATAAAGAAGGTATTAGATATTATTGAAATTATATGTAAGCTTAAATGGTGTGATTGGTTTGTAGATAAAGTAGGTATTAGATGTAAGCTTAAATGTTGTGATTAGTTATTAGAAGTATTAATTATTTCGAAAACTTTCTATGCGGATGGAAAGGGATGGCTAATAGGGGTGATGGAGGCCATTGAGCTTCCGAACCAAAGTGAGAGGGAGCTCAACGTAGGTTAGATGTAAATGTAGTAAGAAATAAGTAAGTAGGTATAATAAGAAAGTAAAAGTATTATCGAATGATTAGTTTTAACTTAAAACATGTAGAATGAATTAAGTATAATTGAAATTAGATGTAAGGCGAAATGGTGTGATTAGTTAGTAGATAAAGAAGGTATTAGATATTATTGAAATTAGATGAAAGCTTAAATAGTGTGATTGGTTTGTAGATAAAGTATTTATTAGATATTATTGAAATTAGATGTAAGCTTAAATGGTGTGATTGGTTTGTAGATAAAGTAGGTATTAGATATAATTGAAATTAGATGTAAGCTTTAATGGTGTGATTGGCTTGTAGATAAAGTAGGTATTAGATATTATTGAAATTAGACGTAAGCTTAAATGTTGTGACTAGTAAGTAGAAGTATTAATTATTTCGAAAACTTTCTATGCGGATGGAAAGGGATGGCTAATAGGGGTGGTGGAGGCCATTGAGCTTCCGAACCAAAGTGAGAGGGAGCTCAACGTAGGTTAGGTGTAAATGTAGTAAGAAATAAGTAAGTAGGTATAATAAGAAAGTAAAAGTATTATTGAATGATAGGTTTAACTTAAAACATGTAGAATGAATTAAGTATAATTGAAATTAGATGTAAGTGGAAATGGTGTGATTAGTTAGTAGATAAAGAAGGTATTAGATATTATTGAAATTAGATGTAAGCTTAAATAGTGTGATTGGTTTGTAGATAAAGTAGGTATTAGATATTGTTGAAATTAGATGTAAGCTTAAATGGTGTGATTGGTTTGTAGATAAAGTAGGTATTAGATATTATTGAAATTAGATGTAAGCTTAAATGGTGTGATTAGTTTGTAGATACAGTAGGTATAAGATATTATTGAAATTAGATGTAAGCTTAAATGGTGTGATTAGTTTGTAGATAAAGTAGGTATTAGATATAATTGAAATTAGATGTAAGCTTAAATGGTGTGATTGGCTTGTAGATAAAGTAGTTATTAGATATTATTGAAATTAGATGTAAGTTTAAATGTTGTGATTAATAAGTAGAAGTATTCATTATTTCGAAAACTTTCTATGCGGATGGAAAGGGATGGCTAATAGGGGTGGTGGAGGCCATTGAGCTTCCGAACCAAAGCGAGAGGGAGCTCAACGTAGGTTAGGTGTAAATGTAGTAGGATATAAGTAAGTAGGTATAATAAGAAAGTAAAAGTATTATTTAATTATTAGTTTTAACTTAAAACATGTAGAATGAATTAAGTATAATTGAAATTAGATGTAAGTGGAAATGGTGTGATTATTTAGTAGATAAAGAAGGTATTAGATATTATTGAAATTAGATGTAAGCTTAAATGATGTGATTGGTTTTTAGATAAAGTAGGTATTAGATATTATTGAAATTAGATGTAAGCTTAAATGGTGTGATTTGTTTGTAGATAAAGTAGGTATTAGATATTATTGAAATTAGATGTAAGCTTAAATGGTGTGATTGGTTTGTAGATAAAGTAGGTATTAGATATTATTGAAATTAGATGTAAGCTTAAATGGTGTGATTGGTTTGTAGATAAAGTAGGTATTAGATATTATTGAAATTAGATGTAAGCTTAAATGTTGTGATTAATTTGTAGATAAAGTAGGTATTAGATATTATTGAAATAAGATGTAAGTTTAAATGGTGTGATTGGTTTGTAGATAAAGTAGGTATTAGATATAATTGAAATTAGATGTAAGCTTCAATGGTGTGATTGGCTTGTAGATAAAGTAGGTATTAGATATTATTGAAATTAGATGTAAGCTTAAATGTTGTGACTAGTAAGTAGAAGTATTAATTATTTCGAAAACTTTCTATTTGGATGGAAAGGGATGGCTAATAGGGGTGGTGGAGGCCATTGAGCTTCCGAACCAAAGTGAGAGGGAGCTCAACGTAGGTTAGGTGTAAATGTAGTAGGAAATAAGTAAGTAGGTATAATAAGAAAGTAAAAGTATTATTGAATGATTAGTTTTAACTTAAAGCATGTAGAATGAATTAAGTATAATTGAAATTAGATGTAAGTGGAAATGGTGTGATTAGTTAGTAGATAAAGAAGGTATTAGATATTATTGAACTTAGATGTAAGCTTAAATAGTGTGATTGGTTTGTAGATAAAGTAGGTATTAGATATTGTTGAAATTAGATGTAAGCTTAAATGGTGTGATTGGTTTGTAGATAAAGTAGGTATTAGATATTATTGAAATTAGATGTAAGCTTAAATGGTGTGATTAGTTTGTAGATATAGTAGGTATTAGATATAATTGAAATTAGATGTAAGCTTAAATGGTGTGATTAGTTTGTAGATAAAGTAGGTATTAGATATAATTAAAATTAGATGTAAGCTTCAATGGTGTGATTGGCTTGTAGATAAAGTAGTTATTAGATATTATTGAAATTAGATGTAAGCTTAAATGTTGTGACTAGTAAGTAGAAGTATTAATTATTTCGAAAACTTTCTATTTGGATGGAAAGGGATGGCTAATAGGGGTGGTGGAGGCCATTGAGCTTCCGAACCAAAGTGAGAGGGAGCTCAACGTAGGTTAGGTGTAAATGTAGTAAGAAATAAGTAAGTAGGTATAATAAAAAAGTAAAAGTATTATTGAATGATTAGTTTTAACTTAAAACATGAAGAATGAATTAAGTATAATTGAAATTAGATGTAAGTGGAAATGGTGTGATAAGTTAGTAGATAAAGAAGGTATTAGTAGATAAAGATATTATTGAAATTAGATGTAAGCTTAAATAGTGTGATTGGTTTGTAGATAAAGTATTTATTAGATAGTATTGAAATTGGATTTCAGCTTAAATGGTGTGATTGGTTTGTAGATAAAGTAGGTATTAGATATTATTGAAATTAGATGTAAGCTTAAATGGTGTGATTGTTTGTAGATAAAGTAGGTATTAGATATTATTGAAATTATATGTAAGCTTAAATGGTGTGATTGGTTTGTAGATAAAGTAGGTATTAGATATTATTGAAATTAGATGTAAGCTTAAATGGTGTGATTGGTTTGTAGATAAACTAGGTATTAGATATTATTGAAATTAGATGTAAGCTTAAATGTTGTGACTAGTTATTAGAAGTATTAATTATTTCGAAAACTTTCTATGCGGATGGAAAGGGATGGCTAATAGGGGTGGTGGAGGCCATTGAGCTTCCGAACCAAAGTGAGAGGGAGCTCAACGTAGGTTAGGTGTAAATGTATTAAGAAATAAGTAAGTAGGTATAATAAGAAAGTAAAAGTATTATTGAATGATTAGTTTTAACTTAAAACATGTAGAATGAATTAAGTATAATTGAAATTAGATGTAAGTGGAAATGGTGTGATTAGTTAGTAGATAAAGAAGGTATTAGATATTATTGAAATTAGATGTAAGCTTAAATAGTGTGATTGGTTTGTAGATAAAGTATTTATTAGATAGTATTGAAATTGGATGTCAGCTTAAATGGTGTGATTGGTTTGTAGATAAAGTAGGTATTAGATATTATTGAAATTAGATGTAAGCTTAAATGGTGTGATTGTTTGTAGATAAAGTAGGTATTAGATATTATTGAAATTAGATGTAAGCTTAAATGGTGTGATTAGTTTGTAGATACAGTAGGTATTACATATTATTGAAATTAGATGTAAGCTTAAATGGTGTGATTAGTTTGTAGATAAAGAAGGTATTAGATATTATTGAACTTAGATGTAAGCTTAAATAGTGTGATTGGTTTGGAGATAAAGTAGGTATTAGATATTGTTGAAATTGGATGTAAGCTTAAATGGTGTGATTGGTTTGTAGATAAAGTAGGTATTAGATATTATTGAAATTAGATGTAAGCTTAAATGGTGTGATTAGTTTGTAGATACAGTAGGTATTACATATTATTGAAATTAGATGTAAGCTTAAATGGTGTGATTAGTTTGTAGATAAAGTAGGTATTAGATATTATTGAAATTAGATGTAAGCTTAAATGGTGTGATTGGTTTGTAGATAAACTAGGTATTAGATATTATTGAAATTAGATGTAAGCTTAAATGTTGTGACTAGTTAGTAGAAGTATTAATTATTTCGAAAACTTTCTATGCGGATGGAAAGGGATGGCTAATAGGGGTGGTGGAGGCCATTGAGCTTCCGAACCAAAGTGAGAGGGAGCTCAACGTAGGTTAGGTGTAAATGTAGTAGGAAATAAGTAAGTAGGTATAATAAGAAAGTAAAAGTATTATTGAATGATTAGTTTTAACTTAAAACATGTAGAATGAATTAAGTATAATTGAAATTAGATGTAAGTGGAAATGGTGTGATTAGTTAGTAGATAAAGAATGTATTAGATATTATTGAAATTAGATGTAAGCTTAAATAGTGTGATTGGTTTGTAGATAAAGTAGGTATTAGATATTGTTGAAATTAGATGTAAGCTTAAATGGTGTGATTGGTTTGTAGATAAAGTAGGTATTAGATATTATTGAAATTAGATGTAAGCTTAAATGGTGAGATTAGTTTGTAGATTCAGTAGGTATTAGATATTATTGAAATTAGATGTAAGCTTAAATGGTGTGATTGTTTGTAGATAAAGTAGGTATTAGATATTATTGAAATTATATGTAAGCTTAAATGGTGTGATTAGTTTGTAGATAAAGTAGGTATTAGATATTATTGAAATTAGATGTAAGCTTAAATGGTGTGATTGGTTTGTAGATAAACTAGGTATTAGATATTATTGAAATTAGATGTAAGCTTAAATGTTGTGACTAGTAAGTAGAAGTATTAATTATTTCGAAAACTTTCTATGCGGATGGAAAGGGATGGCTAATAGGGGTGGTGGAGGCCATTGAGCTTCCGAACCAAAGTGAGAGGGAGCTCAACGTAGGTTAGGTGTAAATGTAGTAAGAAATAAGTAAGTAGGTATAATAAGAAATTAAAAGTATTATTGAATGATTAGTTTTAACTTAAAACATGTAGAATGAATTAAGTATAATTGAAATTAGATGTAAGTGGAAATGGTGTGATTAGTTAGTAGATAAAGAAGGTATTAGATATTATTGAAATTAGATGTAAGCTTAAATAGTGTGATTGGTTTGTAGATAAAGTATTTATTAGATAGTATTGAAATTGGATGTCAGCTTAAATGGTGTGATTGGTTTATAGATAAAGTAGGTATTAGATATTATTGAAATTAGATGTAAGCTTAAATGGTGTGATTGTTTGTAGATAAAGTAGGTATTAGATATTATTGAAATTATATGTAAGCTTAAATGGTGTGATTGGTTTGTAGATAAAGTAGGTATTAGATATTATTGAAATTAGATGTAAGCTTAAATGGTGTGATTGGTTTGTAGATAAACTAGGTATTAGATATTATTGAAATTAGATGTAAGCTTAAATGTTGTGACTAGTTAGTAGAAGTATTAATTATTTCGAAAACTTTCTATGCGGATGGAAAGGGATGGCTAATAGGGGTGGTGGAGGCCATTGAGCTTCCGAACCAAAGTGAGAGGGAGCTCAACGTAGGTTAGGTGTAAATGTAGTAGGAAATAAGTAAGTAGGTATAATAAGAAAGTAAAAGTATTATTGAATGATTAGTTTTAACTTAAAGCATGTAGAATGAATTAAGTATAATTGAAATTAGATGTAAGTGGAAATGGTGTGATTAGTTAGTAGATAAAGAAGGTATTAGATATTATTGAACTTAGATGTAAGCTTAAATAGTGTGATTGGTTTGTAGATAAAGTAGGTATTAGATATTGTTGAAATTAGATGTAAGCTTAAATGGTGTGATTGGTTTGTAGATAAAGTAGGTATTAGATATTATTGAAATTAGATGTAAGCTTAAATGGTGTGATTAGTTTGTAGATACAGTAGGTATTAGATATTATTGAAATTAGATGTAAGCTTAAATGGTGTGATTAGTTTGTAGATAAAGTAGGTATTAGATATAATTGAAATTAGATGTAAGCTTCAATGGTGTGATTGGCTTGTAGATAAAGTAGGTATTAGATATTATTGAAATTAGATGTAAGCTTAAATGTTGTGACTAGTAAGTAGAAGTATTAATTATTTCGAAAACTTTCTATTTGGATGGAAAGGGATGGCTAATAGGGGTGGTGGAGGCCATTGAGCTTCCGAACCAAAGTGAGAGGGAGCTCAACGTAGGTTAGGTGTAAATGTAGTAAGAAATAAGTAAGTAGGTATAATAAAAAAGTAAAAGTATTATTGAATGATTAGTTTTAACTTAAAACATGTAGAATGAATTAAGTATAATTGAAATTAGATGTAAGTGGAAATGGTGTGATTAGTTAGTAGATAAAGAAGGTATTAGTAGATAAAGATATTATTGAAATTAGATGTAAGCTTAAATAGTGTGATTGGTTTGTAGATAAAGTATTTATTAGATAGTATTGAAATTGGATGTCAGCTTAAATGGTGTGATTGGTTTGTAGATAAAGTAGGTATTAGATATTATTGAAATTAGATGTAAGCTTAAATGGTGTGATTGTTTGTAGATAAAGTAGGTATTAGATATTATTGAAATTATATGTAAGCTTAAATGGTGTGATTGGTTTGTAGATAAAGTAGGTATTAGATATTATTGAAATTAGATGTAAGCTTAAATGGTGTGATTGGTTTGTAGATAAACTAGGTATTAGATATTATTGAAATTAGATGTAAGCTTAAATGTTGTGACTAGTTATTAGAAGTATTAATTATTTCGAAAACTTTCTATGCGGATGGAAAGGGATGGCTAATAGGGGTGGTGGAGGCCATTGAGCTTCCGAACCAAAGTGAGAGGGAGCTCAACGTAGGTTAGGTGTAAATGTATTAAGAAATAAGTAAGTAGGTATAATAAGAAAGTAAAAGTATTATTGAATGATTAGTTTTAACTTAAAACATGTAGAATGAATTAAGTATAATTGAAATTAGATGTAAGTGGAAATGGTGTGATTAGTTAGTAGATAAAGAAGGTATTAGATATTATTGAAATTAGATGTAAGCTTAAATAGTGTGATTGGTTTGTAGATAAAGTATTTATTAGATAGTATTGAAATTGGATGTCAGCTTAAATGGTGTGATTGGTTTGTAGATAAAGTAGGAATTAGATATTATTGAAATTAGATGTAAGCTTAAATGGTGTGATTGGTTTGTAGATAAAGTAGGTATTAGATATTATTGAAATTAGATGTAAGCTTAAATGGTGTGATTGGTTTGTAGATAAAGTAGGTATTAGATATTATTGAAATTAGATGTAAGCTTAAATGGTGTGATTGGTTTTTAGATAAACTAGGTATTAGATATTATTGAAATTAGATGTAAGCTTAAATGTTGTGACTAATTATTAGAAGTATTAATTATTTCGAAAACTTTCTATGCGGATGGAAAGGGATGGCTAATAGGGGTGGTGGAGGCCATTGAGCTTCCGAACCAAAGTGAGAGGGAGCTCAACGTAGGTTAGGTGTAAATGTAGTAGGAAATAAGTAAGTAGGTATAATAAAAAAGTAAAAGTATTATTGAATGATTAGTTTTAACTTAAAACATGTAGAATGAATTAAGTATAATTGAAATTAGATGTAAGTGGAAATGGTGTGATTAGTTAGTAGATAAAGAAGGTATTAGATATTATTGAACTTAGATGTAAGCTTAAATAGTGTGATTGGTTTGGAGATAAAGTAGGTATTAGATATTGTTGAAATTGGATGTAAGCTTAAATGGTGTGATTGGCTTGTAGATAAAGTAGGTATTAGATATTATTGAAATTAGATGTAAGCTTAAATGTTGTGACTAGTAAGTAGAAGTATTAATTATTTCGAAAACTTTCTATTTGGATGGAAAGGGATGGCTAATAGGGGTGGTGGAGGCCATTGAGCTTCCGAACCAAAGTGAGAGGGAGCTCAACGTAGGTTAGATGTAAATGTAGTAAGAAATAAGTAAGTAGGTATAATAAGAAAGTAAAAGTATTATTGAATGATTAGTTTTATTTTAAAACATGTAGAATGAATTAAGTATAATTGAAATTAGATGTAAGTGGAAATGGTGTGATTAGTTAGTAGATAAAGAAGGTATTAGATATTATTGAAATTAGATGTAAGCTTAAATAGTGTGATTGGTTTGTAGATAAAGTATTTATTAGATAGTATTGAAATTGGATGTCAGCTTGAATGGTGTGATTGGTTTGTAGATAAAGTAGGTATTAGATATTATTGAAATTAGATGTAAGCTTAAATGGTGTGATTGTTTGTAGATAAAGTAGGTATAAGATATTATTGAAATTATATGTAAGCTTAAATGGTGTGATTGGTTTGTAGATAAACTAGGTATTAGATATTATTGAAATTAGATGTAAGCTTAAATGTTGTGACTAGTTATTAGAAGTATTAATTATTTCGAAAACTTTCTATGCGGATGGAAAGGGATGGCTAATAGGGGTGGTGGAGGCCATTGAGCTTCCGAACCAAAGTGAGAGGGAGCTCAACGTAGGTTAGGTGTAAATGTAGTAGGAAATAAGTAAGTAGGTATAATAAGAAAGTAAAAGTATTATTTAATGATTAGTTTTAACTTAAAACATGTAGAATGAATTAAGTTTAATTGAAATTAGATGTAAGTGGAAATGGTGTGATTAGTTAGTAGATAAAGAAGGTATTAGATATTATTGAACTTAGATGTAAGCTTAAATAGTGTGATTGGTTTGGAGATAAAGTAGGTATTAGATATTGTTGAAATTGGATGTAAGCTTAAATGGTGTGATTGTTTGTAGATAAAGTAGGTATTAGATATTATTGAAATTATATGCAAGCTTAAATGGTGTGATTGGTTTGTAGATAAAGTAGGTATTAGATATTATTGAAATTAGATGTAAGCTTAAATGGTGTGATTGGTTTGTAGATAAACTAGGTATTAGATATTATTGAAATTAGATGTAAGCTTAAATGTTGTGACTAGTTATTAGAAGTATTAATTATTTCGAAAACTTTCTATGCGGATGGAAAGGGATGGCTAATAGGGGTGGTGGAGGCCATTGAGCTTCCGAACCAAAGTGAGAGGGAGCTCAACGTAGGTTAGGTGTAAATGTAGTAAGAAATAAGTAAGTAGATATATTAAGAAAGTAAAAGTATTATTGAATGATTAGTTTTAACTTAAAACATGTAGAATGAATTAAGTATAATTGAAATTAGATGTAAGTGGAAATGGTGTGATTAGTTAGTAGATAAAGAAGGTATTAGATATTATTGAAATTATATGTAAGCTTAAATGGTGTGATTGGTTTGTAGATAAAGTAGGTATTAGATATTATTGAAACTAGATGTAAGCTTAAATGTTGTAATTGGTTTGTAGATAAAGTAGGTATTAGATGTAAGCTTAAATGTTGTGATTAGTTATTAGAAGTATTAATTATTTCGAAAACTTTCTATGCGGATGGAAAGGGATGGCTAATAGGGGTGATGGAGGCCATTGAGCTTCCGAACCAAAGTGAGAGGGAGCTCAACGTAGGTTAGATGTAAATGTAGTAAGAAATAAGTAAGTAGGTATAATAAGAAAGTAAAAGTATTATTGAATGATTAGTTTTAACTTAAAACATGTAGAATGAATTAAGTATAATTGAAATTAGATGTAAGGCGAAATGGTGTGATTAGTTAGTAGATAAAGAAGGTATTAGATATTATTGAAATTAGATGTAAGCTTAAATAGTGTGATTGGTTTGTAGATAAAGTATTTATTAGATATTATTGAAATTAGATGTAAGCTTAAATGGTGTGATTGGTTTGTAGATAAAGTAGGTATTAGATATAATTGAAATTAGATGTAAGCTTTAATGGTGTGATTGGCTTGTAGATAAAGTAGGTATTAGATATTATTGAAATTAGATGTAAGCTTAAATGTTGTGACTAGTAAGTAGAAGTATTAATTATTTCGAAAACTTTCTATGCGGATGGAAAGGGATGGCTAATAGGGGTGGTGGAGGCCATTGAGCTTCCGAACCAAAGTGAGAGGGAGCTCAACGTAGGTTAGGTGTAAATGTAGTAAGAAATAAGTAAGTAGGTATAATAAGAAAGTAAAAGTATTATTGAATGATAGGTTTAACTTAAAACATGTAGAATGAATTAAGTATAATTGAAATTAGATGTAAGGCGAAATGGTGTGATTAGTTAGTAGATAAAGAAGGTATTAGATATTATTGAAATTAGATGTAAGCTTAAATAGTGTGATTGGTTTGTAGATAAAGTATTTATTAGATATTATTGAAATTAGATGTAAGCTTTAATAGTGTGATTGGTTTGTAGATAAAGTAGGTATTAGATATTATTGAAATTAGATGTAAGCTTAAATGGTGTGATTAGTTTGTAGATACAGTAGGTATAAGATATTATTGAAATTAGATGTAAGCTTAAATGGTGTGATTAGTTTGTAGATAAAGTAGGTATTAGATATAATTGAAATTAGATGTAAGCTTAAATGGTGTGATTGGCTTGTAGATAAAGTAGTTATTAGATATTATTGAAATTAGATGTAAGTTTAAATGTTGTGATTAATAAGTAGAAGTATTCATTATTTCGAAAACTTTCTATGCGGATGGAAAGGGATGGCTAATAGGGGTGGTGGAGGCCATTGAGCTTCCGAACCAAAGCGAGAGGGAGCTCAACGTAGGTTAGGTGTAAATGTAGTAGGATATAAGTAAGTAGGTATAATAAGAAAGTAAAAGTATTATTTAATTATTAGTTTTAACTTAAAACATGTAGAATGAATTAAGTATAATTGAAATTAGATGCAAGTGGAAATGGTGTGATTATTTAGTAGATAAAGAAGGTATTAGATATTATTGAAATTAGATGTAAGCTTAAATGGTGTGATTGGTTTGTAGATAAAGTAGGTATTAGATATTATTGAAATTAGATGTAAGCTTAAATGGTGAGATTAGTTTGTAGATACAGTAGGTATTAGATATTATTGAAATTAGATGTAAGCTTAAATGGTGTGATTAGTTTGTAGATAAAGTAGGTATTAGATATAATTGAAATTAGATGTAAGCTTAAATGGTGTGATTGTTTGTAGATAAAGTAGGTATTAGATATTATTGAAATTATATGTAAGCTTAAATGGTGTGATTAGTTTGTAGATAAAGTAGGTATTAGATATTATTGAAATTAGATGTAAGCTTAAATGGTGTGATTGGTTTGTAGATAAACTAGGTATTAGATATTATTGAAATTAGATGTAAGCTTAAATGTTGTGACTAGTAAGTAGAAGTATTAATTATTTCGAAAACTTTCTATGCGGATGGAAAGGGATGGCTAATAGGGGTGGTGGAGGCCATTGAGCTTCCGAACCAAAGTGAGAGGGAGCTCAACGTAGGTTAGGTGTAAATGTAGTAAGAAATAAGTAAGTAGGTATAATAAGAAATTAAAAGTATTATTGAATGATTAGTTTTAACTTAAAACATGTAGAATGAATTAAGTATAATTGAAATTAGATGTAAGTGGAAATGGTGTGATTAGTTAGTAGATAAAGAAGGTATTAGATATTATTGAAATTAGATGTAAGCTTAAATAGTGTGATTGGTTTGTAGATAAAGTATTTATTAGATAGTATTGAAATTGGATGTCAGCTTAAATGGTGTGATTGGTTTATAGATAAAGTAGGTATTAGATATTATTGAAATTAGATGTAAGCTTAAATGGTGTGATTGTTTGTAGATAAAGTAGGTATTAGATATTATTGAAATTATATGTAAGCTTAAATGGTGTGATTGGTTTGTAGATAAAAAAGGTATTAGATATTATTGAAATTAGATGTAAGCTTAAATGGTGTGATTGGTTTGTAGATAAACTAGGTATTAGATATTATTGAAATTAGATGTAAGCTTTAATGTTGTGACTAGTTAGTAGAAGTATTAATTATTTCGAAAACTTTCTATGCGGATGGAAAGGGATGGCTAATAGGGGTGGTGAAGGCCATTGAGCTTCCGAACCAAAGTGAGAGGGAGCTCAACGTAGGTTAGGTGTAAATGTAGTAGGAAATAAGTAAGTAGGTATAATAAGAAAGTAAAAGTATTATTGAATGATTAGTTTTAACTTAAAGCATGTAGAATGAATTAAGTATAATTGAAATTAGATGTAAGTGGAAATGGTGTGATTAGTTAGTAGATAAAGAAGGTATTAGATATTATTGAACTTAGATGTAAGCTTAAATAGTGTGATTGGTTTGTAGATAAAGTAGGTATTAGATATTGTTGAAATTAGATGTAAGCTTAAATGGTGTGATTGGTTTGTAGATAAAGTAGGTATTAGATATTATTGAAATTAGATGTAAGCTTAAATGGTGTGATTAGTTTGTAGATACAGTAGGTATTAGATATTATTGAAATTAGATGTAAGCTTAAATGGTGTGATTAGTTTGTAGATAAAGTAGGTATTAGATATAATTGAAATTAGATGTAAGCTTCAATGGTGTGATTGGCTTGTAGATAAAGTAGGTATTAGATATTATTGAAATTAGATGTAAGCTTAAATGTTGTGACTAGTAAGTAGAAGTATTAATTATTTCGAAAACTTTCTATTTGGATGGAAAGGGATGGTAAATAGGGGTGGTGGAGGCCATTGAGCTTCCGAACCAAAGTGAGAGGGAGCTCAACGTAGGTTAGGTGTAAATGTAGTAAGAAATAAGTAAGTAGGTATAATAAAAAAGTAAAAGTATTATTGAATGATTAGTTTTAACTTAAAACATGTAGAATGAATTAAGTATAATTGAAATTAGATGTAAGTGGAAATGGTGTGATTAGTTAGTAGATAAAGAAGGTATTAGTAGATAAAGATATTATTGAAATTAGATGTAAGCTTAAATAGTGTGATTGGTTTGTAGATAAAGTATTTATTAGATAGTATTGAAATTGGATGTCAGCTTAAATGGTGTGATTGGTTTGTAGATAAAGTAGGTATTAGATATTATTGAAATTAGATATAAGCTTAAATGGTGTGATTGTTTGTAGATAAAGTAGGTATTCGATATTATTGAAATTATATGTAAGCTTAAATGGTGTGATTGGTTTGTAGATAAAGTAGGTATTAGATATTATTGAAATTAGATGTAAGCTTAAATGGTGTGATTGGTTTGTAGATAAACTAGGTATTAGATATTATTGAAATTAGATGTAAGCTTAAATGTTGTGACTAGTTATTAGAAGTATTAATTATTTCGAACACTTTCTATGCGGATGGAAAGGGATGGCTAATAGGGGTGGTGGAGGCCATTGAGCTTCCGAACCAAAGTGAGAGGGAGCTCAACGTAGGTTAGGTGTAAATGTATTAAGAAATAAGTAAGTAGGTATAATAAGAAAGTAAAAGTATTATTGAATGATTAGTTTTAACTTAAAACATGTAGAATGAATTAAGTATAATTGAAATTAGATGTAAGTGGAAATGGTGTGATTAGTTAGTAGATAAAGAAGGTATTAGATATTATTGAAATTAGATGTAAGCTTAAATAGTGTGATTGGTTTGTAGATAAAGTATTTATTAGATAGTATTGAAATTGGATGTCAGCTTAAATGGTGTGATTGGTTTGTAGATAAAGTAGGTATTAGATATTATTGAAATTAGATGTAAGCTTAAATGGTGTGATTGGTTTGTAGATAAAGTAGGTATTAGATATTATTGAAATTAGATGTAAGCTTAAATGGTGTGATTGGTTTGTAGATAAAGTAGGTATTAGATATTATTGAAATTAGATGTAAGCTTAAATGGTGTGATTGGTTTTTAGATAAACTAGGTATTAGATATTATTGAAATTAGATGTAAGCTTAAATGTTGTGACTAGTTATTAGAAGTATTAATTATTTCGAAAACTTTCTATGCGGATGGAAAGGGATGGCTAATAGGGGTGGTGGAGGCCATTGAGCTTCCGAACCAAAGTGAGAGGGAGCTCAACGTAGGTTAGGTGTAAATGTAGTAGGAAATAAGTAAGTAGGTATAATAAAAAAGTAAAAGTATTATTGAATGATTAGTTTTAACTTAAAACATCGCCGCCCCCACCGAATAAAATCGTAATCAAAAAATCTAAATTTTACAGGAAGAAATAAAAACGGTTTTTGGCTCATAACTTTTTAACAGGTTCACACAGGAAAATTATTTTTATACCAAAAGAAAGCTAATTTTTTTTGCGATATCTTAATGTTTTTAAAAAATATAATGATATTTCTTACAGATATTATAAGTCAAAAAGTATAATACCGAAATTTAAATAGAATTTTTGTCCGTAACACATCAATACGATATTATTCGGGTAAGTTGTCGACAACGAACTACACAGTAATAGTTGGATGCGATCCTATTGGCTGTCTTACAGATATGTTTACTGGCTCTGTAATCGACTGTTACCATTATATTCGACGCTAAGAGTAAGTCACATGTTAATCGTAAAATATATTAACTTTATTATTCCATGGCAAGCGAAACATACTTTATATATGTAAAAATATAATACAGAATTTAAAAAACATAAAATATATTGTAATAATTAACTGGATTCTTAAATAAAACCATTTTTTATTTTTATTTTATAGGTATTTTAATAATTTTATAACAAAAGGTAAGTATATAAAATTTTACAGTAAAATAACAATCAATTATACTTTTTTATACCTCCGAAGCCTCATCTAGGTCTAATTCATCGAGATCGTCTAACTGTGTCTGTTCCGAATTTCCACAACAGACAAGTGAGTTGTAAAAAGCGTGATAATGTTTAGGAATGTGTTGATTAGCACATAGACCAAGTAAATCATCATACAGAGGCTTAGGCAGGGGCAAAGGCTGGCGATAAAGGTGTGTCAAGTCTGTATCTAAGTTTGTAGGTGCCAAATTTTTTGGGCGCCGCCCACGTTTTGATTTGTTGCCGTCAGAATCAGTATCTAAGTCAATGTATTCCTCATTAAAATTATATTTCAATTGCAACACATGAGATCTTTCTTGAGACACCTTTATTTCCATTACTTTCGACCATGAAATCTTTTTACCCTGTGTATCTTTAAGCCAGTTTTTATTGACAATGAGGCGTTTTAAATCAAAAAAGTTATTTTGCTCCATTTCTTTTACAATATATTTCTCGCCTTTTACCTTTGCATTTTGTATTATGCTGTAGACTTGGTCAGGGGTGTACAAAACTTTATTTTTCATTGCACGTTCAACACACGAGTGCATACTGTCACCCTCACTCTGACTATGGCCGGTCTCAAAAAAACGATGGGTTATACATTCCAGTCCGTAAGTTTTTAAAGCATAAAGATACATCGCAAAAATAAATCTATTTTTATTCTGCCCTGCACAGCCGTCAGAATAGAAAGATATATTTTTTATGCCTTTTTGTGATTCCTCTTGTATGAATTGTAGTAAACAGCTACCGATTTCATTTGATCCTCTTTTGGCAACAGAAAGATGCCAGACATAGCAATAGCCTGACTTATTAAGTGAGTTAAAAATGGTAAAGTTATAAATGGGGTACTTTCGCTTATAATGAAAAATACCCACCTCAGATTGAGGAACGCCGAGCACTTTTTCCAAATCGAAAACGGCAACGGTGGTTCTAGTGGGATCAACCGAAGCTTTTTCCTCCCTTTTAATTTCGCGAACTTTGTCCTTACGTTCCCGATGTTTCCTATAACTGTCTTCTAAAGATACCTTTTCTGAATCTGCAGCTTGATCGTACTGGGAGCAAATTGAACACAAATCCTTTTTTGGTTTAAAAAAGGAATAATTGTATTCCGTATTAAAAATAGACTCATACTGCCGCTTAGAAGCAAAATGCTCCTGTGCATAATTTTGATTTGAGAACCAAGATTGATATAACCTATACATTTTTGAAATATTAAGGTTCTCTGATAAATACAGACGTGATGACTCCTTCCTAACATAGTGTGATTCTACTACAGGAAATAGATTAATATGTTTCATAATAATTTCCTTTGTAGTGCTATCAGTTTTATGGGGCCTATTTAAATGTTTTCCTCTATTATCTATCATGCTTTCATCCTTTTTTATTTTTTCTAAAGCCGTATAAACTACTTGTTCAGATATCTTTAAAGTATTAAGGAAAAATGTTTTGCATACTGTAATATTGTGCTCCGCTAATGGAAAAGTATATGTGAGAGTTTGGGTTCTATTATTTTTTCGCTCTAACGTCAATTTTTTTATGGGATTTGAAATAATACGTCTACTAATATATTGCCATTGACATTCGTGACTCTGAAGCTTGTAAAAATTATTGAAGAGACTTTGCCTTTGATCAGCTGTAAACTTATCGCCACATTTTTTTTTACAAGAACAAACTGGACCTATTATCTTTGCAGAATACCTTTTCTTTGAACGACAGCCTGTATAATCTTGGCCAGAGTGTTTCAGACGCTTGTTTTTTATATCAAACCATTCATTTTTATCACATTTCCGTTTTCTAGAAAGTTTTTTTACACTTAAAATTGAGGGTTCATTTTGATTATCGTTATTTAAAATAGAGGGTGAAGACGACTGAGGTATTTGTATGCTTTCTTCACAAAATAATCTTACCGGCTCTTGTTCATTATCTTCATGCACTATATCATTGCTGCTTACTAAGCTAATTCTGTTGTGCGAATCATCACTATAATTACCTATTGTTTTTCCACTATTGACTATTTCGCTATTTTCTAAAGTTGTATCTATTTCTTTTATGGTATTGTCTGTACTAGATGCTATTAATGTAGTATCACTGTTTTCAAAAATATTATCGTGATAAGAAATTTCAGGCAGGTTACTAGGCAGTTTTTGCTTTTCTCTTATTTTAAAAATACTAATATTATCATTTCCAGAAATGCAATCATGTTGTTGCGGAAATTCATTATTAACCTTTTTGTTCAAATTTTTATAAATGGCAGACGGAGATGCTACAAAGTCTATGTTGTCTAATACTAAACATAAATCAGGGAGTGTTGATGGACTACCAATATTTTTGTTAATAATTGTATCAATAAAAAAAGAATCGCCTGCTACACTAGAAGTGGCACTAAGAGTGTCTGATGTAATTTCACGAGGGCTTGGTATATATTCTGAAGACTCTAGCGAAAAATCGCTAACATCGTTGTCGCGTTCATTATAATCCTTTCTTGTTATGGTCTCTGTAAAAAATAATAATTTAAATGAAATATCGTACAAAATCAAAAATATTTTATAATGAACATTGCACATAAAAAATAATACTTACCTCGTGTATTGTAATTTTTTGCAATGTTCGTTTCTAGTGCAGTTTTACAATTAATTACTGACGTAAGAGTATCAACAATAACTATCTTTTCTTTATCTTGGTCGTGATGAGAACAACTGGCATCTGAAATACAATCTAAATGTAATAACAATATATTAAGTACTTACGTTAAATATAGGTGTAGTAAGAAGGAAGCGAATACATAATATTTATTTAAAGATACTCGTACACTATAAATGTAAAACTCAATATACCAGGAGTATATCCGAACCAATACGATCTGCAAACTTTCAAGAAGAGATCGTAGATTCTGAAAAGGGCGGCAAGCACCTGCAACTCTTCTAATGTTGCTAGTGTGCATGGGGCGATGTGCTAACCTTTCCACTTTATACATAGATTCTTATGTCGGTGCATGACCGCATGGCTGCATGGCGATGACGATGAGGTCGTCAGATAGCTAAGTTTAACATATTATTACTTACCGTTCAAATCCCGACATGCTTTTTCACAAATAACTATGTCTCTTCCAGTTTCACTAACTTCTGTGATGTCTGATTTCGCAGCTTCTGAAACAGTGAACAGAAAAATGACTAAAATGTATCTACCTACTTACCTATTTAAAAATAAGCTAGATTAACATACAGTAACATGCGACAGCCCAAAGGACTTTAATAACGTTTCTGTAGGTAGGTAATTATCGACTTATTGTAAATCTTTAAATTCTTATCTTACTATATTTTTATGATTTACTTAATAAATTATAAAAAAATAGATCTGTTACCTCTTTAAGAATGTATAAAACTTACCATTTCTATCATTGCAGTAATTAATTGGGGGCACCAAATTAAGCATCCTTCTAACACGAGGATTCTTTAAAATATTATGTCTCTTCATTATTTCAACAGTAACAGTATTCACCAAACACTAACAAATAATAATTATATTCAACGTTCAAACACAATTTTTAATGTCCAAACACCGAAAACTACATTTAAAAACTTTTTTAACTAAGCACGCTACGCACTTCCGTAAACAAAATCACAAAATATGAAGATAATGTAAACAATTATTATTGCTTGACCTTCGAAACACGTGGCGAGGTTAAGGCTATCACTTTCTTTTATATGCCGACAAAGCGAGAGCAATGTATAGTACTTTTTGATGTAAGCATTAGCAAATTGTCGCAACCTGTAAACACTTGCCGCAATGTACGCAAAGTACTATCGTGAGATGCATTACTACATTTATGTAGGTCCGCTTTAGACAGTATTCTATATTATAACCATTATTACTTTTAGAACATAAAATCGCAATATATAATTACTAAAAATATGAAATGTACTTTTTACCCGAATAATATGGTAATGTCCTGAGACATCTGTTTTTAGCCGCCTTTTGTTTTTTGGTACCGGAATAAGATCGCGATATCAGTTTGCCATATTAGTTTGGTCATTCAGAAATTAGTAATATTTTATTGTTATAGTGTTCGTCGTAAAGTTTGTTGCTTATGCGTAGGCGAATAATACATGTATGTTTATTACAAAATATCTATCTCCAAAACTATCAGTCCGACCGCTATGAAAAAAATTCACGAGGTGGAATTGACCTTCAAAAGCAATAATCCGTTATAAAAGCACTTCTATAGTAATAGTCGATTACGATACTATTCGGTGGGGGCGGCGACATGTAGAATGAATTAAGTATAATTGAAATTAGATGTAAGTGGAAATGGTGTGATTAGTTAGTAGATAAAGAAGGTATTAGATATTATTGAACTTAGATGTAAGCTTAAATAGTGTGATTGGTTTGGAGATAAAGTAGGTATTAGATATTGTTGAAATTGGATGTAAGCTTAAATGGTGTGATTGGCTTGTAGATAAAGTAGGTATTAGATATTATTGAAATTAGATGTAAGCTTAAATGTTGTGACTAGTAAGTAGAAGTATTAATTATTTCGAAAACTTTCTATTTGGATGGAAAGGGATGGCTAATAGGGGTGGTGGAGGCCATTGAGCTTCCGAACCAAAGTGAGAGGGAGCTCAACGTAGGTTAGGTGTAAATGTAGTAAGAAATAAGTAAGTAGGTATAATAAGAAAGTAAAAGTATTATTGAATGATTAGTTTTATTTTAAAACATGTAGAATGAATTAAGTATAATTGAAATTAGATGTAAGTGGAAATGGTGTGATTAGTTAGTAGATAAAGAAGGTATTAGATATTATTGAAATTAGATGTAAGCTTAAATAGTGTGATTGGTTTGTAGATAAAGTATTTATTAGATAGTATTGAAATTGGATGTCAGCTTGAATGGTGTGATTGGTTTGTAGATAAAGTAGGTATTAGATATTATTGAAATTAGATGTAAGCTTAAATGGTGTGATTGTTTGTAGATAAAGTAGGTATAAGATATTATTGAAATTATATGTAAGCTTAAATGGTGTGATTGGTTTGTAGATAAACTAGGTATTAGATATTATTGAAATTAGATGTAAGCTTAAATGTTGTGACTAGTTATTAGAAGTATTAATTATTTCGAAAACTTTCTATGCGGATGGAAAGGGATGGCTAATAGGGGTGGTGGAGGCCATTGAGCTTCCGAACCAAAGTGAGAGGGAGCTCAACGTAGGTTAGGTGTAAATGTAGTAGGAAATAAGTAAGTAGGTATAATAAGAAAGTAAAAGTATTATTTAATGATTAGTTTTAACTTAAAACATGTAGAATGAATTAAGTATAATTGAAATTAGATGTAAGTGGAAATGGTGTGATTAGTTAGTAGATAAAGAAGGTATTAGATATTATTGAACTTAGATGTAAGCTTAAATAGTGTGATTGGTTTGGAGATAAAGTAGGTATTAGATATTGTTGAAATTGGATGTAAGCTTAAATGGTGTGATTGTTTGTAGATAAAGTAGGTATTAGATATTATTGAAATTATATGCAAGCTTAAATGGTGTGATTGGTTTGTAGATAAAGTAGGTATTAGATATTATTGAAATTAGATGTAAGCTTAAATGGTGTGATTGGTTTGTAGATAAACTAGGTATTAGATATTATTGAAATTAGATGTAAGCTTAAATGTTGTGACTAGTTATTAGAAGTATTAATTATTTCGAAAACTTTCTATGCGGATGGAAAGGGATGGCTAATAGGGGTGGTGGAGGCCATTGAGCTTCCGAACCAAAGTGAGAGGGAGCTCAACGTAGGTTAGGTGTAAATGTAGTAAGAAATAAGTAAGTAGATATATTAAGAAAGTAAAAGTATTATTGAATGATTAGTTTTAACTTAAAACATGTAGAATGAATTAAGTATAATTGAAATTAGATGTAAGTGGAAATGGTGTGATTAGTTAGTAGATAAAGAAGGTATTAGATATTATTGAAATTATATGTAAGCTTAAATGGTGTGATTGGTTTGTAGATAAAGTAGGTATTAGATATTATTGAAACTAGATGTAAGCTTAAATGTTGTAATTGGTTTGTAGATAAAGTAGGTATTAGATGTAAGCTTAAATGTTGTGATTAGTTATTAGAAGTATTAATTATTTCGAAAACTTTCTATGCGGATGGAAAGGGATGGCTAATAGGGGTGATGGAGGCCATTGAGCTTCCGAACCAAAGTGAGAGGGAGCTCAACGTAGGTTAGATGTAAATGTAGTAAGAAATAAGTAAGTAGGTATAATAAGAAAGTAAAAGTATTATTGAATGATTAGTTTTAACTTAAAACATGTAGAATGAATTAAGTATAATTGAAATTAGATGTAAGGCGAAATGGTGTGATTAGTTAGTAGATAAAGAAGGTATTAGATATTATTGAAATTAGATGTAAGCTTAAATAGTGTGATTGGTTTGTAGATAAAGTATTTATTAGATATTATTGAAATTAGATGTAAGCTTAAATGGTGTGATTGGTTTGTAGATAAAGTAGGTATTAGATATAATTGAAATTAGATGTAAGCTTTAATGGTGTGATTGGCTTGTAGATAAAGTAGGTATTAGATATTATTGAAATTAGATGTAAGCTTAAATGTTGTGACTAGTAAGTAGAAGTATTAATTATTTCGAAAACTTTCTATGCGGATGGAAAGGGATGGCTAATAGGGGTGGTGGAGGCCATTGAGCTTCCGAACCAAAGTGAGAGGGAGCTCAACGTAGGTTAGGTGTAAATGTAGTAAGAAATAAGTAAGTAGGTATAATAAGAAAGTAAAAGTATTATTGAATGATAGGTTTAACTTAAAACATGTAGAATGAATTAAGTATAATTGAAATTAGATGTAAGGCGAAATGGTGTGATTAGTTAGTAGATAAAGAAGGTATTAGATATTATTGAAATTAGATGTAAGCTTAAATAGTGTGATTGGTTTGTAGATAAAGTATTTATTAGATATTATTGAAATTAGATGTAAGCTTAAATAGTGTGATTGGTTTGTAGATAAAGTAGGTATTAGATATTATTGAAATTAGATGTAAGCTTAAATGGTGTGATTAGTTTGTAGATACAGTAGGTATAAGATATTATTGAAATTAGATGTAAGCTTAAATGGTGTGATTAGTTTGTAGATAAAGTAGGTATTAGATATAATTGAAATTAGATGTAAGCTTAAATGGTGTGATTGGCTTGTAGATAAAGTAGTTATTAGATATTATTGAAATTAGATGTAAGTTTAAATGTTGTGATTAATAAGTAGAAGTATTCATTATTTCGAAAACTTTCTATGCGGATGGAAAGGGATGGCTAATAGGGGTGGTGGAGGCCATTGAGCTTCCGAACCAAAGCGAGAGGGAGCTCAACGTAGGTTAGGTGTAAATGTAGTAGGATATAAGTAAGTAGGTATAATAAGAAAGTAAAAGTATTATTTAATTATTAGTTTTAACTTAAAACATGTAGAATGAATTAAGTATAATTGAAATTAGATGTAAGTGGAAATGGTGTGATTATTTAGTAGATAAAGAAGGTATTAGATATTATTGAAATTAGATGTAAGCTTAAATGGTGTGATTGGTTTTTAGATAAAGTAGGTATTAGATATTATTGAAATTAGATGTAAGCTTAAATGGTGTGATTTGTTTGTAGATAAAGTAGGTATTAGATATTATTAAAATTAGATGTAAGCTTAAATGGTGTGATTGGTTTGTAGATAAAGTAGGTATTAGATATTATTGAAATTAGATGTAAGCTTAAATGGTGTGATTGGTTTGTAGATAAAGTAGGTATTAGATATTATTGAAATTAGATGTAAGCTTAAATGTTGTGATTAATTTGTAGATAAAGTAGGTATTAGATATTATTGAAATAAGATGTAAGCTTAAATGGTGTGATTGGTTTGTAGATAAAGTAGGTATTAGATATAATTGAAATTAGATGTAAGCTTAAATGGTGTGATTGGTTTGTAGATAAAGTAGGTATTACATATTATTGAACTTAGATGAACGCTTAAATGTTGTGACTAGTTAGTAGAAGTATTAATTATTTCGAAAACTTTCTATGCGAATGGAAAGGGATGGCTAATAGGGGTGGTGGAGGCCATTGAGCTTCCGAACCAAAGTGAGAGGGAGCTCAACGTAGGTTAGGTGTAAATGTAGTAAGAAATAAGTAAGTAGGTATAATAAGAAAGTAAAAGTATTATTGAATGATAGGTTTAACTTAAAACATGTAGAATGAATTAAGTATAATTGAAATTAGATGTAAGTGGAAATGGTGTGATTAGTTAGTAGATAAAGAAGGTATTAGATATTATTGAAATTAGATGTAAGCTTAAATAGTGTGATTGGTTTGTAGATAAAGTAGGTATTAGATGTTGTTGAAATTAGATGTAAGCTTAAATGGTGTGATTGGTTTGTAGATAAAGTAGGTATTAGATATTATTGAAAATAGATGTAAGCTTAAATGGTGTGATTAGTTTGTAGATACAGTAGGTATAAGATATTATTGAAATTAGATGTAAGCTTAAATGGTGTGATTAGTTTGTAGATAAAGTAGGTATTAGATATAATTGAAATTAGATGTAAGCTTAAATGGTGTGATTGGCTTGTAGATAAAGTAGTTATTAGATATTATTGAAATTAGATGTAAGCTTAAATGTTGTGATTAGTAAGTAGAAGTATTAATTATTTCGAAAACTTTCTATGCGGATGGAAAGGGATGGCTAATAGGGGTGGTGGAGGCCATTGAGCTTCCGAACCAAAGTGAGAGGGAGCTCAACGTAGGTTAGGTGTAAATGTAGTAAGAAATAAGTAAGTAGATATAATAAGAAAGTAAAAGTATTATTGAATGATTAGTTTTAACTTAAAACATGTAGAATGAATTAAGTATAATTGAAATTAGATGTAAGTGGAAATGGTGTGATTAGTTAGTAGATAAAGAAGGTATTAGATATTATTGAAATTATATGTAAGCTTAAATGGTGTGATTTGTTTGTAGATAAAGTAGGTATTAGATATTATTGAAATTAGATGTAAGCTTAAATGGTGTGATTGGTTTGTAGATAAAGTAGGTATTAGATATTATTGAAATTAGATGTAAGCTTAAATGTTGTGATTAATTTGTAGATAAAGTAGGTATTAGATATTATTGAAATAAGATGTAAGCTTAAATGGTGTGATTGGTTTGTAGATAAAGTAGGTATTAGATATAATTGAAATTAGATGTAAGCTTAAATGGTGTGATTGGTTTGTAGATAAAGTAGGTATTACATATTATTGAAATTAGATGTACGCTTAAATGTTGTGACTAGTTAGTAGAAGTATTAATTATTTCGAAAACTTTCTATGCGGATGGAAAGGGATGGCCAATAGGGGTGGTGGAGGCCATTGAGCTTCCGAACCAAAGTGAGAGGGAGCTCAACGTAGGGTCGGTGTAAATGTAGTAGGAAATAAGTAAGTAGGTATAATAAGAAAGTAAAAGTATTATTTAATGATTAGTTTTAACTTAAAACATGTAGAATGAATTAAGTATAATTGAAATTAGATGTAAGTGGAAATGGTGTGATTAGTTAGTAGATAAAGAAGGTATTAGATATTATTGAACTTAGATGTAAGCTTAAATAGTGTGATTGGTTTGGAGATAAAGTAGGTATTAGATATTGTTGAAATTGGATGTAAGCTTAAATGGTGTGATTGTTTGTAGATAAAGTAGGTATTAGATATTATTGAAATTATATGCAAGCTTAAATGGTGTGATTGGTTTGTAGATAAAGTAGGTATTAGATATTATTGAAATTAGATGTAAGCTTAAATGGTGTGATTGGTTTGTAGATAAACTAGGTATTAGATATTATTGAAATTAGATGTAAGCTTAAATGTTGTGACTAGTTATTAGAAGTATTAATTATTTCGAAAACTTTCTATGCGGATGGAAAGGGATGGCTAATAGGGGTGGTGGAGGCCATTGAGCTTCCGAACCAAAGTGAGAGGGAGCTCAACGTAGGTTAGGTGTAAATGTAGTAAGAAATAAGTAAGTAGATATATTAAGAAAGTAAAAGTATTATTGAATGATTAGTTTTAACTTAAAACATGTAGAATGAATTAAGTATAATTGAAATTAGATGTAAGTGGAAATGGTGTGATTAGTTAGTAGATAAAGAAGGTATTAGATATTATTGAAATTATATGTAAGCTTAAATGGTGTGATTGGTTTGTAGATAAAGTAGGTATTAGATATTATTGAAACTAGATGTAAGCTTAAATGTTGTAATTGGTTTGTAGATAAAGTAGGTATTAGATGTAAGCTTAAATGTTGTGATTAGTTATTAGAAGTATTAATTATTTCGAAAACTTTCTATGCGGATGGAAAGGGATGGCTAATAGGGGTGATGGAGGCCATTGAGCTTCCGAACCAAAGTGAGAGGGAGCTCAACGTAGGTTAGATGTAAATGTAGTAAGAAATAAGTAAGTAGGTATAATAAGAAAGTAAAAGTATTATTGAATGATTAGTTTTAACTTAAAACATGTAGAATGAATTAAGTATAATTGAAATTAGATGTAAGGCGAAATGGTGTGATTAGTTAGTAGATAAAGAAGGTATTAGATATTATTGAAATTAGATGTAAGCTTAAATAGTGTGATTGGTTTGTAGATAAAGTATTTATTAGATATTATTGAAATTAGATGTAAGCTTAAATGGTGTGATTGGTTTGTAGATAAAGTAGGTATTAGATATAATTGAAATTAGATGTAAGCTTTAATGGTGTGATTGGCTTGTAGATAAAGTAGGTATTAGATATTATTGAAATTAGATGTAAGCTTAAATGTTGTGACTAGTAAGTAGAAGTATTAATTATTTCGAAAACTTTCTATGCGGATGGAAAGGGATGGCTAATAGGGGTGGTGGAGGCCATTGAGCTTCCGAACCAAAGTGAGAGGGAGCTCAACGTAGGTTAGGTGTAAATGTAGTAAGAAATAAGTAAGTAGGTATAATAAGAAAGTAAAAGTATTATTGAATGATAGGTTTAACTTAAAACATGTAGAATGAATTAAGTATAATTGAAATTAGATGTAAGGCGAAATGGTGTGATTAGTTAGTAGATAAAGAAGGTATTAGATATTATTGAAATTAGATGTAAGCTTAAATAGTGTGATTGGTTTGTAGATAAAGTATTTATTAGATATTATTGAAATTAGATGTAAGCTTAAATAGTGTGATTGGTTTGTAGATAAAGTAGGTATTAGATATTATTGAAATTAGATGTAAGCTTAAATGGTGTGATTAGTTTGTAGATACAGTAGGTATAAGATATTATTGAAATTAGATGTAAGCTTAAATGGTGTGATTAGTTTGTAGATAAAGTAGGTATTAGATATAATTGAAATTAGATGTAAGCTTAAATGGTGTGATTGGCTTGTAGATAAAGTAGTTATTAGATATTATTGAAATTAGATGTAAGTTTAAATGTTGTGATTAATAAGTAGAAGTATTCATTATTTCGAAAACTTTCTATGCGGATGGAAAGGGATGGCTAATAGGGGTGGTGGAGGCCATTGAGCTTCCGAACCAAAGCGAGAGGGAGCTCAACGTAGGTTAGGTGTAAATGTAGTAGGATATAAGTAAGTAGGTATAATAAGAAAGTAAAAGTATTATTTAATTATTAGTTTTAACTTAAAACATGTAGAATGAATTAAGTATAATTGAAATTAGATGTAAGTGGAAATGGTGTGATTATTTAGTAGATAAAGAAGGTATTAGATATTATTGAAATTAGATGTAAGCTTAAATGGTGTGATTGGTTTTTAGATAAAGTAGGTATTAGATATTATTGAAATTAGATGTAAGCTTAAATGGTGTGATTTGTTTGTAGATAAAGTAGGTATTAGATATTATTAAAATTAGATGTAAGCTTAAATGGTGTGATTGGTTTGTAGATAAAGTAGGTATTAGATATTATTGAAATTAGATGTAAGCTTAAATGGTGTGATTGGTTTGTAGATAAAGTAGGTATTAGATATTATTGAAATTAGATGTAAGCTTAAATGTTGTGATTAATTTGTAGATAAAGTAGGTATTAGATATTATTGAAATAAGATGTAAGCTTAAATGGTGTGATTGGTTTGTAGATAAAGTAGGTATTAGATATAATTGAAATTAGATGTAAGCTTAAATGGTGTGATTGGTTTGTAGATAAAGTAGGTATTACATATTATTGAACTTAGATGAACGCTTAAATGTTGTGACTAGTTAGTAGAAGTATTAATTATTTCGAAAACTTTCTATGCGAATGGAAAGGGATGGCTAATAGGGGTGGTGGAGGCCATTGAGCTTCCGAACCAAAGTGAGAGGGAGCTCAACGTAGGTTAGGTGTAAATGTAGTAAGAAATAAGTAAGTAGGTATAATAAGAAAGTAAAAGTATTATTGAATGATAGGTTTAACTTAAAACATGTAGAATGAATTAAGTATAATTGAAATTAGATGTAAGTGGAAATGGTGTGATTAGTTAGTAGATAAAGAAGGTATTAGATATTATTGAAATTAGATGTAAGCTTAAATAGTGTGATTGGTTTGTAGATAAAGTAGGTATTAGATGTTGTTGAAATTAGATGTAAGCTTAAATGGTGTGATTGGTTTGTAGATAAAGTAGGTATTAGATATTATTGAAAATAGATGTAAGCTTAAATGGTGTGATTAGTTTGTAGATACAGTAGGTATAAGATATTATTGAAATTAGATGTAAGCTTAAATGGTGTGATTAGTTTGTAGATAAAGTAGGTATTAGATATAATTGAAATTAGATGTAAGCTTAAATGGTGTGATTGGCTTGTAGATAAAGTAGTTATTAGATATTATTGAAATTAGATGTAAGCTTAAATGTTGTGATTAGTAAGTAGAAGTATTAATTATTTCGAAAACTTTCTATGCGGATGGAAAGGGATGGCTAATAGGGGTGGTGGAGGCCATTGAGCTTCCGAACCAAAGTGAGAGGGAGCTCAACGTAGGTTAGGTGTAAATGTAGTAAGAAATAAGTAAGTAGATATAATAAGAAAGTAAAAGTATTATTGAATGATTAGTTTTAACTTAAAACATGTAGAATGAATTAAGTATAATTGAAATTAGATGTAAGTGGAAATGGTGTGATTAGTTAGTAGATAAAGAAGGTATTAGATATTATTGAAATTATATGTAAGCTTAAATGGTGTGATTTGTTTGTAGATAAAGTAGGTATTAGATATTATTGAAATTAGATGTAAGCTTAAATGGTGTGATTGGTTTGTAGATAAAGTAGGTATTAGATATTATTGAAATTAGATGTAAGCTTAAATGTTGTGATTAATTTGTAGATAAAGTAGGTATTAGATATTATTGAAATAAGATGTAAGCTTAAATGGTGTGATTGGTTTGTAGATAAAGTAGGTATTAGATATAATTGAAATTAGATGTAAGCTTAAATGGTGTGATTGGTTTGTAGATAAAGTAGGTATTACATATTATTGAAATTAGATGTACGCTTAAATGTTGTGACTAGTTAGTAGAAGTATTAATTATTTCGAAAACTTTCTATGCGGATGGAAAGGGATGGCCAATAGGGGTGGTGGAGGCCATTGAGCTTCCGAACCAAAGTGAGAGGGAGCTCAACGTAGGGTCGGTGTAAATGTAGTAGGAAATAAGTAAGTTGGTATATTAAGAAAGTAAAAGTATTATTGATTGATTAGATGAAACTTAAAACATATAGAAGGAATTAAGTAGAATTGAAATTAGATGTTAGTGGAAATGGTGTGATTAGTTAGTAGATAAATAAAGTATTAGATAATAGGTCTTTACCTATGAAATTGCCGTTCTTCAGTCCTGGCCATTTCAAAGCAAAATAATTTTTGTTTGGCTAAGAATTCTAATTTCAAATTAATTTTATTTTAAAAACATGAAATTCTTCTTCCGAAAGTAGTCATTTGTTTATTGATTAGTGTTACATTTTCATCGCATTTTAATCTTTTTCATCATCATGGATACGTTAAAAATTTGAGTAATTATGGAATTTGAGTACCGTCGTGGCAGCAATGCGGTACAAGCGGCACGCAACATCAGCGACGTTTACGGAGTTAACACTACAAACCAACGCACCACCTGTTATTGGTTTGCTCGCTTCTGTTTTGGAAATTTCGACCTGAAAAATGAACCTCGCGGTCGTCCGAAGACTTTGGTCGACAATGACGAATTAAAGGCGATTGTGATTGAGGCTGATGAAACACAATCTACGGCTGAATTAGCAGCAGCTTTCGACGTTAGCGTCAAAACAATATTGGTCCATTTGCGTCAATTTGGCAAGGTAAAAAGGCTTGACAAATGGGTGCCCCACGAACTCAATGATCGCCAGCGCGAAGTACGCGTCGAGACGTGCCTTGCACTGCTCAACAGACACACAAATGAAGGAATTTTGAACCGCATTGTTACCTGCGATGAAAAATGGATTCTGTTTGATAACCGCAAGCGCTCAGCAAGTTGGTTGGATCCTGATTCAGCACCTAAAAATGCCCTAAACGAAAACTTACCCCTAGAAAAGTGATGGTCACTGTTTGGTGGTCTAGCGGCGGTGTGATTCATCACAGCTTCTTACCAAACGGGGTGAGCATTACTGCAGATGTGGACTGTTAAGAACTGAACTTATGATGGAGAATCTGGCACATCTCCAATCGCTCGTCTCCGCTGCTCCTGCACGACAGCGCGCGACCTCATACTGCACAGCAGAGCAAGTCCAAGTTGCAAGAACTGGGGTTGAAAGCTCTCCGTCATCCGCCCTACTCACCAGACCTTGCGCTTACAGACTACTATTTTTTCCAGAATTTGGATAACTTCTTGGCGGGAAAAAATTCAATACCCGAGAGGCAGTACAAAATGCCTTTAAAGAATTTGTTGCCTCCCGTCAAGCTGATTTCTTTAAGACGGGCATCAATAAACTGCCACTGCGTTGGCAAAGATTGCATGGGTGATTACTTCGATTAATACAAATAAAAAATACATGAAAAAAATTCGTTAAATTTTTTCATACAAAACGGCAATTTCATAGGTTTAACCTAATATTATTGAAATTAGATTTAAGTGTTAATGGTGTGATTAGTTTTGTCACAGTAATAACACACAGGACTTCTTGCACTATTTCCACTTTAATAAGTATTTTTTATTAATTTTTATATATTACACGACCGGTTTCGACAAAGTCACCTACACCTGATGATGACTTTGTCGAAACCGGTAGTGCAAGAAGTCCTGTGTGTTATTACTGTGAAACATGAATTTCCACCAAGAACCTACAGTACAATCAATAACATATCTGATTAGTTTGTAGATAAAGAAGGTAAGTATTAGATATTATTAAAATTAGATGTTAGCTTAAATGGTGTGATTGGTTTGTAGATAAAGTAGGTATTAGATATTATTGAAATTAGATGTAAGCTTAAATGGTGTGATTAGTTAGTAGAAGTTTTAATTATTTCGAAAACTTTCTATGCGAATGCGGATGGAATGGAATGGCTAATAGGGGTGGTGGAGGCCATTGAGCTTCCGAACCAAAGAGAGTGGGAGCTCAACGTAGGTTAGGTGTAATTGTAGTAGGAAATAAGTAAGTTAGTAAATTAAGAAAGTAAAAGTATTATTGATTGATTAGTTATAACTTAAAACATGTAGAAGGAATTAAGTATTAGGTATTATTGAAATTAGATGTAAGCTTAAATGATGTGATTAGTTAGTAGAACTATTAATTATTTTGATAACTTTCTTTGAGATACGAGCGATATATAAAGCTATAGAAATGTTGGAAAATTTAGGATTTTACAATGTTTTTTCTTCCATCATGAAGAAAATATGTATGCGGTTGCGATGTTACTAAGGGAGAGGAAGTTTTCATTATTTTTTCAGTAGGACGCACCATTTTTGAGATAAAAGAATTTTACAGAAATTAAAAAATGTCCGCCATTTTGAAATTTCAAAATATATATTTTTTTTGTAATTTAAACCAAACCTAAAAAAGGACACCTAGATTCATTTTATTAAAAATAAAAGTCCGCTATCTTTGAAATTCAAAATGGATATCATTTTTGTATTCAGCAGCCCTAAAAACCTCGAAGATGACACCCGTATAAATTTTACAGAAAAATAAATACTATAATAAATACACCCCCCGAAACCGAGTAAAATTAAAAATGAGTATTTTGTACGCTCCATTACATTTCTTTATGTGCTCTCGTTTTTCTGCTTATTATGTTTTTTGAATTACCTTCATCAGGGAAAATGTATGGGCCTATTCTTAAATTAAATGTGTACTCTCAAATTGTCGCCAAGATAGTTATTTGTTCGCTGAAATAATATCTGTCGTCCATTTTCGAATACCTATTCAGTGAAAAACTGGTATTAATTAGTCACCAGATTTAAAATATTTTGTTACTTTTATTCTTTTGCCAACTTGGTAATTTAGTATTCCATATTCGGTTTTTCCACACCCAAAAATTATTGTTTTGTCGCAAGTTTACATGCCTTTCTAAAATAGGACTCAATTCAAAAATCTTATCCTATTATAAGATTGGGTTATATTCACAAACATAAAAATAATTTAACAGTTAACAAAATAATATGGCTAGCTACTTTCAAATGTTTACAAACTAAGAGAAAAAAAAACTTAAAAGAGAAAACAAAAACTACAAGAAACTTAAATGGTTATACATAAAAGAAAACCTCTAGGTCTTCCCCATGAGGCAGAGTGCCTATTAGGCTCAAAGGGTTGCTTATTATTAAATAAATAATATTTATGGACTCTTTCACACCACGTCTATCTGGTCTCGTTTTAAGTTCTTGAGGAACTTGTGTTACGGGTGCCAGACAACAAATACATTTAAAATATTAATAGACATCCATTATCCAGGACCAGAGAAAACTTTTTGTTTCTTCGCGAGCTTAAGCGCTAACGCGCTAACCACTGAGCCACATTGGTCGTTATTAACCTTTTTTCTTGTCTGTAGGACAGCATTTCTGGCGTGCAGCGTGCAAGCGACTTCGCGTCGTTGCGGCACCGCGGATCTGGTTACGGACGACATGACAACTGAGGACATGAGAAAACAAATGACTGACAAGGAATAGGATAGTATATCCTATTAAATTATGTGCTTCGGCATGAATGAGCCGGTGCAACCCGAGAGGTACCGCGGCCTTACAGATAATCTTACAGTTTCGCGCTTTCGCCAATTGAATGAGGGTAGGAAAAAGAATGGTGGAAAAAAAAACCACAAACTTGCATCTTCTCTGTTGTTGCAGGCTTCTATTGGAAGTGGTAGCTTAGCTTAGTGCTTACTATCTGTATGCTGAGTGCGAGTTTTGTCTGCGACGACTACTCGCCGTGAGGGAGTTAACTACAATCGGTATGGAATTAGTTAAGTACCATTGTCTGCCACTAGCATGCCATGCAAATTGAAGTTAACTTCTTCAAGACGAGTAGTGAAAAAAACTCGTACTCGGCACACTGACCGTTGTTATATATGTTCATTTACCGATCTTACTTCACTCAAAAAATAAATCTGCATATACTGCTTATTCTGCTTGTGCGTTGATGAGCTGCGATTATAACTCACATCAGATAACAACAGTTCGGTTATGGCTTACAAATAACTAGATTATTTTTAAAAGTTGAGTTATACCCAATTGCGTAAATCATATTATATAACCCATGTTACCCGGGTTTTTATGAATCTATGAGACCATTACGATGGTTTATTTTTTTATTTATTTAAAGTTAATTAAAACGGGTGACCCCTATTACATCAATTAACTAATAACTAAGTTCTTATGCAAAATAAATAATAAAAATTAAAATAACATTAATATTATCAACAAACAAATTACAAAATAACTTTACAATGGAAAATACAATTACATTTATTACCTAGCTATAGAAGAGACTCTTTCGTACTGTTACATATTATGTCAACAGAAAGATGTAACTGTCAATGTCATTATTGACATTGACAGATGTCATGAAGTAAAGCCTATCGAGTTAGTTTATTTCAATTGGCCAAAGGGCTATACATAGTGTAGACGCGCGTATATTTGTGTTAGACATAATATCTCATTTGTAATACGTATCTGTGTAAGCACCAATAAAGGAGAATATAAGAATTGTTGCTGTATTATTATCATCACCACTCAAGCGTGAGAAGGACTTGCATATCAAGAGGTCGCAGCCCGTTACATGGTGTCAGAAAAAGTTGAAAAGAAAACGAAAATTATGAATGCAAAAGAGGGTACGTCGAAAACTCCGGAAGCTTCGAGACAATCTGAGTGTGGGAACTTAACAATGGCAGACAACGGAGTACAGAAGCTTGAGATCTCTCCATAAATTATCAACAATAATGCTGCAAATTTCAAGAAATGGACGCAGGCATTCGAAATATTTCTACTGGCGTCGGGCATGGAGAAAACGGAAGACAAAAGAAAAATTGCAATCCATGGGAGAAAAGGGTTTAAACATATACAATTCCTTCAATTTGGACCTAAGCACTGCTACATTCCAAGAAGTCAAGGCAAAATTCGCCGAGTATTTTGAACCCAAAAAGAATTTGACGGTGGCGCGGCACAAATTCTTTACGTTGAAACAACGTGTGAACGAATCCTTGGAAAATTTTCTAATGGAATTAGAAAACGCAAGTCATGCCTGTGAGTTTGGTTCGCTACGCGATTCCCTTGTAAAGGACATTCTATTTGCTAATATGGCAACAAACTTCTCGCAATTTCGTCAAAAGCTCCTACAAGAGCAAGATCTATCCCTAGAAAGAGCCAAACTCCTCTGTAGAACACTGACGATGGCGCAGAAAAGTGAACAATCAATCAATGCAGCAGATGGAATAGAAGCCACAATATACAAGCTACACAAAAGTCGTCGGGCCAGTTCCCCCTCATACCAGAAAAGAAAAAACGCAAGATCCCCATTATACAAAGGTCACCCAAGGTCAGCTACACCTGGATCAAGAACAACGTCGTGTGTTAAGTGCAACACATCGCATGGTCGCCGCAACTGTCCAGCTTGGAAACACAGATGCAGGTCATGTTTTAAATATGGACATTTTACTCATTTATGTTTCAAGAAAAATAGTGTCAGGACGGTTGTTACTGGGGTAGGTAGCATAAATCTCGATGATGAATCGAGCCAATCATGAATGTCATGAAGTAAAGCCTATCGAGTTAGTTTATTTCAGTTGGCCAAAGGGCTATACATAGTGTAGGCGTATATTTGTGTTAGACATAATATCTCATTTGTAATACGTATCTGTGTACGCACCAATAAAGGAGAATATAAGAATTGTTGCTGTATTATTATCATCACCACTCAAGCGTGAGAAGGACTTGCATATCAAGAGGTCGCAGCCCGTTACACGTACTTTCCCTTACAAAATTTCAAGCATATTTTCTTCACATCCATCCACTTATCAGCAAACACATCACACTCAGGATTGGCAGACAGAAGGGCGTTGATCAGGTCTAACGCACGGTACATTGGGGACTCAGCTCTCGCGACAGATCGACATGCCGGCATGCCGCAGTGCGAATAATTTGGGCCGACGACTAGGACGGTGTCTCAGGAAGTTGTCGGGCACATACAAGCGGCAAATCAGAGTGTGAAGTTCCGGACAATCTATATCACCACGAAGTGCTTTTATAATTTTCAAAATTAGGTCTACACCTCTCCGGACCTCCAGGGAGTTGTATCCCAAAGTACCTAAAAGATAGCCCGTGGGGTACATGTAGGGATAAAATCCATATACTCTTTTGTATATAAATCTAAGAAAAGCCTTTTGTATTTTTTCGAGCATCAGTATTGAAGTAGTTGTGTGAGGGCCCCAGATACATGCATCTGTTTCCAATTTACTGCGTACCAGTGCGTTGTATAGTAATTTTATTACATAAGGATTTTTAAAGTCCCTAGCATTGCGTAGAATAAACCCTAGACGTTTAAAGCTATCCTCAGCAACGGTGCAAATATGGTATTTAAATGTGAGTGCTTTATCGAAGTATACTCCTAAGTCCTTTATATTATGAACGCGGGTAATGGGATGAACATCCATGGAGTAATTAAATACAATTGGACGCAACTTCCGCCCATACATCATTACGCTACACTTATTCATATTGAACAGCAGGTTTTTAGAAATACTCCAACGTTGTACCGCCTCTAAATCTTTTTGTAAAAGTGTACAATTGTGTAAAAAGTGATTTTATAACCATGATCGAGTGCGTCGAGTGCGTTAGAAATTATATCTACGTGAACCAGAAGATTCGTACTGACAGAGCGACCAGGTCGGAAACCATGTTGATCATCCGAAATAAGTATATGGATATGTTTCATTAAAATATTGTGTAGTGCTAGCTCAAACACCTTGGCAACGGTAGGTAAGACTGCTATAGGTCGGTAGTTTTCGACAGACAGTCTATTGCTCATTTTAGGAATTGGGATAACTCTCGACAGTTTCCATTGGTAGGGATATATTCCAGTCCTTAGTGATATATTGAAGAGATGGCATAACGGGACGACAAAGACATCTTTACACGCTTTTAGAATATATGGAGGTACGCTGTCTGTGCCTATCGAGCTTTGTGGCTTGAGTTTGTCAATAGCCTTTTCTATATTACTGGGAGTTAAGGAAGAAATAGCTATATCGAATCCCACGGCACCAGGAGGAAAGCAATCTGGATCCAGTTTGGGTACCTCAGGGAGAAAGACGCTAGAAAAGTACTGAGCAAATGCTTCAGCGCTTTTAATTCCCGAGTAGTAGGAGCCGTTTAAAGACACGGTTGGCTCAAACCCACCTTTAGATTTTAGATTCGATATATGCTGCCAGAATTGCTTGGGATTATTGAACAACCTACTCTCAATAGAAGAACAGTGCGAGCTATACCCAGCTTGTACTTTAATTTTTAGTTCCGATCGCAAGTTCCTAAAGTGAGTGTAGGTGAGCTCGCAGCGAGTCCTTTTCCATTTATTATGCAGTCGATTTTTTAGCTTTATACCCTTGACTATATCTGCGGTGAACCAAACAGGATAACGTCTATTACCCGAGGATTGCCCTTTTTTTTGGGAACAGATATTGTGTCAAATGAATTAAATAAGATGTCATTTGGGTTGTGATATAATTGTAAAAAGTCAGCTCTGGTAAAATTGTAATCGTGAAGCCGGTCGATATTGCTAGGTTCAATTGTGTCGCTGGATTTACACGACATTATGGAAAAAGCAACGTCAAGAGGAGGCTGATATAGATCAATCGGAACCAGTTCAATATTCGGGACGTGGACACAACTCGCATCAGCATCCTTCTGAGCCTTCCTTCTTCCATCTAGCTTACTCCCACGCATATTCATCACATCATTCACATCAAATAAATTACAATAACTTAAGAAATAACAGAAATATTTTTTTATAGAAACAGATGAACTATTCAAATTAAGATCGCCTAGAATGATGATATGTCCTTTTAGGTTCAAAATAAATCCTTCAACCTTACAAAACCATGTCATATAATCGTAATCTGTCGCAGTTGGTTTGATGAAGACGGCACATATATAAACTAAAGAGCCATGATAGGTGAAGGAAGCCCACAGATCCTCTCCGTGATCAGTCTCTAGTTGACGATATCGGGATAGTGCTATACCTGGGCGCACTGCAAACAACACTCCACCTCCCAATAATAATCTGTCTCTGCGTAGTATGCTCCAGTCACCTACAGAGATTTCGTGGTCTTCTATTGAGGTGTCTAAATATGTTTCAGTCACTGCAACTAAGTCATGTTCAGCAAGCATCAAGTTAGATCGCCATGTAGGGAGTTTTGTTTTTATACCTCTCACATTTTGGTACAAAATATGCAGGTTTACCTTTCGTACGCCGGAGCAAGGTGGAACGGTAGGTAGTGGGAACTAACACTAACTAACTAACTAGCTTTGGGCCTAAAAAATTACGTCGCCAGTGCTTAATACAGATGTTTTCGGTCCAATTTTGTGGTGCCACTACCCTTTCAATCAATCTCGACGGTACACCCAATTTAAAAGACGCGTAGTTGCCTCGAGAATTAAGAGCTTCCACAGTACATGTATCCTTTTCATCCAAGAAATTATCAAGATGTGCACGTATCTCAGCGTCCGATATTCCTTTTTTAAACATAGTAAGGGTGCAAATACTTCCACTTTTCACTAGCTCGTAGACTGGTTATTCCGGGTGCTGCAGTCCCTCGTAGTACGGAATTTAATGATGACCGAGACCGCCTATGTCTTTTTTATGACTTCTGTCCAGTCGATTTCTTCTAAGGAATTATTGTTTTTTGCAGTTACTAGCTGTAGAGAGGAAGAGTCGTGTGATCTCTTTGTTAAGACGTGTCCATTGTCGGAAATAGTCTGACCAGTCTGATTGACTGACTGAGCCGAATATATGTTAGGCAAAGGAGTGGCAACATCACGTTTAGAAGGATGGGCCACTGGTTTTGACCGAGCATTATTAGAAGGTTTTGCATGATGAGCAATGACACGGGTATCAAAATCAGCATGATCTTTCTTCGCAGCTTTGGTGCATTCAGTTCTTCGTATTTTTGGCACGAGAGAATGGGGTACAATTAGCATTTAATAATAATGATAACTCCAGTCTTTTTTCAAGACTATTAATTTTTTGATTCAATAAATTCAGTGTCAGTATAATCCTAGCATTGATAGGTTCGAAAATACGATTAATCATTGCAGGCATCCTTTGTTCGAAAACTTTCACCAGTTCTTCGTTGATGATATCACGCATAAAATCATTGGGGACATTTTCAGCCTGCACTTGTACTCGACGAGATCCACGAAAAGTAGTAATGTTTTCTGAGCTCATTGGCGATGCAAAAACACCTGGAGTTCCCGATGAACATTCGCTATGGTGGGTATTGCGAGACATTGATCGTATTGGGGTTTCGGAGTTATCCCCTTTAGGAATCTTACAACGACATTCTTGACACAGCCAGTTGGAAGTAAACTCGGGGGTCAACATTAATTGGACCTTGCCCGCGACGCCTGCATACACAGGATCATAAAAACGCCGACACTTCGAGCATCTGATTTTATCGTCGCTGATATAATTATTACATCCTGAGCAGGTAAAAGTCGACTGTTGTGACATTTTGCACAACACAAATTTTATTAGCAAAAAACTTCTTTGTAGGAATAAGAAGAAAATACGGCTCGCAACTGCATGGCCCGCGATCTTGTCTATGACAGGTATCAGTTCTCTGTCACACAATTGTCATGTGTTTGTGTTATTTCGGCTCTTAATGTGTAATATTGGTAGAATATTGACCATTAAATATTCATTATCGTGCACAAGTGTAGACAAGTTAGTGGTACAACTTCTAAAAACGTGCTATTTTGTGTTTCCCGCCAAAACTCCCTAGGAACTTTCAGTAAAGCTTCTACCACTTTACTGAATCGACTGACATGACTCATAGACTGTACTGACTATATATTTGGACTTTGACTAGACTTTAGACTTGACGATATAGGAATACGGTGTTGAAAATTGAAACGAAAGTTCTATTTCCCGCCTTTTTAACTTGACACTGGCAAATAGTTATAAGCCGATGCCATATATAAATAAGAAAAAAAATATTGTCATCTGTCAGTAGTCGCAGAAGCCAGCAAGCGGTGTAAATAAAGTATGACATCGACTTTGCGATTCGGTTGAGTGCTTGCAACAAGTGTTTGGCTGTTTTTGTGTTTTTTTTATAGATTTTCGTACTTGTTCGTGGTTTCATCTCCTTGTTTGTTTACCTACTGTGTTACTGTGTTGTTTGTGTTTGTTTTGATTTACGTAAGTAGCGTAGTTTAGTTTTATAATGGATAATGATCCGCCGGATCCCGGCGGAACGCGAAGAGGTTATGTTTGTGTTACCCCGCCGAACGGCCAAGTGCCGTTCCAGATGTGGATATGGAGAATATCCCAAATAAGCGTCCCAGACACATTTATCCTACGCAAAATGGCAATAACTCGGTTTCCTCACAAAATGACCAATTATCCTACGCAAAACCGGAATTTTTGAATAAGCGTAAATATTCCGTTACTGATTGCTCACCATTTGTTGTACATGTGTCCAAAGCAGACTCTAATAATAGTATAATCCGTCCTATGGAATTTGGCCGTTTTCTCTTTAAAAATAACTTTACTTCAGTTTCCCTCGGTGGCGTAAAGCGTATAGGTAGGAACCGAGTATCTGTTGAATTTAAGAATGCAGATGACGCTAACACCTTTCTGGATTCTTCAATACTGGTTAATGCAGGTTGCGCCGCTTCCATCCCGTCATATAATGTGTCGCGGATGGGAATAGTTAGAAATGTCGCTTTAGATATTGGAATGGAGGAGTTTGCTCTTCATTGCGTAGTGCCTATTGGATATGGTGAAGTTATAAAGGCAAGTCGTATGTGCCGTAAGTCAACAGAAGCTAATGGAAATGTAACATGGATACCCACTCAAACAGTTGTTGTGACTTTTAATGGTCAAAAACTACCTCCTCATACTTACCTTTTTTATACATCTCTTCCTGTAGAGTTGTATAAACTTCCTATCATCCAGTGCAACCGGTGCTGTAGGTTTGGACACGTCAAGACAATCTGCAGGTCGGAACCTAGGTGTTACAAGTGTTCACAACCACATGAGGGTGACAATTGTAATACTCAGGTGGCTACTTGTCTCTTTTGCTCTGGATCTCATATGGCTAACAACTCTAGTTGCCCTGAATTTATTAGACAGAAGGAAATTAAGGCTGTTATGTCGGAAAAAAATATTTCATATGCAGAAGCTTCCGCTAGGTTCCCTAGTGTGCGCAGGGATTTCTCTGACGTTGTAGCCACTCCTACAGCCACTTTCTCACGTTCCCGCCAATCCACTCCTTCTCCTCCTCGTACTGCCTCCTACAGAAAAACTGTTCTCACCCCTCGTCGTACAATCCCTACACCCGAACCTGGTTACAACCGTCTTTCCCATCAAACCATTGTCCAAGACCCTATTTTGGAAACACCTAATGGTGTAGCTTTTTCAAATACCAATTCCTTGTCCATTAATGATAGTTTTCCTGAACTTCTTTCCTCTCTTTTACTAAATTTAATATCCCGTTTCAGCGACTCTGGGATGGGTATATCCAACACTCTCCGTAATAACTTAACTCAGCTGATAAACATAACAAATTCAACTTTTAATAACAATGGATCAGAAGACCATAGTTCAGTGGAACTGTCGTAGCGTTAGAAACAAAACTCATGATATTTTATATTTTGTTAGTAAATTTAATCCCCTCATTTTTGCCATTCAGGAGTCTTGGTTGAGGCCAGGGTCTCAATATAGAGTCTCTGGCTTCTCCTGCCTCCGGGATGACAGAAGTGATGGTAGAGCTGGTGCAGCTATTTTAGTCTCTACTTCTGTCACTTTTAGTTTCATCCCTCTTCCTCCACACAGTGATTTTAATATTGTGGCTGTCCGAATTTTTAACATTTCTTTTCTGTCTATATACTTACCTGATCCTAACTCTGTTGTCCTTTCTCAATTTTTTTCTATTATCAACCTCATACCTCCTCCAATGATCCTTCTGGGTGACTTTAACCTACAACACACCTCTTGGGGTTCTCATCATTCTGATTCATTGTCTAATATCTTCCTTGATTTCGTAGATGATTTAAATCTGGTTATTTTAAACAATGGGAATCCGACTCGAAGAGTGACTCCACCCCAGAATCCTAAATCTGTTGTAGATTTATCCATTTGCTCCCCCTCCCTTTCTTCCCGAATTTCCTGGTCCATTCTTCCAAATTCATATGGTAGTGACCACTTTCCTATCCTTTTAACACTACAGTTTTCCTCTATTCCCACTATAATTAGAAACCCCCCTAGATTTAAATTTAAATTATCAGAAGCCAATTGGCCACAATTCGCATCGCTGGCTGAAGAAAAAATTGTTTCTTTAGCACCTGTAGATACCCATAATGTTTTTGTACTATACCCCCTTTTAACACAACTTTTTTGTACTCTCCCCCTTGGTGGGATGCAGAATGTACTCTGGCATGCAAAAAACGCAAGGTGGCGGAGAGGACATTCTCTGCTGATATGACTCTCGAAAATTGTAACAACTGTAAGAGGATAGTAGCAGAAACCAAAAGGATGCTTTCTTACAAGAAGCGCTTAGGGTGGCATAGGTTCTGTGAGGGCTTGGCACCCTTTACCTTGCCGTCTATGGTGTGGAATAGCCTGAAAAGATTTCGTGGCTCTTTTTCTTCTTATTCAAATCCTCTATCAAATGACCCTCCTCCTTGGATCTATGATTTTTCCCAAAAAATTGCTCCCCCTTGGGTACCTTCTCTTGAAGAGTGCCTTAATCTTCCATCATCACCTGCTACTCCAAATAATGAATTTGAGGCTTCCTTTACTTTGGAGGAGTTCAAACTAGTCCTTGATTCTCTGACAGATTTATCTCCCGGGGTTGACGGTATTCCGTACTCCTTTATTGTTAAATGCAACATTAGCACCCAAAAAGTCATACTCGATTTTTTAAATTGTATTTTTCATTCTGGACATCCTCCCTATCATAAAGCCTGGTAAACCTGAAAGCAACCCGTCCAGCTACCGTCCCATTGCACTCTCTTCCACCTTATTGAAGATACTTGAACATCTTATTAAAAACAGGCTTGAGTGGTTTCTGGAAAGTAGAGGTATCCTTTCGAGAAGTCAGTTTGGGTTTCGTAAGGGTTTTAGTACCATGGATAGTATGTGCACATTAGTCTCCGATATTCGAATTGCCTTCTCGAAACAAGAGGCTCTGGTGGGGGTGTTTCTTGACGTGTCGTCCGCATATGACAATGTACTACTTCCAATACTCAGGCAGATTATGCAAGAGCTGAGTATACCTGAGAAGATAGTCAATTACATCTGTAACTCCATTTCATGCCGTACCATCCTTGTTTCCCATAATAATTCAGATCCCATTTACCGACGAGTGTGGAAAGGCCTGCCTCAAGGCAATGTCCTTAGCCCACTCCTTTACAGCATACATACACATAAATTGAACCTATCCGTTACCTCCTTTTGCAACATTATTCAATATGCGGACGACATAACCCTATATGTATCTTCCAGAGAGGTATCTAATGCCTCTGCTCGCCTTAATTCTGCTCTTTTCTATCTTAATGAGTGGATGAATAATCACGGATTGAGCATTTCGATAGAAAAGAGTAAAACAGTGGTTTTTTCTAGACGTAGGGCTTTACCCGACATTCAAATATCCCTAGATAATCAAAATTTCCCGATCACAGATTCAGTTAAGTTTCTGGGTGTTTATCTTGATTCAAAGATGACAGGTGTTCAACACATTAGTCATATTATTAATAAATGTGAGAAGAACATAAACATAATTCGATGCCTTTCTGGAGTTTGGTGGGGCTCACACCCCTACACACAAAAACTTATATATAATGCCTTAATTCGAAGCCACTTGGATTATGGGTCCTTTATTCTTGAGCCCTGTCATAAATCTGCACTTCAAGAATTGGACAAAATCCAATCCAAGTGTCTCCGTTTAGTAATAGGCGCTATGAAGTCCACCTCCAACAATGCCCTCCAGATAGAGTGTGCAGATCCGCCTTTACATTTTCGACGTCAGCTTCTCTCTGACAGATTTCTTTTTAAAGCCTTGCAACTCTCAGATCATCCTCTTATTCCAAAATTACATATTCTTTCCCAATTAGTCCATTCTTCATCCTACTGGTCCCATAAAAACCCACCCTGTTTTTTAAAAAGTTTCCTTAAATTTACTAACATGCCCTGTCCAGTGTATCAAAGTAAAATGCTCCCTATATTTGAAATTCCATATGAGGCTCTAGTTAAGGTTCCATGTATTTCCCTTGATTCCGGCATTATAAAAGGTTCCCAATCAGCTAAACAACAATTTTTGGAAATAGTTAATACCAAGTATAAGAACTGGTATCATATTTATACAGACGCCTCAAAATTAAGTCAGCAAGGCTTTGTTGGTGTAGCAGTTTGGATACCTAAGGTAAATGTGGTGTTAAACTCTAAATTACCTTCTCAGTCGTCTGTTTTTACCGGGGAAGCAATTGCTGTGCTCGAGGCTTTATCATTTATTGAGTCCCATCGTCTGAACAATTCAGTTATTTTTTCTGATTCTCGTAGTTGTCTTCAGGCTATTCTTGCTAACCCCTTCCGTGCTAAATTTAAATTTCCTTATATCTCAAAAATTAGACATCTGCTTCTAAAATGCCTTTCCCAGAGCATTCAGGTCGAACTAGTTTGGATACCAGGCCACAGTGGTATCTCAGGTAATGAGAGCGCAGATCTCTACGCAAAACAGGCCACTCACTCAGGTGGCCTTGACCAATTTAAACTTTACTGTAGTGATCTAATACCATTGGCTATAGAGCATTTAATTTCCGACTGGAATGCAAGTTGGGATGTATCGGGAAATTTGAAGGGTAAATTTTATATTTACTATTCTCTTCAGAGTCAGGTGTTGGTGAAACCTTGGTTCTTCAAATATAGGAAAGCTAAAAAAATTGTCACCTCTACAGTCTGCCGCCTGCGTTTGGGTCACTGTTGTACTCCAGTCTTCCTTCACAAAATTAGGGTTAGAGATTCGTCTCTATGTGAATGTGGACTAGATGAAGGCACTCTTGAACATATTTTTTTCAGTTGTCCAAATCGTCTCTCCTCACTATATGATTCACTTCCCCCTAATGTCCTTCGTCCTTCTAACTTCCAATCCCTTTTGTCCCTAGTTCATACCCCCTTTGTTGATGTTCTGTGTAATTTTATCAACAATAATAACATTAAATTGTAGTTGTGTGCGTCTTTACTAATAAACTAACATTTTGTATTTGTCTTATTGTTCCAGGTAATAAGGAGATTTATTATGTTGTAAATTGATTTTATTACGAGATTTTATTAATTTTTTCCCTTGTTCTTTCACAAAGCCCCACTTTTGCGCAAAGTCATCGTTATTGGCCAAAAAAAATTTTTTTTTTTTTGTATCTCATCTACACTGACACTGGCTATTCCTCAAGGGAGGCCATTTTTAAAGAAGAAGAAGAAGAAGTATGACATCTGTTTTTACAAATTAGTAACGAACTAATTACTTAAAATCGTTAATTATTTGGTGTTTGGCTGATTTTCAAAGCAACTTCTATGTTGAGTATTGACATCAAGTACTTAACTGGAATTGAGTAGCCTTTTTAGCCAAAAAAATGACATGAAATGTGTTTCAGCTACAACCAATTTATGTCTTCAGTTCTTCGAGTTTATTGTTTAAATCTTTATAGCAGTTTTACTATTTACGGTGACTTGGAACTGATATATTCAAGAAAATTCGAGGAGCGGTTTGAACACATTGTTTACTTTAAGACACACAGACACACACACCATACATGGTATCAGTAGTAGTAACATGCATACATAGCAGCGGCGTGGGGTTCCTATAAAAACACTTCTATCGGCTTCACTTACCACTTGCCTTTTGAAGACCCTCATCCAAATCCCTTCCTATTATACAGGCTAGGGCTTCCCTATAAAGAAAAACCAGCCTTCGCCACTGATACGTAGACATACATACATACACACATACAGATATTGCCAAAATCATCAACGCTTCCTTTTGGCTTCGCCGTAGTAGGGTGAAAAGTACTTTAACTAAGTCATGAGCTAATAATAAAGTTTTAATTTTTCTAGGTATACGAGATATCTCATGACCGTAATCTATACAACAATCTTATAACGAGTCTGTTACCGAGCATTCACGGCAATAATGAGGTCAAACGAGGCATCCTGCTCATGTTGTTTGGTGGAGTTGCGAAGACCACTGTCAAAGGTACCCATTCTTCTGTGCTGTCACTAATGCTTAATACTTTGCCTGAAATTTTAGTAACAACTCAATACAAATCTGTACATAGTGTAAATAAAATCGGATCAGTGGTTTAGGGCGCTACAGTAGAACAAACAAACTTACATAAGTACATAGACTGCCAAAATCATTACCTTTCCTGTTGGCTTCGCGTAATAAAGTCGCTTCCACTGTCTTTTCTCATTGTACTATGTGAAGAATTTATTTGCGTTAATCCCCTAATTTTTATTTTTTTTCAATTCAATTAAATTCGTTTATCTGCTCTAAAAATGGTAACAATAGTTGGTAGCAAAATTTTAGCATGCAAATATTTATTACAATAATTCAAGTTCTAATTATTATAAATTATTAACATTAAATATTGTATTCTAATTATTTCATTTTACATTTCATTAGTAATTACATGTCAAAACTGTTAGGAAGTTTTGTAGATAACAAAAAAATAAACACACATAACACATTTAAATTAATAATAAAATTCGCAAAATATTAGTATATTAGTAATATTAGTACATAAAATATTATGATGTCAATCGAGTAGATATTGTCGGTAATTACAATAACATTTCAGGATTATATAATAGATGTCATAAATCAGTAACAAAAAATAATTATACAAACGAAACACATTTAAAAATAATAATCAGAATAATAATATTATTTTATATGAATTTTATTAATTATATGAAGTCCACATATTATGGCCAAGGTTGATGTAGGGTCGCTATCACCAGTTATCTTCGATGGCTCTATAATTAACTACAGCTCCTGTGTGAAAGATTTCGGCTTACACATCGACTGTACTCTCAATTGGCAAACACAGACAGCTACTGTATGTCAAGGAGTTACCGGCACATTGCGTTCCCTTTATCGACATAAAAACTTTTTACCGACACATATCAAAACCTTGTAGGTACAGTCTCTCATATTACCTATCATCGATTATGGTGATGTGTGCTATTTTGACCTAAATGCAGACAAGCTCGACAAATATGACCGACTACTTAATAACTGTATTAGATTTATTTACAATCTCCGGAAATACGACCACGTATCCTCCTTTCGCTCCAAGTTGCACTGGTTGCCTGTGCGCCAACGTCGCACAGTGCGAGCCCTGTGTATGCTCTACTCTTTCCTTAACTCTTTATATCTTTATAGTAGTCATGATAAATCCCTCCGCTCCTCAAATAATGCACTTCTCCTTTGTCCCCAACATAGTTCTAGTCTAGTCCATTCCTCCTTCCACATCCAGTCTATTCTACTCTGGAACGCTCTTCCTACGGAAATCAGAATGTCCACAACCAGAGATATGTTTAAGCGCAGAGTCCGACAGTTGTATTAGAAGTATTTGGCAGAATTATGAACTTTTTATTATAATTTTTGGTTAGTTAGTATCGTGTAATTATGCAGTATGGTATATGTATAATGTATATTATGTTTAATAAATCATTTATGTACTTGTATATTATATTATAGTATGTAGGTATAATTAGTTTGATATGTGTTATGTTTATTTTAGTAAAATTTATATAGTTTGCTACGAATATTATTGTATCTATTTTAATCATTAGTTTTACAAGACTTTTTGTATAGTTAAATTTTTGTATTTTTCTAGATGGAAAGCACCTTGGTATTTTGACTCTGTCACCACCCTATGGTTGACTGGTAGAAAATGCCCTATGGCATTAAGTCCGCCATTGTACATTGTGCAGAAAGTGTATAAATAAATAAATAAATAAATAAATAGATACAATAGATACAGAACATTACAACAAAATATTGACATGTTTGATGTTTCTGCTTATTTAAAAAATATGAAATACTTATTAATAATAATATCTATGGACGCTTCACACCACGTCAATCTGGTCCTGTGGTAAGTTCTCGAAGAACTTGTGTTACGGGTACCAGACAACGGAAATATATTTAATATACTTTTATCCACATATTTAAGATTTTTATTATATTATACATATATTTAATACACATCCATAACCCAGGAACACGGAAAAACTTTTTGTTCCTTCGGCGGGATGCGAACCCGCGACCCCCGGCTTGAGTACCAACATGCTCAAAAACTGAGCCACAGAGGTCGTCAAAAATCAACATAAAAATGAATTACCGAAATGTTTGTACGCGCATAACTTCCAAACGACTGCACCACATTGGATAATTTTTTCTTTTATGTGTTCGTTATTGTCAGGAGAAGGTTTGTATGAAAAAAAAAATATGGCAAAACCTTTGCCGAGTCAGCTAATAGTTTCTATTGTAAGTACTTGCAACACAATGTTGGAGGTATTGTATTTAATAATATTAATTAAATATTTATAAACAAATTCGTCTGAATTTAATTATAACGCGCTTGTTTTGATAAAATAAAAAATAATGCGAGAAATAGTTCATAAGAATAACGGTAGCCGACGCGCCATCTATATAGTTTAAGAAGAAAAATTATTATGTAAAAAGAACTTCTCAGTACTGCCGATAGAGGGCGCTGTGCCGTTTGTTCGAGACTATTTTCCTATTATTCACATGATACTTCTGCAAGGCTCTCTCGTTAAAATTTAGAATCTACGATTAAAATTAGCTAATTTATCTTCCAGGTTCAACTCTGCGTGGCGACATTAACATGTGTATAGTCGACGATCCCAGCACGGCCAAATCCCAGTTGTTACAACTAGTCAGCGATATGAGTCCTAGAGCGGTGTACACCAGCGGCAAAGCACCGCCCGCTGCCGGTCTCATCGCCGTCGTTGTCAAGGTGAGTTAAAATACCGTGGCCTCATTGAAAACCGGCTGGAAATGTTGTGTATCGCCTAGGCCCTAGTGGCGGTAATTACTTACCATCAGGCGATCTGCCCTCTCCTTTGCCGGTCAAATTTCATAAAGAAGTTTGCTTTGTTTAGCCAGTAGATACTTGCCACTGGTATCAATACTCCACAGTATGGTCAAGAAACACTAATATTTTAAACTCTATTTATAATATTAAACCCAACCTTCAGGGTTTTCAACCTGAGGGTTCAATTCTACTGAATAAAACCTGCAATAATATAATTACAATCAAGTCCCGATACGCTTAAACTGCCAAACTGGTATTCTCGTGAAAACTAAACCAGCGTCAATCGCGCTCTGATTGGTCCAAACTTCACGAAGTCAGTTTATGATAACAAGTCGCTTCAATTTTATTACAATCACAGTAAAATGAAAGTCTACTTTAAATACGAGAATTGAGGTTCTGATTGCTTAGCTACTTTATTGATTTCAATATTAAAAAGTCTATGATTAGGGTGATGTAACAAACTTCTAACAATATTCGTTTTCTATTTCATCATATGATGAAGAGTCTTTAGACTTTGTAATAGAGGTCGCCATACACGAGGCTATGGAGCAACAGACTATATCTATTGCCAAGGTAAGCTAAGCTGATATTGAGCTATAGGTTCTTGGTGGAAATTATTATTAATCCAATTTTTAACACTTTGTTAGCCGCATTAATGTAATATTATTCAAAATTTATGGGAAAACATAGCACAGGCAGCGTCTAGTTTGGGGAACTGTTTGATTCAAATGGTTTTTATATGTATGTTAAATGTTTGTGAGTATGGATGTATGTCTGATTGTTACTATATTATCACACAAGCACACAGATTCAAATTAAGCTTGGCATACAAGTCTTATATGATAGTGCCATGTTTGGTTTCAGTAGGATAGACAGTAGACACATTTGTCACGCAAGCGAAGCCGCGGTTCTGTTTCGCGGCGGTGATCTATTGTTTTCAATAACTATATCAAAACACTAGGTTTTTTCAATGAAATTTACCAGGAAACGAGCAGTCTGATCGCCTGATGGTAAGCATTGCTGATTGGGTTTTTAGATTGTCTAGCGTGTAATCAATGGGGAATATGCATGTATTTCTTAAATTTTTTTAAACGTTTCTACTGGTTATAACATTACCAAATATAATATATTATAACACATCGATTAGGCTGGAAAAAATGGTTCAAAATCACAATAATTTTTGGGCGATTTGCGTGTTTAACGCAATTTTCGCGCGCTTGAGTTGTGTCACAACTCGTACCAACGTCATCGCACCTAAAATAGACAGGTGGAGTTTTGCCGGGGAATTGAATGGGTGACGAGAGATTGAGAATGAGATTTTGTATATTTTTCATAAATTTGTGTTATTTCGGTTCTTAATGTGTAATATTGGTATAATATTAAGCATTAAATATTCGTTAACGTGCACAAGTGTGGGCAAGTGGTTCAACTTCAAAAAACGTGTTAATTTGTGTGTCCTCCAAAACTTCCTAGAAACTTTCAGTAAAGCTTCTACCACTTTACTGAATCGACTGACTTGACTCATTGACTGCACTGACTATCTATTTGGATTTTGACTAGACTTTAGACTTGACGATTTAGAAATACGGTGTTGAAAATTGAAACGAAAATTATATTTTTAACTTGACACTGGCAAATAGTTTTAAGCCGACGCCATATATATGTAAATAAAATAAAAAAATAGACAGTTGACAGATAAATCATTGTTTGACTTTGACATACGCAAGTTCGATGTAAACAAACAACGAAGTGATGTTCACAAAGTTATAAAATCAACATAATACCATGAAAAAGCACAGCAACCCATGTTATAAATATTGTGTCGTCCCTATGTGCGAAAATAACACAAAAACTGAATCTGACAAAGTTTATTTTCGTATGCCGAAAGGTGCAAGGAAGTAAGAAAAAGTGGTTCAAGGCGATGTGATGAGACAGTGTATCTTGTTTGAGCACTTTAAACTGTTGTAAGGATGAGTCAGCACATTGAAATAGATTTCCTTGTACTTATTTTATTTACAAACCTCGACGAAAACAATCTGGTTAACGAAAAGTTCGTAAACATATTTAATTCATTCATTTTTATGTAATATCCTAGAGATAAGTACTAAATAAATCTAATAAATACATATTCATATTTTGAAAACAACAAACCATAGAAAACAACAATTAACTTCTTCTTGTTTTATTTATGGCAATGGCGGTTGCAAAGGTTTCGCACCATTCTGCCAGTGTCTAGAATTTATAATTTTTTTTTCGATTTCCCATCGTTTCCCAATCCGCCTGGCCCAATGAACGAAACGAAGGAATGTAGAAGAAATGCCCTTTCAGATGACATGTGGCTTGTGGTTTTTAATTGGTAGATTGGCGTTCATATATTTCTGCACATCCTCCTTTGTATTCACCACATACTTCTTGTTACATTTCTTCACTACACTCCTGCCGGGATTATAATAACTTTTTCTTTATTTTGCCCTCAAAATATGATCCACGTATATAAGTCTGGGACTATATGCTTTGGAATCCGGACCGCCGGTGAAAATTGGCAGCACTGAAAATAGGTCTTCCGGATTCCGGATCATATAGTCCCAGCCTTATTAATGATTTTGGATCTATTTCACAATCATATTTTGATGAGGGCTTATTCATAGGTCTGTAACTTGACAAACTAAACAAATAATAACACATGCTTGTTAACAATAAGCTCAGACACATTGCGTTTTTCATAAATAAGTTATTTAATTATAATGAAGTTTTTCATTGTGCAATCTAAGTACTACACTGTGCTGCGAGCGAGGGGCGGCGGCGCCGGCGCGTGGCGAATTACGGTGCGCCAGCTGGAGAAGCTCGTGCGGCTGAGCGAGGAGCACGCCAAGATGCACTGCAGCGGCCGTGTGCAGCCGCACCACGTCATAGCCTCTAGCGCAGAGGTAAACCGGCGGTCAATTATGTTCTGAAATAAATAGAAGAGGCGAAATCCGCGCGTCTACGCGACCAACGCTTCACTCTTATCTCGGAAGGAATTAAATGAATTTGCTATATTACGTTGTCATAATTTCGTTTCACAGCGTTTTGGCTCTTCGCTAGTATGAATTGACCCTTACAACTGTCGCACAGGTGTACCGGGTGGCTTGCATGAGCGTTACCTAAAGAGTATTGGCCCCTGGAAATATATGGATAAACACTTCCACACACACCGTCGTGAAGAAACATTCGTGCCTAGTGATGGTAAATATCGTATGACTTAGGCTCGGACTATATACTCTGGAATCCGGAACGCGCCGGTGATAATTCAGAGCACTGAAAATAGAACTCTGCTCTGAATATAATAGAGTTAAAAATGGAAGTTACAGGTGTCGAGTTGTCATAAATGACATTGACATTTGACTCAACACTCATGTGTTGGATTTTCAACTCTATTGTAGTTCTATTTTCAGTGCTCTGAATTTTCACCGGCGTGCCTGAATCCGGAGCATATAGTCCCAGCTTAAGGGAAAGAGTGTTTAAAAGGCCGGTAACGCACTCGAAACTATTCTGAGGGCTTAGCATGACCACCGCGTAGAAATTAGCAAAATTGCTCTTAAAGTAAGGTAACGAGATGGTGAATAAAAGTCAACATTTTATGAAGCCATGTTTTATTGTCTACTTTTGACAGTACTAACTGCGTTGCAGCGACCCAAATTTACATTCTACGTTTGACAGAAGCGAACAAACTTTGACATAAATACTTTTAGCGGGACTATTCACGATTCTATAACTTTACCGCGCGGCAACTAATGAACGCTGCTTAATCGCGTCGATGGAAGAAAAGAAGTGTTGCCTTCACTTAACGACGCGACGATGCTTCGAACTTGCTGCCTTCAAATAAACACAATTTTGCTACGAATGGTATTAATGTTTCTACAATCTATCATTTTGTCTATGTGAATAGACCCATTTGTAGGGTGGTCATGCTAAGGCTGCCTGTGTACTGGTTACATTTAAAGCGGTTCATTAGTAATGTAATGTCGCAAATCAGGGGGCCCATTCTCGTAAATATTAAATCTTGTTTGGATTTCCAGGCTGTCCAGATCGCGCGCGCACATTTGTCGCGTATGAGTCAGCGCGTTGACCGTGAAAGAGAATTGGGCTTCTGAATTTCCAATAACCACAAATGTCTGACAGACCATTACATATGATTATAGCAATGAGCATCTGCTCTGTTTGTCCAGGTTGCTGAACAAGTCCATCATACGCGTGGAACAGCCGGACATACATCTAGACGAGGAGGACCCGCAGTACGAGCCCGGCATGGACGTCGATCAGGAAACGCCCGAGAGTGGTGAGTATTTTTTTTTTTTTTTTTCAAATACGTAGCAGCAAAAGAGTTTTAGGCTCGGATTGCATCATCCGGAATCTCTTCGACCGGAAAAAAAAACTACGCCGAAAATAGAACTATGCCCTACAACGAGCGTCGTTTTTAAATTGCTGCCGTGCGTTGCCGTTGTCCGGATGATGTCCGAGCCTTAAATTGTTAAATAGCGATTACGGATATTTTGGGTATACCTAATAATATTATGATCTAAGCCTCTTATCATATGCCCAAAATATCCGTAAGGGGGCGCCCATAAAATATTTACGTGAGGATTTAGATGGGGTGGGGGGGGACAACATATATTGGCTTTTAGTAGAACAATACATGTATATTTTGACTTCATTTCGACTGTAATAATCGTCTTATTCCATTTTCTCGCATGTTAGTGCTGATGGCAGCGATAGAGTTTAACGTGCAGAACAGCATACTTTTGAAGTTTTTTCACTATTATCATGGACCAATAAAACTATACTATACTGACAGATCTCATACATTAAAAACGTACACAAAAAAAAGGTTGATTTCTGCTTAGGTCTAGATGGCGTTGGTAAATAGTAAGAAAATCAATATATTGCACAAATTAGCGAAGTAAATCAATTATGTTCTCTTTTAAACAAGAAATATTGTTCTTCGGTCTCTTTCCAGTGTGATTTTGAAGTTCACAAGGATGATATTTGATAATTTTCTCTAAAACTTAAAAAAATGAACCTCAACAGCTTGTTTCTAGACAATTATGGTAGATGGCGTTGTATTAGGGTACCACGTGTGATCACTAGATGGCGCGCCGAAAGTATCGGATTCCACATAAAAGTACATAACTGAACAGGTGCAATGTTGTATGTATTGTATTGATAATAATCGTAACTAGGTGTTTGCCCGCGACTTCGTCCTTTGGATAAAAAGACTACGTTAATTATGAAAACGAAACTAAATACCTATCCTAAAAAATAATACAACTCTTGAAAAAATCAAGAAAACTACTACGAAATCAAAGTGTAACTTATTTAAAATATTAAAATAAACGATAAGTAATCGCAATGAAAATGTTTAAAATTACAGTTCGCCAAGTCGAGTGCAGTCGCGGACAGATAAGGTGAACTTTATTTTGAACCTTATTACCAAGTTATAAGGTTGAAAAGTGATACACCGTATCTTTCGGCGACCGTACATACGCTACGTTGCGGTCGGGAGTGACTAGGGAGTACAGCGTTTTCACATTACGCGACAAACTTGAAACGCTCTTATGTCTTAGGCATAAGATCGTTTCAAGTTTTTTATCGTACTACTCTGCGCTTATACAATAGAGATTGAAAATGGAAGTTTCACCTGTGTCGTGTGTCGAGCTGTCATATTATATGACATTGACATTTGACTCGACACTCAACTCTATTGTATTAGCACAGAGTTCTATTTTCAATGCTCTGAATTTTCACCGGTATTCCGGATTCCGGTGCATAAAATGTAGTCCCAGCCTTACGTAAACTTGTCTTTGTCATGTTTCATATTAAAACATATTGCTGTCTCTCTAATATGTGAAAACGCTCGTCGGGACTGGGACTCGGGGCACAATACCTACACGTACACACACACACGTCACAGCGCTCGTCTGACGCAGGAGTATGGCTAACCATAGATGATAAGTACTCTACTGAAGTAGATAAGCCACTTCCCCTGTTTGACGGTTCAAAAATGAAGGTTTGATGTAGCTCCTAGCGCCACCTGGTTAAGATGCAGTTGCACTACATACCTATATATATATATAGGTATAGATTTCAATACAAAATCTACGGGATTTGTATGTCAGAATTTTATGTTTCAAAGACCTTGATTTTCATAAGAACAGTGTTTATTTGTTAAGTTTCCTTAGCAAATACACAATTCTCACAAAAATAAAACCTTTGAAACATAAAAATCCGACAATAAAACAAAACGAAACAAAATTCAACCAAAAAGGTAAAATACTTTATTTTCACATAATATGGTAATCGAAAACTATTATTGTTTAAACACGTTATACTACTTATACTCTGTTTTGATCCAATTTAATTTTAAACGTAAGCGAATACTTATAATGCTACTTATTCAAATGTCACTTATTTTCCGTGCAATAAAGAAATACACACAATGATTTGGTGGAATTTAAACATTTTGCTTACGTTTAGATTAAATTGGGTCTGAACTGAATTTACAACTTTACATTTATTCAATAAATTATATGCAATAAAATAAATTAATCCGTAAATATTTTTGTGTTATCAGTAAATAAAAATGGCATTTTACTGCTAAGAATAAAAAAAAACATAAGTTAAACATGAGAACATCATTGCGATCAATAAAGATTTAAGTTTTGTAGTAAATATTTTAATTTTATAAAATTTTTGAATACACTCCAAGTTTTAAACTATCTTTAATTCATAAACATACTAAAACCATGCGACCAATGTCAAATTCCTGTAACATGTAACTAGGAATTTACATAAAGAATTGATAATATATTTAACATTGAATAAATCTTGCCAGATATAATTTCATATAAAATTATCACCAATTATTAATATATACAACGTGTTCCTTTTGATTTCCCATATTTAACTTAAGATATTTAAATATTAGGACTATATTATGAAAACATTCAATGTGATCATTTAATCTAAATCGAATTATGTATCAATATTTGGAGCACCACATAATATCATCACCATTATACTTAATAATTTAAGATAGGTATGTATTATTATCTTTAAAACTATACATTTTAGAACCCCATGGGAAATGAAGAATCACACCATGTATAAAGAACATTAGTTTGGCAAAAAGAAGACGAATTCCGTTTTATTTCTGTATCTAAAATACAAATCAATACAATAATTTTACGGCCTAACCAGAAAAATAAAAACCTGCTGTCAGCGTGCTTCATTTTTTATTGCAGGAAAACTACGAAAAGCTGGCACGTGATTAGCTAAATCTCAAACTTTTCTTATTTCATAATAAAATCATGCAACAAATGTCACATTCATGTAAGATACTATACAAAAATATACTGAGGAATGAAAAACTTTATGTTAATATTTTACTACTATAAAACAAGAAATATAATGTGACCAGGTATTTATTTTAGGAGTTAAAGATATATTTACTATTAAATAAATCCTGCCAGATATAATTTAATACAAAATTATCACCAATAATTATTATACAAAGTGTTTCTTTTGATTTCCCATAAGTTTCGAGTATTATTGTTATTTTTAAGCTGACATTTTATACACCTAATATAAAAAATCCTAAATACTTTTATTTTATTAACATATTATTGACAATTGTCAACATTATGATTATTGTTATATTTAAGCTGATATTTTTATGTAATTTAATTTTAAATAACTTTCTTTCCGTAGTGCTATTTTAACTACCACTATAATATTTAAGTATTATCCTGACATCTTGATATCACTTACTATTGTAAAAATTTTAAATAAAATCTTATAACATGTAAGTAAATATAATTCTTAAATAAATTACCAGTTTTATAAATTGTTTAGGTTGTATTTTTTGATGATAATTGTTTTTTTTTAATTGAACAATATTGTGCATGTCTGTAATATACATAAACACTGTAAAATTATTATTTATATTAACTTCAAATGTAAAATTAGGACCATATTATGAAAATATTGAATGTTTACAATGATATAATCTGAATCAAAACATGTATAAATATTCGACGCACCGCATCAGCTCACCACCATTATACTTAATAATTTAAATATAATTAAGATAGCTATTATCTTTGCATGCATTTTAGAACCCCATGGGAAATGAAAAATTATGTATTATAAATAACATGAGTTTGACAAAAGGAGAAGGATCTCCGTCTTGATTCTCTTTCTAAAATACAAATCAATAAAATAAATTTGGGGCCTAACCAGGAATATAAAAAATCCTGAGCGTGTTTCATTTTTTTATTGCATGAACACTACTCTCGAACACGAACGAAACGAAAACACTTATCTCGAAGATCTGTTATTAGTGATTATATTTTTAATTTAATTTAGTGCATATGGCCAAGATTTGTATATTCCCGCTCAAGCTACAAAAACAAACCTTATAGTTTATACATAACATTAAACAATTGTAAACATTACTAAGTAGTAGCTGTAGGCTAAGCTGGTGATGATCTCTCAAACGAGATTAATATGTTATTAAAGTTTTTTTTAATGGGCATCATATATTGCAAAGATAATTTTATATTTTATGTTTAAATACAATATAGTTTGCTGTACAATTTGTATAAACTATCACATATGCTGAAGATACTATGTATTTTTAACTTTGATATAACGCGCCCGCGCTATCAGATATTACAGTACATTTTATATAAATCTTCAGACATCTTATAGAATACATAATATCAATATTGGTCTAAGATCAGATATATAGAATATCATAATATTATATTATTATTTAAAATATAGAAAATTGTTATTAATAATATCCTCATCTGATAACAGATGCGATCATCATTTGCGATAAGTTTTATATTAAAGATAAAAATCAAATTAACACATTGCAAATAGGCTGCGTATTTAAATTACGTGCGGATAATATTAATATACATATGCAATGATAAATAGATTTTTATGTATCATATAAAACTTATCGTAAATAAATAACAAATAAGGCTACAATATATTCCTTATAACGTAGCTCGTACCATACAGGGATATATACAGGTTAAGTCAAAGGGATAAAGTTCCCAACATTTTTTTGTATTTTCTACAAATCGATAGATATTTTCAGAATAGCGGCATTACTAGAATTAAAAATAATAATAAAGCTTATTAGCTAGATAAAAATTATTTAAAAATAGAGAAGAGATAAAAAGTTATTAATTTTTATGAAATTTAAAAACTTAAAAGTAAAAAATCTCGAAAAATATTAATATATAAATAGGTTTCATTGTAGACAATATTGGAAATGATGGGAAATCCAACCTTTTAAAGGATCAACATCGACTTAACTTGTAACTCTGTATATTTAGCTTTCTATTGTTGGACCAAGGCCTCCCCCAATGATCTCGTTCCCGCGCCATCTCCAGCCTGATTGCAGTGCATTTTGCACGACGCATCTCTTTCTAGGGGCGGCCACGGGTATGGTTTCTTCGTCCATTCTCTCCAGCAATGCTTATTTTTGTCCCATATTCGGGATCTAATTCTTACTTTGGCTTTGTTGATGCTTGTTTTAGTACTCAGAATTTCATAGATTGATTGACATATTGAATTCCTAATACTGAAAAATAAAAAGCAGTGGTTTAGTGTACGAACTATTAAGTAACTTTATGGTTTTATGATGATATGTTTTAAAAAATTGCATGGTGCTAAAAAGAAAAATGATACCTAAATTTTGACCCTTGTTCAGGGCTTCTCAAACTTATTTTAACTGTTTAAACCCAGCCTAAACTAATATAGATATTACCTATTAAGTAGTTTTAGTAGCCATAGCCATTTAGTATACAGGTGTATGCAGAGCAGTCCCGATAACTTCGTGGGATTATAATAGGGCATGAGATATATCCATTGGTACAAGTAAATAGTCATTTGCTTTTAATTGATTGTTATTTTAAAAATTATTTTTTTAGAATTTTGAAGCAAAAAATTATTTTTTTACATTTCTGTAATGAGAAACGGTAGTACTATCAGAGCATAGCTTCTAAGTCAAGTTTTAGTTTAGAAATGCTACTGTGACTCTTATCTAACTATCCAGGCTAACGCCTGCAACGTCCCAGGACGTCGCGACGCACAATTTGGGAAGCCCCGTCCTAGGTGATAGTTACTGCACTTGATAAAAATTAAATATGCTGCTTACCTTTTTATTTTATTTTCAATTTTAATGATGACTGTTCAGTCACAACTCACAAGTAAAAAGGGATATTTCTTCTTTAACACTGAAAAATTAAAAATTAAACGTTAGAAAAAGATTATGTATTTAAAAGATTATTATTTATTTTGATAATAATTTCAAAAAGTAGGGCTCCGATTGTTTTACCCAAACGAATTGCAGGCAACAGCTAATCTTTACTAGGTAACTTTAATAGGCCAATTACAACTAATAAGTACTAATATTAAATTACACTAATTTAAATAGCAATAATAAATGATTAAACAATACCGTTAGGATTAACACAGCAGGTGCAGACTTTCGATTCCACGAAAAAAGGTTGCACCACGATGGATATAATATATGAAGCGCCCACAATTATCCGCTCGATGCTGAAAATAATAATTATTAATTATTTTTTACTCTCTGATTATTTATTTATTATTCTCTGATTATCATCAGAAAGTTAAATTACACCAAAGTTAAAAGTCAGATAAGTTTCTTGCGCTGTCAGTCAAGACAGTCAGATAAGTCCAACTGCACAAATTTTGTTAACACAATATGTTAGAAAGAGTATGTAAATTTTATAATTTCAAAAACTCAATTTTGACAGAATTTTTGCAGTAGAACATTTATATGTTAAAAAGTAATAAATGCATTAAAATGTGATAAAATATTTTTGTATGTTAAACACAATAACACAAAATAGCACAATAATGAAAAAGAATACTTTATAATTACTCTGTAAATTTTTCCTTTTCACTATACGAGGGCTGCACTAAAAGTATCGGGAATGGAATATTTCCACTGTTCCTGTCATATTAAAATCTTTTTAATTTAAAACTCCTTGGTTTTAAAAATCGAATACCGTTTATTTATTTAAAAAAAGATTCTCGGTCTTGTCACAAGGTCTTGTCAAACTTGTTTAGTCGTTGAGAAAATGGAATTGACTCGAGAAAATTCTAGAGCGATGATTTATTATGACTTTCGAAGTGGTTTAACACAAAAACAGTGTGTTGACCGGATGATTTCTGCATTTGGTGATGAAGCCCCATCCAAAACCACAATTTATCGCTGGTTTGCTGAATTTCAATTTCGTGGACGTGTCAAGCTCAGTGATGATCCCCGTCAAGGTCGTCCAAAAACTGCAGTCACCCAAGAAAACGTTGATGCTGTGCGTAAGCTGATTGAGGAAGATCGACATGTGACATACCGCGAAATTCAGGCAACTTTAGACATTGGCATGAGTCAAATATAAATAATCTTGCAAGAACAATTAGGTGTAAAAAAAGTTGTTTTCCCGATGGATTCCCGCATTTGCTCTGTGAAGAGCAAAAAGCGGCTCGCGTAACTTGGTGCGTCAGAACTCTCGAAAGATTCCACGCAGGATCCTCAAATGCTGTATACAACATCGTATCAGGTGACGAATCCTGGATATACGCGTACGAACCCGAAACAAAAAACCAGTCACGAGTTTGGGTGTTCGAAAATGAGTTAAAGCCAACAAAAATTGTTCGTTCACGGAGTGTTGCAAAAAAAACGGTGGCCACTTTTGTCTCCAAAACCGGCCATGTTGCGACTATTCCTCTTGAGGGACAAAGAACGGTTAATGCAGAATGGTATGCTAACATTTGTTTGCCACAGGTCATTTCTGAACTCCGTAAAGAGAACTGCAACCGCCGCATCATCCTCCATCACGACAATGCGAGTTCTCACACCGCGCACAGAACAAAAGAGTTTTTAGAGCAAGAAATCATAGAATTATTAGACCATCCGCCGTACAGCCCCGACCTAAGCCCTAATGATTTTTATACTTTCCCTAAAATAAAGAATAAATTGCGTGGTCAGAGATTTTCATCACCTGAAGAAGCTGTGGACGCCTACAAAACGGCCATTTTGGAGACCCCAACTTCCGAATGGAATGGTTGCTTCAATGATTGGTTCCATCGTATGGAAAAATGTGTCAAATTTCGCGGAGAATACTTCGAAAAGCAATAAATACATTTTTAAATAGTAATGTTGTGTCACTTCCTTGATTCCCGAAATTTTCAGTGCCGCCCTCGTAGTATTGACGAAACAGCTTTTGAATTTGAAGAATTTTCTGTACCAAGTGTGAATAAATAAATTTAAAAAAGTGTCAGTAAAAATATCGGTATTTATTAGGTATCTAGTGTTAAACAGGTTAAGTTATTAAACACTAAAAAGCAAAAGGATGTGGCTCAGTGATGTTTGTTCGTAAACGCCCTGAACAAAAGTTTATAGCAAAATCTAGAAATGTGTTATAGCGTAAGAGGTTAAACGATTTTATTTTTAGGATTGTGACGAAATGAACACTTCCTGAAACTTATTGAATTGACTATGAATAAATAGCTCATCTTCATATATAGCGCGGAATATTGTATATATTTTTTAGGGGCAGTGACCATAGCCAATTTAGCCATCACATTTTTATGACTATACCAAATTTTATCCATTTACATTCATTCTTATAACAATCATAATATAAATACATAAACCCAGTAGTTATGTTAGTATTTTTTTTATAAAATATAGACCGTTTTTAATGTTACCAGCAATCTCACATTTATGACTGTATTTCGTAAACGATTGATCATTGCAAGGACAATATTTCCCAGCTTGTAATGTACTTTTTGAAAAGCCAATAAAAAAATAATTTTTAACAAAAAATTAAACCGACTTCCAAAGTAAAAATGCACAAAAAAATATGATATAAAACTTATTTTCTAGTTCCTCTTTTAAGTTTGTCTAAAATTTTAACTATTTCTCTACTCAATCTTCATTATTTGAAGTTGGTACCAGCCAAACAATATTTTATATAGAACTCATGTTCACCTTGTACCTTTTATATCATCATAATGTGATAATGATGATGATTACTCTAATTGACATAGTGGCATATGCTTGCAGTTCTTTAAACAACGCCGAAATCCCTAAACATGTATATATACGAAGTCAGGAGTTCTGTTCAGTACTTTTGGATCCAGGGGATAGATTGGTAGAAAATCTTACTTTTACGTAGTATATGTCTGGACTATTTTTTAAGTCAACATCACAAAAGTTTCCATATAAATTTCGAGGAGTTCCGACGATTCCTCATGGATCCCATCATCAGGTCACCACTTTGGTGTCAACAAGACCAATTGGGGATTATACCCTTTACAGCAAATCGGTCCACAGGCGATAGAGTTATCGTTTAACATAATATATATCATATATTAAATATGTGTATAATATAATAAAAATCTTAAATATATGTAAAGTATAAAAGTATTTAATATACTTCCCGTTGTCTGATACCTGTAACACAAGTTCTTCGGATACTCCATAGATATTATTATTATTATATATTATGAACAGCCGGATGTACAACCGCCTTCTTTTCTGGAAGTCGGTTAAGTTGAAACCATTAGTGAAAATCGCATTCAAATCGGTTAAGCCGTTGACTAAGTACGCGCAAAAATAAATATCGCGAAAACCGTACATTTTTCCGCAATAAAAGTAGCCTATGTGTTAATCCAGAGTCTAAACTACTATTATACCGAATTACATCAAAATCCGTTCAGTAAATTCTGAGATTAGCGCATACAAACATAAAAACAAACAGATAAACAGAGAGACAAAAATTCTAAAAATCATTGTTTTGGGTTCTATGTCGTTCATAAAGCTTTTCTTAATTATTTTCTTCATCTTCATCAGACAGCGATCAGTTACGATTTTATTATATGTATAGATTTGTTGCTATAGCGGCAACAGAAATACATCTATCTGTCTAGCTTTCGCGGTTAAGGAGATACAGCCTGGTGACAGACGGACAGACAGTAAAGTAACCGTAGGGTTCCGTTTTTAACATTTGGGTACGGAACCCTAAAAATTGTTATAAATCAATAAAAGGAATGTTTGTTTTAAAAGCATTCTTTTTTACTTACCGACTGTGATCCATGCGGGAATATGCCTCCGACTGCCGAGGTAAAAGACGAAGATGATGTTGCCTAACTCGTAGCTGCTGGCTATGAGCCCCGACAGGCTGGAGGGAATCTTGAAACACTTCTTGATGGTTGTGATCACCGAGTCAATGTATCCCGAGCTCAACGCTTGTTGTAACATCACAAGGATTGATAGGAAAAATATGGATACCTGGAACAAAATATAATCTCAAATGCACCATCTATATATAAGTATATATTGCGGTATCTCAGTAATCAAAACCTTTAGTCGATACGGAGGTTGTATGGAAATTACAATTAGACTACCTTTTAACTCTTGTTGTATTGGTCCAGAGTTCTATTTCTAAAACCCTAAATTGTACTCGTCTTCCATATTCTGGATCATATAGCCCCAGCCAAAGGGCATACAATACATGGCGAAGCAATTCCTCAGTCCCATCAAAAGATTATACAATACACATTGGTCTAGGTGAATGTAAAATAGAGGTGTTTCTCCAATACAGTCTGAAAAAATTAATTATTAAAAAAAATCTAATCACAAGAGAATAATTTCATTCTGGATTGTACATATTATGTAGATAGAAATTTAAAGCACATAATATGGACTCTCATAAATATTGTTTCATAACTGTGAACATAGAATATGCTTTTAAAATTCTTCAAATGTTATGGCCTATTTTAGCCTCCTCCTCAAGAGTTTTAAGCATGATATATAAGCATAAAAGTTACAAACGAAAAAAAAGAGGTACTAACCTCTTATGCTAGTGGGATAAAAAATTAATCTTTAATAAAAATCGTCACATATAATAAACCTCGCCTTTAATTTATATCTAAGCCTATTCGACAATACCCCACATAATGGGGTAAATGGCAAAACATCCCCACATTACAAGCCACCACTAAAACAGTCGATTAGGGAAACGATGTACAACCTGATCTTCTGTATATAAATATTAAAAGAGGATAGGAAATAGACTGAACTGTAAAGATAAAATCTATATTGTACTATAATTACCGATTGCAAATGATGAAAAACTTCCAACCTAAGTCTTATCTTTACACCTCATGTCATATTTTATAGTAAACGAGCAATGCTTTTTTACTGTTGTGTTTTTTACTACTTTAATTTGACATAATATACTTAAACAAAATAAAATCTAACCATTTTTCGTCGACTTACTATTTTAAGGTTATGTTCAATACATTTTCAACATTTATTATATTTTCTTACTTTTTGCTGATGGGTGGGTGGGGTCGCTGCAGCCAAAAATGCATCTAAAGCTCATGGTGATTTCTTTTCTCGACTTTATTAATTAAATTAAACAAGAAAAACCAACAAAACAGTAAAGCAAAAATTAGCAGCCATTTTTTGTTTTTTTTATTCTTGTATTTTGGTATGTACATTAAAGATTTGCCACTTGTAATAATATCGTCGCTTAAGTTCTAACACTACGTATATCAAAGATAGTCACTTTGAGGAGAGAAGAAAGCCGAATAATTTTAACGTATACTATTACAGTACAGTGTATTTTGTATACACCTCATAATAGATTTAATTTTAAAAAATCATTAGTTTTTTATAAAAATTGGTAATTCAAACAATTTTTATGACCTACGTTGTGTTTTCCTATTTTAATATCCGTTCGGGCTGACTTACGTCTTTTTTTACGAAAATTGAAACATAATATTTTCTTTATCCTTTATTTATTTATTAAATAGCACTATTCTTCCTTCCTTTTCTTTTCTCATCAATATTTATCCTTAACAGTAAATACTTTACGTTTAATTAAACTTTTTAAAGTATTTAATCAAACTTTTTTATTTACTGAGTTCTATACTAATTAGGGAATCGAAACCAGTTTTACCCGAAACCGAAAAATCCTGTTTTGGAGCTATATGAAGAACCGGTTCTCATAATATTAAGAACCGGTTTTTGGGCTTTTTCGAGTTTTTTTAGTTACGATTAAATTAAGAAAATCCACCTAACCGCACTGTAACTTTGAACGTAGAAGTAGCGAAACTCTACAAAGGTCATAAAAATATGTCCGGTTTTCGATGCCCTAGTTAAGTACTCCACAACACTACGTAACTCCCAGCGTGTGATTGAATAAACACCACGTAAGTCACTTACACTTTTAATACGATTAACTAACAAAAATACATTTGTGTCATTATAAAAAATGTCAAATTTAAAGAGTAAGAATGTCTACAACAGGGATTCCCAAAGTGGTACTAGGGGTCGACATAAACGAAAACTGATTTTGGGGGTCGACGAGGTCTAAAAATCGACCCCTATTCAATTAACACAAGTTCTTATTTAAAATATTCAAGATAGGTAGGTACTGTATTGTTTATGTTGTGTTACGTGTACTAAGAATAATAAATATTTTTGTAGGAAATAGCATTGTTGTAGTAATGTAAAGTCTCAAGTTCGTACAAGATGAAAAACTCGGCAAGTCAGTGTGGACAAGTTTGTGCAAGATAATGAGTTCGAGCGTACATCTTTCAGGCGCGTTTTGACTTGCTCTCTATTTGACGCTTACGCAATTTAACACGAACGATCAACAAGTCCAAACGTGTTCCTAATATTTTACTATGTAATGAGCTTGCACTTAGGTTGAAAGTTCATTTGCGTTTTGAAATTCGTTGGAGCTTGAACGATAATAACTCATATAAGTACTCATTTATTTCAAGAGATTACAAAGTTATTACATAGCTAAATTAAGTGAAGTAAAGTGACTGAAAAAGAATTTACAAAATGCTGAGCTCCCTACGCGAGTTAATAGCGTAACCATACAACATCTGCAGTTTATGAAAAATTTACATTGTAAGTACCAAACAGTTTTTATCCAGCACAGCGCATCAGCATTGCCCCACTGTGTGATAGTGATCAGTAGAGCCATCTGTAGATTGTTTGCAACAGTTTGCAGTTGCCTCAGTTGTTTCAATTGTAAAAATTTACTAGTTTAATTTGTTTTAGTATTTGATTGTAATTTTTTTTTGCCCTATGGTAAACACAACATATTTTAAATAGGTAGGTATAAAAGTATTTGTAAAAATTACTTACACTTAAGTTGTTAAGTAGGTAGGTACCTAAACTTTGAAGTGTTCAGTTTGCTTTGGTTTTCGTTCTTATGCTGATAGGTACCTACTTACCTAATACAAATTTTCTATACCTAATTACCTACTATAGTTACTTACCTAATATAGGTATCCAAGTTTAGCAATGAGTAAGTCAGCAATACCTAACAAACATCCGTTACCTGGGTGTGATAAAAATAAGATAGTGTGCAAATTTAACAGTTTATTATTGTTTTTTATTTAGGTAGTTTCTAATTTTTTTTATTTGCAGGATTACTGAGAGTTCTATGATGGTGGACACGAAAAATAAATGCAGACAATACAGTTTGGACTACTTGAAGTTCGGATTTATTGCATCTCCATCAAATCAACACTTGCCGATGTGTCTCATATGTGAAAAAGTATTCAGTAACGATGCCATGAAGCCTTCAAAAATGGATGACCACTTATCAAGAGTACATGCTGGCAAAAAAGGTAAGCCCTTGTCATTTTTTCAAGCACTTAAAGAAAAACTAGACAAAAGGCCATCCATAAGATCGATGTTTGCGTCATCATCTATTAAAGACGATAATGCTTTACGAGCATCCTATAATATATCTTTACTAATAGCGATGTCGGGGAAACCACACACTTGGAGAGCAGCTTATCTTACCAGCCATTGCGGAGGTCCTTAACAATGTGTTGCACAAGCCCGCACATGATATTTTAAAGAGAATACCTTTGAGCAATAACACCGTTCAGAGACGCATAGACGAGATGGGACGCGATGTGAAAAACATTTTATGCAAGTTCTTACAGACCAACAGATTCTCCCTCCAGTTGGACGAGTCTACATTACCCGGCAATGAAGCTGTGTTGTTAGGATATGTTCGATATATCAAAGATGAAAATATGTGCCAAGAACTGCTTTTTGCTACATATTTAGAGACTAATACCAGAGGAGAATCGATTTTTTAGACCGTGGAACATTTTTTTACTGACAAAGCTATTCCATGGAAGAACATTGTTTCTGTTGCGACTGATGGTGCACCGTCTATGGTTGGTCGTCATCGTGGTTTTATAGCTCACTTAAAGCGACAACTGCCTGATGTACTGTGCACTGCGTGATTCACAGGCAGCATTTAGTAGCAAAAAAGATGAGTCCTAGATTGCATAAGTCTTTACAATATGTAATAAATGATATCAACAAGATTCGAAGCAATTCTTTGAACTCTCGGTTATTTGCTCAGCTATGTGAGGAAAACGACGAAGTCTTTACTCGATTACTTCTGCACACTGAAGTTCGCTGGTTATCAAGAGGCTCTTGCTTAGAAAGATTTTCAGCCATTTTTGAATCTGTGTTGGAGTTTTTACAAGAAAAAGATCCGAATTTGAAAGAAAATCTGAACAATTGGAAAACAGATATTTATTACTTGACTGATATCTTTGGAATGTTCAACAAAGTTAATTTGCAGCTGCAGGGTGACGATCTTAACTTGATTAAAACAAAATCAATAATATCGGCCTTCGTGGGTAAACTAATTCTTTATAAACAAAATTTAGTCAGAAAAGAATATTCGCAGTTTCCGCATTTGTTAAAATTACCAGAAATGCTTCAAGTTGATGACATTTTACTATATGTCACTCACTTGGACGCATTACACAAGGAGTTAACGGAGAGGTTTGAGGATCTTTTAAATTTACAAATTCCTCAATGGATAATAAATCCGTACAATTCCACAGCCATAGAAGAAGCCAATGTGATAATGCAAGAAGAGTTGATTACCATCAGCACAGACGAAGAGCTTAAGCAGAAGTTCAACTAAGGCTATCAGAAGTTCTGGTTGCAACGCAACATTGAAACACAGTATCCTTCACTGTGGAACATTGCTGAAAAATACCTTATCGCTTTTCCATTATCATACATAGTTAAAAAAAGCTTCAGTGTGGTAACAAACATTTTGACGAAACAAAGTAACCGTTTGAAAATGAACGAACTTGGAGATTTATGGCTGCAAATCACCAATATTAAACTGGATGTAGCTAGATTGGAAGATTGTCACCAGGTTCATCCATCACACTGAATGTTTTATTTTCTCTTTGTGAATCAATACTTTTTAAATTTAATTTCCTACCTACTTACTTGATATTTACTGAATTGTATGTCTTTTTATGTTGTTAAATTTTGATGAGAAAATGATGTCAACTTTACTCACGTAACCAAGTGCAAAGTTTTCCAGTTGGTACCTTAGTACCTAGGTATTTTGTATCAATAGGAAAAAACTAAAGATAGGCCCCCTTATTCATAATAGTCTGCTAAGTTAAAGCATTGCTAATTACTCTGTCTTCTTCTATTGACCTAAGTCAGAATGAAAAATAACACTGTAGCAGCTGTTTTAAGTTAGCGGACCATTATGAATAAGGGGGTTGATCTTAAAAGTATGTAATTTGGCCATGGGGGTCTGAGATAATAGTTGATTTTGGAAAAGGGGTCACTTGTCCAAAATAGTTTGGATTTCCCTGGTCTACAAAATAACAAAACAATAAGTTTTTTTTACAGTTTTTCTTACCTTTTTTCTATTAATTGCCAGTAGCAAGTGGCCGTTGGGTCAACAGAATTACGTAAGTCAGTTTAGTTCTTTATAGAACTAAACAGCGGGGCTATTATGAACTTTATCTTTGGTTGGTCATGGTCATCATTTTGACATTACAACTTTTTAAAGACATTATTTCAAAAGTCAAAATGTCAAAAAAGATTGCGCAAGCCTACAGGCATGTCCAACTAAATAGTCCGCCATTTTGTTCTTCAGAGAACGAATGAATCTCCCTTTAGACCAATCAAATCGTGTAACGTAGTGCATTTTGACATAAGCCATGAAATGAGAACTGACAAACGAAACAGGGACCTATTGTGCTCCCAGTTTTGACATTTTTAACCGACTTCCAAAAAAGGGGGCGGTTATCCTATGTAGACTTCATTTTACTAGGTAATTAATAATAATATGTGCTTCATAGAAAGGTACCTCTGTGAGCCACGTCGGTCGCAAATATTCTTGTCTCTTGATTAATTCGTTCTCTTCAGTCTTAATAAATATTGTGGCCTGTGAGCTTACAAAACAATTCAATCGTGGAATCTCATAGGTCCGAACCGATGTTCGGAAAGAATCAAAACTTACTTACTATAAAAATCTAAATTTATTAAAGTTATTTTTCAATGCGAAAATGTTTAACATATTTTAGGATAAGTTATTGATTGGCATGGTTTATAATTTTGAAGTAAAGTGACAATATTTCGTTTTTATAATACACACGATGGCCTATTTCGAAAATTGTATAAATTGTTTTAAATATGAAATTAATACATCGGCGGTGTTTTAAAGTATACAAATTTCAACAACATAGTTCATAGGTAAGTACATATTTATGTAATACCCCGACATCAATTGGCTGGGAGAATTTATACAAGCATTTACATGAATTCCAACGAAGTTAGGTAATATCCCGTTGATTTACGTACTGTTTCCGAGAGATTTCGACCGATTGGTGATTAATTTGGAGTTGATTTTCATTTGTTTCTGATCGGCTGAAACAGCGCGTCTTCCAATCCCCTGGTGAGTGGCATCAAAAAGTCAAAATCACCAAAAAAATTACTTACGTGGTATTAGAACTTATGCGACGATGTCGGTCAAATTGACCACTGTGCATTGCCATAAAATGTCCAAAATATATTATTATTTCGCACTATTTTTGTTTCTATATTCCAGTATGTATGTGTAGACTGCATTATGTATAGAAACATGGTCTTTCTTTGGTGCAATCTTAGCTTAAGGATATCAAATTCAGTTTGCAGGGACGGAGCTTTATTTATTTTTTTACGTACCCCAACTAAAAGCTTTCCGACATTGTTTATGTTAAAAAAAAAAGAAAATAAAAAGAAGAAGGATAAATCGTGCGGTAATTCCCCGTTGCATATGTGTGAGTGTGGAACCTACGTTTACACGAAGTGTCCTACCCCTGATAGCTAACCACGCGCGCGAATGTTGTTGCGGAGTTATAATTAGGTAAATTATTATGATTCCTCCTTATATGTTGATTGAAATCTAGTGATGTTAAGGGCAATTTTGTTCACCAATATTTAAAATTGGATAAAATATAACATAATATTTATTTGGATAACACATAAAATACCTTCGCAGATATAATTAATTATTATATTTATTCGAACAAATTTGATTCCCATAAAAAGGTTTTAGCTTAGAGCATCCAGTTGGATTAATGCTCTAAGGGTTTTAGTAAAAAGAACGGCATATAATATTTAAAGTTGCGAAAAAATATTCAAATTTTGGGGCGTGCAAAAACCGAATATAGCATACTGAATTACTAAGTTGGCGAAAGAATGCAAGGCACATAAAATTCTTAACTGAATAGCTATTACGAACCGACAGCGAGAATCGACATATTATTATTTTGGTGAACAAATATGAAATAACAAACTTGGCAACAACTTGAAAGCACACATTTTATTTACGAATGGGCACAATATATTTTTACCTTAATGTAGGTGATTCAAAAAACAATAAGCAATGAACCGAGTACCTAATCACGAGCATGTCCCGACATGTCTAAGGAGGGTTCCGTAACTATCAACGCGTAATAGGTATTTTTAAAATTACTTCAAATGTTACTGTTCGATTTCGTTCAAAATAATTTTCCTCGAGAGAAATGAAACCAAGACGTTTTAAACTTTTATTCCATGTTCAAAAATCGAGTTAAAAAATTGTTAATAAAAAAGCAAAATATAGGTACCTATACTATAAAAGCAGCTTTAAAGTTGTTTAGCGCCACCTATTGAGGTATTAGATAACCTATGACGTGCTTCAGTCCTAGAGATGGCGTTTTTATTTTAAAATAAATGGCTAATTTTGTAGATTTGATACACTCAGATGATAGATGACGCTAACGGTCAGCAAGAGAATTAAAAAATGATGTACGTTTTAAAATAAGGGGCATTGTCACTCTATAGTAATAATTCCTCCATGCTATTATTGTTGAAAGCTTAAGTTTTAAAATATAAATTACTTACAGAAACACCGGTAAATGGAGATGCGGCTAAGAAGAAACTAACATTGCTCGTAGTCTTCATGAGAAAAGAGGAACCTGAGGCGGAGGATGCAGGTATAGTATAAATGTATATGATTATTAGTAGTTTAGTAGAAAGTACTCTATAGTCCAGTTATATTGGTCTCATGAATCTCGGAATGAGAGATAGTCAGCTATAAAGATGTATAAACCTTTATTTTAGAACCCTCAAACTTGTCTCAAAACCTACTTATCGTAGGGTGTCCGCGACTATAGATATTCTACGGTCAAATCGGTATATCTCGTTTCCTATTGGTTTTTCGCTTCGCTGTATGTCTGTCCGTCCGTCTGTAAGTCACCAGGCTCCGTCCAGTCCGTCCGTCTGTATCTTAACCGTAACAGCTAGACAGTTGAAATTTTCACAGATGATGTATTTCTGTTGTAAATACTAATAACGAAAAAGAGAACTGCCTTCAAAAAACCAAAAATAAAATACTGAAAAACTCAAAAATAATTCAAATTAAAATATTTTGCAAGACAATTTTCTTTATTCGCGTGTATCTTGTATGTATGTATGTATTTTTGTAAATTCCTTTATTTAAATTCACTTTTGAAGTCGGTGCCTATCAATGCAGAAGTATAATTTAGTTATTAAATTACTCATGAGATAGCGCCATCCGCCGATGTACCGACTTCAATGAGTGAATTAAAATAAAGGAATTTACAAACATACATACATACATAAATACATACATACAAGATACGTGCGAAAAACATAACCCTTCTTGACAGTCGGGCAATAAGAAAAATTGTTTTGCATAACATAAATTGTTTTTTTTTTGTGTTTTTCAATAAAGAATAAATTAAAGCGAACTTGAACGTGAAATTAAAAAAAAAAAACAAATTTCATAAAAAATATAGAAAGTATGGAAGAATTGCAGATCTTTCAACTTTTAAGTTGTTACGTGATAGGGTCAAAAAGCTTGAGTCTGATTGCTACGGTAACTACTTGTCTCTGACGGAATGATCTATTGAGAGAAATCCTAAGAACTTTTGGAGTTTCATTAAACATCGTTCTAAAACCTACATGCTCCCTAAAAATCTTACTTACAATGGGACTACCTTCTCATCAGGTGAGTCAGTTTGTGATGCTTTTTCTTATTACTTCCACTCATCTTTTCTCAGATCTGAAAATGTTACAAATGAAGACGATGTCACTAATCGCTACCATTCTCAACTGATATCTAAAAACCCCTGTGAGCCAACCACATTTTTGAGCTCCATTGAAGTCACACCTGATCTAGTCAAATTTCATCTAAAGAGTAGACCCAAATAAACTAGCGGGGCCTGACTATCTCTCCCCTAAATTTCTAACTGGCTGTTATGAAACTTTAGCTTTACCAATCTCAATTCTCTTTAAAATGTCACTTTCCTCTTGTACAGTCCCTAAAATTTGGAAATCGGCCTTTATTACACCTATACATAAAAAAGGTGACTAATCAGAAATTACTAACTACAGGCCGATTTCCAAATTATGTGCTATTGCCAAATTATTTGAACGCATAGTACATAATCAAGTATATGCTACCTTAAATTCTTCTTTCAGCGATTCACACAGCATGGGTTCCTAAAAGACCGATCTACTGTCTCAAACCTTATCTTATTTAATGACTATTTAACAAGTAAAATGGACAGCGGCACTCAAATCGATGTCATATACACAGACTACAGTAAGTGTTTGACGGTATTGATCATAACCAACTTAACACTAAACTTTTTAACATCGGAATTCATGGCGACCTGTATAGATGGTTTTGCTCATACTTGGACAACAGGTCACAGGCAGTTGTAGTTAATAACTACATATCTGGTTGGGTACCCATACCTAGTGGTGTCCCGCAAGGATCGCTGTTGGGGCCTCTCCTCTTCATAATTTTTGTCAACGATATCGACTCATGTTTCCGCTATTCTCGTTCCCTATATTTCGCTGACGATATGAAAATTTTCCTACCTATATCATCACCAGAAGACGTGGAGAATCTCAAATCCGATTTAGCCCGACTGGATGACTACTGCCTCTTCAATAACCTCGACTTGAATCCGTCTAAATGCTCCATAACTACTTTTTCCAGGAAAAGAAACAGAATCCTCACCTCATACCATCTCAAGAGATATGAAATACCTAGAAGTTCTATTGTACAGGAACTCGGTGTATATCATGATGAAAAACTGTTATTTGATGCGCACATTGATAAAATCATCGTGAAGGCCTGAAAGGCTCTTGGTTTCATAATGATAGTAAGTTCTTCTTTCAGGCTAGCTAAAACTTTCAAAGTACTTTACTGTAGCTTTGTCAGAAGCCATCTTGAATATTGCTCTCAAATATGGAATCCATGCTATAACCTATATATTGGTCGAGTCGAAAATATTCAAAAACGATTTATTAGATTTCTATGTTACCGACTCAAAATTAATTATAGCTCTGATAACTATACTTCACTTTGTAGGAGATTTCACATTCAGCCCTTAACTAACCGTCGACGTATCGCTGATTGCACATATATCCTACAAATCATAAATAACGAAATTGACTGCCCTAATCTACTCTATAAGTTAAATTTTAATATTCCTTCCAGATCCCGTAGATATAAGCCTCCACTGTTAGTCCCAGTTTACAACACTAACTATAGAAGAAATTCCTTTTTGGTGCGAGCAAGTATTACCTTTAATGCACTATGTAAAGACTTGGATCTCTTTGTTACTTAAGTTGCTAAAGCAAGATCGGAATTTCATAATATATTTTTTATTTTTGATATTGATGCATAATGTGAGTATGGTACTTGTATTATTTTTAAGTATATTGTCAAAATTTCTAAGCTCAAATTTCCATGTACTTAGATCTCTAGGTTCATATCTTATTATTATTGGTAGCTTGTGATTGCTGTTAAGTTTGTTTAATTTTATATTTTATAGCTATCAGTGGAAACCTATTATTGGCTTAACTCTCAACTGTCTGCTTTCTACTTTTTATTTATAAGCTGTTGGTTCCCCGAATAAATAAATAAATAAATGAAATCTATAAAATATTAGTTTTATCAGGCTATTGTTTGGGCTATACTGACTTCAAAATTATGAAAATTAAGTAGAGAAATAGTTAAAATTTTAGCCTAATTTAAAAGCCGAATTTTAAGGGGTCTCCATATTACAAACGTGTTTTTTTTGCCGTTTTGCGGAACCCTTCGTGCGAGAGTCCGACACGCATCTAGCCGGTTTTTTAAACTATTAATTTATGCAATAAAAAGGCAGTCGTATGGTATTATAAAATATCGCCTAGCCAAAGATAAGAAAAGAAGAACCCAGAACTTTGGATCGTGATACAGGATTTCGATATTTATCGCGCGTGTATTATAGCGTATCACGGATCGTGATACGGATCGTCGAAAAGACAGAAATATCACAAGATAAACATCAAGCGTGAAGCATTTGCCTTTACGCTGGTTCTAAATCGAAAAATAGTAATCCATATAAAAATAATGAACCCTTTTTGTTTACCATAGGTTCCGAGAGCTCCGGCATGCGCTGCTCCGTCTGGTCGCTGGCGCGCGACGACATCGAGGACGAGGACTCGCTCGTGTCTTCGACCGCCTAATGTACCATGTGAGTAACGCAACGGATGGTGCGGCGACGATAAAACGCACCTACACGACATAGAGATGTAACAGCCTTCGGAGTGGTGTAAAGTGCTTTTAGATATCGCCACTCTATCGCTTATCGCGGCGAATAGTGTGTTGTAATAAGAGTCCGAGAAGATTAAGAGGATATTATCGAGCAGACAATGGTTATTTACAACGCCACTGGATATCCAAAATACGAAGGAAAACAATATAAAACACAAAAACTGAAAAATTATTTGTATTTAATTGTTTTATATTCTCCATCAACAGATGGCGTTGTAGTTCCCCATTGTTGCGTTCTAAAGTTGCTTTACGAGATATTTTATATTGTGGCATTCATACGTGTCTAGTGGACTGAGATCAAAGGCGCGCCAGATTCTCCTTACATTCTTACTGATAAAATGTATAACATTGTAGGATTATAAATAAATAAATAAAAGTTTATTTGTGAAAATACACTGCTTACAAAAGTTACAATTACAAAAAAGAACGTATGCATACCCGCTTGTTTATGTGGGCCAATTCTCAGGTACAGGGCACTAAAGGTACAGAAAAATTGTACTAACCTTTTTTACAGCCTTTGAAATGATTGTAACGTATGTTATAGTAGAATAATGACAATTAAATATAAAGTTTAGAGAAAAATGACTTTAGTAAGTATTGTTCCTTACGTTATTCTTAAACCAAAAATAAGATTTTTACTTTATCAGAATTTAAGTAAAGTGAGTACAATTTTCCGTTACTTTAGCTCCTTATATCTAATCCCCACGGCACAAATTAGCGGGTATGCATACGTTCATTGTGCACATTAATACTACAATATGATAATTATAAATTTTATCAGTAAGAATATAAGGGTTGTCTGGCGCGCCTGGGATCACGGTCCATAGCCTCCTTAGCGGTCCTTTTAGCCTCGGCTCCACCCGTGTTAAATAATTTTTTTTTAAATACGCAAAAACCCAGGGTTAGCATAGCATTCAAATAGTGAAGGAAATTATGAAATCGATCGAGTAGTTTTTACTTAAATCTTTCATCTTGTATTATATTTAAGCTTAATGGACATAATAATGCAAAGCTTTTGGGATAGTTTTAGATTTTCCTTTTTTTGACGAGATAATAATTTGAAATATAAGTTGTGAATTAAAATTCTTTTTCAGGACCAAGTTATTATTCCTCTGTCAACCACCGGATTAAAAACAACACAGAAATCAGCCCAGAAAGAGATCGAAGATAACCCTCTGCTTGTTCACCCAAATTATGCTGTGGACTCGTAGAATTTGTGACGGATTTTTTTAATAAAAAATAAAATTTTATTGTTTTTTTTTCGGCCTTGTTCTTTTGAAAGTTATCAATGGTAGGTAATAATTGCTATTGGTTTGCACCTTAACTGCTTACCGCAACAATAATTATTGTTTAAGAAACAAGACCAGCAAACGGGCAAATCGTTCGCATGTGTCCGTTACCGTGTACAAGGTAACAGGCAAGGGTAACAAGTGCGTTACCGGTCCTGTTTAATCGTCTTTTTTTACAAACTCCACCGGACGCGGCCATCCGTGTACAGAGGCCGATAAACCCTTTTTTTCATATTTAGTTCATAAAAGTAGTACACAACAGGCGTCCGAGACTTTTATTATTGATACGTTTACGCTACGATAACGGCTAGCCAATGCGATCGCTGACGATCGGTCGGATTGGCTAGGTAAGTATATGAGGTAGGTAGGCTAGGTATAGTAGGTATATGAGCACACGAGTGTGATCATATACCTACTGTGCAAAATATGAAAACGATCCTGTCTACTTTGTAAAAAAAAAATTTTTACGATCCTGTCAAAACATCAAAGAGAATCATACTATGAAAACATATTATAATCGTCCATCGTCCTAGTGCGATGCAGGTGCGTTTAATATAAATTTACAGAATTAAGTATAATGTGTGATGATGTGATATTTGAAACGAAATAGGAAACGTTCTTTTGAATTGTGTAATTCAATGATTTTTCATTTATATTTTGAGAAAATACATCCCAATAAAAGGTCCGAAGGATTAAGGAATTTTAAGTGCAGAAAGGGGGAAATTTAAATATTTAGGAATATCTATTAGAAACCTATTTTTTATACAAATATATATAATACCTAATTGATATTATTCTTTTCAGGTATTATCTCAGTTGATATGTGTCCTAAAAATCATAAATATATATAAGTAGTTAAATAGTTTTTTTTTTGATGTTTTGACGTCTCCATGACAACGAGAGTAGATTCAAAATTCAAATTTAAAAAACCTTTGTGGAACGAAGACAATATGTTAAACCGAGTTTATATATTTACAGATGTCATGTCAAAATACCAGTGTATAATGTGTCATAGTGCGAGGTGGGTGTGTTTGAAGTTAGTGCAATCTAAATTATTTATCTGATACAAAATAAAGTAAAATCACATAGAAAATGCATGAATTGCTATTGTATGCTTTAGAATTATATTATTTTAGTGTTTTCATGACTTAATTACAGAATTATAATGTGTGATGTTGTGATATTTCGATTGAGATAGGATTTATGAAACGTTTTGTTTGTGAAAATGTAAACACATGAATTATGAATTTCAATGGTTTTCATTTATATTTTCAGGTAATACATCCCGATAAAAAGTCTGAAGGACTTAGGAATTTTAGGTATAGAAAGGGTGAGATTTAAAAGTATTTCAAATATTTAGGAAATTCTATTAGTAACTAATTTTATTTTCAATTATACTAATTGTTTTTATTCTTTTCAGGTATTATCTGAGTTAATACGTATGCTAAAAATCCCAAATATTTAAAATAAAATAGATGATTTGAATTTTTTGATATCACGTATATTTTGATGTCTCCATGACGACGAAAGTAGATTCAAAATTCAAATTTCAAGAATTCTTTGTGGAACAATGACAATATGTCAAACCGAGTTTATATTTTTACAGATGTCATGTCAAAATACTAGTGTATATTGTGTCATAGTGCTAGGTGGGAGTGTTTGAAGTTAGTAAAGTATAAATTATTTATCTGATACAAAATAAAGTAAAATCACATAGAAAATGCATGAATTGCTATTGTATGCTTTAAAATTATATTATTTTAGTGTTTTCATGACTTAATTACAGAATTATAATATGTGATGTTGTATATTTCGAATGAGATAGGATTTATGAAACGCTTTGTTTGTGAAAATGTGAACACATGAATTATGAATTTCAATGGTTTTTCATTTATATTTTCAGGTAATACATCCCGATAAAAAGTCTGAAGGACTTAGGAATTTTAGGTACAGAAAGGGTGAGATTTAAAAGCATTTTAAATATTTAGGAAATTCTATTAGTAACTAATTTTATTTTCAATAATTATACTAATTGTTTTTATTATTTACAGGTATTATCTCAGTTAATACGTATGCTATAACTCCCAAATATTTGAAATATAATAGATTATTTTAATTTTTAGACATCACGCATGTTTTGATGTCTCCATGACGACGAGAGTAGATTCAAAATTCAAATTTCAAAAATCCTTTGTGGAATGAAGACAATATGTCAAACCGAGTTTATATATTTACAGATGTCATGTCAAAATACCAGTATATATTGTGTCAAAGTGCGAGGTGGGTGTGTTTGATGTTAGTTTAGCCTAAATTATCTTACTGTTACAAAAAATAAAGTAAAATCGCATAGGAAATGCATGAATTGCTATTGTGTGCTTCAGGATTATATAAATTTAGTGCCTTCATGACTTATTTACAGAATAATAATGTGTGATGTGATATTTCGAACGAAGTAGGATTTATGAAACGTTTTGTTTGTGAAAATGTGAACACATGAATAATTATGAATTTCAATGGTATATCATTTACATTTTCAGGTAATACATCCCGATAAAAAGTCTGAAGGACTTAGGAATTTTAGGTATAGAAAGGGTGATTTAAAAGTATTTCAAATATTTAGGAAATTCTATTAGTAACTAATTTTATTTTCAATTATACTAATTGTTTTTATTCTTTTCAGGTATTATCTGAGTTGGTACGTATGCTAAAAATCCCAAATATTTGAAATATAATATATTATTATAATTTTTTGACATCACGTATGTTTTGATGTCTCCATGACGACGAGAGTAGATTCAAAATTCAAATTTCAAAAATCCTTTGTGGAACAATGACAATGTGTCAAACCGAGTTTATATATTTACAGATGTCATGTCAAAATACCAGTGTATAATGTGTCATAGTGCGAGGTGGGTGTGTTTGAAGTTAGTGCAATCTAAATTATTTATCTGATACAAAATAAAGTAAAATCACATAGAAAATGCATGAATTGCTATTGTATGCTTTAGAATTATATTATTTTTGTGTTTTCATGACTTAATTACAGAATTATAATGTGTGATGTTGTGATATTTCGATTGAGATAGCATTTATGAAACGTTTTGTTTGTGAAAATGTGAACACATGAATTATGAATTTCAATGGTTTTCATTTATATTTTCAGGTAATACATCCCGATAAAAAGTCTGAAGGACTTAGGAATTTTAGGTATAGAAAGGGTGAGATTTAAAGGTATTTCAAATATTTAGGAAATTCTTTTAATAACTAATTTTATTTTCAATTATACTAATTGTTTTTATTCTTTTCAGGTATTATCTGAGTTAATACGTATGCTAAAAATCCCAAATATTTAAAATAAAATAGATTATTTGAATTTTTTGATATCACGTATGTTTTGATGTCTCCATGACGACGAAAGTAGATTCAAAATTTAAATTTCAAAAATTCTTTGTGGAACAATGACAATATGTCAAACCGAGTTTATATATTTACAGATGTCATGTCAAAATACCAGTGTATATTGCGTCAAAGTGCGAGGTGGGTGTGTTTGAAGTTAGTAAAGTATAAATTATTTATCTGATACAAAATAAAGTAAAATCACATAGAAAATGCATGAATTGCTATTGTATGCTTTAAAATTATATTATTTTAGTGTTTTCATGACTTAATTACAGAATTATAATATGTGATGTTGTATATTTCGAATGAGATAGGATTTATGAAACGCTTTGTTTGTGAAAATGTGAACACATGAATTATGAATTTCAATGGTTTTTCATTTATATTTTCAGGTAATACATCCCGATAAAAAGTCTGAAGGACTTAGGAATTTTAGGTACAGAAAGGGTGAGATTTAAAAGCATTTTAAATATTTAGGAAATTCTATTAGTAACTAATTTTATTTTCAATAATTATACTAATTGTTTTTATTATTTACAGGTATTATCTCAGTTAATACGTATGCTATAACTCCCAAATATTTGAAATATAATAGATTATTTTAATTTTTAGACATCACGCATGTTTTGATGTCTCCATGACGACGAGAGTAGATTCAAAATTCAAATTTCAAAAATCCTTTGTGGAATGAAGACAATATGTCAAACCGAGTTTATATATTTACAGATGTCATGTCAAAATACCAGTATATATTGTGTCAAAGTGCGAGGTGGGTGTGTTTGATGTTAGTTTAGCCTAAATTATCTTACTGTTACAAAAAATAAAGTAAAATCGCATAGGAAATGCATGAATTGCTATTGTGTGCTTCAGGATTATATAAATTTAGTGCCTTCATGACTTATTTACAGAATAATAATGTGTGATGTGATATTTCGAACGAAGTAGGATTTATGAAACGTTTTGTTTGTGAAAATGTGAACACATGAATAATTATGAATTTCAATGGTATATCATTTACATTTTCAGGTAATACATCCCGATAAAAAGTCTGAAGGACTTAGGAATTTTAGGTATAGAAAGGGTGATTTAAAAGTATTTCAAATATTTAGGAAATTCTATTAGTAACTAATTTTATTTTCAATTATACTAATTGTTTTTATTCTTTTCAGGTATTATCTGAGTTGGTACGTATGCTAAAAATCCCAAATATTTGAAATATAATATATTATTATAATTTTTTGACATCACGTATGTTTTGATGTCTCCATGACGACGAGAGTAGATTCAAAATTCAAATTTCAAAAATCCTTTGTGGAACAATGACAATGTGTCAAACCGAGTTTATATATTTACAGATGTCATGTCAAAATACCAGTGTATAATGTGTCATAGTGCGAGGTGGGTGTGTTTGAAGTTAGTGCAATCTAAATTATTTATCTGATACAAAATAAAGTAAAATCACATAGAAAATGCATGAATTGCTATTGTATGCTTTAGAATTATATTATTTTTGTGTTTTCATGACTTAATTACAGAATTATAATGTGTGATGTTGTGATATTTCGATTGAGATAGCATTTATGAAACGTTTTGTTTGTGAAAATGTGAACACATGAATTATGAATTTCAATGGTTTTCATTTATATTTTCAGGTAATACATCCCGATAAAAAGTCTGAAGGACTTAGGAATTTTAGGTATAGAAAGGGTGAGATTTAAAGGTATTTCAAATATTTAGGAAATTCTTTTAATAACTAATTTTATTTTCAATTATACTAATTGTTTTTATTCTTTTCAGGTATTATCTGAGTTAATACGTATGCTAAAAATCCCAAATATTTAAAATAAAATAGATGATTTGAATTTTTTGATATCACGTATATTTTGATGTCTCCATGACGACGAAAGTAGATTCAAAATTCAAATTTCAAGAATTCTTTGTGGAACAATGACAATATGTCAAACCGAGTTTATATTTTTACAGATGTCATGTCAAAATACTAGTGTATATTGTGTCATAGTGCTAGGTGGGAGTGTTTGAAGTTAGTAAAGTATAAATTATTTATCTGATACAAAATAAAGTAAAATCACATAGAAAATGCATGAATTGCTATTGTATGCTTTAAAATTATATTATTTTAGTGTTTTCATGACTTAATTACAGAATTATAATATGTGATGTTGTATATTTCGAATGAGATAGGATTTATGAAACGCTTTGTTTGTGAAAATGTGAACACATGAATTATGAATTTCAATGGTTTTTCATTTATATTTTCAGGTAATACATCCCGATAAAAAGTCTGAAGGACTTAGGAATTTTAGGTACAGAAAGGGTGAGATTTAAAAGCATTTTAAATATTTAGGAAATTCTATTAGTAACTAATTTTATTTTCAATAATTATACTAATTGTTTTTATTATTTACAGGTATTATCTCAGTTAATACGTATGCTATAACTCCCAAATATTTGAAATATAATAGATTATTTTAATTTTTAGACATCACGCATGTTTTGATGTCTCCATGACGACGAGAGTAGATTCAAAATTCAAATTTCAAAAATCCTTTGTGGAATGAAGACAATATGTCAAACCGAGTTTATATATTTACAGATGTCATGTCAAAATACCAGTATATATTGTGTCAAAGTGCGAGGTGGGTGTGTTTGATGTTAGTTTAGCCTAAATTATCTTACTGTTACAAAAAATAAAGTAAAATCGCATAGGAAATGCATGAATTGCTATTGTGTGCTTCAGGATTATATAAATTTAGTGCCTTCATGACTTATTTACAGAATAATAATGTGTGATGTGATATTTCGAACGAAGTAGGATTTATGAAACGTTTTGTTTGTGAAAATGTGAACACATGAATAATTATGAATTTCAATGGTATATCATTTACATTTTCAGGTAATACATCCCGATAAAAAGTCTGAAGGACTTAGGAATTTTAGGTATAGAAAGGGTGATTTAAAAGTATTTCAAATATTTAGGAAATTCTATTAGTAACTAATTTTATTTTCAATTATACTAATTGTTTTTATTCTTTTCAGGTATTATCTGAGTTGGTACGTATGCTAAAAATCCCAAATATTTGAAATATAATATATTATTATAATTTTTTGACATCACGTATGTTTTGATGTCTCCATGACGACGAGAGTAGATTCAAAATTCAAATTTCAAAAATCCTTTGTGGAACAATGACAATGTGTCAAACCGAGTTTATATATTTACAGATGTCATGTCAAAATACCAGTGTATAATGTGTCATAGTGCGAGGTGGGTGTGTTTGAAGTTAGTGCAATCTAAATTATTTATCTGATACAAAATAAAGTAAAATCACATAGAAAATGCATGAATTGCTATTGTATGCTTTAGAATTATATTATTTTTGTGTTTTCATGACTTAATTACAGAATTATAATGTGTGATGTTGTGATATTTCGATTGAGATAGCATTTATGAAACGTTTTGTTTGTGAAAATGTGAACACATGAATTATGAATTTCAATGGTTTTCATTTATATTTTCAGGTAATACATCCCGATAAAAAGTCTGAAGGACTTAGGAATTTTAGGTATAGAAAGGGTGAGATTTAAAGGTATTTCAAATATTTAGGAAATTCTTTTAATAACTAATTTTATTTTCAATTATACTAATTGTTTTTATTCTTTTCAGGTATTATCTGAGTTAATACGTATGCTAAAAATCCCAAATATTTAAAATAAAATATATTATTTGAATTTTTTGATATCACGTATGTTTTGATGTCTCCATGACGACGAAAGTAGATTCAAAATTTAAATTTCAAAAATTCTTTGTGGAACAATGACAATATGTCAAACCGAGTTTATATATTTACAGATGTCATGTCAAAATACCAGTGTATATTGCGTCAAAGTGCGAGGTGGGTGTGTTTGAAGTTAGTAAAGTATAAATTATTTATCTGATACAAAATAAAGTAAAATCACATAGAAAATGCATGAATTGCTATTGTATGCTTTAAAATTATATTATTTTAGTGTTTTCATGACTTAATTACAGAATTATAATATGTGATGTTGTATATTTCGAATGAGATAGGATTTATGAAACGCTTTGTTTGTGAAAATGTGAACACATGAATTATGAATTTCAATGGTTTTTCATTTATATTTTCAGGTAATACATCCCGATAAAAAGTCTGAAGGACTTAGGAATTTTAGGTACAGAAAGGGTGAGATTTAAAAGCATTTTAAATATTTAGGAAATTCTATTAGTAACTAATTTTATTTTCAATAATTATACTAATTGTTTTTATTATTTACAGGTATTATCTCAGTTAATACGTATGCTATAACTCCCAAATATTTGAAATATAATAGATTATTTTAATTTTTAGACATCACGCATGTTTTGATGTCTCCATGACGACGAGAGTAGATTCAAAATTCAAATTTCAAAAATCCTTTGTGGAATGAAGACAATATGTCAAACCGAGTTTATATATTTACAGATGTCATGTCAAAATACCAGTATATATTGTGTCAAAGTGCGAGGTGGGTGTGTTTGATGTTAGTTTAGCCTAAATTATCTTACTGTTACAAAAAATAAAGTAAAATCGCATAGGAAATGCATGAATTGCTATTGTGTGCTTCAGGATTATATAAATTTAGTGCCTTCATGACTTATTTACAGAATAATAATGTGTGATGTGATATTTCGAACGAAGTAGGATTTATGAAACGTTTTGTTTGTGAAAATGTGAACACATGAATAATTATGAATTTCAATGGTATATCATTTACATTTTCAGGTAATACATCCCGATAAAAAGTCTGAAGGACTTAGGAATTTTAGGTATAGAAAGGGTGATTTAAAAGTATTTCAAATATTTAGGAAATTCTATTAGTAACTAATTTTATTTTCAATTATACTAATTGTTTTTATTCTTTTCAGGTATTATCTGAGTTGGTACGTATGCTAAAAATCCCAAATATTTGAAATATAATATATTATTATAATTTTTTGACATCACGTATGTTTTGATGTCTCCATGACGACGAGAGTAGATTCAAAATTCAAATTTCAAAAATCCTTTGTGGAACAATGACAATGTGTCAAACCGAGTTTATATATTTACAGATGTCATGTCAAAATACCAGTGTATAATGTGTCATAGTGCGAGGTGGGTGTGTTTGAAGTTAGTGCAATCTAAATTATTTATCTGATACAAAATAAAGTAAAATCACATAGAAAATGCATGAATTGCTATTGTATGCTTTAGAATTATATTATTTTTGTGTTTTCATGACTTAATTACAGAATTATAATGTGTGATGTTGTGATATTTCGATTGAGATAGCATTTATGAAACGTTTTGTTTGTGAAAATGTGAACACATGAATTATGAATTTCAATGGTTTTCATTTATATTTTCAGGTAATACATCCCGATAAAAAGTCTGAAGGACTTAGGAATTTTAGGTATAGAAAGGGTGAGATTTAAAGGTATTTCAAATATTTAGGAAATTCTTTTAATAACTAATTTTATTTTCAATTATACTAATTGTTTTTATTCTTTTCAGGTATTATCTGAGTTAATACATATGCTAAAAATCCCAAATATTTAAAATAAAATAGATTATTTGAATTTTTTGATATCACGTATGTTTTGATGTCTCCATGACGACGAAAGTAGATTCAAAATTTAAATTTCAAAAATTCTTTGTGGAACAATGACAATATGTCAAACCGAGTTTATATATTTACAGATGTCATGTCAAAATACCAGTGTATATTGCGTCAAAGTGCGAGGTGGGTGTGTTTGATGTTTGTTCAGCCTAAATTATCTTACTGTGACAAAAAATAAAGTAAAATCGCATAGGAAATGCATGAATTGCTATTGTGTGCTTCAGGATTATATAAATTTAGTGCCTTCATGACTTATTTACAGAATAATAATGTGTGATGTGATATTTCGAACGAAGTAGGATTTATGAAACGTTTTGTTTGTGAAAATGTGAACACATGAATTATGAATTTCAATGGTATATCATTTACATTTTCAGGTAATACATCCCGATAAAAAGTCTGAAGGATTTAGGAATTTTAGGTACAGAAAGGGTGAGATTTAAAAGCATTTTAAATATTTAGGAAATTCTATTAGTAACTAATTTTATTTTCAATAATTATACTAATTGTTTTTATTCTTTACAGTTATTTTCTCAGTAAATACGTATGCTAAAACTCCCAAATATTTGAAATATAATAGATTATTTTAATTTTTAGACATCACGCATGTTTTGATGTCTCCATGACGACGAGAGTAGATTCAAAATTCAAATTTCAAAAATCCTTTGTGGAATGAGGACAATATGTCAAACCGAGTTTATATATTTACAGATGTCATGTCAAAATACCAGTGTATATTGTGTCAAAGTGCGAGGTGGGTGTGTTTGATGTTAGTTCAGCCTAAATTATCTTACTGTTACAAAAAATAAAGTAAAATCGCATAGGAAATGCATGAATTGCTATTGTGTGCTTCAGGATTATATAAATTTAGTGCCTTCATGACTTATTTACAGAATAATAATGTGTGATGTGATATTTCGAACGAAGTAGGATTTATGAAACGTTTTGTTTGTGAAAATGTGAACACATGAATTATGAATTTCAATGGTATATCATTTATATTTTCAGGTAATACATCCCGATAAAAAGTCTGAAGGACTTAGGAATTTTAGGTATAGAAAGGGTGATTTAAAAGTATTTCAAATATTTAGGAAATTCTATTAGTAACTAATTTTATTTTCAATTATACTAATTGTTTTTATTCTTTTCAGGTATTATCTGAGTTAATATGTATGCTAAAAATCCCAAATATTTGAAATATAATAGATTATTTTAATTTTTTGACATCACGTATGTTTTGATGTCTCCATGACGACGAGAGTAGATTCAAACTTCAAATTTCAAAAATCCTTTGTGGAACGAAGACAGATGTCAAACCGAGTTTATATATTTACATATGTCATGTCAAAATACCAGTGTATAATGTATCATAGTGCGAGGCGGGTGTATTTGATGTTAGTGCAGTCCAAATTATCTTACTGTTACAAAAATAAAGTAAAATCGCATAGGAAATGCATGAATTGCTATTGTGTGCTTCAGGATTATATAAAATTTAGTGCTTCTATAACTTATTTACAGAATAATAATGTGTGATGTGATATTTCGAACGAGGTAGGATATAGGAAACGTTTTGTTTGTGAAAATGTGAATAAATAAATTATGAAATTCAATGGTTTTTCATTTATATGTTGAGATAATACACCCCGATAAAAGATCTGAACGACTAGACTTTTAGGTATAGAAAGGGGTGAGATTTAAAAGTATTTCAAATATTCAGGAAATTCTATTAGTAACTAATTTTATTTTCAATTATACTAATTGTTTTTATTCTTTTCAGGTATTATCTGAGTTGCTAAAAATCCCAAATATTTGAAATATAATAGATTATTATAATTTTTTGACATCACGTATGTTTTGATGTCTCCATGACGAGAGTAGATTCAAAATTCAAATTTCAAAAATCCTTTGTGGAACAATGACAATATGTCAAACCGAGTTTATATATTTACAGAAGTCATGTCAAAATACCAGTGTATAATGTATCATAGTGCGAGGCGGGTGTGTTTGATGTTAGTGCAGTCTAAATTATCTTACTGTTACAAAATATATAGTAAAATCGCATAGGAAATGCATGAATTGCTATTGTGTGCTTCAGGATTATATTAATTTAGTGCTGTCATGACTTATTTACAGAATTATAATGTGTTATGTGGTATTTCTAAGGAGATAGGGTTAAGGAAACGTTTTGTTTGTGAAAATGTGAATAAATGAATTGTGAAATTCAATGAATTTTCATTTATATTTTTAGAAAATACATCCTAATAAAAATCAAAAGGACTAAGGAATTATATGTACTGAGAGAGTGAAATTTAAAGGTATTTAAAATATTGAGGGAAATCTAATATTTGTTTTTATTCTTTCAGGTTCATATATATGTCATATAGGTATATGTATGTATGCTTAATAATAATATTATTTTAGAGTTCTCATGACTTATTTAAACAATTACAATGTGTGACAATGTGATATTCAGAACGCGATAGCAATATACATACACATATATATTTAGGATATAGGTACATACCGATGAAAGAATCGGAAGAATTAAAGAATTTTAGGTACTTTAAAAATTTTGGAAAACATGAAGAAATGTAAAACAAAAGTAATGAGTATTATTCAAATTAGATATAAGGTGTGATTATTTAGGAGATTTAAAAGGTATTAGGTACATTTGAAATAAGATCTATGTGTAAATGGTGTGATTAGTTAGTAGAAGTTAAATAATTTATATACTTTTCTATGCGGATGGAAAGGGATGGCTAATAGGGGTGGTGGAGGCCATTGAGCTCCCGAACCAACGTGAGAGGCAGCTCAATGTAGGTTAGGTGTAAATGTAGTAGGAAATAAGTAAGTGGTATAATAAGAAAGTAAAAGTATTATTGAATGATTAGTTTAAACTTAAAACATGTAGAATGAATTAAGTATAATTGAAATTAGATGTAAGTGGAAATGGTGTGAGTAGTTAGTAGATAAAGAAGGTATTAGATATTATTGAAATTAGATGTAAGTGTAAATGGTGTGAAAAGTATGTAGATAAAGAAGGTATTAGATATTATTAAAATAAGATGTAAGCTTAAAAATGGTGTGATTGGTTTGTAGATAAAGTAGGTAGTAGATATTATTGAAATTAGATGTAAGCTTAAATGTTGTGATTGGTTTGTAGATAAAGTATTTAGGTATTAGATATTATTGAAATTAGATGTAAGCTTAAATGTTGTGATTGGTTTGTAGATGAAGTAGGTATTAGATGTAAGCTTAAATGTTGTGATTAGTTATTAGAAGTATTAATTATTTCGAAAACTTTCTATGCGGATGGAAAGGGATGGCTAATAGGGGTGGTGGAGGCCATTGAGCTTCCGAACCAAAGTGAGAGGGAGCTCAACGTAGATTAGGTGTAAATGTAGTAGGAAATAAGTAAGTAGGTATAATAAGAAAGTAAAAGTATTATTGAATGATTAGTTTTAACTTAAAACATGTAGAATGAATTAAGTATAATTGAAATTAGATGTAAGTGGAAATGGTGTGATTAGTTAGTAGATAAAGAAGGTATTAGATATTATTGAAATTAGATGTAAGCTTAAATAGTGTGATTAGTTTGTAGATAAAGTAGGTATTAGATATTATTGAAATTAGATGTAAGCTTAAATGGTGTGATTGGTTTGTAGATAAAGTAGGTATTAGATATTATTGAAATTAGATGTAAGCTTAAATGGTGTGATTGGCTTAAAGATAAAGTAGGTATTAGGTATTATTGAAATTAGATGTAAGCTTAAATGTTGTGACTAGTAAATAGAAGTATTAATTATTTCGAAAACTTTCTATGCGGATGGAAAGGGATGGCTAATAGGGGTGGTGGAGGCCATTGAGCTTCCGAACCAAAGTGAGAGGGAGCTCAACGTAGGTTAGGTGTAAATGTAGTAAGAAATAAGTAAGTAGGTATAATAAGAAAGTAAAAGTATTATTGAATGATTAGTTTTAACTTAAAACATGTAGAATGAATTAAGTATAATTGAAATTAGATGTAAGTGGAAATGGTGTGATTAGTTAGTAGAAAAAGAAGGTATTAGATATTATTGAAATTAGATGTAAGCTTAAATAGTGTGATTGGTTTGTAGATAAAGTATTTATTAGATAGTATTGAAATTGGATGTCAGCTTAAATGGTGTGATTGGTTTGTAGATAAAGTAGGTATTAGATATTATTGAAATTAGATGTAAGCTTAAATGGTGTGATTGTTTGTAGATAAAGTAGGTATTAGATATTATTGAAATTATATGTAAGCTTAAATGGTGTGATTGGTTTGTAGATAAAGTAGGTATTAGATATTATTGAAATTAGATGTAAGCTTAAATGGTGTGATTGGTTTGTAGATAAACTAGGTATTAGATATTATTGAAATTAGATGTAAGCTTAAATGTTGTGACTAGTTATTAGAAGTATTAATTATTTCGAAAACTTTCTATGCGGATGGAAAGGGATGGCTAATAGGGGTGGTGGAGGCCATTGAGCTTCCGAACCAAAGTGAGAGGGAGCTCAACGTAGGTTAGGTGTAAATGTAGTAGGAAATAAGTAAGTAGGTATAATAAGAAAGAAAAAGTATTATTGAATGATTAGTTTTAACTTAAAGCATGTAGAATGAATTAAGTATAATTGAAATTAGATGTAAGTGGAAATGGTGTGATTAGTTAGTAGATAAAGAAGGTATTAGATATTATTGAACTTAGATGTAAGCTTAAATAGTGTGATTGGTTTGTAGATAAAGTAGGTATTAGATATTGTTGAAATTAGATGTAAGCTTAAATGGTGTGATTGGTTTGTAGATAAAGTAGGTATTAGATATTATTGAAATTAGATGTAAGCTTAAATGGTGTGATTAGTTTGTAGATACAGTAGGTATTAGATATTATTGAAATTAGATGTAAGCTTAAATGGTGTGATTAGTTTGTAGATAAAGTAGGTATTAGATATAATTGAAATTAGATGTAAGCTTAAATGGTGTGATTGGCTTGTAGATAAAGTAGGTATTAGATATTATTGAAATTAGATGTAAGCTTAAATGTTGTGACTAGTAAGTAGAAGTATTAATTATTTCGAAAACTTTCTATTTGGATGGAAAGGGATGGCTAATAGGGGTGGTGGAGGCCATTGAGCTTCCGAACCAAAGTGAGAGGGAGCTCAACGTAGGTTAGGTGTAAATGTAGTAAGAAATAAGTAAGTAGGTATAATAAGAAAGTAAAAGTATTATTGAATGATTAGTTTTAACTTAAAACATGTAGAATGAATTAAGTATAATTGAAATTAGATGTAAGTGGAAATGGTGTGATTAGTTAGTAGATAAAGAAGGTATTAGATATTATTGAAATTAGATGTAAGCTTAAATAATGTGATTGGTTTGTAGATAAAGTATTTATTAGATAGTATCGAAACTGGATGTCAGCTTAAATGGTGTGATTGGTTTGTAGATAAAGTAGGTATTAGATATTATTGAAATTAGATGTAAGCTTAAATGGTGTGATTGTTTGTAGATAAAGTAGGTATTAGATATTATTGAAATTATATGTAAGCTTAAATGGTGTGATTGGTTTGTAGATAAAGTAGGTATTAGATATTATTGAAATTAGATGTAAGCTTAAATGGTGTGATTGGTTTGTAGATAAACTAGGTATTAGATATTATTGAAATTAGATGTAAGCTTAAATGTTGTGACTAGTTATTAGAAGTATTAATTATTTCGAAATCTTTCTATGCGGATGGAAAGGGATGGCTAATAGGGGTGGTGGAGGCCATTGAGCTTCCGAACCAAAGTGAGAGGGAGCTCAACGTAGGTTAGGTGTAAATGTAGTAGGAAATAAGTAAGTAGGTATAATAAAAAAATAAAAGTATTATTGAATGATTAGTTTTAACTTAAAACATGTAGAATGAATTAAGTATAATTGAAATTAGATGTAAGTGGAAATGGTGTGATTAGTTAGTAGATAAAGAAGGTATTAGATATAATTGAACTAAGATGTAAGCTTAAATAGTGTGATTGGTTTGGAGATAAAGTAGGTATTAGATATTGTTGAAATTGGATGTAAGCTTAAATGGTGTGATTGGTTTGTAGATAAAGTAGGTATTAGATATTATTGAAATTAGATGTAAGCTTAAATGGTGTGATTAGTTTGTAGATACAGTAGGTATTACATATTATTGAAATTAGATGTAAGCTTAAATGGTGTGATTAGTTTGTAGATAAAGTAGGTATTAGATATAATTGAAATTAGATGTAAGCTTAAATGGTGTGATTGGCTTGTAGATAAAGTAGGTATTAGATATTATTGAAATTAGATGTAAGCTTAAATGTTGTGACTAGTAAGTAGAAGTATTAATTATTTCGAAAACTTTCTATGCGGATGGAAAGGGGTGGCTAATAGGGGTGGTGGAGGCCATTGAGCTTCCGAACCAAAGTGAGAGGGAGCTCAACGTAGGTTAGGTGTAAATGTAGTAGGAAATAAGTAAGTAGGTATAATAAGAAAGTAAAAGTATTGTTGAATGATTAGTTTTAACTTAAAACATGTAGAATGGATTAAGTATAATTGAAATTAGATGTAAGTGGAAATGGTGTGATTAGTTAGTAGATAAAGAAGGTATTAGATATTATTAAAATTAGATGTAAACTTAAATGTTGTGATTGATTTGTAGATAAAGTAGGTATTAGATATTATTGAAATTAGATGTAAGCTTAAATGGTGTGATTGGTTTGTAGATAAAGTAGGTATTAGATATTATTGAAATTATATGTAAGCTTAAATGGTGTGATTGGTTTGTAGATAAAGTAGGTATTAGATATTATTGAAATTAGATGTAAGCTTAAATGGTGTGATTGATTTGTAGATAAAGTAGGTATTAGATATTATTTAAATTAGATGTAAGCTTAAATGGTGTGATTGGTTTGTAAATAAAGTAGGTATTAGATATTATTGAAATTAGATGTAAGCTTAAATGGTGTGATTGGTTTGTAGATAAACTAGGTATTAGAAATTATTGAATTTAGATGTAAGCGTAAATGTTGTGACTAGTTAGTAGAAGTATTAATTATTTCGAAAACTTTCTATGCGGATGGAAAGGGATGGCTAATAGGGGTGGTGGAGGCCATTGAGCTTCCGAACCAAAGTGAGAGGGAGCTCAACGTAGGTTAGGTGTAAATGTAGTAGGAAATAAGTAAGTAGGTATAATAAGAAAGTAAAAGTATTATTGAATGATTAGTTTTAACTTAAAACATGTAGAATGAATTAAGTATAATTGAAATTAGATGTAAGTGGAAATGGTGTGATTAGTTAGTAGATAAAGAAGGTATTAGTAGATAAAGATATTATTGAAATTAGATGTAAGCTTAAATAGTGTGATTGGTTTGTAGATAAAGTATTTATTAGATAGTATTGAAATTGGATGTCAGCTTAAATGGTGTGATTGGTTTGTAGATAAAGTAGGTATTAGATATTATTGAAATTAGATGTAAGCTTAAATGGTGTGATTGTTTGTAGATAAAGTAGGTATTAGATATTATTGAAATTATATGTAAGCTTAAATGGTGTGATTGGTTTGTAGATAAAGTAGGTATTAGATATTATTGAAATTAGATGTAAGCTTAAATGGTGTGATTGGTTTGTAGATAAACTAGGTATTAGATATTATTGAAATTAGATGTAAGCTTAAATGTTGTGACTAGTTATTAGAAGTATTAATTATTTCGAAAACTTTCTATGCGGATGGAAAGGGATGGCTAATAGGGGTGGTGGAGGCCATTGAGCTTCCGAACCAAAGTGAGAGGGAGCTCAACGTAGGTTAGGTGTAAATGTAGTAGGAAATAAGTAAGTAGGTATAATAAAAAAATAAAAGTATTATTGAATGATTAGTTTTAACTTAAAACATGTAGAATGAATTAAGTATAATTGAAATTAGATGTAAGTGGAAATGGTGTGATTAGTTAGTAGATAAAGAAGGTATTAGATATTATTGAACTTAGATGTAAGCTTAAATAGTGTGATTGGTTTGGAGATAAAGTAGGTATTAGATATTGTTGAAATTGGATGTAAGCTTAAATGGTGTGATTGGTTTGTAGATAAAGTAGGTATTAGATATTATTGAAATTAGATGTAAGCTTAAATGGTGTGATTAGTTTGTAGATACAGTAGGTATTACATATTATTGAAATTAGATGTAAGCTTAAATGGTGTGATTAGTTTGTAGATAAAGTAGGTATTAGATATAATTGAAATTAGATGTAAGCTTAAATGGTGTGATTGGCTTGTAGATAAAGTAGGTATTAGATATTATTGAAATTAGATGTAAGCTTAAATGTTGTGACTAGTAAGTAGAAGTATTAATTATTTCGAAAACTTTCTATGCGGATGGAAAGGGATGGCTAATAGGGGTGGTGGAGGCCATTGAGCTTCCGAACCAAAGTGAGAGGGAGCTCAACGTAGGTTAGGTGTAAATGTAGTAGGAAATAAGTAAGTAGGTATAATAAGAAAGTAAAAGTATTGTTGAATGATTAGTTTTAACTTAAAACATGTAGAATGGATTAAGTATAATTGAAATTAGATGTAAGTGGAAATGGTGTGATTAGTTAGTAGATAAAGAAGGTATTAGATATTATTAAAATTAGATGTAAACTTAAATGTTGTGATTGATTTGTAGATAAAGTAGGTATTAGATATTATTGAAATTAGATGTAAGCTTAAATGGTGTGATCGGTTTGTAGATAAAGTAGGTATTAGATATTATTGAAATTATATGTAAGCTTAAATGGTGTGATTGGTTTGTAGATAAAGTAGGTATTAGATATTATTGAAATTAGATGTAAGCTTAAATGGTGTGATTGATTTGTAGATAAAGTAGGTATTAGATATTATTTAAATTAGATGTAAGCTTAAATGGTGTGATTGGTTTGTAAATAAAGTAGGTATTAGATATTATTGAAATTAGATGTAAGCTTAAATGGTGTGATTGGTTTGTAGATAAACTAGGTATTAGAAATTATTGAATTTAGATGTAAGCGTAAATGTTGTGACTAGTTAGTAGAAGTATTAATTATTTCGAAAACTTTCTATGCGGATGGAAAGGGATGGCTAATAGGGGTGGTGGAGGCCATTGAGCTTCCGAACCAAAGTGAGAGGGAGCTCAACGTAGGTTAGGTGTAAATGTAGTAGGAAATAAGTAAGTAGGTATAATAAGAAAGTAAAAGTATTATTGAATGATTAGTTTTAACTTAAAACATGTAGAATGAATTAAGTATAATTGAAATTAGATGTAAGTGGAAATGGTGTGATTAGTTAGTAGATAAAGAAGGTATTAGTAGATAAAGATATTATTGAAATTAGATGTAAGCTTAAATAGTGTGATTGGTTTGTAGATAAAGTATTTATTAGATAGTATTGAAATTGGATGTCAGCTTAAATGGTGTGATTGGTTTGTAGATAAAGTAGGTATTAGATATTATTGAAATTAGATGTAAGCTTAAATGGTGTGATTGTTTGTAGATAAAGTAGGTATTAGATATTATTGAAATTATATGTAAGCTTAAATGGTGTGATTGGTTTGTAGATAAAGTAGGTATTAGATATTATTGAAATTAGATGTAAGCTTAAATGGTGTGATTGGTTTGTAGATAAACTAGGTATTAGATATTATTGAAATTAGATGTAAGCTTAAATGTTGTGACTAGTTATTAGAAGTATTAATTATTTCGAAAACTTTCTATGCGGATGGAAAGGGATGGCTAATAGGGGTGGTGGAGGCCATTGAGCTTCCGAACCAAAGTGAGAGGGAGCTCAACTTAGGTTAGGTGTAAATGTAGTAGGAAATAAGTAAGTAGGTATAATAAAAAAGTAAAAGTATTATTGACTGATTAGTTTTAACTTAAAACATGTAGAATGAATTAAGTATAATTGAAATTAGATGTAAGTGAAAATGGTGTGATTAGTTAGTAGATAAAGAAGGTATTAGATATTATTGAACTTAGATGTAAGCTTCAATAGTGTGATTGGTTTGGAGATAAAGTAGGTATTAGATATTGTTGAAATTGGATGTAAGCTTAAATGGTGTGATTGGTTTGTAGATAAAGTAGGTATTAGATATTATTGAAATTAGATGTAAGCTTAAATGGTGTGATTAGTTTGTAGATACAGTAGGTATTACATATTATTGAAATTAGATGTAAGCTTAAATGGTATGATTAGTTTGTAGATAAAGTAGGTATTAGATATAATTGAAATTAGATGTAAGCTTAAATGTTGTGACTAGTAAGTAGAAGTATTAATTATTTCGAAAACTTTCTATGCGGATGGAAAGGGATGGTTAATAGGGGTGGTGGAGGCCATTGAGCTTCCGAACCAAAGTGAGAGGGAGCTCAACGTAGGTTAGGTGTAAATGTAGTAAGAAATAAGTAAGTAGGTATAATAAGAAAGTAAAAGTATTATTGAATGATTAGTTTTAACTTAAAACATGTAGAATGAATTAAGTATAATTGAAATTAGATGTAAGTGGAAATGGTGTGATTAGTTAGTAGATAAAGAAGGTATTAGATATTATTGAAATTTGATGTAAGCTTAAATAGTGTGATTGGTTTGTAGATAAAGTATTTATTAGATATTATTGAAATTGGATGTCAGCTTAAATGGTGTGATTGGTTTGTAGATAAAGTAGGTATTAGATATTATTGAAATTAGATGTAAGCTTAAATGGTGTGATTGTTTGTAGATAAAGTAGGTATTAGATATTATTGAAATTATATGTAAGCTTAAATGGTGTGATTAGTTTGTAGATAAAGTAGGTATTAGATATTATTGAAATTAGATGTAAGCTTAAATGGTGTGATTGGTTTGTAGATAAACTAGGTATTAGATATTATTGAAATTAGATGTAAGCTTAAATGTTGTGACTAGTTAGTAGAAGTATTAATTATTTCGAAAACTTTCTATGCGGATGGAAAGGGATGGCTAATAGGGGTGGTGGAGGCCATTGAGCTTCCGAACCAAAGTGAGAGGGAGCTCAACGTAGGTTAGGTGTAAATGTAGTAGGAAATAAGTAAGTAGGTATAATAAAAAAATAAAAGTATTATTGAATGATTAGTTTTTACTTAAAACATGTAGAATGAATTAAGTATAATTGAAATTAGATGTTAGTGGAAATGGTGTGATTAGTTAGTAGATAAAGAAGGTATTAGATATTATTGAACTTAGATGTAAGCTTAAATAGTGTGATTGGTTTGGAGATAAAGTAGGTATTAGATATTGTTGAAATTGGATGTAAGCTTAAATGGTGTGATTGGTTTGTAGATATAGTAGGTATTAGATATTATTGAAATTAGATGTAAGCTTAAATGGTGTGATTAGTTTGTAGATACAGTAGGTATTACATATTATTGAAATTAGATGTAAGCTTAAATGGTGTGATTAGTTTGTAGATAAAGTAGGTATTAGATATAATTGAAATTAGATGTAAGCTTAAATGGTGTGATTGGCTTGTAGATAAAGTAGGTATTAGATATTATTGAAATTAGATGTAAGCTTAAATGTTGTGACTAGTAAGTAGAAGTATTAATTATTTCGAAAACTTTCTATGCGGATGGAAAGGGATGGCTAATAGGGGTGGTGGAGGCCATTGAGCTTCCGAACCAAAGTGAGAGGGAGCTCAACGTAGGTTAGGTGTAAATGTAGTAGGAAATAAGTAAGTAGGTATAATAAGAAAGTAAAAGTATTGTTGAATGATTAGTTTTAACTTAAAACATGTAGAATGGATTAAGTATAATTGAAATTAGATGTAAGTGGAAATGGTGTGATTAGTTAGTAGATAAAGAAGGTATTAGATATTATTAAAATTAGATGTAAACTTAAATGTTGTGATTGATTTGTAGATAAAGTAGGTATTAGATATTATTGAAATTAGATGTAAGCTTAAATGGTGTGATTGGTTTGTAGATATAGTAGGTATTAGATATTATTGAAATTATATGTAAGCTTAAATGGTGTGATTGGTTTGTAGATAAAGTAGGTATTAGATATTATTTAAATTAGATGTAAGCTTAAATGGTGTGATTGGTTTGTAAATAAAGTAGGTATTAGATATTATTGAAATTAGATGTAAGCTTAAATGGTGTGATTGGTTTGTAGATAAACTAGGTATTAGAAATTATTGAATTTAGATGTAAGCGTAAATGTTGTGACTAGTTAGTAGAAGTATTAATTATTTCGAAAACTTTCTATGCGGATGGAAAGGGATGGCTAATAGGGGTGGTGGAGGCCATTGAGCTTCCGAACCAAAGTGAGAGGGAGCTCAACGTAGGTTAGGTGTAAATGTAGTAGGAAATAAGTAAGTAGGTATAATAAGAAAGTAAAAGTATTATTGAATGATTAGTTTTAACTTAAAACATGTAGAATGAATTAAGTATAATTGAAATTAGATGTAAGTGGAAATGGTGTGATTAATTAGTAGATAAAGAAGGTATTAGTAGATAAAGATATTATTGAAATTAGATGTAAGCTTAAATAGTGTGATTGGTTTGTAGATAAAGTATTTATTAGATAGTATTGAAATTGGATGTCAGCTTAAATGGTGTGATTGGTTTGTAGATAAAGTAGGTATTAGATATTATTGAAATTAGATGTAAGCTTAAATGGTGTGATTGTTTGTAGATAAAGTAGGTATTAGATATTATTGAAATTATATGTAAGCTTAAATGGTGTGATTGGTTTGTAGATAAAGTAGGTATTAGATATTATTGAAATTAGATGTAAGCTTAAATGGTGTGATTGGTTTGTAGATAAACTAGGTATTAGATATTATTGAAATTAGATGTAAGCTTAAATGTTGTGACTAGTTATTAGAAGTATTAATTATTTCGAAAACTTTCTATGCGGATGGAAAGGGATGGCTAATAGGTGTGGTGGAGGCCATTGAGCTTCCGAACCAAAGTGAGAGGGAGCTCAACGTAGGTTAGGTGTAAATGTAGTAGGAAATAAGTAAGTAGGTATAATAAAAAAATAAAAGTATTATTGAATGATTAGTTTTAACTTAAAACATGTAGAATGAATTAAGTATAATTGAAATTAGATGTAAGTGGAAATGGTGTGATTAGTTAGTAGATAAAGAAGGTATTAGATATTATTGAACTTAGATGTAAGCTTAAATAGTGTGATTGGTTTGGAGATAAAGTAGGTATTAGATATTGTTGAAATTGGATGTAGGCTTAAATGGTGTGATTGGTTTGTAGATAAAGTAGGTATTAGATATTATTGAAATTAGATGTAAGCTTAAATGGTGTGATTGTTTGTAGATAAAGTAGGTATTAGATATAATTGAAATTAGATGTAAGCTTAAATGGTGTGATTGGCTTGTAGATAAAGTAGGTATTAGATATTATTGAAATTAGATGTAAGCTTAAATGTTGTGACTAGTAAGTAGAAGTATTAATTATTTCGAAAACTTTCTATGCGGATGGAAAGGGATGGCTAATAGGGGTGGTGGAGGCCATTGAGCTTCCGAACCAAAGTGAGAGGGAGCTCAACGTAGGTTAGGTGTAAATGTAGTAGGAAATAAGTAAGTAGGTATAATAAGAAAGTAAAAGTATTGTTGAATGATTAGTTTTAACTTAAAACATGTAGAATGGATTAAGTATAATTGAAATTAGATGTAAGTGGAAATGGTGTGATAAGTTAGTAGATAAAGAAGGTATTAGATATTATTAAAATTAGATGTAAACTTAAATGTTGTGATTGATTTGTAGATAAAGTAGGTATTAGATATAATTGAAATTAGATGTAAGCTTAAATGGTGTGATTGGCTTGTAGATAAAGTAGGTATTAGATATTATTGAAATTAGATGTAAGCTTAAATGTTGTGACTAGTAAGTAGAAGTATTAATTATTTCGAAAACTTTCTATGCGGATGGAAAGGGATGGCTAATAGGGGTGGTGGAGGCCATTGAGCTTCCGAACCAAAGTGAGAGGGAGCTCAACGTAGGTTAGGTGTAAATGTAGTAGGAAATAAGTAAGTAGGTATAATAAGAAAGTAAAAGTATTGTTGAATGATTAGTTTTAACTTAAAACATGTAGAATGGATTAAGTATAATTGAAATTAGATGTAAGTGGAAATGGTGTGATAAGTTAGTAGATAAAGAAGGTATTAGATATTATTGAAATTAGATGTAAGCTTAAATGGTGTGATTGGTTTGTAGATAAACTAGGTATTAGAAATTATTGAATTTAGATGTAAGCGTAAATGTTGTGACTAGTTAGTAGAAGTATTAATTATTTCGAAAACTTTCTATGCGGATGGAAAGGGATGGCTAATAGGGGTGGTGGAGGCCATTGAGCTTCCGAACCAAAGTGAGAGGGAGCTCAACGTAGGTTAGGTGTAAATGTAGTAGGAAATAAGTAAGTAGGTATAATAAGAAAGTAAAAGTATTATTGAATGATTAGTTTTAACTTAAAACATGTAGAATGAATTAAGTATAATTGAAATTAGATGTAAGTGGAAATGGTGTGATTAGTTAGTAGATAAAGAAGGTATTAGTAGATAAAGATATTATTGAAATTAGATGTAAGCTTAAATAGTGTGATTGGTTTGTAGATAAAGTATTTATTAGATAGTATTGAAATTGGATGTCAGCTTTAATGGTGTGATTGGTTTGTAGATAAAGTAGGTATTAGATATTATTGAAATTAGATGTAAGCTTAAATGGTGTGATTGTTTGTAGATAAAGTAGGTATTAGATATTATTGAAATTATATATAAGCTTAAATGGTGTGATTGGTTTGTAGATAAAGTAGGTATTAGATATTATTGAAATTAGATGTAAGCTTAAATGGTGTGATTGGTTTGTAGATAAACTAGGTATTAGATATTATTGAAATTAGATGTAAGCTTAAATGTTGTGACTAGTTATTAGAAGTATTAATTATTTCGAAAACTTTCTATGCGGATGGAAAGGGATGGCTAATAGGGGTGGTGGAGGCCATTGAGCTTCCGAACCAAAGTGAGAGGGAGCTCAACGTAGGTTAGGTGTAAATGTAGTAGGAAATAAGTAAGTAGGTATAATAAGAAAGTAAAAGTATTATTGAATGATTAGTTTTAACTTAAAACATGTAGAATGAATTAAGTATAATTGAAATTAGATGTAAGTGGAAATGGTGTGATTAGTTAGTAGATAAAGAAGGTATTAGATATTATTGAAATTTGATGTAAGCTTAAATAGTGTGATTGGTTTGTAGATAAAGTATTTATTAGATATTATTGAAATTGGATGTCAGCTTAAATGGTGTGATTGGTTTGTAGATAAAGTAGGTATTAGATATTATTGAAATTAGATGTAAGCTTAAATGGTGTGATTGTTTGTAGATAAAGTAGGTATTAGATATTATTGAAATTATATGTAAGCTTAAATGGTGTGATTAGTTTGTAGATAAAGTAGGTATTAGATATTATTGAAATTAGATGTAAGCTTAAATGGTGTGATTGGTTTGTAGATAAACTAGGTATTAGATATTATTGAAATTAGATGTAAGCTTAAATGTTGTGACTAGTTAGTAGAAGTATTAATTATTTCGAAAACTTTCTATGCGGATGGAAAGGGATGGCTAATAGGGGTGGTGGAGGCCATTGAGCTTCCGAACCAAAGTGAGAGGGAGCTCAACGTAGGTTAGGTGTAAATGTAGTAGGAAATAAGTAAGTAGGTATAATAAGAAAGTAAAAATATTATTGAATGATTAGTTTTAACTTAAAACATGTAGAATGAATTAAGTATAATTGAAATTAGATGTAAGTGGAAATGGTGTGATTTGTTAGTAGATAAAGAAGGTATTAGATATTATTGAAATTAGATGTAAGCTTAAATAGTGTGATTGGTTTGTAGATAAAGTAGGTATTAGATATTGTTGAAATTAGATGTAAGCTTAAATGGTGTGATTGGTTTGTAGATAAAGTAGGTATTAGATATTATTGAAATTAGATGTAAGCTTAAATGGTGTGATTAGTTTGTAGATACAGTAGGTATTAGATATTATTGAAATTAGATGTAAGCTTAAATGGTGTGATTAGTTTGTAGATAAAGTAGGTATTAGATATAATTGAAATTAGATGTAAGATTAAATGGTGTGATTGTTTGTAGATAAAGAAGGTATTAGATATTATTGAAATTATATGTAAGCTTAAATGGTGTGATTAGTTTGTAGATAAAGTACGTATTATATATTATTGAAATTAGATGTAAGCTTAAATGTTGTGACTAGTAAGTAGAAGTATTAATTATTTCGAAAACTTTCTATGCGGATGGAAAGGGATGGCTAATAGGGGTGGTGGAGGCCATTGAGCTTCCGAACCAAAGTGAGAGGGAGCTCAACGTAGGTTAGGTGTAAATGTAGTAAGAAATAAGTAAGTAGGTATAATAAGAAAGTAAAAGTATTATTGAATGATTAGTTTTAACTTAAAACATGTAGAATGAATTAAGTATAATTGAAATTAGATGTAAGTGGAAATGGTGTGATTAGTTAGTAGATAAAGAAGGTATTAGATATTATTGAAATTAGATGTAAGCTTAAATAGTGTGATTGGTTTGTAGATAAAGTATTTATTAGATAGTATTGAAATTGGATGTCAGCTTAAATGGTGTGATTGGTTTGTAGATAAAGTAGGTATTAGATATTATTGAAATTAGATGTAAGCTTAAATGGTGTGATTGTTTGTAGATAAAGTAGGTATTAGATATTATTGAAATTATATGTAAGCTTAAATGGTGTGATTGGTTTGTAGATAAAGTAGGTATTAGATATTATTGAAATTAGATGTAAGCTTAAATGGTGTAATTGGTTTGTAGATAAACTAGGTATTAGATATTATTGAAATTAGATGTAAGCTTAAATGTTGTGACTAGTTATTAGAAGTATTAATTATTTCGAAAACTTTCTATGCGGATGGAAAGGGATGGCTAATAGGGGTGGTGGAGGCCATTGAGCTTCCGAACCAAAGTGAGAGGTAGCTCAACGTTGGTTAGGTGTAAATGTAGTAGGAAATAAGTAAGTAGGTATAATAAAAAAATAAAAGTATTATTGAATGATTAGTTTTTACTTAAAACATGTAGAATGAATTAAGTATAATTGAAATTAGATGTTAGTGGAAATGGTGTGATTAGTTAGTAGATAAAGAAGGTATTAGATATTATTGAACTTAGATGTAAGCTTAAATAGTGTGATTGGTTTGGAGATAAAGTAGGTATTAGATATTGTTGAAATTGGATGTAAGCTTAAATGGTGTGATTGGTTTGTAGATATAGTAGGTATTAGATATTATTGAAATTAGATGTAAGCTTAAATGGTGTGATTAGTTTGTAGATACAGTAGGTATTACATATTATTGAAATTAGATGTAAGCTTAAATGGTGTGATTAGTTTGTAGATAAAGTAGGTATTAGATATAATTGAAATTAGATGTAAGCTTAAATGGTGTGATTGGCTTGTAGATAAAGTAGGTATTAGATATTATTGAAATTAGATGTAAGCTTAAATGTTGTGACTAGTAAGTAGAAGTATTAATTATTTCGAAAACTTTCTATGCGGATGGAAAGGGATGGCTAATAGGGGTGGTGGAGGCCATTGAGCTTCCGAACCAAAGTGAGAGGGAGCTCAACGTAGGTTAGGTGTAAATGTAGTAGGAAATAAGTAAGTAGGTATAATAAGAAAGTAAAAGTATTGTTGAATGATTAGTTTTAACTTAAAACATGTAGAATGGATTAAGTATAATTGAAATTAGATGTAAGTGGAAATGGTGTGATTAGTTAGTAGATAAAGAAGGTATTAGATATTATTAAAATTAGATGTAAACTTAAATGTTGTGATTGATTTGTAGATAAAGTAGGTATTAGATATTATTGAAATTAGATGTAAGCTTAAATGGTGTGATTGGTTTGTAGATATAGTAGGTATTAGATATTATTGAAATTATATGTAAGCTTAAATGGTGTGATTGGTTTGTAGATAAAGTAGGTATTAGATATTATTTAAATTAGATGTAAGCTTAAATGGTGTGATTGGTTTGTAAATAAAGTAGGTATTAGATATTATTGAAATTAGATGTAAGCTTAAATGGTGTGATTGGTTTGTAGATAAACTAGGTATTAGAAATTATTGAATTTAGATGTAAGCGTAAATGTTGTGACTAGTTAGTAGAAGTATTAATTATTTCGAAAACTTTCTATGCGGATGGAAAGGGATGGCTAATAGGGGTGGTGGAGGCCATTGAGCTTCCGAACCAAAGTGAGAGGGAGCTCAACGTAGGTTAGGTGTAAATGTAGTAGGAAATAAGTAAGTAGGTATAATAAGAAAGTAAAAGTATTATTGAATGATTAGTTTTAACTTAAAACATGTAGAATGAATTAAGTATAATTGAAATTAGATGTAAGTGGAAATGGTGTGATTAGTTAATAGATAAAGAAGGTATTAGTAGATAAAGATATTATTGAAATTAGATGTAAGCTTAAATAGTGTGATTGGTTTGTAGATAAAGTATTTATTAGATAGTATTGAAATTGGATGTCAGCTTAAATGGTGTGATTGGTTTGTAGATAAAGTAGGTATTAGATATTATTGAAATTAGATGTAAGCTTAAATGGTGTGATTGTTTGTAGATAAAGTAGGTATTAGATATTATTGAAATTATATGTAAGCTTAAATGGTGTGATTGGTTTGTAGATAAAGTAGGTATTAGATATTATTGAAATTAGATGTAAGCTTAAATGGTGTGATTGGTTTGTAGATAAACTAGGTATTAGATATTATTGAAATTAGATGTAAGCTTAAATGTTGTGACTAGTTATTAGAAGTATTAATTATTTCGAAAACTTTCTATGCGGATGGAAAGGGATGGCTAATAGGTGTGGTGGAGGCCATTGAGCTTCCGAACCAAAGTGAGAGGGAGCTCAACGTAGGTTAGGTGTAAATGTAGTAGGAAATAAGTAAGTAGGTATAATAAAAAAATAAAAGTATTATTGAATGATTAGTTTTAACTTAAAACATGTAGAATGAATTAAGTATAATTGAAATTAGATGTAAGTGGAAATGGTGTGATTAGTTAGTAGATAAAGAAGGTATTAGATATTATTGAACTTAGATGTAAGCTTAAATAGTGTGATTGGTTTGGAGATAAAGTAGGTATTAGATATTGTTGAAATTGGATGTAAGCTTAAATGGTGTGATTGGTTTGTAGATAAAGTAGGTATTAGATATTATTGAAATTAGATGTAAGCTTAAATGGTGTGATTGTTTGTAGATAAAGTAGGTATTAGATATAATTGAAATTAGATGTAAGCTTAAATGGTGTGATTGGCTTGTAGATAAAGTAGGTATTAGATATTATTGAAATTAGATGTAAGCTTAAATGTTGTGACTAGTAAGTAGAAGTATTAATTATTTAGAAAACTTTCTATGCGGATGGAAAGGGATGGCTAATAGGGGTGGTGGAGGCCATTGAGCTTCCGAACCAAAGTGAGAGGGAGCTCAACGTAGGTTAGGTGTAAATGTAGTAGGAAATAAGTAAGTAGGTATAATAAGAAAGTAAAAGTATTGTTGAATGATTAGTTTTAACTTAAAACATGTAGAATGGATTAAGTATAATTGAAATTAGATGTAAGTGGAAATGGTGTGATAAGTTAGTAGATAAAGAAGGTATTAGATATTATTAAAATTAGATGTAAACTTAAATGTTGTGATTGATTTGTAGATAAAGTAGGTATTAGATATTATTGAAATTAGATGTAAGCTTAAATGGTGTGATTGGTTTGTAGATAAAGTAGGTATTAGATATTATTGAAATTATATGTAAGCTTAAATGGTGTGATTGGTTTGTAGATAAAGTAGGTATTAGATATTATTGAAATTAGATGTAAGCTTAAATGGTGTGATTGATTTGTAGATAAAGTAGGTATTAGATATTATTTAAATTAGATGTAAGCTTAAATGTTGTGACTAGTAAGTAGAAGTATTAATTATTTCGAAAACTTTCTATGCGGATGGAAAGGGATGGCTAATAGGGGTGGTGGAGGCCATTGAGCTTCCGAACCAAAGTGAGAGGGAGCTCAACGTAGGTTAGGTGTAAATGTAGTAGGAAATAAGTAAGTAGGTATAATAAGAAAGTAAAAGTATTGTTGAATGATTAGTTTTAACTTAAAACATGTAGAATGGATTAAGTATAATTGAAATTAGATGTAAGTGGAAATGGTGTGATTAGTTAGTAGATAAAGAAGGTATTAGATATTATTAAAATTAGATGTAAACTTAAATGTTGTGATTGATTTGTAGATAAAGTAGGTATTAGATATTATTGAAATTAGATGTAAGCTTAAATGGTGTGATTGGTTTGTAGATAAAGTAGGTATTAGATATTATTGAAATTATATGTAAGCTTAAATGGTGTGATTGGTTTGTAGGTAAAGTAGGTATTAGATATTATTGAAATTAGATGTAAGCTTAAATGGTGGATTGATTTGTAGATAAAGTAGGTATTAGATATTATTTAAATTAGATGTAAGCTTAAATGGTGTGATTGGTTTGTAAATAAAGTAGGTATTAGATATTATTGAAATTAGATGTAAGCTTAAATGGTGTGATTGGTTTGTAGATAAACTAGGTATTAGAAATTATTGAATTTAGATGTAAGCGTAAATGTTGTGACTAGTTAGTAGAAGTATTAATTATTTCGAAAACTTTCTATGCGGATGGAAAGGGATGGCTAATAGGGGTGGTGGAGGCCATTGAGCTTCCGAACCAAAGTGAGAGGGAGCTCAACGTAGGTTAGGTGTAAATGTAGTAGGAAATAAGTAAGTAGGTATAATAAGAAAGTAAAAGTATTATTGAATGATTAGTTTTAACTTAAAACATGTAGAATGAATTAAGTATAATTGAAATTAGATGTAAGTGGAAATGGTGTGATTAGTTAGTAGATAAAGAAGGTATTAGTAGATAAAGATATTATTGAAATTAGATGTAAGCTTAAATAGTGTGATTGGTTTGTAGATAAAGTATTTATTAGATAGTATTGAAATTGGATGTCAGCTTTAATGGTGTGATTGGTTTGTAGATAAAGTAGGTATTAGATATTATTGAAATTAGATGTAAGCTTAAATGGTGTGATTGTTTGTAGATAAAGTAGGTATTAGATATTATTGAAATTATATGTAAGCTTAAATGGTGTGATTGGTTTGTAGATAAAGTAGGTATTAGATATTATTGAAATTAGATGTAAGCTTAAATGGTCTGATTGGTTTGTAGATAAACTAGGTATTAGATATTATTGAAATTAGATGTAAGCTTAAATGTTGTGACTAGTTATTAGAAGTATTAATTATTTCGAAAACTTTCTATGCGGATGGAAAGGGATGGCTAATAGGGGTGGTGGAGGCCATTGAGCTTCCGAACCAAAGTGAGAGGGAGCTCAACGTAGGTTAGGTGTAAATGTAGTAGGAAATAAGTAAGTAGGTATAATAAGAAAGTAAAAGTATTATTGAATGATTAGTTTTAACTTAAAACATGTAGAATGAATTAAGTATAATTGAAATTAGATGTAAGTGGAAATGGTGTGATTAGTTAGTAGATAAAGAAGGTATTAGATATAATGGAAATTTGATGTAAGCTTAAATAGTGTGATTGGTTTGTAGATAAAGTATTTATTAGATATTATTGAAATTGGATGTCAGCTTAAATGGTGTGATTGGTTTGTAGATAAAGTAGGTATTAGATATTATTGAAATTAGATGTAAGCTTAAATGGTGTGATTGTTTGTAGATAAAGTAGGTATTAGATATTATTGAAATTATATGTAAGCTTAAATGGTGTGATTAGTTTGTAGATAAAGTAGGTATTAGATATTATTGAAATTAGATGTAAGCTTAAATGGTGTGATTGGTTTGTAGATAAACTAGGTATTAGAAATTATTGAATTTAGATGTAAGCGTAAATGTTGTGACTAGTTAGTAGAAGTATTAATTATTTCGAAAACTTTCTATGCGGATGGAAAGGGATGGCTAATAGGGGTGGTGGAGGCCATTGAGCTTCCGAACCAAAGTGAGAGGGAGCTCAACGTAGGTTAGGTGTAAATGTAGTAGGAAATAAGTAAGTAGGTATAATAAGAAAGTAAAAGTATTATTGAATGATTAGTTTTAACTTAAAACATGTAGAATGAATTAAGTATAATTGAAATTAGATGTAAGTGGAAATGGTGTGATTAGTTAGTAGATAAAGAAGGTATTAGTAGATAAAGATATTATTGAAATTAGATGTAAGCTTAAATAGTGTGATTGGTTTGTAGATAAAGTATTTATTAGATAGTATTGAAATTGGATGTCAGCTTAAATGGTGTGATTGGTTTGTAGATAAAGTAGGTATTAGATATTATTGAAATTAGATGTAAGCTTAAATGGTGTGATTGTTTGTAGATAAAGTAGGTATTAGATATTATTGAAATTATATGTAAGCTTAAATGGTGTGATTGGTTTGTAGATAAAGTAGGTATTAGATATTATTGAAATTAGATGTAAGCTTAAATGGTGTGATTGGTTTGTAGATAAACTAGGTATTAGATATTATTGAAATTAGATGTAAGCTTAAATGTTGTGACTAGTTATTAGAAGTATTAATTATTTCGAAAACTTTCTATGCGGATGGAAAGGGATGGCTAATAGGGGTGGTGGAGGCCATTGAGCTTCCGAACCAAAGTGAGAGGGAGCTCAACGTAGGTTAGGTGTAAATGTAGTAGGAAATAAGTAAGTAGGTATAATAAGAAAGTAAAAGTATTATTGAATGATTAGTTTTAACTTAAAACATGTAGAATGAGTTAAGTATAATTGAAATTAGATGTAAGTGGAAATGGTGTGATTAGTTAGTAGATAAAGAAGGTATTAGATATTATTGAAATTTGATGTAAGCTTAAATAGTGTGATTGGTTTGTAGATAAAGTATTTATTAGATATTATTGAAATTGGATGTCAGCTTAAATGGTGTGATTGGTTTGTAGATAAAGTAGGTATTAGATATTATTGTAATTAGATGTAAGCTTAAATGGTGTGATTGTTTGTAGATAAAGTAGGTATTAGATATTATTGAAATTATATGTAAGCTTAAATGGTGTGATTAGTTTGTAGATAAAGTAGGTATTAGATATTATTGAAATTAGATGTAAGCTTAAATGGTGTGATTGGTTTGTAGATAAACTAGGTATTAGATATTATTGAAATTAGATGTAAGCTTAAATGTTGTGACTAGTTAGTAGAAGTATTAATTATTTCGAAAACTTTCTATGCGGATGGAAAGGGATGGCTAATAGGGGTGGTGGAGGCCATTGAGCTTCCGAACCAAAGTGAGAGGGAGCTCAACGTAGGTTAGGTGTAAATGTAGTAGGAAATAAGTAAGTAGGTATAATAAGAAAGTAAAAGTATTGTTGAATGATTAGTTTTAACTTAAAACATGTAGAATGGATTAAGTATAATTGAAATTAGATGTAAGTGGAAATGGTGTGATTAGTTAGTAGATAAAGAAGGTATTAGATATTATTGAACTTAGATGTAAGCTTAAATAGTGTGATTGGTTTGGAGATAAAGTAGGTATTAGATATTGTTGAAATTGGATGTAAGCTTAAATGGTGTGATTGGTTTGTAGATAAAGTAGGTATTAGATATTATTGAAATTAGATGTAAGCTTAAATGGTGTGATTAGTTTGTAGATACAGTAGGTATTACATATTATTGAAATTAGATGTAAGCTTAAATGGTGTGATTGGCTTGTAGATAAACTAGGTATTAGATATTATTGAAATTAGATGTAAGCTTAAATGTTGTGACTAGTAAGTAGAAGTATTAATTATTTCGAAAACTTTCTATGCGGATGGAAAGGGATGGCTAATAGGGGTGGTGGAGGCCATTGAGCTTCCGAACCAAAGTGAGAGGGAGCTCAACGTAGGTTAGGTGTAAATGTAGTAGGAAATAAGTAAGTAGGTATAATAAGAAAGTAAAAGTATTGTTGAATGATTAGTTTTAACTTAAAACATGTAGAATGGATTAAGTATAATTGAAATTAGATGTAAGTGGAAATGGTGTGATTAGTTAGTAGATAAAGAAGGTATTAGATATTATTAAAATTAGATGTAAACTTAAATGTTGTGATTGATTTGTAGATAAAGTAGGTATTAGATATTATTGAAATTAGATGTAAGCTTAAATGGTGTGATCGGTTTGTAGATAAAGTAGGTATTAGATATTATTGAAATTATATGTAAGCTTAAATGGTGTGATTGGTTTGTAGATAAAGTAGGTATTAGATATTATTGAAATTAGATGTAAGCTTAAATGGTGTGATTGATTTGTAGATAAAGTAGGTATTAGATATTATTTAAATTAGATGTAAGCTTAAATGGTGTGATTGGTTTGTAAATAAAGTAGGTATTAGATATTATTGAAATTAGATGTAAGCTTAAATGGTGTGATTGGTTTGTAGATAAACTAGGTATTAGAAATTATTGAATTTAGATGTAAGCGTAAATGTTGTGACTAGTTAGTAGAAGTATTAATTATTTCGAAAACTTTCTATGCGGATGGAAAGGGATGGCTAATAGGGGTGGTGGAGGCCATTGAGCTTCCGAACCAAAGTAAGAGGGAGCTCAACGTAGGTTAGGTGTAAATGTAGTAGGAAATAAGTAAGTAGGTATAATAAGAAAGTAAAAGTATTATTGAATGATTAGTTTTAACTTAAAACATGTAGAATGAATTAAGTATAATTGAAATTAGATGTAAGTGGAAATGGTGTGATTAGTTAGTAGATAAAGAAGGTATTAGTAGATAAAGATATTATTGAAATTAGATGTAAGCTTAAATAGTGTGATTGGTTTGTAGATAAAGTATTTATTAGATAGTATTGAAATTGGATGTCAGCTTAAATGGTGTGATTGGTTTGTAGATAAAGTAGGTATTAGATATTATTGAAATTAGATGTAAGCTTAAATGGTGTGATTGTTTGTAGATAAAGTAGGTATTAGATATTATTGAAATTATATGTAAGCTTAAATGGTGTGATTGGTTTGTAGATAAAGTAGGTATTAGATATTATTGAAATTAGATGTAAGCTTAAATGGTGTGATTGGTTTGTAGATAAACTAGGTATTAGATATTATTGAAATTAGATGTAAGCTTAAATGTTGTGACTAGTTATTAGAAGTATTAATTATTTCGAAAACTTTCTATGCGGATGGAAAGGGATGGCTAATAGGGGTGGTGGAGGCCATTGAGCTTCCGAACCAAAGTGAGAGGGAGCTCAACGTAGGTTAGGTGTAAATGTAGTAGGAAATAAGTAAGTAGGTATAATAAAAAAGTAAAAGTATTATTGAATGATTAGTTTTAACTTAAAACATGTAGAATGAATTAAGTATAATTGAAATTAGATGTAAGTGGAAATGGTGTGATTAGTTAGTAGATAAAGAAGGTATTAGATATTTTTGAACTTAGATGTAAGCTTAAATAGTGTGATTGGTTTGGAGATAAATTAGGTATTAGATATTGTTGAAATTGGATGTAAGCTTAAATGGTGTGATTGGTTTGTAGATAAAGTAGGTATTAGATATTATTGAAATTAGATGTAAGCTTAAATGGTGTGATTAGTTTGTAGATACAGTAGGTATTACATATTATTGAAATTAGATGTAAGCTTAAATGGTGTGATTAGTTTGTAGATAAAGTAGGTATTAGATATAATTGAAATTAGATGTAAGCTTAAATGGTGTGATTGGCTTGTAGATAAAGTAGGTATTAGATATTATTGAAATTAGATGTAAGCTTAAATGTTGTGACTAGTAAGTAGAAGTATTAATTATTTCGAAAACTTTCTATGCGGATGGAAAGGGATGGCTAATAGGGGTGGTGGAGGCCATTGAGCTTCCGAACCAAAGTGAGAGGGAGCTCAACGTAGGTTAGGTGTAAATGTAGTAAGAAATAAGTAAGTAGGTATAATAAGAAAGTAAAAGTATTATTGAATGATTAGTTTTAACTTAAAACATGTAGAATGAATTAAGTATAATTGAAATTAGATGTAAGTGGAAATGGTGTGATTAGTTAGTAGATAAAGAAGGTATTAGATATTATTGAAATTTGATGTAAGCTTAAATAGTGTGATTGGTTTGTAGATAAAGTATTTATTAGATATTATTGAAATTGGATGTCAGCTTAAATGGTGTGATTGGTTTGTAGATAAAGTAGGTATTAGATATTATTGAAATTAGATGTAAGCTTAAATGGTGTGATTGTTTGTAGATAAAGTAGGTATTAGATATTATTGAAATTATATGTAAGCTTAAATGGTGTGATTAGTTTGTAGATAAAGTAGGTATTAGATATTATTGAAATTAGATGTAAGCTTAAATGGTGTGATTGGTTTGTAGATAAACTAGGTATTAGATATTATTGAAATTAGATGTAAGCTTAAATGTTGTGACTAGTTAGTAGAAGTATTAATTATTTCGAAAACTTTCTATGCGGATGGAAAGGGATGGCTAATAGGGGTGGTGGAGGCCATTGAGCTTCCGAACCAAAGTGAGAGGGAGCTCAACGTAGGTTAGGTGTAAATGTAGTAGGAAATAAGTAAGTAGGTATAATAAGAAAGTAAAAATATTATTGAATGATTAGTTTTAACTTAAAACATGTAGAATGAATTAAGTATAATTGAAATTAGATGTAAGTGGAAATGGTGTGATTTGTTAGTAGATAAAGAAGGTATTAGATATTATTGAAATTAGATGTAAGCTTAAATAGTGTGATTGGTTTGTAGATAAAGTAGGTATTAGATATTGTTGAAATTAGATGTAAGCTTAAATGGTGTGATTGGTTTGTAGATAAAGTAGGTATTAGATATTATTGAAATTAGATGTAAGCTTAAATGGTGTGATTAGTTTGTAGATACAGTAGGTATTAGATATTATTGAAATTAGATGTAAGCTTAAATGGTGTGACTAGTAAGTAGAAGTATTAATTATTTCGAAAACTTTCTATGCGGATGGAAAGGGATGGCTAATAGGGGTGGTGGAGGCCATTGAGCTTCCGAACCAAAGTGAGAGGGAGCTCAACGTAGGTTAGGTGTAAATGTAGTAAGAAATAAGTAAGTAGGTATAATAAGAAAGTAAAAGTATTATTGAATGATTAGTTTTAACTTAAAACATGTAGAATGAATTAAGTATAATTGAAATTAGATGTAAGTGGAAATGGTGTGATTAGTTAGTAGATAAAGAAGGTATTAGATATTATTGAAATTAGATGTAAGCTTAAATAGTGTGATTGGTTTGTAGAAAAGTATTTATTAGATAGTATTGAAATTGGATGTCAGCTTAAATGGTGTGATTGGTTTGTAGATAAAGTAGGTATTAGATATTATTGAAATTAGATGTAAGCTTAAATGGTGTGATTGTTTGTAGATAAAGTAGGTATTAGATATTATTGAAATTATATGTAAGCTTAAATGGTGTGATTGGTTTGTAGATAAAGTAGGTATTAGATATTATTGAAATTAGATGTAAGCTTAAATGGTGTAATTGGTTTGTAGATAAACTAGGTATTAGATATTATTGAAATTAGATGTAAGCTTAAATGTTGTGACTAGTTATTAGAAGTATTAATTAGTTCGAAAACTTTCTATGCGGATGGAAAGGGATGGCTAATAGGGGTGGTGGAGGCCATTGAGCTTCCGAACCAAAGTGAGAGGGAGCTCAACGTAGGTTAGGTGTAAATGTAGTAGGAAATAAGTAAGTAGGTATAATAAAAAAATATAAGTATTATTGAATGATTAGTTTTAACTTAAAACATGTAGAATGAATTAAGTATAATTGAAATTAGATGTAAGTGGAAATGGTGTGATTAGTTAGTAGATAAAGAAGGTATTAGATATTATTGAACTTAGATGTAAGCTTAAATAGTGTGATTGGTTTGGAGATAAAGTAGGTATTAGATATTGTTGAAATTGGATGTAAGCTTAAATGGTGTGTTTGGTTTGTAGATAAAGTAGGTATTAGATATAATTGAAATTAGATGTAAGCTTAAATGGTGTGATTAGTTTGTAGATACAGTAGGTATTACATATTATTGAAATTAGATGTAAGCTTAAATGGTGTGATTAGTTTGTAGATAAAGTAGGTATTAGATATAATTGAAATTAGATGTAAGCTTAAATGGTGTGATTGGCTTGTAGATAAAGTAGGTATTAGATATTATTGAAATTAGATGTAAGCTTAAATGTTGTGACTAGTAAGTAGAAGTATTAATTATTTCGAAAACTTTCTATGCGGATGGAAAGGGATGGCTAATAGGGGTGGTGGAGGCCATTGAGCTTCCGAACCAAAGTGAGAGGGAGCTCAACGTAGGTTAGGTGTAAATGTAGTAGGAAATAAGTAAGTAGGCATAATAAGAAAGTAAAAGTATTGTTGAATGATTAGTTTTAACTTAAAACATGTAGAATGGATTAAGTATAATTGAAATTAGATGTAAGTGGAAATGGTGTGATTAGTTAGTAGATAAAGAAGGTATTAGATATTATTAAAATTAGATGTAAACTTAAATGTTGTGATTGATTTGTAGATAAAGTAGGTATTAGATATTATTGAAATTAGATGTAAGCTTAAATGGTGTGATTGGTTTGTAGATAAAGTAGGTATTAGATATTATTGAAATTATATGTAAGCTTAAATGGTGTGATTGGTTTGTAGATAAAGTAGGTATTAGATATTATTGAAATTAGATGTAAGCTTAAATGGTGTGATTGATTTGTAGATAAAGAAGGTATTAGATATTATTTAAATTAGATGTAAGCTTAAATGGTGTGATTGGTTTGTAAATAAAGTAGGTATTAGATATTATTGAAATTAGATGTAAGCTTAAATGGTGTGATTGGTTTGTAGATAAACTAGGTATTAGAAATTATTGAATTTAGATGTAAGCGTAAATGTTGTGACTAGTTAGTAGAAGTATTAATTATTTCGAAAACTTTCTATGCGGATGGAAAGGGATGGCTAATAGGGGTGGTGGAGGCCATTGAGCTTCCGAACCAAAGTGAGAGGGAGCTCAACGTAGGTTAGGTGTAAATGTAGTAGGAAATAAGTAAGTAGGTATAATAAGAAAGTAAAAGTATTATTGAATGATTAGTTTTAACTTAAAACATGTAGAATGAATTAAGTATAATTGAAATTAGATGTAAGTGGAAATGGTGTGATTAGTTAGTAGATAAAGAAGGTATTAGTAGATAAAGATATTATTGAAATTAGATGTAAGCTTAAATAGTGTGATTGGTTTGTAGATAAAGTATTTATTAGATAGTATTGAAATTGGATGTCAGCTTAAATGGTGTGATTGGTTTGTAGATAAAGTAGGTATTAGATATTATTGAAATTAGATGTAAGCTTAAATGGTGTGATTGTTTGTAGATAAAGTAGGTATTAGATATTATTGAAATTATATGTAAGCTTAAATGGTGTGATTGGTTTGTAGATAAAGTAGGTATTACATATTATTGAAATTAGATGTAAGCTTAAATGGTGTGATTGGTTTGTAGATAAACTAGGTATTAGATATTATTGAAATTAGATGTAAGCTTAAATGTTGTGACTAGTTATTAGAAGTATTAATTATTTCGAAAACTTTCTATGCGGATGGAAAGGGATGGCTAATAGGGGTGGTGGAGGCCATTGAGCTTCCGAACCAAAGTGAGAGGGAGCTCAACGTAGGTTAGGTGTAAATGTAGTAGGAAATAAGTAAGTAGGTATAATAAAAAAATAAAAGTATTATTGAATGATTAGTTTTAACTTAAAACATGTAGAATGAATTAAGTATAATTGAAATTAGATGTAAGTGGAAATGGTGTGATTAGTTAGTAGATAAAGAAGGTATTAGATATTATTGAACTTAGATGTAAGCTTAAATAGTGTGATTGGTTTGGAGATAAAGTAGGTATTAGATATTGTTGAAATTGGATGTAAGCTTAAATGGTGTGATTGGTTTGTAGATAAAGTAGGTATTAGATATTATTGAAATTAGAGGTAAGCTTAAATGTTGTGACTAGTTAGTAGAAGTATTAATTATTTCGAAAACTTTCTATGCGGATGGAAAGGGATGGCTAATAGGGGTGGTGGAGGCCATTGAGCTTCCGAACCAAAGTGAGAGGGAGCTCAACGTAGGTTAGGTGTAAATGTAGTAGGAAATAAGTAAGTAGGTATAATAAGAAAGTAAAAGTATTGTTGAATGATTAGTTTTAACTTAAAACATGTAGAATGGATTAAGTATAATTGAAATTAGATGTAAGTGGAAATGGTGTGATTAGTTAGTAGATAAAGAAGGTATTAGATATTATTGAACTTAGATGTAAGCTTAAATAGTGTGATTGGTTTGGAGATAAAGTAGGTATTAGATATTGTTGAAATTGGATGTAAGCTTAAATGGTGTGATTGTTTGTAGATAAAGTAGGTATTAGATATTATTGAAATTATATGTAAGCTTAAATGGTGTGATTAGTTTGTAGATAAAGTAGGTATTAGATATTATTGAAATTAGATGTAAGCTTAAATGGTGTGATTGGTTTGTAGATAAACTAGGTATTAGATATTATTGAAATTAGATGTAAGCTTAAATGTTGTGACTAGTTAGTAGAAGTATTAATTATTTCGAAAACTTTCTATGCGGATGGAAAGGGATGGCTAATAGGGGTGGTGGAGGCCATTGAGCTTCCGAACCAAAGTGAGAGGGAGCTCAACGTAGGTTAGGTGTAAATGTAGTAGGAAATAAGTAAGTAGGTATAATAAGAAAGTAAAAGTATTGTTGAATGATTAGTTTTAACTTAAAACATGTAGAATGGATTAAGTATAATTGAAATTAGATGTAAGTGGAAATGGTGTGATTAGTTAGTAGATAAAGAAGGTATTAGATATTATTGAACTTAGATGTAAGCTTAAATAGTGTGATTGGTTTGGAGATAAAGTAGGTATTAGATATTGTTGAAATTGGATGTAAGCTTAAATGGTGTGATTGGTTTGTAGATAAAGTAGGTATTAGATATTATTGAAATTAGATGTAAGCTTAAATGGTGTGATTAGTTTGTAGATACAGTAGGTATTACATATTATTGAAATTAGATGTAAGCTTAAATGGTGTGATTGGCTTGTAGATAAAGTAGGTATTAGATATAATTGAAATTAGATGTAAGCTTAAATGGTGTGATTGGCTTGTAGATAAACTAGGTATTAGATATTATTGAAATTAGATGTAAGCTTAAATGTTGTGACTAGTAAGTAGAAGTATTAATTATTTCGAAAACTTTCTATGCGGATGGAAAGGGATGGCTAATAGGGGTGGTGGAGGCCATTGAGCTTCCGAACCAAAGTGAGAGGGAGCTCAACGTAGGTTAGGTGTAAATGTAGTAGGAAATAAGTAAGTAGGTATAATAAGAAAGTAAAAGTATTGTTGAATGATTAGTTTTAACTTAAAACATGTAGAATGGATTAAGTATAATTGAAATTAGATGTAAGTGGAAATGGTGTGATTAGTTAGTAGATAAAGAAGGTATTAGATATTATTAAAATTAGATGTAAACTTAAATGTTGTGATTGATTTGTAGATAAAGTAGGTATTAGATATTATTGAAATTAGATGTAAGCTTAAATGGTGTGATCGGTTTGTAGATAAAGTAGGTATAGGATATTATTGAAATTATATGTAAGCTTAAATGGTGTGATTGGTTTGTAGATAAAGTAGGTATTAGATATTATTGAAATTAGATGTAAGCTTAAATGGTGTGATTTATTTGTAGATAAAGTAGGTATTAGATATTATTTAAATTAGATGTAAGCTTAAATGGTGTGATTGGTTTGTAAATAAAGTAGGTATTAGATATTATTGAAATTAGATGTAAGCTTAAATGGTGTGATTGGTTTGTAGATAAACTAGGTATTAGAAATTATTGAATTTAGATGTAAGCGTAAATGTTGTGACTAGTTAGTAGAAGTATTAATTATTTCGAAAACTTTCTATGCGGATGGAAAGGGATGGCTAATAGGGGTGGTGGAGGCCATTGAGCTTCCGAACCAAAGTGAGAGGGAGCTCAACGTAGGTTAGGTGTAAATGTAGTAGGAAATAAGTAAGTAGGTATAATAAGAAAGTAAAAGTATTATTGAATGATTAGTTTTAACTTAAAACATGTAGAATGAATTAAGTATAATTGAAATTAGATGTAAGTGGAAATGGTGTGATTAGTTAGTAGATAAAGAAGGTATTAGTAGATAAAGATATTATTGAAATTAGATGTAAGCTTAAATAGTGTGATTGGTTTGTAGATAAAGTATTTATTAGATAGTATTGAACTTAGATGTAAGCTTAAATAGTGTGATTGGTTTGGAGATAAATTAGGTATTAGATATTGTTGAAATTGGATGTAAGCTTAAATGGTGTGATTAGTTTGTAGATACAGTAGGTATTACATATTATTGAAATTAGATGTAAGCTTAAATGGTGTGATTGGCTTGTAGATAAAGTAGGTATTAGATATAATTGAAATTAGATGTAAGCTTAAATGGTGTGATTGGCTTGTAGATAAACTAGGTATTAGATATTATTGAAATTAGATGTAAGCTTAAATGTTGTGACTAGTAAGTAGAAGTATTAATTATTTCGAAAACTTTCTATGCGGATGGAAAGGGATGGCTAATAGGGGTGGTGGAGGCCATTGAGCTTCCGAACCAAAGTGAGAGGGAGCTCAACGTAGGTTAGGTGTAAATGTAGTAGGAAATAAGTAAGTAGGTATAATAAGAAAGTAAAAGTATTGTTGAATGATTAGTTTTAACTTAAAACATGTAGAATGGATTAAGTATAATTGAAATTAGATGTAAGTGGAAATGGTGTGATTAGTTAGTAGATAAAGAAGGTATTAGATATTATTAAAATTAGATGTAAACTTAAATGTTGTGATTGATTTGTAGATAAAGTAGGTATTAGATATTATTGAAATTAGATGTAAGCTTAAATGGTGTGATCGGTTTGTAGATAAAGTAGGTATAGGATATTATTGAAATTATATGTAAGCTTAAATGGTGTGATTGGTTTGTAGATAAAGTAGGTATTAGATATTATTGAAATTAGATGTAAGCTTAAATGGTGTGATTTATTTGTAGATAAAGTAGGTATTAGATATTATTTAAATTAGATGTAAGCTTAAATGGTGTGATTGGTTTGTAAATAAAGTAGGTATTAGATATTATTGAAATTAGATGTAAGCTTAAATGGTGTGATTGGTTTGTAGATAAACTAGGTATTAGAAATTATTGAATTTAGATGTAAGCGTAAATGTTGTGACTAGTTAGTAGAAGTATTAATTATTTCGAAAACTTTCTATGCGGATGGAAAGGGATGGCTAATAGGGGTGGTGGAGGCCATTGAGCTTCCGAACCAAAGTGAGAGGGAGCTCAACGTAGGTTAGGTGTAAATGTAGTAGGAAATAAGTAAGTAGGTATAATAAGAAAGTAAAAGTATTATTGAATGATTAGTTTTAACTTAAAACATGTAGAATGAATTAAGTATAATTGAAATTAGATGTAAGTGGAAATGGTGTGATTAGTTAGTAGATAAAGAAGGTATTAGTAGATAAAGATATTATTGAAATTAGATGTAAGCTTAAATAGTGTGATTGGTTTGTAGATAAAGTATTTATTAGATAGTATTGAAATTGGATGTCAGCTTAAATGGTGTGATTGGTTTGTAGATAAAGTAGGTATTAGATATTATTGAAATTAGATGTAAGCTTAAATGGTGTGATTGTTTGTAGATAAAGTAGGTATTAGATATTATTGAAATTATATGTAAGCTTAAATGGTGTGATTGGTTTGTAGATAAAGTAGGTATTAGATATTATTGAAATTAGATGTAAGCTTAAATGGTGTGATTGGTTTGTAGATAAACTAGGTATTAGATATTATTGAAATTAGATGTAAGCTTAAATGTTGTGACTAGTTATTAGAAGTATTAATTATTTCGAAAACTTTCTATGCGGATGGAAAGGGATGGCTAATAGGGGTGGTGGAGGCCATTGAGCTTCCGAACCAAAGTGAGAGGGAGCTCAACGTAGGTTAGGTGTAAATGTAGTAGGAAATAAGTAAGTAGGTATAATAAAAAAGTAAAAGTATTATTGAATGATTAGTTTTAACTTAAAACATGTAGAATGAATTAAGTATAATTGAAATTAGATGTAAGTGGAAATGGTGTGATTAGTTAGTAGATAAAGAAGGTATTAGATATTATTGAACTTAGATGTAAGCTTAAATAGTGTGATTGGTTTGGAGATAAATTAGGTATTAGATATTGTTGAAATTGGATGTAAGCTTAAATGGTGTGATTGGTTTGTAGATAAAGTAGGTATTAGATATTATTGAAATTAGATGTAAGCTTAAATGGTGTGATTAGTTTGTAGATACAGTAGGTATTACATATTATTGAAATTAGATGTAAGCTTAAATGGTGTGATTAGTTTGTAGATAAAGTAGGTATTAGATATAATTGAAATTAGATGTAAGCTTAAATGGTGTGATTGGCTTGTAGATAAAGTAGGTATTAGATATTATTGAAATTAGATGTAAGCTTAAATGTTGTGACTAGTAAGTAGAAGTATTAATTATTTCGAAAACTTTCTATGCGGATGGAAAGGGATGGCTAATAGGGGTGGTGGAGGCCATTGAGCTTCCGAACCAAAGTGAGAGGGAGCTCAACGTAGGTTAGGTGTAAATGTAGTAAGAAATAAGTAAGTAGGTATAATAAGAAAGTAAAAGTATTATTGAATGATTAGTTTTAACTTAAAACATGTAGAATGAATTAAGTATAATTGAAATTAGATGTAAGTGGAAATGGTGTGATTAGTTAGTAGATAAAGAAGGTATTAGATATTATTGAAATTTGATGTAAGCTTAAATAGTGTGATTGGTTTGTAGATAAAGTATTTATTAGATATTATTGAAATTGGATGTCAGCTTAAATGGTGTGATTGGTTTGTAGATAAAGTAGGTATTAGATATTATTGAAATTAGATGTAAGCTTAAATGGTGTGATTGTTTGTAGATAAAGTAGGTATTAGATATTATTGAAATTATATGTAAGCTTAAATGGTGTGATTAGTTTGTAGATAAAGTAGGTATTAGATATTATTGAAATTAGATGTAAGCTTAAATGGTGTGATTGGTTTGTAGATAAACTAGGTATTAGATATTATTGAAATTAGATGTAAGCTTAAATGTTGTGACTAGTTAGTAGAAGTATTAATTATTTCGAAAACTTTCTATGCGGATGGAAAGGGATGGCTTATAGGGGTGGTGGAGGCCATTGAGCTTCCGAACCAAAGTGAGAGGGAGCTCAACGTAGGTTAGGTGTAAATGTAGTAGGAAATAAGTAAGTAGGTATAATAAGAAAGTAAAAATATTATTGAATGATTAGTTTTAACTTAAAACATGTAGAATGAATTAAGTATAATTGAAATTAGATGTAAGTGGAAATGGTGTGATTTGTTAGTAGATAAAGAAGGTATTAGATATTATTGAAATTAGATGTAAGCTTAAATAGTGTGATTGGTTTGTAGATAAAGTAGGTATTAGATATTGTTGAAATTAGATGTAAGCTTAAATGGTGTGATTGGTTTGTAGATAAAGTAGGTATTAGATATTATTGAAATTAGATGTAAGCTTAAATGGTGTGATTAGTTTGTAGATACAGTAGGTATTAGATATTATTGAAATTAGATGTAAGCTTAAATGGTGTGACTAGTAAGTAGAAGTATTAATTATTTCGAAAACTTTCTATGCGGATGGAAAGGGATGGCTAATAGGGGTGGTGGAGGCCATTGAGCTTCCGAACCAAAGTGAGAGGGAGCTCAACGTAGGTTAGGTGTAAATGTAGTAAGAAATAAGTAAGTAGGTATAATAAGAAAGTAAAAGTATTATTGAATGATTAGTTTTAACTTAAAACATGTAGAATGAATTAAGTATAATTGAAATTAGATGTAAGTGGAAATGGTGTGATTAGTTAGTAGATAAAGAAGGTATTAGATATTATTGAACTTAGATGTAAGCTTAAATAGTGTGATTGGTTTGTAGATAAAGTATTTATTAGATAGTATTGAAATTGGATGTCAGCTTAAATGGTGTGATTGGTTTGTAGATAAAGTAGGTATTAGATATTATTGAAATTAGATGTAAGCTTAAATGGTGTGATTGTTTGTAGATAAAGTAGGTATTAGATATTATTGAAATTATATGTAAGCTTAAATGGTGTGATTGGTTTGTAGATAAAGTAGGTATTAGATATTATTGAAATTAGATGTAAGCTTAAATGGTGTAATTGGTTTGTAGATAAACTAGGTATTAGATATTATTGAAATTAGATGTAAGCTTAAATGTTGTGACTAGTTATTAGAAGTATTAATTATTTCGAAAACTTTCTATGCGGATGGAAAGGGATGGCTAATAGGGGTGGTGGAAGCCATTGAGCTTCCGAACCAAAGTGAGAGGGAGCTCAACGTAGGTTAGGTGTAAATGTAGTAGGAAATAAGTAAGTAGGTATAATAAGAAAGTAAAAGTATTGTTGAATGATTAGTTTTAACTTAAAACATGTAGAATGGATTAAGTATAATTGAAATTAGATGTAAGTGGAAATGGTGTGATTAGTTAGTAGATAAAGAAGGTATTAGATATTATTAAAATTAGATGTAAACTTAAATGTTGTGATTGATTTGTAGATAAAGTAGGTATTAGATATTATTGAAATTAGATGTAAGCTTAAATGGTGTGATTGGTTTGTAGATAAAGTAGGTATTAGATATTATTGAAATTATATGTAAGCTTAAATGGTGTGATTGGTTTGTAGATAAAGTAGGTATTAGATATTATTGAAATTAGATGTAAGCTTAAATGGTGTGATTGATTTGTAGATAAAGTAGGTATTAGATATTATTTAAATTAGATGTAAGCTTAAATGGTGTGATTGGTTTGTAAATAAAGTAGGTATTAGATATTATTGAAATTAGATGTAAGCTTAAATGGTGTGATTGGTTTGTAGATAAACTAGGTATTAGAAATTATTGAATTTAGATGTAAGCGTAAATGTTGTGACTAGTTAGTAGAAGTATTAATTATTTCGAAGACTTTCTATGCGGATGGAAAGGGATGGCTAATAGGGGTGGTGGAGGCCATTGAGCTTCCGAACCAAAGTGAGAGGGAGCTCAACGTAGGTTAGGTGTAAATGTAGTAGGAAATAAGTAAGTAGGTATAATAAGAAAGTAAAAGTATTATTGAATGATTAGTTTTAACTTAAAACATGTAGAATGAATTAAGTATAATTGAAATTAGATGTAAGTGGAAATGGTGTGATTAGTTAGTAGATAAAGAAGGTATTAGTAGATAAAGATATTATTGAAATTAGATGTAAGCTTAAATAGTGTGATTGGTTTGTAGATAAAGTATTTATTAGATAGTATTGAAATTGGATGTCAGCTTAAATGGTGTGATTGGTTTGTAGATAAAGTAGGTATTAGATATTATTGAAATTAGATGTAAGCTTAAATGGTGTGATTGTTTGTAGATAAAGTAGGTATTAGATATTATTGAAATTATATGTAAGCTTAAATGGTGTGATTGGTTTGTAGATAAAGTAGGTATTAGATATTATTGAAATTAGATGTAAGCTTAAATGGTGTGATTGGTTTGTAGATAAACTAGGTATTAGATATTATTGAAATTAGATGTAAGCTTAAATGTTGTGACTAGTTATTAGAAGTATTAATTATTTCGAAAACTTTCTATGCGGATGGAAAGGGATGGCTAATAGGGGTGGTGGAGGCCATTGAGCTTCCGAACCAAAGTGAGAGGGAGCTCAACGTAGGTTAGGTGTAAATGTAGTAGGAAATAAGTAAGTATGTATAATAAAAAAATAAAAGTATTATTGAATGATTAGTTTTAACTTAAAACATGTAGAATGAATTAAGTATAATTGAAATTAGATGTAAGTGGAAATGGTGTGATTAGTTAGTAGATAAAGAAGGTATTAGATATTATTGAACTTAGATGTAAGCTTAAATAGTGTGATTGGTTTGGAGATAAAGTAGGTATTAGATATTGTTGAAATTGGATGTAAGCTTAAATGGTGTGATTGGTTTGTAGATAAAGTAGGTATTAGATATTATTGAAATTAGATGTAAGCTTAAATGGTGTGATTAGTTTGTAGATACAGTAGGTATTACATATTATTGAAATTAGATGTAAGCTTAAATGGTGTGATTAGTTTGTAGATAAAGTAGGTATTAGATATAATTGAAATTAGATGTAAGCTTAAATGGTGTGATTGGCTTGTAGATAAAGTAGGTATTAGATATTATTGAAATTAGATGTAAGCTTAAATGTTGTGACTAGTAAGTAGAAGTATTAATTATTTCGAAAACTTTCTATGCGGATGGAAAGGGATGGCTAATAGGGGTGGTGGAGGCCATTGAGCTTCCGAACCAAAGTGAGAGGGAGCTCAACGTAGGTTAGGTGTAAATGTAGTAGGAAATAAGTAAGTAGGTATAATAAGAAAGTAAAAGTATTGTTGAATGATTAGTTTTAACTTAAAACATGTAGAATGGATTAAGTATAATTGAAATTAGATGTAAGTGGAAATGGTGTGATTTGTTAGTAGATAAAGAAGGTATTAGATATTATTGAAATTAGATGTAAACTTAAATGTTGTGATTGATTTGTAGATAAAGTAGGTATTAGATATTATTGAAATTAGATGTAAGCTTAAATGGTGTGATTGGTTTGTAGATAAAGTAGGTATTAGATATTATTGAAATTATATGTAAGCTTAAATGGTGTGATTGGTTTGTAAATAAAGTAGGTATTAGATATTATTGAAATTAGATGTAAGCTTAAATGGTGTGATTGATTTGTAGATAAAGTAGGTATTAGATATTATTTAAATTAGATGTAAGCTTAAATGGTGTGATTGTTTTGTAAATAAAGTAGGTATTAGATATTATTGAAATTAGATGTAAGCTTAAATGGTGTGATTGGTTTGTAGATAAACTAGGTATTAGAAATTATTGAATTTAGATGTAAGCGTAAATGTTGTGACTAGTTAGTAGAAGTATTAATTATTTCGAAAACTTTCTATGCGGATGGAAAGGGATGGCTAATAGGGGTGGTGGAGGCCATTGAGCTTCCGAACCAAAGTGAGAGGGAGCTCAACGTAGGTTAGGTGTAAATGTAGTAGGAAATAAGTAAGTAGGTATAATAAGAAAGTAAAAGTATTATTGAATGATTAGTTTTAACTTAAAACATGTAGAATGAATTAAGTATAATTGAAATTAGATGTAAGTGGAAATGGTGTGATTAGTTAGTAGATAAAGAAGGTATTAGTAGATAAAGATATTATTGAAATTAGATGTAAGCTTAAATAGTGTGATTGGTTTGTAGATAAAGTATTTATTAGATAGTATTGAAATTGGATGTCAGCTTAAATGGTGTGATTGGTTTGTAGATAAAGTAGGTATTAGATATTATTGAAATTAGATGTAAGCTTAAATGGTGTGATTGTTTGTAGATAAAGTAGGTATTAGATATTATTGAAATTATATGTAAGCTTAAATGGTGTGATTGGTTTGTAGATAAAGTAGGTATTAGATATTATTGAAATTAGATGTAAGCTTAAATGGTGTGATTGGTTTGTAGATAAACTAGGTATTAGATATTATTGAAATTAGATGTAAGCTTAAATGTTGTGACTAGTTATTAGAAGTATTAATTATTTCGAAAACTTTCTATGCGGATGGAAAGGGATGGCTAATAGGGGTGGTGGAGGCCATTGAGCTTCCGAACCAAAGTGAGAGGGAGCTCAAAGTAGGTTAGGTGTAAATGTAGTAGGAAATAAGTAAGTAGGTATAATAAGAAAGTAAAAATATAATTGAATGATTAGTTTTAACTTAAAACATGTAGAATGAATTAAGTATAATTGAAATTAGATGTAAGTGGAAATGGTGTGATTTGTTAGTAGATAAAGAAGGTATTAGATATTATTGAAATTAGATGTAAGCTTAAATAGTGTGATTGGTTTGTAGATAAAGTAGGTATTAGATATTGTTGAAATTAGATGTAAGCTTAAATGGTGTGATTGGTTTGTAGATAAAGTAGGTATTAGATATTATTGAAATTAGATGTAAGCTTAAATGGTGTGATTAGTTTGTAGATACAGTAGGTATTAGATATTATTGAAATTAGATGTAAGCTTAAATGGTGTGATTAGTTTGTAGATAAAGTAGGTATTAGATATAATTGAAATTAGATGTAAGATTAAATGGTGTGATTGTTTGTAGATAAAGTAGGTATTAGATATTATTGAAATTATATGTAAGCTTAAATGGTGTGATTAGTTTGTAGATAAAGTACGTATTAGATATTATTGAAATTAGATGTAAGCTTAAATGTTGTGACTAGTAAGTAGAAGTATTAATTATTTCGAAAACTTTCTATGCGGATGGAAAGGGATGGCTAATAGGGGTGGTGGAGGCCATTGAGCTTCCGAACCAAAGTGAGAGGGAGCTCAACGTAGGTTAGGTGTAAATGTAGTAAGAAATAAGTAAGTAGGTATAATAAGAAAGTAAAAGTATTATTGAATGATTAGTTTTAACTTAAAACATGTAGAATGAATTAAGTATAATTGAAATTAGATGTAAGTGGAAATGGTGTGATTAGTTAGTAGATAAAGAAGGTATTAGATATTATTGAAATTAGATGTAAGCTTAAATAGTGTGATTGGTTTGTAGATAAAGTATTTATTAGATAGTATTGAAATTGGATGTCAGCTTAAATGGTGTGATTGGTTTGTAGATAAAGTAGGTATTAGATATTATTGAAATTAGATGTAAGCTTAAATGGTGTGATTGTTTGTAGATAAAGTAGGTATTAGATATTATTGAAATTATATGTAAGCTTAAATGGTGTGATTGGTTTGTAGATAAAGTAGGTATTAGATATTATTGAAATTAGATGTAAGCTTAAATGGTGTAATTGGTTTGTAGATAAACTAGGTATTAGATATTATTGAAATTAGATGTTAGCTTAAATGTTGTGACTAGTTATTAGAAGTATTAATTATTTCGAAAACTTTCTATGCGGATGGAAAGGGATGGCTAATAGGGGTGGTGGAGGCCATTGAGCTTCCGAACCAAAGTGAGAGGGAGCTCAACGTAGGTTAGGTGTAAATGTAGTAGGAAATAAGTAAGTAGGTATAATAAAAAAATAAAAGTATTATTGAATGATTAGTTTTAACTTAAAACATTTAGAATGAATTAAGTATAATTGAAATTAGATGTAAGTGGAAATGGTGTGATTAGTTAGTAGATAAAGAAGGTATTAGATATTATTGAACTTAGATGTAAGCTTAAATAGTGTGATTGGTTTGGAGATAAAGTAGGTATTAGATATTGTTGAAATTGGATGTAAGCTTAAATGGTGTGATTGGTTTGTAGATAAAGTAGGTATTAGATATTATTGAAATTATATGTAAGCTTAAATGGTGTGATTGGTTTGTAGATAAAGTAGGTATTAGATATTATTGAAATTAGATGTAAGCTTAAATGGTGTGATTGATTTGTAGATAAAGTAGGTATTAGATATTATTTAAATTAGATGTAAGCTTAAATGGTGTGATTGGTTTGTAGATAAAGTAGGTATTAGATATTATTGAAATTATATGTAAGCTTAAATGGTGTGATTGGTTTGTAGATAAAGTAGGTATTAGATATTATTGAAATTAGATGTAAGCTTAAATGGTGTGATTGATTTGTAGATAAAGTAGGTATTAGATATTATTTAAATTAGATGTAAGCTTAAATGGTGTGATTGGTTTGTAAATAAAGTAGGTATTAGATATTATTGAAATTAGATGTAAGCTTAAATGGTGTGATTGGTTTGTAGATAAAGTAGGTATTAGATATTATTGAAATTATATGTAAGCTTAAATGGTGTGATTGGTTTGTAGATAAAGTAGGTATTAGATATTATTGAAATTAGATGTAAGCTTAAATGGTGTGATTGATTTGTAGATAAAGTAGGTATTAGATATTATTTAAATTAGATGTAAGCTTAAATGGTGTGATTGTTTTGTAAATAAAGTAGGTATTAGATATTATTGAAATTAGATGTAAGCTTAAATGGTGTGATTGGTTTGTAGATAAACTAGGTATTAGAAATTATTGAATTTAGATGTAAGCGTAAATGTTGTGACTAGTTAGTAGAAGTATTAATTATTTCGAAAACTTTCTATGCGGATGGAAAGGGATGGCTAATAGGGGTGGTGGAGGCCATTGAGCTTCCGAACCAAAGTGAGAGGGAGCTCAACGTAGGTTAGGTGTAAATGTAGTAGGAAATAAGTAAGTAGGTATAATAAGAAAGTAAAAGTATTATTGAATGATTAGTTTTAACTTAAAACATGTAGAATGAATTAAGTATAATTGAAATTAGATGTAAGTGGAAATGGTGTGATTAGTTAGTAGATAAAGAAGGTATTAGTAGATAAAGATATTATTGAAATTAGATGTAAGCTTAAATAGTGTGATTGGTTTGTAGATAAAGTATTTATTAGATAGTATTGAAATTGGATGTCAGCTTAAATGGTGTGATTGGTTTGTAGATAAAGTAGGTATTAGATATTATTAAAATTAGATGTAAGCTTAAATGGTGTGATTGTTTGTAGATAAAGTAGGTATTAGATATTATTGAAATTATATGTAAGCTTAAATGGTGTGATTGGTTTGTAGATAAAGTAGGTATTAGATATTATTGAAATTAGATGTAAGCTTAAATGGTGTGATTGGTTTGTAGATAAACTAGGTATTAGATATTATTGAAATTAGATGTAAGCTTAAATGTTGTGACTAGTTATTAGAAGTATTAATTATTTCGAAAACTTTCTATGCGGATGGAAAGGGATGGCTAATAGGGGTGGTGGAGGCCATTGAGCTTCCGAACCAAAGTGAGAGGGAGCTCAACGTAGGTTAGGTGTAAATGTAGTAGGAAATAAGTAAGTAGGTATAATAAGAAAGTAAAAGTATTATTGAATGATTAGTTTTAACTTAAAACATGTAGAATGAATTAAGTATAATTGAAATTAGATGTAAGTGGAAATGGTGTGATTAGTTAGTAGATAAAGAAGGTATTAGATATTATTGAAATTTGATGTAAGCTTAAATAGTGTGATTGGTTTGTAGATAAAGTATTTATTAGATATTATTGAAATTGGATGTCAGCTTAAATGGTGTGATTGGTTTGTAGATAAAGTAGGTATTAGATATTATTGAAATTAGATGTAAGCTTAAATGGTGTGATTGGCTTGTAGATAAACTAGGTATTAGATATTATTGAAATTAGATGTAAGCTTAAATGTTGTGACTAGTAAGTAGAAGTATTAATTATTTCGAAAACTTTCTATGCGGATGGAAAGGGATGGCTAATAGGGGTGGTGGAGGCCATTGAGCTTCCGAACCAAAGTGAGAGGGAGCTCAACGTAGGTTAGGTGTAAATGTAGTAGGAAATAAGTAAGTAGGTATAATAAGAAAGTAAAAGTATTGTTGAATGATTAGTTTTAACTTAAAACATGTAGAATGGATTAAGTATAATTGAAATTAGATGTAAGTGGAAATGGTGTGATTAGTTAGTAGATAAAGAAGGTATTAGATATTATTAAAATTAGATGTAAACTTAAATGTTGTGATTGATTTGTAGATAAAGTAGGTATTAGATATTATTGAAATTAGATGTAAGCTTTAATGGTGTGATTGGTTTGTAGATAAAGTAGGTATTAGATATTATTGAAATTATATGTAAGCTTAAATGGTGTGATTGGTTTGTAGATAAAGTAGGTATTAGATATTATTGAAATTAGATGTAAGCTTAAATGGTGTGATTGATTTGTAGATAAAGTAGGTATTAGATATTATTTAAATTAGATGTAAGCTTAAATGGTGTGATTGGTTTGTAAATAAAGTAGGTATTAGATATTATTGAAATTAGATGTAAGCTTAAATGGTGTGATTGATTTGTAGATAAAGTAGGTATTAGATATTATTTAAATTAGATGTAAGCTTAAATGGTGTGATTGGTTTGTAAATAAAGTAGGTATTAGATATTATTGAAATTAGATGTAAGCTTAAATGGTGTGATTAGTTTGTAGATACAGTAGGTATTACATATTATTGAAATTAGATGTAAGCTTAAATGGTGTGATTAGTTTGTAGATAAAGTAGGTATTAGATATAATTGAAATTAGATGTAAGCTTAAATGGTGTGATTGGCTTGTAGATAAAGTAGGTATTAGATATTATTGAAATTAGATGTAAGCTTAAATGTTGTGACTAGTAAGTAGAAGTATTAATTATTTCGAAAACTTTCTATGCGGATGGAAAGGGATGGCTAATAGGGGTGGTGGAGGCCATTGAGCTTCCGAACCAAAGTGAGAGGGAGCTCAACGTAGGTTAGGTGTAAATGTAGTAAGAAATAAGTAAGTAGGTATAATAAGAAAGTAAAAGTATTATTGAATGATTAGTTTTAACTTAAAACATGTAGAATGAATTAAGTATAATTGAAATTAGATGTAAGTGGAAATGGTGTGATTAGTTAGTAGATAAAGAAGGTATTAGATATTATTGAAATTTGATGTAAGCTTAAATAGTGTGATTGGTTTGTAGATAAAGTATTTATTAGATATTATTGAAATTGGATGTCAGCTTAAATGGTGTGATTGGTTTGTAGATAAAGTAGGTATTAGATATTATTGAAATTAGATGTAAGCTTAAATGGTGTGATTGTTTGTAGATAAAGTAGGTATTAGATATTATTGAAATTATATGTAAGCTTAAATGGTGTGATTAGTTTGTAGATAAAGTAGGTATTAGATATTATTGAAATTAGATGTAAGCTTAAATGGTGTGATTGGTTTGTAGATAAACTAGGTATTAGATATTATTGAAATTAGATGTAAGCTTAAATGTTGTGACTAGTTAGTAGAAGTATTAATTATTTCGAAAACTTTCTATGCGGATGGAAAGGGATGGCTAATAGGGGTGGTGGAGGCCATTGAGCTTCCGAACCAAAGTGAGAGGGAGCTCAACGTAGGTTAGGTGTAAATGTAGTAGGAAATAAGTAAGTAGGTATAATAAGAAAGTAAAAGTATTGTTGAATGATTAGTTTTAACTTAAAACATGTAGAATGGATTAAGTATAATTGAAATTAGATGTAAGTGGAAATGGTGTGATTAGTTAGTAGATAAAGAAGGTATTAGATATTATTGAACTTAGATGTAAGCTTAAATAGTGTGATTGGTTTGGAGATAAAGTAGGTATTAGATATTGTTGAAATTGGATGTAAGCTTAAATGGTGTGATTGGTTTGTAGATAAAGTAGGTATTAGATATTATTGAAATTAGATGTAAGCTTAAATGGTGTGATTAGTTTGTAGATACAGTAGGTATTACATATTATTGAAATTAGATGTAAGCTTAAATGGTGTGATTAGTTTGTAGATAAAGTAGGTATTAGATATAATTTAAATTAGATGTAAGCTTAAATGGTGTGATTGGCTTGTAGATAAAGTAGGTATTAGATATTATTGAAATTAGATGTAAGCTTAAATGTTGTGACTAGTAAGTAGAAGTATTAATTATTTCGAAAACTTTCTATGCGGATGGAAAGGGATGGCTAATAGGGGTGGTGGAGGCCATTGAGCTTCCGAACCAAAGTGAGAGGGAGCTCAACGTAGGTTAGGTGTAAATGTAGTAGGAAATAAGTAAGTAGGTATAATAAGAAAGTAAAAGTATTGTTGAATGATTAGTTTTAACTTAAAACATGTAGAATGGATTAAGTATAATTGAAATTAGATGTAAGTGGAAATGGTGTGATTAGTTAGTAGATAAAGAAGGTATTAGATATTATTAAAATTAGATGTTAACTTAAATGTTGTGATTGATTTGTAGATAAAGTAGGTATTAGATATTATTGAAATTAGATATAAGCTTAAATGGTGTGATTGGTTTGTAGATAAAGTAGGTATTAGATATTATTGAAATTATATGTAAGCTTAAATGGTGTGATTGGTTTGTAGATAAAGTAGGTATTAGATATTATTGAAATTAGATGTAAGCTTAAATGGTGTGATTGATTTGTAGATAAAGTAGGTATTAGATATTATTGAAATTAGATGTAAGCTTAAATGGTGTGATTGGTTTGTAGATAAACTAGGTATTAGATATTATTGAAATTATATGTAAGCTTAAATGGTGTGATTGGTTTGTAGATAAAGTAGGTATTAGATATTATTGAAATTAGATGTAAGCTTAAATTGTGTGATTGATTTGTAGATAAAGTAGGTATTAGATATTATTTAAATTAGATGTAAGCTTAAATGGTGTGATTGGTTTGTAAATAAAGTAGGTATTAGATATTATTGAAATTAGATGTAAGCTTAAATGGTGTGATTGGTTTGTAGATAAACTAGGTATTAGATATTATTGAAATTAGATATAAGCTTAAATGTTGTGACTAGTTAGTAGAAGTATTAATTATTTCGAAAACTTTCTATGAGGATGGAAAGGGATGGCTAATAGGGGTGGTGGAGGCCATTGAGCTTCCGAACCAAAGTGAGAGGGAGCTCAACGTAGGTTAGGTGTAAATGTAGTAGGAAATAAGTAAGTAGGTATAATAAGAAAGTAAAAGTATTGTTGAATGATTAGTTTTAACTTAAAACATGTAGAATATATTAAGTATAATTTAAATTAGATGTAAGTGGAAATGGTGTGATTAGTTAGTAGATAAAGAAGGTATTAGATATTATTGAACTTAGATGTAAGCTTAAATAGTGTGATTGGTTTGGAGATAAAGTAGGTATTAGATATTGTTGAAATTGGATGTAAGCTTAAATGGTGTGATTGGTTTGTAGATAAAGTAGGTATTAGATATTATTGAAATTAGATGTAAGCTTAAATGGTGTGATTAGTTTGTAGATACAGTAGGTATTACATATTATTGAAATTAGATGTAAGCTTAAATGGTGTGATTAGTTTGTAGATAAAGTAGGTATTAGATATAATTGAAATTAGATGTAAGCTTAAATGGTGTGATTGGCTTGTAGATAAAGTAGGTATTAGATATTATTGAAATTAGATGTAAGCTTAAATGTTGTGACTAGTAAGTAGAAGTATTAATTATTTCGAAAACTTTCTATGCGGATGGAAAGGGATGGCTAATAGGGGTGGTGGAGGCCATTGAGCTTCCGAACCAAAGTGAGAGGGAGCTCAACGTAGGTTAGGTGTAAATGTAGTAGGAAATAAGTAAGTAGGTATAATAAGAAAGTAAAAGTATTGTTGAATGATTAGTTTTAACTTAAAACATGTAGAATGGATTAAGTATAATTGAAATTAGATGTAAGTGGAAATGGTGTGATTAGTTAGTAGATAAAGAAGGTATTAGATATTATTAAAATTAGATGTAAACTTAAATGTTGTGATTGATTTGTAGATAAAGTAGGTATTAGATATTATTGAAATTAGATGTAAGCTTAAATGGTGTGATTGGTTTGTAGATAAAGTAGGTATTAGATATTATTGAAATTATATGTAAGCTTAAATGGTGTGATTGGTTTGTAGATAAAGTAGGTATTAGATATTATTGAAATTAGATGTAAGCTTAAATGGTGTGATTGATTTGTAGATAAAGTAGGTATTAGATATTATTTAAATTAGATGTAAGCTTAAATGGTGTGATTGGTTTGTAAATAAAGTAGGTATTAGATATTATTAAAATTAGATGTAAGCTTAAATGGTGTGATTGGCTTAAAGATAAAGTAGGTATTAGATATTATTGAAATTAGATGTAAGCTTAAATGTTGTGACTAGTAAATAGAAGTATTAATTATTTCGAAAACTTTCTATGCGGATGGAAAGGGATGGCTAATAGGGGTGGTGGAGGCCATTGAGCTTCCGAACCAAAGTGAGAGGGAGCTCAACGTAGGTTAGGTGTAAATGTAGTAGGAAATAAGTAAGTAGGTATAATAAGAAAGTAAAAGTATTATTGAATGATTAGTTTTAACTTAAAACATGTAGAATGAATTAAGTATAATTGAAATTAGATGTAAGTGGAAATGGTGTGATTAGTTAGTAGATAAAGAAGGTATTAGTAGATAAAGATATTATTGAAATTAGATGTAAGCTTAAATAGTGTGATTGGTTTGTAGATAAAGTATTTATTAGATAGTATTGAAATTGGATGTCAGCTTAAATGGTGTGATTGGTTTGTAGATAAAGTAGGTATTAGATATTATTGAAATTAGATGTAAGCTTAAATGGTGTGATTGTTTGTAGATAAAGTAGGTATTAGATATTATTGAAATTATATGTAAGCTTAAATGGTGTGATTGGTTTGTAGATAAAGTAGGTATTAGATATTATTGAAATTAGATGTAAGCTTAAATGGTGTGATTGGTTTGTAGATAAACTAGGTATTAGATATTATTGAAATTAGATGTAAGCTTAAATGTTGTGACTAGTTATTAGAAGTATTAATTATTTCGAAAACTTTCTATGCGGATGGAAAGGGATGGCTAATAGGGGTGGTGGAGGCCATTGAGCTTCCGAACCAAAGTGAGAGGGAGCTCAACGTAGGTTAGGTGTAAATGTAGTAGGAAATAAGTAAGTAGGTATAATAAAAAAGTAAAAGTATTATTGAATGATTAGTTTTAACTTAAAACATGTAGAATGAATTAAGTATAATTGAAATTAGATGTAAGTGGAAATGGTGTGATTAGTTAGTAGATAAAGAAGGTATTAGATATTATTGAACTTAGATGTAAGCTTAAATAGTGTGATTGGTTTGGAGATAAAGTAGGTATTAGATATTGTTGAAATTGGATGTAAGCTTAAATGGTGTGATTGGTTTGTAGATAAAGTAGGTATTAGATATTATTGAAATTAGATGTAAGCTTAAATGGTGTGATTAGTTTGTAGATACAGTAGGTATTACATATTATTGAAATTAGATGTAAGCTTAAATGGTGTGATTGTCTGTAGATAAAGTAGGTATTAGATATTATTGAAATTATATGTAAGCTTAAATGGTGTGATTAGTTTGTAGATAAAGTAGGTATTAGATATTATTGAAATTAGATGTAAGCTTAAATGTTGTGACTAGTAAGTAGAAGTATTAATTATTTCGAAAACTTTCTATGCGGATGGAAAGGGATGGCTAATAGGGGTGGTGGAGGCCATTGAGCTTCCGAACCAAAGTGAGAGGGAGCTCAACGTAGGTTAGGTGTAAATGTAGTAAGAAATAAGTAAGTAGGTATAATAAGAAAGTAAAAGTATTATTGAATGATTAGTTTTAACTTAAAACATGTAGAATGAATTAAGTATAATTGAAATTAGATGTAAGTGGAAATGGTGTGATTAGTTAGTAGATAAAGAAGGTATTAGTAGATAAAGATATTATTGAAATTAGATGTAAGCTTAAATAGTGTGATTGGTTTGTAGATAAAGTATTTATTAGATAGTATTGAAATTGGATGTCAGCTTAAATGGTGTGATTGGTTTGTAGATAAAGTAGGTATTAGATATTATTGAAATTAGATGTAAGCTTAAATGGTGTGATTGTTTGTAGATAAAGTAGGTATTAGATATTATTGAAATTATATGTAAGCTTAAATGGTGTGATTGGTTTGTAGATAAAGTAGGTATTAGATATTATTGAAATTAGATGTAAGCTTAAATGGTGTGATTGGTTTGTAGATAAACTAGGTATTAGATATTATTGAAATTAGATGTAAGCTTAAATGTTGTGACTAGTTATTAGAAGTATTAATTATTTCGAAAACTTTCTATGCGGATGGAAAGGGATGGCTAATAGGGGTGGTGGAGGCCATTGAGCTTCCGAACCAAAGTGAGAGGGAGCTCAACGTAGGTTAGGTGTAAATGTAGTAGGAAATAAGTAAGTAGGTATAATAAAAAAGTAAAAGTATTATTGAATGATTAGTTTTAACTTAAAACATGTAGAATGAATTAAGTATAATTGAAATTAGATGTAAGTGGAAATGGTGTGATTAGTTAGTAGATAAAGAAGGTATTAGATATTATTGAACTTAGATGTAAGCTTAAATAGTGTGATTGGTTTGGAGATAAAGTAGGTATTAGATATTGTTGAAATTGGATGTAAGCTTAAATGGTGTGATTGGTTTGTAGATAAAGTAGGTATTAGATATTATTGAAATTAGATGTAAGCTTAAATGGTGTGATTAGTTTGTAGATACAGTAGGTATTACATATGATTGAAATTAGATGTAAGCTTAAATGGTGTGATTGTCTGTAGATAAAGTAGGTATTAGATATTATTGAAATTATATGTAAGCTTAAATGGTGTGATTAGTTTGTAGATAAAGTAGGTATTAGATATTATTGAAATTAGATGTAAGCTTAAATGTTGTGACTAGTAAGTAGAAGTATTAATTATTTCGAAAACTTTCTATGCGGATGGAAAGGGATGGCTAATAGGGGTGGTGGAGGCCATTGAGCTTCCGAACCAAAGTGAGAGGGAGCTCAACGTAGGTTAGGTGTAAATGTAGTAAGAAATAAGTAAGTAGGTATAATAAGAAAGTAAAAGTATTATTGAATGATTAGTTTTAACTTAAAACATGTAGAATGAATTAAGTATAATTGAAATTAGATGTAAGTGGAAATGGTGTGATTAGTTAGTAGATAAAGAAGGTATTAGTAGATAAAGATATTATTGAAATTAGATGTAAGCTTAAATAGTGTGATTGGTTTGTAGATAAAGTATTTATTAGATAGTATTGAAATTGGATGTCAGCTTAAATGGTGTGATTGGTTTGTAGATAAAGTAGGTATTAGATATTATTGAAATTAGATGTAAGCTTAAATGGTGTGATTGTTTGTAGATAAAATAGGTATTAGATATTATTGAAATTATATGTAAGCTTAAATGGTGTGATTGGTTTGTAGATAAAGTAGGTATTAGATATTATTGAAATTAGATGTAAGCTTAAATGGTGTGATTGGTTTGTAGATAAACTAGGTATTAGATATTATTGAAATTAGATGTAAGCTTAAATGTTGTGACTAGTTATTAGAAGTATTAATTATTTCGAAAACTTTCTATGCGGATGGAAAGGGATGGCTAATAGGGGTGGTGGAGGCCATTGAGCTTCCGAACCAAAGTGAGAGGGAGCTCAACGTAGGTTAGGTGTAAATGTAGTAAGAAATAAGTAAGTAGGTATAATAAGAAAGTAAAAGTATTATTGAATGATTAGTTTTAACTTAAAACATGTAGAATGAATTAAGTATAATTGAAATTAGATGTAAGTGGAAATGGTGTGATTATTTAGTAGATAAAGAAGGTATTAGTAGATAAAGATATTATTCAAATTAGATGTAAGCTTAAATAGTGTGATTGGTTTGTAGATAAAGTATTTATTAGATAATATTGAAATTGGATGTCAGCTTAAATGGTGTGATTGGTTTGTAGATAAAGTAGGTATTAGATATTATTGAAATTAGATGTAAGCTTAAATAGTGTGATTGTTTGTAGATAAAGTAGGTATTAGATATTATTGAAATTATATGTAAGCTTAAATGGTGTGATTGCTTTGTAGATAAAGTAGGTATTAGATATTATTGAAATTAGATGTAAGCTTAAATGGTGTGATTGGTTTGTAGATAAACTAGGTATTAGATATTATTGAAATTAGATGTAAGCTTAAATGTTGTGACTAGTTATTAGAAGTATTAATTATTTCGAAAACTTTCTATGCGGATGGAAAGGGATGGCTAATAGGGGTGGTGGAGGCCATTGAGCTTCCGAACCAAAGTGAGAGGGAGCTCAACGTAGGTTAGGTGTAAATGTAGTAGGAAATAAGTAAGTAGGTATAATAAAAAAGTAAAAGTATTATTGAATGATTAGTTTTAACTTAAAACATGTAGAATGAATTAAGTATAATTGAAATTAGATGTAAGTGGAAATGGTGTGATTAGTTAGTAGATAAAGAAGGTATTAGATATTATTGAAATTTGATGTAAGCTTAAATAGTGTGATTGGTTTGTAGATAAAGTATTTATTAGATATTATTGAAATTGGATGTCAGCTTAAATGGTGTGATTGGTTTGTAGATAAAGTAGGTATTAGATATTATTGAAATTAGATGTAAGCTTAAATGGTGTGATTGTTTGTAGATAAAGTAGGTATTAGATATTATTGAAATTATATGTAAGCTTAAATGGTGTGATTAGTTTGTAGATAAAGTAGGTATTAGATATTATTGAAATTAGATGTAAGCTTAAATGGTGTGATTGGTTTGTAGATAAACTAGGTATTAGATATTATTGAAATTAGATGTAAGCTTAAATGTTGTGACTAGTTAGTAGAAGTATTAATTATTTCGAAAACTTTCTATGCGGATGGAAAGGGATGGCTAATAGGGGTGGTGGAGGCCATTGAGCTTCCGAACCAAAGTGAGAGGGAGCTCAACGTAGGTTAGGTGTAAATGTAGTAGGAAATAAGTAAGTAGGTATAATAAGAAAGTAAAAGTATTGTTGAATGATTAGTTTTAACTTAAAACATGTAGAATGGATTAAGTATAATTGAAATTAGATGTAAGTGGAAATGGTGTGATTAGTTAGTAGATAAAGAAGGTATTAGATATTATTGAACTTAGATGTAAGCTTAAATAGTGTGATTGGTTTGGAGATAAAGTAGGTATTAGATATTGTTGAAATTGGATGTAAGCTTAAATGGTGTGATTGGTTTGTAGATAAAGTAGGTATTAGATATTATTGAAATTAGATGTAAGCTTAAATGGTGTGATTAGTTTGTAGATACAGTAGGTATTACATATTATTGAAATTAGATGTAAGCTTAAATGGTGTGATTGGCTTGTAGATAAAGTAGGTATTAGATATAATTGAAATTAGATGTAAGCTTAAATGGTGTGATTGGCTTGTAGATAAACTAGGTATTAGATATTATTGAAATTAGATGTAAGCTTAAATGTTGTGACTAGTAAGTAGAAGTATTAATTATTTCGAAAACTTTCTATGCGGATGGAAAGGGATGGCTAATAGGGGTGGTGGAGGCCATTGAGCTTCCGAACCAAAGTGAGAGGGAGCTCAACGTAGGTTAGGTGTAAATGTAGTAGGAAATAAGTAAGTAGGTATAATAAGAAAGTAAAAGTATTGTTGAATGATTAGTTTTAACTTAAAACATGTAGAATGGATTAAGTATAATTGAAATTAGATGTAAGTGGAAATGGTGTGATTAGTTAGTAGATAAAGAAGGTATTAGATATTATTAAAATTAGATGTAAACTTAAATGTTGTGATTGATTTGTAGATAAAGTAGGTATTAGATATTATTGAAATTAGATGTAAGCTTTAATGGTGTGATTGGTTTGTAGATAAAGTAGGTATTAGATATTATTGAAATTATATGTAAGCTTAAATGGTGTGATTGGTTTGTAGATAAAGTAGGTATTAGATATTATTGAAATTAGATGTAAGCTTAAATGGTGTGATTGATTTGTAGATAAAGTAGGTATTAGATATTATTTAAATTAGATGTAAGCTTAAATGGTGTGATTGGTTTGTAAATAAAGTAGGTATTAGATATTATTGAAATTAGATGTAAGCTTAAATGGTGTGATTGATTTGTAGATAAAGTAGGTATTAGATATTATTTAAATTAGATGTAAGCTTAAATGGTGTGATTGGTTTGTAAATAAAGTAGGTATTAGATATTATTGAAATTAGATGTAAGCTTAAATGGTGTGATTAGTTTGTAGATACAGTAGGTATTACATATTATTGAAATTAGATGTAAGCTTAAATGGTGTGATTAGTTTGTAGATAAAGTAGGTATTAGATATAATTGAAATTAGATGTAAGCTTAAATGGTGTGATTGGCTTGTAGATAAAGTAGGTATTAGATATTATTGAAATTAGATGTAAGCTTAAATGTTGTGACTAGTAAGTAGAAGTATTAATTATTTCGAAAACTTTCTATGCGGATGGAAAGGGATGGCTAATAGGGGTGGTGGAGGCCATTGAGCTTCCGAACCAAAGTGAGAGGGAGCTCAACGTAGGTTAGGTGTAAATGTAGTAAGAAATAAGTAAGTAGGTATAATAAGAAAGTAAAAGTATTATTGAATGATTAGTTTTAACTTAAAACATGTAGAATGAATTAAGTATAATTGAAATTAGATGTAAGTGGAAATGGTGTGATTAGTTAGTAGATAAAGAAGGTATTAGATATTATTGAAATTTGATGTAAGCTTAAATAGTGTGATTGGTTTGTAGATAAAGTATTTATTAGATATTATTGAAATTGGATGTCAGCTTAAATGGTGTGATTGGTTTGTAGATAAAGTAGGTATTAGATATTATTGAAATTAGATGTAAGCTTAAATGGTGTGATTGTTTGTAGATAAAGTAGGTATTAGATATTATTGAAATTATATGTAAGCTTAAATGGTGTGATTAGTTTGTAGATAAAGTAGGTATTAGATATTATTGAAATTAGATGTAAGCTTAAATGGTGTGATTGGTTTGTAGATAAACTAGGTATTAGATATTATTGAAATTAGATGTAAGCTTAAATGTTGTGACTAGTTAGTAGAAGTATTAATTATTTCGAAAACTTTCTATGCGGATGGAAAGGGATGGCTAATAGGGGTGGTGGAGGCCATTGAGCTTCCGAACCAAAGTGAGAGGGAGCTCAACGTAGGTTAGGTGTAAATGTAGTAGGAAATAAGTAAGTAGGTATAATAAGAAAGTAAAAGTATTGTTGAATGATTAGTTTTAACTTAAAACATGTAGAATGGATTAAGTATAATTGAAATTAGATGTAAGTGGAAATGGTGTGATTAGTTAGTAGATAAAGAAGGTATTAGATATTATTGAACTTAGATGTAAGCTTAAATAGTGTGATTGGTTTGGAGATAAAGTAGGTATTAGATATTTTTGAAATTGGATGTAAGCTTAAATGGTGTGATTGGTTTGTAGATAAAGTAGGTATTAGATATTATTGAAATTAGATGTAAGCTTAAATGGTGTGATTAGTTTGTAGATACAGTAGGTATTACATATTATTGAAATTAGATGTAAGCTTAAATGGTGTGATTAGTTTGTAGATAAAGTAGGTATTAGATATAATTTAAATTAGATGTAAGCTTAAATGGTGTGATTGGCTTGTAGATAAAGTAGGTATTAGATATTATTGAAATTAGATGTAAGCTTAAATGTTGTGACTAGTAAGTAGAAGTATTAATTATTTCGAAAACTTTCTATGCGGATGGAAAGGGATGGCTAATAGGGGTGGTGGAGGCCATTGAGCTTCCGAACCAAAGTGAGAGGGAGCTCAACGTAGGTTAGGTGTAAATGTAGTAGGAAATAAGTAAGTAGGTATAATAAGAAAGTAAAAGTATTGTTGAATGATTAGTTTTAACTTAAAACATGTAGAATGGATTAAGTATAATTGAAATTAGATGTAAGTGGAAATGGTGTGATTAGTTAGTAGATAAAGAAGGTATTAGATATTATTAAAATTAGATGTTAACTTAAATGTTGTGATTGATTTGTAGATAAAGTAGGTATTAGATATTATTGAAATTAGATATAAGCTTAAATGGTGTGATTGGTTTGTAGATAAAGTAGGTATTAGATATTATTGAAATTATATGTAAGCTTAAATGGTGTGATTGGTTTGTAGATAAAGTAGGTATTAGATATTATTGAAATTAGATGTAAGCTTAAATGGTGTGATTGATTTGTAGATAAAGTAGGTATTAGATATTATTGAAATTAGATGTAAGCTTAAATGGTGTGATTGGTTTGTAGATAAACTAGGTATTAGATATTATTGAAATTATATGTAAGCTTAAATGGTGTGATTGGTTTGTAGATAAAGTAGGTATTAGATATTATTGAAATTAGATGTAAGCTTAAATGGTGTGATTGATTTGTAGATAAAGTAGGTATTAGATATTATTTAAATTGGATGTAAGCTTAAATGGTGTGATTGGTTTGTAAATAAAGTAGGTATTAGATATTATTGAAATTAGATGTAAGCTTAAATGGTGTGATTGGTTTGTAGATAAACTAGGTATTAGATATTATTGAAATTAGATGTAAGCTTAAATGTTGTGACTAGTTAGTAGAAGTATTAATTATTTCGAAAACTTTCTATGCGGATGGAAAGGGATGGCTAATAGGGGTGGTGGAGGCCATTGAGCTTCCGAACCAAAGTGAGAGGGAGCTCAACGTAGGTTAGGTGTAAATGTAGTAGGAAATAAGTAAGTAGGTATAATAAGAAAGTAAAAGTATTGTTGAATGATTAGTTTTAACTTAAAACATGTAGAATGGATTAAGTATAATTGAAATTAGATGTAAGTGGAAATGGTGTGATTAGTTAGTAGATAAAGAAGGTATTAGATATTATTGAACTTAGATGTAAGCTTAAATAGTGTGATTGGTTTGGAGATAAAGTAGGTATTAGATATTGTTGAAATTGGATGTAAGCTTAAATGGTGTGATTGGTTTGTAGATAAAGTAGGTATTAGATATTATTGAAATTAGATGTAAGCTTAAATGGTGTGATTAGTTTGTAGATACAGTAGGTATTACATATTATTGAAATTAGATGTAAGCTTAAATGGTGTGATTGGCTTGTAGATAAAGTAGGTATTAGATATAATTGAAATTAGATGTAAGCTTAAATGGTGTGATTGGCTTGTAGATAAACTAGGTATTAGATATTATTGAAATTAGATGTAAGCTTAAATGTTGTGACTAGTAAGTAGAAGTATTAATTATTTCGAAAACTTTCTATGCGGATGGAAAGGGATGGCTAATAGGGGTGGTGGAGGCCATTGAGCTTCCGAACCAAAGTGAGAGGGAGCTCAACGTAGGTTAGGTGTAAATGTAGTAGGAAATAAGTAAGTAGGTATAATAAGAAAGTAAAAGTATTGTTGAATGATTAGTTTTAACTTAAAACATGTAGAATGGATTAAGTATAATTGAAATTAGATGTAAGTGGAAATGGTGTGATTAGTTAGTAGATAAAGAAGGTATTAGATATTATTAAAATTAGATGTAAACTTAAATGTTGTGATTGATTTGTAGATAAAGTAGGTATTAGATATTATTGAAATTAGATGTAAGCTTTAATGGTGTGATTGGTTTGTAGATAAAGTAGGTATTAGATATTATTGAAATTATATGTAAGCTTAAATGGTGTGATTGGTTTGTAGATAAAGTAGGTATTAGATATTATTGAAATTAGATGTAAGCTTAAATGGTGTGATTGATTTGTAGATAAAGTAGGTATTAGATATTATTTAAATTAGATGTAAGCTTAAATGGTGTGATTGGTTTGTAAATAAAGTAGGTATTAGATATTATTGAAATTAGATGTAAGCTTAAATGGTGTGATTGATTTGTAGATAAAGTAGGTATTAGATATTATTTAAATTAGATGTAAGCTTAAATGGTGTGATTGGTTTGTAAATAAAGTAGGTATTAGATATTATTGAAATTAGATGTAAGCTTAAATGGTGTGATTAGTTTGTAGATACAGTAGGTATTACATATTATTGAAATTAGATGTAAGCTTAAATGGTGTGATTAGTTTGTAGATAAAGTAGGTATTAGATATAATTGAAATTAGATGTAAGCTTAAATGGTGTGATTGGCTTGTAGATAAAGTAGGTATTAGATATTATTGAAATTAGATGTAAGCTTAAATGTTGTGACTAGTAAGTAGAAGTATTAATTATTTCGAAAACTTTCTATGCGGATGGAAAGGGATGGCTAATAGGGGTGGTGGAGGCCATTGAGCTTCCGAACCAAAGTGAGAGGGAGCTCAACGTAGGTTAGGTGTAAATGTAGTAAGAAATAAGTAAGTAGGTATAATAAGAAAGTAAAAGTATTATTGAATGATTAGTTTTAACTTAAAACATGTAGAATGAATTAAGTATAATTGAAATTAGATGTAAGTGGAAATGGTGTGATTAGTTAGTAGATAAAGAAGGTATTAGATATTATTGAAATTTGATGTAAGCTTAAATAGTGTGATTGGTTTGTAGATAAAGTATTTATTAGATATTATTGAAATTGGATGTCAGCTTAAATGGTGTGATTGGTTTGTAGATAAAGTAGGTATTAGATATTATTGAAATTAGATGTAAGCTTAAATGGTGTGATTGTTTGTAGATAAAGTAGGTATTAGATATTATTGAAATTATATGTAAGCTTAAATGGTGTGATTAGTTTGTAGATAAAGTAGGTATTAGATATTATTGAAATTAGATGTAAGCTTAAATGGTGTGATTGGTTTGTAGATAAACTAGGTATTAGATATTATTGAAATTAGATGTAAGCTTAAATGTTGTGACTAGTTAGTAGAAGTATTAATTATTTCGAAAACTTTCTATGCGGATGGAAAGGGATGGCTAATAGGGGTGGTGGAGGCCATTGAGCTTCCGAACCAAAGTGAGAGGGAGCTCAACGTAGGTTAGGTGTAAATGTAGTAGGAAATAAGTAAGTAGGTATAATAAGAAAGTAAAAGTATTGTTGAATGATTAGTTTTAACTTAAAACATGTAGAATGGATTAAGTATAATTGAAATTAGATGTAAGTGGAAATGGTGTGATTAGTTAGTAGATAAAGAAGGTATTAGATATTATTGAACTTAGATGTAAGCTTAAATAGTGTGATTGGTTTGGAGATAAAGTAGGTATTAGATATTGTTGAAATTGGATGTAAGCTTAAATGGTGTGATTGGTTTGTAGATAAAGTAGGTATTAGATATTATTGAAATTAGATGTAAGCTTAAATGGTGTGATTAGTTTGTAGATACAGTAGGTATTACATATTATTGAAATTAGATGTAAGCTTAAATGGTGTGATTAGTTTGTAGATAAAGTAGGTATTAGATATAATTTAAATTAGATGTAAGCTTAAATGGTGTGATTGGCTTGTAGATAAAGTAGGTATTAGATATTATTGAAATTAGATGTAAGCTTAAATGTTGTGACTAGTAAGTAGAAGTATTAATTATTTCGAAAACTTTCTATGCGGATGGAAAGGGATGGCTAATAGGGGTGGTGGAGGCCATTGAGCTTCCGAACCAAAGTGAGAGGGAGCTCAACGTAGGTTAGGTGTAAATGTAGTAGGAAATAAGTAAGTAGGTATAATAAGAAAGTAAAAGTATTGTTGAATGATTAGTTTTAACTTAAAACATGTAGAATGGATTAAGTATAATTGAAATTAGATGTAAGTGGAAATGGTGTGATTAGTTAGTAGATAAAGAAGGTATTAGATATTATTAAAATTAGATGTTAACTTAAATGTTGTGATTGATTTGTAGATAAAGTAGGTATTAGATATTATTGAAATTAGATATAAGCTTAAATGGTGTGATTGGTTTGTAGATAAAGTAGGTATTAGATATTATTGAAATTATATGTAAGCTTAAATGGTGTGATTGGTTTGTAGATAAAGTAGGTATTAGATATTATTGAAATTAGATGTAAGCTTAAATGGTGTGATTGATTTGTAGATAAAGTAGGTATTAGATATTATTGAAATTAGATGTAAGCTTAAATGGTGTGATTGGTTTGTAGATAAACTAGGTATTAGATATTATTGAAATTATATGTAAGCTTAAATGGTGTGATTGGTTTGTAGATAAAGTAGGTATTAGATATTATTGAAATTAGATGTAAGCTTAAATGGTGTGATTGATTTGTAGATAAAGTAGGTATTAGATATTATTTAAATTGGATGTAAGCTTAAATGGTGTGATTGGTTTGTAAATAAAGTAGGTATTAGATATTATTGAAATTAGATGTAAGCTTAAATGGTGTGATTGGTTTGTAGATAAACTAGGTATTAGATATTATTGAAATTAGATATAAGCTTAAATGTTGTGACTAGTTAGTAGAAGTATTAATTATTTCGAAAACTTTCTATGAGGATGGAAAGGGATGGCTAATAGGGGTGGTGGAGGCCATTGAGCTTCCGAACCAAAGTGAGAGGGAGCTCAACGTAGGTTAGGTGTAAATGTAGTAGGAAATAAGTAAGTAGGTATAATAAGAAAGTAAAAGTATTGTTGAATGATTAGTTTTAACTTAAAACATGTAGAATATATTAAGTATAATTTAAATTAGATGTAAGTGGAAATGGTGTGATTAGTTAGTAGATAAAGAAGGTAATAGATATTATTGAACTTAGATGTAAGCTTAAATAGTGTGATTGGTTTGGAGATAAAGTAGGTATTAGATATTGTTGAAATTGGATGTAAGCTTAAATGGTGTGATTGGTTTGTAGATAAAGTAGGTATTAGATATTATTGAAATTAGATGTAAGCTTAAATGGTGTGATTAGTTTGTAGATACAGTAGGTATTACATATTATTGAAATTAGATGTAAGCTTAAATGGTGTGATTAGTTTGTAGATAAAGTAGGTATTAGATATAATTGAAATTAGATGTAAGCTTAAATGGTGTGATTGGCTTGTTGATAAAGTAGGTATTAGATATTATTGAAATTAGATGTAAGCTTAAATGTTGTGACTAGTAAGTAGAAGTATTAATTATTTCGAAAACTTTCTATGCGGATGGAAAGGGATGGCTAATAGGGGTGGTGGAGGCCATTGAGCTTCCGAACCAAAGTGAGAGGGAGCTCAACGTAGGTTAGGTGTAAATGTAGTAGGAAATAAGTAAGTAGGTATAATAAGAAAGTAAAAGTATTGTTGAATGATTAGTTTTAACTTAAAACATGTAGAATGGATTAAGTATAATTGAAATTAGATGTAAGTGGAAATGGTGTGATTAGTTAGTAGATAAAGAAGGTATTAGATATTATTAAAATTAGATGTAAACTTAAATGTTGTGATTGATTTGTAGATAAAGTAGGTATTAGATATTATTGAAATTAGATGTAAGCTTAAATGGTGTGATTGGTTTGTAGATAAAGTAGGTATTAGATATTATTGAAATTATATGTAAGCTTAAATGGTGTGATTGGTTTGTAGATAAAGTAGGTATTAGATATTATTGAAATTAGATGTAAGCTTAAATGGTGTGATTGATTTGTAGATAAAGTAGGTATTAGATATTATTGAAATTATATGTAAGCTTAAATGGTGTGATTGGTTTGTAGATAAAGTAGGTATTAGATATTATTGAAATTAGATGTAAGCTTAAATGGTGTGATTGATTTGTAGATAAAGTAGGTATTAGATATTATTTAAATTAGATGTAAGCTTAAATGGTGTGATTGGTTTGTAAATAAAGTAGGTATTAGATATTATTAAAATTAGATGTAAGCTTAAATGGTGTGATTGGCTTAAAGATAAAGTAGGTATTAGATATTATTGAAATTAGATGTAAGCTTAAATGTTGTGACTAGTAAATAGAAGTATTAATTATTTCGAAAACTTTCTATGCGGATGGAAAGGGATGGCTAATAGGGGTGGTGGAGGCCATTGAGCTTCCGAACCAAAGTGAGAGGGAGCTCAACGTAGGTTAGGTGTAAATGTAGTAGGAAATAAGTAAGTAGGTATAATAAGAAAGTAAAAGTATTATTGAATGATTAGTTTTAACTTAAAACATGTAGAATGAATTAAGTATAATTGAAATTAGATGTAAGTGGAAATGGTGTGATTAGTTAGTAGATAAAGAAGGTATTAGTAGATAAAGATATTATTGAAATTAGATGTAAGCTTAAATAGTGTGATTGGTTTGTAGATAAAGTATTTATTAGATAGTATTGAAATTGGATGTCAGCTTAAATGGTGTGATTGGTTTGTAGATAAAGTAGGTATTAGATATTATTGAAATTAGATGTAAGCTTAAATGGTGTGATTGTTTGTAGATAAAGTAGGTATTAGATATTATTGAAATTATATGTAAGCTTAAATGGTGTGATTGGTTTGTAGATAAAGTAGGTATTAGATATTATTGAAATTAGATGTAAGCTTAAATGGTGTGATTGGTTTGTAGATAAACTAGGTATTAGATATTATTGAAATTAGATGTAAGCTTAAATGTTGTGACTAGTTATTAGAAGTATTAATTATTTCGAAAACTTTCTATGCGGATGGAAAGGGATGGCTAATAGGGGTGGTGGAGGCCATTGAGCTTCCGAACCAAAGTGAGAGGGAGCTCAACGTAGGCTAGGTGTAAATGTAGTAGGAAATAAGTAAGTAGGTATAATAAAAAAGTAAAAGTATTATTGAATGATTAGTTTTAACTTAAAACATGTAGAATGAATTAAGTATAATTGAAATTAGATGTAAGTGGAAATGGTGTGATTAGTTAGTAGATAAAGAAGGTATTAGATATTATTGAACTTAGATGTAAGCTTAAATAGTGTGATTGGTTTGGAGATAAAGTAGGTATTAGATATTGTTGAAATTGGATGTAAGCTTAAATGGTGTGATTGGTTTGTAGATAAAGTAGGTATTAGATATTATTGAAATTAGATGTAAGCTTAAATGGTGTGATTAGTTTGTAGATACAGTAGGTATTACATATTATTGAAATTAGATGTAAGCTTAAATGGTGTGATTGTCTGTAGATAAAGTAGGTATTAGATATTATTGAAATTATATGTAAGCTTAAATGGTGTGATTAGTTTGTAGATAAAGTAGGTATTAGATATTATTGAAATTAGATGTAAGCTTAAATGTTGTGACTAGTAAGTAGAAGTATTAATTATTTCGAAAACTTTCTATGCGGATGGAAAGGGATGGCTAATAGGGGTGGTGGAGGCCATTGAGCTTCCGAACCAAAGTGAGAGGGAGCTCAACGTAGGTTAGGTGTAAATGTAGTAAGAAATAAGTAAGTAGGTATAATAAGAAAGTAAAAGTATTATTGAATGATTAGTTTTAACTTAAAACATGTAGAATGAATTAAGTATAATTGAAATTAGATGTAAGTGGAAATGGTGTGATTAGTTAGTAGATAAAGAAGGTATTAGTAGATAAAGATATTATTGAAATTAGATGTAAGCTTAAATAGTGTGATTGGTTTGTAGATAAAGTATTTATTAGATAGTATTGAAATTGGATGTCAGCTTAAATGGTGTGATTGGTTTGTAGATAAAGTAGGTATTAGATATTATTGAAATTAGATGTAAGCTTAAATGGTGTGATTGTTTGTAGATAAAGTAGGTATTAGATATTATTGAAATTATATGTAAGCTTAAATGGTGTGATTGGTTTGTAGATAAAGTAGGTATTAGATATTATTGAAATTAGATGTAAGCTTAAATGGAGTGATTGGTTTGTAGATAAACTAGGTATTAGATATTATTGAAATTAGATGTAAGCTTAAATGTTGTGACTAGTTATTAGAAGTATTAATTATTTCGAAAACTTTCTATGCGGATGGAAAGGGATGGCTAATAGGGGTGGTGGAGGCCATTGAGCTTCCGAACCAAAGTGAGAGGGAGCTCAACGTAGGTTAGGTGTAAATGTAGTAGGAAATAAGTAAGTAGGTATAATAAAAAAGTAAAAGTATTATTGAATGATTAGTTTTAACTTAAAACATGTAGAATGAATTAAGTATAATTGAAATTAGATGTAAGTGGAAATGGTGTGATTAGTTAGTAGATAAAGAAGGTATTAGATATTATTGAACTTAGATGTAAGCTTAAATAGTGTGATTGGTTTGGAGATAAAGTAGGTATTAGATATTGTTGAAATTGGATGTAAGCTTAAATGGTGTGATTGGTTTGTAGATAAAGTAGGTATTAGATATTATTGAAATTAGATGTAAGCTTAAATGGTGTGATTAGTTTGTAGATACAGTAGGTATTACATATGATTGAAATTAGATGTAAGCTTAAATGGTGTGATTGTCTGTAGATAAAGTAGGTATTAGATATTATTGAAATTATATGTAAGCTTAAATGGTGTGATTAGTTTGTAGATAAAGTAGGTATTAGATATTATTGAAATTAGATGTAAGCTTAAATGTTGTGACTAGTAAGTAGAAGTATTAATTATTTCGAAAACTTTCTATGCGGATGGAAAGGGATGGCTAATAGGGGTGGTGGAGGCCATTGAGCTTCCGAACCAAAGTGAGAGGGAGCTCAACGTAGGTTAGGTGTAAATGTAGTAAGAAATAAGTAAGTAGGTATAATAAGAAAGTAAAAGTATTATTGAATGATTAGTTTTAACTTAAAACATGTAGAATGAATTAAGTATAATTGAAATTAGATGTAAGTGGAAATGGTGTGATTAGTTAGTAGATAAAGAAGGTATTAGTAGATAAAGATATTATTGAAATTAGATGTAAGCTTAAATAGTGTGATTGGTTTGTAGATAAAGTATTTATTAGATAGTATTGAAATTGGATGTCAGCTTAAATGGTGTGATTGGTTTGTAGATAAAGTAGGTATTAGATATTATTGAAATTAGATGTAAGCTTAAATGGTGTGATTGTTTGTAGATAAAGTAGGTATTAGATATTATTGAAATTATATGTAAGCTTAAATGGTGTGATTGGTTTGTAGATAAAGTAGGTATTAGATATTATTGAAATTAGATGTAAGCTTAAATGGTGTGATTGGTTTGTACATAAACTAGGTATTAGATATTATTGAAATTAGATGTAAGCTTAAATGTTGTGACTAGTTATTAGAAGTATTAATTATTTCGAAAACTTTCTATGCGGATGGAAAGGGATGGCTAATAGGGGTGGTGGAGGCCATTGAGCTTCCGAACCAAAGTGAGAGGGAGCTCAACGTAGGTTAGGTGTAAATGTAGTAAGAAATAAGTAAGTAGGTATAATAAGAAAGTAAAAGTATTATTGAATGATTAGTTTTAACTTAAAACATGTAGAATGAATTAAGTATAATTGAAATTAGATGTAAGTGGAAATGGTGTGATTATTTAGTAGATAAAGAAGGTATTAGTAGATAAAGATATTATTGAAATTAGATGTAAGCTTAAATAGTGTGATTGGTTTGTAGATAAAGTATTTATTAGATAGTATTGAAATTGGATGTCAGCTTAAATGGTGTGATTGGTTTGTAGATAAAGTAGGTATTAGATATTATTGAAATTAGATGTAAGCTTAAATAGTGTGATTGTTTGTAGATAAAGTAGGTATTAGATATTATTGAAATTATATGTAAGCTTAAATGGTGTGATTGGTTTGTAGATAAAGTAGGTATTAGATATTATTGAAATTAGATGTAAGCTTAAATGGTGTGATTGGTTTGTAGATAAACTAGGTATTAGATATTATTGAAATTAGATGTAAGCTTAAATGTTGTGACTAGTTATTAGAAGTATTAATTATTTCGAAAACTTTCTATGCGGATGGAAAGGGATGGCTAATAGGGGTGGTGGAGGCCATTGAGCTTCCGAACCAAAGTGAGAGGGAGCTCAACGTAGGTTAGGTGTAAATGTAGTAGGAAATAAGTAAGTAGGTATAATAAAAAAGTAAAAGTATTATTGAATGATTAGTTTTAACTTAAAACATGTAGAATGAATTAAGTATAATTGAAATTAGATGTAAGTGGAAATGGTGTGATTAGTTAGTAGATAAAGAAGGTATTAGATATTATTGAACTTAGATGTAAGCTTAAATAGTGTGATTGGTTTGGAGATAAAGTAGGTATTAGATATTGTTGAAATTGGATGTAAGCTTAAATGGTGTGATTGGTTTGTAGATAAAGTAGGTATTAGATATTATTGAAATTAGATGTAAGCTTAAATGGTGTGATTAGTTTGTAGATACAGTAGGTATTACATATTATTGAAATTAGATGTAAGCTTAAATGGTGTGATTAGTTTGTAGATAAAGTAGGTATTAGATATAATTGAAATTAGATGTAAGCTTAAATGGTGTGATTGGCTTGTAGATAAAGTAGGTATTAGATATTATTGAAATTAGATGTAAGCTTAAATGTTGTGACTAGTAAGTAGAAGTATTAATTATTTCGAAAACTTTCTATGCGGATGGAAAGGGATGGCTAATAGGGGTGGTGGAGGCCATTGAGCTTCCGAACCAAAGTGAGAGGGAGCTCAACGTAGGTTAGGTGTAAATGTAGTAAGAAATAAGTAAGTAGGTATAATAAGAAAGTAAAAGTATTATTGAATGATTAGTTTTAACTTAAAACATGTAGAATGAATTAAGTATAATTGAAATTAGATGTAAGTGGAAATGGTGTGATTAGTTAGTAGATAAAGAAGGTATTAGATATTATTGAAATTTGATGTAAGCTTAAATAGTGTGATTGGTTTGTAGTTAAAGTATTTATTAGATATTATTGAAATTGGATGTCAGCTTAAATGGTGTGATTGGTTTGTAGATAAAGTAGGTATTAGATATTATTGAAATTAGATGTAAGCTTAAATGGTGTGATTGTTTGTAGATAAAGTAGGTATTAGATATTATTGAAATTATATGTAAGCTTAAATGGTGTGATTAGTTTGTAGATAAAGTAGGTATTAGATATTATTGAAATTAGATGTAAGCTTAAATGGTGTGATTGGTTTGTAGATAAACTAGGTATTAGATATTATTGAAATTAGATGTAAGCTTAAATGTTGTGAATAGTTAGTAGAAGTATTAATTATTTCGAAAACTTTCTATGCGGATGGAAAGGGATGGCTAATAGGGGTGGTGGAGGCCATTGAGCTTCCGAACCAAAGTGAGAGGGAGCTCAACGTAGGTTAGGTGTAAATGTAGTAGGAAATAAGTAAGTAGGTATAATAAGAAAGTAAAAATATTATTGAATGATTAGTTTTAACTTAAAACATGTAGAATGAATTAAGTATAATTGAAATTAGATGTAAGTGGAAATGGTGTGATTTGTTAGTAGATAAAGAAGGTATTAGATATTATTGAAATTAGATGTAAGCTTAAATAGTGTGATTGGTTTGTAGATAAAGTAGGTATTAGATTTTGTTGAAATTAGATGTAAGCTTAAATGGTGTGATTGGTTTGTAGATAAAGTAGGTATTAGATATTATTGAAATTAGATGTAAGCTTAAATGGTGTGATTAGTTTGTAGATACAGTAGGTATTAGATATTATTGAAATTAGATGTAAGCTTAAATGGTGTGATTAGTTTGTAGATAAAGTAGGTATTAGATATAATTGAAATTAGATGTAAGCTTAAATGGTGTGATTGTTTGTAGATAAAGTAGGTATTAGATATTATTGAAATTATATGTAAGCTTAAATGGTGTGATTAGTTTGTAGATAAAGTAGGTATTAGATATTATTGAAATTAGATGTAAGCTTAAATGTTGTGACTAGTAAGTAGAAGTATTAATTATTTTGAAAACTTTCTATGCGGATGGAAAGGGATGGCTAATAGGGGTGGTGGAGGCCATTGAGCTTCCGAACCAAAGTGAGAGGGAGCTCAACGTAGGTTAGGTGTAAATGTAGTAAGAAATAAGTAAGTAGGTATAATAAAAAAGTAAAAGTATTATTGAATGATTAGTTTTAACTTAAAACATGTAGAATGAATTAAGTATAATTGAAATTAGATGTAAGTGGAAATGGTGTGATTAGTTAGTAGATAAAGAAGGTATTAGATATTATTGAAATTTGATGTAAGCTTAAATAGTGTGATTGGTTTGTAGTTAAAGTATTTATTAGATATTATTGAAATTGGATGTCAGCTTAAATGGTGTGATTGGTTTGTAGATAAAGTAGGTATTAGATATTATTGAAATTAGATGTAAGCTTAAATGGTGTGATTGTTTGTAGATAAAGTAGGTATTAGATATTATTGAAATTATATGTAAGCTTAAATGGTGTGATTAGTTTGTAGATAAAGTAGGTATTAGATATTATTGAAATTAGATGTAAGCTTAAATGGTGTGATTGGTTTGTAGATAAACTAGGTATTAGATATTATTGAAATTAGATGTAAGCTTAAATGTTGTGAATAGTTAGTAGAAGTATTAATTATTTCGAAAACTTTCTATGCGGATGGAAAGGGATGGCTAATAGGGGTGGTGGAGGCCATTGAGCTTCCGAACCAAAGTGAGAGGGAGCTCAACGTAGGTTAGGTGTAAATGTAGTAGGAAATAAGTAAGTAGGTATAATAAGAAAGTAAAAATATTATTGAATGATTAGTTTTAACTTAAAACATGTAGAATGAATTAAGTATAATTGAAATTAGATGTAAGTGGAAATGGTGTGATTTGTTAGTAGATAAAGAAGGTATTAGATATTATTGAAATTAGATGTAAGCTTAAATAGTGTGATTGGTTTGTAGATAAAGTAGGTATTAGATATTGTTGAAATTAGATGTAAGCTTAAATGGTGTGATTGGTTTGTAGATAAAGTAGGTATTAGATATTATTGAAATTAGATGTAAGCTTAAATGGTGTGATTAGTTTGTAGATACAGTAGGTATTAGATATTATTGAAATTAGATGTAAGCTTAAATGGTGTGATTAGTTTGTAGATAAAGTAGGTATTAGATATAATTGAAATTAGATGTAAGCTTAAATGGTGTGATTGTTTGTAGATAAAGTAGGTATTAGATATTATTGAAATTATATGTAAGCTTAAATGGTGTGATTAGTTTGTAGATAAAGTAGGTATTAGATATTATTGAAATTAGATGTAAGCTTAAATGTTGTGACTAGTAAGTAGAAGTATTAATTATTTTGAAAACTTTCTATGCGGATGGAAAGGGATGGCTAATAGGGGTGGTGGAGGCCATTGAGCTTCCGAACCAAAGTGAGAGGGAGCTCAACGTAGGTTAGGTGTAAATGTAGTAAGAAATAAGTAAGTAGGTATAATAAAAAAGTAAAAGTATTATTGAATGATTAGTTTTAACTTAAAACATGTAGAATGAATTAAGTATAATTGAAATTAGATGTAAGTGGAAATGGTGTGATTAGTTAGTAGATAAAGAAGGTATTAGATATTATTGAAATTAGATGTAAGCTTAAATAGTGTGATTGGTTTGTAGATAAAGTATTTATTAGATAGTATTGAAATTGGATGTCAGCTTAAATGGTGTGATTGGTTTGTAGATAAAGTAGGTATTAGATATTATTGAAATTAGATGTAAGCTTAAATGGTGTGATTGTTTGTAGATAAAGTAGGTATTAGATATTATTGAAATTATATGTAAGCTTAAATGGTGTGATTGGTTTGTAGATAAAGTAGGTATTAGATATTATTGAAATTAGATGTAAGCTTAAATGGTGTGATTGGTTTGTACATAAACTAGGTATTAGATATTATTGAAATTAGATGTAAGCTTAAATGTTGTGACTAGTTATTAGAAGTATTAATTATTTCGAAAACTTTCTATGCGGATGGAAAGGGATGGCTAATAGGGGTGGTGGAGGCCATTGAGCTTCCGAACCAAAGTGAGAGGGAGCTCAACGTAGGTTAGGTGTAAATGTAGTAAGAAATAAGTAAGTAGGTATAATAAGAAAGTAAAAGTATTATTGAATGATTAGTTTTAACTTAAAACATGTAGAATGAATTAAGTATAATTGAAATTAGATGTAAGTGGAAATGGTGTGATTATTTAGTAGATAAAGAAGGTATTAGTAGATAAAGATATTATTGAAATTAGATGTAAGCTTAAATAGTGTGATTGGTTTGTAGATAAAGTATTTATTAGATAGTATTGAAATTGGATGTCAGCTTAAATGGTGTGATTGGTTTGTAGATAAAGTAGGTATTAGATATTATTGAAATTAGATGTAAGCTTAAATGGTGTGATTGGTTTGTAGATAAACTAGGTATTAGATATTATTGAAATTAGATGTAAGCTTAAATGTTGTGACTAGTTATTAGAAGTATTAATTATTTCGAAAACTTTCTATGCGGATGGAAAGGGATGGCTAATAGGGGTGGTGGAGGCCATTGAGCTTCCGAACCAAAGTGAGAGGGAGCTCAACGTAGGTTAGGTGTAAATGTAGTAGGAAATAAGTAAGTAGGTATAATAAAAAAGTAAAAGTATTATTGAATGATTAGTTTTAACTTAAAACATGTAGAATGAATTAAGTATAATTGAAATTAGATGTAAGTGGAAATGGTGTGATTAGTTAGTAGATAAAGAAGGTATTAGATATTATTGAACTTAGATGTAAGCTTAAATAGTGTGATTGGTTTGGAGATAAAGTAGGTATTAGATATTGTTGAAATTGGATGTAAGCTTAAATGGTGTGATTGGTTTGTAGATAAAGTAGGTATTAGATATTATTGAAATTAGATGTAAGCTTAAATGGTGTGATTAGTTTGTAGATACAGTAGGTATTACATATTATTGAAATTAGATGTAAGCTTAAATGGTGTGATTAGTTTGTAGATAAAGTAGGTATTAGATATAATTGAAATTAGATGTAAGCTTAAATGGTGTGATTGGCTTGTAGATAAAGTAGGTATTAGATATTATTGAAATTAGATGTAAGCTTAAATGTTGTGACTAGTAAGTAGAAGTATTAATTATTTCGAAAACTTTCTATGCGGATGGAAAGGGATGGCTAATAGGGGTGGTGGAGGCCATTGAGCTTCCGAACCAAAGTGAGAGGGAGCTCAACGTAGGTTAGGTGTAAATGTAGTAAGAAATAAGTAAGTAGGTATAATAAGAAAGTAAAAGTATTATTGAATGATTAGTTTTAACTTAAAACATGTAGAATGAATTAAGTATAATTGAAATTAGATGTAAGTGGAAATGGTGTGATTAGTTAGTAGATAAAGAAGGTATTAGATATTATTGAAATTTGATGTAAGCTTAAATAGTGTGATTGGTTTGTAGATAAAGTATTTATTAGATATTATTGAAATTGGATGTCAGCTTAAATGGTGTGATTGGTTTGTAGATAAAGTAGGTATTAGATATTATTGAAATTAGATGTAAGCTTAAATGGTGTGATTGTTTGTAGATAAAGTAGGTATTAGATATTATTGAAATTATATGTAAGCTTAAATGGTGTGATTAGTTTGTAGATAAAGTAGGTATTAGATATTATTGAAATTAGATGTAAGCTTAAATGGTGTGATTGGTTTGTAGATAAACTAGGTATTAGATATTATTGAAATTAGATGTAAGCTTAAATGTTGTGAATAGTTAGTAGAAGTATTAATTATTTCGAAAACTTTCTATGCGGATGGAAAGGGATGGCTAATAGGGGTGGTGGAGGCCATTGAGCTTCCGAACCAAAGTGAGAGGGAGCTCAACGTAGGTTAGGTGTAAATGTAGTAGGAAATAAGTAAGTAGGTATAATAAGAAAGTAAAAATATTATTGAATGATTAGTTTTAACTTAAAACATGTAGAATGAATTAAGTATAATTGAAATTAGATGTAAGTGGAAATGGTGTGATTTGTTAGTAGATAAAGAAGGTATTAGATATTATTGAAATTAGATGTAAGCTTAAATAGTGTGATTGGTTTGTAGATAAAGTAGGTATTAGATATTGTTGAAATTAGATGTAAGCTTAAATGGTGTGATTGGTTTGTAGATAAAGTAGGTATTAGATATTATTGAAATTAGATGTAAGCTTAAATGGTGTGATTAGTTTGTAGATACAGTAGGTATTAGATATTATTGAAATTAGATGTAAGCTTAAATGGTGTGATTAGTTTGTAGATAAAGTAGGTATTAGATATAATTGAAATTAGATGTAAGCTTAAATGGTGTGATTGTTTGTAGATAAAGTAGGTATTAGATATTATTGAAATTATATGTAAGCTTAAATGGTGTGATTAGTTTGTAGATAAAGTAGGTATTAGATATTATTGAAATTAGATGTAAGCTTAAATGTTGTGACTAGTTATTAGAAGTATTAATTATTTCGAAAACTTTCTATGCGTATGGAAAGGGATGGCTAATAGGGGTGGTGGAGGCCATTGAGCTTCCGAACCAAAGTGAGAGGGAGCTCAACGTAGGTTAGGTGTAAATGTAGTAGGAAATAAGTAAGTAGGTATAATAAAAAAGTAAAAGTATTATTGAATGATTAGTTTTAACTTAAAACATGTAGAATGAATTAAGTATAATTGAAATTAGATGTAAGTGGAAATGGTGTGATTAGTTAGTAGATAAAGAAGGTATTAGATATTATTGAACTTAGATGTAAGCTTAAATAGTGTGATTGGTTTGGAGATAAAGTAGGTATTAGATATTGTTGAAATTTGATGTAAGCTTAAATGGTGTGATTGGTTTGTAGATAAAGTAGGTATTAGATATTATTGAAATTAGATGTAAGCTTAAATGGTGTGATTAGTTTGTAGATACAGTAGGTATTACATATTATTGAAATTAGATGTAAGCTTAAATGGTGTGATTAGTTTGTAGATAAAGTAGGTATTAGATATAATTGAAATTAGATGTAAGCTTAAATGGTGTGATTGGCTTGTAGATAAAGTAGGTATTAGATATTATTGAAATTAGATGTAAGCTTAAATGTTGTGACTAGTAAGTAGAAGTATTAATTATTTCGAAAACTTTCTATGCGGATGGAAAGGGATGGCTAATAGGGGTGGTGGAGGCCATTGAGCTTCCGAACCAAAGTGAGAGGGAGCTCAACGTAGGTTAGGTGTAAATGTAGTAAGAAATAAGTAAGTAGGTATAATAAGAAAGTAAAAGTATTATTGAATGATTAGTTTTAACTTAAAACATGTAGAATGAATTAAGTATAATTGAAATTAGATGTAAGTGGAAATGGTGTGATTAGTTAGTAGATAAAGAAGGTATTAGATATTATTGAAATTTGATGTAAGCTTAAATAGTGTGATTGGTTTGTAGATAAAGTATTTATTAGATATTATTGAAATTGGATGTCAGCTTAAATGGTGTGATTGGTTTGTAGATAAAGTAGGTATTAGATATTATTGAAATTAGATGTAAGCTTAAATGGTGTGATTGTTTGTAGATAAAGTAGGTATTAGATATTATTGAAATTATATGTAAGCTTAAATGGTGTGATTAGTTTGTAGATAAAGTAGGTATTAGATATTATTGAAATTAGATGTAAGCTTAAATGGTGTGATTGGTTTGTAGATAAACTAGGTATTAGATATTATTGAAATTAGATGTAAGCTTAAATGTTGTGACTAGTTAGTAGAAGTATTAATTATTTCGAAAACTTTCTATGCGGATGGAAAGGGATGGCTAATAGGGGTGGTGGAGGCCATTGAGCTTCCGAACCAAAGTGAGAGGGAGCTCAACGTAGGTTAGGTGTAAATGTAGTAGGAAATAAGTAAGTAGGTATAATAAGAAAGTAAAAATATTATTGAATGATTAGTTTTAACTTAAAACATGTAGAATGAATTAAGTATAATTGAAATTAGATGTAAGTGGAAATGGTGTGATTTGTTAGTAGATAAAGAAGGTATTAGATATTATTGAAATTAGATGTAAGCTTAAATAGTGTGATTGGTTTGTAGATAAAGTAGGTATTAGATATTGTTGAAATTAGATGTAAGCTTAAATGGTGTGATTGGTTTGTAGATAAAGTAGGTATTAGATATTATTGAAATTAGATGTAAGCTTAAATGGTGTGATTAGTTTGTAGATACAGTAGGTATTAGATATTATTGAAATTAGATGTAAGCTTAAATGGTGTGATTAGTTTGTAGATAAAGTAGGTATTAGATATAATTGAAATTAGATGTAAGCTTAAATGGTGTGATTGTTTGTAGATAAAGTAGGTATTAGATATTATTGAAATTATATGTAAGCTTAAATGGTGTGATTAGTTTGTAGATAAAGTAGGTTTTAGATATTATTGAAATTAGATGTAAGCTTAAATGTTGTGACTAGTAAGTAGAAGTATTAATTATTTCGAAAACTTTCTATGCGGATGGAAAGGGATGGCTAATAGGGGTGGTGGAGGCCATTGAGCTTCCGAACCAAAGTGAGAGGGAGCTCAACGTAGGTTAGGTGTAAATGTAGTAAGAAATAAGTAAGTAGGTATAATAAGAAAGTAAAAGTATTATTGAATGATTAGTTTTAACTTAAAACATGTAGAATGAATTAAGTATAATTGAAATTAGATGTAAGTGGAAATGGTGTGATTAGTTAGTAGATAAAGAAGGTATTAGTAGATAAAGATATTATTGAAATTAGATGTAAGCTTAAATAGTGTGATTGTTTTGTAGATAAAGTATTTATTAGATAGTATTGAAATTGGATGTCAGCTTAAATGGTGTGATTGGTTTGTAGATAAAGTAGGTATTAGATATTATTGAAATTAGATGTAAGCTTAAATGGTGTGATTGTTTGTAGATAAAGTAGGTATTAGATATTATTGAAATTATATGTAAGCTTAAATGGTGTGATTGGTTTGTAGATAAAGTAGGTATTAGATATTATTGAAATTAGATGTAAGCTTAAATGGTGTGATTGGTTTGTAGATAAACTAGGTATTAGATATTATTGAAATTAGATGTAAGCTTAAATGTTGTGACTAGTTATTAGAAGTATTAATTATTTCGAAAACTTTCTATGCGGATGGAAAGGGATGGCTAATAGGGGTGGTGGAGGCCATTGAGCTTCCGAACCAAAGTGAGAGGGAGCTCAACGTAGGTTAGGTGTAAATGTAGTAGGAAATAAGTAAGTAGGTATAATAAAAAAGTAAAAGTATTATTGAATGATTAGTTTTAACTTAAAACATGTAGAATGAATTAAGTATAATTGAAATTAGATGTAAGTGGAAATGGTGTGATTAGTTAGTAGATAAAGAAGGTATTAAATATTATTGAACTTAGATGTAAGCTTAAATAGTGTGATTGGTTTGGAGATAAAGTAGGTATTAGATATTGTTGAAATTGGATGTAAGCTTAAATGGTGTGATTGGTTTGTAGATAAAGTAGGTATTAGATATTATTGAAATTAGATGTAAGCTGAAATGGTGTGATTAGTTTGTAGATACAGTAGGTATTACATATTATTGAAATTAGATGTAAGCTTAAATGGTGTGATTAGTTTGTAGATAAAGTAGGTATTAGATATAATTGAAATTAGATGTAAGCTTAAATGGTGTGATTGTTTGTAGATAAAGTAGGTATTAGATATTATTGAAATTAGATGTAAGCTTAAATGTTGTGACTAGTAAGTAGAAGTATTAATTTTTTCGAAAACTTTCTATGCGGATGGAAAGGGATGGCTAATAGGGGTGGTGGAGGCCATTGAGCTTCCGAACCAAAGTGAGAGGGAGCTCAACGTAGGTTAGGTGTAAATGTAGTAAGAAATAAGTAAGTAGGTATAATAAGAAAGTAAAAGTATTATTGAATGATTAGTTTTAACTTAAAACATGTAGAATGAATTAAGTATAATTGAAATTAGATGTAAGTGGAAATGGTGTGATTAGTTAGTAGATAAAGAAGGTATTAGATATTATTGAAATTTGATGTAAGCTTAAATAGTGTGATTGGTTTGTAGATAAAGTATTTATTAGATATAATTAAATTGGATGTCAGCTTAAATGGTGTGATTGGTTTGTAGATAAAGTAGGTATTAGATATTATTGAAATTAGATGTAAGCTTAAATGGTGTGATTGTTTGTAGATAAAGTAGGTATTAGATATTATTGAAATTATATGTAAGCTTAAATGGTGTGATTAGTTTGTAGATAAAGTAGGTATTAGATATTATTGAAATTAGATGTAAGCTTAAATGGTGTGATTGGTTTGTAGATAAACTAGGTATTAGATATTATTGAAATTAGATGTAAGCTTAAATGTTGTGACTAGTTAGTAGAAGTATTAATTATTTCGAAAACTTTCTATGCGGATGGAAAGGGATGGCTAATAGGGGTGGTGGAGGCCATTGAGCTTCCGAACCAAAGTGAGAGGGAGCTCAACGTAGGTTAGGTGTAAATGTAGTAGGAAATAAGTAAGTAGGTATAATAAGAAAGTAAAAATATTATTGAATGATTAGTTTTAACTTAAAACATGTAGAATGAATTAAGTATAATTGAAATTAGATGTAAGTGGAAATGGTGTGATTAGTTAGTAGATAAAGAAGGTATTAGATATTATTGAAATTTGATGTAAGCTTAAATAGTGTGATTGGTTTGTAGATAAAGTATTTATTAGATATTATTGAAATTGGATGTCAGCTTAAATGGTGTGATTGGTTTGTAGATAAAGTAGGTATTAGATATTATTGAAATTAGATGTAAGCTTAAATGGTGTGATTGTTTGTAGATAAAGTAGGTATTAGATATTATTGAAATTATATGTAAGCTTAAATGGTGTGATTAGTTTGTAGATAAAGTAGGTATTAGATATTATTGAAATTAGATGTAAGCTTAAATGGTGTGATTGGTTTGTAGATAAACTAGGTATTAGATATTATTGAAATTAGATGTAAGCTTAAATGTTGTGACTAGTTAGTAGAAGTATTAATTATTTCGAAAACTTTCTATGCGGATGGAAAGGGATGGCTAATAGGGGTGGTGGAGGCCATTGAGCTTCCGAACCAAAGTGAGAGGGAGCTCAACGTAGGTTAGGTGTAAATGTAGTAGGAAATAAGTAAGTAGGTATAATAAGAAAGTAAAAATATTATTGAATGATTAGTTTTAACTTAAAACATGTAGAATGAATTAAGTATAATTGAAATTAGATGTAAGTGGAAATGGTGTGATTTGTTAGTAGATAAAGAAGGTATTAGATATTATTGAAATTAGATGTAAGCTTAAATAGTGTGATTGGTTTGTAGATAAAGTAGGTATTAGATATTGTTGAAATTAGATGTAAGCTTAAATGGTGTGATTGGTTTGTAGATAAAGTAGGTATTAGATATTATTGAAATTAGATGTAAGCTTAAATGGTGTGATTAGTTTGTAGATACAGTAGGTATTAGATATTATTGAAATTAGATGTAAGCTTAAATGGTGTGATTAGTTTGTAGATAAAGTAGGTATTAGATATAATTGAAATTAGATGTAAGCTTAAATGGTGTGATTGTTTGTAGATAAAGTAGGTATTAGATATTATTGAAATTATATGTAAGCTTAAATGGTGTGATTAGTTTGTAGATAAAGTAGGTTTTAGATATTATTGAAATTAGATGTAAGCTTAAATGTTGTGACTAGTAAGTAGAAGTATTAATTATTTCGAAAACTTTCTATGCGGATGGAAAGGGATGGCTAATAGGGGTGGTGGAGGCCATTGAGCTTCCGAACCAAAGTGAGAGGGAGCTCAACGTAGGTTAGGTGTAAATGTAGTAAGAAATAAGTAAGTAGGTATAATAAGAAAGTAAAAGTATTATTGAATGATTAGTTTTAACTTAAAACATGTAGAATGAATTAAGTATAATTGAAATTAGATGTAAGTGGAAATGGTGTGATTAGTTAGTAGATAAAGAAGGTATTAGTAGATAAAGATATTATTGAAATTAGATGTAAGCTTAAATAGTGTGATTGTTTTGTAGATAAAGTATTTATTAGATAGTATTGAAATTGGATGTCAGCTTAAATGGTGTGATTGGTTTGTAGATAAAGTAGGTATTAGATATTATTGAAATTAGATGTAAGCTTAAATGGTGTGATTGTTTGTAGATAAAGTAGGTATTAGATATTATTGAAATTATATGTAAGCTTAAATGGTGTGATTGGTTTGTAGATAAAGTAGGTATTAGATATTATTGAAATTAGATGTAAGCTTAAATGGTGTGATTGGTTTGTAGATAAACTAGGTATTAGATATTATTGAAATTAGATGTAAGCTTAAATGTTGTGACTAGTTATTAGAAGTATTAATTATTTCGAAAACTTTCTATGCGGATGGAAAGGGATGGCTAATAGGGGTGGTGGAGGCCATTGAGCTTCCGAACCAAAGTGAGAGGGAGCTCAACGTAGGTTAGGTGTAAATGTAGTAAGAAATAAGTAAGTAGGTATAATAAGAAAGTAAAAGTATTATTGAATGATTAGTTTTAACTTAAAACATGTAGAATGAATTAAGTATAATTGAAATTAGATGTAAGTGGAAATGGTGTGATTAGTTAGTAGATAAAGAAGGTATTAGTAGATAAAGATATTATTGAAATTAGATGTAAGCTTAAATAGTGTGATTGTTTTGTAGATAAAGTATTTATTAGATAGTATTGAAATTGGATGTCAGCTTAAATGGTGTGATTGGTTTGTAGATAAAGTAGGTATTAGATATTATTGAAATTAGATGTAAGCTTAAATGGTGTGATTGTTTGTAGATAAAGTAGGTATTAGATATTATTGAAATTATATGTAAGCTTAAATGGTGTGATTGGTTTGTAGATAAAGTAGGTATTAGATATTATTGAAATTAGATGTAAGCTTAAATGGTGTGATTGGTTTGTAGATAAACTAGGTATTAGATATTATTGAAATTAGATGTAAGCTTAAATGTTGTGACTAGTTATTAGAAGTATTAATTATTTCGAAAACTTTCTATGCGGATGGAAAGGGATGGCTAATAGGGGTGGTGGAGGCCATTGAGCTTCCGAACCAAAGTGAGAGGGAGCTCAACGTAGGTTAGGTGTAAATGTAGTAGGAAATAAGTAAGTAGGTATAATAAAAAAGTAAAAGTATTATTGAATGATTAGTTTTAACTTAAAACATGTAGAATGAATTAAGTATAATTGAAATTAGATGTAAGTGGAAATGGTGTGATTAGTTAGTAGATAAAGAAGGTATTAAATATTATTGAACTTAGATGTAAGCTTAAATAGTGTGATTGGTTTGGAGATAAAGTAGGTATTAGATATTGTTGAAATTGGATGTAAGCTTAAATGGTGTGATTGGTTTGTAGATAAAGTAGGTATTAGATATTATTGAAATTAGATGTAAGCTGAAATGGTGTGATTAGTTTGTAGATACAGTAGGTATTACATATTATTGAAATTAGATGTAAGCTTAAATGGTGTGATTAGTTTGTAGATAAAGTAGGTATTAGATATAATTGAAATTAGATGTAAGCTTAAATGGTGTGATTGTTTGTAGATAAAGTAGGTATTAGATATTATTGAAATTAGATGTAAGCTTAAATGTTGTGACTAGTAAGTAGAAGTATTAATTTTTTCGAAAACTTTCTATGCGGATGGAAAGGGATGGCTAATAGGGGTGGTGGAGGCCATTGAGCTTCCGAACCAAAGTGAGAGGGAGCTCAACGTAGGTTAGGTGTAAATGTAGTAAGAAATAAGTAAGTAGGTATAATAAGAAAGTAAAAGTATTATTGAATGATTAGTTTTAACTTAAAACATGTAGAATGAATTAAGTATAATTGAAATTAGATGTAAGTGGAAATGGTGTGATTAGTTAGTAGATAAAGAAGGTATTAGATATTATTGAAATTTGATGTAAGCTTAAATAGTGTGATTGGTTTGTAGATAAAGTATTTATTAGATATAATTAAATTGGATGTCAGCTTAAATGGTGTGATTGGTTTGTAGATAAAGTAGGTATTAGATATTATTGAAATTAGATGTAAGCTTAAATGGTGTGATTGTTTGTAGATAAAGTAGGTATTAGATATTATTGAAATTATATGTAAGCTTAAATGGTGTGATTAGTTTGTAGATAAAGTAGGTATTAGATATTATTGAAATTAGATGTAAGCTTAAATGGTGTGATTGGTTTGTAGATAAACTAGGTATTAGATATTATTGAAATTAGATGTAAGCTTAAATGTTGTGACTAGTTAGTAGAAGTATTAATTATTTCGAAAACTTTCTATGCGGATGGAAAGGGATGGCTAATAGGGGTGGTGGAGGCCATTGAGCTTCCGAACCAAAGTGAGAGGGAGCTCAACGTAGGTTAGGTGTAAATGTAGTAGGAAATAAGTAAGTAGGTATAATAAGAAAGTAAAAATATTATTGAATGATTAGTTTTAACTTAAAACATGTAGAATGAATTAAGTATAATTGAAATTAGATGTAAGTGGAAATGGTGTGATTTGTTAGTAGATAAAGAAGGTATTAGATATTATTGAAATTAGATGTAAGCTTAAATAGTGTGATTGGTTTGTAGATAAAGTAGGTATTAGATATTGTTGAAATTAGATGTAAGCTTAAATGGTGTGATTGGTTTGTAGATAAAGTAGGTATTAGATATTATTGAAATTAGATGTAAGCTTAAATGGTGTGATTAGTTTGTAGATACAGTAGGTATTAGATATTATTGAAATTAGATGTAAGCTTAAATGGTGTGATTAGTTTGTAGATAAAGTAGGTATTAGATATAATTGAAATTAGATGTAAGCTTAAATGGTGTGATTGTTTGTAGATAAAGTAGGTATTAGATATTATTGAAATTATATGTAAGCTTAAATGGTGTGATTAGTTTGTAGATAAAGTAGGTATTAGATATTATTGAAATTAGATGTAAGCTTAAATGTTGTGACTAGTAAGTAGAAGTATTAATTATTTCGAAAACTTTCTATGCGGATGGAAAGGGATGGCTAATAGGGGTGGTGGAGGCCATTGAGCTTCCGAACCAAAGTGAGAGGGAGCTCAACGTAGGTTAGGTGTAAATGTAGTAAGAAATAAGTAAGTAGGTATAATAAGAAAGTAAAAGTATTATTGAATGATTAGTTTTAACTTAAAACATGTAGAATGAATTAAGAATAATTGAAATTAGATGTAAGTGGAAATGGTGTGATTAGTTAGTAGATAAAGAAGGTATTAGATATTATTGAAATTAGATGTAAGCTTAAATAGTGTGATTGGTTTGTAGATAAAGTATTTATTAGATAGTATTGAAATTGGATGTCAGCTTAAATGGTGTGATTGGTTTGTAGATAAAGTAGGTATTAGATATTATTGAAATTAGATGTAAGCTTAAATGGTGTGATTGTTTGTAGATAAAGTAGGTATTAGATATTATTGAAATTATATGTAAGCTTAAATGGTGTGATTAGTTTGTAGATAAAGTAGGTATTAGATATAATTGAAATTAGATGTAAGCTTAAATGGTGTGATTGGCTTGTAGATAAAGTAGGTATTAGATATTATTGAAATTAGATGTAAGCTTAAATGTTGTGACTAGTAAGTAGAAGTATTAATTATTTCGAAAACTTTCTATGCGGATGGAAAGGGATGGCTAATAGTGGTGGTGGAGGCCATTGAGCTTCCGAACCAAAGTGAGAGGGAGCTCAACGTAGGTTAGGTGTAAATGTAGTAGGAAATAAGTAAGTAGGTATAATAAGAAAGTAAAAGTATTGTTGAATGATTAGTTTTAACTTAAAACATGTAGAATGGATTAAGTATAATTGAAATTAGATGTAAGTGGAAATGGTGTGATTAGTTAGTAGATAAAGAAGGTATTAGATATTATTGAAATTAGATGTAAGCTTAAATAGTGTGATTGGTTTGTAGATAAAGTAGGTATTAGATATTGTTGAAATTAGATGTAAGCTTAAATGGTGTGATTGGTTTGTAGATAAAGTAGGTATTAGATATTATTGAAATTAGATGTAAGCTTAAATGGTGTGATTAGTTTGTAGATACAGTAGGTATTAGATATTATTGAAATTAGATGTAAGCTTAAATGGTGTGATTAGTTTGTAGATAAAGTAGGTATTAGATATAATTGAAATTAGATGTAAGCTTAAATGGTGTGATTGTTTGTAGATAAAGTAGGTATTAGATATTATTGAAATTATATGTAAGCTCAAATGGTGTGATTAGTTTGTAGATAAAGTAGGTATTAGATATTATTGAAATTAGATGTAAGCTTAAATGTTGTGACTAGTAAGTAGAAGTATTAATTATTTCGAAAACTTTCTATGCGGATGGAAAGGGATGGCTAATAGGGGTGGTGGAGGCCATTGAGCTTCCGAACCAAAGTGAGAGGGAGCTCAACGTAGGTTAGGTGTAAATGTAGTAAGAAATAAGTAAGTAGGTATAATAAGAAAGTAAAAGTATTATTGAATGATTAGTTTTAACTTAAAACATGTAGAATGAATTAAGTATAATTGAAATTAGATGTAAGTGGAAATGGTGTGATTAGTTAGTAGATAAAGAAGGTATTAGTAGATAAAGATATTATTGAAATTAGATGTAAGCTTAAATAGTGTGATTGTTTTGTAGATAAAGTATTTATTAGATAGTATTGAAATTGGATGTCAGCTTAAATGGTGTGATTGGTTTGTAGATAAAGTAGGTATTAGATATTATTGAAATTAGATGTAAGCTTAAATGGTGTGATTGTTTGTAGATAAAGTAGGTATTAGATATTATTGAAATTATATGTAAGCTTAAATGGTGTGATTGGTTTGTAGATAAAGTAGGTATTAGATATTATTGAAATTAGATGTAAGCTTAAATGGTGTGATTGGTTTGTAGATAAACTAGGTATTAGATATTATTGAAATTAGATGTAAGCTTAAATGTTGTGACTAGTTATTAGAAGTATTAATTATTTCGAAAACTTTCTATGCGGATGGAAAGGGATGGCTAATAGGGGTGGTGGAGGCCATTGAGCTTCCGAACCAAAGTGAGAGGGAGCTCAACGTAGGTTAAGTGTAAATGTAGTAGGAAATAAGTAAGTAGGTATAATAAAAAAGTAAAAGTATTATTGAATGATTAGTTTTAACTTAAAACATGTAGAATGAATTAAGTATAATTGAAATTAGATGTAAGTGGAAATGGTGTGATTAGTTAGTAGATAAAGAAGGTATTAAATATTATTGAACTTAGATGTAAGCTTAAATAGTGTGATTGGTTTGGAGATAAAGTAGGTATTAGATATTGTTGAAATTGGATGTAAGCTTAAATGGTGTGATTGGTTTGTAGATAAAGTAGGTATTAGATATTATTGAAATTAGATGTAAGCTGAAATGGTGTGATTAGTTTGTAGATACAGTAGGTATTACATATTATTGAAATTAGATGTAAGCTTAAATGGTGTGATTAGTTTGTAGATAAAGTAGGTATTAGATATAATTGAAATTAGATGTAAGCTTAAATGGTGTGATTGTTTGTAGATAAAGTAGGTATTAGATATTACTGAAATTAGATGTAAGCTTAAATGTTGTGACTAGTAAGTAGAAGTATTAATTTTTTCGAAAACTTTCTATGCGGATGGAAAGGGATGGCTAATAGGGGTGGTGGAGGCCATTGAGCTTCCGAACCAAAGTGAGAGGGAGCTCAACGTAGGTTAGGTGTAAATGTAGTAAGAAATAAGTAAGTAGGTATAATAAGAAAGTAAAAGTATTATTGAATGATTAGTTTTAACTTAAAACATGTAGAATGAATTAAGTATAATTGAAATTAGATGTAAGTGGAAATGGTGTGATTAGTTAGTAGATAAAGAAGGTATTAGATATTATTGAAATTTGATGTAAGCTTAAATGGTGTGATTGGTTTGTAGATAAAGTAGGTATTAGATATTATTGAAATTAGATGTAAGCTTAAATGGTGTGATTGTTTGTAGATAAAGTAGGTATTAGATATTATTGAAATTATATGTAAGCTTAAATGGTGTGATTAGTTTGTAGATAAAGTAGGTATTAGATATTATTGAAATTAGATGTAAGCTTAAATGGTGTGATTGGTTTGTAGATAAACTAGGTATTAGATATTATTGAAATTAGATGTAAGCTTAAATGTTGTGACTAGTTAGTAGAAGTATTAATTATTTCGAAAACTTTCTATGCGGATGGAAAGGGATGGCTAATAGGGGTGGTGGAGGCCATTGAGCTTCCGAACCAAAGTGAGAGGGAGCTCAACGTAGGTTAGGTGTAAATGTAGTAGGAAATAAGTAAGTAGGTATAATAAGAAAGTAAAAATATTATTGAATGATTAGTTTTAACTTAAAACATGTAGAATGAATTAAGTATAATTGAAATTAGATGTAAGTGGAAATGGTGTGATTTGTTAGTAGATAAAGAAGGTATTAGATATTATTGAAAGTAGATGTGAGCTTAAATAGTGTGATTGGTTTGTAGATAAAGTAGGTATTAGATATTGTTGAAATTAGATGTAAGCTTAAATGGTGTGATTGGTTTGTAGATAAAGTAGGTATTAGATATTATTGAAATTAGATGTAAGCTTAAATGGTGTGATTAGTTTGTAGATACAGTAGGTATTAGATATTATTGAAATTAGATGTAAGCTTAAATGGTGTGATTAGTTTGTAGATAAAGTAGGTATTAGATATAATTGAAATTAGATGGAAGCTTAAATGGTGTGATTGTTTGTAGATAAAGTAGGTATTAGATATTATTGAAATTATATGTAAGCTTAAATGGTGTGATTAGTTTGTAGATAAAGTAGGTATTAGATATTATTGAAATTAGATGTAAGCTTAAATGTTGTGACTAGTAAGTAGAAGTATTAATTATTTCGAAAACTTTCTATGCGGATGGAAAGGGATGGCTAATAGGGGTGGTGGAGGCCATTGAGCTTCCGAACCAAAGTGAGAGGGAGCTCAACGTAGGTTAGGTGTAAATGTAGTAAGAAATAAGTAAGTAGGTATAATAAGAAAGTAAAAGTATTATTGAATGATTAGTTTTAACTTAAAACATGTAGAATGAATTAAGTATAATTGAAATTAGATGTAAGTGGAAATGGTGTGATTAGTTAGTAGATAAAGAAGGTATTAGATATTATTGAAATTAGATGTAAGCTTAAATAGTGTGATTGGTTTGTAGATAAAGTATTTATTAGATAGTATTGAAATTGGATGTCAGCTTAAATGGTGTGATTGGTTTGTAGATAAAGTAGGTATTAGATATTATTGAAATTAGATGTAAGCTTAAATGGTGTGATTGTTTGTAGATAAAGTAGGTATTAGATATTATTGAAATTATATGTAAGCTTAAATGGTGTGATTGGTTTGTAGATAAAGTAGGTATTAGATATTATTGAAATTAGATGTAAGCTTAAATGGTGTAATTGGTTTGTAGATAAACTAGGTATTAGATATTATTGAAATTAGATGTAAGCTTAAATGTTGTGACTAGTTATTAGAAGTATTAATTATTTCGAAAACTTTCTATGCGGATGGAAAGGGATGGCTAATAGGGGTGGTGGAGGCCATTGAGCTTCCGAACCAAAGTGAGAGGGAGCTCAACGTAGGTTAGGTGTAAATGTAGTAGGAAATAAGTAAGTAGGTATAATAAAAAAATAAAAGTATTATTGAATGATTAGTTTTAACTTAAAACATGTAGAATGAATTAAGTATAATTGAAATTAGATGTAAGTGGAAATGGTGTGATTAGTTAGTAGATAAAGAAGGTATTAGATATTATTGAACTTAGATGTAAGCTTAAATAGTGTGATTGGTTTGGAGATAAAGTAGGTATTAGATATTGTTGAAATTGGATGTAAGCTTAAATGGTGTGATTGGTTTGTAGATAAAGTAGGTATTAGATATTATTGAAATTAGATGTAAGCTTAAATGGTGTGATTGGCTTGTAGATAAAGTAGGTATTAGATATTATTGAAATTAGATGTAAGCTTAAATGTTGTGACTAGTAAGTAGAAGTATTAATTATTTCGAAAACTTTCTATGCGGATGGAAAGGGATGGCTAATAGGGGTGGTGGAGGCCATTGAGCTTCCGAACCAAAGTGAGAGGGAGCTCAACGTAGGTTAGGTGTAAATGTAGTAGGAAATAAGTAAGTAGGTATAATAAGAAAGTAAAAGTATTGTTGAATGATTAGTTTTAACTTAAAACATGTAGAATGGATTAAGTATAATTGAAATTAGATGTAAGTGGAAATGGTGTGATTAGTTAGTAGATAAAGAAGGTATTAGATATTATTGAAATTAGATGTAAGCTTAAATAGTGTGATTGGTTTGTAGATAAAGTAGGTATTAGATATTGTTGAAATTAGATGTAAGCTTAAATGGTGTGATTGGTTTGTAGATAAAGTAGGTATTAGATATTATTGAAATTAGATGTAAGCTTAAATGGTGTGATTAGTTTGTAGATACAGTAGGTATTAGATATTATTGAAATTAGATGTAAGCTTAAATGGTGTGATTAGTTTGTAGATAAAGTAGGTATTAGATATAATTGAAATTAGATGTAAGCTTAAATGGTGTGATTGTTTGTAGATAAAGTAGGTATTAGATATTATTGAAATTATATGTAAGCTTAAATGGTGTGATTAGTTTGTAGATAAAGTAGGTATTAGATATTATTGAAATAAGATGTAAGCTTAAATGTTGTGACTAGTAAGTAGAAGTATTAATTATTTCGAAAACTTTCTATGCGGATGGAAAGGGATGGCTAATAGGGGTGGTGGAGGCCATTGAGCTTCCGAACCAAAGTGAGAGGGAGCTCAACGTAGGTTAGGTGTAAATGTAGTAAGAAATAAGTAAGTAGGTATAATAAGAAAGTAAAAGTATTATTGAATGATTAGTTTTAACTTAAAACATGTAGAATGAATTAAGTATAATTGAAATTAGATGTAAGTGGAAATGGTGTGATTAGTTAGTAGATAAAGAAGGTATTAGTAGATAAAGATATTATTGAAATTAGATGTAAGCTTAAATAGTGTGATTGTTTTGTAGATAAAGTATTTATTAGATAGTATTGAAATTGGATGTCAGCTTAAATGGTGTGATTGGTTTGTAGATAAAGTAGGTATTAGATATTATTGAAATTAGATGTAAGCTTTAATGGTGTGATTGTTTGTAGATAAAGTAGGTATTAGATATTATTGAAATTATATGTAAGCTTAAATGGTGTGATTGGTTTGTAGATAAAGTAGGTATTAGATATTATTGAAATTAGATGTAAGCTTAAATGGTGTGATTGGTTTATAGATAAACTAGGTATTAGATATTATTGAAATTAGATGTAAGCTTAAATGTTGTGACTAGTTATTAGAAGTATTAATTATTTCGAAAACTTTCTATGCGGATGGAAAGGGATGGCTAATAGGGGTGGTGGAGGCCATTGAGCTTCCGAACCAAAGTGAGAGGGAGCTCAACGTAGGTTAGGTGTAAATGTAGTAGGAAATAAGTAAGTAGGTATAATAAAAAAGTAAAAGTATTATTGAATGATTAGTTTTAACTTAAAACATGTAGAATGAATTAAGTATAATTGAAATTAGATGTAAGTGGAAATGGTGTGATTTGTTAGTAGATAAAGAAGGTATTAGATATTATTGAAATTAGATGTAAGCTTAAATAGTGTGATTGGTTTGTAGATAAAGTAGGTATTAGATATTGTTGAAATTAGATGTAAGCTTAAATGGTGTGATTGGTTTGTAGATAAAGTAGGTATTAGATATTATTGAAATTAGATGTAAGCTTAAATGGTGTGATTAGTTTGTAGATACAGTAGGTATTAGATATTATTGAAATTAGATGTAAGCTTAAATGGTGTGATTAGTTTGTAGATAAAGTAGGTATTAGATATAATTGAAATTAGATGTAAGCTTAAATGGTGTGATTGTTTGTAGATAAAGTAGGTATTAGATATTATTGAAATTATATGTAAGCTTAAATGGTGTGATTAGTTTGTAGATAAAGTAGGTATTAGATATTATTGAAATTAGATGTAAGCTTAAATGTTGTGACTAGTAAGTAGAAGTATTAATTATTTCGAAAACTTTCTATGCGGATGGAAAGGGATGGCTAATAGGGGTGGTGGAGGCCATTGAGCTTCCGAACCAAAGTGAGAGGGAGCTCAACGTAGGTTAGGTGTAAATGTAGTAAGAAATAAGTAAGTAGGTATAATAAGAAAGTAAAAGTATTATTGAATGATTAGTTTTAACTTAAAACATGTAGAATGAATTAAGTATAATTGAAATTAGATGTAAGTGGAAATGGTGTGATTAGTTAGTAGATAAAGAAGGTATTAGATATTATTGAAATTTGATGTAAGCTTAAATAGTGTGATTGGTTTGTAGTTAAAGTATTTATTAGATATTATTGAAATTGGATGTCAGCTTAAATGGTGTGATTGGTTTGTAGATAAAGTAGGTATTAGATATTATTGAAATTAGATGTAAGCTTAAATGGTGTGATTGTTTGTAGATAAAGTAGGTATTAGATATTATTGAAATTATATGTAAGCTTAAATGGTGTGATTAGTTTGTAGATAAAGTAGGTATTAGATATTATTGAAATTAGATGTAAGCTTAAATGGTGTGATTGGTTTGTAGATAAACTAGGTATTAGATATTATTGAAATTAGATGTAAGCTTAAATGTTGTGAATAGTTAGTAGAAGTATTAATTATTTCGAAAACTTTCTATGCGGATGGAAAGGGATGGCTAATAGGGGTGGTGGAGGCCATTGAGCTTCCGAACCAAAGTGAGAGGGAGCTCAACGTAGGTTAGGTGTAAATGTAGTAGGAAATAAGTAAGTAGGTATAATAAGAAAGTAAAAATATTATTGAATGATTAGTTTTAACTTAAAACATGTAGAATGAATTAAGTATAATTGAAATTAGATGTAAGTGGAAATGGTGTGATTTGTTAGTAGATAAAGAAGGTATTAGATATTATTGAAATTAGATGTAAGCTTAAATAGTGTGATTGGTTTGTAGATAAAGTAGGTATTAGATATTGTTGAAATTAGATGTAAGCTTAAATGGTGTGATTGGTTTGTAGATAAAGTAGGTATTAGATATTATTGAAATTAGATGTAAGCTTAAATGGTGTGATTAGTTTGTAGATACAGTAGGTATTAGATATTATTGAAATTAGATGTAAGCTTAAATGGTGTGATTAGTTTGTAGATAAAGTAGGTATTAGATATAATTGAAATTAGATGTAAGCTTAAATGGTGTGATTGTTTGTAGATAAAGTAGGTATTAGATATTATTGAAATTATATGTAAGCTTAAATGGTGTGATTAGTTTGTAGATAAAGTAGGTATTAGATATTATTGAAATTAGATGTAAGCTTAAATGTTGTGACTAGTAAGTAGAAGTATTAATTATTTTGAAAACTTTCTATGCGGATGGAAAGGGATGGCTAATAGGGGTGGTGGAGGCCATTGAGCTTCCGAACCAAAGTGAGAGGGAGCTCAACGTAGGTTAGGTGTAAATGTAGTAAGAAATAAGTAAGTAGGTATAATAAAAAAGTAAAAGTATTATTGAATGATTAGTTTTAACTTAAAACATGTAGAATGAATTAAGTATAATTGAAATTAGATGTAAGTGGAAATGGTGTGATTAGTTAGTAGATAAAGAAGGTATTAGATATTATTGAAATTAGATGTAAGCTTAAATAGTGTGATTGGTTTGTAGATAAAGTATTTATTAGATAGTATTGAAATTGGATGTCAGCTTAAATGGTGTGATTGGTTTGTAGATAAAGTAGGTATTAGATATTATTGAAATTAGATGTAAGCTTAAATGGTGTGATTGTTTGTAGATAAAGTAGGTATTAGATATTATTGAAATTATATGTAAGCTTAAATGGTGTGATTGGTTTGTAGATAAAGTAGGTATTAGATATTATTGAAATTAGATGTAAGCTTAAATGGTGTGATTGGTTTGTACATAAACTAGGTATTAGATATTATTGAAATTAGATGTAAGCTTAAATGTTGTGACTAGTTATTAGAAGTATTAATTATTTCGAAAACTTTCTATGCGGATGGAAAGGGATGGCTAATAGGGGTGGTGGAGGCCATTGAGCTTCCGAACCAAAGTGAGAGGGAGCTCAACGTAGGTTAGGTGTAAATGTAGTAAGAAATAAGTAAGTAGGTATAATAAGAAAGTAAAAGTATTATTGAATGATTAGTTTTAACTTAAAACATGTAGAATGAATTAAGTATAATTGAAATTAGATGTAAGTGGAAATGGTGTGATTATTTAGTAGATAAAGAAGGTATTAGTAGATAAAGATATTATTGAAATTAGATGTAAGCTTAAATAGTGTGATTGGTTTGTAGATAAAGTATTTATTAGATAGTATTGAAATTGGATGTCAGCTTAAATGGTGTGATTGGTTTGTAGATAAAGTAGGTATTAGATATTATTGAAATTAGATGTAAGCTTAAATAGTGTGATTGTTTGTAGATAAAGTAGGTATTAGATATTATTGAAATTATATGTAAGCTTAAATGGTGTGATTGGTTTGTAGATAAAGTAGGTATTAGATATTATTGAAATTAGATGTAAGCTTAAATGGTGTGATTGGTTTGTAGATAAACTAGGTATTAGATATTATTGAAATTAGATGTAAGCTTAAATGTTGTGACTAGTTATTAGAAGTATTAATTATTTCGAAAACTTTCTATGCGGATGGAAAGGGATGGCTAATAGGGGTGGTGGAGGCCATTGAGCTTCCGAACCAAAGTGAGAGGGAGCTCAACGTAGGTTAGGTGTAAATGTAGTAGGAAATAAGTAAGTAGGTATAATAAAAAAGTAAAAGTATTATTGAATGATTAGTTTTAACTTAAAACATGTAGAATGAATTAAGTATAATTGAAATTAGATGTAAGTGGAAATGGTGTGATTAGTTAGTAGATAAAGAAGGTATTAGATATTATTGAACTTAGATGTAAGCTTAAATAGTGTGATTGGTTTGGAGATAAAGTAGGTATTAGATATTGTTGAAATTGGATGTAAGCTTAAATGGTGTGATTGGTTTGTAGATAAAGTAGGTATTAGATATTATTGAAATTAGATGTAAGCTTAAATGGTGTGATTAGTTTGTAGATACAGTAGGTATTACATATTATTGAAATTAGATGTAAGCTTAAATGGTGTGATTAGTTTGTAGATAAAGTAGGTATTAGATATAATTGAAATTAGATGTAAGCTTAAATGGTGTGATTGGCTTGTAGATAAAGTAGGTATTAGATATTATTGAAATTAGATGTAAGCTTAAATGTTGTGACTAGTAAGTAGAAGTATTAATTATTTCGAAAACTTTCTATGCGGATGGAAAGGGATGGCTAATAGGGGTGGTGGAGGCCATTGAGCTTCCGAACCAAAGTGAGAGGGAGCTCAACGTAGGTTAGGTGTAAATGTAGTAAGAAATAAGTAAGTAGGTATAATAAGAAAGTAAAAGTATTATTGAATGATTAGTTTTAACTTAAAACATGTAGAATGAATTAAGTATAATTGAAATTAGATGTAAGTGGAAATGGTGTGATTAGTTAGTAGATAAAGAAGGTATTAGATATTATTGAAATTTGATGTAAGCTTAAATAGTGTGATTGGTTTGTAGATAAAGTATTTATTAGATATTATTGAAATTGGATGTCAGCTTAAATGGTGTGATTGGTTTGTAGATAAAGTAGGTATTAGATATTATTGAAATTAGATGTAAGCTTAAATGGTGTGATTGTTTGTAGATAAAGTAGGTATTAGATATTATTGAAATTATATGTAAGCTTAAATGGTGTGATTAGTTTGTAGATAAAGTAGGTATTAGATATTATTGAAATTAGATGTAAGCTTAAATGGTGTGATTGGTTTGTAGATAAACTAGGTATTAGATATTATTGAAATTAGATGTAAGCTTAAATGTTGTGAATAGTTAGTAGAAGTATTAATTATTTCGAAAACTTTCTATGCGGATGGAAAGGGATGGCTAATAGGGGTGGTGGAGGCCATTGAGCTTCCGAACCAAAGTGAGAGGGAGCTCAACGTAGGTTAGGTGTAAATGTAGTAGGAAATAAGTAAGTAGGTATAATAAGAAAGTAAAAATATTATTGAATGATTAGTTTTAACTTAAAACATGTAGAATGAATTAAGTATAATTGAAATTAGATGTAAGTGGAAATGGTGTGATTTGTTAGTAGATAAAGAAGGTATTAGATATTATTGAAATTAGATGTAAGCTTAAATAGTGTGATTGGTTTGTAGATAAAGTAGGTATTAGATATTGTTGAAATTAGATGTAAGCTTAAATGGTGTGATTGGTTTGTAGATAAAGTAGGTATTAGATATTATTGAAATTAGATGTAAGCTTAAATGGTGTGATTAGTTTGTAGATACAGTAGGTATTAGATATTATTGAAATTAGATGTAAGCTTAAATGGTGTGATTAGTTTGTAGATAAAGTAGGTATTAGATATAATTGAAATTAGATGTAAGCTTAAATGGTGTGATTGTTTGTAGATAAAGTAGGTATTAGATATTATTGAAATTATATGTAAGCTTAAATGGTGTGATTAGTTTGTAGATAAAGTAGGTATTAGATATTATTGAAATTAGATGTAAGCTTAAATGTTGTGACTAGTTATTAGAAGTATTAATTATTTCGAAAACTTTCTATGCGTATGGAAAGGGATGGCTAATAGGGGTGGTGGAGGCCATTGAGCTTCCGAACCAAAGTGAGAGGGAGCTCAACGTAGGTTAGGTGTAAATGTAGTAGGAAATAAGTAAGTAGGTATAATAAAAAAGTAAAAGTATTATTGAATGATTAGTTTTAACTTAAAACATGTAGAATGAATTAAGTATAATTGAAATTAGATGTAAGTGGAAATGGTGTGATTAGTTAGTAGATAAAGAAGGTATTAGATATTATTGAACTTAGATGTAAGCTTAAATAGTGTGATTGGTTTGGAGATAAAGTAGGTATTAGATATTGTTGAAATTGGATGTAAGCTTAAATGGTGTGATTGGTTTGTAGATAAAGTAGGTATTAGATATTATTGAAATTAGATGTAAGCTTAAATGGTGTGATTAGTTTGTAGATACAGTAGGTATTACATATTATTGAAATTAGATGTAAGCTTAAATGGTGTGATTAGTTTGTAGATAAAGTAGGTATTAGATATAATTGAAATTAGATGTAAGCTTAAATGGTGTGATTGGCTTGTAGATAAAGTAGGTATTAGATATTATTGAAATTAGATGTAAGCTTAAATGTTGTGACTAGTAAGTAGAAGTATTAATTATTTCGAAAACTTTCTATGCGGATGGAAAGGGATGGCTAATAGGGGTGGTGGAGGCCATTGAGCTTCCGAACCAAAGTGAGAGGGAGCTCAACGTAGGTTAGGTGTAAATGTAGTAAGAAATAAGTAAGTAGGTATAATAAGAAAGTAAAAGTATTATTGAATGATTAGTTTTAACTTAAAACATGTAGAATGAATTAAGTATAATTGAAATTAGATGTAAGTGGAAATGGTGTGATTAGTTAGTAGATAAAGAAGGTATTAGATATTATTGAAATTTGATGTAAGCTTAAATAGTGTGATTGGTTTGTAGATAAAGTATTTATTAGATATTATTGAAATTGGATGTCAGCTTAAATGGTGTGATTGGTTTGTAGATAAAGTAGGTATTAGATATTATTGAAATTAGATGTAAGCTTAAATGGTGTGATTGTTTGTAGATAAAGTAGGTATTAGATATTATTGAAATTATATGTAAGCTTAAATGGTGTGATTAGTTTGTAGATAAAGTAGGTATTAGATATTATTGAAATTAGATGTAAGCTTAAATGGTGTGATTGGTTTGTAGATAAACTAGGTATTAGATATTATTGAAATTAGATGTAAGCTTAAATGTTGTGACTAGTTAGTAGAAGTATTAATTATTTCGAAAACTTTCTATGCGGATGGAAAGGGATGGCTAATAGGGGTGGTGGAGGCCATTGAGCTTCCGAACCAAAGTGAGAGGGAGCTCAACGTAGGTTAGGTGTAAATGTAGTAGGAAATAAGTAAGTAGGTATAATAAGAAAGTAAAAATATTATTGAATGATTAGTTTTAACTTAAAACATGTAGAATGAATTAAGTATAATTGAAATTAGATGTAAGTGGAAATGGTGTGATTTGTTAGTAGATAAAGAAGGTATTAGATATTATTGAAATTAGATGTAAGCTTAAATAGTGTGATTGGTTTGTAGATAAAGTAGGTATTAGATATTGTTGAAATTAGATGTAAGCTTAAATGGTGTGATTGGTTTGTAGATAAAGTAGGTATTAGATATTATTGAAATTAGATGTAAGCTTAAATGGTGTGATTAGTTTGTAGATACAGTAGGTATTAGATATTATTGAAATTAGATGTAAGCTTAAATGGTGTGATTAGTTTGTAGATAAAGTAGGTATTAGATATAATTGAAATTAGATGTAAGCTTAAATGGTGTGATTGTTTGTAGATAAAGTAGGTATTAGATATTATTGAAATTAGATGTAAGCTTAAATGGTGTGATTAGTTTGTAGATAAAGTAGGTTTTAGATATTATTGAAATTAGATGTAAGCTTAAATGTTGTGACTAGTAAGTAGAAGTATTAATTATTTCGAAAACTTTCTATGCGGATGGAAAGGGATGGCTAATAGGGGTGGTGGAGGCCATTGAGCTTCCGAACCAAAGTGAGAGGGAGCTCAACGTAGGTTAGGTGTAAATGTAGTAAGAAATAAGTAAGTAGGTATAATAAGAAAGTAAAAGTATTATTGAATGATTAGTTTTAACTTAAAACATGTAGAATGAATTAAGTATAATTGAAATTAGATGTAAGTGGAAATGGTGTGATTAGTTAGTAGATAAAGAAGGTATTAGTAGATAAAGATATTATTGAAATTAGATGTAAGCTTAAATAGTGTGATTGTTTTGTAGATAAAGTATTTATTAGATAGTATTGAAATTGGATGTCAGCTTAAATGGTGTGATTGGTTTGTAGATAAAGTAGGTATTAGATATTATTGAAATTAGATGTAAGCTTAAATGGTGTGATTGTTTGTAGATAAAGTAGGTATTAGATATTATTGAAATTATATGTAAGCTTAAATGGTGTGATTGGTTTGTAGATAAAGTAGGTATTAGATATTATTGAAATTAGATGTAAGCTTAAATGGTGTGATTGGTTTGTAGATAAACTAGGTATTAGATATTATTGAAATTAGATGTAAGCTTAAATGTTGTGACTAGTTATTAGAAGTATTAATTATTTCGAAAACTTTCTATGCGGATGGAAAGGGATGGCTAATAGGGGTGGTGGAGGCCATTGAGCTTCCGAACCAAAGTGAGAGGGAGCTCAACGTAGGTTAGGTGTAAATGTAGTAGGAAATAAGTAAGTAGGTATAATAAAAAAGTAAAAGTATTATTGAATGATTAGTTTTAACTTAAAACATGTAGAATGAATTAAGTATAATTGAAATTAGATGTAAGTGGAAATGGTGTGATTAGTTAGTAGATAAAGAAGGTATTAAATATTATTGAACTTAGATGTAAGCTTAAATAGTGTGATTGGTTTGGAGATAAAGTAGGTATTAGATATTGTTGAAATTGGATGTAAGCTTAAATGGTGTGATTGGTTTGTAGATAAAGTAGGTATTAGATATTATTGAAATTAGATGTAAGCTGAAATGGTGTGATTAGTTTGTAGATACAGTAGGTATTACATATTATTGAAATTAGATGTAAGCTTAAATGGTGTGATTAGTTTGTAGATAAAGTAGGTATTAGATATAATTGAAATTAGATGTAAGCTTAAATGGTGTGATTGTTTGTAGATAAAGTAGGTATTAGATATTATTGAAATTAGATGTAAGCTTAAATGTTGTGACTAGTAAGTAGAAGTATTAATTTTTTCGAAAACTTTCTATGCGGATGGAAAGGGATGGCTAATAGGGGTGGTGGAGGCCATTGAGCTTCCGAACCAAAGTGAGAGGGAGCTCAACGTAGGTTAGGTGTAAATGTAGTAAGAAATAAGTAAGTAGGTATAATAAGAAAGTAAAAGTATTATTGAATGATTAGTTTTAACTTAAAACATGTAGAATGAATTAAGTATAATTGAAATTAGATGTAAGTGGAAATGGTGTGATTAGTTAGTAGATAAAGAAGGTATTAGATATTATTGAAATTTGATGTAAGCTTAAATAGTGTGATTGGTTTGTAGATAAAGTATTTATTAGATATAATTAAATTGGATGTCAGCTTAAATGGTGTGATTGGTTTGTAGATAAAGTAGGTATTAGATATTATTGAAATTAGATGTAAGCTTAAATGGTGTGATTGTTTGTAGATAAAGTAGGTATTAGATATTATTGAAATTATATGTAAGCTTAAATGGTGTGATTAGTTTGTAGATAAAGTAGGTATTAGATATTATTGAAATTAGATGTAAGCTTAAATGGTGTGATTGGTTTGTAGATAAACTAGGTATTAGATATTATTGAAATTAGATGTAAGCTTAAATGTTGTGACTAGTTAGTAGAAGTATTAATTATTTCGAAAACTTTCTATGCGGATGGAAAGGGATGGCTAATAGGGGTGGTGGAGGCCATTGAGCTTCCGAACCAAAGTGAGAGGGAGCTCAACGTAGGTTAGGTGTAAATGTAGTAGGAAATAAGTAAGTAGGTATAATAAGAAAGTAAAAATATTATTGAATGATTAGTTTTAACTTAAAACATGTAGAATGAATTAAGTATAATTGAAATTAGATGTAAGTGGAAATGGTGTGATTTGTTAGTAGATAAAGAAGGTATTAGATATTATTGAAATTAGATGTAAGCTTAAATAGTGTGATTGGTTTGTAGATAAAGTAGGTATTAGATATTGTTGAAATTAGATGTAAGCTTAAATGGTGTGATTGGTTTGTAGATAAAGTAGGTATTAGATATTATTGAAATTAGATGTAAGCTTAAATGGTGTGATTAGTTTGTAGATACAGTAGGTATTAGATATTATTGAAATTAGATGTAAGCTTAAATGGTGTGATTAGTTTGTAGATAAAGTAGGTATTAGATATAATTGAAATTAGATGTAAGCTTAAATGGTGTGATTGTTTGTAGATAAAGTAGGTATTAGATATTATTGAAATTATATGTAAGCTTAAATGGTGTGATTAGTTTGTAGATAAAGTAGGTATTAGATATTATTGAAATTAGATGTAAGCTTAAATGTTGTGACTAGTAAGTAGAAGTATTAATTATTTCGAAAACTTTCTATGCGGATGGAAAGGGATGGCTAATAGGGGTGGTGGAGGCCATTGAGCTTCCGAACCAAAGTGAGAGGGAGCTCAACGTAGGTTAGGTGTAAATGTAGTAAGAAATAAGTAAGTAGGTATAATAAGAAAGTAAAAGTATTATTGAATGATTAGTTTTAACTTAAAACATGTAGAATGAATTAAGAATAATTGAAATTAGATGTAAGTGGAAATGGTGTGATTAGTTAGTAGATAAAGAAGGTATTAGATATTATTGAAATTAGATGTAAGCTTAAATAGTGTGATTGGTTTGTAGATAAAGTATTTATTAGATAGTATTGAAATTGGATGTCAGCTTAAATGGTGTGATTGGTTTGTAGATAAAGTAGGTATTAGATATTATTGAAATTAGATGTAAGCTTAAATGGTGTGATTGTTTGTAGATAAAGTAGGTATTAGATATTATTGAAATTATATGTAAGCTTAAATGGTGTGATTAGTTTGTAGATAAAGTAGGTATTAGATATAATTGAAATTAGATGTAAGCTTAAATGGTGTGATTGGCTTGTAGATAAAGTAGGTATTAGATATTATTGAAATTAGATGTAAGCTTAAATGTTGTGACTAGTAAGTAGAAGTATTAATTATTTCGAAAACTTTCTATGCGGATGGAAAGGGATGGCTAATAGTGGTGGTGGAGGCCATTGAGCTTCCGAACCAAAGTGAGAGGGAGCTCAACGTAGGTTAGGTGTAAATGTAGTAGGAAATAAGTAAGTAGGTATAATAAGAAAGTAAAAGTATTGTTGAATGATTAGTTTTAACTTAAAACATGTAGAATGGATTAAGTATAATTGAAATTAGATGTAAGTGGAAATGGTGTGATTAGTTAGTAGATAAAGAAGGTATTAGATATTATTGAAATTAGATGTAAGCTTAAATAGTGTGATTGGTTTGTAGATAAAGTAGGTATTAGATATTGTTGAAATTAGATGTAAGCTTAAATGGTGTGATTGGTTTGTAGATAAAGTAGGTATTAGATATTATTGAAATTAGATGTAAGCTTAAATGGTGTGATTAGTTTGTAGATACAGTAGGTATTAGATATTATTGAAATTAGATGTAAGCTTAAATGGTGTGATTAGTTTGTAGATAAAGTAGGTATTAGATATAATTGAAATTAGATGTAAGCTTAAATGGTGTGATTGTTTGTAGATAAAGTAGGTATTAGATATTATTGAAATTATATGTAAGCTCAAATGGTGTGATTAGTTTGTAGATAAAGTAGGTATTAGATATTATTGAAATTAGATGTAAGCTTAAATGTTGTGACTAGTAAGTAGAAGTATTAATTATTTCGAAAACTTTCTATGCGGATGGAAAGGGATGGCTAATAGGGGTGGTGGAGGCCATTGAGCTTCCGAACCAAAGTGAGAGGGAGCTCAACGTAGGTTAGGTGTAAATGTAGTAAGAAATAAGTAAGTAGGTATAATAAGAAAGTAAAAGTATTATTGAATGATTAGTTTTAACTTAAAACATGTAGAATGAATTAAGTATAATTGAAATTAGATGTAAGTGGAAATGGTGTGATTAGTTAGTAGATAAAGAAGGTATTAGTAGATAAAGATATTATTGAAATTAGATGTAAGCTTAAATAGTGTGATTGTTTTGTAGATAAAGTATTTATTAGATAGTATTGAAATTGGATGTCAGCTTAAATGGTGTGATTGGTTTGTAGATAAAGTAGGTATTAGATATTATTGAAATTAGATGTAAGCTTAAATGGTGTGATTGTTTGTAGATAAAGTAGGTATTAGATATTATTGAAATTATATGTAAGCTTAAATGGTGTGATTGGTTTGTAGATAAAGTAGGTATTAGATATTATTGAAATTAGATGTAAGCTTAAATGGTGTGATTGGTTTGTAGATAAACTAGGTATTAGATATTATTGAAATTAGATGTAAGCTTAAATGTTGTGACTAGTTATTAGAAGTATTAATTATTTCGAAAACTTTCTATGCGGATGGAAAGGGATGGCTAATAGGGGTGGTGGAGGCCATTGAGCTTCCGAACCAAAGTGAGAGGGAGCTCAACGTAGGTTAAGTGTAAATGTAGTAGGAAATAAGTAAGTAGGTATAATAAAAAAGTAAAAGTATTATTGAATGATTAGTTTTAACTTAAAACATGTAGAATGAATTAAGTATAATTGAAATTAGATGTAAGTGGAAATGGTGTGATTAGTTAGTAGATAAAGAAGGTATTAAATATTATTGAACTTAGATGTAAGCTTAAATAGTGTGATTGGTTTGGAGATAAAGTAGGTATTAGATATTGTTGAAATTGGATGTAAGCTTAAATGGTGTGATTGGTTTGTAGATAAAGTAGGTATTAGATATTATTGAAATTAGATGTAAGCTGAAATGGTGTGATTAGTTTGTAGATACAGTAGGTATTACATATTATTGAAATTAGATGTAAGCTTAAATGGTGTGATTAGTTTGTAGATAAAGTAGGTATTAGATATAATTGAAATTAGATGTAAGCTTAAATGGTGTGATTGTTTGTAGATAAAGTAGGTATTAGATATTACTGAAATTAGATGTAAGCTTAAATGTTGTGACTAGTAAGTAGAAGTATTAATTTTTTCGAAAACTTTCTATGCGGATGGAAAGGGATGGCTAATAGGGGTGGTGGAGGCCATTGAGCTTCCGAACCAAAGTGAGAGGGAGCTCAACGTAGGTTAGGTGTAAATGTAGTAAGAAATAAGTAAGTAGGTATAATAAGAAAGTAAAAGTATTATTGAATGATTAGTTTTAACTTAAAACATGTAGAATGAATTAAGTATAATTGAAATTAGATGTAAGTGGAAATGGTGTGATTAGTTAGTAGATAAAGAAGGTATTAGATATTATTGAAATTTGATGTAAGCTTAAATAGTGTGATTGGTTTGTAGATAAAGTATTTATTAGATATAATTAAATTGGATGTCAGCTTAAATGGTGTGATTGGTTTGTAGATAAAGTAGGTATTAGATATTATTGAAATTAGATGTAAGCTTAAATGGTGTGATTGTTTGTAGATAAAGTAGGTATTAGATATTATTGAAATTATATGTAAGCTTAAATGGTGTGATTAGTTTGTAGATAAAGTAGGTATTAGATATTATTCAAATTAGATGTAAGCTTAAATGGTGTGATTGGTTTGTAGATAAACTAGGTATTAGATATTATTGAAATTAGATGTAAGCTTAAATGTTGTGACTAGTTAGTAGAAGTATTAATTATTTCGAAAACTTTCTATGCGGATGGAAAGGGATGGCTAATAGGGGTGGTGGAGGCCATTGAGCTTCCGAACCAAAGTGAGAGGGAGCTCAACGTAGGTTAGGTGTAAATGTAGTAGGAAATAAGTAAGTAGGTATAATAAGAAAGTAAAAATATTATTGAATGATTAGTTTTAACTTAAAACATGTAGAATGAATTAAGTATAATTGAAATTAGATGTAAGTGGAAATGGTGTGATTTGTTAGTAGATAAAGAAGGTATTAGATATTATTGAAAGTAGATGTGAGCTTAAATAGTGTGATTGGTTTGTAGATAAAGTAGGTATTAGATATTGTTGAAATTAGATGTAAGCTTAAATGGTGTGATTGGTTTGTAGATAAAGTAGGTATTAGATATTATTGAAATTAGATGTAAGCTTAAATGGTGTGATTAGTTTGTAGATACAGTAGGTATTAGATATTATTGAAATTAGATGTAAGCTTAAATGGTGTGATTAGTTTGTAGATAAAGTAGGTATTAGATATAATTGAAATTAGATGGAAGCTTAAATGGTGTGATTGTTTGTAGATAAAGTAGGTATTAGATATTATTGAAATTATATGTAAGCTTAAATGGTGTGATTAGTTTGTAGATAAAGTAGGTATTAGATATTATTGAAATTAGATGTAAGCTTAAATGTTGTGACTAGTAAGTAGAAGTATTAATTATTTCGAAAACTTTCTATGCGGATGGAAAGGGATGGCTAATAGGGGTGGTGGAGGCCATTGAGCTTCCGAACCAAAGTGAGAGGGAGCTCAACGTAGGTTAGGTGTAAATGTAGTAAGAAATAAGTAAGTAGGTATAATAAGAAAGTAAAAGTATTATTGAATGATTAGTTTTAACTTAAAACATGTAGAATGAATTAAGTATAATTGAAATTAGATGTAAGTGGAAATGGTGTGATTAGTTAGTAGATAAAGAAGGTATTAGATATTATTGAAATTAGATGTAAGCTTAAATAGTGTGATTGGTTTGTAGATAAAGTATTTATTAGATAGTATTGAAATTGGATGTCAGCTTAAATGGTGTGATTGGTTTGTAGATAAAGTAGGTATTAGATATTATTGAAATTAGATGTAAGCTTAAATGGTGTGATTGTTTGTAGATAAAGTAGGTATTAGATATTATTGAAATTATATGTAAGCTTAAATGGTGTGATTGGTTTGTAGATAAAGTAGGTATTAGATATTATTGAAATTAGATGTAAGCTTAAATGGTGTAATTGGTTTGTAGATAAACTAGGTATTAGATATTATTGAAATTAGATGTAAGCTTAAATGTTGTGACTAGTTATTAGAAGTATTAATTATTTCGAAAACTTTCTATGCGGATGGAAAGGGATGGCTAATAGGGGTGGTGGAGGCCATTGAGCTTCCGAACCAAAGTGAGAGGGAGCTCAACGTAGGTTAGGTGTAAATGTAGTAGGAAATAAGTAAGTAGGTATAATAAAAAAATAAAAGTATTATTGAATGATTAGTTTTAACTTAAAACATGTAGAATGAATTAAGTATAATTGAAATTAGATGTAAGTGGAAATGGTGTGATTAGTTAGTAGATAAAGAAGGTATTAGATATTATTGAACTTAGATGTAAGCTTAAATAGTGTGATTGGTTTGGAGATAAAGTAGGTATTAGATATTGTTGAAATTGGATGTAAGCTTAAATGGTGTGATTGGTTTGTAGATAAAGTAGGTATTAGATATTATTGAAATTAGATGTAAGCTTAAATGGTGTGATTGGCTTGTAGATAAAGTAGGTATTAGATATTATTGAAATTAGATGTAAGCTTAAATGTTGTGACTAGTAAGTAGAAGTATTAATTATTTCGAAAACTTTCTATGCGGATGGAAAGGGATGGCTAATAGGGGTGGTGGAGGCCATTGAGCTTCCGAACCAAAGTGAGAGGGAGCTCAACGTAGGTTAGGTGTAAATGTAGTAGGAAATAAGTAAGTAGGTATAATAAGAAAGTAAAAGTATTGTTGAATGATTAGTTTTAACTTAAAACATGTAGAATGGATTAAGTATAATTGAAATTAGATGTAAGTGGAAATGGTGTGATTAGTTAGTAGATAAAGAAGGTATTAGATATTATTGAAATTAGATGTAAGCTTAAATAGTGTGATTGGTTTGTAGATAAAGTAGGTATTAGATATTGTTGAAATTAGATGTAAGCTTAAATGGTGTGATTGGTTTGTAGATAAAGTAGGTATTAGATATTATTGAAATTAGATGTAAGCTTAAATGGTGTGATTAGTTTGTAGATAAAGTAGGTATTAGATATAATTGAAATTAGATGTAAGCTTAAATGGTGTGATTGTTTGTAGATAAAGTAGGTATTAGATATTATTGAAATTATATGTAAGCTTAAATGGTGTGATTAGTTTGTAGATAAAGTAGGTATTAGATATTATTGAAATAAGATGTAAGCTTAAATGTTGTGACTAGTAAGTAGAAGTATTAATTATTTCGAAAACTTTCTATGCGGATGGAAAGGGATGGCTAATAGGGGTGGTGGAGGCCATTGAGCTTCCGAACCAAAGTGAGAGGGAGCTCAACGTAGGTTAGGTGTAAATGTAGTAAGAAATAAGTAAGTAGGTATAATAAGAAAGTAAAAGTATTATTGAATGATTAGTTTTAACTTAAAACATGTAGAATGAATTAAGTATAATTGAAATTAGATGTAAGTGGAAATGGTGTGATTAGTTAGTAGATAAAGAAGGTATTAGTAGATAAAGATATTATTGAAATTAGATGTAAGCTTAAATAGTGTGATTGTTTTGTAGATAAAGTATTTATTAGATAGTATTGAAATTGGATGTCAGCTTAAATGGTGTGATTGGTTTGTAGATAAAGTAGGTATTAGATATTATTGAAATTAGATGTAAGCTTTAATGGTGTGATTGTTTGTAGATAAAGTAGGTATTAGATATTATTGAAATTATATGTAAGCTTAAATGGTGTGATTGGTTTGTAGATAAAGTAGGTATTAGATATTATTGAAATTAGATGTAAGCTTAAATGGTGTGATTGGTTTATAGATAAACTAGGTATTAGATATTATTGAAATTAGATGTAAGCTTAAATGTTGTGACTAGTTATTAGAAGTATTAATTATTTCGAAAACTTTCTATGCGGATGGAAAGGGATGGCTAATAGGGGTGGTGGAGGCCATTGAGCTTCCGAACCAAAGTGAGAGGGAGCTCAACGTAGGTTAGGTGTAAATGTAGTAGGAAATAAGTAAGTAGGTATAATAAAAAAGTAAAAGTATTATTGAATGATTAGTTTTAACTTAAAACATGTAGAATGAATTAAGTATAATTGAAATTAGATGTAAGTGGAAATGGTGTGATTTGTTAGTAGATAAAGAAGGTATTAGATATTATTGAAATTAGATGTAAGCTTAAATAGTGTGATTGGTTTGTAGATAAAGTAGGTATTAGATATTGTTGAAATTAGATGTAAGCTTAAATGGTGTGATTGGTTTGTAGATAAAGTAGGTATTAGATATTATTGAAATTAGATGTAAGCTTAAATGGTGTGATTAGTTTGTAGATACAGTAGGTATTAGATATTATTGAAATTAGATGTAAGCTTAAATGGTGTGATTAGTTTGTAGATAAAGTAGGTATTAGATATAATTGAAATTAGATGTAAGCTTAAATGGTGTGATTGTTTGTAGATAAAGTAGGTATTAGATATTATTGAAATTATATGTAAGCTTAAATGGTGTGATTAGTTTGTAGATAAAGTAGGTATTAGATATTATTGAAATTAGATGTAAGCTTAAATGTTGTGACTAGTAAGTAGAAGTATTAATTATTTCGAAAACTTTCTATGCGGATGGAAAGGGATGGCTAATAGGGGTGGTGGAGGCCATTGAGCTTCCGAACCAAAGTGAGAGGGAGCTCAACGTAGGTTAGGTGTAAATGTAGTAAGAAATAAGTAAGTAGGTATAATAAGAAAGTAAAAGTATTATTGAATGATTAGTTTTAACTTAAAACATGTAGAATGAATTAAGTATAATTGAAATTAGATGTAAGTGGAAATGGTGTGATTAGTTAGTAGATAAAGAAGGTATTAGTAGATAAAGATATTATTGAAATTAGATGTAAGCTTAAATAGTGTGATTGTTTTGTAGATAAAGTATTTATTAGATAGTATTGAAATTGGATGTCAGCTTAAATGGTGTGATTGGTTTGTAGATAAAGTAGGTATTAGATATTATTGAAATTAGATGTAAGCTTAAATGGTGTGATTGTTTGTAGATAAAGTAGGTATTAGATATTATTGAAATTATATGTAAGCTTAAATGGTGTGATTGGTTTGTAGATAAAGTAGGTATTAGATATTATTGAAATTAGATGTAAGCTTAAATGGTGTGATTGGTTTGTAGATAAACTAGGTATTAGATATTGTTGAAATTAGATGTAAGCTTAAATGGTGTGATTGGTTTGTAGATAAAGTAGGTATTAGATATTATTGAAATTAGATGTAAGCTTAAATGGTGTGATTAGTTTGTAGATACAGTAGGTATTAGATATTATTGAAATTAGATGTAAGCTTAAATGGTGTGATTAGTTTGTAGATAAAGTAGGTATTAGATATTATTGAAATTAGATGTAAGCTTAAATAGTGTGATTGGTTTGTAGATAAAGTAGGTATTAGATATTGTTGAAATTAGATGTAAGCTTAAATGGTGTGATTGGTTTGTAGATAAAGTAGGTATTAGATATTATTGAAATTAGATGTAAGCTTAAATGGTGTGATTAGTTTGTAGATACAGTAGGTATTAGATATTATTGAAATTAGATGTAAGCTTAAATGGTGTGATTAGTTTGTAGATAAAGTAGGTATTAGATATAATTGAAATTAGATGTAAGCTTAAATGGTGTGATTGTTTGTAGATAAAGTAGGTATTAGATATTATTGAAATTATATGTAAGCTTAAATGGTGTGATTAGTTTGTAGATAAAGTAGGTATTAGATATTATTGAAATTAGATGTAAGCTTAAATGTTGTGACTAGTAAGTAGAAGTATTAATTATTTCGAAAACTTTCTATGCGGATGGAAAGGGATGGCTAATAGGGGTGGTGGAGGCCATTGAGCTTCCGAACCAAAGTGAGAGGGAGCTCAACGTAGGTTAGGTGTAAATGTAGTAAGAAATAAGTAAGTAGGTATAATAAGAAAGTAAAAGTATTATTGAATGATTAGTTTTAACTTAAAACATGTAGAATGAATTAAGAATAATTGAAATTAGATGTAAGTGGAAATGGTGTGATTAGTTAGTAGATAAAGAAGGTATTAGATATTATTGAAATTAGATGTAAGCTTAAATAGTGTGATTGGTTTGTAGATAAAGTATTTATTAGATAGTATTGAAATTGGATGTCAGCTTAAATGGTGTGATTGGTTTGTAGATAAAGTAGGTATTAGATATTATTGAAATTAGATGTAAGCTTAAATGGTGTGATTGTTTGTAGATAAAGTAGGTATTAGATATTATTGAAATTATATGTAAGCTTAAATGGTGTGATTAGTTTGTAGATAAAGTAGGTATTAGATATAATTGAAATTAGATGTAAGCTTAAATGGTGTGATTGGCTTGTAGATAAAGTAGGTATTAGATATTATTGAAATTAGATGTAAGCTTAAATGTTGTGACTAGTAAGTAGAAGTATTAATTATTTCGAAAACTTTCTATGCGGATGGAAAGGGATGGCTAATAGTGGTGGTGGAGGCCATTGAGCTTCCGAACCAAAGTGAGAGGGAGCTCAACGTAGGTTAGGTGTAAATGTAGTAGGAAATAAGTAAGTAGGTATAATAAGAAAGTAAAAGTATTGTTGAATGATTAGTTTTAACTTAAAACATGTAGAATGGATTAAGTATAATTGAAATTAGATGTAAGTGGAAATGGTGTGATTAGTTAGTAGATAAAGAAGGTATTAGATATTATTGAAATTAGATGTAAGCTTAAATAGTGTGATTGGTTTGTAGATAAAGTAGGTATTAGATATTGTTGAAATTAGATGTAAGCTTAAATGGTGTGATTGGTTTGTAGATAAAGTAGGTATTAGATATTATTGAAATTAGATGTAAGCTTAAATGGTGTGATTAGTTTGTAGATACAGTAGGTATTAGATATTATTGAAATTAGATGTAAGCTTAAATGGTGTGATTAGTTTGTAGATAAAGTAGGTATTAGATATAATTGAAATTAGATGTAAGCTTAAATGGTGTGATTGTTTGTAGATAAAGTAGGTATTAGATATTATTGAAATTATATGTAAGCTCAAATGGTGTGATTAGTTTGTAGATAAAGTAGGTATTAGATATTATTGAAATTAGATGTAAGCTTAAATGTTGTGACTAGTAAGTAGAAGTATTAATTATTTCGAAAACTTTCTATGCGGATGGAAAGGGATGGCTAATAGGGGTGGTGGAGGCCATTGAGCTTCCGAACCAAAGTGAGAGGGAGCTCAACGTAGGTTAGGTGTAAATGTAGTAAGAAATAAGTAAGTAGGTATAATAAGAAAGTAAAAGTATTATTGAATGATTAGTTTTAACTTAAAACATGTAGAATGAATTAAGTATAATTGAAATTAGATGTAAGTGGAAATGGTGTGATTAGTTAGTAGATAAAGAAGGTATTAGTAGATAAAGATATTATTGAAATTAGATGTAAGCTTAAATAGTGTGATTGTTTTGTAGATAAAGTATTTATTAGATAGTATTGAAATTGGATGTCAGCTTAAATGGTGTGATTGGTTTGTAGATAAAGTAGGTATTAGATATTATTGAAATTAGATGTAAGCTTAAATGGTGTGATTGTTTGTAGATAAAGTAGGTATTAGATATTATTGAAATTATATGTAAGCTTAAATGGTGTGATTGGTTTGTAGATAAAGTAGGTATTAGATATTATTGAAATTAGATGTAAGCTTAAATGGTGTGATTGGTTTGTAGATAAACTAGGTATTAGATATTATTGAAATTAGATGTAAGCTTAAATGTTGTGACTAGTTATTAGAAGTATTAATTATTTCGAAAACTTTCTATGCGGATGGAAAGGGATGGCTAATAGGGGTGGTGGAGGCCATTGAGCTTCCGAACCAAAGTGAGAGGGAGCTCAACGTAGGTTAAGTGTAAATGTAGTAGGAAATAAGTAAGTAGGTATAATAAAAAAGTAAAAGTATTATTGAATGATTAGTTTTAACTTAAAACATGTAGAATGAATTAAGTATAATTGAAATTAGATGTAAGTGGAAATGGTGTGATTAGTTAGTAGATAAAGAAGGTATTAAATATTATTGAACTTAGATGTAAGCTTAAATAGTGTGATTGGTTTGGAGATAAAGTAGGTATTAGATATTGTTGAAATTGGATGTAAGCTTAAATGGTGTGATTGGTTTGTAGATAAAGTAGGTATTAGATATTATTGAAATTAGATGTAAGCTGAAATGGTGTGATTAGTTTGTAGATACAGTAGGTATTACATATTATTGAAATTAGATGTAAGCTTAAATGGTGTGATTAGTTTGTAGATAAAGTAGGTATTAGATATAATTGAAATTAGATGTAAGCTTAAATGGTGTGATTGTTTGTAGATAAAGTAGGTATTAGATATTACTGAAATTAGATGTAAGCTTAAATGTTGTGACTAGTAAGTAGAAGTATTAATTTTTTCGAAAACTTTCTATGCGGATGGAAAGGGATGGCTAATAGGGGTGGTGGAGGCCATTGAGCTTCCGAACCAAAGTGAGAGGGAGCTCAACGTAGGTTAGGTGTAAATGTAGTAAGAAATAAGTAAGTAGGTATAATAAGAAAGTAAAAGTATTATTGAATGATTAGTTTTAACTTAAAACATGTAGAATGAATTAAGTATAATTGAAATTAGATGTAAGTGGAAATGGTGTGATTAGTTAGTAGATAAAGAAGGTATTAGATATTATTGAAATTTGATGTAAGCTTAAATAGTGTGATTGGTTTGTAGATAAAGTATTTATTAGATATAATTAAATTGGATGTCAGCTTAAATGGTGTGATTGGTTTGTAGATAAAGTAGGTATTAGATATTATTGAAATTAGATGTAAGCTTAAATGGTGTGATTGTTTGTAGATAAAGTAGGTATTAGATATTATTGAAATTATATGTAAGCTTAAATGGTGTGATTAGTTTGTAGATAAAGTAGGTATTAGATATTATTCAAATTAGATGTAAGCTTAAATGGTGTGATTGGTTTGTAGATAAACTAGGTATTAGATATTATTGAAATTAGATGTAAGCTTAAATGTTGTGACTAGTTAGTAGAAGTATTAATTATTTCGAAAACTTTCTATGCGGATGGAAAGGGATGGCTAATAGGGGTGGTGGAGGCCATTGAGCTTCCGAACCAAAGTGAGAGGGAGCTCAACGTAGGTTAGGTGTAAATGTAGTAGGAAATAAGTAAGTAGGTATAATAAGAAAGTAAAAATATTATTGAATGATTAGTTTTAACTTAAAACATGTAGAATGAATTAAGTATAATTGAAATTAGATGTAAGTGGAAATGGTGTGATTTGTTAGTAGATAAAGAAGGTATTAGATATTATTGAAAGTAGATGTGAGCTTAAATAGTGTGATTGGTTTGTAGATAAAGTAGGTATTAGATATTGTTGAAATTAGATGTAAGCTTAAATGGTGTGATTGGTTTGTAGATAAAGTAGGTATTAGATATTATTGAAATTAGATGTAAGCTTAAATGGTGTGATTAGTTTGTAGATACAGTAGGTATTAGATATTATTGAAATTAGATGTAAGCTTAAATGGTGTGATTAGTTTGTAGATAAAGTAGGTATTAGATATAATTGAAATTAGATGGAAGCTTAAATGGTGTGATTGTTTGTAGATAAAGTAGGTATTAGATATTATTGAAATTATATGTAAGCTTAAATGGTGTGATTAGTTTGTAGATAAAGTAGGTATTAGATATTATTGAAATTAGATGTAAGCTTAAATGTTGTGACTAGTAAGTAGAAGTATTAATTATTTCGAAAACTTTCTATGCGGATGGAAAGGGATGGCTAATAGGGGTGGTGGAGGCCATTGAGCTTCCGAACCAAAGTGAGAGGGAGCTCAACGTAGGTTAGGTGTAAATGTAGTAAGAAATAAGTAAGTAGGTATAATAAGAAAGTAAAAGTATTATTGAATGATTAGTTTTAACTTAAAACATGTAGAATGAATTAAGTATAATTGAAATTAGATGTAAGTGGAAATGGTGTGATTAGTTAGTAGATAAAGAAGGTATTAGATATTATTGAAATTAGATGTAAGCTTAAATAGTGTGATTGGTTTGTAGATAAAGTATTTATTAGATAGTATTGAAATTGGATGTCAGCTTAAATGGTGTGATTGGTTTGTAGATAAAGTAGGTATTAGATATTATTGAAATTAGATGTAAGCTTAAATGGTGTGATTGTTTGTAGATAAAGTAGGTATTAGATATTATTGAAATTATATGTAAGCTTAAATGGTGTGATTGGTTTGTAGATAAAGTAGGTATTAGATATTATTGAAATTAGATGTAAGCTTAAATGGTGTAATTGGTTTGTAGATAAACTAGGTATTAGATATTATTGAAATTAGATGTAAGCTTAAATGTTGTGACTAGTTATTAGAAGTATTAATTATTTCGAAAACTTTCTATGCGGATGGAAAGGGATGGCTAATAGGGGTGGTGGAGGCCATTGAGCTTCCGAACCAAAGTGAGAGGGAGCTCAACGTAGGTTAGGTGTAAATGTAGTAGGAAATAAGTAAGTAGGTATAATAAAAAAATAAAAGTATTATTGAATGATTAGTTTTAACTTAAAACATGTAGAATGAATTAAGTATAATTGAAATTAGATGTAAGTGGAAATGGTGTGATTAGTTAGTAGATAAAGAAGGTATTAGATATTATTGAACTTAGATGTAAGCTTAAATAGTGTGATTGGTTTGGAGATAAAGTAGGTATTAGATATTGTTGAAATTGGATGTAAGCTTAAATGGTGTGATTGGTTTGTAGATAAAGTAGGTATTAGATATTATTGAAATTAGATGTAAGCTTAAATGGTGTGATTGGCTTGTAGATAAAGTAGGTATTAGATATTATTGAAATTAGATGTAAGCTTAAATGTTGTGACTAGTAAGTAGAAGTATTAATTATTTCGAAAACTTTCTATGCGGATGGAAAGGGATGGCTAATAGGGGTGGTGGAGGCCATTGAGCTTCCGAACCAAAGTGAGAGGGAGCTCAACGTAGGTTAGGTGTAAATGTAGTAGGAAATAAGTAAGTAGGTATAATAAGAAAGTAAAAGTATTGTTGAATGATTAGTTTTAACTTAAAACATGTAGAATGGATTAAGTATAATTGAAATTAGATGTAAGTGGAAATGGTGTGATTAGTTAGTAGATAAAGAAGGTATTAGATATTATTGAAATTAGATGTAAGCTTAAATAGTGTGATTGGTTTGTAGATAAAGTAGGTATTAGATATTGTTGAAATTAGATGTAAGCTTAAATGGTGTGATTGGTTTGTAGATAAAGTAGGTATTAGATATTATTGAAATTAGATGTTAGCTTAAATGGTGTGATTAGTTTGTAGATAAAGTAGGTATTAGATATAATTGAAATTAGATGTAAGCTTAAATGGTGTGATTGTTTGTAGATAAAGTAGGTATTAGATATTATTGAAATTATATGTAAGCTTAAATGGTGTGATTAGTTTGTAGATAAAGTAGGTATTAGATATTATTGAAATAAGATGTAAGCTTAAATGTTGTGACTAGTAAGTAGAAGTATTAATTATTTCGAAAACTTTCTATGCGGATGGAAAGGGATGGCTAATAGGGGTGGTGGAGGCCATTGAGCTTCCGAACCAAAGTGAGAGGGAGCTCAACGTAGGTTAGGTGTAAATGTAGTAAGAAATAAGTAAGTAGGTATAATAAGAAAGTAAAAGTATTATTGAATGATTAGTTTTAACTTAAAACATGTAGAATGAATTAAGTATAATTGAAATTAGATGTAAGTGGAAATGGTGTGATTAGTTAGTAGATAAAGAAGGTATTAGTAGATAAAGATATTATTGAAATTAGATGTAAGCTTAAATAGTGTGATTGTTTTGTAGATAAAGTATTTATTAGATAGTATTGAAATTGGATGTCAGCTTAAATGGTGTGATTGGTTTGTAGATAAAGTAGGTATTAGATATTATTGAAATTAGATGTAAGCTTTAATGGTGTGATTGTTTGTAGATAAAGTAGGTATTAGATATTATTGAAATTATATGTAAGCTTAAATGGTGTGATTGGTTTGTAGATAAAGTAGGTATTAGATATTATTGAAATTAGATGTAAGCTTAAATGGTGTGATTGGTTTATAGATAAACTAGGTATTAGATATTATTGAAATTAGATGTAAGCTTAAATGTTGTGACTAGTTATTAGAAGTATTAATTATTTCGAAAACTTTCTATGCGGATGGAAAGGGATGGCTAATAGGGGTGGTGGAGGCCATTGAGCTTCCGAACCAAAGTGAGAGGGAGCTCAACGTAGGTTAGGTGTAAATGTAGTAGGAAATAAGTAAGTAGGTATAATAAAAAAGTAAAAGTATTATTGAATGATTAGTTTTAACTTAAAACATGTAGAATGAATTAAGTATAATTGAAATTAGATGTAAGTGGAAATGGTGTGATTTGTTAGTAGATAAAGAAGGTATTAGATATTATTGAAATTAGATGTAAGCTTAAATAGTGTGATTGGTTTGTAGATAAAGTAGGTATTAGATATTGTTGAAATTAGATGTAAGCTTAAATGGTGTGATTGGTTTGTAGATAAAGTAGGTATTAGATATTATTGAAATTAGATGTAAGCTTAAATGGTGTGATTAGTTTGTAGATACAGTAGGTATTAGATATTATTGAAATTAGATGTAAGCTTAAATGGTGTGATTAGTTTGTAGATAAAGTAGGTATTAGATATAATTGAAATTAGATGTAAGCTTAAATGGTGTGATTGTTTGTAGATAAAGTAGGTATTAGATATTATTGAAATTATATGTAAGCTTAAATGGTGTGATTAGTTTGTAGATAAAGTAGGTATTAGATATTATTGAAATTAGATGTAAGCTTAAATGTTGTGACTAGTAAGTAGAAGTATTAATTATTTCGAAAACTTTCTATGCGGATGGAAAGGGATGGCTAATAGGGGTGGTGGAGGCCATTGAGCTTCCGAACCAAAGTGAGAGGGAGCTCAACGTAGGTTAGGTGTAAATGTAGTAAGAAATAAGTAAGTAGGTATAATAAGAAAGTAAAAGTATTATTGAATGATTAGTTTTAACTTAAAACATGTAGAATGAATTAAGTATAATTGAAATTAGATGTAAGTGGAAATGGTGTGATTAGTTAGTAGATAAAGAAGGTATTAGTAGATAAAGATATTATTGAAATTAGATGTAAGCTTAAATAGTGTGATTGTTTTGTAGATAAAGTATTTATTAGATAGTATTGAAATTGGATGTCAGCTTAAATGGTGTGATTGGTTTGTAGATAAAGTAGGTATTAGATATTATTGAAATTAGATGTAAGCTTAAATGGTGTGATTGTTTGTAGATAAAGTAGGTATTAGATATTATTGAAATTATATGTAAGCTTAAATGGTGTGATTGGTTTGTAGATAAAGTAGGTATTAGATATTATTGAAATTAGATGTAAGCTTAAATGGTGTGATTGGTTTGTAGATAAACTAGGTATTAGATATTATTGAAATTAGATGTAAGCTTAAATGTTGTGACTAGTTATTAGAAGTATTAATTATTTCGAAAACTTTCTATGCGGATGGAAAGGGATGGCTAATAGGGGTGGTGGAGGCCATTGAGCTTCCGAACCAAAGTGAGAGGGAGCTCAACGTAGGTTAGGTGTAAATGTAGTAGGAAATAAGTAAGTAGGTATAATAAAAAAGTAAAAGTATTATTGAATGATTAGTTTTAACTTAAAACATGTAGAATGAATTAAGTATAATTGAAATTAGATGTAAGTGGAAATGGTGTGATTAGTTAGTAGATAAAGAAGGTATTAAATATTATTGAACTTAGATGTAAGCTTATATAGTGTGATTGGTTTGGAGATAAAGTAGGTATTAGATATTGTTGAAATTGGATGTAAGCTTAAATGGTGTGATTGGTTTGTAGATAAAGTAGGTATTAGATATTATTGAAATTAGATGTAAGCTGAAATGGTGTGATAAGTTTGTAGATACAGTAGGTATTACATATTATTGAAATTAGATGTAAGCTTAAATGGTGTGATTAGTTTGTAGATAAAGTAGGTATTAGATATAATTGAAATTAGATGTAAGCTTAAATGGTGTGATTGTTTGTAGATAAAGTAGGTATTAGATATTATTGAAATTAGATGTAAGCTTAAATGTTGTGACTAGTAAGTAGAAGTATTAATTTTTTCGAAAACTTTCTATGCGGATGGAAAGGGATGGCTAATAGGGGTGGTGGAGGCCATTGAGCTTCCGAACCAAAGTGAGAGGGAGCTCAACGTAGGTTAGGTGTAAATGTAGTAAGAAATAAGTAAGTAGGTATAATAAGAAAGTAAAAGTATTATTGAATGATTAGTTTTAACTTAAAACATGTAGAATGAATTAAGTATAATTGAAATTAGATGTAAGTGGAAATGGTGTGATTAGTTAGTAGATAAAGAAGGTATTAGATATTATTGAAATTTGATGTAAGCTTAAATAGTGTGATTGGTTTGTAGATAAAGTATTTATTAGATATAATTAAATTGGATGTCAGCTTAAATGTTGTGATTGGTTTGTAGATAAAGTAGGTATTAGATATTATTGAAATTAGATGTAAGCCTAAATGGTGTGATTGTTTGTAGATAAAGTAGGTATTAGATATTATTGAAATTATATGTAAGCCTAAATGGTGTGATTGTTTGTAGATAAAGTAGGTATTAGATATTATTGAAATTATATGTAAGCTTAAATGGTGTGATTAGTTTGTAGATAAAGTAGGTATTAGATATTATTGAAATTAGATGTAAGCTTAAATGGTGTGATTGGTTTGTAGATAAACTAGGTATTAGATATTATTGAAATTAGATGTAAGCTTAAATGTTGTGACTAGTTAGTAGAAGTATTAATTATTTCGAAAACTTTCTATGCGGATGGAAAGGGATGGCTAATAGGGGTGGTGGAGGCCATTGAGCTTCCGAACCAAAGTGAGAGGGAGCTCAACGTAGGTTAGGTGTAAATGTAGTAGGAAATAAGTAAGTAGGTATAATAAGAAAGTAAAAATATTATTGAATGATTAGTTTTAACTTAAAACATGTAGAATGAATTAAGTATAATTGAAATTAGATGTAAGTGGAAATGGTGTGATTTGTTAGTAGATAAAGAAGGTATTAGATATTATTGAAATTAGATGTAAGCTTAAATAGTGTGATTGGTTTGTAGATAAAGTAGGTATTAGATATTGTTGAAATTAGATGTAAGCTTAAATGGTGTGATTGGTTTGTAGATAAAGTAGGTATTAGATATTATTGAAATTAGATGTAAGCTTAAATGGTGTGATTAGTTTGTAGATACAGTAGGTATTAGATATTATTGAAATTAGATGTAAGCTTAAATGGTGTGATTAGTTTGTAGATAAAGTAGGTATTAGATATAATTGAAATTAGATGTAAGCTTAAATGGTGTGATTGTTTGTAGATAAAGTAGGTATTAGATATTATTGAAATTATATGTAAGCTTAAATGGTGTGATTAGTTTGTAGATAAAGTAGGTATTAGATATTATTGAAATTAGATGTAAGCTTAAATGTTGTGACTAGTAAGTAGAAGTATTAATTATTTCGAAAACTTTCTATGCGGATGGAAAGGGATGGCTAATAGGGGTGGTGGAGGCCATTGAGCTTCCGAACCAAAGTGAGAGGGAGCTCAACGTAGGTTAGGTGTAAATGTAGTAAGAAATAAGTAAGTAGGTATAATAAGAAAGTAAAAGTATTATTGAATGATTAGTTTTAACTTAAAACATGTAGAATGAATTAAGTATAATTGAAATTAGATGTAAGTGGAAATGGTGTGATTAGTTAGTAGATAAAGAAGGTATTAGATATTATTGAAATTAGATGTAAGCTTAAATAGTGTGATTGGTTTGTAGATAAAGAATTTATTAGATAGTATTGAAATTGGATGTCAGCTTAAATGGTGTGATTGGTTTGTAGATAAAGTAGGTATTAGATATTATTGAAATTAGATGTAAGCTTAAATGGTGTGATTGTTTGTAGATAAAGTAGGTATTAGATATTATTGAAATTATATGTAAGCTTAAATGGTGTGATTAGTTTGTAGATAAAGTAGGTATTAGATATAATTGAAATTAGATGTAAGCTTAAATGGTGTGATTGGCTTGTAGATAAAGTAGGTATTAGATATTATTGAAATTAGATGTAAGCTTAAATGTTGTGACTAGTAAGTAGAAGTATTAATTATTTCGAAAACTTTCTATGCGGATGGAAAGGGATGGCTAATAGGGGTGGTGGAGGCCATTGAGCTTCCGAACCAAAGTGAGAGGGAGCTCAACGTAGGTTAGGTGTAAATGTAGTAGGAAATAAGTAAGTAGGTATAATAAGAAAGTAAAAGTATTGTTGAATGATTAGTTTTAACTTAAAACATGTAGAATGGATTAAGTATAATTGAAATTAGATGTAAGTGGAAATGGTGTGATTAGTTAGTAGATAAAGAAGGTATTAGATATTATTGAAATTAGATGTAAGCTTAAATAGTGTGATTGGTTTGTAGATAAAGTAGGTATTAGATATTGTTGAAATTAGATGTAAGCTTAAATGGTGTGATTGGTTTGTAGATAAAGTAGGTATTAGATATTATTGAAATTAGATGTAAGCTTAAATGGTGTGATTAGTTTGTAGATACAGTAGGTATTAGATATTATTGAAATTAGATGTAAGCTTAAATGGTGTGATTAGTTTGTAGATAAAGTAGGTATTAGATATAATTGAAATTAGATGTAAGCTTAAATGGTGTGATTGTTTGTAGATAAAGTAGGTATTAGATATTATTGAAATTATATGTAAGCTTAAATGGTGTGATTAGTTTGTAGATAAAGTAGGTATTAGATATTATTGAAATTAGATGTAAGCTTAAATGTTGTGACTAGTAAGTAGAAGTATTAATTATTTCGAAAACTTTCTATGCGGATGGAAAGGGATGGCTAATAGGGGTGGTGGAGGCCATTGAGCTTCCGAACCAAAGTGAGAGGGAGCTCAACGTAGGTTAGGTGTAAATGTAGTAAGAAATAAGTAAGTAGGTATAATAAGAAAGTAAAAGTATTATTGAATGATTAGTTTTAACTTAAAACATGTAGAATGAATTAAGTATAATTGAAATTAGATGTAAGTGGAAATGGTGTGATTAGTTAGTAGATAAAGAAGGTATTAGATATTATTGAAATTAGATGTAAGCTTAAATAGTGTGATTGGTTTGTAGATAAAGTATTTATTAGATAGTATTGAAATTGGATGTCAGCTTAAATGGTGTGATTGGTTTGTAGATAAAGTAGGTATTAGATATTATTGAAATTAGATGTAAGCTTAAATGGTGTGATTGTTTGTAGATAAAGTAGGTATTAGATATTATTGAAATTATATGTAAGCTTAAATGGTGTGATTAGTTTGTAGATAAAGTAGGTATTAGATATAATTGAAATTAGATGTAAGCTTAAATGGTGTGATTGGCTTGTAGATAAAGTAGGTATTAAATATTATTGAAATTAGATGTAAGCTTAAATGTTGTGACTAGTAAGTAGAAGTATTAATTATTTCGAAAACTTTCTATGCGGATGGAAAGGGATGGCTAATAGGGGTGGTGGAGGCCATTGAGCTTCCGAACCAAAGTAAGAGGGAGCTCAACGTAGGTTAGGTGTAAATGTAGTAGGAAATAAGTAAGTAGGTATAATAAGAAAGTAAAAGTATTGTTGAATGATTAGTTTTAACTTAAAACATGTAGAATGGATTAAGTATAATTGAAATTAGATGTAAGTGGAAATGGTGTGATTAGTTAGTAGATAAAGAAGGTATTAGATATTATTGAAATTAGATGTAAGCTAAAATAGTGTGATTGGTTTGTAGATAAAGTAGGTATTAGATATTGTTGAAATTAGATGTAAGCTTAAATGGTGTGATTGGTTTGTAGATAAAGTAGGTATTAGATATTATTGAAATTAGATGTAAGCTTAAATGGTGTGATTAGTTTGTAGATACAGTAGGTATTAGATATTATTGAAATTAGATGTAAGCTTAAATGGTGTGATTAGTTTGTAGATAAAGTAGGTATTAGATATAATTGAAATTAGATGTAAGCTTAAATGGTGTGATTGTTTGTAGATAAAGTAGGTATTAGATATTATTGAAATTATATGTAAGCTTAAATGGTGTGATTAGTTTGTAGATAAAGTAGGTATTAGATATTATTGAAATTAGATGTAAGCTTAAATGTTGTGACTAGTAAGTAGAAGTATTAATTATTTCGAAAACTTTCTATGCGGATGGAAAGGGATGGCTAATAGGGGTGGTGGAGGCCATTGAGCTTCCGAACCAAAGTGAGAGGGAGCTCAACGTAGGTTAGGTGTAAATGTAGTAAGAAATAAGTAAGTAGGTATAATAAGAAAGTAAAAGTATTATTGAATGATTAGTTTTAACTTAAAACATGTAGAATGAATTAAGTATAATTGAAATTAGATATAAGTGGAAATGGTGTGATTAGTTAGTAGATAAAGAAGGTATTAGTAGATAAAGATATTATTGAAATTAGATGTAAGCTTAAATAGTGTGATTGTTTTGTAGATAAAGTATTTATTAGATAGTATTGAAATTGGATGTCAGCTTAAATGGTGTGATTGGTTTGTAGATAAAGTAGGTATTAGATATTATTGAAATTAGATGTAAGCTTAAATGGTGTGATTGTTTGTAGATAAAGTAGGTATTAGATATTATTGAAATTATATGTAAGCTTAAATGGTGTGATTGGTTTGTAGATAAAGTAGGTAGTAGATATTATTGAAATTAGATGTAAGCTTAAATGGTGTGATTGGTTTGTAGATAAACTAGGTATTAGATATTATTGAAATTAGATGTAAGCTTAAATGTTGTGACTAGTTATTAGAAGTATTAATTATTTCGAAAACTTTCTATGCGGATGGAAAGGGATGGCTAATAGGGGTGGTGGAGGCCATTGAGCTTCCGAACCAAAGTGAAAGGGAGCTCAACGTAGGTTAGGTGTAAATGTAGTAGGGAATAAGTAAGTAGGTATAATAAAAAAGTAAAAGTATTATTGAATGATTAGTTTTAACTTAAAACATGTAGAATGAATTAAGTATAATTGAAATTAGATGTAAGTGGAAATGGTGTGATTAGTTAGTAGATAAAGAAGGTATTAAATATTATTGAACTTAGATGTAAGCTTAAATAGTGTGATTGGTTTGGAGATAAAGTAGGTATTAGATATTGTTGAAATTGGATGTAAGCTTAAATGGTGTGATTGGTTTGTAGATAAAGTAGGTATTAGATATTATTGAAATTAGATGTAAGCTGAAATGGTGTGATTAGTTTGTAGATACAGTAGGTATTACATATTATTGAAATTAGATGTAAGCTTAAATGGTGTGATTAGTTTGTAGATAAAGTAGGTATTAGATATAATTGAAATTAGATGTAAGCTTAAATGGTGTGATTGTTTGTAGATAAAGTAGGTATTAGATATTACTGAAATTAGATGTAAGCTTAAATGTTGTGACTAGTAAGTAGAAGTATTAATTTTTTCGAAAACTTTCTATGCGGATGGAAAGGGATGGCTAATAGGGGTGTTGGAGGCCATTGAGCTTCCGAACCAAAGTGAGAGGGAGCTCAACGTAGGTTAGGTGTAAATGTAGTAAGAAATAAGTAAGTAGGTATAATAAGAAAGTAAAAGTATTATTGAATGATTAGTTTTAACTTAAAACATGTAGAATGAATTAAGTATAATTGAAATTAGATGTAAGTGGAAATGGTGTGATTAGTTAGTAGATAAAGAAGGTATTAGATATTATTGAAATTTGATGTAAGCTTAAATAGTGTGATTGGTTTGTAGATAAAGTATTTATTAGATATAATTAAATTGGATGTCAGCTTAAATGGTGTGATTGGTTTGTAGATAAAGTAGGTATTAGATATTATTGAAATTAGATGTAAGCTTAAATGGTGTGATTGTTTGTAGATAAAGTAGGTATTAGATATTATTGAAATTATATGTAAGCTTAAATGGTGTGATTAGTTTGTAGATAAAGTAGGTATTAGATATTATTGAAATTAGATGTAAGCTTAAATGGTGTGATTGGTTTGTAGATAAACTAGGTATTAGATATTATTGAAATTAGATGTAAGCTTAAATGTTGTGACTAGTTAGTAGAAGTATTAATTATTTCGAAAACTTTCTATGCGGATGGAAAGGGATGGCTAATAGGGGTGGTGGAGGCCATTGAGCTTCCGAACCAAAGTGAGAGGGAGCTCAACGTAGGTTAGGTGTAAATGTAGTAGGAAATAAGTAAGTAGGTATAATAAGAAAGTAAAAATATTATTGAATGATTAGTTTTAACTTAAAACATGTAGAATGAATTAAGTATAATTGAAATTAGATGTAAGTGGAAATGGTGTGATTTGTTAGTAGATAAAGAAGGTATTAGATATTATTGAAAGTAGATGTGAGCTTAAATAGTGTGATTGGTTTGTAGATAAAGTAGGTATTAGATATTGTTGAAATTAGATGTAAGCTTAAATGGTGTGATTGGTTTGTAGATAAAGTAGGTATTAGATATTATTGAAATTAGATGTAAGCTTAAATGGTGTGATTAGTTTGTAGATACAGTAGGTATTAGATATTATTGAAATTAGATGTAAGCTTAAATGGTGTGATTAGTTTGTAGATAAAGTAGGTATTAGATATAATTGAAATTAGATGTAAGCTTAAATGGTGTGATTGTTTGTAGATAAAGTAGGTATTAGATATTATTGAAATTATATGTAAGCTTAAATGGTGTGATTAGTTTGTAGATAAAGTAGGTATTAGATATTATTGAAATTAGATGTAAGCTTAAATGTTGTGACTAGTAAGTAGAAGTATTAATTATTTCGAAAACTTTCTATGCGGATGGAAAGGGATGGCTAATAGGGGTGGTGGAGGCCATTGAGCTTCCGAACCAAAGTGAGAGGGAGCTCAACGTAGGTTAGGTGTAAATGTAGTAAGAAATAAGTAAGTAGGTATAATAAGAAAGTAAAAGTATTATTGAATGATTAGTTTTAACTTAAAACATGTAGAATGAATTAAGTATAATTGAAATTAGATGTAAGTGGAAATGGTGTGATTAGTTAGTATATAAAGAAGGTATTAGATATTATTGAAATTAGATGTAAGCTTAAATAGTGTGATTGGTTTGTAGATAAAGTATTTATTAGATAGTATTGAAATTGGATGTCAGCTTAAATGGTGTGATTGGTTTGTAGATAAAGTAGGTATTAGATATTATTGAAATTAGATGTAAGCTTAAATGGTGTGATTGTTTGTAGATAAAGTAGGTATTAGATATTATTGAAATTATATGTAAGCTTAAATGGTGTGATTGGTTTGTAGATAAAGTAGGTATTAGATATTATTGAAATTAGATGTAAGCTTAAATGGTGTAATTGGTTTGTAGATAAACTAGGTATTAGATATTATTGAAATTAGATGTAAGCTTAAATGTTGTGACTAGTTATTAGAAGTATTAATTATTTCGAAAACTTTCTATGCGGATGGAAAGGGATGGCTAATAGGGGTGGTGGAGGCCATTGAGCTTCCGAACCAAAGTGAGAGGGAGCTCAACGTAGGTTAGGTGTAAATGTAGTAGGAAATAAGTAAGTAGGTATAATAAAAAAATAAAAGTATTATTGAATGATTAGTTTTAACTTAAAACATGTAGAATGAATTAAGTATAATTGAAATTAGATGTAAGTGGAAATGGTGTGATTAGTTAGTAGATAAAGAAGGTATTAGATATTATTGAACTTAGATGTAAGCTTAAATAGTGTGATTGGTTTGGAGATAAAGTAGGTATTAGATATTGTTGAAATTGGATGTAAGCTTAAATGGTGTGATTGGTTTGTAGATAAAGTAGGTATTAGATATTATTGAAATTAGATGTAAGCTTAAATGGTGTGATTAGTTTGTAGATACAGTAGGTATTACATATTATTGAAATTAGATGTAAGCTTAAATGGTGTGATTAGTTTGTAGATAAAGTAGGTATTAGATATAATTGAAATTAGATGTAAGCTTAAATGGTGTGATTGGCTTGTAGATAAAGTAGGTATTAAATATTATTGAAATTAGATGTAAGCTTAAATGTTGTGACTAGTAAGTAGAAGTATTAATTATTTCGAAAACTTTCTATGCGGATGGAAAGGGATGGCTAATAGGGGTGGTGGAGGCCATTGAGCTTCCGAACCAAAGTGAGAGGGAGCTCAACGTAGGTTAGGTGTAAATGTAGTAGGAAATAAGTAAGTAGGTATAATAAGAAAGTAAAAGTATTGTTGAATGATTAGTTTTAACTTAAAACATGTAGCATGGATTAAGTATAATTGAAATTAGATGTAAGTGGAAATGGTGTGATTAGTTAGTAGATAAAGAAGGTATTAGATATTATTAAAATTAGATGTAAACTTAAATGTTGTGATTGATTTGTAGATAAAGTAGGTATTAGATATTATTGAAATTAGATGTAAGCTTAAATGGTGTGATTGGTTTGTAGATAAAGTAGGTATTAGATATTATTGAAATTATATGTAAGCTTAAATGGTGTGATTGGTTTGTAGATAAAGTAGGTATTAGATATTATTGAAATTAGATGTAAGCTTAAATGGTGTGATTGATTTGTAGATAAAGTAGGTATTAGATATTATTTAAATTAGATGTAAGCTTAAATGGTGTGATTGGTTTGTAAATAAAGTAGGTATTAGATATTATTGAAATTAGATGTAAGCTTAAATGGTGTGATTGGTTTGTAGATAAACTAGGTATTAGAAATTATTGAATTTAGATGTAAGCGTAAATGTTGTGACTAGTTAGTAGAAGTATTAATTATTTCGAAAACTTTCTATGCGGATGGAAAGGGATGGCTAATAGGGGTGGTGGAGGCCATTGAGCTTCCGAACCAAAGTGAGAGGGAGCTCAACGTAGGTTAGGTGTAAATGTAGTAGGAAATAAGTAAGTAGGTATAATAAGAAAGTAAAAGTATTGTTGAATGATTAGTTTTAACTTAAAACATGTAGAATGGATTAAGTATAGTTGAAATTAGATGTAAGTGGAAATGGTGTGATTAGTTAGTAGATAAAGAAGGTATTAGATATTATTAAAATTAGATGTAAACTTAAATGTTGTGATTGATTTGTAGATAAAGTAGGTATTAGATATTATTGAAATTTGATGTAAGCTTAAATGGTGTGATTGGTTTGTAGATAAAGTATTTATTAGATATTATTGAAATTGGATGTCAGCTTAAATGGTGTGATTGGTTTGTAGATAAAGTAGGTATTAGATATTATTGAAATTAGATGTAAGCTTAAATGGTGTGATAGTTTGTAGATAAAGTAGGTATAAGTTATTATTGAAATTATATGTAAGCTTAAATGGTGTGATTAGTTTGTAGATAAAGTAGGTATTAGATATTATTGAAATTAGATGTAAGCTTAAATGGTGTGATTGGTTTGTAGATAAACTAGGTATTAGATATTATTGAAATTAGATGTAAGCTTAAATGTTGTGACTAGTTAGTAGAAGTATTAATTATTTCGAAAACTTTCTATGCGGATGGAAAGGGATGGCTAATAGGGGTGGTGGAGGCCATTGAGCTTCCGAACCAAAGTGAGAGGGAGCTCAACGTAGGTTAGGTGTAAATGTAGTAGGAAATAAGTAAGTAGGTATAATAAAAAAGTAAAAGTATTATTGAATGATTAGTTTTAACTTAAAACATGTAGAATGAATTAAGTATAATTGAAATTAGATGTAAGTGGAAATGGTGTGATTAGTTAGTAGATAAAGAAGGTATTAAATATTATTGAACTTAGATGTAAGCTTAAATAGTGTGATTGGTTTGGAGATAAAGTAGGTATTAGATATTGTTGAAATTGGATGTAAGCTTAAATGGTGTGATTGGTTTGTAGATAAAGTAGGTATTAGATATTATTGAAATTAGATGTAAGCTGAAATGGTGTGATTAGTTTGTAGATACAGTAGGTATTACATATTATTGAAATTAGATGTAAGCTTAAATGGTGTGATTAGTTTGTAGATAAAGTAGGTATTAGATATAATTGAAATTAGATGTAAGCTTAAATGGTGTGATTGTTTGTAGATAAAGTAGGTATTAGATATTACTGAAATTAGATGTAAGCTTAAATGTTGTGACTAGTAAGTAGAAGTATTAATTTTTTCGAAAACTTTCTATGCGGATGGAAAGGGATGGCTAATAGGGGTGGTGGAGGCCATTGAGCTTCCGAACCAAAGTGAGAGGGAGCTCAACGTAGGTTAGGTGTAAATGTAGTAAGAAATAAGTAAGTAGGTATAATAAGAAAGTAAAAGTATTATTAAATGATTAGTTTTAACTTAAAACATGTAGAATGAATTAAGTATAATTGAAATTAGATGTAAGTGGAAATGGTGTGATTAGTTAGTAGATAAAGAAGGTATTAGATATTATTGAAATTTGATGTAAGCTTAAATAGTGTGATTGGTTTGTAGATAAAGTATTTATTAGATATAATTAAATTGGATGTCAGCTTAAATGGTGTGATTGGTTTGTAGATAAAGTAGGTATTATATATTATTGAAATTAGATGTAAGCTTAAATGGTGTGATTGTTTGTAGATAAAGTAGGTATAAGATATTATTGAAATTATATGTAAGCTTAAATGGTGTGATTAGTTTGTAGATAAAGTAGGTATTAGATATTATTGAAATTAGATGTAAGCTTAAATGGTGTGATTGGTTTGTAGATAAACTAGGTATTAGATATTATTGAAATTAGATGTAAGCTTAAATGTTGTGACTAGTTAGTAGAAGTATTAATTATTTCGAAAACTTTCTATGCGGATGGAAAGGGATGGCTAATAGGGGTGGTGGAGGCCATTGAGCTTCCGAACCAAAGTGAGAGGGAGCTCAACGTAGGTTAGGTGTAAATGTAGTAGGAAATAAGTAAGTAGGTATAATAAGAAAGTAAAAATATTATTGAATGATTAGTTTTAACTTAAAACATGTAGAATGAATTAAGTATAATTGAAATTAGATGTAAGTGGAAATGGTGTGATTAGTTAGTAGATAAAGAAGGTATTAGATATTATTGAAATTAGATGTAAGCTTAAATAGTGTGATTGGTTTGTAGATAAAGTATTTATTAGATAGTATTGAAATTGGATGTCAGCTTAAATGGTGTGATTGGTTTGTAGATAAAGTAGGTATTAGATATTATTGAAATTAGATGTAAGCTTAAATGGTGTGATTGTTTGTAGATAAAGTAGGTATTCGATATTATTGAAATTATATGTACGCTTAAATGGTGTGATTGGTTTGTAGATAAAGTAGGTATTAGATATTATTGAAATTAGATGTAAGCTTAAATGGTGTGATTGATTTGTAGATAAAGTAGGTATTAGATATTATTTAAATTAGATGTAAGTTTAAATGGTGTGATTGGTTTGTAAATAAAGTAGGTATTAGATATTATTGAAATTAGATGTAAGCTTAAATGGTGTGATTGGTTTGTAGATAAACTAGGTATTAGAAATTATTGAATTTAGATGTAAGCGTAAATGTTGTGACTAGTTAGTAGAAGTATTAATTATTTCGAAAACTTTCTATGCGGATGGAAAGGGATGGCTAATAGGGGTGGTGGAGGCCATTGAGCTTCCGAACCAAAGTGAGAGGGAGCTCAACGTAGGTTAGGTGTAAATGTAGTAGGAAATAAGTAAGTAGGTATAATAAGAAAGTAAAAGTATTGTTGAATGATTAGTTTTAACTTAAAACATGTAGAATGGATTAAGTATCGTTGAAATTAGATGTAAGTGGAAATGGTGTGATTAGTTAGTAGATAAAGAAGGTATTAGATATTATTAAAATTAGATGTAAACTTAAATGTTGTGATTGATTTGTAGATAAAGTAGGTATTAGATATTATTGAAATTAGATGTAAGCTTAAATGGTGTGATTGGTTTGTAGATAAAGTATTTATTAGATATTATTGAAATTGGATGTCAGCTTAAATGGTGTGATTGGTTTGTAGATAAAGTAGGTATTAGATATTATTGAAATTAGATGTAAGCTTAAATGGTGTGATTGTTTGTAGATAAAGTAGGTATTAGATATTATTGAAATTATATGTAAGCTTAAATGGTGTGATTAGTTTGTAGATAAAGTAGGTATTAGATATTATTGAAATTAGATGTAAGCTTAAATGGTGTGATTGGTTTGTAGATAAACTAGGTATTAGATATTATTGAAATTAGATGTAAGCTTAAATGTTGTGACTAGTTAGTAGAAGTATTAATTATTTCGAAAACTTTCTATGCGGATGGAAAGGGATGGCTAATAGGGGTGGTGGAGGCCATTGAGCTTCCGAACCAAAGTGAGAGGGAGCTCAACGTAGGTTAGGTGTAAATGTAGTAGGAAATAAGTAAGTAGGTATAATAAGAAAGTAAAAATATTATTGAATGATTAGTTTTAACTTAAAACATGTAGAATGAATTAAGTATAATTGAAATTAGATGTAAGTGGAAATGGTGTGATTTGTTAGTAGATAAAGAAGGTATTAGATATTATTGAAATTAGATGTAAGCTTAAATAGTGTGATTGGTTTGTAGATAAAGTAGGTATTAGATATTGTTGAAATTAGATGTAAGCTTAAATGGTGTGATTGGTTTGTAGATAAAGTAGGTATTAGATATTATTGAAATTAGATGTAAGCTTAAATGGTGTGATTAGTTTGTAGATATAGTAGGTATTAGATATTATTGAAATTAGATGTAAGCTTAAATGGTGTGATTAGTTTGTAGATAAAGTAGGTATTAGATATAATTGAAATTAGATGTAAGCTTAAATGGTGTGATTGTTTGTAGATAAAGTAGGTATTAGATATTATTGAAATTATATGTAAGCTTAAATGGTGTGATTAGTTTGTAGATAAAGTAGGTATTAGATATTATTGAAATTAGATGTAAGCTTAAATGGTGTGATTGGTTTGTAGATAAACTAGGTATTAGATATTATTGAAATTAGATGTAAGCTTAAATGTTGTGACTAGTAAGTAGAAGTATTAATTATTTCGAAAACTTTCTATGCGGATGGAAAGGGATGGCTAATAGGGGTGGTGGAGGCCATTGAGCTTCCGAACCAAAGTGAGAGGGAGCTCAACGTAGGTTAGGTGTAAATGTAGTAGGAAATAAGTAAGTAGGTATAATAAGAAAGAAAAAATATTATTGAATGATTAGTTTTAACTTAAAACATGTAGAATGAATTAAGTATAATTGAAATTAGATGTAAGTGGAAATGGTGTGATTTGTTAGTAGATAAAGAAGGTATTAGATATTATTGAAATTAGATGTAAGCTTAAATAGTGTGATTGGTTTGTAGATAAAGTAGGTATTAGATATTGTTGAAATTAGATGTAAGCTTAAATGGTGTGATTGGTTTGTAGATAAAGTAGGTATTAGATATTATTGAAATTAGATGTAAGCTTAAATGGTGTGATTAGTTTGTAGATACAGTAGGTATTAGATATTATTGAAATTAGATGTAAGCTTAAATGGTGTGATTAGTTTGTAGATAAAGTAGGTATTAGATATAATTGAAATTAGATGTAAGCTTAAATGGTGTGATTGTTTGTAGATAAAGTAGGTATTAGATATTATTGAAATTATATGTAAGCTTAAATGGTGTGATTAGTTTGTAGATAAAGTAGGTATTAGATATTATTGAAATTAGATGTAAGCTTAAATGTTGTGACTAGTAAGTACAAGTATTAATTATTTCGAAAACTTTCTATGCGGATGGAAAGGGATGGCTAATAGGGGTGGTGGAGGCCATTGAGCTTCCGAACCAAAGTGAGAGGGAGCTCAACGTAGGTTAGCTGTAAATGTAGTAAGAAATAAGTAAGTAGGTATAATAAGAAAGTAAAAGTATTATTGAATGATTAGTTTTAACTTAAAACATGTAGAATGAATTAAGTATAATTGAAATGAGATGTAAGTGGAAATGGTGTGATTAGTTAGTAGATAAAGAAGGTATTAGATATTATTGAAATTAGATGTAAGCTTAAATAGTGTGATTGGTTTGTAGATAAAGTATTTATTAGATAGTATTGAAATTGGATGTCAGCTTAAATGGTGTGATTGGTTTGTAGATAAAGTAGGTATTAGATATTATTGAAATTAGATGTAAGCTTAAATGGTGTGATTGTTTGTAGATAAAGTAGGTATTCGATATTATTGAAATTATATGTACGCTTAAATGGTGTGATTGGTTTGTAGATAAAGTAGGTATTAGATATTATTGAAATTAGATGTAAGCTTAAATGGTGTGATTGGTTTGTAGATAAACTAGGTATTAGATATTATTGAAATTAGATGTAAGCTTAAATGTTGTGACTAGTTATTAGAAGTATTAATTATTTCGAAAACTTTCTATGCGGATGGAAAGGGATGGCTAATAGGGGTGGTGGAGGCCATTGAGCTTCCGAACCAAAGTGAGAGGGAGCTCAACGTAGGTTAGGTGTAAATGTAGTAGGAAATAAGTAAGTAGGTATAATAAGAAAGTAAAAGTATTATTGAATGATTAGTTTTAACTTAAAGCATGTAGAATGAATTAAGTATAATTGAAATTAGATGTAAGTGGAAATGGTGTGATTAGTTAGTAGATAAAGAAGGTATTAGATATTATTGAACTTAGATGTAAGCTTAAATAGTGTGATTGGTTTGTAGATAAAGTAGGTATTAGATATTGTTGAAATTAGATGTAAGCTTAAATGGTGTGATTGGTTTGTAGATCAAGTAGGTATTAGATATTATTGAAATTAGATGTAAGCTTAAATGGTGTGATTAGTTTGTAGATACAGTAGGTATTACATATTATTGAAATTAGATGTAAGCTTAAATGGTGTGATTAGTTTGTAGATAAAGTAGGTAATAGATATAATTGAAATTAGATGTAAGCTTAAATGGTGTGATTGGCTTGTAGATAAAGTAGGTATTAGATATTTTTGAAATTAGATGTAAGCTTAAATGTTGTGACTAGTAAGTAGAAGTATTAATTATTTCGAAAACTTTCTATTTGGATGGAAAGGGATGGCTAATAGGGGTGGTGGAGGCCATTGAGCTTCCGAACCAAAGTGAGAGGGAGCTCAACGTAGGTTAGGTGTAAATGTAGTAAGAAATAAGTAAGTAGGTATAATAAGAAAGTAAAAGTATTATTGAATGATTAGTTTTAACTTAAAACATGTAGAATGAATTAAGTATAATTGAAATTAGATGTAAGTGGAAATGGTGTGATTAGTTAGTAGATAAAGAAGGTATTAGATATTATTGAAATTAGATATAAGCTTAAATAATGTGATTGGTTTGTAGATAAAGTATTTATTAGATAGTATCGAAATTGGATGTCAGCTTAAATGGTGTGATTGGTTTGTAGATAAAGTAGGTATTAGATATTATTGAAATTAGATGTAAGCTTAAATGGTGTGATTGTTTGTAGATAAAGTAGGTATTAGATATTATTGAAATTATATGTAAGCTTAAATGGTGTGATTGGTTTGTAGATAAAGTAGGTATTAGATATTATTGAAATTAGATGTAACCTTAAATGGTGTGATTGGTTTGTAGATAAACTAGGTATTAGATATTATTGAAATTAGATGTAAGCTTAAATGTTGTGACTAGTTATTAGAAGTATTAATTATTTCGAAAACTTTCTATGCGGATGGAAAGGGATGGCTAATAGGGGTGGTGGAGGCCATTGAGCTTCCGAACCAAAGTGAGAGGGAGCTCAACGTAGGTTAGGTGTAAATGTAGTAGGAAATAAGTAAGTATGTATAATAAAAAAATAAAAGTATTATTGAATGATTAATTTTAACTTAAAACATGTAGAATGAATTAAGTATAATTGAAATTAGATGTAAGTGGAAATGGTGTGATAAGTTAGTAGATAAAGAAGGTATTAGATATTATTGAACTTAGATGTAAGCTTAAATAGTGTGATTGGTTTGGAGATAAAGTAGGTATTAGATATTGTTGAAATTGGATGTAAGCTTAAATGGTGTGATTGGTTTGTAGATAAAGTAGGTATTAGATATTATTGAAATTAGATGTAAGCTTAAATGGTGTGATTAGTTTGTAGATAAAGTAGGTATTAGATATAATTGAAATTAGATGTAAGCTTAAATGGTGTGATTGGCTTGTAGATAAAGTAGGTATTAGATATTATTGAAATTAGATGTAAGCTTAAATGTTGTGACTAGTAAGTAGAAGTATTAATTATTTCGAAAACTTTCTATGCGGATGGAAAGGGATGGCTAATAGGGGTGGTGGAGGCCATTGAGCTTCCGAACCAAAGTGAGAGGGAGCTCAACGTAGGTTAGGTGTAAATGTAGTAGGAAATAAGTAAGTAGGTATAATAAGAAAGTAAAAGTATTGTTGAATGATTAGTTTTAACTTAAAACATGTAGAATGGATTAAGTATAATTGAAATTAGATGTAAGTGGAAATGGTGTGATTAGTTAGTAGATAAAGAAGGTATTAGATATTATTAAAATTAGATGTAAACTTAAATGTTGTGATTGATTTGTAGATAAAGTAGGTATTAGATATTATTGAAATTAGATGTAAGCTTAAATGGTGTGATTGGTTTGTAGATAAAGTAGGTATTAGATATTATTGAAATTATATGTAAGCTTAAATGGTGTGATTGGTTTGTAGATAAAGTAGGTATTAGATATTATTGAAATTAGATGTAAGCTTAAATGGTGTGATTGATTTGTAGATAAAGTAGGTATTAGATATTATTTAAATTAGATGTAAGCTTAAATGGTGTGATTGGTTTGTAAATAAAGTAGGTATTAGATATTATTGAAATTAGATGTAAGCTTAAATGGTGTGATTGGTTTGTAGATAAACTAGGTATTAGAAATTATTGAATTTAGATGTAAGCGTAAATGTTGTGACTAGTTAGTAGAAGTATTAATTATTTCGAAAACTTTCTATGCGGATGGAAAGGGATGGCTAATAGGGGTGGTGGAGGCCATTGAGCTTCCGAACCAAAGTGAGAGGGAGCTCAACGTAGGTTAGGTGTAAATGTAGTAGGAAATAAGTAAGTAGGTATAATAAGAAAGTAAAAGTATTATTGAATGATTAGTTTTAACTTAAAACATGTAGAATGAATTAAGTATAATTGAAATTAGATGTAAGTGGAAATAGTGTGATTAGTTAGTAGATAAAGAAGGTATTAGATATTATTGAAATTACATGTAAGCTTAAATGGTGTGATTGTTTTGTAGATAAAGTAGGTATTGGATATTATTGAAATTAGATGTAAGCTTAAACGGTGTGATTAGTTTGTAGATAAAGTAGGTATTAGATATTATTGAAATTAGATGTAAGCTTAAATGGTGTGATTAGTCTGTAGATAAAGTAGGTATTAGATATAATTGAAATAAGATGTAAGCTTAAATGGTGTGATTGGCTTGTAGATAAAGTAGGTATTAGATATTATTGAAATTAGATGTAAGCTTAAATAGTGTGATTGGTTTGTAGATAAAGTAGGTATTAGATATTATTGAAATTAGATGTAAGTGGAAATGGTGTGATTAGTTAGTAGATAAAGAAGGTATTAGATATAATTGAAATTAGATGTAAGCTTAAATGGTGTGATTGGCTTGTAGATAAAGTAGGTATTAGATATAATTGAAATTAGATGTAAGCTTAAATGGTGTGATTGGCTTGTAGATAAAGTAGGTATTAGATATTTTTGAAATTAGATGTAAGCTTAAATGTTGTGACTAGTAAGTAGAAGTATTAATTATTTCGAAAACTTTCTATTTGGATGGAAAGGGATGGCTAATAGGGGTGGTGGAGGCCATTGAGCTTCCGAACCAAAGTGAGAGGGAGCTCAACGTAGGTTAGGTTTAAATGTAGTAAGAAATAAGTAAGTAGGTATAATAAGAAAGTAAAAGTATTATTGAATGATTAGTTTTAACTTAAAACATGTAGAATGAATTAAGTATAATTGAAATTAGATGTAAGTGGAAATGGTGTGATTAGTTAGTAGATAAAGAAGGTATTAGATATTATTGAAATTAGATGTAAGCTCAAATAATGTGATTGGTTTGTAGATAAAGTATTTATTAGATAGTATCGAAATTGGATGTCAGCTTAAATGGTGTGATTGGTTTGTAGATAAAGTAGGTATTAGATATTATTGAAATTAGATGTAAGCTTAAATGGTGTGATTGTTTGTAGATAAAGTAGGTATTAGATATTATTGAAATTATATGTAAGCTTAAATGGTGTGATTGGTTTGTAGATAAAGTAGGTATTAGATATTATTGAAATTAGATGTAAGTGGAAATGGTGTGATTAGTTAGTAGATAAAGAAGGTATTAGATATTATTGAAATTAGATGTAAGCTTAAATAGTGTGATTGGTTTGTAGATAAAGTAGGTATTAGATATTATTGAAATTAGATGTAAGCATAAATGGTGTGATTGTTTGTAGATAAAGTAGGTATTAGATACTATTGAAATTATATGTAAGCTTAAATGGTGTGATTGGTTTGTAGATAAAGTAGGTATTAGATATTATTGAAATTAGATGTAAGCTTAAATGTTGTGACTAGTTATTAGAAGTATTAATTATTTCGAAAACTTTCTATGCGGATGGAAAGGGATGGCTAATAGGGGTGGTGGAGGCCATTGAGCTTCCGAACCAAAGTGAGAGGGAGCTCAACGTAGGTTAGGTGTAAATGTAGTAGGAAATAAGTAAGTAGGTATAATAAGAAAGTAAAAGTATTATTGAATGATTAGTTTTAACTTAAAGCATGTAGAATGAATTAAGTATAATTGAAATTAGATGTAAGTGGAAATGGTGTGATTAGTTAGTAGATAAAGAAGGTATTAGATATTATTAAAATTAGATGTAAACTTAAATGTTGTGATTGATTTGTAGATAAAGTAGGTATTAGATATTATTGAAATTAGATGTAAGCTTAAATGGTGTGATTGGTTTGTAGATAAACTAGGTATTAGAAATTATTGAATTTAGATGTAAGCGTAAATGTTGTGACTAGTTAGTAGAAGTATTAATTATTTCGAAAACTTTCTATGCGGATGGAAAGGGATGGCTAATAGGGGTGGTGGAGGCCATTGAGCTTCCGAACCAAAGTGAGAGGGAGCTCAACGTAGGTTAGGTGTAAATGTAGTAGGAAATAAGTAAGTAGGTATAATAAGAAAGTAAAAGTATTATTGAATGATTAGTTTTAACTTAAAGCATGTAGAATGAATTAAGTATAATTGAAATTAGATGTAAGTGGAAATGGTGTGATTAGTTAGTAGATAAAGAAGGTATTAGATATTATTGAACTTAGATGTAAGCTTAAATAGTGTGATTGGTTTGTAGATAAAGTAGGTATTAGATATTGTTGAAATTAGATGTAAGCTTAAATGGTGTGATTGGTTTGTAGATCAAGTAGGTATTAGATATTATTGAAATTAGATGTAAGCTTAAATGGTGTGATTAGTTTGTAGATACAGTAGGTATTACATATTATTGAAATTAGATGTAAGCTTAAATGGTGTGATTAGTTTGTAGATAAAGTAGGTAATAGATATAATTGAAATTAGATGTAAGCTTAAATGGTGTGATTGGCTTGTAGATAAAGTAGGTATTAGATATTTTTGAAATTAGATGTAAGCTTAAATGTTGTGACTAGTAAGTAGAAGTATTAATTATTTCGAAAACTTTCTATTTGGATGGAAAGGGATGGCTAATAGGGGTGGTGGAGGCCATTGAGCTTCCGAACCAAAGTGAGAGGGAGCTCAACGTAGGTTAGGTGTAAATGTAGTAAGAAATAAGTAAGTAGGTATAATAAGAAAGTAAAAGTATTATTGAATGATTAGTTTTAACTTAAAACATGTAGAATGAATTAAGTATAATTGAAATTAGATGTAAGTGGAAATGGTGTGATTAGTTAGTAGATAAAGAAGGTATTAGATATTATTGAAATTAGATATAAGCTTAAATAATGTGATTGGTTTGTAGATAAAGTATTTATTAGATAGTATCGAAATTGGATGTCAGCTTAAATGGTGTGATTGGTTTGTAGATAAAGTAGGTATTAGATATTATTGAAATTAGATGTAAGCTTAAATGGTGTGATTGTTTGTAGATAAAGTAGGTATTAGATATTATTGAAATTATATGTAAGCTTAAATGGTGTGATTGGTTTGTAGATAAAGTAGGTATTAGATATTATTGAAATTAGATGTAACCTTAAATGGTGTGATTGGTTTGTAGATAAACTAGGTATTAGATATTATTGAAATTAGATGTAAGCTTAAATGTTGTGACTAGTTATTAGAAGTATTAATTATTTCGAAAACTTTCTATGCGGATGGAAAGGGATGGCTAATAGGGGTGGTGGAGGCCATTGAGCTTCCGAACCAAAGTGAGAGGGAGCTCAACGTAGGTTAGGTGTAAATGTAGTAGGAAATAAGTAAGTATGTATAATAAAAAAATAAAAGTATTATTGAATGATTAATTTTAACTTAAAACATGTAGAATGAATTAAGTATAATTGAAATTAGATGTAAGTGGAAATGGTGTGATAAGTTAGTAGATAAAGAAGGTATTAGATATTATTGAACTTAGATGTAAGCTTAAATAGTGTGATTGGTTTGGAGATAAAGTAGGTATTAGATATTGTTGAAATTGGATGTAAGCTTAAATGGTGTGATTGGTTTGTAGATAAAGTAGGTATTAGATATTATTGAAATTAGATGTAAGCTTAAATGGTGTGATTAGTTTGTAGATAAAGTAGGTATTAGATATAATTGAAATTAGATGTAAGCTTAAATGGTGTGATTGGCTTGTAGATAAAGTAGGTATTAGATATTATTGAAATTAGATGTAAGCTTAAATGTTGTGACTAGTAAGTAGAAGTATTAATTATTTCGAAAACTTTCTATGCGGATGGAAAGGGATGGCTAATAGGGGTGGTGGAGGCCATTGAGCTTCCGAACCAAAGTGAGAGGGAGCTCAACGTAGGTTAGGTGTAAATGTAGTAGGAAATAAGTAAGTAGGTATAATAAGAAAGTAAAAGTATTGTTGAATGATTAGTTTTAACTTAAAACATGTAGAATGGATTAAGTATAATTGAAATTAGATGTAAGTGGAAATGGTGTGATTAGTTAGTAGATAAAGAAGGTATTAGATATTATTAAAATTAGATGTAAACTTAAATGTTGTGATTGATTTGTAGATAAAGTAGGTATTAGATATTATTGAAATTAGATGTAAGCTTAAATGGTGTGATTGGTTTGTAGATAAAGTAGGTATTAGATATTATTGAAATTATATGTAAGCTTAAATGGTGTGATTGGTTTGTAGATAAAGTAGGTATTAGATATTATTGAAATTAGATGTAAGCTTAAATGGTGTGATTGATTTGTAGATAAAGTAGGTATTAGATATTATTTAAATTAGATGTAAGCTTAAATGGTGTGATTGGTTTGTAAATAAAGTAGGTATTAGATATTATTGAAATTAGATGTAAGCTTAAATGGTGTGATTGGTTTGTAGATAAACTAGGTATTAGAAATTATTGAATTTAGATGTAAGCGTAAATGTTGTGACTAGTTAGTAGAAGTATTAATTATTTCGAAAACTTTCTATGCGGATGGAAAGGGATGGCTAATAGGGGTGGTGGAGGCCATTGAGCTTCCGAACCAAAGTGAGAGGGAGCTCAACGTAGGTTAGGTGTAAATGTAGTAGGAAATAAGTAAGTAGGTATAATAAGAAAGTAAAAGTATTATTGAATGATTAGTTTTAACTTAAAACATGTAGAATGAATTAAGTATAATTGAAATTAGATGTAAGTGGAAATAGTGTGATTAGTTAGTAGATAAAGAAGGTATTAGATATTATTGAAATTACATGTAAGCTTAAATGGTGTGATTGTTTTGTAGATAAAGTAGGTATTGGATATTATTGAAATTAGATGTAAGCTTAAACGGTGTGATTAGTTTGTAGATAAAGTAGGTATTAGATATTATTGAAATTAGATGTAAGCTTAAATGGTGTGATTAGTCTGTAGATAAAGTAGGTATTAGATATAATTGAAATAAGATGTAAGCTTAAATGGTGTGATTGGCTTGTAGATAAAGTAGGTATTAGATATTATTGAAATTAGATGTAAGCTTAAATAGTGTGATTGGTTTGTAGATAAAGTAGGTATTAGATATTATTGAAATTAGATGTAAGTGGAAATGGTGTGATTAGTTAGTAGATAAAGAAGGTATTAGATATAATTGAAATTAGATGTAAGCTTAAATGGTGTGATTGGCTTGTAGATAAAGTAGGTATTAGATATAATTGAAATTAGATGTAAGCTTAAATGGTGTGATTGGCTTGTAGATAAAGTAGGTATTAGATATTTTTGAAATTAGATGTAAGCTTAAATGTTGTGACTAGTAAGTAGAAGTATTAATTATTTCGAAAACTTTCTATTTGGATGGAAAGGGATGGCTAATAGGGGTGGTGGAGGCCATTGAGCTTCCGAACCAAAGTGAGAGGGAGCTCAACGTAGGTTAGGTTTAAATGTAGTAAGAAATAAGTAAGTAGGTATAATAAGAAAGTAAAAGTATTATTGAATGATTAGTTTTAACTTAAAACATGTAGAATGAATTAAGTATAATTGAAATTAGATGTAAGTGGAAATGGTGTGATTAGTTAGTAGATAAAGAAGGTATTAGATATTATTGAAATTAGATGTAAGCTCAAATAATGTGATTGGTTTGTAGATAAAGTATTTATTAGATAGTATCGAAATTGGATGTCAGCTTAAATGGTGTGATTGGTTTGTAGATAAAGTAGGTATTAGATATTATTGAAATTAGATGTAAGCTTAAATGGTGTGATTGTTTGTAGATAAAGTAGGTATTAGATATTATTGAAATTATATGTAAGCTTAAATGGTGTGATTGGTTTGTAGATAAAGTAGGTATTAGATATTATTGAAATTAGATGTAAGTGGAAATGGTGTGATTAGTTAGTAGATAAAGAAGGTATTAGATATTATTGAAATTAGATGTAAGCTTAAATAGTGTGATTGGTTTGTAGATAAAGTAGGTATTAGATATTATTGAAATTAGATGTAAGCATAAATGGTGTGATTGTTTGTAGATAAAGTAGGTATTAGATACTATTGAAATTATATGTAAGCTTAAATGGTGTGATTGGTTTGTAGATAAAGTAGGTATTAGATATTATTGAAATTAGATGTAAGCTTAAATGTTGTGACTAGTTATTAGAAGTATTAATTATTTCGAAAACTTTCTATGCGGATGGAAAGGGATGGCTAATAGGGGTGGTGGAGGCCATTGAGCTTCCGAACCAAAGTGAGAGGGAGCTCAACGTAGGTTAGGTGTAAATGTAGTAGGAAATAAGTAAGTAGGTATAATAAGAAAGTAAAAGTATTATTGAATGATTAGTTTTAACTTAAAGCATGTAGAATGAATTAAGTATAATTGAAATTAGATGTAAGTGGAAATGGTGTGATTAGTTAGTAGATAAAGAAGGTATTAGATATTATTAAAATTAGATGTAAACTTAAATGTTGTGATTGATTTGTAGATAAAGTAGGTATTAGATATTATTGAAATTAGATGTAAGCTTAAATGGTGTGATTGGTTTGTAGATAAACTAGGTATTAGAAATTATTGAATTTAGATGTAAGCGTAAATGTTGTGACTAGTTAGTAGAAGTATTAATTATTTCGAAAACTTTCTATGCGGATGGAAAGGGATGGCTAATAGGGGTGGTGGAGGCCATTGAGCTTCCGAACCAAAGTGAGAGGGAGCTCAACGTAGGTTAGGTGTAAATGTAGTAGGAAATAAGTAAGTAGGTATAATAAGAAAGTAAAAGTATTGTTGAATGATTAGTTTTAACTTAAAACATGTAGAATGGATTAAGTATCGTTGAAATTAGATGTAAGTGGAAATGGTGTGATTAGTTAGTAGATAAAGAAGGTATTAGATATTATTAAAATTAGATGTAAACTTAAATGTTGTGATTGATTTGTAGATAAAGTAGGTATTAGATATTATTGAAATTAGATGTAAGCTTAAATGGTGTGATTGGTTTGTAGATAAAGTATTTATTAGATATTATTGAAATTGGATGTCAGCTTAAATGGTGTGATTGGTTTGTAGATAAAGTAGGTATTAGATATTATTGAAATTAGATGTAAGCTTAAATGGTGTGATTGTTTGTAGATAAAGTAGGTATTAGATATTATTGAAATTATATGTAAGCTTAAATGGTGTGATTAGTTTGTAGATAAAGTAGGTATTAGATATTATTGAAATTAGATGTAAGCTTAAATGGTGTGATTGGTTTGTAGATAAACTAGGTATTAGATATTATTGAAATTAGATGTAAGCTTAAATGTTGTGACTAGTTAGTAGAAGTATTAATTATTTCGAAAACTTTCTATGCGGATGGAAAGGGATGGCTAATAGGGGTGGTGGAGGCCATTGAGCTTCCGAACCAAAGTGAGAGGGAGCTCAACGTAGGTTAGGTGTAAATGTAGTAGGAAATAAGTAAGTAGGTATAATAAGAAAGTAAAAATATTATTGAATGATTAGTTTTAACTTAAAACATGTAGAATGAATTAAGTATAATTGAAATTAGATGTAAGTGGAAATGGTGTGATTTGTTAGTAGATAAAGAAGGTATTAGATATTATTGAAATTAGATGTAAGCTTAAATAGTGTGATTGGTTTGTAGATAAAGTAGGTATTAGATATTGTTGAAATTAGATGTAAGCTTAAATGGTGTGATTGGTTTGTAGATAAAGTAGGTATTAGATATTATTGAAATTAGATGTAAGCTTAAATGGTGTGATTAGTTTGTAGATATAGTAGGTATTAGATATTATTGAAATTAGATGTAAGCTTAAATGGTGTGATTAGTTTGTAGATAAAGTAGGTATTAGATATAATTGAAATTAGATGTAAGCTTAAATGGTGTGATTGTTTGTAGATAAAGTAGGTATTAGATATTATTGAAATTATATGTAAGCTTAAATGGTGTGATTAGTTTGTAGATAAAGTAGGTATTAGATATAATTGAAATTAGATGTAAGCTTAAATGGTGTGATTGGCTTGTAGATAAAGTAGGTATTAGATATTATTGAAATTAGATGTAAGCTTAAATGTTGTGACTAGTAAGTAGAAGTATTAATTATTTCGAAAACTTTCTATTTGGATGGAAAGGGATGGCTAATAGGGGTGGTGGAGGCCATTGAGCTTCCGAACCAAAGTGAGAGGGAGCTCAACGTAGGTTAGGTGTAAATGTAGTAAGAAAAAAGTAAGTAGGTATAATAAGAAAGTAAAAGTATTATTGAATGATTAGTTTTAACTTAAAACATGTAGAATGAATTAAGTATAATTGAAATTAGATGTAAGTGGAAATGGTGTGATTAGTTAGTAGATAAAGAAGGTATTAGATATTATTGAACTTAGATGTAAGCTTAAATAGTGTGATTGGTTTGGAGATAAAGTAGGTATTAGATATTGTTGAAATTGGATGTAAGCTTAAATGGTGTGATTGGTTTGTAGATAAAGTAGGTATTAGATATTATTGAAATTAGATGTAAGCTTAAATGGTGTGATTAGTTTGTAGATACAGTAGGTATTATATATTATTGAAATTAGATGTAAGCTTAAATGGTGTGATTAGTTTGTAGATAAAGTAGGTATTAGATATAATTGAAATTAGATGTAAGCTTAAATGGTGTGATTGGCTTGTAGATAAAGTAGGTATTAGATATTATTGAAATTATATGTAAGCTTAAATGGTGTGATTAGTTTGTAGATAAAGTAGGTATTAGATATTATTGAAATTAGATGTAAGCTTAAATGTTGTGACTAGTAAGTACAAGTATTAATTATTTCGAAAACTTTCTATGCGGATGGAAAGGGATGGCTAATAGGGGTGGTGGAGGCCATTGAGCTTCCGAACCAAAGTGAGAGGGAGCTCAACGTAGGTTAGCTGTAAATGTAGTAAGAAATAAGTAAGTAGGTATAATAAGAAAGTAAAAGTATTATTGAATGATTAGTTTTAACTTAAAACATGTAGAATGAATTAAGTATAATTGAAATTAGATGTAAGTGGAAATGGTGTGATTAGTTAGTAGATAAAGAAGGTATTAGATATTATTGAAATTAGATGTAAGCTTAAATAGTGTGATTGGTTTGTAGATAAAGTATTTATTAGATAGTATTGAAATTGGATGTCAGCTTAAATGGTGTGATTGGTTTGTAGATAAAGTAGGTATTAGATATTATTGAAATTAGATGTAAGCTTAAATGGTGTGATTGTTTGTAGATAAAGTAGGTATTCGATATTATTGAAATTATATGTACGCTTAAATGGTGTGATTGGTTTGTAGATAAAGTAGGTATTAGATATTATTGAAATTAGATGTAAGCTTAAATGGTGTGATTGGTTTGTAGATAAACTAGGTATTAGATATTATTGAAATTAGATGTAAGCTTAAATGTTGTGACTAGTTATTAGAAGTATTAATTATTTCGAAAACTTTCTATGCGGATGGAAAGGGATGGCTAATAGGGGTGGTGGAGGCCATTGAGCTTCCGAACCAAAGTGAGAGGGAGCTCAACGTAGGTTAGGTGTAAATGTAGTAGGAAATAAGTAAGTAGGTATAATAAGAAAGTAAAAGTATTATTGAATGATTAGTTTTAACTTAAAGCATGTAGAATGAATTAAGTATAATTGAAATTAGATGTAAGTGGAAATGGTGTGATTAGTTAGTAGATAAAGAAGGTATTAGATATTATTGAACTTAGATGTAAGCTTAAATAGTGTGATTGGTTTGTAGATAAAGTAGGTATTAGATATTGTTGAAATTAGATGTAAGCTTAAATGGTGTGATTGGTTTGTAGATCAAGTAGGTATTAGATATTATTGAAATTAGATGTAAGCTTAAATGGTGTGATTAGTTTGTAGATACAGTAGGTATTACATATTATTGAAATTAGATGTAAGCTTAAATGGTGTGATTAGTTTGTAGATAAAGTAGGTAATAGATATAATTGAAATTAGATGTAAGCTTAAATGGTGTGATTGGCTTGTAGATAAAGTAGGTATTAGATATTTTTGAAATTAGATGTAAGCTTAAATGTTGTGACTAGTAAGTAGAAGTATTAATTATTTCGAAAACTTTCTATTTGGATGGAAAGGGATGGCTAATAGGGGTGGTGGAGGCCATTGAGCTTCCGAACCAAAGTGAGAGGGAGCTCAACGTAGGTTAGGTGTAAATGTAGTAAGAAATAAGTAAGTAGGTATAATAAGAAAGTAAAAGTATTATTGAATGATTAGTTTTAACTTAAAACATGTAGAATGAATTAAGTATAATTGAAATTAGATGTAAGTGGAAATGGTGTGATTAGTTAGTAGATAAAGAAGGTATTAGATATTATTGAAATTAGATATAAGCTTAAATAATGTGATTGGTTTGTAGATAAAGTATTTATTAGATAGTATCGAAATTGGATGTCAGCTTAAATGGTGTGATTGGTTTGTAGATAAAGTAGGTATTAGATATTATTGAAATTAGATGTAAGCTTAAATGGTGTGATTGTTTGTAGATAAAGTAGGTATTAGATATTATTGAAATTATATGTAAGCTTAAATGGTGTGATTGGTTTGTAGATAAAGTAGGTATTAGATATTATTGAAATTAGATGTAACCTTAAATGGTGTGATTGGTTTGTAGATAAACTAGGTATTAGATATTATTGAAATTAGATGTAAGCTTAAATGTTGTGACTAGTTATTAGAAGTATTAATTATTTCGAAAACTTTCTATGCGGATGGAAAGGGATGGCTAATAGGGGTGGTGGAGGCCATTGAGCTTCCGAACCAAAGTGAGAGGGAGCTCAACGTAGGTTAGGTGTAAATGTAGTAGGAAATAAGTAAGTATGTATAATAAAAAAATAAAAGTATTATTGAATGATTAATTTTAACTTAAAACATGTAGAATGAATTAAGTATAATTGAAATTAGATGTAAGTGGAAATGGTGTGATAAGTTAGTAGATAAAGAAGGTATTAGATATTATTGAACTTAGATGTAAGCTTAAATAGTGTGATTGGTTTGGAGATAAAGTAGGTATTAGATATTGTTGAAATTGGATGTAAGCTTAAATGGTGTGATTGGTTTGTAGATAAAGTAGGTATTAGATATTATTGAAATTAGATGTAAGCTTAAATGGTGTGATTAGTTTGTAGATAAAGTAGGTATTAGATATAATTGAAATTAGATGTAAGCTTAAATGGTGTGATTGGCTTGTAGATAAAGTAGGTATTAGATATTATTGAAATTAGATGTAAGCTTAAATGTTGTGACTAGTAAGTAGAAGTATTAATTATTTCGAAAACTTTCTATGCGGATGGAAAGGGATGGCTAATAGGGGTGGTGGAGGCCATTGAGCTTCCGAACCAAAGTGAGAGGGAGCTCAACGTAGGTTAGGTGTAAATGTAGTAGGAAATAAGTAAGTAGGTATAATAAGAAAGTAAAAGTATTGTTGAATGATTAGTTTTAACTTAAAACATGTAGAATGGATTAAGTATAATTGAAATTAGATGTAAGTGGAAATGGTGTGATTAGTTAGTAGATAAAGAAGGTATTAGATATTATTAAAATTAGATGTAAACTTAAATGTTGTGATTGATTTGTAGATAAAGTAGGTATTAGATATTATTGAAATTAGATGTAAGCTTAAATGGTGTGATTGGTTTGTAGATAAAGTAGGTATTAGATATTATTGAAATTATATGTAAGCTTAAATGGTGTGATTGGTTTGTAGATAAAGTAGGTATTAGATATTATTGAAATTAGATGTAAGCTTAAATGGTGTGATTGATTTGTAGATAAAGTAGGTATTAGATATTATTTAAATTAGATGTAAGCTTAAATGGTGTGATTGGTTTGTAAATAAAGTAGGTATTAGATATTATTGAAATTAGATGTAAGCTTAAATGGTGTGATTGGTTTGTAGATAAACTAGGTATTAGAAATTATTGAATTTAGATGTAAGCGTAAATGTTGTGACTAGTTAGTAGAAGTATTAATTATTTCGAAAACTTTCTATGCGGATGGAAAGGGATGGCTAATAGGGGTGGTGGAGGCCATTGAGCTTCCGAACCAAAGTGAGAGGGAGCTCAACGTAGGTTAGGTGTAAATGTAGTAGGAAATAAGTAAGTAGGTATAATAAGAAAGTAAAAGTATTATTGAATGATTAGTTTTAACTTAAAACATGTAGAATGAATTAAGTATAATTGAAATTAGATGTAAGTGGAAATAGTGTGATTAGTTAGTAGATAAAGAAGGTATTAGATATTATTGAAATTACATGTAAGCTTAAATGGTGTGATTGTTTTGTAGATAAAGTAGGTATTGGATATTATTGAAATTAGATGTAAGCTTAAACGGTGTGATTAGTTTGTAGATAAAGTAGGTATTAGATATTATTGAAATTAGATGTAAGCTTAAATGGTGTGATTAGTCTGTAGATAAAGTAGGTATTAGATATAATTGAAATAAGATGTAAGCTTAAATGGTGTGATTGGCTTGTAGATAAAGTAGGTATTAGATATTATTGAAATTAGATGTAAGCTTAAATAGTGTGATTGGTTTGTAGATAAAGTAGGTATTAGATATTATTGAAATTAGATGTAAGTGGAAATGGTGTGATTAGTTAGTAGATAAAGAAGGTATTAGATATAATTGAAATTAGATGTAAGCTTAAATGGTGTGATTGGCTTGTAGATAAAGTAGGTATTAGATATAATTGAAATTAGATGTAAGCTTAAATGGTGTGATTGGCTTGTAAATAAAGTAGGTATTAGATATTTTTGAAATTAGATGTAAGCTTAAATGTTGTGACTAGTAAGTAGAAGTATTAATTATTTCGAAAACTTTCTATTTGGATGGAAAGGGATGGCTAATAGGGGTGGTGGAGGCCATTGAGCTTCCGAACCAAAGTGAGAGGGAGCTCAACGTAGGTTAGGTTTAAATGTAGTAAGAAATAAGTAAGTAGGTATAATAAGAAAGTAAAAGTATTATTGAATGATTAGTTTTAACTTAAAACATGTAGAATGAATTAAGTATAATTGAAATTAGATGTAAGTGGAAATGGTGTGATTAGTTAGTAGATAAAGAAGGTATTAGATATTATTGAAATTAGATGTAAGCTCAAATAATGTGATTGGTTTGTAGATAAAGTATTTATTAGATAGTATCGAAATTGGATGTCAGCTTAAATGGTGTGATTGGTTTGTAGATAAAGTAGGTATTAGATATTATTGAAATTAGATGTAAGCTTAAATGGTGTGATTGTTTGTAGATAAAGTAGGTATTAGATATTATTGAAATTATATGTAAGCTTAAATGGTGTGATTGGTTTGTAGATAAAGTAGGTATTAGATATTATTGAAATTAGATGTAAGTGGAAATGGTGTGATTAGTTAGTAGATAAAGAAGGTATTAGATATTATTGAAATTAGATGTAAGCTTAAATAGTGTGATTGGTTTGTAGATAAAGTAGGTATTAGATATTATTGAAATTAGATGTAAGCATAAATGGTGTGATTGTTTGTAGATAAAGTAGGTATTAGATACTATTGAAATTATATGTAAGCTTAAATGGTGTGATTGGTTTGTAGATAAAGTAGGTATTAGATATTATTGAAATTAGATGTAAGCTTAAATGTTGTGACTAGTTATTAGAAGTATTAATTATTTCGAAAACTTTCTATGCGGATGGAAAGGGATGGCTAATAGGGGTGGTGGAGGCCATTGAGCTTCCGAACCAAAGTGAGAGGGAGCTCAACGTAGGTTAGGTGTAAATGTAGTAGGAAATAAGTAAGTAGGTATAATAAGAAAGTAAAAGTATTATTGAATGATTAGTTTTAACTTAAAGCATGTAGAATGAATTAAGTATAATTGAAATTAGATGTAAGTGGAAATGGTGTGATTAGTTAGTAGATAAAGAAGGTATTAGATATTATTGAACTTAGATGTAAGCTTAAATAGTGTGATTGGTTTGTAGATAAAGTAGGTATTAGATATTGTTGAAATTAGATGTAAGCTTAAATGGTGTGATTGGTTTGTAGATAAAGTAGGTATTAGATATTATTGAAATTAGATGTAAGCTTAAATGGTGTGATTAGTTTGTAGATACAGTAGGTATTAGATATTATTGAAATTAGATGTAAGCTTAAATGGTGTGATTAGTTTGTAGATAAAGTAGGTATTAGATATAATTGAAATTAGATGTAAGCTTAAATGGTGTGATTGGTTTGTAGATAAACTAGGTATTAGATATTATTGAAATTAGATGTAAGCTTAAATGTTGTGACTAGTTAGTAGAAGTATTAATTATTTCGAAAACTTTCTATGCGGATGGAAAGGGATGGCTCCGAACCAAAGTGAGAGGGAGCTCAACGTAGGTTAGGTGTAAATGTAGTAGGAAATAAGTAAGTAGGTATAATAAGAAAGTAAAAATATTATTGAATGATTAGTTTTAACTTAAAACATGTAGAATGAATTAAGTATAATTGAAATTAGATGTAAGTGGAAATGGTGTGATTTGTTAGTAGATAAAGAAGGTATTAGATATTATTGAAATTAGATGTAAGCTTAAATAGTGTGATTGGTTTGTAGATAAAGTAGGTATTAGATATTGTTGAAATTAGATGTAAGCTTAAATGGTGTGATTGGTTTGTAGATAAAGTAGGTATTAGATATTATTGAAATTAGATGTAAGCTTAAATGGTGTGATTAGTTTGTAGATACAGTAGGTATTAGATATTATTGAAATTAGATGTAAGCTTAAATGGTGTGATTAGTTTGTAGATAAAGTAGGTATTAGATATAATTGAAATTAGATGTAAGCTTAAATGGTGTGATTGTTTGTAGATAAAGTAGGTATTAGATATTATTGAAATTATATGTAAGCTTAAATGGTGTGATTAGTTTGTAGATAAAGTAGGTATTAGATATTATTGAAATTAGATGTAAGCTTAAATGGTGTGATTGGTTTGTAGATAAACTAGGTATTAGATATTATTGAAATTAGATGTAAGCTTAAATGTTGTGACTAGTAAGTAGAAGTATTAATTATTTCGAAAACTTTCTATGCGGATGGAAAGGGATGGCTGATAGGGGTGGTGGAGGCCATTGAGCTTCCGAACCAAAGTGAGAGGGAGCTCAACGTAGGTTAGGTGTAAATGTAGTAAGAAATAAGTAAGTAGGTATAATAAGAAAGTAAAAGTATTATTGAATGATTAGTTTTAACTTAAAACATGTAGAATGAATTAAGTATAATTGAAATTAGATGTAAGTGGAAATGGTGTGATTAGTTAGTAGATAAAGAAGGTATTAGATATTATTGAACTTAGATGTAAGCTTAAATAGTGTGATTGGTTTGGAGATAAAGTAGGTATTAGATATTGTTGAAATTGGATGTAAGCTTAAATGGTGTGATTGGTTTGTAGATAAAGTAGGTATTAGATATTATTGAAATTAGATGTAAGCTTAAATGGTGTGATTAGTTTGTAGATACAGTAGGTATTACATATTATTGAAATTAGATGTAAGCTTAAATGGTGTGATTAGTTTGTAGATAAAGTAGGTATTAGATATAATTGAAATTAGATGTAAGCTTAAATGGTGTGATTGGCTTGTAGATAAAGTAGGTATTAAATGTTATTGAAATTAGATGTAAGCTTAAATGTTGTGACTAGTAAGTAGAAGTATTAATTATTTCGAAAACTTTCTATGCGGATGGAAAGGGATGGCTAATAGGGGTGGTGGAGGCCATTGAGCTTCCGAACCAAAGTGAGAGGGAGCTCAACGTAGGTTAGGTGTAAATGTAGTAAGAAATAAGTAAGTAGGTATAATAAGAAAGTAAAAGTATTATTGAATGATTAGTTTTAACTTAAAACATGTAGAATGAATTAAGTATAATTGAAATTAGATGTAAGTGGAAATGGTGTGATTAGTTAGTAGATAAAGAAGGTATTAGATATTATTGAAATTAGATGTAAGCTTAAATAGTGTGATTGGTTTGGAGATAAAGTAGGTATTAGATATTGTTGAAATTGGATGTAAGCTTAAATGGTGTGATTGGTTTGTAGATAAAGTAGGTATTAGATATTATTGAAATTAGATGTAAGCTGAAATGGTGTGATTAGTTTGTAGATACAGTAGGTATTACATATTATTGAAATTAGATGTAAGCTTAAATGGTGTGATTAGTTTGTAGATAAAGTAGGTATTAGATATAATTGAAATTAGATGTAAGCTTAAATGGTGTGATTGTTTGTAGATAAAGTAGGTATTAGATATTACTGAAATTAGATGTAAGCTTAAATGTTGTGACTAGTAAGTAGAAGTATTAATTTTTTCGAAAACTTTCTATGCGGATGGAAAGGGATGGCTAATAGGGGTGGTGGAGGCCATTGAGCTTCCGAACCAAAGTGAGAGGGAGCTCAACGTAGGTTAGGTGTAAATGTAGTAAGAAATAAGTAAGTAGGTATAATAAGAAAGTAAAAGTATTATTGAATGATTAGTTTTAACTTAAAACATGTAGAATGAATTAAGTATAATTGAAATTAGATGTAAGTGGAAATGGTGTGATTAGTTAGTAGATAAAGAAGGTATTAGATATTATTGAAATTTGATGTAAGCTTAAATAGTGTGATTGGTTTGTAGATAAAGTATTTATTAGATATAATTAAATTGGATGTCAGCTTAAATGGTGTGATTGGTTTGTAGATAAAGTAGGTATTAGATATTATTGAAATTAGATGTAAGCTTAAATGGTGTGATTGTTTGTAGATAAAGTAGGTATTAGATATTATTGAAATTATATGTAAGCTTAAATGGTGTGATTAGTTTGTAGATAAAGTAGGTATTAGATATTATTGAAATTAGATGTAAGCTTAAATGGTGTGATTGGTTTGTAGATAAACTAGGTATTAGATATTATTGAAATTAGATGTAAGCTTAAATGTTGTGACTAGTTAGTAGAAGTATTAATTATTTCGAAAACTTTCTATGCGGATGGAAAGGGATGGCTAATAGGGGTGGTGGAGGCCATTGAGCTTCCGAACCAAAGTGAGAGGGAGCTCAACGTAGGTTAGGTGTAAATGTAGTAGGAAATAAGTAAGTAGGTATAATAAGAAAGTAAAAATATTATTGAATGATTAGTTTTAACTTAAAACATGTAGAATGAATTAAGTATAATTGAAATTAGATGTAAGTGGAAATGGTGTGATTTGTTAGTAGATAAAGAAGGTATTAGATATTATTGAAATTAGATGTAAGCTTAAATAGTGTGATTGGTTTGTAGATAAAGTAGGTATTAGATATTGTTGAAATTAGACGTAAGCTTAAATGGTGTGATTGGTTTGTAGATAAAGTAGGTATTAGATATTATTGAAATTAGATGTAAGCTTAAATGGTGTGATTAGTTTGTAGATAAAGTAGGTATTAGATATAATTGAAATTAGATGTAAGCTTAAATGGTGTGATTGGTTTGTAGATAAAGTAGGTATTAGATATTATTGAAATTAGATGTAAGCTTAAATGGTGTGATTGATTTGTAGATAAAGTAGGTATTAGATATTATTTAAATTAGATGTAAGCTTAAATGGTGTGATTGGTTTGTAAATAAAGTAGGTATTAGATATTATTGAAATTAGATGTAAGCTTAAATGGTGTGATTGGTTTGTAGATAAACTAGGTATTAGAAATTATTGAATTTAGATGTAAGCGTAAATGTTGTGACTAGTTAGTAGAAGTATTAATTATTTCGAAAACTTTCTATGCGGATGGAAAGGGATGGCTAATAGGGGTGGTGGAGGCCATTGAGCTTCCGAACCAAAGTGAGAGGGAGCTCAACGTAGGTTAGGTGTAAATGTAGTAGGAAATAAGTAAGTAGGTATAATAAGAAAGTAAAAGTATTATTGAATGATTAGTTTTAACTTAAAACATGTAGAATGAATTAAGTATAATTGAAATTAGATGTAAGTGGAAATAGTGTGATTAGTTAGTAGATAAAGAAGGTATTAGATATTATTGAAATTACATGTAAGCTTAAATGGTGTGATTGTTTTGTAGATAAAGTAGGTATTGGATATTATTGAAATTAGATGTAAGCTTAAACGGTGTGATTAGTTTGTAGATAAAGTAGGTATTAGATATTATTGAAATTAGATGTAAGCTTAAATGGTGTGATTAGTCTGTAGATAAAGTAGGTATTAGATATAATTGAAATAAGATGTAAGCTTAAATGGTGTGATTGGCTTGTAGATAAAGTAGGTATTAGATATTATTGAAATTAGATGTAAGCTTAAATAGTGTGATTGGTTTGTAGATAAAGTAGGTATTAGATATTATTGAAATTAGATGTAAGTGGAAATGGTGTGATTAGTTAGTAGATAAAGAAGGTATTAGATATAATTGAAATTAGATGTAAGCTTAAATGGTGTGATTGGCTTGTAGATAAAGTAGGTATTAGATATAATTGAAATTAGATGTAAGCTTAAATGGTGTGATTGGCTTGTAGATAAAGTAGGTATTAGATATTTTTGAAATTAGATGTAAGCTTAAATGTTGTGACTAGTAAGTAGAAGTATTAATTATTTCGAAAACTTTCTATTTGGATGGAAAGGGATGGCTAATAGGGGTGGTGGAGGCCATTGAGCTTCCGAACCAAAGTGAGAGGGAGCTCAACGTAGGTTAGGTTTAAATGTAGTAAGAAATAAGTAAGTAGGTATAATAAGAAAGTAAAAGTATTATTGAATGATTAGTTTTAACTTAAAACATGTAGAATGAATTAAGTATAATTGAAATTAGATGTAAGTGGAAATGGTGTGATTAGTTAGTAGATAAAGAAGGTATTAGATATTATTGAAATTAGATGTAAGCTCAAATAATGTGATTGGTTTGTAGATAAAGTATTTATTAGATAGTATCGAAATTGGATGTCAGCTTAAATGGTGTGATTGGTTTGTAGATAAAGTAGGTATTAGATATTATTGAAATTAGATGTAAGCTTAAATGGTGTGATTGTTTGTAGATAAAGTAGGTATTAGATATTATTGAAATTATATGTAAGCTTAAATGGTGTGATTGGTTTGTAGATAAAGTAGGTATTAGATATTATTGAAATTAGATGTAAGTGGAAATGGTGTGATTAGTTAGTAGATAAAGAAGGTATTAGATATTATTGAAATTAGATGTAAGCTTAAATAGTGTGATTGGTTTGTAGATAAAGTAGGTATTAGATATTATTGAAATTAGATGTAAGCATAAATGGTGTGATTGTTTGTAGATAAAGTAGGTATTAGATACTATTGAAATTATATGTAAGCTTAAATGGTGTGATTGGTTTGTAGATAAAGTAGGTATTAGATATTATTGAAATTAGATGTAAGCTTAAATGTTGTGACTAGTTATTAGAAGTATTAATTATTTCGAAAACTTTCTATGCGGATGGAAAGGGATGGCTAATAGGGGTGGTGGAGGCCATTGAGCTTCCGAACCAAAGTGAGAGGGAGCTCAACGTAGGTTAGGTGTAAATGTAGTAGGAAATAAGTAAGTAGGTATAATAAGAAAGTAAAAGTATTATTGAATGATTAGTTTTAACTTAAAGCATGTAGAATGAATTAAGTATAATTGAAATTAGATGTAAGTGGAAATGGTGTGATTAGTTAGTAGATAAAGAAGGTATTAGATATTATTGAACTTAGATGTAAGCTTAAATAGTGTGATTGGTTTGTAGATAAAGTAGGTATTAGATATTGTTGAAATTAGATGTAAGCTTAAATGGTGTGATTGGTTTGTAGATAAAGTAGGTATTAGATATTATTGAAATTAGATGTAAGCTTAAATGGTGTGATTAGTTTGTAGATACAGTAGGTATTAGATATTATTGAAATTAGATGTAAGCTTAAATGGTGTGATTAGTTTGTAGATAAAGTAGGTATTAGATATAATTGAAATTAGATGTAAGCTTAAATGGTGTGATTGGTTTGTAGATAAACTAGGTATTAGATATTATTGAAATTAGATGTAAGCTTAAATGTTGTGACTAGTTAGTAGAAGTATTAATTATTTCGAAAACTTTCTATGCGGATGGAAAGGGATGGCTCCGAACCAAAGTGAGAGGGAGCTCAACGTAGGTTAGGTGTAAATGTAGTAGGAAATAAGTAAGTAGGTATAATAAGAAAGTAAAAATATTATTGAATGATTAGTTTTAACTTAAAACATGTAGAATGAATTAAGTATAATTGAAATTAGATGTAAGTGGAAATGGTGTGATTTGTTAGTAGATAAAGAAGGTATTAGATATTATTGAAATTAGATGTAAGCTTAAATAGTGTGATTGGTTTGTAGATAAAGTAGGTATTAGATATTGTTGAAATTAGATGTAAGCTTAAATGGTGTGATTGGTTTGTAGATAAAGTAGGTATTAGATATTATTGAAATTAGATGTAAGCTTAAATGGTGTGATTAGTTTGTAGATACAGTAGGTATTAGATATTATTGAAATTAGATGTAAGCTTAAATGGTGTGATTAGTTTGTAGATAAAGTAGGTATTAGATATAATTGAAATTAGATGTAAGCTTAAATGGTGTGATTGTTTGTAGATAAAGTAGGTATTAGATATTATTGAAATTATATGTAAGCTTAAATGGTGTGATTAGTTTGTAGATAAAGTAGGTATTAGATATTATTGAAATTAGATGTAAGCTTAAATGGTGTGATTGGTTTGTAGATAAACTAGGTATTAGATATTATTGAAATTAGATGTAAGCTTAAATGTTGTGACTAGTAAGTAGAAGTATTAATTATTTCGAAAACTTTCTATGCGGATGGAAAGGGATGGCTGATAGGGGTGGTGGAGGCCATTGAGCTTCCGAACCAAAGTGAGAGGGAGCTCAACGTAGGTTAGGTGTAAATGTAGTAAGAAATAAGTAAGTAGGTATAATAAGAAAGTAAAAGTATTATTGAATGATTAGTTTTAACTTAAAACATGTAGAATGAATTAAGTATAATTGAAATTAGATGTAAGTGGAAATGGTGTGATTAGTTAGTAGATAAAGAAGGTATTAGATATTATTGAACTTAGATGTAAGCTTAAATAGTGTGATTGGTTTGGAGATAAAGTAGGTATTAGATATTGTTGAAATTGGATGTAAGCTTAAATGGTGTGATTGGTTTGTAGATAAAGTAGGTATTAGATATTATTGAAATTAGATGTAAGCTTAAATGGTGTGATTAGTTTGTAGATACAGTAGGTATTACATATTATTGAAATTAGATGTAAGCTTAAATGGTGTGATTAGTTTGTAGATAAAGTAGGTATTAGATATAATTGAAATTAGATGTAAGCTTAAATGGTGTGATTGGCTTGTAGATAAAGTAGGTATTAAATATTATTGAAATTAGATGTAAGCTTAAATGTTGTGACTAGTAAGTAGAAGTATTAATTATTTCGAAAACTTTCTATGCGGATGGAAAGGGATGGCTAATAGGGGTGGTGGAGGCCATTGAGCTTCCGAACCAAAGTGAGAGGGAGCTCAACGTAGGTTAGGTGTAAATGTAGTAAGAAATAAGTAAGTAGGTATAATAAGAAAGTAAAAGTATTATTGAATGATTAGTTTTAACTTAAAACATGTAGAATGAATTAAGTATAATTGAAATTAGATGTAAGTGGAAATGGTGTGATTAGTTAGTAGATAAAGAAGGTATTAGATATTATTGAAATTAGATGTAAGCTTAAATAGTGTGATTGGTTTGGAGATAAAGTAGGTATTAGATATTGTTGAAATTGGATGTAAGCTTAAATGGTGTGATTGGTTTGTAGATAAAGTAGGTATTAGATATTATTGAAATTAGATGTAAGCTGAAATGGTGTGATTAGTTTGTAGATACAGTAGGTATTACATATTATTGAAATTAGATGTAAGCTTAAATGGTGTGATTAGTTTGTAGATAAAGTAGGTATTAGATATAATTGAAATTAGATGTAAGCTTAAATGGTGTGATTGTTTGTAGATAAAGTAGGTATTAGATATTACTGAAATTAGATGTAAGCTTAAATGTTGTGACTAGTAAGTAGAAGTATTAATTTTTTCGAAAACTTTCTATGCGGATGGAAAGGGATGGCTAATAGGGGTGGTGGAGGCCATTGAGCTTCCGAACCAAAGTGAGAGGGAGCTCAACGTAGGTTAGGTGTAAATGTAGTAAGAAATAAGTAAGTAGGTATAATAAGAAAGTAAAAGTATTATTGAATGATTAGTTTTAACTTAAAACATGTAGAATGAATTAAGTATAATTGAAATTAGATGTAAGTGGAAATGGTGTGATTAGTTAGTAGATAAAGAAGGTATTAGATATTATTGAAATTTGATGTAAGCTTAAATAGTGTGATTGGTTTGTAGATAAAGTATTTATTAGATATAATTAAATTGGATGTCAGCTTAAATGGTGTGATTGGTTTGTAGATAAAGTAGGTATTAGATATTATTGAAATTAGATGTAAGCTTAAATGGTGTGATTGTTTGTAGATAAAGTAGGTATTAGATATTATTGAAATTATATGTAAGCTTAAATGGTGTGATTAGTTTGTAGATAAAGTAGGTATTAGATATTATTGAAATTAGATGTAAGCTTAAATGGTGTGATTGGTTTGTAGATAAACTAGGTATTAGATATTATTGAAATTAGATGTAAGCTTAAATGTTGTGACTAGTTAGTAGAAGTATTAATTATTTCGAAAACTTTCTATGCGGATGGAAAGGGATGGCTAATAGGGGTGGTGGAGGCCATTGAGCTTCCGAACCAAAGTGAGAGGGAGCTCAACGTAGGTTAGGTGTAAATGTAGTAGGAAATAAGTAAGTAGGTATAATAAGAAAGTAAAAATATTATTGAATGATTAGTTTTAACTTAAAACATGTAGAATGAATTAAGTATAATTGAAATTAGATGTAAGTGGAAATGGTGTGATTTGTTAGTAGATAAAGAAGGTATTAGATATTATTGAAATTAGATGTAAGCTTAAATAGTGTGATTGGTTTGTAGATAAAGTAGGTATTAGATATTGTTGAAATTAGACGTAAGCTTAAATGGTGTGATTGGTTTGTAGATAAAGTAGGTATTAGATATTATTGAAATTAGATGTAAGCTTAAATGGTGTGATTAGTTTGTAGATACAGTAGGTATTAGATATTATTGAAATTAGATGTAAGCTTAAATGGTGTGATTAGTTTCTAGATAAAGTAGGTATTAGATATAATAGAAATTAGATGTAAGCTTAAATGGTGTGATTGTTTGTAGATAAAGTAGGTATTAGATATTATTGAAATTATATGTAAGCTTAAATGGTGTGATTAGTTTGTAGATAAAGTAGGTATTAGATATTATTGAAATTAGATGTAAGCTTAAATGTTGTGACTAGTAAGTAGAAGTATTAATTATTTCGAAAACTTTCTATGCGGATGGAAAGGGATGGCTAATAGGGGTGGTGGAGGCCATTGAGCTTCCGAACCAAAGTGAGAGGGAGCTCAACGTAGGTTAGGTGTAAATGTAGTAAGAAATAAGTAAGTAGGTATAATAAGAAAGTAAAAGTATTATTGAATGATTAGTTTTAACTTAAAACATGTAGAATGAATTAAGTATAATTGAAATTAGATGTAAGTGGAAATGGTGTGATTAGTTAGTAGATAAAGAAGGTATTAGATATTATTGAAATTAGATGTAAGCTTAAATAGTGTGATTGGTTTGTAGATAAAGTATTTATTAGATAGTATTGAAATTGGATGTCAGCTTAAATGGTGTGATTGGTTTGTAGATAAAGTAGGTATTAGATATTATTGAAATTAGATGTAAGCTTAAATGGTGTGATTGTTTGTAGATAAAGTAGGTATTAGATATTATTGAAATTAGATGTAAGCTTAAATGGTGTGATTGGTTTGTAGATAAAGTAGGTATTAGATATTATTGAAATTAGATGTAAGCTTAAATGGTGTAATTGGTTTGTAGATAAACTAGGTATTAGATATTATTGAAATTAGATGTAAGCTTAAATGTTGTGACTAGTTATTAGAAGTATTAATTATTTCGAAAACTTTCTATGCGGATGGAAAGGGATGGCTAATAGGGGTGGTGGAGGCCATTGAGCTTCCGAACCAAAGTGAGAGGGAGCTCAACGTAGGTTAGGTGTAAATGTAGTAGGAAATAAGTAAGTAGGTATAATAAAAAAATAAAAGTATTATTGAATGATTAGTTTTAACTTAAAACATGTAGAATGAATTAAGTATAATTGAAATTAGATGTAAGTGGAAATGGTGTGATTAGTTAGTAGATAAAGAAGGTATTAGATATTATTGAACTTAGATGTAAGCTTAAATAGTGTGATTGGTTTGGAGATAAAGTAGGTATTAGATATTGTTGAAATTGGATGTAAGCTTAAATGGTGTGATTGGTTTGTAGATAAAGTAGGTATTAGATATTATTGAAATTAGATGTAAGCTTAAATGGTGTGATTAGTTTGTAGATACAGTAGGTATTACATATTATTGAAATTAGATGTAAGCTTAAATGGTGTGATTAGTTTGTAGATAAAGTAGGTATTAGATATAATTGAAATTAGATGTAAGCTTAAATGGTGTGATTGGCTTGTAGATAAAGTAGGTATTAAATATTATTGAAATTAGATGTAAGCTTAAATGTTGTGACTAGTAAGTAGAAGTATTAATTATTTCGAAAACTTTCTATGCGGATGGAAAGGGATGGCTAATAGGGGTGGTGGAGGCCATTGAGCTTCCGAACCAAAGTGAGAGGGAGCTCAACGTAGGTTAGGTGTAAATGTAGTAGGAAATAAGTAAGTAGGTATAATAAGAAAGTAAAAGTATTGTTGAATGATTAGTTTTAACTTAAAACATGTAGAATGGATTAAGTATAATTGAAATTAGATGTAAGTGGAAATGGTGTGATTAGTTAGTAGATAAAGAAGGTATTAGATATTATTAAAATTAGATGTAAACTTAAATGTTGTGATTGATTTGTAGATAAAGTAGGTATTAGATATTATTGAAATTAGATGTAAGCTTAAATGGTGTGATTGGTTTGTAGATAAAGTAGGTATTAGATATTATTGAAATTATATGTAAGCTTAAATGGTGTGATTGGTTTGTAGATAAAGTAGGTATTAGATATTATTGAAATTAGATGTAAGCTTAAATGGTGTGATTGATTTGTAGATAAAGTAGGTATTAGATATTATTTAAATTAGATGTAAGCTTAAATGGTGTGATTGGTTTGTAAATAAAGTAGGTATTAGATATTATTGAAATTAGATGTAAGCTTAAATGGTGTGATTGGTTTGTAGATAAACTAGGTATTAGAAATTATTGAATTTAGATGTAAGCGTAAATGTTGTGACTAGTTAGTAGAAGTATTAATTATTTCGAAAACTTTCTATGCGGATGGAAAGGGATGGCTAATAGGGGTGGTGGAGGCCATTGAGCTTCCGAACCAAAGTGAGAGGGAGCTCAACGTAGGTTAGGTGTAAATGTAGTAGGAAATAAGTAAGTAGGTATAATAAGAAAGTAAAAGTATTGTTGAATGATTAGTTTTAACTTAAAACATGTAGAATGGATTAAGTATAGTTGAAATTAGATGTAAGTGGAAATGGTGTGATTAGTTAGTAGATAAAGAAGGTATTAGATATTATTAAAATTAGATGTAAACTTAAATGTTGTGATTGATTTGTAGATAAAGTAGGTATTAGATATTATTGAAATTAGATGTAAGCTTAAATGGTGTGATTGGTTTGTAGATAAAGTATTTATTAGATATTATTGAAATTGGATGTCAGCTTAAATGGTGTGATTGGTTTGTAGATAAAGTAGGTATTAGATATTATTGAAATTAGATGTAAGCTTAAATGGTGTGATTGTTTGTAGATAAAGTAGGTATTAGATATTATTGAAATTATATGTAAGCTTAAATGGTGTGATTAGTTTGTAGATAAAGTAGGTATTAGATATTATTGAAATTAGATGTAAGCTTAAATGGTGTGATTGGTTTGTAGATAAACTAGGTATTAGATATTATTGAAATTAGATGTAAGCTTAAATGTTGTGACTAGTTAGTAGAAGTATTAATTATTTCGAAAACTTTCTATGCGGATGGAAAGGGATGGCTAATAGGGGTGGTGGAGGCCATTGAGCTTCCGAACCAAAGTGAGAGGGAGCTCAACGTAGGTTAGGTGTAAATGTAGTAGGAAATAAGTAAGTAGGTATAATAAAAAAGTAAAAGTATTATTGAATGATTAGTTTTAACTTAAAACATGTAGAATGAATTAAGTATAATTGAAATTAGATGTAAGTGGAAATGGTGTGATTAGTTAGTAGATAAAGAAGGTATTAAATATTATTGAACTTAGATGTAAGCTTAAATAGTGTGATTGGTTTGGAGATAAAGTAGGTATTAGATATTGTTGAAATTGGATGTAAGCTTAAATGGTGTGATTGGTTTGTAGATAAAGTAGGTATTAGATATTATTGAAATTAGATGAAAGCTGAAATGGTGTGATTAGTTTGTAGATACAGTAGGTATTACATATTATTGAAATTAGATGTAAGCTTAAATGGTGTGATTAGTTTGTAGATAAAGTAGGTATTAGATATAATTGAAATTAGATGTAAGCTTAAATGGTGTGATTGTTTGTAGATAAAGTAGGTATTAGATATTACTGAAATTAGATGTAAGCTTAAATGTTGTGACTAGTAAGTAGAAGTATTAATTTTTTCGAAAACTTTCTATGCGGATGGAAAGGGATGGCTAATAGGGGTGGTGGAGGCCATTGAGCTTCCGAACCAAAGTGAGAGGGAGCTCAACGTAGGTTAGGTGTAAATGTAGTAAGAAATAAGTAAGTAGGTATAATAAGAAAGTAAAAGTATTATTGAATGATTAGTTTTAACTTAAAACATGTAGAATGAATTAAGTATAATTGAAATTAGATGTAAGTGGAAATGGTGTGATTAGTTAGTAGATAAAGAAGGTATTAGATATTATTGAAATTTGATGTAAGCTTAAATAGTGTGATTGGTTTGTAGATAAAGTATTTATTAGATATAACTAAATTGGATGTCAGCTTAAATGGTGTGATTGGTTTGTAGATAAAGTAGGTATTAGATATTATTGAAATTAGATGTAAGCTTAAATGGTGTGATTGTTTGTAGATAAAGTAGGTATTAGATATTATTGAAATTATATGTAAGCTTAAATGGTGTGATTAGTTTGTAGATAAAGTAGGTATTAGATATTATTGAAATTAGATGTAAGCTTAAATGGTGTGATTGGTTTGTAGATAAACTAGGTATTAGATATTATTGAAATTAGATGTAAGCTTAAATGTTGTGACTAGTTAGTAGAAGTATTAATTATTTCGAAAACTTTCTATGCGGATGGAAAGGGATGGCTAATAGGGGTGGTGGAGGCCATTGAGCTTCCGAACCAAAGTGAGAGGGAGCTCAACGTAGGTTAGGTGTAAATGTAGTAGGAAATAAGTAAGTAGGTATAATAAGAAAGTAAAAATATTATTGAATGATTAGTTTTAACTTAAAACATGTAGAATGAATTAAGTATAATTGAAATTAGATGTAAGTGGAAATGGTGTGATTAGTTAGTAGATAAAGAAGGTATTAGATATTATTGAAATTAGATATAAGCTTAAATAATGTGATTGGTTTGTAGATAAAGTATTTATTAGATAGTATCGAAATTGGATGTCAGCTTAAATGGTGTGATTGGTTTGTAGATAAAGTAGGTATTAGATATTATTGAAATTAGATGTAAGCTTAAATGGTGTGATTGTTTGTAGATAAAGTAGGTATTAGATATTATTGAAATTATATGTAAGCTTAAATGGTGTGATTGGTTTGTAGATAAAGTAGGTATTAGATATTATTGAAATTAGATGTAAGCTTAAATGGTGTGATTGGTTTGTAGATAAACTAGGTATTAGATATTATTGAAATTAGATGTAAGCTTACATGTTGTGACTAGTTATTAGAAGTATTAATTATTTCGAAAACTTTCTATGCGGATGGAAAGGGATGGCTAATAGGGGTGGTGGAGGCCATTGAGCTTCCGAACCAAAGTGAGAGGGAGCTCAACGTAGGTTAGGTGTAAATGTAGTAGGAAATAAGTAAGTATGTATAATAAAAAAATAAAAGTATTATTGAATGATTAGTTTTAACTTAAAACATGTAGAATGAATTAAGTATAATTGAAATTAGATGTAAGTGGAAATGGTGTGATAAGTTAGTAGATAAAGAAGGTATTAGATATTATTGAACTTAGATGTAAGCTTAAATAGTGTGATTGGTTTGGAGATAAAGTAGGTATTAGATATTGTTGAAATTGGATGTAAGCTTAAATGGTGTGATTGGTTTGTAGATAAAGTAGGTATTAGATATTATTGAAATTAGATGTAAGCTTAAATGGTGTGATTAGTTTGTAGATACAGTAGGTATTACATATTATTGAAATTAGATGTAAGCTTAAATGGTGTGATTAGTTTGTAGATAAAGTAGGTATTAGATATAATTGAAATTAGATGTAAGCTTAAATGGTGTGATTGGCTTGTAGATAAAGTAGGTATTAGATATTATTGAAATTAGATGTAAGCTTAAATGTTGTGACTAGTAAGTAGAAGTATTAATTATTACGAAAACTTTCTATGCGGATGGAAAGGGATGGCTAATAGGGGTGGTGGAGGCCATTGAGCTTCCGAACCAAAGTGAGAGGGAGCTCAACGTAGGTTAGGTGTAAATGTAGTAGGAAATAAGTAAGTAGGTATAATAAGAAAGTAAAAGTATTGTTGAATGATTAGTTTTAACTTAAAACATGTAGAATGGATTAAGTATAATTGAAATTAGATGTAAGTGGAAATGGTGTGATTAGTTAGTAGATAAAGAAGGTATTAGATATTATTAAAATTAGATGTAAACTTAAATGTTGTGATTGATTTGTAGATAAAGTAGGTATTAGATATTATTGAAATTAGATGTAAGCTTAAATGGTGTGATTGGTTTGTAGATAAAGTAGGTATTAGATATTATTGAAATTAAATGTAAGCTTAAATGGTGTGATTGGTTTGTAGATAAAGTAGGTATTAGATATTATTGAAATTAGATGTAAGCTTAAATGGTGTGATTGATTTGTAGATAAAGTAGGTATTAGATATTATTTAAATTAGATGTAAGCTTAAATGGTGTGATTGGTTTGTAAATAAAGTAGGTATTAGATATTATTGAAATTAGATGTAAGCTTAAATGGTGTGATTGGTTTGTAGATAAACTAGGTATTAGAAATTATTGAATTTAGATGTAAGCGTAAATGTTGTGACTAGTTAGTAGAAGTATTAATTATTTCGAAAACTTTCTATGCGGATGGAAAGGGATGGCTAATAGGGGTGGTGGAGGCCATTGAGCTTCCGAACCAAAGTGAGAGGGAGCTCAACGTAGGTTAGGTGTAAATGTAGTAGGAAATAAGTAAGTAGGTATAATAAGAAAGTAAAAGTATTATTGAATGATTAGTTTTAAATTAAAACATGTAGAATGAATTAAGTATAATTGAAATTAGATGTAAGTGGAAATAGTGTGATTAGTTAGTAGATAAAGAAGGTATTAGATATTATTGAAATTACATGTAAGCTTAAATGGTGTGATTGTTTTGTAGATAAAGTAGGTATTGGATATTATTGAAATTAGATGTAAGCTTAAACGGTGTGATTAGTTTGTAGATAAAGTAGGTATTAGATATTATTGAAATTAGATGTAAGCTTAAATGGTGTGATTAGTCTGTAGATAAAGTAGGTATTAGATATAATTGAAATAAGATGTAAGCTTAAATGGTGTGATTGGCTTGTAGATAAAGTAGGTATTAGATATTATTGAAATTAGATGTAAGCTTAAATGGTGTGATTGTTTGTAGATAAAGTAGGTATTAGATATTATTGAAATTATATGTAAGCTTAAATGGTGTGATTGGTTTGTAGATAAAGTAGGTATTAGATATTATTGAAATTAGATGTAAGCTTAAATGGTGTGATTGGTTTGTAGATAAACTAGGTATGAGATATTATTGAAATTAGATGTAAGCTTAAATGGTGTGATTGTTTGTAGATAAAGTAGGTATTAGATATTATTGAAATTATATGTAAGCTGAAATGGTGTGATTGGTTTGTAGATAAAGTAGGTATTAGATATTATTGAAATTAGATGTAAGCTTAAATGTTGTGACTAGTAAGTAGAAGTATTAATTATTTCGAAAACTTTCTATTTGGATGGAAAGGGATGGCTAATAGGGGTGGTGGAGGCCATTGAGCTTCCGAACCAAAGTGAGAGGGAGCTCAACGTAGGTTAGGTTTAAATGTAGTAAGAAATAAGTAAGTAGGTATAATAAGAAAGTAAAAGTATTATTGAATGATTAGTTTTAACTTAAAACATGTAGAATGAATTAAGTATAATTGAAATTAGATGTAAGTGGAAATGGTGTGATTAGTTAGTAGATAAAGAAGGTATTAGATATTATTGAAATTAGATGTAAGCTCAAATAATGTGATTGGTTTGTAGATAAAGTATTTATTAGATAGTATCGAAATTGGATGTCAGCTTAAATGGTGTGATTGGTTTGTAGATAAAGTAGGTATTAGATATTATTGAAACTAGATGTAAGCTTAAATGGTGTGATTGTTTGTAGATAAAGTAGGTATTAGATATTATTGAAATTATATGTAAGCTTAAATGGTGTGATTGGTTTGTAGATAAAGTAGGTATTAGATATTATTGAAATTAGATGTAAGTGGAAATGGTGTGATTAGTTAGTAGATAAAGAAGGTATTAGATATTATTGAAATTAGATGTACGCTTAAATAGTGTGATTGGTTTGTAGATAAAGTAGGTATTAGATATTATTGAAATTAGATGTAAGCATAAATGGTGTGATTGTTTGTAGATAAAGTAGGTATTAGATACTATTGAAATTATATGTAAGCTTAAATGGTGTGATTGGTTTGTAGATAAAGTAGGTATTAGATATTATTGAAATTAGATGTAAGCTTAAATGTTGTGACTAGTTATTAGAAGTATTAATTATTTCGAAAACTTTCTATGCGGATGGAAAGGGATGGCTAATAGGGGTGGTGGAGGCCATTGAGCTTCCGAACCAAAGTGAGAGGGAGCTCAACGTAGGTTAGGTGTAAATGTAGTAGGAAATAAGTAAGTAGGTATAATAAGAAAGTAAAAGTATTATTGAATGATTAGTTTTAACTTAAAGCATGTAGAATGAATTAAGTATAATTGAAATTAGATGTAAGTGGAAATGGTGTGATTAGTTAGTAGATAAAGAAGGTATTAGATATTATTGAACTTAGATGTAAGCTTAAATAGTGTGATTGGTTTGTAGATAAAGTAGGTATTAGATATTGTTGAAATTAGATGTAAGCTTAAATGGTGTGATTGGTTTGTAGATAAAGTAGGTATTAGATATTATTGAAATTAGATGTAAGCTTAAATGGTGTGATTAGTTTGTAGATACAGTAGGTATTAGATATTATTGAAATTAGATGTAAGCTTAAATGGTGTGATTAGTTTGTAGATAAAGTAGGTATTAGATATAATTGAAATTAGATGTAAGCTTAAATGGTGTGATTGGTTTGTAGATAAACTAGGTATTAGATATTATTGAAATTAGATGTAAGCTTAAATGTTGTGACTAGTTAGTAGAAGTATTAATTATTTCGAAAACTTTCTATGCGGATGGAAAGGGATGGCTCCGAACCAAAGTGAGAGGGAGCTCAACGTAGGTTAGGTGTAAATGTAGTAGGAAATAAGTAAGTAGGTATAATAAGAAAGTAAAAATATTATTGAATGATTAGTTTTAACTTAAAACATGTAGAATGAATTAAGTATAATTGAAATTAGATGTAAGTGGAAATGGTGTGATTAGTTAGTAGATAAAGAAGGTATTAGATATTATTGAAATTAGATATAAGCTTAAATAATGTGATTGGTTTGTAGATAAAGTATTTATTAGATAGTATCGAAATTGGATGTCAGCTTAAATGGTGTGATTGGTTTGTAGATAAAGTAGGTATTAGATATTATTGAAATTAGATGTAAGCTTAAATGGTGTGATTGTTTGTAGATAAAGTAGGTATTAGATATTATTGAAATTATATGTAAGCTTAAATGGTGTGATTGGTTTGTAGATAAAGTAGGTATTAGATATTATTGAAATTAGATGTAAGCTTAAATGGTGTGATTGGTTTGTAGATAAACTAGGTATTAGATATTATTGAAATTAGATGTAAGCTTACATGTTGTGACTAGTTATTAGAAGTATTAATTATTTCGAAAACTTTCTATGCGGATGGAAAGGGATGGCTAATAGGGGTGGTGGAGGCCATTGAGCTTCCGAACCAAAGTGAGAGGGAGCTCAACGTAGGTTAGGTGTAAATGTAGTAGGAAATAAGTAAGTATGTATAATAAAAAAATAAAAGTATTATTGAATGATTAGTTTTAACTTAAAACATGTAGAATGAATTAAGTATAATTGAAATTAGATGTAAGTGGAAATGGTGTGATAAGTTAGTAGATAAAGAAGGTATTAGATATTATTGAACTTAGATGTAAGCTTAAATAGTGTGATTGGTTTGGAGATAAAGTAGGTATTAGATATTGTTGAAATTGGATGTAAGCTTAAATGGTGTGATTGGTTTGTAGATAAAGTAGGTATTAGATATTATTGAAATTAGATGTAAGCTTAAATGGTGTGATTAGTTTGTAGATACAGTAGGTATTACATATTATTGAAATTAGATGTAAGCTTAAATGGTGTGATTAGTTTGTAGATAAAGTAGGTATTAGATATAATTGAAATTAGATGTAAGCTTAAATGGTGTGATTGGCTTGTAGATAAAGTAGGTATTAGATATTATTGAAATTAGATGTAAGCTTAAATGTTGTGACTAGTAAGTAGAAGTATTAATTATTTCGAAAACTTTCTATGCGGATGGAAAGGGATGGCTAATAGGGGTGGTGGAGGCCATTGAGCTTCCGAACCAAAGTGAGAGGGAGCTCAACGTAGGTTAGGTGTAAATGTAGTAGGAAATAAGTAAGTAGGTATAATAAGAAAGTAAAAGTATTGTTGAATGATTAGTTTTAACTTAAAACATGTAGAATGGATTAAGTATAATTGAAATTAGATGTAAGTGGAAATGGTGTGATTAGTTAGTAGATAAAGAAGGTATTAGATATTATTAAAATTAGATGTAAACTTAAATGTTGTGATTGATTTGTAGATAAAGTAGGTATTAGATATTATTGAAATTAGATGTAAGCTTAAATGGTGTGATTGGTTTGTAGATAAAGTAGGTATTAGATATTATTGAAATTAAATGTAAGCTTAAATGGTGTGATTGGTTTGTAGATAAAGTAGGTATTAGATATTATTGAAATTAGATGTAAGCTTAAATGGTGTGATTGATTTGTAGATAAAGTAGGTATTAGATATTATTTAAATTAGATGTAAGCTTAAATGGTGTGATTGGTTTGTAAATAAAGTAGGTATTAGATATTATTGAAATTAGATGTAAGCTTAAATGGTGTGATTGGTTTGTAGATAAACTAGGTATTAGAAATTATTGAATTTAGATGTAAGCGTAAATGTTGTGACTAGTTAGTAGAAGTATTAATTATTTCGAAAACTTTCTATGCGGATGGAAAGGGATGGCTAATAGGGGTGGTGGAGGCCATTGAGCTTCCGAACCAAAGTGAGAGGGAGCTCAACGTAGGTTAGGTGTAAATGTAGTAGGAAATAAGTAAGTAGGTATAATAAGAAAGTAAAAGTATTATTGAATGATTAGTTTTAAATTAAAACATGTAGAATGAATTAAGTATAATTGAAATTAGATGTAAGTGGAAATAGTGTGATTAGTTAGTAGATAAAGAAGGTATTAGATATTATTGAAATTACATGTAAGCTTAAATGGTGTGATTGTTTTGTAGATAAAGTAGGTATTGGATATTATTGAAATTAGATGTAAGCTTAAACGGTGTGATTAGTTTGTAGATAAAGTAGGTATTAGATATTATTGAAATTAGATGTAAGCTTAAATGGTGTGATTAGTCTGTAGATAAAGTAGGTATTAGATATAATTGAAATAAGATGTAAGCTTAAATGGTGTGATTGGCTTGTAGATAAAGTAGGTATTAGATATTATTGAAATTAGATGTAAGCTTAAATGGTGTGATTGTTTGTAGATAAAGTAGGTATTAGATATTATTGAAATTATATGTAAGCTTAAATGGTGTGATTGGTTTGTAGATAAAGTAGGTATTAGATATTATTGAAATTAGATGTAAGCTTAAATGGTGTGATTGGTTTGTAGATAAACTAGGTATGAGATATTATTGAAATTAGATGTAAGCTTAAATGGTGTGATTGTTTGTAGATAAAGTAGGTATTAGATATTATTGAAATTATATGTAAGCTGAAATGGTGTGATTGGTTTGTAGATAAAGTAGGTATTAGATATTATTGAAATTAGATGTAAGCTTAAATGTTGTGACTAGTAAGTAGAAGTATTAATTATTTCGAAAACTTTCTATTTGGATGGAAAGGGATGGCTAATAGGGGTGGTGGAGGCCATTGAGCTTCCGAACCAAAGTGAGAGGGAGCTCAACGTAGGTTAGGTTTAAATGTAGTAAGAAATAAGTAAGTAGGTATAATAAGAAAGTAAAAGTATTATTGAATGATTAGTTTTAACTTAAAACATGTAGAATGAATTAAGTATAATTGAAATTAGATGTAAGTGGAAATGGTGTGATTAGTTAGTAGATAAAGAAGGTATTAGATATTATTGAAATTAGATGTAAGCTCAAATAATGTGATTGGTTTGTAGATAAAGTATTTATTAGATAGTATCGAAATTGGATGTCAGCTTAAATGGTGTGATTGGTTTGTAGATAAAGTAGGTATTAGATATTATTGAAACTAGATGTAAGCTTAAATGGTGTGATTGTTTGTAGATAAAGTAGGTATTAGATATTATTGAAATTATATGTAAGCTTAAATGGTGTGATTGGTTTGTAGATAAAGTAGGTATTAGATATTATTGAAATTAGATGTAAGTGGAAATGGTGTGATTAGTTAGTAGATAAAGAAGGTATTAGATATTATTGAAATTAGATGTACGCTTAAATAGTGTGATTGGTTTGTAGATAAAGTAGGTATTAGATATTATTGAAATTAGATGTAAGCATAAATGGTGTGATTGTTTGTAGATAAAGTAGGTATTAGATACTATTGAAATTATATGTAAGCTTAAATGGTGTGATTGGTTTGTAGATAAAGTAGGTATTAGATATTATTGAAATTAGATGTAAGCTTAAATGTTGTGACTAGTTATTAGAAGTATTAATTATTTCGAAAACTTTCTATGCGGATGGAAAGGGATGGCTAATAGGGGTGGTGGAGGCCATTGAGCTTCCGAACCAAAGTGAGAGGGAGCTCAACGTAGGTTAGGTGTAAATGTAGTAGGAAATAAGTAAGTAGGTATAATAAGAAAGTAAAAGTATTATTGAATGATTAGTTTTAACTTAAAGCATGTAGAATGAATTAAGTATAATTGAAATTAGATGTAAGTGGAAATGGTGTGATTAGTTAGTAGATAAAGAAGGTATTAGATATTATTGAACTTAGATGTAAGCTTAAATAGTGTGATTGGTTTGTAGATAAAGTAGGTATTAGATATTGTTGAAATTAGATGTAAGCTTAAATGGTGTGATTGGTTTGTAGATAAAGTAGGTATTAGATATTATTGAAATTAGATGTAAGCTTAAATGGTGTGATTAGTTTGTAGATACAGTAGGTATTAGATATTATTGAAATTAGATGTAAGCTTAAATGGTGTGATTAGTTTGTAGATAAAGTAGGTATTAGATATAATTGAAATTAGATGTAAGCTTAAATGGTGTGATTGGTTTGTAGATAAACTAGGTATTAGATATTATTGAAATTAGATGTAAGCTTAAATGTTGTGACTAGTTAGTAGAAGTATTAATTATTTCGAAAACTTTCTATGCGGATGGAAAGGGATGGCTCCGAACCAAAGTGAGAGGGAGCTCAACGTAGGTTAGGTGTAAATGTAGTAGGAAATAAGTAAGTAGGTATAATAAGAAAGTAAAAATATTATTGAATGATTAGTTTTAACTTAAAACATGTAGAATGAATTAAGTATAATTGAAATTAGATGTAAGTGGAAATGGTGTGATTTGTTAGTAGATAAAGAAGGTATTAGATATTATTGAAATTAGATGTTAGCTTAAATAGTGTGATTGGTTTGTAGATAAAGTAGGTATTAGATATTGTTGAAATTAGATGTAAGCTTAAATGGTGTGATTGGTTTGTAGATAAAGTAGGTATTAGATATTATTGAAATTAGATGTAAGCTTAAATGGTGTGATTAGTTTGTAGATACAGTAGGTATTAGATATTATTGAAATTAGATGTAAGCTTAAATGGTGTGATTAGTTTGTAGATAAAGTAGGTATTAGATATAATTGAAATTAGATGTAAGCTTAAATGGTGTGATTGTTTGTAGATAAAGTAGGTATTAGATATTATTGAAATTATATGTAAGCTTAAATGGTGTGATTAGTTTGTAGATAAAGTAGGTATTAGATATTATTGAAATTAGATGTAAGCTTAAATGGTGTGATTGGTTTGTAGATAAACTAGGTATTAGATATTATTGAAATTAGATGTAAGCTTAAATGTTGTGACTAGTAAGTAGAAGTATTAATTATTTCGAAAACTTTCTATGCGGATGGAAAGGGATGGCTGATAGGGGTGGTGGAGGCCATTGAGCTTCCGAACCAAAGTGAGAGGGAGCTCAACGTAGGTTAGGTGTAAATGTAGTAAGAAATAAGTAAGTAGGTATAATAAGAAAGTAAAAGTATTATTGAATGATTAGTTTTAACTTAAAACATGTAGAATGAATTAAGTATAATTGAAATTAGATGTAAGTGGAAATGGTGTGATTAGTTAGTAGATAAAGAAGGTATTAGATATTATTGAACTTAGATGTAAGCTTAAATAGTGTGATTGGTTTGGAGATAAAGTAGGTATTAGATATTGTTGAAATTGGATGTAAGCTTAAATGGTGTGATTGGTTTGTAGATAAAGTAGGTATTAGATATTATTGAAATTAGATGTAAGCTTAAATGGTGTGATTGGCTTGTAGATAAAGTAGGTATTAAATATTATTGAAATTAGATGTAAGCTTAAATGTTGTGACTAGTAAGTAGAAGTATTAATTATTTCGAAAACTTTCTATGCGGATGGAAAGGGATGGCTAATAGGGGTGGTGGAGGCCATTGAGCTTCCGAACCAAAGTGAGAGGGAGCTCAACGTAGGTTAGGTGTAAATGTAGTAAGAAATAAGTAAGTAGGTATAATAAGAAAGTAAAAGTATTATTGAATGATTAGTTTTAACTTAAAACATGTAGAATGAATTAAGTATAATTGAAATTAGATGTAAGTGGAAATGGTGTGATTAGTTAGTAGATAAAGAAGGTATTAGATATTATTGAAATTAGATGTAAGCTTAAATAGTGTGATTGGTTTGGAGATAAAGTAGGTATTAGATATTGTTGAAATTGGATGTAAGCTTAAATGGTGTGATTGGTTTGTAGATAAAGTAGGTATTAGATATTATTGAAATTAGATGTAAGCTGAAATGGTGTGATTAGTTTGTAGATACAGTAGGTATTACATATTATTGAAATTAGATGTAAGCTTAAATGGTGTGATTAGTTTGTAGATAAAGTAGGTATTAGATATAATTGAAATTAGATGTAAGCTTAAATGGTGTGATTGTTTGTAGATAAAGTAGGTATTAGATATTACTGAAATTAGATGTAAGCTTAAATGTTGTGACTAGTAAGTAGAAGTATTAATTTTTTCGAAAACTTTCTATGCGGATGGAAAGGGATGGCTAATAGGGGTGGTGGAGGCCATTGAGCTTCCGAACCAAAGTGAGAGGGAGCTCAACGTAGGTTAGGTGTAAATGTAGTAAGAAATAAGTAAGTAGGTATAATAAGAAAGTAAAAGTATTATTGAATGATTAGTTTTAACTTAAAACATGTAGAATGAATTAAGTATAATTGAAATTAGATGTAAGTGGAAATGGTGTGATTAGTTAGTAGATAAAGAAGGTATTAGATATTATTGAAATTTGATGTAAGCTTAAATAGTGTGATTGGTTTGTAGATAAAGTATTTATTAGATATAATTAAATTGGATGTCAGCTTAAATGGTGTGATTGGTTTGTAGATAAAGTAGGTATTAGATATTATTGAAATTAGATGTAAGCTTAAATGGTGTGATTGTTTGTAGATAAAGTAGGTATTAGATATTATTGAAATTATATGTAAGCTTAAATGGTGTGATTAGTTTGTAGATAAAGTAGGTATTAGATATTATTGAAATTAGATGTAAGCTTAAATGGTGTGATTGGTTTGTAGATAAACTAGGTATTAGATATAATTGAAATTAGATGTAAGCTTAAATGTTGTGACTAGTTAGTAGAAGTATTAATTATTTCGAAAACTTTCTATGCGGATGGAAAGGGATGGCTAATAGGGGTGGTGGAGGCCATTGAGCTTCCGAACCAAAGTGAGAGGGAGCTCAACGTAGGTTAGGTGTAAATGTAGTAGGAAATAAGTAAGTAGGTATAATAAGAAAGTAAAAATATTATTGAATGATTAGTTTTAACTTAAAACATGTAGAATGAATTAAGTATAATTGAAATTAGATGTAAGTGGAAATGGTGTGATTTGTTAGTAGATAAAGAAGGTATTAGATATTATTGAAATTAGATGTAAGCTTAAATAGTGTGATTGGTTTGTAGATAAAGTAGGTATTAGATATTGTTGAAATTAGACGTAAGCTTAAATGGTGTGATTGGTTTGTAGATAAAGTAGGTATTAGATATTATTGAAATTAGATGTAAGCTTAAATGGTGTGATTAGTTTGTAGATACAGTAGGTATTAGATATTATTGAAATTAGATGTAAGCTTAAATGGTGTGATTAGTTTCTAGATAAAGTAGGTATTAGATATAATAGAAATTAGATGTAAGCTTAAATGGTGTGATTGTTTGTAGATAAAGTAGGTATTAGATATTATTGAAATTATATGTAAGCTTAAATGGTGTGATTAGTTTGTAGATAAAGTAGGTATTAGATATTATTGAAATTAGATGTAAGCTTAAATGTTGTGACTAGTAAGTAGAAGTATTAATTATTTCGAAAACTTTCTATGCGGATGGAAAGGGATGGCTAATAGGGGTGGTGGAGGCCATTGAGCTTCCGAACCAAAGTGAGAGGGAGCTCAACGTAGGTTAGGTGTAAATGTAGTAAGAAATAAGTAAGTAGGTATAATAAGAAAGTAAAAGTATTATTGAATGATTAGTTTTAACTTAAAACATGTAGAATGAATTAAGTATAATTGAAATTAGATGTAAGTGGAAATGGTGTGATTAGTTAGTAGATAAAGAAGGTATTAGATATTATTGAAATTAGATGTAAGCTTAAATAGTGTGATTGGTTTGTAGATAAAGTATTTATTAGATAGTATTGAAATTGGATGTCAGCTTAAATGGTGTGATTGGTTTGTAGATAAAGTAGGTATTAGATATTATTGAAATTAGATGTAAGCTTAAATGGTGTGATTGTTTGTAGATAAAGTAGGTATTAGATATTATTGAAATTAGATGTAAGCTTAAATGGTGTGATTGGTTTGTAGATAAAGTAGGTATTAGATATTATTGAAATTAGATGTAAGCTTAAATGGTGTGATTGGTTTGTAGATAAACTAGGTATTAGATATTATTGAAATTAGATGTAAGCTTACATGTTGTGACTAGTTATTAGAAGTATTAATTATTTCGAAAACTTTCTATGCGGATGGAAAGGGATGGCTAATAGGGGTGGTGGAGGCCATTGAGCTTCCGAACCAAAGTGAGAGGGAGCTCAACGTAGGTTAGGTGTAAATGTAGTAGGAAATAAGTAAGTATGTATAATAAAAAAATAAAAGTATTATTGAATGATTAGTTTTAACTTAAAACATGTAGAATGAATTAAGTATAATTGAAATTAGATGTAAGTGGAAATGGTGTGATAAGTTAGTAGATAAAGAAGGTATTAGATATTATTGAACTTAGATGTAAGCTTAAATAGTGTGATTGGTTTGGAGATAAAGTAGGTATTAGATATTGTTGAAATTGGATGTAAGCTTAAATGGTGTGATTGGTTTGTAGATAAAGTAGGTATTAGATATTATTGAAATTAGATGTAAGCTTAAATGGTGTGATTAGTTTGTAGATACAGTAGGTATTACATATTATTGAAATTAGATGTAAGCTTAAATGGTGTGATTAGTTTGTAGATAAAGTAGGTATTAGATATAATTGAAATTAGATGTAAGCTTAAATGGTGTGATTGGCTTGTAGATAAAGTAGGTATTAGATATTATTGAAATTAGATGTAAGCTTAAATGTTGTGACTAGTAAGTAGAAGTATTAATTATTACGAAAACTTTCTATGCGGATGGAAAGGGATGGCTAATAGGGGTGGTGGAGGCCATTGAGCTTCCGAACCAAAGTGAGAGGGAGCTCAACGTAGGTTAGGTGTAAATGTAGTAGGAAATAAGTAAGTAGGTATAATAAGAAAGTAAAAGTATTGTTGAATGATTAGTTTTAACTTAAAACATGTAGAATGGATTAAGTATAATTGAAATTAGATGTAAGTGGAAATGGTGTGATTAGTTAGTAGATAAAGAAGGTATTAGATATTATTAAAATTAGATGTAAACTTAAATGTTGTGATTGATTTGTAGATAAAGTAGGTATTAGATATTATTGAAATTAGATGTAAGCTTAAATGGTGTGATTGGTTTGTAGATAAAGTAGGTATTAGATATTATTGAAATTAAATGTAAGCTTAAATGGTGTGATTGGTTTGTAGATAAAGTAGGTATTAGATATTATTGAAATTAGATGTAAGCTTAAATGGTGTGATTGATTTGTAGATAAAGTAGGTATTAGATATTATTTAAATTAGATGTAAGCTTAAATGGTGTGATTGGTTTGTAAATAAAGTAGGTATTAGATATTATTGAAATTAGATGTAAGCTTAAATGGTGTGATTGGTTTGTAGATAAACTAGGTATTAGAAATTATTGAATTTAGATGTAAGCGTAAATGTTGTGACTAGTTAGTAGAAGTATTAATTATTTCGAAAACTTTCTATGCGGATGGAAAGGGATGGCTAATAGGGGTGGTGGAGGCCATTGAGCTTCCGAACCAAAGTGAGAGGGAGCTCAACGTAGGTTAGGTGTAAATGTAGTAGGAAATAAGTAAGTAGGTATAATAAGAAAGTAAAAGTATTATTGAATGATTAGTTTTAAATTAAAACATGTAGAATGAATTAAGTATAATTGAAATTAGATGTAAGTGGAAATAGTGTGATTAGTTAGTAGATAAAGAAGGTATTAGATATTATTGAAATTACATGTAAGCTTAAATGGTGTGATTGTTTTGTAGATAAAGTAGGTATTGGATATTATTGAAATTAGATGTAAGCTTAAACGGTGTGATTAGTTTGTAGATAAAGTAGGTATTAGATATTATTGAAATTAGATGTAAGCTTAAATGGTGTGATTAGTCTGTAGATAAAGAAGGTATTAGATATAATTGAAATAAGATGTAAGCTTAAATGGTGTGATTGGCTTGTAGATAAAGTAGGTATTAGATATTATTGAAATTAGATGTAAGCTTAAATGGTGTGATTGTTTGTAGATAAAGTAGGTATTAGATATTATTGAAATTATATGTAAGCTTAAATGGTGTGATTGGTTTGTAGATAAAGTAGGTATTAGATATTATTGAAATTAGATGTAAGCTTAAATGGTGTGATTGGTTTGTAGATAAACTAGGTATGAGATATTATTGAAATTAGATGTAAGCTTAAATGGTGTGATTGTTTGTAGATAAAGTAGGTATTAGATATTATTGAAATTATATGTAAGCTGAAATGGTGTGATTGGTTTGTAGATAAAGTAGGTATTAGATATTATTGAAATTAGATGTAAGCTTAAATGTTGTGACTAGTAAGTAGAAGTATTAATTATTTCGAAAACTTTCTATTTGGATGGAAAGGGATGGCTAATAGGGGTGGTGGAGGCCATTGAGCTTCCGAACCAAAGTGAGAGGGAGCTCAACGTAGGTTAGGTTTAAATGTAGTAAGAAATAAGTAAGTAGGTATAATAAGAAAGTAAAAGTATTATTGAATGATTAGTTTTAACTTAAAACATGTAGAATGAATTAAGTATAATTGAAATTAGATGTAAGTGGAAATGGTGTGATTAGTTAGTAGATAAAGAAGGTATTAGATATTATTGAAATTAGATGTAAGCTCAAATAATGTGATTGGTTTGTAGATAAAGTATTTATTAGATAGTATCGAAATTGGATGTCAGCTTAAATGGTGTGATTGGTTTGTAGATAAAGTAGGTATTAGATATTATTGAAACTAGATGTAAGCTTAAATGGTGTGATTGTTTGTAGATAAAGTAGGTATTAGATATTATTGAAATTATATGTAAGCTTAAATGGTGTGATTGGTTTGTAGATAAAGTAGGTATTAGATATTATTGAAATTAGATGTAAGTGGAAATGGTGTGATTAGTTAGTAGATAAAGAAGGTATTAGATATTATTGAAATTAGATGTACGCTTAAATAGTGTGATTGGTTTGTAGATAAAGTAGGTATTAGATATTATTGAAATTAGATGTAAGCATAAATGGTGTGATTGTTTGTAGATAAAGTAGGTATTAGATACTATTGAAATTATATGTAAGCTTAAATGGTGTGATTGGTTTGTAGATAAAGTAGGTATTAGATATTATTGAAATTAGATGTAAGCTTAAATGTTGTGACTAGTTATTAGAAGTATTAATTATTTCGAAAACTTTCTATGCGGATGGAAAGGGATGGCTAATAGGGGTGGTGGAGGCCATTGAGCTTCCGAACCAAAGTGAGAGGGAGCTCAACGTAGGTTAGGTGTAAATGTAGTAGGAAATAAGTAAGTAGGTATAATAAGAAAGTAAAAGTATTATTGAATGATTAGTTTTAACTTAAAGCATGTAGAATGAATTAAGTATAATTGAAATTAGATGTAAGTGGAAATGGTGTGATTAGTTAGTAGATAAAGAAGGTATTAGATATTATTGAACTTAGATGTAAGCTTAAATAGTGTGATTGGTTTGTAGATAAAGTAGGTATTAGATATTGTTGAAATTAGATGTAAGCTTAAATGGTGTGATTGGTTTGTAGATAAAGTAGGTATTAGATATTATTGAAATTAGATGTAAGCTTAAATGGTGTGATTAGTTTGTAGATACAGTAGGTATTAGATATTATTGAAATTAGATGTAAGCTTAAATGGTGTGATTAGTTTGTAGATAAAGTAGGTATTAGATATAATTGAAATTAGATGTAAGCTTAAATGGTGTGATTGGTTTGTAGATAAACTAGGTATTAGATATTATTGAAATTAGATGTAAGCTTAAATGTTGTGACTAGTTAGTAGAAGTATTAATTATTTCGAAAACTTTCTATGCGGATGGAAAGGGATGGCTCCGAACCAAAGTGAGAGGGAGCTCAACGTAGGTTAGGTGTAAATGTAGTAGGAAATAAGTAAGTAGGTATAATAAGAAAGTAAAAATATTATTGAATGATTAGTTTTAACTTAAAACATGTAGAATGAATTAAGTATAATTGAAATTAGATGTAAGTGGAAATGGTGTGATTAGTTAGTAGATAAAGAAGGTATTAGATATTATTGAAATTAGATATAAGCTTAAATAATGTGATTGGTTTGTAGATAAAGTATTTATTAGATAGTATCGAAATTGGATGTCAGCTTAAATGGTGTGATTGGTTTGTAGATAAAGTAGGTATTAGATATTATTGAAATTAGATGTAAGCTTAAATGGTGTGATTGTTTGTAGATAAAGTAGGTATTAGATATTATTGAAATTATATGTAAGCTTAAATGGTGTGATTGGTTTGTAGATAAAGTAGGTATTAGATATTATTGAAATTAGATGTAAGCTTAAATGGTGTGATTGGTTTGTAGATAAACTAGGTATTAGATATTATTGAAATTAGATGTAAGCTTACATGTTGTGACTAGTTATTAGAAGTATTAATTATTTCGAAAACTTTCTATGCGGATGGAAAGGGATGGCTAATAGGGGTGGTGGAGGCCATTGAGCTTCCGAACCAAAGTGAGAGGGAGCTCAACGTAGGTTAGGTGTAAATGTAGTAGGAAATAAGTAAGTATGTATAATAAAAAAATAAAAGTATTATTGAATGATTAGTTTTAACTTAAAACATGTAGAATGAATTAAGTATAATTGAAATTAGATGTAAGTGGAAATGGTGTGATAAGTTAGTAGATAAAGAAGGTATTAGATATTATTGAACTTAGATGTAAGCTTAAATAGTGTGATTGGTTTGGAGATAAAGTAGGTATTAGATATTGTTGAAATTGGATGTAAGCTTAAATGGTGTGATTGGTTTGTAGATAAAGTAGGTATTAGATATTATTGAAATTAGATGTAAGCTTAAATGGTGTGATTAGTTTGTAGATACAGTAGGTATTACATATTATTGAAATTAGATGTAAGCTTAAATGGTGTGATTAGTTTGTAGATAAAGTAGGTATTAGATATAATTGAAATTAGATGTAAGCTTAAATGGTGTGATTGGCTTGTAGATAAAGTAGGTATTAGATATTATTGAAATTAGATGTAAGCTTAAATGTTGTGACTAGTAAGTAGAAGTATTAATTATTTCGAAAACTTTCTATGCGGATGGAAAGGGATGGCTAATAGGGGTGGTGGAGGCCATTGAGCTTCCGAACCAAAGTGAGAGGGAGCTCAACGTAGGTTAGGTGTAAATGTAGTAGGAAATAAGTAAGTAGGTATAATAAGAAAGTAAAAGTATTGTTGAATGATTAGTTTTAACTTAAAACATGTAGAATGGATTAAGTATAATTGAAATTAGATGTAAGTGGAAATGGTGTGATTAGTTAGTAGATAAAGAAGGTATTAGATATTATTAAAATTAGATGTAAACTTAAATGTTGTGATTGATTTGTAGATAAAGTAGGTATTAGATATTATTGAAATTAGATGTAAGCTTAAATGGTGTGATTGGTTTGTAGATAAAGTAGGTATTAGATATTATTGAAATTAAATGTAAGCTTAAATGGTGTGATTGGTTTGTAGATAAAGTAGGTATTAGATATTATTGAAATTAGATGTAAGCTTAAATGGTGTGATTGATTTGTAGATAAAGTAGGTATTAGATATTATTTAAATTAGATGTAAGCTTAAATGGTGTGATTGGTTTGTAAATAAAGTAGGTATTAGATATTATTGAAATTAGATGTAAGCTTAAATGGTGTGATTGGTTTGTAGATAAACTAGGTATTAGAAATTATTGAATTTAGATGTAAGCGTAAATGTTGTGACTAGTTAGTAGAAGTATTAATTATTTCGAAAACTTTCTATGCGGATGGAAAGGGATGGCTAATAGGGGTGGTGGAGGCCATTGAGCTTCCGAACCAAAGTGAGAGGGAGCTCAACGTAGGTTAGGTGTAAATGTAGTAGGAAATAAGTAAGTAGGTATAATAAGAAAGTAAAAGTATTATTGAATGATTAGTTTTAAATTAAAACATGTAGAATGAATTAAGTATAATTGAAATTAGATGTAAGTGGAAATAGTGTGATTAGTTAGTAGATAAAGAAGGTATTAGATATTATTGAAATTACATGTAAGCTTAAATGGTGTGATTGTTTTGTAGATAAAGTAGGTATTGGATATTATTGAAATTAGATGTAAGCTTAAACGGTGTGATTAGTTTGTAGATAAAGTAGGTATTAGATATTATTGAAATTAGATGTAAGCTTAAATGGTGTGATTAGTCTGTAGATAAAGTAGGTATTAGATATAATTGAAATAAGATGTAAGCTTAAATGGTGTGATTGGCTTGTAGATAAAGTAGGTATTAGATATTATTGAAATTAGATGTAAGCTTAAATGGTGTGATTGTTTGTAGATAAAGTAGGTATTAGATATTATTGAAATTATATGTAAGCTTAAATGGTGTGATTGGTTTGTAGATAAAGTAGGTATTAGATATTATTGAAATTAGATGTAAGCTTAAATGGTGTGATTGGTTTGTAGATAAACTAGGTATGAGATATTATTGAAATTAGATGTAAGCTTAAATGGTGTGATTGTTTGTAGATAAAGTAGGTATTAGATATTATTGAAATTATATGTAAGCTGAAATGGTGTGATTGGTTTGTAGATAAAGTAGGTATTAGATATTATTGAAATTAGATGTAAGCTTAAATGTTGTGACTAGTAAGTAGAAGTATTAATTATTTCGAAAACTTTCTATTTGGATGGAAAGGGATGGCTAATAGGGGTGGTGGAGGCCATTGAGCTTCCGAACCAAAGTGAGAGGGAGCTCAACGTAGGTTAGGTTTAAATGTAGTAAGAAATAAGTAAGTAGGTATAATAAGAAAGTAAAAGTATTATTGAATGATTAGTTTTAACTTAAAACATGTAGAATGAATTAAGTATAATTGAAATTAGATGTAAGTGGAAATGGTGTGATTAGTTAGTAGATAAAGAAGGTATTAGATATTATTGAAATTAGATGTAAGCTCAAATAATGTGATTGGTTTGTAGATAAAGTATTTATTAGATAGTATCGAAATTGGATGTCAGCTTAAATGGTGTGATTGGTTTGTAGATAAAGTAGGTATTAGATATTATTGAAACTAGATGTAAGCTTAAATGGTGTGATTGTTTGTAGATAAAGTAGGTATTAGATATTATTGAAATTATATGTAAGCTTAAATGGTGTGATTGGTTTGTAGATAAAGTAGGTATTAGATATTATTGAAATTAGATGTAAGTGGAAATGGTGTGATTAGTTAGTAGATAAAGAAGGTATTAGATATTATTGAAATTAGATGTACGCTTAAATAGTGTGATTGGTTTGTAGATAAAGTAGGTATTAGATATTATTGAAATTAGATGTAAGCATAAATGGTGTGATTGTTTGTAGATAAAGTAGGTATTAGATACTATTGAAATTATATGTAAGCTTAAATGGTGTGATTGGTTTGTAGATAAAGTAGGTATTAGATATTATTGAAATTAGATGTAAGCTTAAATGTTGTGACTAGTTATTAGAAGTATTAATTATTTCGAAAACTTTCTATGCGGATGGAAAGGGATGGCTAATAGGGGTGGTGGAGGCCATTGAGCTTCCGAACCAAAGTGAGAGGGAGCTCAACGTAGGTTAGGTGTAAATGTAGTAGGAAATAAGTAAGTAGGTATAATAAGAAAGTAAAAGTATTATTGAATGATTAGTTTTAACTTAAAGCATGTAGAATGAATTAAGTATAATTGAAATTAGATGTAAGTGGAAATGGTGTGATTAGTTAGTAGATAAAGAAGGTATTAGATATTATTGAACTTAGATGTAAGCTTAAATAGTGTGATTGGTTTGTAGATAAAGTAGGTATTAGATATTGTTGAAATTAGATGTAAGCTTAAATGGTGTGATTGGTTTGTAGATAAAGTAGGTATTAGATATTATTGAAATTAGATGTAAGCTTAAATGGTGTGATTAGTTTGTAGATACAGTAGGTATTAGATATTATTGAAATTAGATGTAAGCTTAAATGGTGTGATTAGTTTGTAGATAAAGTAGGTATTAGATATAATTGAAATTAGATGTAAGCTTAAATGGTGTGATTGGTTTGTAGATAAACTAGGTATTAGATATTATTGAAATTAGATGTAAGCTTAAATGTTGTGACTAGTTAGTAGAAGTATTAATTATTTCGAAAACTTTCTATGCGGATGGAAAGGGATGGCTCCGAACCAAAGTGAGAGGGAGCTCAACGTAGGTTAGGTGTAAATGTAGTAGGAAATAAGTAAGTAGGTATAATAAGAAAGTAAAAATATTATTGAATGATTAGTTTTAACTTAAAACATGTAGAATGAATTAAGTATAATTGAAATTAGATGTAAGTGGAAATGGTGTGATTTGTTAGTAGATAAAGAAGGTATTAGATATTATTGAAATTAGATGTAAGCTTAAATAGTGTGATTGGTTTGTAGATAAAGTAGGTATTAGATATTGTTGAAATTAGATGTAAGCTTAAATGGTGTGATTGGTTTGTAGATAAAGTAGGTATTAGATATTATTGAAATTAGATGTAAGCTTAAATGGTGTGATTAGTTTGTAGATACAGTAGGTATTAGATATTATTGAAATTAGATGTAAGCTTAAATGGTGTGATTAGTTTGTAGATAAAGTAGGTATTAGATATAATTGAAATTAGATGTAAGCTTAAATGGTGTGATTGTTTGTAGATAAAGTAGGTATTAGATATTATTGAAATTATATGTAAGCTTAAATGGTGTGATTAGTTTGTAGATAAAGTAGGTATTAGATATTATTGAAATTAGATGTAAGCTTAAATGGTGTGATTGGTTTGTAGATAAACTAGGTATTAGATATTATTGAAATTAGATGTAAGCTTAAATGTTGTGACTAGTAAGTAGAAGTATTAATTATTTCGAAAACTTTCTATGCGGATGGAAAGGGATGGCTGATAGGGGTGGTGGAGGCCATTGAGCTTCCGAACCAAAGTGAGAGGGAGCTCAACGTAGGTTAGGTGTAAATGTAGTAAGAAATAAGTAAGTAGGTATAATAAGAAAGTAAAAGTATTATTGAATGATTAGTTTTAACTTAAAACATGTAGAATGAATTAAGTATAATTGAAATTAGATGTAAGTGGAAATGGTGTGATTAGTTAGTAGATAAAGAAGGTATTAGATATTATTGAACTTAGATGTAAGCTTAAATAGTGTGATTGGTTTGGAGATAAAGTAGGTATTAGATATTGTTGAAATTGGATGTAAGCTTAAATGGTGTGATTGGTTTGTAGATAAAGTAGGTATTAGATATTATTGAAATTAGATGTAAGCTTAAATGGTGTGATTAGTTTGTAGATACAGTAGGTATTACATATTATTGAAATTAGATGTAAGCTTAAATGGTGTGATTAGTTTGTAGATAAAGTAGGTATTAGATATAATTGAAATTAGATGTAAGCTTAAATGGTGTGATTGGCTTGTAGATAAAGTAGGTATTAAATATTATTGAAATTAGATGTAAGCTTAAATGTTGTGACTAGTAAGTAGAAGTATTAATTATTTCGAAAACTTTCTATGCGGATGGAAAGGGATGGCTAATAGGGGTGGTGGAGGCCATTGAGCTTCCGAACCAAAGTGAGAGGGAGCTCAACGTAGGTTAGGTGTAAATGTAGTAAGAAATAAGTAAGTAGGTATAATAAGAAAGTAAAAGTATTATTGAATGATTAGTTTTAACTTAAAACATGTAGAATGAATTAAGTATAATTGAAATTAGATGTAAGTGGAAATGGTGTGATTAGTTAGTAGATAAAGAAGGTATTAGATATTATTGAAATTAGATGTAAGCTTAAATAGTGTGATTGGTTTGGAGATAAAGTAGGTATTAGATATTGTTGAAATTGGATGTAAGCTTAAATGGTGTGATTGGTTTGTAGATAAAGTAGGTATTAGATATTATTGAAATTAGATGTAAGCTGAAATGGTGTGATTAGTTTGTAGATACAGTAGGTATTACATATTATTGAAATTAGATGTAAGCTTAAATGGTGTGATTAGTTTGTAGATAAAGTAGGTATTAGATATAATTGAAATTAGATGTAAGCTTAAATGGTGTGATTGTTTGTAGATAAAGTAGGTATTAGATATTACTGAAATTAGATGTAAGCTTAAATGTTGTGACTAGTAAGTAGAAGTATTAATTTTTTCGAAAACTTTCTATGCGGATGGAAAGGGATGGCTAATAGGGGTGGTGGAGGCCATTGAGCTTCCGAACCAAAGTGAGAGGGAGCTCAACGTAGGTTAGGTGTAAATGTAGTAAGAAATAAGTAAGTAGGTATAATAAGAAAGTAAAAGTATTATTGAATGATTAGTTTTAACTTAAAACATGTAGAATGAATTAAGTATAATTGAAATTAGATGTAAGTGGAAATGGTGTGATTAGTTAGTAGATAAAGAAGGTATTAGATATTATTGAAATTTGATGTAAGCTTAAATAGTGTGATTGGTTTGTAGATAAAGTATTTATTAGATATAATTAAATTGGATGTCAGCTTAAATGGTGTGATTGGTTTGTAGATAAAGTAGGTATTAGATATTATTGAAATTAGATGTAAGCTTAAATGGTGTGATTGTTTGTAGATAAAGTAGGTATTAGATATTATTGAAATTATATGTAAGCTTAAATGGTGTGATTAGTTTGTAGATAAAGTAGGTATTAGATATTATTGAAATTAGATGTAAGCTTAAATGGTGTGATTGGTTTGTAGATAAACTAGGTATTAGATATAATTGAAATTAGATGTAAGCTTAAATGTTGTGACTAGTTAGTAGAAGTATTAATTATTTCGAAAACTTTCTATGCGGATGGAAAGGGATGGCTAATAGGGGTGGTGGAGGCCATTGAGCTTCCGAACCAAAGTGAGAGGGAGCTCAACGTAGGTTAGGTGTAAATGTAGTAGGAAATAAGTAAGTAGGTATAATAAGAAAGTAAAAATATTATTGAATGATTAGTTTTAACTTAAAACATGTAGAATGAATTAAGTATAATTGAAATTAGATGTAAGTGGAAATGGTGTGATTTGTTAGTAGATAAAGAAGGTATTAGATATTATTGAAATTAGATGTAAGCTTAAATAGTGTGATTGGTTTGTAGATAAAGTAGGTATTAGATATTGTTGAAATTAGACGTAAGCTTAAATGGTGTGATTGGTTTGTAGATAAAGTAGGTATTAGATATTATTGAAATTAGATGTAAGCTTAAATGGTGTGATTAGTTTGTAGATACAGTAGGTATTAGATATTATTGAAATTAGATGTAAGCTTAAATGGTGTGATTAGTTTGTAGATAAAGTAGGTATTAGATATAATAGAAATTAGATGTAAGCTTAAATGGTGTGATTGTTTGTAGATAAAGTAGGTATTAGATATTATTGAAATTATATGTAAGCTTAAATGGTGTGATTAGTTTGTAGATAAAGTAGGTATTAGATATTATTGAAATTAGATGTAAGCTTAAATGTTGTGACTAGTAAGTAGAAGTATTAATTATTTCGAAAACTTTCTATGCGGATGGAAAGGGATGGCTAATAGGGGTGGTGGAGGCCATTGAGCTTCCGAACCAAAGTGAGAGGGAGCTCAACGTAGGTTAGGTGTAAATGTAGTAAGAAATAAGTAAGTAGGTATAATAAGAAAGTAAAAGTATTATTGAATGATTAGTTTTAACTTAAAACATGTAGAATGAATTAAGTATAATTGAAATTAGATGTAAGTGGAAATGGTGTGATTAGTTAGTAGATAAAGAAGGTATTAGATATTATTGAAATTAGATGTAAGCTTAAATAGTGTGATTGGTTTGTAGATAAAGTATTTATTAGATAGTATTGAAATTGGATGTCAGCTTAAATGGTGTGATTGGTTTGTAGATAAAGTAGGTATTAGATATTATTGAAATTAGATGTAAGCTTAAATGGTGTGATTGTTTGTAGATAAAGTAGGTATTAGATATTATTGAAATTATATGTAAGCTTAAATGGTGTGATTGGTTTGTAGATAAAGTAGGTATTAGATATTATTGAAATTAGATGTAAGCTTAAATGGTGTAATTGGTTTGTAGATAAACTAGGTATTAGATATTATTGAAATTAGATGTAAGCTTAAATGTTGTGACTAGTTATTAGAAGTATTAATTATTTCGAAAACTTTCTATGCGGATGGAAAGGGATGGCTAATAGGGGTGGTGGAGGCCATTGAGCTTCCGAACCAAAGTGAGAGGGAGCTCAACGTAGGTTAGGTGTAAATGTAGTAGGAAATAAGTAAGTAGGTATAATAAAAAAATAAAAGTATTATTGAATGATTAGTTTTAACTTAAAACATGTAGAATGAATTAAGTATAATTGAAATTAGATGTAAGTGGAAATGGTGTGATTAGTTAGTAGATAAAGAAGGTATTAGATATTATTGAACTTAGATGTAAGCTTAAATAGTGTGATTGGTTTGGAGATAAAGTAGGTATTAGATATTGTTGAAATTGGATGTAAGCTTAAATGGTGTGATTGGTTTGTAGATAAAGTAGGTATTAGATATTATTGAAATTAGATGTAAGCTTAAATGGTGTGATTAGTTTGTAGATACAGTAGGTATTACATATTATTGAAATTAGATGTAAGCTTAAATGGTGTGATTAGTTTGTAGATAAAGTAGGTATTAGATATAATTGAAATTAGATGTAAGCTTAAATGGTGTGATTGGCTTGTAGATAAAGTAGGTATTAAATATTATTGAAATTAGATGTAAGCTTAAATGTTGTGACTAGTAAGTAGAAGTATTAATTATTTCGAAAACTTTCTATGCGGATGGAAAGGGATGGCTAATAGGGGTGGTGGAGGCCATTGAGCTTCCGAACCAAAGTGAGAGGGAGCTCAACGTAGGTTAGGTGTAAATGTAGTAGGAAATAAGTAAGTTGGTATAATAAGAAAGTAAAAGTATTGTTGAATGATTAGTTTTAACTTAAAACATGTAGAATGGATTAAGTATAATTGAAATTAGATGTAAGTGGAAATGGTGTGATTAGTTAGTAGATAAAGAAGGTATTAGATATTATTAAAATTAGATGTAAACTTAAATGTTGTGATTGATTTGTAGATAAAGTAGGTATTAGATATTATTGAAATTAGATGTAAGCTTAAATGGTGTGATTGGTTTGTAGATAAAGTAGGTATTAGATATTATTGAAATTATATGTAAGCTTAAATGGTGTGATTGGTTTGTAGATAAAGTAGGTATTAGATATTATTGAAATTAGATGTAAGCTTAAATGGTGTGATTGATTTGTAGATAAAGTAGGTATTAGATATTATTTAAATTAGATGTAAGCTTAAATGGTGTGATTGGTTTGTAAATAAAGTAGGTATTAGATATTATTGAAATTAGATGTAAGCTTAAATGGTGTGATTGGTTTATAGATAAACTAGGTATTAGAAATTATTGAATTTAGATGTAAGCGTAAATGTTGTGACTAGTTAGTAGAAGTATTAATTATTTCGAAAACTTTCTATGCGGATGGAAAGGGATGGCTAATAGGGGTGGTGGAGGCCATTGAGCTTCCGAACCAAAGTGAGAGGGAGCTCAACGTAGGTTAGGTGTAAATGTAGTAGGAAATAAGTAAGTAGGTATAATAAGAAAGTAAAAGTATTGTTGAATGATTAGTTTTAACTTAAAACATGTAGAATGGATTAAGTATAGTTGAAATTAGATGTAAGTGGAAATGGTGTGATTAGTTAGTAGATAAAGAAGGTATTAGATATTATTGAAATTAGATGTAAGCTTAAATAGTGTGATTGGTTTGTAGATAAAGTATTTATTAGATATTATTAATATTAGATGTAAGCTTAAATGGTGTGATTGTTTGTAGATTAAGTAGGTATTAGATATTATTGAAATTATATGTAAGCTTAAATGGTGTGATTAGTTTGTAGATAAAGTAGGTATTAGATATTATTGAAATTAGATGTAAGCTTAAATGTTGTGACTAGTTAGTAGAAGTATTAATTATTTCGAAAACTTTCTATGCGGATGGAAAGGGATGGCTAATAGGGGTGGTGGAGGCCATTGAGCTTCCGAACCAAAGTGAGAGGGAGCTCATCGTAGGTTAGGTGTAAATGTAGTAGGAAATAAGTAAGTAGGTATAATAAGAAAGTAAAAATATTATTAAATGATTAGTTTTAACTTAAAACATGTAGAATGAATTAAGTATAATTGAAATTAGATGTAAGTGGAAATGGTGTGATTAGTTAGTAGATAAAGAAGGTATTAGATATTATTGAAATTAGATGTAAGCTTAAATAGTGTGATTGGTTTGTAGATAAAGTAGGTATTAGATATTGTTGAAATTAGATGTAAGCTTAAATGGTGTGATTGGTTTGTAGATAAAGTAGGTATTAGATATTATTGAAATTAGATGTAAGCTTAAATGGTGTGATTAGTTTGTAGATACAGTAGGTATTAGATATTATTGAAATTAGATGTAAGCTTAAATGGTGTGATTAGTTTGTAGATAAAGTAGGTATTAGATATAATTGAAATTAGATGTAAGCTTAAATGGTGTGATTGGCTTGTAGATAAAGTAGGTATTAGATATTATTGAAACTAGATGTAAGCTTAAATGGTGTGATTGGTTTGTAGATAAAGTAGGTATTAGATATTATTGAAATTAGATGTAAGCTTAAATGGTGTGATTGATTTGTAGATAAAGTAGGTATTAGATATTATTTAAATTAGATGTAAGCTTAAATGGTGTGATTGGTTTGTAAATAAAGTAGGTATTAGATATTATTGAAATTAGATGTAAGCTTAAATGGTGTGATTGGTTTGTAGATAAACTAGGTATTAGAAATTATTGAATTTAGATGTAAGCGTAAATGTTGTGACTAGTTAGTAGAAGTATTAATTATTTCGAAAACTTTCTATGCGGATGGAAAGGGATGGCTAATAGGGGTGGTGGAGGCCATTGAGCTTCCGAACCAAAGTGAGAGGGAGCTCAACGTAGGTTAGGTGTAAATGTAGTAGGAAATAAGTAAGTAGGTATAATAAGAAAGTAAAAGTATTATTGAATGATTAGTTTTAACTTAAAACATGTAGAATGAATTAAGTATAATTGAAATTAGATGTAAGTGGAAATAGTGTGATTAGTTAGTAGATAAAGAAGGTATTAGATATTATTGAAATTACATGTAAGCTTAAATGGTGTGATTGTTTTGTAGATAAAGTAGGTATTGGATATTATTGAAATTAGATGTAAGCTTAAATGGTGTGATTAGTTTGTAGATAAAGTAGGTATTAGATATTATTGAAATTAGATGTAAGCTTAAATGGTGTGATTAGTTTGTAGATACAGTAGGTATTAGATATTATTGAAATTAGATGTAAGCTTAAATGGTGTGATTAGTTTGTAGATAAAGTAGGTATTAGATATAATTGAAATTAGATGTAAGCTTAAATGGTGTGACTAGTTATTAGAAGTATTAATTATTTCGAAAACTTTCTATGCGGATGGAAAGGGATGGCTAATAGGGGTGGTGGAGGCCATTGAGCTTCCGAACCAAAGTGAGAGGGAGCTCAACGTAGGTTAGGTGTAAATGTAGTAGGAAATAAGTAAGTAGGTATAATAAGAAAGTAAAAGTATTATGGAATGATTAGTTTTAACTTAAAACATGTAGAATGAATTAAGTATAATTGAAATTAGATGTAAGTGGAAATGGTGTGATTAGTTAGTAGATAAAGAAGGTATTAGATATTATTGAAATTAGATGTAAGCTTAAATAGTGTGATTGGTTTGTAGATAAAGTATTTATTAGATAGTATTGAAATTGGATGTCAGCTTAAATGGTGTGATTGGTTTGTAGATAAAGTAGGTATTAGATATTATTGAAATTAGATGTAAGCTTAAATGGTGTGATTGTTTGTAGATAAAGTAGGTATTAGATATTATTGAAATTATATGTAAGCTTAAATGGTGTGATTGGTTTGTAGATAAAGTAGGTATTAGATATTATTGAAATTAGATGTAAGCTTAAATGGTGTGATTGTTTGTAGATAAAGTAGGTATTAGATATTATTGAAATTATATGTAAGCTTAAATGGTGTGATTGGTTTGTAGATAAAGTAGGTATTAGATATTATTGAAATTAGATGTAAGCTTAAATGGTGTGATTGGTTTGTAGATAAACTAGGTATGAGATATTATTGAAATTAGATGTAAGCTTAAATGGTGTGATTGGTTTGTAGATAAACTAGGTATTAGATATTATTGAAATTAGATGTAAGCTTAAATGTTGTGACTAGTTATTAGAAGTATTAATTATTTCGAAAACTTTCTATGCGGATGGAAAGGGATGGCTAATAGGGGTGGTGGAGGCCATTGAGCTTCCGAACCAAAGTGAGAGGGAGCTCAACGTAGGTTAGGTGTAAATGTAGTAGGAAATAAGTAAGTAGGTATAATAAGAAAGTAAAAGTATTATTGAATGATTAGTTTTAACTTAAAACATGTAGAATGAATTAAGTATAATTGAAATTAGATGTAAGTGGAAATAGTGTGATTAGTTAGTAGATAAAGAAGGTATTAGATATTATTGAAATTAGATGTAAGCTTAAATGGTGTGATTGTTTGTAGATAAAGTAGGTATTAGATATTATTGAAATTATATGTAAGCTTAAATGGTGTGATTGGTTTGTAGATAAAGTAGGTATTAGATATTATTGAAATTAGATGTAAGCTTAAATGGTGTGATTGGTTTGTAAATAAAGTAGGTATTAGATATTATTGAAATTAGATGTAAGCTTAAATGGTGTGATTGGTTTGTAGATAAACTAGGTATTAGATATTATTGAAATTAGATGTAAGCTTAAATGTTGTGACTAGTTATTAGAAGTATTAATTATTTCGAAAACTTTCTATGCGGATGGAAAGGGATGGCTAATAGGGGTGGTGGAGGCCATTGAGCTTCCGAACCAAAGTGAGAGGGAGCTCAACGTAGGTTAGGTGTAAATGTAGTAGGAAATAAGTAAGTAGGTATAATAAGAAAGTAAAAGTATTATTGAATGATTAGTTTTAACTTAAAGCATGTAGAATGAATTAAGTATAATTGAAATTAGATGTAAGTGGAAATGGTGTGATTATTTAGTAGATAAAGAAGGTATTAGATATTATTGAACTTAGATGTAAGCTTAAATAGTGTGATTGGTTTGTAGATAAAGTAGGTATTAGATATTGTTGAAATTAGATATAAGCTTAAATGGTGTGATTGGTTTGTAGATAAAGTAGGTATTAGATATTATTGAAATTAGATGTAAGCTTAAATGGTGTGATTAGTCTGTAGATAAAGTAGGTATTAGATATAATTGAAATAAGATGTAAGCTTAAATGGTGTGATTGGCTTGTAGATAAAGTAGGTATTAGATATTATTGAAATTAGATGTAAGCTTAAATGGTGTGATTGTTTGTAGATAAAGTAGGTATTAGATATTATTGAAATTATATGTAAGCTTAAATGGTGTGATTGTTTGTAGATAAAGTAGGTATTAGATATTATTGAAATTATATGTAAGCTTAAATGGTGTGATTGGTTTGTAGATAAAGTAGGTATTAGATATTATTGAAATTAGATGTAAGCTTAAATGGTGTGATTGGTTTGTAGATAAACTAGGTATGAGATATTATTGAAATTAGATGTAAGCTTAAATGGTGTGATTGTTTGTAGATAAAGTAGGTATTAGATATTATTGAAATTATATGTAAGCTGAAATGGTGTGATTGGTTTGTAGATAAAGTAGGTATTAGATATTATTGAAATTAGATGTAAGCTTAAATGTTGTGACTAGTAAGTAGAAGTATTAATTATTTCGAAAACTTTCTATTTGGATGGAAAGGGATGGCTAATAGGGGTGGTGGAGGCCATTGAGCTTCCGAACCAAAGTGAGAGGGAGCTCAACGTAGGTTAGGTTTAAATGTAGTAAGAAATAAGTAAGTAGGTATAATAAGAAAGTAAAAGTATTATTGAATGATTAGTTTTAACTTAAAACATGTAGAATGAATTAAGTATAATTGAAATTAGATGTAAGTGGAAATGGTGTGATTATTTAGTAGATAAAGAAGGTATTAGATATTATTGAACTTAGATGTAAGCTTAAATGGTGTGATTGGTTTGTAGATAAAGTAGGTATTAGATATTATTGAAATTAGATGTAAGCTTAAATGGTGTGATTGATTTGTAGATAAAGTAGGTATTAGATATTATTGAAATTAGATGTAAGCTTAAATGGTGTGATTAGTCTGTAGATAAAGTAGGTATTAGATATAATTGAAATAAGATGTAAGCTTAAATGGTGTGATTGGCTTGTAGATAAAGTAGGTATTAGATATTATTGAAATTAGATGTAAGCTTAAATGGTGTGATTGTTTGTAGATAAAGTAGGTATTAGATATTATTGAAATTATATGTAAGCTTAAATGGTGTGATTGGTTTGTAGATAAAGTAGGTATTAGATATTATTGAAATTAGATGTAAGCTTAAATGGTGTGATTGGTTTGTAGATAAACTAGGTATGAGATATTATTGAAATTAGATGTAAGCTTAAATGGTGTGATTGTTTGTAGATAAAGTAGGTATTAGATATTATTGAAATTATATGTAAGCTGAAATGGTGTGATTGGTTTGTAGATAAAGTAGGTATTAGATATTATTGAAATTAGATGTAAGCTTAAATGTTGTGACTAGTAAGTAGAAGTATTAATTATTTCGAAAACTTTCTATTTGGATGGAAAGGGATGGCTAATAGGGGTGGTGGAGGCCATTGAGCTTCCGAACCAAAGTGAGAGGGAGCTCAACGTAGGTTAGGTTTAAATGTAGTAAGAAATAAGTAAGTAGGTATAATAAGAAAGTAAAAGTATTATTGAATGATTAGTTTTAACTTAAAACATGTAGAATGAATTAAGTATAATTGAAATTAGATGTAAGTGGAAATGGTGTGATTAGTTAGTAGATAAAGAAGGTATTAGATATTATTGAAATTAGATGTAAGCTCAAATAATGTGATTGGTTTGTAGATAAAGTATTTATTAGATAGTATCGAAATTGGATGTCAGCTTAAATGGTGTGATTGGTTTGTAGATAAAGTAGGTATTAGATATTATTGAAATTAGATGTAAGCTTAAATGGTGTGATTGTTTGTAGATAAAGTAGGTATTAGATATTATTGAAATTATATGTAAGCTTAAATGGTGTGATTGGTTTGTAGATAAAGTAGGTATTAGATATTATTGAAATTAGATGTAAGTGGAAATGGTGTGATTAGTTAGTAGATAAAGAAGGTATTAGATATTATTGAAATTAGATGTAAGCTTAAATAGTGTGATTGGTTTGTAGATAAAGTAGGTATTAGATATTATTGAAATTAGATGTAAGCATAAATGGTGTGATTGTTTGTAGATAAAGTAGGTATTAGATACTATTGAAATTATATGTAAGCTTAAATGGTGTGAATGGTTTGTAGATAAAGTAGGTATTAGATATTATTGAAATTAGATGTAAGCTTAAATGTTGTGACTAGTTATTAGAAGTATTAATTATTTCGAAAACTTTCTATGCGGATGGAAAGGGATGGCTAATAGGGGTGGTGGAGGCCATTGAGCTTCCGAACCAAAGTGAGAGGGAGCTCAACGTAGGTTAGGTGTAAATGTAGTAGGAAATAAGTAAGTAGGTATAATAAGAAAGTAAAAGTATTATTGAATGATTAGTTTTAACTTAAAGCATGTAGAATGAATTAAGTATAATTGAAATTAGATGTAAGTGGAAATGGTGTGATTAGTTAGTAGATAAAGAAGGTATTAGATATTATTGAACTTAGATGTAAGCTTAAATAGTGTGATTGGTTTGTAGATAAAGTAGGTATTAGATATTGTTGAAATTAGATGTAAGCTTAAATGGTGTGATTGGTTTGTAGATAAAGTAGGTATTAGATATTATTGAAATTAGATGTAAGCTTAAATGGTGTGATTAGTTTGTAGATACAGTAGGTATTAGATATTATTGAAATTAGATGTAAGCTTAAATGGTGTGATTAGTTTGTAGATAAAGTAGGTATTAGATATAATTGAAATTAGATGTAAGCTTAAATGGTGTGATTGGTTTGTAGATAAACTAGGTATTAGATATTATTGAAATTAGATGTAAGCTTAAATGTTGTGACTAGTTAGTAGAAGTATTAATTATTTCGAAAACTTTCTATGCGGATGGAAAGGGATGGCTCCGAACCAAAGTGAGAGGGAGCTCAACGTAGGTTAGGTGTAAATGTAGTAGGAAATAAGTAAGTAGGTATAATAAGAAAGTAAAAATATTATTGAATGATTAGTTTTAACTTAAAACATGTAGAATGAATTAAGTATAATTGAAATTAGATGTAAGTGGAAATGGTGTGATTTGTTAGTAGATAAAGAAGGTATTAGATATTATTGAAGTTAGATGTAAGCTTAAATAGTGTGATTGGTTTGTAGATAAAGTAGGTATTAGATATTGTTGAAATTAGATGTAAGCTTAAATGGTGTGATTGGTTTGTAGATAAAGTAGGTATTAGATATTATTGAAATTAGATGTAAGCTTAAATGGTGTGATTAGTTTGTAGATACAGTAGGTATTAGATATTATTGAAATTAGATGTAAGCTTAAATGGTGTGATTAGTTTGTAGATAAAGTAGGTATTAGATATAATTGAAATTAGATGTAAGCTTAAATGGTGTGATTGTTTGTAGATAAAGTAGGTATTAGATATTATTGAAATTATATGTAAGCTTAAATGGTGTGATTAGTTTGTAGATAAAGTAGGTATTAGATATTATTGAAATTAGATGTAAGCTTAAATGGTGTGATTGGTTTGTAGATAAACTAGGTATTAGATATTATTGAAATTAGATGTAAGATTAAATGTTGTGACTAGTAAGTAGAAGTATTAATTATTTCGAAAACTTTCTATGCGGATGGAAAGGGATGGCTGATAGGGGTGGTGGAGGCCATTGAGCTTCCGAACCAAAGTGAGAGGGAGCTCAACGTAGGTTAGGTGTAAATGTAGTAAGAAATAAGTAAGTAGGTATAATAAGAAAGTAAAAGTATTATTGAATGATTAGTTTTAACTTAAAACATGTAGAATGAATTAAGTATAATTGAAATTAGATGTAAGTGGAAATGGTGTGATTAGTTAGTAGATAAAGAAGGTATTAGATATTATTGAACTTAGATGTAAGCTTAAATAGTGTGATTGGTTTGTAGATAAAGTATTTATTAGATAGTATTGAAATTGGATGTCAGCTTAAATGGTGTGATTGGTTTGTAGATAAAGTAGGTATTAGATATTATTGAAATTAGATGTAAGCTTAAATGGTGTGATTGTTTGTAGATAAAGTAGGTATTAGATATTATTGAAATTATATGTAAGCTTAAATGGTGTGATTGGTTTGTAGATAAAGTAGGTATTAGATATTATTGAAATTAGATGTAAGCTTAAATGGTGTAATTGGTTTGTAGATAAACTAGGTATTAGATATTATTGAAATTAGATGTAAGCTTAAATGTTGTGACTAGTTATTAGAAGTATTAATTATTTCGAAAACTTTCTATGCGGATGGAAAGGGATGGCTAATAGGGGTGGTGGAGGCCATTGAGCTTCCGAACCAAAGTGAGAGGGAGCTCAACGTAGGTTAGGTGTAAATGTAGTAGGAAATAAGTAAGTAGGTATAATAAAAAAATATAAGTATTATTGAATGATTAGTTTTAACTTAAAACATGTAGAATGAATTAAGTATAATTGAAATTAGATGTAAGTGGAAATGGTGTGATTAGTTAGTAGATAAAGAAGGTATTAGATATTATTGAACTTAGATGTAAGCTTAAATAGTGTGATTGGTTTGGAGATAAAGTAGGTATTAGATATTGTTGAAATTGGATGTAAGCTTAAATGGTGTGATTGGTTTGTAGATAAAGTAGGTATTAGATATTATTGAAATTAGATGTAAGCTTAAATGGTGTGATTAGTTTGTAGATACAGTAGGTATTACATATTATTGAAATTAGATGTAAGCTTAAATGGTGTGATTAGTTTGTAGATAAAGTAGGTATTAGATATAATTGAAATTAGATGTAAGCTTAAATGGTGTGATTGGCTTGTAGATAAAGTAGGTATTAAATATTATTGAAATTAGATGTAAGCTTAAATGTTGTGACTAGTAAGTAGAAGTATTAATTATTTCGAAAACTTTCTATGCGGATGGAAAGGGATGGCTAATAGGGGTGGTGGAGGCCATTGAGCTTCCGAACCAAAGTGAGAGGGAGCTCAACGTAGGTTAGGTGTAAATGTAGTAGGAAATAAGTAAGTAGGTATAATAAGAAAGTAAAAGTATTGTTGAATGATTAGTTTTAACTTAAAACATGTAGAATGGATTAAGTATAATTGAAATTAGATGTAAGTGGAAATGGTGTGATTAGTTAGTAGATAAAGAAGGTATTAGATATTATTAAAATTAGATGTAAACTTAAATGTTGTGATTGATTTGTAGATAAAGTAGGTATTAGATATTATTGAAATTAGATGTAAGCTTAAATGGTGTGATTGGTTTGTAGATAAAGTAGGTATTAGATATTATTGAAATTATATGTAAGCTTAAATGGTGTGATTGGTTTGTAGATAAAGTAGGTATTAGATATTATTGAAATTAGATGTAAGCTTAAATGGTGTGATTGATTTGTAGATAAAGTAGGTATTAGATATTATTTAAATTAGATGTAAGCTTAAATGGTGTGATTGGTTTGTAAATAAAGTAGGTATTAGATATTATTGAAATTAGATGTAAGCTTAAATGGTGTGATTGGTTTGTAGATAAACTAGGTATTAGAAATTATTGAATTTAGATGTAAGCGTAAATGTTGTGACTAGTTAGTAGAAGTATTAATTATTTCGAAAACTTTCTATGCGGATGGAAAGGGATGGCTAATAGGGGTGGTGGAGGCCATTGAGCTTCCGAACCAAAGTGAGAGGGAGCTCAACGTAGGTTAGGTGTAAATGTAGTAGGAAATAAGTAAGTAGGTATAATAAGAAAGTAAAAGTATTGTTGAATGATTAGTTTTAACTTAAAACATGTAGAATGGATTAAGTATAGTTGAAATTAGATGTAAGTGGAAATGGTGTGATTAGTTAGTAGATAAAGAAGGTATTAGATATTATTGAAATTAGATGTAAGCTTAAATAGTGTGATTGGTTTGTAGATAAAGTATTTATTAGATATTATTAATATTAGATGTAAGCTTAAATGGTGTGATTGTTTGTAGATAAAGTAGGTATTAGATATTATTGAAATTATATGTAAGCTTAAATGGTGTGATTAGTTTGTAGATAAAGTAGGTATTAGATATTATTGAAATTAGATGTAAGCTTAAATGTTGTGACTAGTTAGTAGAAGTATTAATTATTTCGAAAACTTTCTATGCGGATGGAAAGGGATGGCTAATAGGGGTGGTGGAGGCCATTGAGCTTCCGAACCAAAGTGAGAGGGAGCTCATCGTAGGTTAGGTGTAAATGTAGTAGGAAATAAGTAAGTAGGTATAATAAGAAAGTAAAAATATTATTGAATGATTAGTTTTAACTTAAAACATGTAGAATGAATTAAGTATAATTGAAATTAGATGTAAGTGGAAATGGTGTGATTAGTTAGTAGATAAAGAAGGTATTAGATATTATTGAAATTAGATGTAAGCTTAAATAGTGTGATTGGTTTGTAGATAAAGTAGGTATTAGATATTGTTGAAATTAGATGTAAGCTTAAATGGTGTGATTGGTTTGTAGATAAAGTAGGTATTAGATATTATTGAAATTAGATGTAAGCTTAAATGGTGTGATTAGTTTGTAGATACAGTAGGTATTAGATATTATTGAAATTAGATGTAAGCTTAAATGGTGTGATTAGTTTGTAGATAAAGTAGGTATTAGATATAATTGAAATTAGATGTAAGCTTAAATGGTGTGATTGGCTTGTAGATAAAGTAGGTATTAGATATTATTGAAACTAGATGTAAGCTTAAATGGTGTGATTGGTTTGTAGATAAAGTAGGTATTAGATATTATTGAAATTAGATGTAAGCTTAAATGGTGTGATTGATTTGTAGATAAAGTAGGTATTAGATATTATTTAAATTAGATGTAAGCTTAAATGGTGTGATTGGTTTGTAAATAAAGTAGGTATTAGATATTATTGAAATTAGATGTAAGCTTAAATGGTGTGATTAGTTTGTAGATACAGTAGGTATTACATATTATTGAAATTAGATGTAAGCTTAAATGGTGTGATTAGTTTGTAGATAAAGTAGGTATTAGATATAATTGAAATTAGATGTAAGCTTAAATGGTGTGATTGGCTTGTAGATAAAGTAGGTATTAAATATTATTGAAATTAGATGTAAGCTTAAATGTTGTGACTAGTAAGTAGAAGTATTAATTATTTCGAAAACTTTCTATGCGGATGGAAAGGGATGGCTAATAGGGGTGGTGGAGGCCATTGAGCTTCCGAACCAAAGTGAGAGGGAGCTCAACGTAGGTTAGGTGTAAATGTAGTAGGAAATAAGTAAGTAGGTATAATAAGAAAGTAAAAGTATTGTTGAATGATTAGTTTTAACTTAAAACATGTAGAATGGATTAAGTATAATTGAAATTAGATGTAAGTGGAAATGGTGTGATTAGTTAGTAGATAAAGAAGGTATTAGATATTATTAAAATTAGATGTAAACTTAAATGTTGTGATTGATTTGTAGATAAAGTAGGTATTAGATATTATTGAAATTAGATGTAAGCTTAAATGGTGTGATTGGTTTGTAGATAAAGTAGGTATTAGATATTATTGAAATTATATGTAAGCTTAAATGGTGTGATTGGTTTGTAGATAAAGTAGGTATTAGATATTATTGAAATTAGATGTAAGCTTAAATGGTGTGATTGATTTGTAGATAAAGTAGGTATTAGATATTATTTAAATTAGATGTAAGCTTAAATGGTGTGATTGGTTTGTAAATAAAGTAGGTATTAGATATTATTGAAATTAGATGTAAGCTTAAATGGTGTGATTGGTTTGTAGATAAACTAGGTATTAGAAATTATTGAATTTAGATGTAAGCGTAAATGTTGTGACTAGTTAGTAGAAGTATTAATTATTTCGAAAACTTTCTATGCGGATGGAAAGGGATGGCTAATAGGGGTGGTGGAGGCCATTGAGCTTCCGAACCAAAGTGAGAGGGAGCTCAACGTAGGTTAGGTGTAAATGTAGTAGGAAATAAGTAAGTAGGTATAATAAGAAAGTAAAAGTATTGTTGAATGATTAGTTTTAACTTAAAACATGTAGAATGGATTAAGTATAGTTGAAATTAGATGTAAGTGGAAATGGTGTGATTAGTTAGTAGATAAAGAAGGTATTAGATATTATTGAAATTAGATGTAAGCTTAAATAGTGTGATTGGTTTGTAGATAAAGTATTTATTAGATATTATTAATATTAGATGTAAGCTTAAATGGTGTGATTGTTTGTAGATAAAGTAGGTATTAGATATTATTGAAATTATATGTAAGCTTAAATGGTGTGATTAGTTTGTAGATAAAGTAGGTATTAGATATTATTGAAATTAGATGTAAGCTTAAATGTTGTGACTAGTTAGTAGAAGTATTAATTATTTCGAAAACTTTCTATGCGGATGGAAAGGGATGGCTAATAGGGGTGGTGGAGGCCATTGAGCTTCCGAACCAAAGTGAGAGGGAGCTCATCGTAGGTTAGGTGTAAATGTAGTAGGAAATAAGTAAGTAGGTATAATAAGAAAGTAAAAATATTATTGAATGATTAGTTTTAACTTAAAACATGTAGAATGAATTAAGTATAATTGAAATTAGATGTAAGTGGAAATGGTGTGATTAGTTAGTAGATAAAGAAGGTATTAGATATTATTGAAATTAGATGTAAGCTTAAATAGTGTGATTGGTTTGTAGATAAAGTAGGTATTAGATATTGTTGAAATTAGATGTAAGCTTAAATGGTGTGATTGGTTTGTAGATAAAGTAGGTATTAGATATTATTGAAATTAGATGTAAGCTTAAATGGTGTGATTAGTTTGTAGATACAGTAGGTATTAGATATTATTGAAATTAGATGTAAGCTTAAATGGTGTGATTAGTTTGTAGATAAAGTAGGTATTAGATATAATTGAAATTAGATGTAAGCTTAAATGGTGTGATTGGCTTGTAGATAAAGTAGGTATTAGATATTATTGAAACTAGATGTAAGCTTAAATGGTGTGATTGGTTTGTAGATAAAGTAGGTATTAGATATTATTGAAATTAGATGTAAGCTTAAATGGTGTGATTTATTTGTAGATAAAGTAGGTATTAGATATTATTTAAATTAGATGTAAGCTTAAATGGTGTGATTGGTTTGTAAATAAAGTAGGTATTAGATATTATTGAAATTAGATGTAAGCTTAAATGGTGTGATTGGTTTGTAGATAAACTAGGTATTAGAAATTATTGAATTTAGATGTAAGCGTAAATGTTGTGACTAGTTAGTAGAAGTATTAATTATTTCGAAAACTTTCTATGCGGATGGAAAGGGATGGCTAATAGGGGTGGTGGAGGCCATTGAGCTTCCGAACCAAAGTGAGAGGGAGCTCAACGTAGGTTAGGTGTAAATGTAGTAGGAAATAAGTAAGTAGGTATAATAAGAAAGTAAAAGTATTATTGAATGATTAGTTTTAACTTAAAACATGTAGAATGAATTAAGTATAATTGAAATTAGATGTAAGTGGAAATAGTGTGATTAGTTAGTAGATAAAGAAGGTATTAGATATTATTGAAATTACATGTAAGCTTAAATGGTGTGATTGTTTTGTAGATAAAGTAGGTATTGGATATTATTGAAATTAGATGTAAGCTTAAATGGTGTGATTAGTTTGTAGATAAAGTAGGTATTAGATATTATTGAAATTAGATGTAAGCTTAAATGGTGTGATTAGTTTGTAGATACAGTAGGTATTAGATATTATTGAAATTAGATGTAAGCTTAAATGGTGTGATTAGTTTGTAGATAAAGTAGGTATTAGATATAATTGAAATTAGATGTAAGCTTAAATGGTGTGACTAGTTATTAGAAGTATTAATTATTTCGAAAACTTTCTATGTGGATGGAAAGGGATGGCTAATAGGGGTGGTGGAGGCCATTGAGCTTCCGAACCAAAGTGAGAGGGAGCTCAACGTAGATTAGGTGTAAATGTAGTAAGAAATAAGAAAGTAGGTATAATAAGAAAGTAAAAGTATTATGGAATGATTAGTTTTAACTTAAAACATGTAGAATGAATTAAGTATAATTGAAATTAGATGTAAGTGGAAATGGTGTGATTAGTTAGTAGATAAAGAAGGTATTAGATATTATTGAAATTAGATGTAAGCTTAAATAGTGTGATTGGTTTGTAGATAAAGTATTTATTAGATAGTATTGAAATTGGATGTCAGCTTAAATGGTGTGATTGGTTTGTAGATAAAGTAGGTATTAGATATTATTGAAATTAGATGTAAGCTTAAATGGTGTGATTGTTTGTAGATAAAGTAGGTATTAGATATTATTGAAATTATATGTAAGCTTAAATGGTGTGATTGGTTTGTAGATAAAGTAGGTATTAGATATTATTGAAATTAGATGTAAGCTTAAATGGTGTGATTGATTTGTAGATAAACTAGGTATTAGATATTATTGAAATTAGATGTAAGCTTAAATGTTGTGACTAGTTATTAGAAGTATTAATTATTTCGAAAACTTTCTATGCGGATGGAAAGGGATGGCTAATAGGGGTGGTGGAGGCCATTGAGCTTCCGAACCAAAGTGAGAGGGAGCTCAACGTAGGTTAGGTGTAAATGTAGTAGGAAATAAGTAAGTAGGTATAATAAGAAAGTAAAAGTATTATTGAATGATTAGTTTTAACTTAAAGCATGTAGAATGAATTAAGTATAATTGAAATTAGATGTAAGTGGAAATGGTGTGATTATTTAGTAGATAAAGAAGGTATTAGATATTATTGAACTTAGATGTAAGCTTAAATAGTGTGATTGGTTTGTAGATAAAGTAGGTATTAGATATTGTTGAAATTAGATATAAGCTTAAATGGTGTGATTGGTTTGTAGATAAAGTAGGTATTAGATATTATTGAAATTAGATGTAAGCTTAAATGGTGTGATTAGTTTGTAGATACAGTAGGTATTAGATATTATTGAAATTAGATGTAAGCTTAAATGGTGTGATTAGTTTGTAGATAAAGTAGGTATTAGATATAATTGAAATTAGATGTAAGCTTAAGTGGTGTGATTGGCTTGTAGATAAAGTAGGTATTAGATATTATTGAAACTAGATGTAAGCTTAAATGGTGTGATTGGTTTGTAGATAAAGTAGGTATTAGATATTATTGAAATTAGATGTAAGCTTAAATGGTGTGATTGATTTGTAGATAAAGTAGGTATAAGATATTATTTAAATTAGATGTAAGCTTAAATGGTGTGATTGGTTTGTAAATAAAGTAGGTATTAGATATTATTGAAATTAGATGTAAGCTTAAATGGTGTGATTGGTTTGTAGATAAACTAGGTATTAGAAATTATTGAATTTAGATGTAAGCGTAAATGTTGTGACTAGTTAGTAGAAGTATTAATTATTTCGAAAACTTTCTATGCGGATGGAAAGGGATGGCTAATAGGGGTGGTGGAGGCCATTGAGCTTCCGAACCAAAGTGAGAGGGAGCTCAACGTAGGTTAGGTGTAAATGTAGTAAGAAATAAGTAAGTAGGTATCATCAGAAAGTAAAAGTATTATTGAATGATTAGTTTTAACTTAAAGCATGTAGAATGAATTAAGTATAATTGAAATTAGATGTAAGTGGAAATGGTGTGATTATTTAGTAGATAAAGAAGGTATTAGATATTATTGAACTTAGATGTAAGCTTAAATAGTGTGATTGGTTTGTAGATAAAGTAGGTATTAGATATTGTTGAAATTAGATATAAGCTTAAATGGTGTGATTGGTTTGTAGATAAAGTAGGTATTAGATATTATTGAAATTAGATGTAAGCTTAAATGGTGTGATTATTTAGTAGATAAAGAAGGTATTAGATATTATTGAACTTAGATGTAAGCTTAAATAGTGTGATTGGTTTGTAGATAAAGTAGGTATTAGATATTGTTGAAATTAGATATAAGCTTAAATGGTGTGATTGGTTTGTAGATAAAGTAGGTATTAGATATTATTGAAATTAGATGTAAGCTTAAATGGTGTGATTGATTTGTAGATAAAGTAGGTATAAGATATTATTTAAATTAGATGTAAGCTTAAATGGTGTGATTGGTTTGTAGATAAAGTAGGTATTAGATATTATTGAAATTAGATGTAAGCTTAAATGGTGTGATTAGTTTGTAGATACAGTAGGTATTAGATATTATTGAAATTAGATGTAAGCTTAAATGGTGTGATTAGTTTGTAGATAAAGTAGGTATTAGATATTATTGAAATTAGATGTAAGCTTAAATAGTGTGATTGGTTTGTAGATAAAGTAGGTATTAGATATTATTGAAATTAGATGTAAGTGGAAATGGTGTGATTAGTTAGTAGATAAAGAAGGTATTAGATATTATTGAAATTAGATGTAAGCTTAAATAGTGTGATTGGTTTGTAGATAAAGTAGGTATTAGATATTGTTGAAATTAGATGTAAGCTTAAATGGTGTGATTGGTTTGTAGATAAAGTAGGTATTAGATATTATTGAATTAGATGTAAGCTTAAATGGTGTGATTAGTTTGTAGATAAAGTAGGTATTAGATATAATTGAAATTAGATGTAAGCTTAAATGGTGTGATTGGCTTGTAGATAAAGTAGGTATTAGATATTATTGAAATTAGATGTAAGCTTAAATGTTGTGACTAGTAAGTAGAAGTATTAATTATTTCGAAAACTTTCTATGCGGATGGAAAGGGATGGCTAATAGGGGTGGTGGAGGCCATTGAGCTTCCGAACCAAAGTGAGAGGGAGCTCAACGTAGGTTAGGTGTAAATGTAGTAAGAAATAAGTAAGTAGGTATCATCAGAAAGTAAAAGTATTATTGAATGATTAGTTTTAACTTAAAACATGTAGAATGAATTAAGTATAATTGAAATTAGATGTAAGTGGAAATGGTGTGATTAGTTAGTAGATAAAGAAGGTATTAGATATTATTGAAATTAGATGTAAGCTTAAATAGTGTGATTGGTTTGTAGATAAAGTATTTATTAGATAGTATTGAAATTGGATGTCAGCTTAAATGGTGTGATTGGTTTGTAGATAAAGTAGGTATTAGATATTATTGAAATTAGATGTAAGCATAAATGGTGTGATTGTTTGTAGATAAAGTAGGTATTAGATACTATTGAAATTATATGTAAGCTTAAATGGTGTGATTGGTTTGTAGATAAAGTAGGTATTAGATATTATTGAAATTAGATGTAAGCTTAAATGGTGTGATTGGTTTGTAGATAAACTAGGTATTAGATATTATTGAAATTAGATGTAAGCTTAAATGTTGTGACTAGTTATTAGAAGTATTAATTATTTCGAAAACTTTCTATGCGGATGGAAAGGGATGGCTAATAGGGGTGGTGGAGGCCATTGAGCTTCCGAACCAAAGTGAGAGGGAGCTCAACGTAGGTTAGGTGTAAATGTAGTAGGAAATAAGTAAGTAGGTATAATAAGAAAGTAAAATAAAAAAGTAGGTATAATAAAAAAGTATTATTGAATGATTAGTTTTAACTTAAAGCATGTAGAATGAATTAAGTATAATTGAAATTAGATGTAAGTGGAAATGGTGTGATTAGTTAGTAGATAAAGAAGGTATTAGATATTATTGAACTTAGATGTAAGCTTAAATAGTGTGATTGGTTTGTAGATAAAGTAGGTATTAGATATTGTTGAAATTAGATGTAAGCTTAAATGGTGTGATTGGTTTGTAGATAAAGTAGGTATTAGATATTATTGAAATTAGATGTAAGCTTAAATGGTGTGATTAGTTTGTAGATACAGTAGGTATTAGATATTATTGAAATTAGATGTAAGCTTAAATGGTGTGATTAGTTTGTAGATAAAGTAGGTATTAGATATAATTGAAATTAGATGTAAGCTTAAATGGTGTGATTGGCTTGTAGATAAAGTAGGTATTAGATTTTATTGAAATTAGATGTAAGCTTAAATGTTGTGACTAGTAAGTAGAAGTATTAATTATTTCGAAAACTTTCTATTTGGATGGAAAGGGATGGCTAATAGGGGTGGTGGAGGCCATTGAGCTTCCGAACCAAAGTGAGAGGGAGCTTAACGTAGGTTAGGTGTAAATGTAGTAAGAAATAAGTAAGTAGGTATAATAAGAAAGTAAAAGTATTATTGAATGATTAGTTTTAACTTAAAACATGTAGAATGAATTAAGTATAATTGAAATTAGATGTAAGTGGAAATGGTGTGATTAGTTAGTAGATAAAGAAGGTATTAGATATTATTGAACTTAGATGTAAGCTTAAATAGTGTGATTGGTTTGTAGATAAAGTAGGTATTAGATATTGTTGAAATTAGATATAAGCTTAAATGGTGTGATTGGTTTGTAGATAAAGTAGGTATTAGATATTATTGAAATTAGATGTAAGCTTAAATGGTGTGATTAGTTTGTAGATACAGTAGGTATTAGATATTATTGAAATTAGATGTAAGCTTAAATGGTGTGATTAGTTTGTAGATAAAGTAGGTATTAGATATAATTGAAATTAGATGTAAGCTTAAATGGTGTGATTGGCTTGTAGATAAAGTAGGTATTAGATATTATTGAAACTAGATGTAAGCTTAAATGGTGTGATTGGTTTGTAGATAAAGTAGGTATTAGATATTATTGAAATTAGATGTAAGCTTAAATAGTGTGATTGATTTGTAGATAAAGTAGGTATTAGATATTATTTAAATTAGATGTAAGCTTAAATGGTGTGATTGGTTTGTAAATAAAGTAGGTATTAGATATTATTGAAATTAGATGTAAGCTTAAATGGTGTGATTGGTTTGTAGATAAACTAGGTATTAGAAATTATTGAATTTAGATGTAAGCGTAAATGTTGTGACTAGTTAGTAGAAGTATTAATTATTTCGAAAACTTTCTATGCGGATGGAAAGGGATGGCTAATAGGGGTGGTGGAGGCCATTGAGCTTCCGAACCAAAGTGAGAGGGAACTCAACGTAGGTTAGGTGTAAATGTAGTAGGAAATAAGTAAGTAGGTATAATAAGAAAGTAAAAGTATTATTGAATGATTAGTTTTAACTTAAAACATGTAGAATGAATTAAGTATAATTGAAATTAGATGTAAGTGGAAATAGTGTGATTAGTTAGTAGATAAAGAAGGTATTAGATATTATTGAAATTACATGTAAGCTTAAATGGTGTGATTGTTTTGTAGATAAAGTAGGTATTGGATATTATTGAAATTAGATGTAAGCTTAAATGGTGTGATTAGTTTGTAGATAAAGTAGGTATTAGATATTATTGAAATTAGATGTAAGCTTAAATGGTGTGATTAGTTTGTAGATAAAGTAGGTATTAGATATAATTGAAATAAGATGTAAGCTTAAATGGTGTGATTGGCTTGTAGATAAAGTAGGTATTAGATATTATTGAAATTAGATGTAAGCTTAAATAGTGTGATTGGTTTGTAGATAAAGTAGGTATTAGATATTATTGAAATTAGATGTAAGTGGAAATGGTGTGATTAGTTAGTAGATAAAGAAGGTATTAGATATTATTGAAATTAGATGTAAGCTTAAATAGTGTGATTGGTTTGTAGATAAAGTAGGTATTAGATATTGTTGAAATTAGATGTAAGCTTAAATGGTGTGATTGGTTTGTAGATAAAGTAGGTATTAGATATTATTGAATTAGATGTAAGCTTAAATGGTGTGATTAGTTTGTAGATAAAGTAGGTATTAGATATAATTGAAATTAGATGTAAGCTTAAATGGTGTGATTGGCTTGTAGATAAAGTAGGTATTAGATATTATTGAAATTAGATGTAAGCTTAAATGTTGTGACTAGTAAGTAGAAGTATTAATTATTTCGAAAACTTTCTATGCGGATGGAAAGGGATGGCTAATAGGGGTGGTGGAGGCCATTGAGCTTCCGAACCAAAGTGAGAGGGAGCTCAACGTAGGTTAGGTGTAAATGTAGTAAGAAATAAGTAAGTAGGTATCATCAGAAAGTAAAAGTATTATTGAATGATTAGTTTTAACTTAAAACATGTAGAATGAATTAAGTATAATTGAAATTAGATGTAAGTGGAAATGGTGTGATTAGTTAGTAGATAAAGAAGGTATTAGATATTATTGAAATTAGATGTAAGCTTAAATAGTGTGATTGGTTTGTAGATAAAGTATTTATTAGATAGTATTGAAATTGGATGTCAGCTTAAATGGTGTGATTGGTTTGTAGATAAAGTAGGTATTAGATATTATTGAAATTAGATGTAAGCATAAATGGTGTGATTGTTTGTAGATAAAGTAGGTATTAGATACTATTGAAATTATATGTAAGCTTAAATGGTGTGATTGGTTTGTAGATAAAGTAGGTATTAGATATTATTGAAATTAGATGTAAGCTTAAATGGTGTGATTGGTTTGTAGATAAACTAGGTATTAGATATTATTGAAATTAGATGTAAGCTTAAATGTTGTGACTAGTTATTAGAAGTATTAATTATTTCGAAAACTTTCTATGCGGATGGAAAGGGATGGCTAATAGGGGTGGTGGAGGCCATTGAGCTTCCGAACCAAAGTGAGAGGGAGCTCAACGTAGGTTAGGTGTAAATGTAGTAGGAAATAAGTAAGTAGGTATAATAAGAAAGTAAAATAAAAAAGTAGGTATAATAAAAAAGTATTATTGAATGATTAGTTTTAACTTAAAGCATGTAGAATGAATTAAGTATAATTGAAATTAGATGTAAGTGGAAATGGTGTGATTAGTTAGTAGATAAAGAAGGTATTAGATATTATTGAACTTAGATGTAAGCTTAAATAGTGTGATTGGTTTGTAGATAAAGTAGGTATTAGATATTGTTGAAATTAGATGTAAGCTTAAATGGTGTGATTGGTTTGTAGATAAAGTAGGTATTAGATATTATTGAAATTAGATGTAAGCTTAAATGGTGTGATTAGTTTGTAGATACAGTAGGTATTAGATATTATTGAAATTAGATGTAAGCTTAAATGGTGTGATTAGTTTGTAGATAAAGTAGGTATTAGATATAATTGAAATTAGATGTAAGCTTAAATGGTGTGATTGGCTTGTAGATAAAGTAGGTATTAGATTTTATTGAAATTAGATGTAAGCTTAAATGTTGTGACTAGTAAGTAGAAGTATTAATTATTTCGAAAACTTTCTATTTGGATGGAAAGGGATGGCTAATAGGGGTGGTGGAGGCCATTGAGCTTCCGAACCAAAGTGAGAGGGAGCTCAACGTAGGTTAGGTGTAAATGTAGTAGGAAATAAGTAAGTAGGTATAATAAGAAAGTAAAAGTATTATTGAATGATTAGTTTTAACTTAAAGCATGTAGAATGAATTAAGTATAATTGAAATTAGATGTAAGTGGAAATGGTGTGATTAGTTAGTAGATAAAGAAGGTATTAGATATTATTGAAATTAGATGTAAGCTTAAATAGTGTGATTGGTTTGTAGATAAAGTAGGTATTAGATATTATTGAAATTAGATGTAAGCATAAATGGTGTGATTGTTTGTAGATAAAGTAGGTATTAGATACTATTGAAATTATATGTAAGCTTAAATGGTGTGATTGGTTTGTAGATAAAGTAGGTATTAGATATTATTGAAATTAGATGTAAGCTTAAATGTTGTGACTAGTTATTAGAAGTATTAATTATTTCGAAAACTTTCTATGCGGATGGAAAGGGATGGCTAATAGGGGTGGTGGAGGCCATTGAGCTTCCGAACCAAAGTGAGAGGGAGCTCAACGTAGGTTAGGTGTAAATGTAGTAGGAAATAAGTAAGTAGGTATAATAAGAAAGTAAAAGTATTATTGAATGATTAGTTTTAACTTAAAGCATGTAGAATGAATTAAGTATAATTGAAATTAGATGTAAGTGGAAATGGTGTGATTAGTTAGTAGATAAAGAAGGTATTAGATATTATTGAACTTAGATGTAAGCTTAAATAGTGTGATTGGTTTGTAGATAAAGTAGGTATTAGATATTGTTGAAATTAGATGTAAGCTTAAATGGTGTGATTGGTTTGTAGATAAAGTAGGTATTAGATATTATTGAAATTAGATGTAAGCTTAAATGGTGTGATTAGTTTGTAGATACAGTAGGTATTAGATATTATTGAAATTAGATGTAAGCTTAAATGGTGTGATTAGTTTGTAGATAAAGTAGGTATTAGATATAATTGAAATTAGATGTAAGCTTAAATGGTGTGATTGGTTTGTAGATAAACTAGGTATTAGATATTATTGAAATTAGATGTAAGCTTAAATGTTGTGACTAGTTAGTAGAAGTATTAATTATTTCGAAAACTTTCTATGCGGATGGAAAGGGATGGCTCCGAACCAAAGTGAGAGGGAGCTCAACGTAGGTTAGGTGTAAATGTAGTAGGAAATAAGTAAGTAGGTATAATAAGAAAGTAAAAATATTATTGAATGATTAGTTTTAACTTAAAACATGTAGAATGAATTAAGTATAATTGAAATTAGATGTAAGTGGAAATGGTGTGATTTGTTAGTAGATAAAGAAGGTATTAGATATTATTGAAATTAGATGTAAGCTTAAATAGTGTGATTGGTTTGTAGATAAAGTAGGTATTAGATATTGTTGAAATTAGATGTAAGCTTAAATGGTGTGATTGGTTTGTAGATAAAGTAGGTATTAGATATTATTGAAATTAGATGTAAGCTTAAATGGTGTGATTAGTTTGTAGATACAGTAGGTATTAGATATTATTGAAATTAGATGTAAGCTTAAATGGTGTGATTAGTTTGTAGATAAAGTAGGTATTAGATATAATTGAAATTAGATGTAAGCTTAAATGGTGTGATTGTTTGTAGATAAAGTAGGTATTAGATATTATTGAAATTATATGTAAGCTTAAATGGTGTGATTAGTTTGTAGATAAAGTAGGTATTAGATATTATTGAAATTAGATGTAAGCTTAAATGGTGTGATTGGTTTGTAGATAAACTAGGTATTAGATATTATTGAAATTAGATGTAAGATTAAATGTTGTGACTAGTAAGTAGAAGTATTAATTATTTCGAAAACTTTCTATGCGGATGGAAAGGGATGGCTGATAGGGGTGGTGGAGGCCATTGAGCTTCCGAACCAAAGTGAGAGGGAGCTCAACGTAGGTTAGGTGTAAATGTAGTAAGAAATAAGTAAGTAGGTATAATAAGAAAGTAAAAGTATTATTGAATGATTAGTTTTAACTTAAAACATGTAGAATGAATTAAGTATAATTGAAATTAGATGTAAGTGGAAATGGTGTGATTAGTTAGTAGATAAAGAAGGTATTAGATATTATTGAACTTAGATGTAAGCTTAAATAGTGTGATTGGTTTGTAGATAAAGTATTTATTAGATAGTATTGAAATTGGATGTCAGCTTAAATGGTGTGATTGGTTTGTAGATAAAGTAGGTATTAGATATTATTGAAATTAGATGTAAGCTTAAATGGTGTGATTGTTTGTAGATAAAGTAGGTATTAGATATTATTGAAATTATATGTAAGCTTAAATGGTGTGATTGGTTTGTAGATAAAGTAGGTATTAGATATTATTGAAATTAGATGTAAGCTTAAATGGTGTAATTGGTTTGTAGATAAACTAGGTATTAGATATTATTGAAATTAGATGTAAGCTTAAATGTTGTGACTAGTTATTAGAAGTATTAATTATTTCGAAAACTTTCTATGCGGATGGAAAGGGATGGCTAATAGGGGTGGTGGAGGCCATTGAGCTTCCGAACCAAAGTGAGAGGGAGCTCAACGTAGGTTAGGTGTAAATGTAGTAGGAAATAAGTAAGTAGGTATAATAAAAAAATATAAGTATTATTGAATGATTAGTTTTAACTTAAAACATGTAGAATGAATTAAGTATAATTGAAATTAGATGTAAGTGGAAATGGTGTGATTAGTTAGTAGATAAAGAAGGTATTAGATATTATTGAACTTAGATGTAAGCTTAAATAGTGTGATTGGTTTGGAGATAAAGTAGGTATTAGATATTGTTGAAATTGGATGTAAGCTTAAATGGTGTGATTGGTTTGTAGATAAAGTAGGTATTAGATATTATTGAAATTAGATGTAAGCTTAAATGGTGTGATTAGTTTGTAGATACAGTAGGTATTACATATTATTGAAATTAGATGTAAGCTTAAATGGTGTGATTAGTTTGTAGATAAAGTAGGTATTAGATATAATTGAAATTAGATGTAAGCTTAAATGGTGTGATTGGCTTGTAGATAAAGTAGGTATTAAATATTATTGAAATTAGATGTAAGCTTAAATGTTGTGACTAGTAAGTAGAAGTATTAATTATTTCGAAAACTTTCTATGCGGATGGAAAGGGATGGCTAATAGGGGTGGTGGAGGCCATTGAGCTTCCGAACCAAAGTGAGAGGGAGCTCAACGTAGGTTAGGTGTAAATGTAGTAGGAAATAAGTAAGTAGGTATAATAAGAAAGTAAAAGTATTGTTGAATGATTAGTTTTAACTTAAAACATGTAGAATGGATTAAGTATAATTGAAATTAGATGTAAGTGGAAATGGTGTGATTAGTTAGTAGATAAAGAAGGTATTAGATATTATTAAAATTAGATGTAAACTTAAATGTTGTGATTGATTTGTAGATAAAGTAGGTATTAGATATTATTGAAATTAGATGTAAGCTTAAATGGTGTGATTGGTTTGTAGATAAAGTAGGTATTAGATATTATTGAAATTATATGTAAGCTTAAATGGTGTGATTGGTTTGTAGATAAAGTAGGTATTAGATATTATTGAAATTAGATGTAAGCTTAAATGGTGTGATTGATTTGTAGATAAAGTAGGTATTAGATATTATTTAAATTAGATGTAAGCTTAAATGGTGTGATTGGTTTGTAAATAAAGTAGGTATTAGATATTATTGAAATTAGATGTAAGCTTAAATGGTGTGATTGGTTTGTAGATAAACTAGGTATTAGAAATTATTGAATTTAGATGTAAGCGTAAATGTTGTGACTAGTTAGTAGAAGTATTAATTATTTCGAAAACTTTCTATGCGGATGGAAAGGGATGGCTAATAGGGGTGGTGGAGGCCATTGAGCTTCCGAACCAAAGTGAGAGGGAGCTCAACGTAGGTTAGGTGTAAATGTAGTAGGAAATAAGTAAGTAGGTATAATAAGAAAGTAAAATAAAAAAGTAGGTATAATAAAAAAGTATTATTGAATGATTAGTTTTAACTTAAAGCATGTAGAATGAATTAAGTATAATTGAAATTAGATGTAAGTGGAAATGGTGTGATTAGTTAGTAGATAAAGAAGGTATTAGATATTATTGAACTTAGATGTAAGCTTAAATAGTGTGATTGGTTTGTAGATAAAGTAGGTATTAGATATTGTTGAAATTAGATGTAAGCTTAAATGGTGTGATTGGTTTGTAGATAAAGTAGGTATTAGATATTATTGAAATTATATGTAAGCTTAAATGGTGTGATTAGTTTGTAGATAAAGTAGGTATTAGATATTATTGAAATTAGATGTAAGCTTAAATGTTGTGACTAGTTAGTAGAAGTATTAATTATTTCGAAAACTTTCTATGCGGATGGAAAGGGATGGCTAATAGGGGTGGTGGAGGCCATTGAGCTTCCGAACCAAAGTGAGAGGGAGCTCATCGTAGGTTAGGTGTAAATGTAGTAGGAAATAAGTAAGTAGGTATAATAAGAAAGTAAAAATATTATTGAATGATTAGTTTTAACTTAAAACATGTAGAATGAATTAAGTATAATTGAAATTAGATGTAAGTGGAAATGGTGTGATTAGTTAGTAGATAAAGAAGGTATTAGATATTATTGAAATTAGATGTAAGCTTAAATAGTGTGATTGGTTTGTAGATAAAGTAGGTATTAGATATTGTTGAAATTAGATGTAAGCTTAAATGGTGTGATTGGTTTGTAGATAAAGTAGGTATTAGATATTATTGAAATTAGATGTAAGCTTAAATGGTGTGATTAGTTTGTAGATACAGTAGGTATTAGATATTATTGAAATTAGATGTAAGCTTAAATGGTGTGATTAGTTTGTAGATAAAGTAGGTATTAGATATAATTGAAATTAGATGTAAGCTTAAATGGTGTGATTGGCTTGTAGATAAAGTAGGTATTAGATATTATTGAAACTAGATGTAAGCTTAAATGGTGTGATTGGTTTGTAGATAAAGTAGGTATTAGATATTATTGAAATTAGATGTAAGCTTAAATGGTGTGATTGATTTGTAGATAAAGTAGGTATTAGATATTATTTAAATTAGATGTAAGCTTAAATGGTGTGATTGGTTTGTAAATAAAGTAGGTATTAGATATTATTGAAATTAGATGTAAGCTTAAATGGTGTGATTAGTTTGTAGATACAGTAGGTATTACATATTATTGAAATTAGATGTAAGCTTAAATGGTGTGATTAGTTTGTAGATAAAGTAGGTATTAGATATAATTGAAATTAGATGTAAGCTTAAATGGTGTGATTGGCTTGTAGATAAAGTAGGTATTAAATATTATTGAAATTAGATGTAAGCTTAAATGTTGTGACTAGTAAGTAGAAGTATTAATTATTTCGAAAACTTTCTATGCGGATGGAAAGGGATGGCTAATAGGGGTGGTGGAGGCCATTGAGCTTCCGAACCAAAGTGAGAGGGAGCTCAACGTAGGTTAGGTGTAAATGTAGTAGGAAATAAGTAAGTAGGTATAATAAGAAAGTAAAAGTATTGTTGAATGATTAGTTTTAACTTAAAACATGTAGAATGGATTAAGTATAATTGAAATTAGATGTAAGTGGAAATGGTGTGATTAGTTGGTAGATAAAGAAGGTATTAGATATTATTAAAATTAGATGTAAACTTAAATGTTGTGATTGATTTGTAGATAAAGTAGGTATTAGATATTATTGAAATTAGATGTAAGCTTAAATGGTGTGATTGGTTTGTAGATAAAGTAGGTATTAGATATTATTGAAATTATATGTAAGCTTAAATGGTGTGATTGGTTTGTAGATAAAGTAGGTATTAGATATTATTGAAATTAGATGTAAGCTTAAATGGTGTGATTGATTTGTAGATAAAGTAGGTATTAGATATTATTTAAATTAGATGTAAGCTTAAATGGTGTGATTGGTTTGTAAATAAAGTAGGTATTAGATATTATTGAAATTAGATGTAAGCTTAAATGGTGTGATTGGTTTGTAGATAAACTAGGTATTAGAAATTATTGAATTTAGATGTAAGCGTAAATGTTGTGACTAGTTAGTAGAAGTATTAATTATTTCGAAAACTTTCTATGCGGATGGAAAGGGATGGCTAATAGGGGTGGTGGAGGCCATTGAGCTTCCGAACCAAAGTGAGAGGGAGCTCAACGTAGGTTAGGTGTAAATGTAGTAGGAAATAAGTAAGTAGGTATAATAAGAAAGTAAAAGTATTGTTGAATGATTAGTTTTAACTTAAAACATGTAGAATGGATTAAGTATAGTTGAAATTAGATGTAAGTGGAAATGGTGTGATTAGTTAGTAGATAAAGAAGGTATTAGATATTATTGAAATTAGATGTAAGCTTAAATAGTGTGATTGGTTTGTAGATAAAGTATTTATTAGATATTATTAATATTAGATGTAAGCTTAAATGGTGTGATTGTTTGTAGATAAAGTAGGTATTAGATATTATTGAAATTATATGTAAGCTTAAATGGTGTGATTAGTTTGTAGATAAAGTAGGTATTAGATATTATTGAAATTAGATGTAAGCTTAAATGTTGTGACTAGTTAGTAGAAGTATTAATTATTTCGAAAACTTTCTATGCGGATGGAAAGGGATGGCTAATAGGGGTGGTGGAGGCCATTGAGCTTCCGAACCAAAGTGAGAGGGAGCTCATCGTAGGTTAGGTGTAAATGTAGTAGGAAATAAGTAAGTAGGTATAATAAGAAAGTAAAAATATTATTGAATGATTAGTTTTAACTTAAAACATGTAGAATGAATTAAGTATAATTGAAATTAGATGTAAGTGGAAATGGTGTGATTAGTTAGTAGATAAAGAAGGTATTAGATATTATTGAAATTAGATGTAAGCTTAAATAGTGTGATTGGTTTGTAGATAAAGTAGGTATTAGATATTGTTGAAATTAGATGTAAGCTTAAATGGTGTGATTGGTTTGTAGATAAAGTAGGTATTAGATATTATTGAAATTAGATGTAAGCTTAAATGGTGTGATTAGTTTGTAGATACAGTAGGTATTAGATATTATTGAAATTAGATGTAAGCTTAAATGGTGTGATTAGTTTGTAGATAAAGTAGGTATTAGATATAATTGAAATTAGATGTAAGCTTAAATGGTGTGATTGGCTTGTAGATAAAGTAGGTATTAGATATTATTGAAACTAGATGTAAGCTTAAATGGTGTGATTGGTTTGTAGATAAAGTAGGTATTAGATATTATTGAAATTAGATGTAAGCTTAAATGGTGTGATTGATTTGTAGATAAAGTAGGTATTAGATATTATTTAAATTAGATGTAAGCTTAAATGGTGTGATTGGTTTGTAAATAAAGTAGGTATTAGATATTATTGAAATTAGATGTAAGCTTAAATGGTGTGATTGGTTTGTAGATAAACTAGGTATTAGAAATTATTGAATTTAGATGTAAGCGTAAATGTTGTGACTAGTTAGTAGAAGTATTAATTATTTCGAAAACTTTCTATGCGGATGGAAAGGGATGGCTAATAGGGGTGGTGGAGGCCATTGAGCTTCCGAACCAAAGTGAGAGGGAGCTCAACGTAGGTTAGGTGTAAATGTAGTAGGAAATAAGTAAGTAGGTATAATAAGAAAGTAAAAGTATTATTGAATGATTAGTTTTAACTTAAAACATGTAGAATGAATTAAGTATAATTGAAATTAGATGTAAGTGGAAATAGTGTGATTAGTTAGTAGATAAAGAAGGTATTAGATATTATTGAAATTACATGTAAGCTTAAATGGTGTGATTGTTTTGTAGATAAAGTAGGTATTGGATATTATTGAAATTAGATGTAAGCTTAAATGGTGTGATTAGTTTGTAGATAAAGTAGGTATTAGATATTATTGAAATTAGATGTAAGCTTAAATGGTGTGATTAGTTTGTAGATACAGTAGGTATTAGATATTATTGAAATTAGATGTAAGCTTAAATGGTGTGATTAGTTTGTAGATAAAGTAGGTATTAGATATAATTGAAATTAGATGTAAGCTTAAATGGTGTGACTAGTTATTAGAAGTATTAATTATTTCGAAAACTTTCTATGTGGATGGAAAGGGATGGCTAATAGGGGTGGTGGAGGCCATTGAGCTTCCGAACCAAAGTGAGAGGGAGCTCAACGTAGATTAGGTGTAAATGTAGTAAGAAATAAGAAAGTAGGTATAATAAGAAAGTAAAAGTATTATGGAATGATTAGTTTTAACTTAAAACATGTAGAATGAATTAAGTATAATTGAAATTAGATGTAAGTGGAAATGGTGTGATTAGTTAGTAGATAAAGAAGGTATTAGATATTATTGAAATTAGATGTAAGCTTAAATAGTGTGATTGGTTTGTAGATAAAGTATTTATTAGATAGTATTGAAATTGGATGTCAGCTTAAATGGTGTGATTGGTTTGTAGATAAAGTAGGTATTAGATATTATTGAAATTAGATGTAAGCTTAAATGGTGTGATTGTTTGTAGATAAAGTAGGTATTAGATATTATTGAAATTATATGTAAGCTTAAATGGTGTGATTGGTTTGTAGATAAAGTAGGTATTAGATATTATTGAAATTAGATGTAAGCTTAAATGGTGTGATTGATTTGTAGATAAACTAGGTATTAGATATTATTGAAATTAGATGTAAGCTTAAATGTTGTGACTAGTTATTAGAAGTATTAATTATTTCGAAAACTTTCTATGCGGATGGAAAGGGATGGCTAATAGGGGTGGTGGAGGCCATTGAGCTTCCGAACCAAAGTGAGAGGGAGCTCAACGTAGGTTAGGTGTAAATGTAGTAGGAAATAAGTAAGTAGGTATAATAAGAAAGTAAAAGTATTATTGAATGATTAGTTTTAACTTAAAGCATGTAGAATGAATTAAGTATAATTGAAATTAGATGTAAGTGGAAATGGTGTGATTATTTAGTAGATAAAGAAGGTATTAGATATTATTGAACTTAGATGTAAGCTTAAATAGTGTGATTGGTTTGTAGATAAAGTAGGTATTAGATATTGTTGAAATTAGATATAAGCTTAAATGGTGTGATTGGTTTGTAGATAAAGTAGGTATTAGATATTATTGAAATTAGATGTAAGCTTAAATGGTGTGATTAGTTTGTAGATACAGTAGGTATTAGATATTATTGAAATTAGATGTAAGCTTAAATGGTGTGATTAGTTTGTAGATAAAGTAGGTATTAGATATAATTGAAATTAGATGTAAGCTTAAGTGGTGTGATTGGCTTGTAGATAAAGTAGGTATTAGATATTATTGAAACTAGATGTAAGCTTAAATGGTGTGATTGGTTTGTAGATAAAGTAGGTATTAGATATTATTGAAATTAGATGTAAGCTTAAATGGTGTGATTGATTTGTAGATAAAGTAGGTATAAGATATTATTTAAATTAGATGTAAGCTTAAATGGTGTGATTGGTTTGTAAATAAAGTAGGTATTAGATATTATTGAAATTAGATGTAAGCTTAAATGGTGTGATTGGTTTGTAGATAAACTAGGTATTAGAAATTATTGAATTTAGATGTAAGCGTAAATGTTGTGACTAGTTAGTAGAAGTATTAATTATTTCGAAAACTTTCTATGCGGATGGAAAGGGATGGCTAATAGGGGTGGTGGAGGCCATTGAGCTTCCGAACCAAAGTGAGAGGGAACTCAACGTAGGTTAGGTGTAAATGTAGTAGGAAATAAGTAAGTAGGTATAATAAGAAAGTAAAAGTATTATTGAATGATTAGTTTTAACTTAAAACATGTAGAATGAATTACGTATAATTGAAATTAGATGTAAGTGGAAATAGTGTGATTAGTTAGTAGATAAAGAAGGTATTAGATATTATTGAAATTACATGTAAGCTTAAATGGTGTGATTGTTTTGTAGATAAAGTAGGTATTGGATATTATTGAAATTAGATGTAAGCTTAAATGGTGTGATTAGTTTGTAGATAAAGTAGGTATTAGATATTATTGAAATTAGATGTAAGCTTAAATGGTGTGATTAGTTTGTAGATAAAGTAGGTATTAGATATAATTGAAATAAGATGTAAGCTTAAATGGTGTGATTGGCTTGTAGATAAAGTAGGTATTAGATATTATTGAAATTAGATGTAAGCTTAAATAGTGTGATTGGTTTGTAGATAAAGTAGGTATTAGATATTATTGAAATTAGATGTAAGTGGAAATGGTGTGATTAGTTAGTAGATAAAGAAGGTATTAGATATTATTGAAATTAGATGTAAGCTTAAATAGTGTGATTGGTTTGTAGATAAAGTAGGTATTAGATATTGTTGAAATTAGATGTAAGCTTAAATGGTGTGATTGGTTTGTAGATAAAGTAGGTATTAGATATTATTGAATTAGATGTAAGCTTAAATGGTGTGATTAGTTTGTAGATAAAGTAGGTATTAGATATAATTGAAATTAGATGTAAGCTTAAATGGTGTGATTGGCTTGTAGATAAAGTAGGTATTAGATATTATTGAAATTAGATGTAAGCTTAAATGTTGTGACTAGTAAGTAGAAGTATTAATTATTTCGAAAACTTTCTATGCGGATGGAAAGGGATGGCTAATAGGGGTGGTGGAGGCCATTGAGCTTCCGAACCAAAGTGAGAGGGAGCTCAACGTAGGTTAGGTGTAAATGTAGTAAGAAATAAGTAAGTAGGTATCATCAGAAAGTAAAAGTATTATTGAATGATTAGTTTTAACTTAAAACATGTAGAATGAATTAAGTATAATTGAAATTAGATGTAAGTGGAAATGGTGTGATTAGTTAGTAGATAAAGAAGGTATTAGATATTATTGAAATTAGATGTAAGCTTAAATAGTGTGATTGGTTTGTAGATAAAGTATTTATTAGATAGTATTGAAATTGGATGTCAGCTTAAATGGTGTGATTGGTTTGTAGATAAAGTAGGTATTAGATATTATTGAAATTAGATGTAAGCATAAATGGTGTGATTGTTTGTAGATAAAGTAGGTATTAGATACTATTGAAATTATATGTAAGCTTAAATGGTGTGATTGGTTTGTAGATAAAGTAGGTATTAGATATTATTGAAATTAGATGTAAGCTTAAATGGTGTGATTGGTTTGTAGATAAACTAGGTATTAGATATTATTGAAATTAGATGTAAGCTTAAATGTTGTGACTAGTTATTAGAAGTATTAATTATTTCGAAAACTTTCTATGCGGATGGAAAGGGATGGCTAATAGGGGTGGTGGAGGCCATTGAGCTTCCGAACCAAAGTGAGAGGGAGCTCAACGTAGGTTAGGTGTAAATGTAGTAGGAAATAAGTAAGTAGGTATAATAAGAAAGTAAAATAAAAAAGTAGGTATAATAAAAAAGTATTATTGAATGATTAGTTTTAACTTAAAGCATGTAGAATGAATTAAGTATAATTGAAATTAGATGTAAGTGGAAATGGTGTGATTAGTTAGTAGATAAAGAAGGTATTAGATATTATTGAACTTAGATGTAAGCTTAAATAGTGTGATTGGTTTGTAGATAAAGTAGGTATTAGATATTGTTGAAATTAGATGTAAGCTTAAATGGTGTGATTGGTTTGTAGATAAAGTAGGTATTAGATATTATTGAAATTAGATGTAAGCTTAAATGGTGTGATTAGTTTGTAGATACAGTAGGTATTAGATATTATTGAAATTAGATGTAAGCTTAAATGGTGTGATTAGTTTGTAGATAAAGTAGGTATTAGATATAATTGAAATTAGATGTAAGCTTAAATGGTGTGATTGGCTTGTAGATAAAGTAGGTATTAGATTTTATTGAAATTAGATGTAAGCTTAAATGTTGTGACTAGTAAGTAGAAGTATTAATTATTTCGAAAACTTTCTATTTGGATGGAAAGGGATGGCTAATAGGGGTGGTGGAGGCCATTGAGCTTCCGAACCAAAGTGAGAGGGAGCTTAACGTAGGTTAGGTGTAAATGTAGTAAGAAATAAGTAAGTAGGTATAATAAGAAAGTAAAAGTATTATTGAATGATTAGTTTTAACTTAAAACATGTAGAATGAATTAAGTATAATTGAAATTAGATGTAAGTGGAAATGGTGTGATTAGTTAGTAGATAAAGAAGGTATTAGATATTATTGAACTTAGATGTAAGCTTAAATAGTGTGATTGGTTTGTAGATAAAGTAGGTATTAGATATTGTTGAAATTAGATATAAGCTTAAATGGTGTGATTGGTTTGTAGATAAAGTAGGTATTAGATATTATTGAAATTAGATGTAAGCTTAAATGGTGTGATTAGTTTGTAGATACAGTAGGTATTAGATATTATTGAAATTAGATGTAAGCTTAAATGGTGTGATTAGTTTGTAGATAAAGTAGGTATTAGATATAATTGAAATTAGATGTAAGCTTAAATGGTGTGATTGGCTTGTAGATAAAGTAGGTATTAGATATTATTGAAACTAGATGTAAGCTTAAATGGTGTGATTGGTTTGTAGATAAAGTAGGTATTAGATATTATTGAAATTAGATGTAAGCTTAAATAGTGTGATTGATTTGTAGATAAAGTAGGTATTAGATATTATTTAAATTAGATGTAAGCTTAAATGGTGTGATTGGTTTGTAAATAAAGTAGGTATTAGATATTATTGAAATTAGATGTAAGCTTAAATGGTGTGATTGGTTTGTAGATAAACTAGGTATTAGAAATTATTGAATTTAGATGTAAGCGTAAATGTTGTGACTAGTTAGTAGAAGTATTAATTATTTCGAAAACTTTCTATGCGGATGGAAAGGGATGGCTAATAGGGGTGGTGGAGGCCATTGAGCTTCCGAACCAAAGTGAGAGGGAACTCAACGTAGGTTAGGTGTAAATGTAGTAGGAAATAAGTAAGTAGGTATAATAAGAAAGTAAAAGTATTATTGAATGATTAGTTTTAACTTAAAACATGTAGAATGAATTAAGTATAATTGAAATTAGATGTAAGTGGAAATAGTGTGATTAGTTAGTAGATAAAGAAGGTATTAGATATTATTGAAATTACATGTAAGCTTAAATGGTGTGATTGTTTTGTAGATAAAGTAGGTATTGGATATTATTGAAATTAGATGTAAGCTTAAATGGTGTGATTAGTTTGTAGATAAAGTAGGTATTAGATATTATTGAAATTAGATGTAAGCTTAAATGGTGTGATTAGTTTGTAGATAAAGTAGGTATTAGATATAATTGAAATAAGATGTAAGCTTAAATGGTGTGATTGGCTTGTAGATAAAGTAGGTATTAGATATTATTGAAATTAGATGTAAGCTTAAATAGTGTGATTGGTTTGTAGATAAAGTAGGTATTAGATATTATTGAAATTAGATGTAAGTGGAAATGGTGTGATTAGTTAGTAGATAAAGAAGGTATTAGATATTATTGAAATTAGATGTAAGCTTAAATAGTGTGATTGGTTTGTAGATAAAGTAGGTATTAGATATTGTTGAAATTAGATGTAAGCTTAAATGGTGTGATTGGTTTGTAGATAAAGTAGGTATTAGATATTATTGAATTAGATGTAAGCTTAAATGGTGTGATTAGTTTGTAGATAAAGTAGGTATTAGATATAATTGAAATTAGATGTAAGCTTAAATGGTGTGATTGGCTTGTAGATAAAGTAGGTATTAGATATTATTGAAATTAGATGTAAGCTTAAATGTTGTGACTAGTAAGTAGAAGTATTAATTATTTCGAAAACTTTCTATGCGGATGGAAAGGGATGGCTAATAGGGGTGGTGGAGGCCATTGAGCTTCCGAACCAAAGTGAGAGGGAGCTCAACGTAGGTTAGGTGTAAATGTAGTAAGAAATAAGTAAGTAGGTATCATCAGAAAGTAAAAGTATTATTGAATGATTAGTTTTAACTTAAAACATGTAGAATGAATTAAGTATAATTGAAATTAGATGTAAGTGGAAATGGTGTGATTAGTTAGTAGATAAAGAAGGTATTTGATATTATTGAAATTAGATGTAAGCTTAAATAGTGTGATTGGTTTGTAGATAAAGTATTTATTAGATAGTATTGAAATTGGATGTCAGCTTAAATGGTGTGATTGGTTTGTAGATAAAGTAGGTATTAGATATTATTGAAATTAGATGTAAGCATAAATGGTGTGATTGTTTGTAGATAAAGTAGGTATTAGATACTATTGAAATTATATGTAAGCTTAAATGGTGTGATTGGTTTGTAGATAAAGTAGGTATTAGATATTATTGAAATTAGATGTAAGCTTAAATGGTGTGATTGGTTTGTAGATAAACTAGGTATTAGATATTATTGAAATTAGATGTAAGCTTAAATGTTGTGACTAGTTATTAGAAGTATTAATTATTTCGAAAACTTTCTATGCGGATGGAAAGGGATGGCTAATAGGGGTGGTGGAGGCCATTGAGCTTCCGAACCAAAGTGAGAGGGAGCTCAACGTAGGTTAGGTGTAAATGTAGTAGGAAATAAGTAAGTAGGTATAATAAGAAAGTAAAATAAAAAAGTAGGTATAATAAAAAAGTATTATTGAATGATTAGTTTTAACTTAAAGCATGTAGAATGAATTAAGTATAATTGAAATTAGATGTAAGTGGAAATGGTGTGATTAGTTAGTAGATAAAGAAGGTATTAGATATTATTGAACTTAGATGTAAGCTTAAATAGTGTGATTGGTTTGTAGATAAAGTAGGTATTAGATATTGTTGAAATTAGATGTAAGCTTAAATGGTGTGATTGGTTTGTAGATAAAGTAGGTATTAGATATTATTGAAATTAGATGTAAGCTTAAATGGTGTGATTAGTTTGTAGATACAGTAGGTATTAGATATTATTGAAATTAGATGTAAGCTTAAATGGTGTGATTAGTTTGTAGATAAAGTAGGTATTAGATATAATTGAAATTAGATGTAAGCTTAAATGGTGTGATTGGCTTGTAGATAAAGTAGGTATTAGATTTTATTGAAATTAGATGTAAGCTTAAATGTTGTGACTAGTAAGTAGAAGTATTAATTATTTCGAAAACTTTCTATTTGGATGGAAAGGGATGGCTAATAGGGGTGGTGGAGGCCATTGAGCTTCCGAACCAAAGTGAGAGGGAGCTTAACGTAGGTTAGGTGTAAATGTAGTAAGAAATAAGTAAGTAGGTATAATAAGAAAGTAAAAGTATTATTGAATGATTAGTTTTAACTTAAAACATGTAGAATGAATTAAGTATAATTGAAATTAGATGTAAGTGGAAATGGTGTGATTAGTTAGTAGATAAAGAAGGTATTAGTAGATAAAGATATTATTGAAATTAGATGTAAGCTTAAATAGTGTGATTGGTTTGTAGATAAAGTATTTATGAGATAGTATTGAAATTGGATGTCAGCTTAAATGGTGTGATTGGTTTGTAGATAAAGTAGGTATTAGATATTATTGAAATTAGATGTAAGCTTAAATGGTGTGATTGTTTGTAGATAAAGTAGGTATTAGATATTATTGAAATTATATGTAAGCTTAAATGGTGTGATTGGTTTGTAGATAAAGTAGGTATTAGATATTATTGAAATTAGATGTAAGCTTAAATGGTGTGATTGGTTTGTAGATAAACTAGGTATTAGATATTATTGAAATTAGATGTAAGCTTAAATGGTGTGATTGTTTGTAGATAAAGTAGGTATTAGATATTATTAAAATTATATGTAAGCTGAAATGGTGTGATTGGTTTGTAGATAAAGTAGGTATTAGATATTATTGAAATTAGATGTAAGCTTAAATGTTGTGACTAGTAAGTAGAAGTATTAATTATTTCGAAAACTTTCTATGCGGATGGAAAGGGATGGCTAATAGGGGTGGTGGAGGCCATTGAGCTTCCGAACCAAAGTGAGAGGGAGCTCAACGTAGGTTAGGTGTAAATGTAGTAGGAAATAAGTAAGTAGGTATAATAAGAAAGTAAAAGTATTATTGAATGATTAGTTTTAACTTAAAACATGTAGAATGAATTAAGTATAATTGAAATTAGATGTAAGTGGAAATGGTGTGATTAGTTAGTAGATAAAGAAGGTATTAGATATTATTGAAATTAGATGTAAGCTTAAATAGTGTGATTGGTTTGTAGATAAAGTATTTATTAGATATTATTGAAATTGGATGTCAGCTTAAATGGTGTGATTGGTTTGTAGATAAAGTAGGTATTAGATATTATTGAAATTAGATGTAAGCTTAAATGGTGTGATTGTTTGTAGATAAAGTAGGTATTAGATATTATTGAAATTATATGTAAGTGTTTAATACAGATTTAATCTTTAATACATAAAAGGAAAATAATATAAATACATAATAAAATAATTAAATATATCACATAAATATTCTTAATTATAAAGATCTCACCCATCAAACTGAACATTTAATGCAAACATTGATTTTCATATATATAGTTCCACCGTATGCCGATAGATGGCGTTCGTTCGATCCTAACCCGCGCTAGCGGTGTCTTTTGTAAGAATGATATAGGCATGAGGTGAATAAAAATAAAGTGAGTTCAACAGATGTGTGGTGTTTGATTTAGTAACGTGTTACGCAGCGACATCTGGTGCCGAAACCCGGGATTAAAGTGAATAGTGAGTGAAAAGGACAGTGAAACCGTGAGTACATGAACTTAAGTTAAATGTTAATAGACTCTCAAAGTTAAAGTGCCTTTAAGTAATTTGGTCTGGACTTGTAAAATTTCGTGTGCATGTCGTAAGGGCCATGGCATAGTCTCTGGAGTGTGAATTTGGGACTTATAAAAATTTCCACGCCAGTCTTATATGAGCTGTGGACATAGTCTCTGAAGCAATTCCGAGACTTAGAAATATTCCACGCCGATTTGTATGGGCTGTGGACATAGTCTCTGGAGCAATTCCGAGACTTAGAAATATTCCACGCCGATTTGTATGGGCTGTGGACATAGTCTCTGGAGCGATTCCGAGACTTAGAAATATTCCACGCCGATTTGTATGGGCTGTGGACATAGTCTCTGGAGCGATTCCGAGACTTAGAAAATTTCAGTGCCGATTCGTATGGGCTGTGGAGTGTGGACATAGTCTCTAGAGCAAGTCAGAGACAGAACATTTTAGTAAAAGTACATTTTTACAACTATAAACATGGAATTACTTCTACTTGAACAAGAAGAAATTGGTATACAAATTAATAAAGGCTTTGTTAATTATAAAAAGACGAGCAAAGATAAACTAACATCAGTATATATAGACACCAGACTCGAGAGCCTAGAACCATTATGGACTAAATTTACGGATAATCATTTTAAGATTATGAGCGCTGTACCCAAGGCCGAAAAATCGAAGTTGGCTTATTGTGTGGAGGAACGGTATAACACTGTGGAAGAGACATACATTGATTATAAAACAAGGTTGAAATTAGATAAAAACAAAAAGAATAAAACAGAAAATGAACCAGCCCATGACTATAATGCCTCAAAACCAGAAGTAAAGCTGCCTCAAATTCAACTTCCTACGTTTTCTGGGGCATATGAAGAGTGGCAAAGTTTCCACGACATGTTCAAGTCTCTTATTCATAGTAATGACAACTTGAGTTCGGTGCAGAAGCTTCATTATTTGAAAAGCGGTCTGAAAGGTGAGCCCGAAATTCTGTTACGAAGTTTGTCTACTACAGAAGTTAATTATACTGAAGCCTGGGACAAGTTGGTTCGTCGGTATAGCAACAAAAGATATAATGCTAATGAAATAATGAAACGATTGTTTTCCCAAAAATGTATCAGCAACGAGTCAGCTACCTCTATAAAAAATTTATTAGACACTACAGCCATATGCCTAAAGTCGCTAAAGAATTTAGGAGTTAGAACAGACACATGGGACGTCGTCATTATTTACTTGACCGTATCTAAATTGGATTATGAAACACGAATGGAGTGGGAGACAGAAGTCAGTCGTGTAGCATCGGATGATTTCCCAACCTGGGATCAGTTAGTTTCATTTTTGGAGAAAAAATTTAGAACATTAGAGATGTTGTCTGGATCAAAGCCTATTCGCCGCGTCACACCGCCCAACACAATCAAAACCTTACATTCAACTGTCCAAGAAGAGAAAAGCTGCGTAATGTGTAACAAATCACATTTGCTATATCAATGCAAACAATTTGGATCTAAGTCTCCTCAAGAGAGATCAGAGTTCATACAATCAAAGAGGCTTTGTTTCAATTGTTTTGTACCTACCCACAACGTTAAGAACTGCCACCAGGCTACGTGCTGTCGCCGATGTGGCAGAAGGCATCACACATTGCTGCATTTAGAGAGAAGTCGACCTCAAGAGGTTACTAGAACGTCGACTATATCAACGGGTCCTGCATTTGACTCTGTGGTAGATGCAGCTCACAATCATGAAACTCCAAAATATGAGAAGAAAGTAGTAGCTCATTTTGCTAGAGATGATCATCAAAATCGCAACAAAGTGTTGTTAGCTACAGCATTAGTTAAGGTTAAATCACAAAATGGCTTTTGTCAAACTGTACGTATTTTGATAGATCAAGGCTCAGAAGCCTCTTTTGTCACTGAAAGTGTAGTGCAATCATTAGGTCTTAAGCGTATACCAGTAAATGGTTTAGTGACAGGTGTAGGTGAAGGAAGACTTAGATCTAAGAGCATTGTTAATTTTGAGTTAGAGTCACTTCATAATCGTAACTTTTCTTTATCAATTAATGCATTTGTTTTAACTTCATTAACATCATTTCTTCCATCTGGTAAGACTTTCATCCTGAACTGGCCAGATCTCGATCATTTACCTTTAGCAGATCCTTATTATGGTTCACCCGGAAAAATAGATATTATTCTTGGAGTAGAGGGCTATAGTCAAATATTATTAAGTGGTCTTCTCAAACATCCAGCACCCATTGGTCCTGTTGCTCAGAATACCCAGCTGGGGTGGATTTTATCCGGCAAGGTAGGTGACACAGAAGAATCACTACCAAGAATTGTTAGTTTACATTTAATGGTAAGGGAAGAGGATATCCTGAAACAATTTTGGGAGATTGAGAGAGAGCCAGACAACATTGAAAAGAAATTTACAAAAGAAGAACGAAGATGCGAAGAAATATATGCGACTACAACTACAAGAACTAGTGAAGGTAGATACATTGTGCGAATACCATTTCGAGATCCTGATCCACAGTGCATGTACGGCAAGTCCAAGGATGTCGCTATGAAGAGATTCATGTTGTTAGAACGCAAACTAAGTAGAGATTCACACTTACGTCTTGAATATACAAGGGTTATGAATGATTATCTGCAACAAAATCACATGGAGGAGATTACCAATGAACAGGACATAGAGAATCCTTATGCTGTTTATCTTCCACACCACGCTGTAGTACGAGAGGACAAAGAGACAACAAAGGTCAGGGTTGTTTTTGATGCGTCATGTAAAGGTGTCAACAACGTATCATTAAATGAGTCATTATTAGTAGGTCCGAAACTTCAGCAAGATTTGCGCCACATATTAATGCGATGGAGAACACATCCGTATTGTATCGTAGCTGATATAACACAGATGTACAGACAAGTGGCAGTAAATCGAAGTGATGTGGATTTTCAACGTATCTTATGGCGTGATAATCCAAAAGAACCTATCCGTCATTTTCGACTTTTACGACTTACCTTTGGCACAGCTTGCGCACCATATTTAGCGGTAAAGTCTCTCCAACAGCTGGCAAACGATGAGCAATTAAAATACCCTTTAGCTGCAAAATTAACGCGACAAGATTATTACATCGATGACCTATTAACCGGCTGTGAAACAGATGAAGAAGCTATTGATATTTATAAAGAAATTAATAAACTAATGGGAGAAGGTGGATTTAGACTCCAAAAATGGTGTAGCAACAGTCAAAAGTTGTTAAGTTATATAGAGAAGAAAAATCAAAATTCTATGGATACATTTGTTTTTAAAATCAATGACACTATCAAGGTTTTGGGTATTTCATGGAATAAAAATTCGGACATATTTGAATATACCTACAACTTACCAGAGATTACTCAGCCAGTATCGAAGCGAAGAGTTTTATCTGAAGTTGCAAGGCTCTACGATCCAATGGGTTGGGTAGCGCCAGTGTTGATAACGGCCAAAATCTTAATACAAAAGCTGTGGAAATCTGGATTAAATTGGGATGATAATCTGACACCGGACCTTTTAAATGAATGGATTTGCTTTAGAGAAGAATTAAATTATGTAAAAATGATTTCCTTACCTCGATGGTTGTCGATCAGGAAGGGCGATCCCATAGAGTTGCACGTTTTTGCTGACGCTTCTCAGGTGGCATATGCTGCAGTAGTGAATATCAAATCTAAAGATAAAATGGGTAATACTTACGTTAATATCGTTACTGCTAAAACAAAAGTTGCGCCGGTCGACAAACAGATTACTATTCCAAGAATGGAGCTATGTGCAGCTTTGCTTGGTGCAAAATTGTTATTTGAAGTGTCACAAATATTGAAGATACCTAAAGAGAAGTGGTTTGCCTGGTCCGATTCAACTGTAGTTCTGGCTTGGCTTAGAGGAGAACCAAGTCGTTGGACAACATTTGTTAGTAACAGGGTTTCCGAAATATTAATTATTCTCGACTACGACCGCTGGAATCATATTCCCACAGATCAAAACCCCGCTGACTGTGCATCAAGAGGCACATCGGTAAGAGAATTGAGAGAGCACGAATTGTGGTGGTATGGTCCGAAGGCATTAAGAACGAGTGATGTTTACTCTAATAAATTAAATGTCAGTACCGACATAGAAACGAGACCAATCAAGGCGCTGACAACTTTAATACACCCTAAAGAAAATTTCATATGGTTGAGATTTTCGAGTTTGTCTAAAATGTTGAGAGTGTTATCATACTGCATGAAATTCTTGAAAACTCGGGAACCTGAAACAAAAAAGGATAATAATTTAATAACAATTAAAGAAATGGATGAAGTATTAAATAGATGTCTAAGAGCTACGCAAGAATTTTATTTTGAACAGGATATTATAAATCTGAGAGCCACGGGAAGTGTTACTAAGAAAAATCAACTGCACACCCTTTCACCGATTCTGGATCAGAATGGGTTGTTAAGGGTGGGCGGCCGAATTATGCAGTCTTCATTATCATTCGATAAAAAACATCCTATAATTTTGCCTAGTGAATCTCATATTACTAAGTTAATAATTATGGACGCGCATCTTAGAACACTTCACGGGGGGCCTCAGATTATGCTGAATTTTTTGAGTAGTAAATACTGGATAATAAGAGCAAGAAAGAAAGTTAAAAAATGCTATCGTGATTGTGTGATATGTGTTCGTTATTCGCGCCAGAACAACAATCAGTTTATGGGACGACTTCCAAAGACTAGATTAATACCTACCAAACCATTCCTGTCCACAGGAGTAGATTTCACAGGCCATATAGACATAAGATTTTCACCTGGTAGAGGAGCACGATCTTATAAGGGCTACATATGCCTTTTCATTTGTATGTCTACGAAGGCTATACATTTGGAAGCAGTATCTGACTTGACTTCGTCCGGCTTCATAGCTGCCTTTAAAAGATTTGTATCCCGTCGAGGACGCTGCCAGCAAATGTTTAGCGATAATGGCACAAATTTCGTGGGAGCTGATAAAGAACTCCGAGATATGTTTAAGAGAGCTAAATCTCAGCTTCCCGACGAAATCGCCCATCTACTAACCGAGGCAGGTACTACATGGCATTTTATCCCTCCGCATGCGCCAAACTTTGGAGGCCTGTGGGAGGCCGGTGTGCGGTCCACTAAAACACACCTCAAAAGAGTAATAGGTAACGGAACACTTACCTTTGAGGAATTGACTACGGTTCTGACACAAGTGGAAGCTTGCCTGAATTCGCGTCCTCTATCCTTTTTGAGCGAGAATCCAGATGATCCAATGCCTTTGACGCCCGGTCACTTTTTGGTCGGCGAACCACTGGTTACAATCCCAGAACCAGATTATACTGAAATCCGTCTTACTTACCTTCAGAGATGGAAGCTTACCCAAAAATTGGTTAATGATTTTTGGCGTAAATGGTCAGATGAGTATCTAGTGACTTTAAATCATAGATATAAGTGGTTTACTAAAAAGATTGAACCAGAAGTCAACGATATTGTGGTTATTAGAGATCATAATATCCCACCAGCTAGGTGGATGTTAGGTAAAATAATCGAAAAACATCCAGGAAAAGATAATATCACTCGAGTAGTTAGTATTAAAACCAAAAATGGTATATGTAAACGTCCCTGTAATAAATTGTGTTTTTTGCCTAAAGCCGAATAATTCTTGATTTTGTTTTTAACTCACAAAATACTTGCGTGGAGTGGTAGTTGCAGCTCAGTTAGATTAGTGCTAGTGTAATTTTTCATTTTAACGTGTTATATAGATAAGTAAGAAAATGTTGTTATTTACATTGAAAGTCCATTGTCATAAGTCGAGTATATGTGAATGGAATATGTTACTTTGTAAAATTTAAATTTAGAAATGTTGGAAGTAGAGTAGAAGGTTTTAAAATTTACAGGTGGACAATTAGCGCCTATGGTATTGTTTACTTTTTGATATTTTCTAACTGTCAATAAGTTTGAAAAGGAACAAGTCCTTTTGGTGGGCGGGATGTTTAATACAGATTTAATCTTTAATACATAAAAGGAAAATAATATAAATACATAATAAAATAATTAAATATATCACATAAATATATATCACATAAATATTCTTAATTATAAAGATCTCACCCATCAAACTGAACATTTAATGCAAACATTGATTTTCATATATATAGTTCCACCGTATGCCGATAGATGGCGTTCTTTCGATCCTAACCCGCGCTAGCGGTGTCTTTTGTAAGAATGATATAGGCATGAGGTGAATAAAAATAAAGTGAGTTCAACAGATGTGTGGTGTTTGATTTAGTAACGTGTTACGCAGCGACATAAGCTTAAATGGTGTGATTAGTTTGTAGATAAAGTAGGTATTAGATATTATTGAAATTAGATGTAAGCTTAAATGGTGTGATTGGTTTGTAGATAAACTAGGTATTAGATATTATTGAAATTAGATGTAAGCTTAAATGTTGTGACTAGTTAGTAGAAGTATTAATTATTTCGAAAACTTTCTATGCGGATGGAAAGGGATGGCTAATAGGGGTGGTGGAGGCCATTGAGCTTCCGAACCAAAGTGAGAGGGAGCTCATCGTAGGTTAGGTGTAAATGTAGTAGGAAATAAGTAAGTAGGTATAATAAGAAAGTAAAAATATTATTGAATGATTAGTTTTAACTTAAAACATGTAGAATGAATTAAGTATAATTGAAATTAGATGTAAGTGGAAATGGTGTGATTAGTTAGTAGATAAAGAAGGTATTAGATATTATTGAAATTAGATGTAAGCTTAAATAGTGTGATTGGTTTGTAGATAAAGTAGGTATTAGATATTTTTGAAATTAGATGTAAGCTTAAATGGTGTGATTGGTTTGTAGATAAAGTAGGTATTAGATATTATTGAAATTAGATGTAAGCTTAAATGGTGTGATTAGTTTGTAGATACAGTAGGTATTAGATATTATTGAAATTAGATGTAAGCTTAAATGGTGTGATTAGTTTGTAGATAAAGTAGGTATTAGATATAATTGAAATTAGATGTAAGCTTAAATGGTGTGATTGTTTGTAGATAAAGTAGGTATTCGATATTATTGAAATTATATGTAAGCTTAAATGGTGTGATTAGTTTGTAGATAAAGTAGGTATTAGATATTATTGAAATTAGATGTAAGCTTAAATGGTGTGATTGGTTTGTAGATAAACTAGGTATTAGATATTATTGAAATCAGATGTAAACTTAAATGTTGTGACTAGTAAGTAGAAGTATTAATTATTTCGAAAACTTGCTATGCGGATGGAAAGGGATGGCTAATAGGGGTGGTGGAGGCCATTGAGCTTCCGAACCAAAGTGAGAGGGAGCTCAACGTAGGTTAGGTGTAAATGTAGTAAGAAATAAGTAAGAAGTTATAATAAGAAAGTAAAAGTATTATTGAATGATTAGTTTTAACTTAAAACATGTAGAATGAATTAAGTATAATTGAAATTAGATGTAAGTGGAAATGGTGTGATTAGTTAGTAGATAAAGAAGGTATTAGATATTATTGAAATTAGATGTAAGCTTAAATAGTGTGATTGGTTTGTAGATAAAGTATTTATTAGATAGTATTGAAATTGGATGTCAGCTTAAATGGTGTGATTGGTTTGTAGATAAAGTAGGTATTAGATATTATTGAAATTAGATGTAAGCTTAAATGGTGTGATTGTTTGTAGATAAAGTAGGTATTAGATATTATTGAAATTATATGTAAGCTTAAATGGTGTGATTGGTTTGTAGATAAAGTAGGTATTAGATATTATTGAAATTAGATGTAAGCTTAAATGGTGTGAGTGGTTTGTAGATAAACTAGGTATTAGATATTATTGAAATTAGATGTAAGCTTAAATGTTGTGACTAGTTATTAGAAGTATTAATTATTTCGAAAACTTTCTATGCGGATGGAAAGGGATGGCTAATAGGGGTGGTGGAGGCCATTGAGCTTCCGAACCAAAGTGAGAGGGAGCTCAACGTAGGTTAGGTGTAAATGAAGTAGGAAATAAGTAAGTAGGTATAATAAGAAAGTAAAAGTATTATTGAATGATTAGTTTTAACTTAAAGCATGTAGAATGAATTAAGTATAATTGAAATTAGATGTAAGTGGAAATGGTGTGATTAGTTAGTAGATAAAGAAGGTATTAGATATTATTGAACTTAGATGTAAGCTTAAATAGTGTGATTGGTTTGTAGATAAAGTAGGTATTAGATATTGTTGAAATTAGATATAAGCTTAAATGGTGTGATTGGTTTGTAGATAAAGTAGGTATTAGATATTATTGAAATTAAATGTAAGCTTAAATGGTGTGATTAGTTTGTAGATACAGTAGGTATTAGATATTATTGAAATTAGATGTAAGCTTAAATGGTGTGATTAGTTTGTAGATAAAGTAGGTATTAGATATAATTGAAATTAGATGTAAGCTTAAATGGTGTGATTGGCTTGTAGATAAAGTAGGTATTAGATATTATTGAAACTAGATGTAAGCTTAAATGTTGTGACTAGTAAGTAGAAGTATTAATTATTTCGAAAACTTTCTATTTGGATGGAAAGGGATAGCTAATAGGGGTGGTGGAGGCCATTGAGCTTCCGAACCAAAGTGAGAGGGAGCTCAACGTAGGTTAGGTGTAAATGTAGTAAGAAATAAGTAAGTATGTATAATAAGAAAGTAAAAGTATTATTGAATGATTAGTTTTAACTTAAAACATGTAGAATGAATTAAGTATAATTGAAATTAGATGTAAGTGGAAATGGTTTGATTAGTTAGTAGATAAAGAAGGTATTAGTAGATAAAGATATTATTGAAATTAGATGTAAGCTTAAATAGTGTGATTGGTTTGTAGATAAAGTATTTATTAGATAGTATTGAAATTGGATGTCAGCTTAAATGGTGTGATTGGTTTGTAGATAAAGTAGGTATTAGATATTATTGAAATTAGATGTAAGTTTAAATGGTGTGATTGTTTGTAGATAAAGTAGGTATTAAATATTATTGAAATTATATGTAAGCTTAAATGGTGTGATTGGTTTGTAGATAAAGTAGGTATTAGATATTATTGAAATTAGATGTAAGCTTAAATGGTGTGATTGGTTTGTAGATAAACTAGGTATTAGATATTATTGAAATTAGATGTAAGCTTAAATGTTGTGACTAGTTATTAGAAGTATTAATTATTTCGAAAACTTTCTATTTGGATGGAAAGGGATGGCTAATAGGGGTGGTGGAGGCCATTGAGCTTCCGAACCAAAGTGAGAGGGAGCTCAACGTAGGTTAGGTGTAAATGTAGTAAGAAATAAGTAAGTAGGTATAATAAGAAAGTAAAAGTATTATTGAATGATTAGTTTTAACTTAAAACATGTAGAATGAATTAAGTATAATTGAAATTACATGTAAGTGGAAATGGTGTGATTAGTTAGTAGATAAAGAAGGTATTAGTAGATAAAGATATTATTGAAATTAGATGTAAGCTTAAATAGTGTGATTGGTTTGTAGATAAAGTATTTATTAGATAGTATTGAAATTGGATGTCAGCTTAAATGGTGTGATTGGTTTGTAGATAAAGTAGGTATTAGATATTATTGAAATTAGATGTAAGCTTAAATGGTGTGATTGTTTGTAGATAAAGTAGGTATTAGATATTATTGAAATTATATGTAAGCTTAAATGGTGTGATTGGTTTGTAGATAAAGTAGGTATTAGATATTATTGAAATTAGATGTAAGCTTAAATGGTGTGATTGGTTTGTAGATAAACTAGGTATTAGATATTATTGAAATTAGATGTAAGCTTAAATGTTGTGACTAGTTATTAGAAGTATTAATTATTTCGAAAACTTTCTATGCGGATGGAAAGGGATGGCTAATAGGGGTGGTGGAGGCCATTGAGCTTCCGAACCAAAGTGAGAGGGAGCTCAACGTAGGTTAGGTGTAAATGTAGTAGGAAATAAGTAAGTAGGTATAATAAAAAAGTAAAAGTATTATTGAATGATTAGTTTTAACTTAAAACATGTAGAATGAATTAAGTATAATTGAAATTAGATGTAAGTGGAAATGGTGTGATTAGTTAGTAGATAAAGAAGGTATTAGATATTATTGAACTTAGATGTAAGCTTAAATAGTGTGATTGGTTTAGAGATAAAGTAGGTATTAGATATTGTTGAAATTGGATGTAAGCTTAAATGGTGTGATTGGTTTGTAGATAAAGTAGTATTAGATATTATTGAAATTAGATGTAAGCTTAAATGGTGTGACTAGTTTGTAGATACAGTAGGTATTACATATTATTGAAATTAGATGTAAGCTTAATTGGTGTGATTAGTTTATAGATAAAGTAGGTATTAGATATAATTGAAATTAGATGTAAGCTTAAATGGTGTGATTGGCTTGTAGATAAAGTAGGTATTAGATATTATTGAAATTAGATGTAAGCTTAAATGTTGTGACAAGTAAGTAGAAGTATTTATTATTTCGAAAACTTTCTATGCGGATGGAAAGGGATGGCTAATAGGGGTGGTGGAGGCCATTGAGCTTCCGAACCAAAGTGAGAGGGAGCTCAACGTAGGTTAGGTGTAAATGTAGTAGGAAATAAGTAAGTAGGTATAATAAGAAAGTAAAAGTATTATTGAATGATTAGTTTTAACTTAAAACATGTAGAATGAATTAAGTATAATTGAAATTAGATGTAAGTGGAAATGGTGTGATTAGTTAGTAGATAAAGAAGGTATTAGATATTATTGAAATTAGATGTAAGCTTAAATAGTGTGATTGGTTTGTAGATAAAGTATTTATTAGATATTATTGAAATTGGATGTCAGCTTAAATGGTGTGATTGGTTTGTAGATAAAGTAGGTATTAGATATTATTGAAATTAGATGTAAGCTTAAATGGTGTGATTGTTTGTAGATAAAGTAGGTATTAGATATTATTGAAATTATATGTAAGCTTAAATGGTGTGATTAGTTTGTAGATAAAGTAGGTATTAGATATTATTGAAATTAGATGTAAGCTTAAATGGTGTGATTGGTTTGTAGATAAACTAGGTATTAGATATTATTGAAATTAGATGTAAGCTTAAATGTTGTGACTAGTTAGTAGAAGTATTAATTATTTCGAAAACTTTCTATGCGGATGGAAAGGGATGTCTAATAGGGGTGGTGGAGGCCATTGAGCTTCCGAACCAAAGTGAGAGGGAGCTCAACGTAGGTTAGGTGTAAATGTAGTAGGAAATAAGTAAGTAGGTATAATAAGAAAGTAAAAATATTATTGAATGATTAGTTTTAACTTAAAACATGTAGAATGAATTAAGTATAATTGAAATTAGATGTAAGTGGAAATGGTGTGATTTGTTAGTAGATAAAGAAGGTATTAGATATTATTGAAATTAGATGTAAGCTTAAATAGTGTGATTGGTTTGTAGATAAAGTAGGTATTAGATATTGTTGAAATTAGATGTAAGCTTAAATGGTGTGATTGGTTTGTAGATAAAGTAGGTATTAGATATTATTGAAATTAGATGTAAGCTTAAATGGTGTGATTAGTTTGTAGATACAGTAGGTATTAGATATTATTGAAATTAGATGTAAGCTTAAATGGTGTGATTAGTTTGTAGATAAAGTAGGTATTAGATATAATTGAAATTAGATGTAAGCTTAAATGGTGTGATTGTTTGTAGATAAAGTAGGTATTCGATATAATTGAAATTATATGTAAGCTTAAATGGTGTGATTAGTTTGTAGATAAAGTAGGTATTAGATATTATTGAAATTAGATGTAAGCTTAAATGGTGTGATTGGTTTGTAGATAAACTAGGTATTAGATATTATTGAAATTAGATGTAAGCTTAAATGTTGTGACTAGTAAGTAGAAGTATTAATTATTTCGAAAACTTGCTATGCGGATGGAAAGGGATGGCTAATAGGGGTGGTGGAGGCCATTGAGCTTCCGAACCAAAGTGAGAGGGAGCTCAACGTAGGTTAGGTGTAAATGTAGTAAGAAATAAGTAAGTAGGTATAATAAGAAAGTAAAAGTATTATTGAATGATTAGTTTTAACTTAAAACATGTAGAATGAATTAAGTATAATTGAAATTAGATGTAAGTGGAAATGGTGTGATTAGTTAGTAGATAAAGAAGGTATTAGATATTATTGAAATTAGATGTAAGCAAAATAGTGTGATTGGTTTGTAGATAAAGTATTTATTAGATAGTATTGAAATTGGATGTCAGCTTAAATGGTGTGATTGGTTTGTAGATAAAGTAGGTATTAGATATTATTGAAATTAGATGTAAGCTTAAATGGTGTGATTGTTTGTAGATAAAGTAGGTATTAGATATTATTGAAATTATATGTCAGCTTAAATGGTGTGATTGGTTTGTAGATAAAGTAGGTATTAGATATTATTGAAATTAGATGTAAGCTTAAATGGTGTGATTGGTTTGTAGATAAACTAGGTATTAGATATTATTGAAATTAGATGTAAGCTTAAATGTTGTGACTAGTTATTAGAAGTATTAATTATTTCGAAAACTTTCTATGCGGATGGAAAGGGATGGCTAATAGGGGTGGTGGAGGCCATTGAGCTTCCGAACCAAAGTGAGAGGGAGCTCAACGTAGGTTAGGTGTAAATGTAGTAGGAAATAAGTAAGTAGGTATAATAAGAAAGTAAAAGTATTATTGAATGATTAGTTTTAACTTAAAGCATGTAGAATGAATTAAGTATAATTGAAATTAGATGTAAGTGGAAATGGTGTGATTAGTTAGTAGATAAAGAAGGTATTAGATATTATTGAACTTAGATGTAAGCTTAAATAGTGTGATTGGTTTGTAGATAAAGTAGGTATTAGATATTGTTGAAATTAGATATAAGCTTAAATGGTGTGATTGGTTTGTAGATAAAGTAGGTATTAGATATAATTGAAATTAGATGTAAGCTTAAATGGTGTGATTAGTTTGTAGATACAGTAGGTATTAGATATTATTGAAATTAGATGTAAGCTTAAATGGTGTGATTAGTTTGTAGATAAAGTAGGTATTAGATATAATTGAAATTAGATGTAAGCTTAAATGGTGTGATTGGCTTGTAGATAAAGTAGGTATTAGATATTATTGAAACTAGATGTAAGCTTAAATGTTGTGACTAGTAAGTAGAAGTATTAATTATTTCGAAAACTTTCTATTTGGATGGAAAGGGATAGCTAATAGGGGTGGTGGAGGCCATTGAGCTTCCGAACCAAAGTGAGAGGGAGCTCAACGTAGGTTAGGTGTAAATGTAGTAAGAAATAAGTAAGTATGTATAATAAGAAAGTAAAAGTATTATTGAATGATTAGTTTTAACTTAAAACATGTAGAATGAATTAAGTTTAATTGAAATTAGATGTAAGTGGAAATGGTGTGATTAGTTAGTAGATAAAGAAGGTATTAGTAGATAAAGATATTATTGAAATTAGATGTAAGCTTAAATAGTGTGATTGGTTTTTAGATAAAGTATTTATTAGATAGTATTGAAATTGGATGTCAGCTTAAATGGTGTGATTGGTTTGTAGATAAAGTAGGTATTAGATATTATTGAAATTAGATGTAAGCTTAAATGGTGTGATTGTTTGTAGATAAAGTAGGTATTAGATATTATTGAAATTATATGTAAGCTTAAATGGTGTGATTGGTTTGTAGATAAAGTAGGTATTAGATATTATTGAAATTAGATGTAAGCTTATATGGTGTGATTGGTTTGTAGATAAACTAGGTATTAGATATTATTGAAATTAGATGTAAGCTTAAATGTTGTGACTAGTTATTAGAAGTATTAATTATTTCGAAAACTTTCTATGCGGATGGAAAGGGATGGCTAATAGGGGTGGTGGAGGCCATTGAGCTTCCGAACCAAAGTGAGAGGGAGCTCAACGTAGGTAAGGTGTAAATGTAGTAGGAAATAAGTAAGTAGGTATAATAAAAAAGTAAAAGTATTATTGAATGATTAGTTTTAACTTAAAACATGTAGAATGAATTAAGTATAATTGAAATTAGATGTAAGTGGAAATGGTGTGATTAGTTAGTAGATAAAGAAGGTATTAGATATTATTGAACTTAGATGTAAGCTTAAATAGTGTGATTGGTTTGGAGATAAAGTAGGTATTAGATATTGTTGAAATTGGATGTAAGCTTAAATGGTGTGATTGGTTTGTAGATAAAGTAGGTATTAGATATTATTGAAATTAGATGTAAGCTTAAATGGTGTGATTAGTTTGTAGATACAGTAGGTATTACATATTATTGAAATTAGATGTAAGCTTAAATGGTGTGATTAGTTTGTAGATAAAGTAGGTATTAGATATAATTGAAATTAGATGTAAGCTTAAATGGTGTGATTGGCTTGTAGATAAAGTAGGTATTAGATATTATTGAAATTAGATGTAAGCTTAAATGTTGTGACTAGTAAGTAGAAGTATTAATTATTTCGAAAACTTTCTATGCGGATGGAAAGGGATGGCTAATAGGGGTGGTGGAGGCCATTGAGCTTCCGAACCAAAGTGAGAGGGAGCTCAACGTAGGTTAGGTGTAAATGTAGTAGGAAATAAGTAAGAAGGTATAATAAGAAAGTAAAAGTATTATTGAATGATTAGTTTTAACTTAAAACATGTAGAATGAATTAAGTATAATTGAAATTAGATGTAAGTGGAAATGGTGTGATTAGTTAGTAGATAAAGAAGGTATTAGATATTATTTAAATTAGATGTAAGCTTAAATAGTGTGATTGGTTTGTAGATAAAATATTTATTAGATATTATTGAAATTGGATGTCAGCTTAAATGGTGTGATTGGTTTGTAGATAAAGTAGGTATTAGATATTATTGAAATCAGATGTAAGCTTAAATGGTGTGATTGTTTGTAGATAAAGTAGGTATTAGATATTATTGAAATTATATGTAAGCTTAAATGGTGTGATTAGTTTGTAGATAAAGTAGGTATTAGATATTATTGAAATTAGATGTAAGCTTAAATGGTGTGAGTGGTTTGTAGATAAACTAGGTATTAGATATTATTGAAATTAGATGTAAGCTTAAATGTTGTGACTAGTTAGTAGAAGTATTAATTATTTCGAAAACTTTCTATGCGGATGGAAAGGGATGGCTAATAGGGGTGGGGGAGGCCATTGAGCTTCCGAACCAAAGTGAGAGGGAGCTCAACGTAGGTTAGGTGTAAATGTAGTAGGAAATAAGTAAGTAGGTATAATAAGAAAGTAAATATATTATTGAATGATTAGTTTTAACTTAAAACATGTAGAATGAATTAAGTATAATTGAAATTAGATGTAAGTGGAAATGGTGTGATTAGTTAGTAGATAAAGAAGGTATTAGATATTATTGAAATTAGATGTAAGCTTAAATAGTGTGATTGGTTTGTAGATAAAGTAGGTATTAGATATTGTTGAAATTAGATGTAAGCTTAAATGGTGTGATTGGTTTGTAGATAAAGTAGGTATTAGATATTATTGAAATTAGATGTAAGCTTAAATGGTGTGATTAGTTTGTAGATACAGTAGGTATTAGATATTATTGAAATTAGATGTAAGCTTAAATGGTGTGATTAGTTTGTAGATAAAGTAGGTATTAGATATAATTGAAATTAGATGTAAGCTTAAATGGTGTGATTGTTTGTAGATAAAGTAGGTATTAGATATTATTGAAATTATATGTAAGCTTTAATGGTGTGATTAGTTTGTAGATAAAGTAGGTATTAGATATTATTGAAATTAGATGTAAGCTTAAATGGTGTGATTGGTTTGTAGATAAACTAGGTATTAGATATTATTGAAATTAGATGTAAGCTTAAATGTTGTGACTAGTAAGTAGAAGTATTAATTATTTCGAAAACTTGCTATGCGGATGGAAAGGGATGGCTAATAGGGGTGGTGGAGGCCATTGAGCTTCCGAACCAAAGTGAGAGGGAGCTCAACGTAGGTTAGGTGTAAATGTAGTAAGAAATAAGTAAGTAGGTATAATAAGAAAGTAAAAGTATTATTGAATGATTAGTTTTAACTTAAAACATGTAGAATGAATTAAGTATAATTGAAATTACATGTAAGTGGAAATGGTGTGATTAGTTAGTAGATAAAGAAGGTATTAGTAGATAAAGATATTATTGAAATTAGATGTAAGCTTAAATAGTGTGATTGGTTTGTAGATAAAGTATTTATTAGATAGTATTGAAATTGGATGTCAGCTTAAATGGTGTGATTGGTTTGTAGATAAAGTAGGTATTAGATATTATTGAAATTAGATGTAAGCTTAAATGGTGTGATTGTTTGTAGATAAAGTAGGTATTAGATATTATTGAAATTATATGTAAGCTTAAATGGTGTGATTGGTTTGTAGATAAAGTAGGTATTAGATATTATTGAAATTAGATGTAAGCTTAAATGGTGTGATTGGTTTGTAGATAAACTAGGTATTAGATATTATTGAAATTAGATGTAAGCTTAAATGTTGTGACTAGTTATTAGAAGTATTAATTATTTCGAAAACTTTCTATGCGGATGGAAAGGGATGGCTAATAGGGGTGGTGGAGGCCATTGAGCTTCCGAACCAAAGTGAGAGGGAGCTCAACGTAGGTTAGGTGTAAATGTAGTAGGAAATAAGTAAGTAGGTATAATAAAAAAGTAAAAGTATTATTGAATGATTAGTTTTAACTTAAAACATGTAGAATGAATTAAGTATAATTGAAATTAGATGTAAGTGGAAATGGTGTGATTAGTTAGTAGATAAAGAAGGTATTAGATATTATTGAACTTAGATGTAAGCTTAAATAGTGTGATTGGTTTAGAGATAAAGTAGGTATTAGATATTGTTGAAATTGGATGTAAGCTTAAATGGTGTGATTGGTTTGTAGATAAAGTAGTATTAGATATTATTGAAATTAGATGTAAGCTTAAATGGTGTGACTAGTTTGTAGATACAGTAGGTATTACATATTATTGAAATTAGATGTAAGCTTAATTGGTGTGATTAGTTTATAGATAAAGTAGGTATTAGATATAATTGAAATTAGATGTAAGCTTAAATGGTGTGATTGGCTTGTAGATAAAGTAGGTATTAGATATTATTGAAATTAGATGTAAGCTTAAATGTTGTGACAAGTAAGTAGAAGTATTTATTATTTCGAAAACTTTCTATGCGGATGGAAAGGGATGGCTAATAGGGGTGGTGGAGGCCATTGAGCTTCCGAACCAAAGTGAGAGGGAGCTCAACGTAGGTTAGGTGTAAATGTAGTAGGAAATAAGTAAGTAGGTATAATAAGAAAGTAAAAGTATTATTGAATGATTAGTTTTAACTTAAAACATGTAGAATGAATTAAGTATAATTGAAATTAGATGTAAGTGGAAATGGTGTGATTAGTTAGTAGATAAAGAAGGTATTAGATATTATTGAAATTAGATGTAAGCTTAAATAGTGTGATTGGTTTGTAGATAAAGTATTTATTAGATATTATTGAAATTGGATGTCAGCTTAAATGGTGTGATTGGTTTGTAGATAAAGTAGGTATTAGATATTATTGAAATTAGATGTAAGCTTAAATGGTGTGATTGTTTGTAGATAAAGTAGGTATTAGATATTATTGAAATTATATGTAAGCTTAAATGGTGTGATTAGTTTGTAGATAAAGTAGGTATTAGATATTATTGAAATTAGATGTAAGCTTAAATGGTGTGATTGGTTTGTAGATAAACTAGGTATTAGATATTATTGAAATTAGATGTAAGCTTAAATGTTGTGACTAGTTAGTAGAAGTATTAATTATTTCGAAAACTTTCTATGCGGATGGAAAGGGATGTCTAATAGGGGTGGTGGAGGCCATTGAGCTTCCGAACCAAAGTGAGAGGGAGCTCAACGTAGGTTAGGTGTAAATGTAGTAGGAAATAAGTAAGTAGGTATAATAAGAAAGTAAAAATATTATTGAATGATTAGTTTTAACTTAAAACATGTAGAATGAATTAAGTATAATTGAAATTAGATGTAAGTGGAAATGGTGTGATTTGTTAGTAGATAAAGAAGGTATTAGATATTATTGAAATTAGATGTAAGCTTAAATAGTGTGATTGGTTTGTAGATAAAGTAGGTATTAGATATTGTTGAAATTAGATGTAAGCTTAAATGGTGTGATTGGTTTGTAGATAAAGTAGGTATTAGATATTATTGAAATTAGATGTAAGCTTAAATGGTGTGATTAGTTTGTAGATACAGTAGGTATTAGATATTATTGAAATTAGATGTAAGCTTAAATGGTGTGATTAGTTTGTAGATAAAGTAGGTATTAGATATAATTGAAATTAGATGTAAGCTTAAATGGTGTGATTGTTTGTAGATAAAGTAGGTATTCGATATAATTGAAATTATATGTAAGCTTAAATGGTGTGATTAGTTTGTAGATAAAGTAGGTATTAGATATTATTGAAATTAGATGTAAGCTTAAATGGTGTGATTGGTTTGTAGATAAACTAGGTATTAGATATTATTGAAATTAGATGTAAGCTTAAATGTTGTGACTAGTAAGTAGAAGTATTAATTATTTCGAAAACTTGCTATGCGGATGGAAAGGGATGGCTAATAGGGGTGGTGGAGGCCATTGAGCTTCCGAACCAAAGTGAGAGGGAGCTCAACGTAGGTTAGGTGTAAATGTAGTAAGAAATAAGTAAGTAGGTATAATAAGAAAGTAAAAGTATTATTGAATGATTAGTTTTAACTTAAAACATGTAGAATGAATTAAGTATAATTGAAATTAGATGTAAGTGGAAATGGTGTGATTAGTTAGTAGATAAAGAAGGTATTAGATATTATTGAAATTAGATGTAAGCAAAATAGTGTGATTGGTTTGTAGATAAAGTATTTATTAGATAGTATTGAAATTGGATGTCAGCTTAAATGGTGTGATTGGTTTGTAGATAAAGTAGGTATTAGATATTATTGAAATTAGATGTAAGCTTAAATGGTGTGATTGTTTGTAGATAAAGTAGGTATTAGATATTATTGAAATTATATGTCAGCTTAAATGGTGTGATTGGTTTGTAGATAAAGTAGGTATTAGATATTATTGAAATTAGATGTAAGCTTAAATGGTGTGATTGGTTTGTAGATAAACTAGGTATTAGATATTATTGAAATTAGATGTAAGCTTAAATGTTGTGACTAGTTATTAGAAGTATTAATTATTTCGAAAACTTTCTATGCGGATGGAAAGGGATGGCTAATAGGGGTGGTGGAGGCCATTGAGCTTCCGAACCAAAGTGAGAGGGAGCTCAACGTAGGTTAGGTGTAAATGTAGTAGGAAATAAGTAAGTAGGTATAATAAGAAAGTAAAAGTATTATTGAATGATTAGTTTTAACTTAAAGCATGTAGAATGAATTAAGTATAATTGAAATTAGATGTAAGTGGAAATGGTGTGATTAGTTAGTAGATAAAGAAGGTATTAGATATTATTGAACTTAGATGTAAGCTTAAATAGTGTGATTGGTTTGTAGATAAAGTAGGTATTAGATATTGTTGAAATTAGATATAAGCTTAAATGGTGTGATTGGTTTGTAGATAAAGTAGGTATTAGATATAATTGAAATTAGATGTAAGCTTAAATGGTGTGATTAGTTTGTAGATACAGTAGGTATTAGATATTATTGAAATTAGATGTAAGCTTAAATGGTGTGATTAGTTTGTAGATAAAGTAGGTATTAGATATAATTGAAATTAGATGTAAGCTTAAATGGTGTGATTGGCTTGTAGATAAAGTAGGTATTAGATATTATTGAAACTAGATGTAAGCTTAAATGTTGTGACTAGTAAGTAGAAGTATTAATTATTTCGAAAACTTTCTATTTGGATGGAAAGGGATAGCTAATAGGGGTGGTGGAGGCCATTGAGCTTCCGAACCAAAGTGAGAGGGAGCTCAACGTAGGTTAGGTGTAAATGTAGTAAGAAATAAGTAAGTATGTATAATAAGAAAGTAAAAGTATTATTGAATGATTAGTTTTAACTTAAAACATGTAGAATGAATTAAGTTTAATTGAAATTAGATGTAAGTGGAAATGGTGTGATTAGTTAGTAGATAAAGAAGGTATTAGTAGATAAAGATATTATTGAAATTAGATGTAAGCTTAAATAGTGTGATTGGTTTTTAGATAAAGTATTTATTAGATAGTATTGAAATTGGATGTCAGCTTAAATGGTGTGATTGGTTTGTAGATAAAGTAGGTATTAGATATTATTGAAATTAGATGTAAGCTTAAATGGTGTGATTGTTTGTAGATAAAGTAGGTATTAGATATTATTGAAATTATATGTAAGCTTAAATGGTGTGATTGGTTTGTAGATAAAGTAGGTATTAGATATTATTGAAATTAGATGTAAGCTTATATGGTGTGATTGGTTTGTAGATAAACTAGGTATTAGATATTATTGAAATTAGATGTAAGCTTAAATGTTGTGACTAGTTATTAGAAGTATTAATTATTTCGAAAACTTTCTATGCGGATGGAAAGGGATGGCTAATAGGGGTGGTGGAGGCCATTGAGCTTCCGAACCAAAGTGAGAGGGAGCTCAACGTAGGTAAGGTGTAAATGTAGTAGGAAATAAGTAAGTAGGTATAATAAAAAAGTAAAAGTATTATTGAATGATTAGTTTTAACTTAAAACATGTAGAATGAATTAAGTATAATTGAAATTAGATGTAAGTGGAAATGGTGTGATTAGTTAGTAGATAAAGAAGGTATTAGATATTATTGAACTTAGATGTAAGCTTAAATAGTGTGATTGGTTTGGAGATAAAGTAGGTATTAGATATTGTTGAAATTGGATGTAAGCTTAAATGGTGTGATTGGTTTGTAGATAAAGTAGGTATTAGATATTATTGAAATTAGATGTAAGCTTAAATGGTGTGATTAGTTTGTAGATACAGTAGGTATTACATATTATTGAAATTAGATGTAAGCTTAAATGGTGTGATTAGTTTGTAGATAAAGTAGGTATTAGATATAATTGAAATTAGATGTAAGCTTAAATGGTGTGATTGGCTTGTAGATAAAGTAGGTATTAGATATTATTGAAATTAGATGTAAGCTTAAATGTTGTGACTAGTAAGTAGAAGTATTAATTATTTCGAAAACTTTCTATGCGGATGGAAAGGGATGGCTAATAGGGGTGGTGGAGGCCATTGAGCTTCCGAACCAAAGTGAGAGGGAGCTCAACGTAGGTTAGGTGTAAATGTAGTAGGAAATAAGTAAGAAGGTATAATAAGAAAGTAAAAGTATTATTGAATGATTAGTTTTAACTTAAAACATGTAGAATGAATTAAGTATAATTGAAATTAGATGTAAGTGGAAATGGTGTGATTAGTTAGTAGATAAAGAAGGTATTAGATATTATTTAAATTAGATGTAAGCTTAAATAGTGTGATTGGTTTGTAGATAAAATATTTATTAGATATTATTGAAATTGGATGTCAGCTTAAATGGTGTGATTGGTTTGTAGATAAAGTAGGTATTAGATATTATTGAAATCAGATGTAAGCTTAAATGGTGTGATTGTTTGTAGATAAAGTAGGTATTAGATATTATTGAAATTATATGTAAGCTTAAATGGTGTGATTAGTTTGTAGATAAAGTAGGTATTAGATATTATTGAAATTAGATGTAAGCTTAAATGGTGTGAGTGGTTTGTAGATAAACTAGGTATTAGATATTATTGAAATTAGATGTAAGCTTAAATGTTGTGACTAGTTAGTAGAAGTATTAATTATTTCGAAAACTTTCTATGCGGATGGAAAGGGATGGCTAATAGGGGTGGGGGAGGCCATTGAGCTTCCGAATCAAAGTGAGAGGGAGCTCAACGTAGGTTAGGTGTAAATGTAGTAGGAAATAAGTAAGTAGGTATAATAAGAAAGTAAATATATTATTGAATGATTAGTTTTAACTTAAAACATGTAGAATGAATTAAGTATAATTGAAATTAGATGTAAGTGGAAATGGTGTGATTAGTTAGTAGATAAAGAAGGTATTAGATATTATTGAAATTAGATGTAAGCTTAAATAGTGTGATTGGTTTGTAGATAAAGTAGGTATTAGATATTGTTGAAATTAGATGTAAGCTTAAATGGTGTGATTGGTTTGTAGATAAAGTAGGTATTAGATATTATTGAAATTAGATGTAAGCTTAAATGGTGTGATTAGTTTGTAGATACAGTAGGTATTAGATATTATTGAAATTAGATGTAAGCTTAAATGGTGTGATTAGTTTGTAGATAAAGTAGGTATTAGATATAATTGAAATTAGATGTAAGCTTAAATGGTGTGATTGTTTGTAGATAAAGTAGGTATTAGATATTATTGAAATTATATGTAAGCTTTAATGGTGTGATTAGTTTGTAGATAAAGTAGGTATTAGATATTATTGAAATTAGATGTAAGCTTAAATGGTGTGATTGGTTTGTAGATAAACTAGGTATTAGATATTATTGAAATTAGATGTAAGCTTAAATGTTGTGACTAGTAAGTAGAAGTATTAATTATTTCGAAAACTTTCTATGCGGATGGAAAGGGATGGCTAATAGGGGTGGTGGAGGCCATTGAGCTTCCGAACCAAAGTGAGAGGGAGCTCAACATAGGTAAGGTGTAAATGTAGTAAGAAATAAGTAAGAAGTTATAATAAGAAAGTAAAAGTATTATTGAATGATTAGTTTTAACTTAAAACATGTAGAATGAATTAAGTATAATTGAAATTAGATGTAAGTGGAAATGGTGTGATTAGTTAGTAGATAAAAAAAGGTATTAGATATTATTGAAATTAGATGTAAGCTTAAATAGTGTGATTGGTTTGTAGATAAAGTATTTATTAGATAGTATTGAAATTGGATGTCAGCTTAAATGGTGTGATTGGTTTGTAGATAAAGTAGGTATTAGATATTATTGAAATTAGATGTAAGCTTAAATGGTGTGATTGTTTGTAGATAAAGTAGGTATTAGATATTATTGAAATTATATGTAAGCTTAAATGGTGTGATTGGTTTGTAGATAAAGTAGGTATTAGATATTATTGAAATTAGATGTAAGCTTAAATGGTGTGATTGGTTTGTAGATAAACTAGGTATTAGATATTATTGAAATTAGATGTAAGCTTAAATGTTGTGACTAGTTATTAGAAGTATTAATTATTTCGAAAACTTTCTATGCGGATGGAAAGGGATGGCTAATAGGGGTGGTGGAGGCCATTGAGCTTCCGAACCAAAGTGAGAGGGAGCTCAACGTAGGTTAGGTGTAAATGTAGTAGGAAATAAGTAAGTAGGTATAATAAGAAAGTAAAAGTATTATTGAATGATTAGTTTTATCTTAAAGCATGTAGAATGAATTAAGTATAATTGAAATTAGATGTAAGTGAAAATGGTGTGATTAGTTAGTAGATAAAGAAGGTATTAGATATTATTGAACTTAGATGTAAGCTTAAATAGTGTGATTGGTTTGTAGATAAAGTAGGTATTAGATATTGTTGAAATTAGATGTAAGCTTAAATGGTGTGATTGGTTTGTAGATAAAGTAGGTATTAGATATTATTGAAATTAGATGTAAGCTTAAATGGTGTGATTAGTTTGTAGATACAGTAGGTATAAGATATTATTGAAATTAGATGTAAGCTTAAATGGTGTGATTAGTTTGTAGATAAAGTAGGTATTAGATATAATTGAAATTAGATGTAAGCTTAAATGGTGTGATTGGTTTGTAGATAAACTAGGTATTAGATATTATTGAAATTAGATGTAAGCTTAAATGTTGTGACTAGTTAGTAGAAGTATTAATTATTTCGAAAACTTTCTATGCGGATGGAAAGGGATGTCTAATAGGGGTGGTGGAGGCCATTGAGCTTCCGAACCAAAGTGAGAGGGAGCTCAACGTAGGTTAGGTGTAAATGTAGTAGGAAATAAGTAAGTAGGTATAATAAGAAAGTAAAAATATTATTGAATGATTAGTTTTAACTTAAAACATGTAGAATGAATTAAGTATAATTGAAATTAGATGTAAGTGGAAATGGTGTGATTTGTTAGTAGATAAAGAAGGTATTAGATATTATTGAAATTAGATGTAAGCTTAAATAGTGTGATTGGTTTGTAGATAAAGTAGGTATTAGATATTGTTGAAATTAGATGTAAGCTTAAATGGTGTGATTGGTTTGTAGATAAAGTAGGTATTAGATATTATTGAAATTAGATGTAAGCTTAAATGGTGTGATTAGTTTGTAGATACAGTAGGTATTAGATATTATTGAAATTAGATGTAAGCTTAAATGGTGTGATTAGTTTGTAGATAAAGTAGGTATTAGATATAATTGAAATTAGATGTAAGCTTAAATGGTGTGATTGTTTGTAGATAAAGTAGGTATTCGATATAATTGAAATTATATGTAAGCTTAAATGGTGTGATTAGTTTGTAGATAAAGTAGGTATTAGATATTATTGAAATTAGATGTAAGCTTAAATGGTGTGATTGGTTTGTAGATAAACTAGGTATTAGATATTATTGAAATTAGATGTAAGCTTAAATGTTGTGACTAGTAAGTAGAAGTATTAATTATTTCGAAAACTTGCTATGCGGATGGAAAGGGATGGCTAATAGGGGTGGTGGAGGCCATTGAGCTTCCGAACCAAAGTGAGAGGGAGCTCAACGTAGGTTAGGTGTAAATGTAGTAAGAAATAAGTAAGTAGGTATAATAAGAAAGTAAAAGTATTATTGAATGATTAGTTTTAACTTAAAACATGTAGAATGAATTAAGTATAATTGAAATTAGATGTAAGTGGAAATGGTGTGATTAGTTAGTAGATAAAGAAGGTATTAGGTATTATTGAAATTAGATGTAAGCAAAATAGTGTGATTGGTTTGTAGATAAAGTATTTATTAGATAGTATTGAAATTGGATGTCAGCTTAAATGGTGTGATTGGTTTGTAGATAAAGTAGGTATTAGATATTATTGAAATTAGATGTAAGCTTAAATGGTGTGATTGTTTGTAGATAAAGTAGGTATTAGATATTATTGAAATTATATGTCAGCTTAAATGGTGTGATTGGTTTGTAGATAAAGTAGGTATTAGATATTATTGAAATTAGATGTAAGCTTAAATGGTGTGATTGGTTTGTAGATAAACTAGGTATTAGATATTATTGAAATTAGATGTAAGCTTAAATGTTGTGACTAGTTATTAGAAGTATTAATTATTTCGAAAACTTTCTATGCGGATGGAAAGGGATGGCTAATAGGGGTGGTGGAGGCCATTGAGCTTCCGAACCAAAGTGAGAGGGAGCTCAACGTAGGTTAGGTGTAAATGTAGTAGGAAATAAGTAAGTAGGTATAATAAGAAAGTAAAAGTATTATTGAATGATTAGTTTTAACTTAAAGCATGTAGAATGAATTAAGTATAATTGAAATTAGATGTAAGTGGAAATGGTGTGATTAGTTAGTAGATAAAGAAGGTATTAGATATTATTGAACTTAGATGTAAGCTTAAATAGTGTGATTGGTTTGTAGATAAAGTAGGTATTAGATATTGTTGAAATTAGATATAAGCTTAAATGGTGTGATTGGTTTGTAGATAAAGTAGGTATTAGATATAATTGAAATTAGATGTAAGCTTAAATGGTGTGATTAGTTTGTAGATACAGTAGGTATTAGATATTATTGAAATTAGATGTAAGCTTAAATGGTGTGATTAGTTTGTAGATAAAGTAGGTATTAGATATAATTGAAATTAGATGTAAGCTTAAATGGTGTGATTGGCTTGTAGATAAAGTAGGTATTAGATATTATTGAAACTAGATGTAAGCTTAAATGTTGTGACTAGTAAGTAGAAGTATTAATTATTTCGAAAACTTTCTATTTGGATGGAAAGGGATAGCTAATAGGGGTGGTGGAGGCCATTGAGCTTCCGAACCAAAGTGAGAGGGAGCTCAACGTAGGTTAGGTGTAAATGTAGTAAGAAATAAGTAAGTATGTATAATAAGAAAGTAAAAGTATTATTGAATGATTAGTTTTAACTTAAAACATGTAGAATGAATTAAGTTTAATTGAAATTAGATGTAAGTGGAAATGGTGTGATTAGTTAGTAGATAAAGAAGGTATTAGTAGATAAAGATATTATTGAAATTAGATGTAAGCTTAAATAGTGTGATTGGTTTTTAGATAAAGTATTTATTAGATAGTATTGAAATTGGATGTCAGCTTAAATGGTGTGATTGGTTTGTAGATAAAGTAGGTATTAGATATTATTGAAATTAGATGTAAGCTTAAATGGTGTGATTGTTTGTAGATAAAGTAGGTATTAGATATTATTGAAATTATATGTAAGCTTAAATGGTGTGATTGGTTTGTAGATAAAGTAGGTATTAGATATTATTGAAATTAGATGTAAGCTTATATGGTGTGATTGGTTTGTAGATAAACTAGGTATTAGATATTATTGAAATTAGATGTAAGCTTAAATGTTGTGACTAGTTATTAGAAGTATTAATTATTTCGAAAACTTTCTATGCGGATGGAAAGGGATGGCTAATAGGGGTGGTGGAGGCCATTGAGCTTCCGAACCAAAGTGAGAGGGAGCTCAACGTAGGTAAGGTGTAAATGTAGTAGGAAATAAGTAAGTAGGTATAATAAAAAAGTAAAAGTATTATTGAATGATTAGTTTTAACTTAAAACATGTAGAATGAATTAAGTATAATTGAAATTAGATGTAAGTGGAAATGGTGTGATTAGTTAGTAGATAAAGAAGGTATTAGATATTATTGAACTTAGATGTAAGCTTAAATAGTGTGATTGGTTTGGAGATAAAGTAGGTATTAGATATTGTTGAAATTGGATGTAAGCTTAAATGGTGTGATTGGTTTGTAGATAAAGTAGGTATTAGATATTATTGAAATTAGATGTAAGCTTAAATGGTGTGATTAGTTTGTAGATACAGTAGGTATTACATATTATTGAAATTAGATGTAAGCTTAAATGGTGTGATTAGTTTGTAGATAAAGTAGGTATTAGATATAATTGAAATTAGATGTAAGCTTAAATGGTGTGATTGGCTTGTAGATAAAGTAGGTATTAGATATTATTGAAATTAGATGTAAGCTTAAATGTTGTGACTAGTAAGTAGAAGTATTAATTATTTCGAAAACTTTCTATGCGGATGGAAAGGGATGGCTAATAGGGGTGGTGGAGGCCATTGAGCTTCCGAACCAAAGTGAGAGGGAGCTCAACGTAGGTTAGGTGTAAATGTAGTAGGAAATAAGTAAGAAGGTATAATAAGAAAGTAAAAGTATTATTGAATGATTAGTTTTAACTTAAAACATGTAGAATGAATTAAGTATAATTGAAATTAGATGTAAGTGGAAATGGTGTGATTAGTTAGTAGATAAAGAAGGTATTAGATATTATTTAAATTAGATGTAAGCTTAAATAGTGTGATTGGTTTGTAGATAAAATATTTATTAGATATTATTGAAATTGGATGTCAGCTTAAATGGTGTGATTGGTTTGTAGATAAAGTAGGTATTAGATATTATTGAAATCAGATGTAAGCTTAAATGGTGTGATTGTTTGTAGATAAAGTAGGTATTAGATATTATTGAAATTATATGTAAGCTTAAATGGTGTGATTAGTTTGTAGATAAAGTAGGTATTAGATATTATTGAAATTAGATGTAAGCTTAAATGGTGTGAGTGGTTTGTAGATAAACTAGGTATTAGATATTATTGAAATTAGATGTAAGCTTAAATGTTGTGACTAGTTAGTAGAAGTATTAATTATTTCGAAAACTTTCTATGCGGATGGAAAGGGATGGCTAATAGGGGTGGGGGAGGCCATTGAGCTTCCGAACCAAAGTGAGAGGGAGCTCAACGTAGGTTAGGTGTAAATGTAGTAGGAAATAAGTAAGTAGGTATAATAAGAAAGTAAATATATTATTGAATGATTAGTTTTAACTTAAAACATGTAGAATGAATTAAGTATAATTGAAATTAGATGTAAGTGGAAATGGTGTGATTAGTTAGTAGATAAAGAAGGTATTAGATATTATTGAAATTAGATGTAAGCTTAAATAGTGTGATTGGTTTGTAGATAAAGTAGGTATTAGATATTGTTGAAATTAGATGTAAGCTTAAATGGTGTGATTGGTTTGTAGATAAAGTAGGTATTAGATATTATTGAAATTAGATGTAAGCTTAAATGGTGTGATTAGTTTGTAGATACAGTAGGTATTAGATATTATTGAAATTAGATGTAAGCTTAAATGGTGTGATTAGTTTGTAGATAAAGTAGGTATTAGATATAATTGAAATTAGATGTAAGCTTAAATGGTGTGATTGTTTGTAGATAAAGTAGGTATTAGATATTATTGAAATTATATGTAAGCTTTAATGGTGTGATTAGTTTGTAGATAAAGTAGGTATTAGATATTATTGAAATTAGATGTAAGCTTAAATGGTGTGATTGGTTTGTAGATAAACTAGGTATTAGATATTATTGAAATTAGATGTAAGCTTAAATGTTGTGACTAGTAAGTAGAAGTATTAATTATTTCGAAAACTTTCTATGCGGATGGAAAGGGATGGCTAATAGGGGTGGTGGAGGCCATTGAGCTTCCGAACCAAAGTGAGAGGGAGCTCAACATAGGTAAGGTGTAAATGTAGTAAGAAATAAGTAAGAAGTTATAATAAGAAAGTAAAAGTATTATTGAATGATTAGTTTTAACTTAAAACATGTAGAATGAATTAAGTATAATTGAAATTAGATGTAAGTGGAAATGGTGTGATTAGTTAGTAGATAAAAAAAGGTATTAGATATTATTGAAATTAGATGTAAGCTTAAATAGTGTGATTGGTTTGTAGATAAAGTATTTATTAGATAGTATTGAAATTGGATGTCAGCTTAAATGGTGTGATTGGTTTGTAGATAAAGTAGGTATTAGATATTATTGAAATTAGATGTAAGCTTAAATGGTGTGATTGTTTGTAGATAAAGTAGGTATTAGATATTATTGAAATTATATGTAAGCTTAAATGGTGTGATTGGTTTGTAGATAAAGTAGGTATTAGATATTATTGAAATTAGATGTAAGCTTAAATGGTGTGATTGGTTTGTAGATAAACTAGGTATTAGATATTATTGAAATTAGATGTAAGCTTAAATGTTGTGACTAGTTATTAGAAGTATTAATTATTTCGAAAACTTTCTATGCGGATGGAAAGGGATGGCTAATAGGGGTGGTGGAGGCCATTGAGCTTCCGAACCAAAGTGAGAGGGAGCTCAACGTAGGTTAGGTGTAAATGTAGTAGGAAATAAGTAAGTAGGTATAATAAGAAAGTAAAAGTATTATTGAATGATTAGTTTTATCTTAAAGCATGTAGAATGAATTAAGTATAATTGAAATTAGATGTAAGTGAAAATGGTGTGATTAGTTAGTAGATAAAGAAGGTATTAGATATTATTGAACTTAGATGTAAGCTTAAATAGTGTGATTGGTTTGTAGATAAAGTAGGTATTAGATATTGTTGAAATTAGATGTAAGCTTAAATGGTGTGATTGGTTTGTAGATAAAGTAGGTATTAGATATTATTGAAATTAGATGTAAGCTTAAATGGTGTGATTAGTTTGTAGATACAGTAGGTATTAGATATTATTGAAATTAGATGTAAGCTTAAATGGTGTGATTAGTTTGTAGATAAAGTAGGTATTAGATATAATTGAAATTAGATGTAAGCTTAAATGGTGTGATTGGCTTGTAGATAAAGTAGGTATTAGATATTATTGAAATTAGATGTAAGCTTAAATGTTGTGACTAGTAAGTAGAAGTATTAATTATTTCGAAAACTTTCTATTTGGATGGAAAGGGATGGCTAATAGGGGTGGTGGAGGCCATTGAGCTTCCGAACCAAAGTGAGAGGGAGCTCAACGTAGGTTAGGTGTAAATGTAGTAAGAAATAAGTAAGTAGGTATAATAAGAAAGTAAAAGTATTATTGAATGATTAGTTTTAACTTAAAACATGTAGAATGAATTAAGTATAATTGAAATTAGATGTAAGTGGAAATGGTGTGATTAGTTAGTAGATAAAGAAGGTATTAGTAGATAAAGATATTATTGAAATTAGATGTAAGCTTAAATAGTGTGATTGGTTTGTAGATAAAGTATTTATTAGATAGTATTGAAATTGGATGTCAGCTTAAATGGTGTGATTGGTTTGTAGATAAAGTAGGTATTAGATATTATTGAAATTAGATGTAAGCTTAAATGGTGTGATTGTTTGTAGATAAAGTAGGTATTAGATATTATTGAAATTATATGTAAGCTTAAATGGTGTGATTGGTTTGTAGATAAAGTAGGTATTAGATATAATTGAAATTAGATGTAAGCTTAAATGGTGTGATTGTTTGTAGATAAAGTAGGTATTCGATATAATTGAAATTATATGTAAGCTTAAATGGTGTGATTAGTTTGTAGATAAAGTAGGTATTAGATATTATTGAAATTAGATGTAAGCTTAAATGGTGTGATTGGTTTGTAGATAAACTAGGTATTAGATATTATTGAAATTAGATGTAAGCTTAAATGTTGTGACTAGTAAGTAGAAGTATTAATTATTTCGAAAACTTGCTATGCGGATGGAAAGGGATGGCTAATAGGGGTGGTGGAGGCCATTGAGCTTCCGAACCAAAGTGAGAGGGAGCTCAACGTAGGTTAGGTGTAAATGTAGTAAGAAATAAGTAAGTAGGTATAATAAGAAAGTAAAAGTATTATTGAATGATTAGTTTTAACTTAAAACATGTAGAATGAATTAAGTATAATTGAAATTAGATGTAAGTGGAAATGGTGTGATTAGTTAGTAGATAAAGAAGGTATTAGATATTATTGAAATTAGATGTAAGCTTAAATAGTGTGATTGGTTTGTAGATAAAGTATTTATTAGATAGTATTGAAATTGGATGTCAGCTTAAATGGTGTGATTGGTTTGTAGATAAAGTAGGTATTAGATATTATTGAAATTAGATGTAAGCTTAAATGGTGTGATTGTTTGTAGATAAAGTAGGTATTAGATATTATTGAAATTATATGTCAGCTTAAATGGTGTGATTGGTTTGTAGATAAAGTAGGTATTAGATATTATTGAAATTAGATGTAAGCTTAAATGGTGTGATTGGTTTGTAGATAAACTAGGTATTAGATATTATTGAAATTAGATGTAAGCTTAAATGTTGTGACTAGTTATTAGAAGTATTAATTATTTCGAAAACTTTCTATGCGGATGGAAAGGGATGGCTAATAGGGGTGGTGGAGGCCATTGAGCTTCCGAACCAAAGTGAGAGGGAGCTCAACGTAGGTTAGGTGTAAATGTAGTAGGAAATAAGTAAGTAGGTATAATAAGAAAGTAAAAGTATTATTGAATGATTAGTTTTAAGTTAAAGCATGTAGAATGAATTAAGTATAATTGAAATTAGATGTAAGTGGAAATGGTGTGATTAGTTAGTAGATAAAGAAGGTATTAGATATTATTGAACTTAGATGTAAGCTTAAATAGTGTGATTGGTTTGTAGATAAAGTAGGTATTAGATATTGTTGAAATTAGATATAAGCTTAAATGGTGTGATTGGTTTGTAGATAAAGTAGGTATTAGATATTATTGAAATTAGATGTAAGCTTAAATGGTGTGATTAGTTTGTAGATACAGTAGGTATTAGATATTATTGAAATTAGATGTAAGCTTAAATGGTGTGATTAGTTTGTAGATAAAGTAGGTATTAGATATAATTGAAATTAGATGTAAGCTTAAATGGTGTGATTGGCTTGTAGATAAAGTAGGTATTAGATATTATTGAAACTAGATGTAAGCTTAAATGTTGTGACTAGTAAGTAGAAGTATTAATTATTTCGAAAACTTTCTATTTGGATGGAAAGGGATAGCTAATAGGGGTGGTGGAGGCCATTGAGCTTCCGAACCAAAGTGAGAGGGAGCTCAACGTAGGTTAGGTGTAAATGTAGTAAGAAATAAGTAAGTATGTATAATAAGAAAGTAAAAGTATTATTGAATGATTAGTTTTAACTTAAAACATGTAGAATGAATTAAGTTTAATTGAAATTAGATGTAAGTGGAAATGGTGTGATTAGTTAGTAGATAAAGAAGGTATTAGTAGATAAATATATTATTGAAATTAGATGTAAGCTTAAATAGTGTGATTGGTTTGTAGATAAAGTATTTATTAGATAGTATTGAAATTGGATGTCAGCTTAAATGGTGTGATTGGTTTGTAGATAAAGTAGGTATTAGATATTATTGAAATTAGATGTAAGCTTAAATGGTGTGATTGTTTGTAGATAAAGTAGGTATTAGATATAATTGAAATTATATGTAAGCTTAAATGGTGTGATTGGTTTGTAGATAAAGTAGGTATTAGATATTATTGAAATTAGATGTAAGCTTAAATGGTGTGATTGGTTTGTAGATAAACTAGGTATTAGATATTATTGAAATTAGATGTAAGCTTAAATGTTGTGACTAGTTATTAGAAGTATTAATTATTTCGAAAACTTTCTATGCGGATGGAAAGGGATGGCTAATAGGGGTGGTGGAGGCCATTGAGCTTCCGAACCAAAGTGAGAGGGAGCTCAACGTAGGTAAGGTGTAAATGTAGTAGGAAATAAGTAAGTAGGTATAATAAAAAAGTAAAAGTATTATTGAATGATTAGTTTTAACTTAAAACATGTAGAATGAATTAAGTATAATTGAAATTAGATGTAAGTGGAAATGGTGTGATTAGTTAGTAGATAAAGAAGGTATTAGATATTATTGAACTTAGATGTAAGCTTAAATAGTGTGATTGGTTTGGAGATAAAGTAGGTATTAGATATTGTTGAAATTGGATGTAAGCTTAAATGGTGTGATTGGTTTGTAGATAAAGTAGGTATTAGATATTATTGAAATTAGATGTAAGCTTAAATGGTGTGATTAGTTTGTAGATACAGTAGGTATTACATATTATTGAAATTAGATGTAAGCTTAAATGGTGTGATTAGTTTGTAGATAAAGTAGGTATTAGATATAATTGAAATTAGATGTAAGCTTAAATGGTGTGATTGGCTTGTAGATAAAGTAGGTATTAGATATTATTGAAATTAGATGTAAGCTTAAATGTTGTGACTAGTAAGTAGAAGTATTAATTATTTCGAAAACTTTCTATGCGGATGGAAAGGGATGGCTAATAGGGGTGGTGGAGGCCATTGAGCTTCCGAACCAAAGTGAGAGGGAGCTCAACGTAGGTTAGGTGTAAATGTAGTAGGAAATAAGTAAGAAGGTATAATAAGAAAGTAAAAGTATTATTGAATGATTAGTTTTAACTTAAAACATGTAGAATGAATTAAGTATAATTGAAATTAGATGTAAGTGGAAATGGTGTGATTAGTTAGTAGATAAAGAAGGTATTAGATATTATTGAAATTAGATGTAAGCTTAAATAGTGTGATTGGTTTGTAGATAAAATATTTATTAGATATTATTGAAATTGGATGTCAGCTTAAATGGTGTGATTGGTTTGTAGATAAAGTAGGTATTAGATATTATTGAAATTAGATGTAAGCTTAAATGGTGTGATTGTTTGTAGATAAAGTAGGTATTAGATATTATTGAAATTATATGTAAGCTTAAATGGTGTGATTAGTTTGTAGATAAAGTAGGTATTAGATATTATTGAAATTAGATGTAAGCTTAAATGGTGTGAGTGGTTTGTAGATAAACTAGGTATTAGATATTATTGAAATTAGATGTAAGCTTAAATGTTGTGACTAGTTAGTAGAAGTATTAATTATTTCGAAAACTTTCTATGCGGATGGAAAGGGATGGCTAATAGGGGTGGGGGAGGCCATTGAGCTTCCGAACCAAAGTGAGAGGGAGCTCAACGTAGGTTAGGTGTAAATGTAGTAGGAAATAAGTAAGTAGGTATAATAAGAAAGTAAATATATTATTGAATGATTAGTTTTAACTTAAAACATGTAGAATGAATTAAGTATAATTGAAATTAGATGTAAGTGGAAATGGTGTGATTATTTAGTAGATAAAGAAGGTATTAGATATTATTGAAATTAGATGTAAGCTTAAATGGTGTGATTGGTTTGTAGATAAAGTAGGTATTAGATATTATTGAAATTAGATGTAAGCTTAAATGGTGTGATTTGTTTGTAGATAAAGTAGGTATTAGATATTATTGAAATTAGATGTAAGCTTAAATGGTGTGATTGGTTTGTAGATAAAGTAGGTATTAGATATTATTGAAATTAGATGTAAGCTTAAATGGTGTGATTGGTTTGTAGATAAAGTAGGTATTAGATATTATTGAAATTAGATGTAAGCTTAAATGTTGTGATTAATTTGTAGATAAAGTAGGTATTAGATATTATTGAAATAAGATGTAAGCTTAAATGGTGTGATTGGTTTGTAGATAAAGTAGATATTAGATATAATTGAAATTAGATGTAAGCTTAAATGGTGTGATTGATTTGTAGATAAAGTAGGTATTACATATTATTGAAATTAGATGTACGCTTAAATGTTGTGACTAGTTAGTAGAAGTATTAATTATTTCGAAAACTTTCTATGCGGATGGAAAGGGATGGCCAATAGGGGTGGTGGAGGCCATTGAGCTTCCGAACCAAAGTGAGAGGGAGCTCAACGTAGGGTCGGTGTAAATGTAGTAGGAAATAAGTAAGTTGGTATATTAAGAAAGTAAAAGTATTATTGATTGATTAGATGAAACTTAAAACATATAGAAGGAATTAAGTATAATTGAAATTAGATGTTAGTGGAAATGGTGTGATTAGTTAGTAGATAAATAAAGTATTAGATAATAGGTCTTTACCTATGAAATTGGCGTTCTTCAGTCCTGGCCATTTCAAAGCAAAATAATTTTTGTTTGGCTAAGAATTCTAATTTCAAATTAATTTTTTTTTAAAAACATGAAATTCTTCTTCCGAAAGTAGTCATTTGTTTATTGATTAGTGTTACATTTTCATCGCATTTTAATCTTTTTCATCATCATGGATACGTTAAAAATTTGAGTAATTATGGAATTTGAGTACCGTCGTGGCAGCAATGCGGTACAAGCGGCACGCAACATCAGCGACGTTTACGGAGTTAACACTACAAACCAACGCACCACCTGTTATTGGTTTGCTCGCTTCTGTTTTGGAAATTTCGACCTGAAATATGAACCTCGCGGTCGTCCGAAGACTTTGGTCGACAATGACGAATTAAAGGCGATTGTGGAAGCTGATGAAACACAATCTACGGCTGAATTAGCAGCAGCTTTCGACGTTTGCGTCAAAACAATATTGGTCCATTTGCGTCAATTTGGCAAGGTAAAAAGGCTTGACAAATGGGTGCCCCACGAACTCAATGATCGCCAGCGCGAAGTACGCGTCGAGACGTGCCTTGCACTACTCAACAGACACACAAATGAAGGAATTTTGAACCGCATTGTTACCTGCGATGAAAAATGGATTCTGTTTGATAACCGCAAGCGCTCAGCAAGTTGGTTGGATCCTGGTTCAGCACCTAAAAATGCCCTAAACGAAAACTTACCCCTAGAAAAGTGATGGTCACTGTTTGGTGGTCTAGCGCCGGTGTGATTCATCACAACTTCTTACCAAACGGGGTGAGCATTACTGCAGATGTGGACTGTTAAGAACTGAACTTATGATGGAGAATCTGGCACATCTCCAATCGCTCGTCTCCGCTGCTCCTGCACGACAGCGCGCGACCTCATACTGCACAGCAGAACAAGTCCAAGTTGCAAGAACTGGGGTTGGAAGCTCTCCGTCATCCGCCCTACTCACCAGACTTTGCGCTTACAGACTACTATTTTTTCCAGAATTTGGATAACTTCTTGGCGGGAAAAAATTCAATACCCGAGAGGCAGTAGAAAATGCCTTTAAAGAATTTGTTGCCTCCCGTCAAGCTGATTTCTTTAAGACGGGCATCAATAAACTTCCACTGCGTTGGCAAAGATTGCATGGGTGATTACTTCGATTAATACAAATAAAAAATACATGAAAAAAATTCGTTAAATTTTTTCATACAAAACGGCAATTTCATAGGTTTAACCTAATATTATTGAAATTAGATTTAAGTGTTAATGGTGTGATTAGTTTGTCACAGTAATAACACACAGGACTTCTTGCACTATTTCCACTTTAATAAGTATTTTTTATTAATTTTTATATATTACACGACCGGTTTCGACAAAGTCACCTACACCTGATGATGACTTTGTCGAAACCGGTCGTGTTATATATGAAAATTAATAAAAAATACTTATTAAAGTGGAAATAGTGCAAGAAGTCCTGTGTGTTATTACTGTGAAACATGAATTTCCACCAAGAACCTACAGTACAATCAATAACATATCTGATTAGTTTGTAGATAAAGAAGGTAAGTATTAGATATTATTAAAATTAGATGTTAGCTTAAATGGTGTGATTGGTTTGTAGATAAAGTAGGTATTAGATATTATTGAAATTAGATGTAAGCTTAAATGGTGTGATTAGTTAGTAGAAGTTTTAATTATTTCGAAAACTTTCTATGCGAATGCGGATGGAATGGGATGGCTAATAGGGGTGGTGGAGGCCATTGAGCTTCCGAACCAAAGAGAGTGGGAGCTCAACGTAGGTTAGGTGTAATTGTAGTAGGAAATAAGTAAGTTGGTAAATTAAGAAAGTAAAAGTATTATTGATTGATTAGTTATAACTTAAAACATATAGAAGGAATTAAGTATTAGGTATTATTGAAATTAGATGTAAGCTTAAATGATGTGATTAGTTAGTAGAACTATTAATTATTTTGATAACTTTCTTTGAGATACGAGCGATATATAAAGCTATAGAAATGTTGGAAAATTTAGGATTTTACAATGTTTTTTCTTCCATCATGAAGAAAATATGTATGCGGTTGCGATGTTACTAAGGGAGAGGAAGTTTTCATTATTTTTTCAGTAGGACGCACCATTATTGAGATAAAAGAATTTTACAGAAATTAAAATATGTCCGCCATTTTGAAATTTCAAAATATATATTTTTTTTGTAATTTAAACCAAACCTAAAAAAGGACACCTAGATTCATTTTATTAAAAATAAAAGTCCGCTATCTTTGAAATTCAAAATGGATATCATTTTTGTATTCAGCAGCCCTAAAAACCTCGAAGATGACACCCGTATAAATTTTACAGAAAAATAAATACTATAATAAATACACCCCCCGAAACCGAGTAAAATTAAAAATGAGTATTTTGTACGCTCCATTACATTTCTTTATGTGCTCTCGTTTTTCTGCTTATTATGTTTTTTGAATTACCTTCATCAGGGAAAATGTATGGGCCTATTCTTAAATTAAATGTGTACTCTCAAATTGTCGCCAAGATAGTTATTTGTTCGCTGAAATAATATCTGTCGTCCATTTTCGAATACCTATTCAGTGAAAAACTGGTATTAATTAGTCACCAGATTTAAAATATTTTGTTACTTTTATTCTTTTGCCAACTTGGTAATTTAGTATTCCATATTCGGTTTTTCCACACCCAAAAATTATTGTTTTGTCGCAAGTTTACATGCCTTTCTAAAATAGGACTCAATTCAAAAATCTTATCCTATTATAAGATTGGGTTATATTCACAAACATAAAAATAATTTAACAGTTAACAAAATAATATGGCTAGCTACTTTCAAATGTTTACAAACTAAGAGAAAAAAAAACTTAAAAGAGAAAACAAAAACTACAAGAAACCTAAATGGTTATACATAAAAGAAAACCTCTAGGTCTTCCCCATGAGGCAGAGTGCCTATTAGGCTCAAAGGGTTGCTTATTATTAAACAAATAATATTTATGGACTCTTTCACATCACGTCTATCTGGTCTCGTAGTAAGTTCTTGAGGAACTTGTGTTACGGGTGCCAGACAACAAATACATTTAAAATATTAATAGACATCCATTATCCAGGACCAGAGAAAACTTTTTGTTTCTTCGCGAGCTTAAGCGCTAACGCGCTAACCACTGAGCCACATTGGTCGTTATTAACCTTTTTTCTTGTCTGTAGGACAGCATTTCTGGCGTGCAGCGTGCAAGCGACTTCGCGTCGTTGCGGCACCGCGGATCTGGTTACGGACGACATGACAACTGAGGACATGAGAAAACAAATGACTGACAAGGAATAGGATAGTATATCCTATTAAATTATGTGCTTCGGCATGAATGAGCCGGTGCAACCCGAGAGGTACCGCGGCCTTACAGATAATCTTACAGTTTCGCGCTTTCGCCAATTGAATGAGGGTAGGAAAAAGAATGGTGGAAAAAAAAACCACAAACTTGCATCTTCTCTGTTGTTGCAGGCTTCTATTGGAAGTGGTAGCTTAGCTTAGTGCTTACTATCTGTATGCTGAGTGCGAGTTTTGTCTGCGACGACTACTCGCCGTGAGGGAGTTAACTACAATCGGTATGGAATTAGTTACGTACCATTGTCTGCCACTAGCATGCCATGCAAATTGAAGTTAACTTCTTCAAGACGAGTAGTGAAAAAAACTCGTACTCGGCACACTGACCGTTGTTATATATGTTCATTTACCGATCTTACTTCACTCAAAAAATAAATCTGCATATACTGCTTATTCTGCTTGTGCGTTGATGAGCTGCGATTATAACTCACATCAGATAACAACAGTTCGGTTATGGCTTACAAATAACTAGATTATTTTTAAAAGTTGAGTTATACCCAATTGCGTAAATCATATATAACCCATGTTACCCGGGCTTTTATGAATCTATGAGACCATTACGATGGTTTATTTTTTTATTTATTTAAAGTTAATTAAAACGGGTGACCCCGATTACATCAATTAACTAATAACTAAGTTCTTATGCAAAATTAATAATAAAAATTAAAATAACATTAATATTATCAACAAACAAATTACAAAATAACTTTACAATGGAAAATACAATTACATTTATTACCTAGCTATAGAAGAGACTCTTTCGTACTGTTACATATTATGTCAACAGAAAGATGTAACTGTCAATGTCATTATTGACATTGACAGATGTCATGAAGTAAAGCCTATCGAGTTAGTTTATTTCAATTGGCCAAAGGGCTATACATAGTGTAGACGCGCGTATATTTGTGTTAGACATAATATCTCATTTGTAATACGTATCTGTGTAAGCACCAATAAAGGAGAATATAAGAATTGTTGCTGTATTATTATCATCACCACTCAAGCGTGAGAAGGACTTGCATATCAAGAGGTCGCAGCCCGTTACATGGTGTCAGAAAAAGTTGAAAAGAAAACGAAAATTATGAATGCAAAAGAGGGTACGTCGAAAACTCCGGAAGCTTCGAGACAATCTGAGTGTGGGAACTTAACAATGGCAGACAACGGAGTACAGAAGCTTGAGATCTCTCCATAAATTATCAACAATAATGCTGCAAATTTCAAGAAATGGACGCAGGCATTCGAAATATTTCTACTGGCGTCGGGCATGGAGAAAACGGAAGACAAAAGAAAAATTGCAATCCATGGGAGAAAAGGATTTAAACATATACAATTCCTTCAATTTGGACCTAAGCACTGCTACATTCCAAGAAGTCAAGGCAAAATTCGTCGAGTATTTTGAACCCAAAAATAATTTGACGGTGGCGCGGCACAAATTCTTTACGTTGAAACAACGTGTGAACGAATCCTTGGAAAATTTTCTAATGGAATTAGAAAACGCAAGTCATGCCTGTGAGTTTGGTTCGCTACGCGATTCCCTTGTAAAGGACATTCTATTTGCTAATATGGCAACAAACTTCTCGCAATTTCGTCAAAAGCTCCTACAAGAGCAAGATCTATCCCTAGAAAGAGCCAAACTCCTCTGTAGAACACTGACAATGGCGCAGAAAAGTGAACAATCAATCAATGCAGCAGATGGAATAGAAGCCACAATATACAAGCTACACAAAAGTCGTCGGGCCAGTTCCCCCTCATACCAGAAAAGAAAAAACGCAAGATCCCCATTATACAAAGGTCACCCAAGGTCAGCTACACCTGGATCAAGAACAACGTCGTGTGTTAAGTGCAACACATCGCATGGTCGCCGCAACTGTCCAGCTTGGAAACACAGATGCAGGTCATGTTTTAAATATGGACATTTTACTCATTTATGTTTCAAGAAAAATAGTGTCAGGACTGTTGTTACTGGGGTAGGTAGCATAAATCTCGATGATGAATCAAGCCAATCATGAATGTCATGAAGTAAAGCCTATCGAGTTAGTTTATTTCAGTTGGCCAAAGGGCTATACATAGTGTAGGCGTATATTTGTGTTAGACATAATATCTCATTTGTAATACGTATCTGTGTACGCACCAATAAAGGAGAATATAAGAATTGTTGCTGTATTATTATCATCACCACTCAAGCGTGAGAAGGACTTGCATATCAAGAGGTCGCAGCCCGTTACACGTACTTTCCCTTACAAAATTTCAAGCATATTTTCTTCACATCCATCCACTTATCAGCAAACACATCACACTCAGGATTGGCAGACAGAAGGGCGTTGATCAGGTCTAACGCACGGTACATTGGGGACTCAGCTCTCGCGACAGATCGACATGCCGGCATGCCGCAGTGCGAATAATTTGGGCCGACGACTAGGACGGTGTCTCAGGAAGTTGTCGGGCACATACAAGCGGCAAATCAGAGTGTGAAGTTCCGGACAATCTATATCACCACGAAGTGCTTTTATAATTTTCAAAATTAGGTCTACACCTCTCCGGACCTCCAGGGAGTTGTATCCCAAAGTACCTAAAAGATAGCCCGTGGGGTACATGTAGGGATAAAATCCATATACTCTTTTGTATATAAATCTAAGAAAAGCCTTTTGTATTTTTTCGAGCATCAGTATTGAAGTAGTTGTGTGAGGGCCCCAGATACATGCATCTGTTTCCAATTTACTGCGTACCAGTGCGTTGTATAGTAATTTTATTACATAAGGATTTTTAAAGTCCCTAGCATTGCGTAGAATAAACCCTAGACGTTTAAAGCTATCCTCAGCAACGGTGCAAATATGGTATTTAAATGTGAGTGCATTATCGAAGTATACTCCTAAGTCCTTTATATTATGAACGCGGGTAATGGGATGAACATCCATGGAGTAATTAAATACAATTGGACGCAACTTCCGCCCATACATCATTACGCTACACTTATTCATATTGAACAGCAGGTTTTTAGAAATACTCCAACGTTGTACCGCCTCTAAATCTTTTTGTAAAAGTGTACAATTGTGTAAAAAGTGATTTTATAACCATGATCGAGTGCGTCGAGTGCGTTAGAAATTATATCTACGTGAACCAGAAGATTCGTACTGACAGAGCGACCAGGTCGGAAACCATGTTGATCATCCGAAATAAGTATATGGATATGTTTCATTAAAATATTGTGTAGTGCTAGCTCAAACACCTTGGCAACGGTAGGTAAGACTGCTATAGGTCGGTAGTTTTCGACAGACAGTCTATTGCTCATTTTAGGAATTGGGATAACTCTCGACAGTTTCCATTGATAGGGATATATTCCAGTCCTTAGTGATATATTAAAGAGATGGCATAACGGGACGACAAAGACATCTTTACACGCTTTTAGAATATATGGAGGTACGCTGTCTGTGCCTATCGAGCTTTGTGGCTTGAGTTTGTCAATAGCCTTTTCTATATCACTGGGAGTTAAGGAAGAAATAGGTATATCGAATCCCACGGCACCAGGAGGAAAGCAATCTGGATCCAGTTTGGGTACCTCAGGGAGAAAGACGCTAGAAAAGTACTGAGCAAATGCTTCAGCGCTTTTAATTCCCGAGTAGTAGGAGCCGTTTAAAGACGGTAGGTAGTGGGAACTAACACTAACTAACTAACTAGCTTTGGGCCTAAAAAATTACGTCGCCAGTGCTTGATGTTACAGATGTTTTCGGTCCAATTTTGTGGTGCCACTACCCTTTCAATCAATCTCGACGGTACACCCAATTTAAAAGACGCGTAGTTGCCTCGAGAATTAAGAGCTTCCACAGTACATGTATCCTTTTCATCCAAGAAATTATCAAGATGTGCACGTATCTCAGCGTCCGATGTTCCTTTTTTAAACATAGTAAGGGTGCAAATACTTCCACTTTTCACTAGCTCGTAGACTGGTTATTCCGGGTGCTGCAGTCCCTCGTAGTACGGAATTTAATGATGACCGAGACCGCCTATGTCTTCTTTATGACTTCTGTCCAGTCGATTTCTTCTAAAGAATTATTGTTTTTTGCAGTTACTAGCTGTAGAGAGGAAGAGTCGTGTGATCTCTTTGTTAAGACGTGTCCATTGTCGGAAATAGTCTGACCAGTCTGATTGACTGACTGAGCCGAATATATGTTAGGCAAAGGAGTGGCAACATCACGTTTAGAAGGATGGGCCACTGGTTTTGACCGAGCATTATTAGAAGGTTTTGCATGATGAGCAATGACACGGGTATCAAAATCAGCATGATCTTTCTTCGCAGCTTTGGTGCATTCAGTTCTTCGTATTTTTGGCACGAGAGAATGGGGTACAATTAGCATTTAATAATAATGATAACTCCAGTCTTTTTTCAAGACTATTAATTTTTTGATTCAATAAATTCAGTGTGTCAGTATAATCCTAGCATTGATAGGTTCGAAAATACGATTAATCATTGCAGGCATCCTTTGTTCGAAAACTTTCACCAGTTCTTCGTTGATGATATCACGCATAAAATCATTGGGGACATTTTCAGCCTGCACTTGTACTCGACGAGATCAACGAAAAGTAGTAATGTTTTCTGAGCTCATTGGCGATGCAAAAACACCTGGAGTTCCCAATGAACATTCGCTATGGTGGGTATTGCGAGACATTGATCGTATTGGGGTTTCGGAGTTATCCCCTTTAGGAATCTTACAACGACATTCTTGACACAGCCAGTTGGAAGTAAACTCGGGGGTCAACATTAATTGGACCTTGCCCGCGACGCCTGCACACACAGGATCATAAAAACGCCGACACTTCGAGCATCTGATTTTATCGTCGCTGATATAATTATTACATCCTGAGCAGGTAAAAGTCGACTGTTGTGACATTTTGCACAACACAAATTTTATTAGCAAAAAACTTCTTTGTAGGAATAAGAAGAAAATACGGCTCGCAACTGCATGGCCCGCGATCTTGTCTATGACAGGTATCAGTTCTCTGTCACACAATTGTCATGTGTTTGTGTTATTTCGGCTCTTAATGTGTAATATTGGTAGAATATTGACCATTAAATATTCATTATCGTGCACAAGTGTGGACAAGTTAGTGGTACAACTTCTAAAAACGTGCTATTTTGTGTTTCCCGCCAAAACTCCCTAGGAACTTTCAGTAAAGCTTCTACCACTTTACTGAATCGACTGACATGACTCATAGACTGTACTGACTATATATTTGGACTTTGACTAGACTTTAGACTTGACGATATAGGAATACGGTGTTGAAAATTGAAACGAAAGTTCTATTTCCCGCCTTTTTAACTTGACACTGGCAAATAGTTATAAGCCGATGCCATATATAAATAAGAAAAAAAATATTGTCATCTGTCAGTAGTCGCAGAAGCCAGCAAGCGGTGTAAATAAAGTATGACATCGACTTTGCGATTCGGTTGAGTGCTTGCAACAAGTGTTTGGCTGTTTTTGTGTTTTTTTTATAGATTTTCGTACTTGTTCGTGGTTTCATCTCCTTGTTTGTTTACCTACTGTGTTACTGTGTTGTTTGTGTTTGTTTTGATTTACGTAAGTAGCGTAGTTTAGTTTTATAATGGATAATGATCCGCCGGATCCCGGCGGAACGCGAAGAGGTTATGTTTGTGTTACCCCGCCGAACGGCCTAAGTGCCGTTCCAGATGTGGATATGGAGAATATCCCAAATAAGCGTCCCAGACACATTTATCCTACGCAAAATGGCAATAACTCGGTTTCCTCACAAAATGACCAATTATCCTACGCAAAACCGGAATTTTTGAATAAGCGTAAATATTCCGTTACTGATTGCTCACCATTTGTTGTACATGTGTCCAAAGCAGACTCTAATAATAGTATAATCCGTCCTATGGAATTTGGCCGTTTTCTCTTTAAAAATAACTTTACTTCAGTTTCCCTCGGTGGCGTAAAGCGTATAGGTAGGAACCGAGTATCTGTTGAATTTAAGAATGCAGATGACGCTAACACCTTTCTGGATTCTTCAATACTGGTTAATGCAGGTTTCGCCGCTTCCATCCCGTCATATAATGTGTCGCGGATGGGAATAGTTAGAAATGTCGCTTTAGATATTGGAATGGAGGAGTTTGCTCTTCATTGCGTAGTGCCTATTGGATATGGTGAAGTTATAAAGGCAAGTCGTATGTGCCGTAAGTCAACAGAAGCTAATGGAAATGTAACATGGATACCCACTCAAACAGTTGTTGTGACTTTTAATGGTCAAAAACTACCTCCTCATACTTACCTTTTTTATACATCTCTTCCTGTAGAGTTGTATAAACTTCCTATCATCCAGTGCAACCGGTGCTGTAGGTTTGGACACGTCAAGACAATCTGCAGGTCGGAACCTAGGTGTTACAAGTGTTCACAACCACATGAGGGTGACAATTGTAATACTCAGGTGGCTACTTGTCTCTTTTGCTCTGGATCTCATATGGCTAACAACTCTAGTTGCCCTGAATTTATTAGACAGAAGGAAATTAAGGCTGTTATGTCGGAAAAAAATATTCCATATGCAGAAGCTTCCGCTAGGTTCCCTAGTGTGCGCAGGGCTTTCTCTGACGTTGTAGCCACTCCTACAGCCACTTTCTCACGTTCCCGCCAATCCACTCCTTCTCCTCCTCGTACTGCCTCCTACAGAAAAACTGTTCTCACCCCTCGTCGTACAATCCCTACACCCAAACCTGGTTACAACCGTCTTTCCCATCAAACCATTGTCCAAGACCCTATTTTGGAAACACCTAATGGTGTAGCTTTTTCAAATACCAATTCCTTGTCCATTAATGATAGTTTTTCTGAACTTCTTTCCTCTCTTTTACTAAATTTAATATCCCGTTTCAGCGACTCTGGGATGGGTATATCCAACACTCTCCGTAATAACTTAACTCAGCTGATAAACATAACAAATTCAACTTTTAATAACAATGGATCAGAAGACCATAGTTCAGTGGAACTGTCGTAGCGTTAGAAACAAAACTCATGATATTTTATATTTTGTTAGTAAATTTAATCCCCTCATTTTTGCCATTCAGGAGTCTTGGTTGAGGCCAGGGTCTCAATATAGAGTCTCTGGCTTCTCCTGCCTCCGGGATGACAGAAGTGATGGTAGAGCTGGTGCAGCTATTTTAGTCTCTACTTCTGTCACTTTTAGTTTCATCCCTCTTCCTCCACACAGTGATTTTAATATTGTGGCTGTCCAAATTTTTAACATTTCTTTTCTGTCTATATACTTACCTGATCCTAACTCTGTTGTCCTTTCTCAATTTTTTTCTATTATCAACCTCATACCTCCTCCAATGATCCTTCTGGGTGACTTTAACCTACAACACACCTCTTGGGGTTCTCATCATTCTGATTCATTGTCTAATATCTTCCTTGATTTCGTAGATGATTTAAATCTGGTTATTTTAAACAATAGGAATCCGACTCGAAGAGTGACTCCACCCCAGAATCCTAAATCTGTTGTAGATTTTTCTATTTGCTCCCCCTCCCTTTCTTCCCGAATTTCCTGGTCCATTCTTCCAAATTCATATGGTAGTGACCACTTTCCTATCCTTTTAACACTACAGTTTTCCTCTATTCCCACTATAATTAGAAACCCCCCTAGATTTAAATTTAAATTATCAGAAGCCAATTGGCCACAATTCGCATCGCTGAAGAAAAAATTGTTTCTTTAGCACCTGTAGATACCCATAATGTTTTTGTACTATACCCCCTTTTAACACAAGCGCTTCTTGATAGTGCATCTGCTACCACACCTAATCGATGCTCATATTATGCGGATCGTGTCTCCTCTCCCCCTTGGTGGGATGCAGAATGTACTCTGGCATGCAAAAAACGCAAGGTGGCGGAGAGGACATTCTCTGCTGATATGACTCTCGAAAATTATAACAACTGTAAGAGGATAGTAGCAGAAACCAAAAGGATGCTTTCTTACAAGAAGCGCTTAGGGTGGCATAGGTTCTGTGAGGGCTTGGCACCCTTTACCTTGCCGTCTATGGTGTGGAATAGCCTGAAAAGATTTCGTGGCTCTTTTTCTTCCTTGCCTTAATCTTCCATCATCACCTGCTACTCCAAATAATGAATTTGAGGCTTCCTTTACTTTGGAGGAGTTCAAACTAGTCCTTGATTCTCTGACAGATTCATCTCCCGGGGTTGACGGTATTCCGTACTCCTTTATTGTTAAATGCAACATTAGCACCCAAAAAGTCATACTCTATTTTTTAAATTGTATTTTTCATTCTGGACATCCTCCCGAGGAGTGGAAGTGTCATCCTCCCTATCATAAAGCCTGGTAAACCTGAAAGCAACCCGTCCAGCTACCGTCCCATTGCACTCTCTTCCACCTTATTGAAGATACTTGAACATCTTATTAAAAACAGGCTTGAGTGGTTTCTGGAAAGTAGAGGTATCCTTTCGAGAAGTCAGTTTGGGTTTCGTAAGGGTTTTAGTACCATGGATAGTATGTGCACATTAGTCTCCGATATTCGAATTGCCTTCTCGAAACAAGAGGCTCTGGTGGGGGTGTTTCTTGACGTGTCGTCCGCATATGACAATGTACTACTTCCAATACTCAGGCAGATTATGCAAGAGCTGAGTATACCTGAGAAGATAGTCAATTACATCTGTAACTCCATTTCATGCCGTACCATCCTTGTTTCCCATAATAATTCAGATCCCATTTACCGACGAGTGTGGAAAGGCCTGCCTCAAGGCAATGTCCTTAGCCCACTCCTTTACAGCATACATACACATAAATTGAACCTATCCGTTACCTCCTTTTGCAACATTATTCAATATGCGGACGACATAACCATATATGTATCTTCCAGAGAGGTATCTAATGCCTCTGCTCGCCTTAATTCTGCTCTTTTCTATCTTAATGAGTGGATGAATAATCACGGATTGAGCATTTCGATAGAAAAGAGTAAAACAGTGGTTTTTTCTAGACGTAGGGCTTTACCCGACATTCAAATATCCCTAGATAATCAAAATTTCCCGATCACAGATTCAGTTAAGTTTCTGGGTGTTTATCTTGATTCAAAGATGACAGGTGTTCAACACATTAGTCATATTATTAATAAATGTGAGAAGAACATAAACATAATTCGATGCCTTTCTGGAGTTTGGTGGGGCTCACACCCCTACACACAAAAACTTATATATAATGCCTTAATTCGAAGCCACTTGGATTATGGGTCCTTTATTCTTGAGCCCTGTCATAAATCTGCACTTCAAGAATTGGACAAAATCCAATCCAAGTGTCTCCGTTTAGTAATAGGCGCTATGAAGTCCACCTCCAACAATGCCCTCCAGATAGAGTGTGCAGATCCGCTTTTACATTTTCGACGTCAGCTTCTCTCTGACAGATTTCTTTTTAAAGCCTTGCAACTCTCAGATCATCCTCTTATTCCAAAATTACATATTCTTTCCCAATTAGTCCATTCTTCATCCTACTGGTCCCATATAAACCCACCCTGTTTTTTAAAAAGTTTCCTTAAATTTACTAACATGTCCAGTGTATCAAAGTAAAATGCTCCCTATATTTGAAATTCCATATGAGGCTCTAGTTAAGGTTCCATGTATTTCCCTTGATTCCGGCATTATAAAAGGTTCCCAATCAGCTAAACAACAATTTTTGGAAATAGTTAATACCAAGTATAAGAACTGGTATCATATTTATACAGACGCCTCAAAATTAAGTCAGCAAGGCTTTGTTGGTGTAGCAGTTTGGATACCTAAGGTAAATGTGGTGTTAAACTCTAAATTACCTTCTCAGTCGTCTGTTTTTACCGGGGAAGCAATTGCTGTGCTCGAGGCTTTATCATTTATTGAGTCCCATCGTCTGAACAATTCAGTTATTTTTTCTGATTCTCGTAGTTGTCTTCAGGCTATTCTTGCTAACCCCTTCCGTGCTAAATTTAAATTTCCTTATATCTCAAAAATTAGACATCTGCTTCTAAAATGCCTTTCCCAGAGCATTCAGGTCGAACTAGTTTGGATACCAGGCCACAGTGGTATCTCAGGTAATGAGAGCGCAGATCTCTACGCAAAACAGGCCACTCACTCAGGTGGCCTTGACCAATTTAAACTTTACTGTAGTGATCTAATACCATTGGCTATAGAGCATTTAATTTCCGACTGGAATGCAAGTTGGGATGTATCGGGAAATTTGAAGGGTAAATTTTATATTTACTATTCTCTTCAGAGTCAGGTGTTGGTGAAACCTTGGTTCTTCAAATATAGGAAAGCTAAAAAAATTGTCACCTCTACAGTCTGCCGCCTGCGTTTGGGTCACTGTTGTACTCCAGTCTTCCTTCACAAAATTAGGGTTAGAGATTCGTCTCTATGTGAATGTGGACTAGATGAAGGCACTCTTGAACATATTTTTTTCAGTTGTCCAAATCGTCTCTCCTCACTATATGATTCACTTCCCCCTAATGTCCTTCGTCCTTCTAACTTCCAATCCCTTTTGTCCCTAGTTCATACCCCCTTTGTTGATGTTCTGTGTAATTTTATCAACAATAATAACATTAAATTGTAGTTGTGTGCGTCTTTACTAATAAACTAACATTTTGTATTTGTCTTATTGTTCCAGGTAATAAGGAGATTTATTATGTTGTAAATTGATTTTATTACGAGATTTTATTAATTTTTTCCCTTGTTCTTTCACAAAGCCCCACTTTTGCGCAAAGTCATCGTTATTGGCCAAATTTTTTTTTTTTTTTGTATCATCTACACTGACACTGGCTATTCCTCAAGGGAGGCCATTTTTAAAGAAGAAGAAGAATAAGTATGACATCTGTTTTTACAAATTAGTAACGAACTAATTACTTAAAATCGTTAATTATTTGGTGTTTGGCTGATTTTCAAAGCAACTTCTATGTTGAGTATTGACATCAAGTACTTAACTGGAATTGAGTAGCCTTTTTAGCCAAAAAAATGACATGAAATGTGTTTCAGCTACAACCAATTTATGTCTTCAGTTCTTCGAGTTTATTGTTTAAATCTTTATAGCAGTTTTACTATTTACGGTGACTTGGAACTTATATATTTAAGAAAATTCGAGGAGCGGTTTGAACACATTGTTTACTTTAAGACACACAAACACACACCATACATGGTATCAGTAGTAGTAACATGCATACATAGCAGCGGCGTGGGGTTCCTATAAAAACACTTCTATCGGCTTCACTTACCACTTGCCTTTTGAAGACCCTCATCCAAATCCCTTCCTATTATACAGGCTAGGGCTTCCCTATAAAGAAAAACCAGCCTTCGCCACTGATACGTAGACATACATACATACACACATACAGATATTGCCAAAATCATCAACGCTTCCTTTTGGCTTCGCCGTAGTAGGGTGAAAAGTACTTTAACTAAGTCATGAGCTAATAATAAAGTTTTAATTTTTCTAGGTATACGAGATATCTCATGACCGTAATCTATACAACAATCTTATAACGAGTCTGTTACCGAGCATTCACGGCAATAATGAGGTCAAACGAGGCATCCTGCTCATGTTGTTTGGTGGAGTTGCGAAGACCACTGTCAAAGGTACCCATTCTTCTGTGCTGTCACTAATGCTTAATACTTTGCCTGAAATTTTAGTAACAACTCAATACAAATCTGTACATAGTGTAAATAAAATCGGATCAGTGGTTTAGGGCGCTACAGTAGAACAAACAAACTTACATAAGTACATAGACTGCCAAAATCATTACCTTTCCTGTTGGCTTCGCGTAATAAAGTCGCTTCCACTGTCTTTTCTCATTGTACTATGTGAAGAATTTATTTGCAATAATCCCCTAATTTTTATTTTTTTTCAATTCAATTAAATTCGTTTATCTGCTCTAAAAATGGTAACAATAGTTGGTAGCAAAATTTTAGCATGCAAATATTTATTACAATAATTTAAGTTCTAATTATTATAAATTATTAACATTAAATATTGTATTCTAATTATTTCATTTTACATTTCATTAGTAATTACATGTCAAAACTGTTAGGAAGTTTAGTAGATAACAAAAAAATAAACACACATAACACATTTAAATTAATAATAAAATTCGCAAAATATTAGTATATTAGTAATATTAGTACATAAAATATTATGATGTCAATCGAGTAGATATTGTCGGTAATTACAATAACATTTCAGGATTATATAATAGATGTCATAAATCAGTAACAAAAAATAATTATACAAACGAAACACATTTAAAAATAATAATCAGAATAATAATATTATTTTATATGAATTTTATTAATTATATGAAGTCCACATATTATGGCCAAGGTTGATGTAGGGTCGCTATCACCAGTTATCTTCGATGGCTCTATAATTAACTACAGCTCCTGTGTGAAAGATTTCGGCTTACACATCGACTGTACTCTCAATTGGCAAACACAGACAGCTACTGTATGTCAAGGAGTTACCGGCACATTGCGTTCCCTTTATCGACATAAAAACTTTTTACCGACACATATCAAAACCTTGTAGGTACAGTCTCTCATATTACCTATCATCGATTATGGTGATGTGTGCTATTTTGACCTAAATGCAGACAAGCTCGACAAATATGACCGACTACTTAATAACTGTATTAGATTTATTTACAATCTCCGGAAATACGACCACGTATCCTCCTTTCGCTCCAAGTTGCACTGGTTGCCTGTGCGCCAACGTCGCACAGTGCGAGCCCTGTGTATGCTCTACTCTTTCCTTAACTCTTTATATCTTTATAGTAGTCATGATAAATCCCTCCGCTCCTCAAATAATGCACTTCTCCTTTGTCCCCAACATAGTTCTAGTCTAGTCCATTCCTCCTTCCACATCCAGTCTATTCTACTCTGGAACGCTCTTCCTACGGAAATCAGAATGTCCACAACCAGAGATATGTTTAAGCGCAGAGTCCGACAGTTGTATTAGAAGTATTTGGCAGAATTATGAACTTTTTATTATATTTTTTGGTTAGTTAGTATCGTGTAATTATGCAGTATGGTATATGTATAATGTATATTATGTTTAATAAATCATTTATGTACTTGTATATTATATTATAGTATGTAGGTATAATTAGTTTGATATGTGTTATGTTTATTTTAGTAAAATTTATATAGTTTGCTACGAATATTATTGTATCTATTTTAATCATTAGTTTTACAAGACTTTTTGTATAGTTAAATTTTTGTATTTTTCTAGATGGAAAGCACCTTGGTATTTTGACTCTGTCACCACCCTATGGTTGACTGGTAGAAAATGCCCTATGGCATTAAGTCCGCCATTGTACATTGTGCAGAAAGTGTATAAATAAATAAATAAATAAATAAATAGATACAATAGATACAGAACATTACAACAAAATATTGACATGTTTGATGTTTCTGCTTATTTAAAAAATATGAAATACTTATTAATAATAATATCTATGGACGCTTCACACCACGTCAATCTGGTCCTGTGGTAAGTTCTCGAAGAACTTGTGTTACGGGTACCAGACAACGGAAATATATTTAATATACTTTTATCCACATATTTAAGATTTTTATTATATTATACATATATTTAATACACATCCATAACCCAGGAACACGGAAAAACTTTTTGTTCCTTCGGCGGGATGCGAACCCGCGACCCCCGGCTTGAGTACCAACATGCTCAAAAACTGAGCCACAGAGGTCGTCAAAAATCAACATAAAAATGAATTACCGAAATGTTTGTACGCGCATAACTTCCAAACGACTGCACCACATTGGATAATTTTTTCTTTTATGTGTTCGTTATTGTCAGGAGAAGGTTTGTATGAAAAAAAAAATATGGCAAAACCTTTGCCGAGTCAGCTAATAGTTTCTATTGTAAGTACTTGCAACACAATGTTGGAGGTATTGTATTTAATAATATTAATTAAATATTTATAAACAAATTCGTCTGAATTTAATTATAACGCGCTTGTTTTGATAAAATAAAAAATAATGCGAGAAATAGTTCATAAGAATAACGGTAGCCGACGCGCCATCTATATAGTTTAAGAAGAAAAATTATTATGTAAAAAGAACTTCTCAGTACTGCCGATAGAGGGCGCTGTGCCGTTTGTTCGAGACTATTTTCCTATTATTCACATGATACTTCTGCAAGGCTCTCTCGTTAAAATTTAGAATCTACGATTAAAATTAGCTAATTTATCTTCCAGGTTCAACTCTGCGTGGCGACATTAACATGTGTATAGTCGACGATCCCAGCACGGCCAAATCCCAGTTGTTACAACTAGTCAGCGATATGAGTCCTAGAGCGGTGTACACCAGCGGCAAAGCACCGCCCGCTGCCGGTCTCATCGCCGTCGTTGTCAAGGTGAGTTAAAATACCGTGGCCTCATTGAAAACCGGCTGGAAATGTTGTGTATCGCCTAGGCCCTAGTGGCGGTAATTACTTACCATCAGGCGATCTGCCCTCTCCTTTGCCGGTCAAATTTCATAAAGAAGTTTGCTTTGTTTAGCCAGTAGATACTTGCCACTGGTATCAATTCTCCACAGTATGGTCAAGAAACACTAATATTTTAAACTCTATTTATAATATTAAACCCAACCTTCAGGGTTTTCAACCTGAGGGTTCAATTCTACTAAATAAAACCTGCAATAATATAATTACAATCAAGTCCCGATACGCTTAAACTGCCAAACTGGTATTCTCGTGAAAACTAAACCAGCGTCAATCGCGCTCTGATTGGTCCAAACTTCACGAAGTCAGTTTATGATAACAAGTCGCTTCAATTTTATTACAATCACAGTAAAATGAAAGTCTACTTTAAATACGAGAATTGAGGTTCTGATTGCTTAGCTACTTTATTGATTTCAATATTAAAAAGTCTATGATTAGGGTGATGTAACAAACTTCTAACAATATTCGTTTTCTATTTCATCATATGATGAAGAGTCTTTAGACTTTGTAATAGAGGTCGCCATACACGAGGCTATGGAGCAACAGACTATATCTATTGCCAAGGTAAGCTAAGCTGATATTGAGCTATAGGTTCTTGGTGGAAATTATTATTAATCCAATTTTTAACACTTTGTTAGCCGCATTAATGTAATATTATTCAAAATTTATGGGAAAACATAGCACAGGCAGCGTCTAGTTTGGGGAACTGTTTGATTCAAATGGTTTTTATATGTATGTTAAATGTTTGTGAGTATGGATGTATGTCTGATTGTTACTATATTATCACACAAGCACACAGATTCAAATTAAGCTTGGCATACAAGTCTTATATGATAGTGCCATGTTTGGTTTCAGTAGGATAGACAGTAGACACATTTGTCACGCAAGCGAAGCCGCGGTTCTGTTTCGCGGCGGTGATCTATTGTTTTCAATAACTATATCAAAACACTAGGTTTTTTCAATGAAATTTACCAGGAAACGAGCAGTCTGATCGCCTGATGGTAAGCATTGCTGATTGGGTTTTTAGATTGTCTAGCGTGTAATCAATGGGGAATATGCATGTATTTCTTAAATTTTTTTAAACGTTTCTACTGGTTATAACATTACCAAATATAATATATTATAACACATCGATTAGGCTGGAAAAAATGGTTCAAAATCACAATAATTTTTGGGCGATTTGCGTGTTTAACGCAATTTTCGCGCGCTTGAGTTGTGTCACAACTCGTACCAACGTCATCGCACCTAAAATAGACAGGTGGAGTTTTGCCGGGGAATTGAATGGGTGACGAGAGATTGAGAATGAGATTTTGTATATTTTTCATAAATTTGTGTTATTTCGGTTCTTAATGTGTAATATTGGTATAATATTAAGCATTAAATATTCGTTAACGTGCACAAGTGTGGGCAAGTGGTTCAACTTCAAAAAACGTGTTAATTTGTGTGTCCTCCAAAACTTCCTAGAAACTTTCAGTAAAGCTTCTACCACTTTACTGAATCGACTGACTTGACTCATTGACTGCACTGACTATCTATTTGGATTTTGACTAGACTTTAGACTTGACGATTTAGAAATACGGTGTTGAAAATTGAAACGAAAATTATATTTTTAACTTGACACTGGCAAATAGTTTTAAGCCGACGCCATATATTTAAATAAAAAAAAAAAATAGACAGTTGACAGATAAATCATTGTTTGACTTTGACATACGCAAGTTCGATGTAAACAAACAACGAAGTGATGTTCACAAAGTTATAAAATCAACATAATACCATGAAAAAGCACAGCAACCCATGTTATAAATATTGTGTCGTCCCTATGTGCGAAAATAACACAAAAACTGAATCTGACAAAGTTTATTTTCGTATGCCGAAAGGTGCAAGGAAGTAAGAAAAAGTGGTTCAAGGCGATGTGATGAGACAGTGTATCTTGTTTGAGCACTTTAAACTGTTGTAAGGATGAGTCAGCACATTGAAATAGATTTCATTGTACTTATTTTATTTACAAACCTCGACGAAAACAATCTGGTTAACGAAAAGTTCGTAAACATATTTAATTCATTCATTTTTATGTAATATCCTAGAGATAAGTACTAAATAAATCTAATAAATACATATTCATATTTTGAAAACAACAAACCATAGAAAACAACAATTAACTTCTTCTTGTTTTATTTATGGCAATGGCGGTTGCAAAGGTTTCGCACCATTCTGCCAGTGTCTAGAATTTATACATTTTTTTTCGATTTCCCATCGTTTCCCAATCCGCCTGGCCCAATAAACGAAACGAAGGAATGTAGAAGAAATGCCCTTTCAGATGACATGTGGCTTGTGGTTTTTAGTTGGTAGATTGGCGTTCATATATTTCTGCACATCCTCCTTTGTATTCACCACATCTTGTTACATTTCTTCACTACACTCCTGCCGGGATTATAATAACTTTTTCTTTATTTTGCCCTCAAAATATGATCCACGTATATAAGACTGGGACTATATGCTTTGGAATCCGGACCGCCGGTGAAAATTGGCAGCACTGAAAATAGGTCTTCCGGATTCCGGATCATATAGTCCCAGCCTTATTAATGATTTTGGATCTATTTCACAATCATATTTTGATGAGGGCTTATTCATAGGTCTGTAACTTGACAAACTAAACAAATAATAACACATGCTTGTTAACAATAAGCTCAGACACATTGCGTTTTTCATAAATAAGTTATTTAATTATAATGAAGTTTTTCATTGTGCAATCTAAGTACTACACTGTGCTGCGAGCGAGCGGCGCCGGCGCGTGGCGAATTACGGTGCGCCAGCTGGAGACGCTCGTGCGGCTGAGCGAGGAGCACGCCAAGATGCACTGCAGCGGCCGTGTGCAGCCGCACCACGTCATAGCCTCTAGCGCACAGGTAAACCGGCGGTCAATTATGTTCTGAAATAAATAGAAGAGGCGCAATCCGCGCGTCTACGCGACCAACGCTTCACTCTTATCTCGGAAGGAATTAAATGAATTTGCTATATTACGTTGTCATAATTTCGTTTCACAGCGTTTTGGCTCTTCGCTAGTATGAATTGACCCTTACAACTGTCGCACAGGTGTACCGGGTGGCTCGCATGAGCGTTACCTAAAGAGTATTGGCCCCTGGAAATATATGGATAGACATATTTTATCTATGCTAGTTCCGCTGAAGCAAAAACTCTTCCACACACACCGTCGTGAAGAAACATTCGTGCCTAGTGATGGTAAATATCGTATGACTTAGGCTCGGACTATATACTCTGGAATCCGGAACGCGCCGGTGATAATTCAGAGCACTGAAAATAGAACTCTGCTCTGAATATAATAGAGTTAAAAATGGAAGTTACAGGTGTCGAGTTGTCATAAATGACATTGACATTTGACTCAACACTCATGTGTTGGATTTTCAACTCTATTGTAGTTCTATTTTCAGTGCTCTGAATTTTCACCGGCGTGCCTGAATCCGGAGCATATAATCCCAGCTTAAGGGAAAGAGTGTTTAAAAGGCCGGTAACGCACTCGAAACTATTCTGAGGGCTTAGCATGACCACCGCGTAGAAAGTAGCAAAATTGCTCTTAAAGTAAGGTAACGAGATGGTGAATAAAAGTCAACATTTTATGAAGCCATGTTTTATTGTCTACTTTTGACAGTACTAACTGCGTTGCAGCGACCCAAATTTACATTCTACGTTTGACAGAAGCGAACAAACTTTGACATAAATACTTTTAGCGGGACTATTCACGATTCTATAACTTTACCGCGCGGCAACTAATGAACGCTGCTTAATCGCGTCGATGGAAGAAAATAAGTGTTGCCTTCACTTAACGACGCGACGATGCTTCGAACTTGCTGCCTTCAAATAAACACAATTTTGCTACGAATGGTATTAATGTTTCTACAATCTATGATTTTGTCTATGTGAATAGACCCATTTGTAGGGTGGTCATGCTAAGGCTGCCTGTGTACTGGTTACATTTAAAGCGGTTCATTAGTAATGTAATGTCGCAAATCAGGGGGCCCATTCTCGTAAATATTAAATCTTGTTTGGATTTCCAGGCTGTCCAGATCGCGCGCGCACATTTGTCGCGTATGAGTCAGCGCGTTGACCGTGAAAGAGAATTGGGCTTCTGAATTTCCAATAACCACAAATGTCTGACAGACCATTACATATGATTATAGCAATGAGCATCTGCTCTGTTTGTCCAGGTTGCTGAACAAGTCCATCATACGCGTGGAACAGCCGGACATACATCTAGACGAGGAGGACCCGCAGTACGAGCCCGGCATGGACGTCGATCAGGAAACGCCCGAGAGTGGTGAGTATTAGTTTTTTTTTTTTTCAAATACGTAGCAGCAAAAGAGTTTTAGGCTCGGATTGCATCATCCGGAATCTCTTCGACCGGAAAAAAAAACTACGCCGAAAATAGAACTATGCCCTACAACGAGCGTCGTTTTTAAATTGCTGCCGTGCGTTGCCGTTGTCCGGATGATGTCCGAGCCTTAAATTGTTAAATAGCGATTACGGATATTTTGGGTATACCTAATAATATTATGATCTAAGCCTCTTATCATATGCCCAAAATATCCGTAATAGGGCGCCCATAAAATACTTACGTGAGGATTTAGATGGGGTGGGGGGGGACAACATATATTGGCTTTTAGTAGAACAATACATGTATATTTTGACTTCATTTCGACTGTAATAATCGTCTTATTCCATTTTCTCGCATGTTAGTGCTGATGGCAGCGATAGAGTTTAACGTGCAGAACAGCATACTTTTGAAGTTTTTTCACTATTATCATGGACCAATAAAACTATACTATACTGACAGATCTCATACATTAAAAACGTACACAAAAAAAAGGTTGATTTCTGCTTAGGTCTAGATGGCGTTGGTAAATAGTAAGAAAATCAATATATTGCACAAATTAGCGAAGTAAATCAATTATGTTCTCTTTTAAACAAGAAATATTGTTCTTCGGTCTCTTTCAAGTGTGATTTTGAAGTTCACAAGGATGATATTTGATAATTTTCTCTAAAACTTAAAAAAATGAACCTCAACAGCTTGTTTCTAGACAATTATGGTAGATGGCGTTGTATTAGGGTACCACGTGTGATCACTAGATGGCGCGCCGAAAGTATCGGATTCCACATAAAAGTACATAACTGAACAGGTGCAATGTTGTATGTATTGTATTGATAATAATCGTAACTAGGTGTTTGCCCGCGACTTCGTCCTTTGGATAAAAAGACTACGTTAATTATGAAAACAAAACTAAATACCTATCCTAAAAAATAATACAACTCTTGAAAAAATCAAGAAAACTACTACGAAATCAAAGTGTAACTTATTTAAAATAATATTAAAATAAACGATAAGTAATCGCAATGAAAATGTTTAAAATTACAGTTCGCCAAGTCGAGTGCAGTCGCGGACAGATAAGGTGAACTTTATTTTGAACCTTATTACCAAGCTATAAGGTTGAAAAGTGATACACCGTATCTGTCGGCGACCGTACATACGCTACGTTGCGGTCGGGAGTGACTAGGGAGTACAGCGTTTTCACATTACGCGACAAACTTGAAACGCTCTTATGTCTTAGGTATAAGATCGTTTCAAGTTTTTTATCGTACTACTCTGCGCTTATACAATAGAGATTGAAAATGGAAGTTTCACCTGTGTCGTGTGTCGAGCTGTCATATTATATGACATTGACATTTGACTCGACACTCAACTCTATTGTATTAGCACAGAGTTCTATTTTCAATGCTCTGAATTTTCACCGGTATTCCGGATTCCGGTGCATAAAATGTAGTCCCAGCCTTACGTAAACTTGTCTTTGTCATGTTTCATATTAAAACATATCGCTGTCTCTCTAATATGTGAAAACGCTCGTCGGGACTGGGACTCGGGGCACAATACCTACACGTACACACACACACGTCACAGCGCTCGTCTGACGCAGGAGTATGGCTAACCACGCGCGCGAATGTTGTTGCGGAGTTATAATTAGGTAAATTATTATGATTTCTCCTTATATGTTGATTGAAATCTAGTGATGTTAAGGGCAATTTTGTTCACCAATATTTAAAATTGGATAAAATATAACATAATATTTATTTGGATAACACATAAAATACCTTCGCAGATATAATTAATTATTATATTTATTCGAACAAATTTGATTCCCATAAAAAGGTTTTAGCTTAGAGCATCCAGTTGGATTAATGCTCTAAGGGTTTTAGTAAAAAGAACGGCATATAATATTTAAAGTTGCGAAAAAATATTCAAATTTTGGGGCGTGCAAAAACCGAATATAGCATACTGAATTACTAAGTTGGAGAAAGAATGCAAGGCACATAAAATTCTTAACTGAATAGCTATTACGAACCGACAGCGAGAATCGACATATTATTATTTTGGTGAACAAATATGAAATAGCAAACTTGGCAACAACTTGAAAGCACACATTTTATTTACGAATGGGCACAATATATTTTTACCTTAATGTAGGTGATTCAAAAAACAATAAGCAATGAACCGAGTACCTAATCAAGAGCATGTCCCGACATGTCTAAGGAGGGTTCCGTAACTATCAACGCGTAATAGGTATTTTTAAAATTACTTCAAATGTTACTGTTCGATTTCGTTCAAAATAATTTTCCTCGAGAGAAATGAAACCAAGACGTTTTAAACTTTTATTCCATGTTCAAAAATCGAGTTAAAAAATTGTTAATAAAAAAGCAAAATATAGGTACCTATACTATAAAAGCAGCTTTAAAGTTGTTTAGCGCCACCTATTGAGGTATTAGATAACCTATGACGTGCTTCAGTCCTAGAGATGGCGTTTTTATTTTAAAATAAATGGCTAATTTTGTAGATTTGATACACTCAGATGATAGATGACGCTAACGGTCAGCAAGAGAATTAAAAAATGATGTACGTTTTAAAATAAGGGGCATTGTCACTCTATAGTAATAATTCCTCCATGCTATTATTGTTGAAAGCTTAAGTTTTAAAATATAAATTACTTACAGAAACACCGGTAAATGGAGATGCGGCTAAGAAGAAACTAACATTGCTCGTAGTCTTCATGAGAAAAGAGGAACCTGAGGCGGAGGATGCAGGTATAGTATAAATGTATATGATTATTAGTAGTTTAGTAGAAAGTACTCTATAGTCCAGTTATATTGGTCTCATGAATCTCGGAATGAGAGATAGTCAGCTATAAAGATGTATAAACCTTTATTTTAGAACCCTCAAACTTGTCTCAAAACCTACTTATCGTAGGGTGTCCGCGACTATAGATATTCCACGGTCAAATCGGTATATCTCGTTTCCTATTGGTTTTTCGCTTCGCTGTATGTCTGTCCGTCCGTCTGTATGTCACCAGGCTCCGTCCAGTCCGTCCGTCTGTATCTCCTTAACCGTAACAGCTAGACAGTTGAAATTTTCACAGATGATGCATTTCTGTTGTAAATACTAATAACGAAAAAGAGAACTGCCTTCAAAAAACCAAAAATAAAATACTGAAAAACTCAAAAATAATTCAAATTAAAATATTTTGCAAGACAATTTTCTTTATTCGCGTGTATCTTGTATGTATGTATGTATTTTTGTAAATTCCTTTATTTAAATTCACTTTTGAAGTCGGTGCCTATCAATGCAGAAGTATAATTTAGTTATTAAATTACTCATGAGATAGCGCCATCCGCCGATGTACCGACTTCAAAGAGTGAATTAAAATAAAGGAATTTACAAACATACATACATACATACAAGATACGTGCGAAAAACATAACCCTTCTTGACAGTCGGGCAATAAGAAAAATTGTTTTGCATAACATAAATTGTTTTTTTTGTGTTTTTCAATAAAGAATAAATTAAAGCGAACTTCAACGTGAAATTAAAAAAAAAAACAAATTTCATAAAAAATATAGAAAGTATGGAAGAATTGCAGATCTTTCAACTTTTAAGTTGTTACGTGATAGGGTCAAAAAGCTTGAGTCTGATTGCTACGGTAACTACTTGTCTCTGACGGAATGATCTATTGAGAGAAATCCTAAGAACTTTTGGAGTTTCATTAAACATCGTTCTAAAACCTACATGCTCCCTAAAAATCTTACTTACAATGGGACTACCTTCTCATCAGGTGAGTCAGTTTGTGATGCTTTTTCTTATTACTTCCACTCATCTTTTCTCAGATCTGAAAATGTTACAAATGAAGACGATGTCACTAATCGCTACCATTCTCAACTGATATCTAAAAACCCCTGTGAGCCAACCACATTTTTGAGCTCCATTGAAGTCACACCTGATCTAGTCAAATTTCATCTAAAGAGTAGACCCAAATAAACTAGCGGGGCCTGACTATCTCTCCCCTAAATTTCTAACTGGCTGTTATGAAACTTTAGCTTTACCAATCTCAATTCTCTTTAAAATGTCACTTTCCTCTTGTACAGTCCCTAAAATTTGGAAATCGGCCTTTATTACACCTATACATAAAAAAGGTGACTAATCAGAAATTACTAACTACAGGCCGATTTCCAAATTATGTGCTATTGCCAAATTATTTGAACGCATAGTACATAATCAAGTATATGCTACCTTAAATTCTTCTTTCAGCGATAGCGACTTAACACTAAACTTTTTAACATCGGAATTCATGGCGACCTGTATAGATGGTTTTGCTCATACTTGGACAACAGGTCACAGGCAGTTGTAGTTAATAACTACATATCTGGTTGGGTACCCATACCTAGTGGTGTCCCGCAAGGATCGCTGTTGGGGCCTCTCCTCTTCATAATTTTCGTCAACGATATCGACTCATGTTTCCGCTATTCTCGTTCCCTATATTTCGCTGACGATATGAAAATTTTCCTACCTATATCATCACCAGAAGACGTGGAGAATCTCAAATCCGATTTAGCCCGACTGGATGACTACTGCCTCTTCAATAACCTCGACTTGAATCCGTCTAAATGCTCCATAACTACTTTTTCCAGGAAAAGAAACAGAATCCTCACCTCATACCATCTCAAGAGATATGAAATACCTAGAAGTTCTATTGTACAGGAACTCGGTGTATATCATGATGAAAAACTGTTATTTGATGCGCACATTGATAAAATCATCGTGAAGGCCTGAAAGGCTCTTGGTTTCATAATGATAGTAAGTTCTTCTTTCAGGCTAGCTAAAACTTTCAAAGTACTTTACTGTAGCTTTGTCAGAAGCCATCTTGAATATTGCTCTCAAATATGGAATCCATGCTATAACCTATATATTGGTCGAGTCGAAAATATTCAAAAACGATTTATTAGATTTCTATGTTACCGACTCAAAATTAATTATAGCTCTGATAACTATACTTCACTTTGTAGGAGATTTCACATTCAGCCCTTAACTAACCGTCGACGTATCGCTGATTGCACATATATCCTACAAATCATAAATAACGAAATTGACTGTCCTAATCTACTCTATAAGTTAAATTTTAATATTCCTTCCAGATCCCGTAGATATAAGCCTCCACTGTTAGTCCCAGTTTACAACACTAACTATAGAAGAAATTCCTTTTTGGTGCGAGCAAGTATTACCTTTAATGCACTATGTAAAGACTTGGATCTCGTTGTTACTTAAGTTGCTAAAGCAAGATCGGAATTTCATAATATATTTTTTATTTTTGATATTGATGCATAATGTGAGTATGGTACTTGTATTATTTTTAAGTATATTGTCAAAATTTCTAAGCTCAAATTTCCATGTACTTAGATCTCTAGGTTCATATCTTATTATTATTGGTAGCTTGTGATTGCTGTTAAGTTTGTTTAATTTTATATTTTATAGCTATCAGTGGAAACCTATTATTGGCTTAACTCTCAACTGTCTGCTTTCTACTTTTTATTTATAAGCTGTTGGTTCCCCGAATAAATAAATAAATAAATGAAATCTATAAAATATTAGTTTTATCAGGCTATTGTTTGGGCTATACTGACTTCAAAATTATGAAAATTAAGTAGAGAAATAGTTAAAATTTTAGCCTAATTTAAAAGCCGAATTTTAAGGGGTCTCCATATTACAAACGTGTTTTTTTTGCCGTTTTGCGGAACCCTTCGTGCGAGAGTCCGACACGCATCTAGCCGGTTTTTTAAACTATTAATTTATGCAATAAAAAGGCAGTCGTATGGTATTATAAAATATCGCCTAGCCAAAGATAAGAAAAGAAGAACTCCCAGAACTTTGGATCGTGATACAGGATTTCGATATTTATCGCGCGTGTATTATAGCGTATCACGGATCGTGATACGGATCGTCGAAAAGACAGAAATATCACAAGATAAACATCAAGCGTGAAGCATTTGCCTTTACGCTGGTTCTAAATCGAAAAATAGTAATCCATATAAAAATAATGAACCCTTTTTGTTTACCATAGGTCTGGTCGCTGGCGCGCGACGACATCGAGGACGAGGACTCGCTCGTGTCTTCGACCGCCTAATGTACCATGTGAGTAACGCAACGGATGGTGCGGCGACGATAAAACGCACCTACACGACATAGAGATGTAACAGCCTTCGGAGTGGTGTAAAGTGCTTTTAGATATCGCCACTCTATCGCTTATCGCGGCGAATAGTGTGTTGTAATAAGAGTCCGAGAAGATTAAGAGGATATTATCGAGCAGACAATGGTTATTTACAACGCCACTGGATATCCAAAATACGAAGGAAAACAATATAAAACACAAAAACTGAAAAATTATTTGTATTTAATTGTTTTATATTCTCCATCAACAGATGGCGTTGTAGTTCCCCATTGTTGCGTTCTAAAGTTGCTTTACGAGATATTTTATATTGTGGCATTCATACGTGTCTAGTGGACTGAGATCAAAGGCGCGCCAGATTCTCCTTACATTCTTACTGATAAAATGTATAACATTGTAGGATTATAAATAAATAAATAAAAGTTTATTTGTGAAAATACACTGCTTACAAAAGTTACAATTACAAAAAAGAACGTATGCATACCCGCTTGTTTATGTGGGCCAATTGTCAGGTACAGGGCACTAAAGGTACAGAAAAATTGTACTAACCTTTTTTACAGCCTTTGAAATGATTGTAACGTATGTTATAGTAGAATAATGACAATTAAATATAAAGTTTAGAGAAAAATGACTTTAGTAAGTATTGTTCCTTACGTTATTCTTAAACCAAAAATAAGATTTTTACTTTATCAGAATTTAAGTAAAGTGAGTACAATTTTCCGTTACTTTAGCTCCTTATATCTAATCCCCACGGCACAAACTAGCGGGTATGCATACGTTCATTGTGCACATTAATACTACAATATGATAATTATAAATTTTATCAGTAAGAATATAAGGGTTGTCTGGCGCGCCTGGGATCACGGTCCATAGCTTTTAGCCTCGGCTCCACCCGTGTTAAATAATTTTTTTTTAAATACGCAAAAACCCAGGGTTAGCATAGCATTCAAATAGTGAAGGAAATTGTGAAATCGATCGAGTAGTTTTTTTTTACTTAAATCTTTCATCTTGTATTATATTTAAGCTTAATGGACATAATAATGCAAAGCTTTTGGGATAGTTTTAGATTTTCCTTTTTTTGACGAGATAATAATTTGAAATATAAGTTGTGAATTAAAATTCTTTTTCAGGACCAAGTTATTATTCCTCTGTCAACCACCGGATTAAAAACAACACAGAAATCAGCCCAGAAAGAGATCGAAGATAACCCTCTGCTTGTTCACCCAAATTATGCTGTGGACTCGTAGAATTTGTGACGGATTTTTTTAATAAAAAATAAAATTTTATTGTTTTTTTTTCGGCCTTGTTCTTTTGAAAGTTATCAATGGTAGGTAATAATTGCTATTGGTTTGCACCTTAACTGCTTACCGCAACAATAATTATTGTTTGAGAAACAAGACCAGCAAACGGGCAAATCGTTCGCATGTGTCCGTTACCGTGTACAAGGTAACAGGCAAGGGTAACAAGTGCGTTACCGGTCCTGTTTAATCGTCTTTTTTTACAAACTCCACCGGACGCGGCCATCCGTGTACAGAGGCCGATAAACCCTTTTTTTCATATTTAGTTCATAAAAGTAGTACACAACAGGCGTCCGAGACTTTTATTATTGATACGTTTACGCTACGATAACGGCTAGCCAATGCGATCGCTGACGATCGGTCGGATTGGCTAGGTAAGTATATGAGGTAGGTAGGCTAGGTATAGTAGGTATATGAGCACACGAGTGTGATCATATACCTACTGTGCAAAATATGAAAACGATCCTGTCTACTTTGTAAAACGATGTTTTTTTACGATCCTGTCAAAACATCAAAGAGAATCATACTATGAAAACATATTATAATCGTCCATCGTCCTAGTGCGATGCAGGTGCGTTTAATATAAATTTACAGAATTAAGTATAATGTGTGATGATGTGATATTTGAAACGAAATAGGAAACGTTCTTTTGAATTGTGTAATTCAATGATTTTTCATTTATATTTTGAGAAAATACATCCCAATAAAAGGTCCGAAGGATTAAGGAATTTTAAGTGCAGAAAGGGGGAAATTTAAATATTTAGGAATATCTATTAGAAACCTATTTTTTATACAAATATATATAATACCTAATTGTTATTATTCTTTTCAGGTATTATCTCAGTTGATATGTGTCCTAAAAATCATAAATATATATAAGTAGTTAAATAGTTTTTTTTTTGATGTTTTGACGTCTCCATGACAACGAGAGTAGATTCAAAATTCAAATTTAAAAAACCTTTGTGGAACGAAGACAATATGTTAAACCGAGTTTATATATTTACAGATGTCATGTCAAAATACCAGTGTATAATGTGTCATAGTGCGAGGTGGGTGTGTTTGAAGTTAGTGCAATCTAAATTATTTATCTGATACAAAATAAAGTAAAATCACATAGAAAATGCATGAATTGCTATTGTATGCTTTAGAATTATATTATTTTAGTGTTTTCATGACTTAATTACAGAATTATAATGTGTGATGTTGTGATATTTCGATTGAGATAGGATTTATGAAACGTTTTGTTTGTGAAAATGTAAACACATGAATTATGAATTTCAATGGTTTTCATTTATATTTTCAGGTAATACATCCCGATAAAAAGTCTGAAGGACTTAGGAATTTTAGGTATAGAAAGGGTGAGATTTAAAAGTATTTCAAATATTTAGGAAATTCTATTAGTAACTAATTTTATTTTCAATTATACTAATTGTTTTTATTCTTTTCAGGTATTATCTGAGTTAATACGTATGCTAAAAATCCCAAATATTTAAAATAAAATAGATTATTTGAATTTTTTGATATCACGTATGTTTTGATTGACGACGAAAGTAGATTCAAAATTCAAATTTCAAAAATTCTTTGTGGAACAATGACAATATGTCAAACCGAGTTTATATATTTACAGATGTCATGTCAAAATACCAGTGTATATTGTGTCATAGTGCTAGGTGGGAGTGTTTGAAGTTAGTAAAGTATAAATTATTTATCTGATACAAAATAAAGTAAAATCACATAGAAAATGCATGAATTGCTATTGTATGCTTTAAAATTATATTATTTTAGTGTTTTCATGACTTAATTACAGAATTATAATATGTGATGTTGTATATTTCGAATGAGATAGGATTTATGAAACGCTTTGTTTGTGAAAATGTGAACACATGAATTATGAATTTCAATGGTTTTTCATTTATATTTTCAGGTAATACATCCCGATAAAAAGTCTGAAGGACTTAGGAATTTTAGGTACAGAAAGGGTGAGATTTAAAAGCATTTTAATTATTTAGGAAATTCTATTAGTAACTAATTTTATTTTCAATAATTATACTAATTGTTTTTATTTTTTACAGGTATTATCTCAGTTAATACGTATGCTATAACTCCCAAATATTTGAAATATAATAGATTATTTTAATTTTTAGACATCACGCATGTTTTGATGTCTCCATGACGACGAGAGTAGATTCAAAATTCAAATTTCAAAAATCCTTTGTGGAATGAAGACAATATGTCAAACCGAGTTTATATATTTACAGATGTCATGTCAAAATACCAGTGTATATTGTGTCAAAGTGCGAGGTGGGTGTGTTTGATGTTAGTTTAGCCTAAATTATCTTACTGTTACAAAAAATAAAGTAAAATCGCATAGGAAATGCATGAATTGCTATTGTGTGCTTCAGGATTATATAAATTTAGTGCCTTCATGACTTATTTACAGAATAATAATGTGTGATGTGATATTTCGAACGAAGTAGGATTTATGAAACGTTTTGTTTGTGAAAATGTGAACATATGAATTATGAATTTCAATGGTATATCATTTACATTTTCAGGTAATACATCCCGATAAAAAGTCTGAAGGACTTAGGAATTTTAGGTATAGAAAGGGTGATTTAAAAGTATTTCAAATATTTAGGAAATTCTATTAGTAACTAATTTTATTTTCAATTATACTAATTGTTTTTATTCTTTTCAGGTATTATCTGAGTTGGTACGTATGCTAAAAATCCCAAATATTTGAAATATAATATATTATTATAATTTTTTGACATCACGTATGTTTTGATGTCTCCATGACGACGAGAGTAGATTCAAAATTCAAATTTCAAAAATCCTTTGTGGAACAATGACAATGTGTCAAACCGAGTTTATATATTTACAGATGTCATGTCAAAATACCAGTGTATAATGTGTTATAGTGCGAGGTGGGTGTGTTTGAAGTTAGTGCAATCTAAATTATTTATCTGATACAAAATAAAGTAAAATCACATAGAAAATGCATGAATTGCTATTGTATGCTTTAGAATTATATTATTTTTGTGTTTTCATGACTTAATTACAGAATTATAATGTGTGATGTTGTGATATTTCGATAGAGATAGCATTTGTGAAACGTTTTGTTAGTGAAAATGTGAACACATGAATTATGAATTTCAATGGTTTTCATTTATATTTTCAGGTAATACATCCCGATAAAAAGTCTGAAAGACTTAGGAATTTTAGGTATAGAAAGGGTGAGATTTAAAGGTATTTCAAATATTTAGGAAATTCTTTTAATAACTAATTTTATTTTCAATTATACTAATTGTTTTTATTCTTTTCAGGTATTATCTGAGTTAATACGTATGCTAAAAATCCCAAATATTTAAAATAAAATAGATTATTTGAATTTTTTGATATCACGTATGTTTTGATTGACGACGAAAGTAGATTCAAAATTCAAATTTCAAAAATTCTTTGTGGAACAATGACAATATGTCAAACCGAGTTTATATATTTACAGATGTCATGTCAAAATACCAGTGTATATTGCGTCAAAGTGCGAGGTGGGTGTGTTTGATGTTTGTTCAGCCTAAATTATCTTACTGTGACAAAAAATAAAGTAAAATCGCATAGGAAATGCATGAATTGCTATTGTGTGCTTCAGAATTATATAAATTTAGTGCCTTCATGACTTATTTACAGAATAATAATGTGTGATGTGATATTTCGAACGAAGTAGGATTTATGAAACGTTTTGTTTGTGAAAATGTGAACACATGAATTATGAATTTCAATGGTATATCATTTACATTTTCAGGTAATACATCCCGATAAAAAGTCTGAAGGATTTAGGAATTTTAGGTACAGAAAGGGTGAGATTTAAAAGCATTTTAAATATTTAGGAAATTCTATTAGTAACTAATTTTATTTTCAATAATTATACTAATTGTTTTTATTCTTTACAGTTATTTTCTCAGTAAATACGTATGCTAAAACTCCCAAATATTTGAAATATAATAGATTATTTTAATTTTTAGACATCACGCATGTTTTGATGTCTCCATGACGACGAGAGTAGATTCAAAATTCAAATTTCAAAAATCCTTTGTGGAATGAGGACAATATGTCAAACCGAGTTTATATATTTACAGATGTCATGTCAAAATACCAGTGTATATTGTGTCAAAGTGCGAGGTGGGTGTGTTTGATGTTAGTTCAGCCTAAATTATCTTACTGTTACAAAAAATAAAGTAAAATCGCATAGGAAATGCATGAATTGCTATTGTGTGCTTCAGGATTATATAAATTTAGTGCCTTCATGACTTATTTACAGAATAATAATGTGTGATGTGATATTTCGAACGAAGTAGGATTTATGAAACGTTTTGTTTGTGAAAATGTGAACACATGAATTATGAATTTCAATGGTATATCATTTATATTTTCAGGTAATACATCCCGATAAAAAGTCTGAAGGACTTAGGAATTTTAGGTATAGAAAGGGTGATTTAAAAGTATTTCAAATATTTAGGAAATTCTATTAGTAACTAATTTTATTTTCAATTATACTAATTGTTTTTATTCTTTTCAGGTATTATCTGAGTTAATATGTATGCTAAAAATCCCAAATATTTGAAATATAATAGATTATTTTAATTTTTTGACATCACGTATGTTTTGATGTCTCCATGACGACGAGAGTAGATTCAAACTTCAAATTTCAAAAATCCTTTGTGGAACGAAGACAGTATGTCAAACCGAGTTTATATATTTACATATGTCATGTCAAAATACCAGTGTATAATGTATCATAGTGCGAGGCGGGTGTATTTGATGTTAGTGCAGTCCAAATTATCTTACTGTTACAAAAATAAAGTAAAATCGCATAGGAAATGCATGAATTGCTATTGTGTGCTTCAGGATTATATAAAATTTAGTGCTTCCATAACTTATTTACAGAATAATAATGTGTGATGTGATATTTCGAACGAGGTAGGATATAGGAAACGTTTTGTTTGTGAAAATGTGAATAAATAAATTATGAAATTCAATGGTTTTTCATTTATATGTTGAGATAATACACCCCGATAAAAGATCTGAACGACTAGACTTTTAGGTATAGAAAGGGGTGAGATTTAAAAGTATTTCAAATATTCAGGAAATTCTATTAGTAACTAATTTTATTTTCAATTATACTAATTGTTTTTATTCTTTTCAGGTATTATCTGAGTTGCTAAAAATCCCAAATATTTGAAATATAATAGATTATTATAATTTTTTGACATCACGTATGTTTTGATGTCTCCATGACGACGAGAGTAGATTCAAAATTCAAATTTCAAAAATCCTTTGTGGAACAATGACAATATGTCAAACCGAGTTTATATATTTACAGAAGTCATGTCAAAATACCAGTCAATCATAGTGCGAGGCGGGTGTGTTTGATGTTAGTGCAGTCTAAATTATCTTACTGTTACAAAATATATAGTAAAATCGCATAGGAAATGCATGAATTGCTATTGTGTGCTTGAGGATTATATTATTTTAGTGCTGTCATGACTTATTTACAGAATTATAATGTGTTATGTGGTATTTCTAAGGAGATAGGGTTAAGGAAACGTTTTGTTTGTGAAAATGTGAATAAATGAATTGTGAAATTCAATGAATTTTCATTTATATTTTTAGAAAATACATCCTAATAAAAATCAAAAGGACTAAGGAATTATATGTACTGAGAGAGTGAAATTTAAAGGTATTTAAAATATTGAGGGAAATCTAATATTTGTTTTTATTCTTTCAGGTTCATATATATGTCATATAGGTATATGTATGTATGCTTAATAATATTATTTTAGAGTTCTCATGACTTATTTAAACAATTACAATGTGTGACAATGTGATATTCAGAACGCGATAGCAATATACATACACATATATATTTAGGATATAGGTACATACCGATGAAAGAATCGGAAGAATTAAAGAATTTTAGGTACTTTAAAAATTTAGGAAAACATGAAGAAATGTAAAACAAAAGTAATGAGTATTATTCAAATTAGATATAAGGTGTGATTATTTAGGAGATTTAAAAGGTATTAGGTACATTTGAAATAAGATGTATGTGTAAATGGTGTGATTAGTTAGTAGAAGTTAAATAATTTATATACTTTTCTATGCGGATGGAAAGGGATGGCTAATAGGGGTGGTGGAGGCCATTGAGCTCCCGAACCAACGTGAGAGGCAGCTCAATGTAGGTTAGGTGTAAATGTAGTAGGAAATAAGTAAGTGGTATAATAAGAAAGTAAAAGTATTATTGAATGATTAGTTTAAACTTAAAACATGTAGAATGAATTAAGTATAATTGAAATTAGATGTAAGTGGAAATGGTGTGAGTAGTTAGTAGATAAAGAAGGTATTAGATATTATTGAAATTAGATGTAAGTGTAAATGGTGTGAAAAGTATGTAGATAAAGAAGGTATTAGATATTATTAAAATAAGATGTAAGCTTAAAAATGGTGTGATTGGTTTGTAGATAAAGTAGGTAGTAGATATTATTGAAATTAGATGTAAGCTTAAATGTTGTGATTGGTTTGTAGATAAAGTATTTAGGTATTAGATATTATTGAAATTAGATGTAAGCTTAAATGTTGTGATTGGTTTGTAGATGAAGTAGGTATTAGATGTAAGCTTAAATGTTGTGATTAGTTATTAGAAGTATTAATTATTTCGAAAACTTTCTATGCGGATGGAAAGGGATGGCTAATAGGGGTGGTGGAGGCCATTGAGCTTCCGAACCAAAGTGAGAGGGAGCTCAACGTAGATTAGGTGTAAATGTAGTAGGAAATAAGTAAGTAGGTATAATAAGAAAGTAAAAGTATTATTGAATGATTAGTTTTAACTTAAAACATGTAGAATGAATTAAGTATAATTGAAATTAGATGTAAGTGGAAATGGTGTGATTAGTTAGTAGATAAAGAAGGTATTAGATATTATTGAAATTAGATGTAAGCTTAAATAGTGTGATTAGTTTGTAGATAAAGTAGGTATTAGATATTATTGAAATTAGATGTAAGCTTAAATGGTGTGATTGGTTTGTAGATAAAGTAGGTATTAGATATTATTGAAATTAGATGTAAGCTTAAATGGTGTGATTGGCTTAAAGATAAAGTAGGTATTAGATATTATTGAAATTAGATGTAAGCTTAAATGTTGTGACTAGTAAATAGAAGTATTAATTATTTCGAAAACTTTCTATGCGGATGGAAAGGGATGGCTAATAGGGGTGGTGGAGGCCATTGAGCTTCCGAACCAAAGTGAGAGGGAGCTCAACGTAGGTTAGGTGTAAATGTAGTAAGAAATAAGTAAGTAGGTATAATAAAAAAGTAAAAGTATTATTGAATGATTAGTTTTAACTTAAAACATGTAGAATGAATTAAGTATAATTGAAATTAGATGTAAGTGGAAATGGTGTGATTAGTTAGTAGATAAAGAAGGTATTAGATATTATTGAAATTAGATGTAAGCTTAAATAGTGTGATTGGTTTGTAGATAAAGTATTTATTAGATATTATTGAAATTGGATGTCAGCTTAAATGGTGTGATTGGTTTGTAGATAAAGTAGGTATTAGATATTATTGAAATTAGATGTAAGCTTAAATGGTGTGATTGTTTGTAGATAAAGTAGGTATTAGATATTATTGAAATTATATGTAAGCTTAAATGGTGTGATTAGTTTGTAGATAAAGTAGGTATTAGATATTATTGAAATTAGATGTAAGCGTAAATGGTGTGATTGGTTTGTAGATAAACTAGGTATTAGATATTATTGAAATTAGATGTAAGCTTAAATGTTGTGACTAGTTAGTAGAAGTATTAATTATTTCGAAAACTTTCTATGCGGATGGAAAGGGATGGCTAATAGGGGTGGTGGAGGCCATTGAGCTTCCGAACCAAAGTGAGAGGGAGCTCAACGTAGGTTAGGTGTAAATGTAGTAAGAAATAAGTAAGTAGGTATAATAAGAAAGTAAAAATATTATTGAATGATTAGTTTTAACTTAAAACATGTAGAATGAATTAAGTATAATTGAAATTAGATGTAAGTGGAAATGGTGTGATTAGTTAGTAGATAAAGAAGGTATTAGATATTATTGAAATTAGATGTAAGCTTAAATAGTGTGATTGGTTTGTAGATAAAGTAGGTATTAGATATTGTTGAAATTAGATGTAAGCTTAAATGGTGTGATTGGTTTGTAGATAAAGTAGGTATTAGATATTATTGAAATTAGATGTAAGCTTAAATGGTGTGATTAGTTTGTAGATACAGTAGGTATTAGATATTATTGAAATTAGATGTAAGCTTAAATGGTGTGATTAGTTTGTAGATAAAGTAGGTATTAGATATAATTGAAATTAGATGTAAGCTTAAATGGTGTGATTGTTTGTAGATAAAGTAGGTATTCGATATTATTGAAATTATATGTAAGCTTAAATGGTGTGATTAGTTTGTAGATAAAATAGGTATTAGATATTATTGAAATTAGATGTAAGCTTAAATGGTGTGATTGGTTTGTAGATAAACTAGGTATTAGATATTATTGAAATTAGATGTAAGCTTAAATGTTGTGACTTGTAAGTAGAAGTATTAATTATTTCGAAAACTTTCTATGCGGATGGAAAGGGATGGCTAATAGGGGTGGTGGAGGCCATTGAGCTTCCGAACCAAAGTGAGAGGGAGCTCAACGTAGGTTAGGTGTAAATGTAGTAAGAAATAAGTAAGTAGGTATAATAAGAAAGTAAAAGTATTATTGAATGATTAGTTTTAACTTAAAACATGTAGAATGAATTAAGTATAATTGAAATTAGATGTAAGTGGAAATGGTGTGATTAGTAAGTAGATAAAGAAATAAGTAAGTAGGTATAATAAGAAAGTAAAAGTATTATTGAATGATTAGTTTTAACTTAAAACATGTAGAATGAATTAAGTATAATTGAAATTAGATGTAAGTGGAAATGGTGTGATTAGTTAGTAGATAAAGAAGGTATTAGATATTATTGAAATTTGATGTAAGCTTAAATAGTGTGATTGGTTTGTAGATAAAGTATTTATTAGATATTATTGAAATTGGATGTCAGCGTAAATGGTGTGATTGGTTTGTAGATAAAGTAGGTATTAGATATTATTGAAATTAGATGTAAGCTTAAATGGTGTGATTGTTTGTAGATAAAGTAGGTATTAGATATAATTGAAATTAGATGTAAGCTTAAATGGTGTGATTGGCTTGTAGATAAAGTAGGTATTAGATATTATTGAAATTAGATGTAAGCTTAAATGTTGTGACTAGTAAGTAGAAGTATTAATTATTTCGAAAACTTTCTATGCGGATGGAAAGGGATGGCTAATAGGGGTGGTGGAGGCCATTGAGCTTCCGAACCAAAGTGAGAGGGAGCTCAACGTAGGTTAGGTGTAAATGTAGTAAGAAATAAGTAAGTAGGTATAATAAGAAAGTAAAAGTATTATTGAATGATTAGTTTTAACTTAAAACATGTAGAATGAATTAAGTATAATTGAAATTAGATGTAAGTGGAAATGGTGTGATTAGTTAGTAGATAAAGAAGGTATTAGATATTATTGAAATTTGATGTAAGCTTAAATAGTGTGATTGGTTTGTAGATAAAGTATTTATTAGATATTATTGAAATTGGATGTCAGCGTAAATGGTGTGATTGGTTTGTAGATAAAGTAGGTATTAGATATTATTGAAATTAGATGTAAGCTTAAATGGTGTGATTGTTTGTAGATAAAGTAGGTATTAGATATAATTGAAATTAGATGTAAGCTTAAATGGTGTGATTGGCTTGTAGATAAAGTAGGTATTAGATATTATTGAAATTAGATGTAAGCTTAAATGTTGTGACTAGTAAGTAGAAGTATTAATTATTTCGAAAACTTTCTATGCGGATGGAAAGGGATGGCTAATAGGGGTGGTGGAGGCCATTGAGCTTCCGAACCAAAGTGAGAGGGAGCTCAACGTAGGTTAGGTGTAAATGTAGTAAGAAATAAGTAAGTAGGTATAATAAGAAAGTAAAAGTATTATTGAATGATTAGTTTTAACTTAAAACATGTAGAATGAATTAAGTATAATTGAAATTAGATGTAAGTGGAAATGGTGTGATTAGTTAGTAGATAAAGAAGGTATTAGATATTATTGAAATTTGATGTAAGCTTAAATAGTGTGATTGGTTTGTAGATAAAGTATTTATTAGATATTATTGAAATTGGATGTCAGCGTAAATGGTGTGATTGGTTTGTAGATAAAGTAGGTATTAGATATTATTGAAATTAGATGTAAGCTTAAATGGTGTGATTGTTTGTAGATAAAGTAGGTATTAGATATAATTGAAATTAGATGTAAGCTTAAATGGTGTGATTGGCTTGTAGATAAAGTAGGTATTAGATATTATTGAAATTAGATGTAAGCTTAAATGTTGTGACTAGTAAGTAGAAGTATTAATTATTTCGAAAACTTTCTATGCGGATGGAAAGGGATGGCTAATAGGGGTGGTGGAGGCCATTGAGCTTCCGAACCAAAGTGAGAGGGAGCTCAACGTAGGTTAGGTGTAAATGTAGTAAGAAATAAGTAAGTAGGTATAATAAGAAAGTAAAAGTTGTTGTTATTGAATGATTAGTTTTAACTTAAAACATGTAGAATGAATTAAGTATAATTGAAATTAGATGTAAGTGGAAATGGTGTGATTAGTTAGTAGATAAAGAAGGTATTAGATATTATTGAAATTTGATGTAAGCTTAAATAGTGTGATTGGTTTGTAGATAAAGTATTTATTAGATATTATTGAAATTGGATGTCAGCTTAAATGGTGTGATTGGTTTGTAGATAAAGTAGGTATTAGATATTATTGAAATTAGATGTAAGCTTAAATGGTGTGATTGTTTGTAGATAAAGTAGGTATTAGATATTATTGAAATTTGATGTAAGCTTAAATAGTGTGATTGGTTTGTAGATAAAGTATTTATTAGATATTATTGAAATTGGATGTCAGCTTAAATGGTGTGATTGGTTTGTAGATAAAGTAGGTATTAGATATTATTGAAATTAGATGTAAGCTTAAATGGTGTGATTGTTTGTAGATAAAGTAGGTATTAGATATTATTGAAATTATATGTAAGCTTAAATGGTGTGATTAGTTTGTAGATAAAGTAGGTATTAGATATTATTGAAATTAGATGTAAGCTTAAATGGTGTGATTGGTTTGTAGATAAACTAGGTATTAGATATTATTGAAATTAGATGTAAGCTTAAATGTTGTGACTAGTTAGTAGAAGTATTAATTATTTCGAAAACTTTCTATGCGGATGGAAAGGGATGGCTAATAGGGGTGGTGGAGGCCATTGAGCTTCCGAACCAAAGTGAGAGGGAGCTCAACGTAGGTTAGGTGTAAATGTAGTAGGAAATAAGTAAGTAGGTATAATAAGAAAGTAAAAATATTATTGAATGATTAGTTTTAACTTAAAACATGTAGAATTAATTAAGTATAATTGAAATTAGATGTAAGTGGAAATGGTGTGATTTGTTAGTAGATAAAGAAGGTATTAGATATTATTGAAATTAGATGTAAGCTTAAATAGTGTGATTGGTTTGTAGATAAAGTAGGTATTAGATATTGTTGAAATTAGATGTAAGCTTAAATGGTGTGATTGGTTTGTAGATAAAGTAGGTATTAGATATTATTGAAATTAGATGTAAGCTTAAATGGTGTGATTAGTTTGTAGATACAGTAGGTATAAGATATTATTGAAATTAGATGTAAGCTTAAATGGTGTGATTAGTTTGTAGATAAAGTAGGTATTAGATATAATTGAAATTAGATGTAAGCTTAAATGGTGTGATTGTTTGTAGATAAAGTAGGTATTAGATATTATTGAAATTATATGTAAGCTTAAATGGTGTGATTAGTTTGTAGATAAAGTAGGTATTAGATATTATTGAAATTAGATGTAAGCTTAAATGTTGTGACTAGTAAGTAGAAGTATTAATTATTTCGAAAACTTTCTATGCGGATGGAAAGGGATGGCTAATAGGGGTGGTGGAGGCCATTGAGCTTCCGAACCAAAGTGAGAGGGAGCTCAACGTAGGTTAGGTGTAAATGTAGTAAGAAATAAGTAAGTAGGTATAATAAGAAAGTAAAAGTATTATTGAATGATTAGTTTTAACTTAAAACATGTAGAATGAATTAAGTATAATTGAAATTAGATGTAAGTGGAAATGGTGTGATTAGTTAGTAGATAAAGAAGGTATTAGATATTATTGAAATTAGATGTAAGCTTAAATAGTGTGATTGGTTTGTAGATAAAGTATTTATTAGATAGTATTGAAATTGGATGTCAGCCTAAATGGTGTGATTGGTTTGTAGATAAAGTAGGTATTAGATATTATTGAAATTAGATGTAAGCTTAAATGGTGTGATTGTTTGTAGATAAAGTAGGTATTAGATATTATTGAAATTATATGTAAGCTTAAATGGTGTGATTGGTTTGTAGATAAAGTAGGTATTAGATATTATTGAAATTAGATGTAAGCTTAAATGGTGTAATTGGTTTGTAGATAAAGTAGGTATTAGATATTATTGAAATTAGATGTAAGCTTAAATGGTGTGATTGATTTGTAGATAAAGTAGGTATTAGATATTATTTAAATTAGATGTAAGCTTAAATGGTGTGATTGGTTTGTAAATAAAGTAGGTATTAGATATTATTGAAATTAGATGTAAGCTTAAATGGTGTGATTGGTTTGTAGATAAACTAGGTATTAGAAATTATTGAATTTAGATGTAAGCGTAAATGTTGTGACTAGTTAGTAGAAGTATTAATTATTTCGAAAACTTTCTATGCGGATGGAAAGGGATGGCTAATAGGGGTGGTGGAGGCCATTGAGCTTCCGAATCAAAGTGAGAGGGAGCTCAACGTAGGTTAGGTGTAAATGTAGTAGGAAATAAGTAAGTAGGTATAATAAGAAAGTAAAAGTATTATTGAATGATTAGTTTTAACTTAAAACATGTAGAATGAATTAAGTATAATTGAAATTAGATGTAAGTGGAAATGGTGTGATTAGTTAGTAGATAATGAAGGTATTAGATATTATTGAAATTAGATGTAAGCTTAAATAGTGTAATTGGTTTGTAGATAAAGTATTTATTAGATAGTATTGAAATTGGATGTCAGCCTAAATGGTGTGATTGATTTGTAGATAAAGTAGGTATTAGATATTATTGAAATTAGATGTAAGCTTAAATGGTGTGATTGTTTGTAGATAAAGTAGGTATTAGATATTATTGAAATTATATGTAAGCTTAAATGGTGTGATTGGTTTGTAGATAAAGTAGGTATTAGATATTATTGAAATTAGATGTAAGCTTAAATGGTGTAATTGGTTTGTAGATAAAGTAGGTATTAGATATTATTGAAATTAGATGTAAGCTTAAATGGTGTGATTGATTTGTAGATAAAGTAGGTATTAGATATTATTTAAATTAGATGTAAGCTTAAATGGTGTGATTGGTTTGTAAATAAAGTAGGTATTAGATATTATTGAAATTAGATGTAAGCTTAAATGGTGTGATTGGTTTGTAGATAAACTAGGTATTAGAAATTATTGAATTTAGATGTAAGCGTAAATGTTGTGACTAGTTAGTAGAAGTATTAATTATTTCGAAAACTTTCTATGCGGATGGAAAGGGATGGCTAATAGGGGTGGTGGAGGCCATTGAGCTTCCGAACCAAAGTGAGAGGGAGCTCAACGTAGGTTAGGTGTAAATGTAGTAGGAAATAAGTAAGTAGGTATAATAAGAAAGTAAAAGTATTATTGAATGATTAGTTTTAACTTAAAACATGTAGAATGAATTAAGTATAATTGAAATTAGATGTAAGTGGAAATGGTGTGATTAGTTAGTAGATAAAGAAGGTATTAGTAGATAAAGATATTATTGAAATTAGATGTAAGCTTAAATAGTGTGATTGGTTTGTAGATAAAGTATTTATTAGATAGTATTGAAATTGGATGTCAGCTTAAATGGTGTGATTGGTTTGTAGATAAAGTAGGTATTAGATATTATTGAAATTAGATGTAAGCTTAAATGGTGTGATTGTTTGTAGATAAAGTAGGTATTAGATATTATTGAAATTATATGTAAGCTTAAATGGTGTGATTGGTTTGTAGATAAAGTAGGTATTAGATATTATTGAAATTAGATGTAAGCTTAAATGGTGTGATTGGTTTGTAGATAAACTAGGTATTAGATATTATTGAAATTAGATGTAAGCTTAAATGTTGTGACTAGTTATTAGAAGTATTAATTATTTCGAAAACTTTCTATGCGGATGGAAAGGGATGGCTAATAGGGGTGGTGGAGGCCATTGAGCTTCCGAACCAAAGTGAGAGGGAGCTCAACGTAGGTTAGGTGTAAATGTAGTAGGAAATAAGTAAGTAGGTATAATAAAAAAGTAAAAGTATTATTGAATGATTAGTTTTAACTTAAAACATGTAGAATGAATTAAGTATAATTGAAATTAGATGTAAGTGGAAATGGTGTGATTAGTTAGTAGATAAAGAAGGTATTAGATATTATTGAACTTAGATGTAAGCTTAAATAGTGTGATTGGTTTGGAGATAAAGTAGGTATTAGATATTGTTGAAATTGGATGTAAGCTTAAATGGTGTGATTGGTTTGTAGATAAAGTAGGTATTAGATATTATTGAAATTAGATGTAAGCTTAAATGGTGTGATTAGTTTGTAGATACAGTAGGTATTACATATTATTGAAATTAGATGTAAGCTTAAATGGTGTGATTAGTTTGTAGATAAAGTAGGTATTAGATATAATTGAAATTAGATGTAAGCTTAAATGGTGTGATTGGTTTGTAGATAAAGTAGGTATTAGATATTATTGAAATTAGATGTAAGCTTAAATGTTGTGACTAGTAAGTAGAAGTATTAATTATTTCGAAAACTTTCTATGCGGATGGAAAGGGATGGCTAATAGGGGTGGTGGAGGCCATTGAGCTTCCGAACCAAAGTGAGAGGGAGCTCAACGTAGGTTAGGTGTAAATGTAGTAAGAAATAAGTAAGTAGGTATAATAAGAAAGTAAAGGTATTATTGAATGATTAGTTTTAACTTAAAACATGTAGAATGAATTAAGTATAATTGAAATTAGATGTAAGTGGAAATGGTGTGATTAGTTAGTAGATAAAGAAGGTATTAGTAGATAAAGATATTATTGAAATTAGATGTAAGCTTAAATAGTGTGATTGGTTTGTAGATAAAGTATTTATTAGATAGTATTGAAATTATATGTAAGCTTAAATGGTGTGATTAGTTTGTAGATAAAGTAGGTATTAGATATTGTTGAAATTAGATGTAAGCTTAAATGGTGTGATTGGTTTGTAGATAAAGTAGGTATTAGATATTATTGAAATTAGATGTAAGCTTAAATGGTGTGATTAGTTTGTAGATACAGTAGGTATTAGATATTATTGAAATTAGATGTAAGCTTAAATGGTGTGATTAGTTTGTAGATAAAGTAGGTATTAGATATAATTGAAATTAGATGTAAGCTTAAATGGTGTGATTGTTTGTAGATAAAGTAGGTATTAGATATTATTGAAATTATATGTAAGCTTAAATGGTGTGATTAGTTTGTAGATAAAGTAGGTATTAGATATTATTGAAATTAGATGTAAGCTTAAATGTTGTGACTAGTAAGTAGAAGTATTAATTATTTCGAAAACTTTCTATGCGGATGGAAAGGGATGGCTAATAGGGGTGGTGGAGGCCATTGAGCTTCCGAACCAAAGTGAGAGGGAGCTCAACGTAGGTTAGGTGTAAATGTAGTAAGAAATAAGTAAGTAGGTATAATAAGAAAGTAAAGGTATTATTGAATGATTAGTTTTAACTTAAAACATGTAGAATGAATTAAGTATAATTGAAATTAGATGTAAGTGGAAATGGTGTGATTAGTTAGTAGATAAAGAAGGTATTAGTAGATAAAGATATTATTGAAATTAGATGTAAGCTTAAATAGTGTGATTGGTTTGTAGATAAAGTATTTATTAGATAGTATTGAAATTGGATGTCAGCTTAAATGGTGTGATTGGTTTGTAGATAAAGTAGGTATTAGATATTATTGAAATTAGATGTAAGCTTAAATGGTGTGATTGTTTGTAGATAAAGTAGGTATTAGATATTATTGAAATTATATGTAAGCTTAAATGGTGTGATTGGTTTGTAGATAAAGTAGGTATTAGATATTATTGAAATTAGATGTAAGCTTAAATGGTGTGATTGGTTTGTAGATAAACTAGGTATTAGATATTATTGAAATTAGATGTAAGCTTAAATGTTGTGACTAGTTATTAGAAGTATTAATTATTTCGAAAACTTTCTATGCGGATGGAAAGGGATGGCTAATAGGGGTGGTGGAGGCCATTGAGCTTCCGAACCAAAGTGAGAGGGAGCTCAACGTAGGTTAGGTGTAAATGTAGTAGGAAATAAGTAAGTAGGTATAATAAAAAAGTAAAAGTATTATTGAATGATTAGTTTTAACTTAAAACATGTAGAATGAATTAAGTATAATTGAAATTAGATGTAAGTGGAAATGGTGTGATTAGTTAGTAGATAAAGAAGGTATTAGATATTATTGAACTTAGATGTAAGCTTAAATAGTGTGATTGGTTTGGAGATAAAGTAGGTATTAGATATTGTTGAAATTGGATGTAAGCTTAAATGGTGTGATTGGTTTGTAGATAAAGTAGGTATTAGATATTATTGAAATTAGATGTAAGCTTAAATGGTGTGATTAGTTTGTAGATACAGTAGGTATTACATATTATTGAAATTAGATGTAAGCTTAAATGGTGTGATTAGTTTGTAGATAAAGTAGGTATTAGATATAATTGAAATTAGATGTAAGCTTAAATGGTGTGATTGGCTTGTAGATAAAGTAGGTATTAGATATTATTGAAATTAGATGTAAGCTTTAATGTTGTGACTAGTAAGTAGAAGTATTAATTATTTCGAAAACTTTCTATGCGGATGGAAAGGGATGGCTAATAGGGGTGGTGGAGGCCATTGAGCTTCCGAACCAAAGTGAGAGGGAGCTCAACGTAGGTTAGGTGTAAATGTAGTAAGAAATAAGTAAGTAGGTATAATAAGAAAGTAAAAGTATTATTGAATGATTAGTTTTAACTTAAAACATGTAGAATGAATTAAGTATAATTGAAATTAGATGTAAGTGGAAATGGTGTGATTAGTTAGTAGATAAAGAAGGTATTAGATATTATTGAAATTTGATGTAAGCTTAAATAGTGTGATTGGTTTGTAGATAAAGTATTTATTAGATATTATTGAAATTGGATGTCAGCTTAAATGGTGTGATTGGTTTGTAGATAAAGTAGGTATTAGATATTATTGAAATTAGATGTAAGCTTAAATGGTGTGATTGTTTGTAGATAAAGTAGGTATTAGATATTATTGAAATTATATGTAAGCTTAAATGGTGTGATTAGTTTGTAGATAAAGTAGGTATTAGATATTATTGAAATTAGATGTAAGCTTAAATGTTGTGACTAGTAAGTAGAAGTATTAATTATTTCGAAAACTTTCTATGCGGATGGAAAGGGATGGCTAATAGGGGTGGTGGAGGCCATTGAGCTTCCGAACCAAAGTGAGAGGGAGCTCAACGTAGGTTAGGTGTAAATGTAGTAAGAAATAAGTAAGTAGGTATAATAAGAAAGTAAAAGTATTATTGAATGATTAGTTTTAACTTAAAACATGTAGAATGAATTAAGTATAATTGAAATTAGATGTAAGTGGAAATGGTGTGATTAGTTAGTAGATAAAGAAGGTATTAGTAGATAAAGATATTATTGAAATTAGATGTAAGCTTAAATAGTGTGATTGGTTTGTAGATAAAGTATTTATTAGATAGTATTGAAATTATATGTAAGCTTAAATGGTGTGATTGGTTTGTAGATAAAGTAGGTATTAGATATTATTGAAATTAGATGTAAGCTTAAATGGTGTGATTGGTTTGTAGATAAACTAGGTATTAGATATTATTGAAATTAGATGTAAGCTTAAATGTTGTGACTAGTTATTAGAAGTATTAATTATTTCGAAAACTTTCTATGCGGATGGAAAGGGATGGCTAATAGGGGTGGTGGAGGCCATTGAGCTTCCGAACCAAAGTGAGAGGGAGCTCAACGTAGGTTAGGTGTAAATGTAGTAGGAAATAAGTAAGTAGGTATAATAAAAAAGTAAAAGTATTATTGAATGATTAGTTTTAACTTAAAACATGTAGAATGAATTAAGTATAATTGAAATTAGATGTAAGTGGAAATGGTGTGATTAGTTAGTAGATAAAGAAGGTATTAGATATTATTGAACTTAGATGTAAGCTTAAATAGTGTGATTGGTTTTGAGATAAAGTAGGTATTAGATATTGTTGAAATTGGATGTAAGCTTAAATGGTGTGATTGGTTTGTAGATAAAGTAGGTATTAGATATTATTGAAATTAGATGTAAGCTTAAATGGTGTGATTAGTTTGTAGATACAGTAGGTATTACATATTATTGAAATTAGATGTAAGCTTAAATGGTGTGATTAGTTTGTAGATAAAGTAGGTATTAGATATAATTGAAATTAGATGTAAGCTTAAATGGTGTGATTGGCTTGTAGATAAAGTAGGTATTAGATATTATTGAAATTAGATGTAAGCTTAAATGTTGTGACTAGTAAGTAGAAGTATTAATTATTTCGAAAACTTTCTATGCGGATGGAAAGGGATGGCTAATAGGGGTGGTGGAGGCCATTGAGCTTCCGAACCAAAGTGAGAGGGAGCTCAACGTAGGTTAGGTGTAAATGTAGTAAGAAATAAGTAAGTAGGTATAATAAGAAAGTAAGAGTATTATTGAATGATTAGTTTTAACTTAAAACATGTAGAATGAATTAAGTATAATTGAAATTAGATGTAAGTGGAAATGGTGTGATTAGTTAGTAGATAAAGAAGGTATTAGATATTATTGAAATTAGATGTAAGCTTAAATAGTGTGATTGGTTTGGAGATAAAGTAGGTATTAGATATTGTTGAAATTGGATGTAAGCTTAAATGGTGTGATTGGTTTGTAGATAAAGTAGGTATTAGATATTATTGAAATTAGATGTAAGCTTAAATGGTGTGATTAGTTTGTAGATACAGTAGGTATTACATATTATTGAAATTAGATGTAAGCTTAAATGGTGTGATTAGTTTGTAGATTAAGTAGGTATTAGATATAATTGAAATTAGATGTAAGCTTAAATGGTGTGATTGGCTTGTAGATAAAGTAGGTATTAGATATTATTGACATTAGATGTAAGCTTAAATGTTGTGACTAGTAAGTAGAAGTATTAATTATTTCGAAAACTTTCTATGCGGATGGAAAGGGATGGCTAATAGGGGTGGTGGAGGCCATTGAGCTTCCGAACCAAAGTGAGAGGGAGCTCAACGTAGGTTAGGTGTAAATGTAGTAGGAAATAAGTAAGTAGGTATAATAAGAAAGTAAAAGTATTGTTGAATGATTAGTTTTAACTTAAAACATGTAGAATGGATTAAGTATAATTGAAATTAGATGTAAGTGGAAATGGTGTGATTAGTTAGTAGATAAAGAAGGTATTAGATATTATTAAAATTAGATGTAAACTTAAATGTTGTGATTGATTTGTAGATAAAGTAGGTATTAGATATTATTGAAATTAGATGTAAGCTTAAATGGTGTGATTGGTTTGTAGATAAAGTAGGTATTAGATATTATTGAAATTATATGTAAGCTTAAATGGTGTGATTGGTTTGTAGATAAAGTAGGTATTAGATATTATTGAAATTAGATGTAAGCTTAAATGTTGTGATTGATTTGTAGATAAAGTAGGTATTAGATATTATTTAAATTAGATGTAAGCTTAAATGGTGTGATTGGTTTGTAAATAAAGTAGGTATTAGATATTATTGAAATTAGATGTAAGCTTAAATGGTGTGATTGGTTTGTAGATAAACTAGGTATTAGAAATTATTGAATTTAGATGTAAGCGTAAATGTTGTGACTAGTTAGTAGAAGTATTAATTATTTCGAAAACTTTCTATGCGGATGGAAAGGGATGGCTAATAGGGGTGGTGGAGGCCATTGAGCTTCCGAACCAAAGTGAGAGGGAGCTCAACGTAGGTTAGGTGTAAATGTAGTAGGAAATAAGTAAGTAGGTATAATAAGAAAGTAAAAGTATTATTGAATGATTAGTTTTAACTTAAAACATGTAGAATGAATTAAGTATAATTGAAATTAGATGTAAGTGGAAATGGTGTGATTAGTTAGTAGATAAAGAAGGTATTAGTAGATAAAGATATTATTGAAATTAGATGTAAGCTTAAATAGTGTGATTGGTTTGTAGATAAAGTATTTATTAGATAGTATTGAAATTGGATGTCAGCTTAAATGGTGTGATTGGTTTGTAGATAAAGTAGGTATTAGATATTATTGAAATTAGATGTAAGCTTAAATGGTGTGATTGTTTGTAGATAAAGTAGGTATTAGATATTATTGAAATTATATGTAAGCTTAAATGGTGTGATTGGTTTGTAGATAAAGTAGGTATTAGATATTATTGAAATTAGATGTAAGCTTAAATGGTGTGATTGGTTTGTAGATAAACTAGGTATTAGATATTATTGAAATTAGATGTAAGCTTAAATGTTGTGACTAGTTATTAGAAGTATTAATTATTTCGAAAACTTTCTATGCGGATGGAAAGGGATGGCTAATAGGGGTGGTGGAGGCCATTGAGCTTCCGAACCAAAGTGAGAGGGAGCTCAACGTAGGTTAGGTGTAAATGTAGTAGGAAATAAGTAAGTAGGTATAATAAAAAAGTAAAAGTATTATTGAATGATTAGTTTTAACTTAAAACATGTAGAATGAATTAAGTATAATTGAAATTAGATGTAAGTGGAAATGGTGTGATTAGTTAGTAGATAAAGAAGGTATTAGATATTATTGAACTTAGATGTAAGCTTAAATAGTGTGATTGGTTTGGAGATAAAGTAGGTATTAGATATTGTTGAAATTGGATGTAAGCTTAAATAGTGTGATTGGTTTGTAGATAAAGTAGGTATTAGATATTGTTGAAATTAGATGTAAGCTTAAATGGTGTGATTGGTTTGTAGATAAAGTAGGTATTAGATATTATTGAAATTAGATGTAAGCTTAAATGGTGTGATTAGTTTGTAGATACAGTAGGTATTAGATATTATTGAAATTAGATGTAAGCTTAAATGGTGTGATTAGTTTGTAGATAAAGTAGGTATTAGATATAATTGAAATTAGATGTAAGCTTAAATGGTGTGATTGTTTGTAGATAAAGTAGGTATTAGATATTATTGAAATTAGATGTAAGCTTAAATGTTGTGACTAGTAAGTAGAAGTATTAATTATTTCGAAAACTTTCTATGCGGATGGAAAAGGATGGCTAATAGGGGTGGTGGAGGCCATTGAGCTTCCGAACCAAAGTGAGAGGGAGCTCAACGTAGGTTAGGTGTAAATGTAGTAAGAAATAAGTAAGTAGGTATAATAAGAAAGTAAAAGTATTATTGAATGATTAGTTTTAACTTAAAACATGTAGAATGAATTAAGTATAATTGAAATTAGATGTAAGTGGAAATGGTGTGATTAGTTAGTAGATAAAGAAGGTATTAGTAGATAAAGATATTATTGAAATTAGATGTAAGCTTAAATGGTGTGATTGGTTTGTAGATAAAGTAGATATTAGATATTATTGAAATTAGATGTAAGCTTAAATGGTGTGATTAATTTGTAGATACAGTAGGTATTAGATATTATTGAAATTAGATGTAAGCTTAAATGGTGTGATTAGTTTGTAGATAAAGTAGGTATTAGATATAATTGAAATTAGATGTAAGCTTAAATGGTGTGATTGTTTGTAGATAAAGTAGGTATTAGATATTATTGAAATTATATGTAAGCTTAAATGGTGTGATTAGTTTGTAGATAAAGTAGGTATTAGATATTATTGAAATTAGATGTAAGCTTAAATGTTGTGACTAGTAAGTAGAAGTATTAATTATTTCGAAAACTTTCTATGCGGATGGAAAGGGATGGCTAATAGGGGTGGTGGAGGCCATTGAGCTTCCGAACCAAAGTGAGAGGGAGCTCAACGTAGGTTAGGTGTAAATGTAGTAAGAAATAAGTAAATAGGTATAATAAGAAAGTAAAAGTATTATTGAATGATTAGTTTTAACTTAAAACATGTAGAATGAATTAAGTATAATTGAAATTAGATGTAAGTGGAAATGGTGTGATTAGTTAGTAGATAAAGAAGGTATTAGTAGATAAAGATATTATTGAAATTAGATGTAAGCTTAAATAGTGTGATTGGTTTGTAGATAAAGTATTTATTAGATAGTATTGAAATTGGATGTCAGCTTAAATGGTGTGATTGGTTTGTAGATAAAGTAGGTATTAGATATTATTGAAATTAGATGTAAGCTTAAATGGTGTGATTGTTTGTAGATAAAGTAGGTATTAGATATTATTGAAATTATATGTAAGCTTAAATGGTGTAATTGGTTTGTAGATAAAGTAGGTATTAGATATTATTGAAATTAGATGTAAGCTTAAATGGTGTGATTGGTTTGTAGATAAACTAGGTATTAGATATTATTGAAATTAGATGTAAGCTTAAATGTTGTGACTAGTTATTAGAAGTATTAATTATTTCGAAAACTTTCTATGCGGATGGAAAGGGATGGCTAATAGGGGTGGTGGAGGCCATTGAGCTTCCGAACCAAAGTGAGAGGGAGCTCAACGTAGGTTAGGTGTAAATGTAGTAGGAAATAAGTAAGTAGGTATAATAAAAAAGTAAAAGTATTATTGAATGATTAGTTTTAACTTAAAACATGTAGAATGAATTAAGTATAATTGAAATTAGATGTAAGTGGAAATGGTGTGATTAGTTAGTAGATAAAGAAGGTATTAGTAGATAAAGATATTATTGAAATTAGATGTAAGCTTAAATAGTGTGATTGGTTTGTAGATAAAGTATTTATTAGATAGTATTGAAATTGGATGTCAGCTTAAATGGTGTGATTGGTTTGTAGATAAAGTAGGTATTAGATATTATTGAAATTAGATGTAAGCTTAAATGGTGTGATTGTTTGTAGATAAAGTAGGTATTAGATATTATTGAAATTATATGTAAGCTTAAATGGTGTGATTGGTTTGTAGATAAAGTAGGTATTAGATATTATTGAAATTAGATGTAAGCTTAAATGGTGTGATTGGTTTGTAGATAAACTAGGTATTAGATATTATTGAAATTAGATGTAAGCTTAAATGTTGTGACTAGTTATTAGAAGTATTAATTATTTCGAAAACTTTCTATGCGGATGGAAAGGGATGGCTAATAGGGGTGGTGGAGGCCATTGAGCTTCCGAACCAAAGTGAGAGGGAGCTCAACGTAGGTTAGGTGTAAATGTAGTAGGAAATAAGTAAGTAGGTATAATAAAAAAGTAAAAGTATTATTGAATGATTAGTTTTAACTTAAAACATGTAGAATGAATTAAGTATAATTGAAATTAGATGTAAGTGGAAATGGTGTGATTAGTTAGTAGATAAAGAAGGTATTAGATATTATTGAACTTAGATGTAAGCTTAAATAGTGTGATTGGTTTGGAGATAAAGTAGGTATTAGATATTGTTGAAATTGGATGTAAGCTTAAATGGTGTGATTGGTTTGTAGATAAAGTAGGTATTAGATATTATTGAAATTAGATGTAAGCTTAAATGGTGTGATTAGTTTGTAGATACAGTAGGTATTACATATTATTGAAATTAGATGTAAGCTTAAATGGTGTGATTAGTTTGTAGATAAAGTAGGTATTAGATATAATTGAAATTAGATGTAAGCTTAAATGGTGTGATTGGCTTGTAGATAAAGTAGGTATTAGATATTATTGAAATTAGATGTAAGCTTAAATGTTGTGACTAGTAAGTAGAAGTATTAATTATTTCGAAAACTTTCTATGCGGATGGAAAGGGATGGCTAATAGGGGTGGTGGAGGCCATTGAGCTTCCGAACCAAAGTGAGAGGGAGCTCAACGTAGGTTAGGTGTAAATGTAGTAAGAAATAAGTAAGTAGGTATAATAAGAAAGTAAAAGTATTATTGAATGATTAGTTTTAACTTAAAACATGTAGAATGAATTAAGTATAATTGAAATTAGATGTAAGTGGAAATGGTGTGATTAGTTAGTAGATAAAGAATGTATTAGATATTATTGAACTTAGATGTAAGCTTAAATAGTGTGATTGGTTTGGAGATAAAGTAGGTATTAGATATTGTTGAAATTGGATGTAAGCTTAAATGGTGTGATTGGTTTGTAGATAAAGTAGGTATTAGATATTATTGAAATTAGATGTAAGCTTAAATGGTGTGATTAGTTTGTAGATACAGTAGGTATTACATATTATTGAAATTAGATGTAAGCTTAAATGGTGTGATTAGTTTGTAGATAAAGTAGGTATTAGATATAATTGAAATTAGATGTAAGCTTAAATGGTGTGATTGGCTTGTAGATAAAGTAGGTATTAGATATTATTGAAATTAGATGTAAGCTTAAATGTTGTGACTAGTAAGTAGAAGTATTAATTATTTCGAAAACTTTCTATGCGGATGGAAAGGGATGGCTAATAGGGGTGGTGGAGGCCATTGAGCTTCCGAACCAAAGTGAGAGGGAGCTCAACGTAGGTTAGGTGTAAATGTAGTAAGAAATAAGTAAGTAGGTATAATAAGAAAGTAAAAGTATTATTGAATGATTAGTTTTAACTTAAAACATGTAGAATGAATTAAGTATAATTGAAATTAGATGTAAGTGGAAATGGTGTGATTAGTTAGTAGATAAAGAAGGTATTAGATATTATTGAAATTTGATGTAAGCTTAAATAGTGTGATTGGTTTGTAGATAAAGTATTTATTAGATATTATTGAAATTGGATGTCAGCTTAAATGGTGTGATTGGTTTGTAGATAAAGTAGGTATTAGATATTATTGAAATTAGATGTAAGCTTAAATGGTGTGATTGATTTGTAGATAAAGTAGGTATTAGATATTATTTAAATTAGATGTAAGCTTAAATGGTGTGATTGGTTTGTAAATAAAGTAGGTATTAGATATTATTGAAATTAGATGTAAGCTTAAATGGTGTGATTGGTTTGTAGATAAACTAGGTATTAGAAATTATTGAATTTAGATGTAAGCGTAAATGTTGTGACTAGTTAGTAGAAGTATTAATTATTTCGAAAACTTTCTATGCGGATGGAAAGGGATGGCTAATAGGGGTGGTGGAGGCCATTGAGCTTCCGAACCAAAGTGAGAGGGAGCTCAACGTAGGTTAGGTGTAAATGTAGTAGGAAATAAGTAAGTAGGTATAATAAGAAAGTAAAAGTATTATTGAATGATTAGTTTTAACTTAAAACATGTAGAATGAATTAAGTATAATTGAAATTAGATGTAAGTGGAAATGGTGTGATTAGTTAGTAGATAAAGAAGGTATTAGTAGATAAAGATATTATTGAAATTAGATGTAAGCTTAAATAGTGTGATTGGTTTGTAGATAAAGTATTTATTAGATAGTATTGAAATTGGATGTCAGCTTAAATGGTGTGATTGGTTTGTAGATAAAGTAGGTATTAGATATTATTGAAATTAGATGTAAGCTTAAATGGTGTGATTGTTTGTAGATAAAGTAGGTATTAGATATTATTGAAATTATATGTAAGCTTAAATGGTGTGATTGGTTTGTAGATAAAGTAGGTATTAGATATTATTGAAATTAGATGTAAGCTTAAATGGTGTGATTGGTTTGTAGATAAACTAGGTATTAGATATTATTGAAATTAGATGTAAGCTTAAATGTTGTGACTAGTTATTAGAAGTATTAATTATTTCGAAAACTTTCTATGCGGATGGAAAGGGATGGCTAATAGGGGTGGTGGAGGCCATTGAGCTTCCGAACCAAAGTGAGAGGGAGCTCAACGTAGGTTAGGTGTAAATGTAGTAGGAAATAAGTAAGTAGGTATAATAAAAAAGTAAAAGTATTATTGAATGATTAGTTTTAACTTAAAACATGTAGAATGAATTAAGTATAATTGAAATTAGATGTAAGTGGAAATGGTGTGATTAGTTAGTAGATAAAGAAGGTATTAGATATTATTGAACTTAGATGTAAGCTTAAATAGTGTGATTGGTTTGGAGATAAAGTAGGTATTAGATATTGTTGAAATTGGATGTAAGCTTAAATGGTGTGATTGGTTTGTAGATAAAGTAGGTATTAGATATTATTGAAATTAGATGTAAGCTTAAATGGTGTGATTAGTTTGTAGATACAGTAGGTATTACATATTATTGAAATTAGATGTAAGCTTAAATGGTGTGATTAGTTTGTAGATAAAGTAGGTATTAGATATAATTGAAATTAGATGTAAGCTTAAATGGTGTGATTGGCTTGTAGATAAAGTAGGTATTAGATATTATTGAAATTAGATGTAAGCTTAAATGTTGTGACTAGTAAGTAGAAGTATTAATTATTTCGAAAACTTTCTATGCGGATGGAAAGGGATGGCTAATAGGGGTGGTGGAGGCCATTGAGCTTCCGAACCAAAGTGAGAGGGAGCTCAACGTAGGTTAGGTGTAAATGTAGTAAGAAATAAGTAAGTAGGTATAATAAGAAAGTAAAAGTATTATTGAATGATTAGTTTTAACTTAAAACATGTAGAATGAATTAAGTATAATTGAAATTAGATGTAAGTGGAAATGGTGTGATTAGTTAGTAGATAAAGAAGGTATTAGATATTATTGAAATTTGATGTAAGCTTAAATAGTGTGATTGGTTTGTAGATAAAGTATTTATTAGATATTATTGAAATTGGATGTCAGCTTAAATGGTGTGATTGGTTTGTAGATAAAGTAGGTATTAGATATTATTGAAATTAGATGTAAGCTTAAATGGTGTGATTGATTTGTAGATAAAGTAGGTATTAGATATTATTTAAATTAGATGTAAGCTTAAATGGTGTGATTGGTTTGTAAATAAAGTAGGTATTAGATATTATTGAAATTAGATGTAAGCTTAAATGGTGTGATTGGTTTGTAGATAAACTAGGTATTAGAAATTATTGAATTTAGATGTAAGCGTAAATGTTGTGACTAGTTAGTAGAAGTATTAATTATTTCGAAAACTTTCTATGCGGATGGAAAGGGATGGCTAATAGGGGTGGTGGAGGCCATTGAGCTTCCGAACCAAAGTGAGAGGGAGCTCAACGTAGGTTAGGTGTAAATGTAGTAGGAAATAAGTAAGTAGGTATAATAAGAAAGTAAAAGTATTATTGAATGATTAGTTTTAACTTAAAACATGTAGAATGAATTAAGTATAATTGAAATTAGATGTAAGTGGAAATGGTGTGATTAGTTAGTAGATAAAGAAGGTATTAGTAGATAAAGATATTATTGAAATTAGATGTAAGCTTAAATAGTGTGATTGGTTTGTAGATAAAGTATTTATTAGATAGTATTGAAATTGGATGTCAGCTTAAATGGTGTGATTGGTTTGTAGATAAAGTAGGTATTAGATATTATTGAAATTAGATGTAAGCTTAAATGGTGTGATTGTTTGTAGATAAAGTAGGTATTAGATATTATTGAAATTATATGTAAGCTTAAATGGTGTGATTGGTTTGTAGATAAAGTAGGTATTAGATATTATTGAAATTAGATGTAAGCTTAAATGGTGTGATTGGTTTGTAGATAAACTAGGTATTAGATATTATTGAAATTAGATGTAAGCTTAAATGTTGTGACTAGTTATTAGAAGTATTAATTATTTCGAAAACTTTCTATGCGGATGGAAAGGGATGGCTAATAGGGGTGGTGGAGGCCATTGAGCTTCCGAACCAAAGTGAGAGGGAGCTCAACGTAGGTTAGGTGTAAATGTAGTAGGAAATAAGTAAGTAGGTATAATAAAAAAGTAAAAGTATTATTGAATGATTAGTTTTAACTTAAAACATGTAGAATGAATTAAGTATAATTGAAATTAGATGTAAGTGGAAATGGTGTGATTAGTTAGTAGATAAAGAAGGTATTAGATATTATTGAACTTAGATGTAAGCTTAAATAGTGTGATTGGTTTGGAGATAAAGTAGGTATTAGATATTGTTGAAATTGGATGTAAGCTTAAATGGTGTGATTGGTTTGTAGATAAAGTAGGTATTAGATATTATTGAAATTAGATGTAAGCTTAAATGGTGTGATTAGTTTGTAGATACAGTAGGTATTACATATTATTGAAATTAGATGTAAGCTTAAATGGTGTGATTAGTTTGTAGATAAAGTAGGTATTAGATATAATTGAAATTAGATGTAAGCTTAAATGGTGTGATTGGCTTGTAGATAAAGTAGGTATTAGATATTATTGAAATTAGATGTAAGCTTAAATGTTGTGACTAGTAAGTAGAAGTATTAATTATTTCGAAAACTTTCTATGCGGATGGAAAGGGATGGCTAATAGGGGTGGTGGAGGCCATTGAGCTTCCGAACCAAAGTGAGAGGGAGCTCAACGTAGGTTAGGTGTAAATGTAGTAAGAAATAAGTAAGTAGGTATAATAAGAAAGTAAGAGTATTATTGAATGATTAGTTTTAACTTAAAACATGTAGAATGAATTAAGTATAATTGAAATTAGATGTAAGTGGAAATGGTGTGATTAGTTAGTAGATAAAGAAGGTATTAGATATTATTGAAATTAGATGTAAGCTTAAATAGTGTGATTGGTTTGGAGATAAAGTAGGTATTAGATATTGTTGAAATTGGATGTAAGCTTAAATGGTGTGATTGGTTTGTAGATAAAGTAGGTATTAGATATTATTGAAATTAGATGTAAGCTTAAATGGTGTGATTAGTTTGTAGATACAGTAGGTATTACATATTATTGAAATTAGATGTAAGCTTAAATGGTGTGATTAGTTTGTAGATTAAGTAGGTATTAGATATAATTGAAATTAGATGTAAGCTTAAATGGTGTGATTGGCTTGTAGATAAAGTAGGTATTAGATATTATTGAAATTAGATGTAAGCTTAAATGTTGTGACTAGTAAGTAGAAGTATTAATTATTTCGAAAACTTTCTATGCGGATGGGAAGGGATGGCTAATAGGGGTGGTGAAGGCCATTGAGCTTCCGAACCAAAGTGAGAGGGAGCTCAACGTAGGTTAGGTGTAAATGTAGTAGGAAATAAGTAAGTAGGTATAATAAGAAAGTAAAAGTATTGTTGAATGATTAGTTTTAACTTAAAACATGTAGAATGGATTAAGTATAATTGAAATTAGATGTAAGTGGAAATGGTGTGATTAGTTAGTAGATAAAGAAGGTATTAGATATTATTAAAATTAGATGTAAACTTAAATGTTGTGATTGATTTGTAGATAAAGTAGGTATTAGATATTATTGAAATTAGATGTAAGCTTAAATGGTGTGATTGGTTTGTAGATAAAGTAGGTATTAGATATTATTGAAATTATATGTAAGCTTAAATGGTGTGATTGGTTTGTAGATAAAGTAGGTATTAGATATTATTGAAATTAGATGTAAGCTTAAATGGTGTGATTGATTTGTAGATAAAGTAGGTATTAGATATTATTTAAATTAGATGTAAGCTTAAATGGTGTGATTGGTTTGTAAATAAAGTAGGTATTAGATATTATTGAAATTAGATGTAAGCTTAAATGGTGTGATTGGTTTGTAGATAAACTAGGTATTAGAAATTATTGAATTTAGATGTAAGCGTAAATGTTGTGACTAGTTAGTAGAAGTATTAATTATTTCGAAAACTTTCTATGCGGATGGAAAGGGATGGCTAATAGGGGTGGTGGAGGCCATTGAGCTTCCGAACCAAAGTGAGAGGGAGCTCAACGTAGGTTAGGTGTAAATGTAGTAGGAAATAAGTAAGTAGGTATAATAAGAAAGTAAAAGTATTATTGAATGATTAGTTTTAACTTAAAACATGTAGAATGAATTAAGTATAATTGAAATTAGATGTAAGTGGAAATGGTGTGATTAGTTAGTAGATAAAGAAGGTATTAGTAGATAAAGATATTATTGAAATTAGATGTAAGCTTAAATAGTGTGATTGGTTTGTAGATAAAGTATTTATTAGATAGTATTGAAATTGGATGTCAGCTTAAATGGTGTGATTGGTTTGTAGATAAAGTAGGTATTAGATATTATTGAAATTAGATGTAAGCTTAAATGGTGTGATTGTTTGTAGATAAAGTAGGTATTAGATATTATTGAAATTATATGTAAGCTTAAATGGTGTGATTGGTTTGTAGATAAAGTAGGTATTAGATATTATTGAAATTAGATGTAAGCTTAAATGGTGTGATTGGTTTGTAGATAAACTAGGTATTAGATATTATTGAAATTAGATGTAAGCTTAAATGTTGTGACTAGTTATTAGAAGTATTAATTATTTCGAAAACTTTCTATGCGGATGGAAAGGGATGGCTAATAGGGGTGGTGGAGGCCATTGAGCTTCCGAACCAAAGTGAGAGGGAGCTCAACGTAGGTTAGGTGTAAATGTAGTAGGAAATAAGTAAGTAGGTATAATAAAAAAGTAAAAGTATTATTGAATGATTAGTTTTAACTTAAAACATGTAGAATGAATTAAGTATAATTGAAATTAGATGTAAGTGGAAATGGTGTGATTAGTTAGTAGATAAAGAAGGTATTAGATATTATTGAACTTAGATGTAAGCTTAAATAGTGTGATTGGTTTGGAGATAAAGTAGGTATTAGATATTGTTGAAATTGGATGTAAGCTTAAATGGTGTGATTGGTTTGTAGATAAAGTAGGTATTAGATATTATTGAAATTAGATGTAAGCTTAAATGGTGTGATTAGTTTGTAGATACAGTAGGTATTACATATTATTGAAATTAGATGTAAGCTTAAATGGTGTGATTAGTTTGTAGATAAAGTAGGTATTAGATATAATTGAAATTAGATGTAAGCTTAAATGGTGTGATTGGCTTGTAGATAAAGTAGGTATTAGATATTATTGAAATTAGATGTAAGCTTAAATGGTGTGATTAGTTTGTAGATAAAGTAGGTATTAGATATTATTGAAATTAGATGTAAGCTTAAATGGTGTGATTAGTTTGTAGATAAAGTAGGTATTAGATATTATTGAAATTAGATGTAAGCTTAAATGGTGTGATTGGTTTGTAGATAAACTAGGTATTAGATATTATTGAAATTAGATGTAAGCTTAAATGTTGTGACTAGTTAGTAGAAGTATTAATTATTTCGAAAACTTTCTATGCGGATGGAAAGGGATGGCTAATAGGGGTGGTGGAGGCCATTGAGCTTCCGAACCAAAGTGAGAGGGAGCTCAACGTAGGTTAGGTGTAAATGTAGTAGGAAATAAGTAAGTAGGTATAATAAGAAAGTAAAAATATTATTGAATGATTAGTTTTAACTTAAAACATGTAGAATGAATTAAGTATAATTGAAATTAGATGTAAGTGGAAATGGTGTGATTTGTTAGTAGATAAAGAAGGTATTAGATATTATTGAAATTAGATGTAAGCTTAAATAGTGTGATTGGTTTGTAGATAAAGTAGGTATTAGATATTGTTGAAATTAGATGTAAGCTTAAATGGTGTGATTGGTTTGTAGATAAAGTAGGTATTAGATATTATTGAAATTAGATGTAAGCTTAAATGGTGTGATTAGTTTGTAGATACAGTAGGTATTAGATATTATTGAAATTAGATGTAAGCTTAAATGGTGTGATTAGTTTGTAGATAAAGTAGGTATTAGATATAATTGAAATTAGATGTAAGCTTAAATGGTGTGATTGTTTGTAGATAAAGTAGGTATTAGATATTATTGAAATTATATGTAAGCTTAAATGGTGTGATTAGTTTGTAGATAAAGTAGGTATTAGATATTATTGAAATTAGATGTAAGCTTAAATGTTGTGACTAGTAAGTAGAAGTATTAATTATTTCGAAAACTTTCTATGCGGATGGAAAGGGATGGCTAATAGGGGTGGTGGAGGCCATTGAGCTTCCGAACCAAAGTGAGAGGGAGCTCAACGTAGGTTAGGTGTAAATGTAGTAAGAAATAAGTAAGTAGGTATAATAAGAAAGTAAAAGTATTATTGAATGATTAGTTTTAACTTAAAACATGTAGAATGAATTAAGTATAATTGAAATTAGATGTAAGTGGAAATGGTGTGATTAGTTAGTAGATAAAGAAGGTATTAGATATTATTAAAATTAGATGTAAACTTAAATGTTGTGATTGATTTGTAGATAAAGTAGGTATTAGATATTATTGAAATTAGATGTAAGCTTAAATGGTGTGATTGGTTTGTAGATAAAGTAGGTATTAGATATTATTGAAATTATATGTAAGCTTAAATGGTGTGATTGGTTTGTAGATAAAGTAGGTATTAGATATTATTGAAATTATATGTAAGCTTAAATGGTGTGATTGATTTGTAGATAAAGTAGGTATTAGATATTATTTAAATTAGATGTAAGCTTAAATGGTGTGATTGGTTTGTAAATAAAGTAGGTATTAGATATTATTGAAATTAGATGTAAGCTTAAATGGTGTGATTGGTTTGTAGATAAACTAGGTATTAGAAATTATTGAATTTAGATGTAAGCGTAAATGTTGTGACTAGTTAGTAGAAGTATTAATTATTTCGAAAACTTTCTATGCGGATGGAAAGGGATGGCTAATAGGGGTGGTGGAGGCCATTGAGCTTCCGAACCAAAGTGAGAGGGAGCTCAACGTAGGTTAGGTGTAAATGTAGTAGGAAATAAGTAAGTAGGTATAATAAGAAAGTAAAAGTATTATTGAATGATTAGTTTTAACTTAAAACATGTAGAATGAATTAAGTATAATTGAAATTAGATGTAAGTGGAAATGGTGTGATTAGTTAGTAGATAAAGAAGGTATTAGTAGATAAAGATATTATTGAAATTAGATGTAAGCTTAAATAGTGTGATTGGTTTGTAGATAAAGTATTTATTAGATAGTATTGAAATTGGATGTCAGCTTAAATGGTGTGATTGGTTTGTAGATAAAGTAGGTATTAGATATTATTGAAATTAGATGTAAGCTTAAATGGTGTGATTGTTTGTAGATAAAGTAGGTATTAGATATTATTGAAATTATATGTAAGCTTAAATGGTGTGATTGGTTTGTAGATAAAGTAGGTATTAGATATTATTGAAATTAGATGTAAGCTTAAATGGTGTGATTGGTTTGTAGATAAACTAGGTATTAGATATTATTGAAATTAGATGTAAGCTTAAATGTTGTGACTAGTTATTAGAAGTATTAATTATTTCGAAAACTTTCTATGCGGATGGAAAGGGATGGCTAATAGGGGTGGTGGAGGCCATTGAGCTTCCGAACCAAAGTGAGAGGGAGCTCAACGTAGGTTAGGTGTAAATGTAGTAGGAAATAAGTAAGTAGGTATAATAGAAAAGTAAAAGTATTATTGAATGATTAGTTTTAACTTAAAACATGTAGAATGAATTAAGTATAATTGAAATTAGATGTAAGTGGAAATGGTGTGATTAGTTAGTAGATAAAGAAGGTATTAGATATTATTGAACTTAGATGTAAGCTTAAATAGTGTGATTGGTTTGGAGATAAAGTAGGTATTAGATATTGTTGAAATTGGATGTAAGCTTAAATGGTGTGATTGGTTTGTAGATAAAGTAGGTATTAGATATTATTGAAATTAGATGTAAGCTTAAATGGTGTGATTAGTTTGTAGATACAGTAGGTATTAGATATTATTGAAATTATATGTAAGCTTAAATGGTGTGATTGGTTTGTAGATAAAGTAGGTATTAGATATTATTGAAATTAGATGTAAGCTTAAATGGTGTGATTGGTTTGTAGATAAACTAGGTATTAGATATTATTGAAATTAGATGTAAGCTTAAATGTTGTGACTAGTTATTAGAAGTATTAATTATTTCGAAAACTTTCTATGCGGTTGGAATGGGATGGCTAATAGGGGTGGTGGAGGCCATTGAGCTTCCGAACCAAAGTGAGAGGGAGCTCAACGTAGGTTAGGTGTAAATGTAGTAGGAAATAAGTAAGTAGGTATAATAAAAAAGTAAAAGTATTATTGAATGATTAGTTTTAACTTAAAACATGTAGAATGAATTAAGTATAATTGAAATTAGATGTAAGTGGAAATGGTGTGATTAGTTAGTAGATAAAGTAGGTATTAGATATTATTGAAATTAGATGTAAGCTTAAATGGTGTGATTGTTTGTAGATAAAGTAGGTATTAGATATTATTGAAATTATATGTAAGCTTAAATGGTGTGATTGGTTTGTAGATAAAGTAGGTATTAGATATTATTGAAATTAGATGTAAGCTTAAATGGTGTGATTGGTTTGTAGATAAACTAGGTATTAGATATTATTGAAATTAGATGTAAGCTTAAATGTTGTGACTAGTTATTAGAAGTATTAATTATTTCGAAAACTTTCTATGCGGATGGAAAGGGATGGCTAATAGGGGTGGTGGAGGCCATTGAGCTTCCGAACCAAAGTGAGAGGGAGCTCAACGTAGGTTAGGTGTAAATGTAGTAGGAAATAAGTAAGTAGGTATAATAAAAAAGTAAAAGTATTATTGAATGATTAGTTTTAACTTAAAACATGTAGAATGAATTAAGTATAATTGAAATTAGATGTAAGTGGAAATGGTGTGATTAGTTAGTAGATAAAGAAGGTATTAGATATTATTGAACTTAGATGTAAGCTTAAATAGTGTGATTGGTTTGGAGATAAAGTAGGTATTAGATATTGTTGAAATTGGATGTAAGCTTAAATAGTGTGATTGGTTTGTAGATAAAGTAGGTATTAGATATTGTTGAAATTAGATGTAAGCTTAAATGGTGTGATTGGTTTGTAGATAAAGTAGGTATTAGATATTATTGAAATTAGATGTAAGCTTAAATGGTGTGATTAGTTTGTAGATACAGTAGGTATTAGATATTATTGAAATTAGATGTAAGCTTAAATGGTGTGATTAGTTTGTAGATAAAGTAGGTATTAGATATAATTGAAATTAGATGTAAGCTTAAATGGTGTGATTGTTTGTAGATAAAGTAGGTATTAGATATAATTGAAATTAGATGTAAGCTTAAATGGTGTGATTGGCTTGTAGATAAAGTAGGTATTAGATATTATTGAAATTAGATGTAAGCTTAAATGTTGTGACTAGTAAGTAGAAGTATTAATTATTTCGAAAACTTTCTATGCGGATGGAAAGGGATGGCTAATAGGGGTGGTGGAGGCCATTGAGCTTCCGAACCAAAGTGAGAGGGAGCTCAACGTAGGTTAGGTGTAAATGTAGTAAGAAATAAGTAAGTAGGTATAATAAGAAAGTAAAAGTATTATTGAATGATTAGTTTTAACTTAAAACATGTAGAATGAATTAAGTATAATTGAAATTAGATGTAAGTGGAAATGGTGTGATTAGTTAGTAGATAAAGAAGGTATTAGATATTATTGAAATTTGATGTAAGCTTAAATAGTGTGATTGGTTTGTAGATAAAGTATTTATTAGATATTATTGAAATTGGATGTCAGCTTAAATGGTGTGATTGGTTTGTAGATAAAGTAGGTATTAGATATTATTGAAATTAGATGTAAGCTTAAATGGTGTGATTGATTTGTAGATAAAGTAGGTATTAGATATTATTTAAATTAGATGTAAGCTTAAATGGTGTGATTGGTTTGTAAATAAAGTAGGTATTAGATATTATTGAAATTAGATGTAAGCTTAAATGGTGTGATTGGTTTGTAGATAAACTAGGTATTAGAAATTATTGAATTTAGATGTAAGCGTAAATGTTGTGACTAGTTAGTAGAAGTATTAATTATTTCGAAAACTTTCTATGCGGATGGAAAGGGATGGCTAATAGGGGTGGTGGAGGCCATTGAGCTTCCGAACCAAAGTGAGAGGGAGCTCAACGTAGGTTAGGTGTAAATGTAGTAGGAAATAAGTAAGTAGGTATAATAAGAAAGTAAAAGTATTATTGAATGATTAGTTTTAACTTAAAACATGTAGAATGAATTAAGTATAATTGAAATTAGATGTAAGTGGAAATGGTGTGATTAGTTAGTAGATAAAGAAGGTATTAGTAGATAAAGATATTATTGAAATTAAATGTAAGCTTAAATAGTGTGATTGGTTTGTAGATAAAGTATTTATTAGATAGTATTGAAATTGGATGTCAGCTTAAATGGTGTGATTGGTTTGTAGATAAAGTAGGTATTAGATATTATTGAAATTAGATGTAAGCTTAAATGGTGTGATTGTTTGTAGATAAAGTAGGTATTAGATATTATTGAAATTATATGTAAGCTTAAATGGTGTGATTGGTTTGTAGATAAAGTAGGTATTAGATATTATTGAAATTAGATGTAAGCTTAAATGGTGTGATTGGTTTGTAGATAAACTAGGTATTAGATATTATTGAAATTAGATGTAAGCTTAAATGTTGTGACTAGTTATTAGAAGTATTAATTATTTCGAAAACTTTCTATGCGGATGGAAAGGGATGGCTAATAGGGGTGGTGGAGGCCATTGAGCTTCCGAACCAAAGTGAGAGGGAGCTCAACGTAGGTTAGGTGTAAATGTAGTAGGAAATAAGTAAGTAGGTATAATAAAAAAGTAAAAGTATTATTGAATGATTAGTTTTAACTTAAAACATGTAGAATGAATTAAGTATAATTGAAATTAGATGTAAGTGGAAATGGTGTGATTAGTTAGTAGATAAAGAAGGTATTAGATATTATTGAACTTAGATGTAAGCTTAAATAGTGTGATTGGTTTGGAGATAAAGTAGGTATTAGATATTGTTGAAATTGGATGTAAGCTTAAATGGTGTGATTGGTTTGTAGATAAAGTAGGTATTAGATATTATTGAAATTAGATGTAAGCTTAAATGGTGTGATTAGTTTGTAGATACAGTAGGTATTACATATTATTGAAATTAGATGTAAGCTTAAATGGTGTGATTAGTTTGTAGATAAAGTAGGTATTAGATATAATTGAAATTAGATGTAAGCTTAAATGGTGTGATTGGCTTGTAGATAAAGTAGGTATTAGATATTATTGAAATTAGATGTAAGCTTAAATGTTGTGACTAGTAAGTAGAAGTATTAATTATTTCGAAAACTTTCTATGCGGATGGAAAGGGATGGCTAATAGGGGTGGTGGAGGCCATTGAGCTTCCGAACCAAAGTGAGAGGGAGCTCAACGTAGGTTAGGTGTAAATGTAGTAAGAAATAAGTAAGTAGGTATAATAAGAAAGTAAGAGTATTATTGAATGATTAGTTTTAACTTAAAACATGTAGAATGAATTAAGTATAATTGAAATTAGATGTAAGTGGAAATGGTGTGATTAGTTAGTAGATAAAGAAGGTATTAGATATTATTGAAATTAGATGTAAGCTTAAATAGTGTGATTGGTTTGGAGATAAAGAAGGTATTAGATATTATTGAAATTAGATGTAAGCTTAAATAGTGTGATTGGTTTGTAGATAAAGTAGGTATTAGATATTGTTGAAATTAGATGTAAGCTTAAATGGTGTGATTGGTTTGTAGATAAAGTAGGTATTAGATATAATTGAAATTAGATGTAAGCTTAAATGGTGTGATTGTTTGTAGATAAAGTAGGTATTAGATATTATTGAAATTATATGTAAGCTTAAATGGTGTGATTAGTTTGTAGATAAAGTAGGTATTAGATATTATTGAAATTAGATGTAAGCTTAAATGTTGTGACTAGTAAGTAGAAGTATTAATTATTTCGAAAACTTTCTATGCGGATGGAAAGGGATGGCTAATAGGGGTGGTGGAGGCCATTGAGCTTCCGAACCAAAGTGAGAGGGAGCTCAACGTAGGTTAGGTGTAAATGTAGTAAGAAATAAGTAAGTAGGTATAATAAGAAAGTAAAAGTATTATTGAATGATTAGTTTTAACTTAAAACATGTAGAATGAATTAAGTATAATTGAAATTAGATGTAAGTGGAAATGGTGTGATTAGTTAGTAGATAAAGAAGGTATTAGATATTATTAAAATTAGATGTAAACTTAAATGTTGTGATTGATTTGTAGATAAAGTAGGTATTAGATATTATTGAAATTAGATGTAAGCTTAAATGGTGTGATTGGTTTGTAGATAAAGTAGGTATTAGATATTATTGAAATTATATGTAAGCTTAAATGGTGTGATTGGTTTGTAGATAAAGTAGGTATTAGATATTATTGAAATTATATGTAAGCTTAAATGGTGTGATTGATTTGTAGATAAAGTAGGTATTAGATATTATTTAAATTAGATGTAAGCTTAAATGGTGTGATTGGTTTGTAAATAAAGTAGGTATTAGATATTATTGAAATTAGATGTAAGCTTAAATGGTGTGATTGGTTTGTAGATAAACTAGGTATTAGAAATTATTGAATTTAGATGTAAGCGTAAATGTTGTGACTAGTTAGTAGAAGTATTAATTATTTCGAAAACTTTCTATGCGGATGGAAAGGGATGGCTAATAGGGGTGGTGGAGGCCATTGAGCTTCCGAACCAAAGTGAGAGGGAGCTCAACGTAGGTTAGGTGTAAATGTAGTAGGAAATAAGTAAGTAGGTATAATAAGAAAGTAAAAGTATTATTGAATGATTAGTTTTAACTTAAAACATGTAGAATGAATTAAGTATAATTGAAATTAGATGTAAGTGGAAATGGTGTGATTAGTTAGTAGATAAAGAAGGTATTAGTAGATAAAGATATTATTGAAATTAGATGTAAGATTAAATAGTGTGATTGGTTTGTAGATAAAGTATTTATTAGATAGTATTGAAATTGGATGTCAGCTTAAATGGTGTGATTGGTTTGTAGATAAAGTAGGTATTAGATATTATTGAAATTAGATGTAAGCTTAAATGGTGTGATTGTTTGTAGATAAAGTAGGTATTAGATATTATTGAAATTATATGTAAGCTTAAATGGTGTGATTGGTTTGTAGATAAAGTAGGTATTAGATATTATTGAAATTAGATGTAAGCTTAAATGGTGTGATTGGTTTGTAGATAAACTAGGTATTAGATATTATTGAAATTAGATGTAAGCTTAAATGTTGTGACTAGTTATTAGAAGTATTAATTATTTCGAAAACTTTCTATGCGGATGGAAAGGGATGGCTAATAGGGGTGGTGGAGGCCATTGAGCTTCCGAACCAAAGTGAGAGGGAGCTCAACGTAGGTTAGGTGTAAATGTAGTAGGAAATAAGTAAGTAGGTATAATAGAAAAGTAAAAGTATTATTGAATGATTAGTTTTAACTTAAAACATGTAGAATGAATTAAGTATAATTGAAATTAGATGTAAGTGGAAATGGTGTGATTAGTTAGTAGATAAAGAAGGTATTAGATATTATTGAACTTAGATGTAAGCTTAAATAGTGTGATTGGTTTGGAGATAAAGTAGGTATTAGATATTGTTGAAATTGGATGTAAGCTTAAATGGTGTGATTGGTTTGTAGATAAAGTAGGTATTAGATATTATTGAAATTAGATGTAAGCTTAAATGGTGTGATTAGTTTGTAGATACAGTAGGTATTAGATATTATTGAAATTATATGTAAGCTTAAATGGTGTGATTGGTTTGTAGATAAAGTAGGTATTAGATATTATTGAAATTAGATGTAAGCTTAAATGGTGTGATTGGTTTGTAGATAAACTAGGTATTAGATATTATTGAAATTAGATGTAAGCTTAAATGTTGTGACTAGTTATTAGAAGTATTAATTATTTCGAAAACTTTCTATGCGGTTGGAATGGGATGGCTAATAGGGGTGGTGGAGGCCATTGAGCTTCCGAACCAAAGTGAGAGGGAGCTCAACGTAGGTTAGGTGTAAATGTAGTAGGAAATAAGTAAGTAGGTATAATAAAAAAGTAAAAGTATTATTGAATGATTAGTTTTAACTTAAAACATGTAGAATGAATTAAGTATAATTGAAATTAGATGTAAGTGGAAATGGTGTGATTAGTTAGAAGATAAAGTAGGTATTAGATATTATTGAAATTAGATGTAAGCTTAAATGGTGTGATTGTTTGTAGATAAAGTAGGTATTAGATATTATTGAAATTATATGTAAGCTTAAATGGTGTGATTGGTTTGTAGATAAAGTAGGTATTAGATATTATTGAAATTAGATGTAAGCTTAAATGGTGTGATTGGTTTGTAGATAAACTAGGTATTAGATATTATTGAAATTAGATGTGAGCTTAAATGTTGTGACTAGTTATTAGAAGTATTAATTATTTCGAAAACTTTCTATGCGGATGGAAAGGGATGGCTAATAGGGGTGGTGGAGGCCATTGAGCTTCCGAACCAAAGTGAGAGGGAGCTCAACGTAGGTTAGGTGTAAATGTAGTAGGAAATAAGTAAGTAGGTATAATAAAAAAGTAAAAGTATTATTGAATGATTAGTTTTAACTTAAAACATGTAGAATGAATTAAGTATAATTGAAATTAGATGTAAGTGGAAATGGTGTGATTAGTTAGTAGATAAAGAAGGTATTAGATATTATTGAACTTAGATGTAAGCTTAAATAGTGTGATTGGTTTGGAGATAAAGTAGGTATTAGATATTGTTGAAATTGGATGTAAGCTTAAATAGTGTGATTGGTTTGTAGATAAAGTAGGTATTAGATATTGTTGAAATTAGATGTAAGCTTAAATGGTGTGATTGGTTTGTAGATAAAGTAGGTATTAGATATTATTGAAATTAGATGTAAGCTTAAATGGTGTGATTAGTTTGTAGATACAGTAGGTATTAGATATTATTGAAATTAGATGTAAGCTTAAATGGTGTGATTAGTTTGTAGATAAAGTAGGTATTAGATATAATTGAAATTAGATGTAAGCTTAAATGGTGTGATTGTTTGTAGATAAAGTAGGTATTAGATATTATTGAAATTATATGTAAGCTTAAATGGTGTGATTAGTTTGTAGATAAAGTAGGTATTAGATATTATTGAAATTAGATGTAAGCTTAAATGTTGTGACTAGTAAGTAGAAGTATTAATTATTTCGAAAACTTTCTATGCGGATGGAAAGGGATGGCTAATAGGGGTGGTGGAGGCCATTGAGCTTCCGAACGAAAGTGAGAGGGAGCTCAACGTAGGTTAGGTGTAAATGTAGTAAGAAATAAGTAAGTAGGTATAATAAGAAAGTAAAAGTATTATTGAATGATTAGTTTTAACTTAAAACATGTAGAATGAATTAAGTATAATTGAAATTAGATGTAAGTGGAAATGGTGTGATTAGTTAGTAGATAAAGAAGGTATTAGTAGATAAAGATATTATTGAAATTAGATGTAAGCTTAAATGGTGTGATTGGTTTGTAGATAAAGTAGATATTAGATATTATTGAAATTAGATGTAAGCTTAAATGGTGTGATTAGTTTGTAGATACAGTAGGTATTAGATATTATTGAAATTAGATGTAAGCTTAAATGGTGTGATTAGTTTGTAGATAAAGTAGGTATTAGATATAATTGAAATTAGATGTAAGCTTAAATGGTGTGATTGTTTGTAGATAAAGTAGGTATTAGATATTATTGAAATTATATGTAAGCTTAAATGGTGTGATTAGTTTGTAGATAAAGTAGGTATTAGATATTATTGAAATTAGATGTAAGCTTAAATGTTGTGACTAGTAAGTAGAAGTATTAATTATTTCGAAAACTTTCTATGCGGATGGAAAGGGATGGCTAATAGGGGTGGTGGAGGCCATTGAGCTTCCGAACCAAAGTGAGAGGGAGCTCAACGTAGGTTAGGTGTAAATGTAGTAAGAAATAAGTAAGTAGGTATAATAAGAAAGTAAAAGTATTATTGAATGATTAGTTTTAACTTAAAACATGTAGAATGAATTAAGTATAATTGAAATTAGATGTAAGTGGAAATGGTGTGATTAGTTAGTAGATAAAGAAGGTATTAGTAGATAAAGATATTATTGAAATTAGATGTAAGCTTAAATAGTGTGATTGGTTTGTAGATAAAGTATTTATTAGATAGTATTGAAATTGGATGTCAGCTTAAATGGTGTGATTGGTTTGTAGATAAAGTAGGTATTAGATATTATTGAAATTAGATGTAAGCTTAAATGGTGTGATTGTTTGTAGATAAAGTAGGTATTAGATATTATTGAAATTATATGTAAGCTTAAATGGTGTGATTGGTTTGTAGATAAAGTAGGTATTAGATATTATTGAAATTAGATGTAAGCTTAAATGGTGTGATTGGTTTGTAGATAAACTAGGTATTAGATATTATTGAAATTAGATGTAAGCTTAAATGTTGTGACTAGTTATTAGAAGTATTAATTATTTCGAAAACTTTCTATGCGGTTGGAAAGGGATGGCTAATAGGGGTGGTGGAGGCCATTGAGCTTCCGAACCAAAGTGAGAGGGAGCTCAACGTAGGTTAGGTGTAAATGTAGTAGGAAATAAGTAAGTAGGTATAATAAAAAAGTAAAAGTATTATTGAATGATTAGTTTTAACTTAAAACATGTAGAATGAATTAAGTATAATTGAAATTAGATGTAAGTGGAAATGGTGTGATTAGTTAGTAGATAAAGAAGGTATTAGTAGATAAAGATATTATTGAAATTAGATGTAAGCTTAAATAGTGTGATTGGTTTGTAGATAAAGTATTTATTAGATAGTATTGAAATTGGATGTCAGCTTAAATGGTGTGATTGGTTTGTAGATAAAGTAGGTATTAGATATTATTGAAATTAGATGTAAGCTTAAATGGTGTGATTGTTTGTAGATAAAGTAGGTATTAGATATTATTGAAATTATATGTAAGCTTAAATGGTGTGATTGGTTTGTAGATAAAGTAGGTATTAGATATTATTGAAATTAGATGTAAGCTTAAATGGTGTGATTGGTTTGTAGATAAACTAGGTATTAGATATTATTGAAATTAGATGTAAGCTTAAATGTTGTGACTAGTTATTAGAAGTATTAATTATTTCGAAAACTTTCTATGCGGATGGAAAGGGATGGCTAATAGGGGTGGTGGAGGCCATTGAGCTTCCGAACCAAAGTGAGAGGGAGCTCAACGTAGGTTAGGTGTAAATGTAGTAGGAAATAAGTAAGTAGGTATAATAAAAAAGTAAAAGTATTATTGAATGATTAGTTTTAACTTAAAACATGTAGAATGAATTAAGTATAATTGAAATTAGATGTAAGTGGAAATGGTGTGATTAGTTAGTAGATAAAGAAGGTATTAGATATTATTGAACTTAGATGTAAGCTTAAATAGTGTGATTGGTTTGGAGATAAAGTAGGTATTAGATATTGTTGAAATTGGATGTAAGCTTAAATGGTGTGATTGGTTTGTAGATAAAGTAGGTATTAGATATTATTGAAATTAGATGTAAGCTTAAATGGTGTGATTAGTTTGTAGATACAGTAGGTATTACATATTATTGAAATTAGATGTAAGCTTAAATGGTGTGATTAGTTTGTAGATAAAGTAGGTATTAGATATAATTGAAATTAGATGTAAGCTTAAATGGTGTGATTGGCTTGTAGATAAAGTAGGTATTAGATATTATTGAAATTAGATGTAAGCTTAAATGTTGTGACTAGTAAGTAGAAGTATTAATTATTTCGAAAACTTTCTATGCGGATGGAAAGGGATGGCTAATAGGGGTGGTGGAGGCCATTGAGCTTCCGAACCAAAGTGAGAGGGAGCTCAACGTAGGTTAGGTGTAAATGTAGTAAGAAATAAGTAAGTAGGTATAATAAGAAAGTAAAAGTATTATTGAATGATTAGTTTTAACTTAAAACATGTAGAATGAATTAAGTATAATTGAAATTAGATGTAAGTGGAAATGGTGTGATTAGTTAGTAGATAAAGAAGGTATTAGATATTATTGAAATTTGATGTAAGCTTAAATAGTGTGATTGGTTTGTAGATAAAGTATTTATTAGATATTATTGAAATTGGATGTCAGCTTAAATGGTGTGATTGGTTTGTAGATAAAGTAGGTATTAGATATTATTGAAATTAGATGTAAGCTTAAATGGTGTGATTGTTTGTAGATAAAGTAGGTATTAGATATTATTGAAATTATATGTAAGCTTAAATGGTGTGATTAGTTTGTAGATAAAGTAGGTATTAGATATTATTGAAATTAGATGTAAGCTTAAATGTTGTGACTAGTAAGTAGAAGTATTAATTATTTCGAAAACTTTCTATGCGGATGGAAAGGGATGGCTAATAGGGGTGGTGGAGGCCATTGAGCTTCCGAACCAAAGTGAGAGGGAGCTCAACGTAGGTTAGGTGTAAATGTAGTAAGAAATAAGTAAGTAGGTATAATAAGAAAGTAAAAGTATTATTGAATGATTAGTTTTAACTTAAAACATGTAGAATGAATTAAGTATAATTGAAATTAGATGTAAGTGGAAATGGTGTGATTAGTTAGTAGATAAAGAAGGTATTAGTAGATAAAGATATTATTGAAATTAGATGTAAGCTTAAATAGTGTGATTGGTTTGTAGATAAAGTATTTATTAGATAGTATTGAAATTATATGTAAGCTTAAATGGTGTGATTGGTTTGTAGATAAAGTAGGTATTAGATATTATTGAAATTAGATGTAAGCTTAAATGGTGTGATTGGTTTGTAGATAAACTAGGTATTAGATATTATTGAAATTAGATGTAAGCTTAATTGTTGTGACTAGTTATTAGAAGTATTAATTATTTCGAAAACTTTCTATGCGGATGGAAAGGGATGGCTAATAGGGGTGGTGGAGGCCATTGAGCTTCCGAACCAAAGTGAGAGGGAGCTCAACGTAGGTTAGGTGTAAATGTAGTAGGAAATAAGTAAGTAGGTATAATAAAAAAGTAAAAGTATTATTGAATGATTAGTTTTAACTTAAAACATGTAGAATGAATTAAGTATAATTGAAATTAGATGTAAGTGGAAATGGTGTGATTAGTTAGTAGATAAAGAAGGTATTAGATATTATTGAACTTAGATGTAAGCTTAAATAGTGTGATTGGTTTTGAGATAAAGTAGGTATTAGATATTATTGAAATTAGATGTAAGCTTAAATGTTGTGACTAGTAAGTAGAAGTATTAATTATTTCGAAAACTTTCTATGCGGATGGAAAGGGATGGCTAATAGGGGTGGTGGAGGCCATTGAGCTTCCGAACCAAAGTGAGAGGGAGCTCAACGTAGGTTAGGTGTAAATGTAGTAAGAAATAAGTAAGTAGGTATAATAAGAAAGTAAGAGTATTATTGAATGATTAGTTTTAACTTAAAACATGTAGAATGAATTAAGTATAATTGAAATTAGATGTAAGTGGAAATGGTGTGATTAGTTAGTAGATAAAGAAGGTATTAGATATTATTGAAATTAGATGTAAGCTTAGATAGTGTGATTGGTTTGGAGATAAAGTAGGTATTAGATATTGTTGAAATTGGATGTAAGCTTAAATGGTGTGATTGGTTTGTAGATAAAGTAGGTATTAGATATTATTGAAATTAGATGTAAGCTTAAATGGTGTGATTAGTTTGTAGATACAGTAGGTATTACATATTATTGAAATTAGATGTAAGCTTAAATGGTGTGATTAGTTTGTAGATAAAGTAGGTATTAGATATAATTGAAATTAGATGTAAGCTTAAATGGTGTGATTGGCTTGTAGATAAAGTAGGTATTAGATATTATTGAAATTAGATGTAAGCTTAAATGTTGTGACTAGTAAGTAGAAGTATTAATTATTTCGAAAACTTTCTATGCGGATGGAAAGGGATGGCTAATAGGGGTGGTGGAGGCCATTGAGCTTCCGAACCAAAGTGAGAGGGAGCTCAACGTAGGTTAGGTGTAAATGTAGTAGGAAATAAGTAAGTAGGTATAATAAGAAAGTAAAAGTATTGTTGAATGATTAGTTTTAACTTAAAACATGTAGAATGGATTAAGTACAATTGAAATTAGATGTAAGTGGAAATGGTGTGATTAGTTAGTAGATAAAGAAGGTATTAGATATTATTAAAATTAGATGTAAACTTAAATGTTGTGATTGATTTGTAGATAAAGTAGGTATTAGATATTATTGAAATTAGATGTAAGCTTAAATGGTGTGATTGGTTTGTAGATAAAGTAGGTATTAGATATTATTGAAATTATATGTAAGCTTAAATGGTGTGATTGGTTTGTAGATAAAGTAGGTATTAGATATTATTGAAATTAGATGTAAGCTTAAATGGTGTGATTGATTTGTAGATAAAGTAGGTATTAGATATTATTTAAATTAGATGTAAGCTTAAATGGTGTGATTGGTTTGTAAATAAAGTAGGTATTGGATATTATTGAAATTAGATGTAAGCTTAAATGGTGTGATTGGTTTGTAGATAAACTAGGTATTAGAAATTATTGAATTTAGATGTAAGCGTAAATGTTGTGACTAGTTAGTAGAAGTATTAATTATTTCGAAAACTTTCTATGCGGATGGAAAGGGATGGCTAATAGGGGTGGTGGAGGCCATTGAGCTTCCGAACCAAAGTGAGAGGGAGCTCAACGTAGGTTAGGTGTAAATGTAGTAGGAAATAAGTAAGTAGGTATAATAAGAAAGTAAAAGTATTATTGAATGATTAGTTTTAACTTAAAACATGTAGAATGAATTAAGTATAATTGAAATTAGATGTAAGTGGAAATGGTGTGATTGTTTGTAGATAAAGTAGGTATTAGATATTATTGAAATTATATGTAAGCTTAAATGGTGTGATTGGTTTGTAGATAAAGTATTTATTAGATAGTATTGAAATTGGATGTCAGCTTAAATGGTGTGATTGGTTTGTAGATAAAGTAGGTATTAGATATTATTGAAATTAGATGTAAGCTTAAATGGTGTGATTGATTTGTAGATAAAGTAGGTATTAGATATTATTGAAATTAGATGTAAGCTTAAATGGTGTGATTGGTTTGTAGATAAAGTAGGTATTAGATATTATTGAAATTATATGTAAGCTTAAATGGTGTGATTGGTTTGTAGATAAAGTAGGTATTAGATATTATTGAAATTAGATGTAAGCTTAAATGGTGTGATTGATTTGTAGATAAAGTAGGTATTAGATATTATTTAAATTAGATGTAAGCTTAAATGGTGTGATTGGTTTGTAAATAAAGTAGGTATTAGATATTATTGAAATTAGATGTAAGCTTAAATGGTGTGATTGGTTTGTAGATAAACTAGGTATTAGAAATTATTGAATTTAGATGTAAGCGTAAATGTTGTGACTAGTTAGTAGAAGTATTAATTATTTCGAAAACTTTCTATGCGGATGGAAAGGGATGGCTAATAGGGGTGGTGGAGGCCATTGAGCTTCCGAACCAAAGTGAGAGGGAGCTCAACGTAGGTTAGGTGTAAATGTAGTAGGAAATAAGTAAGTAGGTATAATAAGAAAGTAAAAGTATTATTGAATGATTAGTTTTAACTTAAAACATGTAGAATGAATTAAGTATAATTGAAATTAGATGTAAGTGGAAATGGTGTGATTAGTTAGTAGATAAAGAAGGTATTAGTAGATAAAGATATTATTGAAATTAGATGTAAGCTTAAATAGTGTGATTGGTTTGTAGATAAAGTATTTATTAGATAGTATTGAAATTGGATGTCAGCTTAAATGGTGTGATTGGTTTGTAGATAAAGTAGGTATTAGATATTATTGAAATTAGATGTAAGCTTAAATGGTGTGATTGTTTGTAGATAAAGTAGGTATTAGATATTATTGAAATTATATGTAAGCTTAAATGGTGTGATTGGTTTGTAGATAAAGTAGGTATTAGATATTATTGAAATTAGATGTAAGCTTAAATGGTGTGATTGGTTTGTAGATAAACTAGGTATTAGATATTATTGAAATTAGATGTAAGCTTAAATGTTGTGACTAGTTATTAGAAGTATTAATTATTTCGAAAACTTTCTATGCGGATGGAAAGGGATGGCTAATAGGGGAGGTGGAGGCCATTGAGCTTCCGAACCAAAGTGAGAGGGAGCTCAACGTAGGTTAGGTGTAAATGTAGTAGGAAATAAGTAAGTAGGTATAATAAAAAAGTAAAAGTATTATTGAATGATTAGTTTTAACTTAAAACATGTAGAATGAATTAAGTATAATTGAAATTAGATGTAAGTGGAAATGGTGTGATTAGTTAGTAGATAAAGAAGGTATTAGATATTATTGAACTTAGATGTAAGCTTAAATAGTGTGATTGGTTTGGAGATAAAGTAGGTATTAGATATTGTTGAAATTGGATGTAAGCTTAAATGGTGTGATTGGTTTGTAGATAAAGTAGGTATTAGATATTATTGAAATTAGATGTAAGCTTAAATGGTGTGATTAGTTTGTAGATACAGTAGGTATTACATATTATTGAAATTAGATGTAAGCTTAAATGGTGTGATTAGTTTGTAGATAAAGTAGGTATTAGATATAATTGAAATTAGATGTAAGCTTAAATGGTGTGATTGGCTTGTAGATAAAGTAGGTATTAGATATTATTGAAATTAGATGTAAGCTTAAATGGTGTGATTAGTTTGTAGATAAAGTAGGTATTAGATATTATTGAAATTAGATGTAAGCTTAAATGGTGTGATTAGTTTGTAGATAAAGTAGGTATTAGATATTATTGAAATTAGATGTAAGCTTAAATGGTGTGATTGGTTTGTATATAAACTAGGTATTAGATATTATTGAAATTAGATGTAAGCTTAAATGTTGTGACTAGTTAGTAGAAGTATTAATTATTTCGAAAACTTTCTATGCGGATGGAAAGGGATGGCTAATAGGGGTGGTGGAGGCCATTGAGCTTCCGAACCAAAGTGAGAGGGAGCTCAACGTAGGTTAGGTGTAAATGTAGTAGGAAATAAGTAAGTAGGTATAATAAGAAAGTAAAAATATTATTGAATGATTAGTTTTAACTTAAAACATGTAGAATGAATTAAGTATAATTGAAATTAGATGTAAGTGGAAATGGTGTGATTTGTTAGTAGATAAAGAAGGTATTAGATATTATTGAAATTAGATGTAAGCTTAAATAGTGTGATTGGTTTGTAGATAAAGTAGGTATTAGATATTGTTGAAATTAGATGTAAGCTTAAATGGTGTGATTGGTTTGTAGATAAAGTAGGTATTAGATATTATTGAAATTAGATGTAAGCTTAAATGGTGTGATTAGTTTGTAGATACAGTAGGTATTAGATATTATTGAAATTAGATGTAAGCTTAAATGGTGTGATTAGTTTGTAGATAAAGTAGGTATTAGATATAATTGAAATTAGATGTAAGCTTAAATGGTGTGATTGTTTGTAGATAAAGTAGGTATTAGATATTATTGAAATTATATGTAAGCTTAAATGGTGTGATTAGTTTGTAGATAAAGTAGGTATTAGATATTATTGAAATTAGATGTAAGCTTAAATGTTGTGACTAGTAAGTAGAAGTATTAATTATTTCGAAAACTTTCTATGCGGATGGAAAGGGATGGCTAATAGGGGTGGTGGAGGCCATTGAGCTTCCGAACCAAAGTGAGAGGGAGCTCAACGTAGGTTAGGTGTAAATGTAGTAAGAAATAAGTAAGTAGGTATAATAAGAAAGTAAAAGTATTATTGAATGATTAGTTTTAACTTAAAACATGTAGAATGGATTAAGTACAATTGAAATTAGATGTAAGTGGAAATGGTGTGATTAGTTAGTAGATAAAGAAGGTATTAGATATTATTAAAATTAGATGTAAACTTAAATGTTGTGATTGATTTGTAGATAAAGTAGGTATTAGATATTATTGAAATTAGATGTAAGCTTAAATGGTGTGATTGGTTTGTAGATAAAGTAGGTATTAGATATTATTGAAATTATATGTAAGCTTAAATGGTGTGATTGGTTTGTAGATAAAGTAGGTATTAGATATTATTGAAATTAGATGTAAGCTTAAATGGTGTGATTGATTTGTAGATAAAGTAGGTATTAGATATTATTTAAATTAGATGTAAGCTTAAATGGTGTGATTGGTTTGTAAATAAAGTAGGTATTGGATATTATTGAAATTAGATGTAAGCTTAAATGGTGTGATTGGTTTGTAGATAAACTAGGTATTAGAAATTATTGAATTTAGATGTAAGCGTAAATGTTGTGACTAGTTAGTAGAAGTATTAATTATTTCGAAAACTTTCTATGCGGATGGAAAGGGATGGCTAATAGGGGTGGTGGAGGCCATTGAGCTTCCGAACCAAAGTGAGAGGGAGCTCAACGTAGGTTAGGTGTAAATGTAGTAGGAAATAAGTAAGTAGGTATAATAAGAAAGTAAAAGTATTATTGAATGATTAGTTTTAACTTAAAACATGTAGAATGAATTAAGTATAATTGAAATTAGATGTAAGTGGAAATGGTGTGATTGTTTGTAGATAAAGTAGGTATTAGATATTATTGAAATTATATGTAAGCTTAAATGGTGTGATTGGTTTGTAGATAAAGTATTTATTAGATAGTATTGAAATTGGATGTCAGCTTAAATGGTGTGATTGGTTTGTAGATAAAGTAGGTATTAGATATTATTGAAATTAGATGTAAGCTTAAATGGTGTGATTGATTTGTAGATAAAGTAGGTATTAGATATTATTGAAATTAGATGTAAGCTTAAATGGTGTGATTGGTTTGTAGATAAAGTAGGTATTAGATATTATTGAAATTATATGTAAGCTTAAATGGTGTGATTGGTTTGTAGATAAAGTAGGTATTAGATATTATTGAAATTAGATGTAAGCTTAAATGGTGTGATTGATTTGTAGATAAAGTAGGTATTAGATATTATTTAAATTAGATGTAAGCTTAAATGGTGTGATTGGTTTGTAAATAAAGTAGGTATTAGATATTATTGAAATTAGATGTAAGCTTAAATGGTGTGATTGGTTTGTAGATAAACTAGGTATTAGAAATTATTGAATTTAGATGTAAGCGTAAATGTTGTGACTAGTTAGTAGAAGTATTAATTATTTCGAAAACTTTCTATGCGGATGGAAAGGGATGGCTAATAGGGGTGGTGGAGGCCATTGAGCTTCCGAACCAAAGTGAGAGGGAGCTCAACGTAGGTTAGGTGTAAATGTAGTAGGAAATAAGTAAGTAGGTATAATAAGAAAGTAAAAGTATTATTGAATGATTAGTTTTAACTTAAAACATGTAGAATGAATTAAGTATAATTGAAATTAGATGTAAGTGGAAATGGTGTGATTAGTTAGTAGATAAAGAAGGTATTAGTAGATAAAGATATTATTGAAATTAGATGTAAGCTTAAATAGTGTGATTGGTTTGTAGATAAAGTATTTATTAGATAGTATTGAAATTGGATGTCAGCTTAAATGGTGTGATTGGTTTGTAGATAAAGTAGGTATTAGATATTATTGAAATTAGATGTAAGCTTAAATGGTGTGATTGTTTGTAGATAAAGTAGGTATTAGATATTATTGAAATTATATGTAAGCTTAAATGGTGTGATTGGTTTGTAGATAAAGTAGGTATTAGATATTATTGAAATTAGATGTAAGCTTAAATGGTGTGATTGGTTTGTAGATAAACTAGGTATTAGATATTATTGAAATTAGATGTAAGCTTAAATGTTGTGACTAGTTATTAGAAGTATTAATTATTTCGAAAACTTTCTATGCGGATGGAAAGGGATGGCTAATAGGGGTGGTGGAGGCCATTGAGCTTCCGAACCAAAGTGAGAGGGAGCTCAACGTAGGTTAGGTGTAAATGTAGTAGGAAATAAGTAAGTAGGTATAATAAAAAAGTAAAAGTATTATTGAATGATTAGTTTTAACTTAAAACATGTAGAATGAATTAAGTATAATTGAAATTAGATGTAAGTGGAAATGGTGTGATTAGTTAGTAGATAAAGAAGGTATTAGATATTATTGAACTTAGATGTAAGCTTAAATAGTGTGATTGGTTTGGAGATAAAGTAGGTATTAGATATTGTTGAAATTGGATGTAAGCTTAAATGGTGTGATTGGTTTGTAGATAAAGTAGGTATTAGATATTATTGAAATTAGATGTAAGCTTAAATGGTGTGATTAGTTTGTAGATACAGTAGGTATTACATATTATTGAAATTAGATGTAAGCTTAAATGGTGTGATTAGTTTGTAGATAAAGTAGGTATTAGATATAATTGAAATTAGATGTAAGCTTAAATGGTGTGATTGGCTTGTAGATAAAGTAGGTATTAGATATTATTGAAATTAGATGTAAGCTTAAATGGTGTGATTAGTTTGTAGATAAAGTAGGTATTAGATATTATTGAAATTAGATGTAAGCTTAAATGGTGTGATTAGTTTGTAGATAAAGTAGGTATTAGATATTATTGAAATTAGATGTAAGCTTAAATGGTGTGATTGGTTTGTATATAAACTAGGTATTAGATATTATTGAAATTAGATGTAAGCTTAAATGTTGTGACTAGTTAGTAGAAGTATTAATTATTTCGAAAACTTTCTATGCGGATGGAAAGGGATGGCTAATAGGGGTGGTGGAGGCCATTGAGCTTCCGAACCAAAGTGAGAGGGAGCTCAACGTAGGTTAGGTGTAAATGTAGTAGGAAATAAGTAAGTAGGTATAATAAGAAAGTAAAAATATTATTGAATGATTAGTTTTAACTTAAAACATGTAGAATGAATTAAGTATAATTGAAATTAGATGTAAGTGGAAATGGTGTGATTTGTTAGTAGATAAAGAAGGTATTAGATATTATTGAAATTAGATGTAAGCTTAAATAGTGTGATTGGTTTGTAGATAAAGTAGGTATTAGATATTGTTGAAATTAGATGTAAGCTTAAATGGTGTGATTGGTTTGTAGATAAAGTAGGTATTAGATATTATTGAAATTAGATGTAAGCTTAAATGGTGTGATTAGTTTGTAGATACAGTAGGTATTAGATATTATTGAAATTAGATGTAAGCTTAAATGGTGTGATTAGTTTGTAGATAAAGTAGGTATTAGATATAATTGAAATTAGATGTAAGCTTAAATGGTGTGATTGTTTGTAGATAAAGTAGGTATTAGATATTATTGAAATTATATGTAAGCTTAAATGGTGTGATTAGTTTGTAGATAAAGTAGGTATTAGATATTATTGAAATTAGATGTAAGCTTAAATGTTGTGACTAGTAAGTAGAAGTATTAATTATTTCGAAAACTTTCTATGCGGATGGAAAGGGATGGCTAATAGGGGTGGTGGAGGCCATTGAGCTTCCGAACCAAAGTGAGAGGGAGCTCAACGTAGGTTAGGTGTAAATGTAGTAAGAAATAAGTAAGTAGGTATAATAAGAAAGTAAAAGTATTATTGAATGATTAGTTTTAACTTAAAACATGTAGAATGAATTAAGTATAATTGAAATTAGATGTAAGTGGAAATGGTGTGATTAGTTAGTAGATAAAGAAGGTATTAGATATTATTAAAATTAGATGTAAACTTAAATGTTGTGATTGATTTGTAGATAAAGTAGGTATTAGATATTATTGAAATTAGATGTAAGCTTAAATGGTGTGATTGGTTTGTAGATAAAGTAGGTATTAGATATTATTGAAATTATATGTAAGCTTAAATGGTGTGATTGGTTTGTAGATAAAGTAGGTATTAGATATTATTGAAATTATATGTAAGCTTAAATGGTGTGATTGATTTGTAGATAAAGTAGGTATTAGATATTATTTAAATTAGATGTAAGCTTAAATGGTGTGATTGGTTTGTAAATAAAGTAGGTATTAGATATTATTGAAATTAGATGTAAGCTTAAATGGTGTGATTGGTTTGTAGATAAACTAGGTATTAGAAATTATTGAATTTAGATGTAAGCGTAAATGTTGTGACTAGTTAGTAGAAGTATTAATTATTTCGAAAACTTTCTATGCGGATGGAAAGGGATGGCTAATAGGGGTGGTGGAGGCCATTGAGCTTCCGAACCAAAGTGAGAGGGAGCTCAACGTAGGTTAGGTGTAAATGTAGTAGGAAATAAGTAAGTAGGTATAATAAGAAAGTAAAAGTATTATTGAATGATTAGTTTTAACTTAAAACATGTAGAATGAATTAAGTATAATTGAAATTAGATGTAAGTGGAAATGGTGTGATTAGTTAGTAGATAAAGAAGGTATTAGTAGATAAAGATATTATTGAAATTAGATGTAAGCTTAAATAGTGTGATTGGTTTGTAGATAAAGTATTTATTAGATAGTATTGAAATTGGATGTCAGCTTAAATGGTGTGATTGGTTTGTAGATAAAGTAGGTATTAGATATTATTGAAATTAGATGTAAGCTTAAATGGTGTGATTGTTTGTAGATAAAGTAGGTATTAGATATTATTGAAATTATATGTAAGCTTAAATGGTGTGATTGGTTTGTAGATAAAGTAGGTATTAGATATTATTGAAATTAGATGTAAGCTTAAATGGTGTGATTGGTTTGTAGATAAACTAGGTATTAGATATTATTGAAATTAGATGTAAGCTTAAATGTTGTGACTAGTTATTAGAAGTATTAATTATTTCGAAAACTTTCTATGCGGATGGAAAGGGATGGCTAATAGGGGTGGTGGAGGCCATTGAGCTTCCGAACCAAAGTGAGAGGGAGCTCAACGTAGGTTAGGTGTAAATGTAGTAGGAAATAAGTAAGTAGGTATAATAAAAAAGTAAAAGTATTATTGAATGATTAGTTTTAACTTAAAACATGTAGAATGAATTAAGTATAATTGAAATTAGATGTAAGTGGAAATGGTGTGATTAGTTAGTAGATAAAGAAGGTATTAGATATTATTGAACTTAGATGTAAGCTTAAATAGTGTGATTGGTTTGGAGATAAAGTAGGTATTAGATATTGTTGAAATTGGATGTAAGCTTAAATGGTGTGATTGGTTTGTAGATAAAGTAGGTATTAGATATTATTGAAATTAGATGTAAGCTTAAATGGTGTGATTAGTTTGTAGATACAGTAGGTATTACATATTATTGAAATTAGATGTAAGCTTAAATGGTGTGATTAGTTTGTAGATAAAGTAGGTATTAGATATAATTGAAATTAGATGTAAGCTTAAATGGTGTGATTGGCTTGTAGATAAAGTAGGTATTAGATATTATTGAAATTAGATGTAAGCTTAAATGGTGTGATTAGTTTGTAGATAAAGTAGGTATTAGATATTATTGAAATTAGATGTAAGCTTAAATGGTGTGATTAGTTTGTAGATAAAGTAGGTATTAGATATTATTGAAATTAGATGTAAGCTTAAATGGTGTGATTGGTTTGTATATAAACTAGGTATTAGATATTATTGAAATTAGATGTAAGCTTAAATGTTGTGACTAGTTAGTAGAAGTATTAATTATTTCGAAAACTTTCTATGCGGATGGAAAGGGATGGCTAATAGGGGTGGTGGAGGCCATTGAGCTTCCGAACCAAAGTGAGAGGGAGCTCAACGTAGGTTAGGTGTAAATGTAGTAGGAAATAAGTAAGTAGGTATAATAAGAAAGTAAAAATATTATTGAATGATTAGTTTTAACTTAAAACATGTAGAATGAATTAAGTATAATTGAAATTAGATGTAAGTGGAAATGGTGTGATTTGTTAGTAGATAAAGAAGGTATTAGATATTATTGAAATTAGATGTAAGCTTAAATAGTGTGATTGGTTTGTAGATAAAGTAGGTATTAGATATTGTTGAAATTAGATGTAAGCTTAAATGGTGTGATTGGTTTGTAGATAAAGTAGGTATTAGATATTATTGAAATTAGATGTAAGCTTAAATGGTGTGATTAGTTTGTAGATACAGTAGGTATTAGATATTATTGAAATTAGATGTAAGCTTAAATGGTGTGATTAGTTTGTAGATAAAGTAGGTATTAGATATAATTGAAATTAGATGTAAGCTTAAATGGTGTGATTGTTTGTAGATAAAGTAGGTATTAGATATTATTGAAATTATATGTAAGCTTAAATGGTGTGATTAGTTTGTAGATAAAGTAGGTATTAGATATTATTGAAATTAGATGTAAGCTTAAATGTTGTGACTAGTAAGTAGAAGTATTAATTATTTCGAAAACTTTCTATGCGGATGGAAAGGGATGGCTTATAGGGGTGGTGGAGGCCATTGAGCTTCCGAACCAAAGTGAGAGGGAGCTCAACGTAGGTTAGGTGTAAATGTAGTAAGAAATAAGTAAGTAGGTATAATAAGAAAGTAAAAGTATTATTGAATGATTAGTTTTAACTTAAAACATGTAGAATGAATTAAGTATAATTGAAATTAGATGTAAGTGGAAATGGTGTGATTAGTTAGTAGATAAAGAAGGTATTAGATATTATTAAAATTAGATGTAAACTTAAATGTTGTGATTGATTTGTAGATAAAGTAGGTATTAGATATTATTGAAATTAGATGTAAGCTTAAATGGTGTGATTGGTTTGTAGATAAAGTAGGTATTAGATATTATTGAAATTATATGTAAGCTTAAATGGTGTGATTGGTTTGTAGATAAAGTAGGTATTAGATATTATTGAAATTATATGTAAGCTTAAATGGTGTGATTGATTTGTAGATAAAGTAGGTATTAGATATTATTTAAATTAGATGTAAGCTTAAATGGTGTGATTGGTTTGTAAATAAAGTAGGTATTAGATATTATTGAAATTAGATGTAAGCTTAAATGGTGTGATTGGTTTGTAGATAAACTAGGTATTAGAAATTATTGAATTTAGATGTAAGCGTAAATGTTGTGACTAGTTAGTAGAAGTATTAATTATTTCGAAAACTTTCTATGCGGATGGAAAGGGATGGCTAATAGGGGTGGTGGAGGCCATTGAGCTTCCGAACCAAAGTGAGAGGGAGCTCAACGTAGGTTAGGTGTAAATGTAGTAGGAAATAAGTAAGTAGGTATAATAAGAAAGTAAAAGTATTATTGAATGATTAGTTTTAACTTAAAACATGTAGAATGAATTAAGTATAATTGAAATTAGATGTAAGTGGAAATGGTGTGATTAGTTAGTAGATAAAGAAGGTATTAGTAGATAAAGATATTATTGAAATTAGATGTAAGATTAAATAGTGTGATTGGTTTGTAGATAAAGTATTTATTAGATAGTATTGAAATTGGATGTCAGCTTAAATGGTGTGATTGGTTTGTAGATAAAGTAGGTATTAGATATTATTGAAATTAGATGTAAGCTTAAATGGTGTGATTGTTTGTAGATAAAGTAGGTATTAGATATTATTGAAATTATATGTAAGCTTAAATGGTGTGATTGGTTTGTAGATAAAGTAGGTATTAGATATTATTGAAATTAGATGTAAGCTTAAATGGTGTGATTGGTTTGTAGATAAACTAGGTATTAGATATTATTGAAATTAGATGTAAGCTTAAATGTTGTGACTAGTAAGTAGAAGTATTAATTATTTCGAAAACTTTCTATGCGGATGGAAAGGGATGGCTAATAGGGGTGGTGGAGGCCATTGAGCTTCCGAACCAAAGTGAGAGGGAGCTCAACGTAGGTTAGGTGTAAATGTAGTAGGAAATAAGTAAGTAGGTATAATAGAAAAGTAAAAGTATTATTGAATGATTAGTTTTAACTTAAAACATGTAGAATGAATTAAGTATAATTGAAATTAGATGTAAGTGGAAATGGTGTGATTAGTTAGTAGATAAAGAAGGTATTAGATATTATTGAACTTAGATGTAAGCTTAAATAGTGTGATTGGTTTGGAGATAAAGTAGGTATTAGATATTGTTGAAATTGGATGTAAGCTTAAATGGTGTGATTGGTTTGTAGATAAAGTAGGTATTAGATATTATTGAAATTAGATGTAAGCTTAAATGGTGTGATTAGTTTGTAGATACAGTAGGTATTAGATATTATTGAAATTATATGTAAGCTTAAATGGTGTGATTGGTTTGTAGATAAAGTAGGTATTAGATATTATTGAAATTAGATGTAAGCTTAAATGGTGTGATTGGTTTGTAGATAAACTAGGTATTAGATATTATTGAAATTAGATGTAAGCTTAAATGTTGTGACTAGTTATTAGAAGTATTAATTATTTCGAAAACTTTCTATGCGGTTGGAATGGGATGGCTAATAGGGGTGGTGGAGGCCATTGAGCTTCCGAACCAAAGTGAGAGGGAGCTCAACGTAGGTTAGGTGTAAATGTAGTAGGAAATAAGTAAGTAGGTATAATAAAAAAGTAAAAGTATTATTGAATGATTAGTTTTAACTTAAAACATGTAGAATGAATTAAGTATAATTGAAATTAGATGTAAGTGGAAATGGTGTGATTAGTTAGTAGATAAAGTAGGTATTAGATATTATTGAAATTAGATGTAAGCTTAAATGGTGTGATTGTTTGTAGATAAAGTAGGTATTAGATATTATTGAAATTATATGTAAGCTTAAATGGTGTGATTGGTTTGTAGATAAAGTAGGTATTAGATATTATTGAAATTAGATGTAAGCTTAAATGGTGTGATTGGTTTGTAGATAAACTAGGTATTAGATATTATTGAAATTAGATGTAAGCTTAAATGTTGTGACTAGTTATTAGAAGTATTAATTATTTCGAAAACTTTCTATGCGGATGGAAAGGGATGGCTAATAGGGGTGGTGGAGGCCATTGAGCTTCCGAACCAAAGTGAGAGGGAGCTCAACGTAGGTTAGGTGTAAATGTAGTAGGAAATAAGTAAGTAGGTATAATAAAAAAGTAAAAGTATTATTGAATGATTAGTTTTAACTTAAAACATGTAGAATGAATTAAGTATAATTGAAATTAGATGTAAGTGGAAATGGTGTGATTAGTTAGTAGATAAAGAAGGTATTAGATATTATTGAACTTAGATGTAAGCTTAAATAGTGTGATTGGTTTGGAGATAAAGTAGGTATTAGATATTGTTGAAATTGGATGTAAGCTTAAATAGTGTGATTGGTTTGTAGATAAAGTAGGTATTAGATATTGTTGAAATTAGATGTAAGCTTAAATGGTGTGATTGGTTTGTAGATAAAGTAGGTATTAGATATTATTGAAATTAGATGTAAGCTTAAATGGTGTGATTAGTTTGTAGATACAGTAGGTATTAGATATTATTGAAATTAGATGTAAGCTTAAATGGTGTGATTAGTTTGTAGATAAAGTAGGTATTAGATATAATTGAAATTAGATGTAAGCTTAAATGGTGTGATTGTTTGTAGATAAAGTAGGTATTAGATATTATTGAAATTATATGTAAGCTTAAATGGTGTGATTAGTTTGTAGATAAAGTAGGTATTAGATATTATTGAAATTAGATGTAAGCTTAAATGTTGTGACTAGTAAGTAGAAGTATTAATTATTTCGAAAACTTTCTATGCGGATGGAAAGGGATGGCTAATAGGGGTGGTGGAGGCCATTGAGCTTCCGAACGAAAGTGAGAGGGAGCTCAACGTAGGTTAGGTGTAAATGTAGTAAGAAATAAGTAAGTAGGTATAATAAGAAAGTAAAAGTATTATTGAATGATTAGTTTTAACTTAAAACATGTAGAATGAATTAAGTATAATTGAAATTAGATGTAAGTGGAAATGGTGTGATTAGTTAGTAGATAAAGAAGGTATTAGTAGATAAAGATATTATTGAAATTAGATGTAAGCTTAAATGGTGTGATTGGTTTGTAGATAAAGTAGATATTAGATATTATTGAAATTAGATGTAAGCTTAAATGGTGTGATTAGTTTGTAGATACAGTAGGTATTAGATATTATTGAAATTAGATGTAAGCTTAAATGGTGTGATTAGTTTGTAGATAAAGTAGGTATTAGATATAATTGAAATTAGATGTAAGCTTAAATGGTGTGATTGTTTGTAGATAAAGTAGGTATTAGATATTATTGAAATTATATGTAAGCTTAAATGGTGTGATTAGTTTGTAGATAAAGTAGGTATTAGATATTATTGAAATTAGATGTAAGCTTAAATGTTGTGACTAGTAAGTAGAAGTATTAATTATTTCGAAAACTTTCTATGCGGATGGAAAGGGATGGCTAATAGGGGTGGTGGAGGCCATTGAGCTTCCGAACCAAAGTGAGAGGGAGCTCAACGTAGGTTAGGTGTAAATGTAGTAAGAAATAAGTAAGTAGGTATAATAAGAAAGTAAAAGTATTATTGAATGATTAGTTTTAACTTAAAACATGTAGAATGAATTAAGTATAATTGAAATTAGATGTAAGTGGAAATGGTGTGATTAGTTAGTAAATAAAGAAGGTATTAGTAGATAAAGATATTATTGAAATTAGATGTAAGCTTAAATAGTGTGATTGGTTTGTAGATAAAGTATTTATTAGATAGTATTGAAATTGGATGTCAGCTTAAATGGTGTGATTGGTTTGTAGATAAAGTAGGTATTAGATATTATTGAAATTAGATGTAAGCTTAAATGGTGTGATTGTTTGTAGATAAAGTAGGTATTAGATATTATTGAAATTATATGTAAGCTTAAATGGTGTGATTGGTTTGTAGATAAAGTAGGTATTAGATATTATTGAAATTAGATGTAAGCTTAAATGGTGTGATTGGTTTGTAGATAAACTAGGTATTAGATATTATTGAAATTAGATGTAAGCTTAAATGTTGTGACTAGTTATTAGAAGTATTAATTATTTCGAAAACTTTCTATGCGGTTGGAAAGGGATGGCTAATAGGGGTGGTGGAGGCCATTGAGCTTCCGAACCAAAGTGAGAGGGAGCTCAACGTAGGTTAGGTGTAAATGTAGTAGGAAATAAGTAAGTAGGTATAATAAAAAAGTAAAAGTATTATTGAATGATTAGTTTTAACTTAAAACATGTAGAATGAATTAAGTATAATTGAAATTAGATGTAAGTGGAAATGGTGTGATTAGTTAGTAGATAAAGAAGGTATTAGTAGATAAAGATATTATTGAAATTAGATGTAAGCTTAAATAGTGTGATTGGTTTGTAGATAAAGTATTTATTAGATAGTATTGAAATTGGATGTCAGCTTAAATGGTGTGATTGGTTTGTAGATAAAGTAGGTATTAGATATTATTGAAATTAGATGTAAGCTTAAATGGTGTGATTGTTTGTAGATAAAGTAGGTATTAGATATTATTGAAATTATATGTAAGCTTAAATGGTGTGATTGGTTTGTAGATAAAGTAGGTATTAGATATTATTGAAATTAGATGTAAGCTTAAATGGTGTGATTGGTTTGTAGATAAACTAGGTATTAGATATTATTGAAATTAGATGTAAGCTTAAATGTTGTGACTAGTTATTAGAAGTATTAATTATTTCGAAAACTTTCTATGCGGATGGAAAGGGATGGCTAATAGGGGTGGTGGAGGCCATTGAGCTTCCGAACCAAAGTGAGAGGGAGCTCAACGTAGGTTAGGTGTAAATGTAGTAGGAAATAAGTAAGTAGGTATAATAAAAAAGTAAAAGTATTATTGAATGATTAGTTTTAACTTAAAACATGTAGAATGAATTAAGTATAATTGAAATTAGATGTAAGTGGAAATGGTGTGATTAGTTAGTAGATAAAGAAGGTATTAGATATTATTGAACTTAGATGTAAGCTTAAATAGTGTGATTGGTTTGGAGATAAAGTAGGTATTAGATATTGTTGAAATTGGATGTAAGCTTAAATGGTGTGATTGGTTTGTAGATAAAGTAGGTATTAGATATTATTGAAATTAGATGTAAGCTTAAATGGTGTGATTAGTTTGTAGATACAGTAGGTATTACATATTATTGAAATTAGATGTAAGCTTAAATGGTGTGATTAGTTTGTAGATAAAGTAGGTATTAGATATAATTGAAATTAGATGTAAGCTTAAATGGTGTGATTGGCTTGTAGATAAAGTAGGTATTAGATATTATTGAAATTAGATGTAAGCTTAAATGTTGTGACTAGTAAGTAGAAGTATTAATTATTTCGAAAACTTTCTATGCGGATGGAAAGGGATGGCTAATAGGGGTGGTGGAGGCCATTGAGCTTCCGAACCAAAGTGAGAGGGAGCTCAACGTAGGTTAGGTGTAAATGTAGTAAGAAATAAGTAAGTAGGTATAATAAGAAAGTAAAAGTATTATTGAATGATTAGTTTTAACTTAAAACATGTAGAATGAATTAAGTATAATTGAAATTAGATGTAAGTGGAAATGGTGTGATTAGTTAGTAGATAAAGAAGGTATTAGATATTATTGAAATTTGATGTAAGCTTAAATAGTGTGATTGGTTTGTAGATAAAGTATTTATTAGATATTATTGAAATTGGATGTCAGCTTAAATGGTGTGATTGGTTTGTAGATAAAGTAGGTATTAGATATTATTGAAATTAGATGTAAGCTTAAATGGTGTGATTGTTTGTAGATAAAGTAGGTATTAGATATTATTGAAATTATATGTAAGCTTAAATGGTGTGATTAGTTTGTAGATAAAGTAGGTATTAGATATTATTGAAATTAGATGTAAGCTTAAATGTTGTGACTAGTAAGTAGAAGTATTAATTATTTCGAAAACTTTCTATGCGGATGGAAAGGGATGGCTAATAGGGGTGGTGGAGGCCATTGAGCTTCCGAACCAAAGTGAGAGGGAGCTCAACGTAGGTTAGGTGTAAATGTAGTAAGAAATAAGTAAGTAGGTATAATAAGAAAGTAAAAGTATTATTGAATGATTAGTTTTAACTTAAAACATGTAGAATGAATTAAGTATAATTGAAATTAGATGTAAGTGGAAATGGTGTGATTAGTTAGTAGATAAAGAAGGTATTAGTAGATAAAGATATTATTGAAATTAGATGTAAGCTTAAATAGTGTGATTGGTTTGTAGATAAAGTATTTATTAGATAGTATTGAAATTGGATGTCAGCTTAAATGGTGTGATTGGTTTGTAGATAAAGTAGGTATTAGATATTATTGAAATTAGATGTAAGCTTAAATGGTGTGATTGTTTGTAGATAAAGTAGGTATTAGATATTATTGAAATTATATGTAAGCTTAAATGGTGTGATTGGTTTGTAGATAAAGTAGGTATTAGATATTATTGAAATTAGATGTAAGCTTAAATGGTGTGATTGGTTTGTAGATAAACTAGGTATTAGATATTATTGAAATTAGATGTAAGCTTAAATGTTGTGACTAGTTATTAGAAGTATTAATTATTTCGAAAACTTTCTATGCGGATGGAAAGGGATGGCTAATAGGGGTGGTGGAGGCCATTGAGCTTCCGAACCAAAGTGAGAGGGAGCTCAACGTAGGTTAGGTGTAAATGTAGTAGGAAATAAGTAAGTAGGTATAATAAAAAAATAAAAGTATTATTGAATGATTAGTTTTAACTTAAAACATGTAGAATGAATTAAGTATAATTGAAATTAGATGTAAGTGGAAATGGTGTGATTAGTTAGTAGATAAAGAAGGTATTAGATATTATTGAACTTAGATGTAAGCTTAAATAGTGTGATTGGTTTGGAGATAAAGTAGGTATTAGATATTGTTGAAATTGGATGTAAGCTTAAATGGTGTGATTGGTTTGTAGATAAAGTAGGTATTAGATATTATTGAAATTAGATGTAAGCTTAAATGGTGTGATTAGTTTGTAGATACAGTAGGTATTACATATTATTGAAATTAGATGTAAGCTTAAATGGTGTGATTAGTTTGTAGATAAAGTAGGTATTAGATATAATTGAAATTAGATGTAAGCTTAAATGGTGTGATTGGCTTGTAGATAAAGTAGGTATTAGATATTATTGAAATTAGATGTAAGCTTAAATGTTGTGACTAGTAAGTAGAAGTATTAATTATTTCGAAAACTTTCTATGCGGATGGAAAGGGATGGCTAATAAGGGTGGTGGAGGCCATTGAGCTTCCGAACCAAAGTGAGAGGGAGCTCAACGTAGGTTAGGTGTAAATGTAGTAAGAAATAAGTAAGTAGGTATAATAAGAAAGTAAGAGTATTATTGAATGATTAGTTTTAACTTAAAACATGTAGAATGAATTAAGTATAATTGAAATTAGATGTAAGTGGAAATGGTGTGATTAGTTAGTAGATAAAGAAGGTATTAGATATTATTGAAATTAGATGTAAGCTTAAATAGTGTGATTGGTTTGGAGATAAAGTAGGTATTAGATATTGTTGAAATTGGATGTAAGCTTAAATGGTGTGATTGGTTTGTAGATAAAGTAGGTATTAGATATTATTGAAATTAGATGTAAGCTTAAATGGTGTGATTAGTTTGTAGATACAGTAGGTATTACATATTATTGAAATTAGATGTAAGCTTAAATGGTGTGATTAGTTTGTAGATAAAGTAGGTATTAGATATAATTGAAATTAGATGTAAGCTTAAATGGTGTGATTGGCTTGTAGATAAAGTAGGTATTAGATATTATTGAAATTAGATGTAAGCTTAAATGTTGTGACTAGTAAGTAGAAGTATTAATTATTTCGAAAACTTTCTATGCGGATGGAAAGGGATGGCTAATAGGGGTGGTGGAGGCCATTGAGCTTCCGAACCAAAGTGAGAGGGAGCTCAACGTAGGTTAGGTGTAAATGTAGTAAGAAATAAGTAAGTAGGTATAATAAGAAAGTAAAAGTATTATTGAATGATTAGTTTTAACTTAAAACATGTAGAATGAATTAAGTATAATTGAAATTAGATGTAAGTGGAAATGGTGTGATTAGTTAGTAGATAAAGAAGGTATTAGATATTATTGAAATTTGATGTAAGCTTAAATAGTGTGATTGGTTTGTAGATAAAGTATTTATTAGATATTATTGAAATTGGATGTCAGCTTAAATGGTGTGATTGGTTTGTAGATAAAGTAGGTATTAGATATTATTGAAATTAGATGTAAGCTTAAATGGTGTGATTGTTTGTAGATAAAGTAGGTATTAGATATTATTGAAATTATATGTAAGCTTAAATGGTGTGATTAGTTTGTAGATAAAGTAGGTATTAGATATTATTGAAATTAGATGTAAGCTTAAATGGTGTGATTGGTTTGTAGATAAACTAGGTATTAGATATTATTGAAATTAGATGTAAGCTTAAATGTTGTGACTAGTTAGTAGAAGTATTAATTATTTCGAAAACTTTCTATGCGGATGGAAAGGGATGGCTAATAGGGGTGGTGGAGGCCATTGAGCTTCCGAACCAAAGTGAGAGGGAGCTCAACGTAGGTTAGGTGTAAATGTAGTAGGAAATAAGTAAGTAGGTATAATAAGAAAGTAAAAATATTATTGAATGATTAGTTTTAACTTAAAACATGTAGAATGAATTAAGTATAATTGAAATTAGATGTAAGTGGAAATGGTGTGATTTGTTAGTAGATAAAGAAGGTATTAGATATTATTGAAATTAGATGTAAGCTTAAATAGTGTGATTGGTTTGTAGATAAAGTAGGTATTAGATATTGTTGAAATTAGATGTAAGCTTAAATGGTGTGATTGGTTTGTAGATAAAGTAGGTATTAGATATTATTGAAATTAGATGTAAGCTTAAATGGTGTGATTAGTTTGTAGATACAGTAGGTATTAGATATTATTGAAATTAGATGTAAGCTTAAATGGTGTGATTAGTTTGTAGATAAAGTAGGTATTAGATATAATTGAAATTAGATGTAAGCTTAAATGGTGTGATTGTTTGTAGATAAAGTAGGTATTAGATATTATTGAAATTATATGTAAGCTTAAATGGTGTGATTAGTTTGTAGATAAAGTAGGTATTAGATATTATTGAAATTATATGTAAGCTTAAATGTTGTGACTAGTAAGTAGAAGTATTAATTATTTCGAAAACTTTCTATGCGGATGGAAAGGGATGGCTAATAGGGGTGGTGGAGGCCATTGAGCTTCCGAACCAAAGTGAGAGGGAGCTCAACGTAGGTAAGGTGTAAATGTAGTAAGAAATAAGTAAGTAGGTATAATAAGAAAGTAAAAGTATTATTGAATGATTAGTTTTAACTTAAAACATGTAGAATGAATTAAGTATAATTGAAATTAGATGTAAGTGGAAATGGTGTGATTAGTTAGTAGATAAAGAAGGTATTAGATATTATTGAAATTAGATGTAAGCTTAAATAGTGTGATTGGTTTGTAGATAAAGTATTTATTAGATAGTATTGAAATTGGATGTCAGCTTAAATGGTGTGATTGTTTGTAGATAAAGTAGGTATTAGATATTATTGAAATTAGATGTAAGCTTAAATGTTGTGACTAGTTATTAGAAGTATTAATTATTTCGAAAACTTTCTATGCGGATGGAAAGGGATGGCTAATAGGGGTGGTGGAGGCCATTGAGCTTCCGAACCAAAGTGAGAGGGAGCTCAACGTAGGTTAGGTGTAAATGTAGTAGGAAATAAGTAAGTAGGTATAATAAAAAAATAAAAGTATTATTGAATGATTAGTGTTAACTTAAAACATGTAGAATGAATTAAGTATAATTGAAATTAGATGTAAGTGGAAATGGTGTGATTAGTTAGTAGATAAAGAAGGTATTAGATATTATTGAACTTAGATGTAAGCTTAAATAGTGTGATTGGTTTGGAGATAAAGTAGGTATTAGATATTGTTGAAATTGGATGTAAGCTTAAATGGTGTGATTGGGTTGTAGATAAAGTAGGTATTAGATATTATTGAAATTAGATGTAAGCTTAAATGGTGTGATTAGTTTGTAGATACAGTAGGTATTACATATTATTGAAATTAGATGTAAGCTTAAATGGTGTGATTAGTTTGTAGATAAAGTAGGTATTAGATATTATTGAAATTAGATGTAAGCTTAAATGGTGTGATTGGCTTGTAGATAAAGTAGGTATTAGATATTATTGAAATTAGATGTAAGCTTAAATGTTGTGACTAGTAAGTAGAAGTATTAATTATTTCGAAAACTTTCTATGCGGATGGAAAGGGATGGCTAATAGGGGTGGTGGAGGCCATTGAGCTTCCGAACCAAAGTGAGAGGGAGCTCAACGTAGGTTAGGTGTAAATGTAGTAAGAAATAAGTAAGTAGGTATAATAAGAAAGTAAGAGTATTATTGAATGATTAGTTTTAACTTAAAACATGTAGAATGAATTAAGTATAATTGAAATTAGATGTAAGTGGAAATGGTGTGATTAGTTAGTAGATAAAGAAGGTATTAGATATTATTGAAATTAGATGTAAGCTTAAATAGTGTGATTGGTTTGGAGATAAAGTAGGTATTAGATATTGTTGAAATTGGATGTAAGCTTAAATGGTGTGATTGGTTTGTAGATAAAGTAGGTATTAGATATTATTGAAATTAGATGTAAGCTTAAATAGTGTGATTGGTTTGTAGATAAAGTATTTATTAGATATTATTGAAATTGGATGTCAGCTTAAATGGTGTGATTGGTTTGTAGATAAAGTAGGTATTAGATATTATTGAAATTAGATGTAAGCTTAAATGGTGTGATTGTTTGTAGATAAAGTAGGTATTAGATATTATTGAAATTATATGTAAGCTTAAATGGTGTGATTAGTTTGTAGATAAAGTAGATATTAGATATTATTGAAATTAGATGTAAGCTTAAATGGTGTGATTGGTTTGTAGATAAACTAGGTATTAGATATTATTGAAATTAGATGTAAGCTTAAATGTTGTGACTAGTTAGTAGAAGTATTGATTATTTCGAAAACTTTCTATGCGGATGGAAAGGGATGGCTAATAGGGGTGGTGGAGGCCATTGAGCTTCCGAACCAAAGTGAGAGGGAGCTCAACGTAGGTTAGGTGTAAATGTAGTAGGAAATAAGTAAGTAAGTATAATAAGAAAGTAAAAATATTATTGAATGATTAGTTTTAACTTAAAACATGTAGAATGAATTAAGTATAATTGAAATTAGATGTAAGTGGAAATGGTGTGATTTGTTAGTAGATAAAGAAGGTATTAGATATTATTGAAATTAGATGTAAGCTTAAATAGTGTGATTGGTTTGTAGATAAAGTAGGTATTAGATATTGTTGAAATTAGATGTAAGCTTAAATGGTGTGATTGGTTTGTAGATAAAGTAGGTATTAGATATTATTGAAATTAGATGTAAGCTTAAATGGTGTCATTAGTTTGTAGATACAGTAGGTATTAGATATTATTGAAATTAGATGTAAGCTTAAATGGTGTGATTAGTTTGTAGATAAAGTAGGTATTAGATATAATTGAAATTAGATGTAAGCTTAAATGGTGTGATTGTTTGTAGATAAAGTAGGTATTAGATATTATTGAAATTATATGTAAGCTTAAATGGTGTGATTAGTTTGTAGATAAAGTAGGTATTAGATATTATTGAAATTAGATGTAAGCTTAAATGTTGTGACTAGTAAGTAGAAGTATTAATTATTTCGAAAACTTTCTATGCGGATGGAAAGGGATGGCTAATAGGGGTGGTGGAGGCCATTGAGCTTCCGAACCAAAGTGAGAGCGAGCTCAACGTAGGTTAGGTGTAAATGTAGTTAGAAATAAGTAAGTAGGTATAATAAGAAAGTAAAAGTATTATTGAATGATTAGTTTTAACTTAAAACATGTAGAATGAATTAAGTATAATTGAAATTAGATGTGAGTGGAAATGGTGTGATAAGTTAGTAGATAAAGAAGGTATTAGATATTATTGAAATTAGATGTAAGCTTAAATAGTGTGATTGGTTTGTAGATAAAGTATTTATTAGATAGTATTGAAATTGGATGTCAGCTTAAATGGTGTGATTGGTTTGTAGATAAAGTAGGTATTAGATATTATTGAAATTAGATGTAAGCTTAAATGGTGTGATTGTTTGTAGATAAAGTAGGTATTAGATATTATTGAAATTATATGTAAGCTTAAATGGTGTGATTGGTTTGTAGATAAAGTAGGTATTAGATATTATTGAAATTAGATGTAAGCTTAAATGTTGTGACTAGTAAGTAGAAGTATTAATTATTTCGAAAACTTTCTATGCGGATGGAAAGGGATGGCTAATAGGGGTGGTGGAGGCCATTGAGCTTCCGAACCAAAGTGAGAGGGAGCTCAACGTAGGTTAGGTGTAAATGTAGTAGGAAATAAGTAAGTAGGTATAATAAAAAAATAAAAGTATTATTGAATGATTAGTTTTAACTTAAAACATGTAGAATGAATTAAGTATAATTGAAATTAGATGTAAGTGGAAATGGTGTGATTAGTTAGTAGATAAAGAAGGTATTAGATATTATTGAACTTAGATGTAAGCTTAAATAGTGTGATTGGTTTGGAGATAAAGTAGGTATTAGATATTGTTGAAATTGGATGTAAGCTTAAATGGTGTGATTGGTTTGTAGATAAAGTAGGTATTAGATATTATTGAAATTAGATGTAAGCTTAAATGGTGTGATTAGTTTGTAGATACAGTAGGTATTACATATTATTGAAATTAGATGTAAGCTTAAATGGTGTGATTAGTTTGTAGATAAAGTAGGTATTAGATATAATTGAAATTAGATGTAAGCTTAAATGGTGTGATTGGCTTGTAGATAAAGTAGGTATTAGATATTATTGAAATTAGATGTAAGCTTAAATGTTGTGACTAGTAAGTAGAAGTATTAATTATTTCGAAAACTTTCTATGCGGATGGAAAGGGATGGCTAATAGGGGTGGTGGAGGCCATTGAGCTTCCGAACCAAAGTGAGAGGGAACTCAACGTAGGTTAAGTGTAAATGTAGTAGGAAATAAGTAAGTAGGTATAATAAGAAAGTAAAAGTATTGTTGAATGATTAGTTTTAACTTAAAACATGTAGAATGGATTAAGTATAATTGAAATTAGATGTAAGTGGAAATGGTGTGATTAGTTAGTAGATAAAGAAGGTATTAGATATTATTAAAATTAGATGTAAACTTAAATGTTGTGATTGATTTGTAGATAAAGTAGGTATTAGATATTATTGAAATTAGATGTAAGCTTAAATGGTGTGATTGGTTTGTAGATAAAGTAGGTATTAGATATTATTGAAATTATATGTAAGCTTAAATGGTGTGATTGGTTTGTAGATAAAGTAGGTATTAGATATTATTGAAATTAGATGTAAGCTTAAATGGTGTGATTGATTTGTAGATAAAGTAGGTATTAGATATTATTTAAATTAGATGTAAGCTTAAATGGTGTGATTGGTTTGTAAATAAAGTAGGTATTAGATATTATTGAAATTAGATGTAAGCTTAAATGGTGTGATTGGTTTGTAGATAAACTAGGTATTAGAAATTATTGAATTTAGATGTAAGCGTAAATGTTGTGACTAGTTAGTAGAAGTATTAATTATTTCGAAAACTTTCTATGCGGATGGAAAGGGATGGCTAATAGGGGTGGTGGAGGCCATTGAGCTTCCGAACCAAAGTGAGAGGGAGCTCAACGTAGGTTAGGTGTAAATGTAGTAGGAAATAAGTAAGTAGGTATAATAAGAAAGTAAAAGTATTGTTGAATGATTAGTTTTAACTTAAAACATGTAGAATGGATTAAGTATAATTGAAATTAGGTGTAAATGGAAATGGTGTGATTTGTTAGTAGATAAAGAAGGTATTAGATATTATTGAAATTAGATGTAAGCTTTAATAGTGTGATTGGTTTGTAGATAAAGTAGGTATTAGATATTGTTGAAATTAGATGTAAGCTTAAATGGTGTGATTGGTTTGTAGATAAAGTAGGTATTAGATATTATTGAAATTAGATGTAAGCTTAAATGGTGTGATTAGTTTGTAGATACAGTAGGTATTAGATATTATTGAAATTAGATGTAAGCTTAAATGGTGTGATTAGTTTGTAGATAAAGTAGGTATTAGATATAATTGAAATTAGATGTAAGCTTAAATGGTGTGATTGTTTGTAGATAAAGTAGGTATTAGATATTATTGAAATTATATGTAAGCTTAAATGGTGTGATTAGTTTGTAGATAAAGTAGGTATTAGATATTATTGAAATTAGATGTAAGCTTAAATGTTGTGACTAGTAAGTAGAAGTATTAATTATTTCGAAAACTTTCTATGCGGATGGAAAGGGATGGCTAATAGGGGTGGTGGAGGCCATTGAGCTTCCGAACCAAAGTGAGAGGGAGCTCAACGTAGGTTAGGTGTAAATGTAGTAAGAAATAAGTAAGTAGGTATAATAAGAAAGTAAAAGTATTATTGAATGATTAGTTTTAACTTAAAACATGTAGAATGAATTAAGTATAATTGAAATTAGATGTAAGTGGAAATGGTGTGATTAGTTAGTAGATAAAGAAGGTATTAGTAGATAAAGATATTATTGAAATTAGATGTAAGCTTAAATAGTGTGATTGGTTTGTAGATAAAGTATTTATTAGATAGTATTGAAATTATATGTAAGCTTAAATGGTGTGATTGGTTTGTAGATAAAGTAGGTATTAGATATTATTGAAATTAGATGTAAGCTTAAATGGTGTGATTGGTTTGTAGATAAACTAGGTATTAGATATTATTGAAATTAGATGTAAGCTTAAATGGTGTGATTAGTTTGTAGATAAAGTAGGTATTAGATATAATTGAAATTAGATGTAAGCTTAAATGGTGTGATTGGCTTGTAGATAAAGTAGGTATTAGATATTATTGAAATTAGATGTAAGCTTAAATGTTGTGACTAGTAAGTAGAAGTATTAATTATTTCGAAAACTTTCTATGCGGATGGAAAGGGATGGCTAATAGGGGTGGTGGAGGCCATTGAGCTTCCGAACCAAAGTGAGAGGGAGCTCAACGTAGGTTAGGTGTAAATGTAGTAAGAAATAAGTAAGTAGGTATAATAAGAAAGTAAGAGTATTATTGAATGATTAGTTTTAACTTAAAACATGTAGAATGAATTAAGTATAATTGAAATTAGATGTAAGTGGAAATGGTGTGATTAGTTAGTAGATAAAGAAGGTATTAGATATTATTGAAATTAGATGTAAGCTTAAATAGTGTGATTGGTTTGGAGATAAAGTAGGTATTAGATATTGTTGAAATTGGATGTAAGCTTAAATGGTGTGATTGGTTTGTAGATAAAGTAGGTATTAGATATTATTGAAATTAGATGTAAGCTTAAATGGTGTGATTAGTTTGTAGATACAGTAGGTATTACATATTATTGAAATTAGATGTAAGCTTAAATGGTGTGATTAGTTTGTAGATAAAGTAGGTATTAGATATAATTGAAATTAGATGTAAGCTTAAATGGTGTGATTGGCTTGTAGATAAAGTAGGTATTAGATATTATTGAAATTAGATGTAAGCTTAAATGTTGTGACTAGTAAGTAGAAGTATTAATTATTTCGAAAACTTTCTATGCGGATGGAAAGGGATGGCTAATAGGGGTGGTGGAGGCCATTGAGCTTCCGAACCAAAGTGAGAGGGAGCTCAACGTAGGTTAGGTGTAAATGTAGTAGGAAATAAGTAAGTAGGTATAATAAGAAAGTAAAAGTATTATTGAATGATTAGTTTTAACTTAAAACATGTAGAATGAATTAAGTATAATTGAAATTAGATGTAAGTGGAAATGGTGTGATTAGTTAGTAGATAAAGAAGGTATTAGATATTATTGAAATTAGATGTAAGCTTAAATAGTGTGATTGGTTTGTAGATAAAGTATTTATTAGATAGTATTGAAATTGGATGTCAGCTTAAATGGTGTGATTGGTTTGTAGATAAAGTAGGTATTAGATATTATTGAAATTAGATGTAAGCTTAAATGGTGTGATTGTTTGTAGATAAAGTAGGTATTAGATATTATTGAAATTATATGTAAGCTTAAATGGTGTGATTGGTTTGTAGATAAAGTAGGTATTAGATATTATTGAAATTAGATGTAAGCTTAAATGGTGTAATTGGTTTGTAGATAAACTAGGTATTAGATATTATTGAAATTAGATGTAAGCTTAAATGTTGTGACTAGTTATTAGAAGTATTAATTATTTCGAAAACTTTCTATGCGGATGGAAAGGGATGGCTAATAGGGGTGGTGGAGGCCATTGAGCTTCCGAACCAAAGTGAGAGGGAGCTCAACGTAGGTTAGGTGTAAATGTAGTAGGAAATAAGTAAGTAGGTATAATAAGAAAGTAAAAATATTATTGAATGATTAGTTTTAACTTAAAACATGTAGAATGAATTAAGTATAATTGAAATTAGATGTAAGTGGAAATGGTGTGATTAGTTAGTAGATAAAGAAGGTATCAGATATTATTGAACTTAGATGTAAGCTTAAATAGTGTGATTGGTTTGGAGATAAAGTAGGTATTAGATATTGTTGAAATTGGATGTAAGCTTAAATAGTGTGATTGGTTTGGAGATAAAGTAGGTATTAGATATTGTTGAAATTGGATGTAAGCTTAAATGGTGTGATTGGTTTGTAGATAAAGTAGGTATTAGATATTATTGAAATTAGATGTAAGCTTAAATGGTGTGATTAGTTTGTAGATACAGTAGGTATTAGATATTATTGAAATTAGATGTAAGCTTAAATGGTGTGATTAGTTTGTAGATAAAGTAGGTATTAGATATAATTGAAATTAGATGTAAGCTTAAATGGTGTGATTGTTTGTAGATAAAGTAGGTATTAGATATTATTGAAATTATATGTAAGCTTAAATGGTGTGATTAGTTTGTAGATAAAGTAGGTATTAGATATTATTGAAATTATATGTAAGCTTAAATGTTGTGACTAGTAAGTAGAAGTATTAATTATTTCGAAAACTTTCTATGCGGATGGAAAGGGATGGCTAATAGGGGTGGTGGAGGCCATTGAGCTTCCGAACCAAAGTGAGAGGGAGCTCAACGTAGGTAAGGTGTAAATGTAGTAAGAAATAAGTAAGTAGGTATAATAAGAAAGTAAAAGTATTATTGAATGATTAGTTTTAACTTAAAACATGTAGAATGAATTAAGTATAATTGAAATTAGATGTAAGTGGAAATGGTGTGATTAGTTAGTAGATAAAGAAGGTATTAGATATTATTGAAATTAGATGTAAGCTTAAATAGTGTGATTGGTTTGTAGATAAAGTATTTATTAGATAGTATTGAAATTGGATGTCAGCTTAAATGGTGTGATTGTTTGTAGATAAAGTAGGTATTAGATATTATTGAAATTAGATGTAAGCTTAAATGTTGTGACTAGTTATTAGAAGTATTAATTATTTCGAAAACTTTCTATGCGGATGGAAAGGGATGGCTAATAGGGGTGGTGGAGGCCATTGAGCTTCCGAACCAAAGTGAGAGGGAGCTCAACGTAGGTTAGGTGTAAATGTAGTAGGAAATAAGTAAGTAGGTATAATAAAAAAATAAAAGTATTATTGAATGATTAGTGTTAACTTAAAACATGTAGAATGAATTAAGTATAATTGAAATTAGATGTAAGTGGAAATGGTGTGATTAGTTAGTAGATAAAGAAGGTATTAGATATTATTGAACTTAGATGTAAGCTTAAATAGTGTGATTGGTTTGGAGATAAAGTAGGTATTAGATATTGTTGAAATTGGATGTAAGCTTAAATGGTGTGATTGGGTTGTAGATAAAGTAGGTATTAGATATTATTGAAATTAGATGTAAGCTTAAATGGTGTGATTAGTTTGTAGATACAGTAGGTATTACATATTATTGAAATTAGATGTAAGCTTAAATGGTGTGATTAGTTTGTAGATAAAGTAGGTATTAGATATTATTGAAATTAGATGTAAGCTTAAATGGTGTGATTGGCTTGTAGATAAAGTAGGTATTAGATATTATTGAAATTAGATGTAAGCTTAAATGTTGTGACTAGTAAGTAGAAGTATTAATTATTTCGAAAACTTTCTATGCGGATGGAAAGGGATGGCTAATAGGGGTGGTGGAGGCCATTGAGCTTCCGAACCAAAGTGAGAGGGAGCTCAACGTAGGTTAGGTGTAAATGTAGTAAGAAATAAGTAAGTAGGTATAATAAGAAAGTAAGAGTATTATTGAATGATTAGTTTTAACTTAAAACATGTAGAATGAATTAAGTATAATTGAAATTAGATGTAAGTGGAAATGGTGTGATTAGTTAGTAGATAAAGAAGGTATTAGATATTATTGAAATTAGATGTAAGCTTAAATAGTGTGATTGGTTTGGAGATAAAGTAGGTATTAGATATTGTTGAAATTGGATGTAAGCTTAAATGGTGTGATTGGTTTGTAGATAAAGTAGGTATTAGATATTATTGAAATTAGATGTAAGCTTAAATAGTGTGATTGGTTTGTAGATAAAGTATTTATTAGATATTATTGAAATTGGATGTCAGCTTAAATGGTGTGATTGGTTTGTAGATAAAGTAGGTATTAGATATTATTGAAATTAGATGTAAGCTTAAATGGTGTGATTGTTTGTAGATAAAGTAGGTATTAGATATTATTGAAATTATATGTAAGCTTAAATGGTGTGATTAGTTTGTAGATAAAGTAGATATTAGATATTATTGAAATTAGATGTAAGCTTAAATGGTGTGATTGGTTTGTAGATAAACTAGGTATTAGATATTATTGAAATTAGATGTAAGCTTAAATGTTGTGACTAGTTAGTAGAAGTATTGATTATTTCGAAAACTTTCTATGCGGATGGAAAGGGATGGCTAATAGGGGTGGTGGAGGCCATTGAGCTTCCGAACCAAAGTGAGAGGGAGCTCAACGTAGGTTAGGTGTAAATGTAGTAGGAAATAAGTAAGTAAGTATAATAAGAAAGTAAAAATATTATTGAATGATTAGTTTTAACTTAAAACATGTAGAATGAATTAAGTATAATTGAAATTAGATGTAAGTGGAAATGGTGTGATTTGTTAGTAGATAAAGAAGGTATTAGATATTATTGAAATTAGATGTAAGCTTAAATAGTGTGATTGGTTTGTAGATAAAGTAGGTATTAGATATTGTTGAAATTAGATGTAAGCTTAAATGGTGTGATTGGTTTGTAGATAAAGTAGGTATTAGATATTATTGAAATTAGATGTAAGCTTAAATGGTGTCATTAGTTTGTAGATACAGTAGGTATTAGATATTATTGAAATTAGATGTAAGCTTAAATGGTGTGATTAGTTTGTAGATAAAGTAGGTATTAGATATAATTGAAATTAGATGTAAGCTTAAATGGTGTGATTGTTTGTAGATAAAGTAGGTATTAGATATTATTGAAATTATATGTAAGCTTAAATGGTGTGATTAGTTTGTAGATAAAGTAGGTATTAGATATTATTGAAATTAGATGTAAGCTTAAATGTTGTGACTAGTAAGTAGAAGTATTAATTATTTCGAAAACTTTCTATGCGGATGGAAAGGGATGGCTAATTGGGGTGGTGGAGGCCATTGAGCTTCCGAACCAAAGTGAGAGCGAGCTCAACGTAGGTTAGGTGTAAATGTAGTAAGAAATAAGTAAGTAGGTATATTAAGAAAGTAAAAGTATTATTGAATGATTAGTTTTAACTTAAAACATGTAGAATGAATTAAGTATAATTGAAATTAGATGTGAGTGGAAATGGTGTGATTAGTTAGTAGATAAAGAAGGTATTAGATATTATTGAAATTAGATGTAAGCTTAAATAGTGTGATTGGTTTGTAGATAAAGTATTTATTAGATAGTATTGAAATTGGATGTCAGCTTAAATGGTGTGATTGGTTTGTAGATAAAGTAGGTATTAGATATTATTGAAATTAGATGTAAGCTTAAATGGTGTGATTGTTTGTAGATAAAGTAGGTATTAGATATTATTGAAATTATATGTAAGCTTAAATGGTGTGATTGGTTTGTAGATAAAGTAGGTATTAGATATTATTGAAATTAGATGTAAGCTTAAATGTTGTGACTAGTAAGTAGAAGTATTAATTATTTCGAAAACTTTCTATGCGGATGGAAAGGGATGGCTAATAGGGGTGGTGGAGGCCATTGAGCTTCCGAACCAAAGTGAGAGGGAGCTCAACGTAGGTTAGGTGTAAATGTAGTAGGAAATAAGTAAGTAGGTATAATAAAAAAATAAAAGTATTATTGAATGATTAGTTTTAACTTAAAACATGTAGAATGAATTAAGTATAATTGAAATTAGATGTAAGTGGAAATGGTGTGATTAGTTAGTAGATAAAGAAGGTATTAGATATTATTGAACTTAGATGTAAGCTTAAATAGTGTGATTGGTTTGGAGATAAAGTAGGTATTAGATATTGTTGAAATTGGATGTAAGCTTAAATGGTGTGATTGGTTTGTAGATAAAGTAGGTATTAGATATTATTGAAATTAGATGTAAGCTTAAATGGTGTGATTAGTTTGTAGATACAGTAGGTATTACATATTATTGAAATTAGATGTAAGCTTAAATGGTGTGATTAGTTTGTAGATAAAGTAGGTATTAGATATAATTGAAATTAGATGTAAGCTTAAATGGTGTGATTGGCTTGTAGATAAAGTAGGTATTAGATATTATTGAAATTAGATGTAAGCTTAAATGTTGTGACTAGTAAGTAGAAGTATTAATTATTTCGAAAACTTTCTATGCGGATGGAAAGGGATGGCTAATAGGGGTGGTGGAGGCCATTGAGCTTCCGAACCAAAGTGAGAGGGAACTCAACGTAGGTTAAGTGTAAATGTAGTAGGAAATAAGTAAGTAGGTATAATAAGAAAGTAAAAGTATTGTTGAATGATTAGTTTTAACTTAAAACATGTAGAATGGATTAAGTATAATTGAAATTAGATGTAAGTGGAAATGGTGTGATTAGTTAGTAGATAAAGAAGGTATTAGATATTATTAAAATTAGATGTAAACTTAAATGTTGTGATTGATTTGTAGATAAAGTAGGTATTAGATATTGTTGAAATTAGATGTAAGCTTAAATGGTGTGATTGGTTTGTAGATAAAGTAGGTATTAGATATTATTGAAATTAGATGTAAGCTTAAATGGTGTGATTAGTTTGTAGATACAGTAGGTATTAGATATTATTGAAATTAGATGTAAGCTTAAATGGTGTGATTAGTTTGTAGATAAAGTAGGTATTAGATATAATTGAAATTAGATGTAAGCTTAAATGGTGTGATTGTTTGTAGATAAAGTAGGTATTAGATATTATTGAAATTATATGTAAGCTTAAATGGTGTGATTAGTTTGTAGATAAAGTAGGTATTAGATATTATTGAAATTAGATGTAAGCTTAAATGTTGTGACTAGTAAGTAGAAGTATTAATTATTTCGAAAACTTTCTATGCGGATGGAAAGGGATGGCTAATAGGGGTGGTGGAGGCCATTGAGCTTCCGAACCAAAGTGAGAGGGAGCTCAACGTAGGTTAGGTGTAAATGTAGTAAGAAATAAGTAAGTAGGTATAATAAGAAAGTAAAAGTATTATTGAATGATTAGTTTTAACTTAAAACATGTAGAATGAATTAAGTATAATTGAAATTAGATGTAAGTGGAAATGGTGTGATTAGTTAGTAGATAAAGAAGGTATTAGTAGATAAAGATATTATTGAAATTAGATGTAAGCTTAAATAGTGTGATTGGTTTGTAGATAAAGTATTTATTAGATAGTATTGAAATTATATGTAAGCTTAAATGGTGTGATTGGTTTGTAGATAAAGTAGGTATTAGATATTATTGAAATTAGATGTAAGCTTAAATGGTGTGATTGGTTTGTAGATAAACTAGGTATTAGATATTATTGAAATTAGATGTAAGCTTAAATGGTGTGATTAGTTTGTAGATAAAGTAGGTATTAGATATAATTGAAATTAGATGTAAGCTTAAATGGTGTGATTGGCTTGTAGATAAAGTAGGTATTAGATATTATTGAAATTAGATGTAAGCTTAAATGTTGTGACTAGTAAGTAGAAGTATTAATTATTTCGAAAACTTTCTATGCGGATGGAAAGGGATGGCTAATAGGGGTGGTGGAGGCCATTGAGCTTCCGAACCAAAGTGAGAGGGAGCTCAACGTAGGTTAGGTGTAAATGTAGTAAGAAATAAGTAAGTAGGTATAATAAGAAAGTAAGAGTATTATTGAATGATTAGTTTTAACTTAAAACATGTAGAATGAATTAAGTATAATTGAAATTAGATGTAAGTGGAAATGGTGTGATTAGTTAGTAGATAAAGAAGGTATTAGATATTATTGAAATTAGATGTAAGCTTAAATAGTGTGATTGGTTTGGAGATAAAGTAGGTATTAGATATTGTTGAAATTGGATGTAAGCTTAAATGGTGTGATTGGTTTGTAGATAAAGTAGGTATTAGATATTATTGAAATTAGATGTAAGCTTAAATGGTGTGATTAGTTTGTAGATACAGTAGGTATTACATATTATTGAAATTAGATGTAAGCTTAAATGGTGTGATTAGTTTGTAGATAAAGTAGGTATTAGATATAATTGAAATTAGATGTAAGCTTAAATGGTGTGATTGGCTTGTAGATAAAGTAGGTATTAGATATTATTGAAATTAGATGTAAGCTTAAATGTTGTGACTAGTAAGTAGAAGTATTAATTATTTCGAAAACTTTCTATGCGGATGGAAAGGGATGGCTAATAGGGGTGGTGGAGGCCATTGAGCTTCCGAACCAAAGTGAGAGGGAGCTCAACGTAGGTTAGGTGTAAATGTAGTAGGAAATAAGTAAGTAGGTATAATAAGAAAGTAAAAGTATTATTGAATGATTAGTTTTAACTTAAAACATGTAGAATGAATTAAGTATAATTGAAATTAGATGTAAGTGGAAATGGTGTGATTAGTTAGTAGATAAAGAAGGTATTAGATATTATTGAAATTAGATGTAAGCTTAAATAGTGTGATTGGTTTGTAGATAAAGTATTTATTAGATAGTATTGAAATTGGATGTCAGCTTAAATGGTGTGATTGGTTTGTAGATAAAGTAGGTATTAGATATTATTGAAATTAGATGTAAGCTTAAATGGTGTGATTGTTTGTAGATAAAGTAGGTATTAGATATTATTGAAATTATATGTAAGCTTAAATGGTGTGATTGGTTTGTAGATAAAGTAGGTATTAGATATTATTGAAATTAGATGTAAGCTTAAATGGTGTAATTGGTTTGTAGATAAACTAGGTATTAGATATTATTGAAATTAGATGTAAGCTTAAATGTTGTGACTAGTTATTAGAAGTATTAATTATTTCGAAAACTTTCTATGCGGATGGAAAGGGATGGCTAATAGGGGTGGTGGAGGCCATTGAGCTTCCGAACCAAAGTGAGAGGGAGCTCAACGTAGGTTAGGTGTAAATGTAGTAGGAAATAAGTAAGTAGGTATAATAAGAAAGTAAAAATATTATTGAATGATTAGTTTTAACTTAAAACATGTAGAATGAATTAAGTATAATTGAAATTAGATGTAAGTGGAAATGGTGTGATTAGTTAGTAGATAAAGAAGGTATCAGATATTATTGAACTTAGATGTAAGCTTAAATAGTGTGATTGGTTTGGAGATAAAGTAGGTATTAGATATTGTTGAAATTGGATGTAAGCTTAAATGGTGTGATTGGTTTGTAGATAAAGTAGGTATTAGATATTATTGAAATTAGATGTAAGCTTAAATGGTGTGATTGTTTGTAGATAAAGTAGGTATTAGATATTATTGAAATTATATGTAAGCTTAAATGGTGTGATTGGTTTGTAGATAAAGTAGGTATTAGATATTATTGAAATTAGATGTAAGCTTAAATGGTGTGATTAGTTTGTAGATAAAGTAGGTATTAGATATAATTGAAATAAGATGTAAGCTTAAATGGTGTGATTGGCTTGTAGATAAAGTAGGTATTAGATATTATTGAAATTAGATGTAAGCTTAAATAGTGTGATTGGTTTGTAGATAAAGTAGGTATTAGATATTATTGAAATTAGATGTAAGTGGAAATGGTGTGATTAGTTAGTAGATAAAGAAGGTATTAGATATTATTGAAATTAGATGTAAGCTTAAATAGTGTGATTGGTTTGTAGATAAAGTATTTATTAGATAGTATTGAAATTGGATGTCAGCTTAAATGGTGTGATTGGTTTGTAGATAAAGTAGGTATTAGATATTATTGAAATTAGATGTAAGCATAAATGGTGTGATTGTTTGTAGATAAAGTAGGTATTAGATACTATTGAAATTATATGTAAGCTTAAATGGTGTGATTGGTTTGTAGATAATGTAGGTATTAGATATTATTGAAATTAGATGTAAGCTTAAATGGTGTGATTGGTTTGTAGATAAACTAGGTATTAGATATTATTGAAATTAGATGTAAGCTTAAATGTTGTGACTAGTAAGTAGAAGTATTAATTATTTCGAAAACTTGCTATGCGGATGGAAAGGGATGGCTAATAGGGGTGGTGGAGGCCATTGAGCTTCCGAACCAAAGTGAGAGGGAGCTCAACGTAGGTTAGGTGTAAATGTAGTAAGAAATAAGTAAGTAGGTATAATAAGAAAGTAAAAGTATTATTGAATGATTAGTTTTAACTTAAAACATGTAGAATGAATTAAGTATAATTGAAATTAGATGTAAGTGGAAATGGTGTGATTAGTTAGTAGATAAAGAAGGTATTAGATATTATTGAAATTAGATGTAAGCTTAAATAGTGTGATTGGTTTGTAGATAAAGTATTTATTAGATAGTATTGAAATTGGATGTCAGCTTAAATGGTGTGATTGGTTTGTAGATAAAGTAGGTATTAGATATTATTGAAATTAGATGTAAGCATAAATGGTGTGATTGTTTGTAGATAAAGTAGGTATTAGATACTATTGAAATTATATGTAAGCTTAAATGGTGTGATTAGTTTGTAGATAAAGTAGGTATTAGATATAATTGAAATTAGATGTAAGCTTAAATGGTGTGATTGTTTGTAGATAAAGTAGGTATTAGATATTATTGAAATTATATGTAAGCTTAAATGGTGTGATTAGTTTGTAGATAAAGTAGGTATTAGATATTATTGAAATTAGATGTAAGCTTAAATGATGTGATTGGTTTGTAGATAAACTAGGTATTAGATATTATTGAAATTAGATGTAAGCTTAAATGGTGTGATTAGTTTGTAGATACAGTAGGTATTAGATATTATTGAAATTATATGTAAGCTTAAATGGTGTGATTGGTTTGTAGATAAAGTAGGTATTAGATATTATTGAAATTAGTTGTAAGCTTAAATGGTGTGATTGATTTGTAGATAAAGTAGGTATTAGATATTATTTAAATTAGATGTAAGCTTAAATGGTGTGATTGTTTGTAGATAAAGTAGGTATTAGATACTATTGAAATTATATGTAAGCTTAAATGGTGTGATTGGTTTGTAGATAAAGTAGGTATTAGATATTATTGAAATTATATGTAAGCTTAAATGGTGTGATTGGTTTGTAGATAAAGTAGGTATTAGATATTATTGAAATTAGATGTAAGCTTAAATGGTGTGATTGATTTGTAGATAAAGTAGGTATTAGATATTATTTAAATTAGATGTAAGCTTAAATGGTGTGATTGGTTTGTAAATAAAGTAGGTATTAGATATTATTGAAATTAGATGTAAGCTTAAATGGTGTGATTGGTTTGTAGATAAACTAGGTATTAGAAATTATTGAATTTAGATGTAAGCGTAAATGTTGTGACTAGTTAGTAGAAGTATTAATTATTTCGAAAACTTTCTATGCGGATGGAAAGGGATGGCTAATAGGGGTGGTGGAGGCCATTGAGCTTCCGAACCAAAGTGAGAGGGAGCTGAACGTAGGTTAGGTGTAAATGTAGTAGGAAATAAGTAAGTAGGTATAATAAGAAAGTAAAAGTATTATTGAATGATTAGTTTTAACTTAAAACATGTAGAATGAATTAAGTATAATTGAAATTAGATGTAAGTGGAAATGGTGTGATTAGTTAGTAGATAAAGAAGGTATTAGTAGATAAAGATATTATTGAAATTAGATGTAAGCTTAAATAGTGTGATTGGTTTGTAGATAAAGTATTTATTAGATAGTATTGAAATTGGATGTCAGCTTAAATGGTGTGATTGGTTTGTAGATAAAGTAGGTATTAGATATTATTGAAATTAGATGTAAGCTTAAATGGTGTGATTGTTTGTATATAAAGTAGGTATTAGATATTATTGAAATTATATGTAAGCTTAAATGGTGTGATTGGTTTGTAGATAAAGTAGGTATTAGATATTATTGAAATTAGATGTAAGCTTAAATGGTGTGATTGGTTTGTAGATAAACTAGGTATTAGATATTATTGAAATTAGATGTAAGCTTAAATGTTGTGACTAGTTATTAGAAGTATTAATTATTTCGAAAACTTTCTATGCGGATGGAAAGGGATGGCTAATAGGGGTGGTGGAGGCCATTGAGCTTCCGAACCAAAGTGAGAGGGAGCTCAACGTAGGTTAGGTGTAAATAGAGTAGGAAATAAGTAAGTAGGTATAATAAAAAAGTAAAAGTATTATTGAATGATTAGTTTTAACTTAAAACATGTAGAATGAATTAAGTATAATTGAAATTAGATGTAAGTGGAAATGGTGTGATTAGTTAGTAGATAAAGAAGGTATTAGATATTATTGAACTTAGATGTAAGCTTAAATAGTGTGATTGGTTTGGAGATAAAGTAGGTATTAGATATTGTTGAAATTGGATGTAAGCTTAAATGGTGTGATTGGTTTGTAGATAAAGTAGGTATTAGATATTATTGAAATTAGATGTAAGCTTAAATGGTGTGATTAGTTTGTAGTTACAGTAGGTATTACATATTATTGAAATTAGATGTAAGCTTAAATGGTGTGATTAGTTTGTAGATAAAGTAGGTATTAGATATAATTGAAATTAGATGTAAGCTTAAATGGTGTGATTGGCTTGTAGATAAAGTAGGTATTAGATATTATTGAAATTAGATGTAAGCTTAAATGGTGTGATTAGTTTGTAGATAAAGTAGGTATTAGATATTATTGAAATTAGATGTAAGCTTAAATGGTGTGATTAGTTTGTAGATAAAGTATGTATTAGATATTATTGAAATTAGATGTAAGCTTAAATGGTGTGATTGGTTTGTAGATAAACTAGGTATTAGATATTATTGAAATTAGATGTAAGCTTAAATGTTGTGACTAGTTAGTAGAAGTATTAATTATTTCGAAAACTTTCTATGCGGATGGAAAGGGATGGCTAATAGGCGTGGTGGAGGCCATTGAGCTTCCGAACCAAAGTGAGAGGGAGCTCAACGTAGGTTAGGTGTAAATGTAGTAGGAAATAAGTAAGTAGGTATAATAAGAAAGTAAAAATATTATTGAATGATTAGTTTTAACTTAAAACATGTAGAATGAATTAAGTATAATTGAAATTAGATGTAAGTGGAAATGGTGTGATTAGTTAGTAGATAAAGAAGGTATTAGATATTATTGAAATTAGATGTAAGCTTAAATAGTGTGATTGGTTTGTAGATAAAGTATTTATTAGATATTATTGAAATTGGATGTCAGCTTAAATGGTGTGATTGGTTTGTAGATAAAGTAGGTATTAGATATTATTGAAATTAGATGTAAGCTTAAATGGTGTGATTGTTTGTAGATAAAGTAGGTATTAGATATTATTGAAATTATATGTAAGCTTAAATGGTGTGATTAGTTTGTAGATAAAGTAGGTATTAGATATTATTGAAATTAGATGTAAGCTTAAATGGTGTGATTGGTTTGTAGATAAACTAGGTATTAGATATTATTGAAATTAGATGTAAGCTTAAATGTTGTGACTAGTTAGTAGAAGTATTAATTATTTCGAAAACTTTCTATGCGGATGGAAAGGGATGGCTAATAGGGGTGGTGGAGGCCATTGAGCTTCCGAACCAAAGTGAGAGGGAGCTCAACGTAGGTTAGGTGTAAATGTAGTAGGAAATAAGTAAGTAGGTATAATAAGAAAGTAAAAATATTATTGAATGATTAGTATTAACTTAAAACATGTAGAATGAATTAAGTATAATTGAAATTAGATGTAAGTGGAAATGGTGTGATTTGTTAGTAGATAAAGAAGGTATTAGATATTATTGAAATTAGATGTAAGCTTAAATAGTGTGATTGGTTTGTAGATAAAATATTTATTAGATATTATTGAAATTGGATGTCAGCTTAAATGGTGTGATTGGTTTGTAGATAAAGTAGGTATTAGATATTATTGAAATTAGATGTAAGCTTAAATGGTGTGATTGTTCGTAGATAAAGTAGGTATTAGATATTATTGAAATTAGATGTAAGCTTAAATGTTGTGACTAGTTAGTAGAAGTATTAATTATTTCGAAAACTTTCTATGCGGATGGAAAGGGATGGCTAATAGGGGTGGTGGAGGCCATTGAGCTTCCGAACCAAAGTGAGAGGGAGCTGAACGTAGGTTAGGTGTAAATGTAGTAGGAAATAAGTAAGTAGGTATAATAAGAAAGTAAAAGTATTATTGAATGATTAGTTTTAACTTAAAACATGTAGAATGAATTAAGTATAATTGAAATTAGATGTAAGTGGAAATGGTGTGATTAGTTAGTAGATAAAGAAGGTATTAGTAGATAAAGATATTATTGAAATTAGATGTAAGCTTAAATAGTGTGATTGGTTTGTAGATAAAGTATTTATTAGATAGTATTGAAATTGGATGTCAGCTTAAATGGTGTGATTGGTTTGTAGATAAAGTAGGTATTAGATATTATTGAAATTAGATGTAAGCTTAAATGGTGTGATTGTTTGTAGATAAAGTAGGTATTAGATATTATTGAAATTATATGTAAGCTTAAATGGTGTGATTGGTTTGTAGATAAAGTAGGTATTAGATATTATTGAAATTAGATGTAAGCTTAAATGGTGTGATTGGTTTGTAGATAAACTAGGTATTAGATATTATTGAAATTAGATGTAAGCTTAAATGTTGTGACTAGTTATTAGAAGTATTAATTATTTCGAAAACTTTCTATGCGGATGGAAAGGGATGGCTAATAGGGGTGGTGGAGGCCATTGAGCTTCCGAACCAAAGTGAGAGGGAGCTCAACGTAGGTTAGGTGTAAATAGAGTAGGAAATAAGTAAGTAGGTATAATAAAAAAGTAAAAGTATTATTGAATGATTAGTTTTAACTTAAAACATGTAGAATGAATTAAGTATAATTGAAATTAGATGTAAGTGGAAATGGTGTGATTAGTTAGTAGATAAAGAAGGTATTAGATATTATTGAACTTAGATGTAAGCTTAAATAGTGTGATTGGTTTGGAGATAAAGTAGGTATTAGATATTGTTGAAATTGGATGTAAGCTTAAATGGTGTGATTGGTTTGTAGATAAAGTAGGTATTAGATATTATTGAAATTAGATGTAAGCTTAAATGGTGTGATTAGTTTGTAGATACAGTAGGTATTACATATTATTGAAATTAGATGTAAGCTTAAATGGTGTGATTAGTTTGTAGATAAAGTAGGTATTAGATATAATTGAAATTAGATGTAAGCTTAAATGGTGTGATTGGCTTGTAGATAAAGTAGGTATTAGATATTATTGAAATTAGATGTAAGCTTAAATGGTGTGATTAGTTTGTAGATAAAGTAGGTATTAGATATTATTGAAATTAGATGTAAGCTTAAATGGTGTGATTAGTTTGTAGATAAAGTATGTATTAGATATTATTGAAATTAGATGTAAGCTTAAATGGTGTGATTGGTTTGTAGATAAACTAGGTATTAGATATTATTGAAATTAGATGTAAGCTTAAATGTTGTGACTAGTTAGTAGAAGTATTAATTATTTCGAAAACTTTCTATGCGGATGGAAAGGGATGGCTAATAGGCGTGGTGGAGGCCATTGAGCTTCCGAACCAAAGTGAGAGGGAGCTCAACGTAGGTTAGGTGTAAATGTAGTAGGAAATAAGTAAGTAGGTATAATAAGAAAGTAAAAATATTATTGAATGATTAGTTTTAACTTAAAACATGTAGAATGAATTAAGTATAATTGAAATTAGATGTAAGTGGAAATGGTGTGATTAGTTAGTAGATAAAGAAGGTATTAGATATTATTGAAATTAGATGTAAGCTTAAATAGTGTGATTGGTTTGTAGATAAAGTATTTATTAGATATTATTGAAATTGGATGTCAGCTTAAATGGTGTGATTGGTTTGTAGATAAAGTAGGTATTAGATATTATTGAAATTAGATGTAAGCTTAAATGGTGTGATTGTTTGTAGATAAAGTAGGTATTAGATATTATTGAAATTATATGTAAGCTTAAATGGTGTGATTAGTTTGTAGATAAAGTAGGTATTAGATATTATTGAAATTAGATGTAAGCTTAAATGGTGTGATTGGTTTGTAGATAAACTAGGTATTAGATATTATTGAAATTAGATGTAAGCTTAAATGTTGTGACTAGTTAGTAGAAGTATTAATTATTTCGAAAACTTTCTATGCGGATGGAAAGGGATGGCTAATAGGGGTGGTGGAGGCCATTGAGCTTCCGAACCAAAGTGAGAGGGAGCTCAACGTAGGTTAGGTGTAAATGTAGTAGGAAATAAGTAAGTAGGTATAATAAGAAAGTAAAAATATTATTGAATGATTAGTATTAACTTAAAACATGTAGAATGAATTAAGTATAATTGAAATTAGATGTAAGTGGAAATGGTGTGATTTGTTGGTAGATAAAGAAGGTATTAGATATTATTGAAATTAGATGTAAGCTTAAATAGTGTGATTGGTTTGTAGATAAAATATTTATTAGATATTATTGAAATTGGATGTCAGCTTAAATGGTGTGATTGGTTTGTAGATAAAGTAGGTATTAGATATTATTGAAATTAGATGTAAGCTTAAATGGTGTGATTGTTCGTAGATAAAGTAGGTATTAGATATTATTGAAATTAGATGTAAGCTTAAATGTTGTGACTAGTTAGTAGAAGTATTAATTATTTCGAAAACTTTCTATGCGGATGGAAAGGGATGGCTAATAGGGGTGGTGGAGGCCATTGAGCTTCCGAACCAAAGTGAGAGGGAGCTCAACGTAGGTTAGGTGTAAATGTAGTAGGAAATAAGTAAGTAGGTATAATAAGAAAGTAAAAATATTATTGAATGATTAGTTTTAACTTAAAACATGTAGAATGAATTAAGTATAATTGAAATTAGATGTAAGTGGAAATGGTGTGATTAGTTAGTAGATAAAGAAGGTATTAGATATTATTGAAATTAGATGTAAGCTTAAATAGTGTGATTGGTTTGTAGATAAAGTAGGTATTAGATATTGTTGAAATTAGATGTAAGCTTAAATGGTGTGATTGGTTTGTAGATAAAGTAGGTATTAGATATTATTGAAATTAGATGTAAGCTTAAATGGTGTGATAAGTTTGTAGATACAGTAGGTATTAGATATTATTGAAATTAGATGTAAGCTTAAATGGTGTGATTAGTTTGTAGATAAAGTAGGTATTAGATATAATTGAAATTAGATGTAAGCTAAAATGGTGTGATTGTTTGTAGATAAAGTAGGTATTCGATATTATTGAAATTATATGTAAGCTTAAATGGTGTGATTAGTTTGTAGATAAAGTAGGTATTAGATATAATTGAAATTAGATGTTAGCTTAAATGGTGTGATTGGCTTGTAAATAAAGTAGGTATTAGATATTATTGAAATTAGATGTACGCTTAAATGTTGTGACTAGTAAGTAGAAGTATTAATTATTTCGAAAACTTTCTATGCGGATGGAAAGGGATGGCTAATAGGGGTGGTGGAGGCCATTGAGCTTCCGAACCAAAGTGAGAGGGAGCTCAACGTAGGTTAGGTGTAAATGTAGTAGGAAATAAGTAAGTAGGTATAATAAGAAAGTAAAAATATTATTGAATGATTAGTTTTAACTTAAAACATGTAGAATGAATTAAGTATAATTGAAATTAGATGTAAGTGGAAATGGTGTGATTAGTTAGTAGATAAAGAAGGTATTAGATATTATTGAAATTAGATGTAAGCTTAAATAGTGTGATTGGTTTGTAGATAAAGTATTTATTAGATAGTATTGAAATTGGATGTCAGCTTAAATGGTGTGATTGGTTTGTAGATAAAGTAGGTATTAGATATTATTGAAATTAGATGTAAGCTTAAATGGTGTGATTGTTTGTAGATAAAGTAGGTATTAGATATTATTGAAATTATATGTAAGCTTAAATGGTGTGATTGGTTTGTAGATAAAGTAGGTATTAGATATTATTGAAATTAGATGTAAGCTTAAATGGTGTGATTGGTTTGTAGATAAACTAGGTATTAGATATTATTGAAATTAGATGTAAGCTTAAATGTTGTGACTAGTTATTAGAAGTATTAATTATTTCGAAAACTTTCTATGCGGATGGAAAGGGATGGCTAATAGGGGTGGTGGAGGCCATTGAGCTTCCGAACCAAAGTGAGAGGGAGCTCAACGTAGGTTAGGTGTAAATGTAGTAAGAAATAAGTAAGTAGGTATAATAAGAAAGTAAAAGTATTATTGAATGATTAGTTTTAACTTAAAACATGTAGAATGAATTAAGTATAATTGAAATTAGATGTAAGTGGAAATGGTGTGATTAGTTAGTAGATAAAGAAGGTATTAGTAGATAAAGATATTATTGAAATTAGATGTAAGCTTAAATAGTGTGATTGGTTTGTAGATAAAGTATTTATTAGATAGTATTGAAATTGGATGTCAGCTTAAATGGTGTGATTGGTTTGTAGATAAAGTAGGTATTAGATATTATTGAAATTAGATGTAAGCTTAAATGGTGTGATTGTTTGTAGATAAAGTAGGTATTAGATATTATTGAAATTATATGTAAGCTTAAATGGTGTGATTGGTTTGTAGATAAAGTAGGTATTAGATATTATTGAAATTAGATGTAAGCTTAAATGGTGTGATTGGTTTGTAGATAAACTAGGTATTAGATATTATTGAAATTAGATGTAAGCTTAAATGTTGTGACTAGTTATTAGAAGTATTAATTATTTCGAAAACTTTCTATGCGGATGGAAAGGGATGGCTAATAGGGGTGGTGGAGGCCATTGAGCTTCCGAACCAAAGTGAGAGGGAGCTCAACGTAGGTTAGGTGTAAATGTAGTAGGAAATAAGTAAGTAGGTATAATAAGAAAGTAAAAATATTATTGAATGATTAGTTTTAACTTAAAACATGTAGAATGAATTAAGTATAATTGAAATTAGATGTAAGTGGAAATGGTGTGATTAGTTAGTAGATAAAGAAGGTATTAGATATTATTGAAATTAGATGTAAGCTTAAATGGTGTGATTGGTTTGTAGATAAAGTAGTATTAGATATTATTGAAATTAGATGTAAGCTTAAATGGTGTGACTAGTTTGTAGATACAGTAGGTATTACATATTATTGAAATTAGATGTAAGCTTAAATGGTGTGATTAGTTTGTAGATAAAGAAGGTATTAGATATTATTGAAATTAGATGTAAGCTTAAATAGTGTGATTGGTTTGTAGATAAAGTATTTATTAGATAGTATTGAAATTGGATGTCAGCTTAAATGGTGTGATTGGTTTGTAGATAAAGTAGGTATTAGATATTATTGAAATTAGACGTAAGCTTAAATGGTGTGATTGTTTGTAGATAAAGTAGGTATTAGATATTATTGAAATTAGATGTAAGCTTAAATAGTGTGATTGGTTTGTAGATAAAGTAGGTATTAGATATTATTGAAATTAGATGTAAGCTTAAATGTTGTGACTAGTAAGTAGAAGTATTAATTATTTCGAAAACTTTCTATGCGGATGGAAAGGGATGGCTAATAGGGGTGGTGGAGGCCATTGAGCTTCCGAACCAAAGTGAGAGGGAGCTCAACGTAGGTTAGGTGTAAATGTAGTAGGAAATAAGTAAGTAGGTATAATAAGAAAGTAAAAGTATTATTGAATGATTAGTTTTAACTTAAAACATGTAGAATGAATTAAGTATAATTGAAATTAGATGTAAGTGGAAATGGTGTGATTAGTTAGTAGATAAAGAAGGTATTAGATATTATTGAAATTATATGTAAGCTTAAATAGTGTGATTGGTTTGTAGATAAAGTATTTATTAGATATTATTGAAATTGGATGTCAGCTTAAATGGTGTGATTGGTTTGTAGATAAAGTAGGTATTAGATATTATTGAAATTAGATGTAAGCTTAAATGGTGTGATTGTTTGTAGATAAAGTAGGTATTAGATATTATTGAAATTATATGTAAGCTTAAATGGTGTGATTAGTTTGTAGATAAAGTAGGTATTAGATATTATTGAAATTAGATGTAAGCTTAAATGGTGTGATTGGTTTGTAGATAAACTAGGTATTAGATATTGTTGAAATTAGATGTAAGCTTAAATGGTGTGATTGGTTTGTAGATAAAGTAGGTATTAGATATTATTGAAATTAGATGTAAGCTTAAATGGTGTGATTAGTTTGTAGATACAGTAGGTATTAGATATTATTGAAATTAGATGTAAGCTTAAATGGTGTGATTAGTTTGTAGATAAAGTAGGTATTAGATATAATTGAAATTAGATGTAAGCTTAAATGGTGTGATTGTTTGTAGATAAAGTAGGTATTAGATATTATTGAAATTAGATGTAAGCTTAAATGGTGTGATTGGTTTGTAGATAAAGTAGGTATTAGATATTGTTGAAATTAGATGTAAGCTTAAATGGTGTGATTGGTTTGTAGATAAAGTAGGTATTAGATATTATTGAAATTAGATGTAAGCTTAAATGGTGTGATTAGTTTGTAGATACAGTAGGTATTAGATATTATTGAAATTAGATGTAAGCTTAAATGGTGTGATTAGTTTGTAGATAAAGTAGGTATTAGATATAATTGAAATTAGATGTAAGCTTAAATGGTGTGATTGTTTGTAGATAAAGTAGGTATTAGATATTATTGAAATTATATGTAAGCTTAAATGGTGTGATTAGTTTGTAGATAAAGTAGGTATTAGATATTATTGCAATTAGATGTAAGCTTAAATGTTGTGACTAGTAAGTAGAAGTATTAATTATTTCGAAAACTTTCTATGCGGATGGAAAGGGATGGCTAATAGGGGTGGTGGAGGCCATTGAGCTTCCGAACCAAAGTGAGAGGGAGCTCAACGTAGGTTAGGTGTAAATGTAGTAAGAAATAAGTAAGTAGGTATAATAAGAAAGTAAAAGTATTATTGAATGATTAGTTTTAACTTAAAACATGTAGAATGAATTAAGTATAATTGAAATTAGATGTAAGTGGAAATGGTGTGATTAGTTAGTAGATAAAGAAGGTATTAGATATTATTGAAATTAGATGTAAGCTTAAATAGTGTGATTGGTTTGTAGATAAAGTATTTATTAGATAGTATTGAAATTGGATGTCAGCTTAAATGGTGTGATTGGTTTGTAGATAAAGTAGGTATTAGATATTATTGAAATTAGATGTAAGCTTAAATGGTGTGATTGTTTGTAGATAAAGTAGGTATTAGATATTATTGAAATTATATGTAAGCTTAAATGGTGTGATTGGTTTGTAGATAAAGTAAGTATTAGATATTATTGAAATTAGATGTAAGCTTAAATGGTGTGATTGGTTTGTAGATAAACTAGGTATTAGATATTATTGAAATTAGATGTAAGCTTAAATGTTGTGACTAGTTATTAGAAGTATTAATTATTTCGAAAACTTTCTATGCGGATGGAAAGGGATGGCTAATAGGGGTGGTGGAGGCCATTGAGCTTCCGAACCAAAGTGAGAGGGAGCTCAACGTAGGTTAGGTGTAAATGTAGTAGGAAATAAGTAAGTAGGTATAATAAGAAAGTAAAAGTATTATTGAATGATTAGTTTTAACTTAAAGCATGTAGAATGAATTAAGTATAATTGAAATTAGATGTAAGTGGAAATGGTGTGATTAGTTAGTAGATAAAGAAGGTATTAGATATTATTGAACTTAGATGTAAGCTTAAATAGTGTGATTGGTTTGTAGATAAAGTAGGTATTAGATATTGTTGAAATTAGATGTAAGCTTAAATGGTGTGATTGGTTTGTAGATAAAGTAGGTATTAGATATTATTGAAATTAGATGTAAGCTTAAATGGTGTGATTAGTTTGTAGATACAGTAGGTATAAGATATTATTGAAATTAGATGTAAGCTTAAATGGTGTGATTAGTTTGTAGATAAAGTAGGTATTAGATATAATTGAAATTAGATGTAAGCTTAAATGGTGTGATTAGTTTGTAGATAAAGAAGGTATTAGATATTATTGAAATTAGATGTAAGCTTAAATAGTGTGATTGGTTTGTAGATAAAGTATTTATTAGATAGTATTGAAATTGGATGTCAGCTTAAATGGTGTGATTGGTTTGTAGATAAAGTAGGTATTAGATATTATTGAAATTAGATGTAAGTTTAAATAGTGTGATTGGTTTGTAGATAAAGTAGGTATTAGATATTATTGAAATTAGATGTAAGCTTAAATGTTGTGACTAGTAAGTAGAAGTATTAATTATTTCGAAAACTTTCTATGCGGATGGAAAGGGATGGCTAATAGGGGTGGTGGAGGCCATTGAGCTTCCGAAACAAAGTGAGAGGGAGCTCAACGTAGGTTAGGTGTAAATGTAGTAGGAAATAAGTAAGTAGGTATAATAAGAAAGTAAAAGTATTATTGAATGATTAGTTTTAACTTAAAACATGTAGAATGAATTAAGTATAATTGAAATTAGATGTAAGTGGAAATGGTGTGATTAGTTAGTAGATAAAGAAGGTATTAGATATTATTGAACTTAGATGTAAGCTTAAATAGTGTGATTGGTTTGGAGATAAAGTAGGTATTAGATATTGTTGAAATTGGATGTAAGCTTAAATGGTGTGATTGGTTTGTAGATAAAGTAGGTATTAGATATTATTGAAATTAGATGTAAGCTTAAATGGTGTGATTAGTTTGTAGATACAGTAGGTATTACATATTATTGAAATTAGATGTAAGCTTAAATGGTGTGATTAGTTTGTAGATAAAGTAGGTATTAGATATTATTGAAATTTAATGTAAGCTTAAATGGTGTGATTGTTTGTAGATAAAGTAGGTATTAGATATTATTGAAATTATATGTAAGCTTAAATGGTGTGATTAGTTTGTAGATAAAGTAGGTATTAGATATTATTGAAATTAGATGTAAGCTTAAATGGTGTGATTGGTTTGTAGATAAACTAGGTATTAGATATTATTGAAATTAGATGTAAGCTTAAATGTTGTGACTAGTTAGTAGAAGTATTAATTATTTCGAAAACTTTCTATGCGGATGGAAAGGGATGGCTAATAGGGGTGGTGGAGGCCATTGAGCTTCCGAACCAAAGTGAGAGGGAGCTCAACGTAGGTTAGGTGTAAATGTAGTAGGAAATAAGTAAGTAGGTATAATAAGAAAGTAAAAATATTATTGAATGATTAGTTTTAACTTAAAACATGTAGAATGAATTAAGTATAATTGAAATTAGATGTAAGTGGAAATGGTGTGATTTGTTAGTAGATAAAGAAGGTATAAGATATTATTGAAATTAGATGTAAGCTTAAATAGTGTGATTGGTTTGTAGATAAAGTAGGTATTAGATATTGTTGAAATTAGATGTAAGCTTAAATGGTGTGATTGGTTTGTAGATAAAGTAGGTATTAGATATTATTGAAATTAGATGTAAGCTTAAATGGTGTGATTAGTTTGTAGATACAGTAGGTATTAGATAGTATTGAAATTGGATGTCAGCTTAAATGGTGTGATTGGTTTGTAGATAAAGTAGGTATTAGATATTATTGAAATTAGATGTAAGCTTAAATGGTGTGATTGTTTGTAGATAAAGTAGGTATTAGATATTATTGAAATTATATGTAAGCTTAAATGGTGTGATTGGTTTGTAGATAAAGTAGGTATTAGATATTATTGAAATTAGATGTAAGCTTAAATGGTGTGATTGGTTTGTAGATAAACTAGGTATTAGATATTATTGAAATTAGATGTAAGCTTAAATGTTGTGACTAGTTATTAGAAGTATTAATTATTTCGAAAACTTTCTATGCGGATGGAAAGGGATGGCTAATAGGGGTGGTGGAGGCCATTGAGCTTCCGAACCAAAGTGAGAGGGAGCTCAACGTAGGTTAGGTGTAAATGTAGTAAGAAATAAGTAAGTAGGTATAATAAGAAAGTAAAAGTATTATTGAATGATTAGTTTTAACTTAAAACATGTAGAATGAATTAAGTATAATTGAAATTAGATGTAAGTGGAAATGGTGTGATTAGTTAGTAGATAAAGAAGGTATTAGTAGATAAAGATATTATTGAAATTAGATGTAAGCTTAAATAGTGTGATTGGTTTGTAGATAAAGTATTTATTAGATAGTATTGAAATTGGATGTCAGCTTAAATGGTGTGATTGGTTTGTAGATAAAGTAGGTATTAGATATTATTGAAATTAGATGTAAGCTTAAATGGTGTGATTGTTTGTAGATAAAGTAGGTATTAGATATTATTGAAATTATATGTAAGCTTAAATGGTGTGATTGGTTTGTAGATAAAGTAGGTATTAGATATTATTGAAATTAGATGTAAGCTTAAATGGTGTGATTGGTTTGTAGATAAACTAGGTATTAGATATTATTGAAATTAGATGTAAGCTTAAATGTTGTGACTAGTTATTAGAAGTATTAATTATTTCGAAAACTTTCTATGCGGATGGAAAGGGATGGCTAATAGGGGTGGTGGAGGCCATTGAGCTTCCGAACCAAAGTGAGAGGGAGCTCAACGTAGGTTAGGTGTAAATGTAGTAAGAAATAAGTAAGTAGGTATAATAAGAAAGTAAAAGTATTATTGAATGATTAGTTTTAACTTAAAACATGTAGAATGAATTAAGTATAATTGAAATTAGATGTAAGTGGAAATGGTGTGATTAGTTAGTAGATAAAGAAGGTATTAGTAGATAAAGATATTATTGAAATTAGATGTAAGCTTAAATAGTGTGATTGGTTTGTAGATAAAGTATTTATTAGATAGTATTGAAATTGGATGTCAGCTTAAATGGTGTGATTGGTTTGTAGATAAATTAGGTATTAGATATTATTGAAATTAGATGTAAGCTTAAATGGTGTGATTGTTTGTAGATAAAGTAGGTATTAGATATTATTGAAATTATATGTAAGCTTAAATGGTGTGATTGGTTTGTAGATAAAGTAGGTATTAGATATTATTGAAATTAGATGTAAGCTTAAATGGTGTGATTGGTTTGTAGATAAACTAGGTATTAGATATTATTGAAATTAGATGTAAGCTTAAATGTTGTGACTAGTTATTAGAAGTATTAATTATTTCGAAAACTTTCTATGCGGATGGAAAGGGATGGCTAATAGGGGTGGTGGAGGCCATTGAGCTTCCGAACCAAAGTGAGAGGGAGCTCAACGTAGGTTAGGTGTAAATGTAGTAGGAAATAAGTAAGTAGGTATAATAAGAAAGTAAAAATATTATTGAATGATTAGTTTTAACTTAAAACATGTAGAATGAATTAAGTATAATTGAAATTAGATGTAAGTGGAAATGGTGTGATTAGTTAGTAGATAAAGAAGGTATTAGATATTATTGAAATTAGATGTAAGCTTAAATGGTGTGATTGGTTTGTAGATAAAGTAGTATTAGATATTATTGAAATTAGATGTAAGCTTAAATGGTGTGACTAGTTTGTAGATACAGTAGGTATTACATATTATTGAAATTAGATGTAAGCTTAAATGGTGTGATTAGTTTGTAGATAAAGAAGGTATTAGATATTATTGAAATTAGATGTAAGCTTAAATAGTGTGATTGGTTTGTAGATAAAGTATTTATTAGATAGTATTGAAATTGGATGTCAGCTTAAATGGTGTGATTGGTTTGTAGATAAAGTAGGTATTAGATATTATTGAAATTAGACGTAAGCTTAAATGGTGTGATTGTTTGTAGATAAAGTAGGTATTAGATATTATTGAAATTAGATGTAAGCTTAAATAGTGTGATTGGTTTGTAGATAAAGTAGGTATTAGATATTATTGAAATTAGATGTAAGCTTAAATGTTGTGACTAGTAAGTAGAAGTATTAATTATTTCGAAAACTTTCTATGCGGATGGAAAGGGATGGCTAATAGGGGTGGTGGAGGCCATTGAGCTTCCGAACCAAAGTGAGAGGGAGCTCAACGTAGGTTAGGTGTAAATGTAGTAGGAAATAAGTAAGTAGGTATAATAAGAAAGTAAAAGTATTATTGAATGATTAGTTTTAACTTAAAACATGTAGAATGAATTAAGTATAATTGAAATTAGATGTAAGTGGAAATGGTGTGATTAGTTAGTAGATAAAGAAGGTATTAGATATTATTGAAATTATATGTAAGCTTAAATAGTGTGATTGGTTTGTAGATAAAGTATTTATTAGATATTATTGAAATTGGATGTCAGCTTAAATGGTGTGATTGGTTTGTAGATAAAGTAGGTATTAGATATTATTGAAATTAGATGTAAGCTTAAATGGTGTGATTGTTTGTAGATAAAGTAGGTATTAGATATTATTGAAATTATATGTAAGCTTAAATGGTGTGATTAGTTTGTAGATAAAGTAGGTATTAGATATTATTGAAATTAGATGTAAGCTTAAATGGTGTGATTGGTTTGTAGATAAACTAGGTATTAGATATTGTTGAAATTAGATGTAAGCTTAAATGGTGTGATTGGTTTGTAGATAAAGTAGGTATTAGATATTATTGAAATTAGATGTAAGCTTAAATGGTGTGATTAGTTTGTAGATACAGTAGGTATTAGATATTATTGAAATTAGATGTAAGCTTAAATGGTGTGATTAGTTTGTAGATAAAGTAGGTATTAGATATAATTGAAATTAGATGTAAGCTTAAATGGTGTGATTGTTTGTAGATAAAGTAGGTATTAGATATTATTGAAATTAGATGTAAGCTTAAATGGTGTGATTGGTTTGTAGATAAAGTAGGTATTAGATATTGTTGAAATTAGATGTAAGCTTAAATGGTGTGATTGGTTTGTAGATAAAGTAGGTATTAGATATTATTGAAATTAGATGTAAGCTTAAATGGTGTGATTAGTTTGTAGATACAGTAGGTATTAGATATTATTGAAATTAGATGTAAGCTTAAATGGTGTGATTAGTTTGTAGATAAAGTAGGTATTAGATATAATTGAAATTAGATGTAAGCTTAAATGGTGTGATTGTTTGTAGATAAAGTAGGTATTAGATATTATTGAAATTATATGTAAGCTTAAATGGTGTGATTAGTTTGTAGATAAAGTAGGTATTAGATATTATTGCAATTAGATGTAAGCTTAAATGTTGTGACTAGTAAGTAGAAGTATTAATTATTTCGAAAACTTTCTATGCGGATGGAAAGGGATGGCTAATAGGGGTGGTGGAGGCCATTGAGCTTCCGAACCAAAGTGAGAGGGAGCTCAACGTAGGTTAGGTGTAAATGTAGTAAGAAATAAGTAAGTAGGTATAATAAGAAAGTAAAAGTATTATTGAATGATTAGTTTTAACTTAAAACATGTAGAATGAATTAAGTATAATTGAAATTAGATGTAAGTGGAAATGGTGTGATTAGTTAGTAGATAAAGAAGGTATTAGATATTATTGAAATTAGATGTAAGCTTAAATAGTGTGATTGGTTTGTAGATAAAGTATTTATTAGATAGTATTGAAATTGGATGTCAGCTTAAATGGTGTGATTGGTTTGTAGATAAAGTAGGTATTAGATATTATTGAAATTAGATGTAAGCTTAAATGGTGTGATTGTTTGTAGATAAAGTAGGTATTAGATATTATTGAAATTATATGTAAGCTTAAATGGTGTGATTGGTTTGTAGATAAAGTAAGTATTAGATATTATTGAAATTAGATGTAAGCTTAAATGGTGTGATTGGTTTGTAGATAAACTAGGTATTAGATATTATTGAAATTAGATGTAAGCTTAAATGTTGTGACTAGTTATTAGAAGTATTAATTATTTCGAAAACTTTCTATGCGGATGGAAAGGGATGGCTAATAGGGGTGGTGGAGGCCATTGAGCTTCCGAACCAAAGTGAGAGGGAGCTCAACGTAGGTTAGGTGTAAATGTAGTAGGAAATAAGTAAGTAGGTATAATAAGAAAGTAAAAGTATTATTGAATGATTAGTTTTAACTTAAAGCATGTAGAATGAATTAAGTATAATTGAAATTAGATGTAAGTGGAAATGGTGTGATTAGTTAGTAGATAAAGAAGGTATTAGATATTATTGAACTTAGATGTAAGCTTAAATAGTGTGATTGGTTTGTAGATAAAGTAGGTATTAGATATTGTTGAAATTAGATGTAAGCTTAAATGGTGTGATTGGTTTGTAGATAAAGTAGGTATTAGATATTATTGAAATTAGATGTAAGCTTAAATGGTGTGATTAGTTTGTAGATACAGTAGGTATAAGATATTATTGAAATTAGATGTAAGCTTAAATGGTGTGATTAGTTTGTAGATAAAGTAGGTATTAGATATAATTGAAATTAGATGTAAGCTTAAATTGTGTGATTAGTTTGTAGATAAAGAAGGTATTAGATATTATTGAAATTAGATGTAAGCTTAAATAGTGTGATTGGTTTGTAGATAAAGTATTTATTAGATAGTATTGAAATTGGATGTCAGCTTAAATGGTGTGATTGGTTTGTAGATAAAGTAGGTATTAGATATTATTGAAATTAGATGTAAGCTTAAATAGTGTGATTGGTTTGTAGATAAAGTAGGTATTAGATATTATTGAAATTAGATGTAAGCTTAAATGTTGTGACTAGTAAGTAGAAGTATTAATTATTTCGAAAACTTTCTATGCGGATGGAAAGGGATGGCTAATAGGGGTGGTGGAGGCCATTGAGCTTCCGAAACAAAGTGAGAGGGAGCTCAACGTAGGTTAGGTGTAAATGTAGTAGGAAATAAGTAAGTAGGTATAATAAGAAAGTAAAAGTATTATTGAATGATTAGTTTTAACTTAAAGCATGTAGAATGAATTAAGTATAATTGAAATTAGATGTAAGTGGAAATGGTGTGATTAGTTAGTAGATAAAGAAGGTATTAGATATTATTGAACTTAGATGTAAGCTTAAATAGTGTGATTGGTTTGTAGATAAAGTAGGTATTAGATATTGTTGAAATTAGATGTAAGCTTAAATGGTGTGATTGGTTTGTAGATAAAGTAGGTATTAGATATTATTGAAATTAGATGTAAGCTTAAATGGTGTGATTAGTTTGTAGATACAGTAGGTATAAGATATTATTGAAATTAGATGTAAGCTTAAATGGTGTGATTAGTTTGTAGATAAAGTAGGTATTAGATATAATTGAAATTAGATGTAAGCTTAAATGGTGTGATTGGTTTGTAGATAAACTAGGTATTAGATATTGTTGAAATTAGATGTAAGCTTAAATGGTGTGATTGGTTTGTAGATAAAGTAGGTATTAGATATTATTGAAATTAGATGTAAGCTTAAATGGTGTGATTAGTTTGTAGATACAGTAGGTATTAGATATTATTGAAATTAGATGTAAGCTTAAATGGTGTGATTAGTTTGTAGATAAAGTAGGTATTAGATATAATTGAAATTAGATGTAAGCTTAAATGGTGTGATTGTTTGTAGATAAAGTAGGTATTAGATATTATTGAAATTAGATGTAAGCTTAAATGGTGTGATTGGTTTGTAGATAAAGTAGGTATTAGATATTGTTGAAATTAGATGTAAGCTTAAATGGTGTGATTGGTTTGTAGATAAAGTAGGTATTAGATATTATTGAAATTAGATGTAAGCTTAAATGGTGTGATTAGTTTGTAGATACAGTAGGTATTAGATATTATTGAAATTAGATGTAAGCTTAAATGGTGTGATTAGTTTGTAGATAAAGTAGGTATTAGATATAATTGAAATTAGATGTAAGCTTAAATGGTGTGATTGTTTGTAGATAAAGTAGGTATTAGATATTATTGAAATTATATGTAAGCTTAAATGGTGTGATTAGTTTGTAGATAAAGTAGGTATTAGATATTATTGCAATTAGATGTAAGCTTAAATGTTGTGACTAGTAAGTAGAAGTATTAATTATTTCGAAAACTTTCTATGCGGATGGAAAGGGATGGCTAATAGGGGTGGTGGAGGCCATTGAGCTTCCGAACCAAAGTGAGAGGGAGCTCAACGTAGGTTAGGTGTAAATGTAGTAAGAAATAAGTAAGTAGGTATAATAAGAAAGTAAAAGTATTATTGAATGATTAGTTTTAACTTAAAACATGTAGAATGAATTAAGTATAATTGAAATTAGATGTAAGTGGAAATGGTGTGATTAGTTAGTAGATAAAGAAGGTATTAGATATTATTGAAATTAGATGTAAGCTTAAATAGTGTGATTGGTTTGTAGATAAAGTATTTATTAGATAGTATTGAAATTGGATGTCAGCTTAAATGGTGTGATTGGTTTGTAGATAAAGTAGGTATTAGATATTATTGAAATTAGATGTAAGCTTAAATGGTGTGATTGTTTGTAGATAAAGTAGGTATTAGATATTATTGAAATTATATGTAAGCTTAAATGGTGTGATTGGTTTGTAGATAAAGTAAGTATTAGATATTATTGAAATTAGATGTAAGCTTAAATGGTGTGATTGGTTTGTAGATAAACTAGGTATTAGATATTATTGAAATTAGATGTAAGCTTAAATGTTGTGACTAGTTATTAGAAGTATTAATTATTTCGAAAACTTTCTATGCGGATGGAAAGGGATGGCTAATAGGGGTGGTGGAGGCCATTGAGCTTCCGAACCAAAGTGAGAGGGAGCTCAACGTAGGTTAGGTGTAAATGTAGTAGGAAATAAGTAAGTAGGTATAATAAGAAAGTAAAAGTATTATTGAATGATTAGTTTTAACTTAAAGCATGTAGAATGAATTAAGTATAATTGAAATTAGATGTAAGTGGAAATGGTGTGATTAGTTAGTAGATAAAGAAGGTATTAGATATTATTGAACTTAGATGTAAGCTTAAATAGTGTGATTGGTTTGTAGATAAAGTAGGTATTAGATATTGTTGAAATTAGATGTAAGCTTAAATGGTGTGATTGGTTTGTAGATAAAGTAGGTATTAGATATTATTGAAATTAGATGTAAGCTTAAATGGTGTGATTAGTTTGTAGATACAGTAGGTATAAGATATTATTGAAATTAGATGTAAGCTTAAATGGTGTGATTAGTTTGTAGATAAAGTAGGTATTAGATATAATTGAAATTAGATGTAAGCTTAAATTGTGTGATTAGTTTGTAGATAAAGAAGGTATTAGATATTATTGAAATTAGATGTAAGCTTAAATAGTGTGATTGGTTTGTAGATAAAGTATTTATTAGATAGTATTGAAATTGGATGTCAGCTTAAATGGTGTGATTGGTTTGTAGATAAAGTAGGTATTAGATATTATTGAAATTAGATGTAAGCTTAAATAGTGTGATTGGTTTGTAGATAAAGTAGGTATTAGATATTATTGAAATTAGATGTAAGCTTAAATGTTGTGACTAGTAAGTAGAAGTATTAATTATTTCGAAAACTTTCTATGCGGATGGAAAGGGATGGCTAATAGGGGTGGTGGAGGCCATTGAGCTTCCGAAACAAAGTGAGAGGGAGCTCAACGTAGGTTAGGTGTAAATGTAGTAGGAAATAAGTAAGTAGGTATAATAAGAAAGTAAAAGTATTATTGAATGATTAGTTTTAACTTAAAACATGTAGAATGAATTAAGTATAATTGAAATTAGATGTAAGTGGAAATGGTGTGATTAGTTAGTAGATAAAGAAGGTATTAGATATTATTGAACTTAGATGTAAGCTTAAATAGTGTGATTGGTTTGGAGATAAAGTAGGTATTAGATATTGTTGAAATTGGATGTAAGCTTAAATGGTGTGATTGGTTTGTAGATAAAGTAGGTATTAGATATTATTGAAATTAGATGTAAGCTTAAATGGTGTGATTAGTTTGTAGATACAGTAGGTATTACATATTATTGAAATTAGATGTAAGCTTAAATGGTGTGATTAGTTTGTAGATAAAGTAGGTATTAGATATTATTGAAATTTAATGTAAGCTTAAATGGTGTGATTGTTTGTAGATAAAGTAGGTATTAGATATTATTGAAATTATATGTAAGCTTAAATGGTGTGATTAGTTTGTAGATAAAGTAGGTATTAGATATTATTGAAATTAGATGTAAGCTTAAATGGTGTGATTGGTTTGTAGATAAACTAGGTATTAGATATTATTGAAATTAGATGTAAGCTTAAATGTTGTGACTAGTTAGTAGAAGTATTAATTATTTCGAAAACTTTCTATGCGGATGGAAAGGGATGGCTAATAGGGGTGGTGGAGGCCATTGAGCTTCCGAACCAAAGTGAGAGGGAGCTCAACGTAGGTTAGGTGTAAATGTAGTAGGAAATAAGTAAGTAGGTATAATAAGAAAGTAAAAATATTATTGAATGATTAGTTTTAACTTAAAACATGTAGAATGAATTAAGTATAATTGAAATTAGATGTAAGTGGAAATGGTGTGATTTGTTAGTAGATAAAGAAGGTATTAGATATTATTGAAATTAGATGTAAGCTTAAATAGTGTGATTGGTTTGTAGATAAAGTAGGTATTAGATATTGTTGAAATTAGATGTAAGCTTAAATGGTGTGATTGGTTTGTAGATAAAGTAGGTATTAGATATTATTGAAATTAGATGTAAGCTTAAATGGTGTGATTAGTTTGTAGATACAGTAGGTATTAGATATTATTGAAATTAGATGTAAGCTTAAATGGTGTGATTAGTTTGTAGATAAAGTAGGTATTAGATATAATTGAAATTAGATGTAAGCTTAAATGGTGTGATTGTTTGTAGATAAAGTAGGTATTAGATATTATTGAAATTATATGTAAGCTTAAATGGTGTGATTAGTTTGTAGATAAAGTAGGTATTAGATATTATTGAAATTAGATGTAAGCTTAAATGTTGTGACTAGTAAGTAGAAGTATTAATTATTTCGAAAACTTTCTATGCGGATGGAAAGGGATGGCTAATAGGGGTGGTGGAGGCCATTGAGCTTCCGAACCAAAGTGAGAGGGAGCTCAACGTAGGTTAGGTGTAAATGTAGTAAGAAATAAGTAAGTAGGTATAATAAGAAAGTAAAAGTATTATTGAATGATTAGTTTTAACTTAAAACATGTAGAATGAATTAAGTATAATTGAAATTAGATGTAAGTGGAAATGGTGTGATTAGTTAGTAGATAAAGAAGGTATTAGATATTATTGAAATTAGATGTAAGCTTAAATAGTGTGATTGGTTTGTAGATAAAGTATTTATTAGATAGTATTGAAATTGGATGTCAGCTTAAATGGTGTGATTGGTTTGTAGATAAAGTAGGTATTAGATATTATTGAAATTAGATGTAAGCTTAAATGGTGTGATTGTTTGTAGATAAAGTAGGTATTAGATATTATTGAAATTATATGTAAGCTTAAATGGTGTGATTGGTTTGTAGATAAAGTAAGTATTAGATATTATTGAAATTAGATGTAAGCTTAAATGGTGTGATTGGTTTGTAGATAAACTAGGTATTAGATATTATTGAAATTAGATGTAAGCTTAAATGTTGTGACTAGTTATTAGAAGTATTAATTATTTCGAAAACTTTCTATGCGGATGGAAAGGGATGGCTAATAGGGGTGGTGGAGGCCATTGAGCTTCCGAACCAAAGTGAGAGGGAGCTCAACGTAGGTTAGGTGTAAATGTAGTAGGAAATAAGTAAGTAGGTATAATAAGAAAGTAAAAGTATTATTGAATGATTAGTTTTAACTTAAAGCATGTAGAATGAATTAAGTATAATTGAAATTAGATGTAAGTGGAAATGGTGTGATTAGTTAGTAGATAAAGAAGGTATTAGATATTATTGAACTTATATGTAAGCTTAAATAGTGTGATTGGTTTGGAGATAAAGTAGGTATTAGATATTGTTGAAATTGGATGTAAGCTTAAATGGTGTGATTGGTTTGTAGATAAAGTAGGTATTAGATATTATTGAAATTAGATGTAAGCTTAAATGGTGTGATTAGTTTGTAGATACAGTAGGTATTACATATTATTGAAATTAGATGTAAGCTTAAATGGTGTGATTAGTTTGTAGATAAAGTAGGTATTAGATATAATTGAAATTAGATGTAAGCTTAAATGGTGTGATTGGTTTGTAGATAAAGTAGGTATTAGATATTATTGAAATTAGATGTAAGCTTAAATGGTGTGATTAGTTTGTAGATAAAGTAGGTATTAGATATAATTGAAATTAGATGTAAGCTTAAATGGTGTGATTAGTTTGTAGATACAGTAGGTATTAGATATATTGAAATTAGATGTAAGCTTAAATGGTGTGATTAGTTTGTAGATAAAGTAGGTATTAGATATAATTGAAATTAGATGTAAGCTTAAATGGTGTGATTGTTTGTAGATAAAGTAGGTATTAGATATTATTGAAATTATATGTAAGCTTAAATGGTGTGATTGGTTTGTAGATAAAGTAGGTATTAGATATTATTGAAATTAGATGTAAGCTTAAATAGTGTGATTGGTTTGTAGATAAAGTAGGTATTAGATATTGTTGAAATTAGATGTAAGCTTAAATGGTGTGATTGGTTTGTAGATAAAGTAGGTATTAGATATTATTGAAATTAGATGTAAGCTTAAATGGTGTGATTAGTTTGTAGATACAGTAGGTATTAGATATTATTGAAATTAGATGTAAGCTTAAATGGTGTGATTAGTTTGTAGATAAAGTAGGTATTAGATATTATTGAAATTAGATGTAAGCTTAAATGGTGTGATTAGTTTGTAGATAAAGTAGGTATTAGATATAATTGAAATTAGATGTAAGCTTAAATGGTGTGATTGTTTGTAGATAAAGTAGGTATTAGATATTATTGAAATTAGATGTAAGCTTAAATGGTTTGATTGGTTTGTAGATAAAGTAGGTATTAGATATTGTTGAAATTAGATGTAAGCTTAAATGGTGTGATTGGTTTGTAGATAAAGTAGGTATTAGATATTATTGAAATTAGATGTAAGCTTAAATGGTGTGATTAGTTTGTAGATACAGTAGGTATTAGATATTATTGAAATTAGATGTAAGCTTAAATAGTGTGATTGGTTTGTAGATAAAGTATTTATTAGATAGTATTGAAATTGGATGTCAGCTTAAATGGTGTGATTGGTTTGTAGATAAAGTAGGTATTAGATATTATTGAAATTAGATGTAAGCTTAAATAGTGTGATTGGTTTGTAGATAAAGTAGGTATTAGATATTATTGAAATTAGATGTAAGCTTAAATGTTGTGACTAGTAAGTAGAAGTATTAATTATTTCGAAAACTTTCTATGCGGATGGAAAGGGATGGCTAATAGGGGTGGTGGAGGCCATTGAGCTTCCGAAACAAAGTGAGAGGGAGCTCAACGTAGGTTAGGTGTAAATGTAGTAGGAAATAAGTAAGTAGGTATAATAAGAAAGTAAAAGTATTATTGAATGATTAGTTTTAACTTAAAACATGTAGAATGAATTAAGTATAATTGAAATTAGATGTAAGTGGAAATGGTGTGATTAGTTAGTAGATAAAGAAGGTATTAGATATTATTGAACTTAGATGTAAGCTTAAATAGTGTGATTGGTTTGGAGATAAAGTAGGTATTAGATATTGTTGAAATTGGATGTAAGCTTAAATGGTGTGATTGGTTTGTAGATAAAGTAGGTATTAGATATTATTGAAATTAGATGTAAGCTTAAATGGTGTGATTAGTTTGTAGATACAGTAGGTATTACATATTATTGAAATTAGATGTAAGCTTAAATGGTGTGATTAGTTTGTAGATAAAGTAGGTATTAGATATTATTGAAATTAGATGTAAGCTTAAATGGTGTGATTGTTTGTAGATAAAGTAGGTATTAGATATTATTGAAATTATATGTAAGCTTAAATGGTGTGATTAGTTTGTAGATAAAGTAGGTATTAGATATTATTGAAATTAGATGTAAGCTTAAATGGTGTGATTGGTTTGTAGATAAACTAGGTATTAGATATTATTGAAATTAGATGTAAGCTTAAATGTTGTGACTAGTTAGTAGAAGTATTAATTATTTCGAAAACTTTCTATGCGGATGGAAAGGGATGGCTAATAGGGGTGGTGGAGGCCATTGAGCTTCCGAACCAAAGTGAGAGGGAGCTCAACGTAGGTTAGGTGTAAATGTAGTAGGAAATAAGTAAGTAGGTATAATAAGAAAGTAAAAATATTATTGAATGATTAGTTTTAACTTAAAACATGTAGAATGAATTAAGTATAATTGAAATTAGATGTAAGTGGAAATGGTGTGATTTGTTAGTAGATAAAGAAGGTATTAGATATTATTGAAATTAGATGTAAGCTTAAATAGTGTGATTGGTTTGTAGATAAAGTAGGTATTAGATATTGTTGAAATTAGATGTAAGCTTAAATGGTGTGATTGGTTTGTAGATAAAGTAGGTATTAGATATTATTGAAATTAGATGTAAGCTTAAATGGTGTGATTAGTTTGTAGATACAGTAGGTATTAGATATTATTGAAATTAGATGTAAGCTTAAATGGTGTGATTAGTTTGTAGATAAAGTAGGTATTAGATATAATTGAAATTAGATGTAAGCTTAAATGGTGTGATTGTTTGTAGATAAAGTAGGTATTAGATATTATTGAAATTATATGTAAGCTTAAATGGTGTGATTAGTTTGTAGATAAAGTAGGTATTAGATATTATTGAAATTAGATGTAAGCTTAAATGTTGTGACTAGTAAGTAGAAGTATTAATAATTTCGAAAACTTTCTATGCGGATGGAAAGGGATGGCTAATAGGGGTGGTGGAGGCCATTGAGCTTCCGAACCAAAGTGAGAGGGAGCTCAACGTAGGTTAGGTGTAAATGTAGTAAGAAATAAGTAAGTAGGTATAATAAGAAAGTAAAAGTATTATTGAATGATTAGTTTTAACTTAAAACATGTAGAATGAATTAAGTATAATTGAAATTAGATGTAAGTGGAAATGGTGTGATTAGTTAGTAGATAAAGAAGGTATTAGATATTATTGAAATTAGATGTAAGCTTAAATAGTGTGATTGGTTTGTAGATAAAGTATTTATTAGATAGTATTGAAATTGGATGTCAGCTTAAATGGTGTGATTGGTTTGTAGATAAAGTAGGTATTAGATATTATTGAAATTAGATGTAAGCTTAAATGGTGTGATTGGTTTGTAGATAAAGTAAGTATTAGATATTATTGAAATTAGATGTAAGCTTAAATGGTGTGATTGGTTTGTAGATAAACTAGGTATTAGATATTATTGAAATTAGATGTAAGCTTAAATGTTGTGACTAGTTATTAGAAGTATTAATTATTTCGAAAACTTTCTATGCGGATGGAAAGGGATGGCTAATAGGGGTGGTGGAGGCCATTGAGCTTCCGAACCAAAGTGAGAGGGAGCTCAACGTAGGTTAGGTGTAAATGTAGTAGGAAATAAGTAAGTAGGTATAATAAGAAAGTAAAAGTATTATTGAATGATTAGTTTTAACTTAAAGCATGTAGAATGAATTAAGTATAATTGAAATTAGATGTAAGTGGAAATGGTGTGATTAGTTAGTAGATAAAGAAGGTATTAGATATTATTGAACTTATATGTAAGCTTAAATAGTGTGATTGGTTTGGAGATAAAGTAGGTATTAGATATTGTTGAAATTGGATGTAAGCTTAAATGGTGTGATTGGTTTGTAGATAAAGTAGGTATTAGATATTATTGAAATTAGATGTAAGCTTAAATGGTGTGATTAGTTTGTAGATACAGTAGGTATTACATATTATTGAAATTAGATGTAAGCTTAAATGGTGTGATTAGTTTGTAGATAAAGTAGGTATTAGATATAATTGAAATTAGATGTAAGCTTAAATGGTGTGATTGGTTTGTAAATAAAGTAGGTATTAGATATTATTGAAATTAGATGTAAGCTTAAATGGTGTGATTAGTTTGTAGATAAAGTAGGTATTAGATATAATTGAAATTAGATGTAAGCTTAAATGGTGTGATTAGTTTGTAGATACAGTAGGTATTAGATATATTGAAATTAGATGTAAGCTTAAATGGTGTGATTAGTTTGTAGATAAAGTAGGTATTAGATATAATTGAAATTAGATGTAAGCTTAAATGGTGTGATTGTTTGTAGATAAAGTAGGTATTAGATATTATTGAAATTATATGTAAGCTTAAATGGTGTGATTGGTTTGTAGATAAAGTAGGTATTAGATATTATTGAAATTAGATGTAAGCTTATATAGTGTGATTGGTTTGTAGATAAAGTAGGTATTAGATATTGTTGAAATTAGATGTAAGCTTAAATGGTGTGATTGGTTTGTAGATAAAGTAGGTATTAGATATTATTGAAATTAGATGTAAGCTTAAATGGTGTGATTAGTTTGTAGATACAGTAGGTATTAGATATTATTGAAATTAGATGTAAGCTTAAATGGTGTGATTAGTTTGTAGATAAAGTAGGTATTAGATATAATTGAAATTAGATGTAAGCTTAAATGGTGTGATTGTTTGTAGATAAAGTAGGTATTAGATATTATTGAAATTATATGTAAGCTTAAATGGTGTGATTAGTTTGTAGATAAAGTAGGTATTAGATATTATTGAAATTAGATGTAAGCTTAAATGTTGTGACTAGTAAGTAGAAGTATTAATTATTTCGAAAACTTTCTATGCGGATGGAAAGGGATGGCTAATAAGGGTGGTGGAGGCCATTGAGCTTCCGAACCAAAGTGAGAGGGAGCTCAACGTAGGTTAGGTGTAAATGTAGTAAGAAATAAGTAAGTAGGTATAATAAGAAAGTAAAAGTATTATTGAATGATTAGTTTTAACTTAAAACATGTAGAATGAATTAAGTATAATTGAAATTAGATGTAAGTGGAAATGGTGTGATTAGTTAGTAGATAAAGAAGGTTTTAGATATTATTTAAATTAGATGTAAGCTTAAATAGTGTGATTGGTTTGTAGATAAAGTATTTATTAGATAGTATTGAAATTGGATGTCAGCTTAAATGGTGTGATTGGTTTGTAGATAAAGTAGGTATTAGATATTATTGAAATTAGATGTAAGCTTAAATGGTGTGATTGTTTGTAGATAAAGTAGGTATTAGATATTATTGAAATTATATGTAAGCTTAAATGGTGTGATTGGTTTGTAGATAAAGTAAGTATTAGATATTATTGAAATTAGATGTAAGCTTAAATGGTGTGATTGGTTTGTAGATAAACTAGGTATTAGATATTATTGAAATTAGATGTAAGCTTAAATGTTGTGACTAGTTATTAGAAGTATTAATTATTTCGAAAACTTTCTATGCGGATGGAAAGGGATGGCTAATAGGGGTGGTGGAGGCCATTGAGCTTCCGAACCAAAGTGAGAGGGAGCTCAACGTAGGTTAGGTGTAAATGTAGTAGGAAATAAGTAAGTAGGTATAATAAGAAAGTAAAAGTATTGTTGAATGATTAGTTTTAACTTAAAGCATGTAGAATGAATTAAGTATAATTGAAATTAGATGTAAGTGGAAATGGTGTGATTAGTTAGTAGATAAAGAAGGTATTAGATATTATTGAACTTAGATGTAAGCTTAAATAGTGTGATTGGTTTGTAGATAAAGTAGGTATTAGATATTGTTGAAATTAGATGTAAGCTTAAATGGTGTGATTGGTTTGTAGATAAAGTAGGTATTAGATATTATTGAAATTAGATGTAAGCTTAAATGGTGTGATTAGTTTGTAGATACAGTAGGTATAAGATATTATTGAAATTAGATGTAAGCTTAAATGGTGTGATTAGTTTGTAGATAAAGTAGGTATTAGATATAATTGAAATTAGATGTAAGCTTAAATGGTGTGATTAGTTTGTAGATAAAGAAGGTATTAGATATTATTGAAATTAGATGTAAGCTTAAATAGTGTGATTGGTTTGTAGATAAAGTATTTATTAGATAGTATTGAAATTGGATGTCAGCTTAAATGGTGTGATTGGTTTGTAGATAAAGTAGGTATTAGATATTATTGAAATTAGATGTAAGCTTAAATAGTGTGATTGGTTTGTAGATAAAGTAGGTATTAGATATTATTGAAATTAGATGTAAGCTTAAATGTTGTGACTAGTAAGTAGAAGTATTAATTATTTCGAAAACTTTCTATGCGGATGGAAAGGGATGGCTAATAGGGGTGGTGGAGGCCATTGAGCTTCCGAAACAAAGTGAGAGGGAGCTCAACGTAGGTTAGGTGTAAATGTAGTAGGAAATAAGTAAGTAGGTATAATAAGAAAGTAAAAGTATTATTGAATGATTAGTTTTAACTTAAAACATGTAGAATGAATTAAGTATAATTGAAATTAGATGTAAGTGGAAATGGTGTGATTAGTTAGTAGATAAAGAAGGTATTAGATATTATTGAACTTAGATGTAAGCTTAAATAGTGTGATTGGTTTGGAGATAAAGTAGGTATTAGATATTGTTGAAATTGGATGTAAGCTTAAATGGTGTGATTGGTTTGTAGATAAAGTAGGTATTAGATATTATTGAAATTAGATGTAAGCTTAAATGGTGTGATTAGTTTGTAGATACAGTAGGTATTACATATTATTGAAATTAGATGTAAGCTTAAATGGTGTGATTAGTTTGTAGATAAAGTAGGTATTAGATATTATTGAAATTAGATGTAAGCTTAAATGGTGTGATTGTTTGTAGATAAAGTAGGTATTAGATATTATTGAAATTATATGTAAGCTTAAATGGTGTGATTAGTTTGTAGATAAAGTAGGTATTAGATATTATTGAAATTAGATGTAAGCTTAAATGGTGTGATTGGTTTGTAGATAAACTAGGTATTAGATATTATTGAAATTAGATGTAAGCTTAAATGTTGTGACTAGTTAGTAGAAGTATTAATTATTTCGAAAACTTTCTATGCGGATGGAAAGGGATGGCTAATAGGGGTGGTGGAGGCCATTGAGCTTCCGAACCAAAGTGAGAGGGAGCTCAACGTAGGTTAGGTGTAAATGTAGTAGGAAATAAGTAAGTAGGTATAATAAGAAAGTAAAAATATTATTGAATGATTAGTTTTAACTTAAAACATGTAGAATGAATTAAGTATAATTGAAATTAGATGTAAGTGGAAATGGTGTGATTTGTTAGTAGATAAAGAAGGTATTAGATATTATTGAAATTAGATGTAAGCTTAAATAGTGTGATTGGTTTGTAGATAAAGTAGGTATTAGATATTGTTGAAATTAGATGTAAGCTTAAATGGTGTGATTGGTTTGTAGATAAAGTAGGTATTAGATATTATTGAAATTAGATGTAAGCTTAAATGGTGTGATTAGTTTGTAGATACAGTAGGTATTAGATATTATTGAAATTAGATGTAAGCTTAAATGGTGTGATTAGTTTGTAGATAAAGTAGGTATTAGATATAATTGAAATTAGATGTAAGCTTAAATGGTGTGATTGTTTGTAGATAAAGTAGGTATTAGATATTATTGAAATTATATGTAAGCTTAAATGGTGTGATTAGTTTGTAGATAAAGTAGGTATTAGATATTATTGAAATTAGATGTAAGCTTAAATGTTGTGACTAGTAAGTAGAAGTATTAATTATTTCGAAAACTTTCTATGCGGATGGAAAGGGATGGCTAATAGGGGTGGTGGAGGCCATTGAGCTTCCGAACCAAAGTGAGAGGGAGCTCAACGTAGGTTAGGTGTAAATGTAGTAAGAAATAAGTAAGTAGGTATAATAAGAAAGTAAAAGTATTATTGAATGATTAGTTTTAACTTAAAACATGTAGAATGAATTAAGTATAATTGAAATTAGATGTAAGTGGAAATGGTGTGATTAGTTAGTAGATAAAGAAGGTATTAGATATTATTGAAATTAGATGTAAGCTTAAATAGTGTGATTGGTTTGTAGATAAAGTATTTATTAGATAGTATTGAAATTGGATGTCAGCTTAAATGGTGTGATTGGTTTGTAGATAAAGTAGGTATTAGATATTATTGAAATTAGATGTAAGCTTAAATGGTGTGATTGTTTGTAGATAAAGTAGGTATTAGATATTATTGAAATTATATGTAAGCTTAAATGGTGTGATTGGTTTGTAGATAAAGTAAGTATTAGATATTATTGAAATTAGATGTAAGCTTAAATGGTGTGATTGGTTTGTAGATAAACTAGGTATTAGATATTATTGAAATTAGATGTAAGCTTAAATGTTGTGACTAGTTATTAGAAGTATTAATTATTTCGAAAACTTTCTATGCGGATGGAAAGGGATGGCTAATAGGGGTGGTGGAGGCCATTGAGCTTCCGAACCAAAGTGAGAGGGAGCTCAACGTAGGTTAGGTGTAAATGTAGTAGGAAATAAGTAAGTAGGTATAATAAGAAAGTAAAAGTATTATTGAATGATTAGTTTTAACTTAAAGCATGTAGAATGAATTAAGTATAATTGAAATTAGATGTAAGTGGAAATGGTGTGATTAGTTAGTAGATAAAGAAGGTATTAGATATTATTGAACTTATATGTAAGCTTAAATAGTGTGATTGGTTTGGAGATAAAGTAGGTATTAGATATTGTTGAAATTGGATGTAAGCTTAAATGGTGTGATTGGTTTGTAGATAAAGTAGGTATTAGATATTATTGAAATTAGATGTAAGCTTAAATGGTGTGATTAGTTTGTAGATACAGTAGGTATTACATATTATTGAAATTAGATGTAAGCTTAAATGGTGTGATTAGTTTGTAGATAAAGTAGGTATTAGATATTATTGAAATTAGATGTAAGCTTAAATGGTGTGATTAGTTTGTAGATAAAGTAGGTATTAGATATAATTGAAATTAGATGTAAGCTTAAATGGTGTGATTGGTTTGTAGATAAAGTAGGTATTAGATATTATTGAAATTAGATGTAAGCTTAAATGGTGTGATTAGTTTGTAGATAAAGTAGGTATTAGATATAATTGAAATTAGATGTAAGCTTAAATGGTGTGATTAGTTTGTAGATACAGTAGGTATTAGATATATTGAAATTAGATGTAAGCTTAAATGGTGTGATTAGTTTGTAGATAAAGTAGGTATTAGATATAATTGAAATTAGATGTAAGCTTAAATGGTGTGATTGTTTGTAGATAAAGTAGGTATTAGATATTATTGAAATTATATGTAAGCTTAAATGGTGTGATTGGTTTGTAGATAAAGTAGGTATTAGATATTATTGAAATTAGATGTAAGCTTAAATAGTGTGATTGGTTTGTAGATAAAGTAGGTATTAGATATTGTTGAAATTAGATGTAAGCTTAAATGGTGTGATTGGTTTGTAGATAAAGTAGGTATTAGATATTATTGAAATTAGATGTAAGCTTAAATGGTGTGATTAGTTTGTAGATACAGTAGGTATTAGATATTATTGAAATTAGATGTAAGCTTAAATGGTGTGATTAGTTTGTAGATAAAGTAGGTATTAGATATAATTGAAATTAGATGTAAGCTTAAATGGTGTGATTGTTTGTAGATAAAGTAGGTATTAGATATTATTGAAATTATATGTAAGCTTAAATGGTGTGATTAGTTTGTAGATAAAGTAGGTATTAGATATTATTGAAATTAGATGTAAGCTTAAATGTTGTGACTAGTAAGTAGAAGTATTAATTATTTCGAAAACTTTCTATGCGGATGGAAAGGGATGGCTAATAAGGGTGGTGGAGGCCATTGAGCTTCCGAACCAAAGTGAGAGGGAGCTCAACGTAGGTTAGGTGTAAATGTAGTAAGAAATAAGTAAGTAGGTATAATAAGAAAGTAAAAGTATTATTGAATGATTAGTTTTAACTTAAAACATGTAGAATGAATTAAGTATAATTGAAATTAGATGTAAGTGGAAATGGTGTGATTAGTTAGTAGATAAAGAAGGTATTAGATATTATTTAAATTAGATGTAAGCTTAAATAGTGTGATTGGTTTGTAGATAAAGTATTTATTAGATAGTATTGAAATTGGATGTCAGCTTAAATGGTGTGATTGGTTTGTAGATAAAGTAGGTATTAGATATTATTGAAATTAGATGTAAGCTTAAATGGTGTGATTGTTTGTAGATAAAGTAGGTATTAGATATTATTGAAATTATATGTAAGCTTAAATGGTGTGATTGGTTTGTAGATAAAGTAAGTATTAGATATTATTGAAATTAGATGTAAGCTTAAATGGTGTGATTGGTTTGTAGATAAACTAGGTATTAGATATTATTGAAATTAGATGTAAGCTTAAATGTTGTGACTAGTTATTAGAAGTATTAATTATTTCGAAAACTTTCTATGCGGATGGAAAGGGATGGCTAATAGGGGTGGTGGAGGCCATTGAGCTTCCGAACCAAAGTGAGAGGGAGCTCAACGTAGGTTAGGTGTAAATGTAGTAGGAAATAAGTAAGTAGGTATAATAAGAAAGTAAAAGTATTGTTGAATGATTAGTTTTAACTTAAAGCATGTAGAATGAATTAAGTATAATTGAAATTAGATGTAAGTGGAAATGGTGTGATTAGTTAGTAGATAAAGAAGGTATTAGATATTATTGAACTTAGATGTAAGCTTAAATAGTGTGATTGGTTTGTAGATAAAGTAGGTATTAGATATTGTTGAAATTAGATGTAAGCTTAAATGGTGTGATTGGTTTGTAGATAAAGTAGGTATTAGATATTATTGAAATTAGATGTAAGCTTAAATGGTGTGATTAGTTTGTAGATACAGTAGGTATAAGATATTATTGAAATTAGATGTAAGCTTAAATGGTGTGATTAGTTTGTAGATAAAGTAGGTATTAGATATAATTGAAATTAGATGTAAGCTTAAATGGTGTGATTAGTTTGTAGATACAGTAGGTATTAGATATTATTGAAATTAGATGTAAGCTTAAATGGTGTGATTAGTTTGTAGATAAAGTAGGTATTAGATATAATTGAAATTAGATGTAAGCTTAAATGGTGTGATTGTTTGTAGATAAAGTAGGTATTAGATATTATTGAAATTATATGTAAGCTTAAATGGTGTGATTGGTTTGTAGATAAAGTAGGTATTAGATATTATTGAAATTAGATGTAAGCTTAAATAGTGTGATTGGTTTGTAGATAAAGTAGGTATTAGATATTGTTGAAATTAGATGTAAGCTTAAATGGTGTGATTGGTTTGTAGATAAAGTAGGTATTAGATATTATTGAAATTAGATGTAAGCTTAAATGGTGTGATTAGTTTGTAGATACAGTAGGTATTAGATATTATTGAAATTAGATGTAAGCTTAAATGGTGTGATTAGTTTGTAGATAATGTAGGTATTAGATATAATTGAAATTAGATGTAAGCTTAAATGGTGTGATTGTTTGTAGATAAAGTAGGTATTAGATATTATTTAAATTATATGTAAGCTTAAATGGTGTGATTAGTTTGTAGATAAAGTAGGTATTAGATATTATTGAAATTAGATGTAAGCTTAAATGTTGTGACTAGTAAGTAGAAGTATTAATTATTTCGAAAACTTTCTATGCGGATGGAAAGGGATGGCTAATAGGGGTGGTGGAGGCCATTGAGCTTCCGAACCAAAGTGAGAGGGAGCTCAACGTAGGTTAGGTGTAAATGTAGTAAGAAATAAGTAAGTAGGTATAATAAGAAAGTAAAAGTATTATTGAATGATTAGTTTTAACTTAAAACATGTAGAATGAATTAAGTATAATTGAAATTAGATGTAAGTGGAAATGGTGTGATTAGTTAGTAGATAAAGAAGGTATTAGATATTATTGAAATTAGATGTAAGCTTAAATGGTGTGATTGTTTGTAGATAAAGTAGGTATTAGATATTATTGAAATTATATGTAAGCTTAAATGGTGTGATTGGTTTGTAGATAAAGTAGGTATTAGATATTATTGAAATTAGATGTAAGCTTAAATAGTGTGATTGGTTTGTAGATAAAGTAGGTATTAGATATTGTTGAAATTAGATGTAAGCTTAAATGGTGTGATTGGTTTGTAGATAAAGTAGGTATTAGAAATTATTGAAATTAGATGTAAGCTTAAATGGTGTGATTAGTTTGTAGATACAGTAGGTATTAGATATTATTGAAATTAGATGTAAGCTTAAATGGTGTGATTAGTTTGTAGATAAAGTAGGTATTAGATATAATTGAAATTAGATGTAAGCTTAAATGGTGTGATTGTTTGTAGATAAAGTAGGTATTAGATATTATTGAAATTATATGTAAGCTTAAATGGTGTGATTAGTTTGTAGATAAAGTAGGTATTAGATATTATTGAAATTAGATGTAAGCTTAAATGTTGTGACTAGTAAGTAGAAGTATTAATTATTTCGAAAACTTTCTATGCGGATGGAAAGGGATGGCTAATAGGGTTGGTGGAGGCCATTGAGCTTCCGAACCAAAGTGAGAGGGAGCTCAACGTAGGTTAGGTGTAAATGTAGTAAGAAATAAGTAAGTAGGTATAATAAGAAAGTAAAAGTATTATTGAATGATTAGTTTTAACTTAAAACATGTAGAATGAATTAAGTATAATTGAAATTAGATGTAAGTGGAAATGGTGTGATTAGTTAGTAGATAAAGAAGGTATTAGATATTATTGAAATTAGATGTAAGCTTAAATAGTGTGATTGGTTTGTAGATAAAGTATTTATTAGATAGTATTGAAATTGGATGTCAGCTTAAATGGTGTGATTGGTTTGTAGATAAAGTAGGTATTAGATATTATTGAAATTAGATGTAAGCTTAAATGGTGTGATTGTTTGTAGATAAAGTAGGTATTAGATATTATTGAAATTATATGTAAGCTTAAATGGTGTGATTGGTTTGTAGATAAAGTAAGTATTAGATATTATTGAAATTAGATGTAAGCTTAAATGGTGTGATTGGTTTGTAGATAAACTAGGTATTAGATATTATTGAAATTAGATGTAAGCTTAAATGTTGTGACTAGTTATTAGAAGTATTAATTATTTCGAAAACTTTCTATGCGGATGGAAAGGGATGGCTAATAGGGGTGGTGGAGGCCATTGAGCTTCCGAACCAAAGTGAGAGGGAGCTCAACGTAGGTTAGGTGTAAATGTAGTAGGAAATAAGTAAGTAGGTATAATAAGAAAGTAAAAGTATTGTTGAATGATTAGTTTTAACTTAAAGCATGTAGAATGAATTAAGTATAATTGAAATTAGATGTAAGTGGAAATGGTGTGATTAGTTAGTAGATAAAGAAGGTATTAGATATTATTGAACTTAGATGTAAGCTTAAATAGTGTGATTGGTTTGTAGATAAAGTAGGTATTAGATATTGTTGAAATTAGATGTAAGCTTAAATGGTGTGATTGGTTTGTAGATAAAGTAGGTATTAGATATTATTGAAATTAGATGTAAGCTTAAATGGTGTGATTAGTTTGTAGATACAGTAGGTATAAGATATTATTGAAATTAGATGTAAGCTTAAATGGTGTGATTAGTTTGTAGATAAAGTAGGTATTAGATATAATTGAAATAAGATGTAAGCTTAAATGGTGTGATTAGTTTGTAGATACAGTAGGTATTAGATATTATTGAAATTAGATGTAAGCTTAAATGGTGTGATTAGTTTGTAGATAAAGTAGGTATTAGATATAATTGAAATTAGATGTAAGCTTAAATGGTGTGATTGTTTGTAGATAAAGTAGGTATTAGATATTATTGAAATTATATGTAAGCTTAAATGGTGTGATTGGTTTGTAGATAAAGTAGGTATTAGATATTATTGAAATTAGATGTAAGCTTAAATAGTGTGATTGGTTTGTAGATAAAGTAGGTATTAGATATTGTTGAAATTAGATGTAAGCTTAAATGGTGTGATTAGTTTGTAGATACAGTAGGTATTAGATATTATTGAAATTAGATGTAAGCTTAAATGGTGTGATTAGTTTGTAGATAAAGTAGGTATTAGATATAATTGAAATTAGATGTAAGCTTAAATGGTGTGATTGTTTGTAGATAAAGTAGGTATTAGATATTATTTAAATTATATGTAAGCTTAAATGGTGTGATTAGTTTGTAGATAAAGTAGGTATTAGATATTATTGAAATTAGATGTAAGCTTAAATGTTGTGACTAGTAAGTAGAAGTATTAATTATTTCGAAAACTTTCTATGCGGATGGAAAGGGATGGCTAATAGGGGTGGTGGAGGCCATTGAGCTTCCGAACCAAAGTGAGAGGGAGCTCAACGTAGGTTAGGTGTAAATGTAGTAAGAAATAAGTAAGTAGGTATAATAAGAAAGTAAAAGTATTATTGAATGATTAGTTTTAACTTAAAACATGTAGAATGAATTAAGTATAATTGAAATTAGATGTAAGTGGAAATGGTGTGATTAGTTAGTAGATAAAGAAGGTATTAGATATTATTGAAATTAGATGTAAGCTTAAATAGTGTGATTGGTTTGTAGATAAAGTATTTATTAGATAGTATTGAAATTGGATGTCAGCTTAAATGGTGTGATTGGTTTGTAGATAAAGTAGGTATTAGATATTGTTGAAATTAGATGTAAGCTTAAATGGTGTGATTGGTTTGTAGATAAAGTAGGTATTAGATATTATTGAAATTAGATGTAAGCTTAAATGGTGTGATTAGTTTGTAGATACAGTAGGTATTAGATATTATTGAAATTAGATGTAAGCTTAAATGGTGTGATTAGTTTGTAGATAAAGTAGGTATTAGATATAATTGAAATTAGATGTAAGCTTAAATGGTGTGATTGTTTGTAGATAAAGTAGGTATTAGATATTATTGAAATTATATGTAAGCTTAAATGGTGTGATTAGTTTGTAGATAAAGTAGGTATTAGATATTATTGCAATTAGATGTAAGCTTAAATGTTGTGACTAGTAAGTAGAAGTATTAATTATTTCGAAAACTTTCTATGCGGATGGAAAGGGATGGCTAATAGGGGTGGTGGAGGCCATTGAGCTTCCGAACCAAAGTGAGAGGGAGCTCAACGTAGGTTAGGTGTAAATGTAGTAAGAAATAAGTAAGTAGGTATAATAAGAAAGTAAAAGTATTATTGAATGATTAGTTTTAACTTAAAACATGTAGAATGAATTAAGTATAATTGAAATTAGATGTAAGTGGAAATGGTGTGATTAGTTAGTAGATAAAGAAGGTATTAGATATTATTGAAATTAGATGTAAGCTTAAATAGTGTGATTGGTTTGTAGATAAAGTATTTATTAGATAGTATTGAAATTGGATGTCAGCTTAAATGGTGTGATTGGTTTGTAGATAAAGTAGGTATTAGATATTATTGAAATTAGATGTAAGCTTAAATGGTGTGATTGTTTGTAGATAAAGTAGGTATTAGATATTATTGAAATTATATGTAAGCTTAAATGGTGTGATTGGTTTGTAGATAAAGTAAGTATTAGATATTATTGAAATTAGATGTAAGCTTAAATGGTGTGATTGGTTTGTAGATAAACTAGGTATTAGATATTATTGAAATTAGATGTAAGCTTAAATGTTGTGACTAGTTATTAGAAGTATTAATTATTTCGAAAACTTTCTATGCGGATGGAAAGGGATGGCTAATAGGGGTGGTGGAGGCCATTGAGCTTCCGAACCAAAGTGAGAGGGAGCTCAACGTAGGTTAGGTGTAAATGTAGTAGGAAATAAGTAAGTAGGTATAATAAGAAAGTAAAAGTATTATTGAATGATTAGTTTTAACTTAAAGCATGTAGAATGAATTAAGTATAATTGAAATTAGATGTAAGTGGAAATGGTGTGATTAGTTAGTAGATAAAGAAGGTATTAGATATTATTGAACTTAGATGTAAGCTTAAATAGTGTGATTGGTTTGTAGATAAAGTAGGTATTAGATATTGTTGAAATTAGATGTAAGCTTAAATGGTGTGATTGGTTTGTAGATAAAGTAGGTATTAGATATTATTGAAATTAGATGTAAGCTTAAATGGTGTGATTAGTTTGTAGATACAGTAGGTATAAGATATTATTGAAATTAGATGTAAGCTTAAATGGTGTGATTAGTTTGTAGATAAAGTAGGTATTAGATATAATTGAAATTAGATGTAAGCTTAAATGGTGTGATTAGTTTGTAGATAAAGAAGGTATTAGATATTATTGAAATTAGATGTAAGCTTAAATAGTGTGATTGGTTTGTAGATAAAGTATTTATTAGATAGTATTGAAATTGGATGTCAGCTTAAATGGTGTGATTGGTTTGTAGATAAAGTAGGTATGAGATATTATTGAAATTAGATGTAAGCTTAAATGGTGTGATTGTTTGTAGATAAAGTAGGTATTAGATATTATTGAAATTAGATGTAAGCTTAAATAGTGTGATTGGTTTGTAGATAAAGTAGGTATTAGATATTATTGAAATTAGATGTAAGCTTAAATGTTGTGACTAGTAAGTAGAAGTATTAATTATTTCGAAAACTTTCTATGCGGATGGAAAGGGATGGCTAATAGGGGTGGTGGAGGCCATTGAGCTTCCGAACCAAAGTGAGAGGGAGCTCAACGTAGGTTAGGTGTAAATGTAGTAGGAAATAAGTAAGTAGGTATAATAAGAAAGTAAAAGTATTATTGAATGATTAGTTTTAACTTAAAACATGTAGAATGAATTAAGTATAATTGAAATTAGATGTAAGTGGAAATGGTGTGATTAGTTAGTAGATAAAGAAGGTATTAGATATTATTGAAATTATATGTAAGCTTAAATAGTGTGATTGGTTTGTAGATAAAGTATTTATTAGATATTATTGAAATTGGATGTCAGCTTAAATGGTGTGATTGGTTTGTAGATAAAGTAGGTATTAGATATTATTGAAATTAGATGTAAGCTTAAATGGTGTGATTGTTTGTAGATAAAGTAGGTATTAGATATTATTGAAATTATATGTAAGCTTAAATGGTGTGATTAGTTTGTAGATAAAGTAGGTATTAGATATTATTGAAATTAGATGTAAGCTTAAATGGTGTGATTGGTTTGTAGATAAACTAGGTATTAGATATTATTGAAATTAGATGTAAGCTTAAATGTTGTGACTAGTTAGTAGAAGTATTAATTATTTCGAAAACTTTCTATGCGGATGGAAAGGGATGGCTAATAGGGGTGGTGGAGGCCATTGAGCTTCCGAACCAAAGTGAGAGGGAGCTCAACGTAGGTTAGGTGTAAATGTAGTAGGAAATAAGTAAGTAGGTATAATAAGAAAGTAAAAATATTATTGAATGATTAGTTTTAACTTAAAACATGTAGAATGAATTAAGTATAATTGAAATTAGATGTAAGTGGAAATGGTGTGATTTGTTAGTAGATAAAGAAGGTATTAGATATTATTGAAATTAGATGTAAGCTTAAATAGTGTGATTGGTTTGTAGATAAAGTAGGTATTAGATATTGTTGAAATTAGATGTAAGCTTAAATGGTGTGATTGGTTTGTAGATAAAGTAGGTATTAGATATTATTGAAATTAGATGTAAGCTTAAATGGTGTGATTAGTTTGTAGATACAGTAGGTATTAGATATTATTGAAATTAGATGTAAGCTTAAATGGTGTGATTAGTTTGTAGATAAAGTAGGTATTAGAAATAATTGAAATTAGATGTAAGCTTAAATGGTGTGATTGTTTGTAGATAAAGTAGGTATTAGATATTATTGAAATTATATGTAAGCTTAAATGGTGTGATTAGTTTGTAGATAAAGTAGGTATTAGATATTATTGAAATTAGATGTAAGCTTAAATGTTGTGACTAGTAAGTACAAGTATTAATTATTTCGAAAACTTTCTATGCGGATGGAAAGGGATGGCTAATAGGGGTGGTGGAGGCCATTGAGCTTCCGAACCAAAGTGAGAGGGAGCTCAACGTAGGTTAGGTGTAAATGTAGTAAGAAATAAGTAAGTAGGTATAATAAGAAAGTAAAAGTATTATTGAATGATTAGTTTTAACTTAAAACATGTAGAATGAATTAAGTATAATTGAAATTAGATGTAAGTGGAAATGGTGTGATTAGTTAGTAGATAAAGAAGGTATTAGATATTATTGAAATTAGATGTAAGCTTAAATAGTGTGATTGGTTTGTAGATAAAGTATTTATTAGATAGTATTGAAATTGGATGTCAGCTTAAATGGTGTGATTGGTTTGTAGATAAAGTAGGTATTAGACATTATTGAAATTAGATGTAAGCTTAAATGGTGTGATTGTTTGTAGATAAAGTAGGTATTAGATATTATTGAAATTATATGTAAGCTTAAATGGTGTGATTGGTTTGTAGATAAAGTAAGTATTAGATATTATTGAAATTAGATGTAAGCTTAAATGGTGTGATTGATTTGTAGATAAACTAGGTATTAGATATTATTGAAATTAGATGTAAGCTTAAATGTTGTGACTAGTTATTAGAAGTATTAATTATTTCGAAAACTTTCTATGCGGATGGAAAGGGATGGCTAATAGGGGTGGTGGAGGCCATTGAGCTTCCGAACCAAAGTGAGAGGGAGCTCAACGTAGGTTAGGTGTAAATGTAGTAGGAAATAAGTAAGTAGGTATAATAAGAAAGTAAAAGTATTATTGAATGATTAGTTTTAACTTAAAGCATGTAGAATGAATTAAGTATAATTGAAATTAGATGTAAGTGGAAATGGTGTGATTAGTTAGTAGATAAAGAAGGTATTAGATATTATTGAACTTAGATGTAAGCTTAAATAGTGTGATTGGTTTGTAGATAAAGTAGGTATTAGATATTGTTGAAATTAGATGTAAGCTTAAATGGTGTGATTGGTTTGTAGATAAAGTAGGTATTAGATATTATTGAAATTAGATGTAAGCTTAAATGGTGTGATTAGTTTTTAGATACAGTAGGTATAAGATATTATTGAAATTAGATGTAAGCTTAAATGGTGTGATTAGTTTGTAGATAAAGTAGGTATTAGATATAATTGAAATTAGATGTAAGCTTAAATGTTGTGATTAGTAAGTAGAAGTATTAATTATTTCGAAAACTTTCTATGCGGATGGAAAGGGATGGCTAATAGGGGTGGTGGAGGCCATTGAGCTTCCGAACCAAAGTGAGAGGGAGCTCAACGTAGGTTAGGTGTAAATGTAGTAAGAAATAAGTAAGTAGATATAATAAGAAAGTAAAAGTATTATTGTATGATTAGTTTTAACTTAAAACATGTAGAATGAATTAAGTATAATTGAAATTAGATGTAAGTGGAAATGGTGTGATTAGTTAGTAGATAAAGAAGGTATTAGATATTATTGAAATTATATGTAAGCTTAAATGGTGTGATTGGTTTGTAGATAAAGTAGGTATTAGATATTATTGAAATTAGATGTAAGCTTAAATGTTGTAATTGGTATGTAGATAAAGTAGGTATTAGATGTAAGCTTAAATGTTGTGATTAGTTATTAGAAGTATTAATTATTTCGAAAACTTTCTATGCGGATGGAAAGGGATGGCTAATAGGGGTGGTGGAGGCCATTGAGCTTCCGAACCAAAGCGAGAGGGAGCTCAACGTAGGTTAGGTGTAAATGTAGTAGGATATAAGTAAGTAGGTATAATAAGAAAGTAAAAGTATTATTTAATTATTAGTTTTAACTTAAAACATGTAGAATGAATTAAGTATAATTGAAATTAGATGTAAGTGGAAATGGTGTGATTAGTTAGTAGATAAAGAAGGTATTAGATATTATTGAAATTAGATGTAAGCTTAAATGGTGTGATTGTTTGTAGATAAAGTAGGTATTAGATATTATTGAAATTATATGTAAGCTTAAATGGTGTGATTGGTTTGTAGATAAAGTAGGTATTAGACATTATTGAAATTAGATGTAAGCTTAAATAGTGTGATTGGTTTGTAGATAAAGTAGGTATTAGATATTGTTGAAATTAGATGTAAGCTTAAATGGTGTGATTGGTTTGTAGATAAAGTAGGTATTAGATATTATTGAAATTAGATGTAAGCTTAAATGGTGTGATTAGTTTGTAGATACAGTAGGTATTAGATATTATTGAAATTAGATGTAAGCTTAAATGGTGTGATTAGTTTGTAGATAAAGTAGGTATTAGATATAATTGAAATTAGATGTAAGCTTAAATGGTGTGATTGTTTGTAGATAAAGTAGGTATTAGATATTATTGAAATTATATGTAAGCTTAAATGGTGTGATTAGTTTGTAGATAAAGTAGGTATTAGATATTATTGAAATTAGATGTAAGCTTAAATGTTGTGACTAGTAAGTAGAAGTATTAATTATTTCGAAAACTTTCTATGCGGATGGAAAGGGATGGCTAATAGGGGTGGTGGAGGCCATTGAGCTTCCGAACCAAAGTGAGAGGGAGCTCAACGTAGGTTAGGTGTAAATGTAGTAAGAAATAAGTAAGTAGGTATAATAAGAAAGTAAAAGTATTATTGAATGATTAGTTTTAACTTAAAACATGTAGAATGAATTAAGTATAATTGAAATTAGATGTAAGTGGAAATGGTGTGATTAGTTAGTAGATAAAGAAGGTATTAGATATTATTGAAATTAGATGTAAGCTTAAATAGTGTGATTGGTTTGTAGATAAAGTATTTATTAGATAGTATTGAAATTGGATGTCAGCTTAAATGGTGTGATTGGTTTGTAGATAAAGTAGGTATTAGATATTATTGAAATTAGATGTAAGCTTAAATGGTGTGATTGTTTGTAGATAAAGTAGGTATTAGATATTATTGAAATTATATGTAAGCTTAAATGGTGTGATTGGTTTGTAGATAAAGTAAGTATTAGATATTATTGAAATTAGATGTAAGCTTAAATGGTGTGATTGGTTTGTAGATAAACTAGGTATTAGATATTATTGAAATTAGATGTAAGCTTAAATGTTGTGACTAGTTATTAGAAGTATTAATTATTTCGAAAACTTTCTATGCGGATGGAAAGGGATGGCTAATAGGGGTGGTGGAGGCCATTGAGCTTCCGAACCAAAGTGAGAGGGAGCTCAACGTAGGTTAGGTGTAAATGTAGTAGGAAATAAGTAAGTAGGTATAATAAGAAAGTAAAAGTATTGTTGAATGATTAGTTTTAACTTAAAGCATGTAGAATGAATTAAGTATAATTGAAATTAGATGTAAGTGGAAATGGTGTGATTAGTTAGTAGATAAAGAAGGTATTAGATATTATTGAACTTAGATGTAAGCTTAAATAGTGTGATTGGTTTGTAGATAAAGTAGGTATTAGATATTGTTGAAATTAGATGTAAGCTTAAATGGTGTGATTGGTTTGTAGATAAAGTAGGTATTAGATATTATTGAAATTAGATGTAAGCTTAAATGGTGTGATTAGTTTGTAGATACAGTAGGTATAAGATATTATTGAAATTAGATGTAAGCTTAAATGGTGTGATTAGTTTGTAGATAAAGTAGGTATTAGATATAATTGAAATTAGATGTAAGCTTAAATGGTGTGATTAGTTTGTAGATACAGTAGGTATTAGATATTATTGAAATTAGATGTAAGCTTAAATGGTGTGATTAGTTTGTAGATAAAGTAGGTATTAGATATAATTGAAATTAGATGTAAGCTTAAATGGTGTGATTGTTTGTAGATAAAGTAGGTATTAGATATTATTGAAATTATATGTAAGCTTAAATGGTGTGATTGGTTTGTAGATAAAGTAGGTATTAGATATTATTGAAATTAGATGTAAGCTTAAATAGTGTGATTGGTTTGTAGATAAAGTAGGTATTAGATATTGTTGAAATTAGATGTAAGCTTAAATGGTGTGATTGGTTTGTAGATAAAGTAGGTATTAGATATTATTGAAATTAGATGTAAGCTTAAATGGTGTGATTAGTTTGTAGATACAGTAGGTATTAGATATTATTGAAATTAGATGTAAGCTTAAATGGTGTGATTAGTTTGTAGATAAAGTAGGTATTAGATATAATTGAAATTAGATGTAAGCTTAAATGGTGTGATTGTTTGTAGATAAAGTAGGTATTAGATATTATTTAAATTATATGTAAGCTTAAATGGTGTGATTAGTTTGTAGATAAAGTAGGTATTAGATATTATTGAAATTAGATGTAAGCTTAAATGTTGTGACTAGTAAGTAGAAGTATTAATTATTTCGAAAACTTTCTATGCGGATGGAAAGGGATGGCTAATAGGGGTGGTGGAGGCCATTGAGCTTCCGAACCAAAGTGAGAGGGAGCTCAACGTAGGTTAGGTGTAAATGTAGTAAGAAATAAGTAAGTAGGTATAATAAGAAAGTAAAAGTATTATTGAATGTTTAGTTTTAACTTAAAACATGTAGAATGAATTAAGTATAATTGAAATTAGATGTAAGTGGAAATGGTGTGATTAGTTAGTAGATAAAGAAGGTATTAGATATTATTGAAATTAGATGTAAGCTTAAATAGTGTGATTGGTTTGTAGATAAAGTATTTATTAGATAGTATTGAAATTGGATGTCAGCTTAAATGGTGTGATTGGTTTGTAGATAAAGTAGGTATTAGATATTGTTGAAATTAGATGTAAGCTTAAATGGTGTGATTGGTTTGTAGATAAAGTAGGTATTAGATATTATTGAAATTAGATGTAAGCTTAAATGGTGTGATTAGTTTGTAGATACAGTAGGTATTAGATATTATTGAAATTAGATGTAAGCTTAAATGGTGTGATTAGTTTGTAGATAAAGTAGGTATTAGATATAATTGAAATTAGATGTAAGCTTAAATGGTGTGATTGTTTGTAGATAAAGTAGGTATTAGATATTATTGAAATTATATGTAAGCTTAAATGGTGTGATTAGTTTGTAGATAAAGTAGGTATTAGATATTATTGCAATTAGATGTAAGCTTAAATGTTGTGACTAGTAAGTAGAAGTATTAATTATTTCGAAAACTTTCTATGCGGATGGAAAGGGATGGCTAATAGGGGTGGTGGAGGCCATTGAGCTTCCGAACCAAAGTGAGAGGGAGCTCAACGTAGGTTAGGTGTAAATGTAGTAAGAAATAAGTAAGTAGGTATAATAAGAAAGTAAAAGTATTATTGAATGATTAGTTTTAACTTAAAACATGTAGAATGAATTAAGTATAATTGAAATTAGATGTAAGTGGAAATGGTGTGATTAGTTAGTAGATAAAGAAGGTATTAGATATTATTGAAATTAGATGTAAGCTTAAATAGTGTGATTGGTTTGTAGATAAAGTATTTATTAGATAGTATTGAAATTGGATGTCAGCTTAAATGGTGTGATTGGTTTGTAGATAAAGTAGGTATTAGATATTATTGAAATTAGATGTAAGCTTAAATGGTGTGATTGTTTGTAGATAAAGTAGGTATTAGATATTATTGAAATTATATGTAAGCTTAAATGGTGTGATTGGTTTGTAGATAAAGTAAGTATTAGATATTATTGAAATTAGATGTAAGCTTAAATGGTGTGATTGGTTTGTAGATAAACTAGGTATTAGATATTATTGAAATTAGATGTAAGCTTAAATGTTGTGACTAGTTATTAGAAGTATTAATTATTTCGAAAACTTTCTATGCGGATGGAAAGGGATGGCTAATAGGGGTGGTGGAGGCCATTGAGCTTCCGAACCAAAGTGAGAGGGAGCTCAACGTAGGTTAGGTGTAAATGTAGTAGGAAATAAGTAAGTAGGTATAATAAGAAAGTAAAAGTATTATTGAATGATTAGTTTTAACTTAAAGCATGTAGAATGAATTAAGTATAATTGAAATTAGATGTAAGTGGAAATGGTGTGATTAGTTAGTAGATAAAGAAGGTATTAGATATTATTGAACTTAGATGTAAGCTTAAATAGTGTGATTGGTTTGTAGATAAAGTAGGTATTAGATATTGTTGAAATTAGATGTAAGCTTAAATGGTGTGATTGGTTTGTAGATAAAGTAGGTATTAGATATTATTGAAATTAGATGTAAGCTTAAATGGTGTGATTAGTTTGTAGATACAGTAGGTATAAGATATTATTGAAATTAGATGTAAGCTTAAATGGTGTGATTAGTTTGTAGATAAAGTAGGTATTAGATATAATTGAAATTAGATGTAAGCTTAAATGGTGTGATTAGTTTGTAGATAAAGAAGGTATTAGATATTATTGAAATTAGATGTAAGCTTAAATAGTGTGATTGGTTTGTAGATAAAGTATTTATTAGATAGTATTGAAATTGGATGTCAGCTTAAATGGTGTGATTGGTTTGTAGATAAAGTAGGTATTAGATATTATTGAAATTAGATGTAAGCTTAAATGGTGTGATTGTTTGTAGATAAAGTAGGTATTAGATATTATTGAAATTAGATGTAAGCTTAAATAGTGTGATTGGTTTGTAGATAAAGTAGGTATTAGATATTATTGAAATTAGATGTAAGCTTAAATGTTGTGACTAGTAAGTAGAAGTATTAATTATTTCGAAAACTTTCTATGCGGATGGAAAGGGATGGCTAATAGGGGTGGTGGAGGCCATTGAGCTTCCGAACCAAAGTGAGAGGGAGCTCAACGTAGGTTAGGTGTAAATGTAGTAGGAAATAAGTAAGTAGGTATAATAAGAAAGTAAAAGTATTATTGAATGATTAGTTTTAACTTAAAACATGTAGAATGAATTAAGTATAATTGAAATTAGATGTAAGTGGAAATGGTGTGATTAGTTAGTAGATAAAGAAGGTATTAGATATTATTGAAATTATATGTAAGCTTAAATAGTGTGATTGGTTTGTAGATAAAGTATTTATTAGATATTATTGAAATTGGATGTCAGCTTAAATGGTGTGATTGGTTTGTAGATAAAGTAGGTATTAGATATTATTGAAATTAGATGTAAGCTTAAATGGTGTGATTGTTTGTAGATAAAGTAGGTATTAGATATTATTGAAATTATATGTAAGCTTAAATGGTGTGATTAGTTTGTAGATAAAGTAGGTATTAGATATTATTGAAATTAGATGTAAGCTTAAATGGTGTGATTGGTTTGTAGATAAACTAGGTATTAGATATTATTGAAATTAGATGTAAGCTTAAATGTTGTGACTAGTTAGTAGAAGTATTAATTATTTCGAAAACTTTCTATGCGGATGGAAAGGGATGGCTAATAGGGGTGGTGGAGGCCATTGAGCTTCCGAACCAAAGTGAGAGGGAGCTCAACGTAGGTTAGGTGTAAATGTAGTAGGAAATAAGTAAGTAGGTATAATAAGAAAGAAAAAATATTATTGAATGATTAGTTTTAACTTAAAACATGTAGAATGAATTAAGTATAATTGAAATTAGATGTAAGTGGAAATGGTGTGATTTGTTAGTAGATAAAGAAAGTATTAGATATTATTGAAATTAGATGTAAGCTTAAATAGTGTGATTGGTTTGTAGATAAAGTAGGTATTAGATATTGTTGAAATTAGATGTAAGCTTAAATGGTGTGATTGGTTTGTAGATAAAGTAGGTATTAGATATTATTGAAATTAGATGTAAGCTTAAATGGTGTGATTAGTTTGTAGATACAGTAGGTATTAGATATTATTGAAATTAGATGTAAGCTTAAATGGTGTGATTAGTTTGTAGATAAAGTAGGTATTAGATATAATTGAAATTAGATGTAAGCTTAAATGGTGTGATTGTTTGTAGATAAAGTAGGTATTAGATATTATTGAAATTATATGTAAGCTTAAATGGTGTGATTAGTTTGTAGATAAAGTAGGTATTAGATATTATTGAAATTAGATGTAAGCTTAAATGTTGTGACTAGTAAGTACAAGTATTAATTATTTCGAAAACTTTCTATGCGGATGGAAAGGGATGGCTAATAGGGGTGGTGGAGGCCATTGAGCTTCCGAACCAAAGTGAGAGGGAGCTCAACGTAGGTTAGGTGTAAATGTAGTAAGAAATAAGTAAGTAGGTATAATAAGAAAGTAAAAGTATTATTGAATGATTAGTTTTAACTTAAAACATGTAGAATGAATTAAGTATAATTGAAATTAGATGTAAGTGGAAATGGTGTGATTAGTTAGTAGATAAAGAAGGTATTAGATATTATTGAAATTAGATGTAAGCTTAAATAGTGTGATTGGTTTGTAGATAAAGTATTTATTAGATAGTATTGAAATTGGATGTCAGCTTAAATGGTGTGATTGGTTTGTAGATAAAGTAGGTATTAGATATTATTGAAATTAGATGTAAGCTTAAATGGTGTGATTGTTTGTAGATAAAGTAGGTATTAGATATTATTGAAATTATATGTAAGCTTAAATGGTGTGATTGGTTTGTAGATAAAGTAAGTATTAGATATTATTGAAATTAGATGTAAGCTTAAATGGTGTGATTGATTTGTAGATAAACTAGGTATTAGATATTATTGAAATTAGATGTAAGCTTAAATGTTGTGACTAGTTATTAGAAGTATTAATTATTTCGAAAACTTTCTATGCGGATGGAAAGGGATGGCTAATAGGGGTGGTGGAGGCCATTGAGCTTCCGAACCAAAGTGAGAGGGAGCTCAACGTAGGTTAGGTGTAAATGTAGTAGGAAATAAGTAAGTAGGTATAATAAGAAAGTAAAAGTATTATTGAATGATTAGTTTTAACTTAAAGCATGTAGAATGAATTAAGTATAATTGAAATTAGATGTAAGTGGAAATGGTGTGATTAGTTAGTAGATAAAGAAGGTATTAGATATTATTGAACTTAGATGTAAGCTTAAATAGTGTGATTGGTTTGTAGATAAAGTAGGTATTAGATATTGTTGAAATTAGATGTAAGCTTAAATGGTGTGATTAGTTTTTAGATACAGTAGGTATAAGATATTATTGAAATTAGATGTAAGCTTAAATGGTGTGATTAGTTTGTAGATAAAGTAGGTATTAGATATAATTGAAATTAGATGTAAGCTTAAATGGTGTGATTGGCTTGTAGATAAAGTAGTTATTAGATATTATTGAAATTAGATGTAAGCTTAAATGTTGTGATTAGTAAGTAGAAGTATTAATTATTTCGAAAACTTTCTATGCGGATGGAAAGGGATGGCTAATAGGGGTGGTGGAGGCCATTGAGCTTCCGAACCAAAGTGAGAGGGAGCTCAACGTAGGTTAGGTGTAAATGTAGTAAGAAATAAGTAAGTAGATATAATAAGAAAGTAAAAGTATTATTGTATGATTAGTTTTAACTTAAAACATGTAGAATGAATTAAGTATAATTGAAATTAGATGTAAGTGGAAATGGTGTGATTAGTTAGTAGATAAAGAAGGTATTAGATATTATTGAAATTATATGTAAGCTTAAATGGTGTGATTGGTTTGTAGATAAAGTAGGTATTAGATATTATTGAAATTAGATGTAAGCTTAAATGTTGTAATTGGTATGTAGATAAAGTAGGTATTAGATGTAAGCTTAAATGTTGTGATTAGTTATTAGAAGTATTAATTATTTCGAAAACTTTCTATGCGGATGGAAAGGGATGGCTAATAGGGGTGGTGGAGGCCATTGAGCTTCCGAACCAAAGCGAGAGGGAGCTCAACGTAGGTTAGGTGTAAATGTAGTAGGATATAAGTAAGTAGGTATAATAAGAAAGTAAAAGTATTATTTAATTATTAGTTTTAACTTAAAACATGTAGAATGAATTAAGTATAATTGAAATTAGATGTAAGTGGAAATGGTGTGATTAGTTAGTAGATAAAGAAGGTATTAGATATTATTGAAATTAGATGTAAGCTTAAATAGTGTGATTGGTTTGTAGATAAAGTATTTATTAGATAGTATTGAAATTGGATGTCAGCTTAAATGGTGTGATTGGTTTGTAGATAAAGTAGGTATTAGATATTATTGAAATTAGATGTAAGCTTAAATGGTGTGATTGTTTGTAGATAAAGTAGGTATTAGATATTATTGAAATTATATGTAAGCTTAAATGGTGTGATTGGTTTGTAGATAAAGTAAGTATTAGATATTATTGAAATTAGATGTAAGCTTAAATGGTGTGATTGATTTGTAGATAAACTAGGTATTAGATATTATTGAAATTAGATGTAAGCTTAAATGTTGTGACTAGTTATTAGAAGTATTAATTATTTCGAAAACTTTCTATGCGGATGGAAAGGGATGGCTAATAGGGGTGGTGGAGGCCATTGAGCTTCCGAACCAAAGTGAGAGGGAGCTCAACGTAGGTTAGGTGTAAATGTAGTAGGAAATAAGTAAGTAGGTATAATTAGAAAGTAAAAGTATTATTGAATGATTAGTTTTAACTTAAAGCATGTAGAATGAATTAAGTATAATTGAAATTAGATGTAAGTGGAAATGTTGTGATTAGTTAGTAGATAAAGAAGGTATTAGATATTATTGAACTTAGATGTAAGCTTAAATAGTGTGATTGGTTTGTAGATAAAGTAGGTATTAGATATTGTTGAAATTAGATGTAAGCTTAAATGGTGTGATTAGTTTTTAGATACAGTAGGTATAAGATATTATTGAAATTAGATGTAAGCTTAAATGGTGTGATTAGTTTGTAGATAAAGTAGGTATTAGATATAATTGAAATTAGATGTAAGCTTAAATGGTGTGATTGGCTTGTAGATAAAGTAGTTATTAGATATTATTGAAATTAGATGTAAGCTTAAATGTTGTGATTAGTAAGTAGAAGTATTAATTATTTCGAAAACTTTCTATGCGGATGGAAAGGGATGGCTAATAGGGGTGGTGGAGGCCATTGAGCTTCCGAACCAAAGTGAGAGGGAGCTCAACGTAGGTTAGGTGTAAATGTAGTAAGAAATAAGTAAGTAGATATAATAAGAAAGTAAAAGTATTATTGTATGATTAGTTTTAACTTAAAACATGTAGAATGAATTAAGTATAATTGAAATTAGATGTAAGTGGAAATGGTGTGATTAGTTAGTAGATAATGAAGGTATTAGATATTATTGAAATTATATGTAAGCTTAAATGGTGTGATTGGTTTGTAGATAAAGTAGGTATTAGATATTATTGAAATTAGATGTAAGCTTAAATGTTGTAATTGGTATGTAGATAAAGTAGGTATTAGATGTAAGCTTAAATGTTGTGATTAGTTATTAGAAGTATTAATTATTTCGAAAACTTTCTATGCGGATGGAAAGGGATGGCTAATAGGGGTGGTGGAGGCCATTGAGCTTCCGAACCAAAGCGAGAGGGAGCTCAACGTAGGTTAGGTGTAAATGTAGTAGGATATAAGTAAGTAGGTATAATAAGAAAGTAAAAGTATTATTTAATTATTAGTTTTAACTTAAAACATGTAGAATGAATTAAGTATAATTGAAATTAGATGTAAGTGGAAATGGTGTGATTATTTAGTAGATAAAGAAGGTATTAGATATTATTGAAATTAGATGTAAGCTTAAATGGTGTGATTGGTTTGTAGATAAAGTAGGTATTAGATATTATTGAAATTAGATGTAAGCTTAAATGGTGTGATTTGTTTGTAGATAAAGTAGGTATTAGATATTATTGAAATTAGATGTAAGCTTAAATGGTGTGATTGGTTTGTAGATAAAGTAGGTATTAGATATTATTGAAATTAGATGTAAGCTTAAATGGTGTGATTTGTTTGTAGATAAATTAGGTATTAGATATTATTGAAATTAGATGTAAGCTTAAATGGTGTGATTGGTTTGTAGATAAAGTAGGTATTAGATATTATTGAAATTAGATGTAAGCTTAAATGTTGTGATTAATTTGTAGATAAAGTAGGTATTAGATATTATTGAAATAAGATGTAAGCTTAAATGGTGTGATTGGTTTGTAGATAAAGTAGGTATTAGATATAATTGAAATTAGATGTAAGCTTAAATGGTGTGATTGATTTGTAGATAAAGTAGGTATTACATATTATTGAAATTAGATGTACGCTTAAATGTTGTGACTAGTTAGTAGAAGTATTAATTATTTCGAAAACTTTCTATGCGGATGGAAAGGGATGGCCAATAGGGGTGGTGGAGGCCATTGAGCTTCCGAACCAAAGTGAGAGGGAGCTCAACGTAGGGTCGGTGTAAATGTAGTAGGAAATAAGTAAGTTGGTATATTAAGAAAGTAAAAGTATTATTGATTGATTAGATGAAACTTAAAACATATAGAAGGAATTAAGTATAATTGAAATTAGATGTTAGTGGAAATGGTGTGATTAGTTAGTAGATAAATAAAGTATTAGATAATAGGTCTTTACCTATGAAATTGGCGTTCTTCAGTCCTGGCCATTTCAAAGCAAAATAATTTTTGTTTGGCTAAGAATTCTAATTTCAAATTAATTTTTTTTTAAAAACATGAAATTCTTCTTCCGAAAGTAGTCATTTGTTTATTGATTAGTGTTACATTTTCATCGCATTTTAATCTTTTTCATCATCATGGATACGTTAAAAATTTGAGTAATTATGGAATTTGAGTACCGTCGTGGCAGCAATGCGGTACAAGCGGCACGCAACATCAGCGACGTTTACGGAGTTAACACTACAAACCAACGCACCACCTGTTATTGGTTTGCTCGCTTCTGTTTTGGAAATTTCGACCTGAAAAATGAACCTCGCGGTCGTCCGAAGACTTTGGTCGACAATGACGAATTAAAGGCGATTGTGGAAGCTGATGAAACACAATCTACGGCTGAATTAGCAGCAGCTTTCGACGTTAGCGTCAAAACAATATTGGTCCATTTGCGTCAATTTGGCAAGGTAAAAAGGCTTGACAAATGGGTGCCCCACGAACTCAATGATCGCCAGCGCGAAGTACGCGTCGAGACGTGCCTTGCACTGCTCAACAGACACACAAATGAAGGAATTTTGAACCGCATTGTTACCTGCGATGAAAAATGGATTCTGTTTGATAACCGCAAGCGCTCAGCAAGTTGGTTGGATCCTGGTTCAGCACCTAAAAATGCCCTAAACGAAAACTTACCCCTAGAAAAGTGATGGTCACTGTTTGGTGGTCTAGCGCCGGTGTGATTCATCACAGCTTCTTACCAAACGGGGTGAGCATTACTGCAGATGTGGACTGTTAAGAACTGAACTTATGATGGAGAATCTGGCACATCTCCAATCGCTCGTCTCCGCTGCTCCTGCACGACAGCGCGCGACCTCATACTGCACAGCAGAGCAAGTCCAAGTTGCAAGAACTGGGGTTGGAAGCTCTCCGTCATCCGCCCTACTCACCAGACCTTGCGCTTACAGACTACTATTTTTTCCAGAATTTGGATAACTTCTTGGCGGGAAAAAATTCAATACCCGAGAGGCAGTACAAAATGCCTTTAAAGAATTTGTTGCCTCCCGTCAAGCTGATTTCTTTAAGACGGGCATCAATAAACTTCCACTGCGTTGGCAAAGATTGCATGGGTGATTACTTCGATTAATACAAATAAAAAATACATGAAAAAAATTCGTTAAATTTTTTCATACAAAACGGCAATTTCATAGGTTTAACCTAATATTATTGAAATTAGATTTAAGTGTTAATGGTGTGATTAGTTTGTCACAGTAATAACACACAGGACTTCTTGCACTATTTCCACTTTAATAAGTATTTTTTATTAATTTTTATATATTACACGACCGGTTTCGACAAAGTCACCTACACCTGATGATGACTTTGTCGAAACCGGTCGTGTTATATATGAAAATTAATAAAAAATACTTATTAAAGTGGAAATAGTGCAAGAAGTCCTGTGTGTTATTACTGTGAAACATGAATTTCCACCAAGAACCTACAGTACAATCAATAACATATCTGATTAGTTTGTAGATAAAGAAGGTAAGTATTAGATATTATTAAAATTAGATGTTAGCTTAAATGGTGTGATTGGTTTGTAGATAAAGTAGGTATTAGATATTATTGAAATTAGATGTAAGCTTAAATGGTGTGATTAGTTAGTAGAAGTTTTAATTATTTCGAAAACTTTCTATGCGAATGCGGATGGAATGGGATGGCTAATAGGGGTGGTGGAGGCCATTGAGCTTCCGAACCAAAGAGAGTGGGAGCTCAACGTAGGTTAGGTGTAATTGTAGTAGGAAATAAGTAAGTTGGTAAATTAAGAAAGTAAAAGTATTATTGATTGATTAGTTATAACTTAAAACATATAGAAGGAATTAAGTATTAGGTATTATTGAAATTAGATGTAAGCTTAAATGATGTGATTAGTTAGTAGAACTATTAATTATTTTGATAACTTTCTTTGAGATACGAGCGATATATAAAGCTATAGAAATGTTGGAAAATTTAGGATTTTACAATGTTTTTTCGTCCATCATGAAGAAAATATGTATGCGGTTGCGATGTTACTAAGGGAGAGGAAGTTTTCATTATTTTTTCAGTAGGACGCACCATTTTTGAGATAAAAGAATTTTACAGAAATTAAAATATGTCCGCCATTTTGAAATTTCAAAATATATATTTTTTTTGTAATTTAAACCAAACCTAAAAAAGGACACCTAGATTCATTTTATTAAAAATAAAAGTCCGCTATCTTTGAAATTCAAAATGGATATCATTTTTGTATTCAGCAGCCCTAAAAACCTCGAAGATGACACCCGTATAAATTTTACAGAAAAATAAATACTATAATAAATACACCCCCCGAAACCGAGTAAAATTAAAAATGAGTATTTTGTACGCTCCATTACATTTCTTTATGTGCTCTCGTTTTTCTGCTTATTATGTTTTTTGAATTACCTTCATCAGGGAAAATGTATGGGCCTATTCTTAAATTAAATGTGTACTCTCAAATTGTCGCCAAGATAGTTATTTGTTCGCTGAAATAATATCTGTCGTCCATTTTCGAATACCTATTCAGTGAAAAACTGGTATTAATTAGTCACCAGATTTAAAATATTTTGTTACTTTTATTCTTTTGCCAACTTGGTAATTTAGTATTCCATATTCGGTTTTTCCACACCCAAAAATTATTGTTTTGTCGCAAGTTTACATGCCTTTCTAAAATAGGACTCAATTCAAAAATCTTATCCTATTATAAGATTGGGTTATATTCACAAACATAAAAATAATTTAACAGTTAACAAAATAATATGGCTAGCTACTTTCAAATGTTTACAAACTAAGAGAAAAAAAAACTTAAAAGAGAAAACAAAAACTACAAGAAACTTAAATGGTTATACATAAAAGAAAACCTCTAGGTCTTCCCCATGAGGCAGAGTGCCTATTAGGCTCAAAGGGTTGCTTATTATTAAATAAATAATATTTATGGACTCTTTCACACCACGTCTATCTGGTCTCGTAGTAAGTTCTTGAGGAACTTGTGTTACGGGTGCCAGACAACAAATACATTTAAAATATTAATAGACATCCATTATCCAGGACCAGAGAAAACTTTTTGTTTCTTCGCGAGCTTAAGCGCTAACGCGCTAACCACTGAGCCACATTGGTCGTTATTAACCTTTTTTCTTGTCTGTAGGACAGCATTTCTGGCGTGCAGCGTGCAAGCGACTTCGCGTCGTTGCGGCACCGCGGATCTGGTTACGGACGACATGACAACTGAGGACATGAGAAAACAAATGACTGACAAGGAATAGGATAGTATATCCTATTAAATTATGTGCTTCGGCATGAATGAGCCGGTGCAACCCGAGAGGTACCGCGGCCTTACAGATAATCTTACAGTTTCGCGCTTTCGCCAATTGAATGAGGGTAGGAAAAAGAATGGTGGAAAAAAAAACCACAAACTTGCATCTTCTCTGTTGTTGCAGGCTTCTATTGGAAGTGGTAGCTTAGCTTAGTGCTTACTATCTGTATGCTGAGTGCGAGTTTTGTCTGCGACGACTACTCGCCGTGAGGGAGTTAACTACAATCGGTATGGAATTAGTTACGTACCATTGTCTGCCACTAGCATGCCATGCAAATTGAAGTTAACTTCTTCAAGACGAGTAGTGAAAAAAACTCGTACTCGGCACACTGACCGTTGTTATATATGTTCATTTACCGATCTTACTTCACTCAAAAAATAAATCTGCATATACTGCTTATTCTGCTTGTGCGTTGATGAGCTGCGATTATAACTCACATCAGATAACAACAGTTCGGTTATGGCTTACAAATAACTAGATTATTTTTAAAAGTTGAGTTATACCCAATTGCGTAAATCATATATAACCCATGTTACCCGGGCTTTTATGAATCTATGAGACCATTACGATGGTTTATTTTTTTATTTATTTAAAGTTAATTAAAACGGGTGACCCCGATTACATCAATTAACTAATAACTAAGTTCTTATGCAAAATTAATAATAAAAATTAAAATAACATTAATATTATCAACAAACAAATTACAAAATAACTTTACAATGGAAAATACAATTACATTTATTACCTAGCTATAGAAGAGACTCTTTCGTACTGTTACATATTATGTCAACAGAAAGATGTAACTGTCAATGTCATTATTGACATTGACAGATGTCATGAAGTAAAGCCTATCGAGTTAGTTTATTTCAATTGGCCAAAGGGCTATACATAGTGTAGACGCGCGTATATTTGTGTTAGTACAAGTAGTTAGTTACATAATATCTCATTTGTAATACGTATCTGTGTAAGCACCAATAAAGGAGAATATAAGAATTGTTGCTGTATTATTATCATCACCACTCAAGCGTGAGAAGGACTTGCATATCAAGAGGTCGCAGCCCGTTACATGGTGTCAGAAAAAGTTGAAAAGAAAACGAAAATTATGAATGCAAAAGAGGGTACGTCGAAAACTCCGGAAGCTTCGAGACAATCTGAGTGTGGGAACTTAACAATGGCAGACAACGGAGTACAGAAGCTTGAGATCTCTCCATAAATTATCAACAATAATGCTGCAAATTTCAAGAAATGGACGCAGGCATTCGAAATATTTCTACTGGCGTCGGGCATGGAGAAAACGGAAGACAAAAGAAAAATTGCAATCCATGGGAGAAAAGGGTTTAAACATATACAATTCCTTCAATTTGGACCTAAGCACTGCTACATTCCAAGAAGTCAAGGCAAAATTCGTCGAGTATTTTGAACCCAAAAATAATTTGACGGTGGCGCGGCACAAATTCTTTACGTTGAAACAACGTGTGAACGAATCCTTGGAAAATTTTCTAATGGAATTAGAAAACGCAAGTCATGCCTGTGAGTTTGGTTCGCTACGCGATTCCCTTGTAAAGGACATTCTATTTGCTAATATGGCAACAAACTTCTCGCAATTTCGTCAAAAGCTCCTACAAGAGCAAGATCTATCCCTAGAAAGAGCCAAACTCCTCTGTAGAACACTGACGATGGCGCAGAAAAGTGAACAATCAATCAATGCAGCAGATGGAATAGAAGCCACAATATACAAGCTACACAAAAGTCGTCGGGCCAGTTCCCCCTCATACCAGAAAAGAAAAAACGCAAGATCCCCATTATACAAAGGTCACCCAAGGTCAGCTACACCTGGATCAAGAACAACGTCGTGTGTTAAGTGCAACACATCGCATGGTCGCCGCAACTGTCCAGCTTGGAAACACAGATGCAGGTCATGTTTTAAATATGGACATTTTACTCATTTATGTTTCAAGAAAAATAGTGTCAGGACTGTTGTTACTGGGGTAGGTAGCATAAATCTCGATGATGAATCAAGCCAATCATGAATGTCATGAAGTAAAGCCTATCGAGTTAGTTTATTTCAGTTGGCCAAAGGGCTATACATAGTGTAGGCGTATATTTGTGTTAGACATAATATCTCATTTGTAATACGTATCTGTGTACGCACCAATAAAGGAGAATATAAGAATTGTTGCTGTATTATTATCATCACCACTCAAGCGTGAGAAGGACTTGCATATCAAGAGGTCGCAGCCCGTTACACGTACTTTCCCTTACAAAATTTCAAGCATATTTTCTTCACATCCATCCACTTATCAGCAAACACATCACACTCAGGATTGGCAGACAGAAGGGCGTTGATCAGGTCTAACGCACGGTACATTGGGGACTCAGCTCTCGCGACAGATCGACATGCCGGCATGCCGCAGTGCGAATAATTTGGGCCGACGACTAGGACGGTGTCTCAGGAAGTTGTCGGGCACATACAAGCGGCAAATCAGAGTGTGAAGTTCCGGACAATCTATATCACCACGAAGTGCTTTTATAATTTTCAAAATTAGGTCTACACCTCTCCGGACCTCCAGGGAGTTGTATCCCAAAGTACCTAAAAGATAGCCCGTGGGGTACATGTAGGGATAAAATCCATATACTCTTTTGTATATAAATCTAAGAAAAGCCTTTTGTATTTTTTCGAGCATCAGTATTGAAGTAATTGTGTGAGGGCCCCAGATACATGCATCTGTTTCCAATTTACTGCGTACCAGTGCGTTGTATAGTAATTTTATTACATAAGGATTTTTAAAGTCCCTAGCATTGCGTAGAATAAACCCTAGACGTTTAAAGCTATCCTCAGCAACGGTGCAAATATGGTATTTAAATGTGAGTGCTTTATCGAAGTATACTCCTAAGTCCTTTATATTATGAACGCGGGTAATGGGATGAACATCCATGGAGTAATTAAATACAATTGGACGCAACTTCCGCCCATACATCATTACGCTACACTTATTCATATTGAACAGCAGGTTTTTAGAAATACTCCAACGTTGTACCGCCTCTCAATCTTTTTGTAAAAGTGTACAATTGTGTAAAAAGTGATTTTATAACCATGATCGAGTGCGTCGAGTGCGTTAGAAATTATATCTACGTGAACCAGAAGATTCGTACTGACAGAGCGACCAGGTCGGAAACCAAACACCTTGGCAACGGTAGGTAAGACTGCTATAGGTCGGTAGTTTTCGACAGACAGTCTATTGCTCATTTTAGGAATTGGGATAACTCTCGACAGTTTCCATTGGTAGGGATATATTCCAGTCCTTAGTGATATATTGAAGAGATGGCATAACGGGACGACAAAGACATCTTTACACGCTTTTTTTTTACACGCACCTTTGTGGCTTGAGTTTGTCAATAGCCTTTTCTATATTACTGGGAGTTAAGGAAGAAATAGCTATATCGAATCCCACGGCACCAGGAGGAAAGCAATCTGGATCCAGTTTGGGTACCTCAGGGAGAAAGACGCTAGAAAAGTACTGAGCAAATGCTTCAGCGCTTTTAATTCCCGAGTAGTAGGAGCCGTTTAAAGACACGGTTGGCTCAAACCCACCTTTAGATTTTAGATTCGATATATGCTGCCAGAATTGCTTGGGATTATTGAACAACCTACTCTCAATAGAAGAACAGTGCGAGCTATACCCAGCTTGTACTTTAATTTTTAGTTCCGATCGCAAGTTCCTAAAGTGAGTGTAGGTGAGCTCGCAGCGAGTCCTTTTCCATTTATTATGCAGTCGATTTTTTAGCTTTATACCCTTGACTATATCTGCGGTGAACCAAACAGGATAACGTCTATTACCCGAGGATTGCCCTTTTTTTTGGGAACAGATATTGTGTCAAATGAATTAAATAAGATGTCATTTGGGTTGTGATATAATTGTAAAAAGTCAGCTCTGGTAAAATTGTAATCGTGAAGCCGGTCGATATTGCTAGGTTCAATTGTGTCGCTGGATTTACACGACATTATGGAAAAAGCAACGTCAAGAGGAGGCTGATATAGATCAATCGGAACCAGTTCTATATTCGGGACGTGGACACAACTCGCATCAGCATCCTTCTGAGCCTTCCTTCTTCCATCTAGCTTACTCCCACGCATATTCATCACATCATTCACATCAAATAAATTACAATAACTTAAGAAATAACAGAAATATTTTTTTATAGAAACAGATGAACTATTCAAATTAAGATCGCCTAGAATGATGATATGTCCTTTTAGGTTCAAAATAAATCCTTCAACCTTACAAAACCATGTCATATAATCGTAATCTGTCGCAGTTGGTTTGATGAAGACGGCACATATATAAACTAAAGAGCCATGATAGGTGAAGGAAGCCCACAGATCCTCTCCGTGATCAGTCTCTAGTTGACGATATCGGGATAGTGCTATACCTGGGCGCACTGCAAACAACACTCCACCTCCCAATAATAATCTGTCTCTGCGTAGTATGCTCCAGTCACCTACAGAGATTTCGTGGTCTTCTATTGAGGTGTCTAAATATGTTTCAGTCACTGCAACTAAGTCATGTTCAGCAAGCATCAAGTTAGATCGCCATGTAGGGAGTTTTGTTTTTATACCTCTCACATTTTGGTACAAAATATGCAGGTTTACCTTTCGTACGCCGGAGCAAGGTGGAACGGTAGGTAGTGGGAACTAACACTAACTAACTAACTAGCTTTGGGCCTAAAAAATTACGTCGCCAGTGCTTGATGTTACAGATGTTTTCGGTCCAATTTTGTGGTGCCACTACCCTTTCAATCAATCTCGACGGTACACCCAATTTAAAAGACGCGTAGTTGCCTCGAGAATTAAGAGCTTCCACAGTACACGTATCCTTTTCATCCAAGAAATTATCAAGATGTGCATGTATCTCAGCGTCCGATGTTCCTTTTTTAAACATAGTAAGGGTGCAAATACTTCCACTTTTCACTAGCTCGTAGACTGGTTATTCCGGGTGCTGCAGTCCCTCGTAGTACGGAATTTAATGATGACCGAGACCGCCTATGTATTTTTTATGACTTCTGTCCAGTCGATTTCTTCTAAGGAATTATTGTTTTTTGCAGTTACTAGCTGTAGAGAGGAAGAGTCGTGTGATCTCTTTGTTAAGACGTGTCCATTGTCGGAAATAGTCTGACCAGTCTGATTGACTGACTGAGCCGAATATATGTTAGGCAAAGGAGTGGCAACATCACGTTTAGAAGGATGGGCCACTGGTTTTGACCGAGCATTATTAGAAGGTTTTGCATGATGAGCAATGACACGGGTATCAAAATCAGCATGATCTTTCTTCGCAGCTTTGGTGCATTCAGTTCTTCGTATTTTTGGCACGAGAGAATGGGGTACAATTAGCATTTAATAATAATGATAACTCCAGTCTTTTTTCAAGACTATTAATTTTTTGATTCAATAAATTCAGTGTGTCAGTATAATCCTAGCATTGATAGGTTCGAAAATACGATTAATCATTGCAGGCATCCTTTGTTCGAAAACTTTCACCAGTTCTTCGTTGATGATATCACGCATAAAATCATTGGGGACATTTTCAGCCTGCACTTGTACTCGACGAGATCCACGAAAAGTAGTAATGTTTTCTGAGCTCATTGGCGATGCAAAAACACCTGGAGTTCCCAATGAACATTCGCTATGGTGGGTATTGCGAGACATTGATCGTATTGGGGTTTCGGAGTTATCCCCTTTAGGAATCTTACAACGACATTCTTGACACAGCCAGTTGGAAGTAAACTCGGGGGTCAACATTAATTGGACCTTGCCCGCGACGCCTGCACACACAGGATCATAAAAACGCCGACACTTCGAGCATCTGATTTTATCGTCGCTGATATAATTATTACATCCTGAGCAGGTAAAAGTCGACTGTTGTGACATTTTGCACAACACAAATTTTATTAGCAAAAAACTTCTTTGTAGGAATAAGAAGAAAATACGGCTCGCAACTGCATGGCCCGCGATCTTGTCTATGACAGGTATCATTTCTCTGTCACACAATTGTCATGTGTTTGTGTTATTTCGGCTCTTAATGTGTAATATTGGTAGAATATTGACCATTAAATATTCATTATCGTGCACAAGTGTGGACAAGTTAGTGGTACAACTTCTAAAAACGTGCTATTTTGTGTTTCCCGCCAAAACTCCCTAGGAACTTTCAGTAAAGCTTCTACCACTTTACTGAATCGACTGACATGACTCATAGACTGTACTGACTATATATTTGGACTTTGACTAGACTTTAGACTTGACGATATAAGAATATGGTGTTGAAAATTGAAACGAAAGTTCTATTTCCCGCCTTTTTAACTTGACACTGGCAAATAGTTATAAGCCGATGCCATATATAAATAAGAAAAAAAATATTGTCATCTGTCAGTAGTCGCAGAAGCCAGCAAGCGGTGTAAATAAAGTATGACATCGACTTTGCGATTCGGTTGAGTGCTTGCAACAAGTGTTTGGCTGTTTTTGTGTTTTTTTTATAGATTTTCGTACTTGTTCGTGGTTTCATCTCCTTGTTTGTTTACCTACTGTGTTACTGTGTTGTTTGTGTTTGTTTTGATTTACGTAAGTAGCGTAGTTTAGTTTTATAATGGATAATGATCCGCCGGATCCCGGCGGAACGCGAAGAGGTTATGTTTGTGTTACCCCGCCGAACGGCCTAAGTGCCGTTCCAGATGTGGATATGGAGAATATCCCAAATAAGCGTCCCAGACACATTTATCCTACGCAAAATGGCAATAACTCGGTTTCCTCACAAAATGACCAATTATCCTACGCAAAACCGGAATTTTTGAATAAGCGTAAATATTCCGTTACTGATTGCTCACCATTTGTTGTACATGTGTCCAAAGCAGACTCTAATAATAGTATAATCCGTCCTATGGAATTTGGCCGTTTTCTCTTTAAAAATAACTTTACTTCAGTTTCCCTCGGTGGCGTAAAGCGTATAGGTAGGAACCGAGTATCTGTTGAATTTAAGAATGCAGATGACGCTAACACCTTTCTGGATTCTTCAATACTGGTTAATGCAGGTTTCGCCGCTTCCATCCCGTCATATAATGTGTCGCGGATGGGAATAGTTAGAAATGTCGCTTTAGATATTGGAATGGAGGAGTTTGCTCTTCATTGCGTAGTGCCTATTGGATATGGTGAAGTTATAAAGGCAAGTCGTATGTGCCGTAAGTCAACAGAAGCTAATGGAAATGTAACATGGATACCCACTCAAACAGTTGTTGTGACTTTTAATGGTCAAAAACTACCTCCTCATACTTACCTTTTTTATACATCTCTTCCTGTAGAGTTGTATAAACTTCCTATCATCCAGTGCAACCGGTGCTGTAGGTTTGGACACGTCAAGACAATCTGCAGGTCGGAACCTAGGTGTTACAAGTGTTCACAACCACATGAGGGTGACAATTGTAATACTCAGGTGGCTACTTGTCTCTTTTGCTCTGGATCTCATATGGCTAACAACTCTAGTTGCCCTGAATTTATTAGACAGAAGGAAATTAAGGCTGTTATGTCGGAAAAAAATATTTCATATGCAGAAGCTTCCGCTAGGTTCCCTAGTGTGCGTAGGGCTTTCTCTGACGTTGTAGCCACTCCTACAGCCACTTTCTCACGTTCCCGCCAATCCACTCCTTCTCCTCCTCGTACTGCCTCCTACAGAAAAACTGTTCTCACCCCTCGTCGTACAATCCCTACACCCGAACCTGGTTACAACCGTCTTTCCCATCAAACCATTGTCCAAGACCCTATTTTGGAAACACCTAATGGTGTAGCTTTTTCAAATACCAATTCCTTGTCCATTAATGATAGTTTTCCTGAACTTCTTTCCTCTCTTTTACTAAATTTAATATCCCGTTTCAGCGACTCTGGGATGGGTATATCCAACACTCTCCGTAATAACTTAACTCAGCTGATAAACATAACAAATTCAACTTTTAATAACAATGGATCAGAAGACCATAGTTCAGTGGAACTGTCGTAGCGTTAGAAACAAAACTCATGATATTTTATATTTTGTTAGTAAATTTAATCCCCTCATTTTTGCCATTCAGGAGTCTTGGTTGAGGCCAGAGTCTCAATATAGAGTCTCTGGCTTCTCCTGCCTCCGGGATGACAGAAGTGATGGTAGAGCTGGTGCAGCTATTTTAGTCTCTACTTCTGTCACTTTTAGTTTCATCCCTCTTCCTCCACACAGTGATTTTAATATTGTGGCTGTCCGAATTTTTAACATTTCTTTTCTGTCTATATACTTACCTGATCCTAACTCTGTTGTCCTTTCTCAATTTTTTTCTATTATCAACCTCATACCTCCTCCAATGATCCTTCTGGGTGACTTTAACCTACAACACACCTCTTGGGGTTCTCATCATTCTGATTCATTGTCTAATATCTTCCTTGATTTCGTAGATGATTTAAATCTGGTTATTTTAAACAATGGGAATCCGACTCGAAGAGTGACTCCACCCCAGAATCCTAAATCTGTTGTAGATTTATCCATTTGCTCCCCCTCCCTTTCTTCCCGAATTTCCTGGTCCATTCTTCCAAATTCATATGGTAGTGACCACTTTCCTATCCTTTTAACACTACAGTTTTCCTCTATTCCCACTATAATTAGAAACCCCCCTAGATTTAAATTTAAATTATCAGAAGCCAATTGGCCACAATTCGCATCGCTGGCTGAAGAAAAAATTGTTTCTTTAGCACCTGTAGATACCCATAATGTTTTTGTACTATACCCCCTTTTAACACAAGCGCTTCTTGATAGTGCATCTACTAGCTAGCTACCACACCTAATCGATGCTCATATTATGCGGATCGTGTCTCCTCTCCCCCTTGGTGGGATGCAGAATGTACTCTGGCATGCAAAAAACGCAAGGTGGCGGAGAGGACATTCTCTGCTGATATGACTCTCGAAAATTATAACAACTGTAAGAGGATAGTAGCAGAAACCAAAAGGATGCTTTCTTACAAGAAGCGCTTAGGGTGGCATAGATTCTGTGAGGGCTTGGCACCCTTTACCTTGCCGTCTATGGTGTGGAATAGCCTGAAAAGATTTCGTGGCTCTTTTTCTTCTTATTCAAATCCTCTATCAAATGACCCTCCTCCTTGGATCTATGATTTTTCCCAAAAAATTGCTCCCCCTTGGGTACCTTCTCTTGAAGAGTGCCTTAATCTTCCATCATCACCTGCTACTCCAAATAATGAATTTGAGGCTTCCTTTACTTTGGAGGAGTTCAAACTAGTCCTTGATTCTCTGACAGATTCATCTCCCGGGGTTGACGTTATTCCGTACTCCTTTATTGTTAAATGCAACATTAGCACCCAAAAAGTCATACTCTATTTTTTAAATTGTATTTTTCATTCTGGACATCCTCCCGAGGAGTGGAAGTGTCAGATCATCCTCCCTATCATAAAGCCTGGTAAACCTGAAAGCAACCCGTCCAGCTACCGTCCCATTGCACTCTCTTCCACCTTATTGAAGATACTTGAACATCTTATTAAAAACAGGCTTGAGTGGTTTCTGGAAAGTAGAGGTATCCTTTCGAGAAGTCAGTTTGGGTTTCGTAAGGGTTTTAGTACCATGGATAGTATGTGCACATTAGTCTCCGATATTCGAATTGCCTTCTCGAAACAAGAGGCTCTGGTGGGGGTGTTTCTTGACGTGTCGTCCGCATATGACAATGTACTACTTCCAATACTCAGGCAGATTATGCAAGAGCTGAGTATACCTGAGAAGATAGTCAATTACATCTGTAACTCCATTTCATGCCGTACCATCCTTGTTTCCCATAATAATTCAGATCCCATTTACCGACGAGTGTGGAAAGGCCTGCCTCAAGGCAATGTCCTTAGCCCACTCCTTTACAGCATACATACACATAAATTGAACCTATCCGTTACCTCCTTTTGCAACATTATTCAATATGCGGACGACATAACCCTATATGTATCTTCCAGAGAGGTATCTAATGCCTCTGCTCGCCTTAATTCTGCTCTTTTCTATCTTAATGAGTGGATGAATAATCACGGATTGAGCATTTCGATAGAAAAGAGTAAAACAGTGGTTTTTTCTAGACGTAGGGCTTTACCCGACATTCAAATATCCCTAGATAATCAAAATTTCCCGATCACAGATTCAGTTAAGTTTCTGGGTGTTTATCTTGATTCAAAGATGACAGGTGTTCAACACATTAGTCATATTATTAATAAATGTGAGAAGAACATAAACATAATTCGATGCCTTTCTGGAGTTTGGTGGGGCTCACACCCCTACACACAAAAACTTATATATAATGCCTTAATTCGAAGCCACTTGGATTATGGGTCCTTTATTCTTGAGCCCTGTCATAAATCTGCACTTCAAGAATTGGACAAAATCCAATCCAAGTGTCTCCGTTTAGTAATAGGCGCTATGAAGTCCACCTCCAACAATGCCCTCCAGATAGAGTGTGCAGATCCGCCTTTACATTTTCGACGTCAGCTTCTCTCTGACAGATTTCTTTTTAAAGCCTTGCAACTCTCAGATCATCCTCTTATTCCAAAATTACATATTCTTTCCCAATTAGTCCATTCTTCATCCTACTGGTCCCATAAAAACCCACCCTGTTTTTTAAAAAGTTTCCTTAAATTTACTAACATGCCCTGTCCAGTGTATCAAAGTAAAATGCTCCCTATATTTGAAATTCCATATGAGGCTCTAGTTAAGGTTCCATGTATTTCCCTTGATTCCGGCATTATAAAAGGTTCCCAATCAGCTAAACAACAATTTTTGGAAATAGTTAATACCAAGTATAAGAACTGGTATCATATTTATACAGACGCCTCAAAATTAAGTCAGCAAGGCTTTGTTGGTGTAGCAGTTTGGATACCTAAGGTAAATGTGGTGTTAAACTCTAAATTACCTTCTCAGTCGTCTGTTTTTACCGGGGAAGCAATTGCTGTGCTCGAGGCTTTATCATTTATTGAGTCCCATCGTCTGAACAATTCAGTTATTTTTTCTGATTCTCGTAGTTGTCTTCAGGCTATTCTTGCTAACCCCTTCCGTGCTAAATTTAAATTTCCTTATATCTCAAAAATTAGACATCTGCTTCTAAAATGCCTTTCCCAGAGCATTCAGGTCGAACTAGTTTGGATACCAGGCCACAGTGGTATCTCAGGTAATGAGAGCGCAGATCTCTACGCAAAACAGGCCACTCACTCAGGTGGCCTTGACCAATTTAAACTTTACTGTAGTGATCTAATACCATTGGCTATAGAGCATTTAATTTCCGACTGGAATGCAAGTTGGGATGTATCGGGAAATTTGAAGGGTAAATTTTATATTTACTATTCTCTTCAGAGTCAGGTGTTGGTGAAACCTTGGTTCTTCAAATATAGGAAAGCTAAAAAAATTGTCACCTCTACAGTCTGCCGCCTGCGTTTGGGTCACTGTTGTACTCCAGTCTTCCTTCACAAAATTAGGGTTAGAGATTCGTCTCTATGTGAATGTGGACTAGATGAAGGCACTCTTGAACATATTTTTTTCAGTTGTCCAAATCGTCTCTCCTCACTATATGATTCACTTCCCCCTAATGTCCTTCGTCCTTCTAACTTCCAATCCCTTTTGTCCCTAGTTCATACCCCCTTTGTTGATGTTCTGTGTAATTTTATCAACAATAATAACATTAAATTGTAGTTGTGTGCGTCTTTACTAATAAACTAACATTTTGTATTTGTCTTATTGTTCCAGGTAATAAGGAGATTTATTATGTTGTAAATTGATTTTATTACGAGATTTTATTAATTTTTTCCCTTGTTCTTTCACAAAGCCCCACTTTTGCGCAAAGTCATCGTTATTGGCCAAAAAAAATTTTTTTTTTTTTGTATCTCATCTACACTGACACTGGCTATTCCTCAAGGGAGGCCATTTTTAAAGAAGAAGAAGAAGAAGTATGACATCTGTTTTTACAAATTAGTAACGAACTAATTACTTAAAATCGTTAATTATTTGGTGTTTGGCTGATTTTCAAAGCAACTTCTATGTTGAGTATTGACATCAAGTACTTAACTGGAATTGAGTAGCCTTTTTAGCCAAAAAAATGACATGAAATGTGTTTCAGCTACAACCAATTTATGTCTTCAGTTCTTCGAGTTTATTGTTTAAATCTTTATAGCAGTTTTACTATTTACGGTGACTTGGAACTGATATATTCAAGAAAATTCGAGGAGCGGTTTGAACACATTGTTTACTTTAAGACACACAGACACACACACCATACATGGTATCAGTAGTAGTAACATGCATACATAGCAGCGGCGTGGGGTTCCTATAAAAACACTTCTATCGGCTTCACTTACCACTTGCCTTTTGAAGACCCTCATCCAAATCCCTTCCTATTATACAGGCTAGGGCTTCCCTATAAAGAAAAACCAGCCTTCGCCACTGATACGTAGACATACATACATACACACATACAGATATTGCCAAAATCATCAACGCTTCCTTTTGGCTTCGCCGTAGTAGGGTGAAAAGTACTTTAACTAAGTCATGAGCTAATAATAAAGTTTTAATTTTTCTAGGTATACGAGATATCTCATGACCGTAATCTATACAACAATCTTATAACGAGTCTGTTACCGAGCATTCACGGCAATAATGAGGTCAAACGAGGCATCCTGCTCATGTTGTTTGGTGGAGTTGCGAAGACCACTGTCAAAGGTACCCATTCTTCTGTGCTGTCACTAATGCTTAATACTTTGCCTGAAATTTTAGTAACAACTCAATACAAATCTGTACATAGTGTAAATAAAATCGGATCAGTGGTTTAGGGCGCTACAGTAGAACAAACAAACTTACATAAGTACATAGACTGCCAAAATCATTACCTTTCCTGTTGGCTTCGCGTAATAAAGTCGCTTCCACTGTCTTTTCTCATTGTACTATGTGAAGAATTTATTTGCGTTAATCCCCTAATTTTTTTTTTTTCAATTCAATTAAATTCGTTTATTTGCTCTAAAAATGGTAACAATAGTTGGTAACAAAATTTTAGCATGCAAATATTTATTACAATAATTTAAGTTCTAATTATTATAAATTATTAACATTAAATATTGTATTCTAATTATTTCATTTTACATTTCATTAGTAATTACATGTCAAAACTGTTAGGAAGTTTAGTAGATAACAAAAAAATAAACACACATAACACATTTAAATTAATAATAAAATTCGCAAAATATTAGTATATTAGTAATATTAGTACATAAAATATTATGATGTCAATCGAGTAGATATTGTCGGTAATTACAATAACATTTCAGGATTATATAATAGATGTCATAAATCAGTAACAAAAAATAATTATACAAACGAAACAGATTTAAAAATAATAATCAGAATAATAATATTATTTTATATGAATTTTATTAATTATATGAAGTCCACGTATTATGGCCAAGGTTGATGTAGGGTCGCTATCACCAGTTATCTTCGATGGCTCTATAATTAACTACAGCTCCTGTGTGAAAGATCTGTGATTACACATCGACTGTACTCTCAATTGGCAAACACAGACAGCTACCGTATGTCAAAGAGTTACCGGCACATTGCGTTCCCTTTATCGACATAAAAACTTTTTACCGACACATATCAAAACCTTGTAGGTACAGTCTCTCATATTACCTATCATCGATTATGGTGATGTGTGCTATTTTGACCTAAATGCAGACAAGCTCGACAAATATGACCGACTACTTAATAACTGTATTAGATTTATTTACAATCTCCGGAAATACGACCACGTATCCTCCTTTCGCTCCAAGTTGCACTGGTTGCCTGTGCGCCAACGTCGCACAGTGCGAGCCCTGTGTATGCTCTACTCTTTCCTTAACTCTTTATATCTTTATAGTAGTCATGATAAATCCCTCCGCTCCTCAAATAATGCACTTCTCCTTTGTCCCCAACATAGTTCTAGTCTAGTCCATTCCTCCTTCCACATCCAGTCTATTCTACTCTGGAACGCTCTTCCTACGGAAATCAGAATGTCCACAACCAGAGATATGTTTAAGCGCAGAGTCCGACAGTTGTATTAGAAGTATTTGGCAGAATTATGAACTTTTTATTATAATTTTTGGTTAGTTAGTATCGTGTAATTATGCAGTATGGTATATGTATAATGTATATTATGTTTAATAAATCATTTATGTACTTGTATATTATATTATAGTATGTAGGTATAATTAGTTTGATATGTGTTATGTTTATTTTAGTAAAATTTATATAGTTTGCTACGAATATTATTGTATCTATTTTAATCATTAGTTTTACAAGACTTTTTGTATAGTTAAATTTTTGTATTTTTCTAGATGGAAAGCACCTTGGTATTTTGACTCTGTCACCACCCTATGGTTGACTGGTAGAAAATGCCCTATGGCATTAAGTCCGCCATTGTACATTGTGCAGAAAGTGTATAAATAAATAAATAAATAAATAAATAGATACAATAGATACAGAACATTACAACAAAATATTGACATGTTTGATGTTTCTGCTTATTTAAAAAATATGACATACTTATTAATAATAATATCTATGGACGCTTCACACCACGTCAATCTGGTCCTGTGGTAAGTTCTCGAAGAACTTGTGTTACGGGTACCAGACAACGGAAATATATTTAATATACTTTTATCCACATATTTAAGATTTTTATTATATTATACATATATTTAATACACATCCATAACCCAGGAACACGGAAAAACTTTTTGTTCCTTCGGCGGGATGCGAACCCGCGACCCCCGGCTTGAGTACCAACATGCTCAAAAACTGAGCCACAGAGGTCGTCAAAAATCAACATAAAAATGAATTACCGAAATGTTTGTACGCGCATAACTTCCAAACGACTGCACCACATTGGATAATTTTTTCTTTTATGTGTTCGTTATTGTCAGGAGAAGGTTTGTATGAAAAAAAAAATATGGCAAAACCTTTGCCGAGTCAGCTAATAGTTTCTATTGTAAGTACTTGCAACACAATGTTGGAGGTATTGTATTTAATAATATTAATTAAATATTTATAAACAAATTCGTCTGAATTTAATTATAACGCGATTGTTTTGATAAAATAAAAAATAATGCGAGAAATAGTTCATAAGAATAACGGTAGCCGACGCGCCATCTATATAGTTTAAGAAGAAAAATTATTATGTAAAAAGAACTTCTCAGTACTGCCGATAGAGGGCGCTGTGCCGTTTGTTCGAGACTATTTTCCTATTATTCACATGATACTTCTGCAAGGCTCTCTCGTTAAAATTTAGAATCTACGATTAAAATTAGCTAATTTATCTTCCAGGTTCAACTCTGCGTGGCGACATTAACATGTGTATAGTCGACGATCCCAGCACGGCCAAATCCCAGTTGTTACAACTAGTCAGCGATATGAGTCCTAGAGCGGTGTACACCAGCGGCAAAGCACCGCCCGCTGCCGGTCTCATCGCCGTCGTTGTCAAGGTGAGTTAAAGTACCGTGGCCTCATTGAAAACCGGCTGGAAATGTTGTGTATCGCCTAGGCCCTAGTGGCGGTAATTACTTACCATCAGGCGATCTGCCCTCTCCTTTGCCGGTCAAATTTCATAAAGAAGTTTGCTTTGTTTAGCCAGTAGATACTTGCCACTGGTATCAATACTCCACAGTATGGTCAAGAAACACTAATATTTTAAACTCTATTTATAATATTAAACCCAACCTTCAGGGTTTTCAACCTGAGGGTTCAATTCTACTAAATAAAACCTGCAATAATATAATTACAATCAAGTCCCGATACGCTTAAACTGCCAAACTGGTATTCTCGTGAAAACTAAACCAGCGTCAATCGCGCTCTGATTGGTCCAAACTTCACGAAGTCAGTTTATGATAACAAGTCGCTTCAATTTTATTACAATCACAGTAAAATGGAAGTCTACTTTAAATACGAGAATTGAGGTTCTGATTGCTTAGCTACTTTATTGATTTCAATATTAAAAAGTCTATGATTAGGGTGATGTAACAAACTTCTAACAATATTCGTTTTCTATTTCATCATATGATGAAGAGTCTTTAGACTTTGTAATAGAGGTCGCCATACACGAGGCTATGGAGCAACAGACTATATCTATTGCCAAGGTAAGCTAAGCTGATATTGAGCTATAGGTTCTTGGTGGAAATTATTATTAATCCAATTTTTAACACTTTGTTAGCCGCATTAATGTAATATTATTCAAAATTTATGGGAAAACATAGCACAGGCAGCGTCTAGTTTGGGGAACTGTTTGATTCAAATGGTTTTTATATGTATGTTAAATGTTTGTGAGTATGGATGTATATCTGATTGTTACTATATTATCACACAAGCACACAGATTCAAATTAAGCTTGGCATACAAGTCTTATATGATAGTGCCATGTTTGGTTTCAGTAGGATAGACAGTAGACACATTTGCCACGCAAGCGAAGCCGCGGTTCTGTTTCGCGGCGGTGATCTATTGTTTTCAATAACTATATCAAAACACTAGGTTTTTTCAATGAAATTTACCAGGAAACGAGCAGTCTGATCGCCTGATGGTAAGCATTGCTGATTGGGTTTTTAGATTGTCTAGCGTGTAATCAATGGGGAATATGCATGTATTTCTTAAATTTTTTTAAACGTTTCTACTGGTTATAACATTACCAAATATAATATATTATAACACATCGATTAGGCTGGAAAAAATGGTTCAAAATCACAATAATTTTTGGGCGATTTGCGTGTTTAACGCAATTTTCGCGCGCTTGAGTTGTGTCACAACTCGTACCAACGTCATCGCACCTAAAATAGACAGGTGGAGTTTTGCCGGGGAATTGAATGGGTGACGAGAGATTGAGAATGAGATTTTGTATATTTTTCATAAATTTGTGTTATTTCGGTTCTTAATGTGTAATATTGGTATAATATTAAGCATTAAATATTCGTTAACGTGCACAAGTGTGGGCAAGTGGTTCAACTTCAAAAAACGTGTTAATTTGTGTGTCCTCCAAAACTTCCTAGAAACTTTCAGTAAAGCTTCTACCACTTTACTGAATCGACTGACTTGACTCATTGACTGCACTGACTATCTATTTGGATTTTGACTAGACTTTAGACTTGACGATTTAGAAATACGGTGTTGAAAATTGAAACGAAAATTATATTTTTAACTTGACACTGGCAAATAGTTTTAAGCCGACGCCATATATTAAAAAAAAAAAAAAATAGACAGTTGACAGATAAATCATTGTTTGACTTTGACATACGCAAGTTCGATGTAAACAAACAACGAAGTGATGTTCACAAAGTTATAAAATCAACATAATACCATGAAAAAGCACAGCAACCCATGTTATAAATATTGTGTCGTCCCTATGTGCGAAAATAACACAAAAACTGAATCTGACAAAGTTTATTTTCGTATGCCGAAAGGTGCAAGGAAGTAAGAAAAAGTGGTTCAAGGCGATGTGATGAGACAGTGTATCTTGTTTGAGCACTTTAAACTGTTGTAAGGATGAGTCAGCACATTGAAATAGATTTCCTTGTACTTATTTTATTTACAAACCTCGACGAAAACAATCTGGTTAACGAAAAGTTCGTAAACATATTTAATTCATTCATTTTTATGTAATATCCTAGAGATAAGTACTAAATAAATCTAATAAATACATATTCATATTTTGAAAACAACAAACCATAAAAAACAACAATTAACTTCTTCTTGTTTTATTTATGGCAATGGCGGTTGCAAAGGTTTCGCACCATTCTGCCAGTGTCTAGAATTTATACATTTTTTTTCGATTTCCCATCGTTTCCCAATCCGCCTGGCCCAATGAACGAAACGAAGGAATGTAGAAGAAATGCCCTTTCAGATGACATGTGGCTTGTGGTTTTTAGTTGGTAGATTGGCGTTCATATATTTCTGCACATCCTCCTTTGTATTCACCACATACTTCTTGTTACATTTCTTCACTACACTCCTGCCGGGATTATAATAACTTTTTCTTTATTTTGCCCTCAAAATATGATCCACGTATATAAGACTGGGACTATATGCTTTGGAATCCGGACCGCCGGTGAAAATTGGCAGCACTGAAAATAGGTCTTCCGGATTCCGGATCATATAGTCCCAGCCTTATTAATGATTTTGGATCTATTTCACAATCATATTTTGATGAGGGCTTATTCATAGGTCTGTAACTTGACAAACTAAACAAATAATAACACATGCTTGTTAACAATAAGCTCAGACACATTGCGTTTTTCATAAATAAGTTATTTAATTATAATGAAGTTTTTCATTGTGCAATCTAAGTACTACACTGTGCTGCGAGCGAGGGGCGGCGGCGCCGGCGCGTGGCGAATTACGGTGCGCCAGCTGGAGACGCTCGTGCGGCTGAGCGAGGAGCACGCCAAGATGCACTGCAGCGGCCGTGTGCAGCCGCACCACGTCATAGCCTCTAGCGCACAGGTAAACCGGCGGTCAATTATGTTCTGAAATAAATAGAAGAGGCGCAATCCGCGCGTCTACGCGACCAACGCTTCACTCTTATCTCGGAAGGAATTAAATGAATTTGCTATATTACGTTGTCATAATTTCGTTTCACAGCGTTTTGGCTCTTCGCTAGTATGAATTGACCCTTACAACTGTCGCACAGATGTACCGGGTGGCTCGCATGAGCGTTACCTAAAGAGTATTGGCCCCTGGAAATATATGGATAGACATATTTTATCTATGCTAGTTCCGCTGAAGCAAAAACTCTTCCACACACACCGTCGTGAAGAAACATTCGTGCCTAGTGATGGTAAATATCGTATGACTTAGGCTCGGACTATATACTCTGGAATCCGGAACGCGCCGGTGATAATTCAGAGCACTGAAAATAGAACTCTGCTCTGAATATAATAGAGTTAAAAATGGAAGTTACAGGTGTCGAGTTGTCATAAATGACATTGACATTTGACTCAACACTCATGTGTTGGATTTTCAACTCTATTGTAGTTCTATTTTCAGTGCTCTGAATTTTCACCGGCGTGCCTGAATCCGGAGCATATAGTCCCAGCTTAAGGGAAAGAGTGTTTAAAAGGCCGGTAACGCACTCGAAACTATTCTGAGGGCTTAGCATGACCACCGCGTAGAAAGTAGCAAAATTGCTCTTAAAGTAAGGTAACGAGATGGTGAATAAAAGTCAACATTTTATGAAGCCATGTTTTATTGTCTACTTTCGACAGTACTAACTGCGTTGCAGCGACCCAAATTTACATTCTACGTTTGACAGAAGCGAACAAACTTTGACATAAATACTTTTAGCGGGACTATTCACGATTCTATAACTTTACCGCGCGGCAACTAATGAACGCTGCTTAATCGCGTCGATGGAAGAAAAGAAGTGTTGCCTTCACTTAACGACGCGACGATGCTTCGAACTTGCTGCCTTCAAATAAACACAATTTTGCTACGAATGGTATTAATGTTTCTACAATCTATCATTTTGTCTATGTGAATAGACCCATTTGTAGGGTGGTCATGCTAAGGCTGCCTGTGTACTGGTTACATTTAAAGCGGTTCATTAGTAATGTAATGTCGCAAATCAGGGGGCCCATTCTCGTAAATATTAAATCTTGTTTGGATTTCCAGGCTGTCCAGATCGCGCGCGCACATTTGTCGCGTATGAGTCAGCGCGTTGACCGTGAAAGAGAATTGGGCTTCTGAATTTCCAATAACCACAAATGTCTGACAGACCATTACATATGATTATAGCAATGAGCATCTGCTCTGTTTGTCCAGGTTGCTGAACAAGTCCATCATACGCGTGGAACAGCCGGACATACATCTAGACGAGGAGGACCCGCAGTACGAGCCCGGCATGGACGTCGATCAGGAAACGCCCGAGAGTGGTGAGTATTAGTTTTTTTTTTTTCAAATACGTAGCAGCAAAAGAGTTTTAGGCTCGGATTGCATCATCCGGAATCTCTTCGACCGGAAAAAAAAACTACGCCGAAAATAGAACTATGCCCTACAACGAGCGTCGTTTTTAAATTGCTGCCGTGCGTTGCCGTTGTCCGGATGATGTCCGAGCCTTAAATTGTTAAATAGCGATTACGGATATTTTGGGTATACCTAATAATATTATGATCTAAGCCTCTTATCATATGCCCAAAATATCCGTAATAGGGCGCCCATAAAATACTTACGTGAGGATTTAGATGGGGTGGGGGGGGGACAACATATATTGGCTTTTAGTAGAACAATACATGTATATTTTGACTTCATTTCGACTGTAATAATCGTCTTATTCCATTTTCTCGCATGTTAGTGCTGATGGCAGCGATAGAGTTTAACGTGCAGAACAGCATACTTTTGAAGTTTTTTCACTATTATCATGGACCAATAAAACTATACTATACTGACAGATCTCATACATTAAAAACGTACACAAAAAAAAGGTTGATTTCTGCTTAGGTCTAGATGGCGTTGGTAAATAGTAAGAAAATCAATATATTGCACAAATTAGCGAAGTAAATCAATTATGTTCTCTTTTAAACAAGAAATATTGTTCTTCGGTCTCTTTCCAGTGTGATTTTGAAGTTCACAAGGATGATATTTGATAATTTTCTCTAAAACTTAAAAAAATGAACCTCAACAGCTTGTTTCTAGACAATTATGGTAGATGGCGTTGTATTAGGGTACCACGTGTGATCACTAGATGGCGCGCCGAAAGTATCGGATTCCACATAAAAGTACATAACTGAACAGGTGCAATGTTGTATGTATTGTATTGATAATAATCGTAACTAGGTGTTTGCCCGCGACTTCGTCCTTTGGATAAAAAGACTACGTTAATTATGAAAACAAAACTAAATACCTATCCTAAAAAATAATACAACTCTTGAAAAAATCAAGAAAACTACTACGAAATCAAAGTGTAACTTATTTAAAATATTAAAATAAACGATAAGTAATCGCAATGAAAATGTTTAAAATTACAGTTCGCCAAGTCGAGTGCAGTCGCGGACAGATAAGGTGAACTTTATTTTGAACCTTATTACCAAGCTATAAGGTTGAAAAGTGATACACCGTATCTGTCGGCGACCGTACATACGCTACGTTGCGGTCGGGAGTGACTAGGGAGTACAGCGTTTTCACATTACGCGACAAACTTGAAACGCTCTTATGTCTTAGGCATAAGATCGTTTCAAGTTTTTTATCGTACTACTCTGCGCTTATACAATAGAGATTGAAAATGGAAGTTTCACCTGTGTCGTGTGTCGAGCTGTCATATTATATGACATTGACATTTGACTCGACACTCAACTTTATTGTGTTAGCACAGAGTTCTATTTTCAATGCTCTGAATTTTCACCGGTATTCCGGATTCCGGTGCATAAAATGTAGTCCCAGCCTTACGTAAACTTGTCTTTGTCATGTTTCATATTAAAACATATCGCTGTCTCTCTAATATGTGAAAACGCTCGTCGGGACTGGGACTCGGGGCACAATACCTACACGTACACACACACACGTCACAGCGCTCGTCTGACGCAGGAGTATGGCTAACCACGCGCGCGAATGTTGTTGCGGAGTTATAATTAGGTAAATTATTATGATTTCTCCTTATATGTTGATTGAAATCTAGTGATATTAAGGGCAATTTTGTTCACCAATATTTAAAATTGGATAAAATATAACATAATATTTATTTGGATAACACATAAAATACCTTCGCAGATATAATTAATTATTATATTTATTCGAACAAATTTGATTCCCATAAAAAGGTTTTAGCTTAGAGCATCCAGTTGGATTAATGCTCTAAGGGTTTTAGTAAAAAGAACGGCATATAATATTTAAAGTTGCGAAAAAATATTCAAATTTTGGGGCGTGCAAAAACCGAATATAGCATACTGAATTTCTAAGTTGGCGAAAGAATGCAAGGCACATAAAATTCTTAACTGAATAGCTATTACGAACCGACAGCGAGAATCGACATATTATTATTTTGGTGAACAAATATGAAATAACAAACTTGGCAACAACTTGAAAGCACACATTTTATTTACGAATGGGCACAATATATTTTTACCTTAATGTAGGTGATTCAAAAAACAATAAGCAATGAACCGAGTACCTAATCACGAGCATGTCCCGACATGTCTAAGGCGGGTTCCGTAACTATCAACGCGTAATAGGTATTTTTAAAATTACTTCAAATGTTACTGTTCGATTTCGTTCAAAATAATTTTCCTCGAGAGAAATGAAACCAAGACGTTTTAAACTTTTATTCCATGTTCAAAAATCGAGTTAAAAAATTGTTAATAAAAAAGCAAAATATAGGTACCTATACTATAAAAGCAGCTTTAAAGTTGTTTAGCGCCACCTATTGAGGTATTAGATAACCTATGACGTGCTTCAGTCCTAGAGATGGCGTTTTTATTTTAAAATAAATGGCTAATTTTGTAGATTTGATACACTCAGATGATAGATGACGCTAACGGTCAGCAAGAGAATTAAAAAATGATGTACGTTTTAAAATAAGGGGCATTGTCACTCTATAGTAATAATTCCTCCATGCTATTATTGTTGAAAGCTTAAGTTTTAAAATATAAATTACTTACAGAAACACCGGTAAATGGAGATGCGGCTAAGAAGAAACTAACATTGCTCGTAGTCTTCATGAGAAAAGAGGAACCTGAGGCGGAGGATGCAGGTATAGTATAAATGTATATGATTATTAGTAGTTTAGTAGAAAGTACTCTATAGTCCAGTTATATTGGTCTCATGAATCTCGGAATGAGAGATAGTCAGCTATAAAGATGTATAAACCTTTATTTTAGAACCCTCAAACTTGTCTCAAAACCTACTTATCGTAGGGTGTCCGCGACTATAGATATTCTACGGTCAAATCGGTATATCTCGTTTCCTATTGGTTTTTCGCTTCGCTGTATGTCTGTCCGTCCGTCTGTAAGTCACCAGGCTCCGTCCAGTCCGTCCGTCTGTATCTTAACCGTAACAGCTAGACAGTTGAAATTTTCACAGATGATGTATTTCTGTTGTAAATACTAATAACGAAAAAGAGAACTGCCTTCAAAAAACCAAAAATAAAATACTGAAAAACTCAAAAATAATTCAAATTAAAATATTTTGCAAGACAATTTTCTTTATTCGCGTGTATCTTGTATGTATGTATGTATTTTTGTAAATTCCTTTATTTAAATTCACTTTTGAAGTCGGTGCCTATCAATGCAGAAGTATAATTTAGTTATTAAATTACTCATGAGATAGCGCCATCCGCCGATGTACCGACTTCAAAGAGTGAATTAAAATAAAGGAATTTACAAACATACGTACATACATAAATACATACATACAAGATACGTGCGAAAAACATAACCCTTCTTGACAGTCGGGCAATAAGAAAAATTGTTTTGCATAACATAAATTGTTTTTTTTTGTGTTTTTCAATAAAGAATAAATTAAAGCGAACTTGAACGTGAAATTAAAAAAAAAAAACAAATTTCATAAAAAATATAGAAAGTATGGAAGAATTGCAGATCTTTCAACTTTTAAGTTGTTACGTGATAGGGTCAAAAAGCTTGAGTCTGATTGCTACGGTAACTACTTGTCTCTGACGGAATGATCTATTGAGAGAAATCCTAAGAACTTTTGGAGTTTCATTAAACATCGTTCTAAAACCTACATGCTCCCTAAAAATCTTACTTACAATGGGACTACCTTCTCATCAGGTGAGTCAGTTTGTGATGCTTTTTCTTATTACTTCCACTCATCTTTTCTCAGATCTGAAAATGTTACAAATGAAGACGATGTCACTAATCGCTACCATTCTCAACTGATATCTAAAAACCCCTGTGAGCCAACCACATTTTTGAGCTCCATTGAAGTCACACCTGATCTAGTCAAATTTCATCTAAAGAGTAGACCCAAATAAACTAGCGGGGCCTGACTATCTCTCCCCTAAATTTCTAACTGGCTGTTATGAAACTTTAGCTTTACCAATCTCAATTCTCTTTAAAATGTCACTTTCCTCTTGTACAGTCCCTAAAATTTGGAAATCGGCCTTTATTACACCTATACATAAAAAAGGTGACTAATCAGAAATTACTAACTACAGGCCGATTTCCAAATTACGTGCTATTGCCAAATTATTTGAACGCATAGTACATAATCAAGTATATGCTACCTTAAATTCTTCTTTCAGCGATTCACACAGCATGGGTTCCTAAAAGACCGATCTACTGTCTCAAACCTTATCTTATTTAATGACTATTTAACAAGTAAAATGGACAGCGGCACTCAAATCGATGTCATATACACAGACTACAGTAAGTGTTTGACGGTATTGATCATAACCAACTTAACACTAAACTTTTTAACATCGGAATTCATGGCGACCTGTATAGATGGTTTTGCTCATACTTGGACAACAGGTCACAGGCAGTTGTAGTTAATAACTACATATCTGGTTGGGTACCCATACCTAGTGGTGTCCCGCAAGGATCGCTGTTGGGGCCTCTCCTCTTCATAATTTTTGTCAACGATATCGACTCATGTTTCCGCTATTCTCGTTCCCTATATTTCGCTGACGATATGAAAATTTTCCTACCTATATCATCACCAGAAGACGTGGAGAATCTCAAATCCGATTTAGCCCGACTGGATGACTACTGCCTCTTCAATAACCTCGACTTGAATCCGTCTAAATGCTCCATAACTACTTTTTCCAGGAAAAGAAACAGAATCCTCACCTCATACCATCTCAAGAGATATGAAATACCTAGAAGTTCTATTGTACAGGAACTCGGTGTATATCATGATGAAAAACTGTTATTTGATGCGCACATTGATAAAATCATCGTGAAGGCCTGAAAGGCTCTTGGTTTCATAATGATAGTAAGTTCTTCTTTCAGGCTAGCTAAAACTTTCAAAGTACTTTACTGTAGCTTTGTCAGAAGCCATCTTGAATATTGCTCTCAAATATGGAATCCATGCTATAACCTATATATTGGTCGAGTCGAAAATATTCAAAAACGATTTATTAGATTTCTATGTTACCGACTCAAAATTAATTATAGCTCTGATAACTATACTTCACTTTGTAGGAGATTTCACATTCAGCCCTTAACTAACCGTCGACGTATCGCTGATTGCACATATATCCTACAAATCATAAATAACGAAATTGACTGTCCTAATCTACTCTATAAGTTAAATTTTAATATTCCTTCCAGATCCCGTAGATATAAGCCTCCACTGTTAGTCCCAGTTTACAACACTAACTATAGAAGAAATTCCTTTTTGGTGCGAGCAAGTATTACCTTTAATGCACTATGTAAAGACTAGGATCTCTTTGTTACTTAAGTTGCTAAAGCAAGATCGGAATTTCATAATATATTTTTTATTTTTGATATTGATGCATAATGTGAGTATGGTACTTGTATTATTTTTAAGTATATTGTCAAAATTTCTAAGCTCAAATTTCCATGTACTTAGATCTCTAGGTTCATATCTTATTATTATTGGTAGCTTGTGATTGCTGTTAAGTTTGTTTAATTTTATATTTTATAGCTATCAGTGGAAACCTATTATTGGCTTAACTCTCAACTGTCTGCTTTCTACTTTTTATTTATAAGCTGTTGGTTCCCCGAATAAATAAATAAATAAATGAAATCTATAAAATATTAGTTTTATCAGGCTATTGTTTGGGCTATACTGACTTCAAAATTATGAAAATTAAGTAGAGAAATAGTTAAAATTTTAGCCTAATTTAAAAGCCGAATTTTAAGGGGTCTCCATATTACAAACGTGTTTTTTTTGCCGTTTTGCGGAACCCTTCGTGCGAGAGTCCGACACGCATCTAGCCGGTTTTTTAAACTATTAATTTATGCAATAAAAAGGCAGTCGTATGGTATTATAAAATATCGCCTAGCCAAAGATAAGAAAAGAAGAACTCCCAGAACTTTGGATCGTGATACAGGATTTCGATATTTATCGCGCGTGTATTATAGCGTATCACGGATCGTGATACGGATCGTCGAAAAGACAGAAATATCACAAGATAAACATCAAGCGTGAAGCATTTGCCTTTACGCTGGTTCTAAATCGAAAAATAGTAATCCATATAAAAATAATGAACCCTTTTTGTTTACCATAGGTTCCGAGAGCTCCGGCATGCGCTGCTCCGTCTGGTCGCTGGCGCGCGACGACATCGAGGACGAGGACTCGCTCGTGTCTTCGACCGCCTAATGTACCATGTGATTAACGCAACGGATGGTGCGGCGACGATAAAACGCACCTACACGACATAGAGATGTAACAGCCTTCGGAGTGGTGTAAAGTGCTTTTAGATATCGCCACTCTATCGCTAATCGCGGCGAATAGTGTGTTGTAATAAGAGTCCGAGAAGATTAAGAGGATATTATCGAGCAGACAATGGTTATTTACAACGCCACTGGATATCCAAAATACGAAGGAAAACAATATAAAACACAAAAACTGAAAAATTATTTGTATTTAATTGTTTTATATTCTCCATCAACAGATGGCGATGTAGTTCCCCATTGTTGCGTTCTAAAGTTGCTTTACGAGATATTTTATATTGTGGCATTCATACGTGTCTAGTGGACTGAGATCAAAGGCGCGCCAGATTCTCCTTACATTCTTACTGATAAAATGTATAACATTGTAGGATTATAAATAAATAAATAAAAGTTTATTTGTGAAAATACACTGCTTACAAAAGTTACAATTACAAAAAAGAACGTATGCATACCCGCTTGTTTATGTGGGCCAATTCTCAGGTACAGGGCACTAAAGGTACAGAAAAATTGTACTAACCTTTTTTACAGCCTTTGAAATGATTGTAACGTATGTTATAGTAGAATAATGACAATTAAATATAAAGTTTAGAGAAAAATGACTTTAGTAAGTATTGTTCCTTACGTTATTCTTAAACCAAAAATAAGATTTTTACTTTATCAGAATTTAAGTAAAGTGAGTACAATTTTCCGTTACTTTAGCTCCTTATATCTAATCCCCACGGCACAAACTAGCGGGTATGCATACGTTCATTGTGCACATTAATACTACAATATGATAATTATAAATTTTATCAGTAAGAATATAAGGGTTGTCTGGCGCGCCTGGGATCACGGTCCATAGCTTTTAGCCTCGGCTCCACCCGTGTTAAATAATTTTTTTTTAAATACGCAAAAACCCAGGGTTAGCATAGCATTCAAATAGTGAAGGAAATTGTGAAATCGATCGAGTAGTTTTTTTTTACTTAAATCTTTCATCTTGTATTATATTTAAGCTTAATGGACATAATAATGCAAAGCTTTTGGGATAGTTTTAGATTTTCCTTTTTTTGACGAGATAATAATTTGAAATATAAGTTGTGAATTAAAATTCTTTTTCAGGACCAAGTTATTATTCCTCTGTCAACCACCGGATTAAAAACAACACAGAAATCAGCCCAGAAAGAGATCGAAGATAACCCTCTGCTTGTTCACCCAAATTATGCTGTGGACTCGTAGAATTTGTGACGGATTTTTTTAATAAAAAATAAAATTTTATTGTTTTTTTTTCGGCCTTGTTCTTTTGAAAGTTATCAATGGTAGGTAATAATTGCTATTGGTTTGCACCTTAACTGCTTACCGCAACAATAATTATTGTTTGAGAAACAAGACCAGCAAACGGGCAAATCGTTCGCATGTGTCCGTTACCGTGTACAAGGTAACAGGCAAGGGTAACAAGTGCGTTACCGGTCCTGTTTAATCGTCTTTTTTTACAAACTCCACCGGACGCGGCCATCCGTGTACAGAGGCCGATAAACCCTTTTTTTCATATTTAGTTCATAAAAGTAGTACACAACAGGCGTCCGAGACTTTTATTATTGATACGTTTACGCTACGATTTTAGCCAATCCGATCGCTGACGATCGGTCGGATTGGCTAGGTAAGTATATGAGGTAGGTAGGCTAGGTATAGTAGGTATATGAGCACACGAGTGTGATCATATACCTACTGTGCAAAATATGAAAACGATCCTGTCTACTTTGTAAAAAAAAAATTTTTACGATCCTGTCAAAACATCAAAGAGAATCATACTATGAAAACATATTATAATCGTCCATCGTCCTAGTGCGATGCAGGTGCGTTTAATATAAATTTACAGAATTAAGTATAATGTGTGATGATGTGATATTTGAAACGAAATAGGAAACGTTCTTTTGAATTGTGTAATTCAATGATTTTTCATTTATATTTTGAGAAAATACATCCCAATAAAAGGTCCGAAGGATTAAGGAATTTTAAGTGCAGAAAGGGGGAAATTTAAATATTTAGGAATATCTATTAGAAACCTATTTTTTATACAAATATATATAATACCTAATTGTTATTATTCTTTTCAGGTATTATCTCAGTTGATATGTGCCCTAAAAATCATAAATATATATAAGTAGTTAAATAGTTTTTTTTTTGATGTTTTGACGTCTCCATGACAACGAGAGTAGATTCAAAATTCAAATTTAAAAAACCTTTGTGGAACGAAGACAATATGTTAAACCGAGTTTATATATTTACAGATGTCATGTCAAAATACCAGTGTATAATGTGTCATAGTGCGAGGTGGGTGTGTATGAAGTTAGTGCAATCTAAATTATTTATCTGATACAAAATAAAGTAAAATCACATAGAAAATGCATGAATTGCTATTGTATGCTTTAGAATTATATTATTTTTGTGTTTTCATGACTTAATTACAGAATTATAATGTGTGATGTTGTGATATTTCGATTGAGATAGCATTTATGAAACGTTTTGTTTGTGAAAATGTGAACACATGAATTATGAATTTCAATGGTTTTCATTTATATTTTCAGGTAATACATCCCGATAAAAAGTCTGAAGGATTTAGGAATTTTAGGTACAGAAAGGGTGAGATTTAAAAGCATTTTAAATATTTAGGAAATTCTATTAGTAACTAATTTTATTTTTAATAATTATACTAATTGTTTTTATTCTTTACAGTTATTTTCTCAGTAAATACGTATGCTAAAACTCCCAAATATTTGAAATATAATAGATTATTTTAATTTTTAGACATCACGCATGTTTTGATGTCTCCATGACGACGAGAGTAGATTCAAAATTCAAATTTCAAAAATCCTTTGTGGAATGAGGACAATATGTCAAACCGAGTTTATATATTTACAGATGTCATGTCAAAATACCAGTGTATATTGTGTCAAAGTGCGAGGTGGGTGTGTTTGATGTTAGTTCAGCCTAAATTATCTTACTGTTACAAAAAATAAAGTAAAATCGCATAGGAAATGCATGAATTGCTATTGTGTGCTTCAGGATTATATAAATTTAGTGCCTTCATGACTTATTTACAGAATAATAATGTGTGATGTGATATTTCGAACGAAGTAGGATTTATGAAACGTTTTGTTTGTGAAAATGTGAACACATGAATTATGAATTTCAATGGTATATCATTTACATTTTCAGGTAATACATCCCGATAAAAAGTCTGAAGGACTTAGGAATTTTAGGTATAGAAAGGGTGATTTAAAAGTATTTCAAATATTTAGGAAATTCTATTAGTAACTAATTTTATTTTCAATTATACTAATTGTTTTTATTCTTTTCAGGTATTATCTGAGTTGGTACGTATGCTAAAAATCCCAAATATTTGAAATATAATATATTATTATAATTTTTTGACATCACGTATGTTTTGATGTCTCCATGACGACGAGAGTAGATTCAAAATTCAAATTTCAAAAATCCTTTGTGGAACAATGACAATGTGTCAAACCGAGTTTATATATTTACAGATGTCATGTCAAAATACCAGTGTATAATGTGTCATAGTGCGAGGTGGGTGTGTTTGAAGTTAGTGCAATCTAAATTATTTATCTGATACAAAATAAAGTAAAATCACATAGAAAATGCATGAATTGCTATTGTATGCTTTAGAATTATATTATTTTTGTGTTTTCATGACTTAATTACAGAATTATAATGTGTGATGTTGTGATATTTCGATTGAGATAGCATTTATGAAACGTTTTGTTTGTGAAAATGTGAACACATGAATTATGAATTTCAATGGTTTTCATTTATATTTTCAGGTAATACATCCCGATAAAAAGTCTGAAGGACTTAGGAATTTTAGGTATAGAAAGGGTGAGATTTAAAGGTATTTCAAATATTTAGGAAATTCTTTTAATAACTAATTTTATTTTCAATTATACTAATTGTTTTTATTCTTTTCAGGTATTATCTGAGTTAATACGTATGCTAAAAATCCCAAATATTTAAAATAAAATAGATTATTTGAATTTTTTGATATCACGTATGTTTTGATGTCTCCATGACGACGAAAGTAGATTCAAAATTTAAATTTCAAAAATTCTTTGTGGAACAATGACAATATGTCAAACCGAGTTTATATATTTACAGATGTCATGTCAAAATACCAGTGTATATTGCGTCAAAGTGCGAGGTGGGTGTGTTTGATGTTTGTTCAGCCTAAATTATCTTACTGTGACAAAAAATAAAGTAAAATCGCATAGGAAATGCATGAATTGCTATTGTGTGCTTCAGGATTATATAAATTTAGTGCCTTCATGACTTATTTACAGAATAATAATGTGTGATGTGATATTTCGAACGAAGTAGGATTTATGAAACGTTTTGTTTGTGAAAATGTGAACACATGAATTATGAATTTCAATGGTATATCATTTACATTTTCAGGTAATACATCCCGATAAAAAGTCTGAAGGACTTAGGAATTTTAGGTACAGAAAGGGTGAGATTTAAAAGCATTTTAAATATTTAGGAAATTCTATTAGTAACTAATTTTATTTTCAATAATTATACTAATTGTTTTTTATTCTTTACAGTTATTTTCTCAGTAAATACGTATGCTAAAACTCCCAAATATTTGAAATATAATAGATTATTTTAATTTTTAGACATCACGCATGTTTTGATGTCTCCATGACGACGAGAGTAGATTCAAAATTCAAATTTCAAAAATCCTTTGTGGAATGAGGACAATATGTCAAACCGAGTTTATATATTTACAGATGTCATGTCAAAATACCAGTGTATATTGTGTCAAAGTGCGAGGTGGGTGTGTTTGATGTTAGTTCAGCCTAAATTATCTTACTGTTACAAAAAATAAAGTAAAATCGCATAGGAAATGCATGAATTGCTATTGTGTGCTTCAGGATTATATAAATTTAGTGCCTTCATGACTTATTTACAGAATAATAATGTGTGATGTGATATTTCGAACGAAGTAGGATTTATGAAACGTTTTGTTTGTGAAAATGTGAACACATGAATTATGAATTTCAATGGTATATCATTTATATTTTCAGGTAATACATCCCGATAAAAAGTCTGAAGGACTTAGGAATTTTAGGTATAGAAAGGGTGATTTAAAAGTATTTCAAATATTTAGGAAATTCTATTAGTAACTAATTTTATTTTCAATTATACTAATTGTTTTTATTCTTTTCAGGTATTATCTGAGTTAATATGTATGCTAAAAATCCCAAATATTTGAAATATAATAGATTATTTTAATTTTTTGACATCACGTATGTTTTGATGTCTCCATGACGACGAGAGTAGATTCAAAATTCAAATTTCAAAAATCCTTTGTGGAACGAAGACAGTATGTCAAACCGAGTTTATATATTTACATATGTCATGTCAAAATACCAGTGTATAATGTATCATAGTGCGAGGCGGGTGTATTTGATGTTAGTGCAGTCCAAATTATCTTACTGTTACAAAAATAAAGTAAAATCGCATAGGAAATGCATGAATTGCTATTGTGTGCTTCAGGATTATATAAAATTTAGTGCTTCCATAACTTATTTACAGAATAATAATGTGTGATGTGATATTTCGAACGAGGTAGGATATAGGAAACGTTTTGTTTGTGAAAATGTGAATAAATAAATTATGAAATTCAATGGTTTTTCATTTATATGTTGAGATAATACACCCCGATAAAAGATCTGAACGACTAGACTTTTAGGTATAGAAAGGGGTGAGATTTAAAAGTATTTCAAATATTCAGGAAATTCTATTAGTAACTAATTTTATTTTCAATTATACTAATTGTTTTTATTCTTTTCAGGTATTATCTGAGTTGCTAAAAATCCCAAATATTTGAAATATAATAGATTATTATAATTTTTTGACATCACGTATGTTTTGATGTCTCCATGACGACGAGAGTAGATTCAAAATTCAAATTTCAAAAATCCTTTGTGGAACAATGACAATATGTCAAAACGAGTTTATATATTTACAGAAGTCCTGTCAAAATACCAGTGTATAATGTATCATAGTGCGAGGCGGGTGTGTTTGATGTTAGTGCAGTCTAAATTATCTTACTGTTACAAAATATATAGTAAAATCGCATAGGAAATGCATGAATTGCTATTGTGTGCTTCAGGATTATATTAATTTAGTGCTGTCATGACTTATTTACAGAATTATAATGTGTTATGTGGTATTTCTAAGGAGATAGGGTTAAGGAAACGTTTTGTTTGTGAAAATGTGAATAAATGAATTGTGAAATTCAATGAATTTTCATTTATATTTTTAGAAAATACATCCTAATAAAAATCAAAAGGACTCAGGAATTATATGTACTGAGAGAGTGAAATTTAAAGGTATTTAAAATATTGAGGGGAATCTAATATTTGTTTTTATTCTTTCAGGTTCATATATATGTCATATAGGTATATGTATGTATGCTTAATAATAATATTATTTTAGAGTTCTCATGACTTATTTAAACAATTACAATGTGTGACAATGTGATATTCAGAACGCGATAGCAATATACATACACATATATATTTAGGATATAGGTACATACCGATGAAAGAATCGGAAGAATTAAAGAATTTTAGGTACTTTAAAAATTTAGGAAAACATGAAGAAATGTAAAACAAAAGTAATGAGTATTATTCAAATTAGATATAAGGTGTGATTATTTAGGAGATTTAAAAGGTATTAGGTACATTTGAAATAAGATGTATGTGTAAATGGTGTGATTAGTTAGTAGAAGTTAAATAATTTATATACTTTTCTATGCGGATGGAAAGGGATGGCTAATAGGGGTGGTGGAGGCCATTGAGCTCCCGAACCAAAGTGAGAGGCAGCTCAATGTAGGTTAGGTGTAAATGTAGTAGGAAATAAGTAAGTGGTATAATAAGAAAGTAAAAGTATTATTGAATGATTAGTTTAAACTTAAATCATGTAGAATGAATTAAGTATAATTGAAATTAGATGTAAGTGGAAATGGTGTGAGTAGTTAGTAGATAAAGAAGGTATTAGATATTATTGACATTAGATGTAAGTGTAAATGGTGTGAAAAGTATGTAGATAAAGAAGGTATTAGATATTATTAAAATAAGATGTAAGCTTAAAAATGGTGTGATTGGTTTGTAGATAAAGTAGGTAGTAGATATTATTGAAATTAGATGTAAGCTTAAATGTTGTGATTGGTTTGTAGATAAAGTATTTAGGTATTAGATATTATTGAAATTAGATGTAAGCTTAAATGTTGTGATTGGTTTGTAGATGAAGTAGGTATTAGATGTAAGCTTAAATGTTGTGATTAGTTATTAGAAGTATTAATTATTTCGAAAACTTTCTATGCGGATGGAAAGGGATGGCTAATAGGGGTGGTGGAGGCCATTGAGCTTCCGAACCAAAGTGAGAGGGAGCTCAACGTAGATTAGGTGTAAATGTAGTAGGAAATAAGTAAGTAGGTATAATAAGAAAGTAAAAGTATTATTGAATGATTAGTTTTAACTTAAAACATGTAGAATGAATTAAGTATAATTGAAATTAGATGTAAGTGGAAATGGTGTGATTAGTTAGTAGATAAAGAAGGTATTAGATATTATTGAAATTAGATGTAAGCTTAAATAGTGTGATTAGTTTGTAGATAAAGTAGGTATTAGATATTATTGAAATTAGATGTAAGCTTAAATGGTGTGATTGGTTTGTAGATAAAGTAGGTATTAGATATTATTGAAATTAGATGTAAGCTTAAATGGTTTGATTGGCTTAAAGATAAAGTAGGTATTAGATATTAATGAAATTAGATGTAAGCTTAAATGTTGTGACTAGTAAATAGAAGTATTAATTATTTCGAAAACTTTCTATGCGGATGGAAAGGGATGGCTAATAGGGGTGGTGGAGGCCATTGAGCTTCCGAACCAAAGTGAGAGGGAGCTCAACGTAGGTTAGGTGTAAATGTAGTAAGAAATAAGTAAGTAGGTATAATAAGAAAGTAAAAGTATTATTGAATGATTAGTTTTAACTTAAAACATGTAGAATGAATTAAGTATAATTGAAATTAGATGTAAGTGGAAATGGTGTGATTAGTTAGTAGATAAAGAAGGTATTAGATATTATTGAAATTAGATGTAAGCTTAAATAGTGTGATTGGTTTGTAGATAAAGTATTTATTAGATAGTATTGAAATTGGATGTCAGCTTAAATGGTGTGATTGGTTTGTAGATAAAGTAGGTATTAGATATTATTGAAATTAGATGTAAGCTTAAATGGTGTGATTGTTTGTAGATAAAGTAGGTATTAGATATTATTGAAATTATATGTAAGCTTAAATGGTGTGATTGGTTTGTAGATAAACTAGGTATTAGATATTATTGAAATTAGATGTAAGCTTAAATGTTGTGACTAGTTATTAGAAGTATTAATTATTTCGAAAACTTTCTATGCGGATGGAAAGGGATGGCTAATAGGGGTGGTGGAGGCCATTGAGCTTCCGAACCAAAGTGAGAGGGAGCTCAACGTAGGTTAGGTGTAAATGTAGTAGGAAATAAGTAAGTAGGTATAATAAGAAAGTAAAAGTATTATTGAATGATTAGTTTTAACTTAAAGCATGTAGAATGAATTAAGTATAATTGAAATTAGATGTAAGTGGAAATGGTGTGATTAGTTAGTAGATAAAGAAGGTATTAGATATTATTGAACTTAGATGTAAGCTTAAATAGTGTGATTGGTTTGTAGATAAAGTAGGTATTAGATATTGTTGAAATTAGATGTAAGCTTAAATGGTGTGATTGGTTTGTAGATAAAGTAGGTATTAGATATTATTGAAATTAGATGTAAGCTTAAATGGTGTGATTAGTTTGTAGATACAGTAGGTATTAGATATTATTGAAATTAGATGTAAGCTTAAATGGTGTGATTAGTTTGTAGATAAAGTAGGTATTAGATATAATTGAAATTAGATGTAAGCTTAAATGGTGTGATTGGCTTGTAGATAAAGTAGGTATTAGATATTTTTGAAATTAGATGTAAGCTTAAATGTTGTGACTAGTAAGTAGAAGTATTAATTATTTCGAAAACTTTCTATTTGGATGGAAAGGGATGGCTAATAGGGGTGGTGGAGGCCATTGAGCTTCCGAACCAAAGTGAGAGGGAGCTCAACGTAGGTTAGGTGTAAATGTAGTAAGAAATAAGTAAGTAGGTATAATAAGAAAGTAAAAGTATTATTGAATGATTAGCTTTAACTTAAAACATGTAGAATGAATTAAGTATAATTGAAATTAGATGTAAGTGGAAATGGTGTGATTAGTTAGTAGATAAAGAAGGTATTAGATATTATTGAAATTAGATGTAAGCTTAAATAATGTGATTGGTTTGTAGATAAAGTATTTATTAGATAGTATCGAAATTGGATGTCAGCTTAAATGGTGTGATTGGTTTGTAGATAAAGTAGGTATTAGATATTATTGAAATTAGATGTATGCTTAAATGGTGTGATTGTTTGTAGATAAAGTAGGTATTAGATATTATTGAAATTATATGTAAGCTTAAATGGTGTGATTGGTTTGTAGATAAAGTAGGTATTAGATATTATTGAAATTAGATGTAAGCTTAAATGGTGTGATTGGTTTGTAGATAAACTAGGTATTAGATATTATTGAAATTAGATGTAAGCTTAAATGGTGTGATTGGTTTGTAGATAAACTAGGTATTAGATATTATTGAAATTAGATGTAAGCTTAAATGTTGTGACTTGTTATTAGAAGTATTAATTATTTCGAAAACTTTCTATGCGGATGGAAAGGGATGGCTAATAGGGGTGGTGGAGGCCATTGAGCTTCCGAACCAAAGTGAGAGGGAGCTCAACGTAGGTTAGGTGTAAATGTAGTAGGAAATAAGTAAGTAGGTATAGAAGGTATTAGTAGATAAAGATATTATTGAAATTAGATGTAAGCTTAAATAGTGTGATTGGTTTGTAGATAAAGTATTTATTAGATAGTATTGAAATTGGATGTCAGCTTAAATGGTGTGATTGGTTTGTAGATAAAGTAGGTATTAGATATTATTGAAATTAGATGTAAGCTTAAATGGTGTGATTGTTTGTAGATAAAGTAGGTATTAGATATTATTGAAATTATATGTAAGCTTAAATGGTGTGATTGGTTTGTAGATAAAGTAGGTATTAGATATTATTGAAATTAGATGTAAGCTTAAATGGTGTGATTGGTTTGTAGATAAACTAGGTATTAGATATTATTGAAATTAGATGTAAGCTTAAATGTTGTGACTAGTTATTAGAAGTATTAATTATTTCGAAAACTTTCTATGCGGATGGAAAGGGATGGCTAATAGGGGTGGTGGAGGCCATTGAGCTTCCGAACCAAAGTGAGAGGGAGCTCAACGTAGGTTAGGTGTAAATGTAGTAGGAAATAAGTAAGTAGGTATAATAAAAAAATAAAAGTATTATTGAATGATTAGTTTTAACTTAAAACATGTAGAATGAATTAAGTATAATTGAAATTAGATGTAAGTGGAAATGGTGTGATTAGTTAGTAGATAAAGAAGGTATTAGATATTATTGAACTTAGATGTAAGCTTAAATAGTGTGATTGGTTTGTAGATAAAGTAGGTATTAGATATTGTTGAAATTGGATGTAAGCTTAAATGGTGTGATTGGTTTGTAGATAAAGTAGGTATTAGATATTATTGAAATTAGATGTAAGCTTAAATGGTGTGATTAGTTTGTAGATACAGTAGGTATTAAATATTATTGAAATTAGATGTAAGCTTAAATGGTGTGATTAGTTTGTAGATAAAGTAGGTATTAGATATAATTGAAATTAGATGTAAGCTTAAATGGTGTGATTGGCTTGTAGATAAAGTAGGTATTAGATATTATTGAAATTAGATGTAAGCTTAAATGTTGTGACTAGTAAGTAGAAGTATTAATTATTTCGAAAACTTTCTATGCGGATGGAAAGGGATGGCTAATAGGGGTGGTGGAGGCCATTGAGCTTCCGAACCAAAGTGAGAGGGAGCTCAACGTAGGTTAGGTGTAAATGTAGTAGGAAATAAGTAAGTAGGTATAATAAGAAAGTAAAAGTATTGTTGAATGATTAGTTTTAACTTAAAACATGTAGAATGGATTAAGTATAATTGAAATTAGATGTAAGTGGAAATGGTGTGATTAGTTAGTAGATAAAGAAGGTATTAGATATTATTAAAATTAGATGTAAACTTAAATGTTGTGATTGATTTGTAGATAAAGTAGGTATTAGATATTATTGAAATTAGATGTAAGCTTAAATGGTGTGATTGGTTTGTAGATAAAGTAGGTATTAGATATTATTGAAATTATATGTAAGCTTAAATGGTGTGATTGGTTTGTAGATAAAGTAGGTATTAGATATTATTGAAATTAGATGTAAGCTTAAATGGTGTGATTGATTTGTAGATAAAGTAGGTATTAGATATTATTTAAATTAGATGTAAGCTTAAATGGTGTGATTGGTTTGTAAATAAAGTAGGTATTAGATATTATTGAAATTAGATGTAAGCTTAAATGGTGTGATTGGTTTGTAGATAAACTAGGTATTAGAAATTATTGAATTTAGATGTAAGCGTAAATGTTGTGACTAGTTAGTAGAAGTATTAATTATTTCGAAAACTTTCTATGCGGATGGAAAGGGATGGCTAATAGGGGTGGTGGAGGCCATTGAGCTTCCGAACCAAAGTGAGAGGGAGCTCAACGTAGGTTAGGTGTAAATGTAGTAGGAAATAAGTAAGTAGGTATAATAAGAAAGTAAAAGTATTATTGAATGATTAGTTTTAACTTAAAACATGTAGAATGAATTAAGTATAATTGAAATTAGATGTAAGTGGAAATGGTGTGATTAGTTAGTAGATAAAGAAGGTATTAGTAGATAAAGATATTATTGTAATTAGATGTAAGCTTAAATAGTGTGATTGGTTTGTAGATAAAGTAGGTATTAGATAGTATTGAAATTGGATGTCAGCTTAAATGGTGTGATTGGTTTGTAGATAAAGTAGGTATTAGATATTATTGAAATTAGATGTAAGCTTAAATGGTGTGATTGTTTGTAGATAAAGTAGGTATTAGATATTATTGAAATTATATGTAAGCTTAAATTGTGTGATTGGTTTGTAGATAAAGTAGGTATTAGATATTATTGAAATTAGATGTAAGCTTAAATGGTGTGATTGGTTTGTAGATAAACTAGGTATTAGATATTATTGAAATTAGATGTAAGCTTAAATGTTGTGACTAGTTATTAGAAGTATTAATTATTTCGAAAACTTTCTATGCGGATGGAAAGGGATGGCTAATAGGGGTGGTGGAGGCCATTGAGCTTCCGAACCAAAGTGAGAGGGAGCTCAACGTAGGTTAGGTGTAAATGTAGTAGGAAATAAGTAAGTAGGTATAATAAAAAAATAAAAGTATTATTGAATGATTAGTTTTAACTTAAAACATGTAGAATGAATTAAGTATAATTGAAATTAGATGTAAGTGGAAATGGTGTGATTAGTTAGTAGATAAAGAAGGTATTAGATATTATTGAACTTAGATGTAAGCTTAAATAGTGTGATTGGTTTGGAGATAAAGTAGGTATTAGATATTGTTGAAATTGGATGTAAGCTTAAATGGTGTGATTGGTTTGTAGATAAAGTAGGTATTAGATATTATTGAAATTAGATGTAAGCTTAAATGGTGTGATTAGTTTGTAGATACAGTAGGTATTACATATTATTGAAATTAGATGTAAGCTTAAATGGTGTGATTAGTTTGTAGATAAAGTAGGTATTAGATATAATTGAAATTAGATGTAAGCTTAAATGGTGTGATTGGCTTGTAGATAAAGTAGGTATTAGATATTATTGAAATTAGATGTAAGCTTAAATGTTGTGACTAGTAAGTAGAAGTATTAATTATTTCGAAAACTTTCTATGCGGATGGAAAGGGATGGCTAATAGGGGTGGTGGAGGCCATTGAGCTTCCGAACCAAAGTGAGAGGGAGCTCAACGTAGGTTAGGTGTAAATGTAGTAGGAAATAAGTAAGTAGGTATAATAAGAAAGTAAAAGTATTGTTGAATGATTAGTTTTAACTTAAAACATGTAGAATGGATTAAGTATAATTGAAATTAGATGTAAGTGGAAATGGTGTGATTAGTTAGTAGATAAAGAAGGTATTAGATATTATTAAAATTAGATGTAAACTTAAATAGTGTGATTGGTTTGTAGATAAAGTATTTATTAGATAGTATTGAAATTGGATGTCAGCTTAAATGGTGTGATTGGTTTGTAGATAAAGTAGGTATTAGATATTATTGAAATTAGATGTAAGCTTAAATGGTGTGATTGTTTGTAGATAAAGTAGGTATTAGATATTATTGAAATTAGATGTAAGCTTAAATGGTGTGATTGATTTGTAGATAAAGTAGGTATTAGATATTATTTAAATTAGATGTTAGCTTAAATGGTGTGATTGGTTTGTAAATAAAGTAGGTATTAGATATTATTGAAATTAGATGTAAGCTTAAATGGTGTGATTGGTTTGTAGATAAACTAGGTATTAGAAATTATTGAATTTAGATGTAAGCGTAAATGTTGTGACTAGTTAGTAGAAGTATTAATTATTTCGAAAACTTTCTATGCGGATGGAAAGGGATGGCTAATAGGGGTGGTGGAGGCCATTGAGCTTCCGAACCAAAGTGAGAGGGAGCTCAACGTAGGTTAGGTGTAAATGTAGTAGGAAATAAGTAAGTAGGTATAATAAGAAAGTAAAAGTATTATTGAATGATTAGTTTTAACTTAAAACATGTAGAATGAATTAAGTATAATTGAAATTAGATGTAAGTGGAAATGGTGTGATTAGTTAGTAGATAAAGAAGGTATTAGTAGATAAAGATATTATTGAAATTAAATGTAAGCTTAAATAGTGTGATTGGTTTGTAGATAAAGTATTTATTAGATAGTATTGAAATTGGATGTCAGCTTAAATGGTGTGATTGGTTTGTAGATAAAGTAGGTATTAGATATTATTGAAATTAGATGTAAGCTTAAATGGTGTGATTGTTTGTAGATAAAGTAGGTATTAGATATTATTGAAATTATATGTAAGCTTAAATGGTGTGATTGGTTTGTAGATAAAGTAGGTATTAGATATTATTGAAATTAGATGTAAGCTTAAATGGTGTGATTGGTTTGTAGATAAACTAGGTATTAGATATTATTGAAATTAGATGTAAGCTTAAATGTTGTGACTAGTTATTAGAAGTATTAATTATTTCGAAAACTTTCTATGCGGATGGAAAGGGATGGCTAATAGGGGTGGTGGAGGCCATTGAGCTTCCGAACCAAAGTGAGAGGGAGCTCAACGTAGGTTAGGTGTAAATGTAGTAGGAAATAAGTAAGTAGGTATAATAAAAAAAATAAAAGTATTATTGAATGATTAGTTTTAACTTAAAACATGTAGAATGAATTAAGTATAATTGAAATTAGATGTAAGTGGAAATGGTGTGATTAGTTAGTAGATAAAGAAGGTATTAGATATTATTGAACTTAGATGTAAGCTTAAATAGTGTGATTGGTTTGGAGATAAAGTAGGTATTAGATATTGTTGAAATTGGATGTAAGCTTAAATGGTGTGATTGGTTTGTAGATAAAGTAGGTATTAGATATTATTGAAATTAGATGTAAGCTTAAATGGTGTGATTAGTTTGTAGATACAGTAGGTATTACATATTATTGAAATTAGATGTAAGCTTAAATGGTGTGATTAGATTGTAGATAAAGTAGGTATTAGGTATAATTGAAATTAGATGTAAGCTTAAATGGTGTGATTGGCTTGTAGATAAAGTAGGTATTAGATATTATTGAAATTAGATGTAAGCTTAAATGTTGTGACTAGTAAATAGAAGTATTAATTATTTCGAAAACTTTCTATGCGGATGGAAAGGGATGGCTAATAGGGGTGGTGGAGGCCATTGAGCTTCCGAACCAAAGTGAGAGGGAGCTCAACGTAGGTTAGGTGTAAATGTAGTAGGAAATAAGTAAGTAGGTATAATAAGAAAGTAAAAGTATTGTTGAATGATTAGTTTTAACTTAAAACATGTAGAATGGATTAAGTATAATTGAAATTAGATGTAAGTGGAAATGGTGTGATTAGTTAGTAGATAAAGAAGGTATTAGATATTATTAAAATTAGATGTAAACTTAAATGTTGTGATTGTTTTGTAGATAAAGTAGGTATTAGATATTATTGAAATTAGATGTAAGCTTAAATGGTGTGATTGGTTTGTAGATAAAGTAGGTATTAGATATTATTGAAATTATATGTAAGCTTAAATGGTGTGATTGGTTTGTAGATAAAGTAGGTATTAGATATTATTGAAATTAGATGTAAGCTTAAATGGTGTGATTGATTTGTAGATAAAGTAGGTATTAGATATTATTTAAATTAGATGTAAGCTTAAATGGTGTGATTGGTTTGTAAATAAAGTAGGTATTAGATATTATTGAAATTAGATGTAAGCTTAAATGGTGTGATTGGTTTGTAGATAAACTAGGTATTAGAAATTATTGAATTTAGATGTTAGCGTAAATGTTGTGACTAGTTAGTAGAAGTATTAATTATTTCGAAAACTTTCTATGCGGATGGAAAGGGATGGCTAATAGGGGTGGTGGAGGCCATTGAGCTTCCGAACCAAAGTGAGAGGGAGCTCAACGTAGGTTAGGTGTAAATGTAGTAGGAAATAAGTAAGTAGGTATAATAAGAAAGTAAAAGTATTATTGAATGATTAGTTTTAACTTAAAACATGTAGAATGAATTAAGTATAATTGAAATTAGATGTAAGTGGAAATGGTGTGATTAGTTAGTAGATAAAGAAGGTATTAGTAGATAAAGATATTATTGAAATTAGATGTAAGCTTAAATAGTGTGATTGGTTTGTAGATAAAGTATTTATTAGATAGTATTGAAATTGGATGTCAGCTTAAATGGTGTGATTGGTTTGTAGATAAAGTAGGTATTAGATATTATTGAAATTAGATGTAAGCTTAAATGGTGTGATTGTTTGTAGATAAAGTAGGTATTAGATATTATTGAAATTATATGTAAGCTTAAATTGTGTGATTGGTTTGTAGATAAAGTAAGTATTAGATATTATTGAAATTAGATGTAAGCTTAAATGGTGTGATTGGTTTGTAGATAAACTAGGTATTAGATATTATTGAAATTAGATGTAAGCTTAAATGTTGTGACTAGTTATTAGAAGTATTAATTATTTCGAAAACTTTCTATGCGGATGGAAAGGGATGGCTAATAGGGGTGGTGGAGGCCATTGAGCTTCCGAACCAAAGTGAGAGGGAGCTCAACGTAGGTTAGGTGTAAATGTAGTAGGAAATAAGTAAGTAGGTATAATAAAAAAATAAAAGTATTATTGAATGATTAGTTTTAACTTAAAACATGTAGAATGAATTAAGTATAATTGAAATTAGATGTAAGTGGAAATGGTGTGATTAGTTAGTAGATAAAGAAGGTATTAGATATTATTGAACTTAGATGTAAGCTTAAATAGTGTGATTGGTTTGGAGATAAAGTAGGTATTAGATATTGTTGAAATTGGATGTAAGCTTAAATGGTGTGATTGGTTTGTAGATAAAGTAGGTATTAGATATTATTGAAATTAGATGTAAGCTTAAATGGTGTGATTAGTTTGTAGATACAGTAGGTATTACATATTATTGAAATTAGATGTAAGCTTAAATGGTGTGATTAGTTTGTAGATAAAGTAGGTATTAGATATAATTGAAATTAGATGTAAGCTTAAATGGTGTGATTGGCTTGTAGATAAAGTAGGTATTAGATATTATTGAAATTAGATGTAAGCTTAAATGTTGTGACTAGTAAGTAGAAGTATTAATTATTTCGAAAACTTTCTATGCGGATGGAAAGGGATGGCTAATAGGGGTGGTGGAGGCCATTGAGCTTCCGAACCAAAGTGAGAGGGAGCTCAACGTAGGTTAGGTGTAAATGTAGTAGGAAATAAGTAAGTAGGTATAATAAGAAAGTAAAAGTATTGTTGAATGATTAGTTTTAACTTAAAACATGTAGAATGGATTAAGTATAATTGAAATTAGATGTAAGTGGAAATGGTGTGATTAGTTAGTAGATAAAGAAGGTATTAGATATTATTAAAATTAGATGTAAACTTAAATGTTGTGATTGATTTGTAGATAAAGTAGGTATTAGATATTATTGAAATTAGATGTAAGCTTAAATGGTGTGATTGGTTTGTAGATAAAGTAGGTATTAGATATTATTGAAATTAGATGTAAGCTTAAATGGTGTGATTGATTTGTAGATAAAGTAGGTATTAGATATTATTTAAATTAGATGTAAGCTTAAATGGTGTGATTGGTTTGTAAATAAAGTAGGTATTAGATATTATTGAAATTAGATGTAAGCTTAAATGGTGTGATTGGTTTGTAGATAAACTAGGTATTAGAAATTATTGAATTTAGATGTAAGCGTAAATGTTGTGACTAGTTAGTAGAAGTATTAATTATTTCGAAAACTTTCTATGCGGATGGAAAGGGATGGCTAATAGGGGTGGTGTAGGCCATTGAGCTTCCGAACCAAAGTGAGAGGGAGCTCAACGTAGGTTAGGTGTAAATGTAGTAGGAAATAAGTAAGTAGATATAATAAGAAAGTAAAAGTATTATTGAATGATTAGTTTTAACTTAAAACATGTAGAATGAATTAAGTATAATTGAAATTAGATGTAAGTGGAAATGGTGTGATTAGTTAGTAGATAAAGAAGGTATTAGTAGATAAAGATATTATTGAAATTAGATGTAAGCTTAAATAGTGTGATTGGTTTGTAGATAAAGTATTTATTAAATAGTATTGAAATTGGATGTCAGCTTAAATGGTGTGATTGGTTTGTAGATAAAGTAGGTATTAGATATTATTGAAATTAGATGTAAGCTTAAATGGTGTGATTGTTTGTAGATAAAGTAGGTATTAGATATTATTGAAATTATATGTAAGCTTAAATGGTGTGATTGGTTTGTAGATAAAGTAGGTATTAGATATTATTGAAATTAGATGTAAGCTTAAATGGTGTGATTGGTTTGTAGATAAACTAGGTATTAGATATTATTGAAATTAGATGTAAGCTTAAATGTTGTGACTAGTTATTAGAAGTATTAATTATTTCGAAAACTTTCTATGCGGATGGAAAGGGATGGCTAATAGGGGTGGTGGAGGCCATTGAGCTTCCGAACCAAAGTGAGAGGGAGCTCAACGTAGGTTAGGTGTAAATGTAGTAGGAAATAAGTAAGTAGGTATAATAAAAAAGTAAAAGTATTATTGAATGATTAGTTTTAACTTAAAACATGTAGAATGAATTAAGTATAATTGAAATTAGATGTAAGTGGAAATGGTGTGATTAGTTAGTAGATAAAGAAGGTATTAGATATTATTGAACTTAGATGTAAGCTTAAATAGTGTGATTGGTTTGGAGATAAAGTAGGTATTAGATATTGTTGAAATTGGATGTAAGCTTAAATGGTGTGATTGGTTTGTAGATAAAGTAGGTATTAGATATTATTGAAATTAGATGTAAGCTTAAATGGTGTGATTAGTTTGTAGATACAGTAGGTATTACATATTATTGAAATTAGATGTAAGCTTAAATGGTGTGATTAGTTTGTAGATAAAGTAGGTATTAGATATAATTGAAATTAGATGTAAGTTTAAATGGTGTGATTGGCTTGTAGATAAAGTAGGTATTAGATATTATTGAAATTAGATGTAAGCTTAAATGTTGTGACTAGTAAGTAGAAGTATTAATTATTTCGAAAACTTTCTATGCGGATGGAAAGGGATGGCTAATAGGGGTGGTGGAGGCCATTGAGCTTCCGAACCAAAGTGAGAGGGAGCTCAACGTAGGTTAGGTGTAAATGTAGTAGGAAATAAGTAAGTAGGTATAATAAGAAAGTAAAAGTATTGTTGAATGATTAGTTTTAACTTAAAACATGTAGAATGGATTAAGTATAATTGAAATTAGATGTAAGTGGAAATGGTGTGATTAGTTAGTAGATAAAGAAGGTATTAGATATTATTAAAATTAGATGTAAACTTAAATGTTGTGATTGATTTGTAGATAAAGTAGGTATTAGATATTATTGAAATTAGATGTAAGCTTAAATGGTGTGATTGGTTTGTAGATAAAGTAGGTATTAGATATTATTGAAATTAGATGTAAGCTTAAATGGTGTGATTGATTTGTAGATAAAGTAGGTATTAGATATTATTTAAATTAGATGTAAGCTTAAATGGTGTGATTGGTTTGTAAATAAAGTAGGTATTAGATATTATTGAAATTAGATGTAAGCTTAAATGGTGTGATTGGTTTGTAGATAAAGTAGGTATTAGTAGATAAAGATATTATTGAAATTAGATGTAAGCTTAAATAGTGTGATTGGTTTGTAGATAAAGTATTTATTAAATAGTATTGAAATTGGATGTCAGCTTAAATGGTGTGATTGGTTTGTAGATAAAGTAGGTATTAGATATTATTGAAATTAGATGTAAGCTTAAATGTTGTGACTAGTTATTAGAAGTATTAATTATTTCGAAAACTTTCTATGCGGATGGAAAGGGATGGCTAATAGGGGTGGTGGAGGCCATTGAGCTTCCGAACCAAAGTGAGAGGGAGCTCAACGTAGGTTAGGTGTAAATGTAGTAGGAAATAAGTAAGTAGGTATAATAAAAAAATAAAAGTATTATTGAATGATTAGTTTTAACTTAAAACATGTAGAATGAATTAAGTATAATTGAAATTAGATGTAAGTGGAAATGGTGTGATTAGTTAGTAGATAAAGAAGGTATTAGATATTATTGAACTTAGATGTAAGCTTAAATAGTGTGATTGGTTTGGAGATAAAGTAGGTATTAGATATTGTTGAAATTGGATGTAAGCTTAAATGGTGTGATTGGTTTGTAGATAAAGTAGGTATTAGATATTATTGAAATTAGATGTAAGCTTAAATGGTGTGATTAGTTTGTAGATACAGTAGGTATTACATATTATTGAAATTAGATGTAAGCTTAAATGGTGTGATTAGTTTGTAGATAAAGTAGGTATTAGATATAATTGAAATTAGATGTAAGCTTAAATGGTGTGATTGGCTTGTAGATAAAGTAGGTATTAGATATTATTGAAATTAGATGTAAGCTTAAATGTTGTGACTAGTAAGTAGAAGTATTAATTATTTCGAAAACTTTCTATGCGGATGGAAAGGGATGGCTAATAGGGGTGGTGGAGGCCATTGAGCTTCCGAACCAAAGTGAGAGGGAGCTCAACGTAGGTTAGGTGTAAATGTAGTAGGAAATAAGTAAGTAGGTATAATAAGAAAGTAAAAGTATTGTTGAATGATTAGTTTTAACTTAAAACATGTAGAATGGATTAAGTATAATTGAAATTAGATGTAAGTGGAAATGGTGTGATTAGTTAGTAGATAAAGAAGGTATTAGATATTATTAAAATTAGATGTAAACTTAAATAGTGTGATTGGTTTGTAGATAAAGTATTTATTAGATAGTATTGAAATTGGATGTCAGCTTAAATGGTGTGATTGGTTTGTAGATAAAGTAGGTATTAGATATTATTGAAATTAGATGTAAGCTTAAATGGTGTGATTGTTTGTAGATAAAGTAGGTATTAGATATTATTGAAATTAGATGTAAGCTTAAATGGTGTGATTGATTTGTAGATAAAGTAGGTATTAGATATTATTTAAATTAGATGTAAGCTTAAATGGTGTGATTGGTTTGTAAATAAAGTAGGTATTAGATATTATTGAAATTAGATGTAAGCTTAAATGGTGTGATTGGTTTGTAGATAAACTAGGTATTAGAAATTATTGAATTTAGATGTAAGCGTAAATGTTGTGACTAGTTAGTAGAAGTATTAATTATTTCGAAAACTTTCTATGCGGATGGAAAGGGATGGCTAATAGGGGTGGTGGAGGCCATTGAGCTTCCGAACCAAAGTGAGAGGGAGCTCAACGTAGGTTAGGTGTAAATGTAGTAGGAAATAAGTAAGTAGGTATAATAAGAAAGTAAAAGTATTATTGAATGATTAGTTTTAACTTAAAACATGTAGAATGAATTAAGTATAATTGAAATTAGATGTAAGTGGAAATGGTGTGATTAGTTAGTAGATAAAGAAGGTATTAGTAGATAAAGATATTATTGAAATTAGATGTAAGCTTAAATAGTGTGATTGGTTTGTAGATAAAGTATTTATTAGATAGTATTGAAATTGGATGTCAGCTTAAATGGTGTGATTGGTTTGTAGATAAAGTAGGTATTAGATATTATTGAAATTAGATGTAAGCTTAAATGGTGTGATTGTTTGTAGATAAAGTAGGTATTAGATATTATTGAAATTATATGTAAGCTTAAATTGTGTGATTGGTTTGTAGATAAAGTAAGTATTAGATATAATTGAAATTAGATGTAAGCTTAAATGGTGTGATTGGCTTGTAGATAAAGTAGGTATTAGATATTATTGAAATTAGATGTAAGCTTAAATGTTGTGACTAGTAAGTAGAAGTATTAATTATTTCGAAAACTTTCTATGCGGATGGAAAGGGATGGCTAATAGGGGTGGTGGAGGCCATTGAGCTTCCGAACCAAAGTGAGAGGGAGCTCAACGTAGGTTAGGTGTAAATGTAGTAGGAAATAAGTAAGTAGGTATAATAAGAAAGTAAAAGTATTGTTGAATGATTAGTTTTAACTTAAAACATGTAGAATGGATTAAGTATAATTGAAATTAGATGTAAGTGGAAATGGTGTGATTAGTTAGTAGATAAAGAAGGTATTAGATATTATTAAAATTAGATGTAAACTTAAATGTTGTGATTGATTTGTAGATAAAGTAGGTATTAGATATTATTGAAATTAGATGTAAGCTTAAATGGTGTGATTGGTTTGTAGATAAAGTAGGTATTAGATATTATTGAAATTAGATGTAAGCTTAAATGGTGTGATTGATTTGTAGATAAAGTAGGTATTAGATATTATTTAAATTAGATGTAAGCTTAAATGGTGTGATTGGTTTGTAAATAAAGTAGGTATTAGATATTATTGAAATTAGATGTAAGCTTAAATGGTGTGATTGGTTTGTAGATAAAGTAGGTATTAGTAGATAAAGATATTATTGAAATTAGATGTAAGCTTAAATAGTGTGATTGGTTTGTAGATAAAGTATTTATTAAATAGTATTGAAATTGGATGTCAGCTTAAATGGTGTGATTGGTTTGTAGATAAAGTAGGTATTAGATATTATTGAAATTAGATGTAAGCTTAAATGTTGTGACTAGTTATTAGAAGTATTAATTATTTCGAAAACTTTCTATGCGGATGGAAAGGGATGGCTAATAGGGGTGGTGGAGGCCATTGAGCTTCCGAACCAAAGTGAGAGGGAGCTCAACGTAGGTTAGGTGTAAATGTAGTAGGAAATAAGTAAGTAGGTATAATAAAAAAATAAAAGTATTATTGAATGATTAGTTTTAACTTAAAACATGTAGAATGAATTAAGTATAATTGAAATTAGATGTAAGTGGAAATGGTGTGATTAGTTAGTAGATAAAGAAGGTATTAGATATTATTGAACTTAGATGTAAGCTTAAATAGTGTGATTGGTTTGGAGATAAAGTAGGTATTAGATATTGTTGAAATTGGATGTAAGCTTAAATGGTGTGATTGGTTTGTAGATAAAGTAGGTATTAGATATTATTGAAATTAGATGTAAGCTTAAATGGTGTGATTAGTTTGTAGATACAGTAGGTATTACATATTATTGAAATTAGATGTAAGCTTAAATGGTGTGATTAGTTTGTAGATAAAGTAGGTATTAGATATAATTGAAATTAGATGTAAGCTTAAATGGTGTGATTGGCTTGTAGATAAAGTAGGTATTAGATATTATTGAAATTAGATGTAAGCTTAAATGTTGTGACTAGTAAGTAGAAGTATTAATTATTTCGAAAACTTTCTATGCGGATGGAAAGGGATGGCTAATAGGGGTGGTGGAGGCCATTGAGCTTCCGAACCAAAGTGAGAGGGAGCTCAACGTAGGTTAGGTGTAAATGTAGTAGGAAATAAGTAAGTAGGTATAATAAGAAAGTAAAAGTATTGTTGAATGATTAGTTTTAACTTAAAACATGTAGAATGGATTAAGTATAATTGAAATTAGATGTAAGTGGAAATGGTGTGATTAGTTAGTAGATAAAGAAGGTATTAGATATTATTAAAATTAGATGTAAACTTAAATAGTGTGATTGGTTTGTAGATAAAGTATTTATTAGATAGTATTGAAATTGGATGTCAGCTTAAATGGTGTGATTGGTTTGTAGATAAAGTAGGTATTAGATATTATTGAAATTAGATGTAAGCTTAAATGGTGTGATTGTTTGTAGATAAAGTAGGTATTAGATATTATTGAAATTAGATGTAAGCTTAAATGGTGTGATTGATTTGTAGATAAAGTAGGTATTAGATATTATTTAAATTAGATGTAAGCTTAAATGGTGTGATTGGTTTGTAAATAAAGTAGGTATTAGATATTATTGAAATTAGATGTAAGCTTAAATGGTGTGATTGGTTTGTAGATAAACTAGGTATTAGAAATTATTGAATTTAGATGTAAGCGTAAATGTTGTGACTAGTTAGTAGAAGTATTAATTATTTCGAAAACTTTCTATGCGGATGGAAAGGGATGGCTAATAGGGGTGGTGGAGGCCATTGAGCTTCCGAACCAAAGTGAGAGGGAGCTCAACGTAGGTTAGGTGTAAATGTAGTAGGAAATAAGTAAGTAGGTATAATAAGAAAGTAAAAGTATTATTGAATGATTAGTTTTAACTTAAAACATGTAGAATGAATTAAGTATAATTGAAATTAGATGTAAGTGGAAATGGTGTGATTAGTTAGTAGATAAAGAAGGTATTAGTAGATAAAGATATTATTGAAATTAGATGTAAGCTTAAATAGTGTGATTGGTTTGTAGATAAAGTATTTATTAGATAGTATTGAAATTGGATGTCAGCTTAAATGGTGTGATTGGTTTGTAGATAAAGTAGGTATTAGATATTATTGAAATTAGATGTAAGCTTAAATGGTGTGATTGTTTGTAGATAAAGTAGGTATTAGATATTATTGAAATTATATGTAAGCTTAAATTGTGTGATTGGTTTGTAGATAAAGTAAGTATTAGATATTATTGAAATTAGATGTAAGCTTAAATGGTGTGATTGGTTTGTAGATAAACTAGGTATTAGATATTATTGAAATTAGATGTAAGCTTAAATGTTGTGACTAGTTATTAGAAGTATTAATTATTTCGAAAACTTTCTATGCGGATGGAAAGGGATGGCTAATAGGGGTGGTGGAGGCCATTGAGCTTCCGAACCAAAGTGAGAGGGAGCTCAACGTAGGTTAGGTGTAAATGTAGTAGGAAATAAGTAAGTAGGTATAATAAAAAAATAAAAGTATTATTGAATGATTAGTTTTAACTTAAAACATGTAGAATGAATTAAGTATAATTGAAATTAGATGTAAGTGGAAATGGTGTGATTAGTTAGTAGATAAAGAAGGTATTAGATATTATTGAACTTAGATGTAAGCTTAAATAGTGTGATTGGTTTGGAGATAAAGTAGGTATTAGATATTGTTGAAATTGGATGTAAGCTTAAATGGTGTGATTGGTTTGTAGATAAAGTAGGTATTAGATATTATTGAAATTAGATGTAAGCTTAAATGGTGTGATTAGTTTGTAGATACAGTAGGTATTACATATTATTGAAATTAGATGTAAGCTTAAATGGTGTGATTAGTTTGTAGATAAAGTAGGTATTAGATATAATTGAAATTAGATGTAAGCTTAAATGGTGTGATTGGCTTGTAGATAAAGTAGGTATTAGATATTATTGAAATTAGATGTAAGCTTAAATGTTGTGACTAGTAAGTAGAAGTATTAATTATTTCGAAAACTTTCTATGCGGATGGAAAGGGATGGCTAATAGGGGTGGTGGAGGCCATTGAGCTTCCGAACCAAAGTGAGAGGGAGCTCAACGTAGGTTAGGTGTAAATGTAGTAGGAAATAAGTAAGTAGGTATAATAAGAAAGTAAAAGTATTGTTGAATGATTAGTTTTAACTTAAAACATGTAGAATGGATTAAGTATAATTGAAATTAGATGTAAGTGGAAATGGTGTGATTAGTTAGTAGATAAAGAAGGTATTAGATATTATTAAAATTAGATGTAAACTTAAATGTTGTGATTGATTTGTAGATAAAGTAGGTATTAGATATTATTGAAATTAGATGTAAGCTTAAATGGTGTGATTGGTTTGTAGATAAAGTAGGTATTAGATATTATTGAAATTAGATGTAAGCTTAAATGGTGTGATTGATTTGTAGATAAAGTAGGTATTAGATATTATTTAAATTAGATGTAAGCTTAAATGGTGTGATTGGTTTGTAAATAAAGTAGGTATTAGATATTATTGAAATTAGATGTAAGCTTAAATGGTGTGATTGGTTTGTAGATAAACTAGGTATTAGAAATTATTGAATTTAGATGTAAGCGTAAATGTTGTGACTAGTTAGTAGAAGTATTAATTATTTCGAAAACTTTCTATGCGGATGGAAAGGGATGGCTAATAGGGGTGGTGTAGGCCATTGAGCTTCCGAACCAAAGTGAGAGGGAGCTCAACGTAGGTTAGGTGTAAATGTAGTAGGAAATAAGTAAGTAGATATAATAAGAAAGTAAAAGTATTATTGAATGATTAGTTTTAACTTAAAACATGTAGAATGAATTAAGTATAATTGAAATTAGATGTAAGTGGAAATGGTGTGATTAGTTAGTAGATAAAGAAGGTATTAGTAGATAAAGATATTATTGAAATTAGATGTAAGCTTAAATAGTGTGATTGGTTTGTAGATAAAGTATTTATTAAATAGTATTGAAATTGGATGTCAGCTTAAATGGTGTGATTGGTTTGTAGATAAAGTAGGTATTAGATATTATTGAAATTAGATGTAAGCTTAAATGGTGTGATTGTTTGTAGATAAAGTAGGTATTAGATATTATTGAAATTATATGTAAGCTTAAATGGTGTGATTGGTTTGTAGATAAAGTAGGTATTAGATATTATTGAAATTAGATGTAAGCTTAAATGGTGTGATTGGTTTGTAGATAAACTAGGTATTAGATATTATTGAAATTAGATGTAAGCTTAAATGTTGTGACTAGTTATTAGAAGTATTAATTATTTCGAAAACTTTCTATGCGGATGGAAAGGGATGGCTAATAGGGGTGGTGGAGGCCATTGAGCTTCCGAACCAAAGTGAGAGGGAGCTCAACGTAGGTTAGGTGTAAATGTAGTAGGAAATAAGTAAGTAGGTATAATAAAAAAGTAAAAGTATTATTGAATGATTAGTTTTAACTTAAAACATGTAGAATGAATTAAGTATAATTGAAATTAGATGTAAGTGGAAATGGTGTGATTAGTTAGTAGATAAAGAAGGTATTAGATATTATTGAACTTAGATGTAAGCTTAAATAGTGTGATTGGTTTGGAGATAAAGTAGGTATTAGATATTGTTGAAATTGGATGTAAGCTTAAATGGTGTGATTGGTTTGTAGATAAAGTAGGTATTAGATATTATTGAAATTAGATGTAAGCTTAAATGGTGTGATTAGTTTGTAGATACAGTAGGTATTACATATTATTGAAATTAGATGTAAGCTTAAATGGTGTGATTAGTTTGTAGATAAAGTAGGTATTAGATATAATTGAAATTAGATGTAAGCTTAAATGGTGTGATTGGCTTGTAGATAAAGTAGGTATTAGATATTATTGAAATTAGATGTAAGCTTAAATGTTGTGACTAGTAAGTAGAAGTATTAATTATTTCGAAAACTTTCTATGCGGATGGAAAGGGATGGCTAATAGGGGTGGTGGAGGCCATTGAGCTTCCGAACCAAAGTGAGAGGGAGCTCAACGTAGGTTAGGTGTAAATGTAGTAAGAAATAAGTAAGTAGGTATAATAAGAAAGTAAAAGTATTATTGAATGATTAGTTTTAACTTAAAACATGTAGAATGAATTAAGTATAATTGAAATTAGATGTAAGTGGAAATGGTGTGATTAGTTAGTAGATAAAGAAGGTATTAGATATTATTGAAATTTGATGTAAGCTTAAATAGTGTGATTGGTTTGTAGATAAAGTATTTATTAGATATTATTGAAATTGGATGTCAGCTTAAAAGGTGTGATTGGTTTGTAGATAAAGTAGGTATTAGATATTATTGAAATTAGATGTAAGCTTAAATGGTGTGATTGTTTGTAGATAAAGTAGTTATTAGATATTATTGAAATTATATGTAAGCTTAAATGGTGTGATTAGTTTGTAGATAAAGTAGGTATTAGATATTATTGAAATTAGATGTAAGCTTAAATGGTGTGATTGGTTTGTAGATAAACTAGGTATTAGATATTATTGAAATTAGATGTAAGCTTAAATGTTGTGACTAGTTAGTAGAAGTATTAATTATTTCGAAAACTTTCTATGCGGATGGAAAGGGATGGCTAATAGGGGTGGTGGAGGCCATTGAGCTTCCGAACCAAAGTGAGAGGGAGCTCAACGTAGGTTAGGTGTAAATGTAGTAGGAAATAAGTAAGTAGGTATAATAAGAAAGTAAAAATATTATTGAATGATTAGTTTTAACTTAAAACATGTAGAATGAATTAAGTATAATTGAAATTAGATGTAAGTGGAAATGGTGTGATTTGTTAGTAGATAAAGAATGTATTATATATTATTGAAATTAGATGTAAGCTTAAATAGTGTGATTGGTTTGTAGATAAAGTAGGTATTAGATATTGTTGAAATTAGATGTAAGCTTAAATGGTGTGATTGGTTTGTAGATAAAGTAGGTATTAGATATTATTGAAATTAGATGTAAGCTTAAATGGTGTGATTGTTTGTAGATAAAGTAGGTATTAGATATTATTGAAATTATATGTAAGCTTAAATGGTGTGATTGGTTTGTAGATAAACTAGGTATTAGATATTATTGAAATTAGATGTAAGCTTAAATGTTGTGACTAGTTATTAGAAGTATTAATTATTTCGAAAACTTTCTATGCGGATGGAAAGGGATGGCTAATAGGGGTGGTGGAGGCCATTGAGCTTCCGAACCAAAGTGAGAGGGAGCTCAACGTAGGTTAGGTGTAAATGTAGTAGGAAATAAGTAAGTAGGTATAATAAGAAAGTAAAAGTATTATTGAATGATTAGTTTTAACTTAAAGCATGTAGAATGAATTAAGTATAATTGAAATTAGATGTAAGTGGAAATGGTGTGATTAGTTAGTAGATAAAGAAGGTATTAGATATTATTGAACTTAGATGTAAGCTTAAATAGTGTGATTGGTTTGTAGATAAAGTAGGTATTAGATATTGTTGAAATTAGATGTAAGCTTAAATGGTGTGATTGGTTTGTAGATAAAGTAGGTATTAGATATTATTGAAATTAGATGTAAGCTTAAATGGTGTGATTAGTTTGTAGATACAGTAGGTATTAGATATTATTGAAATTAGATGTAAGCTTAAATGGTGTGATTAGTTTGTAGATAAAGTAGGTATTAGATATTATTGAAATTAGATGTAAGCTTAAATGTTGTGACTAGTAAGTAGAAGTATTAATTATTTCGAAAACTTTCTATGCGGATGGAAAGGGATGGCTAATAGGGGTGGTGGAGGCCATTGAGCTTCCGAACCAAAGTGAGAGGGAGCTCAACGTAGGTTAGGTGTAAATGTAGTAGGAAATAAGTAAGTAGGTATAATAAGAAAGTAAAAGTATTGTTGAATGATTAGTTTTAACTTAAAACATGTAGAATGGATTAAGTATAATTGAAATTAGATGTAAGTGGAAATGGTGTGATTAGTTAGTAGATAAAGAAGGTATTAGATATTATTAAAATTAGATGTAAACTTAAATGTTGTGATTGATTTGTAGATAAAGTAGGTATTAGATATTATTGAAATTAGATGTAAGCTTAAATGGTGTGATTGGTTTGTAGATAAAGTAGGTATTAGATATTATTGAAATTATATGTAAGCTTAAATGGTGTGATTGGTTTGTAGATAAAGTAGGTATTAGATATTATTGAAATTAGATGTAAGCTTAAATGGTGTGATTGATTTGTAGATAAAGTAGGTATTAGATATTATTTAAATTAGATGTAAGCTTAAATGGTGTGATTGGTTTGTAAATAAAGTAGGTATTATATATTATTGAAATTAGATGTAAGCTTAAATGGTGTGATTGGTTTGTAGATAAACTAGGTATTAGAAATTATTGAATTTAGATGTAAGCGTAATTGTTGTGACTAGTTAGTAGAAGTATTAATTATTTCGAAAACTTTCTATGCGGATGGAAAGGGATGGCTAATAGGGGTGGTGGAGGCCATTGAGCTTCCGAACCAAAGTGAGAGGGAGCTCAACGTAGGTTAGGTGTAAATGTAGTAGGAAATAAGTAAGTAGGTATAATAAGAAAGTAAAAGTATTATTGAATGATTAGTTTTAACTTAAAACATGTAGAATGAATTAAGTATAATTGAAATTAGATGTAAGTGGAAATGGTGTGATTAGTTAGTAGATAAAGAAGGTATTAGTAGATAAAGATATTATTGAAATTAGATGTAAGCTTAAATAGTGTGATTGGTTTGTAGATAAAGTAGGTATTAGATATTGTTGAAATTAGATGTAAGCTTAAATGGTGTGATTGGTTTGTAGATAAAGTAGGTATTAGATATTATTGAAATTAGATGTAAGCTTAAATGGTGTGATTAGTTTGTAGATACAGTAGGTATTAGATATTATTGAAATTAGATGTAAGCTTAAATGGTGTGATTAGTTTGTAGATAAAGTAGGTATTAGATATTATTGAAATTAGATGTAAGCTTAAATGTTGTGACTAGTAAGTAGAAGTATTAATTATTTCGAAAACTTTCTATGCGGATGGAAAGGGATGGCTAATAGGGGTGGTGGAGGCCATTGAGCTTCCGAACCAAAGTGAGAGGGAGCTCAACGTAGGTTAGGTGTAAATGTAGTAGGAAATAAGTAAGTAGGTATAATAAGAAAGTAAAAGTATTGTTGAATGATTAGTTTTAACTTAAAACATGTAGAATGGATTAAGTATAATTGAAATTAGATGTAAGTGGAAATGGTGTGATTAGTTAGTAGATAAAGAAGGTATTAGATATTATTAAAATTAGATGTAAACTTAAATGTTGTGATTGATTTGTAGATAAAGTAGGTATTAGATATTATTGAAATTAGATGTAAGCTTAAATAGTGTGATTGGTTTGTAGATAAAGTATTTATTAGATAGTATTGAAATTGGATGTCAGCTTAAATGGTGTGATTGGTTTGTAGATAAAGTAGGTATTAGATATTATTGAAATTAGATGTAAGCTTAAATGGTGTGATTGTTTGTAGATAAAGTAGGTATTAGATATTATTGAAATTATATGTAAGCTTAAATTGTGTGATTGGTTTGTAGATAAAGTAGGTATTAGATATTATTGAAATTAGATGTAAGCTTAAATGGTGTGATTGGTTTGTAGATAAACTAGGTATTAGATATTATTGAAATTAGATGTAAGCTTAAATGTTGTGACTAGTTATTAGAAGTATTAATTATTTCGAAAACTTTCTATGCGGATGGAAAGGGATGGCTAATAGGGGTGGTGGAGGCCATTGAGCTTCCGAACCAAAGTGAGAGGGAGCTCAACGTAGGTTAGGTGTAAATGTAGTAGGAAATAAGTAAGTAGGTATAATAAAAAAATAAAAGTATTATTGAATGATTAGTTTTAACTTAAAACATGTAGAATGAATTAAGTATAATTGAAATTAGATGTAAGTGGAAATGGTGTGATTAGTTAGTAGATAAAGAAGGTATTAGATATTATTGAACTTAGATGTAAGCTTAAATAGTGTGATTGGTTTGGAGATAAAGTAGGTATTAGATATTGTTGAAATTGGATGTAAGCTTAAATGGTGTGATTGGTTTGTAGATAAAGTAGGTATTAGATATTATTGAAATTAGATGTAAGCTTAAATGGTGTGATTAGTTTGTAGATACAGTAGGTATTACATATTATTGAAATTAGATGTAAGCTTAAATGGTGTGATTAGTTTGTAGATAAAGTAGGTATTAGATATAATTGAAATTAGATGTAAGCTTAAATGGTGTGATTGGCTTGTAGATAAAGTAGGTATTAGATATTATTGAAATTAGATGTAAGCTTAAATGTTGTGACTAGTAAGTAGAAGTATTAATTATTTCGAAAACTTTCTATGCGGATGGAAAGGGATGGCTAATAGGGGTGGTGGAGGCCATTGAGCTTCCGAACCAAAGTGAGAGGGAGCTCAACGTAGGTTAGGTGTAAATGTAGTAGGAAATAAGTAAGTAGGTATAATAAGAAAGTAAAAGTATTGTTGAATGATTAGTTTTAACTTAAAACATGTAGAATGGATTAAGTATAATTGAAATTAGATGTAAGTGGAAATGGTGTGATTAGTTAGTAGATAAAGAAGGTATTAGATATTATTAAAATTAGATGTAAACTTAAATGTTGTGATTGATTTGTAGATAAAGTAGGTATTAGATATTATTGAAATTAGATGTAAGCTTAAATGGTGTGATTGGTTTGTAGATAAAGTAGGTATTAGATATTATTGAAATTATATGTAAGCTTAAATAGTGTGATTGGTTTGTAGATAAAGTAGGTATTAGATATTATTGAAATTAGATGTAAGCTTAAATGGTGTGATTGATTTGTAGATAAAGTAGGTATTAGATATTATTTAAATTAGATGTAAGCTTAAATGGTGTGATTGGTTTGTAAATAAAGTAGGTATTAGATATTATTGAAATTAGATGTAAGCTTAAATGGTGTGATTGGTTTGTAGATAAACTAGGTATTAGAAATTATTGAATTTAGATGTAAGCGTAAATGTTGTGACTAGTTAGTAGAAGTATTAATTATTTCGAAAACTTTCTATGCGGATGGAAAGGGATGGCTAATAGGGGTGGTGGAGGCCATTGAGCTTCCGAACCAAAGTGAGAGGGAGCTCAACGTAGGTTAGGTGTAAATGTAGTAGGAAATAAGTAAGTAGGTATAATAAGAAAGTAAAAGTATTATTGAATGATTAGTTTTAACTTAAAACATGTAGAATGAATTAAGTATAATTGAAATTAGATGTAAGTGGAAATGGTGTGATTAGTTAGTAGATAAAGAAGGTATTAGTAGATAAAGATATTATTGAAATTAGATGTAAGCTTAAATAGTGTGATTGGTTTGTAGATAAAGTATTTATTAGATAGTATTGAAATTGGATGTCAGCTTAAATGGTGTGATTGGTTTGTAGATAAAGTAGGTATTAGATATTATTGAAATTAGATGTAAGCTTAAATGGTGTGATTGTTTGTAGATAAAGTAGGTATTAGATATTATTGAAATTATATGTAAGCTTAAATGGTGTGATTGGTTTGTAGATAAAGTAGGTATTAGATATTATTGAAATTAGATGTAAGCTTAAATGGTGTGATTGGTTTGTAGATAAACTAGGTATTAGATATTATTGAAATTAGATGTAAGCTTAAATGTTGTGACTAGTTATTAGAAGTATTAATTATTTCGAAAACTTTCTATGCGGATGGAAAGGGATGGCTAATAGGGGTGGTGGAGGCCATTGAGCTTCCGAACCAAAGTGAGAGGGAGCTCAACGTAAGTTAGGTGTAAATGTAGTAGGAAATAAGTAAGTAGGTATAATAAAAAAATAAAAGTATTATTGAATGATTAGTTTTAACTTAAAACATGTAGAATGAATTAAGTATAATTGAAATTAGATGTAAGTGGAAATGGTGTGATTAGTTAGTAGATAAAGAAGGTATTAGATATTATTGAACTTAGATGTAAGCTTAAATAGTGTGATTGGTTTGGAGATAAAGTAGGTATTAGATATTGTTGAAATTGGATGTAAGCTTAAATGGTGTGATTGGTTTGTAGATAAAGTAGGTATTAGATATTATTGAAATTAGATGTAAGCTTAAATGGTGTGATTAGTTTGTAGATACAGTAGGTATTACATATTATTGAAATTAGATGTAAGCTTAAATGGTGTGATTAGATTGTAGATAAAGTAGGTATTAGGTATAATTGAAATTAGATGTAAGCTTAAATGGTGTGATTGGCTTGTAGATAAAGTAGGTATTAGATATTATTGAAATTAGATGTAAGCTTAAATGTTGTGACTAGTAAGTAGAAGTATTAATTATTTCGAAAACTTTCTATGCGGATGGAAAGGGATGGCTAATAGGGGTGGTGGAGGCCATTGAGCTTCCGAACCAAAGTGAGAGGGAGCTCAACGTAGGTTAGGTGTAAATGTAGTAGGAAATAAGTAAGTAGGTATAATAAGAAAGTAAAAGTATTGTTGAATGATTAGTTTTAACTTAAAACATGTAGAATGGATTAAGTATAATTGAAATTAGATGTAAGTGGAAATGGTGTGATTAGTTAGTAGATAAAGAAGGTATTAGATATTATTAAAATTAGATGTAAACTTAAATGTTGTGATTGATTTGTAGATAAAGTAGGTATTAGATATTATTGAAATTAGATGTAAGCTTAAATGGTGTGATTGGTTTGTAGATAAAGTAGGTATTAGATATTATTGAAATTATATGTAAGCTTAAATGGTGTGATTGGTTTGTAGATAAAGTAGGTATTAGATATTATTGAAATTAGATGTAAGCTTAAATGGTGTGATTGATTTGTAGATATAGTAGGTATTAGATATTATTTAAATTAGATGTAAGCTTAAATGGTGTGATTGGTTTGTAAATAAAGTAGGTATTAGATATTATTGAAATTAGATGTAAGCTTAAATGGTGTGATTGGTTTGTAGATAAACTAGGTATTAGAAATTATTGAATTTAGATGTAAGCGTAAATGTTGTGACTAGTTAGTAGAAGTATTAATTATTTCGAAAACTTTCTATGCGGATGGAAAGGGATGGCTAATAGGGGTGGTGGAGGCCATTGAGCTTCCGAACCAAAGTGAGAGGGAGCTCAACGTAGGTTAGGTGTAAATGTAGTAGGAAATAAGTAAGTAGGTATAATAAGAAAGTAAAAGTATTATTGAATGATTAGTTTTAACTTAAAACATGTAGAATGAATTAAGTATAATTGAAATTAGATGTAAGTGGAAATGGTGTGATTAGTTAGTAGATAAAGAAGGTATTAGTAGATAAAGATATTATTGAAATTAGATGTAAGCTTAAATAGTGTGATTGGTTTGTAGATAAAGTATTTATTAGATAGTATTGAAATTGGATGTCAGCTTAAATGGTGTGATTGGTTTGTAGATAAAGTAGGTATTAGATATTATTGAAATTAGATGTAAGCTTAAATGGTGTGATTGTTTGTAGATAAAGTAGGTATTAGATATTATTGAAATTATATGTAAGCTTAAATTGTGTGATTGGTTTGTAGATAAAGTAAGTATTAGATATTATTGAAATTAGATGTAAGCTTAAATGGTGTGATTGGTTTGTAGATAAACTAGGTATTAGATATTATTGAAATTAGATGTAAGCTTAAATGTTGTGACTAGTTATTAGAAGTATTAATTATTTCGAAAACTTTCTATGCGGATGGAAAGGGATGGCTAATAGGGGTGGTGGAGGCCATTGAGCTTCCGAACCAAAGTGAGAGGGAGCTCAACGTAGGTTAGGTGTAAATGTAGTAGGAAATAAGTAAGTAGGTATAATAAAAAAATAAAAGTATTATTGAATGATTAGTTTTAACTTAAAACATGTAGAATGAATTAAGTATAATTGAAATTAGATGTAAGTGGAAATGGTGTGATTAGTTAGTAGATAAAGAAGGTATTAGATATTATTGAACTTAGATGTAAGCTTAAATAGTGTGATTGGTTTGGAGATAAAGTAGGTATTAGATATTGTTGAAATTGGATGTAAGCTTAAATGGTGTGATTGGTTTGTAGATAAAGTAGGTATTAGATATTATTGAAATTAGATGTAAGCTTAAATGGTGTGATTAGTTTGTAGATACAGTAGGTATTACATATTATTGAAATTAGATGTAAGCTTAAATGGTGTGATTAGTTTGTAGATAAAGTAGGTATTAGATATAATTGAAATTAGATGTAAGCTTAAATGGTGTGATTGGCTTGTAGATAAAGTAGGTATTAGATATTATTGAAATTAGATGTAAGCTTAAATGTTGTGACTAGTAAGTAGAAGTATTAATTATTTCGAAAACTTTCTATGCGGATGGAAAGGGATGGCTAATAGGGGTGGTGGAGGCCATTGAGCTTCCGAACCAAAGTGAGAGGGAGCTCAACGTAGGTTAGGTGTAAATGTAGTAGGAAATAAGTAAGTAGGTATAATAAGAAAGTAAAAGTATTGTTGAATGATTAGTTTTAACTTAAAACATGTAGAATGGATTAAGTATAATTGAAATTAGATGTAAGTGGAAATGGTGTGATTAGTTAGTAGATAAAGAAGGTATTAGATATTATTAAAATTAGATGTAAACTTAAATGTTGTGATTGATTTGTAGATAAAGTAGGTATTAGATATTATTGAAATTAGATGTAAGCTTAAATGGTGTGATTGGTTTGTAGATAAAGTAGGTATTAGATATTATTGAAATTAGATGTAAGCTTAAATGGTGTGATTGATTTGTAGATAAAGTAGGTATTAGATATTATTTAAATTAGATGTAAGCTTAAATGGTGTGATTGGTTTGTAAATAAAGTAGGTATTAGATATTATTGAAATTAGATGTAAGCTTAAATGGTGTGATTGGTTTGTAGATAAACTAGGTATTAGAAATTATTGAATTTAGATGTAAGCGTAAATGTTGTGACTAGTTAGTAGAAGTATTAATTATTTCGAAAACTTTCTATGCGGATGGAAAGGGATGGCTAATAGGGGTGGTGTAGGCCATTGAGCTTCCGAACCAAAGTGAGAGGGAGCTCAACGTAGGTTAGGTGTAAATGTAGTAGGAAATAAGTAAGTAGGTATAATAAGAAAGTAAAAGTATTATTGAATGATTAGTTTTAACTTAAAACATGTAGAATGAATTAAGTATAATTGAAATTAGATGTAAGTGGAAATGGTGTGATTAGTTAGTAGATAAAGAAGGTATTAGTAGATAAAGATATTATTGAAATTAGATGTAAGCTTAAATAGTGTGATTGGTTTGTAGATAAAGTATTTATTAAATAGTATTGAAATTGGATGTCAGCTTAAATGGTGTGATTGGTTTGTAGATAAAGTAGGTATTAGATATTATTGAAATTAGATGTAAGCTTAAATGTTGTGACTAGTTATTAGAAGTATTAATTATTTCGAAAACTTTCTATGCGGATGGAAAGGGATGGCTAATAGGGGTGGTGGAGGCCATTGAGCTTCCGAACCAAAGTGAGAGGGAGCTCAACGTAGGTTAGGTGTAAATGTAGTAGGAAATAAGTAAGTAGGTATAATAAAAAAGTAAAAGTATTATTGAATGATTAGTTTTAACTTAAAACATGTAGAATGAATTAAGTATAATTGAAATTAGATGTAAGTGGAAATGGTGTGATTAGTTAGTAGATAAAGAAGGTATTAGATATTATTGAACTTAGATGTAAGCTTAAATAGTGTGATTGGTTTGGAGATAAAGTAGGTATTAGATATTGTTGAAATTGGATGTAAGCTTAAATGGTGTGATTGGTTTGTAGATAAAGTAGGTATTAGATATTATTGAAATTAGATGTAAGCTTAAATGGTGTGATTAGTTTGTAGATACAGTAGGTATTACATATTATTGAAATTAGATGTAAGCTTAAATGGTGTGATTAGTTTGTAGATAAAGTAGGTATTAGATATAATTGAAATTAGATGTAAGCTTAAATGGTGTGATTGGCTTGTAGATAAAGTAGGTATTAGATATTTTTGAAATTAGATGTAAGCTTAAATGTTGTGACTAGTAAGTAGAAGTATTAATTATTTCGAAAACTTTCTATTTGGATGGAAAGGGATGGGTAATAGGGGTGGTGGAGGCCATTGAGCTTCCGAACCAAAGTGAGAGGGAGCTCAACGTAGGTTAGGTGTAAATGTAGTAAGAAATAAGTAAGTAGGTATAATAAGAAAGTAAAAGTATTATTGAATGATTAGTTTTAACTTAAAACATGTAGAATGAATTAAGTATAATTGAAATTAGATGTAAGTGGAAATGGTGTGATTAGTTAGTAGATAAAGAAGGTATTAGATATTATTGAAATTTGATGTAAGCTTAAATAGTGTGATTGGTTTGTAGATAAAGTATTTATTAGATATTATTGAAATTGGATGTCAGCTTAAATGGTGTGATTGGTTTGTAGATAAAGTAGGTATTAGATATTATTGAAATTAGATGTAAGCTTAAATGGTGTGATTGTTTGTAGATAAAGTAGTTATTAGATATTATTGAAATTATATGTAAGCTTAAATGGTGTGATTAGTTTGTAGATAAAGTAGGTATTAGATATTATTGAAATTAGATGTAAGCTTAAATGGTGTGATTGGTTTGTAGATAAACTAGGTATTAGATATTATTGAAATTAGATGTAAGCTTAAATGTTGTGACTAGTTAGTAGAAGTATTAATTATTTCGAAAACTTTCTATGCGGATGGAAAGGGATGGCTAATAGGGGTGGTGGAGGCCATTGAGCTTCCGAACCAAAGTGAGAGGGAGCTCAACGTAGGTTAGGTGTAAATGTAGTAGGAAATAAGTAAGTAGTTATAATAAGAAAGTAAAAATATTATTGAATGATTAGTTTTAACTTAAAACATGTAGAATGAATTAAGTATAATTGAAATTAGATGTAAGTGGAAATGGTGTGATTTGTTAGTAAATAAAGAATGTATTAGATATTATTGAAATTAGATGTAAGCTTAAATAGTGTGATTGGTTTGTAGATAAAGTAGGTATTAGATATTGTTGAAATTAGATGTAAGCTTAAATGGTGTGATTGGTTTGTAGATAAAGTAGGTATTAGATATTATTGAAATTAGATGTAAGCTTAAATGGTGTGAATAGTTTGTAGATACAGTAGGTATTAGATATTATTGAAATTAGATGTAAGCTTAAATGGTGTGATTAGTTTGTAGATAAAGTAGGTATTAGATATAATTGAAATTAGATGTAAGCTTAAATGGTGTGATTGGCTTGTAGATAAAGTAGGTATTAGATATTATTGAAATTAGATGTAAGCTTAAATGTTGTGACTAGTAAGTAGAAGTATTAATTATTTCGAAAACTTTCTATGCGGATGGAAAGGGATGGCTAATAGGGGTGGTGGAGGCCATTGAGCTTCCGAACCAAAGTGAGAGGGAGCTCAACGTAGGTTAGGTGTAAATGTAGTAAGAAATAAGTAAGTAGGTATCATCAGAAAGTAAAAGTATTATTGAATGATTAGTTTTAACTTAAAACATGTAGAATGAATTAAGTATAATTGAAATTAGATGTAAGTGGAAATGGTGTGATTAGTTAGTAGATAAAGAAGGTATTAGATATTATTGCACTTAGATGTAAGCTTAAATAGTGTGATTGGTTTGGAGATAAAGTAGGTATTAGATATAATTGAAATTAGATGTAAGCTTAAATGGTGTGATTGGCTTGTAGATAAAGTAGGTATTAGATATTATTGAAATTAGATATAAGCTTAAATGTTGTGACTAGTAAGTAGAAGTATTAATTATTTCGAAAACTGTCTATGCGGATGGAAAGGGATGGCTAATAGGGGTGGTGGAGGCCATTGAGCTTCCGAACCAAAGTGAGAGGGAGCTCAACGTAGGTTAGGTGTAAATGTAGTAAGAAATAAGTAAGTAGGTATCATCAGAAAGTAAAAGTATTATTGAATGATTAGTTTTAACTTAAAACATGTAGAATGAATTAAGTATAATTGAAATTAGATGTAAGTGGAAATGGTGTGATTAGTTAGTAGATAAAGAAGGTATTAGATATTATTGCACTTAGATGTAAGCTTAAATAGTGTGATTGGTTTGGAGATAAAGTAGGTATTAGATATTGTTGAAATTGGATGTAAGCTTAAATGGTGTGATTGGTTTGTAGATAAAGTAGGTATTAGATATTATTGAAATTAGATGTAAGCTTAAATGGTGTGATTAGTTTGTAGATACAGTAGGTATTACATATTATTGAAATTAGATGTAAGCTTAAATGGTGTGATTAGTTTGTAGATAAAGTAGGTATTAGATATAATTGAAATTAGATGTAAGCTTAAATGGTGTGATTGGCTTGTAGATAAAGTAGGTATTAGATATTATTGAAATTAGATGTAAGCTTAAATGTTGTGACTAGTAAGTAGAAGTATTAATTATTTCGAAAACTTTCTATGCGGATGGAAAGGGATGGCTAATAGGGGTGGTGGAGGCCATTGAGCTTCCGAACCAAAGTGAGAGGGAGCTCAACGTAGGTTAGGTGTAAATGTAGTAGGAAATAAGTAAGTAGGTATAATAAGAAAGTAAAAGTATTATTGAATGATTAGTTTTAACTTAAAACATGTAGAATGAATTAAGTATAATTGAAATTAGATATAAGTGGAAATGGTGTGATTAGTTAGTAGATAAAGAAGGTATTAGATATTATTGAAATTAGATGTAAGCTTAAATGGTGTGATTGGTTTGTAGATAAACTAGGTATTAGATATTATTGAAATTAGATGTAAGCTTAAATGTTGTGACTAGTTATTAGAAGTATTAATTATTTCGAAAACTTTCTATGCGGATGGAAAGGGATGGCTAATAGGGGTGGTGGAGGCCATTGAGCTTCCGAACCAAAGTGAGAGGGAGCTCAACGTAGGTTAGGTGTAAATGTAGTAGGAAATAAGTAAGTAGGTATAATAAGAAAGTAAAAGTATTATTGAATGATTAGTTTTAACTTAAAGCATGTAGAATGAATTAAGTATAATTGAAATTAGATGTAAGTGGAAATGGTGTGATTAGTTAGTAGATAAAGAAGGTATTAGATATTATTGAACTTAGATGTAAGCTTAAATAGTGTGATTGGTTTGTAGATAAAGTAGGTATTAGATATTGTTGAAATTAGATGTAAGCTTAAATGGTGTGATTGGTTTGTAGATCAAGTAGGTATTAGATATTATTGAAATTAGATGTAAGCTTAAATGGTGTGATTAGTTTGTAGATACAGTAGGTATTAGATATTATTGAAATTAGATTTAAGCTTAAATGGTGTGATTAGTTTGTAGATAAAGTAGGTATTAGATATAATTGAAATTAGATGTAAGCTTAAATGGTGTGATTGGCTTGTAGATAAAGTAGGTATTAGATATTTTTGAAATTAGATGTAAGCTTAAATGTTGTGACTAGTAAGTAGAATTATTAATTATTTCGAAAACTTTCTATTTGGATGGAAAGGGATGGCTAATAGGGGTGGTGGAGGCCATTGAGCTTCCGAACCAAAGTGAGAGGGAGCTCAACGTAGGTTAGGTGTAAATGTAGTAAGAAATAAGTAAGTAGGTATAATAAGAAAGTAAAAGTATTATTGAATGATTAGTTTTAACTTAAAACATGTAGAATGAATTAAGTATAATTGAAATTAGATGTAAGTGGAAATGGTGTGATTAGTTAGTAGATAAAGAAGGTATTAGATATTATTGAAATTAGATGTAAGCTTAAATAGTGTGATTGGTTTGTAGATAAAGTATTTATTAGATAGTATCGAAATTGGATGTCAGCTTAAATGGTGTGATTGGTTTGTAGATAAAGTAGGTATTAGATATTATTGAAATTAGATGTAAGCTTAAATGGTGTGATTGTTTGTAGATAAAGTAGGTATTAGATATTATTGAAATTATATGTAAGCTTAAATGGTGTGATTGGTTTGTAGATAAAGTAGGTATTAGATATTATTGAAATTAGATGTAAGCTTAAATGGTGTGATTGGTTTGTAGATAAACTAGGTATTAGATATTATTGAAATTAGATGTAAGCATAAATGTTGTGACTAGTAAGTAGAAGTATTAATTATTTCGAAAACTTTCTATGCGGATGGAAAGGGATGGCTAATAGGGGTGGTGGAGGCCATTGAGCTTCCGAACCAATGTGAGAGGGAGCTCAACGTAGGTTAGGTGTAAATGTAGTAAGAAATAAGTAAGTAGGTATCATCAGAAAGTAAAAGTATTATTGAATGATTAGTTTTAACTTAAAACATGTCGAATGAATTAAGTATAATTGAAATTAGATGTAAGTGGAAATGGTGTGATTAGTTAGTAGATAAAGAAGGTATTAGATATTATTGCACTTAGATGTAAGCTTAAATAGTGTGATTGGTTTGGAGATAAAGTAGGTATTAGATATTGTTGAAATTGGATGTAAGCTTTAATGGTGTGATTGGTTTGTAGATAAAGTAGGTATTAGATATTATTGAAATTAGATGTAAGCTTAAATGGTGTGATTAGTTTGTAGATACAGTAGGTATTACATATTATTGAAATTAGATGTAAGCTTAAATGGTGTGATTAGTTTGTAGATAAAGTAGGTATTAGATATAATTGAAATTAGATGTAAGCTTAAATGGTGTGATTGGCTTGTAGATAATGTAGGTATTAGATATTATTGAAATTAGATGTAAGCTTAAATGTTGTGACTAGTAAGTAGAAGTATTAATTATTTCGAAAACTTTCTATGCGGATGGAAAGGGATGGCTAATAGGGGTGGTGGAGGCCATTGAGCTTCCGAACCAAAGTGAGAGGGAGCTCAACGTAGGTTAGGTGTAAATGTAGTAGGAAATAAGTAAGTAGGTATAATAAGAAAGTAAAAGTATTATTGAATGATTAGTTTTAACTTAAAACATGTAGAATGAATTAAGTATAATTGAAATTAGATGTAAGTGGAAATGGTGTGATTAGTTAGTAGATAAAGAAGGTATTAGATATTATTGAAATTAGATGTAAGCTTAAATGGTGTGATTGGTTTGTAGATAAACTAGGTATTAGATATTATTGAAATTAGATGTAAGCTTAAATGTTGTGACTAGTTATTAGAAGTATTAATTATTTCGAAAACTTTCTATGCGGATGGAAAGGGATGGCTAATAGGGGTGGTGGAGGCCATTGAGCTTCCGAACCAAAGTGAGAGGGAGCTCAACGTAGGTTAGGTGTAAATGTAGTAGGAAATAAGTAAGTAGGTATAATAAGAAAGTAAAAGTATTATTGAATGATTAGTTTTAACTTAAAACATGTAGAATGAATTAAGTATAATTGAAATTAGATGTAAGTGGAAATGGTGTGATTAGTTAGTAGATAAAGAAGGTATTAGATATTATTGAACTTAGATGTAAGCTTAAATAGTGTGATTGGTTTGTAGATAAAGTAGGTATTAGATATTGTTGAAATTAGATGTAAGCTTAAATGGTGTGATTGGTTTGTAGATCAAGTAGGTATTAGATATTATTGAAATTAGATGTAAGCTTAAATGGTGTGATTAGTTTGTAGATACAGTAGGTATTAGATATTATTGAAATTAGATTTAAGCTTAAATGGTGTGATTAGTTTGTAGATAAAGTAGGTATTAGATATAATTGAAATTAGATGTAAGCTTAAATGGTGTGATTGGCTTGTAGATAAAGTAGGTATTAGATATTTTTGAAATTAGATGTAAGCTTAAATGTTGTGACTAGTAAGTAGAAGTATTAATTATTTCGAAAACTTTCTATTTGGATGGAAAGGGATGGGTAATAGGGGTGGTGGAGGCCATTGAGCTTCCGAACCAAAGTGAGAGGGAGCTCAACGTAGGTTAGGTGTAAATGTAGTAAGAAATAAGTAAGTAGGTATAATAAGAAAGTAAAAGTATTATTGAATGATTAGTTTTAACTTAAAACATGTAGAATGAATTAAGTATAATTGAAATTAGATGTAAGTGGAAATGGTGTGATTAGTTAGTAGATAAAGAAGGTATTAGATATTATTGAAATTAGATGTAAGCTTAAATAATGTGATTGGTTTGTAGATAAAGTATTTATTAGATAGTATCGAAATTGGGTGTCAGCTTAAATGGTGTGACTGGTTTGTAGATAAAGTAGGTATTAGATATTATTGAAATTAGATGTAAGCTTAAATGGTGTGATTGTTTGTAGATAAAGTAGGTATTAGATATTATTGAAATTATATGTAAGCTTAAATGGTGTGATTGGTTTGTAGATAAAGTAGGTATTAGATATTATTGAAATTAGATGTAAGCTTAAATGGTGTGATTGGTTTGTAGATAAACTAGGTATTAGATATTATTGAAATTAGATGTAAGCTTAAATGTTGTGACTAGTAAGTAGAAGTATTAATTATTTCGAAAACTTTCTATGCGGATGGAAAGGGATGGCTAATAGGGGTGGTGGAGGCCATTGAGCTTCCGAACCAAAGTGAGAGGGAGCTCAACGTAGGTTAGGTGTAAATGTAGTAAGAAATAAGTAAGTAGGTATCATCAGAAAGTAAAAGTATTATTGAATGATTAGTTTTAACTTAAAACATGTAGAATGAATTAAGTATAATTGAAATTAGATGTAAGTGGAAATGGTGTGATTAGTTAGTAGATAAAGAAGGTATTAGATATTATTGCACTTAGATGTAAGCTTAAATAGTGTGATTGGTTTGGAGATAAAGTAGGTATTAGATATTGTTGAAATTGGATGTAAGCTTAAATGGTGTGATTGGTTTGTAGATAAAGTAGGTATTAGATATTATTGAAATTAGATGTAAGCTTAAATGGTGTGATTAGTTTGTAGATACAGTAGGTATTACATATTATTGAAATTAGATGTAAGCTTAAATGGTGTGATTAGTTTGTAGATAAAGTAGGTATTAGATATAATTGAAATTAGATGTAAGCTTAAATGGTGTGATTGGCTTGTAGATAAAGTAGGTATTAGATATTATTGAAATTAGATGTAAGCTTAAATGGTGTGATTGGTTTGTAGATAAAGTAGGTATTAGATATTATTGAAATTAGATGTAAGCTTAAATGTTGTGACTAGTTATTAGAAGTATTAATTATTTCGAAAACTTTCTATGCGGATGGAAAGGGATGGCTAATAGGGGTGGTGGAGGCCATTGAGCTTCCGAACCAAAGTGAGAGGGAGCTCAACGTAGGTTAGGTGTAAATGTAGTAGGAAATAAGTAAGTAGGTATAATAAAAAAATAAAAGTATTATTGAATGATTAGTTTTAACTTAAAACATGTAGAATGAATTAAGTATAATTGAAATTAGATGTAAGTGGAAATGGTGTGATTAGTTAGTAGATAAAGAAGGTATTAGATATTATTGAACTTAGATGTAAGCTTAAATAGTGTGATTGGTTTGGAGATAAAGTAGGTATTAGATATTGTTGAAATTGGATGTAAGCTTAAATGGTGTGATTGGTTTGTAGATAAAGTAGGTATTAGATATTATTGAAATTAGATGTAAGCTTAAATGGTGTGATTGGCTTGTAGATAAAGTAGGTATTAGATATTATTGAAATTAGATGTAAGCTTAAATGGTGTGATTGGTTTGTAGATAAAGTAGGTATTAGATATTATTGAAATTAGATGTAAGCTTAAATGGTGTAATTGGTTTGTAGATAAACTAGGTATTAGATATTATTGAAATTAGATGTAAGCTTAAATGTTGTGACTAGTTATTAGAAGTATTAATTATTTCGAAAACTTTCTATGCGGATGGAAAGGGATGGCTAATAGGGGTGGTGGAGGCCATTGAGCTTCCGAACCAAAGTGAGAGGGAGCTCAACGTAGGTTAGGTGTAAATGTAGTAGGAAATAAGTAAGTAGGTATAATAAGAAAGTAAAAGTATTATTGAATGATTAGTTTTAACTTAAAACATGTAGAATGAATTAAGTATAATTGAAATTAGATGTAAGTGGAAATGGTGTGATTAGTTAGTAGATAAAGAAGGTATTAGTAGATAAAGATATTATTGAAATTAGATGTAAGCTTAAATAGTGTGATTGGTTTGTAGATAAAGTATTTATTAGATAGTATTGAAATTGGATGTCAGCTTAAATGGTGTGATTGGTTTGTAGATAAAGTAGGTATTAGATATTATTGAAATTAGATGTAAGCTTAAATGGTGTGATTGTTTGTAGATAAAGTAGGTATTAGATATTATTGAAATTATATGTAAGCTTAAATGGTGTGATTGGTTTGTAGATAAAGTAGGTATTAGATATTATTGAAATTAGATGTTAGCTTAAATGGTGTGATTGGTTTGTAGATAAACTAGGTATTAGATATTATTGAAATTAGATGTAAGCTTAAATGTTGTGACTAGTTATTAGAAGTATTAATTATTTCGAAAACTTTCTATGCGGATGGAAAGGGATGGCTAATAGGGGTGGTGGAGGCCATTGAGCTTCCGAACCAAAGTGAGAGGGAGCTCAACGTAGGTTAGGTGTAAATGTAATAGGAAATAAGTAAGTAGGTATAATAAAAAAGTAAAAGTATTATTGAATGATTAGTTTTAACTTAAAACATGTAGAATGAATTAAGTATAATTGAAATTAGATGTAAGTGGAAATGGTGTGATTAGTTAGTAGATAAAGAAGGTATTAGATATTATTGAACTTAGATGTAAGCTTAAATAGTGTGATTGGTTTGTAGATAAAGTAGGTATTAGATATTGTTGAAATTAGATGTAAGCTTAAATGGTGTGATTGGTTTGTAGATAAAGTAGGTATTAGATATTATTGAACTTAGATGTAAGCTTAAATAGTGTGATTGGTTTGGAGATAAAGTAGGTATTAGATATTGTTGAAATTGGATGTAAGCTTAAATGGTGTGATTGGTTTGTAAATAAAGTAGGTATTAGATATTATTGAAATTAGATGTAAGCTTAAATGGTGTGATTAGTTTGTAGATACAGTAGGTATTACATATTATTAAAATTAGATGTAAGCTTAAATGGTGTGATTAGTTTGTAGATAAAGTAGGTATTAGATATAATTGAAATTAGATGTAAGCTTAAATGGTGTGATTGGCTTGTAGATAAAGTAGGTATTAGATATTATTGAAATTAGATGTAAGCTTAAATGTTGTGACTAGTAAGTAGAAGTATTAATTATTTCGAAAACTTTCTATGCGGATGGAAAGGGATGGCTAATAGGGGTGGTGGAGGCCATTGAGCTTCCGAACCAAAGTGAGAGGGAGCTCAACGTAGGTTAGGTGTAAATGTAGTAGGAAATAAGTAAGTAGGTATAATAAGAAAGTAAAAGTATTGTTGAATGATTAGTTTTAACTTAAAACATGTAGAATGGATTAAGTATAATTGAAATTAGATGTAAGTGGAAATGGTGTGATTAGTTAGTAGATAAAGAAGGTATTAGATATTATTAAAATTAGATGTAAACTTAAATGTTGTGATTGATTTGTAGATAAAGTAGGTATTAGATATTATTGAAATTAGATGTAAGCTTAAATGGTGTGATTGGTTTGTAGATAAAGTAGGTATTAGATATTATTGAAATTATATGTAAGCTTAAATGGTGTGATTGGTTTGTAGATAAAGTAGGTATTAGATATTATTGAAATTAGATGTAAGCTTAAATGGTGTGATTGATTTGTATATATAGTAGGTATTAGATATTATTTAAATTAGATGTAAGCTTAAATGGTGTGATTGGTTTGTAAATAAAGTAGGTATTAGATATTATTGAAATTAGATGTAAGCTTAAATGGTGTGATTGGTTTGTAGATAAACTAGGTATTAGAAATTATTGAATTTAGATGTAAGCGTAAATGTTGTGACTAGTTAGTAGAAGTATTAATTATTTCGAAAACTTTCTATGCGGATGGAAAGGGATGGCTAATAGGGGTGGTGGAGGCCATTGAGCTTCCGAACCAAAGTGAGAGGGAGCTCAACGTAGGTTAGGTGTAAATGTAGTAGGAAATAAGTAAGTAGGTATAATAAGAAAGTAAAAGTATTATTGAATGATTGGTTTTAACTTAAAACATGTAGAATGAATTAAGTATAATTGAAATTAGATGTAAGTGGAAATGGTGTGATTAGTTAGTAGATAAAGAAGGTATTAGATATTATTGAACTTAGATGTAAGCTTAAATAGTGTGATTGGTTTGTAGATAAAGTAGGTATTAGATATTATTGAAATTAGATGTAAGCTTAAATGGTGTGATTGTTTGTAGATAAAGTAGGTATTAGATATTATTGAAATTATATGTAAGCTTAAATGGTGTGATTAGTTTGTAGATAAAGTAGGTATTAGATATTATTGAAATTAGATGTAAGCTTAAATGGTGTGATTGGTTTGTAGATAAACTAGGTATTAGATATTATTGAAATTAGATGTAAGCTTAAATGTTGTGACTAGTTAGTAGAAGTATTAATTATTTCGAAAACTTTCTATGCGGATGGAAAGGGATGGCTAATAGGGGTGGTGGAGGCCATTGAGCTTCCGAACCAAAGTGAGAGGGAGCTCAACGTAGGTTAGGTGTAAATGTAGTAGGAAATAAGTAAGTAGGTATAATAAGAAAGTAAAAATATTATTGAATGATTAGTTTTAACTTAAAACATGTAGAATGAATTAAGTATAATTGAAATTAGATGTAAGTGGAAATGGTGTGATTTGTTAGTAGATAAAGAAGGTATTAGATATTATTGAAATTAGATGTAAGCTTAAATAGTGTGATTGGTTTGTAGATAAAGTAGGTATTAGATATTGTTGAAATTAGATGTAAGCTTAAATGGTGTGATTGGTTTGTAGATAAAGTAGGTATTAGATATTATTGAAATTAGATGTAAGCTTAAATGGTGTGATTAGTTTGTAGATACAGTAGGTATTAGATATTATTGAAATTAGATGTAAGCTTAAATGGTGTGATTAGTTTGTAGATAAAGTAGGTATTAGATATAATTGAAATTAGATGTAAGCTTAAATGGTGTGATAAGTTTGTAGATACAGTAGGTATTAGATATTATTGAAATTAGATGTAAGCTTAAATGGTGTGATTAGTTTGTAGATAAAGTAGGTATTAGATATAATTGAAATTAGATGTAAGCTTAAATGGTGTGATTGGCTTGTAGATAAAGTAGGTATTAGATATTTTTGAAATTAGATGTAAGCTTAAATGTTGTGACTATTAAGTAGAAGTATTAATTATTTCGAAAACTTTCTATTTGGATGGAAAGGGATGGCTAATAGGGGTGGTGGAGGCCATTGAGCTTCCGAACCAAAGTGAGAGGGAGCTCAACGTAGGTTAGGTGTAAATGTAGTAAGAAATAAGTAAGTAGGTATAATAAGAAAGTAAAAGTATTATTGAATGATTAGTTTTAACTTAAAACATGTAGAATGAATTAAGTATAATTGAAATTAGATGTATGTGGAAATGGTGTGATTTGTTAGTAGATAAAGAAGGTATTAGATATTATTGAAATTAGATGTAAGCTTAAATAATGTGATTGGTTTGTAGATAAAGTATTTATTAGATAGTATCGAAATTGGATGTCAGCTTAAATGGTGTGATTGGTTTGTAGATAAAGTAGGTATTAGATATTATTGAAATTAGATGTAAGCTTAAATGGTGTGATTGTTTGTAGATAAAGTAGGTATTAGATATTATTGAACTTAGATGTAAGCTTAAATAGTGTGATTAGTTTGTAGATACAGTAGGTATTACATATTATTGAAATTAGATGTAAGCTTAAATGGTGTGATTGGTTTGGAGATAAAGTAGGTATTAGATATTGTTGAAATTGGATGTAAGCTTAAATGGTGTGATTGGTTTGTAGATAAAGTAGGTATTAGATATTATTGAAATTAGATGTAAGCTTAAATGGTGTGATTAGTTTGTAGATAAAGTAGGTATTAGATATAATTGAAATTAGATGTAAGCTTAAATGGTGTGATTGTTTGTAGATAAAGTAGGTATTAGATATTATTGAAATTATATGTAAGCTTAAATGGTGTGATTAGTTTGTAGATAAAGTAGGTATTAGATATTATTGAAATTAGATGTAAGCTTAAATGTTGTGACTAGTAAGTAGAAGTATTAATTATTTCGAAAACTTTCTATGCGGATGGAAAGGGATGGCTAATAGGGGTGGTGGAGGCCATTGAGCTTCCGAACCAAAGTGAGAGGGAGCTCAACGTAGGTTAGGTGTAAATGTAGTAAGAAATAAGTAAGTAGGTATAATAAGAAAGTAAAAGTATTATTGAATGATTAGTTTTAACTTAAAACATGTAGAATGAATTAAGTATAATTGAAATTAGATGTAAGTGGAAATGGTGTGATTAGTTAGTAGATAAAGAAGGTATTAGATATTATTGAAATTAGATGTAAGCTTAAATAGTGTGATTGGTTTGTAGATAAAGTAGGTATTAGATATTGTTGAAATTAGATGTAAGCTTAAATGGTGTGATTGGTTTGTAGATAAAGTAGGTATTAGATATTATTGAAATTAGATGTAAGCTTAAATGGTGTGATTAGTTTGTAGATACAGTAGGTATTACATATTATTGAAATTAGATGTAAGCTTAAATGGTGTGATTAGTTTGTAGATAAAGTAGGTATTAGATATAATTGAAATTAGATGTAAGCTTAAATGGTGTGATTGGCTTGTAGATAAAGTAGGTATTAGATATTATTGAAATTAGATGTAAGCTTAAATGTTGTGACTAGTAAGTAGAAGTATTAATTATTTCGAAAACTTTCTATGCGGATGGAAAGGGATGGCTAATAGGGGTGGTGGAGGCCATTGAGCTTCCGAACCAAAGTGAGAGGGAGCTCAACGTAGGTTAGGTGTAAATGTAGTAAGAAATAAGTAAGTAGGTATCATCAGAAAGTAAAAGTATTATTGAATGATTAGTTTTAACTTAAAACATGTAGAATGAATTAACTTTGTGAAGTGAGTATCGTGTTTCGAACTGAAAGATTTATGTGATCGTATCTTGATAATGTGAGCTTGGTATTGTAAATATTATTTGAGTGTTAGTGAATGAGTGTGTAGTGTAAATATGTGATTAAAGTTCATGTTCGTTGCAAAAACGTGCTAACCTGAAAATTATTTGGAGTCTAGGATTAAAGGTATGTTTTTAGTTGTGTTTAAATTAATAAATTAGACAGGAAATTTAATACAGATTACGGTAATATATGACTCATAAGATATAATTACGTAGTTTTCTTGAAATAAGTGGGTAATAAAATGTCTAACAAAAAAAAGTGGCGGGCTGTCAACACCTGTCATCGCGATACAAATGACAATTTCTGAAGTCTGTCACATAACAGGTTAAGTATAATTGAAATTAGATGTAAGTGGAAATGGTGTGATTAGTTAGTAGATAAAGAAGGTATTAGATATTATTGCACTTAGATGTAAGCTTAAATAGTGTGATTGGTTTGGAGATAAAGTAGGTATTAGATATAATTGAAATTAGATGTAAGCTTAAATGGTGTGATTGGCTTGTAGATAAAAAAGGTATTAGATATTTTTGAAATTAGATGTAAGCTTAAATGTTGTGACTAGTAAGTAGAAGTATTAATTATTTCGAAAACTGTCTATGCGGATGGAAAGGGATGGCTAATAGGGGTGGTGGAGGCCATTGAGCTTCCGAACCAAAGTGAGAGGGAGCTCAACGTAGGTTAGGTGTAAATGTAGTAAGAAATAAGTAAGTAGGTATCATCAGAAAGTAAAAGTATTATTGAATGATTAGTTTTAACTTAAAACATGTAGAATGAATTAAGTATAATTGAAATTAGATGTAAGTGGAAATGGTGTGATTAGTTAGTAGATAAAGAAGGTATTAGATATTATTGCACTTAGATGTAAGCTTAAATAGTGTGATTGGTTTGGAGATAAAGTAGATATTAGATATTGTTGAAATTGGATGTAAGCTTAAATGGTGTGATTGGTTTGTAGATAAAGTAGGTATTAGATATTATTGAAATTAGATGTAAGCTTAAATGGTGTGATTAGTTTGTAGATACAGTAGGTATTACATATTATTGAAATTAGATGTAAGCTTAAATGGTGTGATTAGTTTGTAGATAAAGTAGGTATTAGATATAATTGAAGTTAGATGTAAGCTTAAATGGTGTGATTGGCTTGTAGATAAAGTAGGTATTAGATATTATTGAAATTAGATGTAAGCTTAAATGTTGTGACTAGTAAGTAGAAGTATTAATTATTTCGAAAACTTTCTATGCGGATGGAAAGGGATGGCTAATAGGGGTGGTGGAGGCCATTGAGCTTCCGAACCAAAGTGAGAGGGAGCTCAACGTAGGTTAGGTGTAAATGTAGTAGGAAATAAGTAAGTAGGTATAATAAGAAAGTAAAAGTATTATTGAATGATTAGTTTTAACTTAAAACATGTAGAATGAATTAAGTATAATTGAAATTAGATGTAAGTGGAAATGGTGTGATTAGTTAGTAGATAAAGAAGGTATTAGATATTATTGAAATTAGATGTAAGCTTAAATGGTGTGATTGGTTTGTAGATAAACTAGGTATTAGATATTATTGAAATTAGATGTAAGCTTAAATGTTGTGACTAGTTATTAGAAGTATTAATTATTTCGAAAACTTTCTATGCGGATGGAAAGGGATGGCTAATAGGGGTGGTGGAGGCCATTGAGCTTCCGAACCAAAGTGAGAGGGAGCTCAACGTAGGTTAGGTGTAAATGTAGTAGGAAATAAGTAAGTAGGTATAATAAGAAAGTAAAAGTATTATTGAATGATTAGTTTTAACTTAAAGCATGTAGAATGAATTAAGTATAATTGAAATTAGATGTAAGTGGAAATGGTGTGATTAGTTAGTAGATAAAGAAGGTATTAGATATTATTGAACTTAGATGTAAGCTTAAATAGTGTGATTGGTTTGTAGATAAAGTAGGTATTAGATATTGTTGAAATTAGATGTAAGCTTAAATGGTGTGATTGGTTTGTAGATCAAGTAGGTATTAGATATTATTGAAATTAGATGTAAGCTTAAATGGTGTGATTAGTTTGTAGATACAGTAGGTATTAGATATTATTGAAATTAGATTTAAGCTTAAATGGTGTGATTAGTTTGTAGATAAAGTAGGTATTAGATATAATTGAAATTAGATGTAAGCTTAAATGGTGTGATTGGCTTGTAGATAAAGTAGGTATTAGATATTTTTGAAATTAAATGTAAGCTTAAATGTTGTGACTAGTAAGTAGAATTATTAATTATTTCGAAAACTTTCTATTTGGATGGAAAGGGATGGCTAATAGGGGTGGTGGAGGCCATTGAGCTTCCGAACCAAAGTGAGAGGGAGCTCAACGTAGGTTAGGTGTAAATGTAGTAAGAAATAAGTAAGTAGGTATAATAAGAAAGTAAAAGTATTATTGAATGATTAGTTTTAACTTAAAACATGTAGAATGAATTAAGTATAATTGAAATTAGATGTAAGTGGAAATGGTGTGATTAGTTAGTAGATAAAGAAGGTATTAGATATTATTGAAATTAGATGTAAGCTTAAATAGTGTGATTGGTTTGTAGATAAAGTATTTATTAGATAGTATCGAAATTGGATGTCAGCTTAAATGGTGTGATTGGTTTGTAGATAAAGTAGGTATTAGATATTATTGAAATTAGATGTAAGCTTAAATGGTGTGATTGTTTGTAGATAAAGTAGGTATTAGATATTATTGAAATTATATGTAAGCTTAAATGGTGTGATTGGTTTGTAGATAAAGTAGGTATTAGATATTATTGAAATTAGATATAAGCTTAAATGGTGTGATTGGTTTGTAGATAAACTAGGTATTAGTTATTATTGAAATTAGATGTAAGCATAAATGTTGTGACTAGTAAGTAGAAGTATTAATTATTTCGAAAACTTTCTATGCGGATGGAAAGGGATGGCTAATAGGGGTGGTGGAGGCCATTGAGCTTCCGAACCAAAGTGAGAGGGAGCTCAACGTAGGTTAGGTGTAAATGTAGTAAGAAATAAGTAAGTAGGTATCATCAGAAAGTAAAAGTATTATTGAATGATTAGTTTTAACTTAAAACATGTAGAATGAATTAAGTATAATTGAAATTAGATGTAAGTGGAAATGGTGTGATTAGTTAGTAGATAAAGAAGGTATTAGATATTATTGCACTTAGATGTAAGCTTAAATAGTGTGATTGGTTTGGAGATAAAGTAGGTATTAGATATAATTGAAATTAGATGTAAGCTTAAATGGTGTGATTGGCTTGTAGATAAAGTAGGTATTAGATATTATTGAAATTAGATGTAAGCTTAAATGTTGTGACTAGTAAGTAGAAGTATTAATTATTTCGAAAACTTTCTATGCGGATGGAAAGGGATGGCTAATAGGGGTGGTGGAGGCCATTGAGCTTCCGAGCCAAAGTGAGAGGGAGCTCAACGTAGGTTAGGTGTAAATGTAGTAAGAAATAAGTAAGTAGGTATCATCAGAAAGTAAAAGTATTATTGAATGATTAGTTTTAACTTAAAACATGTAGAATGAATTAAGTATAATTGAAATTAGATGTAAGTGGAAATGGTGTGATTAGTTAGTAGATAAAGAAGGTATTAGATATTATTGCACTTAGATGTAAGCTTAAATAGTGTGATTGGTTTGGAGATAAAGTAGGTATTAGATATTGTTGAAATTGGATGTAAGCTTAAATGGTGTGATTGGTTTGTAGATAAAGTAGGTATTAGATATTATTGAAATTAGATGTAAGCTTAAATGGTGTGATTAGTTTGTAGATACAGTAGGTATTACATATTATTGAAATTAGATGTAAGCTTAAATGGTGTGATTAGTTTGTAGATAAAGTAGGTATTAGATATAATTGAAATTAGATGTAAGCTTAAATGGTGTGATTGGCTTGTAGATAAAGTAGGTATTAGATATTATTGAAATTAGATGTAAGCTTAAATGTTGTGACTAGTAAGTAGAAGTATTAATTATTTCGAAAACTTTCTATGCGGATGGAAAGGGATGGCTAATAGGGGTGGTGGAGGCCATTGAGCTTCCGAACCAAAGTGAGAGGGAGCTCAACGTAGGTTAGGTGTAAATGTAGTAGGAAATAAGTAAGTAGGTATAATAAGAAAGTAAAAGTATTATTGAATGATTAGTTTTAACTTAAAACATGTAGAATGAATTAAGTATAATTGAAATTAGATGTAAGTGGAAATGGTGTGATTAGTTAGTAGATAAAGAAGGTATTAGATATTATTGAAATTAGATGTAAGCTTAAATGGTGTGATTGGTTTGTAGATAAACTAGGTATTAGATATTATTGAAATTAGATGTAAGCTTAAATGTTGTGACTAGTTATTAGAAGTATTAATTATTTCGAAAACTTTCTATGCGGATGGAAAGGGATGGCTAATAGGGGTGGTGGAGGCCATTGAGCTTCCGAACCAAAGTGAGAGGGAGCTCAACGTAGGTTAGGTGTAAATGTAGTAGTAAATAAGTAAGTAGGTATAATAAGAAAGTAAAAGTATTATTGAATGATTAGTTTTAACTTAAAACATGTAGAATGAATTAAGTATAATTGAAATTAGATGTAAGTGGAAATGGTGTGATTAGTTTGTAGATAAAGAAGGTATTAGATATTATTGAACTTAGATGTAAGCTTAAATAGTGTGATTGGTTTGTAGATAAAGTAGTTATTAGATATTGTTGAAATTAGATGTAAGCTTAAATGGTGTGATTGGTTTGTAGATCAAGTAGGTATTAGATATTATCGAAATTAGATGTAAGCTTAAATGGTGTGATTAGTTTGTAGATACAGTAGGTATTAGATATTATTGAAATTAGATTTAAGCTTAAATGGTGTGATTAGTTTGTAGATAAAGTAGGTATTAGATATAATTGAAATTAGATGTAAGCTTAAATGGTGTGATTGGCTTGTAGATAAAGTAGGTATTAGATATTTTTGAAATTAGATGTAAGCTTAAATGTTGTGACTAGTAAGTAGAAGTATTAATTATTTCGAAAACTTTCTATTTGGATGGAAAGGGATGGCTAATAGGGGTGGTGGAGGCCATTGAGCTTCCGAACCAAAGTGAGAGGGAGCTCAACGTAGGTTAGGTGTAAATGTAGTAAGAAATAAGTCAGTAGGTATAATAAGAAAGTAAAAGTATTATTGAATGATTAGTTTTAACTTAAAACATGTAGAATGAATAAAGTATAATTGAAATTAGATGTAAGTGGAAATGGTGTGATTAGTTAGTAGATAAAGAAGGTATTAGATATTATTGAAATTAGATGTAAGCTTAAATAATGTGATTGGTTTGTAGATAAAGTATTTATTAGATAGTATCGAAATTGGATGTCAGCTTAAATGGTGTGATTGGTTTGTAGATAAAGTAGGTATTAGATATTATTGAAATTAGATGTAAGCTTAAATGGTGTGATTGTTTGTAGATAAAGTAGGTATTAGATATTATTGAAATTATATGTAAGCTTAAATGGTGTGATTGGTTTGTAGATAAAGTAGGTATTAGATATTATTGAAATTAGATGTAAGCTTAAATGGTGTGATTGGTTTGTAGATAAACTAGGTATTAGATATTATTGAAATTAGATGTAAGCTTAAATGTTGTGACTAGTAAGTAGAAGTATTAATTATTTCGAAAACTTTCTATGCGGATGGAAAGGGATGGCTAATAGGGGTGGTGGAGGCCATTGAGCTTCCGAACCAAAGTGAGAGGGAGCTCAACGTAGGTTAGGTGTAAATGTAGTAAGAAATAAGTAAGTAGGTATCATCAGAAAGTAAAAGTATTATTGAATGATTAGTTTTAACTTAAAACATGTAGAATGAATTAAGTATAATTGAAATTAGATGTAAGTGGAAATGGTGTGATTAGTTAGTAGATAAAGAAGGTATTAGATATTATTGCACTTAGATGTAAGCTTAAATAGTGTGATTGGTTTGGAGATAAAGTAGGTATTAGATATTGTTGAAATTGGATGTAAGCTTAAATGGTGTGATTGGTTTGTAGATAAAGTAGGTATTAGATATTATTGAAATTAGATGTAAGCTTAAATGGTGTGATTAGTTTGTAGATACAGTAGGTATTACATATTATTGAAATTAGATGTAAGCTTAAATGGTGTGATTAGTTTGTAGATAAAGTAGGTATTAGATATAATTGAAATTAGATGTAAGCTTAAATGGTGTGATTGGCTTGTAGATAAAGTAGGTATTAGATATTATTGAAATTAGATGTAAGCTTAAATGGTGTGATTGGTTTGTAGATAAAGTAGGTATTAGATATTATTGAAATTAGATGTAAGCTTAAATGGTGTAATTGGTTTGTAGATAAACTAGGTATTAGATATTATTGAAATTAGATGTAAGCTTAAATGTTGTGACTAGTTATTAGAAGTATTAATTATTTCGAAAACTTTCTATGCGGATGGAAAGGGATGGCTAATAGGGGTGGTGGAGGCCATTGAGCTTCCGAACCAAAGTGAGAGGGAGCTCAACGTAGGTTAGGTGTAAATGTAGTAGGAAATAAGTAAGTAGGTATAATAAAAAAATAAAAGTATTATTGAATGATTAGTTTTAACTTAAAACATGTAGAATGAATTAAGTATAATTGAAATTAGATGTAAGTGGAAATGGTGTGATTAGTTAGTAGATAAAGAAGGTATTAGATATTATTGAACTTAGATGTAAGCTTAAATAGTGTGATTGGTTTGGAGATAAAGTAGGTATTAGATATTGTTGAAATTGGATGTAAGCTTAAATGGTGTGATTGGTTTGTAGATAAAGTAGGTATTAGATATTATTGAAATTAGATGTAAGCTTAAATGGTGTGATTAGTTTGTAGATACAGTAGGTATTACATATTATGAAATTAGATGTAAGCTTAAATGGTGTGATTGGTTTGTAGATAAAGTAGGTATTAGATATTATTGAACTTAGATGTAAGCTTAAATAGTGTGATTGTTTGTAGATAAAGTAGGTATTAGATATTATTGAAATTATATGTAAGCTTAAATGGTGTGATTAGTTTGTAGAGAAAGTAGGTATTAGATATTATTGAAATTAGATGTAAGCTTAAATGTTGTGACTAGTAAGTAGAAGTATTAATTATTTCGAAAACTTTCTATGCGGATGGAAAGGGATGGCTAATAGGGGTGGTGGAGGCCATTGAGCTTCCGAACCAAAGTGAGAGGGAGCTCAACGTAGGTTAGGTGTAAATGTAGTAAGAAATAAGTAAGTAGGTATAATAAAAAAATAAAAGTATTATTGAATGATTAGTTTTAACTTAAAACATGTAGAATGAATTAAGTATAATTGAAATTAGATGTAAGTGGAAATGGTGTGATTAGTTAGTAGATAAAGAAGGTATTAGATTTTATTGAAATTAGATGTAAGCTTAAATAGTGTGATTGGTTTGTAGATAAAGTATTTATTAGATAGTATTGAAATTGGATGTCAGCTTAAATGGTGTGATTGGTTTGTAGATAAAGAAGGTATTAGATATTATTGAAATTAGATGTAAGCTTAAATGGTGTGATTGTTTGTAGATAAAGTAGGTATTAGATATTATTGAAATTAGATGTAAGCTTAAATGGTGTGATTGGTTTGTAGATAAACTAGGTATTAGATATTATTGAAATTAGATGTAAGCTTAAATGTTGTGACTAGTTAGTAGAAGTATTAATTATTTCGAAAACTTTCTATGCGGATGGAAAGGGATGGCTAATAGGGGTGGTGGAGGCCATTGAGCTTCCGAACCAAAGTGAGAGGGAGCTCAACGTAGGTTAGGTGTAAATGTAGTAGGAAATAAGTAAGTAGGTATAATAAGAAAGTAAAAATATTATTGAATGATTAGTTTTAACTTAAAACATGTAGAATGAATTAAGTATAATTGAAATTAGATGTAAGTGGAAATGGTGTGATTAGTTAGTAGATAAAGAAGGTATTAGATATTATTGAAATTAGATGTAAGCTTAAATAGTGTGATTGGTTTGTAGATAAAGTAGGTATTAGATATTGTTGAAATTAGATGTAAGCTTAAATGGTGCGATTGGTTTGTAGATAAAGTAGGTATTAGATATTATTGAAATTAGATGTAAGCTTAAATGGTGTGATTAGTTTGTAGATACAGTAGGTATTAGATATTATTGAAATTAGATGTAAGCTTAAATGGTGTGATTAGTTTGTAGATAAAGTAGGTATTAGATATATTAGTTTTAACTTAAAACATGTAGAATGAATTAAGTATAATTGAAATTAGATGTAAGTGGAAATGGTGTGATTAGTTAGTAGATAAAGAAGGTATTAGATATTGTTGAAATTAGATGTAAGCTTAAATGGTGTGATTGGTTTGTAGATCAAGTAGGTATTAGATATTATTGAAATTAGATGTAAGCTTAAATGGTGTGATTAGTTTGTAGATACAGTAGGTATTAGATATTATTGAAATTAGATTTAAGCTTAAATGGTGTGATTAGTTTGTAGATAAAGTAGGTATTAGATATAATTGAAATTAGATGTAAGCTTAAATGGTGTGATTGGCTTGTAGATAAAGTAGGTATTAGATATTTTTGAAATTAGATGTAAGCTTAAATGTTGTGACTAGTAAGTAGAATTATTAATTATTTCGAAAACTTTCTATTTGGATGGAAAGGGATGGCTAATAGGGGTGGTGGAGGCCATTGAGCTTCCGAACCAAAGTGAGAGGGAGCTCAACGTAGGTTAGGTGTAAATGTAGTAAGAAATAAGTAAGTAGGTATAATAAGAAAGTAAAAGTATTATTGAATGATTAGTTTTAACTTAAAACATGTAGAATGAATTAAGTATAATTGAAATTAGATGTAAGTGGAAATGGTGTGATTAGTTAGTAGATAAAGAAGGTATTAGATATTATTGAAATTAGATGTAAGCTTAAATAGTGTGATTGGTTTGTAGATAAAGTATTTATTAGATAGTATCGAAATTGGATGTCAGCTTAAATGGTGTGATTGGTTTGTAGATAAAGTAGTTATTAGATATTATTGAAATTAGATGTAAGCTTAAATGGTGTGATTGTTTGTAGATAAAGTAGGTATTAGATATTATTGAAATTATATGTAAGCTTAAATGGTGTGATTGGTTTGTAGATAAAGTAGGTATTAGATATTATTGAAATTAGATATAAGCTTAAATGGTGTGATTGGTTTGTAGATAAAGTAGGTATTAGATATTATTGAAATTAGATGTAAGCTTAAATGGTGTGATTGGTTTGTAGATAAACTAGGTATTAGATATTATTGAAATTAGATGTAAGCTTAAATGTTGTGACTAGTAAGTAGAAGTATTAATTATTTCGAAAACTTTCTATGCGGATGGAAAGGGATGGCTAATAGGGGTGGTGGAGGCCATTGAGCTTCCGAACCAAAGTGAGAGGGAGCTCAACGTAGGTTAGGTGTAAATGTAGTAAGAAATAAGTAAGTAGGTATCATCAGAAAGTAAAAGTATTATTGAATGATTAGTTTTAACTTAAAACATGTAGAATGAATTAAGTATAATTGAAATTAGATGTAAGTGGAAATGGTGTGATTAGTTAGTAGATAAAGAAGGTATTAGATATTATTGCACTTAGATGTAAGCTTAAATAGTGTGATTGGTTTGGAGATAAAGTAGGTATTAGATATTGTTGAAATTGGATGTAAGCTTAAATGGTGTGATTGGTTTGTAGATAAAGTAGGTATTAGATATTATTGAAATTAGATGTAAGCTTAAATGGTGTGATTAGTTTGTAGATACAGTAGGTATTACATATTATTGAAATTAGATGTAAGCTTAAATGGTGTGATTAGTTTGTAGATAAAGTAGGTATTAGATATAATTGAAATTAGATGTAAGCTTAAATGGTGTGATTGGCTTGTAGATAAAGTAGGTATTAGATATTATTGAAATTAGATGTAAGCTTAAATGGTGTGATTGGTTTGTAGATAAAGTAGGTATTAGATATTATTGAAATTAGATGTAAGCTTAAATGGTGTAATTGGTTTGTAGATAAACTAGGTATTAGATATTATTGAAATTAGATGTAAGCTTAAATGTTGTGACTAGTTATTAGAAGTATTAATTATTTCGAAAACTTTCTATGCGGATGGAAAGGGATGGCTAATAGGGGTGGTGGAGGCCATTGAGCTTCCGAACCAAAGTGAGAGGGAGCTCAACGTAGGTTAGGTGTAAATGTAGTAGGAAATAAGTAAGTAGGTATAATAAAAAAATAAAAGTATTATTGAATGATTAGTTTTAACTTAAAACATGTAGAATGAATTAAGTATAATTGAAATTAGATGTAAGTGGAAATGGTGTGATTAGTTAGTAGATAAAGAAGGTATTAGATATTATTGAACTTAGATGTAAGCTTAAATAGTGTGATTGGTTTGGAGATAAAGTAGGTATTAGATATTGTTGAAATTGGATGTAAGCTTAAATGGTGTGATTGGTTTGTAGATAAAGTAGGTATTAGATATTATTGAAATTAGATGTAAGCTTAAATGGTGTGATTAGTTTGTAGATACAGTAGGTATTACATATTATGAAATTAGATGTAAGCTTAAATGGTGTGATTGGTTTGTAGATAAAGTAGGTATTAGATATTATTGAACTTAGATGTAAGCTTAAATAGTGTGATTGTTTGTAGATAAAGTAGGTATTAGATATTATTGAAATTATATGTAAGCTTAAATGGTGTGATTAGTTTGTAGAGAAAGTAGGTATTAGATATTATTGAAATTAGATGTAAGCTTAAATGTTGTGACTAGTAAGTAGAAGTATTAATTATTTCGAAAACTTTCTATGCGGATGGAAAGGGATGGCTAATAGGGGTGGTGGAGGCCATTGAGCTTCCGAACCAAAGTGAGAGGGAGCTCAACGTAGGTTAGGTGTAAATGTAGTAAGAAATAAGTAAGTAGGTATAATAAAAAAATAAAAGTATTATTGAATGATTAGTTTTAACTTAAAACATGTAGAATGAATTAAGTATAATTGAAATTAGATGTAAGTGGAAATGGTGTGATTAGTTAGTAGATAAAGAAGGTATTAGATTTTATTGAAATTAGATGTAAGCTTAAATAGTGTGATTGGTTTGTAGATAAAGTATTTATTAGATAGTATTGAAATTGGATGTCAGCTTAAATGGTGTGATTGGTTTGTAGATAAAGAAGGTATTAGATATTATTGAAATTAGATGTAAGCTTAAATGGTGTGATTGTTTGTAGATAAAGTAGGTATTAGATATTATTGAAATTAGATGTAAGCTTAAATGGTGTGATTGGTTTGTAGATAAACTAGGTATTAGATATTATTGAAATTAGATGTAAGCTTAAATGTTGTGACTAGTTAGTAGAAGTATTAATTATTTCGAAAACTTTCTATGCGGATGGAAAGGGATGGCTAATAGGGGTGGTGGAGGCCATTGAGCTTCCGAACCAAAGTGAGAGGGAGCTCAACGTAGGTTAGGTGTAAATGTAGTAGGAAATAAGTAAGTAGGTATAATAAGAAAGTAAAAATATTATTGAATGATTAGTTTTAACTTAAAACATGTAGAATGAATTAAGTATAATTGAAATTAGATGTAAGTGGAAATGGTGTGATTAGTTAGTAGATAAAGAAGGTATTAGATATTATTGAAATTAGATGTAAGCTTAAATAGTGTGATTGGTTTGTAGATAAAGTAGGTATTAGATATTGTTGAAATTAGATGTAAGCTTAAATGGTGCGATTGGTTTGTAGATAAAGTAGGTATTAGATATTATTGAAATTAGATGTAAGCTTAAATGGTGTGATTAGTTTGTAGATACAGTAGGTATTAGATATTATTGAAATTAGATGTAAGCTTAAATGGTGTGATTAGTTTGTAGATAAAGTAGGTATTAGATATATTAGTTTTAACTTAAAACATGTAGAATGAATTAAGTATAATTGAAATTAGATGTAAGTGGAAATGGTGTGATTAGTTAGTAGATAAAGAAGGTATTAGATATTGTTGAAATTAGATGTAAGCTTAAATGGTGTGATTGGTTTGTAGATCAAGTAGGTATTAGATATTATTGAAATTAGATGTAAGCTTAAATGGTGTGATTAGTTTGTAGATACAGTAGGTATTAGATATTATTGAAATTAGATTTAAGCTTAAATGGTGTGATTAGTTTGTAGATAAAGTAGGTATTAGATATAATTGAAATTAGATGTAAGCTTAAATGGTGTGATTGGCTTGTAGATAAAGTAGGTATTAGATATTTTTGAAATTAGATGTAAGCTTAAATGTTGTGACTAGTAAGTAGAATTATTAATTATTTCGAAAACTTTCTATTTGGATGGAAAGGGATGGCTAATAGGGGTGGTGGAGGCCATTGAGCTTCCGAACCAAAGTGAGAGGGAGCTCAACGTAGGTTAGGTGTAAATGTAGTAAGAAATAAGTAAGTAGGTATAATAAGAAAGTAAAAGTATTATTGAATGATTAGTTTTAACTTAAAACATGTAGAATGAATTAAGTATAATTGAAATTAGATGTAAGTGGAAATGGTGTGATTAGTTAGTAGATAAAGAAGGTATTAGATATTATTGAAATTAGATGTAAGCTTAAATAGTGTGATTGGTTTGTAGATAAAGTATTTATTAGATAGTATCGAAATTGGATGTCAGCTTAAATGGTGTGATTGGTTTGTAGATAAAGTAGTTATTAGATATTATTGAAATTAGATGTAAGCTTAAATGGTGTGATTGTTTGTAGATAAAGTAGGTATTAGATATTATTGAAATTATATGTAAGCTTAAATGGTGTGATTGGTTTGTAGATAAAGTAGGTATTAGATATTATTGAAATTAGATATAAGCTTAAATGGTGTGATTGGTTTGTAGATAAACTAGGTATTAGATATTATTGAAATTAGATGTAAGCATAAATGTTGTGACTAGTAAGTAGAAGTATTAATTATTTCGAAAACTTTCTATGCGGATGGAAAGGGATGGCTAATAGGGGTGGTGGAGGCCATTGAGCTTCCGAACCAAAGTGAGAGGGAGCTCAACGTAGGTTAGGTGTAAATGTAGTAAGAAATAAGTAAGTAGGTATCATCAGAAAGTAAAAGTATTATTGAATGATTAGTTTTAACTTAAAACATGTAGAATGAATTAAGTATAATTGAAATTAGATGTAAGTGGAAATGGTGTGATTAGTTAGTAGATAAAGAAGGTATTAGATATTATTGCACTTAGATGTAAGCTTAAATAGTGTGATTGGTTTGGAGATAAAGTAGGTATTAGATATAATTGAAATTAGATGTAAGCTTAAATGGTGTGATTGGCTTGTAGATAAAGTAGGTATTAGATATTATTGAAATTAGATGTAAGCTTAAATGTTGTGACTAGTAAGTAGAAGTATTAATTATTTCGAAAACTTTCTATGCGGATGGAAAGGGATGGCTAATAGGGGTGGTGGAGGCCATTGAGCTTCCGAACCAAAGTGAGAGGGAGCTCAACGTAGGTTAGGTGTAAATGTAGTAAGAAATAAGTAAGTAGGTATCATCAGAAAGTAAAAGTATTATTGAATGATTAGTTTTAACTTAAAACATGTAGAATGAATTAAGTATAATTGAAATTAGATGTAAGTGGAAATGGTGTGATTAGTTAGTAGATAAAGAAGGTATTAGATATTATTGCACTTAGATGTAAGCTTAAATAGTGTGATTGGTTTGGAGATAAAGTAGGTATTAGATATTGTTGAAATTGGATGTAAGCTTAAATGGTGTGATTGGTTTGTAGATAAAGTAGGTATTAGATATTATTGAAATTAGATGTAAGCTTAAATGGTGTGATTAGTTTGTAGATACAGTAGGTATTACATATTATTGAAATTAGATGTAAGCTTAAATGGTGTGATTAGTTTGTAGATAAAGTAGGTATTAGATATAATTGAAATTAGATGTAAGCTTAAATGGTGTGATTGGCTTGTAGATAAAGTAGGTATTAGATATTATTGAAATTAGATGTAAGCTTCAATGTTGTGACTAGTAAGTAGAAGTATTAATTATTTCGAAAACTTTCTATGCGGATGGAAAGGGATGGCTAATAGGGGTGGTGGAGGCCATTGAGCTTCCGAACCAAAGTGAGAGGGAGCTCAACGTAGGTTAGGTGTAAATGTAGTAGGAAATAAGTAAGTAGGTATAATAAGAAAGTAAAAGTATTATTGAATGATTAGTTTTAACTTAAAACATGTAGAATGAATTAAGTATAATTGAAATTAGATGTAAGTGGAAATGGTGTGATTAGTTTGTAGATAAAGAAGGTATTAGATATTATTGAAATTAGATGTAAGCTTAAATGGTGTGATTGGTTTGTAGATAAACTAGGTATTAGATATTATTGAAATTAGATGTAAGCTTAAATGTTGTGACTAGTTATTAGAAGTATTAATTATTTCGAAAACTTTCTATGCGGATGGAAAGGGATGGCTAATAGGGGTGGTGGAGGCCATTGAGCTTCCGAACCAAAGTGAGAGGGAGCTCAACGTAGGTTAGGTGTAAATGTAGTAGTAAATAAGTAAGTAGGTATAATAAGAAAGTAAAAGTATTATTGAATGATTAGTTTTAACTTAAAACATGTAGAATGAATTAAGTATAATTGAAATTAGATGTAAGTGGAAATGGTGTGATTAGTTAGTAGATAAAGAAGGTATTAGATATTATTGAACTTAGATGTAAGCTTAAATAGTGTGATTGGTTTGTAGATAAAGTAGTTATTAGATATTGTTGAAATTAGATGTAAGCTTAAATGGTGTGATTGGTTTGTAGATCAAGTAGGTATTAGATATTATTGAAATTAGATGTAAGCTTAAATGGTGTGATTAGTTTGTAGATACAGTAGGTATTAGATATCATTGAAATTAGATGTAAGCTTAAATGGTGTGATTAGTTTGTAGATAAAGTAAGTATTAGATATAATTGAAATTAGATGTAAGCTTAAATGGTGTGATTGGCTTGTAGATAAAGTAGGTATTAGATATTTTTGAAATTAGATGTAAGCTTAAATGTTGTGACTAGTAAGTAGAAGTATTAATTATTTCGAAAACTTTCTATTTGGATGGAAAGGGATGGCTAATAGGGGTGGTGGAGGCCATTGAGCTTCCGAACCAAAGTGAGAGGGAGCTCAACGTAGGTTAGGTGTAAATGTAGTAAGAAATAAGTAAGTAGGTATAATAAGAAAGTAAAAGTATTATTGAATGATTAGTTTTAACTTAAAACATGTAGAATGAATTAAGTATAATTGAAATTAGATGTAAGTGGAAATGGTGTGATTAGTTAGTAGATAAAGAAGGTATTAGATTTTATTGAAATTAGATGTAAGCTTAAATAGTGTGATTGGTTTGTAGATAAAGTATTTATTAGATAGTATTGAAATTGGATGTCAGCTTAAATGGTGTGATTGGTTTGTAGATAAAGAAGGTATTAGATATTATTGAAATTAGATGTAAGCTTAAATGGTGTGATTGTTTGTAGATAAAGTAGGTATTAGATATTATTGAAATTAGATGTAAGCTTAAATGGTGTGATTGGTTTGTAGATAAACTAGGTATTAGATATTATTGAAATTAGATGTAAGCTTAAATGTTGTGACTAGTTAGTAGAAGTATTAATTATTTCGAAAACTTTCTATGCGGATGGAAAGGGATGGCTAATAGGGGTGGTGGAGGCCATTGAGCTTCCGAACCAAAGTGAGAGGGAGCTCAACGTAGGTTAGGTGTAAATGTAGTAGGAAATAAGTAAGTAGGTATAATAAGAAAGTAAAAATATTATTGAATGATTAGTTTTAACTTAAAACATGTAGAATGAATTAAGTATAATTGAAATTAGATGTAAGTGGAAATGGTGTGATTAGTTAGTAGATAAAGAAGGTATTAGATATTATTGAAATTAGATGTAAGCTTAAATAGTGTGATTGGTTTGTAGATAAAGTAGGTATTAGATATTGTTGAAATTAGATGTAAGCTTAAATGGTGCGATTGGTTTGTAGATAAAGTAGGTATTAGATATTATTGAAATTAGATGTAAGCTTAAATGGTGTGATTAGTTTGTAGATACAGTAGGTATTAGATATTATTGAAATTAGATGTAAGCTTAAATGGTGTGATTAGTTTGTAGATAAAGTAGGTATTAGATATATTAGTTTTAACTTAAAACATGTAGAATGAATTAAGTATAATTGAAATTAGATGTAAGTGGAAATGGTGTGATTAGTTAGTAGATAAAGAAGGTATTAGATATTATTGAAATTAGATGTAAGCTTAAATGGTGTGATTGGTTTGTAGATAAACTAGGTATTAGATATTATTGAAATTAGATGTAAGCTTAAATGTTGTGACTAGTTATTAGAAGTATTAATTATTTCGAAAACTTTCTATGCGGATGGAAAGGGATGGCTAATAGGGGTGGTGGAGGCCATTGAGCTTCCGAACCAAAGTGAGAGGGAGCTCAACGTAGGTTAGGTGTAAATGTAGTAGTAAATAAGTAAGTAGGTATAATAAGAAAGTAAAAGTATTATTGAATGATTAGTTTTAACTTAAAACATGTAGAATGAATTAAGTATAATTGAAATTAGATGTAAGTGGAAATGGTGTGATTAGTTAGTAGATAAAGAAGGTATTAGATATTATTGAACTTAGATGTAAGCTTAAATAGTGTGATTGGTTTGTAGATAAAGTAGTTATTAGATATTGTTGAAATTAGATGTAAGCTTAAATGGTGTGATTGGTTTGTAGATCAAGTAGGTATTAGATATTATTGAAATTAGATGTAAGCTTAAATGGTGTGATTAGTTTGTAGATACAGTAGGTATTAGATATCATTGAAATTAGATGTAAGCTTAAATGGTGTGATTAGTTTGTAGATAAAGTAAGTATTAGATATAATTGAAATTAGATGTAAGCTTAAATGGTGTGATTGGCTTGTAGATAAAGTAGGTATTAGATATTTTTGAAATTAGATGTAAGCTTAAATGTTGTGACTAGTAAGTAGAAGTATTAATTATTTCGAAAACTTTCTATTTGGATGGAAAGGGATGGCTAATAGGGGTGGTGGAGGCCATTGAGCTTCCGAACCAAAGTGAGAGGGAGCTCAACGTAGGTTAGGTGTAAATGTAGTAAGAAATAAGTAAGTAGGTATAATAAGAAAGTAAAAGTATTATTGAATGATTAGTTTTAACTTAAAACATGTAGAATGAATTAAGTATAATTGAAATTAGATGTAAGTGGAAATGGTGTGATTAGTTAGTAGATAAAGAAGGTATTAGATATTATTGCACTTAGATGTAAGCTTAAATAGTGTGATTGGTTTGGAGATAAAGTAGGTATTAGATATTGTTGAAATTGGATGTAAGCTTAAATGGTGTGATTGGTTTGTAGATAAAGTAGGTATTAGATATTATTGAAATTAGATGTAAGCTTAAATGGTGTGATTAGTTTGTAGATACAGTAGGTATTACATATTATTGAAATTAGATGTAAGCTTAAATGGTGTGATTAGTTTGTAGATAAAGTAGGTATTAGATATAATTGAAATTAGATGTAAGCTTAAATGGTGTGATTGGCTTGTAGATAAAGTAGGTATTAGATATTATTGAAATTAGATGTAAGCTTAAATGGTGTGATTGGTTTGTAGATAAAGTAGGTATTAGATATTATTGAAATTAGATGTAAGCTTAAATGGTGTAATTGGTTTGTAGATAAACTAGGTATTAGATATTATTGAAATTAGATGTAAGCTTAAATGTTGTGACTAGTTATTAGAAGTATTAATTATTTCGAAAACTTTCTATGCGGATGGAAAGGGATGGCTAATAGGGGTGGTGGAGGCCATTGAGCTTCCGAACCAAAGTGAGAGGGAGCTCAACGTAGGTTAGGTGTAAATGTAGTAGGAAATAAGTAAGTAGGTATAATAAAAAAATAAAAGTATTATTGAATGATTAGTTTTAACTTAAAACATGTAGAATGAATTAAGTATAATTGAAATTAGATGTAAGTGGAAATGGTGTGATTAGTTAGTAGATAAAGAAGGTATTAGATATTATTGAACTTAGATGTAAGCTTAAATAGTGTGATTGGTTTGGAGATAAAGTAGGTATTAGATATTGTTGAAATTGGATGTAAGCTTAAATGGTGTGATTGGTTTGTAGATAAAGTAGGTATTAGATATTATTGAAATTAGATGTAAGCTTAAATGGTGTGATTAGTTTGTAGATACAGTAGGTATTACATATTATGAAATTAGATGTAAGCTTAAATGGTGTGATTGGTTTGTAGATAAAGTAGGTATTAGATATTATTGAACTTAGATGTAAGCTTAAATAGTGTGATTGTTTGTAGATAAAGTAGGTATTAGATATTATTGAAATTATATGTAAGCTTAAATGGTGTGATTAGTTTGTAGAGAAAGTAGGTATTAGATATTATTGAAATTAGATGTAAGCTTAAATGTTGTGACTAGTAAGTAGAAGTATTAATTATTTCGAAAACTTTCTATGCGGATGGAAAGGGATGGCTAATAGGGGTGGTGGAGGCCATTGAGCTTCCGAACCAAAGTGAGAGGGAGCTCAACGTAGGTTAGGTGTAAATGTAGTAAGAAATAAGTAAGTAGGTATAATAAAAAAATAAAAGTATTATTGAATGATTAGTTTTAACTTAAAACATGTAGAATGAATTAAGTATAATTGAAATTAGATGTAAGTGGAAATGGTGTGATTAGTTAGTAGATAAAGAAGGTATTAGATTTTATTGAAATTAGATGTAAGCTTAAATAGTGTGATTGGTTTGTAGATAAAGTATTTATTAGATAGTATTGAAATTGGATGTCAGCTTAAATGGTGTGATTGGTTTGTAGATAAAGAAGGTATTAGATATTATTGAAATTAGATGTAAGCTTAAATGGTGTGATTGTTTGTAGATAAAGTAGGTATTAGATATTATTGAAATTAGATGTAAGCTTAAATGGTGTGATTGGTTTGTAGATAAACTAGGTATTAGATATTATTGAAATTAGATGTAAGCTTAAATGTTGTGACTAGTTAGTAGAAGTATTAATTATTTCGAAAACTTTCTATGCGGATGGAAAGGGATGGCTAATAGGGGTGGTGGAGGCCATTGAGCTTCCGAACCAAAGTGAGAGGGAGCTCAACGTAGGTTAGGTGTAAATGTAGTAGGAAATAAGTAAGTAGGTATAATAAGAAAGTAAAAATATTATTGAATGATTAGTTTTAACTTAAAACATGTAGAATGAATTAAGTATAATTGAAATTAGATGTAAGTGGAAATGGTGTGATTAGTTAGTAGATAAAGAAGGTATTAGATATTATTGAAATTAGATGTAAGCTTAAATAGTGTGATTGGTTTGTAGATAAAGTAGGTATTAGATATTGTTGAAATTAGATGTAAGCTTAAATGGTGCGATTGGTTTGTAGATAAAGTAGGTATTAGATATTATTGAAATTAGATGTAAGCTTAAATGGTGTGATTAGTTTGTAGATACAGTAGGTATTAGATATTATTGAAATTAGATGTAAGCTTAAATGGTGTGATTAGTTTGTAGATAAAGTAGGTATTAGATATATTAGTTTTAACTTAAAACATGTAGAATGAATTAAGTATAATTGAAATTAGATGTAAGTGGAAATGGTGTGATTAGTTAGTAGATAAAGAAGGTATTAGATATTGTTGAAATTAGATGTAAGCTTAAATGGTGTGATTGGTTTGTAGATCAAGTAGGTATTAGATATTATTGAAATTAGATGTAAGCTTAAATGGTGTGATTAGTTTGTAGATACAGTAGGTATTAGATATTATTGAAATTAGATTTAAGCTTAAATGGTGTGATTAGTTTGTAGATAAAGTAGGTATTAGATATAATTGAAATTAGATGTAAGCTTAAATGGTGTGATTGGCTTGTAGATAAAGTAGGTATTAGATATTTTTGAAATTAGATGTAAGCTTAAATGTTGTGACTAGTAAGTAGAATTATTAATTATTTCGAAAACTTTCTATTTGGATGGAAAGGGATGGCTAATAGGGGTGGTGGAGGCCATTGAGCTTCCGAACCAAAGTGAGAGGGAGCTCAACGTAGGTTAGGTGTAAATGTAGTAAGAAATAAGTAAGTAGGTATAATAAGAAAGTAAAAGTATTATTGAATGATTAGTTTTAACTTAAAACATGTAGAATGAATTAAGTATAATTGAAATTAGATGTAAGTGGAAATGGTGTGATTAGTTAGTAGATAAAGAAGGTATTAGATATTATTGAAATTAGATGTAAGCTTAAATAGTGTGATTGGTTTGTAGATAAAGTATTTATTAGATAGTATCGAAATTGGATGTCAGCTTAAATGGTGTGATTGGTTTGTAGATAAAGTAGTTATTAGATATTATTGAAATTAGATGTAAGCTTAAATGGTGTGATTGTTTGTAGATAAAGTAGGTATTAGATATTATTGAAATTATATGTAAGCTTAAATGGTGTGATTGGTTTGTAGATAAAGTAGGTATTAGATATTATTGAAATTAGATATAAGCTTAAATGGTGTGATTGGTTTGTAGATAAACTAGGTATTAGATATTATTGAAATTAGATGTAAGCATAAATGTTGTGACTAGTAAGTAGAAGTATTAATTATTTCGAAAACTTTCTATGCGGATGGAAAGGGATGGCTAATAGGGGTGGTGGAGGCCATTGAGCTTCCGAACCAAAGTGAGAGGGAGCTCAACGTAGGTTAGGTGTAAATGTAGTAGGAAATAAGTAAGTAGGTATAATAAGAAAGTAAAAGTATTGTTGAATGATTAGTTTTAACTTAAAACATGTAGAATGGATTAAGTATAATTGAAATTAGATGTAAGTGGAAATGGTGTGATTAGTTAGTAGATAAAGAAGGTATTAGATATTATTAAAATTAGATGTAAACTTAAATGTTGTGATTGATTTGTAGATAAAGTAGGTATTAGATATTATTGAAATTAGATGTAAGCTTAAATGGTGTGATTGGTTTGTAGATAAAGTAGGTATTAGATATTATTGAAATTATATGTAAGCTTAAATGGTGTGATTGGTTTGTAGATAAAGTAGGTATTAGATATTATTGAAATTAGATGTAAGCTTAAATGGTGTGATTGATTTGTAGATATAGTAGGTATTAGATATTATTTAAATTAGATGTAAGCTTAAATGGTGTGATTGGTTTGTAAATAAAGTAGGTATTAGATATTATTGAAATTAGATGTAAGCTTAAATGGTGTGATTGGTTTGTAGATAAACTAGGTATTAGAAATTATTGAATTTAGATGTAAGCGTAAATGTTGTGACTAGTTAGTAGAAGTATTAATTATTTCGAAAACTTTCTATGCGGATGGAAAGGGATGGCTAATAGGGGTGGTGGAGGCCATTGAGCTTCCGAACCAAAGTGAGAGGGAGCTCAACGTAGGTTAGGTGTAAATGTAGTAGGAAATAAGTAAGTAGGTATAATAAGAAAGTAAAAGTATTATTGAATGATTAGTTTTAACTTAAAACATGTAGAATGAATTAAGTATAATTGAAATTAGATGTAAGTGGAAATGGTGTGATTAGTTAGTAGATAAAGAAGGTATTAGATATTATTGCACTTAGATGTAAGCTTAAATAGTGTGATTGGTTTGGAGATAAAGTAGGTATTAGATATAATTGAAATTAGATGTAAGCTTAAATGGTGTGATTGGCTTGTAGATAAAGTAGGTATTAGATATTATTGAAATTAGATGTAAGCTTAAATGTTGTGACTAGTAAGTAGAAGTATTAATTATTTCGAAAACTTTCTATGCGGATGGAAAGGGATGGCTAATAGGGGTGGTGGAGGCCATTGAGCTTCCGAACCAAAGTGAGAGGGAGCTCAACGTAGGTTAGGTGTAAATGTAGTAAGAAATAAGTAAGTAGGTATCATCAGAAAGTAAAAGTATTATTGAATGATTAGTTTTAACTTAAAACATGTAGAATGAATTAAGTATAATTGAAATTAGATGTAAGTGGAAATGGTGTGATTAGTTAGTAGATAAAGAAGGTATTAGATATTATTGCACTTAGATGTAAGCTTAAATAGTGTGATTGGTTTGGAGATAAAGTAGGTATTAGATATTGTTGAAATTGGATGTAAGCTTAAATGGTGTGATTGGTTTGTAGATAAAGTAGGTATTAGATATTATTGAAATTAGATGTAAGCTTAAATGGTGTGATTAGTTTGTAGATACAGTAGGTATTACATATTATTGAAATTAGATGTAAGCTTAAATGGTGTGATTAGTTTGTAGATAAAGTAGGTATTAGATATAATTGAAATTAGATGTAAGCTTAAATGGTGTGATTGGCTTGTAGATAAAGTAGGTATTAGATATTATTGAAATTAGATGTAAGCTTCAATGTTGTGACTAGTAAGTAGAAGTATTAATTATTTCGAAAACTTTCTATGCGGATGGAAAGGGATGGCTAATAGGGGTGGTGGAGGCCATTGAGCTTCCGAACCAAAGTGAGAGGGAGCTCAACGTAGGTTAGGTGTAAATGTAGTAGGAAATAAGTAAGTAGGTATAATAAGAAAGTAAAAGTATTATTGAATGATTAGTTTTAACTTAAAACATGTAGAATGAATTAAGTATAATTGAAATTAGATGTAAGTGGAAATGGTGTGATTAGTTTGTAGATAAAGAAGGTATTAGATATTATTGAAATTAGATGTAAGCTTAAATGGTGTGATTGGTTTGTAGATAAACTAGGTATTAGATATTATTGAAATTAGATGTAAGCTTAAATGTTGTGACTAGTTATTAGAAGTATTAATTATTTCGAAAACTTTCTATGCGGATGGAAAGGGATGGCTAATAGGGGTGGTGGAGGCCATTGAGCTTCCGAACCAAAGTGAGAGGGAGCTCAACGTAGGTTAGGTGTAAATGTAGTAGTAAATAAGTAAGTAGGTATAATAAGAAAGTAAAAGTATTATTGAATGATTAGTTTTAACTTAAAACATGTAGAATGAATTAAGTATAATTGAAATTAGATGTAAGTGGAAATGGTGTGATTAGTTAGTAGATAAAGAAGGTATTAGATATTATTGAACTTAGATGTAAGCTTAAATAGTGTGATTGGTTTGTAGATAAAGTAGTTATTAGATATTGTTGAAATTAGATGTAAGCTTAAATGGTGTGATTGGTTTGTAGATCAAGTAGGTATTAGATATTATTGAAATTAGATGTAAGCTTAAATGGTGTGATTAGTTTGTAGATACAGTAGGTATTAGATATCATTGAAATTAGATGTAAGCTTAAATGGTGTGATTAGTTTGTAGATAAAGTAAGTATTAGATATAATTGAAATTAGATGTAAGCTTAAATGGTGTGATTGGCTTGTAGATAAAGTAGGTATTAGATATTTTTGAAATTAGATGTAAGCTTAAATGTTGTGACTAGTAAGTAGAAGTATTAATTATTTCGAAAACTTTCTATTTGGATGGAAAGGGATGGCTAATAGGGGTGGTGGAGGCCATTGAGCTTCCGAACCAAAGTGAGAGGGAGCTCAACGTAGGTTAGGTGTAAATGTAGTAAGAAATAAGTAAGTAGGTATAATAAGAAAGTAAAAGTATTATTGAATGATTAGTTTTAACTTAAAACATGTAGAATGAATTAAGTATAATTGAAATTAGATGTAAGTGGAAATGGTGTGATTAGTTAGTAGATAAAGAAGGTATTAGATTTTATTGAAATTAGATGTAAGCTTAAATAGTGTGATTGGTTTGTAGATAAAGTATTTATTAGATAGTATTGAAATTGGATGTCAGCTTAAATGGTGTGATTGGTTTGTAGATAAAGAAGGTATTAGATATTATTGAAATTAGATGTAAGCTTAAATGGTGTGATTGTTTGTAGATAAAGTAGGTATTAGATATTATTGAAATTAGATGTAAGCTTAAATGGTGTGATTGGTTTGTAGATAAACTAGGTATTAGATATTATTGAAATTAGATGTAAGCTTAAATGTTGTGACTAGTTAGTAGAAGTATTAATTATTTCGAAAACTTTCTATGCGGATGGAAAGGGATGGCTAATAGGGGTGGTGGAGGCCATTGAGCTTCCGAACCAAAGTGAGAGGGAGCTCAACGTAGGTTAGGTGTAAATGTAGTAGGAAATAAGTAAGTAGGTATAATAAGAAAGTAAAAATATTATTGAATGATTAGTTTTAACTTAAAACATGTAGAATGAATTAAGTATAATTGAAATTAGATGTAAGTGGAAATGGTGTGATTAGTTAGTAGATAAAGAAGGTATTAGATATTATTGAAATTAGATGTAAGCTTAAATAGTGTGATTGGTTTGTAGATAAAGTAGGTATTAGATATTGTTGAAATTAGATGTAAGCTTAAATGGTGCGATTGGTTTGTAGATAAAGTAGGTATTAGATATTATTGAAATTAGATGTAAGCTTAAATGGTGTGATTAGTTTGTAGATACAGTAGGTATTAGATATTATTGAAATTAGATGTAAGCTTAAATGGTGTGATTAGTTTGTAGATAAAGTAGGTATTAGATATATTAGTTTTAACTTAAAACATGTAGAATGAATTAAGTATAATTGAAATTAGATGTAAGTGGAAATGGTGTGATTAGTTAGTAGATAAAGAAGGTATTAGATATTGTTGAAATTAGATGTAAGCTTAAATGGTGTGATTGGTTTGTAGATCAAGTAGGTATTAGATATTATTGAAATTAGATGTAAGCTTAAATGGTGTGATTAGTTTGTAGATACAGTAGGTATTAGATATTATTGAAATTAGATTTAAGCTTAAATGGTGTGATTAGTTTGTAGATAAAGTAGGTATTAGATATAATTGAAATTAGATGTAAGCTTAAATGGTGTGATTGGCTTGTAGATAAAGTAGGTATTAGATATTTTTGAAATTAGATGTAAGCTTAAATGTTGTGACTAGTAAGTAGAATTATTAATTATTTCGAAAACTTTCTATTTGGATGGAAAGGGATGGCTAATAGGGGTGGTGGAGGCCATTGAGCTTCCGAACCAAAGTGAGAGGGAGCTCAACGTAGGTTAGGTGTAAATGTAGTAAGAAATAAGTAAGTAGGTATAATAAGAAAGTAAAAGTATTATTGAATGATTAGTTTTAACTTAAAACATGTAGAATGAATTAAGTATAATTGAAATTAGATGTAAGTGGAAATGGTGTGATTAGTTAGTAGATAAAGAAGGTATTAGATATTATTGAAATTAGATGTAAGCTTAAATAGTGTGATTGGTTTGTAGATAAAGTATTTATTAGATAGTATCGAAATTGGATGTCAGCTTAAATGGTGTGATTGGTTTGTAGATAAAGTAGTTATTAGATATTATTGAAATTAGATGTAAGCTTAAATGGTGTGATTGTTTGTAGATAAAGTAGGTATTAGATATTATTGAAATTATATGTAAGCTTAAATGGTGTGATTGGTTTGTAGATAAAGTAGGTATTAGATATTATTGAAATTAGATATAAGCTTAAATGGTGTGATTGGTTTGTAGATAAACTAGGTATTAGATATTATTGAAATTAGATGTAAGCATAAATGTTGTGACTAGTAAGTAGAAGTATTAATTATTTCGAAAACTTTCTATGCGGATGGAAAGGGATGGCTAATAGGGGTGGTGGAGGCCATTGAGCTTCCGAACCAAAGTGAGAGGGAGCTCAACGTAGGTTAGGTGTAAATGTAGTAAGAAATAAGTAAGTAGGTATCATCAGAAAGTAAAAGTATTATTGAATGATTAGTTTTAACTTAAAACATGTAGAATGAATTAAGTATAATTGAAATTAGATGTAAGTGGAAATGGTGTGATTAGTTAGTAGATAAAGAAGGTATTAGATATTATTGCACTTAGATGTAAGCTTAAATAGTGTGATTGGTTTGGAGATAAAGTAGGTATTAGATATAATTGAAATTAGATGTAAGCTTAAATGGTGTGATTGGCTTGTAGATAAAGTAGGTATTAGATATTATTGAAATTAGATGTAAGCTTAAATGTTGTGACTAGTAAGTAGAAGTATTAATTATTTCGAAAACTTTCTATGCGGATGGAAAGGGATGGCTAATAGGGGTGGTGGAGGCCATTGAGCTTCCGAACCAAAGTGAGAGGGAGCTCAACGTAGGTTAGGTGTAAATGTAGTAAGAAATAAGTAAGTAGGTATCATCAGAAAGTAAAAGTATTATTGAATGATTAGTTTTAACTTAAAACATGTAGAATGAATTAAGTATAATTGAAATTAGATGTAAGTGGAAATGGTGTGATTAGTTAGTAGATAAAGAAGGTATTAGATATTATTGCACTTAGATGTAAGCTTAAATAGTGTGATTGGTTTGGAGATAAAGTAGGTATTAGATATTGTTGAAATTGGATGTAAGCTTAAATGGTGTGATTGGTTTGTAGATAAAGTAGGTATTAGATATTATTGAAATTAGATGTAAGCTTAAATGGTGTGATTAGTTTGTAGATACAGTAGGTATTACATATTATTGAAATTAGATGTAAGCTTAAATGGTGTGATTAGTTTGTAGATAAAGTAGGTATTAGATATAATTGAAATTAGATGTAAGCTTAAATGGTGTGATTGGCTTGTAGATAAAGTAGGTATTAGATATTATTGAAATTAGATGTAAGCTTCAATGTTGTGACTAGTAAGTAGAAGTATTAATTATTTCGAAAACTTTCTATGCGGATGGAAAGGGATGGCTAATAGGGGTGGTGGAGGCCATTGAGCTTCCGAACCAAAGTGAGAGGGAGCTCAACGTAGGTTAGGTGTAAATGTAGTAGGAAATAAGTAAGTAGGTATAATAAGAAAGTTAAAGTATTATTGAATGATTAGTTTTAACTTAAAACATGTAGAATGAATTAAGTATAATTGAAATTAGATGTAAGTGGAAATGGTGTGATTAGTTTGTAGATAAAGAAGGTATTAGATATTATTGAAATTAGATGTAAGCTTAAATGGTGTGATTGGTTTGTAGATAAACTAGGTATTAGATATTATTGAAATTAGATGTAAGCTTAAATGTTGTGACTAGTTATTAGAAGTATTAATTATTTCGAAAACTTTCTATGCGGATGGAAAGGGATGGCTAATAGGGGTGGTGGAGGCCATTGAGCTTCCGAACCAAAGTGAGAGGGAGCTCAACGTAGGTTAGGTGTAAATGTAGTAGTAAATAAGTAAGTAGGTATAATAAGAAAGTAAAAGTATTATTGAATGATTAGTTTTAACTTAAAACATGTAGAATGAATAAAGTATAATTGAAATTAGATGTAAGTGGAAATGGTGTGATTATTTAGTAGATAAAGAAGGTATTAGATATTATTGAACTTAGATGTAAGCTTAAATAGTGTGATTGGTTTGTAGATAAAGTAGTTATTAGATATTGTTGAAATTAGATGTAAGCTTAAATGGTGTGATTGGTTTGTAGATCAAGTAGGTATTAGATATTATTGAAATTAGATGTAAGCTTAAATGGTGTGATTAGTTTGTAGATACAGTAGGTATTAGATATCATTGAAATTAGATGTAAGCTTAAATGGTGTGATTAGTTTGTAGATAAAGTAAGTATTAGATATAATTGAAATTAGATGTAAGCTTAAATGGTGTGATTGGCTTGTAGATAAAGTAGGTATTAGATATTTTTGAAATTAGATGTAAGCTTAAATGTTGTGACTAGTAAGTAGAAGTATTAATTATTTCGAAAACTTTCTATTTGGATGGAAAGGGATGGCTAATAGGGGTGGTGGAGGCCATTGAGCTTCCGAACCAAAGTGAGAGGGAGCTCAACGTAGGTTAGGTGTAAATGTAGTAAGAAATAAGTAAGTAGGTATAATAAGAAAGTAAAAGTATTATTGAATGATTAGTTTTAACTTAAAACATGTAGAATGAATAAAGTATAATTGAAATTAGATGTAAGTGGAAATGGTGTGATTAGTTAGTAGATAAAGAAGGTATTAGATATTATTGAAATTAGATGTAAGCTTAAATAATGTGATTGGTTTGTAGATAAAGTATTTATTAGATAGTATCGAAATTGGATGTCAGCTTAAATGGTGTGATTGGTTTGTAGATAAAGTAGGTATTAGATATTATTGAAATTAGATGTAAGCTTAAATGGTGTGATTGTTTGTAGATAAAGTAGGTATTAGATATTATTGAAATTATATGTAAGCTTAAATGGTGTGATTGGTTTGTAGATAAAGTAGGTATTAGATATTATTGAAATTAGATGTAAGCTTAAATGGTGTGATTGGTTTGTAGATAAACTAGGTATTAGATATTATTGAAATTAGATGTAAGCTTAAATGTTGTGACTAGTAAGTAGAAGTATTAATTATTTCGAAAACTTTCTATGCGGATGGAAAGGGATGGCTAATAGGGGTGGTGGAGGCCATTGAGCTTCCGAACCAAAGTGAGAGGGAGCTCAACGTAGGTTAGGTGTAAATGTAGTAAGAAATAAGTAAGTAGGTATCATCAGAAAGTAAAAGTATTATTGAATGATTAGTTTTAACTTAAAACATGTAGAATGAATTAAGTATAATTGAAATTAGATGTAAGTGGAAATGGTGTGATTAGTTAGTAGATAAAGAAGGTACTAGATATTATTGCACTTAGATGTAAGCTTAAATAGTGTGATTGGTTTGGAGATAAAGTAGGTATTAGATATTGTTGAAATTGGATGTAAGCTTAAATGGTGTGATTGGTTTGTAGATATAGTAGGTATTAGATATTATTGAAATTAGATGTAAGCTTAAATGGTGTGATTGGCTTGTAGATAAAGTAGGTATTAGATATTATTGAAATTAGATGTAAGCTTAAATGTTGTGACTAGTAAGTAGAAGTATTAATTATTTCGAAAACTGTCTATGCGGATGGAAAGGGATGGCTAATAGGGGTGGTGGAGGCCATTGAGCTTCCGAACCAAAGTGAGAGGGAGCTCAACGTAGGTAAGGTGTAAATGTAGTAAGAAATAAGTAAGTAGGTATCATCAGAAAGTAAAAGTATTATTGAATGATTAGTTTTAACTTAAAACATGTAGAATGAATTAAGTATAATTGAAATTAGATGTAAGTGGAAATGGTGTGATTAGTTAGTAGGATGGCTAATAGGGGTGGTGGAGGCCATTGAGCTTCCGAACCAAAGTGAGAGGGAGCTCAACGTAGGTTAGGTGTAAATGTAGTAGGAAATAAGTAAGTAGGTATAATAAGAAAGCAAAAATATTATTGAATGATTAGTTTTAACTTAAAACATGTAGAATGAATTAAGTATAATTGAAATTAGATGTAAGTGGAAATGGTGTGATTAGTTAGTAGATAAAGAAGGTATTAGATATTATTGAAATTAGATGTAAGCTTAAATAGTGTGATTGGTTTGTAGATAAAGTAGGTATTAGATATTGTTGAAATTAGATGTAAGCTTAAATGGTGTGATTGGTTTGTAGATAAAGTAGGTATTAGATATTATTGAAATTAGATGTAAGCTTAAATGGTGTGATTAGTTTGTAGATACAGTAGGTATTAGATATCATTGAAATTAGATGTAAGCTTAAATGGTGTGATTAGTTTGTAGATAAAGTAGGTATTAGATATAATTGAAATTAGATGTAAGCTTAAATGGTGTGATTGGCTTGTAGATAAAGTAGGTATTAGATATTATTGAAATTAGATGTAAGCTTAAATGTTGTGACTAGTAAGTAGAAGTATTAATTATTTCGAAAACTTTCTATGCGGATGGAAAGGGATGGCTAATAGGGGTGGTGGAGGCCATTGAGCTTCCGAACCAAAGTGAGAGGGAGCTCAACGTAGGTTAGGTGTAAATGTAGTAAGAAATAAGTAAGTAGGTATAATAAGAAAGTAAAAGTATTATTGAATGATTAGTTTTAACTTAAAACATGTAGAATGAATTAAGTATAATTGAAATTAGATGTAAGTGGAAATGGTGTGATTAGTTAGTAGATAAAGAAGGTATTAGATATTATTGCACTTAGATGTAAGCTTAAATAGTGTGATTGGTTTGGAGATAAAGTAGTTATTAGATATTGTTGAAATTAGATGTAAGCTTAAATGGTGTGATTGGTTTGTAGATCAAGTAGGTATTAGATATTATTGAAATTAGATGTAAGCTTAAATGGTGTGATTAGTTTGTAGATACAGTAGGTATTAGATATTATTGAAATTAGATTTAAGCTTAAATGGTGTGATTAGTTTGTAGATAAAGTAAGTATTAGATATAATTGAAATTAGATGTAAGCTTAAATGGTGTGATTGGCTTGTAGATAAAGTAGGTATTAGATATTTTTGAAATTAGATGTAAGCTTAAATGTTGTGACTAGTAAGTAGAAGTATTAATTATTTCGAAAACTTTCTATTTGGATGGAAAGGGATGGCTAATAGGGGTGGTGGAGGCCATTGAGCTTCCGAACCAAAGTGAGAGGGAGCTCAACGTAGGTTAGGTGTAAATGTAGTAAGAAATAAGTAAGTAGGTATAATAAGAAAGTAAAAGTATTATTGAATGATTAGTTTTAACTTAAAACATGTAGAATGAATAAAGTATAATTGAAATTAGATGTAAGTGGAAATGGTGTGATTAGTTAGTAGATAAAGAAGGTATTAGATATTATTGAAATTAGATGTAAGCTTAAATAATGTGATTGGTTTGTAGATAAAGTATTTATTAGATAGTATCGAAATTGGATGTCAGCTTAAATGGTGTGATTGGTTTGTAGATAAAGTAGGTATTAGATATTATTGAAATTAGATGTAAGCTTAAATGGTGTGATTGTTTGTAGATAAAGTAGGTATTAGATATTATTGAAATTATATGTAAGCTTAAATGGTGTGATTGGTTTGTAGATAAAGTAGGTATTAGATATTATTGAAATTAGATGTAAGCTTAAATGGTGTGATTGGTTTGTAGATAAACTAGGTATTAGATATTATTGAAATTAGATGTAAGCTTAAATGTTGTGACTAGTAAGTAGAAGTATTAATTATTTCGAAAACTTTCTATGCGGATGGAAAGGGATGGCTAATAGGGGTGGTGGAGGCCATTGAGCTTCCGAACCAAAGTGAGAGGGAGCTCAACGTAGGTTAGGTGTAAATGTAGTAAGAAATAAGTAAGTAGGTATCATCAGAAAGTAAAAGTATTATTGAATGATTAGTTTTAACTTAAAACATGTAGAATGAATTAAGTATAATTGAAATTAGATGTAAGTGGAAATGGTGTGATTAGTTAGTAGATAAAGAAGGTATTAGATATTATTGCACTTAGATGTAAGCTTAAATAGTGTGATTGGTTTGGAGATAAAGTAGGTATTAGATATTGTTGAAATTGGATGTAAGCTTAAATGGTGTGATTGGTTTGTAGATAAAGTAGGTATTAGATATTATTGAAATTAGATGTAAGCTTAAATGGTGTGATTAGTTTGTAGATACAGTAGGTATTACATATTATTGAAATTAGATGTAAGCTTAAATGGTGTGATTAGTTTGTAGATAAAGTAGGTATTAGATATAATTGAAATTAGATGTAAGCTTAAATGGTGTGATTGGCTTGTAGATAAAGTAGGTATTAGATATTATTGAAATTAGATGTAAGCTTAAATGGTGTGATTGGTTTGTAGATAAAGTAGGTATTAGATATTATTGAAATTAGATGTAAGCTTAAATGGTGTAATTGGTTTGTAGATAAACTAGGTATTAGATATTATTGAAATTAGATGTAAGCTTAAATGTTGTGACTAGTTATTAGAAGTATTAATTATTTCGAAAACTTTCTATGCGGATGGAAAGGGATGGCTAATAGGGGTGGTGGAGGCCATTGAGCTTCCGAACCAAAGTGAGAGGGAGCTCAACGTAGGTTAGGTGTAAATGTAGTAGGAAATAAGTAAGTAGGTATAATAAAAAAATAAAAGTATTATTGAATGATTAGTTTTAACTTAAAACATGTAGAATGAATTAAGTATAATTGAAATTAGATGTAAGTGGAAATGGTGTGATTAGTTAGTAGATAAAGAAGGTATTAGATATTATTGAACTTAGATGTAAGCTTAAATAGTGTGATTGGTTTGGAGATAAAGTAGGTATTAGATATTGTTGAAATTGGATGTAAGCTTAAATGGTGTGATTGGTTTGTAGATAAAGTAGGTATTAGATATTATTGAAATTAGATGTAAGCTTAAATGGTGTGATTAGTTTGTAGATACAGTAGGTATTACATATTATTGAAATTAGATGTAAGCTTAAATGGTGTGATTAGATTGTAGATAAAGTAGGTATTAGGTATAATTGAAATTAGATGTAAGCTTAAATGGTGTGATTGGCTTGTAGATAAAGTAGGTATTAGATATTATTGAAATTAGATGTAAGCTTAAATGTTGTGACTAGTAAATAGAAGTATTAATTATTTCGAAAACTTTCTATGCGGATGGAAAGGGATGGCTAATAGGGGTGGTGGAGGCCATTGAGCTTCCGAACCAAAGTGAGAGGGAGCTCAACGTAGGTTAGGTGTAAATGTAGTAGGAAATAAGTAAGTAGGTATAATAAGAAAGTAAAAGTATTGTTGAATGATTAGTTTTAACTTAAAACATGTAGAATGGATTAAGTATAATTGAAATTAGATGTAAGTGGAAATGGTGTGATTAGTTAGTAGATAAAGAAGGTATTAGATATTATTAAAATTAGATGTAAACTTAAATGTTGTGATTGTTTTGTAGATAAAGTAGGTATTAGATATTATTGAAATTAGATGTAAGCTTAAATGGTGTGATTGGTTTGTAGATAAAGTAGGTATTAGATATTATTGAAATTATATGTAAGCTTAAATGGTGTGATTGGTTTGTAGATAAAGTAGGTATTAGATATTATTGAAATTAGATGTAAGCTTAAATGGTGTGATTGATTTGTAGATAAAGTAGGTATTAGATATTATTTAAATTAGATGTAAGCTTAAATGGTGTGATTGGTTTGTAAATAAAGTAGGTATTAGATATTATTGAAATTAGATGTAAGCTTAAATGGTGTGATTGGTTTGTAGATAAACTAGGTATTAGAAATTATTGAATTTAGATGTTAGCGTAAATGTTGTGACTAGTTAGTAGAAGTATTAATTATTTCGAAAACTTTCTATGCGGATGGAAAGGGATGGCTAATAGGGGTGGTGGAGGCCATTGAGCTTCCGAACCAAAGTGAGAGGGAGCTCAACGTAGGTTAGGTGTAAATGTAGTAGGAAATAAGTAAGTAGGTATAATAAGAAAGTAAAAGTATTATTGAATGATTAGTTTTAACTTAAAACATGTAGAATGAATTAAGTATAATTGAAATTAGATGTAAGTGGAAATGGTGTGATTAGTTAGTAGATAAAGAAGGTATTAGATATTATTGAACTTAGATGTAAGCTTAAATAGTGTGATTGGTTTGTAGATAAAGTAGGTATTAGATATTGTTGAAATTAGATGTAAGCTTAAATGGTGTGATTGGTTTGTAGATCAAGTAGGTATTAGATATTATTGAAATTAGATGTAAGCTTAAATGGTGTGATTAGTTTGTAGATACAGTAGGTATTAGATATTATTGAAATTAGATTTAAGCTTAAATGGTGTGATTAGTTTGTAGATAAAGTAGGTATTAGATATAATTGAAATTAGATGTAAGCTTAAATGGTGTGATTGGCTTGTAGATAAAGTAGGTATTAGATATTTTTGAAATTAGATGTAAGCTTTAATGTTGTGACTAGTAAGTAGAAGTATTAATTATTTCGAAAACTTTCTATTTGGATGGAATGGGATGGCTAATAGGGGTGGTGGAGGCCATTGAGCTTCCGAACCAAAGTGAGAGGGAGCTCAACGTAGGTTAGGTGTAAATGTAGTAAGAAATAAGTAAGTAGGTATAATAAGAAAGTAAAAGTATTATTGAATGATTAGTTTTAACTTAAAACATGTAGAATGAATAAAGTATAATTGAAATTAGATGTAAGTGGAAATGGTGTGATTAGTTAGTAGATAAAGAAGGTATTAGATATTATTGAAATTAGATGTAAGCTTAAATAATGTGATTGGTTTGTAGATAAAGTATTTATTAGATAGTATCGAAATTGGATGTCAGCTTAAATGGTGTGATTGGTTTGTAGATAAAGTAGGTATTAGATATTATTGAAATTAGATGTAAGCTTAAATGGTGTGATTGTTTGTAGATAAAGTAGGTATTAGATATTATTGAAATTATATGTAAGCTTAAATGGTGTGATTGGTTTGTAGATAAAGTAGGTATTAGATATTATTGAAATTAGATGTAAGCTTAAATGGTGTGATTGGTTTGTAGATAAAGTAGGTATTAGATATTATTGAAATTAGATGTAAGCTTAAATGGTGTAATTGGTTTGTAGATAAACTAGGTATTAGATATTATTGAAATTAGATGTAAGCTTAAATGTTGTGACTAGTTATTAGAAGTATTAATTATTTCGAAAACTTTCTATGCGGATGGAAAGGGATGGCTAATAGGGGTGGTGGAGGCCATTGAGCTTCCGAACCAAAGTGAGAGGGAGCTCAACGTAGGTTAGGTGTAAATGGTGTAGGAAATAAGTAAGTAGGTATAATAAGAAAGTAAAAGTATTATTGAATGATTAGTTTTAACTTAAAACATGTAGAATGAATTAAGTATAATTGAAATTAGATGTAAGTGGAAATGGTGTGATAAGTTAGTAGATAAAGAAGGTATTAGATATTATTGCACTTAGATGTAAGCTTAAATAGTGTGATTGGTTTGGAGATAAAGTAGGTATTAGATATAATTGAAATTAGATGTAAGCTTAAATGGTGTGATTGGCTTGTAGATAAAGTAGGTATTAGATATTATTGAAATTAGATGTAAGCTTAAATGTTGTGACTAGTAAGTAGAAGTATTAATTATTTCGAAAACTTTCTATGCGGATGGAAAGGGATGGCTAATAGGGGTGGTGGAGGCCATTGAGCTTCCGAACCAAAGTGAGAGGGAGCTCAACGTAGGTTAGGTGTAAATGTAGTAAGAAATAAGTAAGTAGGTATCATCAGAAAGTAAAAGTATTATTGAATGATTAGTTTTAACTTAAAACATGTAGAATGAATTAAGTATAATTGAAATTAGATGTAAGTGGAAATGGTGTGATTAGTTAGTAGATAAAGAAGGTATTAGATATTATTGCACTTAGATGTAAGCTTAAATAGTGTGATTGGTTTGGAGATAAAGTAGGTATTAGATATTGTTGAAATTGGATGTAAGCTTAAATGGTGTGATTGGTTTGTAGATAAAGTAGGTTTAGATATTATTGAAATTAGATGTAAGCTTAAATGGTGTGATTAGTTTGTAGATACAGTAGGTATTACATATTATTGAAATTAGATGTAAGCTTAAATGGTGTGATTAGTTTGTAGATAAAGTAGGTATTAGATATAATTGAAATTAGATGTAAGCTTAAATGGTGTGATTGGCTTGTAGATAAAGTAGGTATTAGATATTATTGAAATTAGATGTAAGCTTAAATGTTGTGACTAGTAAGTAGAAGTATTAATTATTTCGAAAACTTTCTATGCGGATGGAAAGGGATGGCTAATAGGGGTGGTGGAGGCCATTGAGCTTCCGAACCAAAGTGAGAGGGAGCTCAACGTAGGTTAGGTGTAAATGTAGTAGGAAATAAGTAAGTAGGTATAATAAGAAAGTAAAAGTATTATTGAATGATTAGTTTTAACTTAAAACATGTAGAATGAATTAAGTATAATTGAAATTAGATGTAAGTGGAAATGGTGTGATTAGTTAGTAGATAAAGAAGGTATTAGATATTATTGAAATTAGATGTAAGCTTAAATGGTGTGATTGGTTTGTAGATAAACTAGGTATTAGATATTATTGAAATTAGATGTAAGCTTAAATGTTGTGACTAGTTATTAGAAGTATTAATTATTTCGAAAACTTTCTATGCGGATGGAAAGGGATGGCTAATAGGGGTGGTGGAGGCCATTGAGCTTCCGAACCAAAGTGAGAGGGAGCTCAACGTAGGTTAGGTGTAAATGTAGTAGGAAATAAGTAAGTAGGTATAATAAGAAAGTAAAAGTATTATTGAATGATTAGTTTTAACTTAAAACATGTAGAATGAATTAAGTATAATTGAAATTAGATGTAAGTGGAAATGGTGTGATTAGTTAGTAGATAAAGAAGGTATTAGATATTATTGAACTTAGATGTAAGCTTAAATAGTGTGATTGGTTTGTAGATAAAGTAGGTATTAGATATTGTTGAAATTAGATGTAAGCTTAAATGGTGTGATTGGTTTGTAGATCAAGTAGGTATTAGATATTATTGAAATTAGATGTAAGCTTAAATGGTGTGATTAGTTTGTAGATACAGTAGGTATTAGATATTATTGAAATTAGATTTAAGCTTAAATGGTGTGATTAGTTTGTAGATAAAGTAGGTATTAGATATAATTGAAATTAGATGTAAGCTTAAATGGTGTGATTGGCTTGTAGATAAAGTAGGTATTAGATATTTTTGAAATTAGATGTAAGCTTAAATGTTGTGACTAGTAAGTAGAAGTATTAATTATTTCGAAAACTTTCTATTTGGATGGAATGGGATGGCTAATAGGGGTGGTGGAGGCCATTGAGCTTCCGAACCAAAGTGAGAGGGAGCTCAACGTAGGTTAGGTGTAAATGTAGTAAGAAATAAGTAAGTAGGTATAATAAGAAAGTAAAAGTATTATTGAATGATTAGTTTTAACTTAAAACATGTAGAATGAATAAAGTATAATTGAAATTAGATGTAAGTGGAAATGGTGTGATTAGTTAGTAGATAAAGAAGGTATTAGATATTATTGAAATTAGATGTAAGCTTAAATAATGTGATTGGTTTGTAGATAAAGTATTTATTAGATAGTATCGAAATTGGATGTCAGCTTAAATGGTGTGATTGGTTTGTAGATAAAGTAGGTATTAGATATTATTGAAATTAGATGTAAGCTTAAATGGTGTGATTGTTTGTAGATAAAGTAGGTATTAGATATTATTGAAATTATATGTAAGCTTAAATGGTGTGATTGGTTTGTAGATAAAGTAGGTATTAGATATTATTGAAATTAGATGTAAGCTTAAATGGTGTGATTGGTTTGTAGATAAAGTAGGTATTAGATATTATTGAAATTAGATGTAAGCTTAAATGGTGTAATTGGTTTGTAGATAAACTAGGTATTAGATATTATTGAAATTAGATGTAAGCTTAAATGTTGTGACTAGTTATTAGAAGTATTAATTATTTCGAAAACTTTCTATGCGGATGGAAAGGGATGGCTAATAGGGGTGGTGGAGGCCATTGAGCTTCCGAACCAAAGTGAGAGGGAGCTCAACGTAGGTTAGGTGTAAATGGTGTAGGAAATAAGTAAGTAGGTATAATAAGAAAGTAAAAGTATTATTGAATGATTAGTTTTAACTTAAAACATGTAGAATGAATTAAGTATAATTGAAATTAGATGTAAGTGGAAATGGTGTGATAAGTTAGTAGATAAAGAAGGTATTAGATATTATTGCACTTAGATGTAAGCTTAAATAGTGTGATTGGTTTGGAGATAAAGTAGGTATTAGATATAATTGAAATTAGATGTAAGCTTAAATGGTGTGATTGGCTTGTAGATAAAGTAGGTATTAGATATTATTGAAATTAGATGTAAGCTTAAATGTTGTGACTAGTAAGTAGAAGTATTAATTATTTCGAAAACTTTCTATGCGGATGGAAAGGGATGGCTAATAGGGGTGGTGGAGGCCATTGAGCTTCCGAACCAAAGTGAGAGGGAGCTCAACGTAGGTTAGGTGTAAATGTAGTAAGAAATAAGTAAGTAGGTATCATCAGAAAGTAAAAGTATTATTGAATGATTAGTTTTAACTTAAAACATGTAGAATGAATTAAGTATAATTGAAATTAGATGTAAGTGGAAATGGTGTGATTAGTTAGTAGATAAAGAAGGTATTAGATATTATTGCACTTAGATGTAAGCTTAAATAGTGTGATTGGTTTGGAGATAAAGTAGGTATTAGATATTGTTGAAATTGGATGTAAGCTTAAATGGTGTGATTGGTTTGTAGATAAAAAAGGTATTAGATATTATTGAAATTAGATGTAAGCTTAAATGGTGTGATTAGTTTGTAGATACAGTAGGTATTACATATTATTGAAATTAGATGTAAGCTTAAATGGTGTGATTAGTTTGTAGATAAAGTAGGTATTAGATATAATTGAAATTAGATGTAAGCTTAAATGGTGTGATTGGCTTGTAGATAAAGTAGGTATTAGATATTATTGAAATTAGATGTAAGCTTAAATGTTGTGACTAGTAAGTAGAAGTATTAATTATTTCGAAAACTTTCTATGCGGATGGAAAGAGATGGCTAACAGGGGTGGTGGAGGCCATTGAGCTTCCGAACCAAAGTGAGAGGGAGCTCAACGTAGGTTAGGTGTAAATGTAGTAGGAAATAAGTAAGTAGGTATAATAAGAAAGTAAAAGTATTATTGAATGATTAGTTTTAACTTAAAACATGAAGAATGAATTAAGTATAATTGAAATTAGATGTAAGTGGAAATGGTGTGATTAGTTAGTAGATAAAGAAGGTATTAGATATTATTGAAATTAGATGTAAGCTTAAATGGTGTGATTGGTTTGTAGATAAACTAGGTATTAGATATTATTGAAATTAGATGTAAGCTTAAATGTTGTGACTAGTTATTAGAAGTATTAATTATTTCGAAAACTTTCTATGCGGATGGAAAGGGATGGCTAATAGGGGTGGTGGAGGCCATTGAGCTTCCGAACCAAAGTGAGAGGGAGCTCAACGTAGGTTAGGTGTAAATGTAGTAGGAAATAAGTAAGTAGGTATAATAAGAAAGTAAAAGTATTATTGAATGATTAGTTTTAACTTAAAACATGTAGAATGAATTAAGTATAATTGAAATTAGATGTAAGTGGAAATGGTGTGATTAGTTAGTAGATAAAGAAGGTATTAGATATTATTGAAATTAGATGTAAGCTTAAATGGTGTGATTGGTTTGTAGATAAACTAGGTATTAGATATTATTGAAATTAGATGTAAGCTTAAATGGTGTGATTAGTTTGTAGATAAAGTAGGTATTAGATATTATTGAAATTAGATGTAAGCTTAAATGGTGTGATTAGTTTGTAGATACAGTAGGTATTAGATATTATTGAAATTAGATTTAAGCTTAAATGGTGTGATTAGTTTGTAGATAAAGTAGGTATTAGATATAATTGAAATTAGATGTAAGCTTAAATGGTGTGATTGGCTTGTAGATAAAGTAGGTATTAGATATTTTTGAAATTAGATGTAAGTTTAAATGTTGTGACTAGTAAGTAGAAGTATTAATTATTTCGAAAACTTTCTATTTGGATGGAAAGGGATGGCTAATAGGGGTGGTGGAGGCCATTGAGCTTCCGAACCAAAGTGAGAGGGAGCTCAACGTAGGTTAGGTGTAAATGTAGTAAGAAATAAGTAAGTAGGTATAATAAGAAAGTAAAAGTATTATTGAATGATTAGTTTTAACTTAAAACATGTAGAATGAATTAAGTATAATTGAAATTAGATGTAAGTGGAAATGGTGTGATTAGTTAGTAGATAAAGAAGGTATTAGATATTATTGAAATTAGATGTAAGCTTAAATAATGTGATTGGTTTGTAGATAAAGTATTTATTAGATAGTATCGAAATTGGATGTCAGCTTAAATGGTGTGATTGGTTTGTAGATAAAGTAGGTATTAGATATTATTGAAATTAGATGTAAGCTTAAATGGTGTGATTGTTTGTAGATAAAGTAGGTATTAGATATTATTGAAATTATATGTAAGCTTAAATGGTGTGATTGGTTTGTAGATAAAGTAGGTATTAGATATTATTGAAATTAGATGTAAGCTTAAATGGTGTGATTGGTTTGTAGATAAACTAGGTATTCGATATTATTGAAATTAGATGTAAGCTTAAATGTTGTGACTAGTAAGTAGAAGTATTAATTATTTCGAAAACTTTCTATGCGGATGGAAAGGGATGGCTAATAGGGGTGGTGGACGCCATTGAGCTTCCGAACCAAAGTGAGAGGGAGCTCAACGTAGGTTAGGTGTAAATGTAGTAAGAAATAAGTAAGTAGGTATCATCAGAAAGTAAAAGTATTATTGAATGATTAGTTTTAACTTAAAACATGTAGAATGAATTAAGTATAATTGAAATTAGATGTAAGTGGAAATGGTGTGATTAGTTAGTAGATAAAGAAGGTATTAGATATTATTGCACTTAGATGTAAGCTTAAATAGTGTGATTGGTTTGGAGATAAAGTAGGTATTAGATATTGTTGAAATTGGATGTAAGCTTAAATGGTGTGATTGGTTTGTAGATAAAGTAGGTATTAGATATTATTGAAATTAGATGTAAGCTTAAATGGTGTGATTAGTTTGTAGATACAGTAGGTATTACATATTATTGAAATTAGATGTAAGCTTAAATGGTGTGATTAGTTTGTAGATAAAGTAGGTATTAGATATAATTGAAATTAGATGTAAGCTTAAATGGTGTGATTGGCTTGTAGATAAAGTAGGTATTAGATATTATTGAAATTAGATGTAAGCTTAAATGGTGTGATTGGTTTGTAGATAAAGTAGGTATTAGATATTATTGAAATTAGATGTAAGCTTAAATCGTGTAATTAGTTTGTAGATAAACTAGGTATTAGATATTATTGAAATTAGATGTAAGCTTAAATGTTGTGACTAGTTATTAGAAGTATTAATTATTTCGAAAACTTTCTATGCGGATGGAAAGGGATGGCTAATAGGGGTGGTGGAGGCCATTGAGCTTCCGAACCAAAGTGAGAGGGAGCTCAACGTAGGTTAGGTGTAAATGTAGTAGGAAATAAGTAAGTAGGTATAATAAAAAAATAAAAGTATTATTGAATGATTAGTTTTAACTTAAAACATGTAGAATGAATTAAGTATAATTGAAATTAGATGTAAGTGGAAATGGTGTGATTAGTTAGTAGATAAAGAAGGTATTAGATATTATTGCACTTAGATGTAAGCTTAAATAGTGTGATTGGTTTGGAGATAAAGTAGGTATTAGATATTGTTGAAATTGGATGTAAGCTTAAATGGTGTGATTGGTTTGTAGATAAAGTAGGTATTAGATATTATTGAAATTAGATGTAAGCTTAAATGGTGTGATTAGTTTGTAGATACAGTAGGTATTACATATTATTGAAATTAGATGTAAGCTTAAATGGTGTGATTAGTTTGTAGATAAAGTAGGTATTAGATATAATTGAAATTAGATGTAAGCTTAAATGGTGTGATTGGCTTGTAGATAAAGTAGGTATTAGATATTATTGAAATTAGATGTAAGCTTAAATGTTGTGACTAGTAAGTAGAAGTATTAATTATTTCGAAAACTTTCTATGCGGATGGAAAGGGATGGCTAATAGGGGTGGTGGAGGCCATTGAGCTTCCGAACCAAAGTGAGAGGGAGCTCAACGTAGGTTAGGTGTAAATGTAGTAGGAAATAAGTAAGTAGGTATAATAAGAAAGTAAAAGTATTATTGAATGATTAGTTTTAACTTAAAACATGTAGAATGAATTAAGTATAATTGAAATTAGATGTAAGTGGAAATGGTGTGATTAGTTAGTAGATAAAGAAGGTATTAGATATTATTGAAATTAGATGTAAGCTTAAATAATGTGATTGGTTTGTAGATAAAGTATTTATTAGATAGTATCGAAATTGGATGTCAGCTTAAATGGTGTGATTGGTTTGTAGATAAAGTAGGTATTAGATATTATTGAAATTAGATGTAAGCTTAAATGGTGTGATTGTTTGTAGATAAAGTAGGTATTAGATATTATTGAAATTATATGTAAGCTTAAATGGTGTGATTGGTTTGTAGATAAAGTATGTATTAGATATTATTGAAATTAGATGTAAGCTTAAATGGTGTGATTGGTTTGTAGATAAACTAGGTATTAGATATTATTGAAATTAGATGTAAGCTTAAATGTTGTGACTAGTAAGTAGAAGTATTAATTATTTCGAAAACTTTCTATGCGGATGGAAAGGGATGGCTAATAGAGGTGGTGGACGCCATTGAGCTTCCGAACCAAAGTGAGAGGGAGCTCAACGTAGGTTAGGTGTAAATGTAGTAAGAAATAAGTAAGTAGGTATCATCAGAAAGTAAAAGTATTATTGAATGATTAGTTTTAACTTAAAACATGTAGAATGAATTAAGTATAATTGAAATTAGATGTAAGTTGAAATGGTGTGATTAGTTAGTAGATAAAGAAGGTATTAGATATTATTGCACTTAGATGTAAGCTTAAATAGTGTGATTGGTTTGGAGATAAAGTAGGTATTAGATATTGTTGAAATTGGATGTAAGCTTAAATGATGTGATTGGTTTGTAGATAAAGTAGGTATTAGATATTATTGAAATTAGATGTAAGCTTAAATGGTGTGATTAGTTTGTAGATACAGTAGGTGTTACATATTATTGAAATTAGATGTAAGCTTAAATGGTGTGATTAGTTTGTAGATAAAGTAGGTATTAGATATAATTGAAATTAGATGTAAGCTTAAATGGTGTGATTGGCTTGTAGATAAAGTAGGTATTAGATATTATTGAAATTAGATGTAAGCTTAAATGGTGTGATTGGTTTGTAGATAAAATAGGTATTAGATATTATTGAAATTAGATGTAAGCTTAAATGGTGTAATTGGTTTGTAGATAAACTAGGTATTAGATATAATTGAAATTAGATGTAAGCTTAAATGTTGTGACTAGTTATTAGAAGTATTAATTATTTCGAAAACTTTCTATGCGGATGGAAAGGGATGGCTAATAGGGGTGGTGGAGGCCATTGAGCTTCCAAACCAAAGTGAGAGGGAGCTCAACGTAGGTTAGGTGTAAATGTAGTAGGAAATAAGTAAGTAGGTATAATAAAAAAATAAAAGTATTATTGAATGATTAGTTTTAACTTAAAACATGTAGAATGAATTAAGTATAATTGAAATTAGATGTAAGTGGAAATGGTGTGATTAGTTAGTAGATAAAGAAGGTATTAGATATTATTGAACTTAGATGTAAGCTTAAATAGTGTGATTGTTTTGGAGATAAAGTAGGTATTAGATATTGTTGAAATTGGATGTAAGCTTAAATGGTGTGATTGGTTTGTAGATAAAGTAGGTATTAGATATTATTGAAATTAGATGTAAGCTTAAATGGTGTGATTAGTTTGTAGATACAGTAGGTATTACATATTATTGAAATTAGATGTAAGCTTAAATGGTGTGATTGGCTTGTAGATAAAGTGGGTATTAGATATTATTGAAATTAGATGTAAGCTTAAATGTTGTGACTAGTAAGTAGAAGTATTAATTATTTCGAAAACTTTCTATGCGGATGGAAAGGGATGGCTAATAGGGGTGGTGGAGGCCATTGAGCTTCCGAACCAAAGTGAGAGGGAGCTCAACGTAGGTTAGGTGTAAATGTAGTAGGAAATAAGTAAGTAGGTATAATAAGAAAGTAAAAGTATTGTTGAATGATTAGTTTTAACTTAAAACATGTAGAATGGATTAAGTATAATTGAAATTAGATGTAAGTGGAAATGGTGTGATTAGTTAGTAGATAAAGAAGGTATTAGATATTATTAAAATTAGATGTAAACTTAAATGTTGTGATTGATTTGTAGATAAAGTAGGTATTAGATATTATTGAAATTAGATGTAAGCTTAAATGGTGTGATTGGTTTGTAGATAAAGTAGGTATTAGATATTATTGAAATTATATGTAAGCTTAAATGGTGTGATTGGTTTGTAGATAAAGTAGGTATTAGATATTATTGAAATTAGATGTAAGCTTAAATGGTGTGATTGATTTGTAGATATAGTAGGTATTAGATATTATTTAAATTAGATGTAAGCTTAAATGGTGTGATTGGTTTGTAAATAAAGTAGGTATTAGATATTATTGAAATTAGATGTAAGCTTAAATGGTGTGATTGGTTTGTAGATAAACTAGGTATTAGAAATTATTGAATTTAGATGTAAGCGTAAATGTTGTGACTAGTTAGTAGAAGTATTAATTATTTCGAAAACTTTCTATGCGGATGGAAAGGGATGGCTAATAGGGGTGGTGGAGGCCATTGAGCTTCCGAACCAAAGTGAGAGGGAGCTCAACGTAGGTTAGGTGTAAATGTAGTAGGAAATAAGTAAGTAGGTATAATAAGAAAGTAAAAGTATTATTGAATGATTAGTTTTAACTTAAAACATGTAAAATGAATTAAGTATAATTGAAATTAGATGTAAGTGGAAATGGTGTGATTAGTTAGTAGATAAAGAAGGTATTAGTAGATAAAGATATTATTGAAATTAGATGTAAGCTTAAATAGTGTGATTGGTTTGTAGATAAAGTATTTATTAGATAGTATTGAAATTGGATGTCAGCTTAAATGGTGTGATTGGTTTGTAGATAAAGTAGGTATTAGATATTATTGAAATTAGATGTAAGCTTAAATGGTGTGATTGTTTGTAGATAAAGTAGGTATTAGATATTATTGAAATTATATGTAAGCTTAAATGGTGTGATTGGTTTGTAGATAAAGTAGGTATTAGATATTATTGAAATTAGATGTAAGCTTAAATGGTGTGATTGGTTTGTAGATAAACTAGGTATTAGATATTATTGAAATTAGATGTAAGCTTAAATGTTGTGACTAGTTATTAGAAGTATTAATTATTTCGAAAACTTTCTATGCGGATGGAAAGGGATGGCTAATAGGGGTGGTGGAGGCCATTGAGCTTCCGAACCAAAGTGAGAGGGAGCTCAACGTAGGTTAGGTGTAAATGTAATAGGAAATAAGTAAGTAGGTATAATAAAAAAGTAAAAGTATTATTGAATGATTAGTTTTAACTTAAAACATGTAGAATGAATTAAGTATAATTGAAATTAGATGTAAGTGGAAATGGTGTGATTAGTTAGTAGATAAAGAAGGTATTAGATATTATTGAACTTAGATGTAAGCTTAAATAGTGTGATTGGTTTGTAGATAAAGTAGGTATTAGATATTGTTGAAATTAGATGTAAGCTTAAATGGTGTGATTGGTTTGTAGATAAAGTAGGTATTAGATATTATTGAACTTAGATGTAAGCTTAAATAGTGTGATTGGTTTGGAGATAAAGTAGGTATTAGATATTGTTGAAATTGGATGTAAGCTTAAATGGTGTGATTGGTTTGTAGATAAAGTAGGTATTAGATATTATTGAAATTAGATGTAAGCTTAAATGGTGTGATTGTTTGTAGATAAAGTAGGTATTAGATATTATTGAAATTATATGTAAGCTTAAATGGTGTGATTAGTTTGTAGATAAAGTAGGTATTAGATATTATTGAAATTAGATGTAAGCTTAAATGGTGTGATTGGTTTGTAGATAAACTAGGTATTAGATATTATTGAAATTAGATGTAAGCTTAAATGTTGTGACTAGTTAGTAGAAGTATTAATTATTTCGAAAACTTTCTATGCGGATGGAAAGGGATGGCTAATAGGGGTGGTGGAGGCCATTGAGCTTCCGAACCAAAGTGAGAGGGAGCTCAACGTAGGTTAGGTGTAAATGTAGTAGGAAATAAGTAAGTAGGTATAATAAGAAAGTAAAAGTATTATTGAATGATTAGTTTTAACTTAAAACATGTAGAATGAATTAAGTATAATTGAAATTAGATGTAAGTGGAAATGGTGTGATTAGTTAGTAGATAAAGAAGGTATTAGATATTATTGAAATTAGATGTAAGCTTAAATGGTGTGATTGGTTTGTAGATAAACTAGGTATTAGATATTATTGAAATTAGATGTAAGCTTAAATGTTGTGACTAGTTATTAGAAGTATTAATTATTTCGAAAACTTTCTATGCGGATGGAAAGGGATGGCTAATAGGGGTGGTGGAGGCCATTGAGCTTCCGAACCAAAGTGAGAGGGAGCTCAACGTAGGTTAGGTGTAAATGTAGTAGGAAATAAGTAAGTAGGTATAATAAGAAAGTAAAAGTATTATTGAATGATTAGTTTTAACTTAAAACATGTAGAATGAATTAAGTATAATTGAAATTAGATGTAAGTGGAAATGGTGTGATTAGTTAGTAGATAAAGAAGGTATTAGATATTATTGAACTTAGATGTAAGCTTAAATAGTGTGATTGGTTTGTAGATAAAGTAGGTATTAGATATTGTTGAAATTAGATGTAAGCTTAAATGGTGTGATTGGTTTGTAGATCAAGTAGGTATTAGATATTATTGAAATTAGATGTAAGCTTAAATGGTGTGATTAGTTTGTAGATACAGTAGGTATTAGATATTATTGAAATTAGATTTAAGCTTAAATGGTGTGATTAGTTTGTAGATAAAGTAGGTATTAGATATAATTGAAATTAGATGTAAGCTTAAATGGTGTGATTGGCTTGTAGATAAAGTAGGTATTAGATATTTTTGAAATTAGATGTAAGCTTAAATGTTGTGACTAGTAAGTAGAAGTATTAATTATTTCGAAAACTTTCTATTTGGATGGAAAGGGATGGCTAATAGGGGTGGTGGAGGCCATTGAGCTTCCGAACCAAAGTGAGAGGGAGCTCAACGTAGGTTAGGTGTAAATGTAGTAAGAAATAAGTAAGTAGGTATAATAAGAAAGTAAAAGTATTATTGAATGATTAGTTTTAACTTAAAACATGTAGAATGAATTAAGTATAATTGAAATTAGATGTAAGTGGAAATGGTGTGATTAGTTAGTAGATAAAGAAGGTATTAGATATTATTGAAATTAGATGTAAGCTTAAATAATGTGATTGGTTTGTAGATAAAGTATTTATTAGATAGTATCGAAATTGGATGTCAGCTTAAATGGTGTGATTGGTTTGTAGATAAAGTAGGTATTAGATATTATTGAAATTAGATGTAAGCTTAAATGGTGTGATTGTTTGTAGATAAAGTAGGTATTAGATATTATTGAAATTATATGTAAGCTTAAATGGTGTGATTGGTTTGTAGATAAAGTAGGTATTAGATATTATTGAAATTAGATGTAAGCTTAAATGGTGTGATTGGTTTGTAGATAAACTAGGTATTAGATATTATTGAAATTAGATGTAAGCTTAAATGTTGTGACTAGTAAGTAGAAGTATTAATTATTTCGAAAACTTTCTATGCGGATGGAAAGGGATGGCTAATAGGGGTGGTGGAGGCCATTGAGCTTCCGAACCAAAGTGAGAGGGAGCTCAACGTAGGTTAGGTGTAAATGTAGTAAGAAATAAGTAAGTAGGTATCATCAGAAAGTAAAAGTATTATTGAATGATTAGTTTTAACTTAAAACATGTAGAATGAATTAAGTATAATTGAAATTAGATGTAAGTGGAAATGGTGTGATTAGTTAGTAGATAAAGAAGGTATTAGATATTATTGCACTTAGATGTAAGCTTAAATAGTGTGATTGGTTTGGAGATAAAGTAGGTATTAGATATTGTTGAAATTGGATGTAAGCTTAAATGGTGTGATTGGTTTGTAGATAAAGTAGGTATTAGATATTATTGAAATTAGATGTAAGCTTAAATGGTGTGATTAGTTTGTAGATACAGTAGGTATAAGATATTATTGAAATTAGATGTAAGCTTAAATGGTGTGATTAGTTTGTAGATAAAGTAGGTATTAGATATAATTGAAATTAGATGTAAGCTTAAATGGTGTGATTGGCTTGTAGATAAAGTAGGTATTAGATATTATTGAAATTAGATGTAAGCTTAAATGGTGTGATTGGTTTGTAGATAAAGTAGGTATTAGATATTATTGAAATTAGATGTAAGCTTAAATGGTGTAATTGGTTTGTAGATAAACTAGGTATTAGATATTATTGAAATTAGATGTAAGCTTAAATGTTGTGACTAGTTATTAGAAGTATTAATTATTTCGAAAACTTTCTATGCGGATGGAAAGGGATGGCTAATAGGGGTGGTGGAGGCCATTGAGCTTCCGAACCAAAGTGAGAGGGAGCTCAACGTAGGTTAGGTGTAAATGTAGTAGGAAATAAGTAAGTAGGTATAATAAAAAAATAAAAGTATTATTGAATGATTAGTTTTAACTTAAAACATGTAGAATGAATTAAGTATAATTGAAATTAGATGTAAGTGGAAATGGTGTGATTAGTTAGTAGATAAAGAAGGTATTAGATATTATTGAACTTAGATGTAAGCTTAAATAGTGTGATTGTTTTGGAGATAAAGTAGGTATTAGATATTGTTGAAATTGGATGTAAGCTTAAATGGTGTGATTGGTTTGTAGATAAAGTAGGTATTAGATATTATTGAAATTAGATGTAAGCTTAAATGGTGTGATTAGTTTGTAGATACAGTAGGTATTACATATTATTGAAATTAGATGTAAGCTTAAATGGTGTGATTAGTTTGTAGATAAAGTAGGTATTAGATATAATTGAAATTAGATGTAAGCTTAAATGGTGTGATTGGCTTGTAGATAAAGTAGGTATTAGATATTATTGAAATTAGATGTAAGCTTAAATGTTGTGACTAGTAAGTAGAAGTATTAATTATTTCGAAAACTTTCTATGCGGATGGAAAGGGATGGCTAATAGGGGTGGTGGAGGCCATTGAGCTTCCGAACCAAAGTGAGAGGGAGCTCAACGTAGGTTAGGTGTAAATGTAGTAGGAAATAAGTAAGTAGGTATAATAAGAAAGTAAAAGTATTGTTGAATGATTAGTTTTAACTTAAAACATGTAGAATGGATTAAGTATAATTGAAATTAGATGTAAGTGGAAATGGTGTGATTAGTTAGTAGATAAAGAAGGTATTAGATATTATTAAAATTAGATGTAAACTTAAATGTTGTGATTGATTTGTAGATAAAGTAGGTATTAGATATTATTGAAATTAGATGTAAGCTTAAATGGTGTGATTGGTTTGTAGATAAAGTAGGTATTAGATATTATTGAAATTATATGTAAGCTTAAATGGTGTGATTGGTTTGTAGATAAAGTAGGTATTAGATATTATTGAAATTAGATGTAAGCTTAAATGGTGTGATTGATTTGTAGATATAGTAGGTATTAGATATTATTTAAATTAGATGTAAGCTTAAATGGTGTGATTGGTTTGTAAATAAAGTAGGTATTAGATATTATTGAAATTAGATGTAAGCTTAAATGGTGTGATTGGTTTGTAGATAAACTAGGTATTAGAAATTATTGAATTTAGATGTAAGCGTAAATGTTGTGACTAGTTAGTAGAAGTATTAATTATTTCGAAAACTTTCTATGCGGATGGAAAGGGATGGCTAATAGGGGTGGTGGAGGCCATTGAGCTTCCGAACCAAAGTGAGAGGGAGCTCAACGTAGGTTAGGTGTAAATGTAGTAGGAAATAAGTAAGTAGGTATAATAAGAAAGTAAAAGTATTATTGAATGATTAGTTTTAACTTAAAACATGTAAAATGAATTAAGTATAATTGAAATTAGATGTAAGTGGAAATGGTGTGATTAGTTAGTAGATAAAGAAGGTATTAGTAGATAAAGATATTATTGAAATTAGATGTAAGCTTAAATAGTGTGATTGGTTTGTAGATAAAGTATTTATTAGATAGTATTGAAATTGGATGTCAGCTTAAATGGTGTGATTGGTTTGTAGATAAAGTAGGTATTAGATATTATTGAAATTAGATGTAAGCTTAAATGGTGTGATTGTTTGTAGATAAAGTAGGTATTAGATAATATTGAAATTATATGTTAGCTTAAATGGTGTGATTGGTTTTTAGATAAAGTAGGTATTAGATATTATTGAAATTAGATGTAAGCTTAAATGGTGTGATTGGTTTGTAGATAAACTAGGTATTAGATATTATTGAAATTAGATGTAAGCTTAAATGTTGTGACTAGTTATTAGAAGTATTAATTATTTCGAAAACTTTCTATGCGGATGGAAAGGGATGGCTAATAGGGGTGGTGGAGGCCATTGAGCTTCCGAACCAAAGTGAGAGGGAGCTCAACGTAGGTTAGGTGTAAATGTAATAGGAAATAAGTAAGTAGGTATAATAAAAAAGTAAAAGTATTATTGAATGATTAGTTTTAACTTAAAACATGTAGAATGAATTAAGTATAATTGAAATTAGATGTAAGTGGAAATGGTGTGATTAGTTAGTAGATAAAGAAGGTATTAGATATTATTAAAATTAGATGTAAACTTAAATGTTGTGATTGATTTGTAGATAAAGTAGGTATTAGATATTATTGAAATTAGATGTAAGCTTAAATGGTGTGATTGGTTTGTAGATAAAGTAGGTATTAGATATTATTGAAATTATATGTAAGCTTAAATGGTGTGATTGGTTTGTAGATAAAGTAGGTATTAGATATTATTGAAATTAGATGTAAGCTTAAATGGTGTGATTGATTTGTAGATATAGTAGGTATTAGATATTATTTAAATTAGATGTAAGCTTAAATGGTGTGATTGGTTTGTAAATAAAGTAGGTATTAGATATTATTGAAATTAGATGTAAGCTTAAATGGTGTGATTGGTTTGTAGATAAACTAGGTATTAGAAATTATTGAATTTAGATGTAAGCGTAAATGTTGTGACTAGTTGGGCATTTTCACTTTAAATGGTGCAGGCTCTTTTTGGCTTGTCGCATGGAAACAAACTGAAGAAAAAAATAGTAAGAATCATATTTAATAATACGGAGCTTATTATATGGATAGTTTATTTATAAACCTGCATGGATTTTATATTGTTGCTTTAGAAAAAGATATCTACAAATTTATTTTTACTAAAAATGATTCGAAAATGTGGCAATTTATACTGACCCAATGATAGTCCGCCAAATTGCACACGGATGTTTATAAAAAAAATATATGGCGGCTCACATTGCGATGATTTACTTTTATTGCTAGATAATTGTGTTTGCATTTAGTGAGTATTTAATTTCGATAATTGAATAGGTTTATTAAATAAACTAATAAAAAACTTGTCTCACGAATTCGCTACTCACGGACATGTCTGGATAGTCACGCAAGTTTTCCCGTTAAAATATCCAATTTTGCCAGATATCTGTTTTTAATGGCAACCCTAAGTTCATATGTCAGAGTTTGAAACGCCATCTTGAAGTTACTCGCAAAAGAGATTCGGATTGTGAGTCACGCTGTCTTCGCGAAAAGTGTGGATAGAAAATATCTATTGAGGTTAGTAACGATTTTTGCTGTAAAAGTAAAGTTTGTAGGTATTTTCTCCTTGATCTCTGAATAAATAAAACCCTGTATAAAACATACCAAGAAACATTTAGAAAGATTGAGTCATATTTATTTAGTATTTTAATTTTATTGTATATGAAAGAACATTCGTCACGTCCTGTTAGCAACCGTTTCTATAGGATGGACCAACAATGTTACGAAACAGACTTCTAAAGCTTGGTACATATGCAAAGGAATTTATTTATACCCTGTGACCGTTTAGATAGAAAACTGTTTGGACCAGGTTTTTACACAATATGGTACTTACAGGTTTTTTTCTTAACACGCATGGAGCAATATTTAAGCAACAAAGGAACTGATTTAACTTATTTTTTATGAAGTAAAAAGTTATTTTTTTAAGTTAACTTATATAACGGGTAAATGCATTCCGAAAACTGGTGTTCATATTTTTAATTCTATATTAAATTACAGGTAATGGTGAAATCATTTTTCAAAATGGTGGTATATTTTGACATAGATAAATTTTTGACGAAAAACGATTTTTATGATTGTCTGCATGACAATCTCAACTGGCCCTGGCAATCAACTCATTTCATAGTATCAGACCGCTGCCATGGCTGCGGTTATATGAATATTTTACAAAACAATCTATTGCATTTTGTAATGCCCATGACTGGAGGAGATATAAGATTGTTGTTAGATAGTCCATTTTTCTGGTGTCATTTATGCAATTTGTTTGCTGTATATGATCATTATCCACTAGATGAGTGTTTCTATTGTACTTAATAAATTAGAAACATGTTTTTGTTATACATCATTTTAACGTTTAATTACATGATACTTCAATTTATCATATCAAAGACGGTTTGAGTTTTTTATTTGAATAAAGTCTATGACTAACGGTAGTTATTGTTTTAGGCTATGCTATGTTTACATTTCGTTAGCTCTTTAGTTAAATATATTTTTCTAAGAAGACGTGTCTGTTCTGTACTCAGCGATTAATTTGTCATGATTGTTCTTTCTTAAAATTTCGCTATCTTTTTCGATTTCTTGCAGAGTTCATTTAACCATATTTTTTATGATTTACAAAATCTTAATTAAAATTTGGTAATAAAAATTAATTTTATCATTTTTAATATAAAAACTAATTTTGTCATTTAGATAACAATGGCGTTATCAGCCGCTGAAAGGGCCAAAAGGTATAGAAATAAATTAAAAGAAAACCCTGACAAGGCCGAAGAAGTGAGAAGAAAGCAACTAGCGCGAATGAAAGCCAAAAGAAAAAAAGTATCTGAAATGAGCGAAGAGGAAAAGATTAGTCATAGAAATAAATGGAAACAAGAAAAAATAAAACAGAGAGCTAATACATCAAAGAAAACAGCCCCAATTAATGAAACACCAAACAAAGAAGTGACTAAAATTACGTTAGCTCTTAAACGAAGGCGGATATTTAGAAATCTTAGTAAACAACTTCAAGAAAAGCAGGATAAGATTGTACTGTTGAAGAGACAAATCAATACACAACGAAAACGTTGCTATAGAATGCAGCAGAAATGTAACGAAAAGATAGAAAAACAACAAAATATAATAAATAAATATAAAGCCAGAGAAGAATTTTTGGAATTTACGATGAAGAAGACATATGAAAATTGTGAGAAGAGAATTGAAAAGGAAATCTTGAAACGCATAATTACTAACTGCAAAACCGGAAGTAAAACCTATGTCGCAAGACTATTGGGACTTCAAAGAACGACGCGAGCAAAACAGAAAAAAGTAAGGTTCAGGTGTTCAGTAGAAATTGAAACGTTTTGGTTAAGAGAAGACGTTAGCAGGCCAACAGCAGGTAAAAAGGAGTGCAGGGTTCGCGGTAAAGAAAAACGTCAAATAAGGTATACAGTCGACACGTTACAAAATTTATACAAAAAATATAAAGAATTGGGAGGGAAATATGGAATTACAACGCTGTGGAAGTATAAGCCATTTTACGTCATCTATCCAAAACTTAGTTCCAGGGATACATGTTTATGCATCAAACACGCTAATATTCATCTAAAGTATAAAGCCTTGCAATTATATGGACCATTAAAAGAAAAATCTATGGATGAAATAATTAATAACATTACTTGTGACAGACAATCTTACTCTTGCGCGGCCAATCTATGTAGTCAATGTAAAAATTACAAAGTACAATATAACGAAAGTTGTCATGATGATAAACAAAATGCAACCTGGTGGCAGTGGGAATGTGTTGATCATGAATATGTAAAAAAAGAAGGAACTGAAACAAAGACAATTAAGACGAAAAAGACAGTTAAAGCTTTAAAAAGAACATCGATTGAAGAACTGAAGCGTGAATTCGATCTTGCGGTTATAAAATTTAAAAAGCATGTGTTTGTCATGAAGCACCAACACCATCAGTATCAAACTATCGTTAACGATTTACAAGAAAATGAAGCTGTAGTCATATGTGACTTTAGTGAAAATTACCAATGTAAAATGAGAGAAGAGGTGCAAGCTCTTCACTTTGGAGCGTCTCAGAATCAAGTGTGTTTACATACTGGAGCCATTTTTTATAAAGATTATATGCAATCATTTTGCACAATCTCCGATAACACCAGCCATAGGCCTGAAAATATATGGACACATTTAAATCCCATTTTGAATGAAATAAAATCAAATAATCATAATGTCAAAATTCTGCACTTTTACTCTGATGGGCCCACATCACAATACCGACAAAAGGGAAACTTTCATTTACTCAATACTTTACCAAAAGAAAAAGGATTCGAATACTGCACATGGTCGTTTTCTGAAAGCGGACATGGGAAGAGTATTGCAGATGGCATTGGAGGATCGGTGAAACGTACTATTGATAAACACGTTGCTTATGGCGTTGATGCGACAAATGCATCTCAAATATATCACCTTCTTACCCAATGTTTTAAGACTACAAAGTTTTTTCTTGTAGACGACAGTTATATCGAAGACTATACAGAAAAACTACAAAATTTGAAACCATTGCCCGGCACTTTAAATGTTCATCAAATAATCACATTAAAGGGTAATTGGTCAAATGAAATAAAATATAGAGACTTAAGTTGTTATTGTGGTGCTCTAAAAGGGCAGTGTTTATGTTTTTCACCGCGATTTCATTCATTAATAAATAATACACGTGTTCATCAACCTACTAATCTTCATTCCATTCGCCGTTATAGACCCAAAGAATCAAAAAATTATAGAGCATCAAAACCAGAATCTTATTCAACGAAGAACTTACCTTTTGAAAAAACTATTTATCCAAACAATGTCGAGGAAGTGATACACCAACAGAAGCAAACTTCAATTTCCTGTATGAATATGGAGGGCGTCGTAGATTGTGGTACTCCCAAACAGCTAGCTTTATCAGAAAATGACGATACGAACTCTATAACTTTTCCAACTGAAAATCTAAAGACTCCCAGTCCAACACCTGAAAATTTGAAAACTCCCAGTCCAATTATTGAATTTATAGATTTGACTCAATCTGTTCAAAGTACCGTGTCACAACAATCTGTGGTATGTCTTGAGACTTTTTATTTGGACGACCCAATTTTGTCTAACACTAATCTAGAAAACGAAAAAGAGAATATTGAAAAAGGGAAGAGCATTACTGGTGAAGAATTGGATGAAGAAAATGAAATTAAGATTCCGTTAAAAAGAAAACTAGAAGAAAGAAGAGATAACCTAACTAGACAAGCTAAATTTCTAAGAAACAATAAGCCTAAGCACTCTGAACGGGGTTTGAAATGTTCTGCCTGTGACAGCCAATCAAATCAGATAGCGAAATGTATAATTTGTAAATTATGGTATTGCCCGAAATGCTCAGGAAGCCAGATCGCAATAGATTTAATTTGCGATAATTGTTTAAATAATTACGTCGGTCCATAGAATACAATGTCAGCTTTAATATTTTACTTGTATTACCTTAAATATTAAGATTTGAATAAAGAAAGGCTGTTGTATTTAACTGTAAGCTTACTGCATTATAAATATTTTTTGTATTACGTCGGTCCATAGAATATAATTAACATTTTACTTGTATTGCCAAAAATATTAAGACTTATATAAAGAAAGACTGAGGACTTTAAGTGTTAGTAACTGAATGATAATTTATTTTTATGTAACTGATAATTTAAAAAATTTGAGGCTGGTATGCAGATAGTGAGTTAAAATATTATTTTTTATTCAAATAACATTTATAGGATTATATTAATATTCTGCGCGAAAGTGCTGCCACTTCCGAAATAAATAATGATATGAAAATTGGATATGCATTTAAAAATTCCGACCGGTTAAAACTTTGGACAAGTGTTCAAACTATTTTTTAACACCTATCTTTTTGTTTTGTATAATATAATATCCGTCTAGCTTTTCTCGACGTTAATCCCAAAAACCGCCACTTATGTTGTTAGCGTTGAGAAAAGCTAGACGGATATTATGTAAAACTACAAATTACATGTCAAAAAATTGTTTAAACACTTGTTTTTAACCAGCCAGAATTTTTAAATAGATCTCCGTTTTTCTTTAAATGTATGTCTAGTGGGGGCAGTAATTTGTTGAAAATATTAAAAATAAAACTAGAATTAAGAGTTAAAAATTTAAGGCAGTATACGACGCGAAATTGCTGCACTCAAAGAAAAAACAATGTTTTCAGGAAAATGAGATTATATTATTTTAAAATTTGGAAAAAGTGGTCCCTTAGATAGATTTCAATATAGTTTTTTGAAGCACAAATTATCATATTAGTATTAACCGTTTAGTTTTAGTCAGTGTTCTGCTAAAAACGGCCAGTTTTGGCGTAACTGCCAACTGAAACTATATAACTAGTCTGATAAATTGTACTTCAATATTGTACCTTATCTAGGGGACCACCTTTTCCAAATTTTAAATCAAATTGTAAATAACATCTTCGTTTTCTTGAACACATTTTTTTTTAGTTTTGACAGGTTTTGCTTCGTATTCCACCTTAATTGAGAGATTTAATTTTAAGAGATTATACTAATTAAAAGTTGATTTTGTTTTGATTTTATTATACTTGTTTCCCAATGGAAAGAATAGTTGTTAGTTTATCAGAATTTTGTTTTTGTTACTATATAATATTAAATTAAAACAGTTGAAACGATACAACCTATGATTGTTTTTTTTTTTAGAGATACTATTTGTACCAAATAAATACTTTAAAGATCATACTTTTACGTTTTATTTTAATACATTCGTATTGTGTAATATATTTATATTTAAAACCTATTCACACAAAAAAGTAAGAATTTTGTCGAGTAGTGAATACTATTCCTAATAATTCTGTTTCGTCACATCACATGTCTAGTTAGTAACAGTTCCTCAATATTTTTGACTTTATTTCTTTAAAAACATGTTGAATATTTAAGGTAAATATTAATATTTATATTCATAGATAAAGGAAAATAATCTAAAATCATCTTAATGATATAATTTTATAAATATTTTACCCGATTGAAATGTTATTCCAAAAGTTAACATTGCATTTGGACAATATGTTACGAAACTGACAAAAATGTTGAATTTTAAATAATATAAAAAATGTTATTTCTAGGTATTAATTCCTAATTTAATTAAATATTAACTCAGAAGCCAGTGCCCAGAAATTTATTAATTTTTATTTTAATAGTTTCTTTTTCATCGCGATTCCAATTTTGTTACTAACAAGACAACTTTTTTCTATGCCGCTACGAAAAAACTAAATTAAAAGTAAAAATACGCATTTATTTATAGAACTTTTATGAAAATTACATAAATTATAACATTATTTAAAATAATACATAGTTTTTTTGCCATAAAATAAAAAGTGAAATTTTCAAGGCCGTTTTAAAACTTGCATCATTTAAAATGAAAATCTTCAGTTAGTAGAAGTATTAATTATTTCGAAAACTTTCTATGCGGATGGAAAGGGATGGCTAATAGGGGTGGTGGAGGCCATTGAGCTTCCGAACCAAAGTGAGAGGGAGCTCAACGTAGGTTAGGTGTAAATGTAGTAGGAAATAAGTAAGTAGGTATCATCAGAAAGTAAAAGTATTATTGAATGATTAGTTTTAACTTAAAACATGTAAAATGAATTAAGTATAATTGAAATTAGATGTAAGTGGAAATGGTGTGATTAGTTAGTAGATAAAGAAGGTATTAGTAGATAAAGATATTATTGAAATTAGATGTAAGCTTAAATAGTGTGATTGGTTTGTAGATAAAGTATTTATTAGATAGTATTGAAATTGGATGTCAGCTTAAATGGTGTGATTGGTTTGTAGATAAAGTAGGTATTAGATATTATTGAAATTAGATGTAAGCTTAAATGGTGTGATTGTTTGTAGATAAAGTAGGTATTAGATATTATTGAAATTATATGTAAGCTTAAATGGTGTGATTGGTTTGTAGATAAAGTAGGTATTAGATATTATTGAAATTAGATGTAAGCTTAAATGGTGTGATTGGTTTGTAGATAAACTAGGTATTAGATATTATTGAAATTAGATGTAAGCTTAAATGTTGTGACTAGTTATTAGAAGTATTAATTATTTCGAAAACTTTCTATGCGGATGGAAAGGGATGGCTAATAGGGGTGGTGGAGGCCATTGAGCTTCCGAACCAAAGTGAGAGGGAGCTCAACGTAGGTTAGGTGTAAATGTAATAGGAAATAAGTAAGTAGGTATAATAAAAAAGTAAAAGTATTATTGAATGATTAGTTTTAACTTAAAACATGTAGAATGAATTAAGTATAATTGAAATTAGATGTAAGTGGAAATGGTGTGATTAGTTAGTAGATAAAGAAGGTATTAGATATTATTGAACTTAGATGTAAGCTTAAATAGTGTGATTGGTTTGTAGATAAAGTAGGTATTAGATATTGTTGAAATTAGATGTAAGCTTAAATGGTGTGATTGGTTTGTAGATAAAGTAGGTATTAGATATTATTGAACTTAGATGTAAGCTTAAATAGTGTGATTGGTTTGGAGATAAAGTAGGTATTAGATATTGTTGAAATTGGATGTAAGCTTAAATGGTGTGATTGGTTTGTAGATAAAGTAGGTATTAGATATTATTGAAATTAGATGTAAGCTTAAATGGTGTGATTGTTTGTAGATAAAGTAGGTATTAGATATTATTGAAATTATATGTAAGCTTAAATGGTGTGATTAGTTTGTAGATAAAGTAGGTATTAGATATTATTGAAATTAGATGTAAGCTTAAATGGTGTGATTGGTTTGTAGATAAACTAGGTATTAGATATTATTGAAATTAGATGTAAGCTTAAATGTTGTGACTAGTTAGTAGAAGTATTAATTATTTCGAAAACTTTCTATGCGGATGGAAAGGGATGGCTAATAGGGGTGGTGGAGGCCATTGAGCTTCCGAACCAAAGTGAGAGGGAGCTCAACGTAGGTTAGGTGTAAATGTAGTAGGAAATAAGTAAGTAGGTATAATAAGAAAGTAAAAGTATTATTGAATGATTAGTTTTAACTTAAAACATGTAGAATGAATTAAGTATAATTGAAATTAGATGTAAGTGGAAATGGTGTGATTAGTTAGTAGATAAAGAAGGTATTAGATATTATTGAAATTAGATGTAAGCTTAAATGGTGTGATTGGTTTGTAGATAAACTAGGTATTAGATATTATTGAAATTAGATGTAAGCTTAAATGTTGTGACTAGTTATTAGAAGTATTAATTATTTCGAAAACTTTCTATGCGGATGGAAAGGGATGGCTAATAGGGGTGGTGGAGGCCATTGAGCTTCCGAACCAAAGTGAGAGGGAGCTCAACGTAGGTTAGGTGTAAATGTAGTAGGAAATAAGTAAGTAGGTATAATAAGAAAGTAAAAGTATTATTGAATGATTAGTTTTAACTTAAAACATGTAGAATGAATTAAGTATAATTGAAATTAGATGTAAGTGGAAATGGTGTGATTAGTTAGTAGATAAAGAAGGTATTAGATATTATTGAACTTAGATGTAAGCTTAAATAGTGTGATTGGTTTGTAGATAAAGTAGGTATTAGATATTGTTGAAATTAGATGTAAGCTTAAATGGTGTGATTGGTTTGTAGATCAAGTAGGTATTAGATATTATTGAAATTAGATGTAAGCTTAAATGGTGTGATTAGTTTGTAGATACAGTAGGTATTAGATATTATTGAAATTAGATTTAAGCTTAAATGGTGTGATTAGTTTGTAGATAAAGTAGGTATTAGATATAATTGAAATTAGATGTAAGCTTAAATGGTGTGATTGGCTTGTAGATAAAGTAGGTATTAGATATTTTTGAAATTAGATGTAAGCTTAAATGTTGTGACTAGTAAGTAGAAGTATTAATTATTTCGAAAACTTTCTATTTGGATGGAAAGGGATGGCTAATAGGGGTGGTGGAGGCCATTGAGCTTCCGAACCAAAGTGAGAGGGAGCTCAACGTAGGTTAGGTGTAAATGTAGTAAGAAATAAGTAAGTAGGTATAATAAGAAAGTAAAAGTATTATTGAATGATTAGTTTTAACTTAAAACATGTAGAATGAATTAAGTATAATTGAAATTAGATGTAAGTGGAAATGGTGTGATTAGTTAGTAGATAAAGAAGGTATTAGATATTATTGAAATTAGATGTAAGCTTAAATAATGTGATTGGTTTGTAGATAAAGTATTTATTAGATAGTATCGAAATTGGATGTCAGCTTAAATGGTGTGATTGGTTTGTAGATAAAGTAGGTATTAGATATTATTGAAATTAGATGTAAGCTTAAATGGTGTGATTGTTTGTAGATAAAGTAGGTATTAGATATTATTGAAATTATATGTAAGCTTAAATGGTGTGATTGGTTTGTAGATAAAGTAGGTATTAGATATTATTGAAATTAGATGTAAGCTTAAATGGTGTGATTGGTTTGTAGATAAACTAGGTATTAGATATTATTGAAATTAGATGTAAGCTTAAATGTTGTGACTAGTAAGTAGAAGTATTAATTATTTCGAAAACTTTCTATGCGGATGGAAAGGGATGGCTAATAGGGGTGGTGGAGGCCATTGAGCTTCCGAACCAAAGTGAGAGGGAGCTCAACGTAGGTTAGGTGTAAATGTAGTAAGAAATAAGTAAGTAGGTATCATCAGAAAGTAAAAGTATTATTGAATGATTAGTTTTAACTTAAAACATGTAGAATGAATTAAGTATAATTGAAATTAGATGTAAGTGGAAATGGTGTGATTAGTTAGTAGATAAAGAAGGTATTAGATATTATTGCACTTAGATGTAAGCTTAAATAGTGTGATTGGTTTGGAGATAAAGTAGGTATTAGATATTGTTGAAATTGGATGTAAGCTTAAATGGTGTGATTGGTTTGTAGATAAAGTAGGTATTAGATATTATTGAAATTAGATGTAAGCTTAAATGGTGTGATTAGTTTGTAGATACAGTAGGTATAAGATATTATTGAAATTAGATGTAAGCTTAAATGGTGTGATTAGTTTGTAGATAAAGTAGGTATTAGATATAATTGAAATTAGATGTAAGCTTAAATGGTGTGATTGGCTTGTAGATAAAGTAGGTATTAGATATTATTGAAATTAGATGTAAGCTTAAATGGTGTGATTGGTTTGTAGATAAAGTAGGTATTAGATATTATTGAAATTAGATGTAAGCTTAAATGGTGTAATTGGTTTGTAGATAAACTAGGTATTAGATATTATTGAAATTAGATGTAAGCTTAAATGTTGTGACTAGTTATTAGAAGTATTAATTATTTCGAAAACTTTCTATGCGGATGGAAAGGGATGGCTAATAGGGGTGGTGGAGGCCATTGAGCTTCCGAACCAAAGTGAGAGGGAGCTCAACGTAGGTTAGGTGTAAATGTAGTAGGAAATAAGTAAGTAGGTATAATAAAAAAATAAAAGTATTATTGAATGATTAGTTTTAACTTAAAACATGTAGAATGAATTAAGTATAATTGAAATTAGATGTAAGTGGAAATGGTGTGATTAGTTAGTAGATAAAGAAGGTATTAGATATTATTGAACTTAGATGTAAGCTTAAATAGTGTGATTGTTTTGGAGATAAAGTAGGTATTAGATATTGTTGAAATTGGATGTAAGCTTAAATGGTGTGATTGGTTTGTAGATAAAGTAGGTATTAGATATTATTGAAATTAGATGTAAGCTTAAATGGTGTGATTAGTTTGTAGATACAGTAGGTATTACATATTATTGAAATTAGATGTAAGCTTAAATGGTGTGATTAGTTTGTAGATAAAGTAGGTATTAGATATAATTGAAATTAGATGTAAGCTTAAATGGTGTGATTGGCTTGTAGATAAAGTAGGTATTAGATATTATTGAAATTAGATGTAAGCTTAAATGTTGTGACTAGTAAGTAGAAGTATTAATTATTTCGAAAACTTTCTATGCGGATGGAAAGGGATGGCTAATAGGGGTGGTGGAGGCCATTGAGCTTCCGAACCAAAGTGAGAGGGAGCTCAACGTAGGTTAGGTGTAAATGTAGTAGGAAATAAGTAAGTAGGTATAATAAGAAAGTAAAAGTATTGTTGAATGATTAGTTTTAACTTAAAACATGTAGAATGGATTAAATATAATTGAAATTAGATGTAAGTGGAAATGGTGTGATTAGTTAGTAGATAAAGAAGGTATTAGATATTATTAAAATTAGATGTAAACTTAAATGTTGTGATTGATTTGTAGATAAAGTAGGTATTAGATATTATTGAAATTAGATGTAAGCTTAAATGGTGTGATTGGTTTGTAGATAAAGTAGGTATTAGATATTATTGAAATTATATGTAAGCTTAAATGGTGTGATTGGTTTGTAGATAAAGTAGGTATTAGATATTATTGAAATTAGATGTAAGCTTAAATGGTGTGATTGATTTGTAGATATAGTAGGTATTAGATATTATTTAAATTAGATGTAAGCTTAAATGGTGTGATTGGTTTGTAAATAAAGTAGGTATTAGATATTATTGAAATTAGATGTAAGCTTAAATGGTGTGATTGGTTTGTAGATAAACTAGGTATTAGAAATTATTGAATTTAGATGTAAGCGTAAATGTTGTGACTAGTTAGTAGAAGTATTAATTATTTCGAAAACTTTCTATGCGGATGGAAAGGGATGGCTAATAGGGGTGGTGGAGGCCATTGAGCTTCCGAACCAAAGTGAGAGGGAGCTCAACGTAGGTTAGGTGTAAATGTAGTAGGAAATAAGTAAGTAGGTATAATAAGAAAGTAAAAGTATTATTGAATGATTAGTTTTAACTTAAAACATGTAAAATGAATTAAGTATAATTGAAATTAGATGTAAGTGGAAATGGTGTGATTAGTTAGTAGATAAAGAAGGTATTAGTAGATAAAGATATTATTGAAATTAGATGTAAGCTTAAATAGTGTGATTGGTTTGTAGATAAAGTATTTATTAGATAGTATTGAAATTGGATGTCAGCTTAAATGGTGTGATTGGTTTGTAGATAAAGTAGGTATTAGATATTATTGAAATTAGATGTAAGCTTAAATGGTGTGATTGTTTGTAGATAAAGTAGGTATTAGATAATATTGAAATTATATGTTAGCTTAAATGGTGTGATTGGTTTTTAGATAAAGTAGGTATTAGATATTATTGAAATTAGATGTAAGCTTAAATGGTGTGATTGGTTTGTAGATAAACTAGGTATTAGATATTATTGAAATTAGATGTAAGCTTAAATGTTGTGACTAGTTATTAGAAGTATTAATTATTTCGAAAACTTTCTATGCGGATGGAAAGGGATGGCTAATAGGGGTGGTGGAGGCCATTGAGCTTCCGAACCAAAGTGAGAGGGAGCTCAACGTAGGTTAGGTGTAAATGTAATAGGAAATAAGTAAGTAGGTATAATAAAAAAGTAAAAGTATTATTGAATGATTAGTTTTAACTTAAAACATGTAGAATGAATTAAGTATAATTGAAATTAGATGTAAGTGGAAATGGTGTGATTAGTTAGTAGATAAAGAAGGTATTAGATATTATTGAACTTAGATGTAAGCTTAAATAGTGTGATTGGTTTGTAGATAAAGTAGGTATTAGATATTGTTGAAATTAGATGTAAGCTTAAATGGTGTGATTGGTTTGTAGATAAAGTAGGTATTAGATATTATTGAACTTAGATGTAAGCTTAAATAGTGTGATTGGTTTGGAGATAAAGTAGGTATTAGATATTGTTGAAATTGGATGTAAGCTTAAATGGTGTGATTGGTTTGTAGATAAAGAAGGTATTAGATATTATTGAAATTAGATGTAAGCTTAAATAATGTGATTGGTTTGTAGATAAAGTATTTATTAGATAGTATCGAAATTGGATGTCAGCTTAAATGGTGTGATTGGTTTGTAGATAAAGTAGGTATTAGATATTATTGAAATTAGATGTAAGCTTAAATGGTGTGATTGGTTTGTAGATAAACTAGGTATTAGATATTATTGAAATTAGATGTAAGCTTAAATGTTGTGACTAGTTAGTAGAAGTATTAATTATTTCGAAAACTTTCTATGCGGATGGAAAGGGATGGCTAATAGGGGTGGTGGAGGCCATTGAGCTTCCGAACCAAAGTGAGAGGGAGCTCAACGTAGGTTAGGTGTAAATGTAGTAGGAAATAAGTAAGTAGGTATAATAAGAAAGTAAAAGTATTATTGAATGATTAGTTTTAACTTAAAACATGTAGAATGAATTAAGTATAATTGAAATTAGATGTAAGTGGAAATGGTGTGATTAGTTAGTAGATAAAGAAGGTATTAGATATTATTGAAATTAGATGTAAGCTTAAATGGTGTGATTGGTTTGTAGATATACTAGGTATTAGATATTATTGAAATTAGATGTAAGCTTAAATGTTGTGACTAGTTATTAGAAGTATTAATTATTTCGAAAACTTTCTATGCGGATGGAAAGGGATGGCTAATAGGGGTGGTGGAGGCCATTGAGCTTCCGAACCAAAGTGAGAGGGAGCTCAACGTAGGTTAGGTGTAAATGTAGTAGGAAATAAGTAAGTAGGTATAATAAAAAAATTAAAGTATTATTGAATGATTAGTTTTAACTTAAAACATGTAGAATGAATTAAGTATAATTGAAATTAGATGTAAGTGGAAATGGTGTGATTAGTTAGTAGATAAAGAAGGTATTAGATATTATTGAACTTAGATGTAAGCTTAAATAGTGTGATTGTTTTGGAGATAAAGTAGGTATTAGATATTGTTGAAATTGGATGTAAGCTTAAATGGTGTGATTGGTTTGTAGATAAAGTAGGTATTAGATATTATTGAAATTAGATGTAAGCTTAAATGGTGTGATTAGTTTGTAGATACAGTAGGTATTACATATTATTGAAATTAGATGTAAGCTTTAATGGTGTGATTAGTTTGTAGATAAAGTAGGTATTAGATATAATTGAAATTAGATGTAAGCTTAAATGGTGTGATTGGTTTGTAGATAAACTAGGTATTAGATATTATTGAAATTAGATGTAAGCTTAAATGTTGTGACTAGTAAGTAGAAGTATTAATTATTTCGAAAACTTTCTATGCGGATGGAAAGGGATGGCTAATAGGGGTGGTGGAGGCCATTGAGCTTCCGAACCAAAGTGAGAGGGAGCTCAACGTAGGTTAGGTGTAAATGTAGTAAGAAATAAGTAAGTAGGTATCATCAGAAAGTAAAAGTATTATTGAATGATTAGTTTTAACTTAAAACATGTAGAATGAATTAAGTATAATTGAAATTAGATGTAAGTGGAAATGGTGTGATTAGTTAGTAGATAAAGAAGGTATTAGATATTATTGCACTTAGATGTAAGCTTAAATAGTGTGATTGGTTTGGAGATAAAGTAGGTATTAGATATTGTTGAAATTGGATGTAAGCTTAAATGGTGTGATTGGTTTGTAGATAAAGTAGGTATTAGATATTATTGAAATTAGATGTAAGCTTAAATGGTGTGATTAGTTTGTAGATACAGTAGGTATAAGATATTATTGAAATTAGATGTAAGCTTAAATGGTGTGATTAGTTTGTAGATAAAGTAGGTATTAGATATAATTGAAATTACATGTAAGCTTAAATGGTGTGATTGGCTTGTAGATAAAGTAGGTATTAGATATTATTGAAATTAGATGTAAGCTTAAATGGTGTGATTGGTTTGTAGATAAAGTAGGTATTAGATATTATTGAAATTAGATGTAAGCTTAAATGGTGTAATTGGTTTGTAGATAAACTAGGTATTAGATATTATTGAAATTAGATGTAAGCTTAAATGTTGTGACTAGTTATTAGAAGTATTAATTATTTCGAAAACTTTCTATGCGGATGGAAAGGGATGGCTAATAGGGGTGGTGGAGGCCATTGAGCTTCCGAACCAAAGTGAGAGGGAGCTCAACGTAGGTTAGGTGTAAATGTAGTAGGAAATAAGTAAGTAGGTATAATAAAAAAATTAAAGTATTATTGAATGATTAGTTTTAACTTAAAACATGTAGAATGAATTAAGTATAATTGAAATTAGATGTAAGTGGAAATGGTGTGATTAGTTAGTAGATAAAGAAGGTATAAGATATTATTGAACTTAGATGTAAGCTTAAATAGTGTGATTGTTTTGGAGATAAAGTAGGTATTAGATATTGTTGAAATTGGATGTAAGCTTAAATGGTGTGATTGGTTTGTAGATAAAGTAGGTATTAGATATTATTGAAATTAGATGTAAGCTTAAATGGTGTGATTAGTTTGTAGATACAGTAGGTATTACATATTATTGAAATTAGATGTAAGCTTAAATGGTGTGATTAGTTTGTAGATAAAGTAGGTATTAGATATAATTGAAATTAGATGTAAGCTTAAATGGTGTGATTGGCTTGTAGATAAAGTAGGTATTAGATATTATTGAAATTAGATGTAAGCTTAAATGTTGTGACTAGTAAGTAGAAGTATTAATTATTTCGAAAACTTTCTATGCGGATGGAAAGGGATGGCTAATAGGGGTGGTGGAGGCCATTGAGCTTCCGAACCAAAGTGAGAGGGAGCTCAACGTAGGTTAGGTGTAAATGTAGTAGGAAATAAGTAAGTAGGTATAATAAGAAAGTAAAAGTATTGTTGAATGATTAGTTTTAACTTAAAACATGTAGAATGGATTAAGTATAATTGAAATTAGATGTAAGTGGAAATGGTGTGATTAGTTAGTAGATAAAGAAGGTATTAGATATTATTAAAATTAGATGTAAACTTAAATGTTGTGATTGATTTGTAGATAAAGTAGGTATTAGATATTATTGAAATTAGATGTAAGCTTAAATGGTGTGATTGGTTTGTAGATAAAGTAGGTATTAGATATTATTGAAATTATATGTAAGCTTAAATGGTGTGATTGGTTTGTAGATAAAGTAGGTATTAGATATTATTGAAATTAGATGTAAGCTTAAATGGTGTGATTGATTTGTAGATATAGTAGGTATAAGTTATTATTTAAATTAGATGTAAGCTTAAATGGTGTGATTGGTTTGTAAATAAAGTAGGTATTAGATATTATTGAAATTAGATGTAAGCTTAAATGGTGTGATTGGTTTGTAGATAAACTAGGTATTAGAAATTATTGAATTTAGATGTAAGCGTAAATGTTGTGACTAGTTAGTAGAAGTATTAATTATTTCGAAAACTTTCTATGCGGATGGAAAGGGATGGCTAATAGGGGTGGTGGAGGCCATTGAGCTTCCGAACCAAAGTGAGAGGGAGCTCAACGTAGGTTAGGTGTAAATGTAGTAGGAAATAAGTAAGTAGGTATAATAAGAAAGTAAAAGTATTATTGAATGATTAGTTTTAACTTAAAACATGTAAAATGAATTAAGTATAATTGAAATTAGATGTAAGTGGAAATGGTGTGATTAGTTAGTAGATAAAGAAGGTATTAGTAGATAAAGATATTATTGAAATTAGATGTAAGCTTAAATAGTGTGATTGGTTTGTAGATAAAGTATTTATTAGATAGTATTGAAATTGGATGTCAGCTTAAATGGTGTGATTGGTTTGTAGATAAAGTAGGTATTAGATATTATTGAAATTAGATGTAAGCTTAAATGGTGTGATTGTTTGTAGATAAAGTAGGTATTAGATATTATTGAAATTATATGTAAGCTTAAATGGTGTGATTGGTTTGTAGATAAAGTAGGTATTAGATATTATTGAAATTAGATGTAAGCTTAAATGGTGTGATTGGTTTGTAGATAAACTAGGTATTAGATATTATTGAAATTAGATGTAAGCTTAAATGTTGTGACTAGTTATTAGAAGTATTAATTATTTCGAAAACTTTCTATGCGGATGGAAAGGGATGGCTAATAGGGGTGGTGGAGGCCATTGAGCTTCCGAACCAAAGTGAGAGGGAACTCAACGTAGGTTAAGTGTAAATGTAGTAGGAAATAAGTAAGTAGGTATAATAAGAAAGTAAAAGTATTGTTGAATGATTAGTTTTAACTTAAAACATGTAGAATGAATTAAGTATAATTGAAATTAGATGTAAGTGGAAATGGTGTGATTAGTTAGTAGATAAAGAAGGTATTAGATATTATTGAAATTAGATGTAAGCTTAAATAGTGTGATTGGTTTGTAGATAAAGTATTTATTAGATATTATTGAAATTGGATGTCAGCTTAAATGGTGTGATTGGTTTGTAGATAAAGTAGGTATTAGATATTATTGAAATTAGATGTAAGCTTAAATGGTGTGATTGTTTGTAGATAAAGTAGGTATTAGATATTATTGAAATTATATGTAAGCTTAAATGGTGTGATTAGTTTGTAGATAAAGTAGGTATTAGATATTATTGAAATTAGATGTAAGCTTAAATGGTGTGATTGGTTTGTAGATAAACTAGGTATTAGATATTATTGAAATTAGATGTAAGCTTAAATGTTGTGACTAGTTAGTAGAAGTATTAATTATTTCGAAAACTTTCTATGCGGATGGAAAGGGATGGCTAATAGGGGTGGTGGAGGCCATTGAGCTTCCGAACCAAAGTGAGAGGGAGCTCAACGTAGGTTAGGTGTAAATGTAGTAGGAAATAAGTAAGTAGGTATAATAAGAAAGTAAAAATATTATTGAATGATTAGTTTTAACTTAAAACATGTAGAATGAATTAAGTATAATTGAAATTAGATGTAAGTGGAAATGGTGTGATTAGTTAGTAGATAAAGAAGGTATTAGATATTATTGAAATTAGATGTAAGCTTAAATAGTGTGATTGGTTTGTAGATAAAGTAGGTATTAGATATTGTTGAAATTAGATGTAAGCTTAAATGGTGTGATTGGTTTGTAGATAAACTAGGTATTAGATATTATTGAAATTAGATGTAAGCTTAAATGGTGTGATTAGTTTGTAGATAAAGTAGGTATTAGATATTGTTGAAATTAGATGTAAGCTTAAATGGTGTGATTGGTTTGTAGATAAAGTAGGTATTAGATATTATTGAAATTAGATGTAAGCTTAAATGGTGTGATTAGTTTGTAGATACAGTAGGTATTAGATATTATTAAAATTAGATGTAAACTTAAATGTTGTGATTGATTTGTAGATAAAGTAGGTATTAGATATTATTGAAATTAGATGTAAGCTTAAATGGTGTGATTGGTTTGTAGATAAAGTAGGTATTAGATATTATTGAAATTATATGTAAGCTTAAATGGTGTGATTGGTTTGTAGATAAAGTAGGTATTAGATATTATTGAAATTAGATGTAAGCTTAAATGGTGTGATTGATTTGTAGATATAGTAGGTATTAGATATTATTTAAATTAGATGTAAGCTTAAATGGTGTGATTGGTTTGTAAATAAAGTAGGTATTAGATATTATTGAAATTAGATGTAAGCTTAAATGGTGTGATTGGTTTGTAGATAAACTAGGTATTAGAAATTATTGAATTTAGATGTAAGCGTAAATGTTGTGACTAGTTAGTAGAAGTATTAATTATTTCGAAAACTTTCTATGCGGATGGAAAGGGATGGCTAATAGGGGTGGTGGAGGCCATTGAGCTTCCGAACCAAAGTGAGAGGGAGCTCAACGTAGGTTAGGTGTAAATGTAGTAGGAAATAAGTAAGTAGGTATAATAAGAAAGTAAAAGTATTATTGAATGATTAGTTTTAACTTAAAACATGTAAAATGAATTAAGTATAATTGAAATTAGATGTAAGTGGAAATGGTGTGATTAGTTAGTAGATAAAGAAGGTATTAGTAGATAAAGATATTATTGAAATTAGATGTAAGCTTAAATAGTGTGATTGGTTTGTAGATAAAGTATTTATTAGATAGTATTGAAATTGGATGTCAGCTTAAATTGTGTGATTGGTTTGTAGATAAAGTAGGTATTAGATATTATTGAAATTAGATGTAAGCTTAAATGGTGTGATTGTTTGTAGATAAAGTAGGTATTAGATATTATTGAAATTATATGTTAGCTTAAATGGTGTGATTGGTTTTTAGATAAAGTAGGTATTAGATATTATTGAAATTAGATGTAAGCTTAAATGGTGTGATTGGTTTGTAGATAAACTAGGTATTAGATATTATTGAAATTAGATGTAAGCTCAAATGTTGTGACTAGTTATTAGAAGTATTAATTATTTCGAAAACTTTCTATGCGGATGGAAAGGGATGGCTAATAGGGGTGGTGGAGGCCATTGAGCTTCCGAACCAAAGTGAGAGGGAGCTCAACGTAGGTTAGGTGTAAATGTAATAGGAAATAAGTAAGTAGGTATAATAAAAAAGTAAAAGTATTATTGAATGATTAGTTTTAACTTAAAACATGTAGAATGAATTAAGTATAATTGAAATTAGATGTAAGTGGAAATGGTGTGATTAGTTAGTAGATAAAGAAGGTATTAGATATTATTGAACTTAGATGTAAGCTTAAATAGTGTGATTGGTTTGTAGATAAAGTAGGTATTAGATATTGTTGAAATTAGATGTAAGCTTAAATGGTGTGATTGGTTTGTAGATAAAGTAGGTATTAGATATTATTGAACTTAGATGTAAGCTTAAATAGTGTGATTGGTTTGGAGATAAAGTAGGTATTAGATATTGTTGAAATTGGATGTAAGCTTAAATGGTGTGATTGGTTTGTAGATAAAGTAGGTATTAGATATTATTGAAATTAGATGTAAGCTTAAATGGTGTGATTGTTTGTAGATAAAGTAGGTATTAGATATTATTGAAATTATATGTAAGCTTAAATGGTGTGATTAGTTTGTAGATAAAGTAGGTATTAGATATTATTGAAATTAGATGTAAGCTTAAATGGTGTGATTGGTTTGTAGATAAACTAGGTATTAGATATTATTGAAATTAGATGTAAGCTTAAATGTTGTGACTAGTTAGTAGAAGTATTAATTATTTCGAAAACTTTCTATGCGGATGGAAAGGGATGGCTAATAGGGGTGGTGGAGGCCATTGAGCTTCCGAACCAAAGTGAGAGGGAGCTCAACGTAGGTTAGGTGTAAATGTAGTAGGAAATAAGTAAGTAGGTATAATAAGAAAGTAAAAGTATTATTGAATGATTAGTTTTAACTTAAAACATGTAGAATGAATTAAGTATAATTGAAATTAGATGTAAGTGGAAATGGTGTGATTAGTTAGTAGATAAAGAAGGTATTAGATATTATTGAAATTAGATGTAAGCTTAAATAGTGTGATTGGTTTGTAGATAAAGTATTTATTAGATAGTATTGAAATTGGATGTCAGCTTAAATGGTGTGATTGGTTTGTAGATAAAGTAGGTATTAGATATTATTGAAATTAGATGTAAGCTTAAATGGTGTGATTGTTTGTAGATAAAGTAGGTATTAGATATTATTGAAATTATATGTAAGCTGAAATGGTGTGATTGGTTTGTAGATAAAGTAGGTATTAGATATTATTAAAAATTAGATGTAAGCTTAAATGGTGTGATTGGTTTGTAGATAAACTAGGTATTAGATATTATTGAAATTAGATGTAAGCTTAAATGTTGTGACTAGTTATTAGAAGTATTAATTATTTCGAAAACTTTCTATGCGGATGGAAAGGGATGGCTAATAGGGGTGGTGGAGGCCATTGAGCTTCCGAACCAAAGTGAGAGGGAGCTCAACGTAGGTTAGGTTTAAATGTAGTAGGAAATAAGTAAGTAGGTATAATAAGAAAGTAAAAGTATTATTGAATGATTAGTTTTAACTTAAAGCATGTAGAATGAATTAAGTATAATTGAAATTAGATGTAAGTGGAAATGGTGTGATTAGTTAGTAGATAAAGAAGGTATTAGATATTATTGAACTTAGATGTAAGCTTAAATAGTGTGATTGGTTTGTAGATAAAGTAGGTATTAGATATTGTTGAAATTAGATGTAAGCTTAAATGGTGTGATTGGTTTGTAGATAAAGTAGGTATTAGATATTATTGAAATTAGATGTAAGCTTAAATGGTGTGATTAGTTTGTAGATACAGTAGGTATTAGATATTATTGAAATTAGATGTAAGCTTAAATGGTGTGATTAGTTTGTAGATAAAGTAGGTATTAGATATAATTGAAATTAGATGTAAGCTTAAATGGTGTGATTGGCTTGTAGATAAAGTAGGTATTAGATATTATTGAAATTAGATGTAAGCTTAAATGTTGTGACTAGTAAGTAGAAGTATTAATTATTTCGAAAACTTTCTATTTGGATGGAAAGGGATGGCTAATAGGGGTGGTGGAGGCCATTGAGCTTCCGAACCAAAGTGAGAGGGAGCTCAACGTAGGTTAGGTGTAAATGTAGTAAGAAATAAGTAAGTAGGTATAATAAGAAAGTAAAAGTATTATTGAATGATTAGTTTTAACTTAAAACATGTAGAATGAATTAAGTATAATTGAAATTAGATGTAAGTGGAAATGGTGTGATTAGTTAGTAGATAAAGAAGGTATTAAATATTATTGCACTTAGATGTAAGCTTAAATAGTGTGATTGGTTTGGAGATAAAGTAGGTATTAGATATTGTTGAAATTGGATGTAAGCTTAAATGGTGTGATTGGTTTGTAGATAAAGTAGGTATTAGATATTATTGAAATTAGATGTAAGCTTAAATGGTGTGATTAGTTTGTAGATACAGTAGGTATAAGATATTATTGAAATTAGATGTAAGCTTAAATGGTGTGATTAGTTTGTAGATAAAGTAGGTATTAGATATAATTGAAATTAGATGTAAGCTTAAATGGTGTGATTGGCTTGTAGATAAAGTAGGTATTAGATATTATTGAAATTAGATGTAAGCTTAAATGGTGTGATTGGTTTGTAGATAAAGTAGGTATTAGATATTATTGAAATTAGATGTAAGCTTAAATGGTGTAATTGGTTTGTAGATAAACTAGGTATTAGATATTATTGAAATTAGATGTAAGCTTAAATGTTGTGACTAGTTATTAGAAGTATTAATTATTTCGAAAACTTTCTATGCGGATGGAAAGGGATGGCTAATAGGGGTGGTGGAGGCCATTGAGCTTCCGAACCAAAGTGAGAGGGAGCTCAACGTAGGTTAGGTGTAAATGTAGTAGGAAATAAGTAAGTAGGTATAATAAGAAAGTAAAAGTATTGTTGAATGATTAGTTTTAACTTAAAACATGTAGAATGGATTAAGTATAATTGAAATTAGATGTAAGTGGAAATGGTGTGATTAGTTAGTAGATAAAGAAGGTATTAGATATTATTAAAATTAGATGTAAACTTAAATGTTGTGATTGATTTGTAGATAAAGTAGGTATTAGATATTATTGAAATTAGATGTAAGCTTAAATGGTGTGATTGGTTTGTAGATAAAGTAGGTATTAGATATTATTGAAATTATATGTAAGCTTAAATGGTGTGATTGGTTTGTAGATAAAGTAGGTATTAGATATTATTGAAATTAGATGTAAGCTTAAATGGTGTGATTGATTTGTAGATATAGTAGGTATTAGATATTATTTAAATTAGATGTAAGCTTAAATGGTGTGATTGGTTTGTAAATAAAGTAGGTATTAGATATTATTGAAATTAGATGTAAGCTTAAATGGTGTGATTGGTTTGTAGATAAACTAGGTATTAGAAATTATTGAATTTAGATGTAAGCGTAAATGTTGTGACTAGTTAGTAGAAGTATTAATTATTTCGAAAACTTTCTATGCGGATGGAAAGGGATGGCTAATAGGGGTGGTGGAGGCCATTGAGCTTCCGAACCAAAGTGAGAGGGAGCTCAACGTAGGTTAGGTGTAAATGTAGTAGGAAATAAGTAAGTAGGTATAATAAGAAAGTAAAAGTATTATTGAATGATTAGTTTTAACTTAAAACATGTAAAATGAATTAAGTATAATTGAAATTAGATGTAAGTGGAAATGGTGTGATTAGTTAGTAGATAAAGAAGGTATTAGTAGATAAAGATATTATTGAAATTAGATGTAAGCTTAAATAGTGTGATTGGTTTGTAGATAAAGTATTTATTAGATAGTATTGAAATTGGATGTCAGCTTAAATTGTGTGATTGGTTTGTAGATAAAGTAGGTATTAGATATTATTGAAATTAGATGTAAGCTTAAATGGTGTGATTGTTTGTAGATAAAGTAGGTATTAGATATTATTGAAATTATATGTTAGCTTAAATGGTGTGATTGGTTTTTAGATAAAGTAGGTATTAGATATTATTGAAATTAGATGTAAGCTTAAATGGTGTGATTGGTTTGTAGATAAACTAGGTATTAGATATTATTGAAATTAGATGTAAGCTTAAATGTTGTGACTAGTTATTAGAAGTATTAATTATTTCGAAAACTTTCTATGCGGATGGAAAGGGATGGCTAATAGGGGTGGTGGAGGCCATTGAGCTTCCGAACCAAAGTGAGAGGGAGCTCAACGTAGGTTAGGTGTAAATGTAATAGGAAATAAGTAAGTAGGTATAATAAAAAAGTAAAAGTATTATTGAATGATTAGTTTTAACTTAAAACATGTAGAATGAATTAAGTATAATTGAAATTAGATGTAAGTGGAAATGGTGTGATTAGTTAGTAGATAAAGAAGGTATTAGATATTATTGAACTTAGATGTAAGCTTAAATAGTGTGATTGGTTTGTAGATAAAGTAGGTATTAGATATTGTTGAAATTAGATGTAAGCTTAAATGGTGTGATTGGTTTGTAGATAAAGTAGGTATTAGATATTATTGAACTTAGATGTAAGCTTAAATAGTGTGATTGGTTTGGAGATAAAGTAGGTATTAGATATTGTTGAAATTGGATGTAAGCTTAAATGGTGTGATTGGTTTGTAGATAAAGTAGGTATTAGATATTATTGAAATTAGATGTAAGCTTAAATGGTGTGATTGTTTGTAGATAAAGTAGGTATTAGATATTATTGAAATTATATGTAAGCTTAAATGGTGTGATTAGTTTGTAGATAAAGTAGGTATTAGATATTATTGAAATTAGATGTAAGCTTAAATGGTGTGATTGGTTTGTAGATAAACTAGGTATTAGATATTATTGAAATTAGATGTAAGCTTAAATGTTGTGACTAGTTAGTAGAAGTATTAATTATTTCGAAAACTTTCTATGCGGATGGAAAGGGATGGCTAATAGGGGTGGTGGAGGCCATTGAGCTTCCGAACCAAAGTGAGAGGGAGCTCAACGTAGGTTAGGTGTAAATGTAGTAGGAAATAAGTAAGTAGGTATAATAAGAAAGTAAAAGTATTATTGAATGATTAGTTTTAACTTAAAACATGTAGAATGAATTAAGTATAATTGAAATTAGATGTAAGTGGAAATGGTGTGATTAGTTAGTAGATAAAGAAGGTATTAGATATTATTGAAATTAGATGTAAGCTTAAATGGTGTGATTGGTTTGTAGATATACTAGGTATTAGATATTATTGAAATTAGATGTAAGCTTAAATGTTGTGACTAGTTATTAGAAGTATTAATTATTTCGAAAACTTTCTATGCGGATGGAAAGGGATGGCTAATAGGGGTGGTGGAGGCCATTGAGCTTCCGAACCAAAGTGAGAGGGAGCTCAACGTAGGTTAGGTGTAAATGTAGTAGGAAATAAGTAAGTAGGTATAATAAGAAAGTAAAAGTATTATTGAATGATTACTTTTAACTTAAAACATGTAGAATGAATTAAGTATAATTGAAATTAGATGTAAGTGGAAATGGTGTGATTAGTTAGTAGATAAAGAAGGTATTAGATATTATTGAACTTAGATGTAAGCTTAAATAGTGTGATTGGTTTGTAGATAAAGTAGGTATTAGATATTGTTGAAATTAGATGTAAGCTTAAATGGTGTGATTGGTTTGTAGATCAAGTAGGTATTAGATATTATTGAAATTAGATGTAAGCTTAAATGGTGTGATTAGTTTGTAGATACAGTAGGTATTAGATATTATTGAAATTAGATTTAAGCTTAAATGGTGTGATTAGTTTGTAGATAAAGTAGGTATTAGATATAATTGAAATTAGATGTAAGCTTAAATAGTGTGATTGGCTTGTAGATAAAGTAGGTATTAGATATTTTTGAAATTAGATGTAAGCTTAAATGTTGTGACTAGTAAGTAGAAGTATTAATTATTTCGAAAACTTTCTATTTGGATGGAAAGGGATGGCTAATAGGGGTGGTGGAGGCCATTGAGCTTCCGAACCAAAGTGAGAGGGAGCTCAACGTAGGTTAGGTGTAAATGTAGTAAGAAATAAGTAAGTAGGTATAATAAGAAAGTAAAAGTATTATTGAATGATTAGTTTTAACTTAAAACATGTAGAATGAATTAAGTATAATTGAAATTAGATGTAAGTGGAAATGGTGTGATTAGTTAGTAGATAAAGAAGGTATTAGATATTATTGAAATTAGATGTAAGCTTAAATAATGTGATTGGTTTGTAGATAAAGTATTTATTAGATAGTATCGAAATTGGATGTCAGCTTAAATGGTGTGATTGGTTTGTAGATAAAGTAGGTATTAGATATTATTGAAATTAGATGTAAGCTTAAATGGTGTGATTGTTTGTAGATAAAGTAGGTATTAGATATTATTGAAATTATATGTAAGCTTAAATGGTGTGATTGGTTTGTAGATAAAGTAGGTATTAGATATGATTGAAAATAGATGTAAGCTTAAATGGTGTGATTGGTTTGTAGATAAACTAGGTATTAGATATTATTGAAATTAGATGTAAGCTTAAATGTTGTGACTAGTAAGTAGAAGTATTAATTATTTCGAAAACTTTCTATGCGGATGGAAAGGGATGGCTAATAGGGGTGGTGGAGGCCATTGAGCTTCCGAACCAAAGTGAGAGGGAGCTCAACGTAGGTTAGGTGTAAATGTAGTAAGAAATAAGTAAGTAGGTATCATCAGAAAGTAAAAGTATTATTGAATGATTAGTTTTAACTTAAAACATGTAGAATGAATTAAGTATAATTGAAATTAGATGTAAGTGGAAATGGTGTGATTAGTTAGTAGATAAAGAAGGTATTAGATATTATTGCACTTAGATGTAAGCTTAAATAGTGTGATTGGTTTGGAGATAAAGTAGGTATTAGATATTGTTGAAATTGGATGTAAGCTTAAATGGTGTGATTGGTTTGTAGATAAAGTAGGTATTAGATATTATTGAAATTAGATGTAAGCTTAAATGGTGTGATTAGTTTGTAGATACAGTAGGTATAAGATATTATTGAAATTAGATGTAAGCTTAAATGGTGTGATTAGTTTGTAGATAAAGTAGGTATTAGATATAATTGAAATTAGATGTAAGCTTAAATGGTGTGATTGGCTTGTAGATAAAGTAGGTATTAGATATTATTGAAATTAGATGTAAGCTTAAATGGTGTGATTGGTTTGTAGATAAAGTAGGTATTAGATATTATTGAAATTAGATGTAAGCTTAAATGGTGTAATTGGTTTGTAGATAAACTAGGTATTAGATATTATTGAAATTAGATGTAAGCTTAAATGTTGTGACTAGTTATTAGAAGTATTAATTATTTCGAAAAGTTTCTATGCGGATGGAAAGGGATGGCTAATAGGGGTGGTGGAGGCCATTGAGCTTCCGAACCAAAGTGAGAGGGAGCTCAACGTAGGTTAGGTGTAAATGTAGTAGGAAATAAGTAAGTAGGTATAATAAAAAAATTAAAGTATTATTGAATGATTAGTTTTAACTTAAAACATGTAGAATGAATTAAGTATAATTGAAATTAGATGTAAGTGGAAATGGTGTGATTAGTTAGTAGATAAAGAAGGTATTAGATATTATTGAACTTAGATGTAAGCTTAAATAGTGTGATTGTTTTGGAGATAAAGTAGGTATTAGATATTGTTGAAATTGGATGTAAGCTTAAATGGTGTGATTGGTTTGTAGATAAAGTAGGTATTAGATATTATTGAAATTAGATGTAAGCTTAAATGGTGTGATTAGTTTGTAGATACAGTAGGTATTACATATTATTGAAATTAGATGTAAGCTTTAATGGTGTGATTAGTTTGTAGATAAAGTAGGTATTAGATATAATTGAAATTAGATGTAAGCTTAAATGGTGTGATTGGTTTGTAGATAAACTAGGTATTAGATATTATTGAAATTAGATGTAAGCTTAAATGTTGTGACTAGTAAGTAGAAGTATTAATTATTTCGAAAACTTTCTATGCGGATGGAAAGGGATGGCTAATAGGGGTGGTGGAGGCCATTGAGCTTCCGAACCAAAGTGAGAGGGAGCTCAACGTAGGTTAGGTGTAAATGTAGTAAGAAATAAGTAAGTAGGTATCATCAGAAAGTAAAAGTATTATTGAATGATTAGTTTTAACTTAAAACATGTAGAATGAATTAAGTATAATTGAAATTAGATGTAAGTGGAAATGGTGTGATTAGTTAGTAGATAAAGAAGGTATTAGATATTATTGCACTTAGATGTAAGCTTAAATAGTGTGATTGGTTTGGAGATAAAGTAGGTATTAGATATTGTTGAAATTGGATGTAAGCTTAAATGGTGTGATTGGTTTGTAGATAAAGTAGGTATTAGATATTATTGAAATTAGATGTAAGCTTAAATGGTGTGATTAGTTTGTAGATACAGTAGGTATAAGATATTATTGAAATTAGATGTAAGCTTAAATGGTGTGATTAGTTTGTAGATAAAGTAGGTATTAGATATAATTGAAATTACATGTAAGCTTAAATGGTGTGATTGGCTTGTAGATAAAGTAGGTATTAGATATTATTGAAATTAGATGTAAGCTTAAATGGTGTGATTGGTTTGTAGATAAAGTAGGTATTAGATATTATTGAAATTAGATGTAAGCTTAAATGGTGTAATTGGTTTGTAGATAAACTAGGTATTAGATATTATTGAAATTAGATGTAAGCTTAAATGTTGTGACTAGTTATTAGAAGTATTAATTATTTCGAAAACTTTCTATGCGGATGGAAAGGGATGGCTAATAGGGGTGGTGGAGGCCATTGAGCTTCCGAACCAAAGTGAGAGGGAGCTCAACGTAGGTTAGGTGTAAATGTAGTAGGAAATAAGTAAGTAGGTATAATAAAAAAATTAAAGTATTATTGAATGATTAGTTTTAACTTAAAACATGTAGAATGAATTAAGTATAATTGAAATTAGATGTAAGTGGAAATGGTGTGATTAGTTAGTAGATAAAGAAGGTATTAGATATTATTGAACTTAGATGTAAGCTTAAATAGTGTGATTGTTTTGGAGATAAAGTAGGTATTAGATATTGTTGAAATTGGATGTAAGCTTAAATGGTGTGATTGGTTTGTAGATAAAGTAGGTATTAGATATTATTGAAATTAGATGTAAGCTTAAATGGTGTGATTAGTTTGTAGATACAGTAGGTATTACATATTATTGAAATTAGATGTAAGCTTAAATGGTGTGATTAGTTTGTAGATAAAGTAGGTATTAGATATAATTGAAATTAGATGTAAGCTTAAATGGTGTGATTGGCTTGTAGATAAAGTAGGTATTAGATATTATTGAAATTAGATGTAAGCTTAAATGTTGTGACTAGTAAGTAGAAGTATTAATTATTTCGAAAACTTTCTATTCGGATGGAAAGGGATGGCTAATAGGGGTGGTGGAGGCCATTGAGCTTCCGAACCAAAGTGAGAGGGAGCTCAACGTAGGTTAGGTGTAAATGTAGTAGGAAATAAGTAAGTAGGTATAATAAGAAAGTAAAAGTATTGTTGAATGATTAGTTTTAACTTAAAACATGTAGAATGGATTAAGTATAATTGAAATTAGATGTAAGTGGAAATGGTGTGATTAGTTAGTAGATAAAGAAGGTATTAGATATTATTAAAATTAGATGTAAACTTAAATGTTGTGATTGATTTGTAGATAAAGTAGGTATTAGATATTATTGAAATTAGATGTAAGCTTAAATGGTGTGATTGGTTTTTAGATAAAGTAGGTATTAGATATTATTGAAATTATATGTAAGCTTAAATGGTGTGATTGGTTTGTAGATAAAGTAGGTATTAGATATTATTGAAATTAGATGTAAGCTTAAATGGTGTGATTGATTTGTAGATATAGTAGGTATAAGTTATTATTTAAATTAGATGTAAGCTTAAATGGTGTGATTGGTTTGTAAATAAAGTAGGTATTAGATATTATTGAAATTAGATGTAAGCTTAAATGGTGTGATTAGTTTGTAGATAAAGTAGGTATTAGATATTATTGAAATTAGATGTAAGCTTAAATGGTGTGATTGGTTTGTAGATAAACTAGGTATTAGATATTATTGAAATTAGATGTAAGCTTAAATGTTGTGACTAGTTAGTAGAAGTATTAATTATATCGAAAACTTTCTATGCGGATGGAAAGGGATGGCTAATAGGGGTGGTGGAGGCCATTGAGCTTCCGAACCAAAGTGAGAGGGAGCTCAACGTAGGTTAGGTGTAAATGTAGTAGGAAATAAGTAAGTAGGTATAATAAGAAAGTAAAAATATTATTGAATGATTAGTTTTAACTTAAAACATGTAGAATGAATTAAGTATAATTGAAATTAGATGTAAGTGGAAATGGTGTGATTTGTTAGTAGATAAAGAAGGTATTAGATATTATTGAAATTAGATGTAAGCTTAAATAGTGTGATTGGTTTGTAGATAAAGTAGGTATTAGATATTGTTGAAATTAGATGTAAGCTTAAATGGTGTGATTGGTTTGTAGATAAAGTAGGTATTAGATATTATTGAAATTAGATGTAAGCTTAAATGGTGTGATTAGTTTGTAGATACAGTAGGTATTAGATATTATTGAAATTAGATGTAAGCTTAAATGGTGTGATTGGTTTGTAGATAAAGTAGGTATTAGATATAATTGAAATTAGATGTAAGCTTAAATGGTGTGATTAGTTTGTAGATACAGTAGGTATTAGATATTATTGAAATTAGATGTAAGCTTAAATGGTGTGATTAGTTTGTAGATAAAGTAGGTATTAGATATTATTGAAATTAGATGTAAGCTTAAATGGTGTGATTGGTTTGTAGATAAACTAGGTATTAGATATTATTGAAATTAGATGTAAGCTTAAATGTTGTGACTAGTAAGTAGAAGTATTAATTATTTCGAAAACTTTCTATTTGGATGGAAAGGGATGGCTAATAGGGGTGGTGGAGGCCATTGAGCTTCCGAACCAAAGTGAGAGGGAGCTCAACGTAGGTTAGGTGTAAATGTAGTAGGAAATAAGTAAGTAGGTATAATAAGAAAGTAAAAGTATTATTGAATGATTACTTTTAACTTAAAACATGTAGAATGAATTAAGTATAATTGAAATTAGATGTAAGTGGAAATGGTGTGATTAGTTAGTAGATAAAGAAGGTATTAGATATTATTGAACTTAGATGTAAGCTTAAATAGTGTGATTGGTTTGTAGATAAAGTAGGTATTAGATATTGTTGAAATTAGATGTAAGCTTAAATGGTGTGATTGGTTTGTAGATCAAGTAGGTATTAGATATTATTGAAATTAGATGTAAGCTTAAATGGTGTGATTAGTTTGTAGATACAGTAGGTATTAGATATTATTGAAATTAGATTTAAGCTTAAATGGTGTGATTAGTTTGTAGATAAAGTAGGTATTAGATATAATTGAAATTAGATGTAAGCTTAAATGGTGTGATTGGCTTGTAGATAAAGTAGGTATTAGATATTTTTGAAATTAGATGTAAGCTTAAATGTTGTGACTAGTAAGTAGAAGTATTAATTATTTCGAAAACTTTCTATTTGGATGGAAAGGGATGGCTAATAGGGGTGGTGGAGGCCATTGAGCTTCCGAACCAAAGTGAGAGGGAGCTCAACGTAGGTTAGGTGTAAATGTAGTAAGAAATAAGTAAGTAGGTATAATAAGAAAGTAAAAGTATTATTGAATGATTAGTTTTAACTTAAAACATGTAGAATGAATTAAGTATAATTGAAATTAGATGTAAGTGGAAATGGTGTGATTAGTTAGTAGATAAAGAAGGTATTAGATATTATTGAAATTAGATGTAAGCTTAAATAATGTGATTGGTTTGTAGATAAAGTATTTATTAGATAGTATCGAAATTGGATGTCAGCTTAAATGGTGTGATTGGTTTGTAGATAAAGTAGGTATTAGATATTATTGAAATTAGATGTAAGCTTAAATGGTGTGATTGTTTGTAGATAAAGTAGGTATTAGATATTATTGAAATTATATGTAAGCTTAAATGGTGTGATTGGTTTGTAGATAAAGTAGGTATTAGATATGATTGAAAATAGATGTAAGCTTAAATGGTGTGATTGGTTTGTAGATAAACTAGGTATTAGATATTATTGAAATTAGATGTAAGCTTAAATGTTGTGACTAGTAAGTAGAAGTATTAATTATTTCGAAAACTTTCTATGCGGATGGAAAGGGATGGCTAATAGGGGTGGTGGAGGCCATTGAGCTTCCGAACCAAAGTGAGAGGGAGCTCAACGTAGGTTAGGTGTAAATGTAGTAAGAAATAAGTAAGTAGGTATCATCAGAAAGTAAAAGTATTATTGAATGATTAGTTTTAACTTAAAACATGTAGAATGAATTAAGTATAATTGAAATTAGATGTAAGTGGAAATGGTGTGATTAGTTAGTAGATAAAGAAGGTATTAGATATTATTGCACTTAGATGTAAGCTTAAATAGTGTGATTGGTTTGGAGATAAAGTAGGTATTAGATATTGTTGAAATTGGATGTAAGCTTAAATGGTGTGATTGGTTTGTAGATAAAGTAGGTATTAGATATTATTGAAATTAGATGTAAGCTTAAATGGTGTGATTAGTTTGTAGATACAGTAGGTATAAGATATTATTGAAATTAGATGTAAGCTTAAATGGTGTGATTAGTTTGTAGATAAAGTAGGTATTAGATATAATTGAAATTAGATGTAAGCTTAAATGGTGTGATTGGCTTGTAGATAAAGTAGGTATTAGATATTATTGAAATTAGATGTAAGCTTAAATGGTGTGATTGGTTTGTAGATAAAGTAGGTATTAGATATTATTGAAATTAGATGTAAGCTTAAATGGTGTAATTGGTTTGTAGATAAACTAGGTATTAGATATTATTGAAATTAGATGTAAGCTTAAATGTTGTGACTAGTTATTAGAAGTATTAATTATTTCGAAAAGTTTCTATGCGGATGGAAAGGGATGGCTAATAGGGGTGGTGGAGGCCATTGAGCTTCCGAACCAAAGTGAGAGGGAGCTCAACGTAGGTTAGGTGTAAATGTAGTAGGAAATAAGTAAGTAGGTATAATAAAAAAATTAAAGTATTATTGAATGATTAGTTTTAACTTAAAACATGTAGAATGAATTAAGTATAATTGAAATTAGATGTAAGTGGAAATGGTGTGATTAGTTAGTAGATAAAGAAGGTATTAGATATTATTGAACTTAGATGTAAGCTTAAATAGTGTGATTGTTTTGGAGATAAAGTAGGTATTAGATATTGTTGAAATTGGATGTAAGCTTAAATGGTGTGATTGGTTTGTAGATAAAGTAGGTATTAGATATTATTGAAATTAGATGTAAGCTTAAATGGTGTGATTAGTTTGTAGATACAGTAGGTATTACATATTATTGAAATTAGATGTAAGCTTTAATGGTGTGATTAGTTTGTAGATAAAGTAGGTATTAGATATAATTGAAATTAGATGTAAGCTTAAATGGTGTGATTGGTTTGTAGATAAACTAGGTATTAGATATTATTGAAATTAGATGTAAGCTTAAATGTTGTGACTAGTAAGTAGAAGTATTAATTATTTCGAAAACTTTCTATGCGGATGGAAAGGGATGGCTAATAGGGGTGGTGGAGGCCATTGAGCTTCCGAACCAAAGTGAGAGGGAGCTCAACGTAGGTTAGGTGTAAATGTAGTAAGAAATAAGTAAGTAGGTATCATCAGAAAGTAAAAGTATTATTGAATGATTAGTTTTAACTTAAAACATGTAGAATGAATTAAGTATAATTGAAATTAGATGTAAGTGGAAATGGTGTGATTAGTTAGTAGATAAAGAAGGTATTAGATATTATTGCACTTAGATGTAAGCTTAAATAGTGTGATTGGTTTGGAGATAAAGTAGGTATTAGATATTGTTGAAATTGGATGTAAGCTTAAATGGTGTGATTGGTTTGTAGATAAAGTAGGTATTAGATATTATTGAAATTAGATGTAAGCTTAAATGGTGTGATTAGTTTGTAGATACAGTAGGTATAAGATATTATTGAAATTAGATGTAAGCTTAAATGGTGTGATTAGTTTGTAGATAAAGTAGGTATTAGATATAATTGAAATTACATGTAAGCTTAAATGGTGTGATTGGCTTGTAGATAAAGTAGGTATTAGATATTATTGAAATTAGATGTAAGCTTAAATGGTGTGATTGGTTTGTAGATAAAGTAGGTATTAGATATTATTGAAATTAGATGTAAGCTTAAATGGTGTAATTGGTTTGTAGATAAACTAGGTATTAGATATTATTGAAATTAGATGTAAGCTTAAATGTTGTGACTAGTTATTAGAAGTATTAATTATTTCGAAAACTTTCTATGCGGATGGAAAGGGATGGCTAATAGGGGTGGTGGAGGCCATTGAGCTTCCGAACCAAAGTGAGAGGGAGCTCAACGTAGGTTAGGTGTAAATGTAGTAGGAAATAAGTAAGTAGGTATAATAAAAAAATTAAAGTATTATTGAATGATTAGTTTTAACTTAAAACATGTAGAATGAATTAAGTATAATTGAAATTAGATGTAAGTGGAAATGGTGTGATTAGTTAGTAGATAAAGAAGGTATTAGATATTATTGAACTTAGATGTAAGCTTAAATAGTGTGATTGTTTTGGAGATAAAGTAGGTATTAGATATTGTTGAAATTGGATGTAAGCTTAAATGGTGTGATTGGTTTGTAGATAAAGTAGGTATTAGATATTATTGAAATTAGATGTAAGCTTAAATGGTGTGATTAGTTTGTAGATACAGTAGGTATTACATATTATTGAAATTAGATGTAAGCTTAAATGGTGTGATTAGTTTGTAGATAAAGTAGGTATTAGATATAATTGAAATTAGATGTAAGCTTAAATGGTGTGATTGGCTTGTAGATAAAGTAGGTATTAGATATTATTGAAATTAGATGTAAGCTTAAATGTTGTGACTAGTAAGTAGAAGTATTAATTATTTCGAAAACTTTCTATGCGGATGGAAAGGGATGGCTAATAGGGGTGGTGGAGGCCATTGAGCTTCCGAACCAAAGTGAGAGGGAGCTCAACGTAGGTTAGGTGTAAATGTAGTAGGAAATAAGTAAGTAGGTATAATAAGAAAGTAAAAGTATTGTTGAATGATTAGTTTTAACTTAAAACATGTAGAATGGATTAAGTATAATTGAAATTAGATGTAAGTGGAAATGGTGTGATTAGTTAGTAGATAAAGAAGGTATTAGATATTATTAAAATTAGATGTAAACTTAAATGTTGTGATTGATTTGTAGATAAAGTAGGTATTAGATATTATTGAAATTAGATGTAAGCTTAAATGGTGTGATTGGTTTTTAGATAAAGTAGGTATTAGATATTATTGAAATTATATGTAAGCTTAAATGGTGTGATTGGTTTGTAGATAAAGTAGGTATTAGATATTATTGAAATTAGATGTAAGCTTAAATGGTGTGATTGATTTGTAGATATAGTAGGTATAAGTTATTATTTAAATTAGATGTAAGCTTAAATGGTGTGATTGGTTTGTAAATAAAGTAGGTATTAGATATTATTGAAATTAGATGTAAGCTTAAATGGTGTGATTAGTTTGTAGATAAAGTAGGTATTAGATATTATTGAAATTAGATGTAAGCTTAAATGGTGTGATTGGTTTGTAGATAAACTAGGTATTAGATATTATTGAAATTAGATGTAAGCTTAAATGTTGTGACTAGTTAGTAGAAGTATTAATTATATCGAAAACTTTCTATGCGGATGGAAAGGGATGGCTAATAGGGGTGGTGGAGGCCATTGAGCTTCCGAACCAAAGTGAGAGGGAGCTCAACGTAGGTTAGGTGTAAATGTAGTAGGAAATAAGTAAGTAGGTATAATAAGAAAGTAAAAATATTATTGAATGATTAGTTTTAACTTAAAACATGTAGAATGAATTAAGTATAATTGAAATTAGATGTAAGTGGAAATGGTGTGATTTGTTAGTAGATAAAGAAGGTATTAGATATTATTGAAATTAGATGTAAGCTTAAATAGTGTGATTGGTTTGTAGATAAAGTAGGTATTAGATATTGTTGAAATTAGATGTAAGCTTAAATGGTGTGATTGGTTTGTAGATAAAGTAGGTATTAGATATTATTGAAATTAGATGTAAGCTTAAATGGTGTGATTAGTTTGTAGATACAGTAGGTATTAGATATTATTGAAATTAGATGTAAGCTTAAATGGTGTGATTGGTTTGTAGATAAAGTAGGTATTAGATATAATTGAAATTAGATGTAAGCTTAAATGGTGTGATTAGTTTGTAGATACAGTAGGTATTAGATATTATTGAAATTAGATGTAAGCTTAAATGGTGTGATTAGTTTGTAGATAAAGTAGGTATTAGATATTATTGAAATTAGATGTAAGCTTAAATGGTGTGATTGGTTTGTAGATAAACTAGGTATTAGATATTATTGAAATTAGATGTAAGCTTAAATGTTGTGACTAGTAAGTAGAAGTATTAATTATTTCGAAAACTTTCTATTTGGATGGAAAGGGATGGCTAATAGGGGTGGTGGAGGCCATTGAGCTTCCGAACCAAAGTGAGAGGGAGCTCAACGTAGGTTAGGTGTAAATGTAGTAAGAAATAAGTAAGTAGGTATAATAAGAAAGTAAAAGTATTATTGAATGATTAGTTTTAACTTAAAACATGTAGAATGAATTAAGTATAATTGAAATTAGATGTTAGTGGAAATGGTGTGATTAGTTAGTAGATAAAGAAGGTATTAGATATTATTGAAATTAGATGTAAGCTTAAATAATGTGATTGGTTTGTAGATAAAGTATTTATTAGATAGTATCGAAATTGGATGTCAGCTTAAATGGTGTGATTGGTTTGTAGATAAAGTAGGTATTAGATATTATTGAAATTAGATGTAAGCTTAAATGGTGTGATTGTTTGTAGATAAAGTAGGTATTAGATATTATTGAAATTATATGTAAGCTTAAATGGTGTGATTAGTTTGTAGATAAACTAGGTATTAGATATTATTGAAATTAGATGTAAGCTTAAATGTTGTGACTAGTTATTAGAAGTATTAATTATTTCGAAAACTTTCTATGCGGATGGAAAGGGATGGCTAATAGGGGTGGTGGAGGCCATTGAGCTTCCGAACCAAAGTGAGAGGGAGCTCAACGTAGGTTAGGTGTAAATGTAGTAGGAAATAAGTAAGTAGGTATAATAAGAAAGTAAAAATATTATTGAATGATTAGTTTTAACTTAAAACATGTAGAATGAATTAAGTATAATTGAAATTAGATGTAAGTGGAAATGGTGTGATTAGTTAGTAGATAAAAAAAGGTATTAGATATTATTGAAATTAGATGTAAGCTTAAATAGTGTGATTGGTTTGTAGATAAAGTATTTATTAGATAGTATTGAAATTGGATATCAGCTTAAATGGTGTGATTGGTTTGTAGATAAAGTAGGTATTAGATATTATTGAAATTAGATGTAAGCTTAAATGGTGTGATTGTTTGTAGATAAAGTAGGTATTAGATATTATTGAAATTATATGTAAGCTTAAATGGTGTGATTGGTTTGTAGATAAAGTAGGTATTAGATATTATTGAAATTAGATGTAAGCTTAAATGGTGTGATTGGTTTGTAGATAAACTAGGTATTAGATATTATTGAAATTAGATGTAAGCTTAAATGTTGTGACTAGTTATTAGAAGTATTAATTATTTCGAAAACTTTCTATGCGGATGGAAAGGGATGGCTAATAGGGGTGGTGGAGGCCATTGAGCTTCCGAACCAAAGTGAGAGGGAGCTCAACGTAGGTTAGGTGTAAATGTAGTAGGAAATAAGTAAGTAGGTATAATAAGAAAGTAAAAGTATTATTGAATGATTAGTTTTAACTTAAAACATGTAGAATGAATTAAGTATAATTGAAATTAGATGTAAGTGGAAATGGTGTGATTAGTTAGTAGATAAAGAAGGTATTAGATATTATTGAAATTAGATGTAAGCTTAAATGGTGTGATTGGTTTGTAGATAAACTAGGTATTAGATATTATTGAAATTAGATGTAAGCTTAAATGTTGTGACTAGTTAGTAGAAGTATTAATTATTTCGAAAACTTTCTATGCGGATGGAAAGGGATGGCTAATAGGGGTGGTGGAGGCCATTGAGCTTCCGAACCAAAGTGAGAGGGAGCTCAACGTAGGTTAGGTGTAAATGTAGTAGGAAATAAGTAAGTAGGTATAATAAGAAAGTAAAAGTATTATTGAATGATTAGTTTTAACTTAAAACATGTAGAATGAATTAAGTATAATTGAAATTAGATGTAAGTGGAAATGGTGTGATTAGTTAGTAGATAGAGAAGGTATTAGATATTATTGAACTTAGATGTAAGCTTAAATAGTGTGATTGGTTTGTAGATAAAGTAGGTATTAGATATTGTTGAAATTAGATGTAAGCTTAAATGGTGTGATTGGTTTGTAGATCAAGTAGGTATTAGATATTATTGAAATTAGATGTAAGCTTAAATGGTGTGATTAGTTTGTAGATACAGTAGGTATTAGATATTATTGATATTAGATTTTAGCTTAAATGGTGTGATTAGTTTGTAGATAAAGTAGGTATTAGATATAATTGAAATTAGATGTAAGCTTAAATGGTGTGATTGGCTTGTAGATAAAGTAGGTATTAGATATTTTTGAAATTAGATGTAAGCTTAAATGTTGTGACTAGTAAGTAGAAGTATTAATTATTTCGAAAACTTTCTATTTGGATGGAAAGGGATGGCTAATGAGGGTGGTGGAGGCCATTGAGCTTCCGAACCAAAGTGAGAGGGAGCTCAACGTAGGTTAGGTGTAAATGTAGTAAGAAATAAGTAAGTAGGTATAATAAGAAAGTAAAAGTATTATTGAATGATTAGTTTTAACTTAAAACATGTAGAATGAATTAAGTATAATTGAAATTAGATGTAAGTGGAAATGGTGTGATTAGTTAGTAGATAAAGAAGGTATTAGATATTATTGAAATTAGATGTAAGCTTAAATAATGTGATTGGTTTGTAGATAAAGTATTTATTAGATAGTATCGAAATTGGATGTCAGCTTAAATGGTGTGATTGGTTTGTAGATAAAGTAGGTATTAGATATTATTGAAATTAGATGTAAGCTTAAATGGTGTGATTGTTTGTAGATAAAGTAGGTATTAGATATTATTGAAATTATATGTAAGCTTAAATGGTGTGATTGGTTTGTAGATAAAGTAGGTATTAGATATTATTGAAATTAGATGTAAGCTTAAATGGTGTGATTGGTTTGTAGATAAACTAGGTATTAGATATTATTGAAATTAGATGTAAGCTTAAATGTTGTGACTAGTAAGTAGAAGTATTAATTATTTCGAAAACTTTCTATGCGGATGGAAAGGGATGGCTAATAGGGGTGGTGGAGGCCATTGAGCTTCCGAACCAAAGTGAGAGGGAGCTCAACGTAGGTTAGGTGTAAATGTAGTAAGAAATAAGTAAGTAGGTATCATCAGAAAGTAAAAGTATTATTGAATGATTAGTTTTAACTTAAAACATGTAGAATGAATTAAGTATAATTGAAATTAGATGTAAGTGGAAATGGTGTGATTAGTTAGTAGATAAAGAAGGTATTAGATATTATTGCACTTAGATGTAAGCTTAAATAGTGTGATTGGTTTGGAGATAAAGTAGGTATTAGATATTGTTGAAATTGGATGTAAGCTTAAATGGTGTGATTGGTTTGTAGATAAAGTAGGTATTAGATATTATTGAAATTAGATGTAAGCTTAAATGGTGTGATTAGTTTGTAGATACAGTAGGTATAAGATATTATTGAAATTAGATGTAAGCTTAAATGGTGTGATTAGTTTGTAGATAAAGTAGGTATTAGATATAATTGAAATTAGATGTAAGCTTTAATGGTGTGATTGGCTTGTAGATAAAGTAGGTATTAGATATTATTGAAATTAGATGTAAGCTTAAATGGTGTGATTGGTTTGTAGATAAAGTAGGTATTAGATATTATTGAAATTAGATGTAAGCTTAAATGGTGTAATTGGTTTGTAGATAAACTAGGTATTAGATATTATTGAAATTAGATGTAAGCTTAAATGTTGTGACTAGTTATTAGAAGTATTAATTATTTCGAAAACTTTCTATGCGGATGGAAAGGGATGGCTAATAGGGGTGGTGGAGGCCATTGAGCTTCCGAACCAAAGTGAGAGGGAGCTCAACGTAGGTTAGGTGTAAATGTAGTAGGAAATAAGTAAGTAGGTATAATAAGAAAGTAAAAGTATTGTTGAATGATTAGTTTTAACTTAAAACATGTAGAATGGATTAAGTATAATTGAAATTAGATGTAAGTGGAAATGGTGTGATTAGTTAGTAGATAAAGAAGGTATTAGATATTATTAAAATTAGATGTAAACTTAAATGTTGTGATTGATTTGTAGATAAAGTAGGTATTAGATATTATTGAAATTAGATGTAAGCTTAAATGGTGTGATTGGTTTGTAGATAAAGTAGGTATTAGATATTATTGAAATTATATGTAAGCTTAAATGGTGTGATTGGTTTGTAGATAAAGTAGGTATTAGATATTATTGAAATTAGATGTAAGCTTAAATGGTGTGATTGATTTGTAGATATAGTAGGTATTAGATATTATTTAAATTAGATGTAAGCTTAAATGGTGTGATTGGTTTGTAAATAAAGTAGGTATTAGATATTATTGAAATTAGATGTAAGCTTAAATGGTGTGATTGGTTTGTAGATAAACTAGGTATTAGAAATTATTGAATTTAGATGTAAGCGTAAATGTTGTGACTAGTTAGTAGAAGTATTAATTATTTCGAAAACTTTCTATGCGGATGGAAAGGGATGGCTAATAGGGGTGGTGGAGGCCATTGAGCTTCCGAACCAAAGTGAGAGGGAGCTCAACGTAGGTTAGGTGTAAATGTAGTAGGAAATAAGTAAGTAGGTATAATAAGAAAGTAAAAGTATTATTGAATGATTAGTTTTAACTTAAAACATGTAAAATGAATTAAGTATAATTGAAATTAGATGTAAGTGGAAATGGTGTGATTAGTTAGTAGATAAAGAAGGTATTAGTAGATAAAGATATTATTGAAATTAGATGTAAGCTTAAATAGTGTGATTGGTTTGTAGATAAAGTATTTATTAGATAGTATTGAAATTGGATGTCAGCTTAAATGGTGTGATTGGTTTGTAGATAAAGTAGGTATTAGATATTATTGAAATTAGATGTAAGCTTAAATGGTGTGATTGTTTGTAGATAAAGTAGGTATTAGATATTATTGAAATTATATGTTAGCTTAAATGGTGTGATTGGTTTTTAGATAAAGTAGGTATTAGATATTATTGAAATTAGATGTAAGCTTAAATGGTGTGATTGGTTTGTAGATAAACTAGGTATTAGATATTATTGAAATTAGATGTAAGCTTAAATGTTGTGACTAGTTATTAGAAGTATTAATTATTTCGAAAACTTTCTATGCGGATGGAAAGGGATGGCTAATAGGGGTGGTGGAGGCCATTGAGCTTCCGAACCAAAGTGAGAGGGAGCTCAACGTAGGTTAGGTGTAAATGTAATAGGAAATAAGTAAGTAGGTATAATAAAAAAGTAAAAGTATTATTGAATGATTAGTTTTAACTTAAAACATGTAGAATGAATTAAGTATAATTGAAATTAGATGTAAGTGGAAATGGTGTGATTAGTTAGTAGATAAAGAAGGTATTAGATATTATTGAACTTAGATGTAAGCTTAAATAGTGTGATTGGTTTGTAGATAAAGTAGGTATTAGATATTGTTGAAATTAGATGTAAGCTTAAATGGTGTGATTGGTTTGTAGATAAAGTAGGTATTAGATATTATTGAACTTAGATGTAAGCTTAAATAGTGTGATTGGTTTGGAGATAAAGTAGGTATTAGATATTGTTGAAATTGGATGTAAGCTTAAATGGTGTGATTGGTTTGTAGATAAAGTAGGTATTAGATATTATTGAAATTAGATGTAAGCTTAAATGGTGTGATTGTTTGTAGATAAAGTAGGTATTAGATATTATTGAAATTATATGTAAGCTTAAATGGTGTGATTAGTTTGTAGATAAAGTAGGTATTAGATATTATTGAAATTAGATGTAAGCTTAAATGGTGTGATTGGTTTGTAGATAAACTAGGTATTAGATATTATTGAAATTAGATGTAAGCTTAAATGTTGTGACTAGTTAGTTGAAGTATTAATTATTTCGAAAACTTTCTATGCGGATGGAAAGGGATGGCTAATAGGGGTGGTGGAGGCCATTGAGCTTCCGAACCAAAGTGAGAGGGAGCTCAACGTAGGTTAGGTGTAAATGTAGTAGGAAATAAGTAAGTAGGTATAATAAGAAAGTAAAAGTATTATTGAATGATTAGTTTTAACTTAAAACATGTAGAATGAATTAAGTATAATTGAAATTAGATGTAAGTGGAAATGGTGTGATTAGTTAGTAGATAAAGAAGGTATTAGATATTATTGAAATTAGATGTAAGCTTAAATGGTGTGATTGGTTTGTAGATAAACTAGGTATTAGATATTATTGAAATTAGATGTAAGCTTAAATGTTGTGACTAGTTATTAGAAGTATTAATTATTTCGAAAACTTTCTATGCGGATGGAAAGGGATGGCTAATAGGGGTGGTGGAGGCCATTGAGCTTCCGAACCAAAGTGAGAGGGAGCTCAACGTAGGTTAGGTGTAAATGTAGTAGGAAATAAGTAAGTAGGTATAATAAGAAAGTAAAAGTATTATTGAATGATTAGTTTTAACTTAAAACATGTAGAATGAATTAAGTATAATTGAAATTAGATGTAAGTGGAAATGGTGTGATTAGTTAGTAGATAAAGAAGGTATTAGATATTATTGAACTTAGATGTAAGCTTAAATAGTGTGATTGGTTTGTAGATAAAGTAGGTATTAGATATTGTTGAAATTAGATGTAAGCTTAAATGGTGTGATTGGTTTGTAGATCAAGTAGGTATTAGATATTATTGAAATTAGATGTAAGCTTAAATGGTGTGATTAGTTTGTAGATACAGTAGGTATTAGATATTATTGAAATTAGATTTAAGCTTAAATGGTGTGATTAGTTTGTAGATAAAGTAGGTATTAGATATAATTGAAATTAGATGTAAGCTTAAATGGTGTGATTGGCTTGTAGATAAAGTAGGTATTAGATATTTTTGAAATTAGATGTAAGCTTAAATGTTGTGACTAGTAAGTAGAAGTATTAATTATTTCGAAAACTTTCTATTTGGATGGAAAGGGATGGCTAATAGGGGTGGTGGAGGCCATTGAGCTTCCGAACCAAAGTGAGAGGGAGCTCAACGTAGGTTAGGTGTAAATGTAGTAAGAAATAAGTAAGTAGGTATAATAAGAAAGTAAAAGTATTATTGAATGATTAGTTTTAACTTAAAACATGTAGAATGAATTAAGTATAATTGAAATTAGATGTAAGTGGAAATGGTGTGATTAGTTAGTAGATAAAGAAGGTATTAGATATTATTGAAATTAGATGTAAGCTTAAATAATGTGATTGGTTTGTAGATAAAGTATTTATTAGATAGTATCGAAATTGGATGTCAGCTTAAATGGTGTGATTGGTTTGTAGATAAAGTAGGTATTAGATATTATTGAAATTAGATGTAAGCTTAAATGGTGTGATTGTTTGTAGATAAAGTAGGTATTAGATATTATTGAAATTATATGTAAGCTTAAATGGTGTGATTGGTTTGTAGATAAAGTAGGTATTAGATATTATTGAAATTAGATGTAAGCTTAAATGGTGTGATTGGTTTGTAGATAAACTAGGTATTAGATATTATTGAAATTAGATGTAAGCTTAAATGTTGTGACTAGTAAGTAGAAGTATTAATTATTTCGAAAACTTTCTATGCGGATGGAAAGGGATGGCTAATAGGGGTGGTGGAGGCCATTGAGCTTCCGAACCAAAGTGAGAGGGAGCTCAACGTAGGTTAGGTGTAAATGTAGTAAGAAATAAGTAAGTAGGTATCATCAGAAAGTAAAAGTATTATTGAATGATTAGTTTTAACTTAAAACATGTAGAATGAATTAAGTATAATTGAAATTAGATGTAAGTGGAAATGGTGTGATTAGTTAGTAGATAAAGAAGGTATTAGATATTATTGCACTTAGATGTAAGCTTAAATAGTGTGATTGGTTTGGAGATAAAGTAGGTATTAGATATTGTTGAAATTGGATGTAAGCTTAAATGGTGTGATTGGTTTGTAGATAAAGTAGGTATTAGATATTATTGAAATTAGATGTAAGCTTAAATGGTGTGATTAGTTTGTAGATACAGTAGGTATAAGATATTATTGAAATTAGATGTAAGCTTAAATGGTGTGATTAGTTTGTAGATAAAGTAGGTATTAGATATAATTGAAATTAGATGTAAGCTTAAATGGTGTGATTGGCTTGTAGATAAAGTAGGTATTAGATATTATTGAAATTAGATGTAAGCTTAAATGGTGTGATTGGTTTGTAGATAAAGTAGGTATTAGATATTATTGAAATTAGATGTAAGCTTAAATGGTGTAATTGGTTTGTAGATAAACTAGGTATTAGATATTATTGAAATTAGATGTAAGCTTAAATGTTGTGACTAGTTATTAGAAGTATTAATTATTTCGAAAACTTTCTATGCGGATGGAAAGGGATGGCTAATAGGGGTGGTGGAGGCCATTGAGCTTCCGAACCAAAGTGAGAGGGAGCTCAACGTAGGTTAGGTGTAAATGTAGTAGGAAATAAGTAAGTAGGTATAATAAAAAAATTAAAGTATTATTGAATGATTAGTTTTAACTTAAAACATGTAGAATGAATTAAGTATAATTGAAATTAGATGTAAGTGGAAATGGTGTGATTAGTTAGTAGATAAAGAAGGTATTAGATATTATTGAACTTAGATGTAAGCTTAAATAGTGTGATTGTTTTGGAGATAAAGTAGGTATTAGATATTGTTGAAATTGGATGTAAGCTTAAATGGTGTGATTGGTTTGTAGATAAAGTAGGTATTAGATATTATTGAAATTAGATGTAAGCTTAAATGGTGTGATTAGTTTGTAGATACAGTAGGTATTACATATTATTGAAATTAGATGTAAGCTTAAATGGTGTGATTAGTTTGTAGATAAAGTAGGTATTAGATATAATTGAAATTAGATGTAAGCTTAAATGGTGTGATTGGCTTGTAGATAAAGTAGGTATTAGATATTATTGAAATTTGATGTAAGCTTAAATGTTGTGACTAGTAAGTAGAAGTATTAATTATTTCGAAAACTTTCTATGCGGATGGAAAGGGATGGCTAATAGGGGTGGTGGAGGCCATTGAGCTTCCGAACCAAAGTGAGAGGGAGCTCAACGTAGGTTAGGTGTAAATGTAGTAGGAAATAAGTAAGTAGGTATAATAAGAAAGTAAAAGTATTGTTGAATGATTAGTTTTAACTTAAAACATGTAGAATGGATTAAGTATAATTGAAATTAGATGTAAGTGGAAATGGTGTGATTAGTTAGTAGATAAAGAAGGTATTAGATATTATTAAAATTAGATGTAAACTTAAATGTTGTGATTGATTTGTAGATAAAGTAGGTATTAGATATTATTGAAATTAGATGTAAGCTTAAATGGTGTGATTGGTTTGTAGATAAAGTAGGTATTAGATATTATTGAAATTATATGTAAGCTTAAATGGTGTGATTGGTTTGTAGATAAAGTAGGTATTAGATATTATTGAAATTAGATGTAAGCTTAAATGGTGTGATTGATTTGTAGATATAGTAGGTATTAGATATTATTTAAATTAGATGTAAGCTTAAATGGTGTGATTGGTTTGTAAATAAAGTAGGTATTAGATACTATTGAAATTAGATGTAAGCTTAAATGGTGTGATTGGTTTGTAGATAAACTAGGTATTAGAAATTATTGAATTTAGATGTAAGCGTAAATGTTGTGACTAGTTAGTAGAAGTATTAATTATTTCGAAAACTTTCTATGCGGATGGAAAGGGATGGCTAATAGGGGTGGTGGAGGCCATTGAGCTTCCGAACCAAAGTGAGAGGGAGCTCAACGTAGGTTAGGTGTAAATGTAGTAGGAAATAAGTAAGTAGGTATAATAAGAAAGTAAAAGTATTATTGAATGATTAGTTTTAACTTAAAACATGTAAAATGAATTAAGTATAATTGAAATTAGATGTAAGTGGAAATGGTGTGATTAGTTAGTAGATAAAGAAGGTATTAGTAGATAAAGATATTATTGAAATTAGATGTAAGCTTAAATAGTGTGATTGGTTTGTAGATAAAGTATTTATTAGATAGTATTGAAATTGGATGTCAGCTTAAATGGTGTGATTGGTTTGTAGATAAAGTAGGTATTAGATATTATTGAAATTAGATGTAAGCTTAAATGGTGTGATTGTTTGTAGATAAAGTAGGTATTAGATATTATTGAAATTATATGTAAGCTTAAATGGTGTGATTGGTTTGTAGATAAAGTAGGTATTAGATATTATTGAAATTAGATGTAAGCTTAAATGGTGTGATTGGTTTGTAGATAAACTAGGTATTAGATATTATTGAAATTAGATGTAAGCTTAAATGTTGTGACTAGTTATTAGAAGTATTAATTATTTCGAAAACTTTCTATGCGGATGGAAAGGGATGGCTAATAGGGGTGGTGGAGGCCATTGAGCTTCCGAACCAAAGTGAGAGGGAGCTCAACGTAGGTTAGGTGTAAATGTAATAGGAAATAAGTAAGTAGGTATAATAAAAAAGTAAAAGTATTATTGAATGATTAGTTTTAACTTAAAACATGTAGAATGAATTAAGTATAATTGAAATTAGATGTAAGTGGAAATGGTGTGATTAGTTAGTAGATAAAGAAGGTATTAGATATTATTGAACTTAGATGTAAGCTTAAATAGTGTGATTGGTTTGTAGATAAAGTAGGTATTAGATATTGTTGAAATTAGATGTAAGCTTAAATGGTGTGATTGGTTTGTAGATAAAGTAGGTATTAGATATTATTGAACTTAGATGTAAGCTTAAATAGTGTGATTGGTTTGGAGATAAAGTAGGTATTAGATATTGTTGAAATTGGGTGTAAGCTTAAATGGTGTGATTGGTTTGTAGATAAAGTAGGTATTAGATATTATTGAAATTAGATGTAAGCTTAAATGGTGTGATTGTTTGTAGATAAAGTAGGTATTAGATATTATTGAAATTATATGTAAGCTTAAATGGTGTGATTAGTTTGTAGATAAAGTAGGTATTAGATATTATTGAAATTAGATGTAAGCTTAAATGGTGTGATTGGTTTGTAGATAAACTAGGTATTAGATATTATTGAAATTAGATGTAATTTTAAATGTTGTGACTAGTTAGTAGAAGTATTAATTATTTCGAAAACTTTCTATGCGGATGGAAAGGGATGGCTAATAGGGGTGGTGGAGGCCATTGAGCTTCCGAACCAAAGTGAGAGGGAGCTCAACGTAGGTTAGGTGTAAATGTAGTAGGAAATAAGTAAGTAGGTATAATAAGAAAGTAAAAATATTATTGAATGATTAGTTTTAACTTAAAACATGTAGAATGAATTAAGTATAATTGAAATTAGATGTAAGTGGAAATGGTGTGATTTGTTAGTAGATAAAGAAGGTATTAGATATTATTGAAATTAGATGTAAGCTTAAATAGTGTGATTGGTTTGTAGATAAAGTAGGTATTAGATATTGTTGAAATTAGATGTAAGCTTAAATGGTGTGATTGGTTTGTAGATAAAGTAGGTATTAGATATTATTGAAATTAGATGTAAGCTTAAATGGTGTGATTAGTTTGTAGATACAGTAGGTATTAGATATTATTGAAATTAGATGTAAGCTTAAATGGTGTGATTAGTTTGTAGATAAAGTAGGTATTAGATATAATTGAAATTAGATGTAAGCTTAAATGGTGTGATTAGTTTGTAGATACAGTAGGTATTAGATATTATTGAAATTAGATGTAAGCTTAAATGGTGTGATTAGTTTGTAGATAAAGTAGGTATTAGATATAATTGAAATTAGATGTAAGCTTAAATGGTGTGATTGGCTTGTAGATAAAGTAGGTATTAGATATTTTTGAAATTAGATGTAAGCTTAAATGTTGTGACTAGTAAGTAGAAGTATTAATTATTTCGAAAACTTTCTATTTGGATGGAAAGGGATGGCTAATAGGGGTGGTGGAGGCCATTGAGCTTCCGAACCAAAGTGAGAGGGAGCTCAACGTAGGTTAGGTGTAAATGTAGTAAGAAATAAGTAAGTAGGTATAATAAGAAAGTAAAAGTATTATTGAATGATTAGTTTTAACTTAAAACATGTAGAATGAATTAAGTATAATTGAAATTAGATGTTAGTGGAAATGGTGTGATTAGTTAGTAGATAAAGAAGGTATTAGATATTATTGAAATTAGATGTAAGCTTAAATAATGTGATTGGTTTGTAGATAAAGTATTTATTAGATAGTATCGAAATTGGATGTCAGCTTAAATGGTGTGATTGGTTTGTAGATAAAGTAGGTATTAGATATTATTGAAATTAGATGTAAGCTTAAATGGTGTGATTGTTTGTAGATAAAGTAGGTATTAGATATTATTGAAATTATATGTAAGCTTAAATGGTGTGATTAGTTTGTAGATAAACTAGGTATTAGATATTATTGAAATTAGATGTAAGCTTAAATGTTGTGACTAGTTATTAGAAGTATTAATTATTTCGAAAACTTTCTATGCGGATGGAAAGGGATGGCTAATAGGGGTGGTGGAGGCCATTGAGCTTCCGAACCAAAGTGAGAGGGAGCTCAACGTAGGTTAGGTGTAAATGTAGTAGGAAATAAGTAAGTAGGTATAATAAGAAAGTAAAAATATTATTGAATGATTAGTTTTAACTTAAAACATGTAGAATGAATTAAGTATAATTGAAATTAGATGTAAGTGGAAATGGTGTGATTAGTTAGTAGATAAAAAAAGGTATTAGATATTATTGAAATTAGATGTAAGCTTAAATAGTGTGATTGGTTTGTAGATAAAGTATTTATTAGATAGTATTGAAATTAGATGTAAGCTTAAATGTTGTGACTAGTAAGTAGAAGTATTAATTATTTCGAAAACTTTCTATGCGGATGGAAAGGGATGGCTAATAGGGGTGGTGGAGGCCATTGAGCTTCCGAACCAAAGTGAGAGGGAGCTCAACGTAGGTTAGGTGTAAATGTAGTAGGAAATAAGTAAGTAGGTATAATAAGAAAGTAAAAATATTATTGAATGATTAGTTTTAACTTAAAACATGTAGAATGAATTAAGTATAATTGAAATTAGATGTAAGTGGAAATGGTGTGATTAGTTAGTAGATAAAAAAAGGTATTAGATATTATTGAAATTAGATGTAAGCTTAAATGGTGTGATTGGTTTGTAGATAAACTAGGTATTAGATATTATTGAAATTAGATGTAAGCTTAAATGTTGTGACTAGTAAGTAGAAGTATTAATTATTTCGAAAACTTTCTATGCGGATGGAAAGGGATGGCTAATAGGGGTGGTGGAGGCCATTGAGCTTCCGAACCAAAGTGAGAGGGAGCTCAACGTAGGTTAGGTGTAAATGTAGTAGGAAATAAGTAAGTAGGTATAATAAGAAAGTAAAAATATTATTGAATGATTAGTTTTAACTTAAAACATGTAGAATGAATTAAGTATAATTGAAATTAGATGTAAGTGGAAATGGTGTGATTAGTTAGTAGATAAAAAAAGGTATTAGATATTATTGAACTTAGATGTAAGCTTAAATAGTGTGATTGGTTTGTAGATAAAGTAGGTATTAGATATTGTTGAAATTAGATGTAAGCTTAAATGGTGTGATTGGTTTGTAGATAAAGTAGGTATTAGATATTATTGAACTTAGATGTAAGCTTAAATAGTGTGATTAGTTTGGAGATAAAGTAGGTATTAGATATTGTTGAAATTGGATGTAAGCTTAAATGGTGTGATTGGTTTGTAGATAAAGTAGGTATTAGATATTATTGAAATTAGATGTAAGCTTAAATGGTGTGATTGTTTGTAGATAAAGTAGGTATTAGATATTATTGAAATTATATGTAAGCTTAAATGGTGTGATTAGTTTGTAGATAAAGTAGGTATTAGATATTATTGAAATTAGATGTAAGCTTAAATGGTGTGATTGGTTTGTAGATAAACTAGGTATTAGATATTATTGAAATTAGATGTAAGCTTAAATGTTGTGACTAGTTAGTAGAAGTATTAATTATTTCGAAAACTTTCTATGCGGATGGAAAGGGATGGCTAATAGGGGTGGTGGAGGCCATTGAGCTTCCGAACCAAAGTGAGAGGGAGCTCAACGTAGGTTAGGTGTAAATGTAGTAGGAAATAAGTAAGTAGGTATAATAAGAAAGTAAAAATATTATTGAATGATTAGTTTTAACTTAAAACATGTAGAATGAATTAAGTATAATTGAAATTAGATGTAAGTGGAAATGGTGTGATTTGTTAGTAGATAAAGAAGGTATTAGATATTATTGAAATTAGATGTAAGCTTAAATAGTGTGATTGGTTTGTAGATAAAGTAGGTATTAGATATTGTTGAAATTAGATGTAAGCTTAAATGGTGTGATTGGTTTGTAGATAAAGTAGGTATTAGATATTATTGAAATTAGATGTAAGCTTAAATGGTGTGATTAGTTTGTAGATACAGTAGGTATTAGATATTATTGAAATTAGATGTAAGCTTAAATGGTGTGATTAGTTTGTAGATAAAGTAGGTATTAGATATAATTGAAATTAGATGTAAGCTTAAATGGTGTGATTAGTTTGTAGATACAGTAGGTATTAGATATTATTGAAATTAGATGTAAGCTTAAATGGTGTGATTAGTTTGTAGATAAAGTAGGTATTAGATATAATTGAAATTAGATGTAAGCTTAAATGGTGTGATTGGCTTGTAGATAAAGTAGGTATTAGATATTTTTGAAATTAGATGTAAGCTTAAATGTTGTGACTAGTAAGTAGAAGTATTAATTATTTCGAAAACTTTCTATTTGGATGGAAAGGGATGGCTAATAGGGGTGGTGGAGGCCATTGAGCTTCCGAACCAAAGTGAGAGGGAGCTCAACGTAGGTTAGGTGTAAATGTAGTAAGAAATAAGTAAGTAGGTATAATAAGAAAGTAAAAGTATTATTGAATGATTAGTTTTAACTTAAAACATGTAGAATGAATTAAGTATAATTGAAATTAGATGTTAGTGGAAATGGTGTGATTAGTTAGTAGATAAAGAAGGTATTAGATATTATTGAAATTAGATGTAAGCTTAAATAATGTGATTGGTTTGTAGATAAAGTATTTATTAGATAGTATCGAAATTGGATGTCAGCTTAAATGGTGTGATTGGTTTGTAGATAAAGTAGGTATTAGATATTATTGAAATTAGATGTAAGCTTAAATGGTGTGATTGTTTGTAGATAAAGTAGGTATTAGATATTATTGAAATTATATGTAAGCTTAAATGGTGTGATTAGTTTGTAGATAAACTAGGTATTAGATATTATTGAAATTAGATGTAAGCTTAAATGTTGTGACTAGTTATTAGAAGTATTAATTATTTCGAAAACTTTCTATGCGGATGGAAAGGGATGGCTAATAGGGGTGGTGGAGGCCATTGAGCTTCCGAACCAAAGTGAGAGGGAGCTCAACGTAGGTTAGGTGTAAATGTAGTAGGAAATAAGTAAGTAGGTATAATAAGAAAGTAAAAATATTATTGAATGATTAGTTTTAACTTAAAACATGTAGAATGAATTAAGTATAATTGAAATTAGATGTAAGTGGAAATGGTGTGATTAGTTAGTAGATAAAAAAAGGTATTAGATATTATTGAAATTAGATGTAAGCTTAAATAGTGTGATTAGTTTGTAGATAAAGTATTTATTAGATAGTATTGAAATTGGATATCAGCTTAAATGGTGTGATTGGTTTGTAGATAAAGTAGGTATTAGATATTATTGAAATTAGATGTAAGCTTAAATGGTGTGATTGTTTGTAGATAAAGTAGGTATTAGATATTATTGAAATAATATGTAAGCTTAAATGGTGTGATTGGTTTGTAGATAAAGTAGGTATTAGATATTATTGAAATTAGATGTAAGCATAATGGTGTGATTGGTTTGTAGATAAACTAGGTATTAGATATTATTGAAATTAGATGTAAGCTTAAATGTTGTGACTAGTTATTAGAAGTATTAATTATTTCGAAAACTTTCTATGCGGATGGAAAGGGATGGCTAATAGGGGTGGTGGAGGCCATTGAGCTTCCGAACCAAAGTGAGAGGGAGCTCAACGTAGGTTAGGTGTAAATGTAGTAGGAAATAAGTAAGTAGGTATAATAAGAAAGTAAAAGTATTATTGAATGATTAGTTTTAACTTAAAACATGTAGAATGAATTAAGTATAATTGAAATTAGATGTAAGTGGAAATGGTGTGATTAGTTAGTAGATAAAGAAGGTATTAGATATTATTGAAATTAGATGTAAGCTTAAATGGTGTGATTGGTTTGTAGATAAACTAGGTATTAGATATTATTGAAATTAGATGTAAGCTTAAATGTTGTGACTAGTTATTAGAAGTATTAATTATTTCGAAAACTTTCTATGCGGATGGAAAGGGATGGCTAATAGGGGTGGTGGAGGCCATTGAGCTTCCGAACCAAAGTGAGAGGGAGCTCAACGTAGGTTAGGTGTAAATGTAGTAGGAAATAAGTAAGTAGGTATAATAAGAAAGTAAAAGTATTATTGAATGATTAGTTTTAACTTAAAACATGTAGAATGAATTAAGTATAATTGAAATTAGATGTAAGTGGAAATGGTGTGATTAGTTAGTAGATAAAGAAGGTATTAGATATTATTGAACTTAGATGTAAGCTTAAATAGTGTGATTGATTTGTAGATAAAGTAGGTATTAGATATTGTTGAAATTAGATGTAAGCTTAAATGGTGTGATTGGTTTGTAGATCAAGTAGGTATTAGATATTATTGAAATTAGATGTAAGCTTAAATGGTGTGAATAGTTTGTAGATACAGTAGGTATTAGATATTATTGAAATTAGATTTAAGCTTAAATGGTGTGATTAGTTTGTAGATAAAGTAGGTATTAGATATAATTGAAATTAGATGTAAGCTTAAATGGTGTGATTGGCTTGTAGATAAAGTAGGTATTAGATATTTTTGAAATTAGATGTAAGCTTAAATGTTGTGACTAGTAAGTAGAAGTATTAATTATTTCGAAAACTTTCTATTTGGATGGAAAGGGATGGCTAATAGGGGTGGTGGAGGCCATTGAGCTTCCGAACCAAAGTGAGAGGGAGCTCAACGTAGGTTAGGTGTAAATGTAGTAAGAAATAAGTAAGTAGGTATAATAAGAAAGTAAAAGTATTATTGAATGATTAGTTTTAACTTAAAACATGTAGAATGAATTAAGTATAATTGAAATTAGATGTAAGTGGAAATGGTGTGATTAGTTAGTAGATAAAGAAGGTATTAGATATTATTGAAATTAGATGTAAGCTTAAATAATGTGATTGGTTTGTAGATAAAGTATTTATTAGATAGTATCGAAATTGGATGTCAGCTTAAATGGTGTGATTGGTTTGTAGATAAAGTAGGTATTAGATATTATTGAAATTAGATGTAAGCTTAAATGGTGTGATTGTTTGTAGATAAAGTAGGTATTAGATATTATTGAAATTATATGTCAGCTTAAATGGTGTGATTGGTTTGTAGATAAAGTAGGTATTAGATATTATTGAAATTAGATGTAAGCTTAAATGGTGTGATTGGTTTGTAGATAAACTAGGTATTAGATGTTATTGAAATTAGATGTAAGCTTAAATGTTGTGACTAGTAAGTAGAAGTATTAATTATTTCGAAAACTTTCTATGCGGATGGAAAGGGATGGCTAATAGGGGTGGTGGAGGCCATTGAGCTTCCGAACCAAAGTGAGAGGGAGCTCAACGTAGGTTAGGTGTAAATGTAGTAAGAAATAAGTAAGTAGGTATCATCAGAAAGTAAAAGTATTATTGAATGATTAGTTTTAACTTAAAACATGTAGAATGAATTAAGTATAATTGAAATTAGATGTAAGTGGAAATGGTGTGATTAGTTAGTAGATAAAGAAGGTATTAGATATTATTGCACTTAGATGTAAGCTTAAATAGTGTGATTGGTTTGGAGATAAAGTAGGTATTAGATATTGTTGAAATTGGATGTAAGCTTAAATGGTGTGATTGGTTTGTAGATAAAGTAGGTATTAGATATTATTGAAATTAGATGTAAGCTTAAATGGTGTGATTAGTTTGTAGATACAGTAGGTATAAGATATTATTGAAATTAGATGTAAGCTTAAATGGTGTGATTAGTTTGTAGATAAAGTAGGTATTAGATATAATTGAAATTAGATGTAAGCTTAAATGGTGTGATTGGCTTGTAGATAAAGTAGGTATTAGATATTATTGAAATTAGATGTAAGCTTAAATGGTGTGATTGGTTTGTAGATAAAGTAGGTATTAGATATTATTGAAATTAGATGTAAGCTTAAATGGTGTAATTGGTTTGTAGATAAACTAGGTATTAGATATTATTGAAATTAGATGTAAGCTTAAATGTTGTGACTAGTTATTAGAAGTATTAATTATTTCGAAAACTTTCTATGCGGATGGAAAGGGATGGCTAATAGGGGTGGTGGAGGCCATTGAGCTTCCGAACCAAAGTGATAGGGAGCTCAACGTAGGTTAGGTGTAAATGTAGTAGGAAATAAGTAAGTAGGTATAATAAAAAAATTAAAGTATTATTGAATGATTAGTTTTAACTTAAAACATGTAGAATGAATTAAGTATAATTGAAATTAGATGTAAGTGGAAATGGTGTGATTAGTTAGTAGATAAAGAAGGTATTAGATATTATTGAACTTAGATGTAAGCTTAAATAGTGTGATTGTTTTGGAGATAAAGTAGGTATTAGATATTGTTGAAATTGGATGTAAGCTTAAATGGTGTGATTGGTTTGTAGATAAAGTAGGTATTAGATATTATTGAAATTAGATGTAAGCTTAAATGGTGTGATTAGTTTGTAGATACAGTAGGTATTACATATTATTGAAATTAGATGTAAGCTTAAATGGTGTGATTAGTTTGTAGATAAAGTAGGTATTAGATATAATTGAAATTAGATGTAAGCTTAAATGGTGTGATTGGCTTGTAGATAAAGTAGGTATTAGATATTATTGAAATTAGATGTAAGCTTAAATGTTGTGACTAGTAAGTAGAAGTATTAATTATTTCGAAAACTTTCTATGCGGATGGAAAGGGATGGCTAATAGGGGTGGTGGAGGCCATTGAGCTTCCGAACCAAAGTGAGAGGGAGCTCAACGTAGGTTAGGTGTAAATGTAGTAGGAAATAAGTAAGTAGGTATAATAAGAAAGTAAAAGTATTGTTGAATGATTAGTTTTAACTTAAAACATGTAGAATGGATTAAGTATAATTGAAATTAGATGTAAGTGGAAATGGTGTGATTAGTTAGTAGATAAAGAAGGTATTAGATATTATTAAAATTAGATGTAAACTTAAATGTTGTGATTGATTTGTAGATAAAGTAGGTATTAGATATTATTGAAATTAGATGTAAGCTTAAATGGTGTGATTGGTTTGTAGATAAAGTAGGTATTAGATATTATTGAAATTATATGTAAGCTTAAATGGTGTGATTGGTTTGTAGATAAAGTAGGTATTAGATATTATTGAAATTAGATGTAAGCTTAAATGGTGTGATTGGTTTGTAAATAAAGTAGGTATTAGATATTATTGAAATTAGATGTAAGCTTAAATGGTGTGATTGGTTTGTAGATAAACTAGGTATTAGAAATTATTGAATTTAGATGTAAGCGTAAATGTTGTGACTAGTTAGTAGAAGTATTAATTATTTCGAAAACTTTCTATGCGGATGGAAAGGGATGGCTAATAGGGGTGGTGGAGGCCATTGAGCTTCCGAACCAAAGTGAGAGGGAGCTCAACGTAGGTTAGGTGTAAATGTAATAGGAAATAAGTAAGTAGGTATAATAAAAAAGTAAAAGTATTATTGAATGATTAGTTTTAACTTAAAACATGTAGAATGAATTAAGTATAATTGAAATTAGATGTAAGTGGAAATGGTATGATTAGTTAGTAGATAAAGAAGGTATTAGATATTATTGAACTTAGATGTAAGCTTAAATAGTGTGATTGGTTTGTAGATAAAGTAGGTATTAGATATTGTTGAAATTAGATGTAAGCTTAAATGGTGTGATTGGTTTGTAGATAAAGTAGGTATTAGATATTATTGAAATTGGATGTCAGCTTAAATGGTGTGATTGGTTTGTAGATAAAGTAGGTATTAGATATTATTGAAATTATATGTAAGCTTAAATGGTGTGATTGGTTTGTAGATAAACTAGGTATTAGATATTATTGAAATTAGATGTAAGCTTAAATGTTGTGACTAGTTATTAGAAGTATTAATTATTTCGAAAACTTTCTATGCGGATGGAAAGGGATGGCTAATAGGGGTGGTGGAGGCCATTGAGCTTCCGAACCAAAGTGAGAGGGAGCTCAACGTAGGTTAGGTGTAAATGTAATAGGAAATAAGTAAGTAGGTATAATAAAAAAGTAAAAGTATTATTGAATGATTAGTTTTAACTTAAAACATGTAGAATGAATTAAGTATAATTGAAATTAGATGTAAGTGGAAATGGTATGATTAGTTAGTAGATAAAGAAGGTATTAGATATTATTGAACTTAGATGTAAGCTTAAATAGTGTGATTGGTTTGTAGATAAAGTAGGTATTAGATATTGTTGAAATTAGATGTAAGCTTAAATGGTGTGATTGGTTTGTAGATAAAGTAGGTATTAGATATTATTGAACTTAGATGTAAGCTTAAATAGTGTGATTGGTTTGGAGATAAAGTAGGTATTAGATATTGTTGAAATTGGATGTAAGCTTAAATGGTGTGATTGGTTTGTAGATAAAGTAGGTATTAGATATTATTGAAATTAGATGTAAGCTTAAATGGTGTGATTGTTTGTAGATAAAGTAGGTATTAGATATTATTGAAATTATATGTAAGCTTAAATGGTGTGATTAGTTTGTAGATAAAGTAGGTATTAGATATTATTGAAATTAGATGTAAGCTTAAATGGTGTGATTGGTTTGTAGATAAACTAGGTATTAGATATTATTGAAATTAGATGTAAGCTTAAATGTTGTGACTAGTTAGTAGAAGTATTAATTATTTCGAAAACTTTCTATGCGGATGGAAAGGGATGGCTAATAGGGGTGGTGGAGGCCATTGAGCTTCCGAACCAAAGTGAGAGGGAGCTCAACGTAGGTTAGGTGTAAATGTAGTAGGAAATAAGTAAGTAGGTATAATAAGAAAGTAAAAATATTATTGAATGATTAGTTTTAACTTAAAACATGTAGAATGAATTAAGTATAATTGAAATTAGATGTAAGTGGAAATGGTGTGATTTGTTAGTAGATAAAGAAGGTATTAGATATTATTGAAATTAGATGTAAGCTTAAATAGTGTGATTGGTTTGTAGATAAAGTAGGTATTAGATATTGTTGAAATTAGATGTAAGCTTAAATGGTGTGATTGGTTTGTAGATAAAGTAGGTATTAGATATTATTGAAATTAGATGTAAGCTAAAATGGTGTGATTAGTTTGTAGATACAGTAGGTATTAGATATTATTGAAATTAGATGTAAGCTTAAATGGTGTGATTAGTTTGTAGATAAAGTAGGTATTAGATATAATTGAAATTAGATGTAAGCTTAAATGGTGTGATTAGTTTGTAGATACAGTAGGTATTAGATATTATTGAAATTAGATGTAAGCTTAAATGGTGTGATTAGTTTGTAGATAAAGTAGGTATTAGATATAATTGAAATTAGATGTAAGCTTAAATGGTGTGATTGGCTTGTAGATAAAGTAGGTATTAGATATTTTTGAAATTAGATGTAAGCTTAAATGTTGTGACTAGTAAGTAGAAGTATTAATTATTTCGAAAACTTTCTATTTGGATGGAAAGGGATGGCTAATAGGGGTGGTGGAGGCCATTGAGCTTCCGAACCAAAGTGAGAGGGAGCTCAACGTAGGTTAGGTGTAAATGTAGTAAGAAATAAGTAAGTAGGTATAATAAGAAAGTAAAAGTATTATTGAATGATTAGTTTTAACTTAAAACATGTAGAATGAATTAAGTATAATTGAAATTAGATGTTAGTGGAAATGGTGTGATTAGTTAGTAGATAAAGAAGGTATTAGATATTATTGAAATTAGATGTAAGCTTAAATAATGTGATTGGTTTGTAGATAAAGTATTTATTAGATAGTATCGAAATTGGATGTCAGCTTAAATGGTGTGATTGGTTTAAAGATAAAGTAGGTATTAGATATTATTGAAATTAGATGTAAGCTTAAATGGTGTGATTGTTTGTAGATAAAGTAGGTATTAGATATTATTGAAATTATATGTAAGCTTAAATGGTGTGATTAGTTTGTAGATAAACTAGGTATTAGATATTATTGAAATTAGATGTAAGCTTAAATGTTGTGACTAGTTATTAGAAGTATTAATTATTTCGAAAACTTTCTATGCGGATGGAAAGGGATGGCTAATAGGGGTGGTGGAGGCCATTGAGCTTCCGAACCAAAGTGAGAGGGAGCTCAACGTAGGTTAGGTGTAAATGTAGTAGGAAATAAGTAAGTAGGTATAATAAGAAAGTAAAAATATTATTGAATGATTAGTTTTAACTTAAAACATGTAGAATGAATTAAGTATAATTGAAATTAGATGTAAGTGGAAATGGTGTGATTAGTTAGTAGATAAAAAAAGGTATTAGATATTATTGAAATTAGATGTAAGCTTAAATAGTGTGATTGGTTTGTAGATAAAGTATTTATTAGATAGTATTGAAATTGGATATCAGCTTAAATGGTGTGATTGGTTTGTAGATAAAGTAGGTATTAGATATTATTGAAATTAGATGTAAGCTTAAATGGTGTGATTGTTTGTAGATAAAGTAGGTATTAGATTTTATTGAAATTATATGTAAGCTTAAATGGTGTGATTGGTTTGTAGATAAAGTAGGTATTAGATATTATTGAAATTGGATGTAAGCTTAAATGGTGTGATTAGTTTGTAGATAAAGTAGGTATTAGATATAATTGAAATTAGATGTAAGCTTAAATGGTGTGATTGGCTTGTAGATAAAGTAGGTATTAGATATTATTGAAATTAGATGTAAGCTTAAATGGTGTGATTAGTTTGTAGATAAAGTAGGTATTAGATATAATTGAAATTAGATGTAAGCTTAAATGGTGTGATTGTTTGTAGATAAAGTAGGTATTAGATATTATTGAAATTATATGTAAGCTTAAATGGTGTGATAAGTTTGTAGATAAAGTAGGTATTAGATATTATTGAAATTAGATGTAAGCTTAAATGGTGTGATTGGTTTGTAGATAAACTAGGTATTAGATATTATTGAAATTAGATGTAAGCTTAAATGTTGTGACTAGTAAGTAGAAGTATTAATTATTTCGAAAACTTTCTATGCGGATGGAAAGGGATGGCTAATAGGGGTGGTGGAGGCCATTGAGCTTCCGAACCAAAGTGAGAGGGAGCTCAACGTAGGTTAGGTGTAAATGTAGTAAGAAATAAGTAAGTAGGTATAATAAGAAAGTAAAAGTATTATTGAATGATTAGTTTTAACTTAAAACATGTAGAATGAATTAAGTATAATTGAAATTAGATGTCAGTGGAAATGGTGTGATTAATTAGTAGATAAAGAAGGTATTAGATATTATTGAAATTAGATGTAAGCTTAAATAGTGTGATTGGTTTGTAGATAAAGTATTTATTAGATAGTATTGAAATTGGATGTCAGCTTAAATGGTGTGATTGGTTTGTAGATAAAGTAGGTATTAGATATTATTGAAATTAGATGTAAGCTTAAATGGTGTGATTGTTTGTAGATAAAGTAGGTATTAGATATTATTGAAATTATATGTAAGCTTAAATGGTGTGATTGGTTTGTAGATAAAGTAGGTATTAGATATTATTGAAATTAGATGTAAGCTTAAATGGTGTGATTGGTTTGTAGATAAACTAGGTATTAGATATTATTGAAATTAGATGTAAGCTTAAATGTTGTGACTAGTTATTAGAAGTATTAATTATTTCGAAAACTTTCTATGCGGATGGAAAGGGATGGCTAATAGGGGTGGTGGAGGCCATTGAGCTTCCGAACCAAAGTGAGAGGGAGCTCAACGTAGGTTAGGTGTAAATGTAGTAGGAAATAAGTAAGTAGGTAGAATAAGAAAGTAAAAGTATTATTGAATGATTAGTTTTAACTTAAAGCATGTAGAATGAATTAAGTATAATTGAAATTAGATGTAAGTGGAAATGGTGTGATTAGTTAGTAGATAAAGAAGGTATTAGATATTATTGAAATTAGATGTAAGCTTAAATAGTGTGATTGGTTTGTAGATAAAGTATTTATTAGATATTATTGAAATTGGATGTCAGCTTAAATGGTGTGATTGGTTTGTAGATAAAGTAGGTATTAGATATTATTGAAATTAGATGTAAGTTTAAATGGTGTGATTGTTTGTAGATAAAGTAGGTATTAGATATTATTGAAATTATATGTAAGCTTAAATGGTGTGATTGGTTTGTAGATAAACTAGGTATTAGATATTATTGAAATTAGATGTAAGCTTAAATGTTGTGACTAGTTAGTAGAAGTATTAATTATTTCGAAAACTTTCTATGCGGAAGGAAAGGGATGGCTAATAGGGGTGGTGGAGGCCATTTAGCTTCCGAACCAAAGTGAGAGGGAGCTCAACGTAGGTTAGGTGTAAATGTAGTAGGAAATAAGTAAGTATGTATAATAAAAAAGTAAAAGTATTATTGAATGATTAGTTTTAACTTAAAACATGTAGAATGAATTAAGTATAATTGAAATTAGATGTAAGTGGAAATGGTGTGATTAGTTAGTAGATAAAGAAGGTATTAGATATTATTGAACTTAGATGTAAGGTTTAATAGTGTGATTGGTTTGTAGTTAAAGTATTTATTAGATATTATTGAAATTAGATGTAAGCTTAAATGGTGTGATTGGTTTGTAGATAAAGTAGGTATTAGATATTATTGAAATTAGATGTAAGCTTAAATGTTGTGACTAGTTAGTAGAAGTATTAATTATTTCGAAAACTTTCTATGCGGAAGGAAAGGGATGGCTAATAGGGGTGGTGGAGGCCATTGAGCTTCCGAACCAAAGTGAGAGGGAGCTCAACGTAGGTTAGGTGTAAATGTAGTAGGAAATAAGTAAGTATGTATAATAAAAAAGTAAAAGTATTATTGAATGATTAGTTTTAACTTAAAACATGTAGAATGAATTAAGTATAATTGAAATTAGATGTAAGTGGAAATGGTGTGATTAGTTAGTAGATAAAGTAGGTATTAGATATTATTGAAATTATATGTAAGCTTAAATGATGTGATTGGTTTGTAGATAAAGTAGGTATTAGATATTATTGAAATTAGATGTAAGCTTAAATGGTGTCATTGGTTTGTAGATAAACTAGGTATTAGATATTATTGAAATTAGATGTAAGCTTAAATGTTGTGACTAGTTATTAGAAGTATTAATTATTTCGAAAACTTTCTATGCGGATGGAAAGAGATGGCTAATAGGGGTGGTGGAGGCCATTGAGCTTCCGAACCAAAGTGAGAGGGAGCTCAACGTAGGTTAGGTGTAAATGTAGTAAGAAATAAGTAAGTAGGTAGAATAAGAAAGTAAAAGTATTATTGAATGATTAGTTTTAACTTAAAGCATGTAGAATGAATTAAGTATAATTGAAATTAGATGTAAGTGGAAATGGTGTGATTAGTTAGTAGATAAAGAAGGTATTAGATATTATTGAAATTAGATGTAAGCTTAAATAGTGTGATTGGTTTGTAGATAAAGTATTTATTAGATATTATTGAAATTGGATGTCAGCTTAAATGGTGTGATTGGTTTGTAGATAAAGTAGGTATTAGATATTATTGAAATTAGATGTAAGTTTAAATGGTGTGATTGTTTGTAGATAAATTAGGTATTCGATATTATTGAAATAAAAATGTAAGCTTAAATGGTGTGATTGGTTTGTAGATAAACTAGGTATTAGATATTATTGAAATTAGATGTAAGCTTAAATGTTGTGACTAGTTAGTAGAAGTATTAATTATTTCGAAAACTTTCTATGCGGATGGAAAGGGATGGCTAATAGGGGTGGTGGAGGCCATTGAGCTTCCGAACCAAAGTGAGAGGGAGCTCAACGTAGGTTAGGTGTAAATGTAGTAGGAAATAAGTAAGTATGTATAATAAAAAAGTAAAAGTATTATTGAATGATTAGTTTTAACTTAAAACATGTAGAATGAATTAAGTATAATTGAAATTAGATGTAAGTGGAAATGGTGTGATTAGTTAGTAGATAAAGAAGGTATTAGATATTATTGAACTTAGATGTAAGCTTAAATAGTGTGATTGGTTTGGAGATAAAGTAGGTATTAGATATTGTTGAAATTGGATGTAAGCTTAAATGGTGTGATTGGTTTGTAGATAAAGTAGGTATTAGATATTATTGAAATTAGATGTAAGCTTAAATGGTGTGATTAGTTTGTAGATACAGTAGGTATTACATATTATTGAAATTAGATGTAAGCTTAAATGGTGTGATTAGTTTGTAGATAAAGTAGGTATTAGATATAATTGAAATTAGATGTAAGCTTAAATGGTGTGATTGGCTTGTAGATAAAGTAGTTATTAGATATTATTGAAATTAGATGTAAGCTTAAATGTTGTGATTAGTAAGTAGAAGTATTAATTATTTCGATAACTTTCTATGCGGATGGAAAGGGATGGCTAATAGGGGTGGTGGAGGCCATTGAGCTTCCGAACCAAAGTGAGAGGGAGCTCAACGTAGGTTAGGTGTAAATGTAGTAAGAAATAAGTAAGTAGGTATAATAAGAAAGTAAAAGTATTATTGAATGATTAGTTTTAACTTAAAACATGTAGAATGAATTAAGTATAATTGAAATTAGATGTAAGGCGAAATGGTGTGATTAGTTAGTAGATAAAGAAGGTATTAGATATTATTGAAATTAGATGTAAGCTTTAATAGTGTGATTGGTTTGTAGTTAAAGTATTTATTAGATATTATTGAAATTAGATGTAAGCTTAAATGGTGTGATTGGTTTGTAGATAAAGTAGGTATTAGATATTATTGAAATTAGATGTAAGCTTAAATGGTGTGATTAGTTTGTAGATACAGTAGGTATTAGATATTATTGAAATTGGATGTAAGCTTAAATGGTGTGATTAGTTTGTAGATAAAGTAGGTATTAGATATAATTGAAATTAGATGTAAGCTTAAATGGTGTGATTGGCTTGTAGATAAAGTAGGTATTAGATATTATTGAAATTAGATGTAAGCTTAAATGGTGTGATTAGTTTGTAGATAAAGTAGGTATTAGATATAATTGAAATTAGATGTAAGCTTAAATGGTGTGATTGTTTGTAGATAAAGTAGGTATTAGATATTATTGAAATTATATGTAAGCTTAAATGGTGTGATAAGTTTGTAGATAAAGTAGGTATTAGATATTATTGAAATTAGATGTAAGCTTAAATGGTGTGATTGGTTTGTAGATAAACTAGGTATTAGATATTATTGAAATTAGATGTAAGCTTAAATGTTGTGACTAGTAAGTAGAAGTATTAATTATTTCGAAAACTTTCTATGCGGATGGAAAGGGATGGCTAATAGGGGTGGTGGAGGCCATTGAGCTTCCGAACCAAAGTGAGAGGGAGCTCAACGTAGGTTAGGTGTAAATGTAGTAAGAAATAAGTAAGTAGGTATAATAAGAAAGTAAAAGTATTATTGAATGATTAGTTTTAACTTAAAACATGTAGAATGAATTAAGTATAATTGAAATTAGATGTCAGTGGAAATGGTGTGATTAATTAGTAGATAAAGAAGGTATTAGATATTATTGAAATTAGATGTAAGCTTAAATAGTGTGATTGGTTTGTAGATAAAGTATTTATTAGATAGTATTGAAATTGGATGTCAGCTTAAATGGTGTGATTGGTTTGTAGATAAAGTAGGTATTAGATATTATTGAAATTAGATGTAAGCTTAAATGGTGTGATTGTTTGTAGATAAAGTAGGTATTAGATATTATTGAAATTATATGTAAGCTTAAATGGTGTGATTGGTTTGTAGATAAAGTAGGTATTAGATATTATTGAAATTAGATGTAAGCTTAAATGGTGTGATTGGTTTGTAGATAAACTAGGTATTAGATATTATTGAAATTAGATGTAAGCTTAAATGTTGTGACTAGTTATTAGAAGTATTAATTATTTCGAAAACTTTCTATGCGGATGGAAAGGGATGGCTAATAGGGGTGGTGGAGGCCATTGAGCTTCCGAACCAAAGTGAGAGGGAGCTCAACGTAGGTTAGGTGTAAATGTAGTAGGAAATAAGTAAGTAGGTAGAATAAGAAAGTAAAAGTATTATTGAATGATTAGTTTTAACTTAAAGCATGTAGAATGAATTAAGTATAATTGAAATTAGATGTAAGTGGAAATGGTGTGATTAGTTAGTAGATAAAGAAGGTATTAGATATTATTGAAATTAGATGTAAGCTTAAATAGTGTGATTGGTTTGTAGATAAAGTATTTATTAGATATTATTGAAATTGGATGTCAGCTTAAATGGTGTGATTGGTTTGTAGATAAAGTAGGTATTAGATATTATTGAAATTAGATGTAAGTTTAAATGGTGTGATTGTTTGTAGATAAAGTAGGTATTAGATATTATTGAAATTATATGTAAGCTTAAATGGTGTGATTGGTTTGTAGATAAACTAGGTATTAGATATTATTGAAATTAGATGTAAGCTTAAATGTTGTGACTAGTTAGTAGAAGTATTAATTATTTCGAAAACTTTCTATGCGGAAGGAAAGGGATGGCTAATAGGGGTGGTGGAGGCCATTTAGCTTCCGAACCAAAGTGAGAGGGAGCTCAACGTAGGTTAGGTGTAAATGTAGTAGGAAATAAGTAAGTATGTATAATAAAAAAGTAAAAGTATTATTGAATGATTAGTTTTAACTTAAAACATGTAGAATGAATTAAGTATAATTGAAATTAGATGTAAGTGGAAATGGTGTGATTAGTTAGTAGATAAAGAAGGTATTAGATATTATTGAACTTAGATGTAAGGTTTAATAGTGTGATTGGTTTGTAGTTAAAGTATTTATTAGATATTATTGAAATTAGATGTAAGCTTAAATGGTGTGATTGGTTTGTAGATAAAGTAGGTATTAGATATTATTGAAATTAGATGTAAGCTTAAATGTTGTGACTAGTTAGTAGAAGTATTAATTATTTCGAAAACTTTCTATGCGGAAGGAAAGGGATGGCTAATAGGGGTGGTGGAGGCCATTGAGCTTCCGAACCAAAGTGAGAGGGAGCTCAACGTAGGTTAGGTGTAAATGTAGTAGGAAATAAGTAAGTATGTATAATAAAAAAGTAAAAGTATTATTGAATGATTAGTTTTAACTTAAAACATGTAGAATGAATTAAGTATAATTGAAATTAGATGTAAGTGGAAATGGTGTGATTAGTTAGTAGATAAAGTAGGTATTAGATATTATTGAAATTATATGTAAGCTTAAATGATGTGATTGGTTTGTAGATAAAGTAGGTATTAGATATTATTGAAATTAGATGTAAGCTTAAATGGTGTCATTGGTTTGTAGATAAACTAGGTATTAGATATTATTGAAATTAGATGTAAGCTTAAATGTTGTGACTAGTTATTAGAAGTATTAATTATTTCGAAAACTTTCTATGCGGATGGAAAGAGATGGCTAATAGGGGTGGTGGAGGCCATTGAGCTTCCGAACCAAAGTGAGAGGGAGCTCAACGTAGGTTAGGTGTAAATGTAGTAAGAAATAAGTAAGTAGGTAGAATAAGAAAGTAAAAGTATTATTGAATGATTAGTTTTAACTTAAAGCATGTAGAATGAATTAAGTATAATTGAAATTAGATGTAAGTGGAAATGGTGTGATTAGTTAGTAGATAAAGAAGGTATTAGATATTATTGAAATTAGATGTAAGCTTAAATAGTGTGATTGGTTTGTAGATAAAGTATTTATTAGATATTATTGAAATTGGATGTCAGCTTAAATGGTGTGATTGGTTTGTAGATAAAGTAGGTATTAGATATTATTGAAATTAGATGTAAGTTTAAATGGTGTGATTGTTTGTAGATAAATTAGGTATTCGATATTATTGAAATAAAAATGTAAGCTTAAATGGTGTGATTGGTTTGTAGATAAACTAGGTATTAGATATTATTGAAATTAGATGTAAGCTTAAATGTTGTGACTAGTTAGTAGAAGTATTAATTATTTCGAAAACTTTCTATGCGGATGGAAAGGGATGGCTAATAGGGGTGGTGGAGGCCATTGAGCTTCCGAACCAAAGTGAGAGGGAGCTCAACGTAGGTTAGGTGTAAATGTAGTAGGAAATAAGTAAGTATGTATAATAAAAAAGTAAAAGTATTATTGAATGATTAGTTTTAACTTAAAACATGTAGAATGAATTAAGTATAATTGAAATTAGATGTAAGTGGAAATGGTGTGATTAGTTAGTAGATAAAGAAGGTATTAGATATTATTGAACTTAGATGTAAGCTTAAATAGTGTGATTGGTTTGGAGATAAAGTAGGTATTAGATATTGTTGAAATTGGATGTAAGCTTAAATGGTGTGATTGGTTTGTAGATAAAGTAGGTATTAGATATTATTGAAATTAGATGTAAGCTTAAATGGTGTGATTAGTTTGTAGATACAGTAGGTATTACATATTATTGAAATTAGATGTAAGCTTAAATGGTGTGATTAGTTTGTAGATAAAGTAGGTATTAGATATAATTGAAATTAGATGTAAGCTTAAATGGTGTGATTGGCTTGTAGATAAAGTAGTTATTAGATATTATTGAAATTAGATGTAAGCTTAAATGTTGTGATTAGTAAGTAGAAGTATTAATTATTTCGATAACTTTCTATGCGGATGGAAAGGGATGGCTAATAGGGGTGGTGGAGGCCATTGAGCTTCCGAACCAAAGTGAGAGGGAGCTCAACGTAGGTTAGGTGTAAATGTAGTAAGAAATAAGTAAGTAGGTATAATAAGAAAGTAAAAGTATTATTGAATGATTAGTTTTAACTTAAAACATGTAGAATGAATTAAGTATAATTGAAATTAGATGTAAGGCGAAATGGTGTGATTAGTTAGTAGATAAAGAAGGTATTAGATATTATTGAAATTAGATGTAAGCTTTAATAGTGTGATTGGTTTGTAGTTAAAGTATTTATTAGATATTATTGAAATTAGATGTAAGCTTAAATGGTGTGATTGGTTTGTAGATAAAGTAGGTATTAGATATTATTGAAATTAGATGTAAGCTTAAATGGTGTGATTAGTTTGTAGATACAGTAGGTATTAGATATTATTGAAATTGGATGTAAGCTTAAATGGTGTGATTAGTTTGTAGATAAAGTAGGTATTAGATATAATTGAAATTAGATGTAAGCTTAAATGGTGTGATTGGCTTGTAGATAAAGTAGGTATTAGATATTATTGAAATTAGATGTAAGTTTAAATGGTGTGATTAGTTTGTAGATAAAGTAGGTATTAGATATAATTGAAATTAGATGTAAGCTTAAATGGTGTGATTGTTTGTAGATAAAGTAGGTATTAGATATTATTGAAATTATATGTAAGCTTAAATGGTGTGATAAGTTTGTAGATAAAGTAGGTATTAGATATTATTGAAATTAGATGTAAGCTTAAATGGTGTGATTGGTTTGTAGATAAACTAGGTATTAGATATTATTGAAATTAGATGTAAGCTTAAATGTTGTGACTAGTAAGTAGAAGTATTAATTATTTCGAAAACTTTCTATGCGGATGGAAAGGGATGGCTAATAGGGGTGGTGGAGGCCATTGAGCTTCCGAACCAAAGTGAGAGGGAGCTCAACGTAGGTTAGGTGTAAATGTAGTAAGAAATAAGTAAGTAGGTATAATAAGAAAGTAAAAGTATTATTGAATGATTAGTTTTAACTTAAAACATGTAGAATGAATTAAGTATAATTGAAATTAGATGTCAGTGGAAATGGTGTGATTAGTTAGTAGATAAAGAAGGTATTAGATATTATTGAAATTAGATGTAAGCTTAAATAGTGTGATTGGTTTGTAGATAAAGTATTTATTAGATAGTATTGAAATTGGATGTCAGCTTAAATGGTGTGATTGGTTTGTAGATAAAGTAGGTATTAGATATTATTGAAATTAGATGTAAGCTTAAATGGTGTGATTGTTTGTAGATAAAGTAGGTATTAGATATTATTGAAATTATATGTAAGCTTAAATGGTGTGATTGGTTTGTAGATAAAGTAGGTATTAGATATTATTGAAATTAGATGTAAGCTTAAATGGTGTGATTGGTTTGTAGATAAACTAGGTATTAGATATTATTGAAATTAGATGTAAGCTTAAATGTTGTGACTAGTTATTAGAAGTATTAATTATTTCGAAAACTTTCTATGCGGATGGAAAGGGATGGCTAATAGGGGTGGTGGAGGCCATTGAGCTTCCGAACCAAAGTGAGAGGGAGCTCAACGTAGGTTAGGTGTAAATGTAGTAGGAAATAAGTAAGTAGGTAGAATAAGAAAGTAAAAGTATTATTGAATGATTAGTTTTAACTTAAAGCATGTAGAATGAATTAAGTATAATTGAAATTAGATGTAAGTGGAAATGGTGTGATTAGTTAGTAGATAAAGAAGGTATTAGATATTATTGAAATTAGATGTAAGCTTAAATAGTGTGATTGGTTTGTAGATAAAGTATTTATTAGATATTATTGAAATTGGATGTCAGCTTAAATGGTGTGATTGGTTTGTAGATAAAGTAGGTATTAGATATTATTGAAATTAGATGTAAGTTTAAATGGTGTGATTGTTTGTAGATAAAGTAGGTATTAGATATTATTGAAATTATATGTAAGCTTAAATGGTGTGATTGGTTTGTAGATAAACTAGGTATTAGATATTATTGAAATTAGATGTAAGCTTAAATGTTGTGACTAGTTAGTAGAAGTATTAATTATTTCGAAAACTTTCTATGCGGAAGGAAAGGGATGGCTAATAGGGGTGGTGGAGGCCATTGAGCTTCCGAACCAAAGTGAGAGGGAGCTCAACGTAGGTTAGGTGTAAATGTAGTAGGAAATAAGTAAGTATGTATAATAAAAAAGTAAAAGTATTATTGAATGATTAGTTTTAACTTAAAACATGTAGAATGAATTAAGTATAATTGAAATTAGATGTAAGTGGAAATGGTGTGATTAGTTAGTAGATAAAGAAGGTATTAGATATTATTGAACTTAGATGTAAGGTTTAATAGTGTGATTGGTTTGTAGTTAAAGTATTTATTAGATATTATTGAAATTAGATGTAAGCTTAAATGGTGTGATTGGTTTGTAGATAAAGTAGGTATTAGATATTATTGAAATTAGATGTAAGCTTAAATGTTGTGACTAGTTAGTAGAAGTATTAATTATTTCGAAAACTTTCTATGCGGAAGGAAAGGGATGGCTAATAGGGGTGGTGGAGGCCATTGAGCTTCCGAACCAAAGTGAGAGGGAGCTCAACGTAGGTTAGGTGTAAATGTAGTAGGAAATAAGTAAGTATGTATAATAAAAAAGTAAAAGTATTATTGAATGATTAGTTTTAACTTAAAACATGTAGAATGAATTAAGTATAATTGAAATTAGATGTAAGTGGAAATGGTGTGATTAGTTAGTAGATAAAGTAGGTATTAGATATTATTGAAATTATATGTAAGCTTAAATGATGTGATTGGTTTGTAGATAAAGTAGGTATTAGATATTATTGAAATTAGATGTAAGCTTAAATGGTGTCATTGGTTTGTAGATAAACTAGGTATTAGATATTATTGAAATTAGATGTAAGCTTAAATGTTGTGACTAGTTATTAGAAGTATTAATTATTTCGAAAACTTTCTATGCGGATGGAAAGAGATGGCTAATAGGGGTGGTGGAGGCCATTGAGCTTCCGAACCAAAGTGAGAGGGAGCTCAACGTAGGTTAGGTGTAAATGTAGTAAGAAATAAGTAAGTAGGTAGAATAAGAAAGTAAAAGTATTATTGAATGATTAGTTTTAACTTAAAGCATGTAGAATGAATTAAGTATAATTGAAATTAGATGTAAGTGGAAATGGTGTGATTAGTTAGTAGATAAAGAAGGTATTAGATATTATTGAAATTAGATGTAAGCTTAAATAGTGTGATTGGTTTGTAGATAAAGTATTTATTAGATATTATTGAAATTGGATGTCAGCTTAAATGGTGTGATTGGTTTGTAGATAAAGTAGGTATTAGATATTATTGAAATTAGATGTAAGTTTAAATGGTGTGATTGTTTGTAGATAAAGTAGGTATTCGATATTATTGAAATAAAAATGTAAGCTTAAATGGTGTGATTGGTTTGTAGATAAACTAGGTATTAGATATTATTGAAATTAGATGTAAGCTTAAATGTTGTGACTAGTTAGTAGAAGTATTAATTATTTCGAAAACTTTCTATGCGGATGGAAAGGGATGGCTAATAGGGGTGGTGGAGGCCATTGAGCTTCCGAACCAAAGTGAGAGGGAGCTCAACGTAGGTTAGGTGTAAATGTAGTAGGAAATAAGTAAGTATGTATAATAAAAAAGTAAAAGTATTATTGAATGATTAGTTTTAACTTAAAACATGTAGAATGAATTAAGTATAATTGAAATTAGATGTAAGTGGAAATGGTGTGATTAGTTAGTAGATAAAGAAGGTATTAGATATTATTGAACTTAGATGTAAGCTTAAATAGTGTGATTGGTTTGGAGATAAAGTAGGTATTAGATATTGTTGAAATTGGATGTAAGCTTAAATGGTGTGATTGGTTTGTAGATAAAGTAGGTATTAGATATTATTGAAATTAGATGTAAGCTTAAATGGTGTGATTAGTTTGTAGATACAGTAGGTATTACATATTATTGAAATTAGATGTAAGCTTAAATGGTGTGATTAGTTTGTAGATAAAGTAGGTATTAGATATAATTGAAATTAGATGTAAGCTTAAATGGTGTGATTGGCTTGTAGATAAAGTAGTTATTAGATATTATTGAAATTAGATGTAAGCTTAAATGTTGTGATTAGTAAGTAGAAGTATTAATTATTTCGATAACTTTCTATGCGGATGGAAAGGGATGGCTAATAGGGGTGGTGGAGGCCATTGAGCTTCCGAACCAAAGTGAGAGGGAGCTCAACGTAGGTTAGGTGTAAATGTAGTAAGAAATAAGTAAGTAGGTATAATAAGAAAGTAAAAGTATTATTGAATGATTAGTTTTAACTTAAAACATGTAGAATGAATTAAGTATAATTGAAATTAGATGTAAGGCGAAATGGTGTGATTAGTTAGTAGATAAAGAAGGTATTAGATATTATTGAAATTAGATGTAAGCTTTAATAGTGTGATTGGTTTGTAGTTAAAGTATTTATTAGATATTATTGAAATTAGATGTAAGCTTAAATGGTGTGATTGGTTTGTAGATAAAGTAGGTATTAGATATTATTGAAATTAGATGTAAGCTTAAATGGTGTGATTAGTTTGTAGATACAGTAGGTATTAGATATTATTGAAATTGGATGTAAGCTTAAATGGTGTGATTAGTTTGTAGATAAAGTAGGTATTAGATATAATTGAAATTAGATGTAAGCTTAAATGGTGTGATTGGCTTGTAGATAAAGTAGGTATTAGATATTATTGAAATTAGATGTAAGCTTAAATGGTGTGATTAGTTTGTAGATAAAGTAGGTATTAGATATAATTGAAATTAGATGTAAGCTTAAATGGTGTGATTGTTTGTAGATAAAGTAGGTATTAGATATTATTGAAATTATATGTAAGCTTAAATGGTGTGATAAGTTTGTAGATAAAGTAGGTATTAGATATTATTGAAATTAGATGTAAGCTTAAATGGTGTGATTGGTTTGTAGATAAACTAGGTATTAGATATTATTGAAATTAGATGTAAGCTTAAATGTTGTGACTAGTAAGTAGAAGTATTAATTATTTCGAAAACTTTCTATGCGGATGGAAAGGGATGGCTAATAGGGGTGGTGGAGGCCATTGAGCTTCCGAACCAAAGTGAGAGGGAGCTCAACGTAGGTTAGGTGTAAATGTAGTAAGAAATAAGTAAGTAGGTATAATAAGAAAGTAAAAGTATTATTGAATGATTAGTTTTAACTTAAAACATGTAGAATGAATTAAGTATAATTGAAATTAGATGTCAGTGGAAATGGTGTGATTAGTTAGTAGATAAAGAAGGTATTAGATATTATTGAAATTAGATGTAAGCTTAAATAGTGTGATTGGTTTGTAGATAAAGTATTTATTAGATAGTATTGAAATTGGATGTCAGCTTAAATGGTGTGATTGGTTTGTAGATAAAGTAGGTATTAGATATTATTGAAATTAGATGTAAGCTTAAATGGTGTGATTGTTTGTAGATAAAGTAGGTATTAGATATTATTGAAATTATATGTAAGCTTAAATGGTGTGATTGGTTTGTAGATAAAGTAGGTATTAGATATTATTGAAATTAGATGTAAGCTTAAATGGTGTGATTGGTTTGTAGATAAACTAGGTATTAGATATTATTGAAATTAGATGTAAGCTTAAATGTTGTGACTAGTTATTAGAAGTATTAATTATTTCGAAAACTTTCTATGCGGATGGAAAGGGATGGCTAATAGGGGTGGTGGAGGCCATTGAGCTTCCGAACCAAAGTGAGAGGGAGCTCAACGTAGGTTAGGTGTAAATGTAGTAGGAAATAAGTAAGTATGTATAATAAAAAAGTAAAAGTATTATTGAATGATTAGTTTTAACTTAAAACATGTAGAATGAATTAAGTATAATTGAAATTAGATGTAAGTGGAAATGGTGTGATTAGTTAGTAGATAAAGAAGGTATTAGATATTATTGAACTTAGATGTAAGCTTTAATAGTGTGATTGGTTTGTAGTTAAAGTATTTATTAGATATTATTGAAATTAGATGTAAGCTTAAATGGTGTGATTGGTTTGTAGATAAAGTAGGTATTAGATATTATTGAAATTAGATGTAAGCTTAAATGTTGTGACTAGTTAGTAGAAGTATTAATTATTTCGAAAACTTTCTATGCGGAAGGAAAGGGATGGCTAATAGGGGTGGTGGAGGCCATTGAGCTTCCGAACCAAAGTGAGAGGGAGCTCAACGTAGGTTAGGTGTAAATGTAGTAGGAAATAAGTAAGTATGTATAATAAAAAAGTAAAAGTATTATTGAATGATTAGTTTTAACTTAAAACATGTAGAATGAATTAAGTATAATTGAAATTAGATGTAAGTGGAAATGGTGTGATTAGTTAGTAGATAAAGTAGGTATTAGATATTATTGAAATTATATGTAAGCTTAAATGATGTGATTGGTTTGTAGATAAAGTAGGTATTAGATATTATTGAAATTAGATGTAAGCTTAAATGGTGTCATTGGTTTGTAGATAAACTAGGTATTAGATATTATTGAAATTAGATGCAAGCTTAAATGTTGTGACTAGTTATTAGAAGTATTAATTATTTCGAAAACTTTCTATGCGGATGGAAAGAGATGGCTAATAGGGGTGGTGGAGGCCATTGAGCTTCCGAACCAAAGTGAGAGGGAGCTCAACGTAGGTTAGGTGTAAATGTAGTAGGAAATAAGTAAGTAGGTATAATAAGAAAGTAAAAGTATTATTGAATGATTAGTTTTAACTTAAAACATGTAGAATGAATTAAGTATAATTGAAATTAGATGTAAGTGGAAATGGTGTGATTAGTTAGTAGATAAAGAAGGTATTAGATATTATTGAACTTAGATGTAAGCTTAAATAGTGTGATTGGTTTGGAGATAAAGTAGGTATTAGATATTGTTGAAATTGGATGTAAGTTTAAATGGTGAGATTGGTTTGTAGATAAAGTAGGTATTAGATATTATTGAAATTAGATGTAAGCTTAAATGGTGTGATTAGTTTGTAGATACAGTAGGTATTACATATTATTGAAATTAGATGTAAGCTTAAATGGTGTGATTAGTTTGTAGATAAAGTAGGTATTAGATATAATTGAAATTAGATGTAAGCTTAAATGGTGTGATTGGCTTGTAGATAAAGTAGTTATTAGATATTATTGAAATTAGATGTAAGCTTAAATGTTGTGATTAGTAAGTAGAAGTATTAATTATTTCGAAAACTTTCTATGCGGATGGAAAGGGATGGCTAATAGGGGTGGTGGAGGCCATTGAGCTTCCGAACCAAAGTGAGAGGGAGCTCAACGTAGGTTAGGTGTAAATGTAGTAAGAAATAAGTAAGTAGGTATAATAAGAAAGTAAAAGTATTATTGAATGATTAGTTTTAACTTAAAACATGTAGAATGAATTAAGTATAATTGAAATTAGATGAAAGGCGAAATGGTGTGATTAGTTAGTAGATAAAGAAGGTATTAGATATTATTGAAATTAGATGTAAGCTTTAATAGTGTGATTGGTTTGTAGTTAAAGTATTTATTAGATATTATTGAAATTAGATGTAAGCTTAAATGGTGTGATTGGTTTGTAGATAAAGTAGGTATTAGATATTATTGAAATTAGATGTAAGCTTAAATGGTGTGATTAGTTTGTAGATACAGTAGGTATTAGATATTATTGAAATTGGATGTAAGCTTAAATGGTGTGATTAGTTTGTAGATAAAGTAGGTATTAGATATAATTGAAATTAGATGTAAGCTTAAATGGTGTGATTGGCTTGTAGATAAAGTAGGTATTAGATATTATTGAAATTAGATGTAAGCTTAAATGTTGTGACTAGTAAGTAGAAGTATTAATTATTTCGAAAACTTTCTATGCGGATGGAAAGGGATGGCTAATAGGGGTGGTGGAGGCCATTGAGCTTCCGAACCAAAGTGAGAGGGAGCTCAACGTAGGTTAGGTGTAAATGTAGTAAGAAATAAGTAAGTAGGTATAATAAGAAAGTAAAAGTATTATTGAATGATTAGTTTTAACTTAAAACATGTAGAAAGAATTAAGTATAATTGAAATTAGATGTAAGTGGAAATGGTGTGATTAGTTAGTAGATAAAGAAGGTATTAGATATTATTGAAATTATATGTAAGCTTAAATGGTGTGATTGGTTTGTAGATAAAGTAGGTATTAGATATTATTGAAATTAGATGTAAGCTAAAATGTTGTAATTGGTTTGTAGATAAAGTAGGTATTAGATGTAAGCTTAAATGTTGTGATTAGTTATTAGAAGTATTAATTATTTCGAAAACTTTCTATGCGGATGGAAAGGGATGGCTAATAGGGGTGGTGGAGGCCATTGAGCTTCCGAACCAAAGTGAGAGGGAGCTCAACGTAGGTTAGGTGTAAATGTAGTAGGAAATAAGTAAGTAGGTATAATAAGAAAGTAAAAGTATTATTGAATGATTAGTTTTAACTTAAAACATGTAGAATGAATTAAGTATAATTGAAATTAGATGTAAGTGGAAATGGTGTGATTAGTTAGTAGATAAAGAAGGTATTAGATATTATTGAAATTAGATGTAAGCTTAAATAGTGTGATTGGTTTGTAGATAAAGTATTTATTAGATAATATTTAAATTGGATGTCAGCGTAAATGGTGTGATTGGTTTGTAGATAAAGTAGGTATTAGATATTATTGAAATTATATGTAAGCTTAAATGGTGTGATTGGTTTGTAGATAAAGTATTTATTAGATATTATTTAAATTGGATGTCAGCGTAAATGGTGTGATTGGTTTGTAGATAAAGTAGGTATTAGATATTATTGAAATTAGATGTAAGCTTAAATGGTGTGATTGGTTGTAGATAAAGTAGGTATTAGATATTATTGAAATTATATGTAAGCTTAAATAGTGTGATTGGTTTGTAGATAAAGTATTTATTAGATAATATTTAAATTGGATGTCAGCGTAAATGGTGTGATTGGTTTGTAGATAAAGTAGGTATTAGATATTATTGAAATTAGATGTAAGCTTAAATAGTGTGATTGGTTTGTAGATAAAGTATTTATTAGATAATATTTAAATTGGATGTCAGCGTAAATGGTGTGATTGGTTTGTAGATAAAGTAGGTATTAGATATTATTGAAATTATATGTAAGCTTAAATGGTGTGATTGGTTTGTAGATAAAGTAGGTATTAGATATTATTGAAATTAGATGTAAGCTTAAATGGTGTGATTGGTTTGTAGATAAACTAGGTATTAGATCTTATTGAAATTAGATGTAAGCTTAAATGTTGTGACTAGTTATTAGAAGTATTAATTATTTCGAAAACTTTCTATGCGGATGGAAAGGGATGGCTAATAGGGGTGGTGGAGGCCATTGAGCTTCCGAACCAAAGTGAGAGGGAGCTCAACGTAGGTTAGGTGTAAATTTAGTAAGAAATAAGTAAGTAGGTATAATAAGAAAGTAAAAGTATTATTGAATGATTAGTTTTAACTTAAAACATGTAGAATGAATTAAGTATAATTGAAATTAGATGTAAGTGGAAATGGTGTGATTAGTTAGTAGATAAAGAAGGTATTAGATATTATTGAAATTAGATGTAAGCTTAAATAGTGTGATTGGTTTGTAGATAAAGTATTTATTAGATATTTTTGAAATTGGATGTCAGCTTAAATGGTGTGATTGGTTTGTAGATAAAGTAGGTATTAGATATTATTGAAATTAGATGTAAGCTTAAATGGTGTGATTGTTTGTAGATAAAGTAGGTATTAGATATTATTGAAATTATATGTAAGCTTAAATGGTGTGATTAGTTTGTAGATAAAGTAGGTATTAGATAGTATTGAAATTAGATGTAAGCTTAAATGGTGTGATTGGTTTGTAGATAAACTAGGTATTAGATATTATTGAAATTAGATGTAAGCTTAAATGTTGTGACTAGTTAGTAGAAGTATTAATTATTTCGAAAACTTTCTATGCGGATGGAAAGGGATGGCTAATAGGGGTGGTGGAGGCCATTGAGCTTCCGAACCAAAGTGAGAGGGAGCTCAACGTAGGTTAGGTGTAAATGTAGTAAGAAATAAGTAAGTAGGTATAATAAGAAAGTAAAAGTATTATTGAATGATTAGTTTTAACTTAAAACATGTAGAATGAATTAAGTATAATTGAAATTAGATGTAAGGCGAAATGGTGTGATTAGTTAGTAGATAAAGAAGGTATTAGATATTATTGAAATTAGATGTAAGCTTTAATAGTGTGATTGGTTTGTAGTTAAAGTATTTATTAGATATTATTGAAATTAGATGTAAGCTTAAATGGTGTGATTGGTTTGTAGATAAAGTAGGTATTAGATATTATTGAAATTAGATGTAAGCTTAAATGGTGTGATTAGTTTGTAGATACAGTAGGTATTAGATATTATTGAAATTGGATGTAAGCTTAAATGGTGTGATTAGTTTGTAGATAAAGTAGGTATTAGATATAATTGAAATTAGATGTAAGCTTAAATGGTGTGATTGGCTTGTAGATAAAGTAGGTATTAGATATTATTGAAATTAGATGTAAGCTTAAATGGTGTGATTAGTTTGTAGATAAAGTAGGTATTAGATATAATTGAAATTAGATGTAAGCTTAAATGGTGTGATTGTTTGTAGATAAAGTAGGTATTAGATATTATTGAAATTATATGTAAGCTTAAATGGTGTGATAAGTTTGTAGATAAAGTAGGTATTAGATATTATTGAAATTAGATGTAAGCTTATATGGTGTGATTGGTTTGTAGATAAACTAGGTATTAGATATTATTGAAATTAGATGTAAGCTTAAATGTTGTGACTAGTAAGTAGAAGTATTAATTATTTCGAAAACTTTCTATGCGGATGGAAAGGGATGGCTAATAGGGGTGGTGGAGGCCATTGAGCTTCCGAACCAAAGTGAGAGGGAGCTCAACGTAGGTTAGGTGTAAATGTAGTAAGAAATAAGTAAGTAGGTATAATAAGAAAGTAAAAGTATTATTGAATGATTAGTTTTAACTTAAAACATGTAGAATGAATTAAGTATAATTGAAATTAGATGTCAGTGGAAATGGTGTGATTAGTTAGTAGATAAAGAAGGTATTAGATATTATTGAAATTAGATGTAAGCTTAAATAGTGTGATTGGTTTGTAGATAAAGTATTTATTAGATAGTATTGAAATTGGATGTCAGCTTAAATGGTGTGATTGGTTTGTAGATAAAGTAGGTATTAGATATTATTGAAATTAGATGTAAGCTTAAATGGTGTGATTGTTTGTAGATAAAGTAGGTATTAGATATTATTGAAATTATATGTAAGCTTAAATGGTGTGATTGGTTTGTAGATAAAGTAGGTATTAGATATTATTGAAATTAGATGTAAGCTTAAATGGTGTGATTGGTTTGTAGATAAACTAGGTATTAGATATTATTGAAATTAGATGTAAGCTTAAATGTTGTGACTAGTTATTAGAAGTATTAATTATTTCGAAAACTTTCTATGCGGATGGAAAGGGATGGCTAATAGGGGTGGTGGAGGCCATTGAGCTTCCGAACCAAAGTGAGAGGGAGCTCAACGTAGGTTAGGTGTAAATGTAGTAGGAAATAAGTAAGTAGGTAGAATAAGAAAGTAAAAGTATTATTGAATGATTAGTTTTAACTTAAAGCATGTAGAATGAATTAAGTATAATTGAAATTAGATGTAAGTGGAAATGGTGTGATTAGTTAGTAGATAAAGAAGGTATTAGATATTATTGAAATTAGATGTAAGCTTAAATAGTGTGATTGGTTTGTAGATAAAGTATTTATTAGATATTATTGAAATTGGATGTCAGCTTAAATGGTGTGATTGGTTTGTAGATAAAGTAGGTATTAGATATTATTGAAATTAGATGTAAGTTTAAATGGTGTGATTGTTTGTAGATAAAGTAGGTATTAGATATTATTGAAATTATATGTAAGCTTAAATGGTGTGATTGGTTTGTAGATAAACTAGGTATTAGATATTATTGAAATTAGATGTAAGCTTAAATGTTGTGACTAGTTAGTAGAAGTATTAATTATTTCGAAAACTTTCTATGCGGAAGGAAAGGGATGGCTAATAGGGGTGGTGGAGGCCATTGAGCTTCCGAACCAAAGTGAGAGGGAGCTCAACGTAGGTTAGGTGTAAATGTAGTAGGAAATAAGTAAGTATGTATAATAAAAAAGTAAAAGTATTATTGAATGATTAGTTTTAACTTAAAACATGTAGAATGAATTAAGTATAATTGAAATTAGATGTAAGTGGAAATGGTGTGATTAGTTAGTAGATAAAGAAGGTATTAGATATTATTGAACTTAGATGTAAGCTTTAATAGTGTGATTGGTTTGTAGTTAAAGTATTTATTAGATATTATTGAAATTAGATGTAAGCTTAAATGGTGTGATTGGTTTGTAGATAAAGTAGGTATTAGATATTATTGAAATTAGATGTAAGCTTAAATGTTGTGACTAGTTAGTAGAAGTATTAATTATTTCGAAAACTTTCTATGCGGAAGGAAAGGGATGGCTAATAGGGGTGGTGGAGGCCATTGAGCTTCCGAACCAAAGTGAGAGGGAGCTCAACGTAGGTTAGGTGTAAATGTAGTAGGAAATAAGTAAGTATGTATAATAAAAAAGTAAAAGTATTATTGAATGATTAGTTTTAACTTAAAACATGTAGAATGAATTAAGTATAATTGAAATTAGATGTAAGTGGAAATGGTGTGATTAGTTAGTAGATAAAGTAGGTATTAGATATTATTGAAATTATATGTAAGCTTAAATGATGTGATTGGTTTGTAGATAAAGTAGGTATTAGATATTATTGAAATTAGATGTAAGCTTAAATGGTGTCATTGGTTTGTAGATAAACTAGGTATTAGATATTATTGAAATTAGATGCAAGCTTAAATGTTGTGACTAGTTATTAGAAGTATTAATTATTTCGAAAACTTTCTATGCGGATGGAAAGAGATGGCTAATAGGGGTGGTGGAGGCCATTGAGCTTCCGAACCAAAGTGAGAGGGAGCTCAACGTAGGTTAGGTGTAAATGTAGTAGGAAATAAGTAAGTAGGTATAATAAGAAAGTAAAAGTATTATTGAATGATTAGTTTTAACTTAAAACATGTAGAATGAATTAAGTATAATTGAAATTAGATGTAAGTGGAAATGGTGTGATTAGTTAGTAGATAAAGAAGGTATTAGATATTATTGAACTTAGATGTAAGCTTAAATAGTGTGATTGGTTTGGAGATAAAGTAGGTATTAGATATTGTTGAAATTGGATGTAAGTTTAAATGGTGAGATTGGTTTGTAGATAAAGTAGGTATTAGATATTATTGAAATTAGATGTAAGCTTAAATGGTGTGATTAGTTTGTAGATACAGTAGGTATTACATATTATTGAAATTAGATGTAAGCTTAAATGGTGTGATTAGTTTGTAGATAAAGTAGGTATTAGATATAATTGAAATTAGATGTAAGCTTAAATGGTGTGATTGGCTTGTAGATAAAGTAGTTATTAGATATTATTGAAATTAGATGTAAGCTTAAATGTTGTGATTAGTAAGTAGAAGTATTAATTATTTCGAAAACTTTCTATGCGGATGGAAAGGGATGGCTAATAGGGGTGGTGGAGGCCATTGAGCTTCCGAACCAAAGTGAGAGGGAGCTCAACGTAGGTTAGGTGTAAATGTAGTAAGAAATAAGTAAGTAGGTATAATAAGAAAGTAAAAGTATTATTGAATGATTAGTTTTAACTTAAAACATGTAGAATGAATTAAGTATAATTGAAATTAGATGAAAGGCGAAATGGTGTGATTAGTTAGTAGATAAAGAAGGTATTAGATATTATTGAAATTAGATGTAAGCTTTAATAGTGTGATTGGTTTGTAGTTAAAGTATTTATTAGATATTATTGAAATTAGATGTAAGCTTAAATGGTGTGATTGGTTTGTAGATAAAGTAGGTATTAGATATTATTGAAATTAGATGTAAGCTTAAATGGTGTGATTAGTTTGTAGATACAGTAGGTATTAGATATTATTGAAATTGGATGTAAGCTTAAATGGTGTGATTAGTTTGTAGATAAAGTAGGTATTAGATATAATTGAAATTAGATGTAAGCTTAAATGGTGTGATTGGCTTGTAGATAAAGTAGGTATTAGATATTATTGAAATTAGATGTAAGCTTAAATGTTGTGACTAGTAAGTAGAAGTATTAATTATTTCGAAAACTTTCTATGCGGATGGAAAGGGATGGCTAATAGGGGTGGTGGAGGCCATTGAGCTTCCGAACCAAAGTGAGAGGGAGCTCAACGTAGGTTAGGTGTAAATGTAGTAAGAAATAAGTAAGTAGGTATAATAAGAAAGTAAAAGTATTATTGAATGATTAGTTTTAACTTAAAACATGTAGAAAGAATTAAGTATAATTGAAATTAGATGTAAGTGGAAATGGTGTGATTAGTTAGTAGATAAAGAAGGTATTAGATATTATTGAAATTATATGTAAGCTTAAATGGTGTGATTGGTTTGTAGATAAAGTAGGTATTAGATATTATTGAAATTAGATGTAAGCTAAAATGTTGTAATTGGTTTGTAGATAAAGTAGGTATTAGATGTAAGCTTAAATGTTGTGATTAGTTATTAGAAGTATTAATTATTTCGAAAACTTTCTATGCGGATGGAAAGGGATGGCTAATAGGGGTGGTGGAGGCCATTGAGCTTCCGAACCAAAGTGAGAGGGAGCTCAACGTAGGTTAGGTGTAAATGTAGTAGGAAATAAGTAAGTAGGTATAATAAGAAAGTAAAAGTATTATTGAATGATTAGTTTTAACTTAAAACATGTAGAATGAATTAAGTATAATTGAAATTAGATGTAAGTGGAAATGGTGTGATTAGTTAGTAGATAAAGAAGGTATTAGATATTATTGAAATTAGATGTAAGCTTAAATAGTGTGATTGGTTTGTAGATAAAGTATTTATTAGATAATATTTAAATTGGATGTCAGCGTAAATGGTGTGATTGGTTTGTAGATAAAGTAGGTATTAGATATTATTGAAATTATATGTAAGCTTAAATGGTGTGATTGGTTTGTAGATAAAGTATTTATTAGATATTATTTAAATTGGATGTCAGCGTAAATGGTGTGATTGGTTTGTAGATAAAGTAGGTATTAGATATTATTGAAATTAGATGTAAGCTTAAATGGTGTGATTGGTTGTAGATAAAGTAGGTATTAGATATTATTGAAATTATATGTAAGCTTAAATAGTGTGATTGGTTTGTAGATAAAGTATTTATTAGATAATATTTAAATTGGATGTCAGCGTAAATGGTGTGATTGGTTTGTAGATAAAGTAGGTATTAGATATTATTGAAATTAGATGTAAGCTTAAATAGTGTGATTGGTTTGTAGATAAAGTATTTATTAGATAATATTTAAATTGGATGTCAGCGTAAATGGTGTGATTGGTTTGTAGATAAAGTAGGTATTAGATATTATTGAAATTATATGTAAGCTTAAATGGTGTGATTGGTTTGTAGATAAAGTAGGTATTAGATATTATTGAAATTAGATGTAAGCTTAAATGGTGTGATTGGTTTGTAGATAAACTAGGTATTAGATCTTATTGAAATTAGATGTAAGCTTAAATGTTGTGACTAGTTATTAGAAGTATTAATTATTTCGAAAACTTTCTATGCGGATGGAAAGGGATGGCTAATAGGGGTGGTGGAGGCCATTGAGCTTCCGAACCAAAGTGAGAGGGAGCTCAACGTAGGTTAGGTGTAAATTTAGTAAGAAATAAGTAAGTAGGTATAATAAGAAAGTAAAAGTATTATTGAATGATTAGTTTTAACTTAAAACATGTAGAATGAATTAAGTATAATTGAAATTAGATGTAAGTGGAAATGGTGTGATTAGTTAGTAGATAAAGAAGGTATTAGATATTATTGAAATTAGATGTAAGCTTAAATAGTGTGATTGGTTTGTAGATAAAGTATTTATTAGATATTATTGAAATTGGATGTCAGCTTAAATGGTGTGATTGGTTTGTAGATAAAGTAGGTATTAGATATTATTGAAATTAGATGTAAGCTTAAATGGTGTGATTGTTTGTAGATAAAGTAGGTATTAGATATTATTGAAATTATATGTAAGCTTAAATGGTGTGATTAGTTTGTAGATAAAGTAGGTATTAGATAGTATTGAAATTAGATGTAAGCTTAAATGGTGTGATTGGTTTGTAGATAAACTAGGTATTAGATATTATTGAAATTAGATGTAAGCTTAAATGTTGTGACTAGTTAGTAGAAGTATTAATTATTTCGAAAACTTTCTATGCGGATGGAAAGGGATGGCTAATAGGGGTGGTGGAGGCCATTGAGCTTCCGAACCAAAGTGAGAGGGAGCTCAACGTAGGTTAGGTGTAAATGTAGTAGGAAATAAGTAAGTAGGTATAATAAAAAAGTAAAAGTATTATTGATTGATTAGTTTTAACTTAAAACATGTAGAATGAATTAAGTATAATTGAAATTAGATGTAAGTGGAAATGGTGTGATTAGTTAGTAGATAAAGAAGGTATTAGATATTATTGAACTTAGATGTAACCTTAAATAGTGTGATTGGTTTGGAGATAAAGTAGGTATTAGATATTGTTGAAATTGGATGTAAGCTTAAATGGTGTGATTGGTTTGTAGATAAAGTAGGTATTAGATATTATTGAAATTAGATGTAAGCTTAAATGGTGTGATTAGTTTGTAGATAAAGTAGGTATTAGATATAATTGAAATTAGATGTAAGCTTAAATGGTGTGATTGGCTTGTAGATAAAGTAGTTATTAGATATTATTGAAATCAGATGTAAGCTTAAATGTTGTGATTAGTAAGTAGAAGTATTAATTATTTCGAAAACTTTCTATGCGGATGGGAAGGGATGGCTAATAGGGGTGGTGGAGGCCATTGAGCTTCCGAACCAAAGTGAGAGGGAGCTCAACGTAGGTTAGGTGTAAATGTAGTAAGAAATAAGTAAGTAGGTATAATAAGAAAGTAAAAGTATTATTGAATGATTAGTTTTAACTTAAAACATGTAGAATGAATTAAGTATAATTGAAATTAGATGTAAGTGGAAATGGTGTGATTAGTTAGTAGATAAAGAAGGTATTAGATATTATTGAACTTAGATGTAAGCTTAAATAGTGTGATTGGTTTGGAGATAAAGTAGGTATTAGATATTGTTGAAATTGGATGTAAGCTTAAATGGTGTGATTGGTTTGTAGATAAAGTAGGTATTAGATATTATTGAAATTAGATGTAAGCTTAAATGGTGTGATTAGTTTGTAGATACAGTAGGTATTACATAATATTGAAATTAGATGTAAGCTTAAATGGTGTGATTAGTTTGTAGATAAAGTAGGTATTAGATATAATTGAAATTAGATGTAAGCTTAAATGTTGTGACTAGTAAGTAGAAGTATTAATTATTTCGAAAACTTTCTATGCGGATGGAAAGGGATGGCTAATAGGGGTGGTGGAGGCCATTGAGCTTCCGAACCAAAGTGAGAGGGAGCTCAACGTAGGTTAGGTGTAAATGTAGTAGGAAATAAGTAAGTAGGTATAATAAAAAGGTCAAAGTATTATTGAATGATTAGTTTTAACTTAAAACATGTAGAATGAATTAAGTATAATTGAAATTAGATGTAAGTGGAAATGGTGTGATTAGTTAGTAGATAAAGAAGGTATTAGATATTATTGAACTTAGATGTAAGCTTAAATAGTGTGATTGGTTTGGAGATAAAGTAGGTATTAGATATTGTTGAAATTGGATGTAAGCTTAAATGGTGTGATTGGTTTGTAGATAAAGTAGGTATTAGATATTATTGAAATTAGATGTAAGCTTAAATGGTGTGATTAGTTTGTAGATACAGTAGGTATTACATAATATTGAAATTAGATGTAAGCTTAAATGGTGTGATTAGTTTGTAGATAAAGTAGGTATTAGATATAATTGAAATTAGATGTAAAATTAAATGGTGTGATTGGCTTGTAGATAAAGTAGATATTAGATATTATTGAAATTAGATGTAAGCTTAAATGTTGTGACTAGTAAGTAGAAGTATTAATTATTTCGAAAACTTTCTATGCGGATGGAAAGGGATGGGTAATAGGGGTGGTGGAGGCCATTGAGCTTCCGAACCAAAGTGAGAGGGAGCTCAACGTAGGTTAGGTGTAAATGTAGTAGGAAATAAGTAAGTAGGTATAATAAGAAAGTAAAAGTATTGTTGAATGATTAGTTTTAACTTAAAACATGTAGAATGAATTAAGTATAATTGAAATTAGATGTAAGTGGAAATGGTGTGATTAGTTAGTAGATAAAGAAGGTATTATATATTATTGAAATTATATGTAAGCTTAAATGGTGTGATTGGTTTGTAGATAAAGTAGGTATTAGATATTATTGAAATTAGATGTAAGCTTAAATGTTGTAATTGGTTTGTAGATAAAGTAGGTATTAGATGTAAGCTTAAATGTTGTGATTAGTTATTAGAAGTATTATTTATTTCGAAAACTTTCTATGCGGATGGAAAGGGATGGCTAATAGGGGTGGTGGAGGCCATTGAGCTTCCGAACCAAAGTGAGAGGGAGCTCAACGTAGGTTAGGTGTAAATGTGGTAAGAAATAAGTAAGTTGGTATAATAAGAAAGTAAAAGTATTATAGAATGATTAGTTTTAACTTAAAACATGAAGAATGAATTAAGTATAATTGAAATTAGATGTAAGGCGAAATGGTGTGATTAGTTAGTAGATAAAGAAGGTATTAGATATTATTGAAATTAGATGTAAGCTTAAATGTTGTGACTAGTAAGTAGAAGTATTAATTATTTCGAAAACTTTGTATGCGGATGGAAAGGGATGGCTAATAGGGGTGGTGGAGGCCATTGAGCTTCTAAACCAAAGTGAGAGGGAGCTCAACGTAGGTTAGGTGTAAATGTAGTAGGAAATAAGTAAGTAGGTATAATAAAAAAGTAAAAGTATTATTGATTGATTAGTTTTAACTTAAAACATGTAGAATGAATTAAGTATAATTGAAATTAGATGTAAGTGGAAATGGTGTGATTAGTTAGTAGATAAAGAAGGTATTAGATATTATTGAAATTAGATGTAAGCTTAAATAGTGTGATTGGTTTGTAGATAAAGTATTTATTAGATATTATTGAAATTGGATGTCAGCTTAAATGGTGTGATTGGTTTGTAGATAAAGTAGGTATTAGATATTATTGAAATTAGATGTAAGCTTAAATGGTGTGATTGTTTGTAGATAAAGTAGGTATTAGATATTATTGAAATTATATGTAAGCTTAAATGGTGTGATTAGTTTGTAGATAAAGTAGGTATTAGATAGTATTGAAATTAGATGTAAGCTTAAATGGTGTGATTGGTTTGTAGATAAACTAGGTATTAGATATTATTGAAATTAGATGTAAGCTTAAATGTTGTGACTAGTTAGTAGAAGTATTAATTATTTCGAAAACTTTCTATGCGGATGGAAAGGGATGGCTAATAGGGGTGGTGGAGGCCATTGAGCTTCCGAACCAAAGTGAGAGGGAGCTCAACGTAGGTTAGGTGTAAATGTAGTAGGAAATAAGTAAGTAGGTATAATAAAAAAGTAAAAGTATTATTGATTGATTAGTTTTAACTTAAAACATGTAGAATGAATTAAGTATAATTGAAATTAGATGTAAGTGGAAATGGTGTGATTAGTTAGTAGATAAAGAAGGTATTAGATATTATTGAAATTAGATGTAAGCTTAAATGGTGTGATTGTTTGTAGATAAACTAGGTATTAGATATTATTGAAATTAGATGTAAGCTTAAATGTTGTGACTAGTTATTAGAAGTATTAATTATTTCGAAAACTTTCTATGCGGATGGAAAGGGATGGCTAATAGGGGTGGTGGAGGCCATTGAGCTTCCGAACCAAAGTGAGAGGGAGCTCAACGTAGGTTAGGTGTAAATGTAGTAGGAAATAAGTAAGTAGGTAGAATAAGAAAGTAAAAGTATTATTGAATGATTAGTTTTAACTTAAAGCATGTAGAATGAATTAAGTATAATTGAAATTAGATGTAAGTGGAAATGGTGTGATTAGTTAGTAGATAAAGAAGGTATTAGATATTATTGAACTTAGATGTAAGCTTTAATAGTGTGATTGGTTTGTAGTTAAAGTATTTATTAGATATTATTGAAATTAGATGTAAGCTTAAATGGTGTGATTGGTTTGTAGATAAAGTAGGTATTAGATATTATTGAAATTAGATGTAAGCTTAAATGTTGTGACTAGTTAGTAGAAGTATTAATTATTTCGAAAACTTTCTATGCGGAAGGAAAGGGATGGCTAATAGGGGTGGTGGAGGCCATTGAGCTTCCGAACCAAAGTGAGAGGGAGCTCAACGTAGGTTAGGTGTAAATGTAGTAGGAAATAAGTAAGTATGTATAATAAAAAAGTAAAAGTATTATTGAATGATTAGTTTTAACTTAAAACATGTAGAATGAATTAAGTATAATTGAAATTAGATGTAAGTGGAAATGGTGTGATTAGTTAGTAGATAAAGTAGGTATTAGATATTATTGAAATTATATGTAAGCTTAAATGATGTGATTGGTTTGTAGATAAAGTAGGTATTAGATATTATTGAAATTAGATGTAAGCTTAAATGGTGTCATTGGTTTGTAGATAAACTAGGTATTAGATATTATTGAAATTAGATGCAAGCTTAAATGTTGTGACTAGTTATTAGAAGTATTAATTATTTCGAAAACTTTCTATGCGGATGGAAAGAGATGGCTAATAGGGGTGGTGGAGGCCATTGAGCTTCCGAACCAAAGTGAGAGGGAGCTCAACGTAGGTTAGGTGTAAATGTAGTAGGAAATAAGTAAGTAGGTATAATAAGAAAGTAAAAGTATTATTGAATGATTAGTTTTAACTTAAAACATGTAGAATGAATTAAGTATAATTGAAATTAGATGTAAGTGGAAATGGTGTGATTAGTTAGTAGATAAAGAAGGTATTAGATATTATTGAACTTAGATGTAAGCTTAAATAGTGTGATTGGTTTGGAGATAAAGTAGGTATTAGATATTGTTGAAATTGGATGTAAGTTTAAATGGTGAGATTGGTTTGTAGATAAAGTAGGTATTAGATATTATTGAAATTAGATGTAAGCTTAAATGGTGTGATTAGTTTGTAGATACAGTAGGTATTACATATTATTGAAATTAGATGTAAGCTTAAATGGTGTGATTAGTTTGTAGATAAAGTAGGTATTAGATATAATTGAAATTAGATGTAAGCTTAAATGGTGTGATTGGCTTGTAGATAAAGTAGTTATTAGATATTATTGAAATTAGATGTAAGCTTAAATGTTGTGATTAGTAAGTAGAAGTATTAATTATTTCGAAAACTTTCTATGCGGATGGAAAGGGATGGCTAATAGGGGTGGTGGAGGCCATTGAGCTTCCGAACCAAAGTGAGAGGGAGCTCAACGTAGGTTAGGTGTAAATGTAGTAAGAAATAAGTAAGTAGGTATAATAAGAAAGTAAAAGTATTATTGAATGATTAGTTTTAACTTAAAACATGTAGAATGAATTAAGTATAATTGAAATTAGATGAAAGGCGAAATGGTGTGATTAGTTAGTAGATAAAGAAGGTATTAGATATTATTGAAATTAGATGTAAGCTTTAATAGTGTGATTGGTTTGTAGTTAAAGTATTTATTAGATATTATTGAAATTAGATGTAAGCTTAAATGGTGTGATTGGTTTGTAGATAAAGTAGGTATTAGATATTATTGAAATTAGATGTAAGCTTAAATGGTGTGATTGTTTGTAGATAAAGTAGGTATTAGATATTATTGAAATTATATGTAAGCTTAAATGGTGTGATTAGTTTGTAGATAAAGTAGGTATTAGATAGTATTGAAATTAGATGTAAGCTTAAATGGTGTGATTGGTTTGTAGATAAACTAGGTATTAGATATTATTGAAATTAGATGTAAGCTTAATTGTTGTGACTAGTTAGTAGAAGTATTAATTATTTCGAAAACTTTCTATGCGGATGGAAAGGGATGGCTAATAGGGGTGGTGGAGGCCATTGAGCTTCCGAACCAAAGTGAGAGGGAGCTCAACGTAGGTTAGGTGTAAATGTAGTAGGAAATAAGTAAGTAGGTATAATAAAAAAGTAAAAGTATTATTGATTGATTAGTTTTAACTTAAAACATGTAGAATGAATTAAGTATAATTGAAATTAGATGTAAGTGGAAATGGTGTGATTAGTTAGTAGATAAAGAAGGTATTAGATATTATTGAACTTAGATGTAAGGTTTAATAGTGTGATTGGTTTGTAGTTAAAGTATTTATTAGATATTATTGAAATTAGATGTAAGCTTAAATGGTGTGATTGGTTTGTAGATAAAGTAGGTATTAGATATTATTGAAATTAGATGTAAGCTTAAATGTTGTGACTAGTTAGTAGAAGTATTAATTATTTCGAAAACTTTCTATGCGGAAGGAAAGGGATGGCTAATAGGGGTGGTGGAGGCCATTGAGCTTCCGAACCAAAGTGAGAGGGAGCTCAACGTAGGTTAGGTGTAAATGTAGTAGGAAATAAGTAAGTATGTATAATAAAAAAGTAAAAGTATTATTGAATGATTAGTTTTAACTTAAAACATGTAGAATGAATTAAGTATAATTGAAATTAGATGTAAGTGGAAATGGTGTGATTAGTTAGTAGATAAAGTAGGTATTAGATATTATTGAAATTATATGTAAGCTTAAATGATGTGATTGGTTTGTAGATAAAGTAGGTATTAGATATTATTGAAATTAGATGTAAGCTTAAATGGTGTCATTGGTTTGTAGATAAACTAGGTATTAGATATTATTGAAATTAGATGTAAGCTTAAATGGTGTGATTGTTTGTAGATAAAGTAGGTATTAGATATTATTGAAATTATATGTAAGCTTAAATGGTGTGATTAGTTTGTAGATAAAGTAGGTATTAGATAGTATTGAAATTAGATGTAAGCTTAAATAGTGTGATTGGTTTGTAGATAAAGTATTTATTAGATAATATTTAAATTGGATGTCAGCGTAAATGGTGTGATTGGTTTGTAGATAAAGTAGGTATTAGATATTATTGAAATTATATGTAAGCTTAAATGGTGTGATTGGTTTGTAGATAAAGTAGGTATTAGATATTATTGAAATTAGATGTAAGCTTAAATGGTGTGATTGGTTTGTAGATAAACTAGGTATTAGATCTTATTGAAATTAGATGTAAGCTTAAATGTTGTGACTAGTTATTAGAAGTATTAATTATTTCGAAAACTTTCTATGCGGATGGAAAGGGATGGCTAATAGGGGTGGTGGAGGCCATTGAGCTTCCGAACCAAAGTGAGAGGGAGCTCAACGTAGGTTAGGTGTAAATTTAGTAAGAAATAAGTAAGTAGGTATAATAAGAAAGTAAAAGTATTATTGAATGATTAGTTTTAACTTAAAACATGTAGAATGAATTAAGTATAATTGAAATTAGATGTAAGTGGAAATGGTGTGATTAGTTAGTAGATAAAGAAGGTATTAGATATTATTGAAATTAGATGTAAGCTTAAATAGTGTGATTGGTTTGTAGATAAAGTATTTATTAGATATTATTGAAATTGGATGTCAGCTTAAATGGTGTGATTGGTTTGTAGATAAAGTAGGTATTAGATATTATTGAAATTAGATGTAAGCTTAAATGGTGTGATTGTTTGTAGATAAAGTAGGTATTAGATATTATTGAAATTATATGTAAGCTTAAATGGTGTGATTAGTTTGTAGATAAAGTAGGTATTAGATAGTATTGAAATTAGATGTAAGCTTAAATGGTGTGATTGGTTTGTAGATAAACTAGGTATTAGATATTATTGAAATTAGATGTAAGCTTAAATGTTGTGACTAGTTAGTAGAAGTATTAATTATTTCGAAAACTTTCTATGCGGATGGAAAGGGATGGCTAATAGGGGTGGTGGAGGCCATTGAGCTTCCGAACCAAAGTGAGAGGGAGCTCAACGTAGGTTAGGTGTAAATGTAGTAGGAAATAAGTAAGTAGGTATAATAAAAAAGTAAAAGTATTATTGATTGATTAGTTTTAACTTAAAACATGTAGAATGAATTAAGTATAATTGAAATTAGATGTAAGTGGAAATGGTGTGATTAGTTAGTAGATAAAGAAGGTATTAGATATTATTGAACTTAGATGTAACCTTAAATAGTGTGATTGGTTTGGAGATAAAGTAGGTATTAGATATTGTTGAAATTGGATGTAAGCTTAAATGGTGTGATTGGTTTGTAGATAAAGTAGGTATTAGATATTATTGAAATTAGATGTAAGCTTAAATGGTGTGATTAGTTTGTAGATAAAGTAGGTATTAGATATAATTGAAATTAGATGTAAGCTTAAATGGTGTGATTGGCTTGTAGATAAAGTAGTTATTAGATATTATTGAAATCAGATGTAAGCTTAAATGTTGTGATTAGTAAGTAGAAGTATTAATTATTTCGAAAACTTTCTATGCGGATGGGAAGGGATGGCTAATAGGGGTGGTGGAGGCCATTGAGCTTCCGAACCAAAGTGAGAGGGAGCTCAACGTAGGTTAGGTGTAAATGTAGTAAGAAATAAGTAAGTAGGTATAATAAGAAAGTAAAAGTATTATTGAATGATTAGTTTTAACTTAAAACATGTAGAATGAATTAAGTATAATTGAAATTAGATGTAAGTGGAAATGGTGTGATTAGTTAGTAGATAAAGAAGGTATTAGATATTATTGAACTTAGATGTAAGCTTAAATAGTGTGATTGGTTTGGAGATAAAGTAGGTATTAGATATTGTTGAAATTGGATGTAAGCTTAAATGGTGTGATTGGTTTGTAGATAAAGTAGGTATTAGATATTATTGAAATTAGATGTAAGCTTAAATGGTGTGATTAGTTTGTAGATACAGTAGGTATTACATAATATTGAAATTAGATGTAAGCTTAAATGGTGTGATTAGTTTGTAGATAAAGTAGGTATTAGATATAATTGAAATTAGATGTAAGCTTAAATGTTGTGACTAGTAAGTAGAAGTATTAATTATTTCGAAAACTTTCTATGCGGATGGAAAGGGATGGCTAATAGGGGTGGTGGAGGCCATTGAGCTTCCGAACCAAAGTGAGAGGGAGCTCAACGTAGGTTAGGTGTAAATGTAGTAGGAAATAAGTAAGTAGGTATAATAAAAAGGTCAAAGTATTATTGAATGATTAGTTTTAACTTAAAACATGTAGAATGAATTAAGTATAATTGAAATTAGATGTAAGTGGAAATGGTGTGATTAGTTAGTAGATAAAGAAGGTATTAGATATTATTGAACTTAGATGTAAGCTTAAATAGTGTGATTGGTTTGGAGATAAAGTAGGTATTAGATATTGTTGAAATTGGATGTAAGCTTAAATGGTGTGATTGGTTTGTAGATAAAGTAGGTATTAGATATTATTGAAATTAGATGTAAGCTTAAATGGTGTGATTAGTTTGTAGATACAGTAGGTATTACATAATATTGAAATTAGATGTAAGCTTAAATGGTGTGATTAGTTTGTAGATAAAGTAGGTATTAGATATAATTGAAATTAGATGTAAAATTAAATGGTGTGATTGGCTTGTAGATAAAGTAGATATTAGATATTATTGAAATTAGATGTAAGCTTAAATGTTGTGACTAGTAAGTAGAAGTATTAATTATTTCGAAAACTTTCTATGCGGATGGAAAGGGATGGGTAATAGGGGTGGTGGAGGCCATTGAGCTTCCGAACCAAAGTGAGAGGGAGCTCAACGTAGGTTAGGTGTAAATGTAGTAGGAAATAAGTAAGTAGGTATAATAAGAAAGTAAAAGTATTGTTGAATGATTAGTTTTAACTTAAAACATGTAGAATGAATTAAGTATAATTGAAATTAGATGTAAGTGGAAATGGTGTGATTAGTTAGTAGATAAAGAAGGTATTATATATTATTGAAATTATATGTAAGCTTAAATGGTGTGATTGGTTTGTAGATAAAGTAGGTATTAGATATTATTGAAATTAGATGTAAGCTTAAATGTTGTAATTGGTTTGTAGATAAAGTAGGTATTAGATGTAAGCTTAAATGTTGTGATTAGTTATTAGAAGTATTATTTATTTCGAAAACTTTCTATGCGGATGGAAAGGGATGGCTAATAGGGGTGGTGGAGGCCATTGAGCTTCCGAACCAAAGTGAGAGGGAGCTCAACGTAGGTTAGGTGTAAATGTGGTAAGAAATAAGTAAGTTGGTATAATAAGAAAGTAAAAGTATTATAGAATGATTAGTTTTAACTTAAAACATGAAGAATGAATTAAGTATAATTGAAATTAGATGTAAGGCGAAATGGTGTGATTAGTTAGTAGATAAAGAAGGTATTAGATATTATTGAAATTAGATGTAAGCTTAAATGTTGTGACTAGTAAGTAGAAGTATTAATTATTTCGAAAACTTTGTATGCGGATGGAAAGGGATGGCTAATAGGGGTGGTGGAGGCCATTGAGCTTCTAAACCAAAGTGAGAGGGAGCTCAACGTAGGTTAGGTGTAAATGTAGTAGGAAATAAGTAAGTAGGTATAATAAAAAAGTAAAAGTATTATTGATTGATTAGTTTTAACTTAAAACATGTAGAATGAATTAAGTATAATTGAAATTAGATGTAAGTGGAAATGGTGTGATTAGTTAGTAGATAAAGAAGGTATTAGATATTATTGAAATTAGATGTAAGCTTAAATAGTGTGATTGGTTTGTAGATAAAGTATTTATTAGATATTATTGAAATTGGATGTCAGCTTAAATGGTGTGATTGGTTTGTAGATAAAGTAGGTATTAGATATTATTGAAATTAGATGTAAGCTTAAATGGTGTGATTGTTTGTAGATAAAGTAGGTATTAGATATTATTGAAATTATATGTAAGCTTAAATGGTGTGATTAGTTTGTAGATAAAGTAGGTATTAGATAGTATTGAAATTAGATGTAAGCTTAAATGGTGTGATTGGTTTGTAGATAAACTAGGTATTAGATATTATTGAAATTAGATGTAAGCTTAAATGTTGTGACTAGTTAGTAGAAGTATTAATTATTTCGAAAACTTTCTATGCGGATGGAAAGGGATGGCTAATAGGGGTGGTGGAGGCCATTGAGCTTCCGAACCAAAGTGAGAGGGAGCTCAACGTAGGTTAGGTGTAAATGTAGTAGGAAATAAGTAAGTAGGTATAATAAAAAAGTAAAAGTATTATTGATTGATTAGTTTTAACTTAAAACATGTAGAATGAATTAAGTATAATTGAAATTAGATGTAAGTGGAAATGGTGTGATTAGTTAGTAGATAAAGAAGGTATTAGATATTATTGAAATTAGATGTAAGCTTAAATGGTGTGATTGTTTGTAGATAAACTAGGTATTAGATATTATTGAAATTAGATGTAAGCTTAAATGTTGTGACTAGTTATTAGAAGTATTAATTATTTCGAAAACTTTCTATGCGGATGGAAAGGGATGGCTAATAGGGGTGGTGGAGGCCATTGAGCTTCCGAACCAAAGTGAGAGGGAGCTCAACGTAGGTTAGGTGTAAATGTAGTAGGAAATAAGTAAGTAGGTAGAATAAGAAAGTAAAAGTATTATTGAATGATTAGTTTTAACTTAAAGCATGTAGAATGAATTAAGTATAATTGAAATTAGATGTAAGTGGAAATGGTGTGATTAGTTAGTAGATAAAGAAGGTATTAGATATTATTGAACTTAGATGTAAGCTTTAATAGTGTGATTGGTTTGTAGTTAAAGTATTTATTAGATATTATTGAAATTAGATGTAAGCTTAAATGGTGTGATTGGTTTGTAGATAAAGTAGGTATTAGATATTATTGAAATTAGATGTAAGCTTAAATGTTGTGACTAGTTAGTAGAAGTATTAATTATTTCGAAAACTTTCTATGCGGAAGGAAAGGGATGGCTAATAGGGGTGGTGGAGGCCATTGAGCTTCCGAACCAAAGTGAGAGGGAGCTCAACGTAGGTTAGGTGTAAATGTAGTAGGAAATAAGTAAGTATGTATAATAAAAAAGTAAAAGTATTATTGAATGATTAGTTTTAACTTAAAACATGTAGAATGAATTAAGTATAATTGAAATTAGATGTAAGTGGAAATGGTGTGATTAGTTAGTAGATAAAGTAGGTATTAGATATTATTGAAATTATATGTAAGCTTAAATGATGTGATTGGTTTGTAGATAAAGTAGGTATTAGATATTATTGAAATTAGATGTAAGCTTAAATGGTGTCATTGGTTTGTAGATAAACTAGGTATTAGATATTATTGAAATTAGATGCAAGCTTAAATGTTGTGACTAGTTATTAGAAGTATTAATTATTTCGAAAACTTTCTATGCGGATGGAAAGAGATGGCTAATAGGGGTGGTGGAGGCCATTGAGCTTCCGAACCAAAGTGAGAGGGAGCTCAACGTAGGTTAGGTGTAAATGTAGTAGGAAATAAGTAAGTAGGTATAATAAGAAAGTAAAAGTATTATTGAATGATTAGTTTTAACTTAAAACATGTAGAATGAATTAAGTATAATTGAAATTAGATGTAAGTGGAAATGGTGTGATTAGTTAGTAGATAAAGAAGGTATTAGATATTATTGAACTTAGATGTAAGCTTAAATAGTGTGATTGGTTTGGAGATAAAGTAGGTATTAGATATTGTTGAAATTGGATGTAAGTTTAAATGGTGAGATTGGTTTGTAGATAAAGTAGGTATTAGATATTATTGAAATTAGATGTAAGCTTAAATGGTGTGATTAGTTTGTAGATACAGTAGGTATTACATATTATTGAAATTAGATGTAAGCTTAAATGGTGTGATTAGTTTGTAGATAAAGTAGGTATTAGATATAATTGAAATTAGATGTAAGCTTAAATGGTGTGATTGGCTTGTAGATAAAGTAGTTATTAGATATTATTGAAATTAGATGTAAGCTTAAATGTTGTGATTAGTAAGTAGAAGTATTAATTATTTCGAAAACTTTCTATGCGGATGGAAAGGGATGGCTAATAGGGGTGGTGGAGGCCATTGAGCTTCCGAACCAAAGTGAGAGGGAGCTCAACGTAGGTTAGGTGTAAATGTAGTAAGAAATAAGTAAGTAGGTATAATAAGAAAGTAAAAGTATTATTGAATGATTAGTTTTAACTTAAAACATGTAGAATGAATTAAGTATAATTGAAATTAGATGAAAGGCGAAATGGTGTGATTAGTTAGTAGATAAAGAAGGTATTAGATATTATTGAAATTAGATGTAAGCTTTAATAGTGTGATTGGTTTGTAGTTAAAGTATTTATTAGATATTATTGAAATTAGATGTAAGCTTAAATGGTGTGATTGGTTTGTAGATAAAGTAGGTATTAGATATTATTGAAATTAGATGTAAGCTTAAATGGTGTGATTGTTTGTAGATAAAGTAGGTATTAGATATTATTGAAATTATATGTAAGCTTAAATGGTGTGATTAGTTTGTAGATAAAGTAGGTATTAGATAGTATTGAAATTAGATGTAAGCTTAAATGGTGTGATTGGTTTGTAGATAAACTAGGTATTAGATATTATTGAAATTAGATGTAAGCTTAATTGTTGTGACTAGTTAGTAGAAGTATTAATTATTTCGAAAACTTTCTATGCGGATGGAAAGGGATGGCTAATAGGGGTGGTGGAGGCCATTGAGCTTCCGAACCAAAGTGAGAGGGAGCTCAACGTAGGTTAGGTGTAAATGTAGTAGGAAATAAGTAAGTAGGTATAATAAAAAAGTAAAAGTATTATTGATTGATTAGTTTTAACTTAAAACATGTAGAATGAATTAAGTATAATTGAAATTAGATGTAAGTGGAAATGGTGTGATTAGTTAGTAGATAAAGAAGGTATTAGATATTATTGAACTTAGATGTAAGGTTTAATAGTGTGATTGGTTTGTAGTTAAAGTATTTATTAGATATTATTGAAATTAGATGTAAGCTTAAATGGTGTGATTGGTTTGTAGATAAAGTAGGTATTAGATATTATTGAAATTAGATGTAAGCTTAAATGTTGTGACTAGTTAGTAGAAGTATTAATTATTTCGAAAACTTTCTATGCGGAAGGAAAGGGATGGCTAATAGGGGTGGTGGAGGCCATTGAGCTTCCGAACCAAAGTGAGAGGGAGCTCAACGTAGGTTAGGTGTAAATGTAGTAGGAAATAAGTAAGTATGTATAATAAAAAAGTAAAAGTATTATTGAATGATTAGTTTTAACTTAAAACATGTAGAATGAATTAAGTATAATTGAAATTAGATGTAAGTGGAAATGGTGTGATTAGTTAGTAGATAAAGTAGGTATTAGATATTATTGAAATTATATGTAAGCTTAAATGATGTGATTGGTTTGTAGATAAAGTAGGTATTAGATATTATTGAAATTAGATGTAAGCTTAAATGGTGTCATTGGTTTGTAGATAAACTAGGTATTAGATATTATTGAAATTAGATGTAAGCTTAAATGTTGTGACTAGTTATTAGAAGTATTAATTATTTCGAAAACTTTCTATGCGGATGGAAAGAGATGGCTAATAGGGGTGGTGGAGGCCATTGAGCTTCCGAACCAAAGTGAGAGGGAGCTCAACGTAGGTTAGGTGTAAATGTAGTAAGAAATAAGTAAGTAGGTAGAATAAGAAAGTAAAAGTATTATTGAATGATTAGTTTTAACTTAAAGCATGTAGAATGAATTAAGTATAATTGAAATTAGATGTAAGTGGAAATGGTGTGATTAGTTAGTAGATAAAGAAGGTATTAGATATTATTGAAATTAGATGTAAGCTTAAATAGTGTGATTGGTTTGTAGATAAAGTATTTATTAGATATTATTGAAATTGGATGTCAGCTTAAATGGTGTGATTGGTTTGTAGATAAAGTAGGTATTAGATATTATTGAAATTAGATGTAAGTTTAAATGGTGTGATTGTTTGTAGATAAATTAGGTATTCGATATTATTGAAATAAAAATGTAAGCTTAAATGGTGTGATTGGTTTGTAGATAAACTAGGTATTAGATATTATTGAAATTAGATGTAAGCTTAAATGTTGTGACTAGTTAGTAGAAGTATTAATTATTTCAAAAACTTTCTATGCGGATGGAAAGGGATGGCTAATAGGGGTGGTGGAGGCCATTGAGCTTCCGAACCAAAGTGAGAGGGAGCTCAACGTAGGTTAGGTGTAAATGTAGTAGGAAATAAGTAAGTATGTATAATAAAAAAGTAAAAGTATTATTGAATGATTAGTTTTAACTTAAAACATGTAGAATGAATTAAGTATAATTGAAATTAGATGTAAGTGGAAATGGTGTGATTAGTTAGTAGATAAAGAAGGTATTAGATATTATTGAACTTAGATGTAAGCTTAAATAGTGTGATTGGTTTGGAGATAAAGTAGGTATTAGATATTGTTGAAATTGGATGTAAGCTTAAATGGTGTGATTGGTTTGTAGATAAAGTAGGTATTAGATATTATTGAAATTAGATGTAAGCTTAAATGGTGTGATTAGTTTGTAGATACAGTAGGTATTACATATTATTGAAATTAGATGTAAGCTTAAATGGTGTGATTAGTTTGTAGATAAAGTAGGTATTAGATATAATTGAAATTAGATGTAAGCTTAAATGGTGTGATTGGCTTGTAGATAAAGTAGTTATTAGATATTATTGAAATTAGATGTAAGCTTAAATGTTGTGATTAGTAAGTAGAAGTATTAATTATTTCGATAACTTTCTATGCGGATGGAAAGGGATGGCTAATAGGGGTGGTGGAGGCCATTGAGCTTCCGAACCAAAGTGAGAGGGAGCTCAACGTAGGTTAGGTGTAAATGTAGTAAGAAATAAGTAAGTAGGTATAATAAGAAAGTAAAAGTATTATTGAATGATTAGTTTTAACTTAAAACATGTAGAATGAATTAAGTATAATTGAAATTAGATGTAAGGCGAAATGGTGTGATTAGTTAGTAGATAAAGAAGGTATTAGATATTATTGAAATTAGATGTAAGCTTTAATAGTGTGATTGGTTTGTAGTTAAAGTATTTATTAGATATTATTGAAATTAGATGTAAGCTTAAATGGTGTGATTGGTTTGTAGATAAAGTAGGTATTAGATATTATTGAAATTAGATGTAAGCTTAAATGGTGTGATTAGTTTGTAGATACAGTAGGTATTAGATATTATTGAAATTGGATGTAAGCTTAAATGGTGTGATTAGTTTGTAGATAAAGTAGGTATTAGATATAATTGAAATTAGATGTAAGCTTAAATGGTGTGATTGGCTTGTAGATAAAGTAGGTATTAGATATTATTGAAATTAGATGTAAGCTTAAATGGTGTGATTAGTTTGTAGTTAAAGTAGGTATTAGATATAATTGAAATTAGATGTAAGCTTAAATGGTGTGATTGTTTGTAGATAAAGTAGGTATTAGATATTATTGAAATTATATGTAAGCTTAAATGGTGTGATAAGTTTGTAGATAAAGTAGGTATTAGATATTATTGAAATTAGATGTAAGCTTAAATGGTGTGATTGGTTTGTAGATAAACTAGGTATTAGATATTATTGAAATTAGATGTAAGCTTAAATGTTGTGACTAGTAAGTAGAAGTATTAATTATTTCGAAAACTTTCTATGCGGATGGAAAGGGATGGCTAATAGGGGTGGTGGAGGCCATTGAGCTTCCGAACCAAAGTGAGAGGGAGCTCAACGTAGGTTAGGTGTAAATGTAGTAAGAAATAAGTAAGTAGGTATAATAAGAAAGTAAAAGTATTATTGAATGATTAGTTTTAACTTAAAACATGTAGAATGAATTAAGTATAATTGAAATTAGATGTCAGTGGAAATGGTGTGATTAGTTAGTAGATAAAGAAGGTATTAGATATTATTGAAATTAGATGTAAGCTTAAATAGTGTGATTGGTTTGTAGATAAAGTATTTATTAGATAGTATTGAAATTGGATGTCAGCTTAAATGGTGTGATTGGTTTGTAGATAAAGTAGGTATTAGATATTATTGAAATTAGATGTAAGCTTAAATGGTGTGATTGTTTGTAGATAAAGTAGGTATTAGATATTATTGAAATTATATGTAAGCTTAAATGGTGTGATTGGTTTGTAGATAAAGTAGGTATTAGATATTATTGAAATTAGATGTAAGCTTAAATGGTGTGATTGGTTTGTAGATAAACTAGGTATTAGATATTATTGAAATTAGATGTAAGCTTAAATGTTGTGACTAGTTATTAGAAGTATTAATTATTTCGAAAACTTTCTATGCGGATGGAAAGGGATGGCTAATAGGGGTGGTGGAGGCCATTGAGCTTCCGAACCAAAGTGAGAGGGAGCTCAACGTAGGTTAGGTGTAAATGTAGTAGGAAATAAGTAAGTAGGTAGAATAAGAAAGTAAAAGTATTATTGAATGATTAGTTTTAACTTAAAGCATGTAGAATGAATTAAGTATAATTGAAATTAGATGTAAGTGGAAATGGTGTGATTAGTTAGTAGATAAAGAAGGTATTAGATATTATTGAAATTAGATGTAAGCTTAAATAGTGTGATTGGTTTGTAGATAAAGTATTTATTAGATATTATTGAAATTGGATGTCAGCTTAAATGGTGTGATTGGTTTGTAGATAAAGTAGGTATTAGATATTATTGAAATTAGATGTAAGTTTAAATGGTGTGATTGTTTGTAGATAAAGTAGGTATTAGATATTATTGAAATTATATGTAAGCTTAAATGGTGTGATTGGTTTGTAGATAAACTAGGTATTAGATATTATTGAAATTAGATGTAAGCTTAAATGTTGTGACTAGTTAGTAGAAGTATTAATTATTTCGAAAACTTTCTATGCGGAAGGAAAGGGATGGCTAATAGGGGTGGTGGAGGCCATTGAGCTTCCGAACCAAAGTGAGAGGGAGCTCAACGTAGGTTAGGTGTAAATGTAGTAGGAAATAAGTAAGTATGTATAATAAAAAAGTAAAAGTATTATTGAATGATTAGTTTTAACTTAAAACATGTAGAATGAATTAAGTATAATTGAAATTAGATGTAAGTGGAAATGGTGTGATTAGTTAGTAGATAAAGAAGGTATTAGATATTATTGAACTTAGATGTAAGGTTTAATAGTGTGATTGGTTTGTAGTTAAAGTATTTATTAGATATTATTGAAATTAGATGTAAGCTTAAATGGTGTGATTGGTTTGTAGATAAAGTAGGTATTAGATATTATTGAAATTAGATGTAAGCTTAAATGTTGTGACTAGTTAGTAGAAGTATTAATTATTTCGAAAACTTTCTATGCGGAAGGAAAGGGATGGCTAATAGGGGTGGTGGAGGCCATTGAGCTTCCGAACCAAAGTGAGAGGGAGCTCAACGTAGGTTAGGTGTAAATGTAGTAGGAAATAAGTAAGTATGTATAATAAAAAAGTAAAAGTATTATTGAATGATTAGTTTTAACTTAAAACATGTAGAATGAATTAAGTATAATTGAAATTAGATGTAAGTGGAAATGGTGTGATTAGTTAGTAGATAAAGTAGGTATTAGATATTATTGAAATTATATGTAAGCTTAAATGATGTGATTGGTTTGTAGATAAAGTAGGTATTAGATATTATTGAAATTAGATGTAAGCTTAAATGGTGTCATTGGTTTGTAGATAAACTAGGTATTAGATATTATTGAAATTAGATGTAAGCTTAAATGTTGTGACTAGTTATTAGAAGTATTAATTATTTCGAAAACTTTCTATGCGGATGGAAAGAGATGGCTAATAGGGGTGGTGGAGGCCATTGAGCTTCCGAACCAAAGTGAGAGGGAGCTCAACGTAGGTTAGGTGTAAATGTAGTAAGAAATAAGTAAGTAGGTAGAATAAGAAAGTAAAAGTATTATTGAATGATTAGTTTTAACTTAAAGCATGTAGAATGAATTAAGTATAATTGAAATTAGATGTAAGTGGAAATGGTGTGATTAGTTAGTAGATAAAGAAGGTATTAGATATTATTGAAATTAGATGTAAGCTTAAATAGTGTGATTGGTTTGTAGATAAAGTATTTATTAGATATTATTGAAATTGGATGTCAGCTTAAATGGTGTGATTGGTTTGTAGATAAAGTAGGTATTAGATATTATTGAAATTAGATGTAAGTTTAAATGGTGTGATTGTTTGTAGATAAAGTAGGTATTCGATATTATTGAAATAAAAATGTAAGCTTAAATGGTGTGATTGGTTTGTAGATAAACTAGGTATTAGATATTATTGAAATTAGATGTAAGCTTAAATGTTGTGACTAGTTAGTAGAAGTATTAATTATTTCGAAAACTTTCTATGCGGATGGAAAGGGATGGCTAATAGGGGTGGTGGAGGCCATTGAGCTTCCGAACCAAAGTGAGAGGGAGCTCAACGTAGGTTAGGTGTAAATGTAGTAGGAAATAAGTAAGTATGTATAATAAAAAAGTAAAAGTATTATTGAATGATTAGTTTTAACTTAAAACATGTAGAATGAATTAAGTATAATTGAAATTAGATGTAAGTGGAAATGGTGTGATTAGTTAGTAGATAAAGAAGGTATTAGATATTATTGAACTTAGATGTAAGCTTAAATAGTGTGATTGGTTTGGAGATAAAGTAGGTATTAGATATTGTTGAAATTGGATGTAAGCTTAAATGGTGTGATTGGTTTGTAGATAAAGTAGGTATTAGATATTATTGAAATTAGATGTAAGCTTAAATGGTGTGATTAGTTTGTAGATACAGTAGGTATTACATATTATTGAAATTAGATGTAAGCTTAAATGGTGTGATTAGTTTGTAGATAAAGTAGGTATTAGATATAATTGAAATTAGATGTAAGCTTAAATGGTGTGATTGGCTTGTAGATAAAGTAGTTATTAGATATTATTGAAATTAGATGTAAGCTTAAATGTTGTGATTAGTAAGTAGAAGTATTAATTATTTCGATAACTTTCTATGCGGATGGAAAGGGATGGCTAATAGGGGTGGTGGAGGCCATTGAGCTTCCGAACCAAAGTGAGAGGGAGCTCAACGTAGGTTAGGTGTAAATGTAGTAAGAAATAAGTAAGTAGGTATAATAAGAAAGTAAAAGTATTATTGAATGATTAGTTTTAACTTAAAACATGTAGAATGAATTAAGTATAATTGAAATTAGATGTAAGGCGAAATGGTGTGATTAGTTAGTAGATAAAGAAGGTATTAGATATTATTGAAATTAGATGTAAGCTTTAATAGTGTGATTGGTTTGTAGTTAAAGTATTTATTAGATATTATTGAAATTAGATGTAAGCTTAAATGGTGTGATTGGTTTGTAGATAAAGTAGGTATTAGATATTATTGAAATTAGATGTAAGCTTAAATGGTGTGATTAGTTTGTAGATACAGTAGGTATTAGATATTATTGAAATTGGATGTAAGCTTAAATGGTGTGATTAGTTTGTAGATAAAGTAGGTATTAGATATAATTGAAATTAGATGTAAGCTTAAATGGTGTGATTGGCTTGTAGATAAAGTAGGTATTAGATATTATTGAAATTAGATGTAAGCTTAAATGGTGTGATTAGTTTGTAGATAAAGTAGGTATTAGATATAATTGAAATTAGATGTAAGCTTAAATGGTGTGATTGTTTGTAGATAAAGTAGGTATTAGATATTATTGAAATTATATGTAAGCTTAAATGGTGTGATAAGTTTGTAGATAAAGTAGGTATTAGATATTATTGAAATTATATGTAAGCTTAAATGGTGTGATAAGTTTGTAGATAAAGTAGGTATTAGATATTATTGAAATTAGATGTAAGCTTAAATGTTGTGACTAGTAAGTAGAAGTATTAATTATTTCGAAAACTTTCTATGCGGATGGAAAGGGATGGCTAATAGGGGTGGTGGAGGCCATTGAGCTTCCGAACCAAAGTGAGAGGGAGCTCAACGTAGGTTAGGTGTAAATGTAGTAAGAAATAAGTAAGTAGGTATAATAAGAAAGTAAAAGTATTATTGAATGATTAGTTTTAACTTAAAACATGTAGAATGAATTAAGTATAATTGAAATTAGATGTCAGTGGAAATGGTGTGATTAGTTAGTAGATAAAGAAGGTATTAGATATTATTGAAATTAGATGTAAGCTTAAATAGTGTGATTGGTTTGTAGATAAAGTATTTATTAGATAGTATTGAAATTGGATGTCAGCTTAAATGGTGTGATTGGTTTGTAGATAAAGTAGGTATTAGATATTATTGAAATTAGATGTAAGCTTATATGGTGTGATTGTTTGTAGATAAAGTAGGTATTAGATATTATTGAAATTATATGTAAGCTTAAATGGTGTGATTGGTTTGTAGATAAAGTAGGTATTAGATATTATTGAAATTAGATGTAAGCTTAAATGGTGTGATTGGTTTGTAGATAAACTAGGTATTAGATATTATTGAAATTAGATGTAAGCTTAAATGTTGTGACTAGTTATTAGAAGTATTAATTATTTCGAAAACTTTCTATGCGGATGGAAAGGGATGGCTAATAGGGGTGGTGGAGGCCATTGAGCTTCCGAACCAAAGTGAGAGGGAGCTCAACGTAGGTTAGGTGTAAATGTAGTAGGAAATAAGTAAGTAGGTAGAATAAGAAAGTAAAAGTATTATTGAATGATTAGTTTTAACTTAAAGCATGTAGAATGAATTAAGTATAATTGAAATTAGATGTAAGTGGAAATGGTGTGATTAGTTAGTAGATAAAGAAGGTATTAGATATTATTGAAATTAGATGTAAGCTTAAATAGTGTGATTGGTTTGTAGATAAAGTATTTATTAGATATTATTGAAATTGGATGTCAGCTTAAATGGTGTGATTGGTTTGTAGATAAAGTAGGTATTAGATATTATTGAAATTAGATGTAAGTTTAAATGGTGTGATTGTTTGTAGATAAAGTAGGTATTAGATATTATTGAAATTATATGTAAGCTTAAATGGTGTGATTGGTTTGTAGATAAACTAGGTATTAGATATTATTGAAATTAGATGTAAGCTTAAATGTTGTGACTAGTTAGTAGAAGTATTAATTATTTCGAAAACTTTCTATGCGGAAGGAAAGGGATGGCTAATAGGGGTGGTGGAGGCCATTGAGCTTCCGAACCAAAGTGAGAGGGAGCTCAACGTAGGTTAGGTGTAAATGTAGTAGGAAATAAGTAAGTATGTATAATAAAAAAGTAAAAGTATTATTGAATGATTAGTTTTAACTTAAAACATGTAGAATGAATTAAGTATAATTGAAATTAGATGTAAGTGGAAATGGTGTGATTAGTTAGTAGATAAAGAAGGTATTAGATATTATTGAACTTAGATGTAAGCTTTAATAGTGTGATTGGTTTGTAGTTAAAGTATTTATTAGATATTATTGAAATTAGATGTAAGCTTAAATGGTGTGATTGGTTTGTAGATAAAGTAGGTATTAGATATTATTGAAATTAGATGTAAGCTTAAATGTTGTGACTAGTTAGTAGAAGTATTAATTATTTCGAAAACTTTCTATGCGGAAGGAAAGGGATGGCTAATAGGGGTGGTGGAGGCCATTGAGCTTCCGAACCAAAGTGAGAGGGAGCTCAACGTAGGTTAGGTGTAAATGTAGTAGGAAATAAGTAAGTATGTATAATAAAAAAGTAAAAGTATTATTGAATGATTAGTTTTAACTTAAAACATGTAGAATGAATTAAGTATAATTGAAATTAGATGTAAGTGGAAATGGTGTGATTAGTTAGTAGATAAAGTAGGTATTAGATATTATTGAAATTATATGTAAGCTTAAATGATGTGATTGGTTTGTAGATAAAGTAGGTATTAGATATTATTGAAATTAGATGTAAGCTTAAATGGTGTCATTGGTTTGTAGATAAACTAGGTATTAGATATTATTGAAATTAGATGCAAGCTTAAATGTTGTGACTAGTTATTAGAAGTATTAATTATTTCGAAAACTTTCTATGCGGATGGAAAGAGATGGCTAATAGGGGTGGTGGAGGCCATTGAGCTTCCGAACCAAAGTGAGAGGGAGCTCAACGTAGGTTAGGTGTAAATGTAGTAAGAAATAAGTAAGTAGGTATAATAAGAAAGTAAAAGTATTATTGAATGATTAGTTTTAACTTAAAACATGTAGAATGAATTAAGTATAATTGAAATTAGATGAAAGGCGAAATGGTGTGATTAGTTAGTAGATAAAGAAGGTATTAGATATTATTGAAATTAGATGTAAGCTTTAATAGTGTGATTGGTTTGTAGTTAAAGTATTTATTAGATATTATTGAAATTAGATGTAAGCTTAAATGGTGTGATTGGTTTGTAGATAAAGTAGGTATTAGATATTATTGAAATTAGATGTAAGCTTAAATGGTGTGATTAGTTTGTAGATACAGTAGGTATTAGATATTATTGAAATTGGATGTAAGCTTAAATGGTGTGATTAGTTTGTAGATAAAGTAGGTATTAGATATAATTGAAATTAGATGTAAGCTTAAATGGTGTGATTGGCTTGTAGATAAAGTAGGTATTAGATATTATTGAAATTAGATGTAAGCTTAAATGTTGTGACTAGTAAGTAGAAGTATTAATTATTTCGAAAACTTTCTATGCGGATGGAAAGGGATGGCTAATAGGGGTGGTGGAGGCCATTGAGCTTCCGAACCAAAGTGAGAGGGAGCTCAACGTAGGTTAGGTGTAAATGTAGTAAGAAATAAGTAAGTAGGTATAATAAGAAAGTAAAAGTATTATTGAATGATTAGTTTTAACTTAAAACATGTAGAAAGAATTAAGTATAATTGAAATTAGATGTAAGTGGAAATGGTGTGATTAGTTAGTAGATAAAGAAGGTATTAGATATTATTGAAATTATATGTAAGCTTAAATGGTGTGATTGGTTTGTAGATAAAGTAGGTATTAGATATTATTGAAATTAGATGTAAGCTAAAATGTTGTAATTGGTTTGTAGATAAAGTAGGTATTAGATGTAAGCTTAAATGTTGTGATTAGTTATTAGAAGTATTAATTATTTCGAAAACTTTCTATGCGGATGGAAAGGGATGGCTAATAGGGGTGGTGGAGGCCATTGAGCTTCCGAACCAAAGTGAGAGGGAGCTCAACGTAGGTTAGGTGTAAATGTAGTAGGAAATAAGTAAGTAGGTATAATAAGAAAGTAAAAGTATTATTGAATGATTAGTTTTAACTTAAAACATGTAGAATGAATTAAGTATAATTGAAATTAGATGTAAGTGGAAATGGTGTGATTAGTTAGTAGATAAAGAAGGTATTAGATATTATTGAAATTAGATGTAAGCTTAAATAGTGTGATTGGTTTGTAGATAAAGTATTTATTAGATAATATTTAAATTGGATGTCAGCGTAAATGGTGTGATTGGTTTGTAGATAAAGTAGGTATTAGATATTATTGAAATTATATGTAAGCTTAAATGGTGTGATTGGTTTGTAGATAAAGTATTTATTAGATATTATTTAAATTGGATGTCAGCGTAAATGGTGTGATTGGTTTGTAGATAAAGTAGGTATTAGATATTATTGAAATTAGATGTAAGCTTAAATGGTGTGATTGGTTGTAGATAAAGTAGGTATTAGATATTATTGAAATTATATGTAAGCTTAAATAGTGTGATTGGTTTGTAGATAAAGTATTTATTAGATAATATTTAAATTGGATGTCAGCGTAAATGGTGTGATTAGTTAGTAGATAAAGAAGGTATTAGATATTATTGAAATTAGATGTAAGCTTAAATAGTGTGATTGGTTTGTAGATAAAGTATTTATTAGATATTATTGAAATTGGATGTCAGCTTAAATGGTGTGATTGGTTTGTAGATAAAGTAGGTATTAGATATTATTGAAATTAGATGTAAGCTTAAATGGTGTGATTGTTTGTAGATAAAGTAGGTATTAGATATTATTGAAATTATATGTAAGCTTAAATGGTGTGATTAGTTTGTAGATAAAGTAGGTATTAGATAGTATTGAAATTAGATGTAAGCTTAAATGGTGTGATTGGTTTGTAGATAAACTAGGTATTAGATATTATTGAAATTAGATGTAAGCTTAAATGTTGTGACTAGTTAGTAGAAGTATTAATTATTTCGAAAACTTTCTATGCGGATGGAAAGGGATGGCTAATAGGGGTGGTGGAGGCCATTGAGCTTCCGAACCAAAGTGAGAGGGAGCTCAACGTAGGTTAGGTGTAAATGTAGTAGGAAATAAGTAAGTAGGTATAATAAAAAAGTAAAAGTATTATTGATTGATTAGTTTTAACTTAAAACATGTAGAATGAATTAAGTATAATTGAAATTAGATGTAAGTGGAAATGGTGTGATTAGTTAGTAGATAAAGAAGGTATTAGATATTATTGAACTTAGATGTAACCTTAAATAGTGTGATTGGTTTGGAGATAAAGTAGGTATTAGATATTGTTGAAATTGGATGTAAGCTTAAATGGTGTGATTGGTTTGTAGATAAAGTAGGTATTAGATATTATTGAAATTAGATGTAAGCTTAAATGGTGTGATTAGTTTGTAGATAAAGTAGGTATTAGATATAATTGAAATTAGATGTAAGCTTAAATGGTGTGATTGGCTTGTAGATAAAGTAGTTATTAGATATTATTGAAATCAGATGTAAGCTTAAATGTTGTGATTAGTAAGTAGAAGTATTAATTATTTCGAAAACTTTCTATGCGGATGGGAAGGGATGGCTAATAGGGGTGGTGGAGGCCATTGAGCTTCCGAACCAAAGTGAGAGGGAGCTCAACGTAGGTTAGGTGTAAATGTAGTAAGAAATAAGTAAGTAGGTATAATAAGAAAGTAAAAGTATTATTGAATGATTAGTTTTAACTTAAAACATGTAGAATGAATTAAGTATAATTGAAATTAGATGTAAGTGGAAATGGTGTGATTAGTTAGTAGATAAAGAAGGTATTAGATATTATTGAACTTAGATGTAAGCTTAAATAGTGTGATTGGTTTGGAGATAAAGTAGGTATTAGATATTGTTGAAATTGGATGTAAGCTTAAATGGTGTGATTGGTTTGTAGATAAAGTAGGTATTAGATATTATTGAAATTAGATGTAAGCTTAAATGGTGTGATTAGTTTGTAGATACAGTAGGTATTACATAATATTGAAATTAGATGTAAGCTTAAATGGTGTGATTAGTTTGTAGATAAAGTAGGTATTAGATATAATTGAAATTAGATGTAAGCTTAAATGTTGTGACTAGTAAGTAGAAGTATTAATTATTTCGAAAACTTTCTATGCGGATGGAAAGGGATGGCTAATAGGGGTGGTGGAGGCCATTGAGCTTCCGAACCAAAGTGAGAGGGAGCTCAACGTAGGTTAGGTGTAAATGTAGTAGGAAATAAGTAAGTAGGTATAATAAAAAGGTCAAAGTATTATTGAATGATTAGTTTTAACTTAAAACATGTAGAATGAATTAAGTATAATTGAAATTAGATGTAAGTGGAAATGGTGTGATTAGTTAGTAGATAAAGAAGGTATTAGATATTATTGAACTTAGATGTAAGCTTAAATAGTGTGATTGGTTTGGAGATAAAGTAGGTATTAGATATTGTTGAAATTGGATGTAAGCTTAAATGGTGTGATTGGTTTGTAGATAAAGTAGGTATTAGATATTATTGAAATTAGATGTAAGCTTAAATGGTGTGATTAGTTTGTAGATACAGTAGGTATTACATAATATTGAAATTAGATGTAAGCTTAAATGGTGTGATTAGTTTGTAGATAAAGTAGGTATTAGATATAATTGAAATTAGATGTAAAATTAAATGGTGTGATTGGCTTGTAGATAAAGTAGATATTAGATATTATTGAAATTAGATGTAAGCTTAAATGTTGTGACTAGTAAGTAGAAGTATTAATTATTTCGAAAACTTTCTATGCGGATGGAAAGGGATGGGTAATAGGGGTGGTGGAGGCCATTGAGCTTCCGAACCAAAGTGAAAGGGAGCTCAACGTAGGTTAGGTGTAAATGTAGTAGGAAATAAGTAAGTAGGTATAATAAGAAAGTAAAAGTATTGTTGAATGATTAGTTTTAACTTAAAACATGTAGAATGAATTAAGTATAATTGAAATTAGATGTAAGTGGAAATGGTGTGATTAGTTAGTAGATAAAGAAGGTATTATATATTATTGAAATTATATGTAAGCTTAAATGGTGTGATTGGTTTGTAGATAAAGTAGGTATTAGATATTATTGAAATTAGATGTAAGCTTAAATGTTGTAATTGGTTTGTAGATAAAGTAGGTATTAGATGTAAGCTTAAATGTTGTGATTAGTTATTAGAAGTATTATTTATTTCGAAAACTTTCTATGCGGATGGAAAGGGATGGCTAATAGGGGTGGTGGAGGCCATTGAGCTTCCGAACCAAAGTGAGAGGGAGCTCAACGTAGGTTAGGTGTAAATGTGGTAAGAAATAAGTAAGTTGGTATAATAAGAAAGTAAAAGTATTATAGAATGATTAGTTTTAACTTAAAACATGTAGAATGAATTAAGTATAATTGAAATTAGATGTAAGTGGAAATGGTGTGATTAGTTAGTAGATAAAGAAGGTATTAGATATTATTGAAATTAGATGTAAGCTTAAATAGTGTGATTGGTTTGTAGATAAAGTATTTATTAGATAATATTTAAATTGGATGTCAGCGTAAATGGTGTGATTGGTTTGTAGATAAAGTAGGTATTAGATATTATTGAAATTATATGTAAGCTTAAATGGTGTGATTGGTTTGTAGATAAAGTATTTATTAGATATTATTTAAATTGGATGTCAGCGTAAATGGTGTGATTGGTTTGTAGATAAAGTAGGTATTAGATATTATTGAAATTAGATGTAAGCTTATATGGTGTGATTGTTTGTAGATAAAGTAGGTATTAGATATTATTGAAATTATATGTAAGCTTAAATGGTGTGATTGGTTTGTAGATAAAGTAGGTATTAGATATTATTGAAATTAGATGTAAGCTTAAATGGTGTGATTGGTTTGTAGATAAAGTAGGTATTAGATATTATTGAAATTGGATGTAAGCTTAAATGGTGTGATTAGTTTGTAGATAAAGTAGGTATTAGATATAATTGAAATTAGATGTAAGCTTAAATGGTGTGATTGGTTTGTAGATAAAGTAGGTATTAGATATTATTGAAATTAGATGTAAGCTTATATGGTGTGATTGTTTGTAGATAAAGTAGGTATTAGATATTATTGAAATTATATGTAAGCTTAAATGGTGTGATTGGTTTGTAGATAAAGTAGGTATTAGATATTATTGAAATTAGATGTAAGCTTAAATGGTGTGATTGGTTTGTAGATAAACTAGGTATTAGATATTATTGAAATTAGATGTAAGCTTAAATGTTGTGACTAGTTATTAGAAGTATTAATTATTTCGAAAACTTTCTATGCGGATGGAAAGGGATGGCTAATAGGGGTGGTGGAGGCCATTGAGCTTCCGAACCAAAGTGAGAGGGAGCTCAACGTAGGTTAGGTGTAAATGTAGTAGGAAATAAGTAAGTAGGTAGAATAAGAAAGTAAAAGTATTATTGAATGATTAGTTTTAACTTAAAGCATGTAGAATGAATTAAGTATAATTGAAATTAGATGTAAGTGGAAATGGTGTGATTAGTTAGTAGATAAAGAAGGTATTAGATATTATTGAAATTAGATGTAAGCTTAAATAGTGTGATTGGTTTGTAGATAAAGTATTTATTAGATATTATTGAAATTGGATGTCAGCTTAAATGGTGTGATTGGTTTGTAGATAAAGTAGGTATTAGATATTATTGAAATTAGATGTAAGTTTAAATGGTGTGATTGTTTGTAGATAAAGTAGGTATTAGATATTATTGAAATTATATGTAAGCTTAAATGGTGTGATTGGTTTGTAGATAAACTAGGTATTAGATATTATTGAAATTAGATGTAAGCTTAAATGTTGTGACTAGTTAGTAGAAGTATTAATTATTTCGAAAACTTTCTATGCGGAAGGAAAGGGATGGCTAATAGGGGTGGTGGAGGCCATTGAGCTTCCGAACCAAAGTGAGAGGGAGCTCAACGTAGGTTAGGTGTAAATGTAGTAGGAAATAAGTAAGTATGTATAATAAAAAAGTAAAAGTATTATTGAATGATTAGTTTTAACTTAAAACATGTAGAATGAATTAAGTATAATTGAAATTAGATGTAAGTGGAAATGGTGTGATTAGTTAGTAGATAAAGAAGGTATTAGATATTATTGAACTTAGATGTAAGCTTTAATAGTGTGATTGGTTTGTAGTTAAAGTATTTATTAGATATTATTGAAATTAGATGTAAGCTTAAATGGTGTGATTGGTTTGTAGATAAAGTAGGTATTAGATATTATTGAAATTAGATGTAAGCTTAAATGTTGTGACTAGTTAGTAGAAGTATTAATTATTTCGAAAACTTTCTATGCGGAAGGAAAGGGATGGCTAATAGGGGTGGTGGAGGCCATTGAGCTTCCGAACCAAAGTGAGAGGGAGCTCAACGTAGGTTAGGTGTAAATGTAGTAGGAAATAAGTAAGTATGTATAATAAAAAAGTAAAAGTATTATTGAATGATTAGTTTTAACTTAAAACATGTAGAATGAATTAAGTATAATTGAAATTAGATGTAAGTGGAAATGGTGTGATTAGTTAGTAGATAAAGTAGGTATTAGATATTATTGAAATTATATGTAAGCTTAAATGATGTGATTGGTTTGTAGATAAAGTAGGTATTAGATATTATTGAAATTAGATGTAAGCTTAAATGGTGTCATTGGTTTGTAGATAAACTAGGTATTAGATATTATTGAAATTAGATGCAAGCTTAAATGTTGTGACTAGTTATTAGAAGTATTAATTATTTCGAAAACTTTCTATGCGGATGGAAAGAGATGGCTAATAGGGGTGGTGGAGGCCATTGAGCTTCCGAACCAAAGTGAGAGGGAGCTCAACGTAGGTTAGGTGTAAATGTAGTAGGAAATAAGTAAGTAGGTATAATAAGAAAGTAAAAGTATTATTGAATGATTAGTTTTAACTTAAAACATGTAGAATGAATTAAGTATAATTGAAATTAGATGTAAGTGGAAATGGTGTGATTAGTTAGTAGATAAAGAAGGTATTAGATATTATTGAACTTAGATGTAAGCTTAAATAGTGTGATTGGTTTGGAGATAAAGTAGGTATTAGATATTGTTGAAATTGGATGTAAGTTTAAATGGTGAGATTGGTTTGTAGATAAAGTAGGTATTAGATATTATTGAAATTAGATGTAAGCTTAAATGGTGTGATTAGTTTGTAGATACAGTAGGTATTACATATTATTGAAATTAGATGTAAGCTTAAATGGTGTGATTAGTTTGTAGATAAAGTAGGTATTAGATATAATTGAAATTAGATGTAAGCTTAAATGGTGTGATTGGCTTGTAGATAAAGTAGTTATTAGATATTATTGAAATTAGATGTAAGCTTAAATGTTGTGATTAGTAAGTAGAAGTATTAATTATTTCGAAAACTTTCTATGCGGATGGAAAGGGATGGCTAATAGGGGTGGTGGAGGCCATTGAGCTTCCGAACCAAAGTGAGAGGGAGCTCAACGTAGGTTAGGTGTAAATGTAGTAAGAAATAAGTAAGTAGGTATAATAAGAAAGTAAAAGTATTATTGAATGATTAGTTTTAACTTAAAACATGTAGAATGAATTAAGTATAATTGAAATTAGATGAAAGGCGAAATGGTGTGATTAGTTAGTAGATAAAGAAGGTATTAGATATTATTGAAATTAGATGTAAGCTTTAATAGTGTGATTGGTTTGTAGTTAAAGTATTTATTAGATATTATTGAAATTAGATGTAAGCTTAAATGGTGTGATTGGTTTGTAGATAAAGTAGGTATTAGATATTATTGAAATTAGATGTAAGCTTAAATGGTGTGATTAGTTTGTAGATACAGTAGGTATTAGATATTATTGAAATTGGATGTAAGCTTAAATGGTGTGATTAGTTTGTAGATAAAGTAGGTATTAGATATAATTGAAATTAGATGTAAGCTTAAATGGTGTGATTGGCTTGTAGATAAAGTAGGTATTAGATATTATTGAAATTAGATGTAAGCTTAAATGTTGTGACTAGTAAGTAGAAGTATTAATTATTTCGAAAACTTTCTATGCGGATGGAAAGGGATGGCTAATAGGGGTGGTGGAGGCCATTGAGCTTCCGAACCAAAGTGAGAGGGAGCTCAACGTAGGTTAGGTGTAAATGTAGTAAGAAATAAGTAAGTAGGTATAATAAGAAAGTAAAAGTATTATTGAATGATTAGTTTTAACTTAAAACATGTAGAAAGAATTAAGTATAATTGAAATTAGATGTAAGTGGAAATGGTGTGATTAGTTAGTAGATAAAGAAGGTATTAGATATTATTGAAATTATATGTAAGCTTAAATGGTGTGATTGGTTTGTAGATAAAGTAGGTATTAGATATTATTGAAATTAGATGTAAGCTAAAATGTTGTAATTGGTTTGTAGATAAAGTAGGTATTAGATGTAAGCTTAAATGTTGTGATTAGTTATTAGAAGTATTAATTATTTCGAAAACTTTCTATGCGGATGGAAAGGGATGGCTAATAGGGGTGGTGGAGGCCATTGAGCTTCCGAACCAAAGTGAGAGGGAGCTCAACGTAGGTTAGGTGTAAATGTAGTAGGAAATAAGTAAGTAGGTATAATAAGAAAGTAAAAGTATTATTGAATGATTAGTTTTAACTTAAAACATGTAGAATGAATTAAGTATAATTGAAATTAGATGTAAGTGGAAATGGTGTGATTAGTTAGTAGATAAAGAAGGTATTAGATATTATTGAAATTAGATGTAAGCTTAAATAGTGTGATTGGTTTGTAGATAAAGTATTTATTAGATAATATTTAAATTGGATGTCAGCGTAAATGGTGTGATTGGTTTGTAGATAAAGTAGGTATTAGATATTATTGAAATTATATGTAAGCTTAAATGGTGTGATTGGTTTGTAGATAAAGTATTTATTAGATATTATTTAAATTGGATGTCAGCGTAAATGGTGTGATTGGTTTGTAGATAAAGTAGGTATTAGATATTATTGAAATTAGATGTAAGCTTAAATGGTGTGATTGGTTGTAGATAAAGTAGGTATTAGATATTATTGAAATTATATGTAAGCTTAAATAGTGTGATTGGTTTGTAGATAAAGTATTTATTAGATAATATTTAAATTGGATGTCAGCGTAAATGGTGTGATTAGTTAGTAGATAAAGAAGGTATTAGATATTATTGAAATTAGATGTAAGCTTAAATAGTGTGATTGGTTTGTAGATAAAGTATTTATTAGATATTATTGAAATTGGATGTCAGCTTAAATGGTGTGATTGGTTTGTAGATAAAGTAGGTATTAGATATTATTGAAATTAGATGTAAGCTTAAATGGTGTGATTGTTTGTAGATAAAGTAGGTATTAGATATTATTGAAATTATATGTAAGCTTAAATGGTGTGATTAGTTTGTAGATAAAGTAGGTATTAGATAGTATTTAAATTAGATGTAAGCTTAAATGTTGTGACTAGTTATTAGAAGTATTAATTATTTCGAAAACTTTCTATGCGGATGGAAAGGGATGGCTAATAGGGGTGGTGGAGGCCATTGAGCTTCCGAACCAAAGTGAGAGGGAGCTCAACGTAGGTTAGGTGTAAATTTAGTAAGAAATAAGTAAGTAGGTATAATAAGAAAGTAAAAGTATTATTGAATGATTAGTTTTAACTTAAAACATGTAGAATGAATTAAGTATAATTGAAATTAGATGTAAGTGGAAATGGTGTGATTAGTTAGTAGATAAAGAAGGTATTAGATATTATTGAAATTAGATGTAAGCTTAAATAGTGTGATTGGTTTGTAGATAAAGTATTTATTAGATATTATTGAAATTGGATGTCAGCTTAAATGGTGTGATTGGTTTGTAGATAAAGTAGGTATTAGATATTATTGAAATTAGATGTAAGCTTAAATGGTGTGATTGTTTGTAGATAAAGTAGGTATTAGATATTATTGAAATTATATGTAAGCTTAAATGGTGTGATTAGTTTGTAGATAAAGTAGGTATTAGATAGTATTGAAATTAGATGTAAGCTTAAATGGTGTGATTGGTTTGTAGATAAACTAGGTATTAGATATTATTGAAATTAGATGTAAGCTTAAATGTTGTGACTAGTTAGTAGAAGTATTAATTATTTCGAAAACTTTCTATGCGGATGGAAAGGGATGGCTAATAGGGGTGGTGGAGGCCATTGAGCTTCCGAACCAAAGTGAGAGGGAGCTCAACGTAGGTTAGGTGTAAATGTAGTAGGAAATAAGTAAGTAGGTATAATAAAAAAGTAAAAGTATTATTGATTGATTAGTTTTAACTTAAAACATGTAGAATGAATTAAGTATAATTGAAATTAGATGTAAGTGGAAATGGTGTGATTAGTTAGTAGATAAAGAAGGTATTAGATATTATTGAACTTAGATGTAACCTTAAATAGTGTGATTGGTTTGGAGATAAAGTAGGTATTAGATATTGTTGAAATTGGATGTAAGCTTAAATGGTGTGATTGGTTTGTAGATAAAGTAGGTATTAGATATTATTGAAATTAGATGTAAGCTTAAATGGTGTGATTAGTTTGTAGATAAAGTAGGTATTAGATATAATTGAAATTAGATGTAAGCTTAAATGGTGTGATTGGCTTGTAGATAAAGTAGTTATTAGATATTATTGAAATCAGATGTAAGCTTAAATGTTGTGATTAGTAAGTAGAAGTATTAATTATTTCGAAAACTTTCTATGCGGATGGGAAGGGATGGCTAATAGGGGTGGTGGAGGCCATTGAGCTTCCGAACCAAAGTGAGAGGGAGCTCAACGTAGGTTAGGTGTAAATGTAGTAAGAAATAAGTAAGTAGGTATAATAAGAAAGTAAAAGTATTATTGAATGATTAGTTTTAACTTAAAACATGTAGAATGAATTAAGTATAATTGAAATTAGATGTAAGTGGAAATGGTGTGATTAGTTAGTAGATAAAGAAGGTATTAGATATTATTGAACTTAGATGTAAGCTTAAATAGTGTGATTGGTTTGGAGATAAAGTAGGTATTAGATATTGTTGAAATTGGATGTAAGCTTAAATGGTGTGATTGGTTTGTAGATAAAGTAGGTATTAGATATTATTGAAATTAGATGTAAGCTTAAATGGTGTGATTAGTTTGTAGATACAGTAGGTATTACATAATATTGAAATTAGATGTAAGCTTAAATGGTGTGATTAGTTTGTAGATAAAGTAGGTATTAGATATAATTGAAATTAGATGTAAGCTTAAATGTTGTGACTAGTAAGTAGAAGTATTAATTATTTCGAAAACTTTCTATGCGGATGGAAAGGGATGGCTAATAGGGGTGGTGGAGGCCATTGAGCTTCCGAACCAAAGTGAGAGGGAGCTCAACGTAGGTTAGGTGTAAATGTAGTAGGAAATAAGTAAGTAGGTATAATAAAAAGGTCAAAGTATTATTGAATGATTAGTTTTAACTTAAAACATGTAGAATGAATTAAGTATAATTGAAATTAGATGTAAGTGGAAATGGTGTGATTAGTTAGTAGATAAAGAAGGTATTAGATATTATTGAACTTAGATGTAAGCTTAAATAGTGTGATTGGTTTGGAGATAAAGTAGGTATTAGATATTGTTGAAATTGGATGTAAGCTTAAATGGTGTGATTGGTTTGTAGATAAAGTAGGTATTAGATATTATTGAAATTAGATGTAAGCTTAAATGGTGTGATTAGTTTGTAGATACAGTAGGTATTACATAATATTGAAATTAGATGTAAGCTTAAATGGTGTGATTAGTTTGTAGATAAAGTAGGTATTAGATATAATTGAAATTAGATGTAAAATTAAATGGTGTGATTGGCTTGTAGATAAAGTAGATATTAGATATTATTGAAATTAGGTGTAAGCTTAAATGTTGTGACTAGTAAGTAGAAGTATTAATTATTTCGAAAACTTTCTATGCGGATGGAAAGGGATGGGTAATAGGGGTGGTGGAGGCCATTGAGCTTCCGAACCAAAGTGAGAGGGAGCTCAACGTAGGTTAGGTGTAAATGTAGTAGGAAATAAGTAAGTAGGTATAATAAGAAAGTAAAAGTATTGTTGAATGATTAGTTTTAACTTAAAACATGTAGAATGAATTAAGTATAATTGAAATTAGATGTAAGTGGAAATGGTGTGATTAGTTAGTAGATAAAGAAGGTATTATATATTATTGAAATTATATGTAAGCTTAAATGGTGTGATTGGTTTGTAGATAAAGTAGGTATTAGATATTATTGAAATTAGATGTAAGCTTAAATGTTGTAATTGGTTTGTAGATAAAGTAGGTATTAGATGTAAGCTTAAATGTTGTGATTAGTTATTAGAAGTATTATTTATTTCGAAAACTTTCTATGCGGATGGAAAGGGATGGCTAATAGGGGTGGTGGAGGCCATTGAGCTTCCGAACCAAAGTGAGAGGGAGCTCAACGTAGGTTAGGTGTAAATGTGGTAAGAAATAAGTAAGTTGGTATAATAAGAAAGTAAAAGTATTATAGAATGATTAGTTTTAACTTAAAACATGAAGAATGAATTAAGTATAATTGAAATTAGATGTAAGGCGAAATGGTGTGATTAGTTAGTAGATAAAGAAGGTATTAGATATTATTGAAATTAGATGTAAGCTTAAATGTTGTGACTAGTAAGTAGAAGTATTAATTATTTCGAAAACTTTGTATGCGGATGGAAAGGGATGGCTAATAGGGGTGGTGGAGGCCATTGAGCTTCTAAACCAAAGTGAGAGGGAGCTCAACGTAGGTTAGGTGTAAATGTAGTAGGAAATAAGTAAGTAGGTATAATAAAAAAGTAAAAGTATTATTGATTGATTAGTTTTAACTTAAAACATGTAGAATGAATTAAGTATAATTGAAATTAGATGTAAGTGGAAATGGTGTGATTAGTTAGTAGATAAAGAAGGTATTAGATATTATTGAACTTAGATGTAACCTTAAATAGTGTGATTGGTTTGGAGATAAAGTAGGTATTAGATATTGTTGAAATTGGATGTAAGCTTAAATGGTGTGATTGGTTTGTAGATAAAGTAGGTATTAGATATTATTGAAATTAGATGTAAGCTTAAATGGTGTGATTAGTTTGTAGATAAAGTAGGTATTAGATATAATTGAAATTATATGTAAGCTTAAATGGTGTGATTAGTTTGTAGATAAAGTAGGTATTAGATAGTATTGAAATTAGATGTAAGCTTAAATGGTGTGATTGGTTTGTAGATAAACTAGGTATTAGATATTATTGAAATTAGATGTAAGCTTAAATGTTGTGACTAGTTAGTAGAACTATTAATTATTTCGAAAACTTTCTATGCGGATGGAAAGGGATGGCTAATAGGGGTGGTGGAGGCCATTGAGCTTCCGAACCAAAGTGAGAGGGAGCTCAACGTAGGTTAGGTGTAAATGTAGTAGGAAATAAGTAAGTAGGTATAATAAAATAGTAAAAGTATTATTGATTGATTAGTTTTAACTTAAAACATGTAGAATGAATTAAGTATAATTGAAATTAGATGTAAGTGGAAATGGTGTGATTAGTTAGTAGATAAAGAAGGTATTAGATATTATTGAACTTAGATGTAACCTTAAATAGTGTGATTGGTTTGGAGATAAAGTAGGTATTAGATATTGTTGAAATTGGATGTAAGCTTAAATGGTGTGATTGGTTTGTAGATAAAGTAGGTATTAGATATTATTGAAATTAGATGTAAGCTTAAATGGTGTGATTAGTTTGTAGATAAAGTAGGTATTAGATATAATTGAAATTAGATGTAAGCTTAAATGGTGTGATTGGCTTGTAGATAAAGTAGTTATTAGATATTATTGAAATCAGATGTAAGCTTAAATGTTGTGATTAGTAAGTAGAAGTATTAATTATTTCGAAAACTTTCTATGCGGATGGGAAGGGATGGCTAATAGGGGTGGTGGAGGCCATTGAGCTTCCGAACCAAAGTGAGAGGGAGCTCAACGTAGGTTAGGTGTAAATGTAGTAAGAAATAAGTAAGTAGGTATAATAAGAAAGTAAAAGTATTATTGAATGATTAGTTTTAACTTAAAACATGTAGAATGAATTAAGTATAATTGAAATTAGATGTAAGTGGAAATGGAGTGATTAGTTAGTAGATAAAGAAGGTATTAGATATTATTGAACTTAGATGTAAGCTTAAATAGTGTGATTGGTTTGGAGATAAAGTAGGTATTAGATATTGTTGAAATTGGATGTAAGTTTAAATGGTGTGATTGGTTTGTAGATAAAGTAGGTATTAGATATTATTGAAATTAGATGTAAGCTTAAATGGTGTGATTAGTTTGTAGATACAGTAGGTATTACATAATATTGAAATTAGATGTAAGCTTAAATGGTGTGATTAGTTTGTAGATAAAGTAGGTATTAGATATAATTGAAATTAGATGTAAGCTTAAATGTTGTGACTAGTAAGTAGAAGTATTAATTATTTCGAAAACTTTCTATGCGGATGGAAAGGGATGGCTAATAGGGGTGGTGGAGGCCATTGAGCTTCCGAACCAAAGTGAGAGGGAGCTCAACGTAGGTTAGGTGTAAATGTAGTAGGAAATAAGTAAGTAGGTATAATAAAAAGGTCAAAGTATTATTGAATGATTAGTTTTAACTTAAAACATGTAGAATGAATTAAGTATAATTGAAATTAGATGTAAGTGGAAATGGTGTGATTAGTTAGTAGATAAAGAAGGTATTAGATATTATTGAACTTAGATGTAAGCTTAAATAGTGTGATTGGTTTGGAGATAAAGTAGGTATTAGATATTGTTGAAATTGGATGTAAGCTTAAATGGTGTGATTGGTTTGTAGATAAAGTAGGTATTAGATATTATTGAAATTAGATGTAAGCTTAAATGGTGTGATTAGTTTGTAGATACAGTAGGTATTACATAATATTGAAATTAGATGTAAGCTTAAATGGTGTGATTAGTTTGTAGATAAAGTAGGAATAAGATATAATTGAAATTAGATGTAAAATTAAATGGTGTGATTGGCTTGTAGATAAAGTAGATATTAGATATTATTGAAATTAGATGTAAGCTTAAATGTTGTGACTAGTAAGTAGAAGTATTAATTATTTCGAAAACTTTCTATGCGGATGGAAAGGGATGGCTAATAGGGGTGGTGGAGGCCATTGAGCTTCCGAACCAAAGTGAGAGGGAGCTCAACGTAGGTTAGGTGTAAATGTAGTAGGAAATAAGTAAGTAGGTATAATAAGAAAGTAAAAGTATTGTTGAATGATTAGTTTTAACTTAAAACATGTAGAATGAATTAAGTATAATTGAAATTAGATGTAAGTGGAAATGGTGTGATTAGTTAGTAGATAAAGAAGGTATTATATATTATTGAAATTATATGTAAGCTTAAATGGTGTGATTGGTTTGTAGATAAAGTAGGTATTAGATATTATTGAAATAAGATGTAAGCTTAAATGTTGTAATTGGTTTGTAGATAAAGTAGGTATTAGATGTAAGCTTAAATGTTGTGATTAGTTATTAGAAGTATTATTTATTTCGAAAACTTTCTATGCGGATGGAAAGGGATGGCTAATAGGGGTGGTGGAGGCCATTGAGCTTCCGAACCAAAGTGAGAGGGAGCTCAACGTAGGTTAGGTGTAAATGTGGTAAGAAATAAGTAAGTTGGTATAATAAGAAAGTAAAAGTATTATAGAATGATTAGTTTTAACTTAAAACATGAAGAATGAATTAAGTATAATTGAAATTAGATGTAAGGCGAAATGGTGTGATTAGTTAGTAGATAAAGAAGGTATTAGATATTATTGAAATTAGATGTAAGCTTAAATGTTGTGACTAGTAAGTAGAAGTATTAATTATTTCGAAAACTTTGTATGCGGATGGAAAGGGATGGCTAATAGGGGTGGTGGAGGCCATTGAGCTTCTAAACCAAAGTGAGAGGGAGCTCAACGTAGGTTAGGTGTAAATGTAGTAGGAAATAAGTAAGTAGGTATAATAAAAAAGTAAAAGTATTATTGATTGATTAGTTTTAACTTAAAACATGTAGAATGAATTAAGTATAATTGAAATTAGATGTAAGTGGAAATGGTGTGATTAGTTAGTAGATAAAGAAGGTATTAGATATTATTGAACTTAGATGTAACCTTAAATAGTGTGATTGGTTTGGAGATAAAGTAGGTATTAGATATTGTTGAAATTGGATGTAAGCTTAAATGGTGTGATTGGTTTGTAGATAAAGTAGGTATTAGATATTATTGAAATTAGATGTAAGCTTAAATGGTGTGATTAGTTTGTAGATAAAGTAGGTATTAGATATAATTGAAATTAGATGTAAGCTTAAATGGTGTGATTGGCTTGTAGATAAAGTAGTTATTAGATATTATTGAAATCAGATGTAAGCTTAAATGTTGTGATTAGTAAGTAGAAGTATTAATTATTTCGAAAACTTTCTATGCGGATGGGAAGGGATGGCTAATAGGGGTGGTGGAGGCCATTGAGCTTCCGAACCAAAGTGAGAGGGAGCTCAACGTAGGTTAGGTGTAAATGTAGTAAGAAATAAGTAAGTAGGTATAATAAGAAAGTAAAAGTATTATTGAATGATTAGTTTTAACTTAAAACATGTAGAATGAATTAAGTATAATTGAAATTAGATGTAAGTGGAAATGGTGTGATTAGTTAGTAGATAAAGAAGGTATTAGATATTATTGAACTTAGATGTAAGCTTAAATAGTGTGATTGGTTTGGAGATAAAGTAGGTATTAGATATTGTTGAAATTGGATGTAAGCTTAAATGGTGTGATTGGTTTGTAGATAAAGTAGGTATTAGATATTATTGAAATTAGATGTAAGCTTAAATGGTGTGATTAGTTTGTAGATACAGTAGGTATTACATAATATTGAAATTAGATGTAAGCTTAAATGGTGTGATTAGTTTGTAGATAAAGCAGGTATTAGATATAATTGAAATTAGATGTAAGCTTAAATGTTGTGACTAGTAAGTAGAAGTATTAATTATTTCGAAAACTTTCTATGCGGATGGAAAGGGATGGCTAATAGGGGTGGTGGAGGCCATTGAGCTTCCGAACCAAAGTGAGAGGGAGCTCAACGTAGGTTAGGTGTAAATGTAGTAGGAAATAAGTAAGTAGGTATAATAAAAAAGTAAAAGTATTATTGAATGATTAGTTTTAACTTAAAACATGTAGAATGAATTAAGTATAATTGAAATTAGATGTAAGTGGAAATGGTGTGATTAGTTAGTAGATAAAGAAGGTATTAGATATTATTGAACTTAGATGTAAGCTTAAATAGTGTGATTGGTTTGGAGATAAAGTAGGTATTAGATATTGTTGAAATTGGATGTAAGCTTAAATGGTGTGATTGGTTTGTAGATAAAGTAGGTATTAGATATTATTGAAATTAGATGTAAGCTTAAATGGTGTGATTAGTTTGTAGATACAGTAGGTATTACATAATATTGAAATTAGATGTAAGCTTAAATGGTGTGATTAGTTTGTAGATAAAGTAGGTATTAGATATAATTGAAATTAGATGTAAAATTAAATGGTGTGATTGGCTTGTAGATAAAGTAGATATTAGATATTATTGAAATTAGATGTAAGCTTAAATGTTGTGACTAGTAAGTAGAAGTATTAATTATTTCGAAAACTTTCTATGCGGATGGAAAGGGATGGCTAATAGGGGTGGTGGAGGCCATTGAGCTTCCGAACCAAAGTGAGAGGGAGCTCAACGTAGGTTAGGTGTAAATGTAGTAGGAAATAAGTAAGTAGGTATAATAAGAAAGTAAAAGTATTGTTGAATGATTAGTTTTAACTTAAAACATGTAGAATGAATTAAGTATAATTGAAATTAGATGTAAGTGGAAATGGTGTGATTAGTTAGTAGATAAAGAAGGTATTATATATTATTGAAATTATATGTAAGCTTAAATGGTGTGATTGGTTTGTAGATAAAGTAGGTATTAGATATTATTGAAATTAGATGTAAGCTTAAATGTTGTAATTGGTTTGTAGATAAAGTAGGTATTAGATGTAAGCTTAAATGTTGTGATTAGTTATTAGAAGTATTAATTATTTCGAAAACTTTCTATGCGGATGGAAAGGGATGGCTAATAGGGGTGGTGGAGGCCATTGAGCTTCCGAACCAAAGTGAGAGGGAGCTCAACGTAGGTTAGGTGTAAATGTGGTAAGAAATAAGTAAGTTGGTATAATAAGAAAGTAAAAGTATTATAGAATGATTAGTTTTAACTTAAAACATGAAGAATGAATTAAGTATAATTGAAATTAGATGTAAGGCGAAATGGTGTGATTAGTTAGTAGATAAAGAAGTATTAGATATTATTGAAATTAGATGTAAGCTTAAATAGTGTGATTGGTTTGTAGTTAAAGTATTTATTAGATATTATTGAAATTAGATGTAAGCTTAAATGGTGTGATTGGTTTGTAGATAAAGTAGGTTTTAGATATTATTGAAATTAGATGTAAGCTTAAATGGTGTGATTAGTTTGTAGATACAGTAGGTATTAGATATTATTGAAATTAGATGTAAGCTTAAATGGTGTGATTAGTTTGTAGATAAAGTAGGTATTAGATATAATTGAAATTAGATGTAAGCTTAAATGGTGTGATTGGCTTGTAGATAAAGTAGGTATTAGATATTATTGAAATTAGATGTAAGCTTAAATGTTGTGACTAGTAAGTAGAAGTATTAATTATTTCGAAAACTTTGTATGCGGATGGAAAGGGATGGCTAATAGGGGTGGTGGAGGCCATTGAGCTTCTAAACCAAAGTGAGAGGGAGCTCAACGTAGGTTAGGTGTAAATGTAGTAAGAAATAAGTAAGTAGGTATAATAAGAAAGTAAAAGTATTATTGAATGACTAGTTTTAACTTAAAACATGTAGAATGAAATAAGTATAATTGAAATTAGATGTTAGTGGAAATGGTGTGATTAGTTAGTAGATAAAGAAGGTATTAGATATTATTGAAATTAGATGTAAGCTTAAATAGTGTGATTGGTTTGTAGATAAAGTAGGTATTAGATATTGTTGAAATTAGATGTAAGCTTAAATGGTGTGATTGGTTTGTAGATAAAGTAGGTATTAGATATTATTGAAATTAGATGTAAGCTTAAATGGTGTGATTAGTTTGTAGATACAGTAGGTATAAGATATTATTGAAATTAGATGTAAGCTTAAATGGTGTGATTAGTTTGTAGATAAAGTAGGTATAAGATATTATTGAAATTAGATGTAAGCTTAAATGGTGTGATTAGTTTGTAGATAAAGTAGGTATAAGATATTATTGAAATTAGATGTAAGCTTAAATGGTGTGATTAGTTTGTATATAAAGTAGGTATTAGATGTAAGCTTAAATGTTGTGATTAGTTATTAGAAGTATTAATTATTTCGAAAACTTTCTATGCGGATGGAAAGGGATGGCTAATAGGGGTGGTGGAGGCCATTGAGCTTCCGAACCAAAGTGAGAGGGAGCTCAACGTAGGTTAGGTGTAAATGTAGTAAGAAATAAGTAAGTAGGTATAATAAGAAAGTAAAAGTATTATTGAATGATTAGTTTTAACTTAAAACATGTAGAATGAATTAAGTATAATTGAAATTAGATGTAAGGCGAAATGGTGTGATTAGTTAGTATATAAAGAAGGTATTAGATATTATTGAAATTAGATGTAAGCTTAAATAGTGTGATTGGTTTGTAGATAAAGTATTTATTAGATATTATTGAAATTAGATGTAAGCTTAAATGGTGTGATTGGTTTGTAGATAAAGTAGGTATTAGATATTATTGAAATTAGATGTAAGCTTAAATGGTGTGATTAGTTTGTAGATACAGTAGGTATTAGATATTATTGAAATTAGATGTAAGCTTAAATGGTGTGATTAATTTGTAGATAAAGTAGGTATTAGATGTAATTGAAATTAGATGTAAGCTTAAATGGTGTGATTGGCTTGTAGATAAAGTAGGTATTAGATATTATTGAAATTAGATGTAAGCTTAAATGTTGTGACTAGTAAGTAGAAGTATTAATTATTTCGAAAACTTTCTATGCGGATGGAAAGGGATGGCTAATAGGGGTGGTGGAGGCCATTGAGCTTCCGAACCAAAGTGAGAGGGAGCTCAACGTAGGTTAGGTGTAAATGTAGTAAAAAATAAGTAAGTAGGTATAATAAGAAAGTAAAAGTATTATTGAATGATTAGTTTTATCTTAAAACATGTAGAATGAATTAAGTATAATAGAAATTAGATGTAAGTGGAAATGGTATGATTAGTTAGTAGATAAAGAAGGTATTAGATATTATTGAAATTATATGTAAGCTTAAATGTTGTTATTGGTTTGAAGATAAAGTAGGTATTAGATGTAAGCTTAAATGTTGTGATTAGTTATTAGAAGTATTAATTATTTCGAAAACTTTCTATGCTGATGGAAAGGGATGGCTAATAGGGGTGGTGGAGGCCATTGAGCTTCCGAACCAAAGTGAGAGGGAGCTCAACGTAGGTTAGGTGTAAATGTAGTAAGAAATAAGTAAGTAGGTATAATAAGAAAGTAAAAGTATTATTGATTGATTAGTTTTAACTTAAAACATCTAGAATGAATTAAGTATAATTGAAATTAGATGTTAGTGGAAATGGTGTGATTAGTTAGTAGATAAAGAAGGTATTAGATATTATTGAAATTAGATGTAAGCTTAAATAGTGTGATTGGTTTGTAGATAAAGTAGGTGTTAGATATTGTTGAAATTAGATGTAAGCTTAAATGGTGTGATTGGTTTGTAGATAAAGTAGGTATTAGATATTATTGAAATTAGATGTAAGCTTAAATGGTGTGATTAGTTTGTAGATACAGTAGGTATAAGATATTATTGAAATTAGATGTAAGCTTAAATGGTGTGATTAGTTTGTAGATAAAGTAGGTATTAGATATAATTGAAATTAGATGTAAGCTTAAATGGTGTGATTGGCTTGTAGATAAAGTAGGTATTAGATATTATTGAAATTAGATGTAAGCTTAAATGTTGTGACTAGTAAGTAGAAGTATTAATTATTTAGAAAACTTTCTATGCGGATAGAAAGGGATGGGTAATAGGGGTGGTGGAGGCCATTGAGCTTCCGAACCAAAGTGAGAGGGAGCTCAACGTAGGTTAGGTGTAAATGTAGTAAGAAATAAGTAAGTAGATATAATAAGAAAGTAAAAGTATTATTGAATGATTAGTTTTAACTTAAAACATGTAGAATGAATTAAGTATAATTGAAATTAGATGTAAGTGGAAATGGTGTGATTAGTTAGTAGATAAAGAAGGTATTATATATTATTGAAATTATATGTAAGCTTAAATGGTGTGATTGGTTTGTAGATAAAGTAGGTATTAGATATTATTGAAATAAGATGTAAGATTAAATGTTGTAATTGGTTTGTATATAAAGTAGGTATTAGATGTAAGCTTAAATGTTGTGATTAGTTATTAGAAGTATTAATTATTTCGAAAACTTTCTATGCGGATGGAAAGGGATGGCTAATAGGGGTGGTGGAGGCCATTGAGCTTCCGAACCAAAGTGAGAGGGAGCTCAACGTAGGTTAGGTGTAAATGTAGTAAGAAATAAGTAAGTAGGTATAATAAGAAAGTAAAAGTATTATTGAATGATTAGTTTTAACTTAAAACATGTAGAATGAATTAAGTATAATTGAAATTAGATGTAAGGCGAAATGGTGTGATTAGTTAGTATATAAAGAAGGTATTAGATATTATTGAAATTAGATGTAAGCTTAAATAGTGTGATTGGTTTGTAGATAAAGTATTTATTAGATATTATTGAAATTAGATGTAAGCTTAAATGGTGTGATTGGTTTGTAGATAAAGTAGGTATTAGATATTATTGAAATTAGATGTAAGCTTAAATGGTGTGATTAGTTTGTAGATACAGTAGGTATTAGATATTATTGAAATTAGATGTAAGCTTAAATGGTGTGATTAATTTGTAGATAAAGTAGGTATTAGATGTAATTGAAATTAGATGTAAGCTTAAATGGTGTGATTGGCTTGTAGATAAAGTAGGTATTAGATATTATTGAAATTAGATGTAAGCTTAAATGTTGTGACTAGTAAGTAGAAGTATTAATTATTTCGAAAACTTTCTATGCGGATGGAAAGGGATGGCTAATAGGGGTGGTGGAGGCCATTGAGCTTCCGAACCAAAGTGAGAGGGAGCTCAACGTAGGTTAGGTGTAAATGTAGTAAAAAATAAGTAAGTAGGTATAATAAGAAAGTAAAAGTATTATTGAATGATTAGTTTTATCTTAAAACATGTAGAATGAATTAAGTATAATAGAAATTAGATGTAAGTGGAAATGGTATGATTAGTTAGTAGATAAAGAAGGTATTAGATATTATTGAAATTATATGTAAGCTTAAATGTTGTTATTGGTTTGAAGATAAAGTAGGTATTAGATGTAAGCTTAAATGTTGTGATTAGTTATTAGAAGTATTAATTATTTCGAAAACTTTCTATGCTGATGGAAAGGGATGGCTAATAGGGGTGGTGGAGGCCATTGAGCTTCCGAACCAAAGTGAGAGGGAGCTCAACGTAGGTTAGGTGTAAATGTAGTAAGAAATAAGTAAGTAGGTATAATAAGAAAGTAAAAGTATTATTGATTGATTAGTTTTAACTTAAAACATCTAGAATGAATTAAGTATAATTGAAATTAGATGTTAGTGGAAATGGTGTGATTAGTTAGTAGATAAAGAAGGTATTAGATATTATTGAAATTAGATGTAAGCTTAAATAGTGTGATTGGTTTGTAGATAAAGTAGGTGTTAGATATTGTTGAAATTAGATGTAAGCTTAAATGGTGTGATTGGTTTGTAGATAAAGTAGGTATTAGATATTATTGAAATTAGATGTAAGCTTAAATGGTGTGATTAGTTTGTAGATACAGTAGGTATAAGATATTATTGAAATTAGATGTAAGCTTAAATGGTGTGATTAGTTTGTAGATAAAGTAGGTATTAGATATAATTGAAATTAGATGTAAGCTTAAATGGTGTGATTGGCTTGTAGATAAAGTAGGTATTAGATATTATTGAAATTAGATGTAAGCTTAAATGTTGTGACTAGTAAGTAGAAGTATTAATTATTTAGAAAACTTTCTATGCGGATAGAAAGGGATGGGTAATAGGGGTGGTGGAGGCCATTGAGCTTCCGAACCAAAGTGAGAGGGAGCTCAACGTAGGTTAGGTGTAAATGTAGTAAGAAATAAGTAAGTAGATATAATAAGAAAGTAAAAGTATTATTGAATGATTAGTTTTAACTTAAAACATGTAGAATGAATTAAGTATAATTGAAATTAGATGTAAGTGGAAATGGTGTGATTAGTTAGTAGATAAAGAAGGTATTATATATTATTGAAATTATATGTAAGCTTAAATGGTGTGATTGGTTTGTAGATAAAGTAGGTATTAGATATTATTGAAATAAGATGTAAGATTAAATGTTGTAATTGGTTTGTATATAAAGTAGGTATTAGATGTAAGCTTAAATGTTGTGATTAGTTATTAGAAGTATTAATTATTTCGAAAACTTTCTATGCGGATGGAAAGGGATGGCTAATAGGGGTGGTGGAGGCCATTGAGCTTCCGAACCAAAGTGAGAGGGAGCTCAACGTAGGTTAGGTGTAAATGTAGTAAGAAATAAGTAAGTAGGTATAATAAGAAAGTAAAAGTATTATTGAATGATTAGTTTTAACTTAAAACATGTAGAATGAATTAAGTATAATTGAAATTAGATGTAAGGCGAAATGGTGTGATTAGTTAGTATATAAAGAAGGTATTAGATATTATTGAAATTAGATGTAAGCTTAAATAGTGTGATTGGTTTGTAGATAAAGTATTTATTAGATATTATTGAAATTAGATGTAAGCTTAAATGGTGTGATTGGTTTGTAGATAAAGTAGGTATTAGATATTATTGAAATTAGATGTAAGCTTAAATGGTGTGATTAGTTTGTAGATACAGTAGGTATTAGATATTATTGAAATTAGATGTAAGCTTAAATGGTGTGATTAATTTGTAGATAAAGTAGGTATTAGATGTAATTGAAATTAGATGTAAGCTTAAATGGTGTGATTGGCTTGTAGATAAAGTAGGTATTAGATATTATTGAAATTAGATGTAAGCTTAAATGTTGTGACTAGTAAGTAGAAGTATTAATTATTTCGAAAACTTTCTATGCGGATGGAAAGGGATGGCTAATAGGGGTGGTGGAGGCCATTGAGCTTCCGAACCAAAGTGAGAGGGAGCTCAACGTAGGTTAGGTGTAAATGTAGTAAAAAATAAGTAAGTAGGTATAATAAGAAAGTAAAAGTATTATTGAATGATTAGTTTTATCTTAAAACATGTAGAATGAATTAAGTATAATAGAAATTAGATGTAAGTGGAAATGGTATGATTAGTTAGTAGATAAAGAAGGTATTAGATATTATTGAAATTATATGTAAGCTTAAATGTTGTTATTGGTTTGAAGATAAAGTAGGTATTAGATGTAAGCTTAAATGTTGTGATTAGTTATTAGAAGTATTAATTATTTCGAAAACTTTCTATGCTGATGGAAAGGGATGGCTAATAGGGGTGGTGGAGGCCATTGAGCTTCCGAACCAAAGTGAGAGGGAGCTCAACGTAGGTTAGGTGTAAATGTAGTAAGAAATAAGTAAGTAGGTATAATAAGAAAGTAAAAGTATTATTGATTGATTAGTTTTAACTTAAAACATCTAGAATGAATTAAGTATAATTGAAATTAGATGTTAGTGGAAATGGTGTGATTAGTTAGTAGATAAAGAAGGTATTAGATATTATTGAAATTAGATGTAAGCTTAAATAGTGTGATTGGTTTGTAGATAAAGTAGGTATTAGATATTGTTGAAATTAGATGTAAGCTTAAATGGTGTGATTGGTTTGTAGATAAAGTAGGTATTAGATATTATTGAAATTAGATGTAGGCTTAAATGGTGTGATTAGTTTGTAGATACAGTAGGTATAAGATATTATTGAAATTAGATGTAAGCTTAAATGGTGTGATTAGTTTGTAGATAAAGTAGGTATTAGATATAATTGAAATTAGATGTAAGCTTAAATGGTGTGATTGGCTTGTAGATAAAGTAGGTATTAGATATTATTGAAATTAGATGTAAGCTTAAATGTTGTGACTAGTAAGTAGAAGTATTAATTATTTAGAAAACTTTCTATGCGGATAGAAAGGGATGGGTAATAGGGGTGGTGGAGGCCATTGAGCTTCCGAACCAAAGTGAGAGGGAGCTCAACGTAGGTTAGGTGTAAATGTAGTAAGAAATAAGTAAGTAGTTATAATAAGAAAGCAAAAGTATTATTGAATGATTAGTTTTAACTTAAAACATGTAGAATGAATTAAGTATAATTGAAATTAGATGTAAGTGAAAATGGTGTGATTAGTTAGTAGATAAAGAAGGTATTATATATTATTGAAATTATATGTAAGCTTAAATGGTGTGATTGGTTTGTAGATAAAGTAGGTATTAGATATTATTGAAATAAGATGTAAGCTTAAATGTTGTAATTGGTTTGTATATAAAGTAGGTATTAGATGTAAGCTTAAATGTTGTGATTAGTTATTAGAAGTATTAATTATTTCGAAAACTTTCTTTGCGGATGGAAAGGGATGGCTAATAGGGGTGGTGGAGGCCATTGAGCTTCCGAACCAAAGTGAGAGGGAGCTCAACGTAGGTTAGGTGTAAATGTAGTAAGAAATAAGTAAGTAGGTATAATAAGAAAGTAAAAGTATTATTGAATGATTAGTTTTAACTTAAAACATGTAGAACGAATTAAGTATAATTGAAATTAGATGTAAGGCGAAATGGTGTGATTAGTTAGTAGATAAAGAAGGTATTAGATATTATTGAAATTAGATGTAAGCTTAAATAGTGTGATTGGTTTGTAGATAAAGTATTTATTAGATATTATTGAAATTAGATGTAAGCTTAAATGGTGTGATTGGTTTGTAGATAAAGTAGGTATTAGATATTATTGAAATTAGATGTAAGCTTAAATGGTGTGATTAGTTTGTAGAAACAGTAGGTATTAGATATTATTGAAATTAGATGTAAGCTTAAATGGTGTGATTAGTTTGTAGATAAAGTAGGTATTAGATATAATTGAAATTAGATGTAAGCTTAAATGGTGTGATTGGCTTGTAGATAAAGTAGGTATTAGATATTATTGAAATTAGATGTAAGCTTAAATGTTGTGACTAGTAAGTAGAAGTATTAATTATTTCAAAAACTTTCTATGCGGATGGAAAGGGATGGCTAATAGGGGTGGTGCAGGCCATTGAGCTTCCGAACCAAAGTGAGAGGGAGCTCAACGTAGGTTAGGTGTAAATGTAGTAAGAAATAAGTAAGTAGGTATAATAAGAAAGTAAAAGTATTATTGCATGATTAGTTTTATCTTAAAACATGTAGAATGAATTAAGTATAATAGAAATTAGATGTAAGTGGAAATGGTATGATTAGTTAGTAGATAAATAAGGTATTAGATATTATTGAAATTATATGTAAGCTTAAATGTTGTTATTGGTTTGAAGATAAAGTAGGTATTAGATGTAAGCTTAAATGTTGTGATTAGTTATTAGAAGTATTAATTATTTCGAAAACTTTCTATGCGGATGGAAAGGGATGGCTAATAGGGGTGATGGAGGCCATTGAGCTTCCGAACCAAAGTGAGAGGGAGCTCAACGTAGGTTAGGTGTAAATGTGGTAAGAAATAAGTAAGTAGGTATAATAAAAAAGTAAAAGTATTATTGAATGATTAGTTTTAACTTAAAACATGCAGAATGAATTAAGTATAATTGAAATTAGATGTAAGGCGAAATGGTGTGATTAGTTAGTAGATAAAGAAGGTATTAGATATTATTGAAATTAGATGTAAGCTTAAATAGTGTGATTGGTTTGTAGTTAAAGTATTTATTAGATATTATTGAAATTAGATGTAAGCTTAAATGGTGTGATTGGTTTGTAGATAAAGTAGGTTTTAGATATTATTGAAATTAGATGTAAGCTTAAATGGTGTGATTAGTTTGTAGATACAGTAGGTATTAGATATTATTGAAATTAGATGTAAGCTTAAATGGTGTGATTAGTTTGTAGATAAAGTAGGTATTAGATATAATTGAAATTCGATGTAAGCTTAAATGGTGTGACTAGTAAGTAGAAGTATTAATTATTTCGAAAACTTTGTATGCGGATGGAAAGGGATGGCTAATAGGGGTGGTGGAGGCCATTGAGCTTCTGAACCAAAGTGAGAGGGAGCTCAACGTAGGTTAGGTGTAAATGTAGTAAGAATTTAGTAAGTAGGTATAATAAGAAAGTAAAAGTATTATTGAATGATTAGTTTTAACTTAAAACATGTAGAATGAAATATGTATAATTGAAATTAGATGTTAGTGGAAATGGTGTGATTAGTTAGTAGATAAAGAAGGTATTAGATATTATTGAAATTAGATGTAAGCTTAAATAGTGTGATTGGTTTGTAGATAAAGTAGGTATTAGATATTGTTGAAATTAGATGTAAGCTTAAATGGTGTGATTGGTTTGTAGATAAAGTAGGTATTAGATATTATTGAAATTAGATGTAAGCTTAAATGGTGTGATTAGTTTGTAGATACAGTAGGTATAAGATATTATTGAAATTAGATGTAAGCTTAAATGGTGTGATTAGTTTGTAGATAAAGTAGGTATTAGATATAATTGAAATTAGATGTAAGCTTAAATGGTGTGATTAGTTTGTAGATAAAGTAGGTATTAGATATTATTGAAATTAGATGTAAGCTTAAATGTTGTGACTAGTAAGTAGAAGTATTAATTATTTCGAAAACTTTCTATGCGGATGGAAAGGGATGGCTAATAGGGGTGGTGGAGGCCATTGAGCTTCCGAACCAAAGTGAGAGGGAGCTCAACGAAGGTTAGGTGTAAATGTAGTAAGAAATAAGTAAGTAGATATAATAAGAAAGTAAAAGTATTATTGAATGATTAGTTTTAACTTAAAACATGTAGAATGAATTAAGTATAATTGAAATTAGATGTAAGTGGAAATGGTGTGATTAGTTAGTAGATAAAGAAGGTATTAGATATTATTGAAATTAGATGTAAGCTTAAATAGTGTGATTGGTTTGTAGATAAAGTAGGTATTAGATATTATTCAAATTAGATGTAAGCTTAAATGGTGTGATTAATTTGTAGATAAAGTAGGTATTAGATATTATTGAAATAAGATGTAAGCTAAAATGGTGTGACTGGTTTGTAGATAAAGTAGGTATTAGATATTATTTTAATTAGATGTAAGCTTAAATGTTGTGACTAGGTAGTAGAAGTATTAATTATTTCGAAAACTTTGTATGCGGATGGAAAGGGATGGCTAATAGGGGTGGTGGAGGCCATTGAGCTTCCGAACCAAAGTGAGAGGGAGCTCAACGTAGGTTAGGTGTAAATGTAGTAAGAAATAAGTAAGTAGGTATAATAAGAAAGTAAATGTATTATTGAATGATTAGTTTTAACTTAAAACATGTAGAATGAATTAAGTATAATTGAAATTAGATGTAAGGCGAAATGGTGTGATTAGTTAGTAGATAAAGAAGGTATTAGATATTATTGAAATTAGATGTAAGCTTAAATAGTGTGATTGGTTTGTAGATAAAGTAGGTATTAGATATTGTTGAAATTAGATGTAAGCTTAAATGGTGTGATTGGTTTGTAGATAAAGTAGGTATTAGATATTATTGAAATTAGATGTAAGCTTAAATGGTGTGATTAGTTTGTAGATAAAGTAGGTATTAGATATAATTGAAATTAGATGTAAGCTTAAATGGTGTGATTGGCTTGTAGATAAAGTAGGTATTAGATATTATTGAAATTAGATGTAAGCTTAAATGTTGTGATTAGTTATTAGAAGTATTAATTATTTCGAAAACTTTCTATGCGGATGGAAAGGGATGGCTAATAGGGGTGGTGGAGGCCATTGAGCTTCCGAACCAAAGTGAGAGGGAGCTCAACGTAGGTTAGGTGTAAATGTAGTAAAAAATAAGTAAGTAGGTATAATAAGAAAGTAAAAGTATTATTGAATGATTAGTTTTATCTTAAAACATGTAGAATGAATTAAGTATAATAGAAATTAGATGTAAGTGGAAATGGTATGATTAGTTAGTAGATAAAGAAGGTATTAGATATTATTGAAATTATATGTAAGCTTAAATGTTGTTATTGGTTTGAAGATAAAGTAGGTATTAGATGTAAGCTTAAATGTTGTGATTAGTTATTAGAAGTATTAATTATTTCGAAAACTTTCTATGCTGATGGAAAGGGATGGCTAATAGGGGTGGTGGAGGCCATTGAGCTTCCGAACCAAAGTGAGAGGGAGCTCAACGTAGGTTAGGTGTAAATGTAGTAAGAAATAAGTAAGTAGGTATAATAAGAAAGTAAAAGTATTATTGATTGATTAGTTTTAACTTAAAACATCTAGAATGAATTAAGTATAATTGAAATTAGATGTTAGTGGAAATGGTGTGATTAGTTAGTAGATAAAGAAGGTATTAGATATTATTGAAATTAGATGTAAGCTTAAATAGTGTGATTGGTTTGTAGATAAAGTAGGTATTAGATATTGTTGAAATTAGATGTAAGCTTAAATGGTGTGATTGGTTTGTAGATAAAGTAGGTATTAGATATTATTGAAATTAGATGTAGGCTTAAATGGTGTGATTAGTTTGTAGATACAGTAGGTATAAGATATTATTGAAATTAGATGTAAGCTTAAATGGTGTGATTAGTTTGTAGATAAAGTAGGTATTAGATATAATTGAAATTAGATGTAAGCTTAAATGGTGTGATTGGCTTGTAGATAAAGTAGGTATTAGATATTATTGAAATTAGATGTAAGCTTAAATGTTGTGACTAGTAAGTAGAAGTATTAATTATTTAGAAAACTTTCTATGCGGATAGAAAGGGATGGGTAATAGGGGTGGTGGAGGCCATTGAGCTTCCGAACCAAAGTGAGAGGGAGCTCAACGTAGGTTAGGTGTAAATGTAGTAAGAAATAAGTAAGTAGTTATAATAAGAAAGCAAAAGTATTATTGAATGATTAGTTTTAACTTAAAACATGTAGAATGAATTAAGTATAATTGAAATTAGATGTAAGTGAAAATGGTGTGATTAGTTAGTAGATAAAGAAGGTATTATATATTATTGAAATTATATGTAAGCTTAAATGGTGTGATTGGTTTGTAGATAAAGTAGGTATTAGATATTATTGAAATAAGATGTAAGCTTAAATGTTGTAATTGGTTTGTATATAAAGTAGGTATTAGATGTAAGCTTAAATGTTGTGATTAGTTATTAGAAGTATTAATTATTTCGAAAACTTTCTTTGCGGATGGAAAGGGATGGCTAATAGGGGTGGTGGAGGCCATTGAGCTTCCGAACCAAAGTGAGAGGGAGCTCAACGTAGGTTAGGTGTAAATGTAGTAAGAAATAAGTAAGTAGGTATAATAAGAAAGTAAAAGTATTATTGAATGATTAGTTTTAACTTAAAACATGTAGAACGAATTAAGTATAATTGAAATTAGATGTAAGGCGAAATGGTGTGATTAGTTAGTAGATAAAGAAGGTATTAGATATTATTGAAATTAGATGTAAGCTTAAATAGTGTGATTGGTTTGTAGATAAAGTATTTATTAGATATTATTGAAATTAGATGTAAGCTTAAATGGTGTGATTGGTTTGTAGATAAAGTAGTTATTAGATATTATTGAAATTAGATGTAAGCTTAAATGGTGTGATTAGTTTGTAGATACAGTAGGTATTAGATATTATTGAAATTAGATGTAAGCTTAAATGGTGTGATTAGTTTGTAGATAAAGTAGGTATTAGATATAATTGAAATTAGATGTAAGCTTAAATGGTGTGATTGGCTTGTAGATAAAGTAGGTATTAGATATTATTGAAATTAGATGTAAGCTTAAATGTTGTGACTAGTAAGTAGAAGTATTAATTATTTCAAAAACTTTCTATGCGGATGGAAAGGGATGGCTAATAGGGGTGGTGCAGGCCATTGAGCTTCCGAACCAAAGTGAGAGGGAGCTCAACGTAGGTTAGGTGTAAATGTAGTAAGAAATAAGTAAGTAGGTATAATAAGAAAGTAAAAGTATTATTGAATGATTAGTTTTATCTTAAAACATGTAGAATGAATTAAGTATAATAGAAATTAGATGTAAGTGGAAATGGTATGATTAGTTAGTAGATAAATAAGGTATTAGATATTATTGAAATTATATGTAAGCTTAAATGTTGTTATTGGTTTGAAGATAAAGTAGGTATTAGATGTAAGCTTAAATGTTGTGATTAGTTATTAGAAGTATTAATTATTTCGAAAACTTTCTATGCGGATGGAAAGGGATGGCTAATAGGGGTGATGGAGGCCATTGAGCTTCCGAACCAAAGTGAGAGGGAGCTCAACGTAGGTTAGGTGTAAATGTGGTAAGAAATAAGTAAGTAGGTATAATAAAAAAGTAAAAGTATTATTGAATGATTAGTTTTAACTTAAAACATGCAGAATGAATTAAGTATAATTGAAATTAGATGTAAGGCGAAATGGTGTGATTAGTTAGTAGATAAAGAAGGTATTAGATATTATTGAAATTAGATGTAAGCTTAAATAGTGTGATTGGTTTGTAGTTAAAGTATTTATTAGATATTATTGAAATTAGATGTAAGCTTAAATGGTGTGATTGGTTTGTAGATAAAGTAGGTTTTAGATATTATTGAAATTAGATGTAAGCTTAAATGGTGTGATTAGTTTGTAGATACAGTAGGTATTAGATATTATTGAAATTAGATGTAAGCTTAAATGGTGTGATTAGTTTGTAGATAAAGTAGGTATTAGATATAATTGAAATTCGATGTAAGCTTAAATGGTGTGACTAGTAAGTAGAAGTATTAATTATTTCGAAAACTTTGTATGCGGATGGAAAGGGATGGCTAATAGGGGTGGTGGAGGCCATTGAGCTTCTGAACCAAAGTGAGAGGGAGCTCAACGTAGGTTAGGTGTAAATGTAGTAAGAATTTAGTAAGTAGGTATAATAAGAAAGTAAAAGTATTATTGAATGATTAGTTTTAACTTAAAACATGTAGAATGAAATATGTATAATTGAAATTAGATGTTAGTGGAAATGGTGTGATTAGTTAGTAGATAAAGAAGGTATTAGATATTATTGAAATTAGATGTAAGCTTAAATAGTGTGATTGGTTTGTAGATAAAGTAGGTATTAGATATTGTTGAAATTAGATGTAAGCTTAAATGGTGTGATTGGTTTGTAGATAAAGTAGGTATTAGATATTATTGAAATTAGATGTAAGCTTAAATGGTGTGATTAGTTTGTAGATACAGTAGGTATAAGATATTATTGAAATTAGATGTAAGCTTAAATGGTGTGATTAGTTTGTAGATAAAGTAGGTATTAGATATAATTGAAATTAGATGTAAGCTTAAATGGTGTGATTAGTTTGTAGATAAAGTAGGTATTAGATATTATTGAAATTAGATGTAAGCTTAAATGTTGTGACTAGTAAGTAGAAGTATTAATTATTTCGAAAACTTTCTATGCGGATGGAAAGGGATGGCTAATAGGGGTGGTGGAGGCCATTGAGCTTCCGAACCAAAGTGAGAGGGAGCTCAACGAAGGTTAGGTGTAAATGTAGTAAGAAATAAGTAAGTAGATATAATAAGAAAGTAAAAGTATTATTGAATGATTAGTTTTAACTTAAAACATGTAGAATGAATTAAGTATAATTGAAATTAGATGTAAGTGGAAATGGTGTGATTAGTTAGTAGATAAAGAAGGTATTAGATATTATTGAAATTAGATGTAAGCTTAAATAGTGTGATTGGTTTGTAGATAAAGTAGGTATTAGATATTATTCAAATTAGATGTAAGCTTAAATGGTGTGATTAATTTGTAGATAAAGTAGGTATTAGATATTATTGAAATAAGATGTAAGCTAAAATGGTGTGACTGGTTTGTAGATAAAGTAGGTATTAGATATTATTTTAATTAGATGTAAGCTTAAATGTTGTGACTAGGTAGTAGAAGTATTAATTATTTCGAAAACTTTGTATGCGGATGGAAAGGGATGGCTAATAGGGGTGGTGGAGGCCATTGAGCTTCCGAACCAAAGTGAGAGGGAGCTCAACGTAGGTTAGGTGTAAATGTAGTAAGAAATAAGTAAGTAGGTATAATAAGAAAGTAAATGTATTATTGAATGATTAGTTTTAACTTAAAACATGTAGAATGAATTAAGTATAATTGAAATTAGATGTAAGGCGAAATGGTGTGATTAGTTAGTAGATAAAGAAGGTATTAGATATTATTGAAATTAGATGTAAGCTTAAATAGTGTGATTGGTTTGTAGATAAAGTAGGTATTAGATATTGTTGAAATTAGATGTAAGCTTAAATGGTGTGATTGGTTTGTAGATAAAGTAGGTATTAGATATTATTGAAATTAGATGTAAGCTTAAATGGTGTGATTAGTTTGTAGATAAAGTAGGTATTAGATATAATTGAAATTAGATGTAAGCTTAAATGGTGTGATTGGCTTGTAGATAAAGTAGGTATTAGATATTATTGAAATTAGATGTAAGCTTAAATGTTGTGACTAGTAAGTAGAAGTATTAATTATTTCGAAAACTTTCTATGCGGATGGAAAGGGACGGCTAATAGGGGTGGTGGAGGCCATTGAGCTTCCGAACCAAAGTGAGAGGGAGCTCAACGTAGGTTAGGTGTAAATGTAGTAAGAAATAAGTAAGTAGATATAATTAGAAAGTAAAAGTATTATTGAATGATTAGTTTTAACTTAAAACATGTAGAATGAATTAAGTATAATTGAAATTAGATGTAAGTGGAAATGGTGTGATAAGTTAGTAGATAAAGAAGGTATTAGATATTATTGAAATTATATGTAAGCTTAAATAGTGTGATTGGTTTGTAGATAAAGTAGGTATTAGATGTAAGCTTAAATGTTGTGATTAGTTATTAGAAGTATTAATTATTTCGAAAACTTTCTATGCGGATGGAAAGGGATGGCTAATAGGGGTGGTGGAGGCCATTGAGCTTCCGAACCAAAGTGAGAGGGAGCTCATTCTAGGTTAGGCGTAAATGTAGTAAGAAATAAGTAAGTAGGTATAATAAGAAAGTAAAAGTATTATTGAATGATTAGTTTTAACTTAAAACATGTAGAATGAATTAAGTATAATTGAAATTAGATGTAAGGCGAAATGGTGTGATTAGTTAGTAGATAAAGAAGGTATTAGATATTATTGAAATTAGATGTAAGCTTTAATAGTGTGATTGGTTTGTAGTTAAAGTATTTATTAGATATTATTGAAATTAGATGTAAGCTTAAATGGTGTGATTGGTTTGTAGATAAAGTAGGTATTAGATATTATTGAAATTAGATGTAAGCTTAAATGGTGTGATTAGTTTGTAGATACAGTAGGTATTAGATATTATTGAAATTAGATGTAAGCTTAAATGGTGTGATTAGTTTGTAGATAAAGTAGGAATTAGATATAATTGAAATTAGATGTAAGCTTAAATGGTGTGATTGGCTTGTAGATAAAGTAGGTATTAGATATTATTGAAATTAGATGTAAGCTTAAATGTTGTGACTAGTAAGTAGAAGTATTAATTATTTCGAAAACTTTCTAAGCGGATGGAAAGGGATGGCTACTAGGGGTGGTGGAGGCCATTGAGCTTCCGAACCAAAGTGAGAGGGAGCTCAACGTAGGTTAGGTGTAAATGTAGTAAGAAATAAGTAAGTAGATATAATAAGAAAGTAAAAGTATTATTGAATGATTAGTTTTAACTTAAAACATGTAGAATGAATTAAGTATAATTGAAATTAGATGTAAGTGGAAATGGTGCGATTAGTTAGTAGATAAAGAAGGTATTATATATTATTGAAATTATATGTAAGCTTAAATGGTGTGATTGGTTTGTAGATAAAGTAGGTATTAGATATTATTGAAATTAGATGTAAGCTTAAATGTTGTAATTGGTTTGTAGATAAAGTAGGTATTAGATGTAAGCTTAAATGTTGTGATTAGTTATTAGAAGTATTAATAATTTCGAAAACTTTCTATGCGGATGGAAAGGGATGGCTAATAGAGGTGGTGGAGGCCATTGAGCTTCCGAACCAAAGTGAGAGGGAGCTCAACGTAGGTTAGGTGTAAATGTAGTAAGAAATAAGTAAGTAGGTATAATAAGAAAGTAAAAGTATTATTGAATAATTAGTTTTAACTTAAAACATGTAGAATGAATTAAGTATAATTGAAATTAGATGTAAGGCGAAATGGTGTGATTAGTTAGTAGATAATGAAGGTATTAGATATTATTGAAATTAGATGTAAGCTTAAATAGTGTGATTGGTTTGTAGATAAAGTATTTATTAGATATTATTGAAATTAGATGTAAGCTTAAATGGTGTGATTGGTTTGTAGATAAAGTAGGTAATAGATATTATTGAAATTAGATGTAAGCTTAAATGGTGTGATTAGTTTGTAGATACAGTAGGTATTAGATATTATTGAAATTAGATGTAAGCTTAAATGGTTTGATTAGTTTGTAGATAAAGTAGGTATTAGATATAATTGAAATTAGATGTAAGCTTAAATGGTGAGATTGGCTTGTAGATAAAGTAGGTATTAGATATTATTGAAATTAGATGTAAGCTTAAATGTTGTGACTAGTAAGTAGAAGTATTAATTATTTCGAAAACTTTCTATGCGGATGGAAAGGGATGGCTAATAGGGGTGGTGGAGGCCATTGAGCTTCCGAACCAAAGTGAGAGGGAGCTCAACGTAGGTTAGGTGTAAATGTAGTAAGAAATAAGTAAGTAGATATAATAAGAAAGTAAAAGTATTATTGAATGATTAGTTTTATCTTAAAACATGTAGAATGAATTAAGTATAATAGAAATTAGATGTAAGTGGAAATGGTAAGATTAGTTAGTAAATAAAGAAGGTATTAGATATTATTGAAATTATATGTAAGCTTAAATGTTTTTATTGGTTTGTAGATAAAGTAGGTATTAGATGTAAGCTTAAATGTTGTGATTAGTTATTAGAAGTATTAATTATTTCGAAAACTTTCTATGCGGATGGAAAGGGATGGCTAATAGGGGTGATGGAGGCCATTGAGCTTCCGAACCAAAGTGAGAGGGAGCTCAACGTAGGTTAAGTGTAAATGTGGTAAGAAATAAGTAAGTAGGTATAATAAGAAAGTAAAAGTATTATTGAATGATTAGTTTTAACTTAAAACATGAAGAATGAATTAAGTATAATTGAAATTAGATGTAAGGCGAAATGGTGTGATTAGTTAGTAGATAAAGAAGGTATTAGATATTATTGAAATTAGATGTAAGCTTAAGTAGTGTGATTGGTTTGTAGTTAAAGTATTTATTAGATATTATTGAAATTAGATGTAAGCTTAAATGGTGTGATTGGTTTGTAGATAAAGTAGGTTTTAGATATTATTGAAATTAGATGTAAGCTTAAATGGTGTGATTAGTTTGTAGATAAAGTAGGTATTAGATATAATTGAAATTAGATGTAAGCTTAAATGGTGTGATTGGCTTGTAGATAAAGTAGGTATTAGATATTATTGAAATTAGATGTAAGCTTAAATGTTGTGACTAGTAAGTAAAAGTATTAATTATTTCGAAAACTTACTATGCGGATGGAAAGGGACGGCTAATAGGGGTGATGGAGGCCATTGAGCTTCCGAACCAAAGTGAGAGGGAGCTCAACGTAGGTTAAGTGTAAATGTGGTAAGAAATAAGTAAGTAGGTATAATAAGAAAGTAAAAGTATTATTGAATGATTAGTTTTAACTTAAAACATGAAGAATGAATTAAGTATAATTGAAATTAGATGTAAGGCGAAATGGTGTGATAAGTTAGTAGATAAAGAAGGTATTAGATATTATTGAAATTAGATGTAAGCTTAAATAGTGTGATTGGTTTGTAGATAAAGTAGGTATTAGATATTGTTGAAATTAGATGTAAGCTTAAATGGTGTGATTGGTTTGTAGATAAAGTAGGTATTAGATATTATTGAAATTAGATGTAAGCTTAAATGGTGTGATTAGTTTGTAGATAAAGTAGGTATTAGATATAATTGAAATTAGATGTAAGCTTAAATGGTGTGATTGGCTTGTAGATAAAGTAGGTATTAGATATTATTGAAATTAGATGTAAGCTTAAATGTTGTGACTAGTAAGTAAAAGTATTAATTATTTCGAAAACTTTCTATGCGGATGGAAAGGGACGGCTAATAGGGGTGGTGGAGGCCATTGAGCTTCCGAACCAAAGTGAGAGGGAGCTCAACGTAGGTTAGGTGTAAATGTAGTAAGAAATAAGTAAGTAGATATAATTAGAAAGTAAAAGTATTATTGAATGATTAGTTTTAACTTAAAACATGTAGAATGAATTAAGTATAATTGAAATTAGATGTAAGTGGAAATGGTGTGATAAGTTAGTAGATAAAGAAGGTATTAGATATTATTGAAATTATATGTAAGCTTAAATAGTGTGATTGGTTTGTAGATAAAGTAGGTATTAGATGTAAGCTTAAATGTTGTGATTAGTAATTAGAAGTATTAATTATTTCGAAAACTTTCTATGCGGATGGAAAGGGATGGCTAATAGGGGTGATGGAGGCCATTGAGCTTCCGAACCAAAGTGAGAGGGAGCTCAACGTAGGTTAGGTGTAAATGTGGTAAGAAATAAGTAAGTAGGTATAATAAGAAAGTAAAAGTATTATTGAATGATTAGTTTTAACTTAAAACATGAAGAATGAATTAAGTATAATTGAAATTAGATGTAAGGCGAAATGGTGTGATAAGTTAGTAGATAAAGAAGGTATTAGATATTATTGAAATTAGATGTAAGCTTAAATAGTGTGATTGGTTTGTAGATAAAGTAGGTATTAGATATTGTTGAAATTAGATGTAAGCTTAAATGGTGTGATTGGTTTGTAGATAAAGTAGGTATTAGATATTATTGAAATTAGATGTAAGCTTAAATGGTGTGATTAGTTTGTAGATAAAGTAGGTATTAGATTTAATTGAAATTAGATGTAAGCTTAAATGGTGTGATTGGCTTGTAGATAAAGTAGGTATTAGATATTATTGAAATTAGATGTAAGCTTAAATGTTGTGACTAGTAAGTAAAAGTATTAATTATTTCGAAAACTTTCTATGCGGATGGAAAGGGACGGCTAATAGGGGTGGTGGAGGCCATTGAGCTTCCGAACCAAAGTGAGAGGGAGCTCAACGTAGGTTAGGTGTAAATGTAGTAAGAAATAAGTAAGTAGATATAATTAGAAAGTAAAAGTATTATTGAATGATTAGTTTTAACTTAAAACATGTAGAATGAATTAAGTATAATTGAAATTAGATGTAAGTGGAAATGGTGTGATAAGTTAGTAGATAAAGAAGGTATTAGATATTATTGAAATTATATGTAAGCTTAAATAGTGTGATTGGTTTGTAGATAAAGTAGGTATTAGATGTAAGCTTAAATGTTGTGATTAGTTATTATAAGTATTAATTTTTTCGAAAACTTTCTATGCGGATGGAAAGGGATGGCTAATAGGGGTGGTGGAGGCCATTGAGCTTCCGAACCAAAGTGAGAGGGAGCTCAACGTAGGTTAGGTGTAAATATAGTAAGAAATAAGTAAGTAGGTATAATAAGAAAGTAAAAGTATTATTGAATGATTAGTTTTAACTTAAAACATGTAGAATGAATTAAGTATAATTGAAATTAGATGTAAGGCGAAATGGTGTGATTAGTTAGTAGATAAAGAAGGTATTAGATATTATTGAAATTAGATGTAAGCTTTAATAGTGTGATTGGTTTGTAGTTAAAGTATTTATTAGATATTATTGAAATTAGATGTAAGCTTAAATGGTGTGATTGGTTTGTAGATAAAGTAGGTATTAGATATTATTGAAATTAGATGTAAGCTTAAATGGTGTGATTAGTTTGTAGATACAGCAGGTATTAGATATTATTGAAATTAGATGTAAGCTTAAATGGTGTGATTAGTTTGTAGATAAAGTAGGAATTAGATATAATTGAAATTAGATGTAAGCTTAAATGGTGTGATTGGCTTGTAGATAAAGTAGGTATTAGATATTATTGAAATTAGATGTAAGCTTAAATGTTGTGACTAGTAAGTAGAAGTATTAATTATTTCGAAAACTTTCTAAGCGGATGGAAAGGGATGGCTACTAGGGGTGGTGGAGGCCATTGAGCTTCCGAACCAAAGTGAGAGGGAGCTCAACGTAGGTTAGGTGTAAATGTAGTAAGAAATAAGTAAGTAGGTATAATAAGAAAGTAAAAGTATTATTGAATGATTAGTTTTAACTTAAAACATGTAGAATGAATTAAGTATAATTGAAATTAGATGTAAGGCGAAATGGTGTGATTAGTTAGTAGATAAAGAAGGTATTAGATATTATTGAAATTAGATGTAAGCTTAAATAGTGTGATTGGTTTGTAGTTAAAGTATTTATTAGATATTATTGAAATAAGATGTAAGCTTAAATGGTGTGATTGGTTTGTAGATAAAGTAGGTATCAGATATTATTGAAATTAGATGTAAGCTTAAATGGTGTGATTAGTTTGTAGATACAGTAGGTATAAGATATTATTGAAATTAGATGTAAGCTTAAATGGTGTGATTAGTTTGTAGATAAAGTAGGTATTAGATATAATTGAAATTAGATGTAAGCTTAAATGGTGTGATTGGCCTGTAGATAAAGTAGGTATTAGATATTATTGAAATAAGATGTAAGCTTAAATGTTGTGACTAGTAAGTAAAAGTATTAATTATTTAGAAAACTTTCTATGCGGATGGAAAGGGATGGCTAATAGGGGTGGTGGAGGCCATTGAGCTTCCGAACCAAAGTGAGAGGGAGCTCAACGTAGGTTAGGTGTAAATGTAGTAAGAAATAAGTAAGTAGATATAATAAGAAAGTAAAAGTATTATTGAATGATTAGTTTTAACTTAAAACATGTAGAATGAATTAAGTATAATTGAAATTAGATGTAAGTGGAAATGGTGTGATTAGTTAGTAGATAAAGAAGGTATTATATATTATTGAAATTATATGTAAGCTTAAATGGTGTGATTGGTTTGTAGATAAAGTAGGTATTAGATATTATTGAAATTAGATGTAAGCTTAAATGTTGTAATTGGTTTGTAGATAAAGTAGGTATTAGATGTAAGCTTAAATGTTGTGATTAGTTATTAGAAGTATTAATTATTTCGAAAACTTTCTATGCGGATGGAAAGGGATGGCTAATAGGGGTGGTGGAGGCCATTGAGCTTCCGAACCAAAGTGAGAGGGAGCTCAACGTAGGTTAGGTGTAAATGTAGTAAGAAATAAGTAAGTAGGTATAATAAGAAAGTAAAAGTATTATTGAATGATTAGTTTTAACTTAAAACATGTAGAATGAAATATGTATAATTGAAATTAGATGTTAGTGGAAATGGTGTGATTAGTTAGTAGATAAAGAAGGTATTAGATATTATTGAAATTAGATGTAAGCTTAAATAGTGTGATTGGTTTGTAGATAAAGTAGGTATTAGATATTGTTGAAATTAGATGTAAGCTTAAATGGTGTGATTGGTTTGTAGATAAAGTAGGTATTAGATATTATTGAAATTAGATGTAAGCTTAAATGGTGTGATTAGTTTGTAGATACAGCAGGTATTAGATATTATTGAAATTAGATGTAAGCTTAAATGGTGTGATTAGTTTGTAGATAAAGTAGGAATTAGATATAATTGAAATTAGATGTAAGCTTAAATGGTGTGATTGGCTTGTAGATAAAGTAGGTATTAGATATAATTGAAATTCGATGTAAGCTTAAATGGTGTGACTAGTAAGTAGAAGTATTAATTATTTCGAAAACTTTGTATGCGGATGGAAAGGGATGGCTAATAGGGGTGGTGGAGGCCATTGAGCTTCTGAACCAAAGTGAGAGGGAGCTCAACGTAGGTTAGGTGTAAATGTAGTAAGAATTTAGTAAGTAGGTATAATAAGAAAGTAAAAGTATTATTGAATGATTAGTTTTAACTTAAAACATGTAGAATGAAATATGTATAATTGAAATTAGATGTTAGTGGAAATGGTGTGATTAGTTAGTAGATAAAGAAGGTATTAGATATTATTGAAATTAGATGTAAGCTTAAATAGTGTGATTGGTTTGTAGATAAAGTAGGTATTAGATATTGTTGAAATTAGATGTAAGCTTAAATGGTGTGATTGGTTTGTAGATAAAGTAGGTATTAGATATTATTGAAATTAGATGTAAGCTTAAATGGTGTGATTAGTTTGTAGATACAGTAGGTATAAGATATTATTGAAATTAGATGTAAGCTTAAATGGTGTGATTAGTTTGTAGATAAAGTAGGTATTAGATATAATTGAAATTAGATGTAAGCTTAAATGGTGTGATTAGTTTGTAGATAAAGTAGGTATTAGATATTATTGAAATTAGATGTAAGCTTAAATGTTGTGACTAGTAAGTAGAAGTATTAATTATTTCGAAAACTTTCTATGCGGATGGAAAGGGATGGCTAATAGGGGTGGTGGAGGCCATTGAGCTTCCGAACCAAAGTGAGAGGGAGCTCAACGAAGGTTAGGTGTAAATGTAGTAAGAAATAAGTAAGTAGATATAATAAGAAAGTAAAAGTATTATTGAATGATTAGTTTTAACTTAAAACATGTAGAATGAATTAAGTATAATTGAAATTAGATGTAAGTGGAAATGGTGTGATTAGTTAGTAGATAAAGAAGGTATTAGATATTATTGAAATTAGATGTAAGCTTAAATAGTGTGATTGGTTTGTAGATAAAGTAGGTATTAGATATTATTCAAATTAGATGTAAGCTTAAATGGTGTGATTAATTTGTAGATAAAGTAGGTATTAGATATTATTGAAATAAGATGTAAGCTAAAATGGTGTGACTGGTTTGTAGATAAAGTAGGTATTAGATATTATTTTAATTAGATGTAAGCTTAAATGTTGTGACTAGGTAGTAGAAGTATTAATTATTTCGAAAACTTTGTATGCGGATGGAAAGGGATGGCTAATAGGGGTGGTGGAGGCCATTGAGCTTCCGAACCAAAGTGAGAGGGAGCTCAACGTAGGTTAGGTGTAAATGTAGTAAGAAATAAGTAAGTAGGTATAATAAGAAAGTAAATGTATTATTGAATGATTAGTTTTAACTTAAAACATGTAGAATGAATTAAGTATAATTGAAATTAGATGTAAGGCGAAATGGTGTGATTAGTTAGTAGATAAAGAAGGTATTAGATATTATTGAAATTAGATGTAAGCTTAAATAGTGTGATTGGTTTGTAGATAAAGTAGGTATTAGATATTGTTGAAATTAGATGTAAGCTTAAATGGTGTGATTGGTTTGTAGATAAAGTAGGTATTAGATATTATTGAAATTAGATGTAAGCTTAAATGGTGTGATTAGTTTGTAGATAAAGTAGGTATTAGATATAATTGAAATTAGATGTAAGCTTAAATGGTGTGATTGGCTTGTAGATAAAGTAGGTATTAGATATTATTGAAATTAGATGTAAGCTTAAATGTTGTGACTAGTAAGTAGAAGTATTAATTATTTCGAAAACTTTCTATGCGGATGGAAAGGGACGGCTAATAGGGGTGGTGGAGGCCATTGAGCTTCCGAACCAAAGTGAGAGGGAGCTCAACGTAGGTTAGGTGTAAATGTAGTAAGAAATAAGTAAGTAGATATAATTAGAAAGTAAAAGTATTATTGAATGATTAGTTTTAACTTAAAACATGTAGAATGAATTAAGTATAATTGAAATTAGATGTAAGTGGAAATGGTGTGATAAGTTAGTAGATAAAGAAGGTATTAGATATTATTGAAATTATATGTAAGCTTAAATAGTGTGATTGGTTTGTAGATAAAGTAGGTATTAGATGTAAGCTTAAATGTTGTGATTAGTTATTAGAAGTATTAATTATTTCGAAAACTTTCTATGCGGATGGAAAGGGATGGCTAATAGGGGTGGTGGAGGCCATTGAGCTTCCGAACCAAAGTGAGAGGGAGCTCATTCTAGGTTAGGCGTAAATGTAGTAAGAAATAAGTAAGTAGGTATAATAAGAAAGTAAAAGTATTATTGAATGATTAGTTTTAACTTAAAACATGTAGAATGAATTAAGTATAATTGAAATTAGATGTAAGGCGAAATGGTGTGATTAGTTAGTAGATAAAGAAGGTATTAGATATTATTGAAATTAGATGTAAGCTTTAATAGTGTGATTGGTTTGTAGTTAAAGTATTTATTAGATATTATTGAAATTAGATGTAAGCTTAAATGGTGTGATTGGTTTGTAGATAAAGTAGGTATTAGATATTATTGAAATTAGATGTAAGCTTAAATGGTGTGATTAGTTTGTAGATACAGTAGGTATTAGATATTATTGAAATTAGATGTAAGCTTAAATGGTGTGATTAGTTTGTAGATAAAGTAGGAATTAGATATAATTGAAATTAGATGTAAGCTTAAATGGTGTGAATGGCTTGTAGATAAAGTAGGTATTAGATATTATTGAAATTAGATGTAAGCTTAAATGTTGTGACTAGTAAGTAGAAGTATTAATTATTTCGAAAACTTTCTAAGCGGATGGAAAGGGATGGCTACTAGGGGTGGTGGAGGCCATTGAGCTTCCGAACCAAAGTGAGAGGGAGCTCAACGTAGGTTAGGTGTAAATGTAGTAAGAAATAAGTAAGTAGGTATAATAAGAAAGTAAAAGTATTATTGAATGATTAGTTTTAACTTAAAACATGTAGAATGAATAAAGTATAATTGAAATTAGATGTAAGGCGAAATGGTGTGATTAGTTAGTAGATAAAGAAGGTATTAGATATTATTGAAATTAGATGTAAGCTTAAATAGTGTGATTGGTTTGTAGTTAAAGTATTTATTAGATATTATTGAAATAAGATGTAAGCTTAAATGGTGTGATTGGTTTGTAGATAAAGTAGGTATTAGATATTATTGAAATTAGATGTAAGCTTAAATGGTGTGATTAGTTTGTAGATACAGTAGGTATAAGATATTATTGAAATTAGATGTAAGCTTAAATGGTGTGATTAGTTTGTAGATAAAGTAGGTATTAGATATAATTGAAATTAGATGTAAGCTTAAATGGTGTGATTGGCTTGTAGATAAAGTAGGTATTAGATATTATTGAAATAAGATGTAAGCTTAAATGTTGTGACTAGTAAGTAGAAGTATTAATTATTTCGAAAACTTTCTATGCGGATGGAAAGGGACGGCTAATAGGGGTGGTGGAGGCCATTGAGCTTCCGAACCAAAGTGAGAGGGAGCTCAACGTAGGTTAGGTGTAAATGTAGTAAGAAATAAGTAAGTAGATATAATAAGAAAGTAAAAGTATTATTGAATGATTAGTTTTAACTTAAAACATGTAGAATGAATTAAGTATAATTGAAATTAGATGTAAGTGGAAATGGTGTGATTAGTTAGTAGATAAAGAAGGTATTATATATTATTGAAATTATATGTAAGCTTAAATGGTGTGATTGGTTTGTAGATAAAGTAGGTATTAGATATTATTGAAATTAGATGTAAGCTTAAATGTTGTAATTGGTTTGTAGATAAAGTAGGTATTAGATGTAAGCTTAAATGTTGTGATTAGTTATTAGAAGTATTAATTATTTCGAAAACTTTCTATGCGGATGGAAAGGGATGGCTAATAGGGGTGGTGGAGGCCATTGAGCTTCCGAACCAAAGTGAGAGGGAGCTCAACGTAGGTTAGGTGTAAATGTAGTAAGAAATAAGTAAGTAGGTATAATAAGAAAGTAAAAGTATTATTGAATGATTAGTTTTAACTTAAAACATGTAGAATGAATTAAGTATAATTGAAATTAGATGTAAGGCGAAATGGTGTGATTAGTTAGTAGATAAAGAAGGTATTAGATATTATTGAAATTAGATGTAAGCTTAAATAGTGTGATTGGTTTGTAGATAAAGTATTTATTAGATATTATTGAAATTAGATGTATGCTTAAATGGTGTGATTGGTTTGTAGATAAAGTAGGTAATAGATATTATTGAAATTAGATGTAAGCTTAAATGGTGTGATTAGTTTGTAGATACAGTAGGTATTAGATATTATTGAAATTAGATGTAAGCTTAAATGGTTTGATTAGTTTGTAGATAAAGTAGGTATTAGATATGATTGAAATTAGATGTAAGCTTAAATGGTGTGATTGGCTTGTAGATAAAGTAGGTATTAGATATTATTGAAATTAGATGTAAGCTTAAATGTTGTGACTAGTAAGTAGAAGTATTAATTATTTCGAAAACTTTCTATGCGGATGGAAAGGGATGGCTAATAGGGGTGGTGGAGGCCATTGAGCTTCCGAACCAAAGTGAGAGGGAGCTCAACGTAGGTTAGGTGTAAATGTAGTAAGAAATAAGTAAGTAGATATAATAAGAAAGTAAAAGTATTATTGAATGATTAGTTTTAACTTAAAACATGTAGAATGAATTAAGTATAATTGAAATTAGATGTAAGTGGAAATGGTGCGATTAGTTAGTAGATAAAGAAGGTATTATATATTATTGAAATTATATGTAAGCTTAAATGGTGTGATTGGTTTGTAGATAAAGTAGGTATTAGATATTATTGAAATTAGATGTAAGCTTAAATGTTGTAATTGGTTTGTAGATAAAGTAGGTATTAGATGTAAGCTTAAATGTTGTGATTAGTTATTAGAAGTATTAATAATTTCGAAAACTTTCTATGCGGATGGAAAGGGATGGCTAATAGAGGTGGTGGAGGCCATTGAGCTTCCGAACCAAAGTGAGAGGGAGCTCAACGTAGGTTAGGTGTAAATGTAGTAAGAAATAAGTAAGTAGGTATAATAAGAAAGTAAAAGTATTATTGAATAATTAGTTTTAACTTAAAACATGTAGAATGAATTAAGTATAATTGAAATTAGATGTAAGGCGAAATGGTGTGATTAGTTAGTAGATAAAGAAGGTATTAGATATTATTGAAATTAGATGTAAGCTTAAATAGTGTGATTGGTTTGTAGATAAAGTATTTATTAGATATTATTGAAATTAGATGTAAGCTTAAATGGTGTGATTGGTTTGTAGATAAAGTAGGTAATAGATATTATTGAAATTAGATGTAAGCTTAAATGGTGTGATTAGTTTGTAGATACAGTAGGTATTAGATATTATTGAAATTAGATGTAAGCTTAAATGGTTTGATTAGTTTGTAGATAAAGTAGGTATTAGATATAATTGAAATTAGATGTAAGCTTAAATGGTGTGATTGGCTTGTAGATAAAGTAGGTATTAGATATTATTGAAATTAGATGTAAGCTTAAATGTTGTGACTAGTAAGTAGAAGTATTAATTATTTCGAAAACTTTCTATGCGGATGGAAAGGGATGGCTAATAGGGGTGGTGGAGGCCATTGAGCTTCCGAACCAAAGTGAGAGGGAGCTCAACGTAGGTTAGGTGTAAATGTAGTAAGAAATAAGTAAGTAGATATAATAAGAAAGTAAAAGTATTATTGAATGATTAGTTTTATCTTAAAACATGTAGAATGAATTAAGTATAATAGAAATTAGATGTAAGTGGAAATGGTAAGATTAGTTAGTAAATAAAGAAGGTATTAGATATTATTGAAATTATATGTAAGCTTAAATGTTTTTATTGGTTTGTAGATAAAGTAGGTATTAGATGTAAGCTTAAATGTTGTGATTAGTTATTAGAAGTATTAATTATTTCGAAAACTTTCTATGCGGATGGAAAGGGATGGCTAATAGGGGTGATGGAGGCCATTGAGCTTCCGAACCAAAGTGAGAGGGAGCTCAACGTAGGTTAAGTGTAAATGTGGTAAGAAATAAGTAAGTAGGTATAATAAGAAAGTAAAAGTATTATTGAATGATTAGTTTTAACTTAAAACATGAAGAATGAATTAAGTATAATTGAAATTAGATGTAAGGCGAAATGGTGTGATTAGTTAGTAGATAAAGAAGGTATTAGATATTATTGAAATTAGATGTAAGCTTAAGTAGTGTGATTGGTTTGTAGTTAAAGTATTTATTAGATATTATTGAAATTAGATGTAAGCTTAAATGGTGTGATTGGTTTGTAGATAAAGTAGGTTTTAGATATTATTGAAATTAGATGTAAGCTTAAATGGTGTGATTAGTTTGTAGATAAAGTAGGTATTAGATATAATTGAAATTAGATGTAAGCTTAAATGGTGTGATTGGCTTGTAGATAAAGTAGGTATTAGATATTATTGAAATTAGATGTAAGCTTAAATGTTGTGACTAGTAAGTAAAAGTATTAATTATTTCGAAAACTTACTATGCGGATGGAAAGGGACGGCTAATAGGGGTGATGGAGGCCATTGAGCTTCCGAACCAAAGTGAGAGGGAGCTCAACGTAGGTTAAGTGTAAATGTGGTAAGAAATAAGTAAGTAGGTATAATAAGAAAGTAAAAGTATTATTGAATGATTAGTTTTAACTTAAAACATGAAGAATGAATTAAGTATAATTGAAATTAGATGTAAGGCGAAATGGTGTGATAAGTTAGTAGATAAAGAAGGTATTAGATATTATTGAAATTAGATGTAAGCTTAAATAGTGTGATTGGTTTGTAGATAAAGTAGGTATTAGATATTGTTGAAATTAGATGTAAGCTTAAATGGTGTGATTGGTTTGTAGATAAAGTAGGTATTAGATATTATTGAAATTAGATGTAAGCTTAAATGGTGTGATTAGTTTGTAGATAAAGTAGGTATTAGATATAATTGAAATTAGATGTAAGCTTAAATGGTGTGATTGGCTTGTAGATAAAGTAGGTATTAGATATTATTGAAATTAGATGTAAGCTTAAATGTTGTGACTAGTAAGTAAAAGTATTAATTATTTCGAAAACTTTCTATGCGGATGGAAAGGGACGGCTAATAGGGGTGGTGGAGGCCATTGAGCTTCCGAACCAAAGTGAGAGGGAGCTCAACGTAGGTTAGGTGTAAATGTAGTAAGAAATAAGTAAGTAGATATAATTAGAAAGTAAAAGTATTATTGAATGATTAGTTTTAACTTAAAACATGTAGAATGAATTAAGTATAATTGAAATTAGATGTAAGTGGAAATGGTGTGATAAGTTAGTAGATAAAGAAGGTATTAGATATTATTGAAATTATATGTAAGCTTAAATAGTGTGATTGGTTTGTAGATAAAGTAGGTATTAGATGTAAGCTTAAATGTTGTGATTAGTAATTAGAAGTATTAATTATTTCGAAAACTTTCTATGCGGATGGAAAGGGATGGCTAATAGGGGTGATGGAGGCCATTGAGCTTCCGAACCAAAGTGAGAGGGAGCTCAACGTAGGTTAGGTGTAAATGTGGTAAGAAATAAGTAAGTAGGTATAATAAGAAAGTAAAAGTATTATTGAATGATTAGTTTTAACTTAAAACATGAAGAATGAATTAAGTATAATTGAAATTAGATGTAAGGCGAAATGGTGTGATAAGTTAGTAGATAAAGAAGGTATTAGATATTATTGAAATTAGATGTAAGCTTAAATAGTGTGATTGGTTTGTAGATAAAGTAGGTATTAGATATTGTTGAAATTAGATGTAAGCTTAAATGGTGTGATTGGTTTGTAGATAAAGTAGGTATTAGATATTATTGAAATTAGATGTAAGCTTAAATGGTGTGATTAGTTTGTAGATAAAGTAGGTATTAGATATAATTGAAATTAGATGTAAGCTTAAATGGTGTGATTGGCTTGTAGATAAAGTAGGTATTAGATATTATTGAAATTAGATGTAAGCTTAAATGTTGTGACTAGTAAGTAAAAGTATTAATTATTTCGAAAACTTTCTATGCGGATGGAAAGGGACGGCTAATAGGGGTGGTGGAGGCCATTGAGCTTCCGAACCAAAGTGAGAGGGAGCTCAACGTAGGTTAGGTGTAAATGTAGTAAGAAATAAGTAAGTAGATATAATTAGAAAGTAAAAGTATTATTGAATGATTAGTTTTAACTTAAAACATGTAGAATGAATTAAGTATAATTGAAATTAGATGTAAGTGGAAATGGTGTGATAAGTTAGTAGATAAAGAAGGTATTAGATATTATTGAAATTATATGTAAGCTTAAATAGTGTGATTGGTTTGTAGATAAAGTAGGTATTAGATGTAAGCTTAAATGTTGTGATTAGTTATTATAAGTATTAATTTTTTCGAAAACTTTCTATGCGGATGGAAAGGGATGGCTAATAGGGGTGGTGGAGGCCATTGAGCTTCCGAACCAAAGTGAGAGGGAGCTCAACGTAGGTTAGGTGTAAATATAGTAAGAAATAAGTAAGTAGGTATAATAAGAAAGTAAAAGTATTATTGAATGATTAGTTTTAACTTAAAACATGTAGAATGAATTAAGTATAATTGAAATTAGATGTAAGGCGAAATGGTGTGATTAGTTAGTAGATAAAGAAGGTATTAGATATTATTGAAATTAGATGTAAGCTTTAATAGTGTGATTGGTTTGTAGTTAAAGTATTTATTAGATATTATTGAAATTAGATGTAAGCTTAAATGGTGTGATTGGTTTGTAGATAAAGTAGGTATTAGATATTATTGAAATTAGATGTAAGCTTAAATGGTGTGATTAGTTTGTAGATACAGCAGGTATTAGATATTATTGAAATTAGATGTAAGCTTAAATGGTGTGATTAGTTTGTAGATAAAGTAGGAATTAGATATAATTGAAATTAGATGTAAGCTTAAATGGTGTGATTGGCTTGTAGATAAAGTAGGTATTAGATATTATTGAAATTAGATGTAAGCTTAAATGTTGTGACTAGTAAGTAGAAGTATTAATTATTTCGAAAACTTTCTAAGCGGATGGAAAGGGATGGCTACTAGGGGTGGTGGAGGCCATTGAGCTTCCGAACCAAAGTGAGAGGGAGCTCAACGTAGGTTAGGTGTAAATGTAGTAAGAAATAAGTAAGTAGGTATAATAAGAAAGTAAAAGTATTATTGAATGATTAGTTTTAACTTAAAACATGTAGAATGAATTAAGTATAATTGAAATTAGATGTAAGGCGAAATGGTGTGATTAGTTAGTAGATAAAGAAGGTATTAGATATTATTGAAATTAGATGTAAGCTTAAATAGTGTGATTGGTTTGTAGTTAAAGTATTTATTAGATATTATTGAAATAAGATGTAAGCTTAAATGGTGTGATTGGTTTGTAGATAAAGTAGGTATCAGATATTATTGAAATTAGATGTAAGCTTAAATGGTGTGATTAGTTTGTAGATACAGTAGGTATAAGATATTATTGAAATTAGATGTAAGCTTAAATGGTGTGATTAGTTTGTAGATAAAGTAGGTATTAGATATAATTGAAATTAGATGTAAGCTTAAATGGTGTGATTGGCCTGTAGATAAAGTAGGTATTAGATATTATTGAAATAAGATGTAAGCTTAAATGTTGTGACTAGTAAGTAAAAGTATTAATTATTTAGAAAACTTTCTATGCGGATGGAAAGGGATGGCTAATAGGGGTGGTGGAGGCCATTGAGCTTCCGAACCAAAGTGAGAGGGAGCTCAACGTAGGTTAGGTGTAAATGTAGTAAGAAATAAGTAAGTAGATATAATAAGAAAGTAAAAGTATTATTGAATGATTAGTTTTAACTTAAAACATGTAGAATGAATTAAGTATAATTGAAATTAGATGTAAGTGGAAATGGTGTGATTAGTTAGTAGATAAAGAAGGTATTATATATTATTGAAATTATATGTAAGCTTAAATGGTGTGATTGGTTTGTAGATAAAGTAGGTATTAGATATTATTGAAATTAGATGTAAGCTTAAATGTTGTAATTGGTTTGTAGATAAAGTAGGTATTAGATGTAAGCTTAAATGTTGTGATTAGTTATTAGAAGTATTAATTATTTCGAAAACTTTCTATGCGGATGGAAAGGGATGGCTAATAGGGGTGGTGGAGGCCATTGAGCTTCCGAACCAAAGTGAGAGGGAGCTCAACGTAGGTTAGGTGTAAATGTAGTAAGAAATAAGTAAGTAGGTATAATAAGAAAGTAAAAGTATTATTGAATGATTAGTTTTAACTTAAAACATGTAGAATGAATTAAGTATAATTGAAATTAGATGTAAGGCGAAATGGTGTGATTAGTTAGTAGATAAAGAAGGTATTAGATATTATTGAAATTAGATGTAAGCTTAAATAGTGTGATTGGTTTGTAGATAAAGTATTTATTAGATATTATTGAAATTAGATGTATGCTTAAATGGTGTGATTGGTTTGTAGATAAAGTAGGTAATAGATATTATTGAAATTAGATGTAAGCTTAAATGGTGTGATTAGTTTGTAGATACAGTAGGTATTAGATATTATTGAAATTAGATGTAAGCTTAAATGGTTTGATTAGTTTGTAGATAAAGTAGGTATTAGATATGATTGAAATTAGATGTAAGCTTAAATGGTGTGATTGGCTTGTAGATAAAGTAGGTATTAGATATTATTGAAATTAGATGTAAGCTTAAATGTTGTGACTAGTAAGTAGAAGTATTAATTATTTCGAAAACTTTCTATGCGGATGGAAAGGGATGGCTAATAGGGGTGGTGGAGGCCATTGAGCTTCCGAACCAAAGTGAGAGGGAGCTCAACGTAGGTTAGGTGTAAATGTAGTAAGAAATAAGTAAGTAGATATCATAAGGAAGTAAAAGTATTATTGAATGATTAGTTTTATCTTAAAACATGTAGAATGAATTAAGTATAATAGAAATTAGATGTAAGTGGAAATGGTATGATTAGTTAGTAAATAAAGAAGGTATTAGATATTATTGAAATTATATGTAAGCTTAAATGTTTTTATTGGTTTGTAGATAAAGTAGGTATTAGATGTAAGCTTAAATGTTGTGATTAGTTATTAGAAGTATTAATTATTTCGAAAACTTTCTATGCGGATGGAAAGGGATGGCTAATAGGGGTGATGGAGGCCATTGAGCTTCCGAACCAAAGTGAGAGGGAGTTCAACGTAGGTTAGGTGTAAATGTGGTAAGAAATAAGTAAGTAGGTATAATAAGAAAGTAAAAGTATTATTGAATGATTCGTTTTAACTTAAAACATGAAGAATGAATTAAGTATAATTGAAATTAGATGTAAGGCGAAATGGTGTGATTAGTTAGTAGATAAAGAAGGTATTAGATATTATTGAAATTAGATGTAAGCTTAAATAGTGTGATTGGTTTGTAGTTAAAGTATTTATTAGATATTATTGAAATTAGATGTAAGCTTAAATGGTGTGATTGGTTTGTAGATAAAGTAGGTTTTAGATATTATTGAAATTAGATGTAAGCTTAAATGGTGTGATTAGTTTGTAGATACAGTAGGTATTAGATATTATTGAAATTAGATGTAAGCTTAAATGGTGTGATTAGTTTGTAGATAAAGTAGGTATTAGATATAATTGAAATTAGATGTAAGCTTAAATCGTGTGATTGGCTTGTAGATAAAGTAGGTATTAGATATTATTGAAATTAGATGTAAGCTTAAATGTTGTGACTAGTAAGTAAAAGTATTAATTATTTCGAAAACTTTCTATGCGGATGGAAAGGGATGGCTAATAGGGGTGGTGGAGGCTATTGAGCTTCCGACCAAAGTGAGAGGGAGCTCAACGTAGGTTAGGTGTAAATGTAGTAAGAAATAAGTAAGTAGATATAATAAGAAAGTAAAAGTATTATTGAATGATTAGTTTTAACTTAAAACATGTAGAATGAATTAAGTATAATTGAAATTAGATGTAAGGCGAAATGGTGTGATTAGTTAGTAGATAAAGAAGGTATTAGATATTATTGAAATTAGATGTAAGCTTAAATAGTGTGATTGGTTTGTAGATAAAGTAGGTATTAGATATTGTTGAAATTAGATGTAAGCTTAAATGGTGTGATTGGTTTGTAGATAAAGTAGGTATTAGATATTATTGAAATTAGATGTAAGCTTAAATGGTGTGATTAGTTTGTAGATACAGTAGGTATAAGATATTATTGAAATTAGATGTAAGCTTAAATGGTGTGATTAGTTTGTAGATAAAGTAGGTATTAGATATAATTGAAATTAGATGTTAGCTTAAACGGTGTGATTGGCTTGTAGATAAAGTAGGTATTAGATATTATTGAAATTAGATGTAAGCTTAAATGTTGTGACTAGTAAGTAGAAGTATTAATTATTTCGAAAACTTTGTATGCGGATGGAAAGGGATGGCTAATAGGGGTGGTGGAGGCCATTGAGCTTCTGAACCAAAGTGAGAGGGAGCTCAACGTAGGTTAGGTGTAAATGTAGTAAGAAATAAGTAAGTAGGTATAATAAGAAAGTAAAAGTATTATTGAATGATTAGTTTTAACTTAAAACATGTAGAATGAAATAAGTATAATTGAAATTAGATGTTAGTGGAAATGGTGTGATTAGTTAGTAGATAAAGAAGGTATTAGATATTATTTAAATTAGATGTAAGCTTAAATAGTGTGATTGGTTTGTAGATAAAGTAGGTATTAGATATTGTTGAAATTAGATGTAAGCTTAAATGGTGTGATTGGTTTGTAGATAAAGTAGGTATTAGATATTATTGAAATTAGATGTAAGCTTAAATGGTGTGATTAGTTTGTAGATACAGTAGGTATAAGATATTATTGAAATTAGATGTAAGCTTAAATGGTGTGATTAGTTTGTAGATAAAGTAGGTATTAGATATAATTGAAATTAGATGTAATCTTAAATGGTGTGATTGGCTTGTAGATAAAGTAGGTATTAGATATTATTGAAATTAGATGTAAGCTTAAATGTTGTGACTAGTAAGTAAAAGTATTAATTATTTCGAAAACTTTCTAGGCGGATGGAAAGGGATGGCTAATAGGGGTGGTGGAGGCCATTGAGCTTCCGACCAAAGTGAGAGGGAGCTCAACGTAGGTTAGGTGTAAATGTAGTAAGAAATATGTAAGTAGATATAATAAGAAAGTAAAAGTATTATTGAATGATTAGTTTTAACTTAAAACATGTAGAATGAATTAAGTATAATTGAAATTAGATGTAAGGCGAAATGGTGTGATTAGTTAGTAGATAAAGAAGGTATTAGATATTATTGAAATTAGATGTAAGCTTAAATAGTGTGATTGGTTTGTAGATAAAGTAGGTATTAGATATTGTTGAAATTAGATGTAAGCTTAAATGGTGTGATTGGTTTGTAGATAAAGTAGGTATTAGATATTATTGAAATTAGATGTAAGCTTAAATGGTGTGATTAGTTTGTAGATAAAGTAGGTATTAGATATAATTGAAATTAGATGTAAGCTTAAATGGTGTGATTGGCTTGTAGATAAAGTAGGTATTAGATATTATTGAAATTAGATGTAAGCTTAAATGTTGTGACTAGTAAGTAGAAGTATTAATTATTTCGAAAACTTTCTATGCGGATGGAAAGGGATGGCTAATAGGGGTGGTGGAGGCCATTGAGCTTCCGAACCAAAGTGAGAGGGAGCTCAACGTAGGTTAGGTGTAAATGTAGTAAGAAATAAGTAAGTAGGTATAATAAGAAAGTAAAAGTATTATTGAATGATTAGTTTTAACTTAAAACATGTAGAATGAATTAAGTATAATTGAAATTAGATGTAAGTGGAAATGGTGTGATTAGTTAGTAGATAAAGAAGGTATTAGATATTATTGAAATTAGATGTAAGCTTAAATAGTGTGATAGGTTTGTAGATAAAGTAGGTATTAGATATTGTTGAAATTAGATGTAAGCTTAAATGGTGTGATTGGTTTGTAGAAAAAGTAGGTATTAGATATTATTGAAATTAGATGTAAGCTTAAATGGGGTGATTAGTTTGTAGATAAAGTAGGTATTAGATATTATTGAAATTAGATGTAAGCTTAAATAGTGTGATTGGTTTGTAGATAAAGTAGGTATTAGATGTTGTTGAAATTAGATGTAAGCTTAAATGGTGTGATTGGTTTGTAGATAAAGTAGGTATTAGATATTATTGAAATTAGATGTAAGCTTAAATGTTGTGACTAGTAAGTAGAAGTATTAATTATTTCGAAAACTTTCTATGCGGATGGAAAGGGACGGCTAATAGGGGTGGTGGAGGCCATTGAGCTTCCGAACCAAAGTGAGAGGGAGCTCAACGTAGGTTAGGTGTAAATGTAGTAAGAAATAAGTAAGTAGATATAATAAGAAAGTAAAAGTATTATTGAATGATTAGGTTTAACTTAAAACATGTAGAATGAATTAAATATAATTGAAATTAGATGTAAGTGGAAATGGTGTGATAAGTTAGTAGATAAAGAAGGTATTAGATATTATTGAAATTATATGTAAGCTTAAATGGTGTGATTGGTTTGTAGATAAAGTAGGTATTAGATGTAAGCTTAAATGTTGTGATTAGTTATTAGAAGTATTAATTATTTCGAAAACTTTCTATGCGGATGGAAAGGGATGGCTAATAGGGGTGGTGGAGGCCATTGAGCTTCCGAACCAAAGTGAGAGGGAGCTCAACGTAGGTTAGGTGTAAATGTAGTAAGAAATAAGTAAGTAGGTATAATAAGAAAGTAAAAGTATTATTGAATGATTAGTTTTAACTTAAAACATGTAGAATGAATTAAGTATAATTGAAATTAGATGTAAGGCGAAATTGTGTGATTAGTTAGTAAATAAAGAAGGTATTAGATATTATTGAAATTAGATGTAAGCTTTAATAGTGTGATTGGTTTGTAGTTAAAGTATTTATTAGATATTATTGAAATTAGATGTAAGCTTAAATGGTGTGATTAGTTTGTAGATAAAGTAGGTATTAGATATAATTGAAATTAGATGTAAGCTTAAATGGTGTGATTGGCTTGTAGATAAAGTAGGTATTAGATATTATTGAAATTAGATGTAAGATTAAATGTTGTGACTAGTAAGTAGAAGTATTAATTATTTCGAAAACTTTCTATGCGGATGGAAAGGGATGGCTAATAGGGGTGGTGGAGGCCATTGAGCTTCCGAACCAAAGTGAGAGGGAGCTCAACGTAGGTTAGGTGTAAATGTAGTAAGAAATAAGTAATTAGGTATAATAAGAAAGTAAAAGTATAATGGAATGATTAGTTTTAACTTAAAACATGTAGAATGAATTAAGTATACGAGGGCGGGTCAATAAGTCCGTGACTTTTGGAATAAAACACAGATTTTTTGATAAATAAATTATTTTATTTTTCAACGTAGTCCCCTTTGAGCTCTATACACTTTGTCCAACGCTTTTCCAATTTTTTTATTCCTTCCAAAAAATATGATTTGTCGAGGTCCTCAAAATAGGCCTTTGTTTGCGAGATGACTTCATCATTGGAGTCAAATCTTTTTCCACCGAGCCATTTTTTCAGGTTTGGGAACAAGAAGTAGTCACTCGGAGCCACATCTTGAGAATAGGGTAGATGTGGGAGCAATTCATAGCCCAATTCATGGATTTTTGCCATGGCAACTGCACATGTGTGCACCCTTGCATTGTCTTGGTGAAAAATAACTTTTTTCTTGGCCAAATGAGGTCGGTTTTTTTTCAAATCCTCATTGAAGCGGTCCAATAAGTTGGCATAATATTCCCCATTAATTGTTCTTCCCTTTTGAAGATAGTCAATGTGGATTATCCCACGTGCATCCCAAAAAACTGTCGCCATAACTTTATTGACTGACAAACCTACCTTGGCCTTCTTTAGCGCCGATTCACCCTTAGAAACACACTGTTTTGACTGTTGTTTGGTCTCTGGTGTATTGTGATGGATCCATGTTTCATCCACGGTTAAAAAACTCCTCCATATTGTGAGTAAACAACGCCAAACCATCCTGTGAAGTTGTTACACGATTGCGTTTGTGGTCGACTGTGAGCAAACGCGGCACCCATCTTGCGGAAAGCTTTCTCATGCCCAAGTAATCATTCAAAATTGAAACCACTGATCCATGCGAGATGCCTATGGCTTCCACAATCTCTTGCACTTTCAATCTTCGGTCGACCAACACCATATCGTGAATTTTTTCGATTGTTTCGGGTGTAGAGACCTCAACTGGGCGTCCAGGACGTTCGGCATCTTCAGTGCTTGTAAGGCCACAACGAAATTCAGTAAACCACTTTTTTACCATTGAAATCGATGGTGCAGAGTCCCCATAGTATTTATCAAGCTTAGCCTTGGTCTCGGTAATGGTTTTTTTTCGCAAAAAATAATGCTTAATAAGCACACGAAATTCACTTTTTTCCATTGTTTCCTTAAGTTACTGGATAGTCTGATAAAGATAGCTGTAAAACACAAACTAACTGACGCAGCAAGTTCAAATTTTGATAGGAGTCAACTGACAGATGCCTGTTGACAGGAGTAGTGTTGCTTTTTCAGTAAGGAGGTTAGAAATTCAAAAAGTCACGGACTTATTGACCCGCCTTAGTAATTGAAATTAGATGTAAGGCGAAATGGTGTGATTAGTTAGTAGATAAAGAAGGTATTAGATATTATTGAAATTAGATGTAAGCTTAAATAGTGTGATTGGTTTGTAGTTAAAGTATTTATTAGATATTATTGAAATTAGATGTAAGCTTAAATGGTGTGATTGGTTTGTAGATAAAGTAGGTATTAGATATTATTGAAATTAGATGTAAGCTTAAATGGTGTGATTAGTTTGTAGATACAGTAGGTATTAGATATTATTGAAATTAGATGTAAGCTTAAATGGTGTGATTAGTTTGTAGATAAAGTAGGTATTAGATATAATTGAAATTAGATGAAAGCTTAAATGGTATGATTGGCTTGTAGATAAAGTAGGTATTAGATATTATTGAAATTAGATGTAAGCTTAAATGTTGTGACTAGTAAGTAGAAGTATTAATTATTTCGAAAACTTTCTATGCGGATGGAAAGGGATGGCTAATAGGGGTGGTGGAGGCCATTGAGCTTCCGAACCAAAGTGAGAGGGAGCTCAACGTAGGCTAGGTGTAAATGTAGTAAGAAATAAGTAAGTAGATATAATAAGAAAGTAAAAGTATTATTGAATGATTAGTTTTAACTTAAAACATGTAGAATGAATTAAGTATAATTGAAATTAGATGTAAGTGGAAATGGTGTGATTAGTTAGTAGATAAAGAAGGTATTAGATACTATTGAAATTATATGTAAGCTTAAATGGTGTGATTGGTTTGTAGATAAAGTAGGTATTAGATATTATTGAAACTAGATGTAAGCTTAAATATTGTAATTGGTTTGTAGATAAAGTAGGTATTAGATGTAAGCTTAAATGTTGTGATTAGTTATTAGAAGTATTAATTATTTCGAAAACTTTCTATGCGGATGGAAAGGGATGGCTAATAGGGGTGATGGAGGCCATTGAGCTTCCGAACCAAATGAGAGGGAGCTCAACGTAGGTTAGGTGTAAATGTAGTAAGAAATAAGTAAGTAGGTATAATAAGAAAGTAAAAGTATTATTGAATGATTAGTTTTTACTTAAAACATGTAGAATGAATTAAGTATAATTGAAATTAGATGTAAGGCGAAATGGTGTAATTAGTTTGTAGATAAAGAAGGTATTAGATATTATTGAAATTAGATGTAAGCTTAAATAGTGTGATTGGTTTGTAGATAAAGTATTTATTAGATATTATTGAAATTAGATGTAAGCTTAAATGGTGTGATTAGTTTGTAGATACAGTAGGTATTAGATATTATTGAAATTAGATGTAAGCTTAAATGGTGTGATTGGCTTGTAGATAAAGTAGGTATTAGATATTATTGAAATAAGATGTAAGCTTAAATGTTGTGACTAGTAAGTAGAAGTATTAATTATTTCGAAAACTTTCTATGCAGATGGAAAGGGATGGCTAATAGGGGTGGTGGAGGCCATTGAGCTTCCGAACCAAAGTGAGAGGGAGCTCAACGTAGGTTAGGTGTAAATGTAGTAAGAAATTAGTAAGTAGGTATAATAAGAAAGTAAAAGTATTATTGAATGATTAGTTTTAACTTAAAACATGTAGAATGAATTAAGTATAATTGAAATTAGATGTAAGTGGAAATGGTGTGATTAGTTAGTAGATAAAGAAGGTATTAGATATTATTGAAATTAGATGTAAGCTTAAATAGTGTGATTGGTGTGTAGATAAAGTATTTATTAGATATTATTGAAATTATATGTAAGCTTAAATGGTGTGATTGGTTTGTAGATAAAGTAGGTATTAGATATTATTGAAATTAGATGTAAGCTTAAATGTTGTGATTAGTTATTAGAAGTATTAATTTCGAAAACTTTCTATGCGGATGGAAAGGGATGGCTAATAGGGGTGGTGGAGGCCATTGAGCTTCCGAACCAAAGTGAGAGGGAGCTCAACGTAGGTTAGGTGTAAATGTAGTAAGAAATAAGTAAGTAGGTATAATAAGAAAGTAAAAGTATTATTGAATGATTAGTTTTAACTTAAAACATGTAGAATGAATTAAGTATAATTGAAATTAGATGTAAGGCGAAATGGTGTGATTGGTTTGTAGTTAAAGTATTTATTAGATATTATTGAAATTTGATGTAAGCTTAAATGGTGTGATTGGTTTGTAGATAAAGTAGGTATTAGATATTATTGAAATTAGATGTAAGCTTAAATGGTGTGATTAGTTTGTAGATACAGTAGGTATTAGATATTATTGAAATTAGATGTAAGCTTAAATGGTGTGATTAGTTTGTAGATAAAGTAGGTATTAGATATAATTGAAATTAGATGAAAGCTTAAATGGTATGATTGGCTTGTAGATAAAGTAGGTATTAGATATTATTGAAATTAGATGTAAGCTTAAATGTTGTGACTAGTAAGTAGAAGTATTAATTATTTCGAAAACTTTCTATGCGGATGGAAAGGGATGGCTAATAGGGGTGGTGGAGGCCATTGAGCTTCCGAACCAAAGTGAGAGGGAGCTCAACGTAGGCTAGGTGTAAATGTAGTAAGAAATAAGTAAGTAGATATAATAAGAAAGTAAAAGTATTATTGAATGATTAGTTTTAACTTAAAACATGTAGAATGAATTAAGTATAATTGAAATTAGATTTAAGTGGAAATGGTGTGATTAGTTAGTAGATAAAGAAGGTATTAGATATTATTGAAATTATATGTAAGCTTAAATGGTGTGATTGGTTTGTAGATAAAGTAGGTATTAGATATTATTGAAACAAGATGTAAGCTTAAATATTGTATTTGGTTTGTAGATAAAGTAGGTATTAGATGTAAGCTTAAATGTTGTGATTAGTTATTAGAAGTATTAATTATTTCGAAAACTTTCTATGCGGATGGAAAGGGATGGCTAATAGGGGTGGTGGAGGCCATTGAGCTTCCGAACCAAAGTGAAAGGGAGCTCAACGTAGGTTAGGTGTAAATGTAGTAAGAAATAAGTAAGTAGGTATAATAAGAAAGTAAAAGTATTATTGAATGATTAGTTTTTACTTAAAACATGTAGAATGAATTAAGTATAATTGAAATTAGATGTAAGGCGAAATGGTGTAATTAGTTTGTAGATAAAGAAGGTATTAGATATTATTGAAATTAGATGTAAGCTTAAATAGTGTGATTGGTTTGTAGATAAAGTATTTATTAGATATTATTGAAATTAGATGTAAGCTTAAATGGTGTGATTAGTTTGTAGATACAGTAGGTATTAGATATTATTGAAATTAGATGTAAGCTTAAATGGTGTGATTGGCTTGTAGATAAAGTAGGTATTAGATATTATTGAAATTAGATGTAAGCTTAAATGTTGTGACTAGTAAGTAGAAGTATTAATTATTTCGAAAACTTTCTATGCGGATGGAAAGGGATGGCTAATAGGGGTGGTGGAGGCCATTGAGCTTCCGAACCAAAGTGAGAGGGAGCTCAACGTAGGTTAGGTGTAAATGTAGTAGGAAATAAGTAAGTAGGTATAATAAGAAAGTAAAAGTATTATTGAATGATTAGTTTTAACTTAAAACATGTAGAATGAATTAAGTATAATTGAAATTAGATGTAAGTGGAAATGGTGTGATTAGTTAGTAGATAAAGAAGGTATTAGATATTATTGAAATTAGATGTAAGCTTAAATAGTGTGAATGATTTGTAGATAAAGTAGGTATTAGATATTATTGAAATTAGATGTAAGCTTAAATGGTGTGATTGGCTTGTAGATAAAGTAGGTATTAGATATTATTAAAATTAGATGTAAGCTTAAATGGTGTGATTGGCTTGTAGATAAAGTAGGTATTAGATTTTATTGAAATTAGATGTAAGCTTAAATGTTGTGACTAGTAAGTAGAAGTATTAATTAATTTGAAAACTTTCTATGCGGATGGAAAGGGATGGCTAATAGGGGTGGTGGAGGCCATTTAGCTTCCGAACCAAAGTAAGAGGGAGCTCAACGTAGGTTAGGTGTAAATGTAGTAGGAAATAAGTAAGTAGGTATAATAAGAAAGTAAAAGTATTGTTGAATGATTAGTTTTAACTTAAAACATGTAGAATGAATTAAGTATAATTGAAATTAGATGTTAGTGGAAATGGTGTGATTAGTTAGTAGATAAAGAAGGTATTAGATATTATTGAAATTAGATGTAAGCTTAAATAGTGTGATTGGTTTGTAGATAAAGTAGGTATTAGATATTGTTGAAATTAGATGTAAGCTTAAATGGTGTGATTGGTTTGTAGATAAAGTAGGTATTAGATATTATTGAAATTAGATGTAAGCTTAAATGGTGTGATAAGTTTGTAGATACAGTAGGTATAAGATAGTATTGAAATTAGATGTAAGCTTAAATGGTGTGATTAGTTTGTAGATAAAGTAGGTATTAGATAAAATTGAAATTAGATGTAAGCTTAAATGGTGTGATTGGCTTGTAGATAAAGTAGGTATTAGATATTATTGAAATTAGATGTAAGCTTAAATGTTGTGACTAGTAAGTAGAAGTATTAATTATTTCGAAAACTTTCTATGCGGATGGAAAGGGATGGCTAATAGGGGTGGTGGAGGCCATTGAGCTTCCGAACCAAAGTGAAAGGGAGCTCAACGTAGGTTAGGTGTAAATGTAGTAAGAAATAAGTAAGTAGATATATTAAGAAAGTAAAAGTATTATTGAATGATTAGTTTTAACTTAAAACATGTAGAATGAATTAAGTATAATTGAAATTAGATGTAAGTGGAAATGGTGTGATTAGTTAGTAGATAAAGAAGGTATTAGATATTATTGAAATTATATGTAAGCTTAAATGGTGTGATTGGTTTGTAGATAAAGTAGGTATTAGATATTATCGAAACTAGATGTAAGCTTAAATGTTGTAATTGGTTTGTAGATAAAGTAGGTATTAGATGTAAGCTTAAATGTTGTGATTAGTTATTAGAAGTATTAATTATTTCGAAAACTTTCTATGCGGATGGAAAGGGATGGCTAATAGGGGTGGTGGAGGCCATTGAGCTTCCGAACCAAAGTGAGAGGGAGCTCAACGTAGGTTAGGTGTAAATGTAGTAAGAAATAAGTAAGTAGGTATAATAAGAAAGTAAAAGTATTATTGAATGATTAGTTTTAACTTAAAACATGTAGAATGAAATAAGTATAATTGAAATTAGATGTAAGGCGAAATGGTGTGATTAGTTAGTAGATAAAGAAGGTATTAGATATTATTGAAATTAGATGTAAGCTTAAATAGTGTGATTGGTTTTTAGATAAAGTATTTATTAGATATTATTGAAATTAGATGTAAGCTTAAATGGTGTGATTGGTTTGTAGATAAAGTAGGTATTAGATATAATTGAAATTAGATGTAAGCTTTAATGGTGTGATTGGCTTGTAGATAAAGTAGGTATTAGATATTATTGAAATTAGATGTAAGCTTAAATGTTGTGACTAGTAAGTAGAAGTATTAATTATTTCGAAAACTTTCAATGCGGATGGAAAGGGATGGCTAATAGGGGTGGTGGAGGCCATTGAGCTTCCGAACCAAAGTGAGAGGGAGCTCAACGTAGGTTAGGTGTAAATGTAGTAAGAAATAAGTAAGTTGGTATAATAAGAAAGTAAAAGTATTATTGAATGATAGGTTTAACTTAAAACATGTAGAATGAATTAAGTATAATTGAAATTAGATGTAAGTGGAAATGGTGTGATTAGTTAGTAGATAAAGAAGGTATTAGATATTATTGAAATTAGATGTAAGCTTAAATAGTGTGATTGGTTTGTAGATAAAGTAGGTATTAGATATTGTTGAAATTAGATGTAAGCTTAAATGGTGTGATTGGTTTGTAGATAAAGTAGGTATTAGATATTATTGAAATTAGATGTAAGCTTAAATGGTGTGATTAGTTTGTAGATACAGTAGGTATAAGATATTATTGAAATTAGATGTAAGCATAAATGGTGTGATTAGTTTGTAGATAAAGTAGGTATTAGATATAATTGAAATTAGATGTAAGCTTAAATGGTGTGATTGGCTTGTAGATAAAGTAGTTATTAGATATTATTGAAATTAGATGTAAGCTTAAATGTTGTGATTAGTAAGTAGAAGTATTAATTATTTCGAAAACTTTCTATGCGGATGGAAAGGGATGGCTAATAGGGGTGGTGGAGGCCATTGAGCTTCCGAACCAAAGTGAGAGGGAGCTCAACGTAGGTTAGGTGTAAATGTAGTAAGAAATAAGTAAGTAGATATAATAAGAAAGTAAAAGTATTATTGAATGATTAGTTTTAACTTAAAACATGTAGAATGAATTAAGTATAATTGAAATTAGATGTAAGTGGAAATGGTGTGATTAGTTAGTAGATAAAGAAGGTATTAGATATTATTGAAATTATATGTAAGCTTAAATGGTGTGATTGGTTTGTAGATAAAGTAGGTATTAGATATTATTGAAATTAGATGTAAGCTTAAATGTTGTAATTGGTATGTAGTTAAAGTAGGTATTAGATGTAAGCTTAAATGTTGTGATTAGTTATTAGAAGTATTAATTATTTCGAAAACTTTCTATGCGGATGGAAAGGGATGGCTAATAGGGGTGGTGGAGGCCATTGAGCTTCCGAACCAAAGCGAGAGGGAGCTCAACGTAGGTTAGGTGTAAATGTAGTAGGATATAAGTAAGTAGGTATAATAAGAAAGTAAAAGTATTATTTAATTATTAGTTTTAACTTAAAACATGTAGAATGAATTAAGTATAATTGAAATTAGATGTAAGTGGAAATGGTGTGATTATTTAGTAGATAAAGAAGGTATTAGATATTATTGAAATTAGATGTAAGCTTAAATAGTGTGATTGGTTTGTAGATAAAGAAGGTATTAGATATTATTGAAATTAGATGTAAGCTTAAATAGTGTGATTGGTTTGTAGATAAAGTAGGTATTAGATATTGTTGAAATTAGATGTAAGCTTAAATGGTGTGATTGGTTTGTAGATAAAGTAGGTATTAGATATTATTGAAATTAGATGTAAGCTTAAATGGTGTGATAAGTTTGTAGATACAGTAGGTATAAGATAGTATTGAAATTAGATGTAAGCTTAAATGGTGTGATTAGTTTGTAGATAAAGTAGGTATTAGATAAAATTGAAATTAGATGTAAGCTTAAATGGTGTGATTGGCTTGTAGATAAAGTAGGTATTAGATATTATTGAAATTAGATGTAAGCTTAAATGTTGTGACTAGTAAGTAGAAGTATTAATTATTTCGAAAACTTTCTATGCGGATGGAAAGGGATGGCTAATAGGGGTGGTGGAGGCCATTGAGCTTCCGAACCAAAGTGAAAGGGAGCTCAACGTAGGTTAGGTGTAAATGTAGTAAGAAATAAGTAAGTAGATATATTAAGAAAGTAAAAGTATTATTGAATGATTAGTTTTAACTTAAAACATGTAGAATGAATTAAGTATAATTGAAATTAGATGTAAGTGGAAATGGTGTGATTAGTTAGTAGATAAAGAAGGTATTAGATATTATTGAAATTATATGTAAGCTTAAATGGTGTGATTGGTTTGTAGATAAAGTAGGTATTAGATATTATCGAAACTAGATGTAAGCTTAAATGTTGTAATTGGTTTGTAGATAAAGTAGGTATTAGATGTAAGCTTAAATGTTGTGATTAGTTATTAGAAGTATTAATTATTTCGAAAACTTTCTATGCGGATGGAAAGGGATGGCTAATAGGGGTGGTGGAGGCCATTGAGCTTCCGAACCAAAGTGAGAGGGAGCTCAACGTAGGTTAGGTGTAAATGTAGTAAGAAATAAGTAAGTAGGTATAATAAGAAAGTAAAAGTATTATTGAATGATTAGTTTTAACTTAAAACATGTAGAATGAAATAAGTATAATTGAAATTAGATGTAAGGCGAAATGGTGTGATTAGTTAGTAGATAAAGAAGGTATTAGATATTATTGAAATTAGATGTAAGCTTAAATAGTGTGATTGGTTTTTAGATAAAGTATTTATTAGATATTATTGAAATTAGATGTAAGCTTAAATGGTGTGATTGGTTTGTAGATAAAGTAGGTATTAGATATAATTGAAATTAGATGTAAGCTTTAATGGTGTGATTGGCTTGTAGATAAAGTAGGTATTAGATATTATTGAAATTAGATGTAAGCTTAAATGTTGTGACTAGTAAGTAGAAGTATTAATTATTTCGAAAACTTTCAATGCGGATGGAAAGGGATGGCTAATAGGGGTGGTGGAGGCCATTGAGCTTCCGAACCAAAGTGAGAGGGAGCTCAACGTAGGTTAGGTGTAAATGTAGTAAGAAATAAGTAAGTTGGTATAATAAGAAAGTAAAAGTATTATTGAATGATAGGTTTAACTTAAAACATGTAGAATGAATTAAGTATAATTGAAATTAGATGTAAGTGGAAATGGTGTGATTAGTTAGTAGATAAAGAAGGTATTAGATATTATTGAAATTAGATGTAAGCTTAAATAGTGTGATTGGTTTGTAGATAAAGTAGGTATTAGATATTGTTGAAATTAGATGTAAGCTTAAATGGTGTGATTGGTTTGTAGATAAAGTAGGTATTAGATATTATTGAAATTAGATGTAAGCTTAAATGGTGTGATTAGTTTGTAGATACAGTAGGTATAAGATATTATTGAAATTAGATGTAAGCATAAATGGTGTGATTAGTTTGTAGATAAAGTAGGTATTAGATATAATTGAAATTAGATGTAAGCTTAAATGGTGTGATTGGCTTGTAGATAAAGTAGTTATTAGATATTATTGAAATTAGATGTAAGCTTAAATGTTGTGATTAGTAAGTAGAAGTATTAATTATTTCGAAAACTTTCTATGCGGATGGAAAGGGATGGCTAATAGGGGTGGTGGAGGCCATTGAGCTTCCGAACCAAAGTGAGAGGGAGCTCAACGTAGGTTAGGTGTAAATGTAGTAAGAAATAAGTAAGTAGATATAATAAGAAAGTAAAAGTATTATTGAATGATTAGTTTTAACTTAAAACATGTAGAATGAATTAAGTATAATTGAAATTAGATGTAAGTGGAAATGGTGTGATTAGTTAGTAGATAAAGAAGGTATTAGATATTATTGAAATTATATGTAAGCTTAAATGGTGTGATTGGTTTGTAGATAAAGTAGGTATTAGATATTATTGAAATTAGATGTAAGCTTAAATGTTGTAATTGGTATGTAGTTAAAGTAGGTATTAGATGTAAGCTTAAATGTTGTGATTAGTTATTAGAAGTATTAATTATTTCGAAAACTTTCTATGCGGATGGAAAGGGATGGCTAATAGGGGTGGTGGAGGCCATTGAGCTTCCGAACCAAAGCGAGAGGGAGCTCAACGTAGGTTAGGTGTAAATGTAGTAGGATATAAGTAAGTAGGTATAATAAGAAAGTAAAAGTATTATTTAATTATTAGTTTTAACTTAAAACATGTAGAATGAATTAAGTATAATTGAAATTAGATGTAAGTGGAAATGGTGTGATTATTTAGTAGATAAAGAAGGTATTAGATATTATTGAAATTAGATGTAAGCTTAAATAGTGTGATTGGTTTGTAGATAAAGTAGGTATTAGATATTATTGAAATTAGATGTAAGCTTAAATGGTTGTGATTTGTTTGTAGATAAAGTAGGTATATAGATATTATTGAAATTAGATGTAAGCTTAAATGGTGTGATTGGTTTGTAGATAAAGTAGGTATTAGATATTATTGAAATTAGATGTAAGCTTAAATGGTGTGATTGGTTTGTAGATAAAGTAGGTATTAGATATTATTGAAATTAGATGTAAGCTTAAATGTTATGATTAATTTGTAGATAAAGTAGGTATTAGATATTATTGAAATAAGATGTAAGCTTAAATGGTGTGATTGGTTTGTAGATAAAGTAGGTATTAGATATAATTGAAATTAGATGTAAGCTTAAATGGTGTGATTGGTTTGTAGATAAAGTAGGTATTACATATTATTGAAATTAGATGTACGCTTAAATGTTGTGACTAGTTAGTAGAAGTATTAATTATTTCGAAAACTTTCTATGCGGATGGAAAGGGATGGCCAATAGGGGTGGTGGAGGCCATTGAGCTTCCGAACCAAAGTGAGAGGGAGCTCAACGTAGGGTCGGTGTAAATGTAGTAGGAAATAAGTAAGTTGGTATATTAAGAAAGTAAAAGTATTATTGATTGATTAGATGAAACTTAAAACATATAGAAGGAATTAAGTATAATTGAAATTAGATGTTAGTGGAAATGGTGTGATTAGTTAGTAGATAAATAAAGTATTAGATAATAGGTCTTTACCTATGAAATTGCCGTTCTTCAGTCCTGGCCATTTCAAAGCAAAATAATTTTTGTTTGGCTAAGAATTCTAATTTCAAATTAATTTTATTTTAAAAACATGAAATTCTTCTTCCGAAAGTAGTCATTTGTTTATTGATTAGTGTTACATTTTCATCGCATTTTAATCTTTTTCATCATCATGGATACGTTAAAAATTTGAGTAATTATGGAATTTGAGTACCGTCATGGCAGCAATGCGGTACAAGCGGCACGCAACATCAGCGACGTTTACGGAGTTAACACTACAAACCAACGCACCACCTGTTATTGGTTTGCTCGCTTCTGTTTTGGAAATTTCGACCTGAAAAATGAACCTCGCGGTCGTCCGAAGACTTTGGTCGACAATGACGAATTAAAGGCGATTGTGGAAGCTGATGAAACACAATCTACGGCTGAATTAGCAGCAGCTTTCGACGTTAGCGTCAAAACAATATTGGTCCATTTGCGTCAATTTGGCAAGGTAAAAAGGCTTGACAAATGGGTGCCCCACGAACTCAATGATCGCCAGCGCGAAGTACGCGTCGAGACGTGCCTTGCACTGCTCAACAGACACACAAATGAAGGAATTTTGAACCGCATTGTTACCTGCGATGAAAAATGGATTCTGTTTGATAACCGCAAGCGCTCAGCAAGTTGGTTGGATCCTGGTTCAGCACCTAAAAATGCCCTAAACGAAAACTTACCCCTAGAAAAGTGATGGTCACTGTTTGGTGGTCTAGCGCCGGTGTGATTCATCACAGCTTCTTACCAAACGGGGTGAGCATTACTGCAGATGTGGACTGTTAAGAACTGAACTTATGATGGAGAATCTGGCACATCTCCAATCGCTCGTCTCCGCTGCTCCTGCACGACAGCGCGCGACCTCATACTGCACAGCAGAGCAAGTCCAAGTTGCAAGAACTGGGGTTGGAAGCTCTCCGTCATCCGCCCTACTCACCAGACCTTGCGCTTACAGACTACTATTTTTTCCAGAATTTGGATAACTTCTTGGCGGGAAAAAATTCAATACCCGAGAGGCAGTACAAAATGCCTTTAAAGAATTTGTTGCCTCCCGTCAAGCTGATTTCTTTAAGACGGGCATCAATAAACTTCCACTGCGTTGGCAAAGATTGCATGGGTGATTACTTCGATTAATACAAATAAAAAATACATGAAAAAAATTCGTTAAATTTTTTCATACAAAACGGCAATTTCATAGGTTTAACCTAATATTATTGAAATTAGATTTAAGTGTTAATGGTGTGATTAGTTTGTCACAGTAATAACACACAGGACTTCTTGCACTATTTCCACTTTAATAAGTATTTTTTATTAATTTTTATATATTACACGACCGGTTTCGACAAAGTCACCTACACCTGATGATGACTTTGTCGAAACCGGTCGTGTTATATATGAAAATTAATAAAAAATACTTATTAAAGTGGAAATAGTGCAAGAAGTCCTGTGTGTTATTACTGTGAAACATGAATTTCCACCAAGAACCTACAGTACAATCAATAACATATCTGATTAGTTTGTAGATAAAGAAGGTAAGTATTAGATATTATTAAAATTAGATGTTAGCTTAAATGGTGTGATTGGTTTGTAGATAAAGTAGGTATTAGATATTATTGAAATTAGATGTAAGCTTAAATGGTGTGATTAGTTAGTAGAAGTTTTAATTATTTCGAAAACTTTCTATGCGAATGCGGATGGAATGGGATGGCTAATAGGGGTGGTGGAGGCCATTGAGCTTCCGAACCAAAGAGAGTGGGAGTTCAACGTAGGTTAGGTGTAATTGTAGTAGGAAATAAGTAAGTTGGTAAATTAAGAAAGTAAAAGTATTATTGATTGATTAGTTATAACTTAAAACATGTAGAAGGAATTAAGTATTAGGTACTATTGAAATTAGATGTAAGCTTAAATGATGTGATTAGTTAGTAGAACTATTAATTATTTTGATAACTTTCTTTGAGATACGAGCGATATATAAAGCTATAGAAATGTTGGAAAATTTAGGATTTTACAATGTTTTTTCTTCCATCATGAAGAAAATATGTATGCGGTTGCGATGTTACTAAGGGAGAGGAAGTTTTCATTATTTTTTCAGTAGGACGCACCATTTTTGAGATAAAAGAATTTTACAGAAATTAAAATATGTCCGCCATTTTGAAATTTCAAAATATATATTTTTTTTGTAATTTAAACCAAACCTAAAAAAGGACACCTAGATTCATTTTATTAAAAATAAAAGTCCGCTATCTTTGAAATTCAAAATGGATATCATTTTTGTATTCAGCAGCCCTAAAAACCTCGAAGATGACACCCGTATAAATTTTACAGAAAAATAAATACTATAATAAATACACCCCCCGAAACCGAGTAAAATTAAAAATGAGTATTTTGTACGCTCCATTACATTTCTTTATGTGCTCTCGTTTTTCTGCTTATTATGTTTTTTGAATTACCTTCATCAGGGAAAATGTATGGGCCTATTCTTAAATTAAATGTGTACTCTCAAATTGTCTGGCTGAAATAATATCTGTCGTCCATTTTCGAATACCTATTCAGTGAAAAACTGGTATTAATTAGTCACCAGATTTAAAATATTTTGTTACTTTTATTCTTTTGCCAACTTGGTAATTTAGTATTCCATATTCGGTTTTTCCACACCCAAAAATTATTGTTTTGTCGCAAGTTTACATGCCTTTCTAAAATAGGACTCAATTCAAAAATCTTATCCTATTATAAGATTGGGTTATATTCACAAACATAAAAATAATTTAACAGTTAACAAAATAATATGGCTAGCTACTTTCAAATGTTTACAAACTAAGAGAAAAAAAAACTTAAAAGAGAAAACAAAAACTACAAGAAACTTAAATGGTTATACATAAAAGAAAACCTCTAGGTCTTCCCCATGAGGCAGAGTGCCTATTAGGCTCAAAGGGTTGCTTATTATTAAATAAATAATATTTATGGACTCTTTCACACCACGTCTATCTGGTCTCGTAGTAAGTTCTTGAGGAACTTGTGTTACGGGTGCCAGACAACAAATACATTTAAAATATTAATAGACATCCATTATCCAGGACCAGAGAAAACTTTTTGTTTCTTCGCGAGCTTAAGCGCTAACGCGCTAACCACTGAGCCACATTGGTCGTTATTAACCTTTTTTCTTGTCTGTAGGACAGCATTTCTGGCGTGCAGCGTGCAAGCGACTTCGCGTCGTTGCGGCACCGCGGATCTGGTTACGGACGACATGACAACTGAGGACATGAGAAAACAAATGACTGACAAGGAATAGGATAGTATATACTATTAAATTATGTGCTTCGGCATGAATGAGCCGGTGCAACCCGAGAGGTACCGCGGCCTTACAGATAATCTTACAGTTTCGCGCTTTCGCCAATTGAATGAGGGTAGGAAAAAGAATGGTGGAAAAAAAAACCACAAACTTGCATCTTCTCTGTTGTTGCAGGCTTCTATTGGAAGTGGTAGCTTAGCTTAGTGCTTACTATCTGTATGCTGAGTGCGAGTTTTGTCTGCGACGACTACTCGCCGTGAGGGAGTTAACTACAATCGGTATGGAATTAGTTACGTACCATTGTCTGCCACTAGCATGCCATGCAAATTGAAGTTAACTTCTTCAAGACGAGTAGTGAAAAAAACTCGTACTCGGCACACTGACCGTTGTTATATATTATGTTCATTTACCGATCTTACTTCACTCAAAAAATAAATCTGCATATACTGCTTATTCTGCTTGTGCGTTGATGAGCTGCGATTATAACTCACATCAGATAACAACAGTTCGGTTATGGCTTACAAATAACTAGATTATTTTTAAAAGTTGAGTTATACCCAATTGCGTAAATCATATATAACCCATGTTACCCGGGTTTTTATGAATCTATGAGACCATTACGATGGTTTATTTTTTTATTTATTTAAAGTTAATTAAAACGGGTGACCCCGATTACATCAATTAACTAATAACTAAGTTCTTATGCAAAATAAATAATAAAAATTAAAATAACATTAATATTATCAACAAACAAATTACAAAATAACTTTACAATGGAAAATACATTATATACATTTATTACCTAGCTATAGAAGAGACTCTTTCGTACTGTTACATATTATGTCAACAGAAAGATGTAACTGTCAATGTCATTATTGACATTGACAGATGTCATGAAGTAAAGCCTATCGAGTTAGTTTATTTCAATTGGCCAAAGGGCTATACATAGTGTAGACGCGCGTATATTTGTGTTAGACATAATATCTCATTTGTAATACGTATCTGTGTAAGCACCAATAAAGGAGAATATAAGAATTGTTGCTGTATTATTATCATCACCACTCAAGCGTGAGAAGGACTTGCATATCAAGAGATCGCAGCCCGTTACATGGTGTCAGAAAAAGTTGAAAAGAAAACGAAAATTATGAATGCAAAAGAGGGTACGTCGAAAACTCCGGAAGCTTCGAGACAATCTGAGTGTGGGAACTTAACAATGGCAGACAACGGAGTACAGAAGCTTGAGATCTCTCCATAAATTATCAACAATAATGCTGCAAATTTCAAGAAATGGACGCAGGCATTCGAAATATTTCTACTGGCGTCGGGCATGGAGAAAACGGAAGACAAAAGAAAAATTGCAATCCATGGGAGAAAAGGGTTTAAACATATACAATTCCTTCAATTTGGACCTAAGCACTGCTACATTCCAAGAAGTCAAGGCAAAATTCGTCGAGTATTTTGAACCCAAAAATAATTTGACGGTGGCGCGGCACAAATTCTTTACGTTGAAACAACGTGTGAACGAATCCTTGGAAAATTTTCTAATGGAATTAGAAAACGCAAGTCATGCCTGTGAGTTTGGTTCGCTACGCGATTCCCTTGTAAAGGACATTCTATTTGCTAATATGGCAACAAACTTCTCGCAATTTCGTCAAAAGCTCCTACAAGAGCAAGATCTATCCCTAGAAAGAGCCAAACTCCTCTGTAGAACACTGACGATGGCGCAGAAAAGTGAACAATCAATCAATGCAGCAGATGGAATAGAAGCCACAATATACAAGCTACACAAAAGTCGTCGGGCCAGTTCCCCCTCATACCAGAAAAGAAAAAACGCAAGATCCCCATTATACAAAGGTCACCCAAGGTCAGCTACACCTGGATCAAGAACAACGTCGTGTGTTAAGTGCAACACATCGCATGGTCGCCGCAACTGTCCAGCTTGGAAACACAGATGCAGGTCATGTTTTAAATATGGACATTTTACTCATTTATGTTTCAAGAAAAATAGTGTCAGGACTGTTGTTACTGGTGTAGGTAGCATAAATCTCGATGATGAATCAAGCCAATCATGAATGTCATGAAGTAAAGCCTATCGAGTTAGTTTATTTCAGTTGGCCAAAGGGCTATACATAGTGTAGGCGTATATTTGTGTTAGACATAATATCTCATTTGTAATACGTATCTGTGTACGCACCAATAAAGGAGAATATAAGAATTGTTGCTGTATTATTATCATCACCACTCAAGCGTGAGAAGGACTTGCAAATCAAGAGGTCGCAGCCCGTTACACGTACTTTCCCTTACAAAATTTCAAGCATATTTTCTTCACATCCATCCACTTATCAGCAAACACATCACACTCAGGATTGGCAGACAGAAGGGCGTTGATCAGGTCTAACGCACGGTACATTGGGGACTCAGCTCTCGCGACAGATCGACATGCCGGCATGCCGCAGTGCGAATAATTTGGGCCGACGACTAGGACGGTGTCTCAGGAAGTTGTCGGGCACATACAAGCGGCAAATCAGAGTGTGAAGTTCCGGACATTCTATATCACCACGAAGTGCTTTTATAATTTTCAAAATTAGGTCTACACCTCTCCGGACCTCCAGGGAGTTGTATCCCAAAGTACCTAAAAGATAGCCCGTGGGGTACATGTAGGGATAAAATCCATATACTCTTTTGTATATAAATCTAAGAAAAGCCTTTTGTATTTTTTCGAGCATCAGTATTGAAGTAGTTGTGTGAGGGCCCCAGATACATGCATCTGTTTCCAATTTACTGCGTACCAGTGCGTTGTATAGTAATTTTATTACATAAGGATTTTTAAAGTCCCTAGCATTGCGTAGAATAAACCCTAGACGTTTAAAGCTATCCTCAGCAACGGTGCAAATATGGTATTTAAATGTGAGTGCTTTATCGAAGTATACTCCTAAGTCCTTTATATTATGAACGCGGGTAATGGGATGAACATCCATGGAGTAATTAAATACAATTGGATGCAACTTCCGCCCATACATCATTACGCTACACTTATTCATATTGAACAGCAGGTTTTTAGAAATACTCCAACGTTGTACCGCCTCTAAATCTTTTTGTAAAAGTGTACAATTGTGTAAAAAGTGATTTTATAACCATGATCGAGTGCGTCGAGTGCGTTAGAAATTATATCTACGTGAACCAGAAGATTCGTACTGACAGAGCGACCAGGTCGGAAACCATGTTGATCATCCGAAATAAGTATATGGATATGTTTCATTAAAATATTGTGTAGTGCTAGCTCAAACACCTTGGCAACGGTAGGTAAGACTGCTATAGGTCGGTAGTTTTCGACAGACAGTCTATTGCTCATTTTAGGAATTGGGATAACTCTCGACAGTTTCCATTGGTAGGGATATATTCCAGTCTGCGTACTGCGTCTTTTTTATGACTTCTGTCCAGTCGATTTCTTCTAAGGAATTATTGTTTTTTGCAGTTACTAGCTGTAGAGAGGAAGAGTCGTGTGATCTCTTTGTTAAGACGTGTCCATTGTCGGAAATAGTCTGACCAGTCTGATTGACTGACTGAGCCGAATATATGTTAGGCAAAGGAGTGGCAACATCACGTTTAGAAGGATGGGCCACTGGTTTTGACCGAGCATTATTAGAAGGTTTTGCATGATGAGCAATGACACGGGTATCAAAATCAGCATGATCTTTCTTCGCAGCTTTGGTGCATTCAGTTCTTCGTATTTTTGGCACGAGAGAATGGGGTACAATTAGCATTTAATAATAATGATAACTCCAGTCTTTTTTCAAGACTATTAATTTTTTGATTCAATAAATTCAGTGTCAGTATAATCCTAGCATTGATAGGTTCGAAAATACGATTAATCATTGCAGGCATCCTTTGTTCGAAAACTTTCACCAGTTCTTCGTTGATGATATCACGCATAAAATCATTGGGGACATTTTCAGCCTGCACTTGTTCTCGACGAGATCCACGAAAAGTAGTAATGTTTTCTGAGCTCATTGGCGATGCAAAAACACCTGGAGTTCCCAATGAACATTCGCTATGGTGGGTATTGCGAGACATTGATCGTATTGGGGTTTCGGAGTTATCCCCTTTAGGAATCTTACAACGACATTCTTGACACAGCCAGTTGGAAGTAAACTCGGGGGTCAACATTAATTGGACCTTGCCCGCGACGCCTGCACACACAGGATCATAAAAACGCCGACACTTCGAGCATCTGATTTTATCGTCGCTGATATAATTATTACATCCTGAGCAGGTAAAAGTCGACTGTTGTGACATTTTGCACAACACAAATTTTATTAGCAAAAAAATTCTTTGTAGGAATAAGAAGAAAATACGGCTCGCAACTGCATGGCCCGCGATCTTGTCTATGACAGGTATCAGTTCTCTGTCATACAATTGTCATGTGTTTGTGTTATTTCGGCTCTTAATGTGTAATATTGGTAGAATATCGACCATTAAATATTCATTATCGTGCACAAGTGTGGACAAGTTAGTGGTACAACTTCTAAAAACGTGCTATTTTGTGTTTCCCGCCAAAACTCCCTAGGAACTTTCAGTAAAGCTTCTACCACTTTACTGAATCGACTGACATGACTCATAGACTGTACTGACTATATATTTGGACTTTGACTAGACTTTAGACTTGACGATATAGGAATACGGTGTTGAAAATTGAAACGAAAGTTCTATTTCCCGCCTTTTTAACTTGACACTGGCAAATAGTTATAAGCCGATGCCATATATAAATAAGAAAAAAAATATTGTCATCTGTCAGTAGTCGCAGAAGCCAGCAAGCGGTGTAAATAAAGTATGACATCGACTTTGCGATTCGGTTGAGTGCTTGCAACAAGTGTTTGGCTGTTTTTGTGTTTTTTTTATAGATTTTCGTACTTGTTCGTGGTTTCATCTCCTTGTTTGTTTACCTACTGTGTTACTGTGTTGTTTGTGTTTGTTTTGATTTACGTAAGTAGCGTAGTTTAGTTTTATAATGGATAATGATCCGCCGGATCCCGGCGGAACGCGAAGAGGTTATGTTTGTGCCGAACGGCCTAAGTGCCGTTCCAGATGTGGATATGGAGAATATCCCAAATAAGCGTCCCAGACACATTTATCCTACGCAAAATGGCAATAACTCGGTTTCCTCACAAAATTACCAATTATCCTACGCAAAACCGGAATTTTTGAATAAGCGTAAATATTCCGTTACTGATTGCTCACCATTTGTTGTACATGTGTCCAAAGCAGACTCTAATAATAGTATAATCCGTCCTATGGAATTTGGCCGTTTTCTCTTTAAAAATAACTTTACTTCAGTTTCCCTCGGTGGCGTAAAGCGTATAGGTAGGAACCGAGTATCTGTTGAATTTAAGAATGCAGATGACGCTAACACCTTTCTGGATTCTTCAATACTGGTTAATGCAGGTTTCGCCGCTTCCATCCCGTCATATAATGTGTCGCAGATGGGAATAGTTAGAAATGTCGCTTTAGATATTGGAATGGAGGAGTTTGCTCTTCATTGCGTAGTGCCTATTGGATATGGTGAAGTTATAAAGGCAAGTCGTATGTGCCGTAAGTCAACAGAAGCTAATGGAAATGTAACATGGATACCCACTCAAACAGTTGTTGTGACTTTTAATGGTCAAAAACTACCTCCTCATACTTACCTTTTTTATACATCTCTTCCTGTAGAGTTGTATAAACTTCCTATCATCCAGTGCAACCGGTGCTGTAGGTTTGGACACGTCAAGACAATCTGCAGGTCGGAACCTAGGTGTTACAAGTGTTCACAACCACATGAGGGTGACAATTGTAATACTCAGGTGGCTACTTGTCTCTTTTGCTCGTTGTAGCCACTCCTACAGCCACTTTCTCACGTTCCCGCCAATCCACTCCTTCTCCTCCTCGTACTGCCTCCTACAGAAAAACTGTTCTCACCCCTCGTCGTACAATCCCTACACCCGAACCTGGTTACAACCGTCTTTCCCATCAAACCATTGTCCAAGACCCTATTTTGGAAACACCTAATGGTGTAGCTTTTTCAAATACCAATTCCTTGTCCATTAATGATAGTTTTCCTGAACTTCTTTCCTCTCTTTTACTAAATTTAATATCCCGTTTCAGCGACTCTGGGATGGGTATATCCAACACTCTCCGTAATAACTTAACTCAGCTGATAAACATAACAAATTCAACTTTTAATAACAATGGATCAGAAGACCATAGTTCAGTGGAACTGTCGTAGCGTTAGAAACAAAACTCATGATATTTTATATTTTGTTAGTAAATTTAATCCCCTCATTTTTGCCATTCAGGAGTCTTGGTTGAGGCCAGGGTCTCAATATAGAGTCTCTGGCTTCTCCTGCCTCCGGGATGACAGAAGTGATGGTAGAGCTGGTGCAGCTATTTTAGTCTCTACTTCTGTCACTTTTAGTTTCATCCCTCTTCCTCCACACAGTGATTTTAATATTGTGGCTGTCCGAATTTTTAACATTTCTTTTCTGTCTATATACTTACCTGATCCTAACTCTGTTGTCCTTTCTCAATTTTTTTCTATTATCAACCTCATACCTCCTCCAATGATCCTTCTGGGTGACTTTAACCTACAACACACCTCTTGAGGTTCTCATCATTCTGATTCAGTGTCTAATATCTTCCTTGATTTCGTAGATGATTTAAATCTGGTTATTTTAAACAATGGGAATCCGACTCGAAGAGTGATTCCACCCCAGAATCCTAAATCTGTTGTAGATTTATCCATTTGCTCCCCCTCCCTTTCTTCCCGAATTTCCTGGTCCATTCTTCCAAATTCATATGGTAGTGACCACTTTCCTATCCTTTTAACACTACAGTTTTCCTCTATTCCCACTATAATTAGAAACCCCCCTAGATTTAAATTTAAATTATCAGAAGCCAATTGGCCACAATTCGCATCGCTGGCTGAAGAAAAAATTGTTTCTTTAGCACCTGTAGATACCCATAATGTTTTTGTACTATACCCCCTTTTAACACAAGCGCTTCTTGATAGTGCGTCTACTAGCTAGCTACCACACCTAATCGATGCTCATATTATGCGGATCGTGTCTCCTCTCCCCCTTGGTGGGATGCAGAATGTACTCTGGCATGCAAAAAACGCAAGGTGGCGGAGAGGACATTCTCTGCTGATATGACTCTCGAAAATTATAACAACTGTAAGAGGATAGTAGCAGAAACCAAAAGGATGCTTTCTTACAAGAAGCGCTTAGGGTGGCATAGGTTCTGTGAGGGCTTGGCACCCTTTACCTTGCCGTCTATGGTGTGGAATAGCCTGAAAAGATTTCGTGGCTCTTTTTCTTCTTATTCAAATCCTCTATCAAATGACCCTCCTCCTTGGATCTATGATTTTTCCCAAAAAATTGCTCCCCCTTGGGTACCTTCTCTTGAAGAGTGCCTTAATCTTCCATCATCACCTGCTACTCCAAATAATGAATTTGAGGCTTCCTTTACTTTGGAGGAGTTCAAACTAGTCCTTGATTCTCTGACAGATTCATCTCCCGGGGTTGACGGTATTCCGTACTCCTTTATTGTTAAATGCAACATTAGCACCCAAAAAGTCATACTCTATTTTTTAAATTGTATTTTTCATTCTGGACATCCTCCCGAGGAGTGGAAGTGTCAGATCATCCTCCCTATCATAAAGCCTGGTAAACCTGAAAGCAACCCGTCCAGCTACCGTCCCATTGCACTCTCTTCCACCTTATTGAAGATACTTGAACATCTTATTAAAAACAGGCTTGAGTGGTTTCTGGAAAGTAGAGGTATCCTTTCGAGAAGTCAGTTTGGGTTTCGTAAGGGTTTTAGTACCATGGATAGTATGTGCACATTAGTCTCCGATATTCGAATTGCCTTCTCGAAACAAGAGGCTCTGGTGGGGGTGTTTCTTGACGTGTCGTCCGCATATGACAATGTACTACTTCCAATACTCAGGCAGATTATGCAAGAGCTGAGTATACCTGAGAAGATAGTCAATTACATCTGTAACTCCATTTCATGCCGTACCATCCTTGTTTCCCATAATAATTCAGATCCCATTTACCGACGAGTGTGGAAAGGCCTGCCTCAAGGCAATGTCCTTAGCCCACTCCTTTACAGCATACATACACATAAATTGAACCTATCCGTTACCTCCTTTTGCAACATTATTCAATATGCGGACGACATAACCCTATATGTATCTTCCAGAGAGGTATCTAATGCCTCTGCTCGCCTTAATTCTGCTCTTTTCTATCTTAATGAGTGGATGAATAATCACGGATTGAGCATTTCGATAGAAAAGAGTAAAACAGTGGTTTTTTCTAGACGTAGGGCTTTACCCGACATTCAAATATCCCTAGATAATCAAAATTTCCCGATCACAGATTCAGTTAAGTTTCTGGGTGTTTATCTTGTTTCAAAGATGACAGGTGTTCAACACATTAGTCATATTATTAATAAATGTGAGAAGAACATAAACATAATTCGATGCCTTTCTGGAGTTTGGTGGGGCTCACACCCCTACACACAAAAACTTATATATAATGCCTTAATTCGAAGCCACTTGGATTATGGGTCCTTTATTCTTGAGCCCTGTCATAAATCTGCACTTCAAGAATTGGACAAAATCCAATCCAAGTGTCTCCGTTTAGTAATAGGCGCTATGAAGTCCACCTCCAACAATGCCCTCCAGATAGAGTGTGCAGATCCGCCTTTACATTTTCGACGTCAGCTTCTCTCTGACAGATTTCTTTTTAAAGCCTTGCAACTCTCAGATCATCCTCTTATTCCAAAATTACATATTCTTTCCCAATTAGTCCATTCTTCATCCTACTGGTCCCATATAAACCCACCCTGTTTTTTAAAAAGTTTCCTTAAATTTACTAACATGTCCAGTGTATCAAAGTAAAATGCTCCCTATATTTGAAATTCCATATGAGGCTCTAGTTAAGGTTCCATGTATTTCCCTTGATTCCGGCATTATAAAAGGTTCCCAATCAGCTAAACAACAATTTTTGGAAATAGTTAATACCAAGTATAAGAACTGGTATCATATTTATACAGACGCCTCAAAATTAAGTCAGCAAGGCTTTGTTGGTGTAGCAGTTTGGATACCTAAGGTAAATGTGGTGTTAAACTCTAAATTACCTTCTCAGTCGTCTGTTTTTACCGGGGAAGCAATTGCTGTGCTCGAGGCTTTATCATTTATTGAGTCCCATCGTCTGAACAATTCAGTTATTTTTTCTGATTCTCGTAGTTGTCTTCAGGCTATTCTTGCTAACCCCTTCCGTGCTAAATTTAAATTTCCTTATATCTCAAAAATTAGACATCTGCTTCTAAAATGCCTTTCCCAGAGCATTCAGGTCGAACTAGTTTGGATACCAGGCCACAGTGGTATCTCAGGTAATGAGAGCGCAGATCTCTACGCAAAACAGGCCCCTCACTCAGGTGGCCTTGACCAATTTAAACTTTTCTGTAGTGATCTAATACCATTGGCTATAGAGCATTTAATTTCCGACTGGAATGCAAGTTGGGATGTATCGGGAAATTTGAAGGGTAAATTTTATATTTACTATTCTCTTCAGAGTCAGGTGTTGGTGAAACCTTGGTTCTTCAAATATAGGAAAGCTAAAAAAATTGTCACCTCTACAGTCTGCCGCCTGCGTTTGGGTCACTGTTGTACTCCAGTCTTCCTTCACAAAATTAGGGTTAGAGATTCGTCTCTATGTGAATGTGGACTAGATGAAGGCACTCTTGAACATATTTTTTTCAGTTGTCCAAATCGTCTCTCCTCACTATATGATTCACTTCCCCCTAATGTCCTTCGTCCTTCTAACTTCCAATCCCTTTTGTCCCTAGTTCATACCCCCTTTGTTGATGTTCTGTGTAATTTTATCAACAATAATAACATTAAATTGTAGTTGTGTGCGTCTTTACTAATAAACTAACATTTTGTATTTGTCTTATTGTTCCAGGTAATAAGGAGATTTATTATGTTGTAAATTGATTTTATTACGAGATTTTATTAATTTTTTCCCTTGTTCTTTCACAAAGCCCCACTTTTGCGCAGTCATCGTTATTGGCCAAAAAATTTTTTTTTTTTTTGTATCATCTACACTGACACTGGCTATTCCTCAAGGGAGGCCATTTTTAAAGAAGAAGAAGAAGAAGTATGACATCTGTTTTTACAAATTAGTAACGAACTAATTACTTAAAATCGTTAATTATTTGGTGTTTGGCTGATTTTCAAAGCAACTTCTATGTTGAGTATTGACATCAAGTACTTAACTGGAATTGAGTAGCCTTTTTAGCCAAAAAAATGACATGAAATGTGTTTCAGCTACAACCAATTTATGTCTTCAGTTCTTCGAGTTTATTGTTTAAATCTTTATAGCAGTTTTACTATTTACGGTGACTTGGAACTGATATATTCAAGAAAATTCGAGGAGCGGTTTGAACACATTGTTTACTTTAAGACACACAGACACACACACCATACATGGTATCAGTAGTAGTAACATGCATACATAGCAGCGGCGTGGGGTTCCTATAAAAACACTTCTATCGGCTTCACTTACCACTTGCCTTTTGAAGACCCTCATCCAAATCCCTTCCTATTATACAGGCTAGGGCTTCCCTATAAAGAAAAACCAGCCTTCGCCACTGATACGTAGACATACATACATACACACATACAGATATTGCCAAAATCATCAACGCTTCCTTTTGGCTTCGCCGTAGTAGGGTGAAAAGTACTTTAATTAACTAAGTCATGAGCTAATAATAAAGTTTTAATTTTTCTAGGTATGCGAGATATCTCATGACCGTAATCTATACAACAATCTTATAACGAGTCTGTTACCGAGCATTCACGGCAATAATGAGGTCAAACGAGGCATCCTGCTCATGTTGTTTGGTGGAGTTGCGAAGACCACTGTCAAAGGTACCCATTCTTCTGTGCTGTCACTAATGCTTAATACTTTGCCTGAAATTTTAGTAACAACTCAATACAAATCTGTACATAGTGTAAAATCGGATCAGTGGTTTAGGGCGCTACAGTAGAACAAACAAACTTACATAAGTACATAGACTGCCAAAATCATTACCTTTCCTGTTGGCTTCGCGTAATAAAGTCGCTTCCACTGTCTTTTCTCATTGTACTATGTGAAGAATTTATTTGCGTTAATCCCCTAATTTTTTTTTTTTTTCAATTCAATTAAATTCGTTTATCTGCTCTAAAAATGGTAACAATAGTTGGTAGCAAAATTTTAGCATGCAAATATTTATTACAATAATTTAAGTTCTAATTATTATAAATTATTAACATTAAATATTGTATTCTAATTATTTCATTTTACATTTAATTAGTAATTACATGTCAAAACTGTTAGGAAGTTTAGTAGATAACAAAAAAATAAACACACATAACACATTTAAATTAATAATAAAATTCGCAAAATATTAGTATATTAGTAATATTAGTACATAAAATATTATGATGTCAATCGAGTAGATATTGTCGGTAATTACAATAACATTTCAGGATTATATAATAGATGTCATAAATCAGTAACAAAAAATAATTATACAAACGAAACACACTTAAAAATAATAATCAGAATAATAATATTATTTTATATGAATTTTATTAATTATATGAAGTCCACATATTATGGCCAAGGTTGATGTAGGGTCGCTATCACCAGTTATCTTCGATGGCTCTATAATTAACTACAGCTCCTGTGTGAAAGATTTCGGCTTACACATCGACTGTACTCTCAATTGGCAAACACAGACAGCTACTGTATGTCAAGGAGTTACCGGCACATTGCGTTCCCTTTATCGACATAAAAACTTTTTACCGACACATATCAAAACCTTGTAGGTACAGTCTCTCATATTACCTATCATCGATTATGGTGATGTGTGCTATTTTGACCTAAATGCAGACAAGCTCGACAAATATGACCGACTACTTAATAACTGTATTAGATTTATTTACAATCTCCGGAAATACGACCACGTATCCTCCTTTCGCTCCAAGTTGCACTGGTTGCCTGTGCGCCAACGTCGCACAGTGCGAGCCCTGTGTATGCTCTACTCTTTCCTTAACTCACCCAATTCTCCTGCTTACTTAAAGTCCCACTTCCAATATCTTTCTAGTAGTCATGATAAATCCCTCCGCTCCTCAAATAATGCACTTCTCCTTTGTCCCCAACATAGTTCTAGTCTAGTCCATTCCTCCTTCCACATCCAGTCTATTCTACTCTGGAACGCTCTTCCTACGGAAATCAGAATGTCCACAACCAGAGATATGTTTAAGCGCAGAGTCCGACAGTTGTATTAGAAGTATTTGGCAGAATTATGAACTTTTTATTATAATTTTTGGTTAGTTAGTATCGTGTAATTATGTAATTATGCATGTATTATTATATTATAGTATGTAGGTATAATTAGTTTGATATGTGTTATGTTTATTTTAGTAAAATTTATATAGTTTGCTACGAATATTATTGTATCTATTTTAATCATTAGTTTTACAAGACTTTTTGTATAGTTAAATTTTTGTATTTTTCTAGATGGAAAGCACCTTGGTATTTTGACTCTGTCACCACCCTATGGTTGACTGGTAGAAAATGCCCTATGGCATTAAGTCCGCCATTGTACATTGTGCAGAAAGTGTATAAATAAATAAATAAATAAATAAATAGATACAATAGATACAGAACATTACAACAAAATATTGACATGTTTGATGTTTCTGCTTATTTAAAAAATATGACATACTTATTAATAATAATATCTATGGACGCTTCACACCACGTCAATCTGGTCCTGTGGTAAGTTCTCGAAGAACTTGTGTTACGGGTACCAGACAACGGAAATATATTTAATATACTTTTATCCACATATTTAAGATTTTTATTATATTATACATATATTTAATACACATCCATAACCCAGGAACACGGAAAAACTTTTTGTTCCTTCGGCGGGATGCGAACCCGCGACCCCCGGCTTGAGTACCAACATGCTCAAAAACTGAGCCACAGAGGTCGTCAAAAATCAACATAAAAATGAATTACCGAAATGTTTGTACGCGCATAACTTCCAAACGACTGCACCACATTGGATAATTTTTTCTTTTATGTGTTCGTTATTGTCAGGAGAAGGTTTGTATGAAAAAAAAAATATGGCAAAACCTTTGCCGAGTCAGCTAATAGTTTCTATTGTAAGTACTTGCAACACAATGTTGGAGGTATTGTATTTAATAATATTAATTAAATATTTATAAACAAATTCGTCTGAATTTAATTATAACGCGATTGTTTTGATAAAATAAAAAATAATGCGAGAAATAGTTCATAAGAATAACGGTAGCCGACGCGCCATCTATATAGTTTAAGAAGAAAAATTATTATGTAAAAAGAACTTCTCAGTACTGCCGATAGAGGGCGCTGTGCCGTTTGTTCGAGACTATTTTCCTATTATTCACATGATACTTCTGCAAGGCTCTCTCGTTAAAATTTAGAATCTACGATTAAAATTAGCTAATTTATCTTCCAGGTTCAACTCTGCGTGGCGACATTAACATGTGTATAGTCGACGATCCCAGCACGGCCAAATCCCAGTTGTTACAACTAGTCAGCGATATGAGTCCTAGAGCGGTGTACACCAGCGGCAAAGCACCGCCCGCTGCCGGTCTCATCGCCGTCGTTGTCAAGGTGAGTTAAAGTACCGTGGCCTCATTGAAAACCGGCTGGAAATGTTGTGTATCGCCTAGGCCCTAGTGGCGGTAATTACTTACCATCAGGCGATCTGCCCTCTCCTTTGCCGGTCAAATTTCATAAAGAAGTTTGCTTTGTTTAGCCAGTAGATACTTGCCACTGGTATCAATACTCCACAGTATGGTCAAGAAACACTAATATTTTAAACTCTATGTATAATATTAAACCCAACCTTCAGGGTTTTCAACCTGAGGGTTCAATTCTACTAAATAAAACCTGCAATAATATAATTACAATCAAGTCCCGATACGCTTAAACTGCCAAACTGGTATTCTCGTGAAAACTAAACCAGCGTCAATCGCGCTCTGATTGGTCCAAACTTCACGAAGTCAGTTTATGATAACAAGTCGCTTCAATTTTATTACAATCACAGTAAAATGAAAGTCTACTTTAAATACGAGAATTGAGGTTCTGATTGCTTAGCTACTTTATTGATTTCAATATTAAAAAGTCTATGATTAGGGTGATGTAACAAACTTCTAACAATATTCGTTTTCTATTTCATCATATGATGAAGAGTCTTTAGACTTTGTAATAGAGGTCGCCATACACGAGGCTATGGAGCAACAGACTATATCTATTGCCAAGGTAAGCTAAGCTGATATTGAGCTATAGGTTCTTGGTGGAAATTATTATTAATCCAATTTTTAACACTTTGTTAGCCGCATTAATGTAATATTATTCAAAATTTATGGGAAAACATAGCACAGGCAGCGTCTAGTTTGGGGAACTGTTTGATTCAAATGGTTTTTATATGTATGTTAAATGTTTGTGAGTATGGATGTATGTCTGATTGTTACTATATTATCACACAAGCACACAGATTCAAATTAAGCTTGGCATACAAGTCTTATATGATAGTGCCATGTTTGGTTTCAGTAGGATAGACAGTAGACACATTTGCCACGCAAGCGAAGCCGCGGTTCTGTTTCGCGGCGGTGATCTATTGTTTTCAATAACTATATCAAAACACTAGGTTTTTTCAATGAAATTTACCAGGAAACGAGCAGTCTGATCGCCTGATGGTAAGCATTGCTGATTGGGTTTTTAGATTGTCTAGCGTGTAATCAATGGGGAATATGCATGTATTTCTTAAATTTTTTTAAACGTTTCTACTGGTTATAACATTACCAAATATAATATATTATAACACATCGATTAGGCTGGAAAAAATGGTTCAAAATCACAATAATTTTTGGGCGATTTGCGTGTTTAACGCAATTTTCGCGCGCTTGAGTTGTGTCACAACTCGTACCAACGTCATCGCACCTAAAATAGACAGGTGGAGTTTTGCCGGGGAATTGAATGGGTGACGAGAGATTGAGAATGAGATTTTGTATATTTTTCATAAATTTGTGTTATTTCGGTTCTTAATGTGTAATATTGGTATAATATTAAGCATTAAATATTCGTTAACGTGCACAAGTGTGGGCAAGTGGTTCAACTTCAAAAAACGTGTTAATTTGTGTGTCCTCCAAAACTTCCTAGAAACTTTCAGTAAAGCTTCTACCACTTTACTGAATCGACTGACTTGACTCATTGACTGCACTGACTATCTATTTGGATTTTGACTAGACTTTAGACTTGACGATTTAGAAATACGGTGTTGAAAATTGAAACGAAAATTATATTTTTAACTTGACACTGGCAAATAGTTTTAAGCCGACGCCATATATTTAAATAAAAAAAAAAAATAGACAGTTGACAGATAAATCATTGTTTGACTTTGACATACGCAAGTTCGATGTAAACAAACAACGAAGTGATGTTCACAAAGTTATAAAATCAACATAATACCATGAAAAAGCACAGCAACCCATGTTATAAATATTGTGTCGTCCCTATGTGCGAAAATAACACAAAAACTGAATCTGACAAAGTTTATTTTCGTATGCCGAAAGGTGCAAGGAAGTAAGAAAAAGTGGTTCAAGGCGATGTGATGAGACAGTGTATCTTGTTTGAGCACTTTAAACTGTTGTAAGGATGAGTCAGCACATTGAAATAGATTTCCTTGTACTTATTTTATTTACAAACCTCGACGAAAACAATCTGGTTAACGAAAAGTTCGTAAACATATTTAATTCATTCATTTTTATGTAATATCCTAGAGATAAGTACTAAATAAATCTAATAAATACATATTCATATTTTGAAAACAACAAACCATAGAAAACAACAATTAACTTCTTCTTGTTTTATTTATGGCAATGGCGGTTGCAAAGGTTTCGCACCATTCTGCCAGTGTCTAGAATTTATACATTTTTTTCGATTTCCCATCGTTTCCCAATCCGCCTGGCCCAATGAACGAAACGAAGGAATGTAGAAGAAATGCCCTTTCAGATGACATGTGGCTTGTGGTTTTTAGTTGGTAGATTGGCGTTCATATATTTCTGCACATCCTCCTTTGTATTCACCACATACTTCTTGTTACATTTCTTCACTACACTCCTGCCGGGATTATAATAACTTTTTCTTTATTTTGCCCTCAAAATATGATCCACGTATATAAGACTGGGACTATATGCTTTGGAATCCGGACCGCCGGTGAAAATTGGCAGCACTGAAAATAGGTCTTCCGGATTCCGGATCATATAGTCCCAGCCTTATTAATGATTTTGGATCTATTTCACAATCATATTTTGATGAGGGCTTATTCATAGGTCTGTAACTTGACAAACTAAACAAATAATAACACATGCTTGTTAACAATAAGCTCAGACACATTGCGTTTTTCATAAATAAGTTATTTAATTATAATGAAGTTTTTCATTGTGCAATCTAAGTACTACACTGTGCTGCGAGCGAGGGGCGGCGGCGCCGGCGCGTGGCGAATTACGGTGCGCCAGCTGGAGACGCTCGTGCGGCTGAGCGAGGAGCACGCCAAGATGCACTGCAGCGGCCGTGTGCAGCCGCACCACGTCATAGCCTCTAGCGCACAGGTAAACCGGCGGTCAATTATGTTCTGAAATAAATAGAAGAGGCGCAATCCGCGCGTCTACGCGACCAACGCTTCACTCTTATCTCGGAAGGAATTAAATGAATTTGCTATATTACGTTGTCATAATTTCGTTTCACAGCGTTTTGGCTCTTCGCTAGTATGAATTGACCCTTACAACTGTCGCACAGGTGTACCGGGTGGCTCGCATGAGCGTTACCTAAAGAGTATTGGCCCCTGGAAATATATGGATAGACATATTTTATCTATGCTAGTTCCGCTGAAGCAAAAACTCTTCCACACACACCGTCGTGAAGAAACATTCGTGCCTAGTGATGGTAAATATCGTATGACTTAGGCTCGGACTATATACTCTGGAATCCGGAACGCGCCGGTGATAATTCAGAGCACTGAAAATAGAACTCTGCTCTGAATATAATAGAGTTAAAAATGGAAGTTACAGGTGTCGAGTTGTCATAAATGACATTGACATTTGACTCAACACTCATGTGTTGGATTTTCAACTCTATTGTAGTTCTATTTTCAGTGCTCTGAATTTTCACCGGCGTGCCTGAATCCGGAGCATATAATCCCAGCTTAAGGGAAAGAGTGTTTAAAAGGCCGGTAACGCACTCGAAACTATTCTGAGGGCTTAGCATGACCACCGCGTAGAAAGTAGCAAAATTGCTCTTAAAGTAAGGTAACGAGATGGTGAATAAAAGTCAACATTTTATGAAGCCATGTTTTATTGTCTACTTTTGACAGTACTAACTGCGTTGCAGCGACCCAAATTTACATTCTACGTTTGACAGAAGCGAACAAACTTTGACATAAATACTTTTAGCGGGACTATTCACGATTCTATAACTTTACCGCGCGGCAACTAATGAACGCTGCTTAATCGCGTCGATGGAAGAAAATAAGTGTTGCCTTCACTTAACGACGCGACGATGCTTCGAACTTGCTGCCTTCAAATAAACACAATTTTGCTACGAATGGTATTAATGTTTCTACAATCTATGATTTTGTCTATGTGAATAGACCCATTTGTAGGGTGGTCATGCTAAGGCTGCCTGTGTACTGGTTACATTTAAAGCGGTTCATTAGTAATGTAATGTCGCAAATCAGGGGGCCCATTCTCGTAAATATTAAATCTTGTTTGGATTTCCAGGCTGTCCAGATCGCGCGCGCACATTTGTCGCGTATGAGTCAGCGCGTTGACCGTGAAAGAGAATTGGGCTTCTGAATTTCCAATAACCACAAATGTCTGACAGACCATTACATATGATTATAGCAATGAGCATCTGCTCTGTTTGTCCAGGTTGCTGAACAAGTCCATCATACGCGTGGAACAGCCGGACATACATCTAGACGAGGAGGACCCGCAGTACGAGCCCGGCATGGACGTCGATCAGGAAACGCCCGAGAGTGGTGAGTATTAGTTTTTTTTTTTTTCAAATACGTAGCAGCAAAAGAGTTTTAGGCTCGGATTGCATCATCCGGAATCTCTTCGACCGGAAAAAAAAACTACGCCGAAAATAGAACTATGCCCTACAACGAGCGTCGTTTTTAAATTGCTGCCGTGCGTTGCCGTTGTCCGGATGATGTCCGAGCCTTAAATTGTTAAATAGCGATTACGGATATTTTGGGTATACCTAATAATATTATGATCTAAGCCTCTTATCATATGCCCAAAATATCCGTAATAGGGCGCCCATAAAATACTTACGTGAGGATTTAGATGGGGTGGGGGGGGACAACATATATTGGCTTTTAGTAGAACAATACATGTATATTTTGACTTCATTTCGACTGTAATAATCGTCTTATTCCATTTTCTCGCATGTTAGTGCTGATGGCAGCGATAGAGTTTAACGTGCAGAACAGCATACTTTTGAAGTTTTTTCACTATTATCATGGACCAATAAAACTATACTATACTGACAGATCTCATACATTAAAAACGTACACAAAAAAAAGGTTGATTTCTGCTTAGGTCTAGATGGCGTTGGTAAATAGTAAGAAAATCAATATATTGCACAAATTAGCGAAGTAAATCAATTATGTTCTCTTTTAAACAAGAAATATTGTTCTTCGGTCTCTTTCCAGTGTGATTTTGAAGTTCACAAGGATGATATTTGATAATTTTCTCTAAAACTTAAAAAAATGAACCTCAACAGCTTGTTTCTAGACAATTATGGTAGATGGCGTTGTATTAGGGTACCACGTGTGATCACTAGATGGCGCGCCGAAAGTATCGGATTCCACATAAAAGTACATAACTGAACAGGTGCAATGTTGTATGTATTGTATTGATAATAATCGTAACTAGGTGTTTGCCCGCGACTTCGTCCTTTGGATAAAAAGACTACGTTAATTATGAAAACAAAACTAAATACCTATCCTAAAAAATAATACAACTCTTGAAAAAATCAAGAAAACTACTACGAAATCAAAGTGTAACTTATTTAAAATAATATTAAAATAAACGATAAGTAATCGCAATGAAAATGTTTAAAATTACAGTTCGCCAAGTCGAGTGCAGTCGCGGACAGATAAGGTGAACTTTATTTTGAACCTTATTACCAAGCTATAAGGTTGAAAAGTGATACACCGTATCTGTCGGCGACCGTACATACGCTACGTTGCGGTCGGGAGTGACTAGGGAGTACAGCGTTTTCACATTACGCGACAAACTTGAAACGCTCTTATGTCTTAGGTATAAGATCGTTTCAAGTTTTTTATCGTACTACTCTGCGCTTATACAATAGAGATTGAAAATGGAAGTTTCACCTGTGTCGTGTGTCGAGCTGTCATATTATATGACATTGACATTTGACTCGACACTCAACTCTATTGTATTAGCACAGAGTTCTATTTTCAATGCTCTGAATTTTCACCGGTATTCCGGATTCCGGTGCATAAAATGTAGTCCCAGCCTTACGTAAACTTGTCTTTGTCATGTTTCATATTAAAACATATCGCTGTCTCTCTAATATGTGAAAACGCTCGTCGGGACTGGGACTCGGGGCACAATACCTACACGTACACACACACACGTCACAGCGCTCGTCTGACGCAGGAGTATGGCTAACCACGCGCGCGAATGTTGTTGCGGAGTTATAATTAGGTAAATTATTATGATTTCTCCTTATATGTTGATTGAAATCTAGTGATGTTAAGGGCAATTTTGTTCACCAATATTTAAAATTGGATAAAATATAACATAATATTTATTAGGATAACACATAAAATACCTTCGCAGATATAATTAATTATTATATTTATTCGAACAAATTTGATTCCCATAAAAAGGTTTTAGCTTAGAGCATCCAGTTGGATTAATGCTCTAAGGGTTTTAGTAAAAAGAACGGCATATAATATTTAAAGTTGCGAAAAAATATTCAAATTTTGGGGCGTGCAAAAACCGAATATAGCATACTGAATTACTAAGTTGGCGAAAGAATGCAAGGCACATAAAATTCTTAACTGAATAGCTATTACGAACCGACAGCGAGAATCGACATATTATTATTTTGGTGAACAAATATGAAATAACAAACTTGGCAACAACTTGAAAGCACACATTTTATTTACGAATGGGCACAATATATTTTTACCTTAATGTAGGTGATTCAAAAAACAATAAGCAATGAACCGAGTACCTAATCACGAGCATGTCCCGACATGTCTAAGGAGGGTTCCGTAACTATCAACGCGTAATAGGTATTTTTAAAATTACTTCAAATGTTACTGTTCGATTTCGTTCAAAATAATTTTCCTCGAGAGAAATGAAACCAAGACGTTTTAAACTTTTATTCCATGTTCAAAAATCGAGTTAAAAAATTGTTAATAAAAAAGCAAAATATAGGTACCTATACTATAAAAGCAGCTTTAATTTTTAAAGTTGTTTAGCGCCACCTATTGAGGTATTAGATAACCTATGACGTGCTTCAGTCCTAGAGATGGCGTTTTTATTTTAAAATAAATGGCTAATTTTGTAGATTTGATACACTCAGATGATAGATGACGCTAACGGTCAGCAAGAGAATTAAAAAATGATGTACGTTTTAAAATAAGGGGCATTGTCACTCTATAGTAATAATTCCTCCATGCTATTATTGTTGAAAGCTTAAGTTTTAAAATATAAATTACTTACAGAAACACCGGTAAATGGAGATGCGGCTAAGAAGAAACTAACATTGCTCGTAGTCTTCATGAGAAAAGAGGAACCTGAGGCGGAGGATGCAGGTATAGTATAAATGTATATGATTATTAGTAGTTTAGTAGAAAGTACTCTATAGTCCAGTTATATTGGTCTCATGAATCTCGGAATGAGAGATAGTCAGCTATAAAGATGTATAAACCTTTATTTTAGAACCCTCAAACTTGTCTCAAAACCTACTTATCGTAGGGTGTCCGCGACTATAGATATTCCACGGTCAAATCGGTATATCTCGTTTCCTATTGGTTTTTCGCTTCGCTGTATGTCTGTCCGTCCGTCTGTAAGTCACCAGGCTCCGTCCAGTCCGTCCGTCTGTATCTCCTTAACCGTAACAGCTAGACAGTTGAAATTTTCACAGATGATGTATTTCTGTTGTAAATACTAATAACGAAAAAGAGAACTGCCTTCAAAAAACCAAAAATAAAATACTGAAAAACTCAAAAATAATTCAAATTAAAATATTTTGCAAGACAATTTTCTTTATTCGCGTGTATCTTGTATGTATGTATGTATTTTTGTAAATTCCTTTATTTAAATTCACTTTTGAAGTCGGTGCCTATCAATGCAGAAGTATAATTTAGTTATTAAATTACTCATGAGATAGCGCCATCCGCCGATGTACCGACTTCAAAGAGTGAATTAAAATAAAGGAATTTACAAACATACATACATACATAAATACATACATACAAGATACGTGCGAAAAACATAACCCTTCTTGACAGTCGGGCAATAAGAAAAATTGTTTTGCATAACATAAATTGTTTTTTTTGTGTTTTTCAATAAAGAATAAATTAAAGCGAACTTGAACGTGAAATTAAAAAAAAAAAACAAATTTCATAAAAAATATAGAAAGTATGGAAGAATTGCAGATCTTTCAACTTTTAAGTTGTTACGTGATAGGGTCAAAAAGCTTGAGTCTGATTGCTACGGTAACTACTTGTCTCTGACGGAATGATCTATTGAGAGAAATCCTAAGAACTTTTGGAGTTTCATTAAACATCGTTCTAAAACCTACATGCTCCCTAAAAATCTTACTTACAATGGGACTACCTTCTCATCAGGTGAGTCAGTTTGTGATGCTTTTTCTTATTACTTCCACTCATCTTTTCTCAGATCTGAAAATGTTACAAATGAAGACGATGTCACTAATCGCTACCATTCTCAACTGATATCTAAAAACCCCTGTGAGCCAACCACATTTTTGAGCTCCATTGAAGTCACACCTGATCTAGTCAAATTTCATCTAAAGAGTAGACCCAAATAAACTAGCGGGGCCTGACTATCTCTCCCCTAAATTTCTAACTGGCTGTTATGAAACTTTAGCTTTACCAATCTCAATTCTCTTTAAAATGTCACTTTCCTCTTGTACAGTCCCTAAAATTTGGAAATCGGCCTTTATTACACCTATACATAAAAAAGGTGACTAATCAGAAATTACTAACTACAGGCCGATTTCCAAATTATGTGCTATTGCCAAATTATTTGAACGCATAGTACATAATCAAGTATATGCTACCTTAAATTCTTCTTTCAGCGATTCACACAGCATGGGTTCCTAAAAGACCGATCTACTGTCTCAAACCTTATCTTATTTAATGACTATTTAACAAGTAAAATGGACAGCGGCACTCAAATCGATGTCATATACACAGACTACAGTAAGTGTTTGACGGTATTGATCATAACCAACTTAACACTAAACTTTTTAACATCGGAATTCATGGCGACCTGTATAGATGGTTTTGCTCATACTTGGACAACAGGTCACAGGCAGTTGTAGTTAATAACTACATATCTGGTTGGGTACCCATACCTAGTGGTGTCCCGCAAGGATCGCTGTTGGGGCCTCTCCTCTTCATAATTTTTGTCAACGATATCGACTCATGTTTCCGCTATTCTCGTTCCCTATATTTCGCTGACGATATGAAAATTTTCCTACCTATATCATCACCAGAAGACGTGGAGAATCTCAAATCCGATTTAGCCCGACTGGATGACTACTGCCTCTTCAATAACCTCGACTTGAATCCGTCTAAATGCTCCATAACTACTTTTTCCAGGAAAAGAAACAGAATCCTCACCTCATACCATCTCAAGAGATATGAAATACCTAGAAGTTCTATTGTACAGGAACTCGGTGTATATCATGATGAAAAACTGTTATTTGATGCGCACATTGATAAAATCATCGTGAAGGCCTGAAAGGCTCTTGGTTTCATAATGATAGTAAGTTCTTCTTTCAGGCTAGCTAAAACTTTCAAAGTACTTTACTGTAGCTTTGTCAGAAGCCATCTTGAATATTGCTCTCAAATATGGAATCCATGCTATAACCTATATATTGGTCGAGTCGAAAATATTCAAAAACGATTTATTAGATTTCTATGTTACCGACTCAAAATTAATTATAGCTCTGATAACTATACTTCACTTTGTAGGAGATTTCACATTCAGCCCTTAACTAACCGTCGACGTATCGCTGATTGCACATATATCCTACAAATCATAAATAACGAAATTGACTGTCCTAATCTACTCTATAAGTTAAATTTTAATATTCCTTCCAGATCCCGTAGATATAAGCCTCCACTGTTAGTCCCAGTTTACAACACTAACTATAGAAGAAATTCCTTTTTGGTGCGAGCAAGTATTACCTTTAATGCACTATGTAAAGACTAGGATCTCTTTGTTACTTAAGTTGCTAAAGCAAGATCGGAATTTAATAATATATTTTTTATTTTTGATATTGATGCATAATGTGAGTATGGTACTTGTATTATTTTTAAGTATATTGTCAAAATTTCTAAGCTCAAATTTCCATGTACTTAGATCTCTAGGTTCATATCTTATTATTATTGGTAGCTTGTGATTGCTGTTAAGTTTGTTTAATTTTATATTTTATAGCTATCAGTGGAAACCTATTATTGGCTTAACTCTCAACTGTCTGCTTTCTACTTTTTATTTATAAGCTGTTGGTTCCCCGAATAAATAAATAAATAAATGAAATCTATAAAATATTAGTTTTATCAGGCTATTGTTTGGGCTATACTGACTTCAAAATTATGAAAATTAAGTAGAGAAATAGTTAAAATTTTAGCCTAATTTAAAAGCCGAATTTTAAGGGGTCTCCATATTACAAACGTGTTTTTTTGCCGTTTTGCGGAACCCTTCGTGCGAGAGTCCGACACGCATCTAGCCGGTTTTTTAAACTATTAATTTATGCAATAAAAAGGCAGTCGTATGGTATTATAAAATATCGCCTAGCCAAAGATAAGAAAAGAAGAACTCCCAGAACTTTGGATCGTGATACAGGATTTCGATATTTATCGCGCGTGTATTATAGCGTATCACGGATCGTGATACGGATCGTCGAAAAGACAGAAATATCACAAGATAAACATCAAGCGTGAAGCATTTGCCTTTACGCTGGTTCTAAATCGAAAAATAGTAATCCATATAAAAATAATGAACCCTTTTTGTTTACCATAGGTTCCGAGAGCTCCGGCATGCGCTGCTCCGTCTGGTCGCTGGCGCGCGACGACATCGAGGACGAGGACTCGCTCGTGTCTTCGACCGCCTAATGTACCATGTGAGTAACGCAACGGATGGTGCGGCGACGATAAAACGCACCTACACGACATAGAGATGTAACAGCCTTCGGAGTGGTGTAAAGTGCTTTTAGATATCGCCACTCTATCGCTTATCGCGGCGAATAGTGTGTTGTAATAAGAGTCCGAGAAGATTAAGAGGATATTATCGAGCAGACAATGATTATTTACAACGCCACTGGATATCCAAAATACGAAGGAAAACAATATAAAACACAAAAACTGAAAAATTATTTGTATTTAATTGTTTTATATTCTCCATCAACAGATGGCGTTGTAGTTCCCCATTGTTGCGTTCTAAAGTTGCTTTACGAGATATTTTATATTGTGGCATTCATACGTGTCTAGTGGACTGAGATCAAAGGCGCGCCAGATTCTCCTTACATTCTTACTGATAAAATGTATAACATTGTAGGATTATAAATAAATAAATAAAAGTTTATTTGTGAAAATACACTGCTTACAAAAGTTACAATTACAAAAAAGAACGTATGCATACCCGCTTGTTTATGTGGGCCAATTCTCAGGTACAGGGCACTAAAGGTACAGAAAAATTGTACTAACCTTTTTTACAGCCTTTGAAATGATTGTAACGTATGTTATAGTAGAATAATGACAATTAAATATAAAGTTTAGATAAAAATGACTTTAGTAAGTATTGTTCCTTACGTTATTCTTAAACCAAAAATAAGATTTTACTTTATCAGAATTTAAGTAAAGTGAGTACAATTTTCCGTTACTTTAGCTCCTTATATCTAATCCCCACGGCACAAACTAGCGGGTATGCATACGTTCATTGTGCACATTAATACTACAATATGATAATTATAAATTTTATCAGTAAGAATATAAGGGTTGTCTGGCGCGCCTGGGTCCGGTCGGTCACGGTCCATAGCTTTTAGCCTCGGCTCCACCCGTGTTAAATAATTTTTTTTTAAATACGCAAAAACCCAGGGTTAGCATAGCATTCAAATAGTGAAGGAAATTGTGAAATCGATCGAGTAGTTTTTTTTTACTTAAATCTTTCATCTTGTATTATATTTAAGCTTAATGGACATAATAATGCAAGGCTTTTGGGATAGTTTTAGATTTTCCTTTTTTTGACGAGATAATAATTTGAAATATAAGTTGTGAATTAAAATTCTTTTTCAGGACCAAGTTATTATTCCTCTGTCAACCACCGGATTAAAAACAACACAGAAATCAGCCCAGAAAGAGATCGAAGATAACCCTCTGCTTGTTCACCCAAATTATGCTGTGGACTCGTAGAATTTGTGACGGATTTTTTTAATAAAAAATAAAATTTTATTGTTTTTTTTTCAGCCTTGTTCTTTTGAAAGTTATCAATGGTAGGTAATAATTGCTATTGGTTTGCACCTTAACTGCTTACCGCAACAATAATTATTGTTTGAGAAACAAGACCAGCAAACGGGCAAATCGTTCGCATGTGTCCGTTACCGTGTACAAGGTAACAGGCAAGGGTAACAAGTGCGTTACCGGTCCTGTTTAATCGTCTTTTTTTACAAACTCCACCGGACGCGGCCATCCGTGTACAGAGGCCGATAAACCCTTTTTTTCATATTTAGTTCATAAAAGTAGTACACAACAGGCGTCCGAGACTTTTATTATTGATACGTTTACGCTACGATAACGGCTAGCCAATCCGATCGCTGACGATCGGTCGGATTGGCTAGGTAAGTATATGAGGTAGGTAGGCTAGGTATAGTAGGTATATGAGCACACGAGTGTGATCATATACCTACTGTGCAAAATATGAAAACGATCCTGTCTACTTTGTAAAAAAAAAATTTTTACGATCCTGTCAAAACATCAAAGAGAATCATACTATGAAAACATATTATAATCGTCCATCGTCCTAGTGCGATGCAGGTGCGTTTAATATAAATTTACAGAATTAAGTATAATGTGTGATGATGTGATATTTGAAACGAAATAGGAAACGTTCTTTTGAATTGTGTAATTCAATGATTTTTCATTTATATTTTGAGAAAATACATCCCAATAAAAGGTCCGAAGGATTAAGGAATTTTAAGTGCAGAAAGGGGGAAATTTAAATATTTAGGAATATCTATTAGAAACCTATTTTTTATACAAATATATATAATACCTAATTGTTATTATTCTTTTCAGGTATTATCTCAGTTGATATGTGTCCTAAAAATCATAAATATATATAAGTAGTTAAATAGTTTTTTTTTGATGTTTTGACGTCTCCATGACAACGAGAGTAGATTCAAAATTCAAATTTAAAAAACCTTTGTGGAACGAAGACAATATGTTAAACCGAGTTTATATATTTACAGATGTCATGTCAAAATACCAGTGTATAATGTGTCATAGTACGAGGTGGGTGTGTTTGAAGTTAGTGCAATCTAAATTATTTATCTGATACAAAATAAAGTAAAATCACATAGAAAATGCATGAATTGCTATTGTATGCTTTAGAATTATATTATTTTAGTGTTTTCATGACTTAATTACAGAATTATAATGTGTGATGTTGTGATATTTCGATTGAGATAGGATTTATGAAACGTTTTGTTTGTGAAAATGTAAACACATGAATTATGAATTTCAATGGTTTTCATTTATATTTTCAGGTAATACATCCCGATAAAAAGTCTGAAGGACTTAGGAATTTTAGGTATAGAAAGGGTGAGATTTAAAAGTATTTCAAATATTTAGGAAATTCTATTAGTAACTAATTTTATTTTCAATTATACTAATTGTTTTTATTCTTTTCAGGTATTATCTGAGTTAATACGTATGCTAAAAATCCCAAATATTTAAAATAAAATAGATGATTTGAATTTTTTGATGTCACGTATATTTTGATGTCTCCATGACGACGAAAGTAGATTCAAAATTCAAATTTCAAGAATTCTTTGTGGAACAATGACAATATGTCAAACCGAGTTTATATATTTACAGATGTCATGTCAAAATACCAGTGTATATTGTGTCATAGTGCTAGGTGGGAGTGTTTGAAGTTAGTAAAGTATAAATTATTTATCTGATACAAAATAAAGTAAAATCACATAGAAAATGCATGAATTGCTATTGTATGCTTTAAAATTATATTATTTTAGTGTTTTCATGACTTAATTACAGAATTATAATATGTGATGTTGTATATTTCGAATGAGATAGGATTTATGAAACGCTTTGTTTGTGAAAATGTGAACACATGAATTATGAATTTCAATGGTTTTTCATTTATATTTTCAGGTAATACATCCCGATAAAAAGTCTGACGGACTTAGGAATTTTAGGTACAGAAAGGGTGAGATTTAAAAGCATTTTAAATATTTAGGAAATTCTATTAGTAACTAATTTTATTTTCAATAATTATACTAATTGTTTTTATTATTTACAGGTATTATCTCAGTTAATACGTATGCTATAACTCCCAAATATTTGAAATATAATAGATTATTTTAATTTTTAGACATCACGCATGTTTTGATGTCTCCATGACGACGAGAGTAGATTCAAAATTCAAATTTCAAAAATCCTTTGTGGAATGAAGACAATATGTCAAACCGAGTTTATATATTTACAGATGTCATGTCAAAATACCAGTGTATATTGTGTCAAAGTGCGAGGTGGGTGTGTTTGATGTTAGTTTAGCCTAAATTATCTTACTGTTACAAAAAATAAAGTAAAATCGCATAGGAAATGCATGAATTGCTATTGTGTGCTTCAGGATTATATAAATTTAGTGCCTTCATGACTTATTTACAGAATAATAATGTGTGATGTGATATTTCGAACGAAGTAGGATTTATGAAACGTTTTGTTTGTGAAAATGTGAACACATGAATTATGAATTTCAATGGTATATCATTTACATTTTCAGGTAATACATCCCGATAAAAAGTCTGAAGGACTTAGGAATTTTAGGTATAGAAAGGGTGATTTAAAAGTATTTCAAATATTTAGGAAATTCTATTAGTAACTAATTTTATTTTCAATTATACTAATTGTTTTTATTCTTTACAGTTATTTTCTCAGTAAATACGTATGCTAAAACTCCCAAATATTTGAAATATAATAGATTATTTTAATTTTTAGACATCACGCATGTTTTGATGTCTCCATGACGACGAGAGTAGATTCAAAATTCAAATTTCAAAAATCCTTTGTGGAATGAGGACAATATGTCAAACCGAGTTTATATATTTACAGATGTCATGTCAAAATACCAGTGTATAATGTGTCATAGTGCGAGGTGGGTGTGTTTGAAGTTAGTGCAATCTAAATTATTTATCTGATACAAAATAAAGTAAAATCACATAGAAAATGCATGAATTGCTATTGTATGCTTTAGAATTATATTATTTTTGTGTTTTCATGACTTAATTACAGAATTATAATGTGTGATGTTGTGATATTTCGATTGAGATAGCATTTATGAAACGTTTTGTTTGTGAAAATGTGAACACATGAATTATGAATTTCAATGGTTTTCATTTATATTTTCAGGTAATACATCCCGATAAAAAGTCTGAAGGACTTAGGAATTTTAGGTATAGAAAGGGTGAGATTTAAAGGTATTTCAAATATTTAGGAAATTCTTTTAATAACTAATTTTATTTTCAATTATACTAATTGTTTTTATTCTTTTCAGGTATTATCTGAGTTAATACGTATGCTAAAAATCCCAAATATTTAAAATAAAATAGATTATTTGAATTTTTTGATATCACGTATGTTTTGATGTCTCCATGACGACGAAAGTAGATTCAAAATTCAAATTTCAAAAATTCTTTGTGGAACAATGACAATATGTCAAACCGAGTTTATATATTTACAGATGTCATGTCAAAATACCTTGTATATTGCGTCAAAGTGCGAGGTGGGTGTGTTTGATGTTTGTTCAGCCTAAATTATCTTACTGTGACAAAAAATAAAGTAAAATCGCATAGGAAATGCATGAATTGCTATTGTGTGCTTCAGGATTATATAAATTTAGTGCCTTCATGACTTATTTACAGAATAATAATGTGTGATGTGATATTTCGAACGAAGTAGGATTTATGAAACGTTTTGTTTGTGAAAATGTGAACACATGAATTATGAATTTCAATGGTATATCATTTACATTTTCAGGTAATACATCCCGATAAAAAGTCTGAAGGATTTAGGAATTTTACGTACAGAAAGGGTGAGATTTAAAAGCATTTTAAATATTTAGGAAATTCTATTAGTAACTAATTTTATTTTCAATAATTATACTAATTGTTTTTATTCTTTACAGTTATTTTCTCAGTAAATACGTATGCTAAAACTCCCAAATATTTGAAATATAATAGATTATTTTAATTTTTAGACATCACGCATGTTTTGATGTCTCCATGACGACGAGAGTAGATTCAAAATTCAAATTTCAAAAATCCTTTGTGGAATGAGGACAATATGTCAAACCGAGTTTATATATTTACAGATGTCATGTCAAAATACCAGTGTATATTGTGTCAAAGTGCGAGGTGGGTGTGTTTGATGTTAGTTCAGCCTAAATTATCTTACTGTTACAAAAAATAAAGTAAAATCGCATAGGAAATGCATGAATTGCTATTGTGTGCTTCAGGATTATATAAATTTAGTGCTTTCATGACTTATTTACAGAATAATAATGTGTGATGTGATATTTCGAACGAAGTAGGATTTATGAAACGTTTTGTTTGTGAAAATGTGAACACATGAATTATGAATTTCAATGGTATATCATTTATATTTTCAGGTAATACATCCCGATAAAAAGTCTGAAGGACTTAGGAATTTTAGGTATAGAAAGGGTGATTTAAAAGTATTTCAAATATTTAGGAAATTCTATTAGTAACTAATTTTATTTTCAATTATACTAATTGTTTTTATTCTTTTCAGGTATTATCTGAGTTAATATGTATGCTAAAAATCCCAAATATTTGAAATATAATAGATTATTTTAATTTTTTGACATCACGTATGTTTTGATGTCTCCATGACGACGAGAGTAGATTCAAACTTCAAATTTCAAAAATCCTTTGTGGAACGAAGACAGTATGTCAAACCGAGTTTATATATTTACATATGTCATGTCAAAATACCAGTGTATAATGTATCATAGTGCGAGGCGGGTGTATTTGATGTTAGTGCAGTCCAAATTATCTTACTGTTACAAAAATAAAGTAAAATCGCATAGGAAATGCATGAATTGCTATTGTGTGCTTCAGGATTATATAAAATTTAGTGCTTCCATAACTTATTTACAGAATAATAATGTGTGATGTGATATTTCGAACGAGGTAGGATATAGGAAACGTTTTGTTTGTGAAAATGTGAATAAATAAATTATGAAATTCAATGGTTTTTCATTTATATGTTGAGATAATACACCCCGATAAAAGATCTGAACGACTAGACTTTTAGGTATAGAAAGGGGTGAGATTTAAAAGTATTTCAAATATTCAGGAAATTCTATTAGTAACTAATTTTATTTTCAATTATACTAATTGTTTTTATTCTTTTCAGGTATTATCCGAGTTGCTAAAAATCCCAAATATTTGAAATATAATAGATTATTATAATTTTTTGACATCACGTATGTTTTGATGTCTCCATGACGACGAGAGTAGATTCAAAATTCAAATTTCAAAAATCCTTTGTGGAACAATGACAATATGTCAAACCGAGTTTATATATTTACAGAAGTCATGTCAAAATACCAGTGTATAATGTATCATAGTGCGAGGCGGGTGTGTTTGATGTTAGTGCAGTCTAAATTATCTTACTTTTACAAAATATATAGTAAAATCGCATAGGAAATGCATGAATTGCTATTGTGTGCTTCAGGATTATATTAATTTAGTGCTGTCATGACTTATTTACAGAATTATAATGTGTTATGTGGTATTTCTAAGGAGATAGGGTTAAGGAAACGTTTTGTTTGTGAAAATGTGAATAAATGAATTGTGAAATTCAATGAATTTTCATTTATATTTTTAGAAAATACATCCTAATAAAAATCAAAACGACTAAGGAATTATATGTACTGAGAGAGTGAAATTTAAAGGTATTTAAAATATTGAGGGGAATCTAATATTTGTTTTTATTCTTTCAGGTTCATATATATGTCATATAGGTATATGTATGTATGCTTAATAATAATATTATTTTAGAGTTCTCATGACTTATTTAAACAATTACAATGTGTGACAATGTGATATTCAGAACGCGATAGCAATATACATACACATATATATTTAGGATATAGGTACATACCGATGAAAGAATCGGAAGAATTTTAGGTACTTTAAAAATTTTGGAAAACATGAAGAAATGTAAAACAAAAGTAATGAGTATTATTCAAATTAGATATAAGGTGTGATTATTTAGGAGATTTAAAAGGTATTAGGTACATTTGAAATAAGATGTATGTGTAAATGGTGTGATTAGTTAGTAGAAGTTAAATAATTTATATACTTTTCTATGCGGATGGAAAGGGATGGCTAATAGGGGTGGTGGAGGCCATTGAGCTCCCGAACCAAAGTGAGAGGCAGCTCAATGTAGGTTAGGTGTAAATGTAGTAGGAAATAAGTAAGTGGTATAATAAGAAAGTAAAAGTATTATTGAATTATTAGTTTAAACTTAAAACATGTAGAATGAATTAAGTATAATTGAAATTAGATGTAAGTGGAAATGGTTTGAGTAGTTAGTAGATAAAGAAGGTATTAGATATTATTGAAATTAGATGTAAGTGTAAATGGTGTGAAAAGTATGTAGATAAAGAAGGTATTAGATATTATTAAAATAAGATGTAAGCTTAAAAATGGTGTGATTGGTTTGTAGATAAAGTAGGTAGTAGATATTATTGAAATTAGATGTAAGCTTAAATGTTGTGATTGGTTTGTAGATGAAGTAGGTATTAGATGTAAGCTTAAATGTTGTGATTAGTTATTAGAAGTATTAATTATTTCGAAAACTTTCTATGCGGATGGAAAGGGATGGCTAATAGGGGTGGTGGAGGCCATTGAGCTTCCGAACCAAAGTGAGAGGGAGCTCAACGTAGATTAGGTGTAAATGTAGTAGGAAATAAGTAAGTAGGTATAATAAGAAAGTAAAAGTATTATTGAATGATTAGTTTTAACTTAAAACATGTAGAATGAATTAAGTATAATTGAAATTAGATGTAAGTGGAAATGGTGTGATTAGTTAGTAGATAAAGAAGGTATTAGATATTATTGAAATTAGATGTAAGCTTAAATAGTGTGATTAGTTTGTAGATAAAGTAGGTATTAGATATTATTGAAATTAGATGTAAGCTTAAATGGTGTGATTGGTTTGTAGATAAAGTAGGTATTAGATATTATTGAAATTAGATGTAAGCTTAAATGGTGTGATTGGCTTAAAGATAAAGTAGGTATTAGATATTATTGAAATTAGATGTAAGCTTAAATGTTGTGACTAGTAAATAGAAGTATTAATTATTTCGAAAACTTTCTATGCGGATGGAAAGGGATGGCTAATAGGGGTGGTGGAGGCCATTGAGCTTCCGAACCAAAGTGAGAGGGAGCTCAACGTAGGTTAGGTGTAAATGTAGTAAGAAATAAGTAAGTAGGTATAATAAGAAAGTAAAAGTATTATTGAATGATTAGTTTTAACTTAAAACATGTAGAATGAATTAAGTATAATTGAAATTAGATGTAAGTGGAAATGGTGTGATTAGTTAGTAGATAAAGAAGGTATTAGATATTATTGAAATTAGATGTAAGCTTAAATAGTGTGATTGGTTTGTAGATAAAGTATTTATTAGATATTATTGAAATTGGATGTCAGCTTAAATGGTGTGATTGGTTTGTAGATAAAGTAGGTATTAGATATTATTGAAATTAGATGTAAGCTTAAATGGTGTGATTGTTTGTAGATAAAGTAGGTATTAGATATTATTGAAATTATATGTAAGCTTAAATGGTGTGATTAGTTTGTAGATAAAGTAGGTATTAGATATTATTGAAATTAGATGTAAGCTTAAATGGTGTGATTGGTTTGTAGATAAACTAGGTATTAGATATTATTGAAATTAGATGTAAGCTTAAATGTTGTGACTAGTTAGTAGAAGTATTAATTATTTCGAAAACTTTCTATGCGGATGGAAAGGGATGGCTAATAGGGGTGGTGGAGGCCATTGAGCTTCCGAACCAAAGTGAGAGGGAGCTCAACGTAGGTTAGGTGTAAATGTAGTAGGAAATAAGTAAGTAGGTATAATAAGAAAGTAAAAATATTATTGAATGATTAGTTTTAACTTAAAACATGTAGAATGAATTAAGTATAATTGAAATTAGATGTAAGTGGAAATGGTGTGATTAGTTAGTAGATAAAGAAGGTATTAGATATTATTGAAATTAGATGTAAGCTTAAATAGTGTGATTGGTTTGTAGATAAAGTAGGTATTAGATATTGTTGAAATTAGATGTAAGCTTAAATGGTGTGATTGGTTTGTAGATAAACTAGGTATTAGATATTATTGAAATTAGATGTAAGCTTAAATGGTGTGATTAGTTTGTAGATAAAGTAGGTATTAGATATTGTTGAAATTAGATGTAAGCTTAAATGGTGTGATTGGTTTGTAGATAAAGTAGGTATTAGATATTATTGAAATTAGATGTAAGCTTAAATGGTGTGATTAGTTTGTAGATACAGTAGGTATTAGATATTATTGAAATTAGATGTAAGCTTAAATGGTGTGATTAGTTTGTAGATAAAGTAGGTATTAGATATAATTGAAATTAGATGTAAGCTTAAATGGTGTGATTGTTTGTAGATAAAGTAGGTATTCGATATTATTGAAATTATATGTAAGCTTAAATGGTGTGATTAGTTTGTAGATAAAGTAGGTATTAGATATTATTGAAATTAGATGTAAGCTTAAATGGTGTGATTGGTTTGTAGATAAACTAGGTATTAGATATTATTGAAATTAGATGTAAGCTTAAATGTTGTGACTAGTAAGTAGAAGTATTAATTATTTCGAAAACTTTCTATGCGGATGGAAAGGGATGGCTAATAGGGGTGGTGGAGGCCATTGAGCTTCCGAACCAAAGTGAGAGGGAGCTCAACGTAGGTTAGGTGTAAATGTAGTAAGAAATAATTAAGTAGGTATAATAAGAAAGTAAAAGTATTATTGAATGATTAGTTTTAACTTAAAACATGTAGAATGAATTAAGTATAATTGAAATTAGATGTAAGTGGAAATGGTGTGATTAGTTAGTAGATAAAGAAGGTATTAGATATTATTGAAATTAGATGTAAGCTTAAATAGTGTGATTGGTTTGTAGATAAAGTATTTATTAGATAGTATTGAAATTGGATGTCAGCTTAAATGGTGTGATTGGTTTGTAGATAAAGTAGGTATTAGATATTATTGAAATTAGATGTAAGCTTAAATGGTGTGATTGTTTGTAGATAAAGTAGGTATTAGATATTATTGAAATTATATGTAAGCTTAAATGGTGTGATTGGTTTGTAGATAAAGTAGGTATTAGATATTATTAAAAATTAGATGTAAGCTTAAATGGTGTGATTGGTTTGTAGATAAACTAGGTATTAGATATTATTGAAATTAGATGTAAGCTTAAATGTTGTGACTAGTTATTAGAAGTATTAATTATTTCGAAAACTTTCTATGCGGATGGAAAGGGATGGCTAATAGGGGTGGTGGAGGCCATTGAGCTTCCGAACCAAAGTGAGAGGGAGCTCAACGTAGGTTAGGTGTAAATGTAGTAGGAAATAAGTAAGTAGGTATAATAAGAAAGTAAAAGTATTATTGAATGATTAGTTTTAACTTAAAGCATGTAGAATGAATTAAGTATAATTGAAATTAGATGTAAGTGGAAATGGTGTGATTAGTTAGTAGATAAAGAAGGTATTAGATATTATTGAACTTAGATGTAAGCTTAAATAGTGTGATTGGTTTGTAGATAAAGTAGGTATTAGATATTGTTGAAATTAGATGTAAGCTTAAATGGTGTGATTGGTTTGTAGATAAAGTAGGTATTAGATATTATTGAAATTAGATGTAAGCTTAAATGGTGTGATTAGTTTGTAGATACAGTAGGTATTAGATATTATTGAAATTAGATGTAAGCTTAAATGGTGTGATTAGTTTGTAGATAAAGTAGGTATTAGATATAATTGAAATTAGATGTAAGCTTAAATGGTGTGATTGGCTTGTAGATAAAGTAGGTATTAGATATTATTGAAATTAGATGTAAGCTTAAATGTTGTGACTAGTAAGTAGAAGTATTAATTATTTCGAAAACTTTCTATTTGGATGGAAAGGGATGGCTAATAGGGGTGGTGGAGGCCATTGAGCTTCCGAACCAAAGTGAGAGGGAGCTCAACGTAGGTTAGGTGTAAATGTAGTAAGAAATAAGTAAGTAGGTATAATAAGAAAGTAAAAGTATTATTGAATGATTAGTTTTAACTTAAAACATGTAGAATGAATTAAGTATAATTGAAATTAGATGTAAGTGGAAATGGTGTGATTAGTTAGTAGATAAAGAAGGTATTAGATATTATTGAAATTAGATGTAAGCTTAAATAGTGTGATTAGTTTGTAGATAAAGTAGGTATTAGATATTATTGAAATTAGATGTAAGCTTAAATGGTGTGATTGGTTTGTAGATAAAGTAGGTATTAGATATTATTGAAATTAGATGTAAGCTTAAATGGTGTGATTGGTTTGTAGATAAACTAGGTATTAGATATTATTGAAATTAGATGTAAGCTTAAATGTTGTGACTAGTTATTAGAAGTATTAATTATTTCGAAAACTTTCTATGCGGATGGAAAGGGATGGCTAATAGGGGTGGTGGAGGCCATTGAGCTTCCGAACCAAAGTGAGAGGGAGCTCAACGTAGGTTAGGTGTAAATGTAGTAAGAAATTAGTAAGTAGGTATAATAAGAAAGTAAAAGTATTATTGAATGATAAGTTTTAACTTAAAACATGTAGAATGAATTAAGTATAATTGAAATTAGATGTAAGTGGAAATGGTGTGATAAGTTAGTAGATAAAGAAGGTATTAGATATTATTGAAATTAGATGTAAGCTTAAATAGTGTGATTGGTTTGTAGATAAAGTAGGTATTAGATATTGTTGAAATTAGATGTAAGCTTAAATGGTGTGATTGGTTTGTAGATAAAGTAGGTATTAGATATTATTGAAATTAGATGTAAGCTTAAATGGTGTGATTGTTTGTAGATAAAGTAGGTATTAGATATTATTGAAATTATATGTAAGCTTAAATGGTGTGATTAGTTTGTAGATAAAGTAGGTATTAGATATTATTGAAATTAGATGTAAGCTTAAATGGTGTGATTGGTTTGTAGATAAACTAGGTATTAGATATTATTGAAATTAGATGTAAGCTTAAATGTTGTGACTAGTTAGTAGAAGTATTAATTATTTCGAAAACTTTCTATGCGGATGGAAAGGGATGGCTAATAGGGGTGGTGGAGGCCATTGAGCTTCCGAACCAAAGTGAGAGGGAGCTCAACGTAGGTTAGGTGTAAATGTAGTAGGAAATAAGTAAGTAGGTATAATAAGAAAGTAAAAATATTATTGAATGATTAGTTTTAACTTAAAACATGTAGAATGAATTAAGTATAATTGAAATTAGATGTAAGTGGAAATGGTGTGATTAGTTAGTAGATAAAGAAGGTATTAGATATTATTGAAATTAGATGTAAGCTTAAATAGTGTGATTGGTTTGTAGATAAAGTAGGTATTAGATATTGTTGAAATTAGATGTAAGCTTAAATGGTGTGATTGGTTTGTAGATAAAGTAGGTATTAGATATTATTGAAATTAGATGTAAGCTTAAATGGTGTGATTGGTTTGTAGATAAACTAGGTATTAGATATTATTGAAATTAGATGTAAGCTTAAATGTTGTGACTAGTTATTAGAAGTATTAATTATTTCGAAAACTTTCTATGCGGATGGAAAGGGATGGCTAATAGGGGTGGTGGAGGCCATTGAGCTTCCGAACCAAAGTGAGAGGGAGCTCAACGTAGGTTAGGTGTAAATGTAGTAGGAAATAAGTAAGTAGGTATAATAAGAAAGTAAAAGTATTATTGAATGATTAGTTTTAACTTAAAGCATGTAGAATGAATTAAGTATAATTGAAATTAGATGTTAGTGGAAATGGTGTGATTAGTTAGTAGATAAAGAAGGTATTAGATATTATTGAAATTAGATGTAAGCTTAAATAGTGTGATTGGTTTGTAGATAAAGTAGGTATTAGATATTGTTGAAATTAGATGTAAGCTTAAATGGTGTGATTGGTTTGTAGATAAAGTAGGTATTAGATATTATTGAAATTAGATGTAAGCTTAAATGGTGTGATTGTTTGTAGATAAAGTAGGTATTAGATATTATTGAAATTATATGTAAGCTTAAATGGTGTGATTAGTTTGTAGATAAAGTAGGTATTAGATATTATTGAAATTATATGTAAGCTGAAATGGTGTGATTAGTTTGTAGATAAAGTAGGTATTAGATATTATTGATATTAGATGTAAGCTTAAATGGTGTGATTGGTTTGTAGATAAACTAGGTATTAGATATTATTGAAATTAGATGTAAGCTTAAATGTTGTGACTAGTTAGTAGAAGTATTAATTATTTCGAAAACTTTCTATGCGGATGGAAAGGGATGGCTAATAGGGGTGGTGGAGGCCATTGAGCTTCCGAACCAAAGTGAGAGGGAGCTCAACGTAGGTTAGGTGTAAATGTAGTAGGAAATAAGTAAGTAGGTATAATAAGAAAGTAAAAGTATTATTGAATGATTAGTTTTAACTTAAAGCATGTAGAATGAATTAAGTATAATTGAAATTAGATGTAAGTGGAAATGGTGTGATTAGTTAGTAGATAAAGAAGGTATTAGATATTATTGAACTTAGATGTAAGCTTAAATAGTGTGATTGGTTTGTAGATAAAGTAGGTATTAGATATTGTTGAAATTAGATGTAAGCTTAAATGGTGTGATTGGTTTGTAGATAAAGTAGGTATTAGATATTATTGAAATTAGATGTAAGCTTAAATGGTGTGATTAGTTTGTAGATACAGTAGGTATTAGATATTATTGAAATTAGATGTAAGCTTAAATGGTGTGATTAGTTTGTAGATAAAGTAGGTATTAGATATAATTGAAATTAGATGTAAGCTTAAATGGTGTGATTGGCTTGTAGATAAAGTAGGTATTAGATATTATTGAAATTAGATGTAAGCTTAAATGTTGTGACTAGTAAGTAGAAGTATTAATTATTTCGAAAACTTTCTATTTGGATGGAAAGGGATGGCTAATAGGGGTGGTGGAGGCCATTGAGCTTCCGAACCAAAGTGAGAGGGAGCTCAACGTAGGTTAGGTGTAAATGTAGTAAGAAATAAGTAAGTAGGTATAATAAGAAAGTAAAAGTATTATTGAATGATTAGTTTTAACTTAAAACATGTAGAATGAATTAAGTATAATTGAAATTAGATGTAAGTGGAAATGGTGTGATTAGTTAGTAGATAAAGAAGGTATTAGATATTATTGAAATTAGATGTAAGCTTAAATAGTGTGATTAGTTTGTAGATAAAGTAGGTATTAGATATTATTGAAATTAGATGTAAGCTTAAATGGTGTGATTGGTTTGTAGATAAAGTAGGTATTAGATATTATTGAAATTAGATGTAAGCTTAAATGGTGTGATTGGTTTGTAGATAAACTAGGTATTAGATATTATTGAAATTAGATGTAAGCTTAAATGTTGTGACTAGTTATTAGAAGTATTAATTATTTCGAAAACTTTCTATGCGGATGGAAAGGGATGGCTAATAGGGGTGGTGGAGGCCATTGAGCTTCCGAACCAAAGTGAGAGGGAGCTCAACGTAGGTTAGGTGTAAATGTAGTAAGAAATTAGTAAGTAGGTATAATAAGAAAGTAAAAGTATTATTGAATGATAAGTTTTAACTTAAAACATGTAGAATGAATTAAGTATAATTGAAATTAGATGTAAGTGGAAATGGTGTGATTAGTTAGTAGATAAAGAAGGTATTAGATATTATTGAAATTAGATGTAAGCTTAAATAGTGTGATTGGTTTGTAGATAAAGTAGGTATTAGATATTGTTGAAATTAGATGTAAGCTTAAATGGTGTGATTGGTTTGTAGATAAAGTAGGTATTAGATATTATTGAAATTAGATGTAAGCTTAAATGGTGTGATTGTTTGTAGATAAAGTAGGTATTAGATATTATTGAAATTATATGTGAGCTTAAATGGTGTGATTAGTTTGTAGATAAAGTAGGTATTAGATATTATTGAAATTAGATGTAAGCTTAAATGGTGTGATTGGTTTGTAGATAAACTAGGTATTAGATATTATTGAAATTAGATGTAAGCTTAAATGTTGTGACTAGTTAGTAGAAGTATTAATTATTTCGAAAACTTTCTATGCGGATGGAAAGGGATGGCTAATAGGGGTGGTGGAGGCCATTGAGCTTCCGAACCAAAGTGAGAGGGAGCTCAACGTAGGTTAGGTGTAAATGTAGTAGGAAATAAGTAAGTAGGTATAATAAGAAAGTAAAAATATTATTGAATGATTAGTTTTAACTTAAAACATGTAGAATGAATTAAGTATAATTGAAATTAGATGTAAGTGGAAATGGTGTGATTAGTTAGTAGATAAAGAAGGTATTAGATATTATTGAAATTAGATGTAAGCTTAAATAGTGTGATTGGTTTGTAGATAAAGTAGGTATTAGATATTGTTGAAATTAGATGTAAGCTTAAATGGTGTGATTGGTTTGTAGATAAAGTAGGTATTAGATATTATTGAAATTAGATGTAAGCTTAAATGGTGTGATTGGTTTGTAGATAAACTAGGTATTAGATATTATTGAAATTAGATGTAAGCTTAAATGTTGTGACTAGTTATTAGAAGTATTAATTATTTCGAAAACTTTCTATGCGGATGGAAAGGGATGGCTAATAGGGGTGGTGGAGGCCATTGAGCTTCCGAACCAAAGTGAGAGGGAGCTCAACGTAGGTTAGGTGTAAATGTAGTAGGAAATAAGTAAGTAGGTATAATAAGAAAGTAAAAGTATTATTGAATGATTAGTTTTAACTTAAAGCATGTAGAATGAATTAAGTATAATTGAAATTAGATGTTAGTGGAAATGGTGTGATTAGTTAGTAGATAAAGAAGGTATTAGATATTATTGAAATTAGATGTAAGCTTAAATAGTGTGATTGGTTTGTAGATAAAGTAGGTATTAGATATTGTTGAAATTAGATGTAAGCTTAAATGGTGTGATTGGTTTGTAGATAAAGTAGGTATTAGATATTATTGAAATTAGATGTAAGCTTAAATGGTGTGATTGTTTGTAGATAAAGTAGGTATTAGATATTATTGAAATTATATGTAAGCTTAAATGGTGTGATTAGTTTGTAGATAAAGTAGGTATTAGATATTATTGAAATTATATGTAAGCTGAAATGGTGTGATTAGTTTGTAGATAAAGTAGGTATTAGATATTATTGATATTAGATGTAAGCTTAAATGGTGTGATTGGTTTGTAGATAAACTAGGTATTAGATATTATTGAAATTAGATGTAAGCTTAAATGTTGTGACTAGTTAGTAGAAGTATTAATTATTTCGAAAACTTTCTATGCGGATGGAAAGGGATGGCTAATAGGGGTGGTAGAGGCCATTGAGCTTCCGAACCAAAGTGAGAGGGAGCTCAACGTAGGTTAGGTGTAAATGTAGTAGGAAATAAGTAAGTAGGTATAATAAGAAAGTAAAAATATTATTGAATGATTAGTTTTAACTTAAAACATGTAGAATGAATTAAGTATAATTGAAATTAGATGTAAGTGGAAATGGTGTGATTAGTTAGTAGATAAAGAAGGTATTAGATATTATTGAAATTAGATGTAAGCTTAAATAGTGTGATTGGTTTGTAGATAAAGTAGGTATTAGATATTGTTGAAATTAGATGTAAGCTTAAATGGTGTGATTGGTTTGTAGATAAAGTAGGTATTAGATATTATTGAAATTAGATGTAAGCTTAAATGGTGTGATTAGTTTGTAGATACAGTAGGTATTAGATATTATTGAAATTAGATGTAAGCTTAAATGGTGTGATTAGTTTGTAGATAAAGTAGGTATTAGATATAATTGAAATTAGATGTAAGCTTAAATGGTGTGATTGTTTGTAGATAAAGTAGGTATTCGATATTATTGAAATTATATGTAAGCTTAAATGGTGTGATTAGTTTGTAGATAAAGTAGGTATTAGATATTATTGAAATTAGATGTAAGCTTAAATGGTGTGATTGGTTTGTAGATAAACTAGGTATTAGATATTATTGAAATTAGATGTAAGCTTAAATGTTGTGACTAGTTATTAGAAGTATTAATTATTTCGAAAACTTTCTATGCGGATGGAAAGGGATGGCTAATAGGGGTGGTGGAGGCCATTGAGCTTCCGAACCAAAGTGAGAGGGAGCTCAACGTAGGTTAGGTGTAAATGTAGTAGGAAATAAGTAAGTAGGTATAATAAGAAAGTAAAAGTATTATTGAATGATTAGTTTTAACTTAAAGCATGTAGAATGAATTAAGTATAATTGAAATTAGATGTAAGTGGAAATGGTGTGATTAGTTAGTAGATAAAGAAGGTATTAGATATTATTGAACTTAGATGTAAGCTTAAATAGTGTGATTGGTTTGTAGATAAAGTAGGTATTAGATATTGTTGAAATTAGATGTAAGCTTAAATGGTGTGATTGGTTTGTAGATAAAGTAGGTATTAGATATTATTGAAATTAGATGTAAGCTTAAATGGTGTGATTAGTTTGTAGATACAGTAGGTATTAGATATTATTGAAATTAGATGTAAGCTTAAATGGTGTGATTAGTTTGTAGATAAAGTAGGTATTAGATATAATTGAAATTAGATGTAAGCTTAAATGGTGTGATTGTTTGTAGATAAAGTAGGTATTCGATATTATTGAAATTATATGTAAGCTTAAATGGTGTGATTAGTTTGTAGATAAAGTAGGTATTAGATATTATTGAAATTAGATGTAAGCTTAAATGGTGTGATTGGTTTGTAGATAAACTAGGTATTAGATATTATTGAAATTAGATGTAAGCTTAAATGTTGTGACTAGTAAGTAGAAGTATTAATTATTTCGAAAACTTTCTATGCGGATGGAAAGGGATGGCTAATAGGGGTGGTGGAGGCCATTGAGCTTCCGAACCAAAGTGAGAGGGAGCTTAACGTAGGTTAGGTGTATATGTAGTAAGAAATAATTAAGTAGGTATAATAAGAAAGTAAAAGTATTATTGAATGATTAGTTTTAACTTAAAACATGTAGAATGAATTAAGTATAATTGAAATTAGATGTAAGTGGAAATGGTGTGATTAGTTAGTAGATAAAGAAGGTATTAGATATTATTGAAATTAGATGTAAGCTTAAATAGTGTGATTGGTTTGTAGATAAAGTATTTATTAGATAGTATTGAAATTGGATGTCAGCTTAAATGGTGTGAATGGTTTGTAGATAAAGTAGGTATTAGATATTATTGAAATTAGATGTAAGCTTAAATGGTGTGATTGTTTGTAGATAAAGTAGGTATTAGATATTATTGAAATTATATGCAAGCTTAAATGGTGTGATTGGTTTGTAGATAAAGTAGGTATTAGATATTATTAAAAATTAGATGTAAGCTTAAATGGTGTGATTGGTTTGTAGATAAACTAGGTATTAGATATTATTGAAATTAGATGTAAGCTTAAATGTTGTGACTAGTTATTAGAAGTATTAATTATTTCGAAAACTTTCTATGCGGATGGAAAGGGATGGCTAATAGGGGTGGTGGAGGCCATTGAGCTTCCGAACCAAAGTGAGAGGGAGCTCAACGTAGGTTAGGTGTAAATGTAGTAGGAAATAAGTAAGTAGGTATAATAAGAAAGTAAAAGTATTATTGAATGATTAGTTTTAACTTAAAGCATGTAGAATGAATTAAGTATAATTGAAATTAGATGTAAGTGGAAATGGTGTGATTAGTTAGTAGATAAAGAAGGTATTAGATATTATTGAACTTAGATGTAAGCTTAAATAGTGTGATTGGTTTGTAGATAAAGTAGGTATTAGATATTGTTGAAATTAGATGTAAGCTTAAATGGTGTGATTGGTTTGTAGATAAAGTAGGTATTAGATATTATTGAAATTAGATGTAAGCTTAAATGGTGTGATTAGTTTGTAGATACAGTAGGTATTAGATATTATTGAAATTAGATGTAAGCTTAAATGGTGTGATTAGTTTGTAGATAAAGTAGGTATTAGATATAATTGAAATTAGATGTAAGCTTAAATGGTGTGATTGGCTTGTAGATAAAGTAGGTATTAGATATTATTGAAATTAGATGTAAGCTTAAATGTTGTGACTAGTAAGTAGAAGTATTAATTATTTCGAAAACTTTCTATTTGGATGGAAAGGGATGGCTAATAGGGGTGGTGGAGGCCATTGAGCTTCCGAACCAAAGTGAGAGGGAGCTCAACGTAGGTTAGGTGTAAATGTAGTAAGAAATAAGTAAGTAGGTATAATAAGAAAGTAAAAGTATTATTGAATGATTAGTTTTAACTTAAAACATGTAGAATGAATTAAGTATAATTGAAATTAGATGTAAGTGGAAATGGTGTGATTAGTTAGTAGATAAAGAAGGTATTAGATATTATTGAAATTAGATGTAAGCTTAAATAGTGTGATTAGTTTGTAGATAAAGTAGGTATTAGATATTATTGAAATTAGATGTAAGCTTAAATGGTGTGATTGGTTTGTAGATAAAGTAGGTATGAGATATTATTGAAATTAGATGTAAGCTTAAATGGTGTGATTGGCTTAAAGATAAAGTAGGTATTAGATATTATTGAAATTAGATGTAAGCTTAAATGTTGTGACTAGTAAATAGAAGTATTAATTATTTCGAAAACTTTCTATGCGGATGGAAAGGGATGGCTAATAGGGGTGGTGGAGGCCATTGAGCTTCCGAACCAAAGTGAGAGGGAGCTCAACGTAGGTTAGGTGTAAATGTAGTAAGAAATTAGTAAGTAGGTATAATAAGAAAGTAAAAGTATTATTGAATGATAAGTTTTAACTTAAAACATGTAGAATGAATTAAGTATAATTGAAATTAGATGTAAGTGGAAATGGTGTGATTAGTTAGTAGATAAAGAAGGTATTAGATATTATTGAAATTAGATGTAAGCTTAAATAGTGTGATTGGTTTGTAGATAAAGTATTTATTAGATATTATTGAAATTGGATGTCAGCTTAAATGGTGTGATTGGTTTGTAGATAAAGTAGGTATTAGATATTATTGAAATTAGATGTAAGCTTAAATGGTGTGATTGTTTGTAGATAAAGTAGGTATTAGATATTATTGAAATTATATGTAAGCTTAAATGGTGTGATTAGTTTGTAGATAAAGTAGGTATTAGATATTATTGAAATTAGATGTAAGCTTAAATGGTGTGATTGGTTTGTAGATAAACTAGGTATTAGATATTATTGAAATTAGATGTAAGCTTAAATGTTGTGACTAGTTAGTAGAAGTATTAATTATTTCGAAAACTTTCTATGCGGATGGAAAGGGATGGCTAATAGGGGTGGTGGAGGCCATTGAGCTTCCGAACCAAAGTGAGAGGGAGCTCAACGTAGGTTAGGTGTAAATGTAGTAGGAAATAAGTAAGTAGGTATAATAAGAAAGTAAAAATATTATTGAATGATTAGTTTTAACTTAAAACATGTAGAATGAATTAAGTATAATTGAAATTAGATGTAAGTGGAAATGGTGTGATTAGTTAGTAGATAAAGAAGGTATTAGATATTATTGAAATTAGATGTAAGCTTAAATAGTGTGATTGGTTTGTAGATAAAGTAGGTATTAGATATTGTTGAAATTAGATGTAAGCTTAAATGGTGTGATTGGTTTGTAGATAAAGTAGGTATTAGATATTATTGAAATTAGATGTAAGCTTAAATGGTGTGATTGGTATGTAGATAAACTAGGTATTAGATATTATTGAAATTAGATGTAAGCTTAAATGTTGTGACTAGTTATTAGAAGTATTAATTATTTCGAAAACTTTCTATGCGGATGGAAAGGGATGGCTAATAGGGGTGGTGGAGGCCATTGAGCTTCCGAACCAAAGTGAGAGGGAGCTCAACGTAGGTTAGGTGTAAATGTAGTAGGAAATAAGTAAGTAGGTATAATAAGAAAGTAAAAGTATTATTGAATGATTAGTTTTAACTTAAAGCATGTAGAATGAATTAAGTATAATTGAAATTAGATGTTAGTGGAAATGGTGTGATTAGTTAGTAGATAAAGAAGGTATTAGATATTTTTGAAATTAGATGTAAGCTTAAATAGTGTGATTGGTTTGTAGATAAAGTAGGTATTAGATATTGTTGAAATTAGATGTAAGCTTAAATGGTGTGATTGGTTTGTAGATAAAGTAGGTATTAGATATTATTGAAATTAGATGTAAGCTTAAATGGTGTGATTGTTTGTAGATAAAGTAGGTATTAGATATTATTGAAATTATATGTAAGCTTAAATGGTGTGATTAGTTTGTAGATAAAGTAGGTATTAGATATTATTGAAATTATATGTAAGCTTAAATGGTGTGATTAGTTTGTAGATAAAGTAGGTATTAGATATTATTGATATTAGATGTAAGCTTAAATGGTGTGATTGGTTTGTAGATAAACTAGGTATTAGATATTATTGAAATTAGATGTAAGCTTAAATGTTGTGACTAGTTAGTAGAAGTATTAATTATTTCGAAAACTTTCTATGCGGATGGAAAGGGATGGCTAATAGGGGTGGTAGAGGCCATTGAGCTTCCGAACCAAAGTGAGAGGGAGCTCAACGTAGGTTAGGTGTAAATGTAGTAGGAAATAAGTAAGTAGGTATAATAAGAAAGTAAAAGTATTATTGAATGATTAGTTTTAACTTAAAGCATGTAGAATGAATTAAGTATAATTGAAATTAGATGTTAGTGGAAATTGTGTGATTAGTTAGTAGATAAAGAAGGTATTAGATATTATTGAAATTAGATGTAAGCTTAAATAGTGTGATTGGTTTGTAGATAAAGTAGGTATTAGATATTGTTGAAATTAGATGTAAGCTTAAATGGTGTGATTGGTTTGTAGATAAAGTAGGTATTAGATATTATTGAAATTAGATGTAAGCTTAAATGGTGTGATTGTTTGTAGATAAAGTAGGTATTAGATATTATTGAAATTATATGTAAGCTTAAATGGTGTGATTAGTTTGTAGATAAAGTAGGTATTAGATATTATTGAAATTAAATGTAAGCTTAAATGGTGTGATTAGTTTGTAGATAAAGTAGGTATTAGATATTATTGATATTAGATGTAAGCTTAAATGGTGTGATTGGTTTGTAGATAAACTAGGTATTAGATATTATTGAAATTAGATGTAAGCTTAAATGTTGTGACTAGTTAGTAGAAGTATTAATTATTTCGAAAACTTTCTATGCGGATGGAAAGGGATGGCTAATAGGGGTGGTAGAGGCCATTGAGCTTCCGAACCAAAGTGAGAGGGAGCTCAACGTAGGTTAGGTGTAAATGTAGTAGGAAATAAGTAAGTAGGTATAATAAGAAAGTAAAAATATTATTGAATGATTAGTTTTAACTTAAAACATGTAGAATGAATTAAGTATAATTGAAATTAGATGTAAGTGGAAATGGTGTGATTAGTTAGTAGATAAAGAAGGTATTAGATATTATTGAAATTAGATGTAAGCTTAAATAGTGTGATTGGTTTGTAGATAAAGTAGGTATTAGATATTGTTGAAATTAGATGTAAGCTTAAATGGTGTGATTGGTTTGTAGATAAAGTAGGTATTAGATATTATTGAAATTAGATGTAAGCTTAAATGGTGTGATTAGTTTGTAGATACAGTAGGTATTAGATATTATTGAAATTAGATGTAAGCTTAAATGGTGTGATTAGTTTGTAGATAAAGTAGGTATTAGATATAATTGAAATTAGATGTAAGCTTAAATGGTGTGATTGTTTGTAGATAAAGTAGGTATTCGATATTATTGAAATTATATGTAAGCTTAAATGGTGTGATTAGTTTGTAGATAAAGTAGGTATTAGATATTATTGAAATTAGATGTAAGCTTAAATGGTGTGATTGGTTTGTAGATAAACTAGGTATTAGATATTATTGAAATTAGATGTAAGCTTAAATGTTGTGACTAGTTATTAGAAGTATTAATTATTTCGAAAACTTTCTATGCGGATGGAAAGGGATGGCTAATAGGGGTGGTGGAGGCCATTGAGCTTCCGAACCAAAGTTAGCGGGAGCTCAACGTAGGTTAGGTGTAAATGTAGTAGGAAATAAGTAAGTAGGTATAATAAGAAAGTAAAAGTATTATTGAATGATTAGTTTTAACTTAAAGCATGTAGAATGAATTAAGTATAATTGAAATTAGATGTAAGTGGAAATGGTGTGATTAGTTAGTAGATAAAGAAGGTATTAGATATTATTGAACTTAGATGTAAGCTTAAATAGTGTGATTGGTTTGTAGATAAAGTAGGTATTAGATATTGTTGAAATTAGATGTAAGCTTAAATGGTGTGATTGGTTTGTAGATAAAGTAGGTATTAGATATTATTGAAATTAGATGTAAGCTTAAATGGTGTGATTAGTTTGTAGATACAGTAGGTATTAGATATTATTGAAATTAGATGTAAGCTTAAATGGTGTGATTAGTTTGTAGATAAAGTAGGTATTAGATATAATTGAAATTAGATGTAAGCTTAAATGGTGTGATTGTTTGTAGATAAAGTAGGTATTCGATATTATTGAAATTATATGTAAGCTTAAATGGTGTGATTAGTTTGTAGATAAAGTAGGTATTAGATATTATTGAAATTAGATGTAAGCTTAAATGGTGTGATTGGTTTGTAGATAAACTAGGTATTAGATATTATTGAAATTAGATGTAAGCTTAAATGTTGTGACTAGTAAGTAGAAGTATTAATTATTTCGAAAACTTTCTATGCGGATGGAAAGGGATGGCTAATAGGGGTGGTGGAGGCCATTGAGCTTCCGAACCAAAGTGAGAGGGAGCTCAACGTAGGTTAGGTGTAAATGTAGTAAGAAATAATTAAGTAGGTATAATAAGAAAGTAAAAGTATTATTGAATGATTAGTTTTAACTTAAAACATGTAGAATGAATTAAGTATAATTGAAATTAGATGTAAGTGGAAATGGTGTGATTAGTTAGTAGATAAAGAAGGTATTAGATATTATTGAAATTAGATGTAAGCTTAAATAGTGTGATTGGTTTGTAGATAAAGTAGGTATGAGATATTATTGAAATTAGATGTAAGCTTAAATGGTGTGATTGGCTTAAAGATAAAGTAGGTATTAGATATTATTGAAATTAGATGTAAGCTTAAATGTTGTGACTAGTAAATAGAAGTATTAATTATTTCGAAAACTTTCTATGCGGATGGAAAGGGATGGCTAATAGGGGTGGTGGAGGCCATTGAGCTTCCGAACCAAAGTGAGAGGGAGCTCAACGTAGGTTAGGTGTAAATGTAGTAAGAAATTAGTAAGTAGGTATAATAAGAAAGTAAAAGTATTATTGAATGATAAGTTTTAACTTAAAACATGTAGAATGAATTAAGTATAATTGAAATTAGATGTAAGTGGAAATGGTGTGATTAGTTAGTAGATAAAGAAGGTATTAGATATTATTGAAATTAGATGTAAGCTTAAATAGTGTGATTGGTTTGTAGATAAAGTATTTATTAGATATTATTGAAATTGGATGTCAGCTTAAATGGTGTGATTGGTTTGTAGATAAAGTAGGTATTAGATATTATTGAAATTAGATGTAAGCTTAAATGGTGTGATTGTTTGTAGATAAAGTAGGTATTAGATATTATTGAAATTATATGTAAGCTTAAATGGTGTGATTAGTTTGTAGATAAAGTAGGTATTAGATATTATTGAAATTATATGTAAGCTTAAATGGTGTGATTAGTTTGTAGATAAAGTAGGTATTAGATATTATTGATATTAGATGTAAGCTTAAATGGTGTGATTGGTTTGTAGATAAACTAGGTATTAGATATTATTGAAATTAGATGTAAGCTTAAATGTTGTGACTAGTTAGTAGAAGTATTAATTATTTCGAAAACTTTCTATGCGGATGGAAAGGGATGGCTAATAGGGGTGGTAGAGGCCATTGAGCTTCCGAACCAAAGTGAGAGGGAGCTCAACGTAGGTTAGGTGTAAATGTAGTAGGAAATAAGTAAGTAGGTATAATAAGAAAGTAAAAGTATTATTGAATGATTAGTTTTAACTTAAAGCATGTAGAATGAATTAAGTATAATTGAAATTAGATGTTAGTGGAAATTGTGTGATTAGTTAGTAGATAAAGAAGGTATTAGATATTATTGAAATTAGATGTAAGCTTAAATAGTGTGATTGGTTTGTAGATAAAGTAGGTATTAGATATTGTTGAAATTAGATGTAAGCTTAAATGGTGTGATTGGTTTGTAGATAAAGTAGGTATTAGATATTATTGAAATTAGATGTAAGCTTAAATGGTGTGATTGTTTGTAGATAAAGTAGGTATTAGATATTATTGAAATTATATGTAAGCTTAAATGGTGTGATTAGTTTGTAGATAAAGTAGGTATTAGATATTATTGAAATTATATGTAAGCTTAAATGGTGTGATTAGTTTGTAGATAAAGTAGGTATTAGATATTATTGATATTAGATGTAAGCTTAAATGGTGTGATTGGTTTGTAGATAAACTAGGTATTAGATATTATTGAAATTAGATGTAAGCTTAAATGTTGTGACTAGTTAGTAGAAGTATTAATTATTTCGAAAACTTTCTATGCGGATGGAAAGGGATGGCTAATAGGGGTGGTGGAGGCCATTGAGCTTCCGAACCAAAGTGAGAGGGAGCTCAACGTAGGTTAGGTGTAAATGTAGTAGGAAATAAGTAAGTAGGTATAATAAGAAAGTAAAAGTATTATTGAATGATTAGTTTTAACTTAAAGCATGTAGAATGAATTAAGTATAATTGAAATTAGATGTAAGTGGAAATGGTGTGATTAGTTAGTAGATAAAGAAGGTATTAGATATTATTGAACTTAGATGTAAGCTTAAATAGTGTGATTGGTTTGTAGATAAAGTAGGTATTAGATATTGTTGAAATTAGATGTAAGCTTAAATGGTGTGATTGGTTTGTAGATAAAGTAGGTATTAGATATTATTGAAATTAGATGTAAGCTTAAATGGTGTGATTAGTTTGTAGATACAGTAGGTATTAGATATTATTGAAATTAGATGTAAGCTTAAATGGTGTGATTAGTTTGTAGATAAAGTAGGTATTAGATATAATTGAAATTAGATGTAAGCTTAAATGGTGTGATTGTTTGTAGATAAAGTAGGTATTCGATATTATTGAAATTATATGTAAGCTTAAATGGTGTGATTAGTTTGTAGATAAAGTAGGTATTAGATATTATTGAAATTAGATGTAAGCTTAAATGGTGTGATTGGTTTGTAGATAAACTAGGTATTAGATATTATTGAAATTAGATGTAAGCTTAAATGTTGTGACTAGTAAGTAGAAGTATTAATTATTTCGAAAACTTTCTATGCGGATGGAAAGGGATGGCTAATAGGGGTGGTGGAGGCCATTGAGCTTCCGAACCAAAGTGAGAGGGAGCTCAACGTAGGTTAGGTGTAAATGTAGTAAGAAATAATTAAGTAGGTATAATAAGAAAGTAAAAGTATTATTGAATGATTAGTTTTAACTTAAAACATGTAGAATGAATTAAGTATAATTGAAATTAGATGTAAGTGGAAATGGTGTGATTAGTTAGTAGATAAAGAAGGTATTAGATATTATTGAAATTAGATGTAAGCTTAAATAGTGTGATTGGTTTGTAGATAAAGTAGGTATGAGATATTATTGAAATTAGATGTAAGCTTAAATGGTGTGATTGGCTTAAAGATAAAGTAGGTATTAGATATTATTGAAATTAGATGTAAGCTTAAATGTTGTGACTAGTAAATAGAAGTATTAATTATTTCGAAAACTTTCTATGCGGATGGAAAGGGATGGCTAATAGGGGTGGTGGAGGCCATTGAGCTTCCGAACCAAAGTGAGAGGGAGCTCAACGTAGGTTAGGTGTAAATGTAGTAAGAAATTAGTAAGTAGGTATAATAAGAAAGTAAAAGTATTATTGAATGATAAGTTTTAACTTAAAACATGTAGAATGAATTAAGTATAATTGAAATTAGATGTAAGTGGAAATGGTGTGATTAGTTAGTAGATAAAGAAGGTATTAGATATTATTGAAATTAGATGTAAGCTTAAATAGTGTGATTGGTTTGTAGATAAAGTATTTATTAGATATTATTGAAATTGGATGTCAGCTTAAATGGTGTGATTGGTTTGTAGATAAAGTAGGTATTAGATATTATTGAAATTAGATGTAAGCTTAAATGGTGTGATTGTTTGTAGATAAAGTAGGTATTAGATATTATTGAAATTATATGTAAGCTTAAATGGTGTGATTAGTTTGTAGATAAAGTAGGTATTAGATATTATTGAAATTATATGTAAGCTTAAATGGTGTGATTAGTTTGTAGATAAAGTAGGTATTAGATATTATTGATATTAGATGTAAGCTTAAATGGTGTGATTGGTTTGTAGATAAACTAGGTATTAGATATTATTGAAATTAGATGTAAGCTTAAATGTTGTGACTAGTTAGTAGAAGTATTAATTATTTCGAAAACTTTCTATGCGGATGGAAAGGGATGGCTAATAGGGGTGGTAGAGGCCATTGAGCTTCCGAACCAAAGTGAGAGGGAGCTCAACGTAGGTTAGGTGTAAATGTAGTAGGAAATAAGTAAGTAGGTATAATAAGAAAGTAAAAGTATTATTGAATGATTAGTTTTAACTTAAAGCATGTAGAATGAATTAAGTATAATTGAAATTAGATGTTAGTGGAAATTGTGTGATTAGTTAGTAGATAAAGAAGGTATTAGATATTATTGAAATTAGATGTAAGCTTAAATAGTGTGATTGGTTTGTAGATAAAGTAGGTATTAGATATTGTTGAAATTAGATGTAAGCTTAAATGGTGTGATTGGTTTGTAGATAAAGTAGGTATTAGATATTATTGAAATTAGATGTAAGCTTAAATGGTGTGATTGTTTGTAGATAAAGTAGGTATTAGATATTATTGAAATTATATGTAAGCTTAAATGGTGTGATTAGTTTGTAGATAAAGTAGGTATTAGATATTATTGAAATTATATGTAAGCTTAAATGGTGTGATTAGTTTGTAGATAAAGTAGGTATTAGATATTATTGATATTAGATGTAAGCTTAAATGGTGTGATTGGTTTGTAGATAAACTAGGTATTAGATATTATTGAAATTAGATGTAAGCTTAAATGTTGTGACTAGTTAGTAGAAGTATTAATTATTTCGAAAACTTTCTATGCGGATGGAAAGGGATGGCTAATAGGGGTGGTAGAGGCCATTGAGCTTCCGAACCAAAGTGAGAGGGAGCTCAACGTAGGTTAGGTGTAAATGTAGTAGGAAATAAGTAAGTAGGTATAATAAGAAAGTAAAAATATTATTGAATGATTAGTTTTAACTTAAAACATGTAGAATGAATTAAGTATAATTGAAATTAGATGTAAGTGGAAATGGTGTGATTAGTTAGTAGATAAAGAAGGTATTAGATATTATTGAAATTAGATGTAAGCTTAAATAGTGTGATTGGTTTGTAGATAAAGTAGGTATTAGATATTGTTGAAATTAGATGTAAGCTTAAATGGTGTGATTGGTTTGTAGATAAAGTAGGTATTAGATATTATTGAAATTAGATGTAAGCTTAAATGGTGTGATTAGTTTGTAGATACAGTAGGTATTAGATATTATTGAAATTAGATGTAAGCTTAAATGGTGTGATTAGTTTGTAGATAAAGTAGGTATTAGATATAATTGAAATTAGATGTAAGCTTAAATGGTGTGATTGTTTGTAGATAAAGTAGGTATTCGATATTATTGAAATTATATGTAAGCTTAAATGGTGTGATTAGTTTGTAGATAAAGTAGGTATTAGATATTATTGAAATTAGATGTAAGCTTAAATGGTGTGATTGGTTTGTAGATAAACTAGGTATTAGATATTATTGAAATTAGATGTAAGCTTAAATGTTGTGACTAGTTATTAGAAGTATTAATTATTTCGAAAACTTTCTATGCGGATGGAAAGGGATGGCTAATAGGGGTGGTGGAGGCCATTGAGCTTCCGAACCAAAGTGAGAGGGAGCTCAACGTAGGTTAGGTGTAAATGTAGTAGGAAATAAGTAAGTAGGTATAATAAGAAAGTAAAAGTATTATTGAATGATTAGTTTTAACTTAAAGCATGTAGAATGAATTAAGTATAATTGAAATTAGATGTAAGTGGAAATGGTGTGATTAGTTAGTAGATAAAGAAGGTATTAGATATTATTGAACTTAGATGTAAGCTTAAATAGTGTGATTGGTTTGTAGATAAAGTAGGTATTAGATATTGTTGAAATTAGATGTAAGCTTAAATGGTGTGATTGGTTTGTAGATAAAGTAGGTATTAGATATTATTGAAATTAGATGTAAGCTTAAATGGTGTGATTAGTTTGTAGATACAGTAGGTATTAGATATTATTGAAATTAGATGTAAGCTTAAATGGTGTGATTAGTTTGTAGATAAAGTAGGTATTAGATATAATTGAAATTAGATGTAAGCTTAAATGGTGTGATTGTTTGTAGATAAAGTAGGTATTCGATATTATTGAAATTATATGTAAGCTTAAATGGTGTGATTAGTTTGTAGATAAAGTAGGTATTAGATATTATTGAAATTAGATGTAAGCTTAAATGGTGTGATTGGTTTGTAGATAAACTAGGTATTAGATATTATTGAAATTAGATGTAAGCTTAAATGTTGTGACTAGTAAGTAGAAGTATTAATTATTTCGAAAACTTTCTATGCGGATGGAAAGGGATGGCTAATAGGGGTGGTGGAGGCCATTGAGCTTCCGAACCAAAGTGAGAGGGAGCTCAACGTAGGTTAGGTGTAAATGTAGTAAGAAATAATTAAGTAGGTATAATAAGAAAGTAAAAGTATTATTGAATGATTAGTTTTAACTTAAAACATGTAGAATGAATTAAGTATAATTGAAATTAGATGTAAGTGGAAATGGTGTGATTAGTTAGTAGATAAAGAAGGTATTAGATATTATTGAAATTAGATGTAAGCTTAAATAGTGTGATTGGTTTGTAGATAAAGTATTTATTAGATAGTATTGAAATTGGATGTCAGCTTAAATGGTGTGAATGGTTTGTAGATAAAGTAGGTATTAGATATTATTGAAATTAGATGTAAGCTTAAATGGTGTGATTGTTTGTAGATAAAGTAGGTATTAGATATTATTGAAATTATATGTAAGCTTAAATGGTGTGATTGGTTTGTAGATAAAGTAGGTATTAGATATTATTAAAAATTAGATGTAAGCTTAAATGGTGTGATTGGTTTGTAGATAAACTAGGTATTAGATATTATTGAAATTAGATGTAAGCTTAAATGTTGTGACTAGTTATTAGAAGTATTAATTATTTCGAAAACTTTCTATGCGGATGGAAAGGGATGGCTAATAGGGGTGGTGGAGGCCATTGAGCTTCCGAACCAAAGTGAGAGGGAGCTCAACGTAGGTTAGGTGTAAATGTAGTAGGAAATAAGTAAGTAGGTATAATAAGGAAGTAAAAGTATTATTGAATGATTAGTTTTAACTTAAAGCATGTAGAATGAATTAAGTATAATTGAAATTAGATGTAAGTGGAAATGGTGTGATTAGTTAGTAGATAAAGAAGGTATTAGATATTATTGAACTTAGATGTAAGCTTAAATAGTGTGATTGGTTTGTAGATAAAGTAGGTATTAGATATTGTTGAAATTAGATGTAAGCTTAAATGGTGTGATTGGTTTGTAGATAAAGTAGGTATTAGATATTATTGAAATTAGATGTAAGCTTAAATGGTGTGATTAGTTTGTAGATACAGTAGGTATTAGATATTATTGAAATTAGATGTAAGCTTAAATGGTGTGATTAGTTTGTAGATAAAGTAGGTATTAGGTATAATTGAAATTAGATGTAAGCTTAAATGGTGTGATTGGCTTGTAGATAAAGTAGGTATTAGATATTATTGAAATTAGATGTAAGCTTAAATGTTGTGACTAGTAAGTAGAAGTATTAATTATTTCGAAAACTTTCTATTTGGATGGAAAGGGATGGCTAATAGGGGTGGTGGAGGCCATTGAGCTTCCGAACCAAAGTGAGAGGGAGCTCAACGTAGGTTAGGTGTAAATGTAGTAAGAAATAAGTAAGTAGGTATAATAAGAAAGTAAAAGTATTATTGAATGATTAGTTTTAACTTAAAACATGTAGAATGAATTAAGTATAATTGAAATTAGATGTAAGTGGAAATGGTGTGATTAGTTAGTAGATAAAGAAGGTATTAGATATTATTGAAATTAGATGTAAGCTTAAATAGTGTGATTAGTTTGTAGATAAAGTAGGTATTAGATATTATTGAAATTAGATGTAAGCTTAAATGGTGTGATTGGTTTGTAGATAAAGTAGGTATGAGATATTATTGAAATTAGATGTAAGCTTAAATGGTGTGATTGGCTTAAAGATAAAGTAGGTATTAGATATTATTGAAATTAGATGTAAGCTTAAATGTTGTGACTAGTAAATAGAAGTATTAATTATTTCGAAAACTTTCTATGCGGATGGAAAGGGATGGCTAATAGGGGTGGTGGAGGCCATTGAGCTTCCGAACCAAAGTGAGAGGGAGCTCAACGTAGGTTAGGTGTAAATGTAGTAAGAAATTAGTAAGTAGGTATAATAAGAAAGTAAAAGTATTATTGAATGATAAGTTTTAACTTAAAACATGTAGAATGAATTAAGTATAATTGAAATTAGATGTAAGTGGAAATGGTGTGATTAGTTAGTAGATAAAGAAGGTATTAGATATTATTGAAATTAGATGTAAGCTTAAATAGTGTGATTGGTTTGTAGATAAAGTATTTATTAGATATTATTGAAATTGGATGTCAGCTTAAATGGTGTGATTGGTTTGTAGATAAAGTAGGTATTAGATATTATTGAAATTAGATGTAAGCTTAAATGGTGTGATTGTTTGTAGATAAAGTAGGTATTAGATATTATTGAAATTATATGTAAGCTTAAATGGTGTGATTAGTTTGTAGATAAAGTAGGTATTAGATATTATTGAAATTATATGTAAGCTTAAATGGTGTGATTAGTTTGTAGATAAAGTAGGTATTAGATATTATTGATATTAGATGTAAGCTTAAATGGTGTGATTGGTTTGTAGATAAACTAGGTATTAGATATTATTGAAATTAGATGTAAGCTTAAATGTTGTGACTAGTTAGTAGAAGTATTAATTATTTCGAAAACTTTCTATGCGGATGGAAAGGGATGGCTAATAGGGGTGGTAGAGGCCATTGAGCTTCCGAACCAAAGTGAGAGGGAGCTCAACGTAGGTTAGGTGTAAATGTAGTAGGAAATAAGTAAGTAGGTATAATAAGAAAGTAAAAGTATTATTGAATGATTAGTTTTAACTTAAAGCATGTAGAATGAATTAAGTATAATTGAAATTAGATGTTAGTGGAAATTGTGTGATTAGTTAGTAGATAAAGAAGGTATTAGATATTATTGAAATTAGATGTAAGCTTAAATAGTGTGATTGGTTTGTAGATAAAGTAGGTATTAGATATTGTTGAAATGAGATGTAAGCTTAAATGGTGTGATTGGTTTGTAGATAAAGTAGGTATTAGATATTATTGAAATTAGATGTAAGCTTAAATGGTGTGATTGTTTGTAGATAAAGTAGGTATTAGATATTATTAAAATTATATGTAAGCTTAAATGGTGTGATTAGTTTGTAGATAAAGTAGGTATTAGATATTATTGAAATTATATGTAAGCTTAAATGGTGTGATTAGTTTGTAGATAAAGTAGGTATTAGATATTATTGATATTAGATGTAAGCTTAAATGGTGTGATTGGTTTGTAGATAAACTAGGTATTAGATATTATTGAAATTAGATGTAAGCTTAAATGTTGTGACTAGTTAGTAGAAGTATTAATTATTTCGAAAACTTTCTATGCGGATGGAAAGGGATGGCTAATAGGGGTGGTAGAGGCCATTGAGCTTCCGAACCAAAGTGAGAGGGAGCTCAACGTAGGTTAGGTGTAAATGTAGTAGGAAATAAGTAAGTAGGTATAATAAGAAAGTAAAAATATTATTGAATGATTAGTTTTAACTTAAAACATGTAGAATGAATTAAGTATAATTGAAATTAGATGTAAGTGGAAATGGTGTGATTAGTTAGTAGATAAAGAAGGTATTAGATATTATTGAAATTAGATGTAAGCTTAAATAGTGTGATTGGTTTGTAGATAAAGTAGGTGTTAGATATTGTTGAAATTAGATGTAAGCTTAAATGGTGTGATTGGTTTGTAGATAAAGTAGGTATTAGATATTATTGAAATTAGATGTAAGCTTAAATGGTGTGATTAGTTTGTAGATACAGTAGGTATTAGATATTATTGAAATTAGATGTAAGCTTAAATGGTGTGATTAGTTTGTAGATAAAGTAGGTATTAGATATAATTGAAATTAGATGTAAGCTTAAATGGTGTGATTGTTTGTAGATAAAGTAGGTATTCGATATTATTGAAATTATATGTAAGCTTAAATGGTGTGATTAGTTTGTAGATAAAGTAGGTATTAGATATTATTGAAATTAGATGTAAGCTTAAATGGTGTGATTGGTTTGTAGATAAACTAGGTATTAGATATTATTGAAATTAGATGTAAGCTTAAATGTTGTGACTAGTTATTAGAAGTATTAATTATTTCGAAAACTTTCTATGCGGATGGAAAGGGATGGCTAATAGGGGTGGTGGAGGCCATTGAGCTTCCGAACCAAAGTGAGAGGGAGCTCAACGTAGGTTAGGTGTAAATGTAGTAGGAAATAAGTAAGTAGGTATAATAAGAAAGTAAAAGTATTATTGAATGATTAGTTTTAACTTAAAGCATGTAGAATGAATTAAGTATAATTGAAATTAGATGTAAGTGGAAATGGTGTGATTAGTTAGTAGATAAAGAAGGTATTAGATATTATTGAACTTAGATGTAAGCTTAAATAGTGTGATTGGTTTGTAGATAAAGTAGGTATTAGATATTGTTGAAATTAGATGTAAGCTTAAATGGTGTGATTGGTTTGTAGATAAAGTAGGTATTAGATATTATTGAAATTAGATGTAAGCTTAAATGGTGTGATTAGTTTGTAGATACAGTAGGTATTAGATATTATTGAAATTAGATGTAAGCTTAAATGGTGTGATTAGTTTGTAGATAAAGTAGGTATTAGATATAATTGAAATTAGATGTAAGCTTAAATGGTGTGATTGTTTGTAGATAAAGTAGGTATTCGATATTATTGAAATTATATGTAAGCTTAAATGGTGTGATTAGTTTGTAGATAAAGTAGGTATTAGATATTATTGAAATTAGATGTAAGCTTAAATGGTGTGATTGGTTTGTAGATAAACTAGGTATTAGATATTATTGAAATTAGATGTAAGCTTAAATGTTGTGACTAGTAAGTAGAAGTATTAATTATTTCGAAAACTTTCTATGCGGATGGAAAGGGATGGCTAATAGGGGTGGTGGAGGCCATTGAGCTTCCGAACCAAAGTGAGAGGGAGCTCAACGTAGGTTAGGTGTAAATGTAGTAAGAAATAATTAAGTAGGTATAATAAGAAAGTAAAAGTATTATTGAATGATTAGTTTTAACTTAAAACATGTAGAATGAATTAAGTATAATTGAAATTAGATGTAAGTGGAAATGGTGTGATTAGTTAGTAGATAAAGAAGGTATTAGATATTATTGAAATTAGATGTAAGCTTAAATAGTGTGATTGGTTTGTAGATAAAGTATTTATTAGATAGTATTGAAATTGGATGTCAGCTTAAATGGTGTGAATGGTTTGTAGATAAAGTAGGTATTAGATATTATTGAAATTAGATGTAAGCTTAAATGGTGTGATTGTTTGTAGATAAAGTAGGTATTAGATATTATTGAAATTATATGTAAGCTTAAATGGTGTGATTGGTTTGTAGATAAAGTAGGTATTAGATATTATTAAAAATTAGATGTAAGCTTAAATGGTGTGATTGGTTTGTAGATAAACTAGGTATTAGATATTATTGAAATTAGATGTAAGCTTAAATGTTGTGACTAGTTATTAGAAGTATTAATTATTTCGAAAACTTTCTATGCGGATGGAAAGGGATGGCTAATAGGGGTGGTGGAGGCCATTGAGCTTCCGAACCAAAGTGAGAGGGAGCTCAACGTAGGTTAGGTGTAAATGTAGTAGGAAATAAGTAAGTAGGTATAATAAGAAAGTAAAAGTATTATTGAATGATTAGTTTTAACTTAAAGCATGTATAATGAATTAAGTATAATTGAAATTAGATGTAAGTGGAAATGGTGTGATTAGTTAGTAGATAAAGAAGGTATTAGATATTATTGAACTTAGATGTAAGCTTAAATAGTGTGATTGGTTTGTAGATAAAGTAGGTATTAGATATTGTTGAAATTAGATGTAAGCTTAAATGGTGTGATTGGTTTGTAGATAAAGTAGGTATTAGATATTATTGAAATTAGATGTAAGCTTAAATGGTGTGATTGTTTGTAGATAAAGTAGGTATTAGATATTATTGAAATTATATGTAAGCTTAAATGGTGTGATTAGTTTGTAGATAAAGTAGGTATTAGATATTATTGAAATTATATGTAAGCTTAAATGGTGTGATTAGTTTGTAGATAAAGTAGGTATTAGATATTATTGATATTAGATGTAAGCTTAAATGGTGTGATTGGTTTGTAGATAAACTAGGTATTAGATATTATTGAAATTAGATGTAAGCTTAAATGTTGTGACTAGTTAGTAGAAGTATTAATTATTTCGAAAACTTTCTATGCGGATGGAAAGGGATGGCTAATAGGGGTGGTAGAGGCCATTGAGCTTCCGAACCAAAGTGAGAGGGAGCTCAACGTAGGTTAGGTGTAAATGTAGTAGGAAATAAGTAAGTAGGTATAATAAGAAAGTAAAAGTATTATTGAATGATTAGTTTTAACTTAAAGCATGTAGAATGAATTAAGTATAATTGAAATTAGATGTTAGTGGAAATTGTGTGATTAGTTAGTAGATAAAGAAGGTATTAGATATTATTGAAATTAGATGTAAGCTTAAATAGTGTGATTGGTTTGTAGATAAAGTAGGTATTAGATATTGTTGAAATTAGATGTAAGCTTAAATGGTGTGATTGGTTTGTAGATAAAGTAGGTATTAGATATTATTGAAATTAGATGTAAGCTTAAATGGTGTGATTGTTTGTAGATAAAGTAGGTATTAGATATTATTGAAATTATATGTAAGCTTAAATGGTGTGATTAGTTTGTAGATAAAGTAGGTATTAGATATTATTGAAATTATATGTAAGCTTAAATGGTGTGATTAGTTTGTAGATAAAGTAGGTATTAGATATTATTGATATTAGATGTAAGCTTAAATGGTGTGATTGGTTTGTAGATAAACTAGGTATTAGATATTATTGAAATTAGATGTAAGCTTAAATGTTGTGACTAGTTATTAGAAGTATTAATTATTTCGAAAACTTTCTATGCGGATGGAAAGGGATGGCTAATAGGGGTGGTGGAGGCCATTGAGCTTCCGAACCAAAGTGAGAGGGAGCTCAACGTAGGTTAGGTGTAAATGTAGTAGGAAATAAGTAAGTAGGTATAATAAAAAAGTAAAAGTATTATTGAATGATTAGTTTTAACTTAAAACATGTAGAATGAATTAAGTATAATTGAAATTAGATGTAAGTGGAAATGGTGTGATTAGTTAGTAGATAAAGAAGGTATTAGATATTATTGAACTTAGATGTAAGCTTAAATAGTGTGATTGGTTTGGAGATAAAGTAGGTATTAGATATTGTTGAAATTGGATGTAAGCTTAAATGGTGTGATTGGTTTGTAGATACAGTAGGTATTACATATTATTGAAATTAGATGTAAGCTTAAATGGTGTGATTAGTTTGTAGATAAAGTAGGTATTAGATATAATTGAAATTAGATGTAAGCTTAAATGGTGTGATTGGCTTGTAGATAAAGTAGGTATTAGATATTATTGAAATTAGATGTAAGCTTAAATGGTGTGATTGGTTTGTAGATAAAGTAGGTATTAGATATTATTGAAATTAGATGTAAGCTTAAATGGTGTGATTGGTTTGTAGATAAACTAGGTATTAGATATTATTGAAATTAGATGTAAGCTTAAATGTTGTGACTAGTTATTAGAAGTATTAATTATTTCGAAAACTTTCTATGCGGATGGAAAGGGATGGCTAATAGGGGTGGTGGAGGCCATTGAGCTTCCGAACCAAAGTGAGAGGGAGCTCAACGTAGGTTAGGTGTAAATGTAGTAGGAAATAAGTAAGTAGGTATAATAAAAAAGTAAAAGTATTATTGAATGATTAGTTTTAACTTAAAACATGTAGAATGAATTAAGTATAATTGAAATTAGATGTAAGTGGAAATGGTGTGATTAGTTAGTAGATAAAGAAGGTATTAGATATTATTGAAATTAGATGTAAGCTTAAATAGTGTGATTGGTTTGTAGATAAAGTATTTATTAGATATTATTGAAATTGGATGTCAGCTTAAATGGTGTGATTGGTTTGTAGATAAAGTAGGTATTAGATATTATTGAAATTAGATGTAAGCTTAAATGGTGTGATTGTTTGTAGATAAAGTAGGTATTAGATATTATTTAAATTATATGTAAGCTTAAATGGTGTGATTAGTTTGTAGATAAAGTAGGTATTAGATATTATTGAAATTAGATGTAAGCTTAAATGGTGTGATTGGTTTGTAGATAAACTAGGTATTAGATATTATTGAAATTAGATGTAAGCTTAAATGTTGTGACTAGTTAGTAGAAGTATTAATTATTTCGAAAACTTTCTATGCGGATGGAAAGGGATGGCTAATAGGGGTGGTGGAGGCCATTGAGCTTCCGAACCAAAGTGAGAGGGAGCTCAACGTAGGTTAGGTGTAAATGTAGTAGGAAATAAGTAAGTAGGTATAATAAGAAAGTAAAAATATTATTGAATGATTAGTTTTAACTTAAAACATGTAGAATGAATTAAGTATAATTGAAATTAGATGTTAGTGGAAATGGTGTGATTAGTTAGTAGATAAAGAAGGTATTAGATATTATTGAAATTAGATGTAAGCTTAAATAGTGTGATTGGTTTGTAGATAAAGTAGGTATTAGATATTGTTGAAATTAGATGTAAGCTTAAATGGTGTGATTGGTTTGTAGATAAAGTAGGTATTAGATATTATTGAACTTAGATGTAAGCTTAAATAGTGTGATTGGTTTGTAGATAAAGTAGGTATTAGATATTGTTGAAATTAGATGTAAGCTTAAATGGTGTGATTGGTTTGTAGATAAAGTAGGTATTAGATATTATTGAAATTAGATGTAAGCTTAAATGGTGTGATTGTTTGTAGATAAAGTAGGTATTAGATATTATTGAAATTATATGTAAGCTTAAATGGTGTGATTGGTTTGTAGATAAAGTAGGTATTAGATATTATTGAAATTAGATGTAAGCTTAAATGGTGTGATTGGTTTGTAGATAAACTAGGTATTAGATATTATTGAAATTAGATGTAAGCTTAAATGTTGTGACTAGTTATTAGAAGTATTAATTATTTCGAAAACTTTCTATGCGGATGGAAAGGGATGGCTAATAGGGGTGGTGGAGGCCATTGAGCTTCCGAACCAAAGTGAGAGGGAGCTCAACGTAGGTTAGGTGTAAATGTAGTAGGAAATAAGTAAGTAGGTATAATAAGAAAGTAAAAGTATTATTGAATGATTAGTTTTAACTTAAAGCATGTAGAATGAATTAAGTATAATTAAAATTAGATGTAAGTGGAAATGGTGTGATTAGTTAGTAGATAAAGAAGGTATTAGATATTATTGAACTTAGATGTAAGCTTAAGTAGTGTGATTGGTTTGTAGATAAAGTAGGTATTAGATATTGTTGAAATTAGATGTAAGCTTAAATGGTGTGATTAGTTTGTAGATAAAGTAGGTATTAGATATAATTGAAATTAGATGTAAGCTTAAATGGTGTGATTGGCTTGTAGATAAAGTAGGTATTAGATATTATTGAAATTAGATGTAAGCTTAAATGTTGTGACTAGTAAGTAGAAGTATTAATTATTTCGAAAACTTTCTATTTGGATGGAAAGGGATGGCTAATAGGGGTGGTGGAGGCCATTGAGCTTCCGAACCAAAGTGAGAGGGAGCTCAACGTAGGTTAGGTGTAAATGTAGTAAGAAATAAGTAAGTAGGTATAATAAGAAAGAAATAGTATTATTGAATGATTAGTTTTAACTTAAAACATGTAGAATGAATTAAGTATAATTGAAATTAGATGTAAGTGGAAATGGTGTGATTAGTTAGTAGATAAAGAAGGTATTAGTAGATAAAGATATTATTGAAATTAGATGTAAGCTTAAATAGTGTGATTGGTTTGTAGATAAAGTATTTATTAGATAGTATTGAAATTGGATGTCAGCTTAAATGGTGTGATTGGTTTGTAGATAAAGTAGGTATTAGATATTATTGAAATTAGATGTAAGCTTAAATGGTGTGATTGTTTGTAGATAAAGTAGGTATTAGATATTATTGAAATTATATGTAAGCTTAAATGGTGTGATTGGTTTGTAGATAAAATAGGTATTAGATATTATTGAAATTAGATGTAAGCTTAAATGGTGTGATTGGTTTGTAGATAAACTAGGTATTAGATATTATTGAAATTAGATGTAAGCTTAAATGTTGTGACTAGTTATTAGAAGTATTAATTATTTCGAAAACTTTCTATGCGGATGGAAAGGGATGGCTAATAGGGGTGGTGGAGGCCATTGAGCTTCCGAACCAAAGTGAGAGGGAGCTCAACGTAGGTTAGGTGTAAATGTAGTAGGAAATAAGTAAGTAGGTATAATAAAAAAGTAAAAGTATTATTGAATGATTAGTTTTAACTTAAAACATGTAGAATGAATTAAGTATAATTGAAATTAGATGTAAGTGGAAATGGTGTGATTAGTTAGTAGATAAAGAAGGTATTAGATATTATTGAACTTAGATGTAAGCTTAAATAGTGTGATTGGTTTGGAGATAAAGTAGGTATTAGATATTGTTGAAATTGGATGTAAGCTTAAATGGTGTGATTGGTTTGTAGATAAAGTAGGTATTAGATATTATTGAAATTAGATGTAAGCTTAAATGGTGTGATTAGTTTGTAGATACAGTAGGTATTACATATTATTGAAATTAGATGTAAGCTTAAATGGTGTGATTAGTTTGTAGATAAAGTAGGTATTAGATATTATTGAAATTAGATGTAAGCTTAAATGGTGTGATTAGTTTGTAGATACAGTAGGTATTAGATATTATTGAAATTAGATGTAAGCTTAAATGGTGTGATTAGTTTGTAGATAAAGTAGGTATTAGATATAATTGAAATTAGATGTAAGCTTAAATGGTGTGATTGTTTGTAGATAAAGTAGGTATTCGATATTATTGAAATTATATGTAAGCTTAAATGGTGTGATTAGTTTGTAGATAAAGTAGGTATTAGATATTATTGAAATTAGATGTAAGCTTAAATGGTGTGATTGGTTTGTAGATAAACTAGGTATTAGATATTATTGAAATTAGATGTAAGCTTAAATGTTGTGACTAGTAAGTAGAAGTATTAATTATTTCGAAAACTTTCTATGCGGATGGAAAGGGATGGCTAATAGGGGTGGTGGAGGCCATTGAGCTTCCGAACCAAAGTGAGAGGGAGCTCAACGTAGGTTAGGTGTAAATGTAGTAAGAAATAATTAAGTAGGTATAATAAGAAAGTAAAAGTATTATTGAATGATTAGTTTTAACTTAAAACATGTAGAATGAATTAAGTATAATTGAAATTAGATGTAAGTGGAAATGGTGTGATTAGTTAGTAGATAAAGAAGGTATTAGATATTATTGAAATTAGATGTAAGCTTAAATAGTGTGATTGGTTTGTAGATAAAGTATTTATTAGATAGTATTGAAATTGGATGTCAGCTTAAATGGTGTGAATGGTTTGTAGATAAAGTAGGTATTAGATATTATTGAAATTAGATGTAAGCTTAAATGGTGTGATTGTTTGTAGATAAAGTAGGTATTAGATATTATTGAAATTATATGTAAGCTTAAATGGTGTGATTGGTTTGTAGATAAAGTAGGTATTAGATATTATTAAAAATTAGATGTAAGCTTAAATGGTGTGATTGGTTTGTAGATAAACTAGGTATTAGATATTATTGAAATTAGATGTAAGCTTAAATGTTGTGACTAGTTATTAGAAGTATTAATTATTTCGAAAACTTTCTATGCGGATGGAAAGGGATGGCTAATAGGGGTGGTGGAGGCCATTGAGCTTCCGAACCAAAGTGAGAGGGAGCTCAACGTAGGTTAGGTGTAAATGTAGTAGGAAATAAGTAAGTAGGTATAATAAGAAAGTAAAAGTATTATTGAATGATTAGTTTTAACTTAAAGCATGTAGAATGAATTAAGTATAATTGAAATTAGATGTAAGTGGAAATGGTGTGATTAGTTAGTAGATAAAGAAGGTATTAGATATTATTGAACTTAGATGTAAGCTTAAATAGTGTGATTGGTTTGTAGATAAAGTAGGTATTAGATATTGTTGAAATTAGATGTAAGCTTAAATGGTGTGATTGGTTTGTAGATAAAGTAGGTATTAGATATTATTGAAATTAGATGTAAGCTTAAATGGTGTGATTAGTTTGTAGATACAGTAGGTATTAGATATTATTGAAATTAGATGTAAGCTTAAATGGTGTGATTAGTTTGTAGATAAAGTAGGTATTAGATATAATTGAAATTAGATGTAAGCTTAAATGGTGTGATTGGCTTGTAGATAAAGTAGGTATTAGATATTATTGAAATTAGATGTAAGCTTAAATGTTGTGACTAGTAAGTAGAAGTATTAATTATTTCGAAAACTTTCTATTTGGATGGAAAGGGATGGCTAATAGGGGTGGTGGAGGCCATTGAGCTTCCGAACCAAAGTGAGAGGGAGCTCAACGTAGGTTAGGTGTAAATGTAGTAAGAAATAAGTAAGTAGGTATAATAAGAAAGTAAAAGTATTATTGAATGATTAGTTTTAACTTAAAACATGTAGAATGAATTAAGTATAATTGAAATTAGATGTAAGTGGAAATGGTGTGATTAGTTAGTAGATAAAGAAGGTATTAGATATTATTGAAATTAGATGTAAGCTTAAATAGTGTGATTAGTTTGTAGATAAAGTAGGTATTAGATATTATTGAAATTAGATGTAAGCTTAAATGGTGTGATTGGTTTGTAGATAAAGTAGGTATGAGATATTATTGAAATTAGATGTAAGCTTAAATGGTGTGATTGGCTTAAAGATAAAGTAGGTATTAGATATTATTGAAATTAGATGTAAGCTTAAATGTTGTGACTAGTAAATAGAAGTATTAATTATTTCGAAAACTTTCTATGCGGATGGAAAGGGATGGCTAATAGGGGTGGTGGAGGCCATTGAGCTTCCGAACCAAAGTGAGAGGGAGCTCAACGTAGGTTAGGTGTAAATGTAGTAAGAAATTAGTAAGTAGGTATAATAAGAAAGTAAAAGTATTATTGAATGATAAGTTTTAACTTAAAACATGTAGAATGAATTAAGTATAATTGAAATTAGATGTAAGTGGAAATGGTGTGATTAGTTAGTAGATAAAGAAGGTATTAGATATTATTGAAATTAGATGTAAGCTTAAATAGTGTGATTGGTTTGTAGATAAAGTATTTATTAGATATTATTGAAATTGGATGTCAGCTTAAATGGTGTGATTGGTTTGTAGATAAAGTAGGTATTAGATATTATTGAAATTAGATGTAAGCTTAAATGGTGTGATTGTTTGTAGATAAAGTAGGTATTAGATATTATTGAAATTATATGTAAGCTTAAATGGTGTGATTAGTTTGTAGATAAAGTAGGTATTAGATATTATTGAAATTAGATGTAAGCTTAAATGGTGTGATTGGTTTGTAGATAAACTAGGTATTAGATATTATTGAAATTAGATGTAAGCTTAAATGTTGTGACTAGTTAGTAGAAGTATTAATTATTTCGAAAACTTTCTATGCGGATGGAAAGGGATGGCTAATAGGGGTGGTGGAGGCCATTGAGCTTCCGAACCAAAGTGAGAGGGAGCTCAACGTAGGTTAGGTGTAAATGTAGTAGGAAATAAGTAAGTAGGTATAATAAGAAAGTAAAAATATTATTGAATGATTAGTTTTAACTTAAAACATGTAGAATGAATTAAGTATAATTGAAATTAGATGTAAGTGGAAATGGTGTGATTAGTTAGTAGATAAAGAAGGTATTAGATATTATTGAAATTAGATGTAAGCTTAAATAGTGTGATTGGTTTGTAGATAAAGTAGGTATTAGATATTGTTGAAATTAGATGTAAGCTTAAATGGTGTGATTGGTTTGTAGATAAAGTAGGTATTAGATATTATTGAAATTAGATGTAAGCTTAAATGGTGTGATTGGTTTGTAGATAAACTAGGTATTAGATATTATTGAAATTAGATGTAAGCTTAAATGTTGTGACTAGTTATTAGAAGTATTAATTATTTCGAAAACTTTCTATGCGGATGGAAAGGGATGGCTAATAGGGGTGGTGGAGGCCATTGAGCTTCCGAACCAAAGTGAGAGGGAGCTCAACGTAGGTTAGGTGTAAATGTAGTAGGAAATAAGTAAGTAGGTATAATAAGAAAGTAAAAGTATTATTGAATGATTAGTTTTAACTTAAAGCATGTAGAATGAATTAAGTATAATTGAAATTAGATGTTAGTGGAAATGGTGTGATTAGTTAGTAGATAAAGAAGGTATTAGATATTATTGAAATTAGATGTAAGCTTAAATAGTGTGATTGGTTTGTTGATAAAGTAGGTATTAGATATTGTTGAAATTAGATGTAAGCTTAAATGGTGTGATTGGTTTGTAGATAAAGTAGGTATTAGATATTATTGAAATTAGATGTAAGCTTAAATGGTGTGATTGTTTGTAGATAAAGTAGGTATTAGATATTATTGAAATTATATGTAAGCTTAAATGGTGTGATTAGTTTGTAGATAAAGTAGGTATTAGATATTATTGAAATTATATGTAAGCTTAAATGGTGTGATTAGTTTGTAGATAAAGTAGGTATTAGATATTATTGATATTAGATGTAAGCTTAAATGGTGTGATTGGTTTGTAGATAAACTAGGTATTAGATATTATTGAAATTAGATGTAAGCTTAAATGTTGTGACTAGTTAGTAGAAGTATTAATTATTTCGAAAACTTTCTATGCGGATGGAAAGGGATGGCTAATAGGGGTGGTAGAGGCCATTGAGCTTCCGAACCAAAGTGAGAGGGAGCTCAACGTAGGTTAGGTGTAAATGTAGTAGGAAATAAGTAAGTAGGTATAATAAGAAAGTAAAAGTATTATTGAATGATTAGTTTTAACTTAAAGCATGTAGAATGAATTAAGTATAATTGAAATTAGATGTTAGTGGAAATTGTGTGATTAGTTAGTAGATAAAGAAGGTATTAGATATTATTGAAATTAGATGTAAGCTTAAATAGTGTGATTGGTTTGTAGATAAAGTAGGTATTAGATATTGTTGAAATTAGATGTAAGCTTAAATGGTGTGATTGGTTTGTAGATAAAGTAGGTATTAGATATTATTGAAATTAGATGTAAGCTTAAATGGTGTGATTGTTTGTAGATAAAGTAGGTATTAGATATTATTGAAATTATATGTAAGCTTAAATGGTGTGATTAGTTTGTAGATAAAGTAGGTATTAGATATTATTGAAATTATATGTAAGCTTAAATGGTGTGATTAGTTTGTAGATAAAGTAGGTATTAGATATTATTGATATTAGATGTAAGCTTAAATGGTGTGATTGGTTTGTAGATAAACTAGGTATTAGATATTATTGAAATTAGATGTAAGCTTAAATGTTGTGACTAGTTAGTAGAAGTATTAATTATTTCGAAAACTTTCTATGCGGATGGAAAGGGATGGCTAATAGGGGTGGTAGAGGCCATTGAGCTTCCGAACCAAAGTGAGAGGGAGCTCAACGTAGGTTAGGTGTAAATGTAGTAGGAAATAAGTAAGTAGGTATAATAAGAAAGTAAAAATATTATTGAATGATTAGTTTTAACTTAAAACATGTAGAATGAATTAAGTATAATTGAAATTAGATGTAAGTGGAAATGGTGTGATTAGTTAGTAGATAAAGAAGGTATTAGATATTATTGAAATTAGATGTAAGCTTAAATAGTGTGATTGGTTTGTAGATAAAGTAGGTATTAGATATTGTTGAAATTAGATGTAAGCTTAAATGGTGTGATTGGTTTGTAGATAAAGTAGGTATTAGATATTATTGAAATTAGATGTAAGCTTAAATGGTGTGATTAGTTTGTAGATACAGTAGGTATTAGATATTATTGAAATTAGATGTAAGCTTAAATGGTGTGATTAGTTTGTAGATAAAGTAGGTATTAGATATAATTGAAATTAGATGTAAGCTTAAATGGTGTGATTGTTTGTAGATAAAGTAGGTATTCGATATTATTGAAATTATATGTAAGCTTAAATGGTGTGATTAGTTTGTAGATAAAGTAGGTATTAGATATTATTGAAATTAGATGTAAGCTTAAATGGTGTGATTGGTTTGTAGATAAACTAGGTATTAGATATTATTGAAATTAGATGTAAGCTTAAATGTTGTGACTAGTTATTAGAAGTATTAATTATTTCGAAAACTTTCTATGCGGATGGAAAGGGATGGCTAATAGGGGTGGTGGAGGCCATTGAGCTTCCGAACCAAAGTGAGAGGGAGCTCAACGTAGGTTAGGTGTAAATGTAGTAGGAAATAAGTAAGTAGGTATAATAAGAAAGTAAAAGTATTATTGAATGATTAGTTTTAACTTAAAGCATGTAGAATGAATTAAGTATAATTGAAATTAGATGTAAGTGGAAATGGTGTGATTAGTTAGTAGATAAAGAAGGTATTAGATATTATTGAACTTAGATGTAAGCTTAAATAGTGTGATTGGTTTGTAGATAAAGTAGGTATTAGATATTGTTGAAATTAGATGTAAGCTTAAATGGTGTGATTGGTTTGTAGATAAAGTAGGTATTAGATATTATTGAAATTAGATGTAAGCTTAAATGGTGTGATTAGTTTGTAGATACAGTAGGTATTAGATATTATTGAAATTAGATGTAAGCTTAAATGGTGTGATTAGTTTGTAGATAAAGTAGGTATTAGATATAATTGAAATTAGATGTAAGCTTAAATGGTGTGATTGTTTGTAGATAAAGTAGGTATTCGATATTATTGAAATTATATGTAAGCTTAAATGGTGTGATTAGTTTGTAGATAAAGTAGGTATTAGATATTATTGAAATTAGATGTAAGCTTAAATGGTGTGATTGGTTTGTAGATAAACTAGGTATTAGATATTATTGAAATTAGATGTAAGCTTAAATGTTGTGACTAGTAAGTAGAAGTATTAATTATTTCGAAAACTTTCTATGCGGATGGAAAGGGATGGCTAATAGGGGTGGTGGAGGCCATTGAGCTTCCGAACCAAAGTGAGAGGGAGCTCAACGTAGGTTAGGTGTAAATGTAGTAAGAAATAATTAAGTAGGTATAATAAGAAAGTAAAAGTATTATTGAATGATTAGTTTTAACTTAAAACATGTAGAATGAATTAAGTATAATTGAAATTAGATGTAAGTGGAAATGGTGTGATTAGTTAGTAGATAAAGAAGGTATTAGATATTATTGAAATTAGATGTAAGCTTAAATAGTGTGATTGGTTTGTAGATAAAGTATTTATTAGATAGTATTGAAATTGGATGTCAGCTTAAATGGTGTGAATGGTTTGTAGATAAAGTAGGTATTAGATATTATTGAAATTAGATGTAAGCTTAAATGGTGTGATTGTTTGTAGATAAAGTAGGTATTAGATATTATTGATTTTATATGTAAGCTTAAATGGTGTGATTGGTTTGTAGATAAAGTAGGTATTAGATATTATTAAAAATTAGATGTAAGCTTAAATGGTGTGATTGGTTTGTAGATAAACTAGGTATTAGATATTATTGAAATTAGATGTAAGCTTAAATGTTGTGACTAGTTATTAGAAGTATTAATTATTTCGAAAACTTTCTATGCGGATGGAAAGGGATGGCTAATAGGGGTGGTGGAGGCCATTGAGCTTCCGAACCAAAGTGAGAGGGAGCTCAACGTAGGTTAGGTGTAAATGTAGTAGGAAATAAGTAAGTAGGTATAATAAGAAAGTAAAAGTATTATTGAATGATTAGTTTTAACTTAAAGCATGTAGAATGAATTAAGTATAATTGAAATTAGATGTAAGTGGAAATGGTGTGATTAGTTAGTAGATAAAGAAGGTATTAGATATTATTGAACTTAGATGTAAGCTTAAATAGTGTGATTGGTTTGTAGATAAAGTAGGTATTAGATATTGTTGAAATTAGATGTAAGCTTAAATGGTGTGATTGGTTTGTAGATAAAGTAGGTATTAGATATTATTGAAATTAGATGTAAGCTTAAATGGTGTGATTAGTTTGTAGATACAGTAGGTATTAGATATTATTGAAATTAGATGTAAGCTTAAATGGTGTGATTAGTTTGTAGATAAAGTAGGTATTAGGTATAATTGAAATTAGATGTAAGCTTAAATGGTGTGATTGGCTTGTAGATAAAGTAGGTATTAGATATTATTGAAATTAGATGTAAGCTTAAATGTTGTGACTAGTAAGTAGAAGTATTAATTATTTCGAAAACTTTCTATTTGGATGGAAAGGGATGGCTAATAGGGGTGGTGGAGGCCATTGAGCTTCCGAACCAAAGTGAGAGGGAGCTCAACGTAGGTTAGGTGTAAATGTAGTAGGAAATAAGTAAGTAGGTATAATAAGAAAGTAAAAGTATTATTGAATGATTAGTTTTAACTTAAAACATGTAGAATGAATTAAGTATAATTGAAATTAGATGTAAGTGGAAATGGTGTGATTAGTTAGTAGATAAAGAAGGTATTAGATATTATTGAAATTAGATGTAAGCTTAAATAGTGTGATTGGTTTGTAGATAAAGTAGGTATTAGATATTGTTGAAATTAGATGTAAGCTTAAATGGTGTGATTGGTTTGTAGATAAAGTAGGTATTAGATATTATTGAAATTAGATGTAAGCTTAAATGGTGTGATTGGTTTGTAGATAAACTAGGTATTAGATATTATTGAAATTAGATGTAAGCTTAAATGTTGTGACTAGTTATTAGAAGTATTAATTATTTCGAAAACTTTCTATGCGGATGGAAAGGGATGGCTAATAGGGGTGGTGGAGGCCATTGAGCTTCCGAACCAAAGTGAGAGGGAGCTCAACGTAGGTTAGGTGTAAATGTAGTAGGAAATAAGTAAGTAGGTATAATAAGAAAGTAAAAGTATTATTGAATGATTAGTTTTAACTTAAAGCATGTAGAATGAATTAAGTATAATTGAAATTAGATGTTAGTGGAAATGGTGTGATTAGTTAGTAGATAAAGAAGGTATTAGATATTATTGAAATTAGATGTAAGCTTAAATAGTGTGATTGGTTTGTAGATAAAGTAGGTATTAGATATTGTTGAAATTAGATGTAAGCTTAAATGGTGTGATTGGTTTGTAGATAAAGTAGGTATTAGATATTATTGAAATTAGATGTAAGCTTAAATGGTGTGATTGTTTGTAGATAAAGTAGGTATTAGATATTATTGAAATTATATGTAAGCTTAAATGGTGTGATTAGTTTGTAGATAAAGTAGGTATTAGATATTATTGAAATTATATGTAAGCTTAAATGGTGTGATTAGTTTGTAGATAAAGTAGGTATTAGATATTATTGATATTAGATGTAAGCTTAAATGGTGTGATTGGTTTGTAGATAAACTAGGTATTAGATATTATTGAAATTAGATGTAAGCTTAAATGTTGTGACTAGTTAGTAGAAGTATTAATTATTTCGAAAACTTTCTATGCGGATGGAAAGGGATGGCTAATAGGGGTGGTAGAGGCCATTGAGCTTCCGAACCAAAGTGAGAGGGAGCTCAACGTAGGTTAGGTGTAAATGTAGTAGGAAATAAGTAAGTAGGTATAATAAGAAAGTAAAAATATTATTGAATGATTAGTTTTAACTTAAAACATGTAGAATGAATTAAGTATAATTGAAATTAGATGTAAGTGGAAATGGTGTGATTAGTTAGTAGATAAAGAAGGTATTAGATATTATTGAAATTAGATGTAAGCTTAAATAGTGTGATTGGTTTGTAGATAAAGTAGGTATTAGATATTGTTGAAATTAGATGTAAGCTTAAATGGTGTGATTGGTTTGTAGATAAAGTAGGTATTAGATATTATTGAAATTAGATGTAAGCTTAAATGGTGTGATTAGTTTGTAGATACAGTAGGTATTAGATATTATTGAAATTAGATGTAAGCTTAAATGGTGTGATTAGTTTGTAGATAAAGTAGGTATTAGATATAATTGAAATTAGATGTAAGCTTAAATGGTGTGATTGTTTGTAGATAAAGTAGGTATTCGATATTATTGAAATTATATGTAAGCTTAAATGGTGTGATTAGTTTGTAGATAAAGTAGGTATTAGATATTATTGAAATTAGATGTAAGCTTAAATGGTGTGATTGGTTTGTAGATAAACTAGGTATTAGATATTATTGAAATTAGATGTAAGCTTAAATGTTGTGACTAGTAAGTAGAAGTATTAATTATTTCGAAAACTTTCTATGCGGATGGAAAGGGATGGCTAATAGGGGTGGTGGAGGCCATTGAGCTTCCGAACCAAAGTGAGAGGGAGCTCAACGTAGGTTAGGTGTAAATGTAGTAAGAAATAAGTAAGTAGGTATAATAAGAAAGTAAAAGTATTATTGAATGATTAGTTTTAACTTAAAACATGTAGAATGAATTAAGTATAATTGAAATTAGATGTAAGTGGAAATGGTGTGATTAGTTAGTAGATAAAGAAGGTATTAGATATTATTGAAATTAGATGTAAGCTTAAATAGTGTGATTGGTTTGTAGATAAAGTATTTATTAGATAGTATTGAAATTGGATGTCAGCTTAAATGGTGTGATTGGTTTGTAGATAAAGTAGGTATTAGATATTATTGAAATTAGATGTAAGCTTAAATGGTGTGATTGTTTGTAGATAAAGTAGGTATTAGATATTATTGAAATTATATGTAAGCTTAAATGGTGTGATTGGTTTGTAGATAAAGTAGGTATTAGATATTATTGAAATTAGATGTAAGCTTAAATGGTGTGATTGGTTTGTAGATAAACTAGGTATTAGATATTATTGAAATTAGATGTAAGCTTAAATGTTGTGACTAGTTATTAGAAGTATTAATTATTTCGAAAACTTTCTATGCGGATGGAAAGGGATGGCAAATAGGGGTGGTGGAGGCCATTGAGCTTCCGAACCAAAGTGAGAGGGAGCTCAACGTAGGTTAGGTGTAAATGTAGTAGGAAATAAGTAAGTAGGTATAATAAGAAAGTAAAAGTATTATTGAATGATTAGTTTTAACTTAAAGCATGTAGAATGAATTAAGTATAATTAAAATTAGATGTAAGTGGAAATGGTGTGATTAGTTAGTAGATAAAGAAGGTATTAGATATTATCGAACTTAGATGTAAGCTTAAATAGTGTGATTGGTTTGTAGATAAAGTAGGTATTAGATATTGTTGAAATTAGATGTAAGCTTAAATGGTGTGATTGGTTTGTAGATAAAGTAGGTATTAGATATTATTGAAATTAGATGTAAGCTTAAATGGTGTGATTAGTTTGTAGATACAGTAGGTATTAGATATTATTGAAATTAGATGTAAGCTTAAATGGTGTGATTAGTTTGTAGATAAAGTAGGTATTAGATATCATTGAAATTAGATGTAAGCTTAAATGGTGTGATTGGCTTGTAGATAAAGTAGGTATTAGATATTATTGAAATTAGATGTAAGCTTAAATGTTGTGACTAGTAAGTAGAAGTATTAATTATTTCGAAAACTTTCTATTTGGATGGAAAGGGATGGCTAATAGGGGTGGTGGAGGCCATTGAGCTTCCGAACCAAAGTGAGAGGGAGCTCAACGTAGGTTAGGTGTGAATGTAGTAAGAAATAAGTAAGTAGGTATAATAAGAAAGAAATAGTATTATTGAATGATTAGTTTTAACTTAAAGCATGTAGAATGAATTAAGTATAATTAAAATTAGATGTAAGTGGAAATGGTGTGATTAGTTAGTAGATAAAGAAGGTATTAGATATTATTGAACTTAGATGTAAGCTTAAATAGTGTGATTGGTTTGTAGATAAAGTAGGTATTAGATATTGTTGAAATTAGATGTAAGCTTAAATGGTGTGATTGGTTTGTAGATAAAGTAGGTATTAGATATTATTGAACTTAGATGTAAGCTAAAATAGTGTGATTGGTTTGTAGATAAAGTAGGTATTAGATATTGTTGAAATTAGATGTAAGCTTAAATGGTGTGATTGGTTTGTAGATAAAGTAGGTATTAGATATTATTGAAATTAGATGTAAGCTTAAATGGTGTGATTGTTTGTAGATAAAGTAGGTATTAGATATTATTGAAATTATATGTAAGCTTAAATGGTGTGATTGGTTTGTAGATAAAGTAGGTATTAGATATTATTGAAATTAGATGTAAGCTTAAATGGTGTGATTGGTTTGTAGATAAACTAGGTATTAGATATTATTGAAATTAGATGTAAGCTTAAATGTTGTGACTAGTTATTAGAAGTATTAATTATTTCGAAAACTTTCTATGCGGATGGAAAGGGATGGCTAATAGGGGTGGTGGAGGCCATTGAGCTTCCGAACCAAAGTGAGAGGGAGCTCAACGTAGGTTAGGTGTAAATGTAGTAGGAAATAAGTAAGTAGGTATAATAAGAAAGTAAAAGTATTATTGAATGATTAGTTTTAACTTAAAGCATGTAGAATGAATTAAGTATAATTAAAATTAGATGTAAGTGGAAATGGTGTGATTAGTTAGTAGATAAAGAAGGTATTAGATATTATTGAACTTAGATGTAAGCTTAAATAGTGTGATTGGTTTGTAGATAAAGTAGGTATTAGATATTGTTGAAATTAGATGTAAGCTTAAATGGTGTGATTGGTTTGTAGATAAAGTAGGTATTAGATATTATTGAACTTAGATGTAAGCTTAAATAGTGTGATTGGTTTGTAGATAAAGTAGGTATTAGATATTGTTGAAATTAGATGTAAGCTTAAATGGTGTGATTGGTTTGTAGATAAAGTAGGTATTAGATATTATTGAACTTAGATGTAAGCTTAAATAGTGTGATTGGTTTGTAGATAAAGTAGGTATTAGATATTGTTGAAATTAGATGTAAGCTTAAATGGTGTGATTGGTTTGTAGATAAAGTAGGTATTAGATATTATTGAAATTAGATGTAAGCTTAAATGGTGTGATTAGTTTGTAGATACAGTAGGTATTAGATATTATTGAAATTAGATGTAAGCTTAAATGGTGTGATTAGTTTGTAGATAAAGTAGGTATTAGATATAATTGAAATTAGATGTAAGCTTAAATGGTGTGATTGGCTTGTAGATAAAGTAGGTATTAGATATTATTGAAATTAGATGTAAGCTTAAATGTTGTGACTAGTAAGTAGAAGTATTAATTATTTCGAAAACTTTCTATTTGGATGGAAAGGGATGGCTAATAGGGGTGGTGGAGGCCATTGAGCTTCCGAACCAAAGTGAGAGGGAGCTCAACGTAGGTTAGGTGTAAATGTAGTAAGAAATAAGTAAGTAGGTATAATAAGAAAGAAATAGTATTATTGAATGATTAGTTTTAACTTAAAACATGTAGAATGAATTAAGTATAATTGAAATTAGATGTAAGTGGAAATGGTGTGATTAGTTAGTAGATAAAGAAGGTATTAGTAGATAAAGATATTATTGAAATTAGATGTAAGCTTAAATAGTGTGATTGGTTTGTAGATAAAGTATTTATTAGATAGTATTGAAATTGGATGTCAGCTTAAATGGTGTGATTGGTTTGTAGATAAAGTAGGTATTAGATATTATTGAAATTAGATGTAAGCTTAAATGGTGTGATTGTTTGTAGATAAAGTAGGTATTAGATATTATTGAAATTATATGTAAGCTTAAATGGTGTGATTGGTTTGTAGATAAAGTAGGTATTAGATATTATTGAAATTAGATGTAAGCTTAAATGGTGTGATTGGTTTGTAGATAAACTAGGTATTAGATATTATTGAAATTAGATGTAAGCTTAAATGTTGTGACTAGTTATTAGAAGTATTAATTATTTCGAAAACTTTCTATGCGGATGGAAAGGGATGGCTAATAGGGGTGGTGGAGGCCATTGAGCTTCCGAACCAAAGTGAGAGGGAGCTCAACGTAGGTTAGGTGTAAATGTAGTAGGAAATAAGTAAGTAGGTATAATAAAAAAGTAAAAGTATTATTGAATGATTAGTTTTAACTTAAAACATGTAGAATGAATTAAGTATAATTGAAATTAGATGTAAGTGGAAATGGTGTGATTAGTTAGTAGATAAAGAAGGTATTAGATATTATTGAACTTAGATGTAAGCTTAAATAGTGTGATTGGTTTGGAGATAAAGTAGGTATTAGATATTGTTGAAATTGGATGTAAGCTTAAATGGTGTGATTGGTTTGTAGATACAGTAGGTATTACATATTATTGAAATTAGATGTAAGCTTAAATGGTGTGATTAGTTTGTAGATAAAGTAGGTATTAGATATAATTGAAATTAGATGTAAGCTTAAATGGTGTGATTGGCTTGTAGATAAAGTAGGTATTAGATATTATTGAAATTAGATGTAAGCTTAAATGGTGTGATTGGTTTGTAGATAAAGTAGGTATTAGATATTATTGAAATTAGATGTAAGCTTAAATGGTGTGATTGGTTTGTAGATAAACTAGGTATTAGATATTATTGAAATTAGATGTAAGCTTAAATGTTGTGACTAGTTATTAGAAGTATTAATTATTTCGAAAACTTTCTATGCGGATGGAAAGGGATGGCTAATAGGGGTGGTGGAGGCCATTGAGCTTCCGAACCAAAGTGAGAGGGAGCTCAACGTAGGTTAGGTGTAAATGTAGTAGGAAATAAGTAAGTAGGTATAATAAAAAAGTAAAAGTATTATTGAATGATTAGTTTTAACTTAAAACATGTAGAATGAATTAAGTATAATTGAAATTAGATGTAAGTGGAAATGGTGTGATTAGTTAGTAGATAAAGAAGGTATTAGATATTATTGAAATTAGATGTAAGCTTAAATAGTGTGATTGGTTTGTAGATAAAGTATTTATTAGATATTATTGAAATTGGATGTCAGCTTAAATGGTGTGATTGGTTTGTAGATAAAGTAGGTATTAGATATTATTGAAATTAGATGTAAGCTTAAATGGTGTGATTGTTTGTAGATAAAGTAGGTATTAGATATTATTTAAATTATATGTAAGCTTAAATGGTGTGATTAGTTTGTAGATAAAGTAGGTATTAGATATTATTGAAATTAGATGTAAGCTTAAATGGTGTGATTGGTTTGTAGATAAACTAGGTATTAGATATTATTGAAATTAGATGTAAGCTTAAATGTTGTGACTAGTTAGTAGAAGTATTAATTATTTCGAAAACTTTCTATGCGGATGGAAAGGGATGGCTAATAGAGGTGGTGGAGGCCATTGAGCTTCCGAACCAAAGTGAGAGGGAGCACAACGTAGGTTAGGTGTAAATGTAGTAGGAAATAAGTAAGTAGGTATAATAAGAAAGTAAAAATATTATTGAATGATTAGTTTTAACTTAAAACATGTAGAATGAATTAAGTATAATTGAAATTAGATGTTAGTGGAAATGGTGTGATTAGTTAGTAGATAAAGAAGGTATTAGATATTATTGAAATTAGATGTAAGCTTAAATAGTGTGATTGGTTTGTAGATAAAGTAGGTATTAGATATTGTTGAAATTAGATGTAAGCTTAAATGGTGTGATTGGTTTGTAGATAAAGTAGGTATTAGATATTATTGAACTTAGATGTAAGCTTAAATAGTGTGATTGGTTTGTAGATAAAGTAGGTATTAGATATTGTTGAAATTAGATGTAAGCTTAAATGGTGTGATTGGTTTGTAGATAAAGTAGGTATTAGATATTATTGAAATTAGATGTAAGCTTAAATGGTGTGATTGTTTGTAGATAAAGTAGGTATTAGATATTATTGAAATTATATGTAAGCTTAAATGGTGTGATTGGTTTGTAGATAAAGTAGGTATTAGATATTATTGAAATTAGATGTAAGCTTAAATGGTGTGATTGGTTTGTAGATAAACTAGGTATTAGATATTATTGAAATTAGATGTAAGCTTAAATGTTGTGACTAGTTATTAGAAGTATTAATTATTTCGAAAACTTTCTATGCGGATGGAAAGGGATGGCTAATAGGGGTGGTGGAGGCCATTGAGCTTCCGAACCAAAGTGAGAGGGAGCTCAACGTAGGTTAGGTGTAAATGTAGTAGGAAATAAGTAAGTAGGTATAATAAGAAAGTAAAAGTATTATTGAATGATTAGTTTTAACTTAAAGCATGTAGAATGAATTAAGTATAATTAAAATTAGATGTAAGTGGAAATGGTGTGATTAGTTAGTAGATAAAGAAGGTATTAGATATTATTGAACTTAGATGTAAGCTTAAGTAGTGTGATTGGTTTGTAGATAAAGTAGGTATTAGATATTGTTGAAATTAGATGTAAGCTTAAATGGTGTGATTAGTTTGTAGATAAAGTAGGTATTAGATATAATTGAAATTAGATGTAAGCTTAAATGGTGTGATTGGCTTGTAGATAAAGTAGGTATTAGATATTATTGAAATTAGATGTAAGCTTAAATGTTGTGACTAGTAAGTAGAAGTATTAATTATTTCGAAAACTTTCTATTTGGATGGAAAGGGATGGCTAATAGGGGTGGTGGAGGCCATTGAGCTTCCGAACCAAAGTGAGAGGGAGCTCAACGTAGGTTAGGTGTAAATGTAGTAAGAAATAAGTAAGTAGGTATAATAAGAAAGAAATAGTATTATTGAATGATTAGTTTTAACTTAAAACATGTAGAATGAATTAAGTATAATTGAAATTAGATGTAAGTGGAAATGGTGTGATTAGTTAGTAGATAAAGAAGGTATTAGTAGATAAAGATATTATTGAAATTAGATGTAAGCTTAAATAGTGTGATTGGTTTGTAGATAAAGTATTTATTAGATAGTATTGAAATTGGATGTCAGCTTAAATGGTGTGATTGGTTTGTAGATAAAGTAGGTATTAGATATTATTGAAATTAGATGTAAGCTTAAATGGTGTGATTGTTTGTAGATAAAGTAGGTATTAGATATTATTGAAATTATATGTAAGCTTAAATGGTGTGATTGGTTTGTAGATAAAATAGGTATTAGATATTATTGAAATTAGATGTAAGCTTAAATGGTGTGATTGGTTTGTAGATAAACTAGGTATTAGATATTATTGAAATTAGATGTAAGCTTAAATGTTGTGACTAGTTATTAGAAGTATTAATTATTTCGAAAACTTTCTATGCGGATGGAAAGGGATGGCTAATAGGGGTGGTGGAGGCCATTGAGCTTCCGAACCAAAGTGAGAGGGAGCTCAACGTAGGTTAGGTGTAAATGTAGTAGGAAATAAGTAAGTAGGTATAATAAAAAAGTAAAAGTATTATTGAATGATTAGTTTTAACTTAAAACATGTAGAATGAATTAAGTATAATTGAAATTAAATGTAAGTGGAAATGGTGTGATTAGTTAGTAGATAAAGAAGGTATTAGATATTATTGAACTTAGATGTAAGCTTAAATAGTGTGATTGGTTTGGAGATAAAGTAGGTATTAGATATTGTTGAAATTGGATGTAAGCTTAAATGGTGTGATTGGTTTGTAGATAAAGTAGGTATTAGATATTATTGAAATTAGATGTAAGCTTAAATGGTGTGATTAGTTTGTAGATACAGTAGGTATTACATATTATTGAAATTAGATGTAAGCTTAATTGGTGTGATTAGTTTGTAGATAAAGTAGGTATTAGATATAATTGAAATTAGATGTAAGCTTAAATGGTGTGATTGGCTTGTAGATAAAGTAGGTATTAGATATTATTGAAATTAGATGTAAGCTTAAATGTTGTGACTAGTAAGTAGAAGTATTAATTATTTCGAAAACTTTCTATGCGGATGGAAAGGGATGGCTAATAGGGGTGGTGGAGGCCATTGAGCTTCCGAACCAAAGTGAGAGGGAGCTCAACGTAGGTTAGGTGTAAATGTAGTAGGAAATAAGTAAGTAGGTATAATAAGAAAGTAAAAGTATTATTGAATGATTAGTTTTAACTTTAAACATGTAGAATGAATTAAGTATAATTGAAATTAGATGTAAGTGGAAATGGTGTGATTAGTTAGTAGATAAAGAAGGTATTAGATATTATTGAAATTAGATGTAAGCTTAAATAGTGTGATTGGTTTGTAGATAAAGTATTTATTAGATATTATTGAAATTGGATGTCAGCTTAAATGGTGTGATTGGTTTGTAGATAAAGTAGGTATTAGATATTATTGAAATTAGATGTAAGCTTAAATGGTGTGATTGTTTGTAGATAAAGTAGGTATTAGATATTATTGAAATTATATGTAAGCTTAAATGGTGTGATTAGTTTGTAGATAAAGTAGGTATTAGATATTATTGAAATTAGATGTAAGCTTAAATGGTGTGATTGGTTTGTAGATAAACTAGGTATTAGATATAATTGAAATTAGATGTAAGCTTAAATGTTGTGACTAGTTAGTAGAAGTATTAATTATTTCGAAAACTTTCTATGCGGATGGAAAGGGATGGCTAATAGGGGTGGTGGAGGCCATTGAGCTTCCGAACCAAAGTGAGAGGGAGCTCAACGTAGGTTAGGTGTAAATGTAGTAGGAAATAAGTAAGTAGGTATAATAAGAAAGTAAAAATATTATTGAATGATTAGTTTTAACTTAAAACATGTAGAATGAATTAAGTATAATTGAAATTAGATGTAAGTGGAAATGGTGTGATTAGTTAGTAGATAAAGAAGGTATTAGATATTATTGAAATTAGATGTAAGCTTAAATAGTGTGATTGGTTTGTAGATAAAGTAGGTATTAGATATTGTTGAAATTAGATGTAAGCTTAAATGGTGTGATTGGTTTGTAGATAAAGTAGGTATTAGATATTATTGAAATTAGATGTAAGCTTAAATGGTGTGATTAGTTTGTAGATACAGTAGGTATTAGATATTATTGAAATTAGATGTTAGCTTAAATGGTGTGATTAGTTTGTAGATAAAGTAGGTATTAGATATAATTGAAATTAGATGTAAGCTTAAATGGTGTGATTGTTTGTAGATAAAGTAGGTATTCGATATTATTGAAATTATATGTAAGCTTAAATGGTGTGATTAGTTTGTAGATAAAGTAGGTATTAGATATTATTGAAATTAGATGTAAGCTTAAATGGTGTGATTGGTTTGTAGATAAACTAGGTATTAGATATTATTGAAATTAGATGTAAGCTTAAATGTTGTGACTAGTAAGTAGAAGTATTAATTATTTCGAAAACTTTCTATGCGGATGGAAAGGGATGGCTAATAGGGGTGGTGGAGGCCATTGAGCTTCCGAACCAAAGTGAGAGGGAGCTCAACGTAGGTTAGGTGTAAATGTAGTAAGAAATAAGTAAGTAGGTATAATAAGAAAGTAAAAGTATTATTGAATGATTAGTTTTAACTTAAAACATGTAGAATGAATTAAGTATAATTGAAATTAGATGTAAGTGGAAATGGTGTGATTAGTTAGTAGATAAAGAAGGTATTAGATATTATTGAAATTAGATGTAAGCTTAAATAGTGTGATTGGTTTGTAGATAAAGTATTTATTAGATCGTATTGAAATTGGATGTCAGCTTAAATGGTGTGATTGGTTTGTAGATAAAGTAGGTATTAGATATTATTGAAATTAGATGTAAGCTTAAATGGTGTGATTGTCTGTAGATAAAGTAGGTATTAGATATTATTGAAATTATATGTAAGCTTAAATGGTGTGATTGGTTTGTAGATAAAGTAGGTATTAGATATTATTGAAATTAGATGTAAGCTTAAATGGTGTGATTGGTTTGTAGATAAACTAGGTATTAGATATTATTGAAATTAGATGTAAGCTTAAATGTTGTGACTAGTTATTAGAAGTATTAATTATTTCGAAAACTTTCTATGCGGATGGAAAGGCATGGCTAATAGGGGTGGTGGAGGCCATTGAGCTTCCGAACCAAAGTGAGAGGGAGCTCAACGTAGGTTAGGTGTAAATGTAGTAGGAAATAAGTAAGTAGATATAATAAGAAAGTAAAAGTATTATTGAATGATGAGTTTTAACTTAAAGCATGTAGAATGAATTAAGTATAATTGAAATTAGATGTAAGTGGAAATGGTGTGATTAGTTAGTAGATAAAGAAGGTATTAGATATTATTGAACTTAGATGTAAGCTTAAATAGTGTGATTGGTTTGTAGATAAAGTAGGTATTAGATATTGTTGAAATGAGATGTAAGCTTAAATGGTGTGATTGGTTTGTAGATAAAGTAGGTATTAGATATTATTGAAATTAGATGTAAGCTTAAATGGTGTGATTAGTTTGTAGATACAGTAGGTATTAGATATTATTGAAATTAGATGTAAGCTTAAATGGTGTGATTAGTTTGTAGATAAAGTAGGTATTAGATATAATTGAAATTAGATGTAAGCTTAAATGGTGTGATTGGCTTGTAGATAAAGTAGGTATTAGATATTATTGAAATTAGATGTAAGCTTAAATGTTGTGACTAGTAAGTAGAAGTATTAATTATTTCGAAAACTTTCTATTTGGATGGAAAGGGATGGCTAATAGGGGTGGTGGAGGCCATTGAGCTTCCGAACCAAAGTGAGAGGGAGCTCAACGTAGGTTAGGTGTAAATGTAGTAAGAAATAAGTAAGTAGGTATAATAAGAAAGAAATAGTATTATTGAATGATTAGTTTTAACTTAAAACATGTAGAATGAATTAAGTATAATTGAAATTAGATGTAAGTGGAAATGGTGTGATTAGTTAGTAGATAAAGAAGGTATTAGATATTATTGAATTTAGATGTAAGCTTAAATAGTGTGATTGGTTTGTAGATAAAGTATTTATTAGATAGTATTGAAATTGGATGTCAGCTTAAATGGTGTGATTGGTTTGTAGATAAAGTAGGTATTAGATATTATTGAAATTAGATGTAAGCTTAAATGGTGTGATTGTTTGTAGATAAAGTAGGTATTAGATATTATTGAAATTATATGTAAGCTTAAATGGTGTGATTGGTTTGTAGATAAAGTAGGTATTAGATATTATTGAAATTAGATGTAAGCTTAAATGGTGTGATTGGTTTGTAGATAAACTAGGTATTAGATATTATTGAAATTAGATGTAAGCTTAAATGTTGTGACTAGTTATTAGAAGTATTAATTATTTCGAAAACTTTCTATGCGGATGGAAAGGGATGGCTAATAGGGGTGGTGGAGGCCATTGAGCTTCCGAACCAAAGTGAGAGGGAGCTCAACGTAGGTTAGGTGTAAATGTAGTAGGAAATAAGTAAGTAGGTATAATAAAAAAGTAAAAGTATTATTGAATGATTAGTTTTAACGTAAAACATGTAGAATGAATTAAGTATAATTGAAATTAGATGTAAGTGGAAATGGTGTGATTAGTTAGTAGATAAAGAAGGTATTAGATATTATTGAACTTAGATGTAAGCTTAAATAGTGTGATTGGTTTGGAGATAAAGTAGGTATTAGATATTGTTGAAATTGGATGTAAGCTTAAATGGTGTGATTGGTTTGTAGATAAAGTAGGTATTAGATATTATTGAAATTAGATGTAAGCTTAAATGGTGTGATTAGTTTGTAGATACAGTAGGTATTACATATAATTGAAATTAGATGTAAGCTTAAATGGTGTGATTAGTTTGTAGATAAAGTAGGTATTAGATATAATTGAAATTAGATGTAAGCTTAAATGGTGTGATTGGCTTGTAGATAAAGTAGGTATTAGATATTATTGAAATTAGATGTAAGCTTAAATGTTGTGACTAGTAAGTAGAAGTATTAATTATTTCGAAAACTTTCTATGCGGATGGAAAGGGATGGCTAATAGGGGTGGTGGAGGCCATTGAGCTTCCGAACCAAAGTGAGAGGGAGCTCAACGTAGGTTAGGTGTAAATGTAGTAGGAAATAAGTAAGTAGGTATAATAAGAAAGTAAAAGTATTATTGAATGATTAGTTTTAACTTAAAACATGTAGAATGAATTAAGTATAATTGAAATTAGATGTAAGTGGAAATGGTGTGATTAGTTAGTAGATAAAGAAGGTATTAGATATTATTGAAATTAGATGTAAGCTTAAATAGTGTGATTGGTTTGTAGATAAAGTATTTATTAGATATTATTGAAATTGGATGTCAGCTTAAATGGTGTGATTGGTTTGTAGATAAAGTAGGTATTAGATATTATTGAAATTAGATGTAAGCTTAAATGGTGTGATTGTTTGTAGATAAAGTAGGTATTAGATATTATTGAAATTATATGTAAGCTTAAATGGTGTGATTAGTTTGTAGATAAAGTAGGTATTAGATATTATTGAAATTAGATGTAAGCTTAAATGGTGTGATTGGTTTGTAGATAAACTAGGTATTAGATATTATTGAAATTAGATGTAAGCTTAAATGTTGTGACTAGTTAGTAGAAGTATTAATTATTTCGAAAACTTTCTATGCGGATGGAAAGGGATGGCTATTAGGGGTGGTGGAGGCCATTGAGCTTCCGAACCAAAGTGAGAGGGAGCTCAACGTAGGTTAGGTGTAAATGTAGTAGGAAATAAGTAAGTAGGTATAATAAGAAAGTAAAAATATTATTGAATGATTAGTTTTAACTTAAAACATGTAGAATGAATTAAGTATAATTGAAATTAGATGTAAGTGGAAATGGTGTGATTAGTTAGTAGATAAAGAAGGTATTAGATATTATTGAAATTAGATGTAAGCTTAAATAGTGTGATTGGTTTGTAGATAAAGTAGGTATTAGATATTGTTGAAATTAGATGTAAGCTTAAATGGTGTGATTGGTTTGTAGATAAAGTAGGTATTAGATATTATTGAACTTAGATGTAAGCTTAAATAGTGTGATTGGTTTGTAGATAAAGTAGGTATTAGATATTGTTGAAATTAGATGTAAGCTTAAATGGTGTGATTGGTTTGTAGATAAAGTAGGTATTAGATATTATTGAAATTAGATGTAAGCTTAAATGGTGTGATTGTTTGTAGATAAAGTAGGTATTAGATATTATTGAAATTATATGTAAGCTTAAATGGTGTGATTGGTTTGTAGATAAAGTAGGTATTAGATATTATTGAAATTAGATGTAAGCTTAAATGGTGTGATTGGTTTGTAGATAAACTAGGTATTAGATATTATTGAAATTAGATGTAAGCTTAAATGTTGTGACTAGTTATTAGAAGTATTAATTATTTCGAAAACTTTCTATGCGGATGGAAAGGGATGGCTAATAGGGGTGGTGGAGGCCATTGAGCTTCCGAACCAAAGTGAGAGGGAGCTCAACGTAGGTTAGGTGTAAATGTAGTAGGAAATAAGTAAGTAGGTATAATAAGAAAGTAAAAGTATTATTGAATGATTAGTTTTAACTTAAAGCATGTAGAATGAATTAAGTATAATTAAAATTAGATGTAAGTGGAAATGGTGTGATTAGTTAGTAGATAAAGAAGGTATTAGATATTATTGAACTTAGATGTAAGCTTAAGTAGTGTGATTGGTTTGTAGATAAAGTAGGTATTAGATATTGTTGAAATTAGATGTAAGCTTAAATGGTGTGATTAGTTTGTAGATAAAGTAGGTATTAGATATAATTGAAATTAGATGTAAGCTTAAATGGTGTGATTGGCTTGTAGATAAAGTAGGTATTAGATATTATTGAAATTAGATGTAAGCTTAAATGTTGTGACTAGTAAGTAGAAGTATTAATTATTTCGAAAACTTTCTATTTGGATGGAAAGGGATGGCTAATAGGGGTGGTGGAGGCCATTGAGCTTCCGAACCAAAGTGAGAGGGAGCTCAACGTAGGTTAGGTGTAAATGTAGTAAGAAATAAGTAAGTAGGTATAATAAGAAAGAAATAGTATTATTGAATGATTAGTTTTAACTTAAAACATGTAGAATGAATTAAGTATAATTGAAATTAGATGTAAGTGGAAATGGTGTGATTAGTTAGTAGATAAAGAAGGTATTAGTAGATAAAGATATTATTGAAATTAGATGTAAGCTTAAATAGTGTGATTGGTTTGTAGATAAAGTATTTATTAGATAGTATTGAAATTGGATGTCAGCTTAAATGGTGTGATTGGTTTGTAGATAAAGTAGGTATTAGGTATTATTGAAATTAGATGTAAGCTTAAATGGTGTGATTGTTTGTAGATAAAGTAGGTATTAGATATTATTGAAATTATATGTAAGCTTAAATGGTGTGATTGGTTTGTAGATAAAATAGGTATTAGATATTATTGAAATTAGATGTAAGCTTAAATGGTGTGATTGGTTTGTAGATAAACTAGGTATTAGATATTATTGAAATTAGATGTAAGCTTAAATGTTGTGACTAGTTATTAGAAGTATTAATTATTTCGAAAACTTTCTATGCGGATGGAAAGGGATGGCTAATAGGGGTGGTGGAGGCCATTGAGCTTCCGAACCAAAGTGAGAGGGAGCTCAACGTAGGTTAGGTGTAAATGTAGTAGGAAATAAGTAAGTAGGTATAATAAAAAAGTAAAAGTATTATTGAATGATTAGTTTTAACTTAAAACATGTAGAATGAATTAAGTATAATTGAAATTAGATGTAAGTGGAAATGGTGTGATTAGTTAGTAGATAAAGAAGGTATTAGATATTATTGAAATTAGATGTAAGCTTAAATGGTGTGATTAGTTTGTAGATAAAGTAGGTATTAGATATAATTGAAATTAGATGTAAGCTTAAATGGTGTGATTGTTTGTAGATAAAGTAGGTATTCGATATTATTGAAATTATATGTAAGCTTAAATGGTGTGATTAGTTTGTAGATAAAGTAGGTATTAGATATTATTGAAATTAGATGTAAGCTTAAATGGTGTGATTGGTTTGTAGATAAACTAGGTATTAGATATTATTGAAATTAGATGTAAGCTTAAATGTTGTGACTAGTAAGTAGAAGTATTAATTATTTCGAAAACTTTCTATGCGGATGGAAAGGGATGGCTAATAGGGGTGGTGGAGGCCATTGAGCTTCCGAACCAAAGTGAGAGGGAGCTCAACGTAGGTTAGGTGTAAATGTAGTAAGAAATAAGTAAGTAGGTATAATAAGAAAGTAAAAGTATTATTGAATGATTAGTTTTAACTTAAAACATGTAGAATGAATTAAGTATAATTGAAATTAGATGTAAGTGGAAATGGTGTGATTAGTTAGTAGATAAAGAAGGTATTAGATATTATTGAAATTAGATGTAAGCTTAAATAGTGTGATTGGTTTGTAGATAAAGTATTTATTAGATCGTATTGAAATTGGATGTCAGCTTAAATGGTGTGATTGGTTTGTAGATAAAGTAGGTATTAGATATTATTGAAATTAGATGTAAGCTTAAATGGTGTGATTGTCTGTAGATAAAGTAGGTATTAGATATTATTGAAATTATATGTAAGCTTAAATGGTGTGATTGGTTTGTAGATAAAGTAGGTATTAGATATTATTGAAATTAGATGTAAGCTTAAATGGTGTGATTGGTTTGTAGATAAACTAGGTATTAGATATTATTGAAATTAGATGTAAGCTTAAATGTTGTGACTAGTTATTAGAAGTATTAATTATTTCGAAAACTTTCTATGCGGATGGAAAGGCATGGCTAATAGGGGTGGTGGAGGCCATTGAGCTTCCGAACCAAAGTGAGAGGGAGCTCAACGTAGGTTAGGTGTAAATGTAGTAGGAAATAAGTAAGTAGATATAATAAGAAAGTAAAAGTATTATTGAATGATGAGTTTTAACTTAAAGCATGTAGAATGAATTAAGTATAATTGAAATTAGATGTAAGTGGAAATGGTGTGATTAGTTAGTAGATAAAGAAGGTATTAGATATTATTGAACTTAGATGTAAGCTTAAGTAGTGTGATTGGTTTGTAGATAAAGTAGGTATTAGATATTGTTGAAATGAGATGTAAGCTTAAATGGTGTGATTGGTTTGTAGATAAAGTAGGTATTAGATATTATTGAAATTAGATGTAAGCTTAAATGGTGTGATTAGTTTGTAGATACAGTAGGTATTAGATATTATTGAAATTAGATGTAAGCTTAAATGGTGTGATTAGTTTGTAGATAAAGTAGGTATTAGATATAATTGAAATTAGATGTAAGCTTAAATGGTGTGATTGGCTTGTAGATAAAGTAGGTATTAGATATTATTGAAATTAGATGTAAGCTTAAATGTTGTGACTAGTAAGTAGAAGTATTAATTATTTCGAAAACTTTCTATTTGGATGGAAAGGGATGGCTAATAGGGGTGGTGGAGGCCATTGAGCTTCCGAACCAAAGTGAGAGGGAGCTCAACGTAGGTTAGGTGTAAATGTAGTAAGAAATAAGTAAGTAGGTATAATAAGAAAGAAATAGTATTATTGAATGATTAGTTTTAACTTAAAACATGTAGAATGAATTAAGTATAATTGAAATTAGATGTAAGTGGAAATGGTGTGATTAGTTAGTAGATAAAGAAGGTATTAGTAGATAAAGATATTATTGAAATTAGATGTAAGCTTAAATAGTGTGATTGGTTTGTAGATAAAGTATTTATTAGATAGTATTGAAATTGGATGTCAGCTTAAATGGTGTGATTGGTTTGTAGATAAAGTAGGTATTAGATATTATTGAAATTAGATGTAAGCTTAAATGGTGTGATTGTTTGTAGATAAAGTAGGTATTAGATATTATTGAAATTATATGTAAGCTTAAATGGTGTGATTGGTTTGTAGATAAAGTAGGTATTAGATATTATTGAAATTAGATGTAAGCTTAAATGGTGTGATTGGTTTGTAGATAAACTAGGTATTAGATATTATTGAAATTAGATGTAAGCTTAAATGTTGTGACTAGTTATTAGAAGTATTAATTATTTCGAAAACTTTCTATGCGGATGGAAAGGGATGGCTAATAGGGGTGGTGGAGGCCATTGAGCTTCCGAACCAAAGTGAGAGGGAGCTCAACGTAGGTTAGGTGTAAATGTAGTAGGAAATAAGTAAGTAGGTATAATAAAAAAGTAAAAGTATTATTGAATGATTAGTTTTAACGTAAAACATGTAGAATGAATTAAGTATAATTGAAATTAGATGTAAGTGGAAATGGTGTGATTAGTTAGTAGATAAAGAAGGTATTAGATATTATTGAACTTAGATGTAAGCTTAAATAGTGTGATTGGTTTGGAGATAAAGTAGGTATTAGATATTGTTGAAATTGCATGTAAGCTTAAATGGTGTGATTGGTTTGTAGATAAAGTAGGTATTAGATATTATTGAAATTAGATGTAAGCTTAAATGGTGTGATTAGTTTGTAGATACAGTAGGTATTACATATAATTGAAATTAGATGTAAGCTTAAATGGTGTGATTAGTTTGTAGATAAAGTAGGTATTAGATATAATTGAAATTAGATGTAAGCTTAAATGGTGTGATTGGCTTGTAGATAAAGTAGGTATTAGATATTATTGAAATTAGATGTAAGCTTAAATGTTGTGACTAGTAAGTAGAAGTATTAATTATTTCGAAAACTTTCTATGCGGATGGAAAGGGATGGCTAATAGGGGTGGTGGAGGCCATTGAGCTTCCGAACCAAAGTGAGAGGGAGCTCAACGTAGGTTAGGTGTAAATGTAGTAGGAAATAAGTAAGTAGGTATAATAAGAAAGTAAAAGTATTATTGAATGATTAGTTTTAACTTAAAACATGTAGAATGAATTAAGTATAATTGAAATTAGATGTAAGTGGAAATGGTGTGATTAGTTAGTAGATAAAGAAGGTATTAGATATTATTGAAATTAGATGTAAGCTTAAATAGTGTGATTGGTTTGTAGATAAAGTATTTATTAGATATTATTGAAATTGGATGTCAGCTTAAATGGTGTGATTGGTTTGTAGATAAAGTAGGTATTAGATATTATTGAAATTAGATGTAAGCTTAAATGGTGTGATTGTTTGTAGATAAAGTAGGTATTAGATATTATTGAAATTATATGTAAGCTTAAATGGTGTGATTAGTTTGTAGATAAAGTAGGTATTAGATATTATTGAAATTAGATGTAAGCTTAAATGGTGTGATTGGTTTGTAGATAAACTAGGTATTAGATATTATTGAAATTAGATGTAAGCTTAAATGTTGTGACTAGTTAGTAGAAGTATTAATTATTTCGAAAACTTTCTATGCGGATGGAAAGGGATGGCTATTAGGGGTGGTGGAGGCCATTGAGCTTCCGAACCAAAGTGAGAGGGAGCTCAACGTAGGTTAGGTGTAAATGTAGTAGGAAATAAGTAAGTAGGTATAATAAGAAAGTAAAAATATTATTGAATGATTAGTTTTAACTTAAAACATGTAGAATGAATTAAGTATAATTGAAATTAGATGTAAGTGGAAATGGTGTGATTAGTTAGTAGATAAAGAAGGTATTAGATATTATTGAAATTAGATGTAAGCTTAAATAGTGTGATTGGTTTGTAGATAAAGTAGGTATTAGATATTGTTGAAATTAGATGTAAGCTTAAATGGTGTGATTGGTTTGTAGATAAAGTAGGTATTAGATATTATTGAAATTAGATGTAAGCTTAAATGGTGTGATTAGTTTGTAGATACAGTAGGTATTAGATATTATTGAAATTAGATGTAAGCTTAAATGGTGTGATTAGTTTGTAGATAAAGTAGGTATTAGATATAATTGAAATTAGATGTAAGCTTAAATGGTGTGATTGTTTGTAGATAAAGTAGGTATTCGATATTATTGAAATTATATGTAAGCTTAAATGGTGTGATTAGTTTGTAGATAAAGTAGGTATTAGATATTATTGAAATTAGATGTAAGCTTAAATGGTGTGATTGGTTTGTAGATAAACTAGGTATTAGATATTATTGAAATTAGATGTAAGCTTAAATGTTGTGACTAGTAAGTAGAAGTATTAATTATTTCGAAAACTTTCTATGCGGATGGAAAGGGATGGCTAATAGGGGTGGTGGAGGCCATTGAGCTTCCGAACCAAAGTGAGAGGGAGCTCAACGTAGGTTAGGTGTAAATGTAGTAGGAAATAAGTAAGTAGGTATAATAAGAAAGTAAAAATATTATTGAATGATTAGTTTTAACTTAAAACATGTAGAATGAATTAAGTATAATTGAAATTAGATGTAAGTGGAAATGGTGTGATTAGTTAGTAGATAAAGAAGGTATTAGATATTATTGAAATTAGATGTAAGCTTAAATAGTGTGATTGGTTTGTAGATAAAGTAGGTATTAGATATTGTTGAAATTAGATGTAAGCTTAAATGGTGTGATTGGTTTGTAGATAAAGTAGGTATTAGATATTATTGAAATTAGATGTAAGCTTAAATGGTGTGATTAGTTTGTAGATACAGTAGGTATTAGATATTATTGAAATTAGATGTAAGCTTAAATGGTGTGATTAGTTTGTAGATAAAGTAGGTATTAGATATAATTGAAATTAGATGTAAGCTTAAATGGTGTGATTGTTTGTAGATAAAGTAGGTATTCGATATTATTGAAATTATATGTAAGCTTAAATGGTGTGATTAGTTTGTAGATAAAGTAGGTATTAGATATTATTGAAATTAGATGTAAGCTTAAATGGTGTGATTGGTTTGTAGATAAACTAGGTATTAGATATTATTGAAATTAGATGTAAGCTTAAATGTTGTGACTAGTAAGTAGAAGTATTAATTATTTCGAAAACTTTCTATGCGGATGGAAAAGGATGGCTAATAGGGGTGGTGGAGGCCATTGAGCTTCCGAACCAAAGTGAGAGGGAGCTCAACGTAGGTTAGGTGTAAATGTAGTAAGAAATAAGTAAGTAGGTATAATAAGAAAGAAATAGTATTATTGAATGATTTGTTTTAACTTAAAACATGTAAAATGAATTAAGTATAATTGAAATTAGATGTAAGTGGAAATGGTGTGATTAGTTAGTAGATAAAGAAGGTATTAGATATTATTGAAATTAGATGTAAGCTTAAATAGTGTGATTGGTTTGTAGATAAAGTATTTATTAGATAGTTTTAAAATTGGATGTCAGCTTAAATGGTGTGATTGGTTTGTAGATAAAGTAGGTATTAGATATTATTGAAATTAGATGTAAGCTTAAATGGTGTGATTGTTTGTAGATAAAGTAGGTATTAGATATTATTGAAATTATATGTAAGCTTAAATGGTGTGATTGGTTTGTAGATAAAGTAGGTATTAGATATTATTGAAATTAGATGTAAGCTTAAATGGTGTGATTGGTTTGTAGATAAACTAGGTATTAGATATTATTGAAATTAGATGTAAGCTTAAATGTTGTGACTAGTTATTAGAAATATTAATTATTTCGAAAACTTTCTACGCGGATGGAAAGGGATGGCTAATAGGGGTGGTGGAGGCCATTGAGCTTCCGAACCAAAGTGAGAGGGAGCTCAACGTAGGTTAGGTGTAAATGTAGTAGGAAATAAGTAAGTAGGTATAATAAAAAAGTAAAAGTATTATTGAATGATTAGTTTTAACTTAAAACATGTAGAATGAATTAAGTATAATTGAAATTAGATGTAAGTGGAAATGGTGTGATTAGTTAGTAGATAAAGAAGGTATTAGATATTATTGAAATTAGATGTAAGCTTAAATAGTGTGATTGGTTTGTAGATAAAGTATTTATTAGATAGTATTGAAATTGGATGTCAGCTTAAATGGTGTGATTGGTTTGTAGATAAAGTAGGTATTAGATATTATTGAAATTAGATGTAAGCTTAAATGGTGTGATTGTTTGTAGATAAAGTAGGTATTAGATATTATTGAAATTAGATGTAAGCTTAAATGGTGTGATTGGTTTGTAGATAAAGTAGGTATTAGATATTATTGAAATTAGATGTAAGCTTAAATGGTGTGATTGGTTTGTAGATAAACTAGGTATTAGATATTATTGAAATTAGATGTAAGCTTAAATGTTGTGACTAGTTATTAGAAGTATTAATTATTTCGAAAACTTTCTATGCGGATGGAAAGGGATGGCTAATAGGGGTGGTGGAGGCCATTGAGCTTCCGAACCAAAGTGAGAGGGAGCTCAACGTAGGTTAGGTGTAAATGTAGTAGGAAATAAGTAAGTAGGTATAATAAGAAAGTAAAAGTATTATTGAATGATTAGTTTTAACTTAAAGCATGTAGAATGAATTAAGTATAATTGAAATTAGATGTAAGTGGAAATGGTGTGATTAGTTAGTAGATAAAGAAGGTATTAGATATTATTGAAATTAGATGTAAGCTTAAATAGTGTGATTGGTTTGTAGATAAAGTATTTATTAGATAGTATTGAAATTGGATGTCAGCTTAAATGGTGTGATTGGTTTATAGATAAAGTAGGTATTAGATATTATTGAAATTAGATGTAAGCTTAAATGGTGTGATTGTTTGTAGATAAAGTAGGTATTAGATATTATTGAAATTATATGTAAGCTTAAATGGTGTGATTGGTTTGTAGATAAAGTAGGTATTAGATATTATTGAAATTAGATGTAAGCTTAAATGGTGTGATTGGCTTAAAGATAAAGTAGGTATTAGATATTATTGAAATTAGATGTAAGCTTAAATGTTGTGACTAGTAAATAGAAGTAGTAATTATTTCGAAAACTTTCTATGCGGATGGAAAGGGATGGCTAATAGGGGTGGTGGAGGCCATTGAGCTTCCGAACCAAAGTGAGAGGGAGCTCAACGTAGGTTAGGTGTAAATGTAGTAAGAAATAAGTAAGTAGGTATAATAAGAAAGTAAAAGTATTATTGAATGATTAGTTTTAACTTAAAACATGTAGAATGAATTAAGTATAATTGAAATTAGATGTAAGTGGAAATGGTGTGATTAGTTAGTAGATAAAGAAGGTATTAGATATTATTGAAATTAGATGTAAGCTTAAATAGTGTGATTGGTTTGTAGATAAAGTATTTATTAGATATTATTGAAATTGGATGTCAGCTTAAATGGTGTGATTGGTTTGTAGATAAAGTAGGTATTAGATATTATTGAAATTAGATGTAAGCTTAAATGGTGTGATTAGTTTGTAGATACAGTAGGTATTAGATATTATTGTAATTAGATGTAAGCTTAAATGGTGTGATTAGTTTGTAGATAAAGTAGGTATTAGATATAATTGAAATTAGATGTAAGCTTAAATGGTGTGATTGTTTGTAGATAAAGTAGGTATTCGATATTATTGAAATTATATGTAAGCTTAAATGGTGTGATTAGTTTGTAGATAAAGTAGGTATTAGATATTATTGAAATTAGATGTAAGCTTAAATGGTGTGATTGGTTTGTAGATAAACTAGGTATTAGATATTATTGAAATTAGATGTAAGCTTAAATGTTGTGACTAGTAAGTAGAAGTATTAATTATTTCGAAAACTTTCTATGCGGATGGAAAGGGATGGCTAATAGGGGTGGTGGAGGCCATTGAGCTTCCGAACCAAAGTGAGAGGGAGCTCAACGTAGGTTAGGTGTAAATGTAGTAAGAAATAAGTAAGTAGGTATAATAAGAAAGTAAAAGTATTATTGAATGATTAGTTTTAACTTAAAACATGTAGAATGAATTAAGTATAATTGAAATTAGATGTAAGTGGAAATGGTGTGATTAGTTAGTAGATAAAGAAGGTATTAGATATTATTGAAATTAGATGTAAGCTTAAATAGTGTGATTGGTTTGTAGATAAAGTATTTATTAGATAGTATTGAAATTGGATGTCAGCTTAAATGGTGTGATTGGTTTGTAGATAAAGTAGGTATTAGATATTATTGAAATTAGATGTAAGCCTAAATGGTGTGATTGTTTGTAGATAAAGTAGGTATTAGATATTATTGAAATTATATGTAAGCTTAAATGGTGTGATTGGTTTGTAGATAAAGTAGGTATTAGATATTATTGAAATTAGATGTAAGCTTAAATGGTGTGATTGGTTTGTAGATAAACTAGGTATTAGATATTATTGAAATTAGATGTAAGCTTAAATGTTGTGACTAGTTATTAGAAGTATTAATTATTTCGAAAACTTTCTATGCGGATGGAAAGGGATGGCTAATAGAGGTGGTGGAGGCCATTGAGCTTCCGAACCAAAGTGAGAGGGAGCTCAACGTAGGTTAGGTGTAAATGTAGTAGGAAATAAGTAAGTAGGTATAATAAGAAAGTAAAAGTATTATTGAATGATTAGTTTTAACTTAAAGCATGTAGAATGAATTAAGTATAATTGAAATTAGATGTAAGTGGAAATGGTGTGATTAGTTAGTAGATAAAGAAGGTATTAGATATTATTGAACTTAGATGTAAGCTTAAATGGTGTGATTAGTTTGTAGATAAAGTAGGTATTAGATATAATTGAAATTAGATGTAAGCTTAAATGGTGTGATTGTTTGTAGATAAAGTAGGTATTCGATATTATTGAAATTATATGTAAGCTTAAATGGTGTGATTAGTTTGTAGATAAAGTAGGTATTAGATATTATTGAAATTAGATGTAAGCTTAAATGGTGTGATTGGTTTGTAGATAAACTAGGTATTAGATATTATTGAAATTAGATGTAAGCTTAAATGTTGTGACTAGTAAGTAGAAGTATTAATTATTTCGAAAACTTTCTATGCGGATGGAAAAGGATGGCTAATAGGGGTGGTGGAGGCCATTGAGCTTCCGAACCAAAGTGAGAGGGAGCTCAACGTAGGTTAGGTGTAAATGTAGTAAGAAATAAGTAAGTAGGTATAATAAGAAAGAAATAGTATTATTGAATGATTTGTTTTAACTTAAAACATGTAGAATGAATTAAGTATAATTGAAATTAGATGTAAGTGGAAATGGTGTGATTAGTTAGTAGATAAAGAAGGTATTAGATATTATTGAAATTAGATGTAAGCTTAAATAGTGTGATTGGTTTGTAGATAAAGTATTTATTAGATAGTTTTAAAATTGGATGTCAGCTTAAATGGTGTGATTGGTTTGTAGATAAAGTAGGTATTAGATATTATTGAAATTAGATGTAAGCTTAAATGGTGTGATTGTTTGTAGATAAAGTAGGTATTAGATATTATTGAAATTATATGTAAGCTTAAATGGTGTGATTGGTTTGTAGATAAAGTAGGTATTAGATATTATTGAAATTAGATGTAAGCTTAAATGGTGTGATTGGTTTGTAGATAAACTAGGTATTAGATATTATTGAAATTAGATGTAAGCTTAAATGTTGTGACTAGTTATTAGAAGTATTAATTATTTCGAAAACTTTCTATGCGGATGGAAAGGGATGGCTAATAGGGGTGGTGGAGGCCATTGAGCTTCCGAACCAAAGTGAGAGGGAGCTCAACGTAGGTTAGGTGTAAATGTAGTAGGAAATAAGTAAGTAGGTATAATAAAAAAGTAAAAGTATTATTGAATGATTAGTTTTAACTTAAAACATGTAGAATGAATTAAGTATAATTGAAATTAGATGTAAGTGGAAATGGTGTGATTAGTTAGTAGATAAAGAAGGTATTAGATATTATTGAAATTAGATGTAAGCTTAAATAGTGTGATTGGTTTGTAAATAAAGTATTTATTAGATATTATTGAAATTGGATGTCAGCTTAAATGGTGTGATTGGTTTGTAGATAAAGTAGGTATTAGATATTATTGAAATTAGATGTAAGCTTAAATGGTGTGATTGTTTGTAGATAAAGTAGGTATTAGATATTATTGAAATTATATGTAAGCTTAAATGGTGTGATTGGTTTGTAGATAAAGTAGGTATTAGATATTATTGAAATTAGATGTAAGCTTAAATGGTGTGATTGGTTTGTAGATAAACTAGGTATTAGATATTATTGAAATTAGATGTAAGCTTAAATGTTGTGACTAGTTATTAGAAGTATTAATTATTTCGAAAACTTTCTATGCGGATGGAAAGGGATGGCTAATAGGGGTGGTGGAGGCCATTGAGCTTCCGAACCAAAGTGAGAGGGAGCTCAACGTAGGTTAGGTGTAAATGTAGTAGGAAATAAGTAAGTAGGTATAATAAAAAAGTAAAAGTATTATTGAATGATTAGTTTTAACTTAAAACATGTAGAATGAATTAAGTATAATTGAAATTAGATGTAAGTGGAAATGGTGTGATTAGTTAGTAGATAAAGAAGGTATTAGATATTATTGAAATTAGATGTAAGCTTAAATAGTGTGATTGGTTTGTAGATAAAGTATTTATTAGATAGTATTGAAATTGGATGTCAGCTTAAATGGTGTGATTGGTTTGTAGATAAAGTAGGTATTAGATATTATTGAAATTAGATGTAAGCTTAAATGGTGTGATTGTTTGTAGATAAAGTAGGTATTAGATATTATTGAAATTATATGTAAGCTTAAATGGTGTGATTGGTTTGTAGATAAAGTAGGTATTAGATATTATTGAAATTAGATGTAAGCTTAAATGGTGTGATTGGTTTGTAGATAAACTAGGTATTAGATATTATTGAAATTAGATGTAAGCTTAAATGTTGTGACTAGTTATTAGAAGTATTAATTATTTCGAAAACTTTCTATGCGGATGGAAAGGGATGGCTAATAGGGGTGGTGGAGGCCATTGAGCTTCCGAACCAAAGTGAGAGGGAGCTCAACGTAGGTTAGGTGTAAATGTAGTAGGAAATAAGTAAGTAGGTATAATAAGAAAGTAAAAGTATTATTGAATGATTAGTTTTAACTTAAAGCATGTAGAATGAATTAAGTATAATTGAAATTAGATGTAAGTGGAAATGGTGTGATTAGTTAGTAGATAAAGAAGGTATTAGATATTATTGAAATTAGATGTAAGCTTAAATAGTGTGATTGGTTTGTAGATAAAGTATTTATTAGATATTATTGAAATTGGATGTCAGCTTAAATGGTGTGATTGGTTTGTAGATAAAGTAGGTATTAGATATTATTGAAATTAGATGTAAGCTTAAATGGTGTGATTAGTTTGTAGATACAGTAGGTATTAGATATTATTGTAATTAGATGTAAGCTTAAATGGTGTGATTAGTTTGTAGATAAAGTAGGTATTAGATATAATTGAAATTAGATGTAAGCTTAAATGGTGTGATTGTTTGTAGATAAAGTAGGTATTCGATATTATTGAAATTATATGTAAGCTTAAATGGTGTGATTAGTTTGTAGATAAAGTAGGTATTAGATATTATTGAAATTAGATGTAAGCTTAAATGGTGTGATTGGTTTGTAGATAAACTAGGTATTAGATATTATTGAAATTAGATGTAAGCTTAAATGTTGTGACTAGTAAGTAGAAGTATTAATTATTTCGAAAACTTTCTATGCGGATGGAAAGGGATGGCTAATAGGGGTGGTGGAGGCCATTGAGCTTCCGAACCAAAGTGAGAGGGAGCTCAACGTAGGTTAGGTGTAAATGTAGTAAGAAATAAGTAAGTAGGTATAATAAGAAAGTAAAAGTATTATTGAATGATTAGTTTTAACTTAAAACATGTAGAATGAATTAAGTATAATTGAAATTAGATGTAAGTGGAAATGGTGTGATTAGTTAGTAGATAAAGAAGGTATTAGATATTATTGAAATTAGATGTAAGCTTAAATAGTGTGATTGGTTTGTAGATAAAGTATTTATTAGATAGTATTGAAATTGGATGTCAGCTTAAATGGTGTGATTGGTTTGTAGATAAAGTAGGTATTAGATATTATTGAAATTAGATGTAAGCTTAAATGGTGTGATTGGTTTGTAGATAAACTAGGTATTAGATATTATTGAAATTAGATGTAAGCTTAAATGTTGTGACTAGTAAGTAGAAGTATTAATTATTTCGAAAACTTTCTATGCGGATGGAAAGGGATGGCTAATAGAGGTGGTGGAGGCCATTGAGCTTCCGAACCAAAGTGAGAGGGAGCTCAACGTAGGTTAGGTGTAAATGTAGTAGGAAATAAGTAAGTAGGTATAATAAGAAAGTAAAAGTATTATTGAATGATTAGTTTTAACTTAAAGCATGTAGAATGAATTAAGTATAATTGAAATTAGATGTAAGTGGAAATGGTGTGATTAGTTAGTAGATAAAGAAGGTATTAGATATTATTGAACTTAGATGTAAGCTTAAATGGTGTGATTAGTTTGTAGATAAAGTAGGTATTAGATATAATTGAAATTAGATGTAAGCTTAAATGGTGTGATTGTTTGTAGATAAAGTAGGTATTCGATATTATTGAAATTATATGTAAGCTTAAATGGTGTGATTAGTTTGTAGATAAAGTAGGTATTAGATATTATTGAAATTAGATGTAAGCTTAAATGGTGTGATTGGTTTGTAGATAAACTAGGTATTAGATATTATTGAAATTAGATGTAAGCTTAAATGTTGTGACTAGTAAGTAGAAGTATTAATTATTTCGAAAACTTTCTATGCGGATGGAAAAGGATGGCTAATAGGGGTGGTGGAGGCCATTGAGCTTCCGAACCAAAGTGAGAGGGAGCTCAACGTAGGTTAGGTGTAAATGTAGTAAGAAATAAGTAAGTAGGTATAATAAGAAAGAAATAGTATTATTGAATGATTTGTTTTAACTTAAAACATGTAGAATGAATTAAGTATAATTGAAATTAGATGTAAGTGGAAATGGTGTGATTAGTTAGTAGATAAAGAAGGTATTAGATATTATTGAAATTAGATGTAAGCTTAAATAGTGTGATTGGTTTGTAGATAAAGTATTTATTAGATAGTTTTAAAATTGGATGTCAGCTTAAATGGTGTGATTGGTTTGTAGATAAAGTAGGTATTAGATATTATTGAAATTAGATGTAAGCTTAAATGGTGTGATTGTTTGTAGATAAAGTAGGTATTAAATATTATTGAAATTATATGTAAGCTTAAATGGTGTGATTGGTTTGTAGATAAAGTAGGTATTAGATATTATTGAAATTAGATGTAAGCTTAAATGGTGTGATTGGTTTGTAGATAAACTAGGTATTAGATATTATTGAAATTAGATGTAAGCTTAAATGTTGTGACTAGTTATTAGAAGTATTAATTATTTCGAAAACTTTCTATGCGGATGGAAAGGGATGGCTAATAGGGGTGGTGGAGGCCATTGAGCTTCCGAACCAAAGTGAGAGGGAGCTCAACGTAGGTTAGGTGTAAATGTAGTAGGAAATAAGTAAGTAGGTATAATAAAAAAGTAAAAGTATTATTGAATGATTAGTTTTAACTTAAAACATGTAGAATGAATTAAGTATAATTGAAATTAGATGTAAGTGGAAATGGTGTGATTAGTTAGTAGATAAAGAAGGTATTAGATATTATTGAAATTAGATGTAAGCTTAAATAGTGTGATTGGTTTGTAGATAAAGTATTTATTAGATAGTATTGAAATTGGATGTCAGCTTAAATGGTGTGATTGGTTTGTAGATAAAGTAGGTATTAGATATTATTGAAATTAGATGTAAGCTTAAATGGTGTGATTGTTTGTAGATAAAGTAGGTATTAGATATTATTGAAATTAGATGTAAGCTTAAATGGTGTGATTGGTTTGTAGATAAAGTAGGTATTAGATATTATTGAAATTAGATGTAAGCTTAAATGGTGTGATTGGTTTGTAGATAAACTAGGTATTAGATATTATTGAAATTAGATGTAAGCTTAAATGTTGTGACTAGTTATTAGAAGTATTAATTATTTCGAAAACTTTCTATGCGGATGGAAAGGGATGGCTAATAGGGGTGGTGGAGGCCATTGAGCTTCCGAACCAAAGTGAGAGGGAGCTCAACGTAGGTTAGGTGTAAATGTAGTAGGAAATAAGTAAGTAGGTATAATAAGAAAGTAAAAGTATTATTGAATGATTAGTTTTAACTTAAAGCATGTAGAATGAATTAAGTATAATTGAAATTAGATGTAAGTGGAAATGGTGTGATTAGTTAGTAGATAAAGAAGGTATTAGATATTATTGAAATTAGATGTAAGCTTAAATAGTGTGATTGGTTTGTAGATAAAGTATTTATTAGATAGTATTGAAATTGGATGTCAGCTTAAATGGTGTGATTGGTTTGTAGATAAAGTAGGTATTAGATATTATTGAAATTAGATGTAAGCTTAAATGGTGTGATTGTTTGTAGATAAAGTAGGTATTAGATATTATTGAAATTATATGTAAGCTTAAATGGTGTGATTGGTTTGTAGATAAAGTAGGTATTAGATATTATTGAAATTAGATGTAAGCTTAAATGGTGTGATTGGCTTAAAGATAAAGTAGGTATTAGATATTATTGAAATTAGATGTAAGCTTAAATGTTGTGACTAGTAAATAGAAGTAGTAATTATTTCGAAAACTTTCTATGCGGATGGAAAGGGATGGCTAATAGGGGTGGTGGAGGCCATTGAGCTTCCGAACCAAAGTGAGAGGGAGCTCAACGTAGGTTAGGTGTAAATGTAGTAAGAAATAAGTAAGTAGGTATAATAAGAAAGTAAAAGTATTATTGAATGATTAGTTTTAACTTAAAACATGTAGAATGAATTAAGTATAATTGAAATTAGATGTAAGTGGAAATGGTGTGATTAGTTAGTAGATAAAGAAGGTATTAGATATTATTGAAATTAGATGTAAGCTTAAATAGTGTGATTGGTTTGTAAATAAAGTATTTATTAGATATTATTGAAATTGGATGTCAGCTTAAATGGTGTGATTGGTTTGTAGATAAAGTATTTATTAGATAGTTTTAAAATTGGATGTCAGCTTAAATGGTGTGATTGGTTTGTAGATAAAGTAGGTATTAGATATTATTGAAATTAGATGTAAGCTTAAATGGTGTGATTGTTTGTAGATAAAGTAGGTATTAGATATTATTGAAATTATATGTAAGCTTAAATGGTGTGATTGGTTTGTAGATAAAGTAGGTATTAGATATTATTGAAATTAGATGTAAGCTTAAATGGTGTGATTGGTTTGTAGATAAACTAGGTATTAGATATTATTGAAATTAGATGTAAGCTTAAATGTTGTGACTAGTTATTAGAAGTATTAAATATTTCGAAAACTTTCTATGCGGATGGAAAGGGATGGCTAATAGGGGTGGTGGAGGCCATTGAGCTTCCGAACCAAAGTGAGAGGGAGCTCAACGTAGGTTAGGTGTAAATGTAGTAGGAAATAAGTAAGTAGGTATAATAAAAAAGTAAAAGTATTATTGAATGATTAGTTTTAACTTAAAACATGTAGAATGAATTAAGTATAATTGAAATTAGATGTAAGTGGAAATGGTGTGATTAGTTAGTAGATAAAGAAGGTATTAGATATTATTGAAATTAGATGTAAGCTTAAATAGTGTGATTGGTTTGTAGATAAAGTATTTATTAGATAGTATTGAAATTGGATGTCAGCTTAAATGGTGTGATTGGTTTGTAGATAAAGTAGGTATTAGATATTATTGAAATTAGATGTAAGCTTAAATGGTGTGATTGTTTGTAGATAAAGTAGGTATTAGATATTATTGAAATTAGATGTAAGCTTAAATGGTGTGATTGGTTTGTAGATAAAGTAGGTATTAGATATTATTGAAATTAGATGTAAGCTTAAATGGTGTGATTGGTTTGTAGATAAACTAGGTATTAGATATTATTGAAATTAGATGTAAGCTTAAATGTTGTGACTAGTTATTAGAAGTATTAATTATTTCGAAAACTTTCTATGCGGATGGAAAGGGATGGCTAATAGGGGTGGTGGAGGCCATTGAGCTTCCGAACCAAAGTGAGAGGGAGCTCAACGTAGGTTAGGTGTAAATGTAGTAGGAAATAAGTAAGTAGGTATAATAAGAAAGTAAAAGTATTATTGAATGATTAGTTTTAACTTAAAGCATGTAGAATGAATTAAGTATAATTGAAATTAGATGTAAGTGGAAATGGTGTGATTAGTTAGTAGATAAAGAAGGTATTAGATATTATTGAAATTAGATGTAAGCTTAAATAGTGTGATTGGTTTGTAGATAAAGTATTTATTAGATAGTATTGAAATTGGATGTCAGCTTAAATGGTGTGATTGGTTTGTAGATAAAGTAGGTATTAGATATTATTGAAATTAGATGTAAGCTTAAATGGTGTGATTGTTTGTAGATAAAGTAGGTATTAGATATTATTGAAATTATATGTAAGCTTAAATGGTGTGATTGGTTTGTAGATAAAGTAGGTATTAGATATTATTGAAATTAGATGTAAGCTTAAATGGTGTGATTGGCTTAAAGATAAAGTAGGTATTAGATATTATTGAAATTAGATGTAAGCTTAAATGTTGTGACTAGTAAATAGAAGTAGTAATTATTTCGAAAACTTTCTATGCGGATGGAAAGGGATGGCTAATAGGGGTGGTGGAGGCCATTGAGCTTCCGAACCAAAGTGAGAGGGAGCTCAACGTAGGTTAGGTGTAAATGTAGTAAGAAATAAGTAAGTAGGTATAATAAGAAAGTAAAAGTATTATTGAATGATTAGTTTTAACTTAAAACATGTAGAATGAATTAAGTATAATTGAAATTAGATGTAAGTGGAAATGGTGTGATTAGTTAGTAGATAAAGAAGGTATTAGATATTATTGAAATTAGATGTAAGCTTAAATAGTGTGATTGGTTTGTAAATAAAGTATTTATTAGATATTATTGAAATTGGATGTCAGCTTAAATGGTGTGATTGGTTTGTAGATAAAGTAGGTATTAGATATTATTGAAATTAGATGTAAGCTTAAATGGTGTGATTGTTTGTAGATAAAGTAGGTATTAGATATTATTGAAATTATATGTAAGCTTAAATGGTGTGATTGGTTTGTAGATAAAGTAGGTATTAGATATTATTGAAATTAGATGTAAGCTTAAATGTTGTGACTAGTTATTAGAAGTATTAATTATTTCGAAAACTTTCTATGCGGATGGAAAGGGATGGCTAATAGGGGTGGTGGAGGCCATTGAGCTTCCGAACCAAAGTGAGAGGGAGCTCAACGTAGGTTAGGTGTAAATGTAGTAGGAAATAAGTAAGTAGGTATAATAAGAAAGTAAAAGTATTATTGAATGATTAGTTTTAACTTAAAGCATGTAGAATGAATTAAGTATAATTGAAATTAGATGTAAGTGGAAATGGTGTGATTAGTTAGTAGATAAAGAAGGTATTAGATATTATTGAAATTAGATGTGAGCTTAAATAGTGTGATTGGTTTGTAGATAAAGTATTTATTAGATATTATTGAAATTGGATGTCAGCTTAAATGGTGTGATTGGTTTGTAGATAAAGTAGGTATTAGATATTATTGAAATTAGATGTAAGCTTAAATGGTGTGATTAGTTTGTAGATACAGTAGGTATTAGATATTATTGTAATTAGATGTAAGCTTAAATGGTGTGATTAGTTTGTAGATAAAGTAGGTATTAGATATAATTGAAATTAGATGTAAGCTTAAATGGTGTGATTGTTTGTAGATAAAGTAGGTATTCGATATTATTGAAATTATATGTAAGCTTAAATGGTGTGATTAGTTTGTAGATAAAGTAGGTATTAGATATTATTGAAATTAGATGTAAGCTTAAATGGTGTGATTGGTTTGTAGATAAACTAGGTATTAGATATTATTGAAATTAGATGTAAGCTTAAATGTTGTGACTAGTAAGTAGAAGTATTAATTATTTCGAAAACTTTCTATGCGGATGGAAAGGGATGGCTAATAGGGGTGGTGGAGGCCATTGAGCTTCCGAACCAAAGTGAGAGGGAGCTCAACGTAGGTTAGGTGTAAATGTAGTAAGAAATAAGTAAGTAGGTATAATAAGAAAGTAAAAGTATTATTGAATGATTAGTTTTAACTTAAAACATGTAGAATGAATTAAGTATAATTGAAATTAGATGTAAGTGGAAATGGTGTGATTAGTTAGTAGATAAAGAAGGTATTAGATATTATTGAAATTAGATGTAAGCTTAAATAGTGTGATTGGTTTGTAGATAAAGTATTTATTAGATAGTATTGAAATTGGATGTCAGCTTAAATGGTGTGATTGGTTTGTAGATAAAGTAGGTATTAGATATTATTGAAATTAGATGTAAGCCTAAATGGTGTGATTGTTTGTAGATAAAGTAGGTATTAGATATTATTGAAATTATATGTAAGCTTAAATGGTGTGATTGGTTTGTAGATAAAGTAGGTATTAGATATTATTGAAATTAGATGTAAGCTTAAATGGTGTGATTGGTTTGTAGATAAACTAGGTATTAGATATTATTGAAATTAGATGTAAGCTTAAATGTTGTGACTAGTAAGTAGAAGTATTAATTATTTCGAAAACTTTCTATGCGGATGGAAAGGGATGGCTAATAGAGGTGGTGGAGGCCATTGAGCTTCCGAACCAAAGTGAGAGGGAGCTCAACGTAGGTTAGGTGTAAATGTAGTAGGAAATAAGTAAGTAGGTATAATAAGAAAGTAAAAGTATTATTGAATGATTAGTTTTAACTTAAAGCATGTAGAATGAATTAAGTATAATTGAAATTAGATGTAAGTGGAAATGGTGTGATTAGTTAGTAGATAAAGAAGGTATTAGATATTATTGAACTTAGATGTAAGCTTAAATGGTGTGATTAGTTTGTAGATAAAGTAGGTATTAGATATAATTGAAATTAGATGTAAGCTTAAATGGTGTGATTGTTTGTAGATAAAGTAGGTATTCGATATTATTGAAATTATATGTAAGCTTAAATGGTGTGATTAGTTTGTAGATAAAGTAGGTATTAGATATTATTGAAATTAGATGTAAGCTTAAATGGTGTGATTGGTTTGTAGATAAACTAGGTATTAGATATTATTGAAATTAGATGTAAGCTTAAATGTTGTGACTAGTAAGTAGAAGTATTAATTATTTCGAAAACTTTCTATGCGGATGGAAAAGGATGGCTAATAGGGGTGGTGGAGGCCATTGAGATTCCGAACCAAAGTGAGAGGGAGCTCAACGTAGGTTAGGTGTAAATGTAGTAAGAAATAAGTAAGTAGGTATAATAAGAAAGAAATAGTATTATTGAATGATTTGTTTTAACTTAAAACATGTAGAATGAATTAAGTATAATTGAAATTAGATGTAAGTGGAAATGGTGTGATTAGTTAGTAGATAAAGAAGGTATTAGATATTATTGAAATTAGATGTAAGCTTAAATAGTGTGATTGGTTTGTAGATAAAGTATTTATTAGATAGTTTTAAAATTGGATGTCAGCTTAAATGGTGTGATTGGTTTGTAGATAAAGTAGGTATTAGATATTATTGAAATTAGATGTAAGCTTAAATGGTGTGATTGTTTGTAGATAAAGTAGGTATTAAATATTATTGAAATTATATGTAAGCTTAAATGGTGTGATTGGTTTGTAGATAAAGTAGGTATTAGATATTATTGAAATTAGATGTAAGCTTAAATGGTGTGATTGGTTTGTAGATAAACTAGGTATTAGATATTATTGAAATTAGATGTAAGCTTAAATGTTGTGACTAGTTATTAGAAGTATTAATTATTTCGAAAACTTTCTATGCGGATGGAAAGGGATGGCTAATAGGGGTGGTGGAGGCCATTGAGCTTCCGAACCAAAGTGAGAGGGAGCTCAACGTAGGTTAGGTGTAAATGTAGTAGGAAATAAGTAAGTAGGTATAATAAAAAAGTAAAAGTATTATTGAATGATTAGTTTTAACTTAAAACATGTAGAATGAATTAAGTATAATTGAAATTAGATGTAAGTGGAAATGGTGTGATTAGTTAGTAGATAAAGAAGGTATTAGATATTATTGAAATTAGATGTAAGCTTAAATAGTGTGATTGGTTTGTAGATAAAGTATTTATTAGATAGTATTGAAATTGGATGTCAGCTTAAATGGTGTGATTGGTTTGTAGATAAAGTAGGTATTAGATATTATTGAAATTAGATGTAAGCTTAAATAGTGTGATTGGTTTGTAGATAAAGTATTTATTAGATAGTATTGAAATTGGATGTCAGCTTAAATGGTGTGATTGGTTTGTAGATAAAGTAGGTATTAGATATTATTGAAATTAGATGTAAGCTTAAATGGTGTGATTGTTTGTAGATAAAGTAGGTATTAGATATTATTGAAATTAGATGTAAGCTTAAATGGTGTGATTGGTTTGTAGATAAAGTAGGTATTAGATATTATTGAAATTAGATGTAAGCTTAAATGTTGTGACTAGTAAGTAGAAGTATTAATTATTTCGAAAACTTTCTATGCGGATGGAAAAGGATGGCTAATAGGGGTGGTGGAGGCCATTGAGCTTCCGAACCAAAGTGAGAGGGAGCTCAACGTAGGTTAGGTGTAAATGTAGTAAGAAATAAGTAAGTAGGTATAATAAGAAAGAAATAGTATTATTGAATGATTTGTTTTAACTTAAAACATGTAGAATGAATTAAGTATAATTGAAATTAGATGTAAGTGGAAATGGTGTGATTAGTTAGTAGATAAAGAAGGTATTAGATATTATTGAAATTAGATGTAAGCTTAAATAGTGTGATTGGTTTGTAGATAAAGTATTTATTAGATAGTTTTAAAATTGGATGTCAGCTTAAATGGTGTGATTGGTTTGTAGATAAAGTAGGTATTAGATATTATTGAAATTAGATGTAAGCTTAAATGGTGTGATTGTTTGTAGATAAAGTAGGTATTAAATATTATTGAAATTATATGTAAGCTTAAATGGTGTGATTGGTTTGTAGATAAAGTAGGTATTAGATATTATTGAAATTAGATGTAAGCTTAAATGGTGTGATTGGTTTGTAGATAAACTAGGTATTAGATATTATTGAAATTAGATGTAAGCTTAAATGTTGTGACTAGTTATTAGAAGTATTAATTATTTCGAAAACTTTCTATGCGGATGGAAAGGGATGGCTAATAGGGGTGGTGGAGGCCATTGAGCTTCCGAACCAAAGTGAGAGGGAGCTCAACGTAGGTTAGGTGTAAATGTAGTAGGAAATAAGTAAGTAGGTATAATAAAAAAGTAAAAGTATTATTGAATGATTAGTTTTAACTTAAAACATGTAGAATGAATTAAGTATAATTGAAATTAGATGTAAGTGGAAATGGTGTGATTAGTTAGTAGATAAAGAAGGTATTAGATATTATTGAAATTAGATGTAAGCTTAAATAGTGTGATTGGTTTGTAGATAAAGTATTTATTAGATAGTATTGAAATTGGATGTCAGCTTAAATGGTGTGATTGGTTTGTAGATAAAGTAGGTATTAGATATTATTGAAATTAGATGTAAGCTTAAATAGTGTGATTGGTTTGTAGATAAAGTATTTATTAGATAGTATTGAAATTGGATGTCAGCTTAAATGGTGTGATTGGTTTGTAGATAAAGTAGGTATTAGATATTATTGAAATTAGATGTAAGCTTAAATGGTGTGATTGTTTGTAGATAAAGTAGGTATTAGATATTATTGAAATTAGATGTAAGCTTAAATGGTGTGATTGGTTTGTAGATAAAGTAGGTATTAGATATTATTGAAATTAGATGTAAGCTTAAATGTTGTGACTAGTAAGTAGAAGTATTAATTATTTCGAAAACTTTCTATGCGGATGGAAAAGGATGGCTAATAGGGGTGGTGGAGGCCATTGAGCTTCCGAACCAAAGTGAGAGGGAGCTCAACGTAGGTTAGGTGTAAATGTAGTAAGAAATAAGTAAGTAGGTATAATAAGAAAGAAATAGTATTATTGAATGATTTGTTTTAACTTAAAACATGTAGAATGAATTAAGTATAATTGAAATTAGATGTAAGTGGAAATGGTGTGATTAGTTAGTAGATAAAGAAGGTATTAGATATTATTGAAATTAGATGTAAGCTTAAATAGTGTGATTGGTTTGTAGATAAAGTATTTATTAGATAGTTTTAAAATTGGATGTCAGCTTAAATGGTGTGATTGGTTTGTAGATAAAGTAGGTATTAGATATTATTGAAATTAGATGTAAGCTTAAATGGTGTGATTGTTTGTAGATAAAGTAGGTATTAAATATTATTGAAATTATATGTAAGCTTAAATGGTGTGATTGGTTTGTAGATAAAGTAGGTATTAGATATTATTGAAATTATATGTAAGCTTAAATGGTGTGATTGGTTTGTAGATAAACTAGGTATTAGATATTATTGAAATTAGATGTAAGCTTAAATGTTGTGACTAGTTATTAGAAGTATTAATTATTTCGAAAACTTTCTATGCGGATGGAAAGGGATGGCTAATAGGGGTGGTGGAGGCCATTGAGCTTCCGAACCAAAGTGAGAGGGAGCTCAACGTAGGTTAGGTGTAAATGTAGTAGGAAATAAGTAAGTAGGTATAATAAAAAAGTAAAAGTATTATTGAATGATTAGTTTTAACTTAAAACATGTAGAATGAATTAAGTATAATTGAAATTAGATGTAAGTGGAAATGGTGTGATTAGTTAGTAGATAAAGAAGGTATTAGATATTATTGAAATTAGATGTAAGCTTAAATAGTGTGATTGGTTTGTAGATAAAGTATTTATTAGATAGTATTGAAATTGGATGTCAGCTTAAATGGTGTGATTGGTTTGTAGATAAAGTAGGTATTAGATATTATTGAAATTAGATGTAAGCTTAAATGGTGTGATTGTTTGTAGATAAAGTAGGTATTAGATATTATTGAAATTAGATGTAAGCTTAAATGGTGTGATTGGTTTGTAGATAAAGTAGGTATTAGATATTATTGAAATTAGATGTAAGCTTAAATGGTGTGATTGGTTTGTAGATAAACTAGGTATTAGATATTATTGAAATTAGATGTAAGCTTAAATGTTGTGACTAGTTATTAGAAGTATTAATTATTTCGAAAACTTTCTATGCGGATGGAAAGGGATGGCTAATAGGGGTGGTGGAGGCCATTGAGCTTCCGAACCAAAGTGAGAGGGAGCTCAACGTAGGTTAGGTGTAAATGTAGTAGGAAATAAGTAAGTAGGTATAATAAGAAAGTAAAAGTATTATTGAATGATTAGTTTTAACTTAAAGCATGTAGAATGAATTAAGTATAATTGAAATTAGATGTAAGTGGAAATGGTGTGATTAGTTAGTAGATAAAGAAGGTATTAGATATTATTGAAATTAGATGTAAGCTTAAATAGTGTGATTGGTTTGTAGATAAAGTATTTATTAGATAGTATTGAAATTGGATGTCAGCTTAAATGGTGTGATTGGTTTGTAGATAAAGTAGGTATTAGATATTATTGAAATTAGATGTAAGCTTAAATGGTGTGATTGTTTGTAGATAAAGTAGGTATTAGATATTATTGAAATTATATGTAAGCTTAAATGGTGTGATTGGTTTGTAGATAAAGTAGGTATTAGATATTATTGAAATTAGATGTAAGCTTAAATGGTGTGATTGGCTTAAAGATAAAGTAGGTATTAGATATTATTGAAATTAGATGTAAGCTTAAATGTTGTGACTAGTAAATAGAAGTAGTAATTATTTCGAAAACTTTCTATGCGGATGGAAAGGGATGGCTAATAGGGGTGGTGGAGGCCATTGAGCTTCCGAACCAAAGTGAGAGGGAGCTCAACGTAGGTTAGGTGTAAATGTAGTAAGAAATAAGTAAGTAGGTATAATAAGAAAGTAAAAGTATTATTGAATGATTAGTTTTAACTTAAAACATGTAGAATGAATTAAGTATAATTGAAATTAGATGTAAGTGGAAATGGTGTGATTAGTTAGTAGATAAAGAAGGTATTAGATATTATTGAAATTAGATGTAAGCTTAAATAGTGTGATTGGTTTGTAAATAAAGTATTTATTAGATATTATTGAAATTGGATGTCAGCTTAAATGGTGTGATTGGTTTGTAGATAAAGTATTTATTAGATAGTTTTAAAATTGGATGTCAGCTTAAATGGTGTGATTGGTTTGTAGATAAAGTAGGTATTAGATATTATTGAAATTAGATGTAAGCTTAAATGGTGTGATTGTTTGTAGATAAAGTAGGTATTAGATATTATTGAAATTATATGTAAGCTTAAATGGTGTGATTGGTTTGTAGATAAAGTAGGTATTAGATATTATTGAAATTAGATGTAAGCTTAAATGGTGTGATTGGTTTGTAGATAAACTAGGTATTAGATATTATTGAAATTAGATGTAAGCTTAAATGTTGTGACTAGTTATTAGAAGTATTAAATATTTCGAAAACTTTCTATGCGGATGGAAAGGGATGGCTAATAGGGGTGGTGGAGGCCATTGAGCTTCCGAACCAAAGTGAGAGGGAGCTCAACGTAGGTTAGGTGTAAATGTAGTAGGAAATAAGTAAGTAGGTATAATAAAAAAGTAAAAGTATTATTGAATGATTAGTTTTAACTTAAAACATGTAGAATGAATTAAGTATAATTGAAATTAGATGTAAGTGGAAATGGTGTGATTAGTTAGTAGATAAAGAAGGTATTAGATATTATTGAAATTAGATGTAAGCTTAAATAGTGTGATTGGTTTGTAAATAAAGTATTTATTAGATATTATTGAAATTGGATGTCAGCTTAAATGGTGTGATTGGTTTGTAGATAAAGTAGGTATTAGATATTATTGAAATTAGATGTAAGCTTAAATGGTGTGATTGTTTGTAGATAAAGTAGGTATTAGATATTATTGAAATTATATGTAAGCTTAAATGGTGTGATTGGTTTGTAGTTAAAGTAGGTATTAGATATTATTGAAATTAGATGTAAGCTTAAATGGTGTGATTGGTTTGTAGATAAACTAGGTATTAGATATTATTGAAATTAGATGTAAGCTTAAATGTTGTGACTAGTTATTAGAAGTATTAATTATTTCGAAAACTTTCTATGCGGATGGAAAGGGATGGCTAATAGGGGTGGTGGAGGCCATTGAGCTTCCGAACCAAAGTGAGAGGGAGCTCAACGTAGGTTAGGTGTAAATGTAGTAGGAAATAAGTAAGTAGGTATAATAAGAAAGTAAAAGTATTATTGAATGATTAGTTTTAACTTAAAGCATGTAGAATGAATTAAGTATAATTGAAATTAGATGTAAGTGGAAATGGTGTGATTAGTTAGTAGATAAAGAAGGTATTAGATATTATTGAAATTAGATGTAAGCTTAAATAGTGTGATTGGTTTGTAGATAAAGTATTTATTAGATAGTATTGAAATTGGATGTCAGCTTAAATGGTGTGATTGGTTTGTAGATAAAGTAGGTATTAGATATTATTGAAATTAGATGTAAGCTTAAATGGTGTGATTGTTTGTAGATAAAGTAGGTATTAGATATTATTGAAATTATATGTAAGCTTAAATGGTGTGATTGGTTTGTAGATAAAGTAGGTATTAGATATTATTGAAATTAGATGTAAGCTTAAATGGTGTTATTGGCTTAAAGATAAAGTAGGTATTAGATATTATTGAAATTAGATGTAAGCTTAAATGTTGTGACTAGTAAATAGAAGTAGTAATTATTTCGAAAACTTTCTATGCGGATGGAAAGGGATGGCTAATAGGGGTGGTGGAGGCCATTGAGCTTCCGAACCAAAGTGAGAGGGAGCTCAACGTAGGTTAGGTGTAAATGTAGTAAGAAATAAGTAAGTAGGTATAATAAGAAAGTAAAAGTATTATTGAATGATTAGTTTTAACTTAAAACATGTAGAATGAATTAAGTATAATTGAAATTAGATGTAAGTGGAAATGGTGTGATTAGTTAGTAGATAAAGAAGGTATTAGATATTATTGAAATTAGATGTAAGCTTAAATAGTGTGATTGGTTTGTAAATAAAGTATTTATTAGATATTATTGAAATTGGATGTCAGCTTAAATGGTGTGATTGGTTTGTAGATAAAGTAGGTATTAGATATTATTGAAATTAGATGTAAGCTTAAATGGTGTGATTGTTTGTAGATAAAGTAGGTATTAGATATTATTGAAATTATATGTAAGCTTAAATGGTGTGATTGGTTTGTAGATAAAGTAGGTATTAGATATTATTGAAATTAGATGTAAGCTTAAATGGTGTGATTGGTTTGTAGATAAACTAGGTATTAGATATTATTGAAATTAGATGTAAGCTTAAATGTTGTGACTAGTTATTAGAAGTATTAATTATTTCGAAAACTTTCTATGCGGATGGAAAGGGATGGCTAATAGGGGTGGTGGAGGCCATTGAGCTTCCGAACCAAAGTGAGAGGGAGCTCAACGTAGGTTAGGTGTAAATGTAGTAGGAAATAAGTAAGTAGGTATAATAAAAAAGTAAAAGTATTATTGAATGATTAGTTTTAACTTAAAACATGTAGAATGAATTAAGTATAATTGAAATTAGATGTAAGTGGAAATGGTGTGATTAGTTAGTAGATAAAGAAGGTATTAGATATTATTGAAATTAGATGTAAGCTTAAATAGTGTGATTGATTTGTAGATAAAGTATTTATTAGATAGTATTGAAATTGGATGTCAGCTTAAATGGTGTGATTGGTTTGTAGATAAAGTAGGTATTAGATATTATTGAAATTAGATGTAAGCTTAAATGGTGTGATTGTTTGTAGATAAAGTAGGTATTAGATATTATTGAAATTAGATGTAAGCTTAAATGGTGTGATTGGTTTGTATATAAAGTAGGTATTAGATATTATTGAAATTAGATGTAAGCTTAAATGGTGTGATTGGTTTGTAGATAAACTAGGTATTAGATATTATTGAAATTAGATGTAAGCTTAAATGTTGTGACTAGTTATTAGAAGTATTAATTATTTCGAAAACTTTCTATGCGGATGGAAAGGGATGGCTAATAGGGGTGGTGGAGGCCATTGAGCTTCCGAACCAAAGTGAGAGGGAGCTCAACGTAGGTTAGGTGTAAATGTAGTAGGAAATAAGTAAGTAGGTATAATAAGAAAGTAAAAGTATTATTGAATGATTAGTTTTAACTTAAAGCATGTAGAATGAATTAAGTATAATTGAAATTAGATGTAAGTGGAAATGGTGTGATTAGTTAGTAGATAAAGAAGGTATTAGATATTATTGAAATTAGATGTAAGCTTAAATAGTGTGATTGGTTTGTAAATAAAGTATTTATTAGATATTATTGAAATTGGATGTCAGCTTAAATGGTGTGATTGGTTTGTAGATAAAGTAGGTATTAGATATTATTGAAATTAGATGTAAGCTTAAATGGTGTGATTGTTTGTAGATAAAGTAGGTATTAGATATTATTGAAATTATATGTAAGCTTAAATGGTGTGATTGGTTTGTAGATAAAGTAGGTATTAGATATTATTGAAATTAGATGTAAGCTTAAATGGTGTGATTGGTTTGTAGATAAACTAGGTATTAGATATTATTGAAATTAGATGTAAGCTTAAATGTTGTGACTAGTTATTAGAAGTATTAATTATTTCGAAAACTTTCTATGCGGATGGAAAGGGATGGCTAATAGGGGTGGTGGAGGCCATTGAGCTTCCGAACCAAAGTGAGAGGGAGCTCAACGTAGGTTAGGTGTAAATGTAGTAGGAAATAAGTAAGTAGGTATAATAAGAAAGTAAAAGTATTATTGAATGATTAGTTTTAACTTAAAGCATGTAGAATGAATTAAGTATAATTGAAATTAGATGTAAGTGGAAATGGTGTGATTAGTTAGTAGATAAAGAAGGTATTAGATATTATTGAAATTAGATGTAAGCTTAAATAGTGTGATTGGTTTGTAGATAAAGTATTTATTAGATAGTATTGAAATTGGATGTCAGCTTAAATGGTGTGATTGGTTTGTAGATAAAGTAGGTATTAGATATTATTGAAATTAGATGTAAGCTTAAATGGTGTGATTGTTTGTAGATAAAGTAGGTATTAGATATTATTGAAATTATATGTAAGCTTAAATGGTGTGATTGGTTTGTAGATAAAGTAGGTATTAGATATTATTGAAATTAGATGTAAGCTTAAATGGTGTGATTGGCTTAAAGATAAAGTAGGTATTAGATATTATTGAAATTAGATGTAAGCTTAAATGTTGTGACTAGTAAATAGAAGTAGTAATTATTTCGAAAACTTTCTATGCGGATGGAAAGGGATGGCTAATAGGGGTGGTGGAGGCCATTGAGCTTCCGAACCAAAGTGAGAGGGAGCTCAACGTAGGTTAGGTGTAAATGTAGTAAGAAATAAGTAAGTAGGTATAATAAGAAAGTAAAAGTATTATTGAATGATTAGTTTTAACTTAAAACATGTAGAATGAATTAAGTATAATTGAAATTAGATGTAAGTGGAAATGGTGTGATTAGTTAGTAGATAAAGAAGGTATTAGATATTATTGAAATTAGATGTAAGCTTAAATAGTGTGATTGGTTTGTAAATAAAGTATTTATTAGATATTATTGAAATTGGATGTCAGCTTAAATGGTGTGACTAGTTATTAGAAGTATTAATTATTTCGAAAACTTTCTATGCGGATGGAAAGGGATGGCTAATAGGGGTGGTGGAGGCCATTGAGCTTCCGAACCAAAGTGAGAGGGAGCTCAACGTAGGTTAGGTGTAAATGTAGTAGGAAATAAGTAAGTAGGTATAATAAGAAAGTAAAAGTATTATTGAATGATTAGTTTTAACTTAAAGCATGTAGAATGAATTAAGTATAATTGAAATTAGATGTAAGTGGAAATGGTGTGATTAGTTAGTAGATAAAGAAGGTATTAGATATTATTGAAATTAGATGTAAGCTTAAATAGTGTGATTGGTTTGTAGATAAAGTATTTATTAGATATTATTGAAATTGGATGTCAGCTTAAATGGTGTGATTGGTTTGTAGATAAAGTAGGTATTAGATATTATTGAAATTAGATGTAAGCTTAAATGGTGTGATTAGTTTGTAGATACAGTAGGTATTAGATATTATTGTAATTAGATGTAAGCTTAAATGGTGTGATTAGTTTGTAGATAAAGTAGGTATTAGATATAATTGAAATTAGATGTAAGCTTAAATGGTGTGATTGTTTGTAGATAAAGTAGGTATTCGATATTATTGAAATTATATGTAAGCTTAAATGGTGTGATTAGTTTGTAGATAAAGTAGGTATTAGATATTATTGAAATTAGATGTAAGCTTAAATGGTGTGATTGGTTTGTAGATAAACTAGGTATTAGAAATTATTGAAATTAGATGTAAGCTTAAATGTTGTGACTAGTAAGTAGAAGTATTAATTATTTCGAAAACTTTCTATGCGGATGGAAAGGGATGGCTAATAGGGGTGGTGGAGGCCATTGAGCTTCCGAACCAAAGTGAGAGGGAGCTCAACGTAGGTTAGGTGTAAATGTAGTAAGAAATAAGTAAGTAGGTATAATAAGAAAGTAAAAGTATTATTGAATGATTAGTTTTAACTTAAAACATGTAGAATGAATTAAGTATAATTGAAATTAGATGTAAGTGGAAATGGTGTGATTAGTTAGTAGATAAAGAAGGTATTAGATATTATTGAAATTAGATGTAAGCTTAAATAGTGTGATTGGTTTGTAGATAAAGTATTTATTAGATAGTATTGAAATTGGATGTCAGCTTAAATGGTGTGATTGGTTTGTAGATAAAGTAGGTATTAGATATTATTGAAATTAGATGTAAGCTAAATGGTGTGATTGTTTGTAGATAAAGTAGGTATTAGATATTATTGAAATTATATGTAAGCTTAAATGGTGTGATTGGTTTGTAGATAAAGTAGGTATTAGATATTATTGAAATTAGATGTAAGCTTAAATGGTGTGATTGGTTTGTAGATAAACTAGGTATTAGATATTATTGAAATTAGATGTAAGCTTAAATGTTGTGACTAGTTATTAGAAGTATTAATTATTTCGAAAACTTTCTATGCGGATGGAAAGGGATGGCTAATAGAGGTGGTGGAGGCCATTGAGCTTCCGAACCAAAGTGAGAGGGAGCTCAACGTAGGTTAGGTGTAAATGTAGTAGGAAATAAGTAAGTAGGTATAATAAGAAAGTAAAAGTATTATTGAATGATTAGTTTTAACTTAAAGCATGTAGAATGAATTAAGTATAATTGAAATTAGATGTAAGTGGAAATGGTGTGATTAGTTAGTAGATAAAGAAGGTATTAGATATTATTGAACTTAGATGTAAGCTTAAATAGTGTGATTGGTTTGTAGATAAAGTAGGTATTAGATATTGTTGAAATTAGATGTGAGCTTAAATAGTGTGATTGGTTTGTAGATAAAGTAGGTATTAGATATTATTGAAATTAGATGTAAGCTTAAATGGTGTGATTAGTTTGTAGATACAGTAGGTATTAGATATTATTGAAATTAGATGTAAGCTTAAATGGTGTGATTAGTTTGTAGATAAAGTAGGTATTAGATATAATTGAAATTAGATGTAAGCTTAAATGGTGTGATTGTTTGTAGATAAAGTAGGTATTCGATATTATTGAAATTATATGTAAGCTTAAATGGTGTGATTAGTTTGTAGATAAAGTAGGTATTAGATATTATTGAAATTAGATGTAAGCCAAAATGGTGTGATTGGTTTGTAGATAAACTAGGTATTAGATATTATTGAAATTAGATGTAAGCTTAAATGTTGTGACTAGTAAGTAGAAGTATTAATTATTTCGAAAACTTTCTATGCCGATGGAAAGGGATGGCTAATAGGGGTGGTGGAGGCCATTGAGCTTCCGAACCAAAGTGAGAGGGAGCTCAACGTAGGTTAGGTGTAAATGTAGTAAGAAATAAGTAAGTAGGTATAATAAGAAAGTAAAAGTATTATTGAATGATTAGTTTTAACTTAAAACATGTAGAATGAATTAAGTATAATTGAAATTAGATGTAAGTGGAAATGGTATGATTAGTTAGTAGATAAAGAAGGTATTAGATATTATTGAAATTAGATGTAAGCTAAAATAGTGTGATTGGTTTGTAGATAAAGTATTTATTAGATAGTATTGAAATTGGATGTCAGCTTAAATGGTGTGATTGGTTTGTAGATAAAGTAGGTATTAGATATTATTGAAATTAGATGTAAGCTTAAATGGTGTGATTGTTTGTAGATAAAGTAGGTATTAGATATTATTGAAATTATATGTAAGCTTAAATGGTGTGATTGGTTTGTAGATAAAGTAGGTATTAGATATTATTGAAATTAGATGTAAGCTTAAATGGTGTGATTGGTTTGTAGATAAACTAGGTATTAGATATTATTGAAATTAGATGTAAGCTTAAATGTTGTGACTAGTTATTAGAAGTATTAATTATTTCGAAAACTTTCTATGCGGATGGAAAGGGATGGCTAATAGGGGTGGTGGAGGCCATTGAGCTTCCGAACCAAAGTGAGAGGGAGCTCAACGTAGGTTAGGTGTAAATGTAGTAGGAAATAAGTAAGTAGGTATAATAAGAAAGTAAAAGTATTATTGAATGATTAGTTTTAACTTAAAGCATGTAGAATGAATTAAGTATAATTGAAATTAGTTGTAAGTGGAAATGGTGTGATTAGTTAGTAGATAAAGAAGGTATTAGATATTATTGAACTTAGATGTAAGCTTAAATAGTGTGATTGGTTTGTAGATAAAGTAGGTATTAGATATTGTTGAAATTAGATGTAAGCTTAAATGGTGTGATTGGTTTGTAGATAAAGTAGGTATTAGATATTATTGAAATTAGATGTAAGCTTAAATGGTGTGATTAGTTTGTAGATACAGTAGGTATTAGATATTATTGAAATTAGATGTAAGCTTAAATGGTGTGATTAGTTTGTAGATAAAGTAGGTATTAGATATAATTGAAATTAGATGTAAGCTTAAATGGTGTGATTGGCTTGTAGATAAAGTAGGTATTAGATATTATTGAAATTAGATGTAAGCTTAAATGTTGTGACTAGTAAGTAGAAGTATTAATTATTTCGAAAACTTTCTATTTGGATGGAAAGGGATGGCTAATAGGGGTGGTGGAGGCCATTGAGCTTCCGAACCAAAGTGAGAGGGAGCTCAACGTAGGTTAGGTGTAAATGTAGTAAGAAATAAGTAAGTAGGTATAATAAGAAAGTAAAAGTATTATTGAATGATTAGTTTTAACTTAAAACATGCAGAATGAATTAAGTATAATTGAAATTAGATGTAAGTGGAAATGGTGTGATTAGTTAGTAGATAAAGAAGGTATTAGATATTATTGAAATTAGATGTAAGTTTAAATAGTGTGATTAGTTTGTAGATAAAGTAGGTATTAGATATTATTGAAATTAGATGTAAGCTTAAATGGTGTGATTGGTTTGTAGATAAAGTAGGTATGAGATATTATTGAAATTAGATGTAAGCTTAAATGGTGTGATTGGCTTAAATTTAAAGTAGGTATTAGATATTATTGAAATTAGATGTAAGCTTAAATGTTGTGACTAGTAAATAGAAGTATTAATTATTTCGAAAACTTTCTATGCGGATGGAAAGGGATGGCTAATAGGGATGGTGGAGGCCATTGAGCTTCCGAACCAAAGTGAGAGGGAGCTCAACGTAGGTTAGGTGTAAATGTAGTAAGAAATTAGTAAGTAGGTATAATAAGAAAGTAAAAGTATTATTGAATGATTAGTTTTAACTTAAAACATGTAGAATGAATTAAGTATAATTGAAATTAGATGTAAGTGGAAATGGTGTGATTAGTTAGTAGATAAAGAAGGTATTAGATATTATTGAAATTAGATGTAAGCTTAAATAGTGTGATTGGTTTGTAGATAAAGTATTTATTAGATATTATTGAAATTGGATGTCAGCTTAAATGGTGTGATTGGTTTGTAGATAAAGTAGGTATTAGATATTATTGAAATTAGATGTAAGCTTAAATGGTGTGATTGTTTGTAGATAAAGTAGGTATTAGATATTATTGAAATTATATGTAAGCTTAAATGGTGTGATTAGTTTGTAGATAAAGTAGGTATTAGATATTATTGAAATTAGATGTAAGCTTAAATGGTGTGATTGGTTTGTAGATAAAGTAGGTATTAGATATTATTGAAATTAGATGTAAGCTTAAATGTTGTGACTAGTTAGTAGAAGTATTAATTATTTCGAAAACTTTCTATGCGGATGGAAAGGGATGGCTAATAGGGGTGGTGGAGGCCATTGAGCTTCCGAACCAAAGTGGGAGGGAGCTCAACGTAGGTTAGGTGTAAATGTAGTAGGAAATAAGTAAGTAGGTATAATAAGAAAGTAAAAATATTATTGAATGATTAGTTTTAACTTAAAACATGTAGAATGAATTAAGTATAATTGAAATTAGATGTAAGTGGAAATGGTGTGATTAGTTAGTAGATAAAGAAGGTATTAGATATTATTGAAATTAGATGTAAGCTTAAATAGTGTGATTGGTTTGTAGATAAAGTAGGTATTAGATATTGTTGAAATTAGATGTAAGCTTAAATGGTGTGATTGGTTTGTAGATAAAGTAGGTATTACATATTATTGAAATTAGATGTAAGCTTAAATGGTGTGATTGGTTTGTAGATAAACTAGGTATTAGATATTATTGAAATTAGATGTAAGCTTAAATGTTGTGACTAGTTATTAGAAGTATTAATTATTTCGAAAACTTTCTATGCGGATGGAAAGGGATGGCTAATAGGGGTGGTGGAGGCCATTGAGCTTCCGAACCAAAGTGAGAGGGAGCTCAACGTAGGTTAGGTGTAAATGTAGTAGGAAATAAGTAAGTAGGTATAATAAGAAAGTAAAAGTATTATTGAATGATTAGTTTTAACTTAAAGCATGTAGAATGAATTAAGTATAATTGAAATTAGATGTAAGTGGAAATGGTGTGATTAGTTAGTAGATAAAGAAGGTATTAGATATTATTGAACTTAGATGTAAGCTTAAATAGTGTGATTGGTTTGTAGATAAAGTAGGTATTAGATATTGTTGAAATTAGACGTAAGCTTAAATGGTGTGATTGTTTGTAGATAAAGTAGGTATTAGATATTATTGAAATTATATTTAAGCTTAAATGGTGTGATTAGTTTGTAGATACAGTAGGTATTACATATTATTGAAATTAGATGTAAGCTTAAATGGTGTGATTAGTTTGTAGATAAAGTAGGTATTAGATATAATTGAAATTAGATGTAAGCTTAAATGGTGTGATTGGCTTGTAGATAAAGTAGGTATTAGATATTATTGAAATTAGATGTAAGCTTAAATGTTGTGACTAGTAAGTAGAAGTATTAATTATTTCGAAAACTTTCTATGCGGATGGAAAGGGATGGCTAATAGGGGTGGTGGAGGCCATTGAGCTTCCGAACCAAAGTGAGAGGGAGCTCAACGTAGGTTAGGTGTAAATGTAGTAGGAAATAAGTAAGTAGGTATAATAAGAAAGTAAAAGTATTATTGAATGATTAGTTTTAACTTAAAACATGTAGAATGAATTAAGTATAATTGAAATTAGATGTAAGTGGAAATGGTGTGATTAGTTAGTAGATAAAGAAGGTATTAGATATTATTGAAATTAGATGTAAGCTTAAATAGTGTGATTGGTTTGTAGATAAAGTATTTATTAGATATTATTGAAATTAGATGTAAGCTTAAATGGTGTGATTGGTTTGTAGATAAAGTATTTATTAGATAGTATTGAAATTGGATGTCAGCTTAAATGGTGTGATTGGTTTGTAGATAAAGTAGGTATTAGATATTATTGAAATTAGATGTTAGCTTAAATGGTGTGATTGTTTGTAGATAAAGTAGGTATAAGATATTATTGAAATTATATGTAAGCTTAAATGGTGTGATTGGTTTGTAGATAAAGTAGGTATTAGATATTATTGAAATTAGATGTAAGCTTAAATGGTGTGATTGGTTTGTAGATAAACTAGGTATTAGATATTATTGAAATTAGATGTAAGCTTAAATGTTGTGACTAGTTATTAGAAGTATTAATTATTTCGAAAACTTTCTATGCGGATGGAAAGGGATGGCTAATAGGGGTGGTGGAGGCCATTGAGCTTCCGAACCAAAGTGAGAGGGAGCTCAACGTAGGTTAGGTGTAAATGTAGTAGGAAATAAGTAAGTAGGTATAATAAAAAAGTAAAAGTATTATTGAATGATTAGTTTTAACTTTAAACATGTAGAATGAATTAAGTATAATTGAAATTAGATGTAAGTGGAAATGGTGTGATTAGTTAGTAGATAAAGAAGGTATTAGATATTATTGACCATAGATGTAAGCTTAAATAGTGTGATTGGTTTGGAGATAAAGTAGGTATTAGATATTGTTGAAATTGGATGTAAGCTTAAATGGTGTGATTGGTTTGTGGATAAAGTAGGTATTAGATATTATTGAAATTAGATGTAAGCTTAAATGGTGTGATTAGTTTGTAGATACAGTAGGTATTACATATTATTGAAATTAGATGTAAGCTTAAATGGTGTGATTAGTTTGTAGATAAAGTAGGTATTAGATATAATTGAAATTAGATGTAAGCTTAAATGGTGTGATTGGCTTGTAGATAAAGTAGGTATTAGATATTATTGAAATTAGATGTAAGCTTAAATGTTGTGACTAGTAAGTAGAAGTATTAATTATTTCGAAAACTTTCTATGCGGATGGAAAGGGATGGCTAATAGGGGTGGTGGAGGCCATTGAGCTTCCGAACCAAAGTGAGAGGGAGCTCAACGTAGGTTAGGTGTAAATGTAGTAGGAAATAAGTAAGTAGGTATAATAAGAAAGTAAAAGTATTATTGAATGATTAGTTTTAACTTAAAACATGTAGAATGAATTAAGTATAATTGAAATTAGATGTAAGTGGAAATGGTGTGATTAGTTAGTAGATAAAGAAGGTATTAGATATTATTGAAATTAGATGTAAGCTTAAATAGTGTGATTGGTTTGTAGATAAAGTATTTGTTAGATATTATTGAAATTGGATGTCAGCTTAAATGGTGTGATTGGTTTGTAGATAAAGTAGGTATTAGATATTATTGAAATTAGATGTAAGCTTAAATGGTGTGATTGTTTGTAGATAAAGTAGGTATTAGATATTATTGAAATTATATTTAAGCTTAAATGGTGTGATTAGTTTGTAGATAAAGTAGGTATTAGATATTATTGAAATTAGATGTAAGCTTAAATGGTGTGATTGGTTTGTAGATAAACTAGGTATTAGATATTATTGAAATTAGATGTAAGCTTAAATGTTGTGACTAGTTAGTAGAAGTATTAATTATTTCGAAAACTTTCTATGCGGATCGAAAGGGATGGCTAATAGGGGTGGTGGAGGCCATTGAGCTTCCGAACCAAAGTGAGAGGGAGCTCAACGTAGGTTAGGTGTAAATGTAGTAGGAAATAAGTAAGTAGGTATAATAAGAAAGTAAAAATATTATTGAATGATTAGTTTTAACTTAAAACATGTAGAATGAATTAAGTATAATTGAAATTAGATGTAAGCTTAAATAGTGTGATTGGTTTGGAGATAAAGTAGGTATTAGATATTGTTGAAATTGGATGTAAGCTTAAATGGTGTGATTGGTTTGTAGATAAAGTAGGTATTAGATATTATTGAAATTAGATGTAAGCTTAAATGGTGTGATTAGTTTGTAGATACAGTAGGTATTAGATATTGTTAAAATTAGATGTAAGCTTAAATGGTGTGATTGGTTTGTAGATAAAGTAGGTATTAGATATTATTGAAATTAGATGTAAGCTTAAATGGTGTGATTAGTTTGTAGATACAGTAGGTATTAGATATTATTGTAATTAGATGTAAGCTTAAATGGTGTGATTAGTTTGTAGATAAAGTAGGTATTAGATATAATTGAAATTAGATGTAAGCTTAAATGGTGTGATTGTTTGTAGATAAAAGTAGGTATTCGATATTATTGAAATTATATGTAAGCTTAAATGGTGTGATTAGTTTGTAGATAAAGTAGGTATTAGATATTATTGAAATTAGATGTAAGCTTAAATGGTGTGATTGGTTTGTAGATAAACTAGGTATTAGATATTATTGAAATTAGATGTAAGCTTAAATGTTGTGACTAGTAAGTAGAAGTATTAATTATTTCGAAAACTTTCTATGCCGATGGAAAGGGATGGCTAATAGGGGTGGTGGAGGCCATTGAGCTTCCGAACCAAAGTGAGAGGGAGCTCAACGTAGGTTAGGTGTAAATGTAGTAAGAAATAAGTAAGTAGGTATAATAAGAAAGTAAAAGTATTATTGAATGATTAGTTTTAACTTAAAACATGTAGAATGAATTAAGTATAATTGAAATTAGATGTAAGTGGAAATGGTGTGATTAGTTAGTAAATAAAGAAGGTATTAGATATTATTGAAATTAGATGTAAGCTTAAATAGTGTGATTGGTTTGTAGATAAAGTATTTATTAGATAGTATTGAAATTGGATGTCAGCTTAAATGGTGTGATTGGTTTGTAGATAAAGTAGGTATTAGATATTATTGAAATTAGATGTAAGCTTAAATGGTGTGATTGTTTGTAGATAAAGTAGGTATTAGATATTATTGAAATTATATGTAAGCTTAAATGGTGTGATTGGTTTGTAGATAAAGTAGGTATTAGATATTATTGAAATTAGATGTAAGCTTAAATGGTGTGATTGGTTTGTAGATAAACTAGGTATTAGATATTATTGAAATTAGATGTAAGCTTAAATGTTGTGACTAGTTATTAGAAGTATTAATTATTTCGAAAACTTTCTATGCGGATGGAAAGGGATGGCTAATAGGGGTGGTGGAGGCCATTGAGCTTCCGAACCAAAGTGAGAGGGAGCTCAACGTAGGTTAGGTGTAAATGTAGTAGGAAATAAGTAAGTAGGTATAATAAGAAAGTAAAAGTATTATTGAATGATTAGTTTTAACTTAAAGCATGTAGAATGAATTAAGTATAATTGAAATTAGTTGTAAGTGGAAATGGTGTGATTAGTTAGTAGATAAAGAAGGTATTAGATATTATTGAACTTAGATGTAAGCTTAAATAGTGTGATTGGTTTGTAGATAAAGTAGGTATTAGATATTGTTGAAATTAGATGTAAGCTTAAATGGTGTGATTCGTTTGTAGATAAAGTAGGTATTAGATATTATTGAAATTAGATGTAAGCTTAAATGGTGTGATTAGTTTGTAGATACAGTAGGTATTAGATATTATTGAAATTAGATGTAAGCTTAAATGGTGTGATTAGTTTGTAGATAAAGTAGGTATTAGATATAATTGAAATTAGATGTAAGCTTAAATGGTGTGATTGGCTTGTAGATAAAGTAGGTATTAGATGTTATTGAAATTAGATGTAAGCTTAAATGTTGTGACTAGTAAGTAGAAGTATTAATTATTTCGAAAACTTTCTATTTGGATGGAAAGGGATGGCTAATAGGGGTGGTGGAGGCCATTGAGCTTCCGAACCAAAGTGAGAGGGAGCTCAACGTAGGTTAGGTGTAAATGTAGTAAGAAATAAGTAAGTAGGTATAATAAGAAAGTAAAAGTATTATTGAATGATTAGTTTTAACTTAAAACATGCAGAATGAATTAAGTATAATTGAAATTAGATGTAAGTGGAAATGGTGTGATTAGTTAGTAGATAAAGAAGGTATTAGATATTATTGAAATTAGATGTAAGTTTAAATAGTGTGATTAGTTTGTAGATAAAGTAGGTATTAGATATTATTGAAATTAGATGTAAGCTTAAATGGTGTGATTGGTTTGTAGATAAAGTAGGTATGAGATATTATTGAAATTAGATGTAAGCTTAAATGGTGTGATTGGCTTAAAGATAAAGTAGGTATTAGATATTATTGAAATTAGATGTAAGCTTAAATGTTGTGACTAGTAAATAGAAGTATTAATTATTTCGAAAACTTTCTATGCGGATGGAAAGGGATGGCTAATAGGGGTGGTGGAGGCCATTGAGCTTCCGAACCAAAGTGAGAGGGAGCTCAACGTAGGTTAGGTGTAAATGTAGTAAGAAATAAGTAAGTAGGAATAATAAGAAAGTAAAAGTATTATTGAATGATTAGTTTTAACTTAAAACATGTAGAATGAATTAAGTATTATTGAAATTAGATGTAAGTGGAAATGGTGTGATTAGTTAGTAGATAAAGAAGTTATTAGATATTATTGAAATTAGATGTAAGCTTAAATAGTGTGATTGGTTTGTAGATAAAGTATTTATTAGATATTATTGAAATTGGATGTCAGCTTAAATGGTGTGATTGGTTTGTAGATAAAGTAGGTATTAGATATTATTGAAATTAGATGTAAGCTTAAATGGTGTGATTGTTTGTAGATAAAGTAGGTATTCGATATTATTGAAATTATATGTAAGCTTAAATGGTGTGATTAGTTTGTAGATAAAGTAGGTATTAGATATTATTGAAATTAGATGTAAGCTTAAATGGTGTGATTGGTTTGTAGATAAACTAGGTATTAGATATTATTGAAATTAGATGTAAGCTTAAATGTTGTGACTAGTTAGTAGAAGTATTAATTATTTCGAAAACTTTCTATGCGGATGGAAAGGGATGGCTAATAGGGGTGGTGGAGGCCATTGAGCTTCCGAACCAAAGTGAGAGGGAGCTCAACGTAGGTTAGGTGTAAATGTAGTAGGAAATAAGTAAGTAGGTATAATAAGAAAGTAAAAATATTATTGAATGATTAGTTTTAACTTAAAACATGTAGAATGAATTAAGTATAATTGAAATTAGATGTAAGTGGAAATGGTGTGATTAGTTAGTAGATAAAGAAGGTATTAGATATTATTGAAATTAGATGTAAGCTTAAATAGTGTGATTGGTTTGTAGATAAAGTAGGTATTAGATATTGTTGAAATTAGATGTAAGCTTAAATGGTGTGATTGGTTTGTAGATAAAGTAGGTATTACATATTATTGAAATTAGATGTAAGCTTAAATGGTGTGATTGGTTTGTAGATAAACTAGGTATTAGATATTATTGAAATTAGATGTAAGCTTAAATGTTGTGACTAGTTATTAGAAGTATTAATTATTTCGAAAACTTTCTATGCGGATGGAAAGGGATGGCTAATAGGGGTGGTGGAGGCCATTGAGCTTCCGAACCAAAGTGAGAGGGAGCTCAACGTAGGTTAGGTGTAAATGTAGTAAGAAATAAGTAAGTAGGTATAATAAGAAAGTAAAAGTATTATTGAATGATTAGTTTTAACTTAAAACATGTAGAATGAATTAAGTATAATTGAAATTAGATGTAAGTGGAAATGGTGTGATTAGTTAGTAGATAAAGAAGGTATTAGATATTATTGAAATTAGATGTAAGCTTAAATAGTGTGATTAGTTTGTAGATAAAGTAGGTATTAGATATTATTGAAATTAGATGTAAGCTTAAATGGTGTGATTAGTTTGTAGATAAAGTAGGTATTAGATATAATTGAAATTAGATGTAAGCTTAAATGGTGTGATTGACTTGTAGATAAAGTAGGTATTAGATATTATTGAAATTAGATGTAAGCTTAAATGTTGTGACTAGTAAGTAGAAGTATTAATTATTTCGAAAACTTTCTATTTGGATGGAAAGGGATGGCTAATAGGGGTGGTGGAGGCCATTGAGCTTCCGAACCAAAGTGAGAGGGAGCTCAACGTAGGTTAGGTGTAAATGTAGAAAGAAATAAGTAAGTAGGTATAATAAGAAAGTAAAAGTATTATTGAATGATTAGTTTTAACTTAAAACATGTAGAATGAATTAAGTATAATTGAAATTAGATGTAAGTGGAAATAGTGTGATTAGTTAGTAGATAAAGAAGGTATTAGATATTATTGAAATTAGATGTAAGCTTAAATAGTGTGATTAGTTTGTAGATAAAGTAGGTATTAGATATTATTGAAATTAGATGTAAGCTTAAATGGTGTGATTGGTTTGTAGATTAAGTAGGTATTAGATATTATTGAAATTAGATGTAAGCTTAAATGGTGTAATTGGCTTAAAGATAAAGTAGGTATTAGATATTATTGAAATTAGATGTAAGCTTAAATGTTGTGACTAGTAAATAGAAGTATTAATTATTTCGAAAACTTTCTATGCGGATGGAAAGGGATGGCTAATAGGGGTGGTGGAGGCCATTGAGCTTCCGAACCAAAGTGAGAGGGAGCTCAACGTAGGTTAGGTGTAAATGTAGTAAGAAATAAGTAAGTAGGTATAATAAGAAAGTAAAAGTATTATTGAATGATTAGTTTTAACTTAAAACATGTAGAATGAATTAAGTATAATTGAAATTAGATGTAAGTGGAAATGGTGTGATTAGTTAGTAGATAAAGAAGGTATTAGATATTATTGAAATTAGATGTAAGCTTAAATAGTGTGATTGGTTTGTAGATAAAGTATTTATTAGATATTATTGAAATTGGATGTCAGCTTAAATGGTGTGATTGGTTTGTAGATAAAGTAGGTATAAGATATTATTGAAATTAGATGTAAGCTTAAATGGTGTGATTGTTTGTAGATAAAGTAGGTATTAGATATTATTGAAATTATATGTAAGCTTAAATGGTGTGATTAGTTTGTAGATAAAGTAGGTATTAGATATTATTGAAATTAGATGTAAGCTTAAATGGTGTGATTGGTTTGTAGATAAACTAGGTATTAGATATTATTGAAATTAGATGTAAGCTTAAATGTTGTGACTAGTTAGTAGAAGTATTAATTATTTCGAAAACTTTCTATGCGGATGGAAAGGGATGGCTAATAGGGGTGGTGGAGGCCATTGAGCTTCCGAACCAAAGTGAGAGGGAGCTCAACGTAGGTTAGGTGTAAATGTAGTAGGAAATAAGTAAGTAGGTATAATAAGAAAGTAAAAATATTATTGAATGATTAGTTTTAACTTAAAACATGTAGAATGAATTAAGTATAATTGAAATTAGATGTAAGTGGAAATGGTGTGATTAGTTAGTAGATAAAGAAGGTATTAGATATTATTGAAATTAGATGTAAGCTTAAATAGTGTGATTGGTTTGTAGATAAAGTAGGTATTAGATATTGTTGAAATTAGATGTAAGCTTAAATGGTGTGATTGGTTTGTAGATAAAGTAGGTATTAGATATTATTGAAATTAGATGTAAGCTTAAATGGTGTGATTAGTTTGTAGATACAGTAGGTATTAGATATTATTGAAATTAGATGTAAGCTTAAATGGTGTGATTAGTTTGTAGATAAAGTAGGTATTAGATATAATTGAAATTAGATGTAAGCTTAAATGGTGTGATTGTTTGTAGATAAAGTAGGTATTCGATATTATTGAAATTAGATGTAAGCTTAAATGTTGTGACTAGTAAGTAGAAGTATTAATTATTTCGAAAACTTTCTATGCGGATGGAAAGGGATGGCTAATAGGGGTGGTGGAGGCCATTGAGCTTCCGAACCAAAGTGAGAGGGAGCTCAACGTAGGTTAGGTGTAAATGTAGTAAGAAATAAGTAAGTAGGAATAATAAGAAAGTAAAAGTATTATTGAATGATTAGTTTTAACTTAAAACATGTAGAATGAATTAAGTATTATTGAAATTAGATGTAAGTGGAAATGGTGTGATTAGTTAGTAGATAAAGAAGTTATTAGATATTATTGAAATTAGATGTAAGCTTAAATAGTGTGATTGGTTTGTAGATAAAGTATTTATTAGATAGTATTGAAATTGGATGTCAGCTTAAATGGTGTGATTGGTTTGTAGATAAAGTAGGTATTAGATATTATTGAAATTAGATGTAAGCTTAAATGGTGTGATTGTTTGTAGATAAAGTAGGTATTAGATATTATTGAAATTATATGTAAGCTTAAATGGTGTGATTGGTTTGTAGATAAAGTAGGTATTAGATATTATTGAAATTAGATGTAAGCTTAAATGGTGTGATTGGTTTGTAGATAAACTAGGTATTAGATATTATTGAAATTAGATGTAAGCTTAAATGTTGTGACTAGTTATTAGAAGTATTAATTATTTCGAAAACTTTCTATGCGGATGGAAAGGGATGGCTAATAGGGGTGGTGGAGGCCATTGAGCTTCCGAACCAAAGTGAGAGGGAGCTCAACGTAGGTTAGGTGTAAATGTAGTAGGAAATAAGTAAGTAGGTATAATAAGAAAGTAAAAGTATTATTGAATGATTAGTTTTAACTTAAAGCATGTAGAATGAATTAAGTATAATTGAAATTAGACGTAAGTGGAAATGGTGTGATTAGTTAGTAGATAAAGAAGGTATTAGATATTATTGAACTTAGATGTAAGCTTAAATAGTGTGATTGGTTTGTAGATAAAGTAGGTATTAGATATTGTTGAAATTAGATGTAAGCTTAAATGGTGTGATTGGTTTATAGATAAAGTAGGTATTAGATATTATTGAAATTAGATGTAAGCTTAAATGGTGTGATTAGTTTGTAGATACAGTAGGTATTAGATATTATTGAAATTAGATGTAAGCTTAAATGGTGTGATTAGTTTGTAGATAAAGTAGGTATTAGATATAATTGAAATTAGATGTAAGCTTAAATGGTGTGATTGGCTTGTAGATAAAGTAGGTATTAGATATTATTGAAATTAGATGTAAGCTTAAATGTTGTGACTAGTAAGTAGAAGTATTAATTATTTCGAAAACTTTCTATTTGGATGGAAAGGGATGGCTAATAGGGGTGGTGGAGGCCATTGAGCTTCCGAACCAAAGTGAGAGGGAGCTCAACGTAGGTTAGGTGTAAATGTAGTAAGAAATAAGTAAGTAGGTATAATAAGAAAGAAATAGTATTATTGAATGATTAGTTTTAACTTAAAACATGTAGAATGAATTAAGTATAATTGAAATTAGATGTAAGTGGAAATGGTGTGATTAGTTAGTAGATAAAGAAGGTATTAGTAGATAAAGATATTATTGAAATTAGATGTAAGCTTAAATAGTGTGATTGGTTTGTAGATAAAGTATTTATTAGATAGTATTGAAATTGGATGTCAGCTTAAATGGTGTGATTGGTTTGTAGATAAAGTAGGTATTAGATATTATTGAAATTAGATGTAAGCTTAAATGGTGTGATTGTTTGTAGATAAAGTAGGTATTAGATATTATTGAAATTATATGTAAGCTTAAATGGTGTGATTGGTTTGTAGATAAAGTAGGTATTAGATATTATTGAAATTAGATGTAAGCTTAAATGGTGTGATTGGTTTGTAGATAAACTAGGTATTAGATATTATTGAAATTAGATGTAAGCTTAAATGTTGTGACTAGTTATTAGAAGTATTAATTATTTCGAAAACTTTCTTTGCGGATGGAAAGGGATGGCTAATAGGGGTGGTGGAGGCCATTGAGCTTCCGAACCAAAGTGAGAGGGAGCTCAACGTAGGTTAGGTGTAAATGTAGTAGGAAATAAGTAAGTAGGTATAATAAAAAAGTAAAAGTATTATTGAATGATTAGTTTTAACTTAAAACATGTAGAATGAATTAAGTATAATTGAAATTAGATGTAAGTGGAAATGGTGTGATTAGTTAGTAGATAAAGAAGGTATTAGATATTATTGAACTTAGATGTAAGCTTAAATAGTGTGATTGGTTTGGAGATAAAGTAGGTATTAGATATTGTTGAAATTGGATGTAAGCTTAAATGGTGTGATTGGTTTGTAGATAAAGTAGGTATTAGATATTATTGAAATTAGATGTAAGCTTAAATGGTGTGATTAGTTTGTAGATACAGTAGGTATTACATATTATTGAAATTAGATGTAAGCTTAAATGGTGTGATTAGTTTGTAGATAAAGTAGGTATTAGATATAATTGAAATTAGATGTAAGCTTAAATGGTGTGATTGGCTTGTAGATAAAGTAGGTATTAGATATTATTGAAATTAGATGTAAGCTTAAATGTTGTGACTAGTTATTAGAAGTATTAATTATTTCGAAAACTTTCTATGCGGATGGAAAGGGATGGCTAATAGGGGTGGTGGAGGCCATTGAGCTTCCGAACCAAAGTGAGAGGGAGCTCAACGTAGGTTAGGTGTAAATGTAGTAGGAAATAAGTAAGTAGGTATAATAAGAAAGTAAAAGTATTATTGAATGATTAGTTTTAACTTAAAGCATGTAGAATGAATTAAGTATAATTGAAATTAGATGTAAGTGGAAATGGTGTGATTAGTTAGTAGATAAAGAAGGTATTAGATATTATTGAACTTAGATGTAAGCTTAAATAGTGTGATTGGTTTGTAGATAAAGTAGGTATTAGATATTGTTGAAATAAGATGTAAGCTTAAATGGTGTGATTGGTTTGTAGATAAAGTAGGTATTAGATATTATTGAAATTAGATGTAAGCTTAAATGGTGTGATTAGTTTGTAGATACAGTAGGTATTAGATATTATTGAAATTAGATGTAAGCTTAAATGGTGTGATTAGTTTGTAGATAAAGTAGGTATTAGATATAATTGAAATTAGATGTAAGCTTAAATGGTGTGATTGGCTTGTAGATAAAGTAGGTATTAGATACTATTGAAATTAGATGTAAGCTTAAATGTTGTGACTAGTAAGTAGAAGTATTAATTATTTCGAAAACTTTCTATTTGGATGGAAAGGGATGGCTAATAGGGGTGGTGGAGGCCATTGAGCTTCCGAACCAAAGTGAGAGGGAGCTCAACGTAGGTTAGGTGTAAATGTAGTAAGAAATAAGTAAGTAGGTATAATAAGAAAGAAATAGTATTATTGAATGATTAGTTTTAACTTAAAACATGTAGAATGAATTAAGTATAATTGAAATTAGATGTAAGTGGAAATGGTGTGATTAGTTAGTAGATAAAGAAGGTATTAGTAGATAAAGATATTATTGAAATTAGATGTAAGCTTAAATAGTGTGATTGGTTTGTAGATAAAGTATTTATTAGATAGTATTGAAATTGGATGTCAGCTTAAATGGTGTGATTGGTTTGTAGATAAAGTAGGTATTAGATATTATTGAAATTAGATGTAAGCTTAAATGGTGTGATTGTTTGTAGATAAAGTAGGTATTAGATATTATTGAAATTATATGTAAGCTTAAATGGTGTGATTGGTTTGTAGATAAAGTAGGTATTAGATATTATTGAAATTAGATGTAAGCTTAAATGGTGTGATTGGTTTGTAGATAAACTAGGTATTAGATATTATTGAAATTAGATGTAAGCTTAAATGTTGTGACTAGTTATTAGAAGTATTAATTATTTCGAAAACTTTCTATGCGGATGGAAAGGGATGGCTAATAGGGGTGGTGGAGGCCATTGAGCTTCCGAACCAAAGTGAGAGGGAGCTCAACGTAGGTTAGGTGTAAATGTAGTAAGAAATAAGTAAGTAGGTATAATAAGAAAGTAAAAGTATTATTGAATGATTAGTTTTAACTTAAAACATGTAGAATGAATTAAGTATAATTGAAATTAGATGTAAGTGGAAATGGTGTGATTAGTTAGTAGATAAAGAAGGTATTAGATATTATTGAAATTAGATGTAAGCTTAAATAGTGTGATTGGTTTGTAGATAAAGTATTTATTAGATATTATTGAAATTGGATGTCAGCTTAAATGGTGTGATTGGTTTGTAGATAAAGTAGGTATTAGATATTATTGAAATTAGATGTAAGCTTAAATGGTGTGATTGTTTGTAGATAAAGTAGGTATTAGATATTATTGAAATTATATGTAAGCTTACATGGTGTGATTAGTTTGTAGATAAAGTAGGTATTAGATATTATTGAAATTAGATGTAAGCTTAAATGGTGTGATTGGTTTGTAGATAAACTAGGTATTAGATATTATTGAAATTAGATGTAAGCTTAAATGTTGTGACTAGTTAGTAGAAGTATTAATTATTTCGAAAACTTTCTATGCGGATGGAAAGGGATGGCTAATAGGGGTGGTGGAGGCCATTGAGCTTCCGAACCAAAGTGAGAGGGAGCTCAACGTAGGTTAGGTGTAAATGTAGTAGGAAATAAGTAAGTAGGTATAATAAGAAAGTAAAAATATTATTGAATGATTAGTTTTAACTTAAAACATGTAGAATGAATTAAGTATAATTGAAATTAGATGTAAGTGGAAATGGTGTGATTAGTTAGTAGATAAAGAAGGTATTAGATATTATTGAAATTAGATGTAAGCTTAAATAGTGTGATTGGTTTGTAGATAAAGTAGGTATTAGATATTGTTGAAATTAGATGTAAGCTTAAATGGTGTGATTGGTTTGTAGATAAAGTAGGTATTAGATATTATTGAAATTAGATGTAAGCTTAAATGGTGTGATTAGTTTGTAGATACAGTAGGTATTAGATATTATTGAAATTAGATGTAAGCTTAAATGGTGTGATTAGTTTGTAGATAAAGTAGGTATTAGATATAATTGAAATTAGATGTAAGCTTAAATGGTGTGATTGTTTGTAGATAAAGTAGGTATTCGATATTATTGAAATTATATGTAAGCTTAAATGGTGTGATTAGTTTGTAGATAAAGTAGGTATTAGATATTATTGAAATTAGATGTAAGCTTAAATGGTGTGATTGGTTTGTAGATAAACTAGGTATTAGATATTATTGAAATTAGATGTAAGCTTAAATGTTGTGACTAGTAAGTAGAAGTATTAATTATTTCGAAAACTTTCTATGCGGATGGAAAGGGATGGCTAATAGGGGTGGTGGAGGCCATTGAGCTTCCGAACCAAAGTGAGAGGGAGCTCAACGTAGGTTAGGTGTAAATGTAGTAGGAAATAAGTAAGTAGGTATAATAAAAAAGTAAAAGTATTATTGAATGATTAGTTTTAACTTAAAACATGTAGAATGAATTAAGTATAATTGAAATTAGATGTAAGTGGAAATGGTGTGATTAGTTAGTAGATAAAGAAGGTATTAGATATTATTGAAATTAGATGTAAGCTTAAATAGTGTGATTGGTTTGTAGATAAAGTATTTATTAGATAGTATTGAAATTGGATGTCAGCTTAAATGGTGTGATTGGTTTGTAGATAAAGTAGGTATTAGATATTATTGAAATTAGATGTAAGCTTAAATGGTGTGATTGTTTGTAGATAAAGTAGGTATTAGATATTATTGAAATTATATGTAAGCTTAAATGGTGTGATTGGTTTGTAGATAAAGTAGGTATTAGATATTATTGAAATTAGATGTAAGCTTAAATGGTGTGATTGGTTTGTAGATAAACTAGGTATTAGATATTATTGAAATTAGATGTAAGCTTAAATGTTGTGACTAGTTATTAGAAGTATTAATTATTTCGAAAACTTTCTATGCGGATGGAAAGGGATGGCTAATAGGGGTGGTGGAGGCCATTGAGCTTCCGAACCAAAGTGAGAGGGAGCTCAACGTAGGTTAGGTGTAAATGTAGTAGGAAATAAGTAAGTAGGTATAATAAGAAAGTAAAAGTATTATTGAATGATTAGTTTTAACTTAAAGCATGTAGAATGAATTAAGTATAATTGAAATTAGATGTAAGTGGAAATGGTGTGATTAGTTAGTAGATAAAGAAGGTAATAGATATTATTGAACTTAGATGTAAGCTTAAATAGTGTGATTGGTTTGTAGATAAAGTAGGTATTATATATTGTTGAAATAAGATGTAAGCTTAAATGGTGTGATTGGTTTGTAGATAAAGTAGGTATTAGATATTATTGAAATTAGATGTAAGCTTAAATGGTGTGATTAGTTTGTAGATACAGTAGGTATTAGATATTATTGAAATTAGATGTAAGCTTAAATGGTGTGATTAGTTTGTAGATAAAGTAGGTATTAGATATAATTGAAATTAGATGTATGCTTAAATGGTGTGATTGGCTTGTAGATAAAGTAGGTATTAGATATTATTGAAATTAGATGTAAGCTTAAATGTTGTGACTAGTAAGTAGAAGTATTAATTATTTCGAAAACTTTCTATTTGGATGGAAAGGGATGGCTAATAGGGGTGGTGGAGGCCATTGAGCTTCCGAACCAAAGTGAGAGGGAGCTCAACGTAGGTTAGGTGTAAATGTAGTAAAAAAAAGAAAGTAGGTATAATAAGAAAGAAATAGTATTATTGAATGATTAGTTTTAACTTAAAACATGTAGAATGAATTAAGTATAATTGAAATTAGATGTAAGTGGAAATGGTGTGATTAGTTAGTAGATAAAGAAGGTATTAGTAGATAAAGATATTATTGAAATTAGATGTAAGCTTAAATAGTGTGATTGGTTTGTAGATAAAGTATTTATTAGATAGTATTGAAATTGGATGTCAGCTTAAATGGTGTGATTGGTTTGTAGATAAAGTAGGTATTAGATATTATTGAAATTAGATGTAAGCTTAAATGGTGTGATTGTTTGTAGATAAAGTAGGTATTAGATATTATTGAAATTATATGTAAGCTTAAATGGTGTGATTGGTTTGTAGATAAAGTAGGTATTAGATATTATTGAAATTAGATGTAAGCTTAAATGGTGTGATTGGTTTGTAGATAAACTAGGTATTAGATATTATTGAAATTAGATGTAATCTTAAATGTTGTGACTAGTTATAGAAGTATTAATTACTAGCTTTTGCCCGCGACTTCGTCTGCGTGTAATTCGAATAAAAGCAAGGTCTTTATGTATCAATAACTGGTGCCCGCGACTTCGTGTGCGCAGTATTAGTATTTCGAGTAGCTTATATTAGCGTGAAAAGAACTAACATTATGACATTAAAATTATAACATACATAATTTTTGGGTCGTATTTGAAAAATATAACAGTCTGACAATATTGAGATGTTACATTCGCACTGTAATAACGTAACAATATTGTCAACATAAGAAATACAGTAATTAAGCACTGCAAACCCCTAATCATAGGCCTATAGGTAGCTACTGCAGTATGCTTCTATAAACTATATTTAGCGATTTTTTTCCTTCAGCATAAACATGCAGATTTTTCGCTTTGGAAACACGTGAGCAAGCCACATAGAGCTGACCGTGAGAAAAACATGGCGTGCCCAAATGTATGCCTGCTACCTTTAAGGTTTGACCCTGCGATTTGTTGATCGTCATTGAAAATGCGACTTTCAATGGGAACTGCAGGCGTTTAAAATTGAATGGCAAGTTGTTGGGTATGATTGGGATGCGCGGTATAAGAACATTGTCTCCCTTGGCTTCTCCAGTTAAAATTGTGGCCTTCACAATGTGCCTCCCTAGTTCGTTAACTTGCAACCGAGTGCCGTTGCATAATCTTGGCGCGTCCAGGTTACGCATTAACAAAACAGGTACACCTACCTTTAATTCCAACTTGTGTGATGGCACCCCGGACAACTCTAAAGAGTTTAGGAACTCTACGGGATAACTTGTAGTGTCATCGGATGACATAACTGTGTCGATGGAGTTATACACGAATATTTCGCTAGTTATTTTGTCCAAGATTTTTTTATTTACTTTCGAAACAGTCTCATTTTTTGGAGCCAGTATGGTTCTTTCACACAACCAATTTTCGTTATAAATATATTGTTGCAGATTCGGAAAAACTTGATCAATTAGTTCGTCTTCCGACTCCACAACATGACAAAATTGATGTGTGAAAAGAACCATACCTTCTGGGTCGGTGTCCAGGCGGCCTTCACCAATTTCTAGGAGTTTTTGAGCATATGCTCCTGACTCGACATCGTGGAATAATTGAACTCGCATGTTAGTGGTAAGATAAAGCTTTTCAACTTTGGTCCACAGATATGATGTTTTTAGACATGCGCTAATTTCGTCTGCTGCAGTGCCTCTCTCGATAACAGGTAAAGTCTGTCTAAAATCCCCTGCCAATAAAACTACCACACCACCCATCAACTTTCGATTGCTTTGAATGTCTTGTAGACAGCGATCAAGCGCCTCGATGGCGCGTTTGTGTGACATAGTGCACTCGTCCCACACGATTAGCTTACATTGTTGCAACAGGGCACCGCGGGCACTGCTCTTACTGATGTTGCACATTGGGGTTTCTTCACTTGCCAGATTAAGAGGTAATTTAAAAACCGAGTGTGCCGTCCTTCCACCACTTAGTAATGTTGCAGCGATCCCAGAGGATGCCACAGCTAATGCCACATTACGGTCCTTACGAATTTTCGCTAGAAGCAAATTAAGCAAAAAAGTTTTACCTGTACCGCCCGGAGCATCAAGAAAAAAAAGGCCGCCTTCACCAAGCTCAACTCGTTGTGATATTTTGTCATAAATTTCTTTTTGCTCTGGCAGCAGGCGTGGCTCAGTTTCGCTGACCTGGGCATCTAATAAAGCGGTATTGTAGCTTAGTTCTTTAATCAAATCGGTCGACAGCTCTCCTCGTCGCTGTGGTGTGGGCATACCGAAATCGGACAATTTCTTTCCGGAAATCGTTATTATTTTGTCCTCTATAAGTGTCAGTGCTTCATTCAAACATAGATCATCGTTGACTTGATTCATCCTTTCAAATCTGTGCAAGATATCCTCTGATAACGCAGTTTTATACTTATCCCATAGTTGTAGAGGATTAGATAAACCGCAAGTGGTTATTAATAGTGCAAACAGCTCTCTTATTTGGGAAGGAGAACGACACAGCACGGCCTCTTCCATTGTGGCATCCCAGTGGTTGTCATCTTCCAACAACCCCAACTTCTCACACGCTTGTCGAAAAGTTTCAAGTTCTTGACCGTCAACTGTTTTTAGATCCAAGAAGTTAGTGGGGCCCTGTATTACATTCAGCAGCATTCGCAAACAGTAACATTCAAAGTTACTGACGTGCACTGTGTAAATGCGCCCAAGAGTATCTCCTGCCTTCACACCTGGCCAACCGTCGACAGGGGTTCCTTGTAAACGACGTTTCCATTCTTTTAACGACACGTTCCATGTATAGTAGCGGGGTACATCAACATAAAGTAATGTTTTTGCAAATGCGTCATTTTGGCAAAGCAGGAAAAATGCAGTTAGCGTCGTTTTAGGTGGTGCGGCCATTCTCTCTCTAAAATTGTTTTCAGTGAAGTAAATCCGCTCACCATTGGGCAGATGTACCGCAAGATGAGTGACTGCTGGGTATCTCTCATGCAGAGGCAAACCCAAGATCCGCCACGCTGCTTCGTTGCTACTAACATATCGACCGGCTCGAAATGTTTGCACCTCATCTCTCGGGTCAACATTAACATTCCCTTGCTGTCGGATGTTAAAAATAGCCTGGTCGCTGCCTTTATTAATATATTTACAAATAAATTTTATCGCCTGTACCGTATTGCAGAACTCTACATTTATATGGCAATTAAAAATTTTAGAGAGCAGAGGAGAATATGGGACAATCCACCTATTGTCAACCAAAACTTCGTGACCTCGGGTTTTTTGAATAATCGTGCGGCCCCCATCTTCTGGTGCTCTACGCCTGTACAGAGGATAGCCTTTGTCGTTGGTTTGAGTATCTTTTAAAAGCGCCCTTGGATATTTTTTGGTACATTTTCCTTCCTTCATGCAAGGTGATGACGAATTTAGTGCACCACAGGGACCGTGAATCATATTTTTGGTCACAGTATCATAGAGCTTTCGATCAATTTCTGGATTTGGTATCTCCGCACTTATGACTTCGTCAATTTGATTAGGGCGTAATTTTTCCATCAACCACAGCAGTAAGTGCACGTGAGGCAAACCTCTTTTTTGCCATTCAATCGAGTACATGAAGCACTTCACATCACCAAATATTTTACCTTTTGTAAGTAGAGCAACCAACTTTTGAACTTTTATTTTAAATACTCTGGCTGTTAAGTCGTGTCTGTCCGTTGAATTTTGACCTGGCATGAGCTCTGTAGTGATTTCTGGCCAGGCGGGATTACATGTCATTGTAATAAATAGATCAGGCCTCCCGTAGTTACGCACGTATGTGAACGCATCCTGCGTGTATTCATGAAGATATCTCGGGCTATTTACAAATGACGACGGGAGAATTACCATTTGACCCAAGTTATTTGGATTCAAATCCGCATCATTCCTTATCGCGTCTTGTAAATGTATATAATTTTCTGCTCGCAGTTTTGTTTGGTTCAAGGCAATAAACCTTAAGCGCTCACTCTCCACTTTGACATACATGTCCACCAAAAACTGAAGAAGGAGAAGTCTACATCGAAGTAATAAATTAAAATCGTTGCGACGTACCATCATATGATACGCATAAAAGTCTTTACAGGACACTTTTTTATTTGGTATGGGTTGTTTTGTAACTGGGTTTGTCTGAGGAATATCAAAACTGTACCCCTCTTGTCCTTTCCAAAAAATTATCGGGTACTCGAGAGCGTCATAAAATCTATGAGTGTCCGGAACTCTAGTGAGCCGGTCATCATGCGCCTGAATAACGATATCCCGAGAAGCAGTTTGTTCACTACTAACTACTAAGGCAGCTATTTCATTTGTTTTCGGGGCATTGAATCTTCTTTCATGTTCACCACGTGGTACACGATCTGGGTGTATTACAACCTTGTAATTATCGCTAGTCACTCTATCTTTAGCCATTTTAAATTCATGTACTAAAATGTTGTGATTATGTAGAACTTGTTGTATTTTTTGAACCGTGTTTCTATCCAAACCTTGCACGTACTCAGAACGCCTATTAACTTGTGCTTCCTCATCGCCCATGAAATAAACTTGCAAAAATTTTGGTTGCGTATTGGTAGCAGGAAGCAAAGATCCAATTGTGTGGTATACTTGCCCTTGTATTGTAAAAGTCGGACAAAATCCTGGCATAGAAACAATATTATCCGCCCCAAAAGATGTCATGTGGAAGCACGTGTTGTATTTTCTTATGTTTTTTAGGAAACGGCGAGACTCATCTGTTTCATGAGAGAAAAGTTCTTTAAGCGGCTCAACTGGCTCATCTATTGAAGCAAGAGCTACTTTTCCTCCTGAACAACACATGCCCGCAGCTTCTTCTTTCCACTTAAGAGCACCGCAAAATCTACATTCTTTGTTCATAGGTTCTATTTTTATAAGATTGTGGCTTCCGTAATCAAGTGTCTCGTCGTACTCAAATGCAGCTTTGTCGAATACCCCCCACGTGTTTCTTCTGAATATTAGACGTCGCTGTTGTGCCCTTTCAGCAACAGCGCGTCTGCGAGATTCAGCTTCTTCAACGGTTTCTGTAGCTCTTTGTGACGCTATGTAAGTTGCCTGCTGAAGAAGCCGAGCGTGGGACTGTTCAGGTGTCTCAGCAGCCCGTTGAGATGCCAGATATTCAGCGTGGTGTTGACGTCGAGCTTGGGACTGTTCAGGTGTCTCAGCAGCCCGTTGAGATGCTAGATACTCAGCATGCTGTCGAAGGCGGTTTTGAGACTGTTCTGGTGTCTCATCAGCTCGTTGAGATGCCAGATATTCAGCGTTCTGTTGACGTCGAGCTTGGGACTGTTCAGGTGTCTCAGCAGCCCGTTGAGATGCTAGATACTCAGCATGCTGCCGAAGGCGGTTTTGGGACTGTTCTGGTGTCTCGGCAGCCCGTCGAGATGCTAGATACTCAGCGTGCTGTCGACGCCGATCCTGGGACTGCTCTGGTGTCTGAGCAGCTCTGTGAGCTACCTCACGCTCCGCCTGTTCAAGCCTTCGCAGTTCGGCTTGTGGAAACGTCTCGTTAAGTCTAGCTACTTTCATAGATCGAGCTTTATTAGAGCTTTGGGAAAGATTAGACTTACGCTTTCGCGGCATAATTATTTCTTAGGAGGTACTTTTTCTACGATATTTTTATTTTTATACTTGAAAAATGCAAAACCTGCCTATTAAATCAAAATTATAGCTACATACTAATAATAGTATAAAAAATAATTGTAATTTGCTGATTGAAAAACAAAATCAAGCTTTCGTTGTATTATTATTATTTATGCCTATATTATTATTACTTATACCTATATACAATATATATACTATAAATATTAATGGACGCCAAGAAAAAACAATTACCAACCTATGTACCTAATTAAAATAAAAACATCTGTGAAAAATGCAATATCTGCTTATTCAATTAAAATTATAGCTACTTATACTTACTAATTAATAGACAGGCAAAAAATAATTCTAATATTATTCTATTACTGTATACACATTATCCTTACTTAATTACTATAAATGCAAATCGCTAGTGCCTTCAAAATTCGCAAAACGAACACAACCGTCAACGACGTCTGCCCTCACGCGTCTGCCCGCGTTCGGGTCGCGCACTCAGCGATGAGCGACTTCTCCTCCCACCTCACCGCGACCGACCCCGCTCCATTCGCCCGCCGCGCCGCCCGTCGGACCGTAACATACCATAGTATCGCGCGTTCGGTTTGTCATCGTCGTAACTATTAAAATATTTGTCCAAATGATGTATTGTGAAGGACAAAATTTATCTCCTTTAAATACCAAAAGCGATAAAAGTATTCATTTTGATAAGGATCCATTTATTACTACCAAATGTGCATTAGAAATAAATTATCAATTTTTATTGTATTTATGGTTCACTATTTTGACAATAATGGCTTACTCATAAAAGATATAGATATATATGGTGTCGCAGAATTTTTTGTAGGACTATTTAAGATAAATATTTTCACCATACATTATATACATGTAGCACTAACTGTTTTTGCAGCACACGCCTGAATAGCTCGCAGATTGCAGAATTTTTTCAGACTTAAATGACATTTATCGTTATATTTTGGACAATTCACGCAATATCTTTATAAATTATAGCCTATGTGTTATTCTGATCTATAAGCTACATTACTGTAAAGTTTCATTAAAATCCGTTTAGTAGTTTTTGCGTGAAAGAGGAACAAACATCCATCCATACATCCACCCAAACAAACTTTCGCCTTTATAATATTAGTAAGGATTTCGAAAACTTTCTATGCGGATGGAAAGGGATGGCTAATAGGGGTGGTGGAGGCCATTGAGCTTCCGAACCAAAGTGAGAGGGAGCTCAACGTAGGTTAGGTGTAAATGTAGTAGGAAATAAGTAAGTAGGTATAATAAAAAAGTAAAAGTATTATTGAATGATTAGTTTTAACTTAAAACATGTAGAATGAATTAAGTATAATTGAAATTAGATGTAAGTGGAAATGGTGTGATTAGTTAGTAGATAAAGAACGTATTAGATATTATTGAACTTAGATGTAAGCTTAAATAGTGTGATTGGTTTGGAGATAAAGTAGGTATTAGATATTGTTGAAATTGGATGTAAGCTTAAATGGTGTGATTGGTTTGTAGATAAAGTAGGTATTAGATATTATTGAAATTAGATGTAAGCTTAAATGGTGTGATTAGTTTGTAGATACAGTAGGTATTACATATTATTGAAATTAGATGTAAGCTTAAATGGTGTGATTAGTTTGTAGATAAAGTAGGTATTAGATATAATTGAAATTAGATGTAAGCTTAAATGGTGTGATTGGCTTGTAGATAAAGTAGGTATTAGATATTATTGAAATTAGATGTAAGCTTAAATGTTGTGACTAGTAAGTAGAAGTATTAATTATTTCGAAAACTTTCTATGCGGATGGAAAGGGATGGCTAATAGGGGTGGTGGAGGCCATTTAGCTTCCGAACCAAAGTGAGAGGGAGCTCAACGTAGGTTAGGTGTAAATGTAGTAGGAAATAAGTAAGTAGGTATAATAAGAAAGTAAAAGTATTATTGAATGATTAGTTTTAACTTAAAACATGTAGAATGAATTAAGTATAATTGAAATTAGATGTAAGTGGAAATGGTGTGATTAGTTAGTAGATAAAGAAGGTATTAGATATTATTGAAATTAGATGTAAGCTTAAATAGTGTGATTGGTTTGTAGATAAAGTATTTATTAGATAGTATTGAAATTGGATGTCAGCTTAAATGGTGTGATTGGTTTGTAGATAAAGTAGGTATTAGATATTATTGAAATTAGATGTAAGCTTAAATGGTGTGATTGTTTGTATATAAAGTAGGTATTAGATATTATTGAAATTATATGTAAGCTTAAATGGTGTGATTGGTTTGTAGATAAAGTAGGTATTAGATATTATTGAAATTAGATGTAAGCTTAAATGGTGTGATTGGTTTGTAGATAAACTAGGTATTAGATATTATTGAAATTAGATGTAAGCTTAAATGTTGTGACTAGTTATTAGAAGTATTAATTATTTCGAAAACTTTCTATGCGGATGGAAAGGGATGGCTAATAGGGGTGGTGGAGGCCATTGAGCTTCCGAACCAAAGTGAGAGGGAGCTCAACGTAGGTTAGGTGTAAATGTAGTAGGAAATAAGTAAGTAGGTATAATAAGAAAGTAAAAGTATTATTGAATGATTAGTTTTAACTTAAAGCATGTAGAATGAATTAAGTATAATTGAAATTAGATGTAAGTGGAAATGGTGTGATTAGTTAGTAGATAAAGAAGGTATTAGATATTATTGAAATTAGATGTAAGCTTAAATAGTGTGATTGGTTTGTAGATAAAGTAGGTATTAGATATTGTTGAAATTAGATGTAAGCTTAAATGGTGTGATTAGTTAGTAGATAAAGAAGGTATTAGATATTATTGAAATTAGATGTAAGCTTAAATAGTGTGATTGGTTTGTAGATAAAGTAGGTATTAGATATTGTTGAAATTAGATGTAAGCTTAAATGGTGTGATTGGTTTGTAGATAAAGTAGGTATTAGATATTATTGAAATTAGATGTAAGCTTAAATGGTGTGATTAGTTTGTAGATACAGTAGGTATTAGATATTATTGAAATTAGATGTAAGCTTAAATGGTGTGATTAGTTTGTAGATAAAGTAGGTATTAGATATAATTGAAATTAGATGTAAGCTTAAATGGTGTGATTGTTTGTAGATAAAGTAGGTATTCGATTTTATTGAAATTATATGTAAGCTTAAATGGTGTGATTAGTTTGTAGATAAAGTAGGTATTAGATATTATTGAAATTAGATGTAAGCTTAAATGGTGTGATTGGTTTGTAGATAAACTAGGTATTAGATATTATTGAAATTAGATGTAAGCTTAAATGTTGTGACTAGTAAGTAGAAGTATTAATTATTTCGAAAACTTTCTATGCGGATGGAAAGGGATGGCTAATAGGGGTGGTGGAGGCCATTGAGCTTCCGAACCAAAGTGAGAGGGAGCTCAACGTAGGTAAGGTGTAAATGTAGTAAGAAATAAGTAAGTAGGTATAATAAGAAAGTAAAAGTATTATTGAATGATTAGTTTTAACTTAAAACATGTAGAATGAATTAAGTATAATTGAAATTAGATGTAAGTGGAAATGGTGTGATTAGTTAGTAGATAAAGAAGGTATTAGATATTATTGAAATTAGATGTAAGCTTAAATAGTGTGATTGGTTTGTAGATAAAGTATTTATTAGATAGTATTGAAATTGGATGTCAGCTTAAATGGTGTGATTGGTTTGTAGATAAAGTAGGTATTAGATATTATTGAAATTAGATGTAAGCTTAAATGGTGTGATTGTTTGTAGATAAAGTAGGTATTAGATATTATTGAAATTATATGTAAGCTTAAATGGTGTGATTGGTTTGTAGATAAAGTAGGTATTAGATATTATTGAAATTAGATGTAAGCTTAAATGGTGTGATTGGTTTGTAGATAAACTAGGTATTAGATATTATTGAAATTAGATGTAAGCTTAAATGTTGTGACTAGTTATTAGAAGTATTAATTATTTCGAAAACTTTCTATGCGGATGGAAAGGGATGGCTAATAGGGGTGGTGGAGGCCATTGAGCTTCCGAACCAAAGTGAGAGGGAGCTCAACGTAGGTTAGGTGTAAATGTAGTAGGAAATAAGTAAGTAGGTATAATAAAAAAGTAAAAGTATTATTGAATGATTAGTTTTAACTTAAAACATGTAGAATGAATTAAGTATAATTGAAATTAGATGTAAGTGGAAATGGTGTGATTAGTTAGTAGATAAAGAAGGTATTAGATATTATTGACCTGAGATGTAAGCTTAAATAGTGTGATTGATTTGGAGATAAAGAGGGTATTAGATATTGTTGAAATTGGATGTAAGCTTAAATGGTGTGATTGGTTTGTAGATAAAGTAGGTATTAGATATTATTGAAATTAGATGTAAGCTTAAATGGTGTGATTAGTTTGTAGATACAGTAGGTATTACATATTATTGAAATTAGATGTAAGCTTAAATGGTGTGATTAGTTTGTAGATAAAGTAGGTATTAGATATAATTGAAATTAGATTTAAGCTTAAATGGTGTGATTGGCTTGTAGATAAAGTAGGTATTAGATATTATTGAAATTAGATGTAAGCTTAAATGTTGTGACTAGTAAGTAGAAGTATTAATTATTTCGAAAACTTTCTATGCGGATGGAAAGGGATGGCTAATAGGGGTGGTGGAGGCCATTGAGCTTCCGAACCAAAGTGAGAGGGAGCTCAACGTAGGTTAGGTGTAAATGTAGTAGGAAATAAGTAAGTAGGTATAATAAGAAAGTAAAAGTATTATTGAATGATTAGTTTTAACTTAAAACATGTAGAATGAATTAAGTATAATTGAAATTAGATGTAAGTGGAAATGGTGTGATTAGTTAGTAGATAAAGAAGGTATTAGATATTATTGAAATTAGATGTAAGCTTAAATAGTGTGATTGGTTTGTAGATAAAGTATTTATTAGATATTATTGAAATTGGATGTCAGCTTAAATGGTGTGATTGGTTTGTAGATAAAGTAGGTATTAGATATTATTGAAATTAGATGTAAGCTTAAATGGTGTGATTGTTTGTAGATAAAGTAGGTATTAGATATTATTGAAATTATATGTAAGCTTAAATGGTGTGATTAGTTTGTAGATAAAGTAGGTATTAGATATTATTGAAATTAGATGTAAGCTTAAATGGTGTGATTGGTTTGTAGATAAACTAGGTATTAGATATAATTGAAATTAGATGTAAGCTTAAATGTTGTGACTAGTTAGTAGAAGTATTAATTATTTCGAAAACTTTCTATGCGGATGGAAAGGGATGGCTAATAGGGGTGGTGGAAGCCATTGAGCTTCCGAACCAAAGTGAGAGGGAGCTCAACGTAGGTTAGGTGTAAATGTAGTAGGAAATAAGTAAGTAGGTATAATAAGAAAGTAAAAATATTATTGAATGATTAGTTTTAACTTAAAACATGTAGAATGAATTAAGTATAATTGAAATTAGATGTAAGTGGAAATGGTGTGATTAGTTAGTAGATAAAGGAGGTATTAGATATTATTGAAATTAGATGTAAGCTTAAATAGTGTGATTGGTTTGTAGATAAAGTAGGTATTAGATATTGTTGAAATTAGATGTAAGCTTAAATGTTGTGACTAGTTATTAGAAGTATTAATTATTTCGAAAACTTTCTATGCGGATGGAAAGGGATGGCTAATAGGGGTGGTGGAGGCCATTGAGCTTCCGAACCAAAGTGAGAGGGAGCTCAACGTAGGTTAGGTGTAAATGTAGTAGGAAATAAGTAAGTAGGTATAATAAAAAAGTTAAAGTATTATTGAATGATTAGTTTTAACTTAAAACATGTAGAATGAATTAAGTATAATTGAAATTAGATGTAAGTGGAAATGGTGTGATTAGTTAGTAGATAAAGAAGGTATTAGATATTATTGACCTGAGATGTAAGCTTAAATAGTGTGATTGATTTGGAGATAAAGTAGGTATTAGATATTGTTGAAATTGGATGTAAGCTTAAATGGTGTGATTGGTTTGTAGATAAAGTAGGTATTAGATATTATTGAAATTAGATGTAAGCTTAAATGGTGTGATTGTTTGTAGATAAAGTAGGTATTAGATATTATTGAAATTATATGTAAGCTTAAATGGTGTGATTAGTTTGTAGATAAAGTAGGTATTAGATATTATTGAAATTAGATGTAAGCTTAAATGGTGTGATTGGTTTGTAGATAAACTAGGTATTAGATATAATTGAAATTAGATGTAAGCTTAAATGTTGTGACTAGTTAGTAGAAGTATTAATTATTTCGAAAACTTTCTATGCGGATGGAAAGGGATGGCTAATAGGGGTGGTGGAAGCCATTGAGCTTCCGAACCAAAGTGAGAGGGAGCTCAACGTAGGTTAGGTGTAAATGTAGTAGGAAATAAGTAAGTAGGTATAATAAGAAAGTAAAAATATTATTGAATGATTAGTTTTAACTTAAAACATGTAGAATGAATTAAGTATAATTGAAATTAGATGTAAGTGGAAATGGTGTGATTAGTTAGTAGATAAAGAAGGTATTAGATATTATTGAAATTAGATGTAAGCTTAAATAGTGTGATTGGTTTGTAGATAAAGTAGGTATTAGATATTGTTGAAATTAGATGTAAGCTTAAATGGTGTGATTGGTTTGTAGATAAAGTAGGTATTAGATATTATTGAAATTTGATGTAAGCTTAAATGGTGAGATTAGTTTGTAGATACAGTAGGTATTAGATATTATTGAAATTAGATGTAAGCTTAAATGGTGTGATTAGTTTGTAGATAAAGTAGGTATTAGATATAATTGAAATTAGATGTAAGCTTAAATGGTGTGATTGTTTGTAGATAAAGTAGGTATTAGATATTATTGAAATTATATGTAAGCTTAAATGGTGTGATTAGTTTGTAGATAAAGTAGGTATTAGATATTATTGAAATTAGATGTAAGCTTAAATGGTGTGATTGGTTTGTAGATAAACTAGGTATTAGATATTATTGAAATTAGATGTAAGCTTAAATGTTGTGACTAGTAAGTAGAAGTATTAATTATTTCGAAAACTTTCTATGCGGATGGAAAGGGATGGCTAATAGGGGTGGTGGAGGCCATTGAGCTTCCGAACCAAAGTGAGAGGGAGCTCAACGTAGGTTAGGTGTAAATGTAGTAAGAAATAAGTAAGTAGGTATAATAAGAAAGTAAAAGTATTATTGAATGATTAGTTTTAACTTAAAACATGTAGAATGAATTAAGTATAATTGAAATTAGATGTAAGTGGAAATGGTGTGATTAGTTAGTAGATAAAGAAGGTATTAGATATTATTGAAATTAGATGTAAGCTTAAATAGTGTGATTGGTTTGTAGATAAAGTATTTATTAGATAGTATTGAAATTGGATGTCAGCTTAAATGGTGTGATTGGTTTATAAATAAAGTAGGTATTAGATATTATTGAAATTAGATGTAAGCTTAAATGATGTGATTGGTTTGTAGATAAAGTAGGTATTAGATATTATTGAAATTAGATGTAAGCTTAAATGTTGTGACTAGTTAGTAGAAGTATTAATTATTTCGAACACTTTCTATGCGGATGGAAAGGGATGGCTAATAGGGGTGGTGGAGGCCATTGAGCTTCCGAACCAAAGTGAGAGGGAGCTCAACGTAGGTTAGGTGTAAATGTAGTAGGAAATAAGTAAGTTGGTATAATTAGAAAGTAAAAGTATTATTGAATGATTAGTTTTAACTTAAAACATGTAGAATGAATTAAGAATGATTGATATTAGATGTAAATGCAAATGATGTGATTAGTTAGTAGATAAAGAAGGTATTAGATATTATTGAAATTAGATGTAAGCTTAAATGGTGTGATTGGTTTGTAGATAAAGTAGGTATTAGATATTATTGAAATTAGATGTAAGCTTAAATGGTGTGATTGGTTTGTAGATAAAGTAGGTATTAGATAATATTGAAATTAGATGTAAGCTTAAATGGTGTGATTGGTTTGTAGATAAAGTAGGTATTAGATGTAAGCTTAAATGTTGTGATTAGTTATTAGAAGTATTAATTATTTCGAAAACTTTCTATGCGGATGGACACCAACCATAATTTAAATTAGATTTAAGCTTAAATGGTGTGATTGGTTTGTAGATAAAGTAGGTATTAGATATTATTGAAATTAGATGTAAGCTTAAATGTTGTGACTAGTTAGTAGAAGTATTAATTATTTCGAACACTTTCTATGCGGATGGAAAGGGATGGCTAATAGGGGTGGTGGAGGCCATTGAGCTTCCGAACCAAAGTGAGAGGGAGCTCAATGTAGGTTAGGTGTAAATGTAGTAGGAAATAAGTAAGTAGGTATAATAAGAAAGTAAAAGTATTATTGAATGATTAGTTTTAACTTAAAACATGTAGAATGAATTAAGTATAATTGAAATTAGATGTAAGTGGAAATGGTGTGATTAGTTAGTAGATAAAGAAGGTATTAGATATTGATGAAATTAGATGTAAGCTTAAATAGTGTGATTGGTTTGTAGATACAGTAGGTATTAGATATTATTGAAATTAGATGTAAGCTTAAATAGTGTGATCAGTTTGTAGATAAAGTAGGTATTAGATATTATTGAAATTAGATGTAAGCTTAAATAGTGTGATCAGTTTGTAGATAAAGTAGGTATTAGATATTATTGAAATTAGATGTAAGCTTAAATGGTGTGATTGGTTTGTAGATAAAGTAGTTATTAGATGTAAGCTTAAATGTTGTGATTAGTTATTAGAAGTATTAATTATTTCGAAAACTTTCTATGCGGATGGACACCAACCATAATTGAAATTAGATGTAAGCTTAAATGGTGTGATTGGTTTGTAGATAAAGTAGGTATTATTTATTATTGAAATTAGATGTAAGCTTAAATGGTGTGATTGGTTTGTAGATAAAGTATGTATTAGATATTATTGAAATTAGATGTAAGCTTAAATGGTGTGATTGGTTTGTAGATAAAGTAGGTATTAGATATTATTGAAATTAGATGTAAGCTTAAATGTTGTGACTAGTTAGTAGAAGTATTTATTATTTCGAAAACGTCCTATGCGGATGGAAAGGGATGGCCAGTAGGTGTGGTGGAGGCCATTGAGCTTCCGAACCAAAGTGAGAGGGAGCTCAACGTAGGTTAGGTGTAAATGTAGTAGGAAATAAGTAAGTTGGTATAATTAGAAAGTAAAAGTATTATTGAATGATTAGTTTTAACTTAAAACATGTGGAATGAATTAAGAATGATTGATATTAGATGTAAGTGGAAATGGTGTGATTGGTTTGTAGATAAAGTATCTATTAGATATTATTGAAATTAGATGTAAGCTTAAATGGTGTGATTGGTTTGTAGATAAAGTAGGTATTAGATATTATTGAAATTAGATGTAAGCTTAAATGTTGTGACTAGTTAGTAGAAGTATTAATTATTTCGAACACTTTCTATGCGGATGGAAAGGGATGGCTAATAGGGGTGGTGGAGGCCATTGAGCTTCCGAACCAAAGTGAGAGGGAGCTCAACGTAGGTTAGGTGTAAATGTAGTAGGAAATAAGTTAGTAGGTATAATAAGAAAGTAAAAGTATTATTGAATGATTAGTTTTAACTTAAAACATGTAGAATGAATTAAGTATAATTGAAATTAGATGTAAGTGGAAATGGTGTGATTAGTTAGTAGATAAAGAAGGTATTAGATATTGTTGAAATTAGATGTAAGCTTAAATGGTGTGATTGGTTTGTAGATAAAGTATATATTAGATATTATTGAAATAAGATGTAAGCTTAAATGGTGTGATTGGTTTGTAGATAAAGTAGGTATTAGATATTATTGAAATTAGATGTAAGCTTAAATGGTGTGATTGGTTTGTAGATAAAGTATCTATTAGATATTATTGAAATTAGATGTAAGCTTAAATGGTGTGATTGGTTTGTAGATAAAGTAGGTATTAGATATTATTGAAATTAGATGTAAGCTTAAATGTTGTGACTAGTTAGTAGAAGTATTAATTATTTTGAACACTTTCTATGCGGATGGAAAGGGATGGCTAATAGGGGTGGTGGAGGCCATTGAGCTTCCGAACCAAAGTGAGAGGGAGCTCAACGTAGGTTAGGTGTAAATGTAGTAGGAAATAAGTAAGTAGGTATAATAAGAAAGTAAAAGTATTATTGAATGATTAGTTTTAACTTAAAACATGTAGAATGAATTAAGTATAATTGAAATTAGATGTAAGTGGAAATGGTGTGATTAGTTAGTAGATAAAGAAGGTATTAGATATTGTTGAAATTAGATGTAAGCTTAAATAGTGTGATTGGTTTGTAGATACAGTAGGTATTAGATATTATTGAAATTAGATGTAAGCTTAAATAGTGTGATCAGTTTGTAGATAAAGTAGGTATTAGATATTATTGAAATTAGATGTAAGCTTAAATGGTGTGATTGGTTTGTAGATAAAGTAGTTATTAGATGTAAGCTTAAATGTTGTGATTAGTTATTAGAAGTATTAATTATTTCGAAAACTTTCTATGCGGATGGACACCAACCATAATTGAAATTAGATGTAAGCTTAAATGGTGTGATTGGTTTGTAGATAAAGTAGGTATTATTTATTATTGAAATTAGATGTAAGCTTAAATGGTGTGATTGGTTTGTAGATAAAGTATGTATTAGATATTATTGAAATTAGATGTAAGCTTAAATGGTGTGATTGGTTTGTAGATAAAGTAGGTATTAGATATTATTGAAATTAGATGTAAGCTTAAATGGTGTGATTGGTTTGTAGATAAAGTAGGTATTAGATATTATTGAAATTAGATGTAAGCTTAAATGTTGTGACTAGTTAGTAGAAGTATTTATTATTTCGAAAACGTCCTATGCGGATGGAAAGGGATGGCCAGTAGGTGTGGTGGAGGCCATTGAGCTTCCGAACCAAAGTGAGAGGGAGCTCAACGTAGGTTAGGTGTAAATGTGGTAGGAAATAAGTAAGTAGGTATAATAAGAAAGTAAAAGTATTATTGAATGATTAGTTTTAACTTAAAACATGTGGAATGAATTAAGTATATTTGAAATTAGATGTAAGTGGAAATGGTGTGATTAGTTAGTAGCTAAAGAAGGTATTAGATATTATTGAAATTAGATGTAAGCTTAAATGGTGTGATTGGTTTGTAGATAAAGTAGGTATTAGATATTATTGAAATTAGATGTAAGCTTAGATGGTGTGATTGGTTTGTAGATAAAGTAGGTATTAGATAATATTGAAATTAGATGTAAGCTTAAATGGTGTGATTGGTTTGTAGATAAAGTAGGTATTAGATGTAAGCTTAAATGTTGTGATTAGTTATTAGAAGTATTAATTATTTCGAAAACTTTCTATGCGGATGGAAAGGGATGGCTAATAGGGGTGGTGGAGGCCATTGAGCTTCCGAACCAAAGTGAGAGGGAGCTCAACGTAGGTTAGGTGTAAATGTAGTAGGAAATAAGTAAGTTGGTATAATTAGAAAGTAAAAGTATTATTGAATGATTAGTTTTAACTTAAAACATGTGGAATGAATTAAGAATGATTGATATTAGATGTAAGTGGAAATGGTGTGATTAGTTAGTAGATAAAGAAGGTATTAGATATTATTGAAATTAGATGTAAGCTTAAATGGTGTGATTGGTTTGTAGATAAAGTAGGTATTAGATATTATTGAAATTAGATGTAAGCTTAAATGGTGTGATTGGTATTGTAGATAAAGTAGGTATAAGATATTATTGAAATAATATGTAAGTATAAATGGTGTGATTAGTTTGTAGTTAAAGTAGGTATTTGGTATTATTAAAATTAGATGTAAGCTTAAATGGTGTGATTGGTATTGTAGATAAAGTAGGTATAAGATATTATTGAAATTAGATGTAAGCTTAAATGGTGTGATTGGTTTGTAGATAAAGTAGTTATTAGATGTAAGCTTAAATGTTGTGATTAGTTAGTAGATAAAGAAGGTATTAGATATTGTTGAAATTAGATGTAAGCTTAAATAGTGTGATTGGTTTGTAGATACAGTAGGTATTAGATATTATTGAAATTAGATGTAAGCTTAAATAGTGTGATCAGTTTGTAGATAAAGTAGGTATTAGATATTATTGAAATTAGATGTAAGCTTAAATGGTGTGATTGGTTTGTAGATAAACTAGGTATTAGATATTATTGAAATTAGATGTAAGCTTAAATGTTGTGACTAGTTATTAGAAGTATTAATTATTTCGAAAACTTTCTATGCGGATGGAAAGGGATGGCTAATAGGGGTGGTGGAGGCCATTGAGCTTCCGAACCAAAGTGAGAGGGAGCTCAACGTAGGTTAGGTGTAAATGTAGTAGGAAATAAGTAAGTAGGTATAATAAAAAAGTAAAAGTATTATTGAATGATTAGTTTTAACTTAAAACATGTAGAATGAATTAAGTATAATTGAAATTAGATGTAAGTGGAAATGGTGTGATTAGTTAGTAGATAAAGAAGGTATTAGATATTATTGACCTGAGATGTAAGCTTAAATAGTGTGATTGATTTGGAGATAAAGAGGGTATTAGATATTGTTGAAATTGGATGTAAGCTTAAATGGTGTGATTGGTTTGTAGATAAAGTAGGTATTAGATATTATTGAAATTAGATGTAAGCTTAAATGGTGTGATTAGTTTGTAGATACAGTAGGTATTACATATTATTGAAATTAGATGTAAGCTTAAATGGTGTGATTAGTTTGTAGATAAAGTAGGTATTAGATATAATTGAAATTAGATTTAAGCTTAAATGGTGTGATTGGCTTGTAGATAAAGTAGGTATTAGATATTATTGAAATTAGATGTAAGCTTAAATGTTGTGACTAGTAAGTAGAAGTATTAATTATTTCGAAAACTTTCTATGCGGATGGAAAGGGATGGCTAATAGGGGTGGTGGAGGCCATTGAGCTTCCGAACCAAAGTGAGAGGGAGCTCAACGTAGGTTAGGTGTAAATGTAGTAGGAAATAAGTAAGTAGGTATAATAAGAAAGTAAAAGTATTATTGAATGATTAGTTTTAACTTAAAACATGTAGAATGAATTAAGTATAATTGAAATTAGATGTAAGTGGAAATGGTGTGATTAGTTAGTAGATAAAGAAGGTATTAGATATTATTGAAATTAGATGTAAGCTTAAATAGTGTGATTGGTTTGTAGATAAAGTATTTATTAGATATTATTGAAATTGGATGTCAGCTTAAATGGTGTGATTGGTTTGTAGATAAAGTAGGTATTAGATATTATTGAAATTAGATGTAAGCTTAAATGGTGTGATTGTTTGTAGATAAAGTAGGTATTAGATATTATTGAAATTATATGTAAGCTTAAATGGTGTGATTAGTTTGTAGATAAAGTAGGTATTAGATATTATTGAAATTAGATGTAAGCTTAAATGGTGTGATTGGTTTGTAGATAAACTAGGTATTAGATATAATTGAAATTAGATGTAAGCTTAAATGTTGTGACTAGTTAGTAGAAGTATTAATTATTTCGAAAACTTTCTATGCGGATGGAAAGGGATGGCTAATAGGGGTGGTGGAAGCCATTGAGCTTCCGAACCAAAGTGAGAGGGAGCTCAACGTAGGTTAGGTGTAAATGTAGTAGGAAATAAGTAAGTAGGTATAATAAGAAAGTAAAAATATTATTGAATGATTAGTTTTAACTTAAAACATGTAGAATGAATTAAGTATAATTGAAATTAGATGTAAGTGGAAATGGTGTGATTAGTTAGTAGATAAAGAAGGTATTAGATATTATTGAAATTAGATGTAAGCTTAAATAGTGTGATTGGTTTGTAGATAAAGTAGGTATTAGATATTGTTGAAATTAGATGTAAGCTTAAATGTTGTGACTAGTTATTAGAAGTATTAATTATTTCGAAAACTTTCTATGCGGATGGAAAGGGATGGCTAATAGGGGTGGTGGAGGCCATTGAGCTTCCGAACCAAAGTGAGAGGGAGCTCAACGTAGGTTAGGTGTAAATGTAGTAGGAAATAAGTAAGTAGGTATAATAAAAAAGTTAAAGTATTATTGAATGATTAGTTTTAACTTAAAACATGTAGAATGAATTAAGTATAATTGAAATTAGATGTAAGTGGAAATGGTGTGATTAGTTAGTAGATAAAGAAGGTATTAGATATTATTGACCTGAGATGTAAGCTTAAATAGTGTGATTGATTTGGAGATAAAGTAGGTATTAGATATTGTTGAAATTGGATGTAAGCTTAAATGGTGTGATTGGTTTGTAGATAAAGTAGGTATTAGATATTATTGAAATTAGATGTAAGCTTAAATGGTGTGATTGTTTGTAGATAAAGTAGGTATTAGATATTATTGAAATTATATGTAAGCTTAAATGGTGTGATTAGTTTGTAGATAAAGTAGGTATTAGATATTATTGAAATTAGATGTAAGCTTAAATGGTGTGATTGGTTTGTAGATAAACTAGGTATTAGATATAATTGAAATTAGATGTAAGCTTAAATGTTGTGACTAGTTAGTAGAAGTATTAATTATTTCGAAAACTTTCTATGCGGATGGAAAGGGATGGCTAATAGGGGTGGTGGAAGCCATTGAGCTTCCGAACCAAAGTGAGAGGGAGCTCAACGTAGGTTAGGTGTAAATGTAGTAGGAAATAAGTAAGTAGGTATAATAAGAAAGTAAAAATATTATTGAATGATTAGTTTTAACTTAAAACATGTAGAATGAATTAAGTATAATTGAAATTAGATGTAAGTGGAAATGGTGTGATTAGTTAGTAGATAAAGAAGGTATTAGATATTATTGAAATTAGATGTAAGCTTAAATAGTGTGATTGGTTTGTAGATAAAGTAGGTATTAGATATTGTTGAAATTAGATGTAAGCTTAAATGGTGTGATTGGTTTGTAGATAAAGTAGGTATTAGATATTATTGAAATTTGATGTAAGCTTAAATGGTGAGATTAGTTTGTAGATACAGTAGGTATTAGATATTATTGAAATTAGATGTAAGCTTAAATGGTGTGATTAGTTTGTAGATAAAGTAGGTATTAGATATAATTGAAATTAGATGTAAGCTTAAATGGTGTGATTGTTTGTAGATAAAGTAGGTATTAGATATTATTGAAATTATATGTAAGCTTAAATGGTGTGATTAGTTTGTAGATAAAGTAGGTATTAGATATTATTGAAATTAGATGTAAGCTTAAATGGTGTGATTGGTTTGTAGATAAACTAGGTATTAGATATTATTGAAATTAGATGTAAGCTTAAATGTTGTGACTAGTAAGTAGAAGTATTAATTATTTCGAAAACTTTCTATGCGGATGGAAAGGGATGGCTAATAGGGGTGGTGGAGGCCATTGAGCTTCCGAACCAAAGTGAGAGGGAGCTCAACGTAGGTTAGGTGTAAATGTAGTAAGAAATAAGTAAGTAGGTATAATAAGAAAGTAAAAGTATTATTGAATGATTAGTTTTAACTTAAAACATGTAGAATGAATTAAGTATAATTGAAATTAGATGTAAGTGGAAATGGTGTGATTAGTTAGTAGATAAAGAAGGTATTAGATATTATTGAAATTAGATGTAAGCTTAAATAGTGTGATTGGTTTGTAGATAAAGTATTTATTAGATAGTATTGAAATTGGATGTCAGCTTAAATGGTGTGATTGGTTTATAAATAAAGTAGGTATTAGATATTATTGAAATTAGATGTAAGCTTAAATGATGTGATTGGTTTGTAGATAAAGTAGGTATTAGATATTATTGAAATTAGATGTAAGCTTAAATGTTGTGACTAGTTAGTAGAAGTATTAATTATTTCGAACACTTTCTATGCGGATGGAAAGGGATGGCTAATAGGGGTGGTGGAGGCCATTGAGCTTCCGAACCAAAGTGAGAGGGAGCTCAACGTAGGTTAGGTGTAAATGTAGTAGGAAATAAGTAAGTTGGTATAATTAGAAAGTAAAAGTATTATTGAATGATTAGTTTTAACTTAAAACATGTAGAATGAATTAAGAATGATTGATATTAGATGTAAATGCAAATGATGTGATTAGTTAGTAGATAAAGAAGGTATTAGATATTATTGAAATTAGATGTAAGCTTAAATGGTGTGATTGGTTTGTAGATAAAGTAGGTATTAGATATTATTGAAATTAGATGTAAGCTTAAATGGTGTGATTGGTTTGTAGATAAAGTAGGTATTAGATAATATTGAAATTAGATGTAAGCTTAAATGGTGTGATTGGTTTGTAGATAAAGTAGGTATTAGATGTAAGCTTAAATGTTGTGATTAGTTATTAGAAGTATTAATTATTTCGAAAACTTTCTATGCGGATGGACACCAACCATAATTTAAATTAGATTTAAGCTTAAATGGTGTGATTGGTTTGTAGATAAAGTAGGTATTAGATATTATTGAAATTAGATGTAAGCTTAAATGTTGTGACTAGTTAGTAGAAGTATTAATTATTTCGAACACTTTCTATGCGGATGGAAAGGGATGGCTAATAGGGGTGGTGGAGGCCATTGAGCTTCCGAACCAAAGTGAGAGGGAGCTCAATGTAGGTTAGGTGTAAATGTAGTAGGAAATAAGTAAGTAGGTATAATAAGAAAGTAAAAGTATTATTGAATGATTAGTTTTAACTTAAAACATGTAGAATGAATTAAGTATAATTGAAATTAGATGTAAGTGGAAATGGTGTGATTAGTTAGTAGATAAAGAAGGTATTAGATATTGATGAAATTAGATGTAAGCTTAAATAGTGTGATTGGTTTGTAGATACAGTAGGTATTAGATATTATTGAAATTAGATGTAAGCTTAAATAGTGTGATCAGTTTGTAGATAAAGTAGGTATTAGATATTATTGAAATTAGATGTAAGCTTAAATAGTGTGATCAGTTTGTAGATAAAGTAGGTATTAGATATTATTGAAATTAGATGTAAGCTTAAATGGTGTGATTGGTTTGTAGATAAAGTAGTTATTAGATGTAAGCTTAAATGTTGTGATTAGTTATTAGAAGTATTAATTATTTCGAAAACTTTCTATGCGGATGGACACCAACCATAATTGAAATTAGATGTAAGCTTAAATGGTGTGATTGGTTTGTAGATAAAGTAGGTATTATTTATTATTGAAATTAGATGTAAGCTTAAATGGTGTGATTGGTTTGTAGATAAAGTATGTATTAGATATTATTGAAATTAGATGTAAGCTTAAATGGTGTGATTGGTTTGTAGATAAAGTAGGTATTAGATATTATTGAAATTAGATGTAAGCTTAAATGTTGTGACTAGTTAGTAGAAGTATTTATTATTTCGAAAACGTCCTATGCGGATGGAAAGGGATGGCCAGTAGGTGTGGTGGAGGCCATTGAGCTTCCGAACCAAAGTGAGAGGGAGCTCAACGTAGGTTAGGTGTAAATGTGGTAGGAAATAAGTAAGTAGGTATAATAAGAAAGTAAAAGTATTATTGAATGATTAGTTTTAACTTAAAACATGTGGAATGAATTAAGTATATTTGAAATTAGATGTAAGTGGAAATGGTGTGATTAGTTAGTAGCTAAAGAAGGTATTAGATATTATTGAAATTAGATGTAAGCTTAAATGGTGTGATTGGTTTGTAGATAAAGTAGGTATTAGATATTATTGAAATTAGATGTAAGCTTAAATGGTGTGATTGGTTTGTAGATAAAGTAGGTATTAGATAATATTGAAATTAGATGTAAGCTTAAATGGTGTGATTGGTTTGTAGATAAAGTAGGTATTAGATGTAAGCTTAAATGTTGTGATTAGTTATTAGAAGTATTAATTATTTCGAAAACTTTCTATGCGGATGGAAAGGGATGGCTAATAGGGGTGGTGGAGGCCATTGAGCTTCCGAACCAAAGTGAGAGGGAGCTCAACGTAGGTTAGGTGTAAATGTAGTAGGAAATAAGTAAGTTGGTATAATTAGAAAGTAAAAGTATTATTGAATGATTAGTTTTAACTTAAAACATGTGGAATGAATTAAGAATGATTGATATTAGATGTAAGTGGAAATGGTGTGATTGGTTTGTAGATAAAGTATCTATTAGATATTATTGAAATTAGATGTAAGCTTAAATGGTGTGATTGGTTTGTAGATAAAGTAGGTATTAGATATTATTGAAATTAGATGTAAGCTTAAATGTTGTGACTAGTTAGTAGAAGTATTAATTATTTCGAACACTTTCTATGCGGATGGAAAGGGATGGCTAATAGGGGTGGTGGAGGCCATTGAGCTTCCGAACCAAAGTGAGAGGGAGCTCAACGTAGGTTAGGTGTAAATGTAGTAGGAAATAAGTTAGTAGGTATAATAAGAAAGTAAAAGTATTATTGAATGATTAGTTTTAACTTAAAACATGTAGAATGAATTAAGTATAATTGAAATTAGATGTAAGTGGAAATGGTGTGATTAGTTAGTAGATAAAGAAGGTATTAGATATTGTTGAAATTAGATGTAAGCTTAAATGGTGTGATTGGTTTGTAGATAAAGTATGTATTAGATATTATTGAAATAAGATGTAAGCTTAAATGGTGTGATTGGTTTGTAGATAAAGTAGGTATTAGATATTATTGAAATTAGATGTAAGCTTAAATGGTGTGATTGGTTTGTAGATAAAGTATCTATTAGATATTATTGAAATTAGATGTAAGCTTAAATGGTGTGATTGGTTTGTAGATAAAGTAGGTATTAGATATTATTGAAATTAGATGTAAGCTTAAATGTTGTGACTAGTTAGTAGAAGTATTAATTATTTTGAACACTTTCTATGCGGATGGAAAGGGATGGCTAATAGGGGTGGTGGAGGCCATTGAGCTTCCGAACCAAAGTGAGAGGGAGCTCAACGTAGGTTAGGTGTAAATGTAGTAGGAAATAAGTAAGTAGGTATAATAAGAAAGTAAAAGTATTATTGAATGATTAGTTTTAACTTAAAACATGTAGAATGAATTAAGTATAATTGAAATTAGATGTAAGTGGAAATGGTGTGATTAGTTAGTAGATAAAGAAGGTATTAGATATTGTTGAAATTAGATGTAAGCTTAAATAGTGTGATTGGTTTGTAGATACAGTAGGTATTAGATATTATTGAAATTAGATGTAAGCTTAAATAGTGTGATCAGTTTGTAGATAAAGTAGGTATTAGATATTATTGAAATTAGATGTAAGCTTAAATGGTGTGATTGGTTTGTAGATAAAGTAGTTATTAGATGTAAGCTTAAATGTTGTGATTAGTTATTAGAAGTATTAATTATTTCGAAAACTTTCTATGCGGATGGACACCAACCATAATTGAAATTAGATGTAAGCTTAAATGGTGTGATTGGTTTGTAGATAAAGTAGGTATTATTTATTATTGAAATTAGATGTAAGCTTAAATGGTGTGATTGGTTTGTAGATAAAGTATGTATTAGATATTATTGAAATTAGATGTAAGCTTAAATGGTGTGATTGGTTTGTAGATAAAGTAGGTATTAGATATTATTGAAATTAGATGTAAGCTTAAATGTTGTGACTAGTTAGTAGAAGTATTTATTATTTCGAAAACGTCCTATGCGGATGGAAAGGGATGGCCAGTAGGTGTGGTGGAGGCCATTGAGCTTCCGAACCAAAGTGAGAGGGAGCTCAACGTAGGTTAGGTGTAAATGTGGTAGGAAATAAGTAAGTAGGTATAATAAGAAAGTAAAAGTATTATTGAATGATTAGTTTTAACTTAAAACATGTGGAATGAATTAAGTATATTTGAAATTAGATGTAAGTGGAAATGGTGTGATTAGTTAGTAGCTAAAGAAGGTATTAGATATTATTGAAATTAGATGTAAGCTTAAATGGTGTGATTGGTTTGTAGATAAAGTAGGTATTAGATATTATTGAAATTAGATGTAAGCTTAAATGGTGTGATTGGTTTGTAGATAAAGTAGGTATTAGATAATATTGAAATTAGATGTAAGCTTAAATGGTGTGATTGGTTTGTAGATAAAGTAGGTATTAGATGTAAGCTTAAATGTTGTGATTAGTTATTAGAAGTATTAATTATTTCGAAAACTTTCTATGCGGATGGAAAGGGATGGCTAATAGGGGTGGTGGAGGCCATTGAGCTTCCGAACCAAAGTGAGAGGGAGCTCAACGTAGGTTAGGTGTAAATGTAGTAGGAAATAAGTAAGTTGGTATAATTAGAAAGTAAAAGTATTATTGAATGATTAGTTTTAACTTAAAACATGTGGAATGAATTAAGAATGATTGATATTAGATGTAAGTGGAAATGGTGTGATTGGTTTGTAGATAAAGTATCTATTAGATATTATTGAAATTAGATGTAAGCTTAAATGGTGTGATTGGTTTGTAGATAAAGTAGGTATTAGATATTATTGAAATTAGATGTAAGCTTAAATGTTGTGACTAGTTAGTAGAAGTATTAATTATTTCGAACATTTTCTATGCGGATGGAAAGTGATGGCTAATAGGGGTGGTGGAGGCCATTGAGCTTCCGAACCAAAGTGAGAGGGAGCTCAACGTAGGTTAGGTGTAAATGTAGTAGGAAATAAGTAAGTAGGTATAATAAGAAAGTAAAAGTATTATTGAATGATTAGTTTTAACTTAAAACATGTAGAATGAATTAAGTATAATTGAAATTAGATGTAAGTGGAAATGGTGTGATTAGTTAGTAGATAAAGAAGGTATTAGATATTGTTGAAATTAGATGTAAGCTTAAATGGTGTGATTGGTTTGTAGATAAAGTATGTATTAGATATTATTGAAATAAGATGTAAGCTTAAATGGTGTGATTGGTTTGTAGATAAAGTAGGTATTAGATATTATTGAAATTAGATGTAAGCTTAAATGGTGTGATTGGTTTGTAGATAAAGTATCTATTAGATATTATTGAAATTAGATGTAAGCTTAAATGGTGTGATTGGTTTGTAGATAAAGTAGGTATTAGATATTATTGAAATTAGATGTAAGCTTAAATGTTGTGACTAGTTAGTAGAAGTATTAATTATTTTGAACACTTTCTATGCGGATGGAAAGGGATGGCTAATAGGGGTGGTGGAGGCCATTGAGCTTCCGAACCAAAGTGAGAGGGAGCTCAACGTAGGTTAGGTGTAAATGTAGTAGGAAATAAGTAAGTAGGTATAATAAGAAAGTAAAAGTATTATTGAATGATTAGTTTTAACTTAAAACATGTAGAATGAATTAAGTATAATTGAAATTAGATGTAAGTGGAAATGGTGTGATTAGTTAGTAGATAAAGAAGGTATTAGATATTGTTGAAATTAGATGTAAGCTTAAATAGTGTGATTGGTTTGTAGATACAGTAGGTATTAGATATTATTGAAATTAGATGTAAGCTTAAATAGTGTGATCAGTTTGTAGATAAAGTAGGTATTAGATATTATTGAAATTAGATGTAAGCTTAAATGGTGTGATTGGTTTGTAGATAAAGTAGGTATTAGATATTATTGAAATTAGATGTAAGCTTAAATGGTGTGATTGGTTTGTAGATAAAGTATGTATTAGATATTATTGAAATTAGATGTAAGCTTAAATGGTGTGATTGGTTTGTAGATAAAGTAGGTATTAGATATTATTGAAATTAGATGTAAGCTTAAATGTTGTGACTAGTTAGTAGAAGTATTTATTATTTCGAAAACGTCCTATGCGGATGGAAAGGGATGGCCAGTAGGTGTGGTGGAGGCCATTGAGCTTCCGAACCAAAGTGAGAGGGAGCTCAACGTAGGTTAGGTGTAAATGTGGTAGGAAATAAGTAAGTAGGTATAATAAGAAAGTAAAAGTATTATTGAATGATTAGTTTTAACTTAAAACATGTGGAATGAATTAAGTATATTTGAAATTAGATGTAAGTGGAAATGGTGTGATTAGTTAGTAGCTAAAGAAGGTATTAGATATTATTGAAATTAGATGTAAGCTTAAATGGTGTGATTGGTTTGTAGATAAAGTAGGTATTAGATATTATTGAAATTAGATGTAAGCTTAAATGGTGTGATTGGTTTGTAGATAAAGTAGGTATTAGATAATATTGAAATTAGATGTAAGCTTAAATGGTGTGATTGGTTTGTAGATAAAGTAGGTATTAGATGTAAGCTTAAATGTTGTGATTAGTTATTAGAAGTATTAATTATTTCGAAAACTTTCTATGCGGATGGAAAGGGATGGCTAATAGGGGTGGTGGAGGCCATTGAGCTTCCGAACCAAAGTGAGAGGGAGCTCAACGTAGGTTAGGTGTAAATGTAGTAGGAAATAAGTAAGTTGGTATAATTAGAAAGTAAAAGTATTATTGAATGATTAGTTTTAACTTAAAACATGTGGAATGAATTAAGAATGATTGATATTAGATGTAAGTGGAAATGGTGTGATTAGTTAGTAGATAAAGAAGGTATTAGATATTATTGAAATTAGATGTAAGCTTAAATGGTGTGATTGGTTTGTAGATAAAGTAGGTATTAGATATTATTGAAATTAGATGTAAGCTTAAATGGTGTGATTGGTATTGTAGATAAAGTAGGTATAAGATATTATTGAAATAATATGTAAGTATAAATGGTGTGATTAGTTTGTAGTTAAAGTAGGTATTTGGTATTATTAAAATTAGATGTAAGCTTAAATGGTGTGATTGGTATTGTAGATAAAGTAGGTATAAGATATTATTGAAATTAGATGTAAGCTTAAATGGTGTGATTGGTTTGTAGATAAAGTAGTTATTAGATGTAAGCTTAAATGTTGTGATTAGTTATTAGAAGTATTAATTATTTCGAAAACTTTCTATGCGGATGGACACCAACCATAATTGAAATTAGATTTAAGCTTAAATGGTGTGATTGGTTTGTAGATAAAGTAGGTATTAGATATTATTGAAATAATATGTAAGTATAAATGGTGTGATTAGTTTGTAGTTAAAGTAGGTATTTGGTATTATTAAAATTTGATGTAAGCTTAAATGGTGTGATTGGTTTGTAGATAAAGTAGGTATTAGATATTATTGAAATTATATGTAAGCTTAAATGGTGTGATTGGTTTGTAGATAAAGTAGGTATTAGATATTATTGAAATTAGATGTAAGCTTAAATGGTGTGATTAGTTATTAGAAGTATTAATTATTTTGAAAACTTTCTATGCGGATGGAAAGGTATGGCTAATAGGGGTGGTGGAGGTCATTAGTTATATTTTGATGCTTGGGAGAGGTCGCAGGATGCTCTAGGAGTTTTTTGCGATCTCTCTAAGGCATTTGATTGCGTGCAGCACACAACATTGATCAGGAAACTATGACACTATGGAGTAAGGGGACCAGCACTCGTCCTCTTAAAATCTTATTTATCAAATAGGACTCAGAGGGTTGAGATAAATGGAAAAAGATCCACAGGTACCAAAATTGAGATGGGGGTCCCACAAGGATCCATTTTAGGACCCTTTCTTTTTCTAGTCTATATAAATGACCTACCATACCTTATTAATGGAAAAACGGGATAGTCTTATTTGCCGATGACACGTCACTTACTTTAAATATTAATCGCCAAACCTCAGGCTATGACGAAGTAAATAATGCTCTCTCAAAAATAGTACACTGGTTTAGTGTTAATAATCTTTTGTTAAATAGCAAAAAAACTAAATGTATAAAGTTCACGTTGCTAAATGTAAGGCAAACTGAAACCAATGTTCTATTGAATGGAAAAGGTATGGAACTATTAGATACAGCTGTCTTTCTAGGTATAACTTTAGACGCAAAACTACAGTGGGGCCCTCATATTGTTGGGTTGGCCGACAGACTCAGTTCAGCAGCATTTGCAGTGAGTAAAATAAGACAATTTTCAGACGAAAACACAGCAAGACTTGTATATTTTAGTTACTTCCACAGTATAATGTCCTATGGCATTCTACTGTGGGAAAATGCTGCCGATATAAATACTATATTTGTGCTGCAGAAGCGAGCTGTTCGGGCAATCTACAAGCTGGCCCCCAACACTTCATTAAGAGAGAAGTTTAAAGAAACTGGAATCTTAACTGTAGCTTCTCAGTATGTTCTATCAAATGTGTTATATGTTAAAAAAAATTTAAGTAAGTTGGTATAATTAGAAAGTAAAAGTATTATTGAATGATTAGTTTTAACTTAAAACATGTAGAATGAATTAAGAATGATTGATATTAGATGTAAGTGGAAATGGTGTGATTAGTAGATAAAGTAGGTATTAGATGTAAGCTTAAATGTTGTGACTAGTTAGTAGAAGTATTAATTATTTCGAAAACTTTCTATGCGGATGGAAAGGGATGGCTAATAGGGGTGGTGGAGGCCATTGAGCTTCCGAACCAAAGTGAGAGGGAGCTCAACGTAGGTTAGATGTAAATGTAGGAGGAAATAAGTAAGTTGGTATTATTAGAAAGTAAAAGTATTATAGAATGTTTATTTTTAACTTAAAACATGTAGAATGAATTCAGTATAATTGAAATTAGATGTAAGTGGAAATGGTGTGATTAGTTTGTAGATAAAGAAGGTATTAGATATTATTCAAATTATACGTAAGCTTAAATGGTGTGATTGGTTTGTAGATAAAGTAGGTATTAGATATTATTGAAATTAGATGTAAGCTTAAATGTTGTGACTAGTTAGTAGAAGTATTAATTATTTCGAAAACTTTCTATGCGGATGGAAAGGGATGGCTAATAGGGGTGGTGGAGGCCATTGAGCTTCCGAACCAAAGTGAGAGGGAGCTCAACGTAGGTAAGGTGTAAATGTAGTAGGAAATAAGTAAGTAGGTATAATAAGAAAGTGAAAGTATTATTGAATGATTAGTTTTAACTTAAAACATGTAGAATGAATTCAGTATAATTGAAATTAGATGTAAGTGGAAATGGTGTGATTAGTTAGTAGATAAAGAAGGTATTAGATATTATTGAAATTAGATGTAAGCTTAAATAGTGTGATTGGTTTGTAGATAAAGAAGGTAAAAGATATTATTGAAATTAGATGTAAGCTTAAATGGTGTGATTGGTTTGTAGATAAAGTAGGTATTAGATGTAAACTTAAATGTTGTGATTAGTTATTAGAAGTATTAATTATTTCGAAAACTTTCTATGCGGATGGAAAGGGATGGCTAATAGGGGTGGTGGAGGCCCTTGAGCTTCCGAACCAAAGTGAGAGGGAGCTCAACGTAGGTTAGGTGTTAATGTAGTAGGAAATAAGTAAGTAGGTATAATAAAAAAGTAAAAGTATTATTGAATGATTAGTTTTAACTTAAAACATGTAGAATGAATTAAGTATAATTGAAATTAGATGTAAGTGGAAATGGTGTGATTAGTTAGTAGATAAAGAACGTATTAGATATTATTGAAATTAGATGTAAGCTTAATTAGTGTGATTCGTTTGTAGATAAAGTAGGTATTAGATATTATTGAAATTAGATGTAAGCTTAAATGGTGTGATTGGTTTGTAGATAAAGTAGGTATTAGATATTATTGAAATTAGATGTAAGCTTAAATGGTGTGATTGGTTTGTAGATAAAGTAGGTATTAGATATTATTGAAATTAGATGTAAGCTTAAATGGTGTGATTGGTTTGTAGATAAAGTAGGTATTAGATGTAAGCTTAAATGTTGTGATTAGTTATTAGAAGTATTAATTATTTCGAAAACTTTCTATGCGGATAGAAAGGGATGGCTAATAGGGGTGGTGGAGGCCATTGAGCTTCCGAACCAAAGTGAGAGGGTGCTCAACGTAGGCTCCATATATTACATAACCATGTATTACATAAATTATGTATTCTTTAGTAAAATATAGGCTCCCGTATTATTACGTAAATAATATTTTCTTCATAAAATAAATAGATTATTATATATAAATACATATTTTTTTTTTCTTTATGTAATAAAAGAAAACTTAAAGAAAACTTTATTTATATAATATACTATAGTAGCCTTTGTATAAAAGAAATAAAACATTATTTATGTAATAAATGGTAGCCTATGTAGAACATAAATAATGTTTGCTTCATGTAATACATAGGCGACCATGTATTACATAAATTATGTTTTCTTTGTGTAATACATAGGCTACAAAAATAAAACATTTTTTACACAACATTATTTATGTAATACATGTACGCCTATGTATTACATGAAGAAAACAATATTTATGTAAAATACGGGAGCCTATATTTTACATAAAGAATACATCATTTATGTTATACATGGTAGCCTTTGTATTACACAAGGAAAACATTATTAATTTAATACATGGTAGCTTATGTATTATATAAGGTAAACATTATTTATGTTATACAAAATATATATTAAGGAATTTTTATTTATGTAATAAATGGTAGCCTATGTATTACATAAAGGAAACATTATTTATGTTATACGAAATATATATAAAGGAAACTATATTTATGTAATAAATGGTAGCCTATGTATTCCTTAAAGAAAACATTATTTATATAGTACATGGTGGCCTTTATATTACATAAAGAAAACTTTATTTATATAATACATAGTAGCCTTTTTATTAAATAAAGAAACCATTATTTATGTAATAAATGTTAGCCTATGTATAACATAAATAATGTTTGCTTCATGTAATACATAGGCGACCATGTATTACAATAATAATGTTTTCTTTATGTAAATCATAGACTACCATGTTTTACATAAATGTTTTCTTTATGTAATACATGCCTATGCAATATATGGTCGCCTATGTATTACACGAAGAAAACATTTTTTTATACATGGTAGCCTTACCATGTATAAAAAAATGTTTTCTTCGTGTAATACATAGGCGACCATATATTGCATAAATAATGTTTTCGTTATATAATACATAGGCTATCATTTTTACATAAATAATGTTTTCTTTATATTATACATAGGCTACCATGTTTTACATAAATTATAAATTCTTTATATAAAACATATAGCACAAATTAATAATGTTTTGCTTAAGTTATACATAAGTAATACATGGTAGCCTGTGTATTACACGATGAAAACATTATTTATGAAATACATGACCGCCTAAGTATTACATGAAGAAAACATTATTTATGTAATATACGAGAGCCTGTATTTTACATAAAGAATACATAATTTATGTAATACATGATCGCCTATGTATTACATGAAGCAAACATTATTTATGTTATACATAGGCTACCATTTATTACATAAATCAAGTTTTCTTTAAGTTTTCTTTTATTACACAAAGGAAAAAATTATGTATAAATTTTATGAAGAAAACATTATTAATGTAATATACGGGAGCCTATATTATACTAAAGAATACATAATTTATGTAATACATGGTAGCCTATATATTACATAAAGGAAACATTTATGTAATACATAAGCTACCATGTATTACATAAATAATGTTATCCTTATTTAATACATGGCAGCCTATGTATTAAATAAAAAAAACATGTATTTAATACATAAGCTACCATCTATTACATTAATAATGTTTTCCTTATGTAATACATGGTAGCCTATGTATAACATTAAAAAAACATTTATGTAATACATAAGCTACTATGTATTACATAAATAATGTTTTCCTTATGTAATAAATGGTAGCCTATGTATAACATAAATAATATTTACTTCATGTAACACATAGGCTACGACGTATTACAAAAATAATGTTTTCTTCATGTTATACATAGGCTACAATGTTAAACATAAATTATGTATTATTTACGTAAAAGATAGGCTCCCATAAATAATGTTTTCCTTATGTTATACATAAATAATACATGGTAGACTATGTATTAATTAAAGAAAACATTATTTATATAGTACATGGTGGCCTATATATTACATAAAGAAAACATTATTTGTCTGATACATAGGCTTACATGCAATACATAAAGAAAATATTATTTATGTAATAAATGGTAGCCTATGTATAACATAAATAATGTTTGCTTCATGTAATACATAGGCGACCATGTATTGCAATAATAATGTTTTCTTTATGTAAATCATAGACTACCATGTTTTACATAAATGTTTTCTTTATGTAATACATGCCTATGCAATATATGGTCGCCTATGTATTACACGAAGAAAACATTTTTTTATACACGGTAGCCTTACCATGTATAAAAAAATGTTTTCTTCGTGTAATACATAGGCGACCATATATTGCATAAATAATGTTTTCGTTATATAATACATAGGCTATCATTTTTACATAAATAATGTTTTCTTTATATTATACATAGGCTACCATGTTTTACATAAATTATAAATTCTTTATATAAAACATATAGCTCTAATTAAAAATGTTTTGCTTAAGTTATACATAAGTAATACATGGTAGCCTGTGTATTACACGATGAAAACATTATTTATGAAATACATGACCGCCTAAGTATTACATGAAGAAAACATTATTTATGTAATATACGAGAGCCTGTATTTTACATAAAGAATACATAATTTATGTAATACATGATCGCCTATGTATTACATGAAGCAAACATTATTTATGTTATACATAGGCTACCATTTATTACATAAATCAAGTTTTCTTTAAGTTTTCTTTTATTACACAAAGGAAAAAATTATGTATAAATTTTATGAAGAAAACATTATTAATGTAATTAATATACGGGAGCCTATATTATACTAAAGAATACATAATTTATGTAATACATGGTAGCCTATATATTACATAAAGGAAACATTTATGTAATACATAAGCTACCATGTATTACATAAATAATGTTATCCTTATTTAATACATGGCAGCCTATGTATTAAATAAAAAAAACATGTATTTAATACATAAGCTACCATCTATTACATTAATAATGTTTTCCTTATGTAATACATGGTAGCCTATGTATAACATTAAAAAAACATTTATGTAATACATAAGCTACTATGTATTACATAAATAATGTTTTCCTTATGTAATAAATGGTAGCCTATGTATAACATAAATAATATTTACTTCATGTAACACATAGGCTACGACGTATTACAAAAATAATGTTTTCTTCATGTTATACATAGGCTACAATGTTAAACATAAATTATGTATTATTTACGTAAAAGATAGGCTCCCATAAATAATGTTTTCCTTATGTTATACATAAATAATACATGGTAGACTATGTATTAATTAAAGAAAACATTATTTATATAGTACATGGTGGCCTATATATTACATAAAGAAAACATTATTTGTCTGATACATAGGCTTACATGCAATACATAAAGAAAATATTATTTATGTAATAAATGGTAGCCTATGTATAACATAAATGATGTGTTCTTTATGTAAAATATAGGCTCCCGTATATTACATAAATAATGTTTTCTTCATGTAATACATAGGCGTACATGTATTACATAAAGAATGTTGTGTAAAAAATGTTTTCTTTATGTAGCCTATGTATTACACAATGAAAACATTATTTATGTAATATACGGGAGCCTATATTTTACATAAAGAACACATCATTTATGTTATACATGGTAGCCTTTGTATTACATAAGGAAAACATTATTTATGTAATACATGGTAGCTTATGTATAACATAAAGAAAACATTATTTATGTTATACAAAGGCTTCCATTTATTACATAAGGAAAACATTTTTTAAGTAGTACATGGTAGCCTATGTATTACATAAAGGAAAAATTATTTTTGTTATACGAAATATATATAAAGAAAATTTTATTTATGTAATAAATGGAAGCCTATGTATTACTTAAAGAAAACATTATTTATGTAGTACATGGTGGCCTATATATTACATAAAGAAAACTTTATTTATATAAAACATAGTAGCCTTTGTATTAAATAAAGAAACCATTATTTATGTAATAAATGTTAGCCTATGTATAACATAAATAATGTTTGCTTAATGTAATACATAGGCGACCATGTATTACAATAATAATGTTTTCTTTATGTAAAACATACACTACCATGTATAACATAAATGTTTTCTTTTACATAAAGAAACATGAAGCATACAATATTTATGTTCTACATAGGCTACCATTTATTACATAAATAATGTTTTCTTTATGTAATGCATAAGCTACAATGTATTACATAAATAATGTTTTCCTTATGTAATACATGGCAGTCTATGTATTACATTAAAAAACATTTATGTAATACATAAGCTACCATGTATGTAATACAAAGGCTACCATGTATAACAAAAATTACGTATTCTTTATGTAAAATATAGGCTCCCGTATATTACATAAATATTGTTTTCTTCATGTAATACATAGGCGTACATGTATAACAAATAATATTGTGTAAATAATGATTTCTTTATGTAGTCTATGTATTACACAATGAAAACATTATTAATGTAATATACGGCAGCCTATATTTTACATAAAGACTACATAATTTATGTAATACATGGTAGCCTGTGTATTACACGATGAAAACATTATTTATGAAATACATGACCGCCTAAGTATTACATGAAGAAAACATTATTTATGTAATATACGGGAGCCTATATTTTACATAAAGAAAACATAATTTATGTCATACACGGTCGCCTATGTATTACATGAAGCAAACATTATTTATGTTATACATAGGCTATCATTTATTACATAAATAAAGTTTTCTTTAAGTTTTCTTTTATTACACAAAGTAAAAAATTATGTATTTATTTATGTATTGTTGAAGAATATGACCACACTTTTAGGATAGCAACACTAATTACGTTGGGAACAAAGAGTCGATAAGTGGGGATTGCGCCTATTTAAGTCGTTGCAATGTTCACATCAGAACTTTTTCGATAAAGTAGTCTAGTAAGAGGAAACTCTGCCCGTTTGAGTAGTCAATCGCATAATAATAATAATTTTCTTTTCTTTGTTAAATATTTAGTGTTAAGTTTTGCTTTAGCTTTAAGTATTCCATGTGTACTCATTTTTATAATTCCCTTCTGAATCTTCCCAAGATCAGACGTGGGATTGTTAATTCACGCATGCTTTGGCTCTGCGTCCTGAATAAACAGCGATTGACTATTCAAATAAATTATTTTTCTACCCGCAAAAGAAAATAGAAGAAAAAGAAAAAAAAATAAGCGTTATGAGTAACGGTACAGGCAATCCAGGTAAAAGGGGTAAAGTATATCAAGCCTAGTATCACGGACATTGGTGAGTACGTTCCAATTCCTTAAAGTGTTTAAGGAAAATTTATTTTTAATAACTACCCACCATATTAACAGTTTTGTTCTAAACGCATTAGCGTTCATTGTCTTTATATTTTTTAGTCGCTAATTTAGACAGCTTAAACAGAAAATACTTATTAAATTAAAAGCATTGACAATTATTTACTTTTTTCACATAAATTTCTAAAATATTCTTTTGTATTTATTAATTTTTCAAGCATCATGCCAAATATCATTCACGATCAAGTAGAAAACGTTCACGTTCTAGAGATCGTAGTTCGCGATCGTAGACCCGTTATTTAAGTCCCGAGTTGCTCTCCTCTTCAATTTAGAACTACTCGCAAGTCTCATAGGCCCCACTAATCATTCAGTAAAGGAAGAAATTCAATTAATTTTAGATCGATTGGTGTCCTTGGAGGAGCGGTGTTTCTCGTCATCGCGCTCCGGTGTGCCCGTTGAGCCTGTTGCTGGCACGTCATGGTGGTTGCAGCTGGAGCTGAGGTTCCCTTATCACAGAGCTACACTCCGAGCCCCATTACGGGCGATACCACGACTACGGATAGGATCGTCAATGCAATACGATTAATCAACACGATGGTGAGATCTGACCAATCTTTTTATATTTCTAATTTTGACCCAAATATTAATGATATTGACGCTTGGTGCGTCCGTACCTCCTGTAGATCGTACTAAAGCTTTTAAATGGTTGGAACGACAGTGAGTGTTTATCACGCATTGGGAATTGTTTAAAAGGTGAAAGTAGAATTTGGTTAAATGAGTGGGTCACTAGTGATCGTAGTTGGAGCAAATTTAAGGAGGAATTTATGCCTTTGTGCCCAAAAAAAAAGCTAGACATAGCGAATATTCTGTATGAAATAATGTTTAACCAATCGTATGTAAATGAAGTAATGTTTATTAAATCGTAAGGAAGTAAAAGTGAATTCCGATAACTATCACATATGCCGACTATTCGTTATTAAAACATTTTAAGTGCTCATTTTTAATAAGTAATAATTATGTGCATGATATGCTAACGTCGTGCCTATGTCATGTTTTGTGTGTAATAATTATGTACATGATATGCTAATGTCGTGCCTATGTCATGTTTTGTGTGTAATATTATGTACATGATATGCTAACGTCGTGCCTATGTCATGTTTAGTGTGTTACATGTTTATGTGCATACTGGTGGAATAAGCTAACGTCGTGCCTATGTTCCTTTTGGTCAGAGATAGCTAACGGCGTGCTTCCTCTCTGGGCCAGTTTAAAACGTCCCGTAAATCGAGGTGACGCAACTGAATTGTCTGCAGCGGCTCTGTTGCGTTATCACGATATTAGTAGTTCATGTTGTTATAAATTTTAAAGCAAATTTTCGTTTGTTTCACAGGTGTCGAATCTGATGAAACGGAGTCTGCACTCGAACCAACAGCCAGCGATATTGCAATGGCGGATTAAGAAGTATTCGAGCCTACACCGAGTACTTCGCGTACAATAAAAGCAGCTGCCATTCGAAACAGGAGAACGAGGACGTCCTCCAGTCAGGAGAGGCCGTGTTGAAGAATATGACCACACTTTTAGGATAGCAACACTAATTACGTTGGGAACAAAGAGTCGATAAGTGGGGATTGCGCCTATTTAAGTCGTTGCAATGTTCACATCAGTAACTTTTTCGATAAAGTAGTCTAGTAAGAGGAAACTCTGCCCGTTTGAGTAGTCAATCGCATAATAATAATAATAATTTTCTTTTCTTTGTTAAATATTTAGTTTTGCTTTAGCTTTAAGTATTCCATGTGTACTCATTTTTATAATTCCCTTCTGAATCTTCCCAAGAGTATTTATTTTATAAAGAAAACATTATTAATGTAATATACGGGAGCCTATATTATACTAAAGAATACATAATTTATGTAATACATGGTAGCCTATATATTACATAAAGGAAACGTTTATGTAATACATGGTAGTCTATGTATTACATAAAGAAAACATTTATTATGTAATACATAAGCTACCATGTATTACATAAATAATGTTTTCCTTATTTAATACATGGCATCCTATGTATTAAATAAAAAAAACATTTATGTAATACATAAGCTACCATGTATTACATAAATAATGTTTTCCTTATGTAATACATGGTAGCCCATGTGTTACATTAAAAAAACATTTATGTAATACATAAGCTACCATGTATTACATAAATAATGTTTTCCTTATGTAATAAATGGTAGCCTATGTATAACATAAATAATGTCACATAGGCTACGACGTATTACAAAAATAATGTTATCTTCATGTAATACATAGGCTACAATGTTAAACATAAATTATGTATTATTTACGTAAAAGATAGGCTCCCATAAATAATGTTTTCCTTATGTTATACATAAATAATACATGGTAGACTATGTATTAATTAAAGAAAACATTATTTGTCTGATACATAGGCTTACATGCAATACATAAAGAAAATATTATTTATGTAATAAATGAGAGCCTATGTATAACATAATTATTGTTCGCTTCATATAAAACAGAGGCTACCATGTATAATATAAATAATGTTTTCTTTATGTAATTACAAAAAAACATTATTTTTGTAATACGTGGTAGCCTATGTGTTACATGAAGCAAACATTATTTATGTTATACAAAGGCTTGCATTTATTACATAAGGAAAACATTTTTTATGTAATACATGGTAGCCTATGTATTACATAAAGGAAACATTATTTATGTTATACGACATATAAAGGAAACTTTATTTATGTAATAAATGGTAGCCTATGTATAACTTAAAAAAACATTATTTATATAGTACATGGTGGCCTATATATTACATAAAGAAAACTTTATTTATATGATACATAGTACCCTTTGTATTAAATAAAGAAACCATTATTTATGTAATAAATGTTAGCCTATGTATAACATAAATAATGTTTGCTTTATGTAATACATAGGCGACCATGTATAAAAAAATAATGTTTTCATCATGTAATACATAGGCGTTCATGTATTACATAAGTAATATAGTGTAAAAAATGTTTTCTTTATGTAGCCTATGTATTACCTACACAATGAAAACATTATTTATGTAATATACGGGAGCCTATATTTTACATAAAGAATACATAATTTATGTTATACATGATAGCCTATGTATTACTTAAAGAAAACATTATTTATATAGTACATGGTGGCCTATATATTACATAAAGAAAACATTATTTGTCTGAGACATAGGCTTACATGCAAAACATAAAGAAAATATTATTTATGTAATAAATGGTAGCCTATGTATAACATAAATATTGTTTGTTTCATATAAAACATAGGCTACCATGTATAAAAATAATGTTTTCTTCATGTAATACATAGGCGTACATGTATTACATAAATAATGTTTTGTAAAAAATGTTTTCTTTATGTAGCCTATGTATTACACAATGAAAACATTATTTATGTGTCGTAGATTTTTTTTTTAAATTAAGTACCGGAAGGAATATTAATTTTACCAAGCACCGGAAGGAAATTAGTTCCTCAAGCGAGCACCGTGACGTCACATCTCGTTTTGGCGGCACGTGGACAGAGTCGGAGTGGGAGTGGTTGAACTGTATCTTTTTTTTTGGCAGAATTATTCGGGCCGTGGTGAAGTGAACACTATTTTACTCCGAAACTGTCGGTTCGCATAATTTAACTTTATTCTAATTAATTTTGTATGCTAAATTAAATCGGTGTTAAATCAACTGCTGAGGAACATTATTTTTCACCATGAATCCTGATTTACCCACCAATGATGACAGCGGTATTACCAATCAGCCATCCTTGACTCCGTCATCAGAATTGGGATCTGATACCCAATGGCGCGCCCTGTTTGAAATGCAGCAGAAAAACATGATGCTGCTCATTAACACTATCAAATCGCCGACGACGATGCCTATGATTGTTATACCCGAAATAAACCCGGACCAGCCAGACGTGGATCCACAAGGTTGGTGTAATACGGCTGAAATCTGTTTTGGCGACCAACCGCCACAAGGTTCGCCCTTGGTTATAGCTCTTAGTAAAGCCTTGAAAGGAAGCGCTTCGTCATGGTTATCACAAATTTCACATGCAGGTATGACTTGGCAACATTTTCGTGAACTATTTCTAGCTCGTTACGAACTATCGGAGACATTACCGGCCACGCTTATTAACTTAAACAGCGGCCGGCCGAAAGAAAACGAATGCCTTGCTGCATACGCTAGCCGACTAATGACGTCACTCACATCGAGATGGAAGAACCTTGACATTGAAGAAATAGTGACGTCATATGTTTTGGCTCATATTGCACAATTTGATTCCCGTGTCTATCGCTTGGCGTTTACTACCAAAATTAAGACGCGGAATAAGTTAGTACAAGAAGTGAAAGCGAGTTCAAGTTTAAAACGCCGACTTGACCATGAAAATATGTCAGACGCTAAACGTTCGAAGATGCAATGCGGCATCCATTTCAAATGCCATTATTGTGGTAAAGTGGGACATAAGGCAGCCAACTGCCGGTCTGGGGTTAGTAGGAACTTTACTGCCTCGAATATCATGACCGGATCGGCAGCGCAGACGTCAGTTCACAACAACAAGCAAGTAATCTGCTATCGGTGCGGTGAAAAAGGACACATTGCTACAAGATGTCGCCGTAGTGGCACCGGCTACCCAAACAACAAGCCTATGTCGAGTGCTGGAGCAGGCGAAGTACATCCGACGGTCCAGCAGCGCGTGGATAGTTGCGAAATCGCGAGTGTTATTGGACAATTAGTACAATCAGGACAGTCATATGATTTTTATTTTGATTCTGGTGCTGAATGCTCTCTTGTTATACAATGTGTTGCTAATAAATTAGTTGGTACACGTTCCTATGTGCCGGTGTGTATAAAAGGGATAGGTAATTCGTACACAAATTGTACAGAGCAGATTTTATGCGAAGTGATTATTAACGATTATTCTTTACAAATTTTATTTCACGTTTTACCCGACTTTTGTTTAAAATATGATATTGGACGCGAAATATTAAAATTGGGTTTTCAATTATGTTTAACAAGTTCTTCACTAACTATTACAAAACCTATGTCAGTTTCTTTTTGTAAGCAAGCAGGCGATACTTTTGCAAATTATAACGAGATCGATACGGACATTGACAATAAAAGTAGGTTGATTTCTTTGTTGGCAGAATTTTCTCACGATTTTATTAACGGTTTGCCTAAAACTAGAGTTACATCTGGAGAACTTAAGATCAGACTTATAGATCCAAATCGTACTGTTTATCGACCGCCCTATAGACTTAGCCCGAGTGAAAAGGAAGTAGTACGTTCTAAAGTAAAGGAACTTCTAGAAGCTAATATTATTCGACCTAGTCACTCTCCATTTGCGAGCCCTATTTTTCTCGTGAAGAAACGAGACGGTACAGATCGTATGGTTATAGATTATCGTGAATTAAATTCGAACACAGTGCCTGATAGGTTTCCGCTTCCTCTCATAGGTGATCAGATTTCTAGGCTATCGGGAGCATCCTACTACACATGCCTTGATTGTGCTAGAGCTTCAACCAAATAAGTATCCGCGAACCTGCTAGCATTGAGCGTACAGCCTTTATAACACCTGATGGGCAGTTCGAATATCTCGCCATGCCATTTGGACTTCGAAACGCACCTAGCGTCTTTCAAAGAGCTGTTACCAATGCCTTAGGTGAACTGGTTCATTCCTATGTAGTACTTTACATGGATGACATTTTGATACCTTCTGTGTCTGAAGACCAAGGCATTGATAGACTTCGCGAGGTGTTGATAGCTCTGACAGAATCTGGGTTCTCATTAAACATTTCTAAATGTTCTTTTATGAAGCGCCGCGTAGAGTTTTTAGGCTATGAGATAACGGCTGGCGAACTAAAACCTAACCCTAGAAAAATTGAAGCATTAATTAAGCTTCTTCCTCCTACTAATGTTCACCAACTCAGGCAATGTATAGGACTTGCTTTATATTTCCGTAAATATGTAAAAGACTTTTCCAAAATTATGACTCTGTTGTTTTTGTTAACATCTAGTAAACGATTTGATTGGAAATCGGAGCACGAAAATATAAGACAGCAAATAATTTCAATTTTAACCACTAAACCTGTGTTGATTATTTTCAATCAAAATCTTCCAATCGAAATGCATACTGATGCAAGTGCAGACGGTTACGGTGCTATCCTTTTCCAAAAAGTCGATGATAAGCTTCATGTTGTAGAATACTTCAGCAAACGTACATCAAAGGCCGAATCTAAATACCACTCTTACGAGTTGGAGACTCTGGCTGTAGTGAACGCCGTAAAGCACTTTCGTCATTATTTGCAAGGTGTTAATTTTATCGTCGTCACTGATTGCAATTCTTTAAAAGCTTCCAAAAACAAAATTGATATAACGCCACGTGTTCACCGATGGTGGGCTTTTCTTCAGGCCTTCGACTTCCAAATTTTATACCGAGAAGGTCGCCGTATGGCCCATGTTGATTTTCTTTCTCGAAATCCCGTAGGACAAATATCTCCTTCTAAAAAAACTTTTGAGAAGGTGGCACTAAAAAGTGTTGACCTTGCTTCTCTGACTGAAAACTGGCTATTAGCTGAACAGTTAAATGATCAAGAAATTCAGTCAATAGTAACCAACCTCAAAAGCCAAAATATTCCTTTGGACGTGTCAAAAACTTACGAGATTCGCTCAGGTATTTTATATCGCAAAATACAAAGAAATAATCGCACACGTTGTCTTCCCATTGTCCCACGCGCATTTCGCTGGTCTGTAATAAATAACGTTCATGAATCTATCATGCACCTTGGTTGGGAAAAGACCTTGGAAAGGGTATATGACCACTATTGGTTTACTACTAGTTATGGCTTTACTAGTTATGGCTAAGTATGTACGTAAGTTTGTTGACAACTGTATATCGTGCAAGATATCAAAACCGCACACGGGTCGTGTTCAAGCTGAACTCCATCCTATTCCCAAAATAAGTGTACCATGGCACACGATTCATATCGATATTACCGGCAAACTCAGCGGCAAAAATGACTTTAAGGAATATGTCATTATGTTAATTGATGTATTCACTAAATTCGTTTTACTCTATCACACACTAAGAATTGATACTGCTAGTATAATTAAGTCTCTTAAATTTAGTACATCTTTATTTGGGGCTCCTACTCGTGTAATTGCAGACCAGGGACGATGTTTCGCTAGTAAAGATTTTAAAGACTTCTGCGAGTCCCATAAAATATTGATAGCTACTGGCTCATGTCGTGCTAATGGTCAGGTCGAGCGGGTGATGAGTACTCTTAAAAGCTTGTTAACATGCGTTGAATCTTCGAATAGATTGTGGCAGGAGGCTTTAGGGGAAGTACAGTTAGCTTTAAATTGTACTACACACCGTGTCGTAAGGGCGAGTGCCCTTGAGCTTTTGATAGGTCGCGTAGCTAGGCCTTAAAATATTTTAACCTATGACGATACTGAGGCTGAAGTAAATATTGTCGAAGCGAGAGAGCATGCAGTAGCAAACATTACAAAAAGTTCAAGTTATGATAAAGATAGGTTTGACAAAAATAAGGCGACTTTAGTAAAATTTAATGTAGGAGATTTAGTACTACTCCAAAACGAGGAGAGAAATCAGACCAAACTGGATCCAAAGTATAAAGGGCCTTTTAAAGTGGTCGAGTTATTAGATAACGATCGTTATCTTTTAAAATCTTTGACTGGAAATAGAACCTATAAGTACGCCCATGATCGTCTCAGAAAGATGCCTTTAAGTAGTGTTCCTATTGAGTTTGATGTAAGTGATAATGATAATACCGGTGATGTTGAGGAGCATGTATCATTAGGGACTTAGACACATATCATGGCTACATGGTCTCATACGTGTTTGTCTGTAGTCGTAACTGCGATTCACTTGTGAGTCGTTCAGGGGGCGATGGGCAGCTAACAGTATGGTGAAAGACCCGGGTTTCTAAAGAAAGTACTGCTGAGTAGTCGTGGACTATATTTTAGTTATAAGATTGTAGATATTGTCATTTTTGTTTATAGCAGCCGGGCCTTAATATATGATCTTATCGATGTTCATTATAAATGGTAATAGGAAAATTTAATAGGAAAATTTGTAGACTAATTCATGACCTAGTTAAATTTAAATTGTTACACGGTCAGGCTGGCCGAGGTTTCATGTGATATGATGTCGCCAGATAGTTTTTTTTTTCTTTTCAGATAATCACGACGACGTGTGACTCGTCAGGCTGGCCGTGTCGTAGATTATTTTTTTTAAATTAAGTACCGGAAGGAATATTAATTCCTCAAGCGAGCACCGTGACGTCACATCTCGTTTTGGCGGCACGTGGACAGAGTCGGAGTGGGAGTGGTTGAACTGTATCTTTTTTTGGCAGAATTATTCGGGCCGTGGTGAAGTGAACACTATTCTACTCCGAAACTGTCGGTTCGCATAATTTAACTTTATTCTAATTAATTTTGTATGCTAAATTAAATCAGTGTTAAATCAACTGTTGAGGAACATTATTTTTCACCATGAATCCTGATTTACCCACCAATGATGACAGCGGTATTACCAATCAGCCATCCTTGACTCCGTCATATGTAATATACGGGAGCCTATATTTTACATAAAGAATACATAATTTATGTTATACATGGTAGCCTTTGTATTACACAAGGAAAACATTTTTTATGTAATACATGGTAGCCTATGTATTACATAAAGGAAACATTAATTATACTATACGAAATATATATAAAGGAAACTTTATATATGTAATAAATGGTAGCCTATGTATTACTTAAAGAAAACATTATTTATATAGTACATGGTGGCCTATATATTACATACAGAAAACATGATTTGTCTAATACATAGGCTTCCATTTATTACATAACGAAAACATTTTTATGTAATACATGGTAGCCTATGTATTACATAAAGGAAACATTATTTATATTATACGAAATATATATAAAGGAAACTTTATTTATGTAATAAATGGTAGCCTATGTATTACTTAAAGAAAATATTATTTATATAGTACATGGTGGCCTTTATATTACATAAAGAAAACTTTATTTATATAATACATAGTAGCCTTTGTATTAAATAAAGAAACCATTATTTATGTAATAAATGTTTGCCTATGTATAACATAAATAATGTTTGCTTCATGTAATACATAGGCGACCATGTATTACAATAATAATGTTTTCTTTATGTAAAACATAGACTACCATGTATTACATAAATGTTTTCTTTATGTAATACATAGGCTACCATGTATTACATAAATAATGTAATCTTTATGTAAAATATAGGCTCCCATATATTACATTAATAATGTTTTCATTGAGTAATACATAGGCTACATAAAGAAAACATTATTTACACAACATTATTTATGTTATACATGTACGCCTATGTATAACATGAAGAAAACAATATTTATGTAATATACGGGAGCCTATATTTTACATAAAGAATACATAATTTATGTTATACATGGGAGCCTTTGTTTTACATAAGGAAAACATTATTTATGTAATAAATGGTAGCCTATGTATTACTTAAAGAAAACATTATTTATATAGTACATGGTGGTCTATATATTACATAAAGAAAAAAACTATTTTTTGTCTAATACATAGGCTTACATGCAATACATAAAGAAAACATTATTTATGTAATAAATGGTAGCCTATGTATAACATAAATATTGTATGCTTCATGTAAAACATAGGCTACCATGTATAAAAAAAAATGTTTTCTTCATGTCATACATAGGCGACAATAAATACATAATTTTCCTTTATGTAATAAAAGAAAACTTGAAGAAAACTTTATTTATATGTAATGCATACACTACCATGTATTACATAAATGTTTCCTTTATGTAATACATAGGCTACCATGTATTACATAAATTATGTAGTCTCTATGTAAAATATAGGCTCCCGTATATTACATTAATAATGTTTTCATTGTGTAATACATAGGCTACATAAAGAAAACATTATTTACACAACATTATTTATGTTATACATGTACGCCTATGTATTACATGAAGAAAACAATATTTATGTAACATACGGAAGCCTATATTTTACATAAAGAATACATAATTTATGTAATACATGTTAGCCTTTGTATTACATAAGGAAAACATTATTTATGTAATACATGGTAGCTTATGTATTACATAAAGAAAACATTATTTATGTTATACGAAATATATATAAATGAAACTTTATTTATGTAATAAATGGTAGCCTATATATTACTTAAAGAAAACATTATTTATATAGTACATGGTGGCCTATATGTTACATAAAGAAAAAATTATTTGTCTAAACATAGGCTTCCATTTATTACATAAGGAAAACATTTTTTACGTAATACATGGTAGCCTATGTATTACATAAAGGAAACATTATTTATGTTATACGAAATATATATAAAGGAAACTTTATTTATGTAATAAATCGTAGCCTATGTATTACTTAAAGAAAACATTATTTATATAGTACATGGTGGCCTATATATTACATAAAGAAAACTTTATTTATATAATACATAGTAGCCTATGTATTAAATAAAGAAACCATTATTTATGTAATAAATGTTTGCCTATGTATAACATAAATAATGTTTGCTTCATGTAATGCATAGGCGACCATGTATTACAATAATAATGTTTTCTTTATGTAAAACATAGACAACCATGTATTACATTAATGTTTTCTTTATGTAATACATAGGCTACCATGTATTACATAAATTATGTAGTCTTTATGTAAAATATAGGCTCCCGTATATTACATTAATAAAGTTTTCATTGTGTAATACATAGGCTACATAAAGAAAACATTATTTACACAACATTATTTATGTTATACATGTACGCCTATGTATTACATGAAGAAAACAATATTTATGTAATAAACGGGAGCCTATATTATACATAAAGAATACATAATTTATGTTATAGGAAATATATATAAAGGAAACTTTATTTATGTAATAAATGGTAGCCTATGTATTACTTAAAGAAAACATTATTTATATAGTACATGGTGGCCTATATATTACATAAAGAAAACGTTATTTGTCTAATACATAGGCTTACATGCAAACCTTAAAGAAAACATTATTTATGTAATAAATGGTAGCCTATGTATAACATAAATATTGTATGCTTCATGTAAGACATAGGCTACCATGTATTACATAAATTATGTCTTTATGTTTTGCATGTAAGCCTATGTCTCAGACAAATAATGTTTTCTTTATGTAATATATAGGCCACCATGTACTATATAAATAATGTTTTCTTCATGCAATACATAGGCGACCATGTATTACATAAATAATGTTTTCCTTATATAATACACAGGCTATCATTTTTACATAAATAATGTTTTGTTTATATTATACATAGGCTACCATGTTTTACATAAATTATGTATACTTTATGTAAAACGTATCTTATTATAAGTTAAGTAAGTTAAGTATGTTGGTATAATAAGAAAGTAAAAGTATTATTGATAAATCAGTTATAACTTAAAACATGTAGAAGGAATTAAGTATAATTGAAATTAGATGTAAGTGTAAATGGTGTGATTAGTTCGTAGATAAGGAAGGTATTAGATATTATTAAAATTAGATGTAAGCTTAAGTGGTGTGATTAGTTAGTAGATGTATTCATTATTTCGAAAACTTTCTATGCGGATGGAAAGGGATGGCTAATAGGGGTGGTGGAGGCCATAGAGCTTCCGAACCAAAGTAAGAGGGAGCTCAACGTAGGTTAGGTGTAAATGTAGTAGGAAATAAGTAAGTTGGTATTATAAGAAAGTAAAAGTATTATTGATTGATTAGTTATAACTTAAAACATGTAGAAGGAATTAAGTATAAGTAAAATTAGATGTAAGTGGAAACGGTATGATTAGTTATTAGATAAAGAAGGTATTAGATATTATTGAAATTAGATGTAAGTGTAAATGTTGTGATTAGTTTGTAGATAAAGAAGGTATTAGATATTATTAAAATTAGATGTAAGCTTAAATGGTGTGATTGGTTTGTAGATAAAGTAATTATTGGATATTATTGAAATTAGATGTAAGCTTGAATGGTGTGATTAGTTAGTAGAAGTATTAATTATTTCGAAAACTTTCTATGTGGATGGGAAGGGATGGCTAATAGGGTGGAGGCCATTGAGCTTCCGACCCAAAATGAGACGGAGCTCAACGTAGGTTAGGTGTAATTGTAGTAGGAAATAAGTAAGTTGGTATAATAAGAAAGTATCTCTCACCCCGCGATCTTCGTATAGCTAACACCGTCTGACGTGCGCTCCGGGAAATAAATTATTTTCAGTGGTTTAAAATCAACAAATACGTGCTGAGTGTGTGTAATAAGCTAGGTAAAGGTGTGAGCAAAGTTTACTGTAAGTTTTTGAAACACATTTGTTCGTAGTTTGTTGGATTTAATTCAGTAAGGTGATTTCCTTGTTCACTTTTATTGATGTCAATAAGTAGGTAGGCAAAAAATTGTACTGTCGGTAGCTCTCGCGCAGCGCCGGCCGCTCTGTTCGAACAGCTGTTAGTTATTTACCTATTTAATATTTATTTTGGCCATTGTTTTTCTATTGCATATTGAAGTGTAGTATTTAAACCTTTCTAGTAAGTACCTAGCCGAATGTCGAGTCATAATATGCCACCGGATAAAGATACAAATCCGTTTCCAAAAAATGACAAAATTCCCCGCTCGCCGCCAACTTCTTCAGGTACTAAACGTTTATTATCACAATTATCGCCCTCTTTTCTGTCACCTAATGAAAAGCGCCACCAGCCCACAAGGGACGATCAACCGCCCCCCGTAATTTCGTTATTGGATACAAGCCGTGGCCCCGACGATACGTGCAATTATTACGAGCTAGTTCGCGAGGCCTCTTCATACTTGTCTAAAATAAATGAGTTCGCAAACGACACAGAATCTCGTCGCAATAACTTCGCAAACAAAACAGAAATAATGAACATGACACAAAAATTAACGGCCATCGTCTCACTTCTGGCACTTAAAAAGTCGTCATTAGAAACTAAAGTCGCTAATTTGGAAAAAGATTTGCTGACCGCCAAAACTACTACTCAGGTTGAGCAACCGCTCGCCTCAGCGCCGCCATTTTCTTGTTCTGACGCGCTCAAACTCAGACTAGCGAAGTCGGTGCCACCTATTGAAACGCGTAGACCGCTCCCGTGCGTAATAGCTTATTCGACGCAAGACAAATCGGCGGAATTAAAATCCTCAGACGAGACTAAACAGGCATTAATGAAAGCGATCAACCCATCTGGCGGCTTTCAAATCCACGGCATCAAAAAGACATCTAATTCGGGCGTGATCCTGCGCTTAACAAGCGAGTCACAAGTCAGGAGATTAAAATCCGTAGAAGGTTTAAAATCAGCCGGTCTGCGTCTAGAAACACCGAGAGGGCGTAACCCGCGTATTCTAATTAAAGAAGTCCCGCAAAATATCACGAAAATTTCCTTTTATCGCTTTATAACCAAAATATTAAGGGCGAAATTAATGTGACTCAAGAGCAATTTATGAACTCGACAAAAATTATTAGACGGCGCATAAATAATAACTACAATCGAAAATGGAAGGGGCTAGAGTTAGACCTAAAGATTCGGAAACATCTCATTGAAACGAAACAAAAACTTTTTATTGACTGGGCAATGTGTCGGTTCATCGATGACGTCGAACTTGTACGCTGCGATAATTGTCAACAATACGGTCACATTGCTAAATTCAGCCGCGATTCAGACCCGTGCTGTTGTCACTGCGCCAATAAACATACCTCAATTAACTGTCCCAAAAAAGTCTTAAGAGATTTCAAACCGGTTTGCGGAAGCTGCACCCGGTACAAGAAACCTAACGACCACCCCACGGGTTCCCCTGACTGCCCAACATACAAGGCAAAAATGGAGCAATTAATTTTAACAACTCGCTTTGGATAAGTTAGTTATAGGACAGTTGAACCTACATAACAATAAGCACGCGACGATTGAATTAGAAAAATTGGTGTCGGATTATAATTTATACTTAGTTCTCATACAAGAGCAATATCAATCCGCGTCGCTAAGGTCGAAAGTCGTACAAGTTAACAACCTAGCGCGCGCCGGCATTTACACACCTCAGTCTAAATTTTCAATTACGGCCCTTACAAATCTGTCAACGTCTCACTGTGCGGTAGCGGAGGTTTCGTGTCTTCACTTTAGATTGTACGTAGTTAGTTGTTTCGATCGATGTTGGGGTATAAGTGGGATGTTTTGCAGGGGAATCTTGTAGAATACTACCGATCGATCTGCATCGCAGATGGTGGATTCTGTCTACATTGTAAACATTCCATAAATCTCTTCACTGGTGGCTCCTAGTAGCTGTTGTGCATGCAGCGGCCGTATCCCGGTAAACCGTGTCGATCCACGGGCTAAATCCAGTGAAGGGGACTGAGTTTCACAAACTTAGTTTAATGGGCTGATTCCCCATAAAATGCATAGTCTGCAGCGGCTCGGAAGGCGGACACCGTCAGTATGGTTTCAAACCCGGCGACCGTGGCGCTGCAGCAGGGCACCTGTGACATGCCTGATAGGGCGTATGTCGGGATCCAAGAGATATGCGGCCAGTCACTGCATCTTCTAGTGCTAACCAGTCGTAGCAGACTTCCGCCCCACTGGTAACAAGGACTGGAAGACGAGAGAGTGGGTTCGTGTATGCGCAAATGCTTACCCACTTTAATATATTCCCGCGCTGATGACCCCTGGCTCATTACTGGACGGAGGTTTTGCGAATCATGCTCGCGCTCATGCAAGAGCCCAGGCGAAGACGAGCTAAGGGTTCGCCGTCGACGGATACGTCTGGGAGGACATCATCATCAGTTATTTGTTATTTTCAATACTCCGATCCTGTAGGTCCTCACTTACACCAACTACGTCATGTCCTACAATGTCTTGCGGGGAATAAAATTGTTATTGGTGCCGACGTAAATGCTTCTTCACCCTTATGGCATGGGGAACTTAGATACACTGACCGCGACCGTCGTAGCTCAGTGAAAGACTTCATAGCAGAGTTCAACCTGCAAATTCATAACACTCCCAATGCACCACCTACATTTAGCAGCCCCTCTGGTGAATCTTCCATCGACGTCACGCTTTCCAGCGCGTACGTCCATTATAACAATATAATAAATTGGCGCGTCATTCCTGATGCGTCACGCAGCGACCATCGTTTAATTTATTTTTAAATCGTCTTTGAGTTTATTCGCGCACCCTCGAGTTGTCCCGTGATTGAGTCGAAAGATAATGTTAAAAATGGTAATTGGAATTTATTCCGGTCCCTTATGTTCGCTCATTCCAGAGATTTCACTCGTCCAGACTTGAACTCAAATAATAGTGCGTCTACTGTGCCGACACCGCCCTGGGCCGAAGGCCGCTTAAAACAGAAAATAAGTGTAATTGGTGGCACGATCATTTATATAACTTACGTCGGGAGTTTAGGAGAGCCAGACGGAAAATTAATTATGCACGTAGACAGGGACTCGGTCTATTGGACGATAATTACGTATCGTACCTAGCTGACCTTAGGGCTTCAAGGTCGCGTTATCGCGCCGCCGTCACCTTAGCAAAAAATAATATGTTGAGAAATGCTGCCGTTAGACTGGATAAGGAAGGACCATGGTCTTCTTTATACCATGAACTCAAACCAAATAATACCACTGCTCCACACTATTTTTCAAATAGGTATCAAGATTAATAATTCGTATACTCATAGTTTAAGAGACACGGCGAAGGCGTACCTCGACGTACTAATTTCAGACGACAAGCCGGACTTGGACAATGATTTTCACCGCGAGATAAGATTCAGAATGTTAGACCCCATCAATACGCCGGTATCTAACTTACCTACACTTGATGAGTTCACTTCAACAGTTAATTTGTTACCTACGAAAAAGTCAGCAGGCGAGGATAAAATATCTAATATTATGATTAAGCAGGCGTGTCTAGCGGTAGGCTCATCTATATTACAGGTTTTTAATAAATGTATTGCAGAAGGCACTTTTCCAAAAATCTGGCGAATCGGCACAATAAAATTAATTCCAAAAGCCAGTGATAAACCACCAGACGATCCGAAATCCTACCGTCATATAACGCTATTATCATGCTTAGGTAAATTATTAGAACGTCTTATTGTTCCCCGCTTGCTACCCGGTGGCCCGAAATTTAATAATCAGCAATTTGGATTTACCGCCGGGAAGTCAACAGTGGATGCAGCAATCGAGGTCAGAAAAACAGTAAATCTATCGGAGTGTAAATATGTAGTAGGTATATCTCTGGATATCGCGGGTGCCTTCGATAATGCCTGGTGGCCAATGCTACTACTGAAGTTAAGAAAGAGAGGCTGCTATCGTAATATTTATTATTTAATTTACTCGTATTTTTGCAACGGCGTAACAAAACTCCAACTCGGCCATTACACACATTTCAAAAACGCGCGGCTGCCCTCAAGGATCAGTACTATCGCCGCACTTGTGGAATATAAGTTTTGATGATTTATTATATGTTCCCTTGCCTCCTCTGTGCTCTCTGATAGGTTATGCTGACGATGGTTTTCTTATTATTCAAGACAATTCGCGATCTGAAATTGAAAACAACAACAACCAACCAACAAGTGCCTCAACGTAATATCGAGTTGGGGCCACAGAAATCGATAAGAATTTGCAGCACATAAAACCTTTCAAGTACTTTTAAAAGGTTCATTAATATCAACTCCTTGCATTAAACTGAACAACATCAATGTGAAACGTAAACAGTCACTTTGTTACCTAGAACTTATTTTAGAAAATAAATTTACATTCCTGGAACATATAATACAGACCGGTGAGAAAGCTAAAAGGAATTTCTATTGTTTCACAAAAATATCAACGTCGACATGGGGCCTTTCATTTAAAACATTAAAAATAATTTATAATGCGACGTAGGTACCTCGGCAGCATATGCTATGGCGCACCGGCTTGGGCAGATAGTACTATTGGAAACAATGCAACACTTTTTTGTCATTATAAATGCATTGTAATTAATTGTCATATTATAAATTAAAACATTTAATTACATTCTGTCTTGTAGTCAAAAGAAATAAAAAAAAAACAAAAATAATAAAAAAAAACATGTTATTCCCGTGGTGCTTCCCCTTTAATTCTGACTATTTGTCATCACAATTTTTGCTGTCTCCCGCTTTGCTTGGGGAGGGAAACTGGAATACTTCCTACTCCTCCTACAATCTTCTGATTAATTTCGTTGCGGGTTCCAAGACAGATTTAGCATGTCCCCCGGGCACCCCTGAGATCATATCAAAGGGTTTTTGCGGTTGGTTACCACTATCGATCCTGGCTACACAGGAGTTGCAGTGGTGGGTAAGTATGGTGGGCCAATTGCTCGTATTAAAAAAATAATAAGAAAGTAAAAGTATTATTGATTGATTAGTTATAACTTAAAACATGTAGAAGGAATTAAGTATAATTATTATTGAAATTAGATGTAAGTGGAAATGGTGTGATTAGTTAGTAGATAAAGAAGGTATTAGATATTATTGAAATTAGATGTAAGTGTAAATGGTGTGATTAGTTTGTAGATAAAGAAGGTATTAGATATTATTAAAATTAGATGTAAGCTTAAATGGTGTGATTGGTTTGTAGATAAAGTAGTTATTGGATATTATTTAAATTAGATGTAAGCTTAAATGGTGTGATAAGTTAGCAGAAGTATTAAATATTTCGAAAAATTTCTATGCGGATGGAAAGGGATGGCTAATAGGGGTGGTGGAGGCCATTTGTAGATAAAGAAGGTATTAGATAATATTGAAATTAGATGTAAGTGTAAATGGTGTGATTTTTTAGTAGATGTAGAAGGATTAGTTGTAGATGTATTAGGTATTATTGAAATAACATGTAAGTATAAATGGTGTGATTAGTTAGTAGATAAAGAAGGTATTAGATATCATTAAAATTAGATGTAAGTGTAAATGGTGTGATTAGTTAGTAGATAAAGAAGGTATTACATATTATTGAAATTAAATGTAAGTGTAAATGGTGTGATTTTTTAGTAGATATACGAGGGCGGCACTGAAAATTTCGGGAATCAAGGAAGTGACACAACATTACTATTTAAAAATGTATTTATTGCTTTTCGAAGTATTCTCCGCGAAATTTGACACATTTTTCCATACGATGGACCCAATCATTGAAGCAACCATTCCATTCGGAAGTTGGGGTCTCCAAAATGGCCGTTTTGTAGGCGTCCACAGCTTCTTCAGGTGATGAAAATCTCTGACCACGCAATTTATTCTTTATTTTAGGGAAAGTATAGAAATCATTAGGGCTTAGGTCGGGGCTGTACGGCGGATGGTCTAATAATTCTATGATTTCTTGCTCTAAAAACTCTTTTGTTCTGTGCGCGGTGTGAGAACTCGCATTGTCGTGATGGAGGATGATGCGGCGGTTGCAGTTCTCTTTACGGAGTTCAGAAACGACCTGTGGCAAACAAATGTTAGCATACCATTCTGCATTAACCGTTCTTTGTCCCTCAAGAGGAATAGTCGCAACATGGCCGGTTTTGGAGACAAACGTGGCCACTATTTTTTTTTGTAAAACTCCGTGAACGAACAATTTTTGTTGGCTTTAACTCATTTTCGAACACCCAAACTCGTGACTGGTTTTTTGTTTCGGGTTCGTATGCGTATATCCAGGATTCGTCACCTGATACGACGTTGTATACAGCATTTGAGGATCCTGCGTGGAATCTTTCGAGAGTTCTGACGCACCAAGTAACGCGAGCCGCTTTTTGCTCTTCACATAGCAAATGCGGTATCCATCGGGAAAACAACTTTTTTACACCTAATTGTTCATGCAAGATTATTTGTATTTGACTCATGCCAATGTCTAAAGTTGCCTGAATTTCGCGGTATGTCACATGTCGATCTTCCTCAATCAGCTTACGCACAGCATCAACGTTTTCTTGGGTGACTGCAGTTTTTGGACGACCTTGACGGGGATCATCACTGAGCTTGACACGTCCACGTTGAAATTCAGCAAACCAGCGATAAATTATGGTTTTGGATGGGGCTTCATCACCAAATGCAGAAATCATCCGGTCAACACATCTTTTTTTGTGTTAAACCACTTCGTAAGTCATATTAAATCATCGCTCTAGAATTTTCTCGAGTCAATTCCATTTTCTCAACGACTAAACAAGTTTGACAAGACCTTGTGAAAAGACCGAGAATCTTTTTTAAAATAAATAAACGGTATTCGATTTTTAAAACCAAGGAGTTTTAAATTAAAAAGATTTTAATATGACAGGAACAGTGGAAATATTCCATTCCCGATACTTTTAGTGCAGCCTATGTATAAGGTATTAGGTATTATTTAAATTAGATGTAAGTGTAAATGGTCTGATTAGTTTGTAGATATAGAAGGTATTTGGTATTATTGTAATTGGATGTAAGCATAAATTATTGTGTAGTTCGTTGGTTAGTAGATATAAATTTAAGGTTTTGGTAAAATAAATTGCAGATATTTGGGCATATTATGATCTCCTTTTTATGTAAAGATATTTAGGCAGAAAAAAATTAAAAAATTAGAATAAAATATAATAAATAAAATTACATTGAGCTCTCTAAGGCGCTGAGGTTAATAGCCTCATAGAAACAGCAGACTTTAAAGCAGTCTTTACCTAAATAATATCAATTCATTCAGGTGTGTGAGGTCGATGACCTCCGTAGCGCCGTAAAGACCATGATTTAATTTTATTCAATTATTATTTTTCTGCCCAAGCGTCTTATAAGCAGTAGGTCATATACCCAAAATATCCGTAATTGATTTTACCAAACCTTATATAACAATTTTCTACTATGAAATTAACTAAAAAACTTTAAAAAATCAATTATAAGAGCATTTATTTTAAATATAAAAATACCTTGGCAAAACTTAACACCGTTCAAACACTTTATATAGATCACCGAGACTAGCTATTTGTAATATGGAGCCGTTACTTGTGAATGCTTTGGTCGGTAGAAAATTCTTCCGGATAGCCGGGAATATTACATACTCCTGCCTCCACTGCTCCGACTTGGATATCTTCTCCGACGCGTCCGGATTAGGTTGCGAATAAAATATCGCCGTCTGTCGACTGAACGAGTCGAAGCATTCCTGCTCCGAATCCCAGTTCACTTCAGTGACTAGACGAACTAGGTAGGTCGGTAGTGCACCCATGTACGGCGTGTGCCCATCTGAAATAAAATTCAATACGCCTCAGGAAATAACCTGCAAGACATGTTTAATTTATTATTTACTATAAGATTTGTTATTACATAGTTTATTATAAAAAAAACTAATTCTTACTGCTTTAAAGTTTATCAAAATATTTCATTGAAGAAGTCCTTTATTATTTTCTAGTTACATAATATATCCAACAAGACTATAAAGTGTGCTTTTGCGGTTTTTGTGTATTTTCTTCGTGAAAATTGCACTGAACCCAAGATATTTTTAAACAAATACTTAGCTTAGCTTAGCTATGATCTACTATTCTCTATCGCGGAGAAAGTAAGGTTCCCGCGCGATATATGTTGCGCGAAGTTGCAGGCAACATTTAGACTGTACTTTCTTAACGGACGATGCACGGAATACGAAGTGTCCCGGAAGACAGTACATTACTTACCCAGTAATAACGGCAAAGCTAACAGTTCGTGGTCGTTCATCTCCAGTGAGAAATATTCGTAAAGCATCGCCTTCTTCGGTACCAACAGTCGCACCATCTGCGCCGCCAACTCGCGATGATCCCCTGAAATATCATTCAATTCTATTGAGTGAAACTTGTTCTAGACGATTTTATTACACACTTTCAAATGAAGTACTTCTAGGGAAGAATATCAGGCGAAAACACTAAGGAAAAAGTTGATTATTGGGTGATCGTATTTAAAGGATCTTTGTTTAATATTTTTCAAAAAAACAGTTTTCCGTGTTTTTTTTTTGTATGCACACTTTTCAGTACAGTTTTTTAACAATTAAGTAGGTACATAGCCGAAGTGCTGTTATTTGTTCAGTTGACAACTGATATGTATTTTAAAAACAAATGCACAATTTTCTGTACACTATTTCAGTCTTATTTCATTTTTCAGAAACTAGGCATTATAATAGGTCTTTACCTATGAAATTGCCGTTCTGTAGTACTGGTCATTTCAAATCAAAATAATTTTTGTTTGGCTAAGAATTCTAATTTAAAATTTATTTTATTTTAAAAACATAGAATTCTTTTTCCAAAAGTAGTCATTTGTTTATTGATTAGTGTTACATTTTCATCGTATTTCAATCTTTTTCGTCATCATGGATACGTTAAAAATTCGAGTAATTATGGAATATGAGTACCGTCGTGGCAGCAACGCGGCACAAGCGGCACGCAACATCATCGACATTTACGGAGCTAACACTACAAACCAACGCACCACCTGTTATTTTTTCACACCTTTACCAATAGTTTACAAATAGACCACTTTAGTACCTGAAAGTTTCCGCTAGGGGTGCAGTAAAAGTCCATACAAATGAAACGAAATTATAAAATTAAACTATAATTGTTAAGGACAGCGGCCTCGTAAAATAATTATACCAGTGAATTGAAATGTGAACGATAAACAAGTGATTTAAAACAGTACATAAACTATAACGGTGAACACTCAGTGACAATATAATGTATAGATTTCTATAGCATCTTAAGGTTATTTTGCTTATATATTTTAAACTATAGTGAATTTTAACGTAATTTCTTTTGAGTTATATAGATAAACATAATACCTAACGTGAAGAGTACGATTGCCTAACTACAGTCATTTTGTCGGCCCGTACATCATTTTGTTAAATTTTTCATTCTGCATACTTTTCATTATTATTTTTGTTGCTTTTGTCTACCTGTATAGTGTAATATAGTCTTTTTATACTATTAAGTATTTTTGTCTGCCTTATCTTCCTATTCAATACCTAAATATAAGGCGTACTATCCACGGGGAGGCCGATCGCATCAGGCCGAACTGATGCAGTTGGGTCTGAACGGAATCGTATACCTACACGGAAATATCGCTTCAGTTCGTTTTGGTTTGCTGCGAGCTACGATTGTGTTTATAGGTTCTAGTTTGCTGCAAGCTGCTAGCTTTAAAGTTGCGTATTATAGACAGAAATAAATGATTATGTTATGCTGTCATAGTTCTATAGCAGTCTTTCCCAAAGTGGGCGATAACGCCCCCTTGTGGGTGCTGGAGGCCTAGAGGGTAAGGGGCCCCGAAAAAATTGGGGGGCGCTGTCTTCACGTGCGACCTCTTAAATGACAGCGCCCCCCAATTTTTATTATATATATATATTTATTGCTGCGGCCAAGCTGAGCGGCACTTGCTGAACGCGGGATTTTTTATGTACCCGACCTAGTAAAAAGAATATTGAAATAAGAAAGTTCAATTATAATTCATCAGGTATTATTATTGCTCTCTCGCTGGTAAGAAAAGTCTCGTTTAGAATAACAGTTTAATAAAACTCCAGGTGAGAGTCGAGACTAATATGTTATTGAGGTTTTAAAGGTGAAAAAAAAACTGATTGTCAAAGTGCGCATTAGACGGAATAAGTTTGGATTACTTTATGTAATAATAAAATCATACCAAGCACTACGTTTTATTATTATAATCGTTGGATTTTATTATCCAAAACAATTCAAAAATTCAAAATAGCATAATTCATCTAAAAAACTAATTTTTAGACTACAATATTAATTTGATACAGCTTGCAAAACATGTAAAACTAAAGTGATTTGGCACATAGGATCCATTCAGTCCATCTTGCTGACTGATGTGGCCTGCCTCAAGGCCAAATTGCACACAGACGATACGATTTTGCATCCGATCAGGCCGAATTGAATGTGACCGGACAGTATTTTATGACGGCTTAATAGTCTACCTAAATCGGAATTCCAAGACTCGTCCGCGCTCAGCCCCAACACAATCAGCTCCTCCAGCGGCAAAGGGTTCGACAGCCGGATGAAGCCGAGGTTTTGGAAGTCATACAGAATCGTCTCGTAGAACAATTCTTCGCTGTAAGATTGATTGATGTTAGATTAAATGAGAATATAATTACACCGTCAAAGAGCGAACGAAACAGGAGTTTCAAGTTTTACACGGTTTTCTGTGATGTGTATTGAATTAACGTTAACGTAACAAAAGTTTAACATACATCGCTAAAAGAAAATAATATACTCCTTACGTAAATCTTCTTGTATCACACAAATACAACTTAGTAGAATGCTGTACAAGAGATCTATAGCTGTCGATACAAGCTATGAATATCAAGTTAGCGAGTATCTCTCTTAGATTCGTGTTACATTTACTCTCTATTTCCATCCTCAACTGTTTGACACTGGTCAGTTTAGTTTCAATTCTTTCATATTTAAAGGTTCTAGTTTTGAATGACTCTTTAGGATCTATGTATGTACTAGAATTGCCTACAGCGTTGCTCCATTTCGGTAAATTTCTTTGGAGTTTTTCATCTATATCATTAATGTGTTCTATTATTTTAGGTATATCTCCGTTTCGAACTTTATTTCTTACGTAAGTTTTATTTTCTGCCGAATTTTCGTGATTATCATTTTGATTTTGTAACCTATTTAATTCATCGCCTGCTTTATCGTTTGCAAAGTCTATATTTTCACAACTTTTTTCCTTTTGTTTATTCATGTTTTTAAAATCATTAGTCATTTCATTTTGTTTTGCATTTATATTAAAATTAGATTTTCCTTCATCTAACATAATATCTAAATTATCATTTTCATTTAGTTTCTTATATGCTATAGAAGATTCTGTATTACTTTTATGACTCTCTTGTGCTCTCAAGAATTTGTCGATTTTTTGTGTATCAGCATTGACTCTCACTAGATCTTTAGCGTATATTCTGGCATCGCTGGTTGTTTTTTTGATTACTTCTTCAACTGCAGATGCACCAGGTAGCCTGGCCTGAAATATAAATAATGTAAATCGATTATCAAATTATATCTTGTATCATGGTATCTTTATACAGACTGACATAGGTGGCGCTTTTCTTTCCAAGAAATTCAAGCATTCTTTTTATATTATAGTTCAGTCTACGACTAATAGATGGCCCTTTTTACTATTCGTTTAGTAATGTTTTGACTATTCGAAATTTATATTGTACTTCAACAATCGAGACCTCTAAAAAGATATTCCTTAATATAATGTTTTCTTTTTAAATGTATCGACCACAAAACTATTCCAATGGTAGGTATAGTTATTAAATGATATTTGATAACTAAAGTCTCGATTACTGGACTTGCTTGGGTTTTTTTCTTTTCAGTTTTTGCGCAGTCGAGTTTTTTTTTTAATAAATCATCTAAGATTCGTAACCTGAGTTATAAATATTAATACATAATTAAGTTACCAATTAGTATATTGGGTGTGAATGTCTCAGTGAAAATATACAATATTTAAAATATATAATCGAACTTTTCTGGTGGTTATTCTTTGTTCTTTTTGCCGCAACTCGCAGCATGATATATTAATTTTAAATGAAGTTGTGTTTTTATTATTATTTCTTTGTTGTATGTACTTAGTTACATTAGTGGAAACTCGGTAGCTCGAACTTATGTCGCAACTTTAATCATTTAACTTCTTAGCCATAAGGGAAAACTTTATTTTGTTGATTTATTTATTCAACCCAAAAAATATCTACCTTAACATCCTAATGCGATAGACGAGTATCCTACTACTATTATAAAGGTGAAAGTTTGTGACGATGGATGGATGAATGGATGGATATTTGCTACTCTTGCACGCAGAAACTACTGAAACGTTTTCGATGAAATTTTGTATGGTAGTAATCAGAGCCTAACACATAGGCTACTTTTTATCTAGAAACTTACTGTTTTCCCGTGGGATACTGAATTTACGTGTGTTAACTTATTGTGTTTAATCATCGTAGGTCGGAGTTTTCTTTTAGAGGAGTTTATAAATAAATAGAATAAACTTATATTAAGCTTACAATTACAAAATAATCTATGCCAGTTACAGATCTTATTTGGGATATACAATACCTGAGTGTACATGACTCTGGAGGAGTTGCAACTCAACAGTTTACTCTCCACGCAGGTTTTGATTTTGTCAATAATCTGTTCCTCATACAAAAACTGCACCTCGTGTTTTGTTGGGTGCACATTGACGTCCACATTTTTTGGATCTAAAACATTATGGGCAAATTGGCATTGAATGCTTAATAATAATATCTAAATAATTCAAAAATTCATAATTCAAAATCGTACTCACATTTTAAATATATTTTTTACATTAAAAATACTCCTGGTACTTACCCAATTCAATGCTGAGATATACAAATGAATGCGAATTTTTGGGTAAATATGTTGAATATACGGAATCCACAGCTTTGCGTATAGCTGAAAAATGGTGTTTAAGTATGTTATATTGTTATATATATAGTTATATTGTTTTACAGTTTTTTTTAGAGATTCGTCGTACTCAAGGAGCCCTTAGGCTTCAGCCTGGACGCCAGCGGCCGGAGCGGCCGGAGCGGCCAGAGCGGCCGGAGCAGCCGGCGCGTCTTGATCAAATACATAGATTTGTATGAAACTGTTCGATGCGGCCGCGCCGCCCGCTGTCGTCTTGAACAGTTTCCGTCCGCTCCGGGAGCTGGCGTCCAGGCCGCAGCCTTGTAGTTTCGCTCTGTCCGTCCGTCTATCGGTCCGTCCTCCTAACTTCTGTAATTATGAATATAAATGGATGAAATTTAGTATAGTTACAGATTGTATATATATCTCAGTTTTGGCATCATAAAATAATTTTTTATTTTATTTTAACGGTGGCTCTACATACATGTGATGTGGGGATGAAAAATATATTTTCTATTTTCTATTACTTGCTAAGAACTCTTAAGGAAAATCGGACAATAATGATTAATTTTTAAGTAATTTAAAGAAAACCTATTGCACATTGATAGAGCCCTCTTTAGACCTGTTCTGACATACTCTTGGTTAGGTTATTTTCATTTGATTTCAAGTCACAATCATGCAAACGATGTTTTAATTTAAAAATATCGTTTATCACTCACACGAAACTATTTTTCAATCATTATATAAGATATTTCTGGTGATACTGAATGAGGATCAATCACTTAGTAGCAAATCTAATTTTTACTAAGAACATCATATGTGTATTAACTTACTAAGCATTTTATTTTTTTAAGTATTAAAATCCGTCAAGAAATTGTGATTTAGTTAAAAAAATTCTGAACGGCTAGTTTGAAACGCGCGCTTCCGCTGATTTGGTTACGATGACGTCATCTGTCGGGATCCGTGCGACAACGGCTTGATTGTACTCATACTTCATAGGTATTGCATAAGTATTCATTCGCATCCGCTATTGCATTTCTTGACGCTTGTGCCTCGCGTGCATGGTTTTTGTTTACGTTTAATATTTTAGTTGTGTTTAGAGGGGAGGTGACGACGACGGATGACGTCACAGCGACTCGCTTCATTCTCGGGCGCGTTTTTGGAACTAATGCACTAAAATTGCTGTATCTTCGTCATTTTTGGTCCGATTTAAATAATTTCTTTACAGTATTTACTGGTTTTTTGGTCGCCACAAGTCTGCATACCCAACAAAAAACATGAGTGATCCTCATTGTGACGCCCTACCACAGTATATGGATGTCTTAGAATTTTTTTTCGCGTGTAAATCGTTTACTTACAGGATGAGACAACCATTCTATGATTAATGAACAGTAACATCATGCCCTTCTTGTGTGAATAGTTGACGTTGGTTATGTAGCCGCGGAGCTTAAACTTCAGAGTTGAGTCTTTGATCTCTATTTCGAGCAGTTCCCGAGCAATCTGGTTGCCATGTATCTATAAGATATATTATGGGCAAATAAGGATACGGAAGTAATCAGGTGTGATCCTAAAAAACGCACAACATAAATAACAAGGGTTGCCTACACTTGGAAATCTAGTCGTAGCAAATAATAAGTAAGCACCGAAATCGTTAGGTGAAAATATACTGTTGGCGTCGTGATGTGGCGAAATAACGCAGCACTCCAAGAGAGAATTTGTATTTTGTACAAAATAATTTCGAATGTAAACATTCGTTTATCTGTCTATGGCGGCTGTTCAGTTTTCCCACTTAAACATAATTTTTTAACGTAATTGTTTACAGGTAAGACACATAATTTACAGCATACTTACAATTCTCACGTTTTCAACAGTGGTAGAGTCCAATGGTGTTTTGATGTCAGTGTTCTCTCCAAATTTCTTCAATGTGAATGCTACTTTACTGTTGTGTATAGCATACCCTCCTACAACATCCATTATATGTGTGTATTCTTCGTTTGGGCTGCGTAAAGCTTTCTTCCTCGCCACTACATTGTAAAATATATCCTCAACTGTAATTTGTGTGCCTGTGTTGCCTGCGCAGGCTTTAATTTGACCCTTTACTTTGCCATTTTCATATGAAACCCTATAACAAATTACTAATTAATTATGTTCAAATAACAATAATAATATTCTTTATTTCCGAGAAATTGGTTTAATTCTTAAGTTTAATTAGTTTCACAATTTCTACCTCTTAGACGTGTGGAAACATTCAGATTATTGATTTCTTTTAACGCATATATAAATTATTTAAATCATTTAAAGTAACACATTATGTAGAATTCAGAGTAATATTTGATAATAGGCATATAAAGGTCATATCAAAATAAATTAATTATTAATTAAAACAATAAGCACAATTATTACAGTAATGTCAACTGATACAATTCAATTAATCAATTAAATACATAGGTAAGTACATTTTTTGTATTTTTATTTATAATTATTTAATGTCAATTTCTTTACAATATTTAAATATTCAGAATATTCCTTATTACAATAAAAGCATTTGTCCAGCAACCAATTTAATAATATTATTTTAAGCTTGATTAATACAGAGATATCTCTAATGTCTTCAGGCAACATGTTGAAAATTTTTATCAACATACAATAGCTGTTATCGCTGTATATTTGTTTTCTCTGATGAGGCACACAAAGCTTATTGCTATCTCTACTTGCATACCTAGGTGTAGTCGTATGGGTCTCAAAGAGATGGCTATGTTTTTCACAAATATACATGTCTCAAATATATACTGATACGCTAATGGATGGATGTGAAATTTCTTAAGTTTTAAAAAGTAAATTTTAAGGATAAAATATCTAATATTATGATTAAACAGGCGTGTCTAGCGGTAGGTTCATCTATATTACAGGTTTTTAATAAATGTATTGCAGAAGGCACTTTTCCAAAAATCTGGCGAATCGGCACAATAAAATTAATTCCAAAAGCCGGTGATAAACCACCAGACGATCCGAAATCCTACCGTCCTATAACGCTATTATCATGCTTAGGTAAATTATTAGAACGTCTTATTGTTCCCCGCTTGCTACCCGGTGGCCCGAAATTTAATAATCAGCAATTTGGATTTACCGCCGGGAAGTCAACAGTGGATGCAGCAATCGAGGTCAGAAAAACAGTAAATCTATCGGAGTGTAAATATGTAGTAGGTATATCTCTGGATATCGCGGGTGCCTTCGATAATGCCCAAATGGTGGCCAATGCTACTACTGAAGTTAAGAAACAGAGGCTGCTATCGTAATATTTATTATTTAATTTACTCGTATTTTCGTTTCTCGTTTTGCAACGGCGTAACAAAACTCCAACTCGGCCATTACACACATTCCAAAAACTTAACGCGCGGCTGCCCACAAGGATCAGTACTATCGCCGCACTTGTGGAATATAAGTTTTGATGATTTATTATGTGTTCCCTTGCCTCCTCTGTGCTCTCTGATAGGTTATGCTGACGATGGTTTTCTTATTATTCAAGCCAATTCGCGATCTGAAATTGAAAACAAGGCCAACAAGTGCCTCAACGTAATATCGAGTTCGGGCCACAGAAATCGATTAGAATTTGCAGCACATAAAACCTTTCAAGTACTTTTAAAAGGTTCATTAATATCAACTCCTTGCATTAAACTGAACAACATCAATGTGAAACGTAAACAGTCACTTTGTTACCTAGGACTTATTTTAGAAAATAAATTTACATTCCTGGAACATATAATACAGACCGGTGAAAAAGCTAAAAGGAATTTCTTTTGTTTCACAAAAATATCAACGTCGACATGGGGCCTTTCATTTAAAACATTAAAAATAATTTATAATGCGACGTACCTCGGCAGCATCTGCTTTGGCGCACCGGCTTGGGCAGATAGGGCTACAATAGGAGCGGCCCGTCGTAAACTTTTGCAAAGCCAACGTCTCGCCTTAATATTTTTATGTAAGGCATACCGTACCGTAAGTACTGAAGCACTCCCAGTCTTAGCCGGAGTCCTACCAGTAGATTTAGAGATACAGCGTCGTGCAGCACTATATTATAATAATAAAAAAATGACTAACCCTGAGTTTTTAAGCGCGAAAGAGAGTAATAAGATAACTAGATTATTCGAGCCATTAGATATTTCTATACAGAACCTAATTTCTGAGTGGCAAGAACGGTGGGACAACACTATCAAAGGGCGTCACCTATATATTACATTAGTCTCGTCTCCGCTATGCGAGTGTTCGACCGAAGGTAGCCCTTATGAACAAACTGCTCATCACATACTCTGGGAGTGTGATCTCTGGTATGACGAAAGAATCGAAATGTTGAACAGCGTCCATGGTGTTTCTAGGGTTGTGTACTATGAAGATCTCGTGGGCTGCGCGAAGAACTTCCGAGCTTTCAAACGTTTTTGCATAAGTAGTATTGGAAATAATGCAACACTTTTTTGTCATTATAAATGCATTGTAATCAATTGTCATATTATAAATTAAAACATTTAATTATATTCTGTCTTGTAGTCATAAAAAAAAAAAAAAAAACATGTTATTCCCGTGGTGCTTCCCCTTTAATTCTGACTTTTTGTCATCACAATTTTTGCTGTCTCCCGCTTTGCTTGGGGAGGGAAGCTGGAATACTTCCTACTCCTACAATCTTCTGATTAATTTCATTGCGGGTTCCAAGACAGATTTAGCATGTCCCCCGGGCACCCCTGAGATCATATCAAAGGGTTTTTTGCGGTTGGTTACCACTGTCGATCCTGGCTACACAGGAGTTGCAGTGGTGGGTAAGTGTGGTGGGCCAATTGCCCGTTAAAAAAAAAAAGTGAAATTTCTTAAATAGCGGCTTACTGGGAGCTAGGTAAGACATTTCCTGTTTAGTTATATTGCTTTCGCCCTGTGTACAATAGCTCAATGAGTATGGCCTCAAAGAAAATCGGTGTGCAATAATGATTGCATTATAAAGAAATAAAGCCTTTATTCACTGTACATGATACAGTTTTTATCTCTTAAACTAATACTTATATTAAATAAACATGTCATTCAACACAGGCCATCCATGCCATTTCCTTCCATTTGTCTATGTATCAGGTTATCCTTCTCCATCCCTTTGGGAGGTCGTCCTCCCAACGTTTGATCTGTCATCCTTTTTGTCTTTTACCATGTCTAGGGTACCATTTCATTACATCCTTCGTCCATTTTTTCCATTCTCTGTCCTCATTATGTGTCCAGTTCCATTTAAGTTTTCTAGTTTTTTTCAGTACATCAGTCACATTTGTTATTTTCCTTATTTTGGTTGTTGTCCATCGGTTGCGTAACTTTATATTAATCATACTTTGCTCCATGCTGCGTTGACAAACTGAGAGCTTATTGGTATTTCTGCTTGTAGTAGTAGTATAAATTAAAACATTTAATTATATTCTGTCTTGTAGTCATAAAAAAAAAAAAAAAAACATGTTATTCCCGTGGTGCTTCCCCTTTAATTCTGACTTTTTGTCATCACAATTTTTGCTGTCTCCCGCTTTGCTTGGGGAGGGAAGCTGGAATACTTCCTACTCCTACAATCTTCTGATTAATTTCATTGCGGGTTCCAAGACAGATTTAGCATGTCCCCCGGGCACCCCTGAGATCATATCAAAGGGTTTTTTGCGGTTGGTTACCACTGTCGATCCTGGCTACACAGGAGTTGCAGTGGTGGGTAAGTGTGGTGGGCCAATTGCCCGTTAAAAAAAAAAAGTGAAATTTCTTAAATAGCGGCTTACTGGGAGCTAGGTAAGACATTTCCTGTTTAGTTATATTGCTTTCGCCCTGTGTACAATAGCTCAATGAGTATGGCCTCAAAGAAAATCGGTGTGCAATAATGATTGCATTATAAAGAAATAAAGCCTTTATTCACTGTACATGATACAGTTTTTATCTCTTAAACTAATACTTATATTAAATAAACATGTCATTCAACACAGGCCATCCATGCCATTTCCTTCCATTTGTCTATGTATCAGGTTATCCTTCTCCATCCCTTTGGGAGGTCGTCCTCCCAACGTTTGATCTGTCATCCTTTTTGTCTTTTACCATGTCTAGGGTACCATTTCATTACATCCTTCGTCCATTTTTTCCATTCTCTGTCCTCATTATGTGTCCAGTTCCATTTAAGTTTTCTAGTTTTTTTCAGTACATCAGTCACATTTGTTATTTTCCTTATTTTGGTTGTTGTCCATCGGTTGCGTAACTTTATATTAATCATACTTTGCTCCATGCTGCGTTGACAAACTGAGAGCTTATTGGTATTTCTGCTTGTAGCTGGCCAAGTTTGACACCCATAAGTGAGACATGGAAGAATGCAGATATTGTACAATTTACTTTTTATCGACATTGGTATTGTTTCATTTTTAAATATTTCTTTTAGTGATCAGCTACTACACTAAAGACTAACAGACTAATACACTAAAGAAATTAACAGAAGAATAAGTAACGCCTGGAAGAGGTACTTCCAGGCGTTACTTATTCTTCTGTTAATTTCTTTAGTGTATTAGTCTTTTGTAGATATTATTTGTCCTAAGTATATGTATTCGTCCACATACCCCACAACTTCTTCTCATATTACTATGTTTTCCCTTATTCCGTACGTCTTGCATTGCCATGCCCCAAATGAGTTAAGATATCAGAGGCTCCAAAAATGTTGACTCCTCTTTAGTCCATTTGCTTAAAGTTGCAAAGAGTCATAGGTGCAAATGTCAAAATGTTCCCACAAAGGCGAGGTTTGATACATAATTTTTTAATTAAGTGACCCACTTTAGAGTAGAGTAATGAAGGCCGGGTTATGTGACACGTGACAGTTAACGAGATTCGAAATATTTGGGAACTTTCAACACATTTAAAATCAAAACTACTTAAGATTTTATATATACATAATAGCTTTTGCTGTAACAAAGTGTCAAGTGATTTTACATACCTAGTAAAAGTAAGCCAATTTGACTGATGTATCATTGCAAACTTAACAGGAATGGACTATATTGTCACGAGTATCCATAAGTGGAGATAATTACTTACCATCACGCAAATGCTTGCTTACTAGCAGGTCTTATTCCATAAACCAATCCTGCAATAATACTCAAAATCTTACTTGTAAGCGCATTTGTCTGCTGCAGTTTTAGTCATTATGGACAGGTGTGCTATGTGACTTATACTCGCTAGAGCTTCTCCTCTGAATCCATAAGTGTTAATCACTTGCAGATCTTCAAACTCCTTCAGCTTAGAGGTAGTGAATCTCTCACAGACAATGTCTAAGTTGTCGCGTCTAATACCTGTCCCATTGTCTTGTATCTGAAACATTGGTATTTCCACTCAGTACTTTAATTAACAAAGAAACAAAGGTTTCTCAGAGAGAGCAGTTGTAGGCCTGTCTCAACTGACAAGAGAATTTGTATTGAATAAACAATCAAAGAGTGCTTTTAGTAAATACATTCTAAATTTACCTGTAAATACTTCAATCCCCCAGCTTTGACCGTTATTATTATGTTTGTAGCATGCGCATCCAAGCTGGAAAAAAATTGTTTTTTTTAAATTATAGTACTATTATCTTTGAATAACAGGTAATCCATTACATTAAAGTAATTTATATTGAATTCAGGCATAGCGTGAAGTTGCTATGGAAGATAGGTTTTCATGTTGACAACCTCTGTGGCTCAGTGGTTAGCACACAAGCCGAAGGTTGCGGGTTTGAATCCTGCCAGGGAACAAAAAGATTTCTGTGTTCCTGGGTCATGGATGTGTATTAAATATGTTTAGTAAAAATCTTAAATATAAATGTAGTATAAAAAGTATTAAATATATTTGTCTGGTACCACAACCATTGTTTGGTAACACAAGTTCTTCAAGGACTTACCACTGGAACAGATTGTCATGGTATGAAAGCATCCAAAAATATTATTTAAAAAAAGATTTAGTCATGGGCTGCATCTAGTGTAAGCATGATGACGACTTTGGGCATGGGAATGAATGCTGGAATAAGATAGACATAACCGAGACAATTTACGTACATTTTATCTCTTCATGAGCCCAGTGGAAGATCATTTACAAACATTTACAAACATTTACAAACATTAAAAGTGTTCTTTTTATTGTAAAAATATGTGAGTTTTGTCATAGAATTAAATATATTACATATATTTATAGCTAACCAGTTCTCAATTAACTCCTTTAAAGCATTTGCAGGTCTCTGCACTATTTCGCCAGCGGCGATACGATTCACAACGTCCTCACCAAGTTTTCTTATTATGCCTGGTTCCATTGTTTTTCATCAACAATATAAATAATCTTGACTCAGATTTCCTGCAATAATTTCGTAGGTACTTTTAGGTAGTAGGTACAATCTCCTTGAATAGTTTTAAGCATTATGTACTAGCCCCCAATTATGTACTACTGTACAATGAATAATATACACTTTGTCAAAAATTTTAAAGCTAGTATTTATATAAATTTAATTTTATTGAGTAATAAACACAATAACCGTTAAAACAACTTTTTGATGTAAACAAAAGTTTTAATCGGAGATGATATGTGGGATCTTTAGTGGATCGATACATTAGTCTAACATACTTTTTATGAAGAATGTCGGGATTTTTAGAAACAAAATGGATTTTTTCTATTCAAAAACCTTTACCTACGACAAATTCAGACAAAAATAATGGCGCCAATAATACACTAGTGATGCGCTCTGGTAGTAATAGTGTTCTGTGGTGATACGAGTCGATCACAATGAGCTAGATGAGTGTGATTATTTTATAATGTATAAAAATCAAACATAAAATCTAAAAAGTATTAGTGAAAGAATTTTTTCGATATCTCAAAAACTGAATTTTCTATTAATATTCAAAGTTGGATCTTTTTAAATTCTGCACGAGCTTGACCGCTCAACGCGTGACGTCACGTCGCCGGCTATGGTCGCCGGGATGTCATTGCTCGTTCGCGCGCTAAGGAACTTGTGCAGTAAGTTTGAAGTTTTATTGAAATTTTTGGAGTTATGGAGAAAAAAATACCATACAGATATTGTATAGTACCCTTATGTACCAATACAACGGTTAGCACTCCAGAAAAATACTTTTTTCATGTGCCCAACGACAAAAAGCTGAGAAATAAGTGGTGTAAACTGATGAGAAGGGAGAAAGTTTTATCTACAAAAACCAGTCGACATTGTTGCGAAGATCATTTTAATGTGAGTACCTAGATATAAAATACCTACCTATATATTTTTGCATTACTAAATGTTTAGTTTATAGAATATGCTGAGAATGAATTAAGCATTTGAGTGACAATTTATTTTAAACAGTAGGCAAAAACATAGAGAAATAAAACACGATGCACGCAAATGTGTTACTTAAAAAGTCTATTGAATCCATTGAATGAAACTTAAAAGACGAAATAAGACGATACAAATAACCCCCTACTATTTCCCTTGTTTATGACTATGTTTTATGGTGATAGTGTTGTCACTTGTCGAGCTATCGACAAAAAACTGTACGAACTAAATGTCATAGATTGATTATTATACTTTAGTAGGCAGGTCACAAGTTCTTTTTTAACCGACTTTCAAATAATAAAATGATATTGTATCATTTATGATATTTAATCATTATATATAGATAGCAAAATAAATTACTTTTATATACTTTATATTTTTGACATATATGTCAAAATATAAAAGTGATTAATTTTGCTTTGAAAAAATTACGCGGTTATACGTTCGGCTGTATATATATTTTTTGTATGTTCAACAATAATTCCGCCGTCTGTGGACCGATTTTCAAATATTTTTTTGATGTAAAGGGTATAATCCGAAGTTGGTCCCGTTGACACTAAGTGGTGGCCTGATGATGGGATCCATGAGGAATCGAGGGAACTGCTCGAAATTTATATTGACACATATAACTAGTGATTTTTGAGTTTTTCTGAAGTAACCCAAGCATATGCTACCAAAAATTAAGATTTTGTATCAAGGTATATCCTGGATCCAAAAGTACTGAACAGAACTCCTCAGTCTTTATAGATACACGTTTGGAAATTTCGGCATTGTTTAAAGAACTGCAAGCATATGCTAATTATATATTAGCATATGCTTGCAGTTCTTTAAATCAATTTTCTTTAAACTACAAAAAAACTTGAAAAAAAAAACTTTAAATCAATCCATTATCAAACTTACAGTTATCATCATCATCATCTTATACACAATACCTAATGAAAGCTTGACGCGTATTAAATTATACATTCGAACACTTTATTATATATTTTAAACTTTCTTAAAATGTGTTAATAATAATGTAATAAATATGACTAAAAAGGGAAAAAATATTATTTTTAAACAAAAATGAAATCCGACTTTCTAGGTAAAAACGCACAAAAAATTATGAAATAAATCTTATTTTCTAAGTAATTCCCCTTTTAAATTCAGATAAAATTTTAACTATTTCTCTACTCAATCTTCATAATTTTAAAGTCGGTACCAGCCAACTTAAATGTGAGTTCTATAAAATACTGTTTAATTTGGATATTGTTTGGGCGGACTTTAAAATTATGAAGATCGAGTAGAGAAATAGTTAACATTTTAGCCGAATTTAAAAGGGGAATTATTTAGAAAATAAGATTTATTCATACTTTTTTGTGCGTTTTTTTTTGTATAATTTGTAAAACAACATATTTAGTTATTTACATAAGCTCCCTTTACGAAATTGTTCATTGCAAAAATTATATTAACCATCTTTTAATCCAGATTGAATCAGACACGGAAAATCATATGAAATGGAAACTGTGCGGCGGAACTTTGAAACTAAAACAAGGTGCTTTACCTACAAAATTTGAATCTCAAAAACTGAAAAGAACGGCTACGGTCACCCGCGCCGGATATGACAAACGACAAAGAATAGACTTTTTCGAAACTCTACTTGCAAAAGAAGTTAGGCCGTCAGTAGCCCAGCAGGAATTTGAATTTATTTCTTTTGATAATTCACCTGTGGAACTCAATGAGTTTAATAATCCAATATCAATCGACAATAATCTTCAAATAGAGTTACCTCCAACAGAAATAAAAGCAAACGAAAGATAAGAAGATTCAAGTAGAACAGCAAAAGGAAGACGTACATACTCAAACCATAAAAAACAGGAAAAATGTTGAAGAAGCACTCTGACTAGAGTTAGACGCCAGTTTTGACTGTGACAATATGGACTGTACTTCCGAATCATCGTACACTGATTCCATTGAAACTTTCGAAGTGTATACGGATAATCATACAAACACTTGTTCGAAAATTGAACATTATTCTTAACTTTATTTGGGTATTCCAAAACAATCATATTTTGTCATTAGTCTCTTGGAAGAAAATACTAAGTGTCCATTAATCCATATATTGATCACACTCAAAAAAATTAAACTGAATGATTCCTATCAACGTTTAGAAATAGATTTCAATAACAAAAATGTAAGTCGAATTTTTAGAAAAACAGTGGTGTTACTAGCTAACTGCTTAAAACAGTTAATTTATTTCCCAAAAAATGACGCTGTGAAAGAAAAGTTACCCCTTCCTTTTCGAAGGAGATATAATAAGACAGTTAGTATTATTGACTGCTTCGACATTAGAATAGAAAAGCCCTCCAACTCTCTACACCAATCTCTGACGTGGTCGCAGTATAAAGGCTGCAATACTATTAAGTATTTAATATCAATAACTCCAGATGGATTGATCAACTTTGTGTCGAACGGTTATGGTGGTAGAGCTACTGATACAGACATTTTTGAAGATTGCAAAATTTTGGAGTTGATGCCAAAAGGTACTGCAGTCATGGCCGACAGAGGTTTTAAAAATATTGCAACCGATGTAGAGATGCATGGCTGCTTTCTTGTGAGACCTCCAAGTGTCAGCACAGGTAAAGCTAGTACGAAGGAGGAAGTCATGGAAACGAAACGGATTGCAGCTCTACGAATACATGTTGAAAGGGCTATAGGGCGAATAAGAGAATATAAACTGACTGCACCTCATGCATGTGTTGACACAAAGGCTATTGACATGTTAGATGACGTCGTTATAATATCTTGTGGATTAGTAAACTTATAAAGTAAATTAGTTTAAGTTAATTTTTAATTTATATGTGATAACTAGAATAAAAGAAATTATTAAAAAACTTCACTGTTATTGTACAAGTTTTATTTTTCTCTCAGCATTAATAAAACTATGTTAACTATTCGGATATTCTAGAGCAATTGTATGAATATATTTTCCTTCCAGAACATAACACACTTTCTGATTAATTCCGCACAATAATCTTTATCATACATTACTTCATGTATGTCAACTTTTTGGAGGTTTCAAAATCCTCGTGTGCTATACAAAAGAAGCACTTCTCCTTCCGTGCAAAAAACATTTGCAGTTGTATTTGTGCTTTATATTTTTGTACCACAACTCCGTCTTTAACGTATTTTTCAATATTTTTATTAGACAATGGGCACTTTATTTCTAATATGCAATCTTCAGCAATACCGTCTGGAGAAGCGCCTAGAACTGGGTAATCTTTAGAAAGAATAAAACCTACTCTTCTGAATTTAATATTGTTGATCTTAGATACTTCTTTTATGAGAGATTCTTCCAACAGATTACCTGCAAATAAAAAGAAAAAAATTATTCGAAAACTATTAATTTTACTCATAGGTATATAATTTTACTCACATGAAATGTAGGTACTCCCAACCTCTTTTGATTGCAAACGTCTCTTTAAATTTATAGGCACCTAAGATTGTTTCGACAAAAATTTCATCGGGTTTACTACATTTAGCGGATTCGTACGCTTTTGATGCCGTAATACGAGCATATCTCATTTCATGCCACAATTTGCAGTCTGCTTGCGATCTTGTTGCATTTTCGATCGCATCGCATTGCTGGGATCGTATATTTTCTTTGCAAAAAGTAATAAATCCGTCTGCATCCTTAACACTGTTTTCTTTTCTAAATTGATCACTAGATTGTGTATTGAAACTTTATCTATATCTGCAGTTGGACGAAAGTAGGTCATGATCTGAGAATCTATACCCAGCTCCATTTATTTTTTTATCACTGACTGTAGAAAACGTTCGTTGGGTGTGTCGTTAGGCGTCAAAGGTGCTGTTGAGGAACGGGGCTGCCTTGTATTGCTCATATCTTTGGCCTTAATAAATTTTAGCTGAGATCCAACTTGCGACAGTTTTGGTTTCATCCAATAACACGCTACTTCTGTACAAGCGGGCTCCTCACAACGTCTTTGTAACCACATAACCAACGCCATTGTATGTTTGCATCCTCCTTTGCTTGCTGCACATCCTTCACATTTCAGATTTTCAATTTTATTCGTAACTTTATCACAAACAAATGTACAATGATATGCTGTAGCTCGAACTTTGTGTTCAGGTGTAACTCTTGCTTTTACCGTGCACTGCGGATATAGTCTTTTCACCTGAACATACCCTATGGCATTATCTCCGTAACTATAGCGTCCAGCTCTGTAAAAAAAAACTTATATAAAACGCTCATGATTTATTGGTGGGTATTATTTTTTATCGATAATCCACAGCAATCTGACAGCACTAGTAGTAACTGACACTGATTAAACTATGACTGTACCTATGCCTAAAATATCAATATTACCTTATCCTAGACTAGCATACGGGCGCGACTTCGTCGGCATGGATCCTCATTCTACCCCCGTGGGGTATGTATTTTAAAAATCCATTTTTAACGGATTTCTACGTTATAATAACTATCTGGGTGACCAGCTGTTGATATTTCACTATACAAACTTTGAACCCCCATATCACCCCTTTAGGGGACGAATTTAGAAAACTATATAACTATACGCACTCAAAAATATTTATTTATTAGCTCGGATATTATATTTCATGGAAATCGGTCAAATTTAAAGATTTTTCATACCAACTTTCAACTCCTATTTAACCTCTTTAAGGGTAAAAATTTTCGAAATCCCTTCTTAGTGCGCGTCTACATTGTAAATTAAAACTACTGTCCAAATTTCACGCTTCTACTATTAGCGGTCACGGCTGTGCGAGCGTCTATATACGTCTGTCAGTCAGTGGGGACATCTGACATCTCCTTTATTAATATATTAAACCAGGATTGATGATAAGTCCTGATTACGTGTATTTCATTGCCATAAGTCATGTCACTCCAGTAATAAAAAACCTAAATCTATTCTTAAATAAAGGTTAAGAAATAAGTCTGAAACCGACCCCTACTTTACCTATATCCCTTCTTACTTTTATAATATTTTTAATTGTCATTATATTTCTAAATTTTTTTGCTTATAATTTAGTTTATAAGAAACTTACTAACCTTATTAGTTATTACCTATTACTAATTTTCTTTGTAATTAGTTTATAAAATCGAACTATCTGTGGAGGCTTGTAATCATACAGTATACTGTAATACTGATAGCTGTGAGCCACCCAAATAACATAAAATAAAATAAATAAATCAAATGTTATTATCCTACCTCCTACAAATAACGTACTGCATATGATGTAACTTACCTTGCAAGTTTTTGCCCGTGGATTTCTGCACTAATATACTTTGCATGGTTTGTGAAATAATCTGCAACCATAAGTAAATCGACTTTCGGAAGATTATTTGATTGGCCACGTGAAAATCCTAGTTCCATGTTAGTTGGTTGGTTGGTATACCATTAATAAAAAATAACAAATGAATCGAAATGAACGAAAGTAAATTTACAGAGCGCGTGTCAATTACATACTGAATGCATACTCTCTAAGATACCACCCGCGCGCCGCCCATCGCACAACCGGCGACGTGACGTCACAGCCATTACTCGACGGGCACAATCAGTTTTCGCGCGTTCCCATATTGATTTGCTTATAAAAAATTCAATTTTCGTGATATCAACACAATTTTTTCACAGTTAGTCTTATTATTGCTTAAAGTTTTTACTAGGGCTGAAAAAGAGGAATAAATTTTGATTTACATCTTCCTCATTCAACAAGAGTTGACAAGAGTCCTGAAATTTTTTAGAGTCACTCGAGTGAACTAGTCAACTCGTATTCTATTGAAACAAAAAAATTTACTCGAGACAGTCGAGACTCGAGTCCTTAGCACGTACACACTCCAAGCCTGCAATTCCAAGGCCGCGGACTCAATCATAATTTTTGCCTGCTTTTCACAAAAGAAGTCCCGAGGCAAATATTGGAACTGAATTTGTTAAATTGTTATTACAGTACCTGAGGTTGTAAAAAGTGCGACCCGAGAAATTATACTCAAGGTAAACGAGTTTTGTGAAGCAGAACAGTAAAATCAAGGTATTCTCATATCCACAAATAGTGCAGACAAACGTGAAAAACGTGAAAAAATAAAGTAAAATTGTAATCACAAAAATGGCTATAAAAATTAAAATACTCATTTCCTCGCCCTAAAATTGGCTACCTCATCCAGAATGATGATGAAATGACCATCAAAATATACAAATTCAGGCTACCCCTATTCTAAAGCCCACCCAAAAGGAGTAATAAGAAGAGTGAATATGAAACATAAGTTTTTATAAATAACAACTTTTAAAAAAATATTACCCTAAGTTAGGATCATGTACGATTCAGTGGCAACACCTATTGACCGAGAATTTTGTTTGGATTTTTGCTTATAAAATACATTTTTTGTTTAAATTAAGATAAAATAATACTTACAGATGGAAAGTAACGTTGTCCTTTTGTAAAAAAAAATCGACGAATTGCACTCCGGGAGTGCCGGCAGAAGTGAAAACTTGAATATTAACGTTGTGCATTTTTGATATTTTGGAATGGTTAGAGAATAATTTTGTACTAATTGCTTTCATTATCAGTATAAAAGTACTATTATTTATGTGGAATACAATATTCATTTATTGCGCTATCGTACACAAACATGACAATTTATATTCCATTAAAAAGTTAACACTTCAACTATTACAATTATTTTACATAATAATAATAAATAATAAAATAAACAAAATAAATTAATAATATTAATCTCATCCGTGGATGCGCGTGGCACGCTGTAACATTAACACACACGAACATTCGCGCAAGCGCCCTGCGCCGCCTGTCCTCTCTCCATCCGTCTTACGAATTTTCGATCAGGTCACGTGTCCTGACGCGAGTTTAGAAATTTTTACCCATTCCAAAAAAAGTACACAGCGCCGCTAAAGAAGTTTTCTCTTCAAAAAACAGCAATTTCGGCATTTTGACCCCGGTTCGTCCCGCCTCACTGAAATTTGACAAATACGTCAATCACAGATAATAAGTTGTACTACTACGTTAATAACGCGCGGCAAATAGTTTTATTTATTCGGTATGACCGGTGGTCTCGTACCTTTGGCAGCGGGAACGCCTGACAATAGCTACTCCGGTTGGTTCAATAGGGATGTTGCTTAGTGTGGAATACCACATTTTTATAAATTAAAATTTAAAATTGTTAATTAAAGATACATAAATCGAAAAGAAACAGGTATTTAGACTGACGCGATTAAAAATTATAAGCAAATAAAAAATATTGCCCCTCTTTCTCACAAAACGATTTGTTACGTCACAAGTTGCTACCGCCATATATTTGGCAATGACAAATATATGGCGGGTGCAACTCGTGACGTCACAGGCCGAATTATCGCTCTCTTTCATATTGTAAATTTTAATTCTTTGTATCTTCATTATTTTTAAGATATACGAAAATGGGTTCTACATTGACGAAAAAAAACTTTTAAGACTACATGCATATGCTATATATTACAGATCAATTATTTTTTTATTTATAAATGGCATCGGCTTAGAATCATTTGCTAGTGTCAAGTTAAAAAGGCGGGAAATAGAACTTTCGTTTCAATTTTCAACACCGTATTCGTCAATAATATCGTCAAGTCTAAAGTCCAGTCAAAGTCCAAATAAATGGTCAGTACAGTCTATGAGTCATGTCAGTCTACCAGTCATAGTAGAAGTGGTAGAAGCTTTACTGAAAGTTCCTAGGGAGTTTTGGCGGGAAACACAAAATAGCACGTTTTTAGAAGTTATACCACTTGTGCATGATAAAGAATATTTAATGGTTAATATTCTACCAATATTATACATTAAGAACCGAAATAACACAAATTTATGAGGTTTTACAAATTCCACAACATCACTCATTGAACTCCCCGGCAAAACTCTACAGATCAAATTTTTTGCAACTTGCGCTCTTTCTTCTTCTTCTTCTTTTGGCATATGCCTATTTTATTGGCATTTGCATAGAAATAACTATCAAAAGGGTGACGTAGTGGTTTTTGTATTTCCTTCATAAATTTGTGTTATTTCGGTTCATAATGTGTAATATTGGTAGAATATTAAACATTAAATATTCTAACGTGCACAAGTGTGGGCAAGTCGTACAACTTCTAAAAACTGTTATTTTGTGTTTCCCACCAAAACTCCTTAGGAACTTTTAGTAAAGCGTCTACCACTTTACTGAATCAACTGACATGACTCATTGACTGTACTGACTATTTATTTGGACTTTGACTAGACTTTAGACTTGACGATTTAAGAATACAGTGTTGAAAATTGAAACGAAAGTTCTATTTCCCGCACTTTCATTTTTTTACTTGACACTGGCAAATGGTTTTAAGATAAGCCGACGCCATATATATATATATATATTAAAAAAAAAAACTTCAATTGTCACCTGAGAATTTTCAAATTATTTTTAATTGTTTATTTTTCTGCTGGTTGGAGTTTTATAAATAAACAAAACAAGCAAGTCCTAACACAATATGATCGATGTAGAATCAGATATGTCGCTCAGCGATGAAGAGAACGACATTCAGGACTTAGAACAGTTGAATGCTGTGTTAATCGAAGATGATGATTGTCCAAGCACATCGGTTTCCCAGTATTCGGCGGCCAAAAGTATTTATTCCGCTGATCATTGTGAACAATCCTCAAGAATTGATGCCGCCTTAGCGTTAAATAACATGTACGATGAGAAATTACGACGCCTTGAATTAATACTCGTTAACCGATTAAAAGAGTGCCGCGAAAGATTAAAAGACATCCAACGCTTGCCTGTGGATGACACAGAAAACAAAGCAGAAGTATTTTACTATGTCAGCTGCGGTAGGCCGTATTTCAAAGACTCGACAAATTTTCCAGCCCCAGATAATGACGATACTATTTTGATGAACAAATCAGAAATGTACGACTTCTCCAATGTGTCTTCAGTTATCAGCTGGACAGTAAAAGATAAAAGTCAGTTTTTGAATTTGGTCCACAAAATGTCTATGGAAATACGTAAACAAGAATTACAATCTAGCATCTCAGATTTGAATCGTCAGTTGAGGAACAGTCCTAAGAAAAATGATTTACAAAAGAAAATTAGCAATCTTAACTTGCAAATCACAAAAGTGAATGAAATGTCTCTTAAAGATTTAGCTTTGCCTATTGACAAAGATTATGATTGGTTATCCATAGCTAATACATTAAAAAATAGACACACAGCAAGTGAATATCAATCCCTTTGGCAATTGTTTCTCCACCCATCCATTAATAAGAAGCCCTGGAGTAAAGCTGAGCATATCGCACTACAGAAGATTTGTTATGATGAAAACTTACAGGATTGGGATAAAATAGCAAAGAGGTTAAACACAGGTCGCACAAACTATCAATGCTTTGTGTACTTCAGGACAAACATGAGTAACACATTCACTGGCAGAAGATGGAGCACTGAAGAAGTGGAGTATCTAAAAAGACTTATTGATTATTACAAGGAAGACAATTATATTCCTTGGGGAAAAGTAGCCACATCTATGGAGAACCGAACAAAAATACAAATATACAACAAGTATCTAAGTTTATGTCAGCGTAGGAAAGGTCGATTTTTACCTGAAGAAGATGCTGTTATATTAACATGCGCGGAAAACTTTGGGCCTGATTATCAAAAGATAACTCAATATCTACCGGGACGTACCATTAATCAATGCAGAATGAGGTACCAAGTTTTAACAAAAACAAGAATATCAAAAGTGTGGACAATAAATGAAGATAAACGTCTCATACAATTGATGGCTAACCAGGATTCAACAATAAACTTCTCAAGTATAACTAAATACTTCCCAGGCAAAGACAGAATTAATATTAGATCCAGATACTTGACACTAACAAAATGGATGAGACGTTACCCAAATGTGGACATTTCTAAAGCACCAAGACGAGGTGCTCGTAGATTGGGTCATGGTTCACAAGCTGATAATTTGAATAAAGCAATTGAAGAGCTAAAACATCGAATACAGTCAGAGGTTAATGATGTTAAAAACAAAAAAATTACACCTGAATCTCCACACGAGGTATTAGATGATGCAATTATAGCATATCTAGCTACAGAACATGTTAACATAGAGGAGGCCAGGAAAATTGAAGAATTCAAAAAACTTGATGAGAAAACATTACAAGAGAATTGTAAGACTTTACAAACTAGGAGCAGTGCCAAATCAAATATTAGAGACCTAAGAACCATACTGACACTACTAAGAGTTAAGTTAAATAAGGATAGATTCAAGAGAAGTGCAACTAAAAAATATAGCGGATTGTTAGAATCTGATCCAGATATTATTGTATCACAAATGAAATCCTATTCGAAGAAAAGTCCTGAAGTGAATTTATGTGTTGAAAATGTACCCGATATATGGGGTAGTCGGAGATTAGGACCTTTGGAATATGTGCTTCCAGCTAATTATTCCACTCTTACGGGCTGTAAAAAGTTAATGTCATATGTAGCTGATAAGCCAAAGAGTGATGATGTAATGAATATTAAGATTTTATCAAGAAAAAATCTCCTTTTGAAAGAGCAACTGTTTCTACTGATGGAACGGTTTAATGTTCTCTTTTTATGGCCAATGCTTCTATCTAATGCTCCTCCCGAACAAGCACTACTAGAACAAGCCAATATTGCAGAAGAAGAAGTTGAAAGCATACTATAATATTCTGTATGTGTATTTCATATTTGAAAATGAAAATAATTGTTAAAAGCATTTTTATTACAATTTTATTGTTTATGTTATGTTAGTTATGAAGAACTTAATGAAATGAGAACAAAAAATGCATGTCTAAAATGTTTTCAAAGTTTCATTTATTAAAAGTGAAATGTGTTAACCATATGAAAATTAGAGGTTTTGTTTTTTTTTCCTTTTTTGTGACGCCTCTGTGGTCCAGTGGTTAAGAGCTTGCTGTCGACTCCAAAGGGTTGGCTTTGATCCCTGCCTTAGAACAACAAAAGAAAATGTTGTTTTGAAGTCTGGTTAGGAGTTTGGACAAGGCAGTCTGTTCATCTGATTGTCTGACAAGAAAGATTATCCATGTGTCGGATGGGCATGTAAAAGTCATCCTGCCCCTGATCTCCAGTCTTGTCAGTCATCTGTCCCACTGGGTTACGAGGGCTGGAACTATATGATCCAGTCCTTCTCACATCATTATGGCTCAGACTACATAACAATATCCACTGACAGAGTCAGAAAAAAAAACAGTGCTGAAAATAGAATTGTGCACTATAACAATAGAGCTATTGAAAATGAAACGCAAGAGCATCAAGTTTTTAAATTGAATACAATATTGGTAGAATATTAATCCCATTACTAATAAAAATATTTACACAATAGATACAACAACAATGTTTTGTCCTTGTCTTATATTTTGGAAAAGACGCTTGACAGTCAAGAACAGAATCTTGTATAGCTTATCCATTGTGTAAATATTTTTATTAGTAAGAGGGTAAATATTCGGTAACGTGCACAATTAGTGTGAGCAAGTGGTACAATTTCAAAGAGTGCTATTTTGTGTTCCCTTCAAAACACTAGAAAGTTTCAGTAAAGCGTCTAAAGTGCGGTCGCGGAGCACGTAAAATTTTGTACTTACGTACGTGTATATTGATTTTATTGACTTATCGCTACTTGTCTCTTTCACTCAGGTCGCACGAGTCACGCCCGAATATATTGCTATCGCGGTCACACAAGTACACGAAAGGAGCGCGATAGCATTAATATTGTTTATTGTGCTGGGGACAGATTAGTAATATGTAGGCTAGTGCTGTGTAGGCAGGGGTGGTCAACTCTATAGGGCATATAAAAATACCTACGGGGGCAGAGTTGTGCGACCGATTAAAAAATACACCCATTTTTGTGGGTAACGGAATTGAAAATTTATTTGTGTATTTGTTAATGACGAGAAAAGTTGTGGGATTTTATTTGGATAAATATAATTATTTACGATTTTATTCCTATTTCTTCGTTTAAACTGCAAATGAAAATAAAATTTGTAAAAAACAAATATTGTAGGTTACTTAATTTCCTGCACCTGGTATCACCATGATCTCATATTTATAAAAAAATGTACGTCATCGGTCAAAACAACAAAATGGCTTTTGTTTTGTTTTGCTCATAACGAACGAGGTGTTTTTTGAAGTAGGTATTTTGTGAATGAAACGTTGAGTTGAGCTTCCGTTCCTCCGTTCGAATAATACAAATTGCATCTATTTCAAAACTGTGTAGTGCGATATTGACTCTGTGTTGTTGTGTAGTGAGATATTGACTAAATTGTTAGGTTTTAAGTATAATGTGACTAGTGCAGTAATGTACATTTCGTAATAGTACTCATGCTCAGTTTCAACATAAATAAATCTGTTTTTCCTAACAAACCCCATTCTTAAAAATACCTAGATGATCAAGTTTTGTACAAACTATATAAAAAAGGCAACGGGTATTAATTTGCTTGCAGCTATCACTGATTCATATATTATTATGTAGGTACATAATATGTCTTCAGTCTCCACCGAGGAGTGTACTCCTATGTGAATATTGAATAATAATTATTTATGTTGCAATTTAATGTAAGAATATTGTTTCTTCATGGGAAATGTTAAATAATTTCAATAAATACATATTATTTCTTTATTAATTTGTTTTAATTTCAAATGTGGATTTTCAGTTGCAAGGAAAACTAAAAAGGTAATTAGTGCCAAAACTGCAAGAACCTACTTACCTTTTAAGTTTTTCTAACAACTGAAATGAGTGCCTTTATGAAATATAAATCCTATGAAAGTTTTAAGGTTTAAATTTACCGCACAAATTCAAAAAACCCGCGCTTTGTTTATCCGGATATAATTGCCTGGGGCTGATAATAGAAGGCAGTAACTTTTGTTGTAGGAAGTTGATATTCTTCTCCGGTAGGAGTAATAGTGTTTTGTGTGTGTAGGTACTACGCGAAACTTGTAAATATCTCTCTTACTTATTTTTTTTTATTATTTATATATATCATTGGCTTATAACCATTTGCCAGTGTCAAGTTAAAAAGGCAGAAAATAGAACTTTCGTTTCAATTTTCAAAACCGTATTACTATATCGTCAAGTCTAAAGTCTAATCAAAGTCCAAATATATAGTCAGTACAGTCAATGAGTCATGTCAGTCGATTCAGTAAAGTGGTAGAAGCTTTACTGAAAGTTCCTAGGGAGTTTTGGCGGGAAACACAAAATAGCACGTTTTTAGAAGTTGTACCACTTGCCCACACTTGTTTAACGAATATTTAATGGGTAATATTCTACCAATATTACACATTAAGAACCGAGATAACACAAATTTATGAAATTTTACAAATTCCACAACGTCACCCATTGAACTCCCCGGCAAAACTCCCACATAATACTTATCATCTATGATTTATTTCCGGATAGATTTAATTAATATTATATAAGTTCCTGTCTATTTTTGTTTAGCTTCCGGTATATATTAAATTGTAATAATTATTAAATAATTTATTAATGATCTACAATAATAATTAAATGCTATTATTAATATTTAAAACATATTTACTATTTATAAACTAACAATATTCATTAACAGATATGAGAGCGCACAACGCTATAAAAAGGGCGGTAAAATTGGGTTCACTCTACTACTTATTGCTGACCATGAGGTGATTCTATCCTACTAGTGTTTATTACCTTTTTGCTGCTGCTGCTGCCACTGACCTGATTCCTATTTCAATATACTCACGTGGGGTAAAATGTTTATAATCTATTACTCAAAACGAAACACAATTATAGGAACACTTACAATAGTTAAAACTAAGATAAAATTTATTTATTACAATTATTAAAATTAATGTATAGTTTAAACTTAAGTTTGAATTATTTTGAGTGTTCCTATAGAATAAATGAAAAGAGCGCGCGGAGACTTAACAAGATAGATGTTATGTACTAGGTACTAATGAAACTTAAAGTTTCAAAAAAAAAATGAAATGTTGGAGAGTTTCAAACTTTCCAACATTTCATTTATTTTTAACCTATAATAGCGCGGGCGGCCTCATATCACAGTTCAAACCTTTAATATTTTATATTTATTTATATGGCTTTACAGCTTCAAAATATTAGCCAGTGTCAAGTTAAAAAGGTGGGTAAATAGAATTTTCGTTTAGGTTTTCAACACCGTTTTCGTAAATCGTCAAGTCGAAAGTCTAGTCGAAGTCCAAATAAATAGTGCAGTCAAGTCGGTCGATTCAGTAAAGTGGTAGAAGCTTTACTGAAAGTCCCTAGGGAGTTTTGGTGAGACCACAAAATAGCACGCTTTTTGTAGTTGTACCACTTGGCTATGAGATGTGTCTAGGAGTAGACACTTTGAGATGTGACTTATGAAGCCACATTGGTCAGGGTTGATAGAAGCGAAGTTGAAGTTGACAAAAGAAACGTTGAAGTCGATTCAGGATTCAGTTTAATAATAATCAAAAATACATAGTAATTATGAACATACATAAAACGAAACCGTTGCGTAATAAACAAAATGCTGACCTAAAAGGTTATAAAGTAATTATATATCAAATATTATAAAGACAATTACTCACTACACTACACCACCCCCCCTTAGTGAAGAAAAAAAATAGTAATTTAAATACTTTTTTTTAAAATATTTACGGTTACTTATACAACTTAGTCCTATTTTTATGTACCTACTATAACATGCTTACCATTTAAACTTATTTTAACATTAAGTGCGAGTTCTTCTATTACAATATATGGACCTGTTTAAAAAGTATCCAATTTATTTCCAGTTTCATTTTTTAATAACAATTTTAAAATAATAAGTCATAATTACACTTCCTACGTTTCCTTTGTTTCCTTAAAATTAAATTATTTCTTGCATCATTTTGTGCCTTTTGTAACCTGTATTTAAATTCAAAAACATAATCCCCAAAATTGTACAATGGTTCAACATCGTTACTTAAATTAGTAGGTAATCTAATTTAATACATGACCAAAGACTAACTCAAAGGGTTTGTACTTAGTTTCGGAATGTACTGTAGTGTTATAAGAAAAGCACCACTGTAACCATGAACTCCAATTTGAAGGATTATTATTGGTTTGTATAATAATAATAATAATAATAAAATTAAAAGTTTACGCATTTCTGACATTGTTTCTGAAATAAATTCAGTACCTCTATCTTATGCTATTTCTTTTGGAATTCCGTATCGTGAAACAAAATTTTCAGCAAATGATTTAGCAACTTCCGTAGTTATTTTAGTTTTTAATGGATATGCTTCAACGTATTTATTTAACTCGCACTGCAGTGTTAAAATGTAAACGAAACCTAAATCATCTCTATCTAACGGTCCAACTATATCAAAAAAAACTTTTTCGAATGACGATGATGCTGTTGTTGTATTAGATAGGGGTTGTTTATGAATTTACTTTTGTGTTTGACATTTATTGCACTTCTCGACATAGCACCTAGTTAACGTCTTTTTCTAATGGCGGCCAATAATAATATTTTTTAATTTTATTTACCATTCTTCTAACACCTACGTGGCCACTACTAGGCAATAAATGAAAATCGTTCATTATATCTTTCTTTTCATCATCCGAATAAATTCTTTGGACGTCCTTTACAATACAAATTCTTGGAAAACCACGTGGAATTTTTGCAATATATTTTGATAAAAACTCCTTTTTTATTATTCGTTTTAACAATTATAATTTATTTAATATTTAATTTATTGCAAAATAATGCAATTTCTTTCAGCAAATCGTCTCGCGAGTTTACTGATAAAGAAGATGAGCTTGCAAATAAATTATTTTTATTTTCACAATAACTAAAATTATTATTAAGTATGTGATGAGAAGTTATTTTTAAATCTTTATTACTTAATATTCTACGTAGACTTCTTTCAGGTAAAATAATTAATTCCACATCCGTATCACCTTTATTTAGTACCTCTACGATTTTAGGTTGATCTAGAGACCTATTAATATCTAAAGATGTATCCCCAGGTATCTATCAAATCCGGTAATTTATTCATCTTTTAGATTGAGTGCGAGTCATAACGCATATTAACTTATTATTCAATTCTTTTAAACCGTCTGATGTAATCGATACATGAGATAACGCCTCGGCGACTACATTTTCCTTCCCTCTAACGTATTCGACAGTGAAATCGAAGATCGATTCGAGATTGATTGAGATTGAGAGAGAGATTCGAGATCGACCGAGAATCGGAAAAAGAAGAAAAAAGAATTTAAAAGAAATAAATCCTCCACCTTCTTTTTATGGCGATGGCAGCACAATCAATATGCCTCCCATGCAGGAGAGTATAGATCCCATGAGTTTAACACAACGCGGAAACGGTCCCGTTCAAAATTGCATTAACGATGATAACTGTGTTCCTATGGAGAGTCTAGAAAATACCCGTTACGTAACCAGGTCTGGTAGAAGTGTAAAGCGTCCTAAATTGTACATGCATGAGAAATTTGAGTAGATAAGTAATATATTTGTTATTAGTTATGTACCTATATTTTTAGTTTGCTTTTATACTCGAAAAGGGAGGTGTTACATATTATATCAACAGTAAGATGTAACTGTCAATGTCATTAGTAAAGCCTATCGAGTTAGTTTATTTCTATTGTGTTAAGCATATCTCATTACATATTGTAATACGTATTTGTGATAAGCACCAATAAAGGAGAGTATAAGAATTGCTGCTGTATTATTATCATCACCACACGAGCGCAAGAAGGACTTACAATCAAGAGGTCATAGACCGATACAATATTCTTCGGGTTTGTCATATTAAAAAGATAAAGGAGAGGTCTATGATCCATTCTAATTCTAAAATACGGCCTAAAATATTTTACAGAGCAGACAATGGTTAGTAACTCCTTTTCTATTGTAGCATAATACAACTCGGCTTTGTTTAAACCATAGATGATAAGTAATACTACTGGTTTTAACATCGGCTAGCGTATACAATTGGTTAAACCAATTTGCAAACCAAATTGGTTTAACCAATTGCATACCCCACCCACCCATTGGAATTACCAAGTACACTGCCGATAGCGAAACCAGAACTATCTGTGTGCAAAATAAAATTGTTTTTGCTAGAAAAATTAGGATAATCTAAAATAGGAGTGCTAGAAAGTAACCTTTTAAGGCTATCAAAAGCATTTTGGCATTCTGTAGTCCATTGAAGTTGAACATTTTTTCTACATAATTTATTTAAAGGCAAAACTATTGCTGCAAAGTTATTTATTTTTCTTTATTAGTTACTAAATGCCACAAAACGCTTGAAATCGTCGGCGCATGTCGGTGTCGGATAACTTTCAATGACTCGTATTTTTTCTGAATCCGGTAAAATCCGTCCGCTGATATTGTATGACCTAAGTAAAGAATTTGTCGCTTTAAAAATTCACATTTTGATGGGTTCAATTTTAAAAAACTTTTCTCAAATGGGAGAAAACTGACATTAGGTTTTTATTGTGTTCTGTTAAATTTCGACCAAATACTATCAGATCGTCTAAATAAACAATTCATTTCTCATAATAATTGAGACCCGACATGGCAACAGTCATAAATTCATTAGCCTACTGAATGCAGATGAATTTATTTTCAGTCCCATGGGCAATCTACACATCTGGTATCAAGTAATTGCAGTATACTAACCTTCGATAAATTACATTGAAAATAACTTTGACTTAAATCGCAATGACTAAAATAAAAAGCACCGGATAAGGACTCTAATATATCTGTGATATTAGGGAGGGGAAATTTACCATTCTGTAGTCTTTCATTTAACTGTCTATAATCTATAACAACTCTCCATTGACGTTTGCCGCTACGATCTAACTTTTTGGGAACTAGCAAAAGTACCCATGAAGTCATTGCATGAGCCATTCCCTGCACTGTACGCCATCAGCTTTTCACTGAACATCTGCTGCATCACTCTGACGCTGGCAACTCCTATTACAAGGAAGGCTATGCCAAAAGAAGAAGAAGAAGAACTAGCAAAAGAGGACTAGACCACTCGCTACTAGTTTTTTCAATAATCCCGTCCCTTTACATAATGTACATATCGTCTATACGTACTACATATCGTATTTATATTATTACATATCGTCGATTTGTTTATTAAGTTCATCTTTTTGTATAAATGGAATCATATATTGTTTTCTATATACGGGCATAGCATTATTTTTTAAATGACTGTCCATACACGTTTGTAACACTAAGTTTGTCACCCGGTATGTGAAAAATGTCTGGATATTTCGCGCAAATTTGTTCGACGGAGAGCTGTTCCTCCTTATTTAAATATGAACTTAAGTTTAGTAATGAAAATAAAGTTTTTATTCTTTCTACATTAATATCCGGCAAATTCCTATCAAATTTACAAAAATTATAATTTTCTAATTTATCTATCTCGAGCTCATTCAAACATAAAGAAACCTCCTCGTCAGTCGTATTTAATATTCGTACAGGGATCTTACAATTTTTTGGCCTAGCAACCACACTTGCTAAAAATATACCCTGTTTAATCTCCTTAGGATAATTTACACTATCATAATTAATACGCGCAGGAATATGTTTAATAACTTCGCATCGCGGTTCTACACATACAGGGTGACCTGAAATTCGATACATTCCTTTGAAAGACAGAAAGTAGACCTCATTTACAGTAATATTTTTAATGGCATCCCCTATCCGAAAGTTATTAAATTTACAAAGTTATTGAAATTTCAAAATTTTTTTCTTTATTTTCGACTTTTTGACTTTGACATGACGTATTTTTAAAAATGTTTGCCTTTTTAGTGATATTTTTTATGTATTTAAACCGTCAATGAGTCAAATAATATTTTTAAGGAATAAATAGGGACAAACTAAGCGAGAATTTTAAGCTATTGCATAGCTTCTATCGCGAGCCTTGAGTGCGGGGACCGAATCCAGAAATTCTGTAACGAAAAAACCTCACGCTCCGTGCATCGTCTAACGTCGTTTCAGTTCGGCAGTCTTCGACACGGCGTTGTGTGCGTGCGATTAGACGTATTGTACGACTCTACGAAACTCGCACGAATCGAGACGAGCTGCTCCGAAATCGGACGAATACATAAGCAGCTGTTTATGAGAAAGTATATAGGTGTATAGGTATTTATGTACAACAGTGAATAGCTGTACTTGTAAAATTTGTGTATAAAGTGTTTTGAATATGAATGAACAAAGTGCATTTATTATTAATGAAGAAAGTCACGAAAAAATAGTGAAAGAAAATGAGTGAGTACTCTATATACATACATTTTATTACTATCACAAATGCTTGCTATGCAATAGCTTTACCGCGGCAGTCCCCGAGTGCCACACGTCTTTTTTTTTCATTATGAGACATGAAACAGAATTTTCTTTTAAGAAAAATGTGCATTTTTCTTAAAAACAGGTGATTTTCTTTAAAAAGTTGTATGATACAATGCGTACAAATACCTTAAATAACTTTCTTACCTCATAAGCTTCCAAAAAAGGTACAAATATGTACATACAAATATGAACATGTAATAAACAAAGACAAAACAATCATCAGGTAACGTTATCTTAAGAATTACTCTACCTGAGGCGACCTTTTTTTTCAATTGTTTCCTTTGTTCAAACTTCGGGATGTTTCGGCTACTGTCGTAGCGGCCCTTTGTCAATGAGTTACCGACTGGCTTAGAGAGCAAATTTAGTAGCTAATATTAGTTTTAAGTCAACTATTGCCGTGTACGGACTAATTGTTGCTTTAAACTACACCCTTACTTCTACTTGTGATATTTTTGTATCGCGATGGCTGCTTTTGAGTACGATGAATACGCTACATCTGCTGCTGCTGCTGCACGAAGAACATACGTTGAACGTTTTCCGAATCGACAAGTGCCAAACGTTAGAGTGCTTTCAACAACATTTCGACGAATTCGGAAAAGCGGCCGTGTTGATAGAAGACGTGGCGATTCAGGCAGACCTCGTTTGTATGCTCCAGAAGAAGAAGAAGAAATTTTAACACTTTTTCAAAATGATCCTTCTATTTCTACAAGAGCGGCAGCTAGAAGACTTGGATTGAGTCAATGGAAGGTGTGGTTTACAGTACACACAGCGCGTCTACATCCATTTCACTACACACCTGTCCAAGCGTTGGAAGAGGGAGACCCGGTTAGAAGAATGGAATTCTGCCGTTTTATGATAAATGCAGACATGGAGGATCGCAATTTCTTCTCAAGAATATTGTGGACAGATGAATCGAAATTTGACCGTGACGGGATAAACAATTTCCACAACACACATTACTGGGCACCAAAAGGAGAAAACCCCAGGATGAAAAAAGAAAGGGCCCATCAAACCAGATTCAGTCTAAATGTCTGGATGGGTATAATTAATAATAATTTAGTTGGACCTCATTTTTTGCCTCAAAATTTAAATGGTGAAATGTACGAACATTTCCTAAGAGAGGAGATTACTGGTTTAATGGAAGATGTGCCAATAGCAACTCGTCGTAATATGATTTTCCAGCATGATGGTTGCCCGGCCCACTTTCGCCTCGGCGTACGCCAGTGGCTAGACCAAACTTACCCACATCGCTGGATAGGTCGAGGCGGGCCAATTCCTTGGCCAGCACGGTGTCCCGATTTGACCCCGTGTGATTTTTATCTTTGGGGTCATATGAAGGCTTTGGTGTATACTACACCCATAACTACTGTAGAGGAGCTCAGAAGCCGCATAAGAAATGCAGCAGAAGAAATCAAAACTAGTCTTACTACCAGAATAATCAAAACAGAGGTACGGAGAAGTCTACGGGCCTGTATCAGAAACAGAGGTTCACATTTTGAACAAGACCTAAAGTAGAATATTTATTATTAAATTTAATTAAACATTGATGTTTTTTAAACACAATAAACGTAATTAAAGTCAAGTTTTTCCTTTTATTTTAACCTTATCGCAAATAAATCGATTTAGACATTATTTCATTTTACTTCTAATATGTTTACTACAACGTCATATTTTTATGTAGACATTTGCACCTTTTTGGAAAGCTAATGAGATAAGGAAGTTATTTAGAATATTTGTACGCATTGTATCATACATTTTTTTAAGAAAATCACCTGTTTTTAAGAAAAATGTGCATTTTTCTTAAAAGAAAATTCTGTTTCATGTCTCATAATGAAAAATTCTCGCTTAGTTTGTCCCTATTTATTCCTTAAAAATATTATTTGACTCATTGACGGTTAAAATACATAAAAAAATCACTAAAAAGACAAAGTCAAAAAGTCGAAAATAAAGAAAACATTTTTGAAATTTCAATAACTTTGTAAATATCAACTTTCGGATAGGGGATGCCATGAAAAATATTACTGTAAATGAGGTCTACTTTCTATCTTTCAAAGGAATGTATCGAATTTCAGGTCACCCTGTATACTATAATAATTATAATAATTCAAAGATAAAGTTACCTTACACTGCGCAACTTTGAGAGAAAAAGTGTCCGCTTCATAATCTACCACCCCAGAGAAGCCTCTAATAAAATCATGACCTAATATACCTATCGCTTTGCAAGGTAAATTCTTAAAAACGTAAAACTTATACTTAAAAAATATATTATCATAATACAAATTTAAGTAAACATAACCTACCGATTTTAAACTACTACCTATATATACCGTGAATATTTAAATCGCAATAGTTTAACTCTAAATTAATTAAATCCAAAAGTTCATACTTAATAGCCGACAGGGAGGCCCCTGTATCTACAAAAAATTCTAACTAACTTATTAAGACTTAAATTTACCCAATTAATACTATCATAAACAAAAACCTGATTAGGAACAAAAAATTCGTCCAAATTTTCCGGTTCATTTTTATTTGGCGGCACGGGATTCGAATCCTGATCTTCGTCATTTGCAGTAATAATGTGATTTAAATACCCATTATTATTAGACTGCATTGCGAAATGAGCACGATTCCCTCGAACATACCTGACGCGCCTCGTGCTCGGGCACCGCGGCCTCCTCGCCCCGCGCAGTTCGACGAAGTTGGAAATGGATGCGATTGCGATTGCGACATTTCCCTGTAGCTTGGAAAATAATTATAATAATTTTGACCTCAAAATCCACGTCCTCTATAAAGAAAACGATTTCTATTATTAAAACGAGGTGGTTGGCGTTTATAAGACATAAACTAGTGGTCCGAAGTTGAAGTAGTCTCATCTTCGGCTACTCTGATAGCATCTTTTAAAGATGTTAAATTCAGTGCTACAATAAATGTCGATAAACGTTGGCTTCTCAAACCCTCTGAAAAACATTTAATAGCGTTTTTCTCGTTAAGAGGACACAATACCTTATAGGCATTTTCATTGCCGTTTGCCTGTGATATAGTTAGTTCTACAAATAATTTCTCAATTTCCTCGCCGAACTCCATTACAGACTTTTCACCTTGCCTAGCCGTTAAGTAGCTAAACGCATTTTTGCTCCATAGGTTAACCTATTTTACAAAACAAATTTAATTAACATCTGTTTACCATTATCATCAAGCATTGACTCATATAACTCAATCGCGTCAATTAATAATTCTCGAGTTACATTTTCGTCATTGTTCATTTTTGGTAAAAGGCTAACAGCCGTCTTAAAATCAAATTTTTCAGTAGACATTTTTATTGGTATACTTACTACTTTCTGGATCTAGGTAAATTAGAATCCGTTTCAAAATGTAATACTTTAGTATAGCATTCTTCTATAGAACAACACAAAATTTTAATAATTTATTAGAAATATCTTCAATCAAATTACTCAAAATATTTTTAAAATCTCTATACAAATACTTATCTTCTGAAATATTACTATCAAACTTTTGACCATTTCTTCTTGAAGGTCCTACATTAGTAATATAATCCTTATAATAATTTAACCTTTCATAAATTTTGGATAATTTTATACTCATAATCTTATCTAAATAACTATTATAGCAAAAACAAACAAAAAAAAATCTATTCTAAAATAACATCATAATAATTTATACCTAGTGGGCTTCTTTTATTCACCTTTGACTCATTCATTGCGCCATCTTGGATTTCCCGGCGACGACGCGAGCTCATATGGGACAGGACACGCTCCAGGGATTCATTCCGCATCTGCTTCTGCATCCAGCCAGTGTGCAGCCTCTTGTACGACCAGAAGAATCCAACCAGTACATCCAGTAGGAGAAAGACACATATGATGAAAAGAAGGACATTGTTGGTCTGTATTTGCTCCGCTGCAGCTCTTGCGTTTGCGTTTGTCACCGCCAGCAGTCTGCGCAATCACCACTTGTTCCTTGCTCTACGTTTTGCCCATAATCTTCGAAGTCCAGGGAGAGACAAGTCTCGTCGATTGAGTCGCGTTGATAGCAGGATCACGTTGGTGGTAGAGTTACAGGTTGGAGGTTACGTTGATGGCAGGGTCGCCATGAGATGTGTCGAAGAGTAAACACTTTGAGATGAGACTTAGTGAGGCCACATTGGTCAGGGTTGATAGAAACATCAAGTCGATTTAGGATCCAGTTTATTAATAATCAAAAATACATAATAATTATGAACATACATAAAACGAAACCGTTGCGTAATAAACAAAATGCTGACCTAAAAGGTTATAAAGGTAATACACATAAAATATTATAAAGACAATAGTCACTACACTACAATAGCGTAAGATATTCGTTATCGTGCACAAGTGTGTGCAAGTGGTACAATTTCAAAAAGTGTGGAAAATTACATTTTTATAAATTAAATTTTAAAACTGTTGATTAAATAATAAAAGAAATAGGTATTTAGATTGACGAGATTAAAAATTATAAGCATATAAAAAATATTGCCCATCTCTGTCTCGCTAAACGATATGTTAGGTCACAAGTTGACGTCACAGGCCGATATATCTTTATTGCTCTCTTTCATATTGTAAATTTAAATTCTTTGTATCTTCGTTATTTTTAAGATATACGAAAATGAGTTCTAAATTGTTTATTAATATGTCTAACGTCGAGTAGACGAAAAAATATCATAAACGAGAATTCTATTTACCCGAATTTTTAACTTGACACTGGCAAAGGGCTTTAAGCCGTCACGCCATTGAAAAAAAAACAAGATGAAGAACTTTGACATTTCAGTTTTGTTGATATTTCTGCTTTGCGATGGCTTTTTCGAATTTAATGTTTTTTGTAGTTTTGTGTTTATGTAGCATCTAACAACCGATAGTGAATCTATATGAAACAATGCAAACATTTTAGTAACACCTAGATACTTTACTATATTTGTTGAATATGCATGACTTACAGGCTTGTATAGCTTGTCTTAGAACCGATGTAAAAATCTTTCATATGACTTCAAATCATATTCGAGAAGACTATAATTTGGTTTGCGGATTAAAGGTATGCTTTTCTATCGCTTACGTTATAATATGGCACTTTATTTGAAGATTGAATGTTCACTCTCAAAACAAAAAAAATCATTTAGCAACTGCACAAGAGAATGAGAAACATTACTTCAAAGTTTCTGAGAGAGTGTATTTAATTACTTAATAAATATTATGGTTGTTTTATGCCTTTAACAAAGAAAAACATACCTTTTCAGACTTTTAACGGGGAAGGACTGCCTGAATATGTGTGTGTGGAATGCTTGACACTTGTTAAACGTATGAAGAAGTTTAGGGACAAATGCCATAGATCTCATTTTATTTTACATGAAATTCTAAAGAAGAATAAAGAGGTGATAATTTTGTTCTTCCCATCTTCAATTTTTAGCACATTTTTGCATTAGAATCTACTAATCTAGTTACAGGCTAGCCTTTTTCTCACGCTCATAACTCTATTTTTTTCATTGAACTGGCTGGTTCTAGATGCTTCTAATCTGATTTCGTCATTTTAGCATTTAAATATCTTTAAATGACCAATAGAACCCTTGTCTATAGTTTCTACTTGTAAATGATAACCTAATATTTGTTTTCTTATTACAGATAACTCTACAAGTTCTGAATGAAATAAATCTAAAAACATTAAATATAGCCCCATCATTATCATATCTCAATAATCTAAGTAGAAATAGTTACGAAAGAGTTAAGTTCAAATGGAAGAAAGAGAACAGATCCTATGTACAGCCCATCCAAGCCAATGTGTTATTGCATAGTACAGTTGACAATGAAATAAATTCTTACTTAGAAATAGAGGAACCAGAGCCTAAATTGGTACCACTATTTAATGTAAATCTCGAAGATGAAAACCTTAATAGTAAAGTCAATGTGCCTGAAGAATCCAACATAAAACCTTATGACGATGAATATAATGATGATTATGTTGATAATGAAATAGACCATGAAAATGAAATAGATAAAGACGAGAATGATGTAGACGGATCTAATTTGGATGCAGAATATGCTGTATTGGTCCCCATATCTAAAAATGAGTCTGCCGCAGTAATGGATATTTGTAAAACATATGTACAGACGGGGAAACATGAGTGCAGCATATGTGGAGTAAAGTATCACAATGAAAAAAGGTTGGAACACCATAGAAGGATGCATGATATGGTACTACTCCCATTTTTCTATTGTAACTACAGTTTACCCTCAGTTACATCACAAACTTTTATTCCAACACTATTGGACTATCAAATTCGTCTGAATATTATAGTAGTGTACTGTCACAGACTTGTAATCTATAATTTTTTAAACTTTTGTTGATAGTGAGTACCTTGTAATTAGACAAATCATTTGTATAGGTTTAGTAGCCATTTACAAGCATTTCGGCACTTAAAATCGTTTATTTCCTATACGTAAGAAGTGTTTTAGAGTACAACAGTCCAATATGGTCCCCGCAGTACATCATATATAAAAGTCGTCTGGAACGCATTCAGAAAAAATTTACATATCATTTAAACTACCGCAGTAGCAAATGTTTTGATAGTTATGATAACAGCTGTGCTGAGTTTGATCTTTTGTCCTTGGAACAGAGACGTACGGTTTTGGATATGTATCTGTTATACTATATAGCTAATAGTAAAGTTGACTGCCCCGACCTTGTATCTCAACTTACCTACCGCACACCGCAATATCGCACTAAGAACACCCTGCTTCTACACGTACCTGCATGCAACACAAATTATACAAAAAATTACATAACATATAAAACACTTACCTTGTGTTTTTAACAAGATGTTGGCTATTGCTTCACCACCTGTACTACTTCTCACACGACACCCTGGTAGTGTTTGATCTGACTGATCCCAAGACCTCGTGGCGCAGGGCTAGGGCACACATGATGAATTTGTATATTCTTACAACTAAATTTGTAACAACGCTATAAATAAATATGTAGTTTTATTTATTAATACCATTGAACTAAGAGTTGCTTTTAAATTCTAAATTTTAATTTATAAGGACCTTAGGCAATTTTACTATATTAATTAAGTATTACCTTTCTATTTAGCTACATGCCCATTCACTCTGTTAAGATCTGTAATACCTGTTATTGCCCGTATCCCTAATTAATTGCTTAGTGTTAATGTTTGTTATGTATTTAATGTTGGTATTATAATAAAGAAAAATAAAAAATAAAATAATAAAATTGATATCCATGATATAGGGTCATCTAAAAATGTTTACTTTTGCCACAAGTTAGAATGACAGTTAATCATGTGCCCAAAGGCTTTATAAGTAAATATTTGTTTTGGAATTATATAAAAAAAAATTGCTTTATTAAACACATAAGGGACAGAACACAGCCAACGAGAAAACAAATTAAACAGAAACTAAAATACTTCTATACTACAGCATAAAAGTCAAACAAGGTAGTGTGGTAACTACAGCTGATATAGCTGTGCAATGCCCATACCACATGTTTAAAGAGAGGCCATAGCAACATCAACCGCGGGTTAGCCAAGGCGCCTGATTTTCCATGGCTATTCCTGACAAATATTATATAACATTATTTTATTTTCAGCATATCAACGGTAATTTTAGGTGTGAATTGTGCCATTACTTTTATAAAACTAAATTTTTACTGGAAACCCACATCACAGAGAAACATATGTACAAATATATTTGTAGAAAATGCCCAGAAGTTACTTTTGATAGGTAAGTTATTATTATTTTACTTATTTATTTTAACTCGAAAGTATGTTTTCTTCCAAATCTTATATACATATAAACCTTAATTGTGTAATGTTGCAATTTCAATCTAATTAACCCACTTAGTTCGGAAAAAAAGCGCCTTCTCAAGTAACTTGCACACACACAATTTATTTATTTTTAATTGTTACTATTTATTTTTGTGTTACAGAGCATCAGCTAAACAGCATTACATAAATAATCACATGGACAAAGGACAAACCACTGAGGACTGGTTTGACACAAGACCCTCGTGGTTGAAGAAGAGATGTCCCAATGGGAAACGATTAAAGAAACAAAACAAACCATCACATTCATTCTTACGATCGGGTTTTGAGTTCTTGAAGTATTCACCAATTTCACACAATGAGCAATACAGTCTTGTGCTGGAAAGAAAGAATTCGAAAAATTATATTGATTCATTGTTTAAATGTGAGCTGTGTTACAAAGGATTCCGTGAAGCGAAAACATATGAGAAACACATGCAGAAACATGATCCGGTATGTTTGCATATTATGATAGTTTAAATCATTTGTGCGCGCGGCGCACATGTATTGGTAACGTATAAAGGCTACACTAGGCTGCAGCGCAGCGACGCGACGCGGAGCTTCCCTACTGGTAATACTGCCATGGAGGCTGCGGCGAGTAATTCCGCTGCCGCACAGTGCGTTCTCATACAATTTCATACAAAAAGAGGCCATGTAACGAGTCGCGTCGCGTAATTCCGCTGCCGCGTAGATACGCCTAACGCAGTCCCAATAATACAAATCTTAATACGCTACCCACACAAACACCCGCGCCCGCTAGTAGGCTGCGTCACACACAGTATACCCTTTTACCTGTATAATTATTAGCACTCGCTAACGCGCCGCGGGCACAATGGACTTGAAGTATCTGTACTATTCATTTATTTATGAGATTAAAATAATAAAACGTTCTGTAACAAATTTTATCGTCTTTCTACTAGTTTGAAAACGATTTTTTTACAGAATTTTGTAAGTTTCGTATAAACGCTCCATATAAAAGTCGTACCTAACTGTGATGTCACGATTAGGTAAAAGTGTACGAAATATAAGGCAGCAGGAACATAATTATTTGTAAATATCAACGAAATTTGTGCATTTAAGTTCATACTGTAATGAATGTTTTTGTATATGATGTAAGTTAACTAGTGATGTAGGTTTTTTTACTAATTTATCAAAAAATTTTGAAACTTTTTTTGTATTTTTAGATGTTTCTAATTACTGAGCTACACATAAAAAAAAAAAAATTAACGTTTATCAAGTAGTAATACATCAAAATTTCTAAGTATATAAATTAAACTAAATAATAGGTCTTTACCTATGAAATTGCCGTTCTGCAGTACTGGCCATTTCAAATCAAAATAATTTTTGTTTGGCTAAGAATTCTAATTTCAAATTAATTTTATTTTAAAAACATGGAATTCTTTTTCCAAAAGTAGTAATTTCTTTATTGATTAGTGTTACATTTTCATCGCATTTCAATCTTTTTCATCATCATGGATACGTTAAAAATTCGAGTAATTATGGAATATGAGTACCGTCGTGGCAGCAATGTGGCACAAGTGGCACGCAACATCAACGACGTTTACGGAGTTAACACTACAAACCAACGCACCACCTGTTCTGGGAATTTCGACCTGAAAAATCAACCTCGCGGTCGTCCGAAGACTTAGGTCGACAATGACGAATTAAAGGCGATTGTGGAAGCTGATGATACAAAATCTACGGCTGAATTAGCAGCAGATTTTGACGTTAGCGTCAAAACAATATTAGTCCATTTGCGTCAAATTGGCAAGGTAAAAAAGCTTGACAAATGGGTGCCCCACGAACTCAATGATCGCCAGCGCCAAGTACGCGTCGAGACGTGCCTTGCACTGCTCAACAGACACACAAATGAAGGAATTTTGAACCGCATTGTTACCTGCGATAAAAAATGAATTCTGTTTGATAACCGCAAGCGCTCAGCAAGCATCTAAACAATGCTCTAAACGAAAACTTACCCCTAGAAAAGTGATGGTCACTGTTTGGTGGTCTAGCGCCGGTGTGATTCATCACTTTTCTTACCAAACGGGGTGAGCATTACTGCAGATGCGTACTGTGAAGAACTGAACACAATGATGGAGAAGCTGGCACATCTCCAACCAGCATTGGTCAATCGCTCGTCTCCGCTGCTCCTGCACGACAACGCGCGACCTTATACTGCACAGCAGACGGTCTCCATGTTGCAAAAACTGGGGTTGGAAGCCCTACGTCATCCGCCCTGCTCACCAGACCTTGCGCCTACAGACTACTACTTTTTCCTGAATTTGGATAACTTCTTGGCGGGAAAAAAATTCAATACCCGAGAGGCAGTACAAAATGCCTTTGAAGAATTTGTTGCCTCCCGTCCAGCTAATTTCTTTAAGAAGGGCATCAATAAACTGCCACTGCGTTGGCAAAGATGCATTGATTGCATGGGTGTTTACTTCGATTAATACAAATAAAAAATACATGAAAAAATTCGTTTAAATTTTTTCATACTAAACGGCAATTTCATAGGTAAAGACCTAATATTTTACATGTAGTCGTATTCCCTATTGATAGAAACAGCTGCTAACTTTTGGATACAATTTTATTAAATGTATATATTATAACTAATTAATGAAAGTAAATAATTATTATCAAGCAAGTGTATTTATTTGCTAGAAATATTGGTATAATATTAGGTTAGGAAAGTAAACCCATGATATCAATGAAAAATGATTATAATGCGATGAAAATGTAACACTAATCAATAAACAAATGACTACTTTTGGAAAAAGAGTTCCATGTTTTTAAAATAAAATTAATTTGAAATTAGAATTCTTAGCCAAACAAAAATCATTTTGATTTGAAATGGCCAGTACTGCAGGACGGCAATTTCATAGGTCTTTACCTATGAAATTGCCGTCCTGAAAAAACCTGCAAACCTATTAAAAATGAAATTTTATTGATGACAGTATTTTATGTTCTCAATTATTTTAGAGCATCTCCGGCAAGTATCAGTGTGACTCGTGCAAGATACACTGCAAGGACCCTCGCAAGATGTATAAGCACATGATACAGACACATCTGTACAAGTTTACATGTCAACTATGCAGTTTTGTTTCACCCAATCGGTAATTTGATAATTTAAAAAATTACTTCGGCAAGAATGGGTCGACTTGACCGGAGATTTTGTGTTGTGTATTGTACTATACATGGGGTCAAATCGGGTGTAGGGATTTAAAAGAACCTTCCCTATCAATAAAGACTATCTGTCTAAGTGTATACGTTTATCTAGTTATGCTGGTTGATTTTATATTCCGTTTCAAAAGAAGTGGCGAATGTTTTGTTTCATAAATATATAGAATCTGTATATACAAAAGCATTTGTGTTAAAGCTCACGTATTTGACAGTTGGAAATTCTTAAAAAATTAATTTAGGTCACCGTACTGCGGCGGCGATGGGGCGGCGATGGGGCGAAGTTGTACAGTCCGATCACGCGGAACGTCATGGGGGTGTATTTTTAATTTCAATATATTTGTCGTTTTTTTTTCTGAAATACATAAGTATTTAAATGTATTGATGAGTAATTAATGATTTCAAATTAGTAAATATAGTATAGCAATGATGTAAAACATATTTTCACCAAGTTAGAAAAGAAGTTAACTAAGTATGCCATGGTACTCTATTTCATGTGCCACCCTACCCTCTGTCACTCTCGAAACGGGATAAAAAATCACCCAGTATATTATGTACTTCTACTCTTCCTGCCTTTCCTCTGTTTAACTTCGTTGCGAGTTCCAAGACAGATTGGTCACCCCTGTCGATCCAGGGCCTTTAGTCAATATGCGTTCGATAATTTCGATAGCGAACTTCGAATCAAAAATGTATGGGATTTGACATAAGTCATCGTTAAGTGACATATCGCTTGCGAGGCCTTATGTAAAATCCCATACATTTTGTTTTCGAAATTCGCCGTCGAAAAAGCGCTGCCTACACAGGAGTAGCTGTGGTGGGATTTGGTAATGTGTGGTGGGCTAAGGCCCGTTTAAACTAATATATCTGTCTGCTCGTTTGCCATTATTGTTTATATAAAAAAATTACTTATGTAATGCCTAATTTGGCTTGCGTGGTTTTGTTTATAATAACTTTTATTTTGCTTTAGTTACCAGGCAAAAATGCACTATCTCTGGCACAAGGATGTGACGTACACATGTCCTCACTGTGACAAAGTGTTTAGGTAAGTTTTTTCATTTAATATTCTACACAAAAACTCAGTAAATGATCAGTAAATCACACTAATATAATATAATATATAGTAGTAAGTCATACTTATTTACCTACAAAAACCAAAAAATATTTACAACTAGCCTTTTCCCGCGGCTCCGCCCGTGTAAATGTAATATCCCACGGGAATACTGTACTTTTTTGGGATGAATTAAAGTAACCTATGTTTTAATCCGGAACCCAAATTACTACCATACGATATCAAAAATTTCATCGAAATCTGTTCAGTAGTTTTTGCGTGAAATAGTAACAAACATCCAACCATCCATCCTCACAAACTTTCACATTTATAATAGTAGCTGGATGCCATTCAAATGATTGTAGATTCTTGGACATTTTGTTTACTAGTCATGACTATAAGCTATTGTATTTGCCAGAAAAGCATCGACTCGACTGACTCACATTCGACTGAAGCACCCGTCCCTGTTCATCTGTAATCTGTGCGGGCACAGCTTCGTCAGCGAGGTCGGACTTATATGCCACAAGCGGATAACGCACCCGGGCGAGGTATATAATATGTATTCAATATTTTTGTATAAAAACATTAACCCGCCGACGTAAATTACATAGAATTTACATATATACCGGACTATAATTATGAATCTCATGAAAATGACATTATGAAAATGACATTTCGTTTATAAAAATCTGATCAGTAGTTTAGGAGTAAATTATATCAGTAGTTTCGCAAATATAATAACGAAAACTTCGGGCACATGATTTACTTCTTATGTAAAGACGGTTAGGCAGATTTTTTTTTTAAACTCAAAAACAAATATATCTAGTGATAAATCTACGGCGCTGAGGTTATTGACCTCAGAGTGTAACTGATTTCAAAAAGCTACTATTTAGTAAAAAAACATACATTTACAAAAGCAGTAAATCAAAATATCCAATAGTGGTAATGATTTCTAAAATGGATTTTGCGAAACTTTATAAATAGATGCCAATCTATACTTGAAACCAAGAAAACTAATAAATTTTATAAACGATGTAGTATGAACTACGGTCAAAAGCAAGCTAGCACAAGTTAGCGCAAATAATTCTAAATTAAATCATGTGTCATTCGAAACTAATATATCAAATCTTGTCCCATATTAAACCTATCTCTCTCACTCCTCAGCGGCTTGAGGGAGACAGCGTGAAGGCGGACGCGGCGCTGTTCTGCGCGGACTGCGACCTGCAGTTCAAGGACGAGGGCGCGTACAACACGCACCTCGGCAGCTCCGGCAACCACGCCGACAACAACTTGTGAGTATAGCCGTCTCTCTTGCGCCCAAGCGGCTAGAGCTAGACGGCTTCAGGTCAAGGACGAGGGCTTGTACAACAAGGGCCTCGGCAGCACCGGCAACCACGCCGACAACGAGTTGTGAGTTTAGCCGTCTCTCTTGCACCCCAGCGGCTAGAGCAAGACGGCTCAGGGCAAGGACGAGAGCGTGTACAACAAGAGCCTCGGCAGCTCCGGCAACCACTCCGACAGCAACTTGTGAGTATAGCCTTCTTTCTCGCACCCCAGCGGCTAGAGTGAGACGGTTCAGGTCAAGGACGAGGGCGTGTACAACACGCACCTCGGCCGCTCCGGCAACCACGCCGACAGCAACTTGTGAGTATAGCCGTCTCTCTTGCATCCCAGCGGCTAGAACGAGACGGCGCTGATTAGCAAATAACCATAGATAAACTAACTTTTTAAGATTCTTATGAAGTGTAAACAGTGTAAATAGTATTTTCATCGTGATACCAATACATATTATTTGCTGCAGGTCTGTGTTGATGACTATGGCGACTAAAAATCAGAAGTGCCGCGCCGCCAAAAACAACCGCAAGCGGCGGCAGTTCACTGAAGTGCTAAACAACGGCACCGCGACCGAGACCAACTGCGAAATTGTATGTATTTTTTGCAACATGACAGGCGAACGAGCAGATCGATCGCATGATGGCAAACGATTACCACCGTCCATGGACATGGACACACGAGGTCAGCGCCGAATCGTGTTAAGTAATAGTAACCCGGCATTTCAGAATTACCATAGTAAACAGAAACTGGTGTTAAATAATAAAAAATATATATTGGCAGTTATAGAAACTGCCGATAGAAGTGAAAATACGTCAGCTGTAAAGCTACAGATATACTGCTAGCATTAGCATGTCGGTGACGCGTAAGCACGAGATTTCACCCATCCAAAAAGCGTCTAACGCGCACAGCACACGGCCGCTGCGCATGAGCATGTCGGTGACGCGAACCCATAAGATTTTCCCCTACCAAAAAGTGGCCAACGCGGCTAATGTAGTTTCCACTTCAATTATCTTACAAAATATAGAACAACGCTAGTTTGTTTCTGACACGTTGTATCGCCATCTGTTGTTGTGGTATAGAACTACGTTCAACTGCGACCCTGCCATTGTCATTTTATGCTTAAAGTAATAAAGTCTAACTGTAGAATGTGGAAGGCATAGATTCCGGGTTTGCGTAGGGAAAATTTTGTGCAAATATAAACCTTACTCTCGCTGAAATATTAAATTCCCAGTAACGACACTGTGCAATCGTTTTTAGGGTTCCGTACCAGCCAAAAACATCCGCAAGCGGCGGCAGTGCAACTGCGAAATTGTATGTATTTTATGCAATACTAGCTTTTGCCCGCGACTCCGCCCGCGTTAAATAGTGTTCGTGGCAAAAAAACTCCTTTAGCAAACCCTACCTACTGCAATACGGTATTTTCCTGTACCTTTTATTGCATAAATGAATAGTGCTCTGAAAAAAAAGACAGCTTACAAAATAGTATACTAAAAATCAATATTTTCTAAGATATTGCGGATCGTTTGAAGCACTTTTGTGAGTCTCGTGAAAACGCCCCATATGAAAGTCGTACAAGCAGGTGACGTCACACGCTACTAATGTTGCTACGAGATGTAAGGCCATATGCTCAAAATCTGATATCTCCGAAGTTTGCGCGTTTATGTTCATACATTCCATAATAAATATTTTTGTATTTGACGTAAGTAAACTAATTATGTAGGTTTTTAACACCAATTAAAAAAAGTATTACATCTTTTTTGTGACATCGAAATGTATATAATTACAAAACTAGTCATAAAATCCTAATTCTTTTTACTTTTATCAAGTTGTAATACCTAATTATTTAAAAAAACTAAAATTTTACATGTAGGGAAATACCCAATTTACTTATGTAAACTATATGAAATGTTTTTCGGGTTCCCGAACCCAAAGATTAAAAACGGGACCCTTTTACTAAGACTCCGCTGTCGTCTGTTTATCACCAGGCTGTATCTTGTGAACCGTGATAGCTAGACAGTTGAAAGTTTTACAGATGATGTACTTACCTACTTCTGTAATCGCTATAACAACAAACAGAATAAAAATAAATATTTAAGTGGGGCACGCTTACGACAAAAGAGGTGCTTTTGTCGTTTTGTACGGAACCCTTCATGTGCGAGTCCGACTAGCACTTGGGCGGCTTTTATTTTAACGAAGATGAGGTTTATTTTATCACCGTGAAATATTTTGTATTGCCGCCCCATAACGTAGTACATATGATGGCCGAGCGACATTAATATAGCGTTAAACAATCAGTATTATACTCTGTTCTCGTTTAATCACAACGAAAAAATATGAAATACGACCGAATCAATGTGTTACTGTTTTGTCTTTAGGGATTAAACAATTGATATTTAAATCGGTAGCATTTTAGCGTTCTATTGTTCTGTTTGTTTACGTTTAGATCGAATTGAAATCTCGACGGAGAATACTCGAGTGTATGTTGTACGTTACAGTGTGGCAAGCTGCTGTACAGCGACACGCAGGCGCGCCGGCACTACGAGGCCGAGCACCCCGGCAACGAGTTCCGAAAGCGGTACATGTGCGATATCTGCGGACACACCACACGGGTAATGGGCTAGACGACTGATGTTTTTATTGCATAAATGAATAGTACTCTTAAATATGAGTAACTTTTAAGAAGAAACAGTATACTAAAAATCAATACTTCCATTGGTACAGCGATTTGTTTGCAGACTTTCGGAAGTCTCTGAAAACGCCCCATACCAAAGTTTGCAACGTCACTATTAGGTAAAAGTGTATGAAATATTATAAGGCCGCGGGAAAATATTATTTGTAATTATCTCCGAAGATTTCTGCGTTCTGAAAAGTCCATACTTAATTTTTATGCTTTAATGAATGTTTTTGTATATGGTTTTACTTTACTAATTTAGCAAAAATTTTGTAACCTTTTTGTATTTTTTAGCTCTAATTAATAAACTACACATAAAATATTAAATTTTTAAATTAAACTAAATGTTTTTCATGTAGCCGTCTTCCCAATTATGCTAAGTGAGGACTATGACGCACATGAGACCACAGATTATTATATATACTTGTCACATATAACGTTTTATGAAATCAATTACGGATACTACCTACATGTTTTACTGCTTATGTTATACGTTTCAAAAATTAATCACGGAATAAAAACAAATTACGCTTAAAATGTCATTGTCCTCACACAGCAGAGATGATGAGATGTAGAGATGATAGAGATGTTCCAGCATTTATTAAACACATTCACAATATTTCTATTGTTATTCCAGCAATACTCCAACCTGCTGGTACACATGCGCACGCACACGCGCGAGAAGCCGTACGCGTGCCCGCACTGCGAGCGCCGCTTCAGCATGCCCAGCAACCGCGACCGCCACATCGTGGTGCGTATTCTGAAGCCCCCACCACGAGACCAAAAACTTCTACCATGATATAGCCTGACCAGAGTGCGGAGTGCGAGTTTTTGTCACTGCCCGCCGTGAAGAAGTTAACTACAATTTGTATTACATCGAAACAAAAATTTTTTTAGTTGCAAACAATGGTAACTAATACGATGCCATACAAATTGTAGTTAACTTCTTCACGGCGGGCAGTGACAAAAACTCGCACACAGCACACAGTAAGTCTACAATATAATTAATATTATTTCCAGCAATATCCCGCGGAAAAATACCCACAACCTGCAAGCAAATGTGTGAGTGCACGCATAAGCATGCGTAAAATACCTCCCTCCTCCCACGCTGCTTATGCATACACTCAAAAACAAGATCGTGCATGGCGGTGTGGGGCCTTGCACGATCTTGCTGACATTGTTGCTTGTGTGGTGGTGGTGCTTGCCGATCTTGTTTTGGAGTGTACGCATAAGCAGTGTGGAAGGAGGGAGGTGTTTTACGCATACTTCTGCGTGCACTAATACATTTGCTTGCAGGTTGTGGGTATTTTTCCGCGGGATATTGCTGGATATAATATTAATTAAATTGTATGCTATGGATTTCCGCAAAGTAACGCCTGATTCTATTAACCACAGTAAGTCTATTATCAATGCGTAATTCGACTTGGATTCGGTAACTTCCCTGAGCGTCGACCAATAACCGTGCGGTAAGTTTTCGACTCCGAGTTGAACGGGAATTGTGAAATAGCCCCGCAGGAGTATGGAGAACCTCGATATATTGCGGAAAAGTCACAAAACTAAATTGAAATTTCATTAATGTCGAATCTACGAGATTTCGCCAATCACAATATGGCAGTTGTTGGTAGTGTTACTGAAATCAGTAATTAAGTGGCCTCAGTGCAGGTTTTTTATTGACCTGGTCTAAATCTAGGCTTAAATATTAAGCTACAGTTTCAATAATCAAAATCAATCGAAAAATATCACAAAAAATCCTCAATTCAATCGACTCCAAGTAACATACGAGTGCTATGTCTCTTTTGAAAGTGATAATCAATTTCACTTGGATTTTAATATAGTATCTGACAAATGGGACGTAAACATTTGGATCAGTCTAGTGTCGCGAAGTATATTAGTTGTCATATTAAGTAGTTTATGTTTTAACAATTAAATATTTATTTCAAACAGGTCCACACAGGTGAAAAGCGCCACGAATGTCCGCACTGTTTTAGAAGATTTTCGCAACGCACGGCTATGAAGTTGCACGTTCAAACTGTACATCTGAAGATACCGTACGCGCCGTGGAACAAAAGCAATAGAAAACGCCGACAGAAGGAAGAAACTGAGCCTGCGATTACAACACAATTAAGTTCTGTGGTGCCGGCGAAATTGGCGACTCTGACGAAAATGCCGACAATAGTGACCGCGGAGTCGCATGACTATCTCAACGCGTATATTAGTTATAACGAGTGATTAAGTACCCAAAATTTTCGACTTTTTACTAAGAGCATTTTAACTGTGAAAAAAAATGTTTCGGCCGGCGGCGGCCTCGTTACAAGTGGTTTTGCGAGTTTCCGTGTGTAGTACAATCGCTTAACAGCAGGCGATCCGTCTGTTTGTTTGCCGGTTTTATTTCATCAAGAAAATAATGTCGCTGTACGCGTTCACAATATTATGTGTTGGCGATACTTATTTAGTTCTAAGCCTATCGTGTTTTTTAAAACCTATATCACAATTAATATGATCACATTTAGGACCTACTCCACAATCTTCAAATAGCTCATTCGAAAGTTTTGTCTCTGCTTACTTGATATCGAGCGACAGAGACAAAACATGCACATAAGCTATCTGACACTTTTCAGTAGATTGTGAAAGAGGCCTTTTTATCAAATATTCTCGTTTTCTCTATTAATAAAAGGTGCAACACAGCATGCCTTTTCTTGAATAACTAAAGATAGCATTGCAATTATTATATTGTAATAGCATAGCTTTAACTACAATACCTCGTCTTGTGTATTTGTGAGCCTGCATTAATAAAATAAATTCATGAAAACGCTTAAAAATAATTTCGGGGCTTTATTTTTCCAATTAAATACATACTATTTAATTAATAAATTTTATAACCTATTGTAATAATGATGGGCAATTATCCCTAAGAGATTAGAATTTTAGTGCTGTAAAAACTGCATTTATGTTAAAGATGTATGAATCAATCAAGTGGAAATTAGTATGTATTTGTATCTTGTGTGAATCTATTTATAAGTAGGCATTACCTATTTGAATTTTTATTTCACAAATATAACGAAATTCGTTTAGGAAGATGAGAGTAGGGAATGTTGTATCTAGTCTAATTTCGTGTATTAATATTATTGTATTTGAGGTACACGTTATATTTCTGTTTACTGATTTAAGGACGTGTTTACTTAAAAGTTGTTTCATAGATTTCCGATTGTGTGTGACAAATCCAAAGTCACTGTGACCAAATAAAATAAACCTATTTGCCACCCATTAAGATTCATGCATCATTGCATAACCCGTGAAAATTTTGAGGGGATTTCACTGTATGCTTTTATCAAATCAAATTTTTAAAATATTTTTGGATTAGTTTTTTAGTTAATTTTAAGGGGATTATATCCGCTGTCTTTGGGTACCTTTAAAACAACAAAATAAGCTACAGAAAAAAGGTTCTGGAAAATTGTTTTTACTGTACTAAAAACCACAATTATTTAAAATATTTTTCTAACCAATTTTCAGATTAAAAAGTACTCTTATTTGTGACAGTTGTTAGTTTTGTGGGATTCAGTTTCATTTGGTCGCAATTTACAGAAAAACAGACAATTTATGTCAAACTAGCTGTTGCCCGCGACTCCGCCCGCGTAAAAACAGTATCCCACGGGAACACTACACTTTTTTGGGACACACTTACACTACACACACACACACATAAAAAGTATCCTGTTTTAATCAAGAGCATAAACTACTACCATACCAAATTTCATTGAAATCCGTTCAGTAGTTTTTGCGTGAAAGAGTAACAAACATCTATCCATACATCTATCCATTCTCACAAACTTTTACATTTATAATATTAGTAGGATTCGTAAACGCGTCCTTAATGGTTTAAATATGTAAAAACGTCTTTTGTATTTTGTGTTTTGTAAAAAGTAGTGCATTTCGGTTGTAGTTCTGTCCTATACTATATGCGTCCTAAGAAGATATGCGTGACAGATAATAATTGACAATCGTAGTGAAGTTACCTAACGAAAATTAATCGATTGTTTAAAATATCGAATTAGTTCGTAAAGGAAATTAAATCGGAATTATCGATTTTAGATTTGTGAATTAAATTGCTAAGAAATGGGTAATTTGTAAATAAATAATAATAAAAGAATAAAAACTATTCAAATCGTTTATTTTCTTATTCACTGCAGTCGGAACTCGAAGATTGCGAGATCGTTTCGGAATCGGAAACAAAAACAATAACAAAAAACTCAACAAAAACAAAAGTCAAAATCAACAAAAACTCAAAGCAGACGCAACGAAAACACAAATCGCATACCTACAAGGCAGATGCACTCGTACGTACATTTCCGAGTTGCAATACGATCATAAGATGGCCGCTCCTATTCATCGATTTGATGTCGATTCAACAGTGTCAATCTCTATTGACAGAAGTTCCGTTACATGCATCTGCCATTTTTATGATATATTTTCTTAATTTAATTTCATATTTATATTTCACAGTTATTATAAGATATCAGAGTTAATAATAAGAATAATAGCAGTTTCATTTATAATTAAAGAAATATTATTTTTTGTCAATGGAATATAATTTATTTCGTTTTCTTTTTTTTTTGTTTTCTTGTAAGAAGTCTGCGTAGCAAGGAATATAAGAACTGTCACCCATATCATCATACGACGCACGAAGTATAGTTGGCATATTATTTAGAGCGAGTAATGTCCTAACTGAGAAAATAATTGTTTGTAATGATATTGTTAATAATGATGTAATGCCATACTTACTATTTACGATAATATGAAAATAATGCAAAATATATATTAAATTAATTTTGCTAAATAATATTTTTTATTTACTTAGTTTTGCGTTACAAGTTTTCATGGACCAACCAGGATAATTAAATAACATATTAATAGATGTAAATTCATAAATTTATTACAAATTTTCCAACAACACAGTTTTATGATACAACAATAATTATTGTCACTCCATTCATAGAAAAACATTTCAAATGCATCGGCATTACGCGCTTACAAAAAATATTAATTTATAAGGAATGTAAAAATAAAGCTTACGGCATGATAGCTAGTTTATTCTAATATTAAACATTCAACTTGTGTTTCTTAATTTAAAAGTGTTTAGAATATTAGGTAGGTACATAAAAGTATATTACTTTCATTCGGCAAAAGGTCAAAGTACTAATATGTCTTTTAATTTTCTTTGAAAAATAATATCTAATCTGACAAAATACAATATTTTTACAAAGAATACAAAATTTGGCTTCAAAAAACCGTAATAAACCTTACGAAATTTTAAAGCAACGCACTAAATGTTACGCAATATTGCACGTTATTGCTAATACAACTATTGAGCTTCATACATAAGCCGTAGGTTATATAAATTGACTCAAATCCGAATGTCATTAACCGCCAGTAATTATTCCACTATAGCACTACATATTCAATTTGTATGTTTGCAATACGTATCTACGCTTTTATTTCTACCAGTTTGATAGTATAAAATCAGTACTTAATTAATATTCCCGAAAGTTTCGTAGCATTTGGTCAGCCTATTGCAAAGTAAAAGTATAAAAGTAACACTTACTTAATAAAAAGTAATATTACTTTGAAAAAAAAAAAACACTTATATTATATTAATTATTTATACTTACTATGTTTTTTATAATGGAACGTACTTACACGTTTTTCAATTATATTCAATACGATCAATATAGAAATGGAATGTATATAACAAACAGTCATTATTCTATTGATAACTCAGGAATCACTTTGATCTTAAATTATAAACAAATTCAACAATAAAAAGATAACATTTTCATAACATATTTTAAATATTTAGCAATAATAAAAACAACAATTTTACAATCGAACTTAAACTAGATACATTATTGCTTTTTACAAAATTGATATATAATAAAAATGCAACTAATCTCATTTTCATATACATATAAATAATGTCTTATTGTTTGTTCAATTTATACTATCTACTCATTAATTTACAATATCAAAGTAAAGTATATTTTAACATACAAGTAAGCTACATTTGTATATTTGGAAATGGAAAACTATAAAAGTGATTTCGTACAGCGTTGAAGTACGGTGGTATATGTTATGATATGAATGTACTATCAACATAGTTTATGTTATTCCGCTCATTTATTACGTAAATAAAACTTGTAAAATATTATTCAAACAGCATAACTGCTGTTGTCTGTTCGTCTCGCATTAAATGAGCCTAGCTTAAATAAAGGCTGCCACAGACGAGAGGCCGATCGTTGCAGTTAGAACTGACGTCAGTTCGGCCTGAACGGATTCGAGCACATACATGGAAAAAAATCGCATCCGACCGAACTGATGTCAGTTCGGCCCTTAGATTAAGAACGCCTAGATAGTCTTCAAACAAACGCATCGTACAAAGTGAAGCAAGAAACAGATAGATATAAGCAATACAAACCGACACGCACACAAAACTTTAATGTTGTGGAGTGTGTACAGTTTTAAGGGAAAATTCCCACGGAAAATGTTGCTCTTATAAATTGTAATTATTGTATTTGTTTTTCTTAATATCGTGAGATGTAAAAATATAACTTATATTTCATTTTAAACCATCTAAACACGATTTGTAAACATTATTTATATTAAACTGGTATTAAGGATTATCTTAATACTGAAAATACTTTAAATTGATAGTTTAAAAAATCAGAAAATATTAAAAACTAATATATAGTACTAGTTAATATATACTATAAGAAAATTTTGAAATAAATTTCTTATTACTAGTAACATTTTTACAATTCACAATAGGGCAGCAAGATGGCGACGAAATGTGATTTTATTTTAAAATGTTTTAAATATTTGGCTTTATACAAGTCAAGTTGTAGTATTTACATATTAAATGTTATGTCCGAAGCTTTTTTAATTCTTTTCCGATGCATTGTGACACCCTATAACGACACAAACCGTCATAATGTTTTAATAATCGGAGATGTATGCACTAGTGCTTGACAACTGACGGGTCGTTCGACTAAACTGAGCCGATATGGCTCAGTATGATTTGCATCACTTTTCAGGCGCGTACCCGGTTTCTAGACGTTTTAATTTAAGGTTCGGACTGAACGGATTCAAGCACATAGACCGAAAATTGCATTCGGTTTGCCGCGAGCTTCGGTCGTGTTTTTAGGGTTCCGTAATACTTAAGGATCTCTTATAGTTTCGCTATGTCCGTCCGTCTATCTGTCTGTCTCTCCGCTCTTGTAGCTTCTGTAATAACATTTGAATTAAAAAAACGTTATTGCGCGTAGATAGTTACGGAATCCTCCTTAGAAATGTCGTGACATCCTCTTGGTTAGGTTATTATTTTATTTATTAATTGTATTTTGCTGCAACTGTAATCACGCTATCGACGAAACCGAATTATTGTGCCATACATTTTTCCAGTAATAATTATTGTTATCTAATAAATAATTTCTATAACAGATTTTATCAACCATAGTAGCTCTAAAGTTTCAAATACTTCAATAAACTCTAATAAATATTCTTTAGACCACGTTACTATTTTTAGGGTTCCGTACCCAAAGGGTAAAAACTATCCCTAACTATAACTATTATAAAAGGGTAAACCCTATTACTGAGACTTTGCTGTCTGTCTTGTATTAACCTTCTTACACAGTGATAGCTCGACAGTTGAAATTTTCATAAATTATGTAGGTGTTTCTATTGCCGTTATAACGACAAGTAGTAAAAACAGAATAAAATAAAATTTGAGGTTCCCATACAACAACAACAAAAAAAACTTTCCGTTTAGTATGGAACCCCTCTTGCCGACTCGCACTTGACCTGTTTTATTTTACACTCGAATTTTATTACCGTTCAGTCCAATTTTATTACCGTTTAGTCCATCCGTAGAGGTCAGAATTAATGTTGCCAACTTAGTTGTTTTACAAAGTTTTACATTAAATTTAGTATTTTATTCCCTCTTTAGTAGGAATTTAGATGTTAGTAGTGGTTTTATAGAAAATAGCCATACAGTAATCATAATAATATGCAAAATGGCATGCTACTATGTGCTATTATGACACCTTATCATAATAGCACATAGTACCACGCGTCCGTAAGTCGCTTAAAACTATCGATTTAATTGCTATATTACGTAATATTTCCTACTATATTTTTTTTTATTTTACGGTAAAATTATCATATTTTCAATATATTAAAACTGAAAATGCAGTGTTTTTTGTTGTTTTTTAGTGATTTCGAAGTTTAGTAGCTTTTTATAGTTATCGGTAATCTTTTGTAGTTTTTAGTAGAAAACGACGCGAGTTTAGTAGTTTCGCAAAAACAGAGTTGGCAACACTGGAGCGAATCGCTTCAGTCCATCCGGCCGACTTATGCGATCTCGAAATTGCACACAGATGATACGATTTTGCATCCGTTCAGGCCGAACTGAAGGAAAACCGGACCGTGTATAGGCTCCTAAGGCTAGAGAGGGTCACATAGGAGGATACCACAAACTTTGTCGTTTAGGCAAATTAGGTATTGCAATTTATCTTTTTTTTTAAATTAGCCTATGCTGTTCCAATGCTGAGCAAAAGCCTCCCCCAAGGTTGCATTATATTTTATATATGTATAACACATAATATTAGGTATATTATGGGGTGTATTTAAATCAAAAATACATATTCAAGGCGTGGTGTGCTCGGTGTTCGATGCTCGTTACAAAAAATAACCTTCATGGTTGACCAGATTATCTTTACCACGCGGCTGATACTAAGCAGCGGTCGCGTGACCTTTAAAGTTATTCATGTTAATAAATGTAAATTACGGATTTTTTTAGGGACACTCATTATTTACGTCATTAATACTAATATATGTTAATATTATAATCTGTAGCCTAATGATATTTTGCTATAACATGTAGATTTCTATTCGGATTTTCTCATTATGATATTTATTTATAAATTGAGCATAGTGGCAGTATTGAAAAATGAAAACTGACGTGCCTCAGCGTAGAATAACCTATACAGATTTATTTCACTGCGCATTACGCGAGGAAAGAAGTCAAACAAGAATTAAAAATTTAAATTACAAAATGTCTACAGTCTAAAATCAGATCATTATAATATTTATGCAAATCATTTCTCACATTAAGTCACATGCTAAAACGACAATATAAAACAACATAAGGAACGCTAAGACTAATATACTTAACAAATTATTAGGAATACCTACTTACTACCGAGGCATTTAAAATTTTCTTATGCACCTAAATAACTATTGAAAGGAAACATTTTGTCAAGAATTTTCAAGAATACTCTTTTAGTGGCTAGTCAAATTCCTGGGGAGAATGTAATTGACACACAGGACCTAAGCAAAAATAAACAAAAAATATATTTAATTTGTCTAGATTTTCTGCGTCTAATTGACTTTGTATTAATTTACAAGCCCTTGTTGAAGTACACCTCTTTAACGTTTTCATATTTCTTCTCAACTACTTCCTGTAAACAGAAAAAAATATATGCACACGCAAAACGCATTAAACGCATTAAACGCATTAAACAAAAATATTGGAATGGAAAAATCACAGTAGATACAAATAGACTATTTTTTCTCATTGAATAATACTCTTAAATATGAGTTGTCTCTTCTCAGAAGAAACAATACAAGTATTAAAAACCATTTTTTTTTTTCAATCATTTTGTATTACAGAATTTTGCAAGTCGCGTAACTAGTACGCTCCAAAAGTCTGACGTCACGCGTTCCTCCTGCAGTTTTATTAATTTTATTACAAATGATATAATATATAATAAATAAATCGCAATCGCGAATAGATCGCAATAGCATAATATATCCGAAATTATTGTGTTAAAGTTTATAATTAGTTTGAGATTAGTTTGATTAATATTTTAGTAGTTCATGTACCTATGTAAGTGAACCAATTGTTTGTTTTTACACTACTTAAATAGTTAATTAAGTAAAAAAAAATTCAGAATATATAAATGTTAAAGTAAATATTGTTCGTCACGTTGTAGAACATTCAGCTACCATATTCGCAAAATGTACCACTACCACATTGATGAATTTTGTAGGACATTTTTTATTTTGATAATTTTATAAAATTGATATTTGAGTAGATTGAGAGCGTCCATGGCTTATGAACACATCGTTTGAGCTGCATTTGGGTGGTGTTGTTTGGTGAGATTTTTCTCAAGTGTATTAGCTGCAAGATTAAGAGTTACGCGGTGATGGAAACTTGCGTGTATAATGTTAGGCTAATCGTGGAATTGCGATTTTATTTCTTAACTCAACGAGACCGGTTATTTGCGCGATTACACAGTCGCCGTGGTTTCGCCCGCCAACCAATCTCAGAGCGCGCGGTCGTAAATCGTGTCGTGAGTTGTGCTTTAATTTTTCACATATATATATTTGCATGCTACAGAACTAGTGGGCCCGCAATCGCGGCGGGCGCGACTGAAAATCGCTTCGTGAGTTCTTAGCCTTAGGGAACCTACCTATACCTACTACGTGACCGTTTTTTACCCACTTTTTATTTGGTTCCCCAATTCATTTCTGGTAAACTATAGGTAGTTGTTGGTAAGCGTGGGTGTAGAAGTAGGTGTATAAGTCACCTGCAGATGCGAGTCCAGGCTGGCCACGGACAGCGAGGCGCGCTGCTCGAACAGCGCGCAGCACAGCGGCGTCGCGAAGGACACGCACAGCCCCACCAGCGCAAGCTGGAACGGCGCCACCGCCCGCGTGCCCAGCAGCCCGCGCCGCAGCGCCGCGTTTGTGATCATTGGTGTCAGGGCTGGAAAATTAAGGTCACATATTTTGACTTGAAGATGTCTTTAAAGGTGCTTCATCTCCAATGAGAGGCAAGTCAACGAAATACAGGAGGATAATAATAAAAATAGCTCCACACACCGATTTCGGTGACGGTGGCCGATTTCATTGAAACCAGGCCAGCTACGCATGAGTTATTTTTATAGTGCCCAAGTGTGTACGCAGTACACAAGCGCACTTTCTCTTCCTTTACTCTCGGAACCCAGTGGGACGGACAGACCGACACGACTGGCAGGAGATCAGGCGCAGGTCCGACTTTGACATGCCCATCCGACGCATGGATCATCTTTCTTGTCAGACAATCAGGTGATCAACCTGCATTGTACTAACCAAACTTGGAAACAACATTTTTTGTTGTTCCAATGCGGGAATCCAACCCACGAGCTTTCGAGTCGAGAGCCAAGCTCTAAACCACTGGACCACGGAGGCTGTTACAGGAGAATACAGTTATATTAGACCAGATGTTGCCCGCTTCGTATGCGCGAAAGGAAATCGCGTGGGAACCGTACACTTTGCCGCGATTAAATGTAGCCTATGTGTTAATCCAGAGTCTAAATTAATGCCAAATTTCGTCAAAAAATCCGTTCAGTAGTCTTGCGTAAACCGTGAAGGAGTCACAAACATCCATTCATACATCCTCAAACTTTCACATTAACGGTTCCCGCTTCCGCCGCGCGCCGATACAAGCATTTCTGCACGGGCATCGTCTAGTCATTTATTCTAATATAGTCACTCACTCATGCCAGGCACTGCCATCATCACTCTGGACAGACAGACGAGCGTGATGCCGTACACCGCCGCCTTCCGCGAGTCGCCGATACGGTCGCCGTCTGCCGTGAACACGGGCGTGCCGTTGATGATTTCCCTGTAAACGGAAAGAGAAAAAAGAAACTATATTATTTTACTGTACTAAAACCTAAGCAAGTAATTAGAATTTCAGTTAATAAAAATGGAATTTCTAATTTCTTAGATGCACTTCATTTCTCTTTCTTTCTTTTGTCAGTTAGCAGACTGCTTAGAATTTATCTTTGTACAAAATTATGTACGCTGTCAATCCTAAAGTTAAGGAGGCTGGCGTGACGTGCTAAAGTGATCTAGAAGAAAATACAAGATATCTGCATTTTTACTTTTTTTATATTTGCAAAGATAGCAGAGATACAAGCAATCAGAGTGCGCATTTTCGCGCGAAATTATTTAAAAACGCACGCAGCGTTTGGACGCGCTGTGACGTCACGAGGCAACTAACTTCACGTTAGTTGTTAAAGACTAATATATCGTCCGTAATCTAAACTTTAATGTCAAGGGGGTTTTAGTGCTATATTCGCATGTGTTTGTAAAACTGATTCCACTTACCCGCTTCTCATCATTGGAATATTGATGAAGTTAGCTCCGCAGACTGCTGCGAATGGTACCAATCGTGCATACAGAGGATTTTTCATGTTCTGAAAATAAAATATTAATTAATATTAATTATTATTTTATTTATTATTATTAGTTAATATTTAAAAAAACTATTTAAGAAGTAGCCGTAGCCAAATATTGTTGTTCCCTCTCAGCGAGTCTAGGAATCTTATCCTTCGTTTGGCAAACATTTCACATAGCAAATAAGGAACAGCACATAAATGAAAGCTTTGACCACATTATAGATTCACGATCTACACATAACACAAATTAATAAAATTAAGTAAGTGAAAATTAAATAAAATAAGGAAATGACAATCTGACGGTTGTCATTTCAAATTAACAGCTTTGCACTAAATGCATATTCATATTATAATAGAAGTACCTGGGTAACCGAGCTTTGCTCGGAGTTCAGATAAATTTAAAAAGTAAAAAATCACAAAAATATTAATCTTATCCGGATTCGAAAATACCACATTCCGAATTTTCCGAATGTACTTCATTTTAAATAGTAGTGTGCGAACACCCCTTTAATAAATAATTTGAATGTTACCTTTAAGTTTCATTTTCCGTTGAAATTACTACAGAATACTCGGGAAATAATTATTTAAATATTACGTCAATTAGTTTCCAATCCAAGCAACGAACGATGACGTAACTAACATAGTTTATAATATACGCGATAGATAGCGCTTTCAACCAAACATAACTTTCATCCCCTAGTTTAAGGGGTTGGACGATAAAAGTTAAAATTTTGACCAAATTTCAGCATTCTAGGACATCTGGAAGTACCATATAATTTTGTGGATCATCAGTGAGTCTGTGACGAAATCAATTTTAGGTATCAATAAATATAAAGTGTAAGACCTATGCAGTCAAAACATTACAAGTTTAATAAGTCCGCTAGTGGAAACATATCCTGAAAATTTCATTTATCTGATATAATCCAAACCCAAGTTATGAGGGTTAAAAAAATCGCCGAAACGCTTCGAGAAAAGGTGGTCTGGTAGTGCCCTTGCGCTTCGCTTGGTTCGTCTTAGCGGGGGAACTACCGTGCGCCCAGATCAAAGCATACGCATACGAAATTGCCACTAGCTAGGTCGTTTTTTCTACCCCAAAACTACCTGCATAGAAAATTTCATGGTAATACTTGCAGCCGTGTTCGAGAAACAGATTATATATACACATGATTGTCTCGTTTAATGTATAAGATCCTACTTTATAAGACCTACATCAGGTTCCGTATATCTTATACGATATACGGAAAGAATCAATAAAAAACTGTCTATCTGTCTGTCTGTTTGTTCCGGCTAATCTCCGAAACGGCCGGACCGATTCTGACAAAAATTTTACTGGTAGATAGCTGATAATATAAAGTAACTTACGCTACATTTATCATATGGTTATGTTTAAAAAAATTGTGTTCCGAAAACTTCCGACTTCCGTTTCCAGTATTAATAGTTCAATGCAAACAAAGTCGCAGGAACCAGCTAGTTACACAATAAATGGGCAGTGTCTATGTGACAGTGTGGAATCAATAGAATCACAACGATATGTCAATATAAATGTTTGCTCTATCATTAACATTCTCATAATAACTGGATGCTCGTGCCGTAATCATGACAGCTATACCTATCATGTTTATACAAACAAACAATCATCATGACGATCTACTAATCGCCAACATAAGTATTGGATTTGGGTTTAACAATTACTTTGGATATGGGTTTGAGTAATTCGAATCATGAGACTGAGTGCATAATTTTTAAAATTCCATAAATTAACAGGTAGGTAGCATTCAACAAAAATACCAAATTGAATGTCTCATCCTATCCTACTAATATGTGAAAGTTGGATGGATGGATGTTTGTTACTTTTTCACGCAAAAACTACTGGACGGATTTTAATGAATTTGGTACGGTAGTAGTTTCAGCTCTGGATTAACACATATTATGCTACTTTATATCCCAAAAAAGTACAGTGTTCCCGTGGGATACTGTATTTAAGCGGGCGGAGCCGCGGGTAAGAGCTAGTACTTAATTAATATCGTGTGACCTCAAACATAATAAATAAAATAAATAAAGCTAAAAAATGTTTGCATTAAAGAGATTAGAAAAAATAATGCGATGTCTATATAGAGACATAAAAAAATTTAAGGTATTTGGTATTAATAATAGGGTTGCCAGATTATTTTTCAGCCTAACAAACGCTTACTTATGACAAAAAATACGGGATTTCAGATTTTTACCGAGGACAAAAAACTAATGACCTAATTAGTGACAAATTATTAATATTTTACTGAGGATTTAGGGGTTTTAGGGGTTTTTTGCCTGAGCTCATATTTATCTATATGGGATAACTTTTTTTTAGTTTTTAATCCTAGATCGCTCGATTTATGGGACAGCACTTGTCCCGGCGAGACGTTTATATTAAAATAATACGGGACGTCCCGGGAAATACGGGACGTCTGGCATCCCTAGTCAATAAGCACCCGTGAAATAATTTTCTTACACAACGACGCGACGTCATAACACACGTAAAGAAAGCGCGTACATCTTTTCACAACGCAAATACTGTGAAGCCTTGAGATAAGAGTAGGTATTTTTATAAGTTATGGAAATAAAGCGACACACCTCCTGACGTGTGTTTGCGTACTTGACGATAACAATATTTATTTACGTGACTACAGTGTGTGCGAACATTATTATATACTATATTACTTGGGAGATGCATCTCAAATGTATACTTAATAGATATTAATGATTTTTAGGGCTACGTGCCCAAAGAGTAAAAACGAATTTATTATTAAGACTCCACTGGCCGTCCGTCTGACCGTCTACCTGTCACCAGGCTGTATCTCCATATAAAATTTAAAAAAAAGAATCGACATCGAAATATTATATGGGCAAGAATAGTTTTTATATGGAAATAACAGACGTGAGACAATCTATGAATAAAACCATTTCGTTGCTGTCTACTCTGGGTCAATTTTGGTACAACTCCTTTTCACAGGTGTATTTCTGTTGCCGGTATAACAACAAATACTAAAAACAGTATAAAATAAATATTACTCTCGTACAACAAACGCGATTTTTTTTTGCCGTTTTGTACGGAACCCAGCGTGTGCGAGTGCGACTCGCACTAGACCGGTTTTTTATTGATGATCCAAGGGGAATTGTACTTTTATTGGGACCAATTTAAAATTATTTTTAAATATTCAATGTAAGTTAATAATTATTATCGTGATAAAGATATTGTACAAATTCAGCAGCGGAGACTTCATTTGGAGAACAATGCCCTTTCTAAAAGTGTAACATACAAATCACGAAAGCATACTTAATCCATTTTTAGGGTTCCGTAATACAGATGGAACCCTTATAGTTTCGCTCTGTCCGTCCGTCTGTCCGTCTGTCTGCCGCGCTTCTAGCTTCTGTAATTATGAATATAAATTCATGACATTTGGTATAGTTGTAGATTGTGTACAGATCTCGGATTTGGCATCAAATAATAATAATAATTACAAAGTCGACATTTTCGAGTAATCAGCCTACAAAGTGGTTTGTGATTTGCCACCCCCCCCCCCCCCCTAGCATTTCTAAATGTTAAGAGATAGAAACTTGTAAGTTTCCATGCTAATATATCATGCTGAAAACTCTTTAGTAAAATTATTTTGAACGAAATCGAACAGTAACTTTTGAAGTAATTTGGAATAAAACCTATTACGCGTTTATATTTATGGAACTCTTCTTAGACATGTCCTGACATGGTCTTGGTTAGTTTATTTATATTATAGTAATTGCGTGAGTAAGTGCAATATATTTCGTCTGGCGAATGATCTAGCCAGACGTGTGATTATCATTAACTCGATAAAAATGCATAAAACAAATATATTAAAAATATCACAAAAATTGCAAATGCCACATTAAGAACACTGTTAAAATAAGTTTTCAAAAAAGCGTAAATTAACAAATAAGTAATTTAAATATGCATTTTGTAAAGTAGCAACATTCATAAAAGAGACAAGTCCGCTAAAAACAGACTGAATGGACACCTTATTAACGTTTCAATAAAAATTACCTCGAATTACGAATTGATTCTTGTAAAACTTAAATTACCATCTACAAAACTATTAACTGTTGTCGTTTGTTAAGTCTCAAAATTTATGAGGAAAACGCCCCAATCTTGCAAAAGAACGTCATTAAAATAATGTCTGGGAATTTGTAGCAATTAATTTGCTTTTGCCTTAGTATAATGCCTTGCCTTTTTATAAATTATTTATTTTTGTACCTATCATACTAAACATAATTTAAATAATTTATTCAACAAAATTTATTTTTTCAAAACTATTGCAGATTTGTTGCCATAGCAAAAAATATTTAACATTTTTCTCTTTAATAGTCCCATACAAGTTACAAAGCTATAATATTTTTCTTGTAGGTCGGCACTTTCAATTTAGGCCCAAACTTGTATGGAGCATGAATAGTCTCATTTAAAAGTTTATTTTTTACCTTGACTTTGCTATTGAGGTAGAGAGCTGTGGTTAGAGCGCCTCCGCACGCCGCGCAGTACGACGCCAGCAGTTGTCTGAAGTTAAGTAAGTATTGAATGAACCATTAAATGCAACTCGTTTATGACATTAAATGACGCCTATATATGTCAACTAATCGTATCTAGCTTTAATTATATAAACTAGTTACTTATAAGTATTATTTTTTATTTTAAATGGTTGCTAATACCTAAAGTCTTCGAATCTTTGAATCTTTAATCATGAATCATCCATCTAGTCTATGCTAAACTATCGGTCGAAATCGGTTGACCCTCTTCTACACTACCGTGGTATGTAGTACTTGACTAGTGAATGATGGTCTGTCATACCCATGGAGCAAATATAGAGCTCTATATCCGCTCCATGGTCATACCGCTGCGTGCTACACTCACGTCATGGAGAGCGGCGCGTCCCCGCTGCGGTTGGTGTAGTTTACGACGGCGTTGAACGTCTGATTCACCCACTGCCAGAACACCGTGGCTCGCGTGGTCTTGTAGAAGGTTATCATGCCTGCACACATGGGGTTTTGATGTGAAACGGCCTTAGCGGCGTTGAGAGTGAAATTTCAAGTCATGACACGCATCAAGATTTTGGATACAACGCCATCGGTCGGAAGCTACTTATACTTCTTTCATAATAACTAAACTTTTGTACGACGGAATACACAGATGGCGCTAGGTGGTTTTTTCCAGGTGATGTTCTATAAGTAGGTACAATGAGAGTATTTTTGGATTTTAATGATGTATAAAGTTGCACTTAGCCACGTGTTCTCTAATACACGTCATGTTTTTTTCAGACATAAAAAGAACACAGTGTAATATTGCAAAGAAAAAGTATAGTTAAGGTACAATAGGAGTTCTGTAGACTCCATCAGGCAAACCACGTGACTGATATATGAAAAAAAAATGTTTTGTCTGAATTTGTACGCCCTGCTTTTGAAAATATTTTGGTCTGATGGAAAACGATTACCGTCACCCATGGACACCGCAACACCAGAGAGGTCACAAGTGCGTAGATTTTGTTTAACCGATTTTAAAATAATGCTAGATTTTTCATTCCCCTACGAAACGGCACATGGTGAGGACAAATAAAAAAAATCTTTACATCCAGTAATAATTGTGTTCATCGGCGCCTGCGCAGCCATTCTCCCCAGCACGAACATCTTCTCACCCGTGTCGGGGTGGTACGCGCTGTCGTACAAATACTTGGACGCCCACAACTTGTCCTCGTCATAGCCAGGCGGCATTTTGCGCGTCTTTCTGAAAAAAAAATAAAATACAACACCTTTTTATTGATTGACGCAAAAATATATAGGTACGTATTTTTATGCAATCAGTCGTTTGAGAATAACAAAAAATCGTATTTGTTGTCTTCACAATATTATGTAGTTTGGTAGACATTAAGACTGGGACTATATATGATCCGGAATCCGGCGATCCCGAGAAAATTCACAGTCCTGAAAATATAACTCTGCGCTATTACAATAGAGTTGAAAATCGAAGTGTCAAGTGTCGAGCTGTCATATATGACATTGATATTTGACTCGACACTTGTGTGTTCGATTTTCAGCTGAAAATCGAATATAACTCTGTGATGTATTGCACTGAGTACATTACAGCACATTTTCAATGCTCTGAATTTTCACCGGCGTTCCGGATTCCGGAGCATATAGTCCCAGTCTAAGAAGGTAAGAATGACGTTGCACAGACATACTTGATACAATAATACATTAAACATTTTAATAAAAGGTTGTGTGACTGTCATTTTTGCGATGCGACGCCGCATCGCAGTTGTAAATAGAATCCCTAAAAGCGCCGACTTTTGCGGTCATTCTGATGCGTATTCACGTACACAGGTGCCGTGTCCATGACACGGGCACTCACCTGAACTCATCGACGATGAGTTTAGCCTCATCGAGCTGCTTGTTAGTGGCCAGCACGTTGAGCGGGTTGGTCAGCAATAGGAAGTGTTTGGCGCGACCCGTGTATGTGCTCTGGTCGTAACGCGGTTTGTCCAGATCTATGTTGGCCATTTTGATTTCCTGAAAAAAAAAACACTTAAAGTGATCCTTGTAAAAAAAACCGTGTAGCAAATAGCGTTTGCGTTGTGATTCGTTGAGAGAGTTTTGCCGACGCCAAAGGGCAGTTGTAGGTTTTATTGACCAGGTCAATTGTAACTCCTCTGGAGTTGCTGGTGTTCATGGGCGGTGGTGATCGCTTACCATCAGGCGATCCGTTTGCTTGATTCCCAGTCTATACTACAAACAATATATTATTAACATTGTTGTACGGCTTTATATCAACGACTCGTACTTGGTCCGTGTTATTTGTTCAACTTATCTAGAGATGTGATGAACAAACAATATGTTATATGAACATATTTATTTACGCATTTTATGAAAAAACAAGGAAGTTATTTAGCAGATTTAAAGCTTTTTTAATTATCATCTATTATTATAAGCTATTTCAAATAAGTAAATACCTCTTGATTACAAAACATAGATTCGGTCTTCTTATTGTAAGTGACTATTAAAATGTTATTATTCACAGTCAGATAGTAAAATATTGTTTATATTACGTACTTATTACATAAACATGTTACTAATGTGACTGTAATATTTTTAACTAACTAATTAATAATCGATAAGCTACCTATCTATCCATAATATTCCTAGCAATGCCCTGACCTTTTGAACTTACTATCTCGGCTTCACTTATATACTTATTTGGTTTACTCGTCTATAAACACGAAAATGATAAATCAATACCATGCGTGGAAACTGAAAATTATGAATGAAATTGTTTTTATATCTACATATAGTATTATTACAAATATAAAAATATCCATTTAATATAAAAATAAACTAATTATCTATTACGAATGTACTACAATTATAAATAAATAAAATGATAAAAATTATTGTAAAGGTGACTAAACTAATGGATAAAAACACTTACCTTCTGATAGGTTTTAATTAATTATGGATTAATAAATTGAACCTTAATATTAATTAAGAGCCTAGAACACACCAGCAAACATATTTTTTGTGTATTATCACCGCAGCACAAGATTTATCAGTATACAAAGTTCAAATGTTGCGCCGTCACAAGACCTCGGAAAATGACGTAAAATCAATTCTTCCGCTTCTCAAAAAGTTGCAATGCTCAAAAATGCTTATTAGTGGCTTATTATGATTTATGAAATAAATACGATACGTAATCATTAACCATGTTTATTGGTTAATAGTTACTATCGGCGTACAATCTAATGCATCAGTAAATACTTTTGATGACAAATATAATCGCATCTACGAAGTATTAGTACTCTTTTACACGAATGAATACCGTATCTGTCTGATTCACATTGGAATTTATTAAAAAAAAATCACACGTTGACAAATGACACTGACAAGTGACAACTGACAGTAGACATTTTAGCGTAAACGTCTAGAGCAGCCAAAAATAACATTTTAATTTTTAAACCCTTTCTAAAGGTTTTTACTTTATTATAATGTCTCATATAACTAGAAATCTATTTCGTACTGTAGTCCAGGTAATAATTTTTTATTTATATTTCCTTCCCTCTATTCTTATTTCAAAAGGAACGAGCCATCTGAAAATGGTTTCGTAACATTCTTGAACAAATAATTTCGCTTCTTTTCTTATTTTAATTGTGTTTTTGCGTATAAAACTTCGTAATAATCACTACAATTATATTCTTTAAGTCTAATTTATTTGTTCTTGAGATGCAATATATCTTTAAGATATCAAATAACCTCACGTGATCTTCCGTGATCATCAATTAAATAATTTTTCAGGGTTCCCAACACGTTGGTAAAGGGTTACACACGACCGCGGTAAACGCCGACAAAAACGTATGTTTTGCGCCCTTATCAATCAGCACCCTGGTGAGAATACTAACTCTTTCACTAATCAGCGCCATCCTTGAAGGAATGAACCAAAAATATATCGCCTATCTGTAATGAGCTAAAATAGTACTATGAAACATCAACTTTTGAAAAAGGTGTCTCTCGCAGTAACTTAATTATTCTATTAATTGATAATTAAGCTATTCTTAATTTGTGTACCATTTTACTCATTTTCTCAGTTTCTATTGATAACTGTCTTCAGTTTCTATTGATAACTGTCAAAATAATTCTATTTTTTTATAATTCCCTGAAAAATCCTGTTTTCCCAGGACGTCCTAGTTTTTGTAGTGTCCTGAATAATTTTAAAGCAGCGTCCTGGGGGTTTTAAAGGGCCCTGATACGGTCATGTATTTTAAATTTGGGGTTGGCAACCCTAATGTAAGAGAAACTTTTTCAAAAGTTTATGTTTCATAGTATAATTCACTTAATGTTGCCATTTTAGACCTGCAAATCCTAAAATAAAGAGTAGTATGTATTAGCCGGATAATATTTAAGATACCTAAAATAATAAATGATAGAGATGAGAACTCCATCCCCATTGATTTATATTTTTGTTTCATTGCTTTCTTATTTCCACAGGAAAAAAGTTAAACATTGGATTTGTGTTTATATGGGAGTATAATTATTATTTTCAAAATTCAAAATTGTTTAGAGAACATTTTAATGTACATACCATTAAAACAATATAAATAATGTATTAGCAATGTTAATTGGACACTAGAATTAAATTAAAAATTGTTTTTTTAAACATTATGATGTATTTTTAAGTGTGTGGCAATTTTATTTGGAAATGGTATCAAAATTCAAAATTGTTTAGGATAATTATGATTTTGTAGATTTAGCGATAGAGCTATGAGTTCTACAGTCTGGTTTCTTCTAGAATGTAAGAAAATCCTGTTATTGTATGCATGATTTTATTTGGTGTTAAAACAATTATTTTATTCACAAAATATTTTCACATCTTGACAAATCATCTTCATATTAATTTTCCTTGTGTAATTCAGCATTTGAGTGATATTTATAGTTCAATAAATGGGTAACATAAGAAATAAATCATGAGGATACTGGCAAATCTGAAACATCAAAGTTTCTTTTCACTTCGGTGTGGTAACACAGTTTCATGTACAGTCGCCGAAAAATCTGGTGTTCCACTTTTGGGTATTAAATATTGCCATAGCAATAAGATCGAAAAGTGGTACACGCCGTACACGGTACACTGGACCTGTGTGTTAACAGCAGCACAAGCTGCTCTGCAATTTTCAAACAATGAAATTCGGACCATCATTTTAATCAAATTACAATATTATTTGGAAAATTATCAAACAAACATTTTAGAATAAAATAATTGTTGTATTTACAAACTACTGTTCTTATGTATAGCATGAGTTTTACAAGGAAGAAGGAATAGGGTAACTGCATGTCCCACACTATACTCTTGATTTATAATTTCTGTCAGTAAAGAGATTTTATTGCGTCTTCTCTCTTTCTTTATCTATTAAGTTACTAGAAACAGATGATGTCTATTATTTATGGTACTGATTGAGATTAAATATCCGAGTATTTTTCGTGTTCAATGCAAGCCTCTGTGTTGTCCAATAAATGCATTGTAACAATATAACTAAGTGTTTGTGAGGTGTCTATAAATTTATTTATGTTGGCATGTTCGCCCTCGCACTCACGAGATTTTTACAACTCTACACGGTTTTCAGGTCTATTGCATTAACGCAGAGTTCTATTTACAGTGCAGTTTTTTTTGACGCGATCACTAAAAACTATAATGGGAACGCGGTACTGTCATGCAATTTCACTATACAATATTATAAATGTTTTGTCCTGTCAATATTTTGCGGGAACCAATTTTTCAGAAGCCTTTTTGTATGTAAACCATCACATAAAAAAATCAATTTGACAATTAGTGCCCGTCAATAGCTGACAAATTAAAAAAAATATTTATCATGCTGTATTTGTAAACAGAACTCTAAGCTGAGCAAAAACAAAAACATATGTCTCCTTCATAGTCAAAAGCTTAAACGCGCGCGAGAGTGTGACAAAGTGTGTGTGTGATACACACACAAATGTGATCTATGTGTAGATGTGCCAACGAAACTATATTTACCTTCACATTTTTATAATTAATTGAAAAAAAATAATAAGGTAACTTTGTATGTAGGTTTATAGGTTTATTTTCCTAACTATATGAACTCGAAATAAGAAGCAAGAAGAATATATGGCACCCTGATAACTAAGAAACAAGAAATTTTAGGCCATTTTTTAAGGATATTTTGTGCATAAATGATTTTAATGTTTTTTTCAATACTAGGCAAGAATCAGGTTCATAGTATTTAACCATAGTTATTTTTATGTCAATTAGGTAGTAAGCGAATTTAATGATTAATGGCTTTGAACAAATGATGTGTATATACTGATATAAATGGTTTTTATTTTTGTAAAATTCAATACAATGTTAAACTACTGCAGTTTTTACTATGCTGTACTAGTTATCATAAACTATTTAATCATGATATTCTTCTTATTATAGAAAGTATAATATTATTTGTACTACAGCAAACCAGTAAGGAGGGTCGCATCAAGTGCACCCTCATCCCTGGAGATGGAGTGGGCCCCGAGCTTGTGTATTCTGTGCAAGAGGTGTTCAAGGTAATATATTGTTAGCTGTTTGTGTTCCAATGCTGAACAAAAGTCTTTTCTCCTACTCCGTTAACCGTGATCCTGTGCAGAATTACTTCTAAGCTATTATAGAAAATAAAAATGTGCAAAGTAAGACAAATGAAAATTAGCAAAATGCATACAATAGGTATGCAATGCTGAGATGAAATATATTTTAGTTTCTTTGTTGTACTTATGGACACGCGATTGTATGAGACTTTTATGTTGCTATGTGGATTTGATGTAAGAAAACTGTGATCATTTTCATTATTTGCTGTAGTTTTTAGTACCTTTAAAAACGACATTAAATAAATAATTAAAAAATATATTGGTGCAGGCCGCGAGTATCCCCGTGGATTTCGAGTCGTTCTTCTTCTCCGAAGTGAACCCCACGCTCAGCGCGCCGATAGAGGACGTTGTCGGCTCCATCGCTAGAAACAAGATTTGTATCAAGGTGAGGAATTACGATAATTGAGTACTGAGTAAATAAAATACACATGCAGCCAGCGGGCTTCTGAACCCCAATGAGGATCAATGACTCAGTAGCAAATCTGATTTTACTAAGTACATCGTATGTGTATTAACTTACTGAGCATTTTATTTTTTAAATTATTAAAATTCGTCAAGAATTGGTGGATTTATTAAAGTTTTTCTGAACGGCTAATTTGAAACGCGCGCTGCCGCTAAATTGGTTACGATGACGTCATCTGTCGGGATCCGTGCGACAACGGCTTGATTGTACTCGTACTTCATAGGTATTGCATAAGTATTCATTCTCCGAATCTTGACACTTGTGCCTCGCGTGCATTGTTTTTGTTTATGTTAAATATTTTAGTTGTGTTTAAGAGGGGAGGTTACGACGACAGATGACGTCTCAGCGACTAGCTTCATTCTCGGGCGCGTTTTTGGAACTAATGCACTAAAATTGCTGTATCTTCGTAATTTTTGGTCCGATTTAAATAATTTCTTTACAGTATTTACTGGTTTTTTGGTCGCCATAAGTCTGCATACCCCACAAAAAACGTGACTGCTCCTCATTCACGTATTTAACAACATTATCAATGTCGAATTACTTTCAATAAATTATAAATTAATAATCTTGATATCATAAACTGATTTTTGCAGTTTGGACTAATCAAAACGCTTAAACTTTGGGAATATCATTTTGCTGTTTTACCATAATATCGAGACTACATCAAGCCTGTATATTTTACCGTCAGTGAGCGATGACAACATTGCGTGTTAGTATACTTTAATGGTATACATTTATAGCACACTTTAAATCATATTATGTGGGAAAAATAGTAACATCATTCATTATACAAAATTTTATGATAATTTTTTCAATATTTTTATTTTTATGCAGTATTTTAGGTATTTTTACCAGTATCTGCTTATTAAAATGATAAAGTTTTCCTATAATCAGATAGAAATAATACAGTCTATATGAGAAAAGAAGACCTCTCTGTTCTTTATTACACCCCAGAGAGAATAAAGTATATTCTTACCCCCTCTGACCTTCTTACATCTTATTTTACGCTTATCTTTTTCAGGGTATTCTAGCTACACCCGATTTCTCTCACACCGGCGAGCTCCAGACCCTCAACATGAAGCTCCGCAACGCCCTGGACCTGTACGCCAATGTGGTCCACGTCAAATCCCTGCCCAACGTCAAGTGCCGTCATAACGATGTGGACTGCATCATCATCCGAGAGCAGACGGAGGGAGAGTACTCCGCACTGGAGCACGAGTCCGTGCCTGGTGAGTTTACTTGACTCTGCTCAGATCTAATTTCATCTATGTAGTAATATCTATTAGTAATGCTACAAATTTAAATGTCCTTCATTTATCGTGCAGTCTGCTGTGTGCTAGTTTTTGTCAATGCATTCTTTGGGAAAAACATTTTTTTGGCGTATGCGCATTAAGATGTGCGTGCGCATGTGTATAAAAGTGCGGAAATTTTTGACATTCGTATAACTATGCGCAGAATATTGCGCACGTATACTGTGCCGCCACGAACGCACCCACGCACGTTTATAAAGGTGCGGAAATTTTTGACATTCGTAAAATTATGCGCAGAATATTGCGCACGTATACTGTGCCGCCACGAACGCACCCACTACTCGCCGTGAAGAAGTTAACTTTTATTTGTATGGCATCGAAACAACGCCCCTAGTGGCGTGGATTAAATTAAATCTGAACAGAGGATATTTTAACTACTTTTTCTGGATTGGGTCTGGACAAATTAAAAAGATACTGGGAAACTGCCGATGTTCGATGTTTGCTTACGTTTAAGTTAAATTGGACCTGGACGGAATGCAGGATTTTTATATGGATGTAGCTTTAGACTTTGTTTCATTACATTACAATAAAAAGAAGTCAATTATAATTTCCTATTTCAGGTGTGGTGGAATGCCTCAAGATCATCACAGCGGCCAAGTCGGAGCGCATCGCGAAGTTCGCGTTCGACTACGCAGTCAAGATGGGCCGCAAGAAGGTGACCGCTGTACACAAAGCCAATATCATGAAACTGGGGGACGGCCTGTTCCTGAGGAGCTGCGAGGAGGTATGAGCTTTTTTGTTGCAAAGATGTATCCAAACATCTATTAATTCGATTCCAAAATGAGAGATGTTTAAAAAATAAATGATAATTTAAAAAGTTTGGTGTTGATGCTGTCCTTATATTATATGCTAAGGATCTAAGATTTTATTACTTAGTAGCTTGTGCTCGCAACTCCGCTCGCGCAAATACGGGAATCCCACGGGAACACTGTGTAGCTTTAGTGTGAAAGAGTAACAAAATCCATCCATCCATCTTTTTCACACAAACTTTCACATTTATAATAGTAGTAGGATATCCTTACTAAAATTATATTGTGAATGTAAGTTCTTTGTTACTTTGTGACTTTGTGACTCAGGGATAATGTTGGATATTAATAGTGAAAGAATTTAAAATCAGTCCAGTAGTTTCTGTGTTTTCACATATATTTAGCGAGAATTTCGTATTTTTATTTGTTATATTTGTCTGCCACAGATTTCTTTACAAGAAAAAGATTAAAACAGTATGTTGTTAATTTTCAGATCGCCAAGCTGTACCCGCGCATCCAGTTCGAGAAGATGATCGTGGACAACTGCACGATGCAGATGGTGTCCAACCCTAACCAGTTCGATGTGATGGTCACCCCGAACCTCTACGGCAACATCGTGGACAACCTCGCCAGCGGGCTCGTGGGCGGCGCCGGCGTCGTCGCTGGCGCCTCCTACAGCGCCGAGTGCGCGGTCTTCGAGCAGGTACAGAACCGGCCAAAAAGATTGCGGATCGATCGAAGAGATTAAATCTGCTAGTGTCGCCTTTGTAGAAAATCATCTCTAACGCCATTGCAGCGTCAAATGTTACATTGGAAGTTTTTGACGGAGATTACACAGATTAAAGAAAGACGAACAGATAACCAGCTACATAGTTAACTTTCGATTTAATTGCACTACTACAAGCATACGGTGTGTCCACAATTGTGTGAAATAATTGTCGGCTATTGAAGGGGACGTCAACATTTTCAAATTTGGATCGATCCGGATCTTTCTATGAAAGCTGTTTCTCTGTACGTAAGCATATTATATATTTTCTACTCTGTACTTGGAGATGATGCTCTACGATATGCATGCTTTTTCGCCGTGTACTGTATTGCATCTAGATGGTTTCCCATAAGTGTGGTCTTATCATACTTCCTTCATTATAACCAAATTGGATTATGAAATACATTTCATAAGCCGATTGTTCATGATTCTGGATTCTTTCCACTTGATCTTGCTTAAAAAATGTAATTTATTTCGTCCTGTAAATTTCGTAGGATATCACACCATCAAACTACATAATATTATAAACGCGAAAGTTTGTGCGTATGTTTGACTGACTCACGAAAAAAACCGCGTAACCAAATTCAAATCTGAATGAAATTTGGCACACAGATAATTTGTAGTCTGGATTAACGCAAATGCTACTTTTTATCCCGGAAAAATGAAGCGAGCGATTGCTCGAATTCCCTTTTGTGCGAGCGACGTAACGTCTTTACTTGATCATAATGTTAATTTATAATTTCCAGGGCGCGCGTCACATATTCTCGGGCGCGGTGGGCAAGAACATCGCGAACCCCACCGCCATGTTGCTGTGCTCGGCCAACCTGCTGTCCCACGTCAACCTGCACTCCTACGCCGACAAGATCAAGGCCGCCATCAACAAGTGAGTACTCATTCGTATACAGCCTGTTCCTCAATAAAATAATATATTCAAGGTGATCAGTATTCGATTCTATCTTTAACATGTGACTTTAATTTTCGACGCGATTATCCTGCAAAGTAATAAACGTTGATTCATATACGCGCGGTGGTAATGAGTGGTGCCTGCGTGGCTATCGAAGCCTATTAAGGGCGTACGGTAGTGCAAAGGTGTCCATGAGATGCAGGATTTTTCAGAAAATGTTAATCATGTTATTTTTCTGTAAATTACATATTTTTATTTATGTATGCATACTGTTACTACTTACGTAATGTTGATGTTAGATAAAATATTATATCATTCGAATAAAGCAACATGAATATGTTCTCAGATTAATTTGTCAAGATGAATATTATTATGTTCTTTATTGACATAAAATTATAGACTTTTCTTGCAAGTAAATAATTTATTATTAATATTATAGATAAAAATCGTCGTCTTTACTAAATGATAATGAAAGAAAGAGATGCGCATTGAAAAGTCAATTTACTGCCTCAGATTATAAATCCGAGTAAAGTACTATAAGGTCCTAGCTGCCCCGCTTGAAGTGATTTCCTAGTTATTATATAATAAAGTTAAATAAAGTTAAATTTACAGAAAACTAGACCAAATAAGGCGAGCGCGTTGCGTTTGTCCTGGGGACCTAGCATATAGTTTAGTAAACTCGATGCTCAAAAAATAACTTAAACTAAGTAAAATTACGGCGCTGCCCCCTCCATCGCACGCGATCCGCCACATTCCTAACTTAGCGTTATAAATTCATTAATATATTTTGCCTATCCAGTGGTGTAATTGAATTTTAGATTTTATAATAATGCCAACGCCGTAATAACTATCTATTACTCTTTTTGAGCGTATACGTATCCAAATTTTTTAAATTTAAGGTTTAACCATTTAATTATATTTTTAATTCCAGGGTGCTTAAAGACAGCAAAGTGAGGACGAAGGACCTCGGAGGACAGTCCACCACCAAAGACTTTACCAACGCCGTCATTCACAGTCTCACATAAACACACACATACATACACATCATGAAACGTTTCACATCCCTACAGCAACTATTAGTTTTGTATCAATATTCGATACACTGAAGTGCAATTATAAATGTATATCGATAAATTAGTAATGTATGTAATCAATAGATTATGTAAGTTGCAAATGTGACAGGACATTCAAATAACATAAATATTATTCGTCACATAACCTGTAGTAGGCAATACGACCTATTATTTAAATCGGTGGGAAATGTACTCCAGTAATAGGGATGTCAGTGCTTATAATGACGGTAATGACAATGTCAATGATTTGTATTACAATTGTATTAAAGATTATTATCAATCTTTATTATAAAAATGATCTATTGATAACTTAAACAAACCTTGGACGAACAGCTACTATTGGCTATGTATATTTTGTATCTGTGTAGTGTGTATAAATTGGCAACTCACAGATAATGAAGAATAATATTTCAATAGTCACCGAGTTATTACAAATGTTCTCACGTAAAATATTGCTAAATTAATTTTAAATTTTGAAAACATTGTGAGGAAACTCGCGTATAGCCCCAGACGTATTAATCAGTCCTTCCACTGGCTGACTGTTGTGAGAACGCCGTATGTGGAATGCCACGTGGCAAGCGAGCGACATAACCGCCTGCCCCAGGCACTACCATATTTAAACAGCGGCTACTTCGCTCGAAGTATCTTTACTTAGTATAAAATGGAGTCGCTGCCTCTGTCTCTTTGCTTACATCTTTTAAAATACTCAACGGATTTTAATGCAGTTTCCAGCAATAGATATAGCGATTCAAGATAAGGGTTTTACGTATAATACATTGCATCCTTGCGAAGCCGGGGCGGGTCGCCGGTACTGCGCAAATCAGTCTAATTATGTTGGGATGTGAAAAGATTCATTTGCAGTAGCGAAAACCCCTAGACCCATTTATTTATTGCCAAAATGTGATCTGTAATAGCGCGATAGATAGTATTGTTTTAAGTATTTATGAAATGTTACCAAAATGTGTAAATAAAAATAAAAATTATGTATAAACTGTTTTAGTTTTTACAAAAAGGTGTTGAATCCTTTCTCCTTTAAAAAAAAGGAGGTGTTGATCCTTTTAAAACGCTGGCAATCATGGTTGATAACGCGTGCGAATATCGCACTAATACCTTGACAGTAAAGTTTAGATTACGTACGTTATGTAAGTCTTTATTTCACGTAAGTCTATGCAGTATTACGGAAGTTATGACCGTAATAAGTTCCGCGATAGTGCGCGCTTGCCGCGTGACGTTAGCGGTCCTTCCGCTCGTGCCCCGAAGGCCGCCGGCGCCCAGCTAGTTTGGCTAGACTCGTGACGTCACAGCGCGACTAAGCGCTAAGTGCGTTTTTAAATAATTTCGCCCTTTGTTTGCTATTATCTCGGCTCTTATCTTTGTGAATATAAAAAAGTAAAAAATTTGTATTGTAAAATGTTCTTGTATTTTCTTCTAAATCACTTTAGCATGTCTAGAAATGAGAGCTGTACATGGGTGGCGAGTGGCGACTGGCGGTAAACATCTATCTACTCCTTTTCCGGTACTGTTGCATAAAAGTAAAAATATACTTCGTTTAGGTCAAATTTATTCTAGACGTAAACGAAGCACTTAATTATAAATTTATGTTTTAATCGCAATATAATGCGACTAATTTAAATGTCAGCTATTTACCGTGCACTAAAGATAATATACAAAGTCACATTAATTTGGTCGGATTTTGTTTAGTAAAACTTTTTGTTTAGTAAAACTAAAAAGTGTCGCAACGCTAGCGCCACTTTTGAAATGAATTTGCTATAAAATTATACTATTAATAATTATGGTAATTTTCCAATTATAGAGCATTATGCGACGCAGTGGCGACAATGCCGAATTGTGCTAATGCTTAATTGAAACGTGAATTAGTTTTCACATGCACCAGCAGAGTGCGCTAAGTTCAGTGTTGAAAAAAAAAGTGGAATACGTAGATGTATTATTAGTTATCAATGGTGGAATATAAAAAAAATAGTCAATGTTTATACCTTCATCCATACTTATATTTATTCTTTTAATACAGTCTGAATTAACTTTTATTCTTTCCAAAAAAACTACGACGAAACGAAAGTTATAGTATTATTAAGTTATATATAGTATAAGAAAGTATAAATAATATTTCGATCAATGCCAACTTAAAGAAAAAACAAATGAGTTGGTATCGATTGCACGCATCATGCGAAAGCAGTACTTTGGAGAGTGCTGGATTGTGCGAAGTGTTGCTGTAGTTGAAACATTCAACGTTGAGCATTATGCCGCATAATGCGCTTTCGTGCTGCAATTGGAAAACTACCTATATAGGTTTTTAATAAAAAACAATTTAGATAGTTGTTGTCTATTGCTTAGTCTATGGCGTGTTGCTTGGTGCTAAAAGGTGGCTAGTAGTCTGACGGTACAGCTCTAGGAACAGCTAGCTTCTTAGTGTGCTCCGTTATGTTGTACTTGAGCGCGGCTTCGGACACCTGCAACATATCGAATATAGCTTGAAACGCACTGATGATGGGCGTAAGATTTAACTACTAGCAAATGACAATATACTTATGTCGTTTTGTTTACGAAAAGGTTATACCCTACTGTTATTTAATTTTTAAAAATAATTAAATGTGCAAATAAATATAAAATAATGTATAAAAAACATAATAACGTTATATGTCGTTAAAATGTATCGGTTCTGTAGGACTAGCAACATTAACACGACGTACCTTCCCCGGCACCCGGTACCACGACTGCTGCGACAGTCGCCTGTACTCCTTGAAGTCCGGCATCTGGCTCATCTTGTTGATCCTCGGTAGAAGCTCTTTGAGCGGCTTACGTGGTCCTCGCTGTGAAATGTTAAAATTAATGTATGCACATATCTTTTAACATTGTAATTATATTTTACTACGCAAATAACGGTCCCGTCACGACACGATTTTTAATATAACGCCATCTGTCGGAAGCTACTTATACAATATACATCTTACATTAAAAACTTGACACTATGACAGTGCGCAATGTCGTGTCTACCAACTAACCATGACAGGCGGCGGCGTGGGCGGTTCTTTCGGTCGGGCGATCTGGTTGATATACTCCATGTGCTTTCGCCAGTCGCTCTCCGTCCAGCCTCGCTTCCTGTCTTCCACGCCCTGGTTATCAAATTTTATTATTAAACATTAAAAATTTACCACTACATTTTCTTTTCAGATTCAATTGTAAACAAAAATAAATGTGAAAAAGGATAAATATGACTAAACAAATGTGTCATTTCTTTATTGCCTTTATTGCACGGTACTATATAAATAAGTGACATTTAAATCGGTAGCCTAGGGTTCTGTTTGTTTACGTTTATATAAAATTTAGATCTGTGGCCCAAGCAGAAATAATTGACAGGTAGGTACGTATTCGTAACTTTATTGAATGTCAATTGTATGGGCGCCCGCCGCTGACTTCATTTTCATGCAATTCTCTTTCGATAAAGTTTTCGAATATGTAATTGTCAATTGTTCCTACTGACCCCACTGAGCAGAGTTTACAAACTGTTATTGCAGGTTCATAATCTACATTTTGAATAGTATTAATATAACAATAGAATAGAATTAAAATGAAACCTGGTTTTTAAGATCGATCACTGTGTTAGCCAGTTTCGAGTAAAGAGTCGCGTTGGACGCCTCGATCATTCTGTCAATTTTTTCCAATCTTTCCGGATTGAATTTGCTTCTGTACTTTTTGCGTAGGAGAAGAAGTGTTCTAAAATAAGGTATAAATTAAATACCGTTTATTTCTGGCTGCATAGGCCCATATTATAAATACCTTACAGATTAACATACCTACATAAAATATAATAAACTAACACTAACACGTAATGTCTGCGACGTGGGGCGCGAAGTGTTCAATCGGCCAGAACTCCTCCTTCTCGAAGGTCGGTAAGTGATGGGTTGGAACTCTCACCACAAAAGAACTAAAGTTCACTTTATGACGAGATTCCAAACGCTCGACCCTCAAGGCGAAGTTGGTTCTGCTCCTAGTCCACGACCTGCTCGACCGTCGTAGACCAATGCAACCTGGAGACGTACAGCGGTGTCGCGGGAGTCTCACACCGCAACAGCTGCTCGGTTCCTCCGGGTGTGGTGCCGCGATGGTTGCGGACGACAGGTTTCTTCTTCCTCTCGACTTTGATGAACCCGTCATCATCGCACGTCGGTCACATCTGTCCTTTATATAACCTCTTTCTCTAGACGCACTTTTGAAGGGGCCTCCCTTCTTCCTTCTTCTTCTTATGGTAGACTGATGTCTGCAATCTACCTCGAACTTCGGTCAGTCCTTCTGCAACTTGATGTCCTTCAGTAGGCTGACGACGTCGACGTGGTCCAGTGTCACCGGTGGGGCAGCTTATGCAGTTTTTTCGCTACAAAAGCTGGCACTTCAACTGGATCCGTATGCTTTAGCAGGGAGATAATCTCCTGCACGCTTCTATCGGTTCCATCTCTCCGTCGCGATGGCATGTTCGCGCTCTGACCGAGCGTCTCGTACAGCAAATGCTTGCCTTCGCAAATCTCCTCGCTGGTGAAAAGGCTTGCAGTTCTGCATTATGCTGACCTCGTCCATGGTGTCGATGGCATGCTGGATAAACGCCAGCAACTCATTGGCCTCGAGCGCCATGATCACGTGCAGCGGCAATCAGCCGCTCGATTAACAAAATACTTATTAATTAAATATTTGCTGCATGTGTATAACGCGGAGTTGCTAGCTCGACACATGACACACTGATAGTCATGGAGGAATTATACTAGTGTACATATTATTTACTACACTGGGAGTCATCGGATTCGAGGTTTTCGACAAATAATATTACCTACAATAGACAAAAGTAACCTAAACACCATGGTTTTCTATTTATGTAGGTTCATAAGTTTTAAAATGCGTTCTCTACTACTAAAATCCTCATTGAGGGCTACGGGCTACCTACTCGATAAGTAGATGATGGAGCTGTCTATCATACACGATCATTTAAGTATTATGTACATACCTAGCAGTTTTATGTAATAATGAGAGTTATTTTTAGGAAAAAAAATCGAATTATCACCCAATACCTGCTGTATTTTATTTCGTTTGCAAATTTTAGCAGAGGTCCGAGCCCCAGTCATCGAGACAAATCACTTTACGACTCGATGGCTTATGGTGGTGAATAGAATGGAATAATTATTCTAGGATAATGAAAGTTATACCTTATCTTAGGTTAACAAAATGTAGGCATACCTGATTTTAGGCAGAGCGACGTCATTTACCCTATCAGAGCCCTGGAACCTTAGTGCTGATCGTCTCACACCGGCCTCAGTAACATCAGGCCAGCTTTCTGTATCATCGAACCTTCGCGGTATACTCAGCACATTAAACCGTCTTCTTATACGATAAGGAAACCTTTCTGTTGGCGGATCGAAAGCCACCTTCACCATTTTTGTTCTAAATTTATGGCCTGGTTATATGAATATTATTATTTATATACTATTTTCAAAGACAGATTCTCAGTTCCTACTAGCTGTTCCTAGCTATAATGTTGGATATTTTTCGTTTTCGTTTCTATTATGTGTGCGAGGCCATATGGATTTTTTGACTTAGGTACGTCATTTTGTAGTTTGACTCATTAGCTTTTTAAAAGTTGCAATAGATTTGCGACTGTCTAGAATCTAGCTCTAGGTCTAGAAAGTGCGTAAAGTTCCTCGATTACCTTAAGTACCTACCAGACAACGGAAATTATTTATTAATTATTTACTTTTTGTTCCCTGGCGGGATTCAAACACGCGACCTCCGGCTTGAGGTAACGTGTTAACCACTGAGCCACAGAAATCGTCAAATGCGTTTTTTTGGAGTTGGTACATAGTGCGAACAAACATGAAATAGCATGTGGCTTTTCGGTTAGGCCGTGTTACTCAACTTGAGCAGGCTACCCCACGTAAGGGTCAGATCACACCGAAACGAGACGATTTGCGACGCGGAGCTGCATTTTTAAAATAGCGATTCAAAATTGAAATTTATTCAGTACTTACACGAGAAGATACACGTGTCATTGCAAGAGCGGTGCCGTGCTATGCAGAGCGGTCTAGTTTGAAATTCGAGCTCTTGCAATTAAACGTGTAACCGTGTGTATGTAAACAAGAAGATTCTTGTGCAGTGAATAAAGTTAAATTTTGAATCGCTATCTAAAAAATCGGTTGTCTGTGAAGTCGGTTTACTGACGATAGTTGAACGTGACAATGTCATGTTTATAGTGCGCGCGGAACTAGTTGGCCGCGCCTTAGGTAGGCGTGTTGCCGCCACGAAGTCCGGCGCCGAACTGAGTAATAACATCAAGCGCCCCCGCCTCTTCGTCGCACCGCTCACATACCTAAGGCGCGGCTAGCTGAGGTAACGGCAATGCGTCATATTTAGCGAGGTGACGCTGATAACAGGTAACGCATGAGTCATGTTTTTTCGTGCGTGCAGCCGGCTCCATCAAATTATAAGACGTTATCACGTCAAAAATGCCGCCCGGCGTCAGTATCGTCTTGTTTCGGCGTGAATTGACGCTAAGGTTGCGAAAAGTAAACATTGTAGTAACTTTTGTATAAATATATTTTGAGTATCCTGTATCTGAATATCACTTACCACGTAAACAAATAAATAGTTAAATAATAATAGTCTTAAAGTTAATATTTCTCTTCCTCTGTACTTTTCGTGGGTTCCACATCGTTGGGATTCCCAATTTTTTCAGTCGTATTTTCTACTTCTTGTGTTGTTTCGTCCCCTTTTGGATTATTGCGATTCCTGATGCTGAAAAACGAAAGTGTGTTATTTTCTTATTTTAGCTACTTTGAACTGTGAATGTAAGACATTATTTCGCCCCCTATACAAAAAGTGGGGTGTTATCACTTTGTCCTGTCTGTAACCTGTATATAATAAAAAAATAAATTAACAGCCTCCGTGGTCTAGTGGTTAGAGCTTGGCTCTCGACTCGGAGGTCGTAGGTTCGATTCCCGCATTGGAACAACAAAAAATGTTTTTTCCAAGTTTGGTTAGGATAATGCCGCTGATCACCTGATTGTCTGACAAATCAGGAAGTCGGATGCGCATGTAAAAAGTCGGACCGGCGCCGGATCTCTCGCCAGTCGTGTCGGTCATCCATCCCACTGGATTATGTGAGTAAAGGAGGAGAGAGTGCTCTTGTGTACTGCGCACACACTTGGGCACTATAAAGTTACTCCTGCGTAACTGGCGAAACCGGCCACCGTCACCGAAATCGGTGTGGGGGGTTATCCAATCTAATCTGCTTATATCTGTGTTATATCTTTCTATGGCGTCGTAACTCCTAAGCTCAGTCACATTTTGAAGCAGTTTTCTTTAGTTTTTAAAATTTTTATTTAATGTATCAAGACTATGTTCATAAAGCCGTGGAAGGCTCATTAGATACATATAAATGAAATTCTGACTCCAATCTCCATACATCAGAGGCAATCTTATGGCAATATTTGTTTATTCCACTTTTGAACTAACCAGGCGGCGATCTTCTGGTAGGCGTATATTGTCATCATCGGCAGTGGAGTCATGATGGCAGCTGATACCGGAACCACTGCAAATACATTTGTAATATACTAGCTGTCCCGGCACACGTTGTCCTGTCTTAACTATGAATGGAATAAATAAATGAATAACACCAACGTTTGACACCATTACCTACGCCTAGATCTACACCTATCAACCTGCATGAGCAGGCCGATTTTTTTTTTTGAAATTGACCACAATGAGAAAAATTATTATCAGTATTTTCACTGTAAATTTTCCGATACTTCTCACCGTTTAAACCTTCCCTGAACTTCCACAATTATTTCAAGGCGAAAATTAGACAAATCAGTCCTGCCGTTCTCAAGTTTTAGCGAGACATTGTAATCGCAATACATTTTACATATAAGAACAAGAATAAGGACACGAGTACTCAACACTTTTTGGAGCAATAATTAAGTAAAAATAATTAAATAAGGACACGAGTACTCAACACTTTTTGGAGCAATAATTAAGTAAAAATAATTAAATAAGGACACGAGTACTCAACACTTTTTGGAGCAATAATTAAGTAACAATAATTAAATAAGGACACGAGTACTCAACACTTTTTGGAGCAATAATTAAGTAACAATAATTAAATAAGGACACGAGTACTCAACACTTTTTGGAGCAATAATTAAGTAACAATAATTAAATAAGGACACGAGTACTCAACACTTTTTGGAGCAATAATTAAGTAAAAATAATTAAATAAGGACACGAGTACTCAACACTTTTTGGAGCAATAATTAAGTAAAAATAATTATTATTATTCATTATAATTATTCATGTATAATGAGTAAGCACGTTCGAAAGCAAACGTAGTTATCATTAAAATTGAATTGGTAGATATTGATTAAAATCGATTGTGTTTACTAGCGCCATCTGTCAAAAGTAATGAAAACTGCGAATCTTCCACCTTTTCGCCTTTTGCTAATAAATACTTATATAGGACATATATAATTGTAGTAGTTGTGTGTATGTGTGTATGTATGTATTGTGTGTAAATCTATTGTACCTGTCGTTAGGTCAGCCTCAGGCTGAGGCAGCGCATATCTGAGCAGGAATATCGCAATGCCGGTGTTCTGTATGCCGGTCTCTATGGAGATGGCCAGCGCGTCGGGGTGCGGCCGTTTGCAGATCTTAGCCAGGATGTATCCAAACATATAGCCGAGCCAGGGTATACCCATACCTGCTACTATTATCTGTAAAAAAAATACAATTAAGTTAGGTACTTAAATATTTCTATATAAAGGCAACTGCTAGTGACTGATTTAATAAAATAACTTAAATCCCTACAGGAAACGCGCTGTTTGGCACGCAGATAGTTTTTTGATTAAAAACATGCATAAAAAAGGTAACAATTAGGTATTACGTCATGGTCTATTGCGCTTGCCAAATCAAATAGATAGTCGTTATAAAGTGGGCATCCACGTGAGTAGTCTCCGGTGTGTGTCGACGGTAGGTATTAGTCAACCAAAGGATATAGCCAATATGTTCAGGACTCACTTTTTTGTCAGAAACGTAACGCCGCAGTCAAAAAAACTGCTCATGCTGAGGCGGTCGTTGCTGGCAATTATGAGGAAAAAAATGTATGAAATATAATATGAAACAACTAAAGTGGTCTTTACGTAAAGACGTTTTATCAATCATTAAACAAATGACCAGGGGGCCTAAATAGTCCACTTTAGGTGTTTCATATTATGTTTCATAAATTTTTTCCATACAAAAATCGTGAAATTGTAAAATGGCTACATGATTCATTTGATTTCATCATATAGAAAACATCAATTTTGACAGTTTTTAATAGAAATGCGTAAAATGGCGCACATAATATGAGGTGAAAAAAAATGTATCTTAATATGAAACACCTAAAGTGGCCTTTTTAGACCCCCAGAGGAAACTCGCCGGGACACGACGGCCTTAGCATTGAACATTTCCTGCACACGGGCCCACATCTACCCAGGCTTCTAGGAATGTTATTTACAATTTGTAAAAGACATTCCTATCTTCCTCAAGATCTTATGAGAACTTTTGTGGTATCTGTATCTGATCCTGATCTGGTAAGATACAATGTTCTATGGTCAAAGATGAGCAAGTATGGTGTACCGTAAATATATTTAAATATTGGTATGGACACAAGATAAACCAAGTCAGATGTCTTGGACAGTTGTCGGACGAGTATAGGTTGGAGTGTGGAGTGAGACAAGATGGACTGTCCCTAGCCTACACTATTCATTCTCTATGTGAATTTCATCAATCAATTCATGATTGATGAACTTAGCAAAACACAAGTTGGATGGAAGACGGTCACTTTCTCAATAGCATAAGCTACGCGGATGATAATATGGTGTTGTTAATCCATCAATCCCTGCTCTCCGGAGACTGATTAGTGTCTGTGAGACATATGCAGAGTCGCACGGCCTTGTCTACAACGTCCAGAAAAGTCAGTTGGTATTTTTTTAAACAAAGGGACGTGACTTAGACTCGGTACCGACTGTATGTGAATAGGGAGGCTCTTACAAGGGTATCGTCTTTCAAGTACCTGAGTCATTTGGTAACTGAGGACTTGAAAGATGATAGAGACATCGAAAGAGAGCGGAGGGCGATGGCGGTCCGATGCAACATGTTGGCCCGCAGATTTGCACGGTGTAGTGCAAAAGTAAAAATAACTTTTTTTAAAGCTTTTTGCCAAACTGTGTACACGTGCAATCTGTGGGCCAACTATACGCAGCGGGCTTACAACGCTCTCTGAGTCCAATATAACAATGCACTAAGAGAGATGTTGAGGCTCCCGCGATTTTGCAGCGCATCACATATGTTTGCGCAAACTCATACTGATGGCTTTCAAAGCGTCATATGAAAGCGAGTTGCTTCATTGATGAGCCGAGTTGGCACGAGCACCAACACCATTGTTAAGAGTTATAAATAATACATTTGAGTGCCATTGGATACGTATACATGCACATGTGTCTAGTGCCGCAAACAGGCCCAATAGATATTTAAACTGAACTCAGTTTGTATTATGTTATATGTCTGTATTCATTGTTTCGCCTACTGACATAGATTTTTAAACTTAATAAATTGTAATTACTAACAAAATATGGACTCAGTCTGAAATAAATGTTTTTATATTATTATTTTAACATTTATTTTATTTATTTATATAATAAATATAAAATAACAATAAACTTTCACAAAAATTCAACTGTTTCCCACAAAACTGGTGTAGCAGTTTGCCTGTGGGCAATGAGTACATTAAGGTTTTAGTTTACTAATATTATACAAAATTCTAACATCATAACCGGGGTAGTTAAAAGAAAATCCATTGTGGTACTAAGCTGAGGTTCTTCTTATACCTTACTTACTATTTATAATAACTACTTATACTTACTTGCCACGTAAACAGCTCGAAAATATAGAGATTCGTCACAATAGCAAACACTATTATAAACAGTAGCAGCAACGTCGAGAATCCCTTCAGTATCCTGACCATGAAGGCGGCTATCTTGGGCGTCCATCGCTGCATGCCGAGCCCTATACATATGGGCACTATGAGTCCGACCACAAAGCTCGCGATACGGGCGTAGGGCACTACTATGTTCGCGTCACGGAACACAACTTGCCCGAGTGAGAAGAGCCAGGCTGGCATGAACCCTGGAAAAAAATATTCAGGTTGAACTTATTAGGCAGCGTTGAGAGCCAAATTTCAGGGTCGCGTCACGTCACGAAACGACTTTGGATATAACACCATCTGTCGGAAGCTACTTATACTTTTTCATAACAACTTAACTTTTCTAAGTAGGTGCGGCAATTTATGGAAATACGTTCAATATAGTGTGGGGAACATTATTTCCTTAGTAATAACTCGAAATGTGGTACCGGGTTTGTCGGCGACTTATCCAGCGATTTTATTTTTTTCCTATTTTAAGTACTTATAGTAAGAATAATAAATAAGAAGTATAGTAACACATAATACTGCCTAATACTACTAATACATAATATGTGGCATAGGTAATAAACATTTGATGAGCTGTGTTAATATTTTTGTCTGATTTTGGAAATCAAAATATACCTAAACTCCAAAAAATACATAATATCCATCGTGATGCAAACTTACAGTTACTCTTTTTAAAAAATAGGCAAATCTCTATACTTACCAAAAGACGCCAAAGTCGATATGCTCGTCATAGCCAGCGATAGGTTGAGGTTGCCCCCCAGTATGAAGGTCCAGATGTTGGAGGCGCCGCCCCCGGGCGCCACGCCCGTGAAGAACATGCCCAGCCGCATGTCCGCCTGCTCCGGGAATATGAGGAAGCCGATGCCGAACGACATCTATGGGTGATGATGATTAATAGCATATATCTTTTCAAAAGAGCGGTTTGGAACCGGGGGTAGACAGTAGTGAGTAGACACAATATGGCAGTGGCGAAGGCTGGTTCTCCTTCATAGGGAAGCCCTAGCCTGTATAATAGGCACGGATTTGAATGAGGGTCTTCAAAAGGTAAGTGGTGGTTTTGAATATATTATTTAATAAGTAATAACTAACGCCATCTATTGAACATTTAAAAGAAACTATTATGAATCCTCACACAGTCAGCAGTTCGCTTGTAAAAAGGATAAACAGTATACTTAAACTATTTTTTATTAATCTATTTATATTTTTTTCGTCGTCACTTGACATTTAACGTCCATAAATATTAAAAAAATGTTTTACAAGCGTCTAGTATTAACAGGGAGAGATATTAAAAAAAAACATAATACCAATTGAGTTTATTTAGAATGTTAACTATTTACTTACCAAAGGCATGAACAGAAACTGCCCCACCATCCCGATAGCAGGGCCTATGGGTCTTCTCAGCACATTCTTGACAGTCGGCCAGTGCATCGCGCAACCGAAGTTAATGAAGATTAGTGACACCTGAAAAAATATTAGTCATCAAAAAACATTAAGTAGTATATATTGTTCAAAATCGGTTACGGATATTTTCGGGATATGATAAACTGCTTATGTCAAGACACTAAATAATTTAAAAATATTCTAAATAAAAATACGCTCTTTACGGCGTAATTAAGGCTATAGACCCTACACAGCCGATTGAATTGTTTTAGGAAAAATCTTTGCTTTCTCTTAAAATCACCTGTTTCTGTGAGATTAATGACTTCAGCGCCTTAGAGAGCGTGAATTGTAATTTTATTAGATAGTAGATAAGTATAATTATTATTTTTTCGATTTAAATTATTTTACTGTCTAAACGTCTTTACTAAGCAGTAGACTATATGCCCACAATATCTGTAGTTGTTTTTGATTAACTAAGTTCGTTGTACCGAAGATTTACAAGTTAGTTAGACACAGTGAAGGATGTTGAGCAGCAATTTTTTCTTAGGCGAAAACATAATATTTCAAATTGCTTCCATAGTTGGATCAAATAGAAAATTAATAATAAGAAAATCGTGTTTAGTGTATAGCTACAAAGTGGGTTAAGTGGGTATAACAAATCATTACGCTAAGTGAAAACTGTGATGCATCAGGCACGATATAGAAGCGTCGCCATTTAGATATAATTTTACTGCGTATTCACGAACCTCCCACGAGCGTGTCTATGAGGCAGACACGCACGGTTTTATTGAGTTTACAATAGGATAGATCTATATTCCATTTTATAATATAGCTTTGCTCGCGGCTTCGCGTGGAATAGTGTTCTTGGAGAAAAAACTTCTTCAGCAAATAACTCTACTCACTGCAATATACTTCTGTATACAATATTGAAAATGTTTTTTTTAGGGATTTGTACCCAATGGGTACAAACGGGACCCTATCACCGCGACGCGACGTGCGAGACCGCTTGATAAATATTTTTTGAGCTTGAATATAAATTCTACGATATCTTCTTAATATAAGATATTAATTTAAACTGTATGGTTTAAAGGGCTACTATAATGTATGTAGAATGCTTAAAGTGAATAAACGTATTAAATTTGATAAGGATCATACTGTATCCGTCTAAAAACTTCTGAAAATACCATAGCTACATAATGTGTTTACGACATCACATTAGAAACCTCTAAAATTATCAGTGTTTCTCTACTATATTATGCATGTTATATACATATAAACCTTCCTCTTGAATCACTCTATCTATTAAAAAAAACTCGCATCCAAATCCGTTGCGTAGTTTTAAAGGTCTAAGCATAAATAGGGACAGACAGTAAAAGCTACTTTTTTATACTATGTAGTGATAAAAGGATATGACCCCACTGAATTACTCACTGACCTATAGACGCTCGCACAGCCGTAACCGCTAATAGTAGAAACGTGAAATTTGGACAGTACTTTTGATTTACAATGTAGACGCGAGTACTAAGAAGGGATTTTGAAAAATTTCACGCTTAAAGGGGTGAAATAAGGGTTGAAAGTATGTATGTAAAATCTTTAAATCTGCACCGATTTCGATGAAAACTGATATTCTTGCTCTCAAATACATTTCATTAAATAAATATCTCAGGGTTCATTAGAATTCACCCTCTAGAGTGTGGGTGAAAGTTTGAATGAAAAAATAATTCAAATCTGTCTCGATTTTCATGAAATTTAATATCCGAGAAAATAAATAGAAATTATTGATTACGTATTTTATAGTTTTTTTTAATTCGTCACCTAAAAAAGGGTGAAATTGGGATCCAAAGTTTGTATAGTGGACAATTAAATGGGTGACGTTGAATTTTGGCACGCAGATAGTTATTGTGACGTAGAAATTCGTTTAAAATGGTAAGTAAGTAAGGTAAATGTCGTGCACATGCCCCACGGGGGTGCAATGGGAATCTACGGGGACGAAGATGCGCGCAAAAGCTAGTTATATAACCTTAATACGTACAAAAACAGCTACGCTGGTGGTGAAGACGGAGTCTATGACGCGCACGGGCCTGATGATGACGACGGGCAGGGAGCCGCTGACCGGATACACCGTGCTGCTGCTGGCGCGTACCAGCTCCAGGTATAGATCCGTTCTGCCTGTAAACAAATGAAATAGTATATTCGTTCTGTTTTAAAGCTAAAATATTGACGGCCTCTGTGGTTCAGTGGTTAGCCCGTCGGCGCTCAACCTGGACGTCGCGTGCTTCGAATGCCGCCGGGGAAACAAAAAGTTTTCAATGTTCCTGGGTCATGGATGTGTACTGAATATGTTTATAACAACAAAAAACTTAAATATATGTATCGTATAAAAGTATCAAATATACTTGTTGTCTGGTCCCCGAAACACAAGTTATTCGGGTACTTACCATGGGACCAGATTGATGTGGTGCATCGATGTTATTATTATTATATGATTCGATAAAATTCGAAAGCGACCGTTTGCAGCATTCGTAAGCCATATTAGCCTCAGACGAACTCATACTTTTTGATAAAAGATATCGAAAGATAATAGAAAAAAAATAATAAAAATCCTACTCCCATTTCAATTTTGATATCAGAAGTACATATCAAGTTTCAAGTCTCCAGCATGTCTTAGAACAGAAGTTCCCAGTCGTACAGGGCGTACAGAGATGTCAACGAGGGTAAAACACAAATTAAAAATTGGTATCTTGTTGTCACAAAATATAGTAATCGACGTCCCGTCAGTCGATAGACAAGTTTCGACATTAGTTACAATATTTATTAACTTTCATACAAAGAGAGATTTGTTTGGAAACAAATAAATGTCGATAAAAATGCATACCTATATCACATGGTACTACATTAAGTCTTATTTATAATCCGAGAAGTGTTCCGTGAAAAAAAGATTGGGAAACCCTGCCGTAGAAGTATACATTGATACATATTATCTCGATACGCTCGAAAAATAAAAACCTGCCGTCTTCGGCAGTCGGGTAAACACAGATCCCTTACCAAGGAAGTGACCATATATCCGTATAACACCAGTAAACCTGTCGGTGTCCGTGACCACGGCGGTGGAGTTCCACTCGCCCATGGCGACGTGCTCTGCGTCCGTCGTGATCAGCAGCTGGTCACCCGCCTCCAGGGCACTGCCTGGAATTGTTATAAAGAGTCGGTTATGAAATGGTTCAATAAGTATCTAAGTCTGTTCAAATCCCATTTAATCTTAGCCTAAACACAATGATTAGGTTAGGTTATATTGGACTAAATCAATGTATCATCGTATTTCTTCATTGCACGGTAAATACCTAATATTGTTTAAGTTGAAAGCATTACAGAGCGCTATTGATTCCTTGTTTGCATTTAAATTAAATTTGATCTAAACGGAGTATATGAGGGTATTAGAAAAAAATGGTTAAGGTTTAAGTTGACTGGAGAAATACTACAGCTTTACAGAAAACCGGCGAAGTATATGCGTTGCATTTCATCATGTATGCTTTTTAACCGACTTCAGAAAAAGGAGGCGGTTATTAAAATATATCGGGAACGCGCTTGTAACTTTTAGTATTGCAGGAGTCCATGGGCGGTGGTAATCGCTCACCATTTGACTAGTCCATAAAAAACGATCTAACCTGTAACCTCAACATTTACATAGGAAGTGTAGTCCATGTTGAACTCGACCTGGTCGGGATCGAACGTGGCCTGCAGATCCGCGGCCTGGCCTCGAACCAGCGCTGCCAGCAGCAGCATATATGTGACTGTGTACCCTGGAAATGTAGAAAACCATTAAGTGTAAAAATTTTACAAAAAAGGATAATTTAAAATAGGTACCTATATACTTAATTCTGATCTTATTAATTAATGTAAGGAAGTGTCCGTGTTCGGTAATCGCTTACCATTAGGTGATTCGAGTGCTCGTTTTTCATAAGAGAGCTGAGTTCAAAATTGCATATAAGTACCTAATATATCATTTAAAGTTCTAATAAAGTATAGTAACTATAAAACGTCGCTCAACATAACATTAAAATATAGTATTGTATCATATGTTACAGCAAGCATCCATGGTGGTAATTTTATAATCTTACTAGTTATGATTATTATAATACAATTAAATACTCACTCATATTGATGTCTTTTCGCCTCCAATCTAATATTTAACTGATCAAAAAATAATTAACGAACTATAAAATTAACATACCGTTAAATTGCGATAAAATAAGAAGATATTACTTTATAATGGTGATAAAAATATTTGTAATCATGTGTCACTTGTCACGTATAGATAAGAACTGATATGAATGGGTCTGATACCGTATTATCATAGTTATAAGATATGCAATAGGATTAGAGTCAATGCACTTAAATCAACTTGATTTGCAAATCAAAACAAAGATGTATTCTTACTTTGAAATATAAACTTACAAGATATCAAATATAAATAAAAAGAAACAAGGTATTTGGGACAGGAAGGATGGAAGGGTCAAAAGGAACATAGTGTTTGTATGTCTACTATCTTGTCCCATCCGACATTAAAGTAATTTTATTCCTTATCGACTTCCCAAGGGCAGCAACGCATCCGCGCCCCTTCTTGTAATGCAGATATCTTTTGTCATCAACTACTCTACATTAGGTTTTAATCTCAACATCCAATTATTCATTAATTACCTACTTTGATAAATTCTATCTACTTATATGGATTAATGGATTATATTACTTTAAGTGACCGCCTGTGGTCATAAAGATAATGTTACTTTACTCCATAACGAGCGGTCGCCTAGGGGTCGAAAATTCGACCATAATTCTTTTAATTTTTAAGATAGAACCTTAATACCGGTTTTTTTGTCAAAGGCTACGCAATAAAAATGTGAATATTATCCATGGAACGTGAAAGACAGATTGACAAACGTGTGACAAAATTGTATCAAAGTAACACATACTGTTATTATACAAAGTTAGTTATACAAGTGCAGATCGCTCCTCCTCTTCATAAACTTTAAATATGCCAATTTCATACTCCTTCGTTGGAATAATTTTCGTAAAAAGGGAATACAAAATTTTTGCTTTCCGTAACAATATTTATGATAAGCTTATTTATTCAAAATTGTCACTTTACTAGTTATAACTTAATCCTTAAGTCTGGCCAATAGTAGTAGCTTTCTAAAGTATTATGAAAAAGAGGTTTTATAAAATATCTAAGGATCACACACTACATTGATCACATATTTTTTATAATAATATTTTTCTTATCTATTGCATGGTTGTAAATAAAATATAATATGTTTTGTAAAAAATCTTTATTTTTCGAAAACTGGCATTCCATAATCTAACAAAATACTGATCTCATAACAAGAGCATAACAGCCTTTTCACATCTGTTTCACCTATAAAACGAGTATGCGAAATATCCAATGGGGTTTGTCAGAAAAGAGAAATTAAAAAAAAAATCATCTCGACATAATTGTTTTTAACTTACCCTCCAGTTTTTGATGAATATCAATTGACCTTAAATTTAAACCAAGCCAGATAATGACAATATACATAAACAAATGGGGAAATCTGTAAGCTATCTACTTGTGTACTAGTTAGCAAATAAAGATAATATAGAATAATAATACGGTAATAAAAAAAACGTACTATTATTGAACACTTGTCTCGAGGCTAGACCCTCACTACCACACAATTTAAATCTACCTCTGCAATGATAATATTAATACTAAATAATAAGAAAAAAAAACATTCACATAAACATATTTTATAGGTGAAAACCATCATATTACATACATCAATAACGAATAAATAAAATTAAAATATCCTGCAATAAAAACAGCATAATGGTAAAACAGCATAACTCTTAAATTTTTAAATATTTTAAAATAAATTAAACGTAGTTTTGCCAAATAAATAATAATTTAATTACATAGAAAGTCATTTCTAAACATCAAAATAATTTTTTAGGAATGTCATTAGTGCCAAAACATATGAAGGCCTTATAAATGTCCCTATACAAAACCTAGAATGCTCCTTCCAAATGCTCTTTATATAAACTATATTTTTTTATTAACCTTTAAATAAGAAAAATAAAAGAATCAATACAATAAAATAGCACGAAATAAACAAAAATTAGTAGTAAACAAAAGATAAAAGATTAAAATGAGATTGCGATTATAAATAATATTTTTATATTTATTATATTTCAATAAATGTTTGCACACATTTCAGAAGATACATTTGCACTCATCTATTTTTTTTCCGTGAATGATTGAGCACTTTTGAGCGGTAGATGTAAAATAAAAATATTATCATCAATTTACAATCGCAAGACGATGACAAAATGATATGCCGTTTTGAGACCCGATGATCATGATGAAGATGACCAATACCCGTCCTATGTAAATGGAAATATTAAATAAATAAAAATAAGAACAACGAATAGTTCTGTCATGAGACACACGAGTTTTTGTTTGTTTGAAAATTACAACATTCACTTTCGGTGAAAATGCCATGTAGTAAAAACAAGTTTGTTATTAATATTTAAACATTCTGCCTAAAACTTCACACAGAACAGAAATGTGTATTAACAATATTTAAGCTTAATATAAATAATTATAAATATGAATAATTTTAGATAAGTAGAGTTTAAGAAAACGTAATATTAAATATAAAAATAGTGGAGCAAGTTTGTTTCACAAACTTGTCTATACTTCTAGTTTGTAAATATTCGAAATGTATATAGTGTATATATTAGAGATAGTAATTAATGATAATAATCTAACCAAGAGCGTGTCAGGACACGGCTTATAGAAGGGTTCCGTAACTATCAACGTGCAATAATTTTTATTCAATGATCTTCAAGAGTTATAGACCGATTTCGCTCATAATCATTTTCCTAAAGCGTATTAATTGGCATGGCCTATCAGCATGGAAAGTTTGCTATCGATTATAGTTTATAAAAACATTGGGTCGCAAGTTATAAACCACTTTGGAGGCCGATTATTCAAAAATGGTTTACATTATAAAACTTCTGTCAATTTACATTGTTAAAAGTCGAGTATGAAACCTCGCCTTCATTTAGAAATATCTATTCGACACGACAGTGTTTTTTATCTTTTGACTTTCCGAAAATAGCTTATCAAGTTTCATTTGGAAATAAAAAAATACATTTACATTTTCAATTATTATATGATGCCAAAATTACCTGTAGAAAATTTCGTTTATTTATATTCATAATTATTGAAGTAAGCACGGGAGGACGGGCAGACACACAGACGGACGGAGAGCGCGAAACTATAATGGTTCCATGTTACCACGGAACTTTAAAAAGCGATAATATAATACTGGAATACATAACTTAGAGAGTTAATATTTTCTTAATTGATATGTATGAAATGGCAGTTTCATAGGCAGAATTTGAGTATCGATGATGTTAAGGTTCATAAGATTGGTCTGTCGAGATATTGATATAGATTATAGACAGCTGAAGTACTAGATCAAGAGACTTCTACGCCTTTCTTGTAGCTCGCATCAGCGGGGTCAGTAATAGCAGTAATGATTCCAGTATTAATAAAATGTATAAGGTTCATAAGTTTTGAGTTTAGACTGTCGAGATATAGACAGACGACATAGAGAGTTCTAGACCTGTGGGTTAGCTGGCATGAGCGGCTCGGAAGACGCCGGGTTCTGGGCCCTCTGAAACGGGGGTGAGGTCTTCAACCATTTTTTGTGGTGCATTTCTGTTTCTGATGCTGTGTACATAATAAAAAAAACTATATTAATGACACAAATCTACTGTACAAATGTTACACATGAATTTTAAAACAGCACATTATTTAAAACAGCAAAAACATTCATTATATCACGCCCGACTTTTGCATACCGCCATTTTGCAATATAGAACTCAATAGTCGGACATACACAAAGTCTAACGTTACACTAGTCCATATTGTCAGTCTTTTAAGTTGGGCGTGCGAATAACGTTCTGAATTTCAGTTCTCTGTTTGTTAACAAATTGGATATGATATTCGGTTAACCAGATTACAATAGATCTTGTCTGAATGAAAGACGATCCATGCGTCGGATGAGCACGTAAAAAGTCGCTCATGCGTCTGATCTCTCGCCAGTCGTGTCGGTCGTCCGTCCCACTTCCGATGGTAAAGGAAGAGAGAGTGCTCTTGTGTACTGCGTACACACTTGGGCACAACAAAAAATAACTCCTGCGTAGCTGGCCTGGTTTGAACGAAACCGCGACCACAGTCACCGAAATCGGTGTGGGGAGCTGTTTTGTTTTACAGTTTAAATCAGACAAAATCGTTTGCCGGTCCACAGAACGAACAACACGAGACTATCACTTTTATTGTAAGTCTAACTGATGGAAGTCGGGACTGATGGTCGGACGTACAAATCGGATGGACAAAATTAGTCGGACGTATATTTATAAGCGACACCACCACCGTTCCCCGCATACGTACGCGCACATCCCCAGCTGTCGCCCGCGATGGTGTAATATTATATGAAAATAAAAAAAATCTCATGATTAGAATAACGAAAGAAATATTTAAATTAAAAAAAAAATGTGTAAAATTATTAGGAAAAATGATATGAACAGACACCCAGAGCGTTCATTATAAAATTAACTCGATTTTCATGAAGATAAAATATATACGATAATTTTTTTATGCAAATAAAAATATGCTATTAAATGAAATATAATTTTTATTATTTATTTGGGCATATTATGTTGTACATCGAACCCAGTTGTACCTTGGCCAGTTGGCTTTTTACAAGTATGTACTCCTAAGCTTTTGAATTCTAATGTTAGGGTGTTCGCTACGTCCACCGACCATCTTTTATTTTATCGACGTTTAAATTTTTCAAGACGATAAAAGTTTTATTTTTACCATTGTTTAAACACGTTTACGTAAACGTGTTATAAAAATAAAAATAAATTTTAAATGCGTACGTTTCTTTTATTTATCAAGTATGAATAGTTAAAAAGCGAGTATAAAAAGTTTGTTGTGCAAAAAAAAAATAGTTTTCTTATGAATTTTTGTTGCGTCCAAGGTATAACACGGTACTGGCCAAGGTAAATGTTGTACATAAAACAGTAAATTTCTCATACTTTGGTGAGATATCATGTACCCAGATAACCCACCTTCCGAAATATGCAACGAATAACTGAAAAACTGACAAAGGTACAACAGGCTCCCTTACTTTGAAATGTACTGAGAATTTTAATCTCAGTCTGTAAAATAACCTTTAATTAAACCTTTTATTCACTGACAGCGTTATGGTTCATTATAAATCAGAGTATAAGTATGCACTATTAGGGAATCTAATTCATAAGCAGGTTGACCGTTGTCATAATTTGTTCGCATTATAATATGACTATTATGATATCAAACTGGCATGTCGTCATTATAATACAAATAAATGATGATAACTCTCTGCCTGCTTATGAAATAGATTCCCTAATAGTACTATTTATATATAACTACTAGTAGACGAAAATATACACACCATGCAGCTATCTTCTGGTACATGTAGACGATCATCATCGGAATGGGCGTCATTATGGCTACCGACACAGGCACCACTGGAAACATATAACAATTAAATAAAATCTATTGTTCGCGGAAGTTTTCATATATCGGAACTATGTTTTATATCGGTTCGGATGCACCATAAATCTTACCCGTAGTCAAATCCGCCTCGGGCTGTTTCAGCGCATATCTCAGCAGGAATATCGCAATGCCGGTGTTCTGTATGCCCGTCTCTATGGAGATGGCCAGCGCGTCGGGGTGCGGCTGTCTGAATAGCTTCGCGACCAGGTAGCCCGCAACAAAACCGAGGTACGGTATACCCATGCCGGCTATTACTATCTGAAAAGTTGGAAAAACTACGTTATTGACGGCAATTTTTAATATAAGGGTATAACGGCAATCAGTAACAGAATCAAAATAATGGTAATTACCAGTTTTTAAAAGTTATCTAATTTAACATTTAAAAAGTGCGAGTCACGCACGAGGGGTTCCGCACAAAGCTATAAATTCGCGTTTGTTACATGACAAATTCTATCAGGGAATCTAATTCATAAGCAGGTTGACCGTTGTCATAATTTTTATTTGTACCTATTATATTAATATTTTGATATCAAACTGACAGTTGCATGTCGTCATTATAATACAAATAAATAAGTACAACCTCTACCTGCCTATGAATTAGATTCCCTGATAGTACATAATACTGTTTTCACCACTCGCCTGCCAAGTAAACAGCTTGAAGATATACAGGTTGGTCACTATAGCGAATATGATGATACACAGCAGCAGAGTGGTCGAGAACCCCTTCAGAATTCTGACCATGAACCTCGACAGCCGGGGGGTCCACCGCTGCATCGCCAGACCCACTAGCAGGGGTACAACTAGACATAGCACGAAGAGACCGATGCGCTGGTACGGGACCACGATTTTTGCGTCCTTGAATATCACTTGCCCGAGGGAAAACAGCCACGCTGGCATTAGTCCTGGAAGTATAAATCAAAAGCTAGTTATTTATAGGTATAAAAAGTAGTTGGTATATCTGTCGAAAAGTGTTTATTATTTGACAAACTAATAAGTGTTTATACATAGTTTAAATCCTGGATGGTAAAATTACCAACAGCTAACTTTTACCCCGCAAAAATGTACAATTCTCGCGAGATAGACACATTCCATATCTAACGTAGTATAACGCCGGGACTATATTGTCTGGAATCCGTAGAGCCGGGGAAAATTCCGAGCAGTAAAACTAGAACTCTGCGCTAATACAATAGAGCTGAAAATCAAACACACACGTGTATCGAGGCCAATGTCAGATCTGACGATTCGACACATCGATTTTCAAATTTATTGTATTTACGCAGAGTTCTATTTTCAGTGCTCTGAATTCTCCCGGGCCCGCCGGATTCCGGATCATATTATAGTCCCAGTCTAAGTATATAGGTAAAGATAATATAAATCTGACCAGTTTTATATATAAAATCTGCACTGAAGTCGTTTCATCATTATTATATTAATACGTGAAGCAAAAACTTTCAGTACAGTTTTACGAGAATTGATTGAACTGACGAGTATGATATTTGGCACAGTTAAAGTTTATGTGGATGAAGGTGTGCAGAAAGCTAATATTTATAAAAGTAATGCTTAGAAATACATAAAATTATTAAAAATAACTACAACACTCACTCAAATTATTAATACACACTACTATACTATAATATATAATATATACTACATTTTTGTTCTATCTAAGATGTAAAAGAACCCCGATAAAGGTCAAACTCAAAAATTATTATGGGCGACCTCTAGTTTTTATTAATGAAGCAAACCTACGAAAAGCTGCGATGCGTCATGCGATTTAACAATCTCGAACATTCGACATTAATGACATTTAAATTCAGTTTATTTACTTGGTTACCAACATGGCGAGGGATTTATATTTCTTTTCAGACTATAGTAAGATAGTATATAATAAAAGGGTAGTAGTAACTTACCGAAAGAAGCGATCATGGATATAGTAGTCATAGCCAGTGACATATTCAGGTTGCCCCCCAGTATGAAGGTCCATATGTTGGAGGCGCCGCCGGCGGGGGCCACGCCCGTGAAGAACATGCCCAGCCGCATGTCCGGCTGGTTGGGGAATATAGCGTAGCCTATCGCGAAAGATATCTGTTAAAAAAAACCCAGTTTAGTTTGCCTAGTCATTTTTAGAGTTTGCAAAAAGAACGAAGTTGTTACAAGTAAATCTTTGGTTCTTGTGTGTTGTTTAATGTCTATGTTATATTACACATTGAAAATCTTTTTTTAATACCTGAGCGGTAATAAAGTTGGCATTTTAGTGTTGTGTAACATAACACAGCCAACTTTACCACCGCTCTGTTCGCTGGGGCGAAAGTGTTACACACTATCAATTCACAATTCACGATTTTAATCCCACAGATCGCATGAAAGCAAATGGAAAGATGTTATACATGAATAAAAGACTTACCAAGGGCATAAACAGGAACTGCCCCAGCATGCCTATAGCAGGCCCCACCGGGCGGCGCAGTACGCCCCTGACGGCGGGCCAGTCCATCGCGCAACCGAAGTTTATGAATATCAGCGTCACCTGTAATAGATGATAGGAATACAATGTAAACGTATATAATGGTTGGCTTGATTTCGGACTAAATTTTGTGTGTATATTTCAATAGAGAAAATAAAATAAAAAATTGTACACCTAGCGCCATCTGTGTATTAAACCGTTCTGTAGAAAGTCTATTATAGTTAAGAAGTCAGTAAATGTCAATAAATCACGCGTACATAACATGTCAAAATAGCATAATATTATTGGTTAATGTTAAGGGTTAAAGCGTCATTAGTCAATTTTGATTTTATTTTATTACATTTCAGCGTTTTTTTATGACTGTTATATGTAAGAAATATAAGCATTTAGTTTTCAACAGATAGCGTTATACAATCCAAAATCGTAACGCTCCTGCCATTACGCAAATGTCGTGACGCGACCTTGACATTTCACTCTCAACAGTCAACACACATCGAGCAGTTTCAGTTCAAAAATGCGTCCGCATTACAGACAGTGCCGTGTCAATGTACAAAATTCACGGCTTTGCTAATAAAAAATTCCACACTGTGTATCGTGTATACAACTTTCTTCTACTAATAAACATTTTATGACACAAAGTCTGTACATATAGTGTTGTTTTAGTGGCCATAGTAATTTATACAGGCCTTATATGGGACCCTAGTCAGCGTGCGGATAGGAGCAAGATGGCGGATTTCAATAGATCAGCTGATGCGATGTTCTTTCGAATCTCGTTTGCTTAATCATGCGCCCAGAAAAATACAAATGTTTAAAGATCGTATGTATGTACTCACAAACGCGGCGACGCTGTGGTTGAAGATCATGTCTATGGCTCTCTGCGGCCGGGTGACGACCACTGTCATGCTGCCGTCCACTTCGTACTTGGACGACCCGCGCACCGCCTCCACAGATACCTCCGTCCTACCTGCGACAGAATTAATGAAACTTTACATTACTGTCGAATTGACAATATACTTTAGATTACTGTGTTCTACCTGTACGAATTAGATTGCCACATGGCCACGGTTTCGTTGTATGCAAAAAAAATGCCGATCACTTGTAGTACTTTACAAAATATTATCTTTCTCTTTGCTAGTGTTTTATACTTTTCGCCTCTAAACATTTAACGTTTTTAGCTGTTGCTGTTTTAAAATGCTGTTTTCAATAACAGATAGAACGAATAAAGAGAAGCGTTGACATTGTGCTCGTGTAGTAAATAGATACATATAAACAGCCCCGAGCCTCGTTAATGCTAGTGGGTACGGCAAATTCTAGGACTCTAAGATCCGGAATCCGGAAGGCCGTAGAAAATTTTGAGCATTGAAAATAGAACTCTGCGCTAATAAAATAGAGTTGAAAATGAAAGTTTCAAGCGTCGAACTGTCATTTAAGAGATTGACATTTGACTCGACACTCGTGTGTTCGATTTTAAACTCTATAGTATCACAGCGCAGAGTTTTGTTTCAATGCTCAAAATTATCTACGGCTTCCGGATTCCGGTACATATAGTCCCAGCTTAAAGGTAGCCTTCCGATCTATGCGTCCGCGACCAGCAAACCGGCCAATCAGGTTGTCTGGCCACACTCACCGGTCGCACGTCGCGGGGATTGTTTAATGCTCCATATAAATCCATACAAACCAGTGGCTCCACAACCCTATTTCGGTCTCGGGTTGCAGTCTCGCGTCGCGCGTAGCGTGCATCCGAAGGGCACCTTTACCATTCAATAGAGGTTATGACTACATCCAAACTATATTGTAGTTTCGTTAATATACTCAGATATATTGAGGCATTACAACTTGGTAAATGTAAAAAAATATACATTTCATGTGTAGTTTAGTAATTAGATACATCTAAAAAGTACAAAAAAGTTTTAATTTTTTTTTTGCTAAATTAGTAAACAAAACCTACATCATTAGTTTACTAACATCATATACAAAAAATTTTTGTCAGCTAGCCTATTGTTCTTACCCAGAAACCGTCCATCCACCTTCAACACCCCCTCAAACTGCTCCCCAGCCTGCTGCTCCGTGAGGTGGTACGTGGTATTCCAATTGGCGTTCGCGATGTGAGGGTCCTTCGTCTTGATGATCAGCTCGTCGCCCGCCTGCAGACCTGTGCCTGGAATAAAAAAAGCAAACCTTTAGTTAAAATTAAAAAACACAACACTAGGAGTGGAACGAACCAAATTATTTAAAAAAAGCAATGAACTCCTGACAAAACTGCGTAGCACAAAAAGTCATCTTAAATTAAGTGAGTGCTAACAAAACTGCGACATGACGTCTCATCGTAAAAAGAACGCCACATAGCCCATACAAATATCACGTATGGAGTGTGTGTTTTACAATGCACGTCTGACGTAACACACGTGTGGCATGTCATTCGAAACTAATAACTAGATTCACTTAGGGCCTGTTTCACAAGGCCTAGTAAGTGTCGGACAGCTTACCCGGAAGTTTTGTCGCTGCTTAATTTATACTGAGGGACAGAGACAAAATATGCAAATAAGCTATCTGGCACATATTAGTAGATTGTGAAACAGGCCCTTAGTAGGATTATAATTGAACGTTTGATACATGATAGATCGTGAACATTTGTGTTCGCTCAATTTTCTATTGGTGACCCACACTTAAGTCTTACAACAAACTGACCAGTAACATTGACGCCCACATAGTAGAACTGGTCCATGTGCACGTCGATTGTCTTGCTGCTGAACGAGGCCAGGAACTTCGGCGTAGCCTGGCACAGCACCCACAGCGGGCAGAGCACCAGCAGGTACAGGATGATCAGGTGGAGGGGCCATAGCGGACACATGGTGATGGATTCTGAAAAGAAAAACGAGTTATTTTTTTTGTTTCTCTACCAACAGTAGGCTAGCGTGGTAACTACAACCTAATCATGATGGAATATGTAATAGAAATCTTTTGTGTGATATTAAACCGCATATCGCCTGTTAGGCTGACCCCACATTAGGCGTGCGCGTTCCTCGGGCGTGTGAGCATCGCGTTTTGCCGCCGTGTGGTGTGTTTGCAACGCCGAGGAACACGCACGCCTCATGTAGGGACGCCTTAGCCTATATTGTCCGGAATAAGTAAAGCCGGGTCACTGAAAATGGAATTCTGCGTTAATTCTGAGCTGAAAATCATACGCACAAATGTTGAGTCAAATGTCAATGTCTACACTCGTGTGTCCGATTTTCAACTCTATTGTATTAGTCCAGTGTTCTATTTTCAATGCTCTGAATTTTCTCCGGCCTTCCGGATTTCGAACAATATAGTCCCAGCCTTATAGTTAGCCATAGTAGCCATGCTACCTATGGACAAGAACCACACCACTTATCACAAATCATACACAAAGCAAGCGCCACAAATTGTAGTTATTAAAAACTGCGTCTTATTTTTTAAAGGGATATAATATATCTAGCGAACATAAAATAAGTTGGCGACTGCACATGAGCATACTGTATTAGTAAATTTGGCAGCGAATTAATATGTTGGCGACTAAATTACTAAACTGGCGAAAGCACTCACAAACATTTTGATTTTTGTTACTCGGGCAACAAAAAATACAAAAATCGGCAGATAAAAAGTGGCGAAATTTCATCCAAATTGGCACCGAAATTTATAAGTTGGCGACTTAATTTCCGAGTTGGTGACTATTATACGATGTAAGCAGCTATAAAACCAGATTGGATTGATAAATTAATAATTGCTGCTTGGCTGCTAAAAATTGCAGGCTACGGAAAATCGTATTTTTGGATACTGTTGGAGTTTGTTTTCCTTTGGTATGGGTGTCGTTTTCAAGGTTTTTGGGGGTGCAGAATAATATGAAAATTAAATCGTACCCCCAAGTAATCTCGTAAGCACGTATTTTCTTTATGATAAGAGCATTTTTTTAACATTTCCAAAAATTTCTATAGCTTACATAGCTAGTACCTCGAACTACATAACATACTGTGTTAATAATTATCAATTATAATCAGCATCTGCAACAACTTTGAAATTAGTACTCATGTCATTTTTACGAAGAATGAAAATTCTCCATTTTGGAAATTGAAATTGGAAAACTATTTTATAATCAGCACCCCCAGAAACCTAAGTCGAAGACGACACCCGTATCAATTTTACAAAAAATAAATATTCGCCAATTTGAAATTTCAAAATGAATGAATTTTTGTAATTAGTAACTCCAGAAACCTAGAAAAGGACACCTATATCCATTTTTTAAATGTCTACTATGTTGGAAATTCAAAATGGATTACTTTTTTGTAATCAGCACCCCCAGAGACCTTAAAAATGGGAATTTTGTACGCTCCTTCACGTTTTTTTTAATGTGCGCTCGTTTTGCTGCTTATTATGTTTTTTTAATCACCTATGTGGGAATACTGAAAGCCCCAAAGGGAGATCTCCGACCGAGCGAGGTGGTATGCTCGGTCACGCCGAAGCCCACTTGTATGAAGATATCGTATATATAGTGCCGATCTTAGAAAACTTTGATAGCGCGATTCAGGATTGTGGCGCTAATTGGTCCGCCAGACCTACATCAGGGAAAATATATTTACCTATTTAATTAGAAGTGTACTTTCAAATTGTCGCCAAAATGGTTATTTGTTCGCTAAAATAATATGTCTGCCAGTTTGGACTTTGGAATATTCAGTGAAAAAAAAAACTGGTATTAATCACCAGATTTGAAATTTTTTGTTCCTTATATTCTTTCGCCAACTTGGTAAATTAGTATTCAATATTCGGTTTTTTTCACACCCAAAATTTAATTGTTTTGTCGCAAGTTTACATAAATGGCTTTTAAATTCCTGAGAAATGCGAAAACTTAATATTCTATGTTCGCGCGGTAGGTAAGTATTTTAAAATGTATGAATTCAGAATCACAAAACATTAACCGCTCAAGGTTAATGTATTCCATCGCTGGGAAAGAAAGGTTTTTTACAAAACGAAAACAGTTTAGTATGATCCACTTTATTTTCTTTATATTACTGTAAGTTTGTACTTACATTATTTGTAAGGCCTCTTGCGTAATTTTGTATTTTACGCGGCGCATTGTAGCCGACAGGCTTTTATACTTTAAATACACACCAATTCTGCTAATCCTACTTATTAGCAATACTATTTGACGTCAAATATAATTATTATAAATAAAATAATCTTGGGGTATTTTATCTTAAGGAAACAATTATTGTTATGAATAGTTCTGAAGTAAACGACTGGTCGTTCGGCATTCTTGAATCTTGCGGCATTATCATCGCAAGATAACACATTATTTTATGTCTCCTATTCTTATTCTCAACACTAAACGTGCAAAAAGAAATCCCACGCGAACCGTACATTTTGCTGCGCTAAAAAGTAGCCTATGTGTCAATCCAGAGCCTAAACTACTGCTATACCATTTCGTCAAAATCCTTTCAGTAGTTATTGCGTCAAAGAGTAACAAACAAACAAAACAAACGTCAAACATCCATACTTACAATTTACAAACTTCCACGTTTATAATATTAGTAAGGATTTGCTGGTGTTAGTTATTTTAAAATAGTTTCTGTAACTTCAATACGGCAAAACAAAAGTTAAAATAAAAAATACCTATATATCCTAATAAAAATATATTGTAAGTATGTATTAATAAAGGCAAATATCCTACTACTATTATAAATGTGAAAGTTTCTGAGAATGGATCATGGATGGATGTATGTTACTCCTTCACAATTATTCACATACATAAAATCTGATAATAATATTAAGCAGGTACATAATATATCTTGCTGATTATATCATTATTATAACATATTTTATAAATTGTATATTCATTACAATTGATGTTACATCTTCTTTCTTGGTTCGACAACTGTCTGAGGTCTCGCGAGTTCACTCGTGACAACATTGCAGAGTAAATTGCAAAGATAAAAATATAATTAACGCAAATCGGTATGAACATTCTTTTGGTAAATTTTTGGGGTTATCTTTGAAATTTTAAAGCTTATACACCATGTGCTTTTTTGATAATTCTAAAGACACTTGATAATGATTTGAGTTTTAAGCACTTAGCTAGCTAGCACTAGCACTTATTAACATACATATCTACGTTAAATATTTTGTATAATGCCGGTGGCCAGAAACGCAGAAACAGCCTCACAGAAAACGGGCGTGAAAAAACGTTGTTTAGCTGAAAGGGTAGGTATAGGTGATACCTACTGGGAGACTCAAAGGTACTAATGCAAGTGTACAATGCCCTAATGTCGCGAGATGCGGGTTTCGCTTACCATCAAGGTATTTCACTGCTCGATTGCCGAATGAAGATGAGTCGATCGATCATTTCGTGAGTGAACTGGGAGTCATCGTATTATCATATTATTACGTAGTAAACACAAAATTACGTGCTTATCATCTCATCTCTCGTATCACTCAGCAATTTTTATAAAATAACAATATTTTGACGTACTGTTAGAAAAAGCTGATACACAATATGTTCGATTTTTAACCGACTTCAAAAAAAGGAGGCGGTTATTATAACCGGTAAGTATATATATTCGGTTGTTTAATTCTTTTTTGTATGTTCAACGATAACTCTGCCGTCTGCGGTCTCTGCGGACCGATTTTCAAAATTTGTTTTTGCCATTAAAATGGTATACGAAGTTGGTCCCGTGATGATACCAGCCAACTTGAACGTGAGGTTTATAAAATATTGTTTTATCAGTTTGTTTGGGCTGCTACCTACCGTCTTCAAAATGATGAAGATTTAGTAGAGAAATAGTACAATTTTAGCTGAATTTAAAAAGGGGAATTATTAAGAAAGTAAGAATTACTTCATTGTTTTTTTGTGAATTTTTGCTTTGGAAGTCGGTTTTAATTTTTTTGTTTAGAAATAATTGTTATTAAAACGGCGACAAAATAAAGATTGTATATTAAAATTAGTTTGGGTTAACCGTTACCTCATTGGAGAAGCTATTTTGTTATCATTAAATTAAAGGTGCCCGCGACTTCGTGCGTGCAAAGAGAAATTCAGCGAGAACCGTACATTTTGCCGCTATAATAAATATATCCTTCCCCGTGATCTACTCTATTACTGTGCCAAATTTCATCAAAATCGGTCCAGTAGTTTTAGAGCCTATTTAATGCAAAACAAACAAAACTTTCCTCTTTATAATGTTTTAATTACCTATAGATTATTATAGACCTGAAACTTTCTTAGACCCGTGTTCAAAATGGTGGCGACGAGTTTCAGAGAGCCCCTGAAACGAGCTGCAAGCATTTTACTGATGGCTCAGTTTCTTCAAGATGTTCCCCTTAACCGTTTGAGCGTTCTACCAATATCTACGCGTTTTATTAGCATAATAGCAGTGAGTAGAATATCTGATAGCGCGGCAGCGCTATCGCCAAGTGTTAGTCTTTAAGCGGCTAACTTTAACTATCTTTCCTCGAAGCATTTCGCGGCATTTTCGTGCCCCCATATTTTAGTTTGTAATAACACTAGCGTTCTGAATTTTTGTCGCGGAAAAGTCGTTAGCGGCAGAAGCTAAAGTTTTAAATTTTAAAAAAATCGAGTGCATATTTTATGAGATATTAAGCGGCAAAAAACGCGATATTGAAAGATATGGACAGAGGTATGGAGGTAGGAGAGGAGGAGCAAAATTAAAAGCATACTTCTAGCAGACTTAAGAAATATAAAATTTGCTGTCAGGCTAGGTTGTTAGCTCAGGGAAAATATAGAAACAGTAAAAGTTCAGAAAAAAAAATGATTTCAGAATTTTTTTATTTTACGAATTCACAGGAACAAAATGTATGAATGAATACAAGTTCACTGATAACTTTGTAATCCTTATTTATAAAACAAACCTCAAAAATTGAGAAGTGGTAGGTTATTGTAGGTTCAAGTAGATGCTCCCGGACGAAAGGGCCGACTAGACCGGATAAATATGACGGCCTCACAGTAAACCGATGGGAAATAGCACTTGCGTTGTATTTCGCTGCTTCAGGAAAGTAGGTATGATAAGGAAGGTATGATACCGGTGGCCCAAAGTGGGTTTTAAAAATCGGAAACGCACTAGTAACTCCACTGGTGTTGCAGATGTCCATGAGCGACGCTAATCGCTTTAATCATGGAATAGATCTAGAAACGAGCAAACGGATTGCCTTATGGTAAGCATAGAATATCTGAAACACCAGAGAAGTTACAAGTACGTTCCCGATCCTTAAGTGTGGAGCCACCAACCACTGATGGCAAGAAATTACTTCAATTTCTTACCATCATGCGATCGGTTTGCTCGTTTCCAGATATATTATATTACCACCGCTCAAGGACATCCGCGTTAGAGGAGTTATAAGTGCGTTCAAACTCCAAACCCTCCATGTGTTGTGTTTCGCCGCATGTAGAGAGTATCGGTGGCCCATGGGGCAGTTGGTGTTAAACACCGGGAGCGCACTTTTAGCTTCTCTAGTGTTGCGGGTGTCCACGAGCGGTCATTAATCGTTTTATTTATGGAAGAGATATAAAAACAAGTGCATTATAGACTTACAAATATAATATTATTATCATATGCACATTTTAATACCACATTTTGACGTAACTAGTAACCATATTATAGATAAATTTATAGTGGGCCAAGTCACTCTAATAAACATTAAAAAAATAAAATTGTCCACATGCAGTCACAAAGTTTTAATAAATAACTAATAATTAGGGGCTAATCTAAATTAGACTTGGTTTCTGAGATATCTCAAAACTTTTTACGTGAAAAAGACTTGGCTCTTTTCCTTAAGCCTTCCTTTAACCATAGATGAATTACGTTAAAAAGACGGTAAAAACTAAATATTTCAAAACTAAAGATAGGCTTTGAGTATGACGTACATTTGACGGAACAAAACTTAATAAAAGAAAAAGTTAGGCCATCTTGATTTTACCATAAATATGTCAAAATGGCCCCAAACGTCCCCGAAAGTGGGGCCATTTAAGTAGAGACAGTTTTAGCCTGGACATTCCTCGTCTATAATATATTATATACGTCGATGTGAAAAACGATTATCCAACACCAAATTCATCTATCATAACTAAGCCAATATGAATGACCAATATTTGTATATTATTCGCGAATATCTAAGTCGTGACCATTTACTACGTCGGCAACCTTGTAGTTTAGTTCAATTCTTGTGTATACGTTTTGTGTTATGAAGTCGGGGAAAAATAATGTTGAGCAGTCTAATCGTCTGTCGTCATCATCGTTTGTTCTAATTTCAGTGCTCTGAATTTTCCCGGGCCCGACGGATTCCGGATCATATGGGCCCAGACTTAATTAAACGTGAAGCCGGCGTGATCGTGTTACATGCATACGTCGCTGCTGGGATTTAGCTATCAGTCGTTTACCGTTGGAAAAGATAACGACCAATCAGTGGTCTCGAACTTACCGATTTTTCGGTATTGCTACCGATTTGCGGTCTGATCTATACCGAGATACCGAAATGATACAATTTTTCCACGATTTCTGAGTATACATGGAAAATCTACCTATTTTTCTACCGAAATTTCCAAAATTTTACATATTTTGATTCGACAAAAAGGAGGGCTTTTTAGGATTCCGTCGTACTCAAGGAACCCTTATAGTTTCGCTCTGTCCGTCCGTCTGCCTGTCCACTCTTCCTGCCTCTGTTATATTGATGAAATTTGGTATAGTTATAGGTTGTGTATATAAGGTCCGGTAAAATCATTTACCAGATATTATGGACATTGGATCTGCTGCTTATTTAGGCTGAAAACGCTGAGACGTTTAGGCTGAAAAATAATTGTCATATTCGAAATGTTCCTGTATATATGGGCGAGTTGGTGATGAGCGGAGATTCACCCATACACGAGATGATATATATTTATTATTACGCGTTAATAGTTAATAAACTCCCATGTTAAAATTTATTACAAGTATATATTTTTACTCTGTGCCATTACTATATTGCAGTAGGAATATATTTTTTGCCACGAACATTCTCCCACGCGGGCGAAGCTGCGGGCAAAAGCTAGTATGAAATAAGGTCAGAAAGTTATTTACATAATGTTACTGATAGTACGTTTGGTCATTAGATTACGTCAGTTTATTATTATATCTTCGTCATTCGAACTAATGCACAAATTATTAATTTACCATATCAAAATTTAATTTAATTTGTAAGGTAATTATATAACCACCTCCAGTTATTTAAATATTAATATGTAAATATATTTACGAACACTGCCCTAACGATAAGAGATTGAGCTTGATAATGCCTACAAGAAAAGTCGGCGACTTATGTTAAAAAACTGCATCATAATAGGTTCGTTCATCCGTTTGGGAGCTATAACGACGCGATGCCACGGACAGACACGTCAAAATTATACAAAGGATCTCCATTCTCCACCTTACCTATATAATTTGTTACGTGTAAGTTATTTAATGTTTTTTGGAACGAAGTTCCTTATGGCGCGTTGCGAAAGGGGGCTAGACGGAAAAAATTAATTAAAGTTGTAACGACACTTTTTGATATAGTTGTAAGCCGTGCGGCGTGCGCGTGTTTCTCTGTCTGTCTCTCTCTCTCTCTCTCCCTCTCTATCTCTCAATTATTACTAAAATTGAGCCGACGGATTAAGTTTATATTACATTATATTTGTTAATAAAAAAAAGTATTATTATAACTTAAAAAAAATTAAATTTTATTGCAATTCCTTCACTAATTAATCGAATGGAACTTCGTTCCATCCGGGCGTCCCTTGACACCTCTCAAGTTTTTTTTTACCGACTGCCGAAAAAGGGAGGGTTAGATAACTATTACTCTATATAATATTAGTACATATTAGTATTACATAGCATAGCTTTGCGAACTGTGCCACTATATAACTCCTTTGAATAGTCGCCTCAAATACGAGTGCGAATTATTTTTCTTGACATAAAAATCACATCACAACGAGTAACCACTTCATTATGAAACATAACTTTGTTGTTGAGTTTTAAGATTGTATATTAACATTTGTAATAGATATGGCTTATTTCCTTATTACTTGTTAATAAATAGATTAATGAGAAAACACATTACCAGGCGGATAAAATGAAATACCCTACGATCTATGACTACCTCATACCCGTAAGTAATCGACATTATGGCGTAGATCAGCCGCACAAGTCAAGAGGATAATTTTATTCTTATAGCCCAAGAGGTACTTTACTTTACTTGGAAATTTAGGGCAGGTGTTTCGAGGCAAGCTGAAACCTTGTCCTATACTTCACGTATTGTACCTCAACACGTGACTGCAGATCTGGCTGGTCAGAAGCGGAACATAGTCAATATACAAATTTTTGAAAAGTGATTTATTTAAATTTTAATCCCCAAAAAACATGTTTGAGGCAATTCGAAATTATCATATAGTGTTAGTATAATGTTTAAGGAGTAGGGGGAAAAGGGCCAGGTCATTTAGTCTCTCCATCTATTAGGACCCGGCCGGTTTCACAATCTTCTAATAAGTTGCAGATGAATGTTTTTTTTCTCTAAAAGGACACTTAGTGTCGTGTATTTTTGAAAAAGGTGGCTTACATAAAATAATTTGCTATGACTTCCTTTATCGAGATTTAATCTGCCTTGAAAATAGTTCCGTAAATCGAGATGTCATATAATCTATGGACTAAGTCCCAACTGCAAGAGCTCGGGTCCTCAATGATCCCATCAGGTTTCCACTTTGGTGACTAAAGTAGAAACCTAAAACTGAAGAGGGGCGTACATTGCGACCACCACATGGCTTTCGGCAATCAATCGGAACCTTGAAATGGTTTCCTCATGTCCGTCCGTCCGTCTTCGGCTTACCGTCCAAGCCTTAGAGCATTAATCCAACTGCTCTAAGGTCAGGTAAGGTGTATTAAACACGTCGACAAAGTGCTAAAATAAATTCACGAAAAATGTATATTTTTTGGGGTTTGTTTTCCCTACACGTAAAGTGGGGATGTTGTTACTCACAAAAATCCGGATAATCCGGATTTTTTCCGAAGTTTTATATACTTACTTAATATATTTTTAATTTTTTGCATATTTTATACCAACTGTAATGTTTTTTTTACTTCGATGTTTTAGCAAAGCTGAACATTTTAGCAATTTAAGAAGTAATTAAAAATATTTCTAAAAGTGAAAAAATAAATATAATTAAGTATGTAATTAAATTGTATTTAATTTTGATATAATCAAAGTGTGTTATTATTTATTCAGATTGTAATTTTAAACACTTACAACTTAAAATTTATTTAAATTAAATTACAAATAAGTAACTGTTTTTTTTTTTTTTAATAATGAGTGTGTGTATCTCATTAATTTCTTTTTTCGTTACTTTTTTTATTTTATCAAATTACTTCTTAAATTGCTTCAATGTTCAGTTTTATAGATAGTACATATTTTATTTGGAACAATGTACAAACTCGTATCTATTAAAAATATTCATTTAATATGCATATCTGATAGCATAATAAAATCTAACTTAGTGTGTAACAAATAATTAATTATGTACTCAGATATTATTATTATACCCATTTAAAATCTTAAAAATCAACATGATTGAAAATAAGATACTGGAAATAAGGTACTAGCTTACTGGTATATAAGAATCTTGATCGTGAAAAACAAAAAATCGTCACTTCTTTGTTCGCTAAGGTGAGATCTTGTTAGATACTAAAATATGTTGAAAAAATATAAAAAAGTGGAATAGCCTGTGATCTTTTTAAAGTTTTTTAAAAATATCTCCATCACCACCACCGTTTTCGTAAAGTGCCATTTCTATGTGAAACTAACGTAGGCAAATTACTTAGTACAGTTAAGTATGTGGAATACTAGAAGCCCCAAAGGGAGATCTCCGACCGAGCGGGGTGGTATGCTCGGTCAGGCCGAAGCCCGCTTGTATCAGGATTGTGGCGCTAATTGGTCCGCCACAAATAAAACGTAGGAAACAGAAAATTGCCCTTTGAAGTTTCCGCAACCATAGTAATTTTTTATAACCAGTGTAATTTTTTAGTATGTGGTATTAATTAAACTACATAACTAAAAAATGTACATTCGTTTAAACAAACCGTTAGTGCTATTTTGAACACCTACATCTTATCTCTATTATATGTAAAAAATAATTACTTCCACGCAAAAACAGGAGCGTTGATTTGCATTCGGTTTTTCTGCTGACCAGTTAGGTTAGGTAAGTTTAATCGAATTAATTTTATTTATAAAAAAAAAACATTTTGTTATTATCTCTTTTCATTCGGCAAACTCTCTAACCAGCCAGATAGTAATTATCGACTCCCGAAATTGTTTCCCAAAATTTTTTATGGATTTTTTAGATATCATAGAGATAAGATTCAGGTATTTGGACTTAGGTATACATTATTTACATGTACTTAGTTGATTTTAAAACATTACATTTCTTTTTTAGTTCTAATATTTGGCATTCTATGATCGTAGAAACTTAAAAGTATGTTACTGTTGTTTTGTAAGTGAGAATTCAATAAATATAAAAATACAGGTTTAAATTGTGTTTAGATTTGCTTATAGTACTTCTTACTACTTGAGCAATTGAAACCATATTCAGTGTTTTTATAAAGTGGGTCACCTACTACTACTGAACAAATATAAATGGTGAATATCTTAGAAACAGACAAATATTGGTCATACACATAACAGATCTTCACCCCTCGCATATACATTTTTAACGTTTTGACTACGTTCTACCAAATAACTTGTATAACATGGAAAATGTGACACTAAATTCAGGAATGCAACAAAACTCAAAATTCAATATTGTACGTCTAGAGTACCTAGTTACATTTAAAATGTGTAATTTTTATAATAGTAACCAAGATTCGATTTATTTAACGCCGGAAAATCCGGATTGAACGAATTTTTCGAATTTCAAAATCGTTTGCAACCCCTCATCTACCACATAGTGTAGATAGGTAGTATATTAGAAAGGTCTTTTAAAAAACATTGAAAGGTTGCTAAGACAATTTTTGATTTAGTACAAATCCATTTACGCGATATTCAACTTTAAAGCGCATTTTTTGTTATAATTAGCGTGTCCTCCCCCGCCCCCCCTCCCCCCCTTCTAAAAGCTAAACGGCCGGTTCGAAAAATCTTAAAATATTCATGATGATAGATCATGTGATAAACTTTGAAGGAACTCTGTAACGGCTTATAAAATATAACTTTGTTAGGTTCAGGAGTTATAGATACAAGTAGCTTGAAAAATGCACTTACTTGAAAGACTTCGTACAAAAATAACGAAACAATAATTAGTGTAAACATTTTAAATATTGGTATAATGGTACGGAGTCCTAATTGCGCGAGTCCGACTCGCACTTGGCCGGTTTTCATACAACGTCTGTCACTGCCATATAAAAGTGAAGAGCTTGGAGAATGGAGAGCGTAAAGAGTTGGAAGCTTGGCCCAAGGCACAACGCACAAGGGCCATGAGCTGTGACGATTTTGCCGAATCTTTATCGATTATCGAATCGAATCGAATATAGGTTCCCCTTACGATGAATCAAGTTCCATTCATAACATTGTGAACTCGGGGACTCGATCGTTTCACAACATTCGATGTTATTGCAACCTCACGTACGACATGCCAGTAAATTAGCCCGTAAGCCTATCGAAATAAGAGTGACAATTGCCCGACTGGTAGATTGATAACCTGATATTATAAGTTAAGGTTGTTCGAGGTTATTTGTACTACATCTGTGTAGTTCATATAGTATGAGTTATGACATATTTAAAGTTTTGTATATTTGTTTATCACAGAAAATGTCTAAATGAATAGCTTGCATGAGACTGGGGATCTCCGATCTAGAGCATAATACATAATATCAAGTAGTAAGTCATTCTAGTGGCAAAATCATATATTTTTATAGCTTTTGGTAATATATTAAGATGATATAATAAATTTAAAAAATTAACGAGTTTTATGTAATATTTTTCCTGAATCCTGTCTAATTTTTAGAATAGTTTTCAGTGGCGTGGTGTTCCTATAACTCCATTCCTATCGACTTCACTCACCGCTCACCTTTTGAAGACCCTCATCCAATTCCCTACTTATTATACAGGCTAGGAGTTCCCTATTAAGGAGAACGAGCCTTCGCCACTGATAGTCTCAAATGTATTGAATATATAGTGACTATTTCAAGTTAATAATACAAGTAGCAAGGTAATCATCGCTAGGAAACCTTTAATCATTATAAAGCTATTAAAGTCTTTATCTACCTAGTACTACTTAAATAAATCGTGAAGTTTGAATAATAGCATAATTTCATGAATTTTATTTGTTATCAGAATTCAGAATTTTAATTTATTTTCTAGTTATCTTTTTAATTGCTGCTTGATGCAGTAACTACATAGGTACTAACTACTTATCTTTATTAGATAATATGCAATGAAATTAAATAAAATATTTTGAGTGTGGAAATATTGTAAAACAAAGGAAATTACATACCTAATTATAGTATTAGGTCCTTACATATGAAATTGGCGTTTTGTCGTACTGGCCACTTTGATCTCAATTATATCTTCTTTGGTTAGGAATTCCAATTTCAAATTTATACCGCTATTTACTCATGCATTTGTTTGGAAAACCGTAATTATTCATTTGTTTTTCCTCTTTTAAGCTATTGCATAGCTTTTATCGCGGGCTTTGAGCGCGGCGACCGAATCAAGAAATTCCGTAACGAAAATAAACCTAACACCCCCCACTCCGACCGGCACAGCGGTGCGGCGTTGAAGGCCGTGCATCGTCTAACGTCGTTTCAGTTCGGCGGACTTCGGCACGGTGTTTGTGTGCGTGCGACTAGACGTATGCGCGTAGACTTACTATGCAATAGCTTTACCGCGGCAGTCCCCGAGTGCCACACGTATTTTTTTTGGTTTTTTCTTTGCACTCTGTTTATAAAATGGAAAACTTCAAATATCGTATTATTTTCGAGTACGAGTTCCACAGTGGCACGTGGTGTCCGTTCACTACAGCTTTCTTAAATCTGGCCAGACGATTACGGCAGATGTCTATTGCCAGCAACTGCAAATCATGATTGAAAAACTAGCTGCTAAACAACCGAGGTTGGTCATTCGCTCTAGGCCACTGCTGTTTCAGGACAACGCTAGACCACACACTACACAACAGACGGCTACCAAATTCTAGGAGTTTCATTGGAATGTCTAAGACATCCACAGTACTCCCCGGACCTTGCTTCAACAGATTACCATTTTTTCGAAATTTGGATAACTTTTTGGAAGGGAAAAAATTCAACTCCGATGGGGCAGTCCAAAGCGCCTTCAAAGTTTTTTTTGATTCCTGTCCGAATGGTTTTTTTTAGTAAAGGAATCAATGAACTATCCACGGAACTATCTATGAGATGGCAAAAGTGCATAGATAGCAATGGTATATACTTTGATTAAATAAATATATTATGTTGAATAAAAATCGACTTTATGTTCCTCCTTTACAAAACGACAATTTTATATGTAATGACCTAATATTTAGATGTAAAGTGAATTTTTAAAATATATACAAATCATTATAATTTATATGTGTGTGTCTGTTTGTAATTTTAAATAAACAACTTTTCATTAGATGCTTAACGGTCATTTACAATATTATTATGGCTATCTTTTTGCCTGTTTGATTCGGCTATTCTCTAAAGCGGCTAGACCGATTTTCATGGGACTTTCACAGGCAGATAGCTGATTTTATAAGGAGTAACTCAGGTTACTTTTATCTTAGGATTACGTTTTAAAAAACAGGGTTCACTTTCCGTTAGTTCTACGCAAACGAAGTTGCTGACAATGATTAGTTGAAACTTGAAAATAAAAATTTACCATTGATAGAGTGGCATTCTTTTCATAATAATAAAATATATGAATATCCTGTATGTTGTATTAACGACGTAGTGCTTTATGAAATATATTTGAATAACAAATTAAAACATTAATGTTATGATGACTCTTAAGGCTCCCACAGACCGGATGGCCGTTTCAGTTAGAACTGACGTCAGTTCGGCCTGAACGGATTCGAGCACACACACGGAAAAATCGCATCAGTTCGTACTGGTTTGCCGCGAGCTACGGTCGTGTTTATTAATTGTAAGCTATGCTTGTACACGATATTTTAGTAGCTTTTAGTAGAAATCGACGCGAGTTTAGTAGTTTCGCAAAAACAGAGCTGGCAACACTGGAACGAATAGCTTCAGTCCATCCGGCCGACTGATGCGATCTCGAAATTGCACACAGACGATAAGATTTTGCATCCGTTCCGCCGAACTGAAGGAAAACCGGACTGTATATGGGACCCCTTAAAAACACTGCAAAAATTAGCGTAAATATTTTTTTTACTTCAAATTTCCATTTGCCTCCTCGTATCAATATTCAAAAACAACGTAAAAATAATTGTTTTTTTTATTACGATATATTTCTCAATAAATATCTAGCACACTAATTATAACGAATTACTTATGAGGCACATCTCGACTGCGATTTTTGCGTAAAATGGCCAATTATGGCGTTCTTGATCTCAGAAACAAAGATACATTAACAATTTATATTGTATATAATACATTGTATAAAATATGAGACTCGGTTTTTATAAATTTTGCTTAACTTTTGAATTAAACCCAAAATTGCAAAGGAAGATTTTCAAAATTGCGCGAAGGCACTTTTTTTAACTCCTGGATTGAACTACTGTTCTAAACAAATGAAATAATAAAATGAGAATGTTATCTCCTATAACATAGTCGTATAGTTCGTAGCGGCCTTAGAATTTTAAAATATCTTTGATTTAATATAGAAAAAAAATCTTATTCTAAGCCAAAAAAACTTCGAAAATCGCTTTAAGTTAACTGTGAATGACTCCTATCTACGATAATATTAATAAGCAAAATTTATACCAGAATAATTGTTACTTCATGAGGAATAAAGATTTTATAATTTTAAAGCATGAATTCAATAACCTATTTCTATAAAAACGATAAATACATCTGCAATATTAGTACAAAATGCGAAATGTCGGGAACGCTTTAAATACCTAATCTCGCAGAGTGCAGATTTGTGATAGGGCTCTAACTAGTTAACCAACAATTTGAGGAAAAAACTGTCAATTCCTGTAGAATTATTGCTAGTGATTTCTTGTATCCCATCATCCATGCACTACACAAAGCACTCTAGTCTACTAATGTTAAGGAGAGACCCGAGACCAGCGCGCAGGGGACGTTAGAGGCCTATGATGATAATGATTACAATTTTCCAATCTCCCGTCTACGATTACGTTTAAGTCTTATTCATAACGTAACCACTGACCAATACCGTCCTACTTTTTGGTCATTATTATAAGAATAGGAATCCACTTTGTCATTTATAGTCTTCAGAGTTGACACTACGTGACTTAGGGCGATACGCGGATAATAACATTAGCGTGCGAATGTTTATTTACCTTAGTTAAATAAGAACAACTTATTTCATCATAGCATGCGCTTTCTCTCGTGTTAACTTACCTTATTCAGTAACGAATTGTTTAGAAAGTTTTTGTAAGTTCTCAGTAACTGGTAACACTACACCACTTCTCGACCGGTCATCGGTGACTGGCGGAATTCTCGATTGCCTTGCAAATTCCAGTGTTGCTTGAGTTAAGAAATAAATTTGCTTTAACGTTTAACGTATGTTAGCCTATTTCAATCACCCACGTGTACTTCGTTCCGATTCAATGTACCTACGTTTTTATCTAAATGTAAACAAAGCGCAATAGGGGCTTTATTACTTCCAAAATAAATGTCACATATTAAGCGCGCAATAAAGTACTAAGTACAATGACATATTATTTAGGTCGTTTTTTTTGTTTAAATAATATAATTTATGTATATAAATTCTATTTAGTATCCCCCTTACTCATAAAAATATTTACACAACGGATAACTTAAAAAACATTGCTGTTTTTGTCTGATGCGTTGGAAAAGTCACTTGACGGACAAACACAGCAACGTATAAGTTATCCGTTGTGTAAATATTTTTATTAGTAAAGGGGTATTAGTCTTTTAGTTTGGTACCTACTCTATTTTAGTTAGTCTATTAGTCGTGTCTTACTTTCCTTACCCTGAATTAATTGGAAATTATCGCGTTAAAAATGCAAAAAGTGCATTATTTTGGAATGCCTCTGATGGAGACTTCCAGTTTGTTCCTTTCCAAAAGTTCGCAGGATTATGCCTTCTTTTAATAACATGCAGGCTAATCGATGGAGGAAACGTAAGAATAACTTTATTTTACTGAGAGAAGAAACACAATTTTCCCCATAACATAGAAAATTTCCTCGTATGGTATCATTAAAAGTCCCGGTGCCGCGGTTACATCTAGAGTAGGTGCGACCGATCATCGACGAAGGTCAGCCAGATTCGCGATTGCTACCTTCGTACAGTCACGAAGCCAAATGCTTATAATACGATATTTTGTACACTCATGCCGCTAAGTGCTTATTAAATAACATTTTACTTTGTCATTCAACAATGCAAATGATCAAGAGTGACGGCGATCGAAGACAAGTTGCGGCAAATGAGCTCTACACATGACGTATGCGCTGGACTTCACTCGGCCGACTAGACAGCGTCGGGAAAAAGGTACAAGTCAAGTGCTAATGTCCACACGTTGGTCAAGTTCCTTGAATGCCAATGCAGGCGTCCAGTGTAGACGAGTGTTTTGTCGAGCTGCCCACACATTGGACGAGCGCAGACGAGCGTCTTTGATATGTGCACAAAAACCTATATATATCGGTCCGAAGTGGCGCAAATGATCAAGAGTGACGGCTAGCGAAGACATGTTGCGTCAACGCGAGCTCTACACATGTATGCGCTGGGCTTCACTCGGGCCAACTAGACAAGCGACATCGAGCGATGACAAGGCAAAGCAAATCGGCTGTCTACACGGCGTTGGCGTTGGCCATCACTCGGCAACGCTGGGCCAGCATGTATGGCCGCTATTATACTTTAAAAGAGCAATTCTTGAAATTATATTGTAGCCATCTAGTTAACTAAGCCAGCCAATTGGACGCCGAGTTTGTACATTAAAAGACAGCATCAATGAAATAGATTAATAACAACTAGCCAATTCATTGAGCGCAAGACCCAGTCAACTGCATATTGATGATTTTACGATGTTTGGATAGGGTTAGGGTGACCTTGAGCTCACAAATTATGTACGACTACTTTTACTGTATTAGTAAAAAGAAGTCCTAGCTCCCTACATAATTACATACTTCAAGCGGTGTCTATCTGGAACAGTTCAATGATATAATAACACTAAGGCCCGTTGCTATAGGTTTACTAGGATATCGCCATGAAAAAACTACGATAAAATAAAATTGAGTTAAGTACAATTTCGGCAAAGCTCCTGCTCGACCAGTTTCAAATAATTTAAATACAAAGGAAGTAACCGCATCGACTGCAGACGTGGTTGAAGTTCTTTTTACACGTGAGTATGTGTGCGCGCGCACAATGTATCGGCAGCGTTAAGCGATTTTGACCTTATGACTGGACGAGCGGCAATTTGTTCGATAGCACATTGTGGTTTGCTTACGATGTTGGCTGGCATTGCTACCAATTTTACAGCAGCTGAAAAAACTGGTGACACCATTTTCTACAGAACCCTTTGTGCACAAGTCCGACTTTCACTTGGTCAGTTTTTTAAATTTTGTTTAAATATGTTTAACTACCTTATTATTATTTTTAGTCATTTTGTTGTTACACTCATTTAATTTAAAGTAGTGGTAGGTTCTCACTTTTAAACGTTGCTTACAATAGGATTTTCCGGAACTATAAACACATGCTACACAATTAGATCATTGTATGGGACATAAATGGATCAATTTCAATGTAATATGTACAACAAATGTACCATTGTTCATTGTATTCTATTGAAACGGCAGAAGTTTGCAAAGAAAATCTATAGTCAATGTTGTCCAAGCCCTAAGGTCCGCCAGCAAGTGATATTGTTACAGGGCTCTAATAGGCCCTGACTGATTTGTTTCAATTTAAGTTTCTTGTACTTGCTTTTTAATTCCAAATTATACACACTCATAATTAGTGTACTCAAGGATTGTATTACAAGCTATACTTAGCTACAAATAAGATCTTGAGATATACTCTAGCAATCTACCAAAGAGTCTTTAGACACTCCTAAATTAATACTAAAAAAACTAATAACTAGATGTTGCCGGCGACTTTATCCATGCAAAAGGTAATCCCGTAGAAACAATACATTTTGCCGCACTAAAAAGTAGCCTATGGCCTTTCCCCTGGGTCTACACTATATGTACCAAATTTCACCAAATTCTGAGCCTATTCAATGTAAACTGTAAAGGGCTACAACCTCTTGATTTTACATGTCCTTCTTATGCTTGAGTGGTGATACTAATAATACAGCAACAATTCTTATATTCTCCTTTATTGGTGCTTAACACAGATATGTATTACATATGAGATATGTCTTACACACATACGTCTACAGTCTACACTGAGTATAGCCTTTTAGCTAACCAAAATAAACCTAACTAAACTAAATAGGCTTTACTCGTGACATCTGTCAATATGACATTGACAATTATAATTCTTAAATCTCTGTTGAAATTATGCAACATAAACAAACAAATCTTTCACCTTTATTATCTCAGTATAGAAATAACAGCCTCCATGGTCCAGTGGCTCTGGACTCAGAAGTCATGGGTCGATTCCCATGTTGGAAAAACAAAAATGTTGTTTCCAAGTTTAGTTAGGACAATGCAGGCTGATCACCTGATTGTCTGACAAGAATGATGATCCTTGTGTTAAATGGGCATGTAAAAAGTAGGTCCTGCGCCTGATCTTTGCCAATCGCGTCGGTCATCTGTTCCACTGGGCTTCAAGAGTAAAGGGAGCAGAGGGCTTTTGTGAACAGCGCACTCACATAGGCACTATAAAATAGCTGGACTCGATTCAACTAAACCAGACAGTCACAAATTCATTTGGGTAGCTATAATTATTATAAATACCTATTATTCGAAATATGAAAACAGTTATGCCTGCACCATTATGTAAATAAGTATTACATAATTCTATAAGAACTTACTTCACATTTTTTCTAAGAAGCTTTAGGAAAATAATTATTATTATGTAATAATTTTTATAAAAAGTATCTATAAAATTACTTGAGTGAATTATTCTACAGTTTTTAGCCTTTTTAATACGATCTTTATTTAATGTGGTAAAACATTAAAGGCCTTAAAGTTATCACAGAAACCTTTTATGAACTGTTCAAAACTATTAATTAACGTGCTAAAAACTTTACGATTACTTACATTTTATGTTGTTCTGTAATCTCCTTGTTGATTATTTATCACGTGTGCTGTTTATTCTTATAAAACATAAAATTAAAGTGTTCCTTTCACCCAATCGTGTTTGATGTAATGAATGATTAACTCGCTACATTAATAAACATCACCAAGCAGTTAACTGTAACGTGTATCCGATACTAAAACACGTTAAAATTATTTTGAACTAGAAACCAGAACCCTCGAAAATTAAATTTGTGGAATATTTTATTGAGAAAATTATATTCCCAAGAATTTGACATTACCATTCACATTTGACGCTACGATTCAATAGTTTGACACTGACAGTATTACATTTTTCCTTCAGCTTCTAAGGCAGCATAGCAAAAATAGTGGTTTTATGCCAAAATTAAAAGAAGAAGTAGATGAAGGCAGCATAATGTCAAATCAAACGTTTTAATCCTTAGGCTTAGGCACGTCCAACTCATTTAAAGGCGTCCAGGTATAAGTAATTTGTATTTTAAATTTAATATTATTCTGGCTCGTCCTGTTCTACAATCTGTATGGAAATACTACGGGACTAAACCTTTAGAGGTGTTATATCTCAGATATTCATTGAGAGTATTTCTAATGTCGGCATTAAACGCCGTGCCGTGGGAGCTGGGGCGGAAAAATCTTCATTTACATAGATTTTTCCTTTTATTCTGATTGATTCATGATTAATAATTCTGATTCCAGTTCATTGGCGCGGGTCGCCGTGGTGCGCCGCGCGGCGCGGTGTTTAGAGGTTCAATAACTGATGAAGCATCTCATCGTGTCTTCCGAAGACGTGAATTGTGACGAAGCTGAGGAATTTTCACATCGTAAATGATATGATCAATGATTTTCAATAATTTTAAATGACCGTATATGGTGAGCCTTCGACGTTTCATACCAAAAAGTACTTTCAATGAAGCAAAATAAGATGAAAAAGGAGTTTTTCCGGGAATTCAATGGGTGACGTTATGGATTTTGCATTTCTTTCATAAATTTGTACTATTTCGGTTCTTAATGTGTAATATTGGTAGAATGTTAACCATTTAATATTCGTTAACGTGCACAAGTGTGGGCAAGTGGTATAACTTCTAAAAACGTGCTATTTTGAGTTCCCCTCCAAAACTCCCTAGGGACTTTCAGTAAAGCTCCTACCATTTTACTGAATCGACTGACATGACTAATGGACTGCACTGACTATTTATTTGGACTTTGACTAGACTTTAGACTTGACGATTTAGGAATACGGTGTTGAAAATTGAAACGAAAGTTTAATTCCCGCCTTTTTAACTTGACACTGGCAAATGGTTATAAGCCGATGCCATATTATAAATAATTTTAAAAAAGTGAAATAGAAGATTGACAGTTGCCTGATTGGTGATGCCTCTTGCCAATAGACATATTCATTGACATTTCGTAAATTGAAAATTCTAATTATTATTTCTTGCAATTCTCGTTTCGGGAAAAGAATAATGCAAATGTGACGAGTACAGTGACGATTTAGTGTTAATGTTTTGCATATTATTATAAATTTTAATAATCATAATAAATTTTACGCGCCTTACAATTGGGCCAAGAACAAACTTACTATTTTGGTGTTTGTAGTATAACGTCAAAATTGTACACATTGTGGAATAAATTGCATTTGGCATTAAAAATATTTACACTTTACAATGCCTGACGACATACCTGTTAATTTGAACAGTACTAGTGGGGCTAACTCTCAAGCCCTTCAAGCATCTGACGAAGAAAATGTAAAATCCTGTTGGGTATGTTTTGCCACAGAAGCAGATGACAAATTGGCAGCATGGGTCCAACCCTGCAAATGCATTGGCACCACGAAGTGGGTAAGTTGTAACTTGCCGGGTGCAAGTCATCATTTCATCATCATCATTTTACCCATAATATAATTTTTAAACTTTTCTATATAGATATCACTAGTTAAACTTTAAAATTTTGTGGAAAATACTAAGTATATTGGAATGGGAACATATTTTATTTTCGATGAAGTTATATTAATTAAATTAATCTGTAAAAAAGTACTTACATTACTTTGTTATTTTATTAAAAATGTGTAATTTTTTTATTGCAGTAGTAATTGTTTTTCATTTGATTTATGAGGTAGATAGTGCCCTGTGTCACAAATCTAATAAAAGGACTTTAAGGTTAATGTTTGATAAACAAAGTTGCATATCAAAATATCTTGGAAGTGCATTATTCATTATTGTTAGGGGCCATCCATAAATTACGTCACACAAATTTAACGACTTTTGACCCCTCCCCTGCCCTTATCACCGTTGGTCACATTTTTTAGACCCCCCCTAATGAGACGTCACATATTTTACAATATTGCATCTTGAAATATTTATTGAATTAAAACAGCAGTTCTGAAATTTGTTTTATTTTAATTTAAATGATTTTTTAATATAATTAACATGAAATCAAACATTGCACGAAATTCACATAACAACAAATGATTAATTATATTAAATAACGGTCAAACTTAATTATCTTGAGTCCATGAACTTTCAACCCACTCCTTTAAATTATTTATTACTGGCATAGCAGCCACTTCATTTGTTTCGGTTGTTAATGTTTGGAACATTAGTTGTTTCAACATCTTTTTCATGAACCTTACAGCAACATCATCACCATCCAAACAAAGAATTTCTTTGCCACGTCTAGTAGAATCTTTGAGGATGAATCTTGGTGATGAGCAAAACTTCTTGTTGTTTCATATGTAATTGCTTGTGTTGATTAGTGGTCTTGTATGATGTAAAATATAGACCACAGATGCCATGTGGTATGTGTTCGCTTAAACAAGTATGTCTTGACACTGGGGCAATAGCTGTCAATCACACCTATTACTTACATTATAAACAAAAAATTAAACCAACTTCCAAAGTAAAAATACACAAAAAAGTATGAAATAAATCTTATTTTCTAAATAATTCCCCTTTTAAATTCGGCAAAAATTTTAACTATTTCTATACACAATCTTCATTATTTTGAAGTCGGTACCAGTAAAAATCATTATTTTATAGAACTCACGTTTAGTTTGGCTGGTACTGGAATAAGGAGAATTATTTAAAAAATAAGATTTATATATATATATATATATATATAATGTCTCCAAAAATCAATTACGGATACTTCAGGCACATGATTAACTGCTTGTGTAAAGACACAAGACACAAATAAAATTACCATACTCAAAGTAAAAATCATCTCATGTATGGATGACTCTCTGACAAAAACAAACTTGCCCATATAAAGAATTTTTTTTTTCCTGGACAATTATTTTTCTGCCTAAATGTCTTTACACAAGCAGTGAATCATGTGCCCAAAGTATTCATAATTGATTTTTCTAGACCTTATATACTATGTCATTTATCAGTTTCAATTTTTGAACAAAATAAGTAGTTATTTTAGACTTTATTCCTAAAAATATTTAATTAATTAATTAGCTTATTAGTGTTTTCTTCCCATCAAGCAACATTTTGAAATGTATCTATCAAAGACGGGAACTTAGATTTGCTAATTGGTTTTTAAATATTTTTATGATTATAGGGGTTACTGTACATCCTTGAGTTAAGTGCTTAATGACTCAAATAATGCAACCCAAAATAATGCATTTATATTTTTTTATCTACTAATGATAATGACTTTGGAAACAAGATTATTTTTGTGATATTGCAGAGTGCAGGTATAAAGTCCAATAACTTATGTAAAATTAACAAAGTATTCAAAATAAAATTTGAAACAAAATACATTCAATTCATTTATTATATGAACTGGTTTTTTTCAGGTGCATCAAAGTTGTTTACAGAGGTGGGTAGATGAGAAACAGAGAGGGAACATAAGCAGGAAGGTGCTTTGTCCTCAGTGTAAAGCAGAATACATAGTAGTGTTTCCGACGATGGGTGCTTTCGTGGCATTACTTGATACATTAGAGGAGATAACTCACAAAATTAGTCCGTTCATAGCTGGTGGAGTGCTGCTTGGCTCAATATATTGGATAGCTATTACGTATGGTGCTGTTACAGTAATGCAGGTATTATTTTTAACTATATAGTTGTTGCATGTGTGGAGGTCTATATATCCCAAGGAAACAGCACAGTTTAGGGATTTTTAGCTAATTAAAATAATGAGCTAGCTGTAAGTCAAGGGAAAAGTCGTCAGCTGATAAGATTCAGTGGGTGATAGATGCTGCTGCGTTACACCTTTCAAGGTACCAGCTGACAAACTTTCCACTAAGACACAGCAAGCTGACATTAATTTTCATTCATAGTAGCATATAAATGATGACCATGTAAATTTTTAGTGGAGAGGAAATCATTAAAAATTTCTTTTTTTTTTCATGTTCAAGCAGCCAGCTGACGTATAATGCACCATGTTATGGTCAGCTGACTTTATTTTTCCTTCAAAATATTAGGTAAACTATGATCTGACAAATTTTCAAATGGGAGAAAATTACTAAAAAAACTTTTTTTCTCCACGCGTGGGAGGCTGCCCCCACTGCCCGCCCCACCCATGGAGTCGCAGCTGACGGTCGCGAGTATTCATAGAATAAATCCCTAAAGCATTTCACGAACTTTCGATTGGGAGGAACTTATCTCATGAAAGGCGTTTTTTTAGTAATTTCCTCCCATTTGAAAATTTGTCAGATTATAGTTTACCTAATATTTTGAAGGAAAAATAAAGTCTGCTGACCATAACATGGTGGATTATACGTCAGCTGACTGCTTGAATATGAAAAAAAATAAAATATTTTCAATGATTTCCTCTTATCTATTAATATAATGTGGGGGACGCTTAAAATGTAATGCGATCTATTTTACACAAGATGCGTATTTTGCTGTGTCCAAAGGTTACAAGTTTAAAGCCAGTCGTAAATGCAATTATCAACAGCTGTTGTTTATAGCACAAATGTACAGTCGCAAAATTTAATATTGACATACTTTTAAAAGTATGTCAATATTAATTTATATTTATCTATTTAGCTATTTCCCATGCAACTGTTAGCGACTGGGTGACGACAACACGTCGCGTCGTAATAATTCAAACAAACGCGTAAGGACTTAGGACGATCCAATTGCTAAACATTGTTTTTTCAGACAACTGTGATTTAAAAAGGTTAACGATCGATTATTATGATTAAAACGTTTCTCCCCGGTAATCGTCCGATAGGCATATATATAATATATGTCACATATTAGTCATACGTAGACGGTACACACTCTTCTCATAAGTGCATGTTTTGTCTCTGTCGCTCAATATAAAGTAAGCAGCGATAAAACTCCCGGATAAGCTATTTGACACTTATTAGGCGATTGCGATATAGGCCGTTAGACTTAATTAATAATTTCAATTTTAGTTTGGCTATTACAGTTAATCAGTTACGAAGTTCTGTAGATAAATGAAAAAAGACACATAACTGTTCGCAAAACTGTAGTTTTTTTAGAGAAGACAGTTATAGGGAGTTCTAGGCACTTCTAACTTCTAACTCATATCAACTTAACTGTTCACAAAGTCTGCATTAATAAACCACTAATTCGCGTTCAATATTCCGTGGCATGAACAACACACAAAACTCCATTATTAATTAAAATATTTACATGACAGATACGCTAAATGCTAATCTATGTTGCTGTCTTTGTCCGATACATTGGAAAAGCATCTTGACAGACAAAGACAGCTACATGGACTAGCGTATCCGTGGTGTTTTCTTTTTAATATGGGGGGGGGGATTTGTCTAGCTTTTGACGCGTATTATAGGCGGGAAATAAAATCCATTCAACTCATAGAGACTAAAATAGTATTACTGGTGGTTAGAGGTAAGACCTCGGTAAAGGACATGGGGTACTTTTAGCGCAGCAAAATGTACGGTTTCAGCGCAAACGGATATCTGGGCGAATGAAGTTGCTGGCAAAATCTATTATTTTCATATGAATTTAGTTAAAACTTCTTGCTTTGTGATTACTCGCAGACACTTGAATTTTATTGCGTGTACAGATATGCAAGTAAGTATATAATAAACATCCATTGCCCGCATCGTGTGTGCGCTATTAGCAAGACTGTAGACATTGTTTCCGTCAACACCAAGTTCAATGTACTCAATAGTCGAGCGGACGACTAGAAGGCAGAAGCCCAATAGGCATTAGGCATGTCGACAACATTTTTTTTCGTCTATTCGATATTATATAACACGTTAATAAACAATGTAGAACCCATTTTCGTATATCCTAAAAAATAACGAGATACAAACAATTTAAATTTAAAATAAGAAAGAGAGCGATATATCAGCCTGTGACGTCACGAATTGCTCATGCCATACATTTGTCATTAAAATATGTATGGCGCTAGCAGCTTGTGACGTAACAAATCGTTTTGCGAGAAAGAGATGTGCAATATTTTTTATTTGCATAAAATAATATTTAATCGCGTCATCCTAAATACCTACTTATTTTAGATTTATGTTTCTCTATTCAATAATTTTAAAATTTTATTTATAAAAATGTGATATTCCAGACTAGGCAACATCCCTATTCTCGATATTATAATCTCGGTTTGGTCAACCCGCTGACTCATTCGCTTACGCGTCAAATCGCTCGCGCGAGCGGGACAGTCTGCAATACAACGGAGATTTAACCGGTAATAGTTTTGAGAATAATTGTTCCCCTGATTAGGGATATAACAGCCGAATATTTAAATTCTTCTTAAATTAAGAGGCTCGCTAAACCTACTTTTAGGGTTCCGACCCAATGGGTAAAATCGGGACTTTCTGAGACTTCGCTGTCTTCTGCCTGTCACCAGGCTCTATCTCCTTAACCGTGATAGCTAGACAGTTAAAATTTTCACAAGTGATATTGTATTTCTGTTGCCGCTATAACAATAAATACTATAAAACAGAATGAAGTAAATGTTTAAGGGGCGCTCCCATACATCAAACAGGATTTTTTGCTGTTTTGTACGGAACACTTCGTGCGCGAGTCCCAATCGCACTCGGCCGGATTCTGCTTTGAGTTGAGTTAATGTAATTATTAATTCCTAATTGAAACCCACTTCACTTCATAGATCATTCAGGTATTCCTCTTCATTATTCTTCAGGTTGTTGGTCACCGCGAGGGTCTGGAGATGATGGAATCGGCGGATCCGCTCGTGCTGCTGGTGCTGCTGCCCACCATCCCCGTGGCCCTCGTCAGCGCGAAGATGTACAACTGGGAGGACGTGGTCCTCCTATTCCTGAGGAAGTACTGCGCGAAGGTGCCGGCGCTCGCGTATATACTGCCGTTTGGCAGGTGAGTGGTTCTATAGAGTAGGTAAACAAACGGAGGCTAAGCCCGATGGTGGGTACCATCGTTCTTGGACACTCACAAGATCAGTCTCAGGTTACTCTCACTTCTCCTCGCTTTGCTCTTGGGACTCCGGTATACCTACTCATCAAACAGCCACCGTGGTCCAGTGGCTTGGAGCCTGGCTTTCAACTTGGAGGTCGTGGGTTCGATTGCCGCGTTGGATCAACAAATTGTTGTTTCCACTTTTGGTTAGGACAAAAGGCGGTTGATCACCTGACTGTCTTGACAAGAAACATAATCCATGCGTTGGATGGGCATGTAAAGTCGGTCCTACGCTTTATCTCTCGCCAGTCGTGTCGGTCATCCGTCCCACTGGGTTTCGAGAGTAAAGGAAGAGAGAGTGCTCTTGTGTACTGGGCACATACTTGGGCACTATAAAATAACTCCTGTGTAGCTGGCCTGATTTCAATTAAACCTGCTAACGTCACGGATATCGGTGTGGGGAGTGTGACTCATGCCCAGTTTCTGTGGAATCAATTGTGGGACTTGGGAGAGCCATAAATGGGCCGGCTCGACCGGGTAAATAACACGGCCTCACAGAAAACCGGCGTGAAATAACGCTTGCGTTGTGTTTCGCCGATTGAGTGAGGTTGTCGGAGGCCCAAGGGGGGTTGGGGATTTTAAGGACTCGGAACGCAAGTCGCAACACCAGAGGAGTTACAAGCGTATCCCCTCTGGTGTTGCGAGTGTCCTTGGGCGGTAATCGCTTACCATCGAGCGATCCGTCTGCTCGTTTCCTGGTTCATTTAAAAAAAAAAAAACGCGTTAACCAATTAAAAGCGCTATTGAACAGATAAACTACCGAAAAAAACCCTCAGAAATCGTGCATAACTGAGTGAGAGGCTACTCAAATGCTGTTTCAAGTCAGTTTACTGTTAGAATTTTTGTATCTCCGATCGAGCCGATCCAATAATGCCCAAACACGGCTCCGTCCGCGTCATAGTGATGGAAATCAGTGACTGATTTGATAATAATATTAGTAAAAAATTATATGTCTTAAGGAAGCTGTGGTGTTAGAATATAAAGATGATTAAAAATGATTACAGATTCCTAACTGATGAAAATCACTTCAATGACGACTTTTCTCTAAATTAAATATAAGGTTTGGCAAAATTTAATTACGGAAATTTTGGGCATATGATCTACTGCTTATGTAAAGATATTTAAGCAGAAAAATAATTTAAAATTTCAAACAAATTGTTTATTATATTAAATAAAATTACATTGCACGCTCTAAGTCGTTGAGGTCATTAACCTCCCAGAAACAGCTGACTTTAAAGCGAAAGTAGTCTTTACCTTAATGTCTGAGGTGTGAGGTCAATGTCCTCCGTAGCGCCGTAAAGAACGTAATGTAAATTTTTTAGTATTTTTTTGTCAATTTTTTAAAATTATTTTTCTGTAAACGTCTTAACATATCATATGCCCAAAATATCCGTAATTGATTTTACCAAACCTTGTATATCTTTGGACGCTTTTACACCACGCCAATCTGGTCCCGTGGTAAGTTCTAAAAGAATTTGTGTTACGGGTACCAGACAACGGAAATATGTCTAATAATTTTTTATACTATACTTATGTTTAAGATCTTTATTATATAATACACATATTTAATACACATCCATGACCCAGGAACACAGAAAACTATTTGTTCCCTGGCGGGATTCGAACCCGCCACCAAGCCACAGAGGTCGTTAAACATTATTTTCTTAATTTTATTTTATATTTCAGTGTGGAAAGCGACCGCGGTGCTATAGTCAGTGGACAGCCGACCAATTCAAACTCAAACGCCAACTCCCATTTGTCCCCAACGAGAATATTCTGTTCCGCGCTTCTCCTTCCCACCATATCCACGATCATCGGCAAGATATTCTTCAGATCCATAAAGAACAACCTGCACCGAACCATCCTAGGTGGCCTAACGTACATAACCATAAAGGGTGCCCTCAAAATCTACCACAAACAGATGCTGTACATCAGGCACTCGAGTAGGAGAATACTCGACTACACGGAATCGAATTTGAAGCTATACAGGAGCACCGACACAGTTGGCCCCAGTGATCCCGAGCAAGTGATTTAGGGCTTTATGCTGAAGTCATAGCTGAGTTATATTTTAATGACATATTTTCATAAGATTGAAGTTTTGTACTGTTAGTACTTTTTGTGCGTTGGTCAGCGCCCCTAGTGGCGGTTTTGTGAATTAAATTGTGGATGGAGACTGTTGCTTTTTCAGGCCTTGCATCGTACGAAAATGTTTATTTTTTAAAATTAAATTTCAAATTTAATGTCTAATCTGAGAAATGAAAAACCTTATCCAATTTATAGCTACTAGGCAGCTATATCGTCTGAAGTTTGCAGGGAATAACTTTGCAGAAGCAGGGATATTTTTGTGAAAGACTCATTGTAAAATTAAAAAAATCTGACGGTGCTTTGTGAGCAATAGTTAAATACGGCTTAAAATATTCGTAGTGCTAATAAAATAGTATAGTTTGGCAAAAAAGCGTATGACGCGGTGACAGCAGGACTAAAAACATTTTCCGACTGTATCATATTTTATCATTGTTAGACTGGAATGACATATTATATTACATTTGTTTATTACATGATGTTGCACGCGACTTCGTTCGCGCAAAAGGAAATCACGCAGTAACCGTGCATTTTGGCGTGATAAAAAGTAGTCCTTCATCGTGGTCTACTCTCTATATCTGTGCTAAATTTCATCAAAATCGGTCCAGTAGTTTCAGAGCCTATGCATGCAGAGCCTATCGATGCAAACAAACAAACAAATCTTTCCCCTTTATAATATTAGTATAGATATTTTAATTAACTTAAACTAAATATCATTCCAATCTATTATGGATGAAAGAAGATACAGTCCAAAATGATTTTAGTTCCTGCTGTCACCGCGTCATACTATTTTTGCCAAGCTGTATATCTTAAATTATATACATATTTCTATCGTGATTTTATTTCGGTGTATTAGTAATATTGCAAAAGTCAATTTAAATATCCTACGATACTGTGTAGTATGAATTATAATAATATGTATTTTTTCTTTATTTTTCTACAAAGTAGGCATAATACAATTTCGCTGTTTTTGGAAAATGATAAGTGATTATGTCCTCGATTTGTGCAGTTCAAAGTTAAAAAGCAATTTCGCACATTTGCCCATGACATACAATGCTTTAAATTTAGTCAATATGTAATTGAAATAGCATGGAGACTAGAGGAAACGAACACTATCTCTATACATTTACCCCCTTAAATATATCTATTAAAGTCTCAATTTTTTTAACTAAATTCAACTCACCTCAATCCTAAGTCCTAACTTCACCCCGCCTCATAATGTGAACTTTTCACACACAGTTCTGTCTCTAGCGTCATTCCGGTCAGTTTTGAAACAAATATTTAATTACTTTCATCGGACACGGTGTTCTTTTCCTCGAGTCTCCAATGTATCGTACACTTCAAATGTTTAAAACGCCATCTATCAGGAACTCCGTGTACCTACTAATGTCTTAATACAAATTATTTTTTTTTTTTGACGGGAGGTGCCTAGTTTGTAAATAAGTAAATTACTTTTGAAATACAAAGTATATTAGGTTGGCTTAATATGCAGTAAAAAATATAATAATTATTCAATACGAGTATTTTATATAGTACGATTTATAATCTGAGTCAGTACATTAACATTTTACTAATTTCATTTATCTTTCTGTGTTTATCTTGACTGACAAATACTGACTGAGATTAAAAATCGGAGAATAACTCTCTTCGAAAGTACGGCCATATCTTCGACACAGTATAATTATTTGTGTCACGAGCAGATTCTGTATATTGTATATTTTTAGAGCTTGTATTCTCTAGCTTATCACTGCTTTATTGTAAATGATGTAAGTATCTAGTTGCACCTAAATAAATAGTGAACATATTTGTAAAAATACATTTAGGGACAATAGGCACGTTGCCTAAAAATTTTTTTTTCGTCTGTTCGATGTTAGACAACATGTTAATAAACAATCTAGAACCCAAATTCACAATATGAAAGAGAGCGATATATCGGCCTGTGACGTCACGAGTTGCACCATACATTTGCCATACATTTGTCAATACAAAATGTATGGCGGTTGCAACTTGTGACGTAACAAATCGTTTTGCGAGAAAGAGACGGGCAATATTTACAATTTGCTTATCATTTTTAATCGAGTCAATCTAAAAATACCTATTTGTTTTAGATTTGTGTATCTTTAATCAACAGTTTTAAAATTTAATTTATAAAAATGTGATATTCCACACTAGGCAACATCCGTATTATACTAGCGCAGCGCAGCGAATATTTGAAATATAGCAAATTCATCCTTATCTCAGTCTCAGTCTTGTCTCGGAAGGAATTACTATTTATACAATAGTAATTCCTTCTGAGACAAGACGCGCGCGCATTCGCGCGTCTGTGCACCACCAACGCTTCTTTTGATCTCGGAAGGAATATGCACATTACGTTGTGGACATGAGAGTGAATTTGCTATATCATATTCTCAGAATTTCGCTTCGCTGCGCTTCGTTTCTCTTATAGTGTAATTGGTCTTCAGCATAATAATTACGATGCTTATATTTTCAAATAAAATAAATATTTTGTTTAATTAACACAGCTACCTTTTAGGGTAAAATATTGAATATTTTTAGTAAAAAGAACCAAGAAATATTGGCCTATAATGTAAAAATTGAAATTAAAGTTAAAGAAAATGTACAAAAATGTACATTTTATTTAACTAGGTACTTATTAGTAAATAAAAAATTGAATTATGTATATGAATAATTGTTACAAAATTTAAATTTATTATTGTATCTAATATAGGGTGCCACACAAGTGTGCTTATGTTCCAATTGCGAATATTAAAATATGTCTATAAAACTATTCTTCAATCTTCACCCTTTTTTCTTAACTCTTGTGTAATCTAAACTCTAAGCTGCGAGTTGTAATAAAAACTATGTCGACTTGAATATTTTGTGACGCCCCGTATTGAATACAATATAGGCAGGTACATATTGTGTTTTTCAAATCGTTATGACTGTTTAGTAAACTAAATACTTGTTTAATGCTTTACTGTCATAGCATAGAGATTGGACGGAACGTTTATTTAACAAAATTCTTTTAAAATCGATCTAAAATTTAGAAATAGACGGAGCGATGATACAGTCAGTTTTTTGTAAACGTAAAAGAGACGGACACTGGTTACAAAGTAACCTTCTTTTTTTAAAATTTTCTACTTTATAAGTGCAGACGAGAACATTTAATTTTTAGCAGTTTGAAATATTTCTGGAATTGGACATGTTATTTCTCGACGGTAAGCGACTGATGACTCCGCGTCATTAAAATATGAACAAATTACAATAACACTGCTATTCTTTAATTTTTCCTGACTGTACAAATGTACAAATGTATAGATATAATTATTATAAACAGTTCTGTTTGGTCTTTTGTCGTTTACCGAACCGGCCTGGCGATTTGGAAACCATGCGAAAGAGTTATGTTACTTATGTTCTCTTGCCAAAAATGCAATGAAAATGTTTGGCAATTTTAGCTTTATCATAATATTCTCATACTTCTGTACAGTATCATTCATTATAGATATTTTTTAACATATTTTCTTTAATTTAAGCAACCTGTCCAGAGTAATGAGTGCGAATTTTGGCCCTACTCTTATCTTGCATCTTATATGGCATCGAATTAGTTACCATTGTTTGCCTCTAGGGGCGTTGTTTCGACGCCATACAAATTTAACTTCATCACGTCGAGTAGTGTCAAAACTCGCTCTCAAGCTGAGTGCGAGTTTTCCGCTCTTCTCTTTTTTCCGAAAAAATATACAAAATGTGCAATGAAAATGTTTGGCAATTTTAGCTTTATCATAATATTCTCATACTTCTGTACAGCATCATTCATTATAGATATTTTTTAACATATTTTCTTTAATTTAAGCAACCTGTCCAGAGTAATGAGTGCGAATTTTGGCCCTACTCTTATCTTGCATCTTGTATGGCATCGAATTAGTTAGCATTGTTTGCCTCTAGGGGCGTTGTTTCGACGCCATACAAATTTAACTTCATCACGTCGAGTAGTGTCAAAACTCGCTCTCAAGCTGAGTGCGAGTTTTCCGCTCTTCTCTTTTTTCCGAAAAAATATACAAAATGTGCAATGAAGAAACATAATGACACCTTAATTTGGTCGAAATTCGAATATTAGATGTAAAATATTGTATTAAAATATAGATTCCTTTTACTTAAGGACATATTTTGTATCCCATCGAAAACATTTTCATGTAAAGTGATGCCAAGACGTAACCCTAAGACTCGCACTGTCCAAAAGATATCAGATCTCATGTAAAACCAAGCTTCTGTCATCTACCAAACTTTTAACTCTACATGCCTTAACTCTACAAGCCTAGCTACACAAACTCTACACCTTCAGGGTTTTTAGACACCAATAAAATCTAAATATATAGACAAAGGCTATGAAAGTATTAGGTATAGTCAAGAAAACATTAACATATCTCGATTACCCAGTTGATGCTTATCAGTAATTAGGTACCTACATTGAAACACTCGACGGCGAACGATTGAAAGCTTCAAACTGCCTTGTATCAGACATAATGCAATTAGTTGTGATAATATTATGATTTGTTGTTGTTAATCATGGTTGTAAATAATGATCATGATCCAGTTACTTTGGCAACACTTCTTACTCCTACTTTTCCTCTGATTCATTTCGTTGCGGAACCTATAACCTTAGCATGTCCCTCGGGCACCCCTGATATAGATCATATCAAAGGGTTTTTGTGGTTGGTTACTGTATATCCTGGCTACACTGTTGTGTGTGGTGGGAATGTGTGGTGTGCCATTTGCCGTTAAAATAGTTACTTTGGCTAGCTTTCTTGTTAAAAATCTAAACGATTGGTTTCCGTGGGAAACCCGCTTTGGCACAAATTGGCCGGCTTTAATGTATTGATACAGACACTTGCACTGCATGTTTACCACTTTACCTGTCTTATTCTTTGTTTGACGGTCTCTGTGGTTAGCGCGTCGGCGCGCAAGCCGGAGGTCGCGGGTTCGAATCCCGCCGAGGGACCATAATGTTTTCAATTTTCCTGAGTCATGGATGTGTATTCATTAAATATGTTTATAATGTAATAAAAATCTTAAATACATGAATAGTATTAAATATACGTCCCGTTGTCTATTTTGATGATGATGGTGATGTCCAGTGCTTTTGGAGTCAGGGTATACCGTGGTGCAGAATCTTACTATTTGGTAGCATATGCTTGAGTTACTCAGAAAAGGTCAAAATCACTATATGTGTCCATATAAATTTCGAAGACTTCCCTCGATTCCTCATGGATGACATCATCAGGTCACCGCTTTGGTGACGAGACCAACTTCTAGTATAGGAGTTACTTACATCAAAACAAGAATTTTGAAAATCGGTCAACAGACGGCGGAGCGTCGAACACGCAAATATATACAGCCGAACGTATAGCCGCCTCCTTCTTTTTGAAGTCGGTTAATTATTATTATAATATTATTCCGAAAATAATGGAGAGAAAAACAACGCGTAGTCGCGGGTAATACCTAGTTATATAATAAGCGATATTATAAATAAATCATATAATATAATCGTGTATCAGTATCTAGATAATATCATAATATCTTATCGCGCCGGCAAATAAAATCTTGCAGGCAACAACAGGTTGCACCGAGAACCGACCGACGCGAGTGTTTAAGAAAATTTTATCAGTTATTAAACACAGATTAAAGTATGCTTAATCATTCTATAAGACAAGGGCAACTTTAACTGTGACTTTGTTTTAACTAAAAGTGGTGTTGATAAAAGTGAATTTTGTTATTTAAGTAGGTTAGTGAAAAATGAAAGACAATTACTCTATTTTATAGTGAAAAGTTAAAACCTTAGATTTTCATTTAATAACATCAGTAATAGTTAAGTTGGTGTGTAAGTATTTTACTAACTAGTAACTAGTAACTAAAATTACTTTATTTACTAGTAAATTAATGGATTAACATTTGTGAAATCATCTGTTCATTGAATTTAATATGTAATTTATTATCTAATAATAATTCATACTAAATTTAGTGACTTCGAATTACTATTTCGATTCCCTTGCCCACAGATTAAGTATATAACAATAGTTTTAATCTTTGCATTTACCTATATATTTTTAACACAAAATTAAGAGTACTTAACTACCTACATAGTACACACCTATCAAAAACATTATATTTTTTCTAGATTAAATAATCAATATCCACAATGGCTAAGTTCATAAAGTCCATATTCCACACGGGAGAGCGGAGGTATAAGTGTGAGGAGGAGGACTCCCCGCCGCTGGACGACAGGCGGAAGCTGTCCATCACCAGGTCCGGTAGGATGAAGGCCAACAAGAAGAGACTCTCGCTGTCTTTGGATGTGTATGGGCAGGTGAGCTAACTAGTGTGTATCAGTGGTGTGGGGTTCCTACAACTCCATTCCTATCGGCTTCACCATTTACCTTTTGAAGACCCTCATCCAAATCCCTACCTATTATACAGGCTAGGGATTCCCTATGAAGGAGAACCAGCCTTCGCCACTGGTAGGTACACTACGGTCTTAATGTCTTTTGGGAAACTTCGTGTTTCATATCGTCTGTCACAACCATATGCGCCGAGGGACATTAAGAATGTAATTGTACTCTCAAATTTTTGAATTTGAGAAAAAACAAACAAATTTCTTGTGTTATTTTAACGTTATTTTAACGCAAACGATGGAAAATGTCTTGATTTATAAGAGGACAAATAGAATAGACGTATTGACTGATGGTGTGCGATTAGCGCCGCCAAAGTAGGTACGCAACATTACACCAAAGACTCTAAAGAGGTTAAAGTGTGTTGCCGGTCTTTACAAACAACTTTCTGTACCCTCACTCGGCGCAACACGAAGTATTATCTCTCGCCGGTTTTATGTGAGGCCGTAGTTTTAAATGAATAAATTACATATAATCCAGAATTTTGTAATTTTAAAAAGTTGTAATTTTAATTTTTATCTGACTTTATTGTTTTACTTTGTTTAGGTATTCTAATGAATTAACTTCACAAATAACTAAAGTTCATTTCTAAGTTTATTTCTAATTATCATAATTATTCTACTTTGATCAATTTAATGAAATGGTATTTACTTCTATTTCATTTATTGATAGTGAATCTAATCTAACTTATCAAATGACATATTGACAAAAATTATAACTGTTTCCTTTCTTGTGTTGATATCCAAATACGTGAACTATATTCCTTGACTTCAATTTTAAATTGTTAATTGGCATGTTTTATTTATGTTATATATTATTTTATTTTTTTCATAATTACCTTATTTATTTTAATTTTATTATTTTTGTTGTTTATAAATAATTAATGATTATATTTAACTTATTATTACTTATCAATTAACTAACATTAATTTTGAGTTTGCTCTTTATATGCTACGCGTCAAATTCTACTACAAAAAAATGTGAATGAAATATAATACTGACAACCAAGAGCTCCACCAAGAATCACCAAGGCTCTGCCTAGTTTGGGGTTCACTGCCTCAATCTTTCATGCATCAACTTACCTACATTGTAGCATAATATTAGGTCTTTACCTAAGAAATTGCCGTTTTGTATGAAAATTTAAATGAATCTTTTTCATGTATTTTTTATTTGTATTAATCGAGGTAATCACCCATGCAATCAATGCATCTTTGCCAACGCAGTGGCAGTTTATTGATGCCCTTCTTAAATAAATCAGTTGGACGGGAGGCAACAAATTCTTCAAAGGCATTTTGTACTGCCTCTCGGGTATTGAATTTTTTTCCTGCCAAGAAGTTATCAAAATTCTGGAAAAAGTAGTAGTCTGTAGGCGCAAGGTCTGGTGAGTAGGGCGGATGACGAAGAGTTTCCAACCCCAATTCTTGCAACTTGGGAGACCGTCAGCTGTGCAGTATGAGGTCGCGCGTTGTCGTGCAGGAGCAGCGGACACGAGCGATTGACCAATGCTGGTTGGAGATGTGCCAGCTTCTCCATCATCGTGTTCAGTTCTTCACAGTACACATCTGCAGTAATGCTCACCCCGTTTGGTAAGAAGCTGTGATGAAATCACCGGCGCTAGACCACCTAACAGTGACCATCACTTTTCTAGGGGCAAGTTTTCGTTTAGGGCATTGTTTAGGTGCTGAACCAGGATCCAACCAACTTGCTGAGCGTTTGCGGTTATCAAACAGAATCCATTTTTCATCGCAGGTAACAATGCGGTTCAAAATTCCTTAATTTGTGTGTCTGTTGAGCAGTGCAAGGTACGTCTCGACGCGTACTTCGCGCTGGCGATCATTGAGTTCGTGGGGCACCCATTTGTCAAACTTTTTTACTTTGCCAATTTGACGCAAATGGACCAATATTGTTTTGACGCTAACGTCGAAAGCTGCTGCTAATTCAGCCGTAGATTGTGTATCATCCGCTTCCACAATCGCCTTTAATTCGTCATTGTCGACCAAAGTCTTCGGACGACCGCGAGGTTCATTTTTAGGTCAAAATTTCCAGAACGGAAGCAAGCAAACCAATAACAGGTAGTGCGTTGGTTTGTAGTGTTAGCTCCGTAAACGTCGTTAATGGTTCGTGCCGCGTTGCTGCCACGACGATACTCATACTTATTCCATAATTACCTACTCGAATTTTTAACGTATTCATGATGGCAAAAAAGATTGAAATGCGATGAAAATGTAACACTAATCAATAAACAAATGACTACTTTTGGAAAAATAATTCCATGTTTTTAAAATCAAATTATTTGAAATTAGAATTCTTAGCCAAACAAAAAATATTTTGATTTGAAATGGCCAGTACTGCAGAACGGCCAGTACTGCAAATTTCATAGGTAAATACCTATTATTATAATTGTACGACTAAATATGTAATTTATATGTATTGTACGTAACTTATTGTAAACTGTGATTTATATTTGTGGACTGGTAAATAAAAAAAAATGATTTGATTTAAGGCTGTATGGCCTATGCATACGAGGGCGGGTCAATAAGTCCGTGACTTTTGGAATAAAACACAGATTTTTTGATAAATAAATCATTTTATTTTTCAACGTAATCCCCCTTGAGCTCTATACACTTTGTCCAACGCTTCTCCGATTTTTTTATCCCTTCCAAAAAATATGATTTGTCGAGGTCCTCAAAATAGGCCTTTGTTTGCGAGATGACTTCATCATTGGAGTCAAATCTTTTTCCACAGAGCCATTTTTTCAGGTTTGGGAACAAGAAGTAGTCACTCGGAGCCAAATCTTGAAAATAGGGTGGATGTGGGAGCAATTCATAGCCCAATTCATGGATTTTTGCCATGGCAACTGCACATGTGTGCACCCTTGCATTGTCTTAGTGAAAAAGAACTTTGTTCTTGGCCAAATGAGGTCGGTTTTTTTTTCAAATCCTCATTGAAGCGGTCCAATAAGTTGGCATAATATTCCCCATTAATTGTTCTTCCCTTTTGAAGATAGTCAATGTGGATTATCCCACGTGCATCCCAAAAAACAGTCGCCATAACTTTATTGGCTGACAAACCCACCTTGGCCTTCTTTGGCGCCGATTCACCCTTAGAAACACACTGTTTTGACTGTTGTTTGGTCTCTGGTGTATTGTGATGGATCCATGTTTCGTCCACGGTTAAAAAACTCCTCCATATTGTGATTAAACAACGCCAAACCTTCCTGTGAAATTGTTACACGATTGCGTTTGTGGTCGACTGTGAGCAAACGCGGCACCCATCTTGCGGAAAGCTTTCTCATGCCCAAGTGATCATTCAAAATTGAAACCACTGAGCCATGCGAGATGCCTATGGCTTCCACAATCTCTTGCACTTTCGATCTTCGGTCGGCCAACACCATATCGTGAATTTTTTCGATTGTTTCGGGTGTAGAGACCTCAACTGGGCGTCCAGGACGTTCGGCATCTTCAGTGCTTGTACGGCCACAACGAAATTCAGTAAACCACTTTTTTACCATTGAAATCGATGGTGCAGAGTCCCCATAGTATTTATCAAGCTTAGCCTTGGTCTCGGTAATGGTTTTTTTTCGCAAAAAATAATGCTTAATAAGCACACGAAATTCACTTTTTTCCATTGTTTCCTTAAGTTACTGGATAGTCTGATAAAGATAGCTGTAAAACACAAACTAACTGACGCAGCAAGTTCAAATTTTGATAGGAGTCAACTGACAGATGCCTGTTGACAGGAGTAGTGTTGCTTTTTCAGTAAGGAGGTTAGAAATTCAAAAAGTCACGGACTTATTGACCCGCCTTAGTATCATAAATACCTTATGGACTAACATACATATTATATACTTAAAAAATACACTTTGGTCACGTGTTGTCGGCGACATGACGCTTCGTTCCGGAGTCTCCCCCGGAACCTCCGGTAAACCACACCCATCGTCCAGAACTCCTCCATCTCGAAGGTCGCCAGTAGATCTGTTTAAATCTCCTAGTCGAATCAGCACCCTCGGACAAAGTATATGTACACTTTCGTCAGACTTTTTAAGATTTTTATTAACCTTCAATCTTTTGCAGGAATCAAAAAATGCAGATTCGAAAATATGCAACAAAAGTAAAACGAGCGAGAAGGAAGATAAAGAGAGACAGAAGCAGGAGATAACACCGGATGAGGAAATAGACCACGCATTTGAGATCATTGAGAAATCATAGCATTTGCTTGAGCTAGTTACAGATGTCCGCGCGCGGGTTGACGAGTTTGCAATAGCTATCAAGGCAGGGCCGGACCGTAAGTTAAGGGGGCCCTGGGCTAATACTATATAGAGACCACCTAATTACTCAAAGTATATGAAAAAAATAGTAAAATACTTACGATCTGTTTAATTCAATGAATCGTCTATTTTTGACTTGACTTAGCTGGTTGGACCCTTTGAATCCACGGGGTCGTGGGCTGAAGCATAAGAAGCTATAGGGTAGATCAGGCTTTGTATTAAGGACACTATATAAAATGGAGAGCGGGTGCGCGGCGGCCCTCAACTCAGGCCCCGGCTGCATTCAATTCGTGCGCGGACAGTATGTGTAAATGTGAGTTTGGATGTTAACAAGGGAAATCTTTAGAATTCTTACATGAATAGGCTTCTTGACCCTGTTTTTATTTATGTCCTAAACGCTTCATAATTGTTTCATTACACACAAAAAAATAATATAACATTATTTTGAAACCTAAAAATATTTTTAAAATACACTTTTGTAAAACCGCCGTAAACACTATTCGCCATGTTAGTTGATAGATTATTTGTGCTGTGACGTCGTCGTAGTCGTCATACTAGTACTATATTTTGTAATCTGTGCTATAGTCCGTAGTAGTAAAATGGCGGTGTTCCGTTTGACGTTTTGACATAAATAACTTTTTAAGATGTCATGTACTATTTATTTACAGACACGTTCCGTTTCAATTACACATAATATGTGTTTAGTGTGTTTGTGTCGTCACATCCTTGAGGAAGTTACTTCGAGGTGTTTCAAAGAGAAATTAAAAAACAAAAATACATATTTTTAAATCAACTTTATTTATCAATCTTTAGTTTATATTTATGATATCGCTAGAATACGTTTTCCTTAACCAAGTACTAAAGGAAATACTCCTTCAATGTATGAAATTAAATATGAGTCAAGTAGCCTATTCGTCACGTTAAGGACTATGCAGCATCGCGGTATTTTGGTATTTTTCGGTAAACTTTTTTCACATCCCTGACTTTTTACCGTTGTCTGTTTTATACTTCCAAACATATTAGCTTAATTTAAAATTATTTTGTAGGTATTTAATACGTACTATGTGATGATATTATAATGACTTAAATAGGTATGGTTTAAAACGTTTAGCAAAATCAATTACAGAAACTTTGGGCACATGATTAGACAGAAAAAAAAACAAATAAAAACCTCGTTACACGTACAGCAAATCATGTGGCGGAAGTGTTCGTAATTGATTTTGCAAAATGTTATAAAACGCCTAAAGGGCATTACTGACCATCCAGCCTGTGATTGACACTAGTGACGGTTATTATTACCTGTGCTGAACTTGCAGGATGGGCCGTGAGTATGGCTGCTTTACTCACCGTCCAGCCTGCAAATCCAACACCGACACTAATGGCCGTCATTAGTATCAATCATTTAAAATGTTTGCCTACGAGTCCGCTTCAGATCGCGATATTGGATTGATATTGATATGGATTTTCAGGCTGGATATATACTTACGTACAGAGAAACAGCTTCCGTAGAACGATCTAAATTTGAAAATATTGAAGTCCCCTTTAACGGCCCACAACTTTTTCACACAATCGTGGACACCGCATGCTTGTAGTAGTCCAATCAAATCGAAAGCTATCTATGTAGCTGTTTATATGTTCCTCTTTCTTTAATTTGTGCTAGGCGCTCGATTTGGTCTGGTGGATTAAAATTTTTAGGTTACTTTTGAAAGTTGGATAACAATTTATAATTATTATCAAGATATGCCTATAATTATATAATGCGATATCCTGTATATTGAATTTTTCAAGTGGGCGAATAACGAATGATAGCGAGCGAGTGACGCGTCACTACTCCAATTTACAGTACAACTAATTTCCTCATGTCCCTCGGCTATCTTCCTTTTTCTATGACAGTGACAGTCAATGTATGAAAAACGACGTAGGGGGAAGATATGCCTATTGTTGGCATCCCCCTAATTGTTGGACGCAAAGATTTAAAGTACATACTCTGTGTTGGCCACCCTTTATTTATACACAAATAAATAAAGAAAAACATAATTAAGTATATAGGAGTATAAAAAGATAAACAAAACTAATTCGCAACCCGTATTTTATATGATAAGGGGGTAGCCAATAATTTGGGTAGAGAGCCCACAATGTAGAAAATAAGCTTTTGGGAGTAGTTATATTTTAATATTTAAAGGACAGAATAAAATTACAGAACTTTTTTATTATTATTTGTTTAAGTATCAGTTTATTTAAGTTTGTGCAGAAATATTTTGAGAGTTGGAACACTGCACAAAAATCTGAATGCACTGTTAATAGAACTCTGTGCTAATACAGTAGAGCTGAAAATCAAAAACACGAGTGTCGTGCTATAATAATGGTCGGCTATATACCAAATCGGTACGTGTGTTTAGCATTCTTACTGTAGGTACAGAAGACGATTCATACAATATAATCGGTAGTGGTACATCTGTCAGGTGGCCCGCGACGGCTCATTACTTTTTGTTGATGAATGTTAATTTGTTTACTTATTTTATACTAGTGTTACACTCAGAAGTGAGAACATAATCAAAATACATTAATAGATTAAACTAAAACGAAATGTGTGTTATTTTTTAATCATTGAAGGAAAATAAAGACTGATTGTAAAATTCGATAGCATTTTATTGATTTGATGATAATGACATCAAAGTGCAATTATCACTGCGCTTTTTGCCTAGTGACCTATTTATTACAGTTGGAATTTCCAAGGTTTTAGTTTTTATCTTATCACCTTGCAACCACGCTTCGGATGGTGCTGAAATTAATAGAAAATAGATACTTTTTCAAATATCCCTAATTAATATGTATCAATTATTTTTATAACAAGACAAAAAGAAAACTAATTTTAAACTAATAAATTATAGGAGTTATAGTAAATAAAACAAAACTATTGCCTTATGAGTAAACTGTATTTAAATATACATACTTTTTTTTACACTATTTCACTTTTGTACAATCACAGGTTTACACTTTCATTCTCTTTTTCTTCGGTTTGATGGGCAGAGGTCCGCCGATTTTAAACACCGTACTGAAAAACGGTAGAAGTACTTAGTAGGGTGAACTAGACAAACACAGCGCCTGTGCTTACAGGCGCTGTGTTAACTAGAAAAGGAATAATTGAAGTTTAAATGTATAAAAATAAAATAATTCGATTTAGGTTGCATATTATAACGTTTTGGGCACAATATTTAATAATTCCCTGCTTTTATAATGAAATTTGGACAGATAAATAGTTTTAAAACACGAAAAAAATCTTGTATATATATATATATACATATATATATATATATATATATATATATATATATATATATATATATATATATATATATATATATATATAATTACATTGTACTTTTTACGACACTGACGATGATTAATTTCAAAGACCTCACAATAATTTTAACAATATATTTATATTGGATTTCAATCAATTGGATTTGAAATTCAGCTGTGTGAGATAAATGACCTTTACAGCACTCATTCTTAGTAGATTATTAGATTAGATTCTTAGATTATTTGACAGTTTTAAATTTTTCCGTCAAAAGTTCTTTAGATAGTAAATCATTTCCCTAAAGTTTCTGTGATTGATTTTGCAAAACGTTATATAGATAGTACCAAATTTCTCTTTTTCTTAACATTGCTTTTCAATAAATTCAATAAGATTAAAGACAAAAAAAAAAACTTACTGACAAGTTGTGCAGATAGGACTGAATTTGCAGAAGACTGAAAATTGAATAATTATTTTTTTTATAAAGAAGTTCACATTTAATGACCGACTTAAATATTATATCATGTATACACCTTGCCAGCCTTGAAAGTAAAATATTTTTATTTCAGTTTCATTAATTACTATATGAAAATATTATAATATTTTCATTTTTAATAAGGCTCTACGGTTCCAGTGTGGTGCTAGGTAGTTACACGGCCTTCTTTGCTCCAGTGGTTTAGAGCTTAGCTCTCGACTAGAAGTCGTGGGTTCGATTCCCGCGTTGGAACAACAAAAATTGATGTTTTCTAGTCTAGTTAGGACAATGCAGGCTGATCACCAGATTGTCTGACAAGAAAGATGATCCGTCGGATGGGCATGTATAAAGTCGGTCCTGCGGCTGATTTCTCACCGGTCGTGTCGGTCATCCGTCCCACTGGGTTTCGAGAGTAAAGGAAGAGAGAGAGAGAGAGAGTGCTCTTCTGCACCGTGCACGCATTTGGGCACTATAAAAATAACTCCTGCGTAGCTGGCCTTGTTTCAATGAAACCGGCCACCGTCACCGATATCGGTGTGGAAACAGGAGAGCTATTATCAGGTAGGACATACCGCTGAGACACACGGAGCACACGTAGCCGATGGTGAGGAGCTCGCGGTGGCAGAAGCACGCGGCGCGATAGTCCACCCGCCCGCGCCCCGGCAGCACTAGCGAGCGACGCTCGTGCGCCTCTGGTAAAAATACCCACTGACGACAGTAGAAACATAAGTTAAGATCTTAGTTGTTTTTTTTGTTTTTCAAATAAAATAATAAAAAGATTAAAATCTGTGTATGAGTGTATAAAGTGCCATCTAGGTACTTTATACTATACTATCAGGTACTTTACCCTAAAACAAAAAAAAAATGAAAGGATATTATTTAAACAGAACCAGGAAAAAAATGTATAATAATATGTGTCAAGAACCCAGCTATTTATGCTACAGTGTACATAAAACAAAATAAAAAAATTTAAATAACCCCCGAATTGTCAAGCAGTAAGCAAGCTGATAATGATGAATTATATCTAAGAACACTCTTTATCATATCAGCTTTCAAACACAAAAAAACTAGACCAAAATTGGTTCATCCGTTTGGGAGCTACAATACCACGGACAGACAGACACGTCAAACTTATAACAACCCTCTTAAAAACTAAACTTATTTTGAGCAGTTGATATTATTAATGCTTCATAAAATCTTTCTTTTTTCACAACAGTGCAAACAAATTTGCTCAGGGTTTGTGTTGGAATGATTGTAAGATTAATTAAAAAGATGACAATTTTTTTTCATACATACCAGCAAATATTGTAGCAAACCATCCAGGGATGGCGCTTTGAGATATAATCCTCCGGTGATATCGCAGCCCTGCTGTAGAAGACTGAGGTGCTTGTCGAGCGAGCACACGTCTATCAGCACTTGTTGTTTCTGAAAATATTCATACATTTATATTCATTAGATACCACTTTGTGTAGCAGATGCTTCTTTATAAACAAACAGTGGGATTAATTGGGGATACAAGGGAAAGAGCATGTCAGGACTTGTCTAAGAAGGGTTCTGTAACTATCAATACACAATTGGGTTCCTTTAATTTTTTTTTATCCCCACTTCACATGTACGTAGAGCCACCCCTAGAATATAAATAATTCTTTTATGACGCCAAACAGAGATCTATAACTAATAAAAAATTAATTCAAAAAAATACACAATCTATAACTATAACAAATTTCATCCATTTATTCACAATTACAGAAGTTAGATGGGCAGACAGACAGACAAACGATGAACAGACAGAGCGGAACTATTAGGGTTCCTTGTAGTACTACGGAAACCTAAAAATGAATTTCGTAAGGTATCCAAAAATTAAGCATATACTGTTTCAATGCAAGATTTTAACCTGGGTTAAGAGAAAATTTAACAAAACATCTAACATTTGCTCTAATACATGTAAGTTAACACATAGTCATGCCTTCAACAAATATAAAAAAAAACACCTACACTTGCCTTTATACGTTAAGTATAATTCTTTGTACAGTAAAAAAATGTGTACCTGAGCAGTGAAGAACACATTCATGTAGTTGATGTACTGAGCAGCTGTATCCGAGCTGCCCGTGACTATCAGCATGCGGCTGCTGATTCTCAGTCCAAGCGGCGCTTCCCTGCGCATCTGGAAATATTATAGGATTTAACATAGTGTGACCAGAATAAATTAAATTGACCATTCTGCAATTTACATGTCCGAGTTCTGCTAAAATCTACCAAAAACTTTTAAATTACGTTTTCAAGATTTAAAACTTACCCCAGGGCAGACCATGCCGAATATACATGAGTTTTGTTTTAAAAACAAATATTTTTTTAAATTGTCTTTTAAATCTGGAGATTTTACAAGATTCTGATTAAAACTGCAAATTTTTCAGATCTGCAATACAATCTGCAAAACTTTTAGAGTTCTGATTCTGTTAAAATAGCAGGATTCTGCTAAAATAGCAGGATACTGCTAAACCTAGTCACACTGATTAAACTAGTAACGGCTTGTGAATTTCGTACACAATAATTTTAAAGTTCACAAACAATTTTAGTACTTACTCTTGAAATAAAACACAGTCCCATGGCCATGGCCCCAGCAAGTAACGACTCCCCTGGTCTTTCTTCTTGTGGTTGGCTCTTTATTAAGTTCACTAGCCTGGAAATAATTGAAATACAAAATAAGCTTTTGTTTTAAAAATAAGAAAATTGAATTTCATTGTCATAAAATAATCAAAAGTTAAAAACTATAACCCGGCTACCCAAATTATATAGCCTTTGTTATCCAGGCCATTAAAAATTTATTGACACCTAATTCATTTAAATCAGATCAGTAGTAGAAAACAAACTTATACTATATAAAAACGTTTAAAAGCCAATATGGTCATATGGTGTAAAACTGTGGGGAACTGCAGCTGAATCAAATTTATAAATTTTACAACGCTTTCAATCAAGAGTACTTCAAATGATAACCGATGCACCAGGGTATATTACCAATAAACAACTACACCGTGACCTAAAATGCCAATGGTCAGGCAGGAAGTTACAGAAAGGCTTACACCAAATGTATCGAAAACCACCCAAACCTACCTTCTATGTTGAATAATATAGACTGCCAAAATCATTACCCTTCCTTCTGGCTTTGCTATAGTTAGGTAATGAGCATTTGTAATTTATAATTTACTGTACCAAGGCTATGGTGACAACATTTTGTTATAATATTATACAACATTTGTAACTTCTTATAGAGAATAACAAAGTGTTAGGTAAAGTTGTCTTTCTACACATAACTACTAAAATATTTACCTCATTTTTATTGTTTTCTCAACTAATGTAAATAGTTCATATTGTCCATCTATCTGTCGCACGTCCAGAGGTTTCCCAGGCGACGGGTATAAGTATTCACTGCAACAGTAAATTATAAAAGCTAAAGGTTTACAATATTATATTTTTTATCAAAATAAAAGTTATAAGCAGGTACTTTTTTTGGAAGTTGTGTACCCTTGGGAAGAATTATGTTACCTTTTATGGAAATGGCATCCTATGACAGCTAACTGGTTCCTGGCCTTCTGCATTAAATGGGAGTTGGCAAACGCAATCAGAGCGTCTAAGCATCCTGTAAGTACTTTGGGGTCTTCGGTTATATACCGCTGGTTGGGATTCGTGTCCACTACTATCACTAACAGACTTAAGTCTGACGGTGCTAAAACAAACCAAAAACGATTAGTAAATAGAAAATAGTCATACTCTTTCTATTACTATAACTATTTATAACTATTTCTATACTATACTATTCATAAAGTGATTTATGTAATTAGGTTATGCGGCGTACCTTCGTCATCTCCCATGCTTACACCAGCTTTATAATTATAGTGGATTTTGTATACAGCAACAAGTAAAACTAAGAGTAATTTATAAGAGTATATAAAATCAATGCATTTAATTCGTTATAAAAGCTTTTGTTTACAGTCCGGCCCCTCGGATATTTACTATGTATTTACTATTGACATCAAATTGACATTACTTTTTTTTAAATGGCGTTACGGCCTAAAACCATTAGCAGACCACACCATACACCAGCCAGTGTTAAGTTAAAAAGGCGGGAAATAGAAATTTCATTTAAGTTTTCAACACCGTATTTCTAAATCGTCAAGTCCAAAGTCTAGTCAAAGTGCAAATAAATAGACAGTGCAGTCAATGAGTCGAGTCAGTCGATTCAGTAAAGTGGTAGACGCTTTACTGAAAGTTCCTAGGGAGTTTTGGCGGGAAACACACAAATAGCACGTTTTTAGAAGTTGTACCTCTTGCCCACACTTGTGCACGTTAACGAATATTTAATGGTTAATATTCTACCAATATTACACATTAAGAACCGAGATAACACAAATTTATGAAATATTACAAATTCACAACGTCACTCAATGAGCTCCCCGGAAAAACTCCAGGTGAGTACTTAATGAGGGTTTTTAAATTCGTGACATCTGACAGCTTTTTCACACGACAAGGACTGTCGGGGTACCAAGCGCCGCCTGGTGACAGAAAAAGAATCGAAAATTTTTATTGACCGTTTGTATACCACTTACGCCACCAGATGACACTTTGTGTGAGTTGGGTCTGCCCCCAACGGCAGAAAAAATATCAAAAACCCTGATTGTACTGAAACGCAATATTAAAATTGTATAATTGCTACTATATATTTCAATATGAAAGTTACTGTCGGATTTCGCTCAAAATTTTTAGCATGATCTATCAGAATGGATAATTGCAAGTTTCTATAAGTGTCATAGTTTAGAAATGCCAGGGGTGGGGGGCAACTTATAAACCACTTTGGAGGCCGATTACTCGTAAATGGTTGACTTTCTAAAAAATCATATATGAAACCTTGCCTTTATTTTAAAATACCTATTTAACCACGTATTCAACGATACCCCACACCATGGGGTAGGATGAAAAAATATTCTACCCCTAAAATATAAATTTATTATTATTTTATAATGCTAAAACTGAGATCTACATATACACAATCTATAACCATACAAAATTTCATCAATTTATATTCATAATTACAGAAGCTAGAAGCGCGGACAGACAGACAGGCAGACAGACAGACGGACGGACAGAGCGAAACTATAAGTTCCTTATGTATTACTGAACCCTAGTTCAAGTATCCACCTTATCAACTTCTTTAAAGAATCACAGTACCTTATTCCTAATAACATAACGTTGAAACTTTGACGACGTTAAGAGTCATATTACATCTCGAGCGATTTTTGCGTAAAATGGCCAATTATAGCGTTTTTGATTTCAGAAACTAAGATACATTGAACAGTGCACTAAACATCGTATTAAAAATCGTACTGAACTTACGTTTTTACAACTGAGCGCATTTGTTACAATGTTGGTAATCAAAATCGTACTGTACTTTGGTTTTCACAACTAAGCGCATTTGTTATGTTGGTAATCAAAATCGTACTGCACTTTGGTTTTCACAACTAAGCGCATTTGATATGTTGGTAATCAAAATAGTACTGCATTTTGGTTTTCAAAACTAAGCGCATTTGTTAAGTTGGAAATCAAGATCGTACTGCACTTTGGTTTTCTCAACTAAGCGCATTTGTTATGTTGGTAATCAAAATCTTACTGCACTTTGGTATTCACAACAAAGCGCATTTGTTATGTTGGTAATCAAAATCTTACTGCAGTTTGGTTTTCACAACTAAGCGCATTTGATATGTTGGTAATCAAAATCGTACTGCACTTTGGTTTTCAAAACTAAACGCATTTGTTATGTTGGAAATCAAGATCGTACTGCACTTTGGTTTTCACAACTAAGCGCATTTGTTATGTTGGTAATCAAAATCGTACTCGCATTTGATATGTTGGTAATCAAATTCTTACTGCAGTTTGGTTTTCACAACTAAGCGCCTTTGTTATGTTGGTAATCAAAATCGTACTGAACTTTGGTTTTCACAACTAAGCGCATTTGTTATGTTGGTAATCAAAATCTTACTGCACTTTGGTTTTCACAACTAAGCGCATTTGTTATGTTGGTAATCAAAATCGTACTCGCATTTGATATGTTGGCAATCAAAATCTTACTGCACTTTGGTTTTCACAACTAAGCGCATTTGTTATGTTGGTAATCAAAATCGTACTGAACTTTGGTTTTCACAACTAAGCGCATTCGTATGTTGGTAATCAAAATCGTACTGCACTTTGGTTTTCACAACTAAGCGCATTTGTTATGTTGGTAATCAAAATCGTACTGAACTTTGGTTTTCACAACTAAGCGCATTCGTATGTTGGTAATCAAAATCGAACTGCACTTTGGTTTTCAAAACTAAGCGCAGTTGTTATGTTGGAATTCAAGATCGTACTGCACTTTGGTTATCACAACTAAGCGCATTTGTTATGTTGGTAATCAAAATCTTACTGCACTTTGGTTTCCACAACAAAGCGCATTTGTAATGTTGGTAATCAATATCTTACTGCAGTTTGGTTTTCACAACAAAGCGCATTTGTTATGTTGGTAATCAAAATCTTACTGCACTTTGGTTTTCACAACTAATCGCATTTGTTATGTTGGTAATCAAAATCGTACTCGCATTTGATATGTTGGTAATCAAATTCTTACTGCAGTTTGGTTTTCACAACTAAGCGCCTTTGTTATGTTGGTAATCAAAATCGTACTGAACTTTGGTTTTCACAACTAAGCGCATTTGTTATGTTGGTAATCAAAATCTTACTGCAGTTTGGTTTTCACAACTAAGCGCATTCGATATGTTGGTAATCAAAATCGTACTGCAGTTTGGTTTTCACATCTAAGCGCATTTGATATGTTGGTAATCAAAATCGTACTGCACTTTGGTTAACACAACTAAGCGCATTTATGTTGGTAATCAAAATCTTACTGCACTTTAGTTTTCACAACTAAGCGCATTTGTTATGTTGGTAATCAAAATCGAACTGCACTTTGGTTTTCAAAACTAAGCGCAGTTGTTATGTTGGAATTCAAGATCGTACTGCACTTTGGTTATCACAACTAAGCGCATTTGTTATGTTGGTAATCAAAATCTTACTGCACTTTGGTTTCCACAACAAAGCGCATTTGTAATGTTGGTAATCAATATCTTACTGCAGTTTGGTTTTCACAACAAAGCGCATTTGTTATGTTGGTAATCAAAATATTACTACTTTTTGGTTTTCACAACTAAGCGCATTTGTTATGTTGGTAATCAAAATCGTACCACTTATAGTGTTCTCTATCGGGAGTTAAAAAAAAACGATTATATTTAAAAGATTTATTGAAGTTAAAAATTACAAACTATTTTTAAATTTAAACTTAACTAAAATGCATCAGATCTATGTTGGATCTAAACTCAAAGATTATAACTAAATTAAGACTACCGACTTTGACCGATGTAAGATCTGAAGTGTCCAACTTAACTCCAAATTTACGGTCCCACGGTGTTGGCACCACCACGATGATGCGGCGACAGCATTTCCAGTATATGACGATTTCTTTCGTAATTTATGAAGAAACTGCACATGTTTTTTCTTTATAGTCCAAGAGGCGGCTTCAATTTTTATACGTTATATGTTAATTATAGTCCAAGAGCATCTTCGACTGCGACTGACCGATGATGATGATTCCCATATAATGGTATTCGGCAATTCGGTGCTAAGTCCATATTACATTATTATTACATAGTTCCATATGTACCCCCGTACATATGTAACACCTCCCCTCACAGTTTGGCGACTATTTCGAAAGTTTTGATAAAGTTGCCGAAATATCGCTGTGATCTATTTCTATTTCAGCAGGACGCGGTCTTCTTTTTTCCAGAGGTATATCGCTGTAGTCTTCTATGTCGTGAGTTTTGCGAAAGCTTCTTTTACGTAGATATTTGTATAAGATGTATAAGGCACATAGTATAACCGCAATCGATATCGTATAAAATGGGATGGTTGTATGGTACAAACTTAGTTGTAAATTCTTGTCTAGTTTTATGGGGTTTTGGAATATAATTTTCTCATTAATAGAGTGAAGATTTCGGAGATCGATTGAGTTTAAGGTTGCATGTGTGTGATATGTGCTTTCATTAAGTTTTTGATATTTCGGTAGTTCAATGATTTTCAGAGGGTGACCTTTTATGTGATCATCGGAGTTGAAGATTGTGAACGTAGACGTCTTGAAGTAGCAATTTGCTGGAACAATAGTTAAGTAGCTTCCTTGTAGGCTTCTGTATTGTTCTTGGACACATGATGTTCTAACTTTCGTGATGTTCGGAAAATTAATAGTATAATGCCTGTCGTCAAGTTGTTCAACTGATCCTTTGGTCAGGGTTACGGTAGTTATCTTGCACGATGAGTGAAGTTCTTGCTTGGTGATTAGGTGATGGATGCATTCGGGGTATTCTGTTACTTTGTAGTTTGATACTGATGGGCAGAGGTACCATTCTTTTACCTTCGGGCATTCAGCCTCCATGTACTTAGAATCGTCACCAGAGATTGCTAGGTAAGGTGAGACAGGTAGGAGAATTTGGTTGTATTTGTTAGGTACAAGGGATAGTTTATACAAGTCATATGTTAAGGAAGAGACAATCGGAATATTATATATTATAACTATATAATTGTCTGCATAGAAATATGCTCACTTAATAAAATCATAAAAATATCTAGTAACTTCGTCAATAATTTGAATCTATATTCTATATAATATTTTTAACTTATCTATCATTAATAAATCATCAATATTTAAAGCAAAGTGCGGTGCACCGGCTATTCTAATAAAAGCTAAAGTATTTTCGAGTATATATATTCCTTCAGATAGCTTATCTATATTATCACTAAGAATAATTAAATGTTGCGCAAAAATGAGAATATTTAATATACTCGTTGTCCCTATAACAACTGCTTTACAGTACTGCACTTTGGTTTTCACAATTAAGCGCATTTGTTATGTTGGTAATCAAAATCTTACTGCACTTTGGTTTTCACAACTAAGCTTATTTGTTATGTTGGTAATCAAAATCGTACTGAACTTTGGTTTTCACAACTAAGCGCATTTGTTATGTTGGTAATCAAGATCGTACTGCACTTTGGTTTACACAACTAAGCGCATTTGTTATGTTGGTAATCAAGATCGTACTGCACTTTGGTTTTCACAACTAAGCGCATTTGTTATGTTGGTAATCAAAATCGTACTGCACTTTGGTTTTCAAAACTAAACGCATTTGTTATGTTGGAAATCAAAATCTTACTGCACTTTGGTTTTCATAGCTAAGCGCATTTGTTATGTTGGTAATCAAAATCGTACTCGCATTTGTTATGTTGGTTTGTTTTTAAAACTTTTTGTTTTAAAAGTGATTCTTGCGTTTTGGGCAAAATTTACAGTGTCTGGAACAGACCAAATAATTAAAACATCATTAATAATCTCTATGATAAATTCGTAACGTATTAGGATAAGGTTCCATGTAATTGCATGTACGCAGTGGTGCCTGAATTTTTTTAAAGCAATGTAGTTACTAGTTACGTCACTTGCTTATTTTTGTGTAGGTATGTCGGACTAGATCTCTCTGTATTCATGATGTATTAAATTAAAAAGAGGCTGTATCTTAATTAAAATATTTTCTTTTCATTATGTAAGTAATTTTGTTTTTTTTGACACTTCAACTTTTTTCTGTTACAAGTTACTGTTTTTCTGTCGTCACTCGAAAGTCAAAATGTAATATCATTATTTTTTGCAGATTCAATAGGGGCTGGGGTTCAGATTCAGACACGGGGTCAAGACGCGCGATGCTAACATAAAATTATTAGACCTAGGGACTCGTAATTCGTATAGAGCATACGAATTACGAGTCAACGAGGTCTACATAAAATTTAGATAAGAACCGTGTTACAGGTACACTAGTAGGTACCTACCGGTTATTTTGTGTCACAGGTAGCGACAACGACATAACAAATCGCCGCATCGGCCGCCGCTGACGTGTGTCAGCTTGTCACAGATTCATATTTGTCAATGAGCGTACCACGCATTCTTGACCGCGCATTTTTGTGGTGGGACCAGCTGCCAGGGCTGACACTTAAGGGAAAATGATTTCTAACATTATCAAATAATATATAACAACTATTGATCTCAGATGCCTACTTATTTATTTATGGTATAAGATTCGTAGACGACAGATTCCAATCTCCATTTTCCATCCGTAGCACCGAGGTTCCAAGTGCGTAGCCGGCCTTTTGGAACCTACCTTACATCTCGCGTACTATTATTCGGTGAAACACGATGCGTTGTATAATTACCTACTAGTTTTGTGTGAGGCCGTGGTTCTTTTAATTTTTCTCATTTCGCTATCGCACGCTCACGACAAAAACTTAAATTGGACAAACAATTGTCTTGAGTAATAGAATTCCCTTTGAAAAACGTATACCCTTTTCCCAACCCTACATTACAAGCGTGGTCTACATCCATCTGTCATAGATCAGCTCGTGCGCGATACCATCGCCGTACGCCAGTAATTATTGAATTGTGCTCGCCAGTCGCCAGTAAAGTGATATGCTCATTTATCATATTTCTTATATAACGTTATGTATAAAACAATTATGGAAACTTTGGCCACAAAATCATGTGCACATCAATGATTTTAAAACTAAGGAATAAGGATGGGCCTCAGGATAGGCTATTGGCCCTATGACGTACATTTGACAAAAAAATATTCATACAAGAACAAGTTACGCCATCTTGATTCCACAATACCTCAAATGTCAGCCATCTTGATTGCATCATCAACCTCAAATGTCAAAATGGCCCGAAACCACCCCAAAAGTGCGCCATATAAATGGGGACTTTTTTGCAAAAAGAGGACTGAGGAAGTTTTTACCTCAACATGCCTTGTCTAATGTGTGGTAAAATTTTCTGTCATTGATTTTACAATACGTTTAAGATTCCACACGAGTTCCGGTTAAACGTTCAATGTTCATAATATTGTTAAGAGCCCTATACAACAAATCTGCACTCTGCGAGATTAGGTATTTGAAGCGTTCCCGACATTTCGCATTTTGTAGTAATTTTGCAGTTGTATTTATCGTTTTTATTGAAATAGGTAAATAAATTCATGCTTTAAAATTATAAAATCTTTATTTCTCGTGAAGTAGCAATTGTTCTAGTATAAATTTTGCTTAATAATAATATCGCAGATAGGAGTAATTCACAGTTAACTTAAAGCGAAACAGGAAACTTTTTTTGGCTTAGAATAGGATTTTTTCTATATTAAATCAAAGATAAGTATTTCAAAATTCTAAGGCCGCTCGGAACTATACGTCTATATAGGAGATAACATTCTCATTTTATTATTTCATTTGCTTAGAACAGTAGTTCAATCCAGGAGATGAAAAAGTGCCTTCGCGCATTTTATGAAAATCTTTCTCTGCAATTTTGGGTTTAATTAAAAAGTTAAGCGAAATTTACAAAATGCGCGGCCGCTACGAACTAGGCCAATAGCTATTCTGCACTATTCAATATGTCAAAATTGTTAATGTATCTTTGTTACTGAGATCAAGAACGCCATAATTGGCCATTTATATTACGCAAAAGTCACAGTCGAGATGTAATAATTATACCTCTTATGTGTTTTTATAAATTGTTTGTGTGAAATATCATGATGGTTTTCTGCGGGCAAATAATTACAAGTTAATGCTACACAATGTGCTTACAGTATAAAAATACATCATACACAACTATGTTGGTAATCAAAAGTTAGATCAATATGGTCGCGTAGCGCGTTTTCCATAAGTCGTCTTCGTAATATTTTAATTTTATGCGAAAACCACTGCAAAGCTTTCGCAATATGCAGGCGAAAGAAACGTACGAAAAGAAAAAATTCTGGGGTTGTAGGTCCAAACATTTTCGAAATTATTTTCATCAATGAAACCTTCAATCAATGAAATTAAAAAAAAAAAAAAAAATGGATTATTAAGTTTTTTTTTAAATATATTTGGCGTCGGCTCATCTTAAAACCATACGGGAAATAGAACTTTCGTTTCAATTTTCAACACTGTATTCTTAAATCGTCAAGTCTAAAGTCTAGTCAAAGTCCAAATAAATAGTCAGTACAGTCAATGAGTCATGTTAGTTGATTCAGTAAAGTAGTAGACGCTTTACTAAAAGTTCCTAGGGAGTTTTAGCAGGAAACACAAAATAGCACGTTTTTAGAAGTTGTGTACTACTTGCCCACACTTTTGCACGTTAACGAATATTTAATGGTTAATATTCTACCAATATTACACATTAAGAACCGAAATAACACAAATTTATGAAGAACTACAAAATCCCACAACGTCACCCATTGAACTCCCCGGCAAAACTCGATTTCTAAGTTTAAAAAAAAATTGACGTTATTTTTCTCTTTGTTTTTTTAAAAAAAGTTTTTTTTTTCAATGCTTTTAATTTATTTGTTTCTAATTTATACCACTGACGCCGCTAATTATTAAAACTCAATTTTTAAAAATTATTAAAAAACAAGTCGTAGTCTGATTGAAAAACAAAAAATCTGTTTTCTTAATTTTTGTAGTTTTTTCTTTGAGGCATTAAAAAAAATAGCAGCTACTTTGCAGATAATTATGTCTGAGGCCATAATATTTTCATACACATAAGGAGGCGGTTTTATATTCAGCTGTATCTTTTGTATGTTCGAACATACAAAAGAATATAATAACAATTGATTGTTAAACGACAGTAAATTATACCTTAAACAAGGTATAACCCGAAATTGATCCCGTTGTCACCGTTGTGTGGTGACCTTGGAATCTATGAGGCATCGGGGGAACTCTTCGTAATTTATATGGAAACATAATATAGCGATTGCGAGTTTTCTGAAATAACTCAAGCATAAGCTGCATAAGCTACCAAAAAGTAAAGTGCAAAACACCAAACCAAACCAACCCTGAATCCAAAGTTTGCGCATTTCGGCGTTTTTTAAAAACTGAAAATATTCCACTATGTCGACTTCAGTATCTAATCATCATCATCACCACCAGATGCACACGATACACCAACATATTATTATGATGACATGACTCCTCATAGTTTCGTACACCGATATCGATGTCTTTGAATTTTTGCTATTGCCAAAATTATATTCGTGATCAATGATCATCTTTATCACTATAATATTATATTTAATGCTTACTGCTACAATCTACATTTTATCCGCCGACTGCTACAATAGATAATAATTATTATTTAATAATATATATAGTATCTTATCATTATCATCACTGGTGATTGTTTATTAGGTCCACAGATCGGTAGGTAATGCTAATTTGGAGAAATACCAAGGTCTCTCAGAAGTAATGTATTCTCGATTATTGGTTAATATCGTAAATATTACGTTACAAAACATAATGCATCTATCGTATTTCTAAACAATTAAATCAAATTTAATCCAGGCAAACTTTATTACCTGAGACTATTCAAATACAGAGCGTACCCTAAATCAATTCATTCGAATTTATCAAACGTAAGACGGGAGCATATTATTACATCCAAATAATTGTATTTACGATGATGTTCACAGATAAGACAAAGTTATGTCATCTGTCAAAATACATGTTAACAGCGGAGAGGATGAAGGAGATAAGATTTGAATAATATTCCACGATAGCTGTCAGTGTCATCGCGAGACAATATCATCTGACATTGTTTGTAAACGGCTAACGAGTAACGATTTAAGCCTTTGGTGGTCTACAAAACTTATTGTTACAAATCCTTTTACATGTATTTGGGGCACTCGCATAATGTTACAATAGGATATCGAGAAGTATTAAAACGATGATTTATTAATTTCTTTGATTGGTAGAAATGATCAAACGCTTTACGATCATACGAATACGACACGTCTAAGTAGCAAAATGTCTAACTACCCTAAATGTCCAATTAGCAATTATTATACGTCTAATGTGCGGTTTATGGGGGTTTTGTCGGTAGTTTATCTATTCAAGCGCTTTTAGTGCTTTTGATTGGTTCACGCGTTTGCGTCATCCAATCAAAAGCGCTATCGAATAAATAAACTACCGACAAAAACCTCAGAAACCGGGTTTAAGTGGTAAATTGTTTTTGTAACAAATCGTCTAACTATTGAAACATCTACAGAACGATTCAACTTGCAAAACGTCTAATTGGGTGGTTCTTCAAAATTTGGTTAACTTGGTGTTAGCAGGAATTTTCGTTTCGTTGTTCGTTTATTTTAGATAGGTAAAAAGGCTTTCTCAATGTGTAGACTGCAGACGTATTTGTGTTAGACATATCTCTTTTGTAATACGTGTCTGTGTTAAGCACCAATAAAGGAGAATATAAGAATTGTTGCTGTATTATTATCATCACTACTCAAGCGTAAGAAGGACTTACATATCAAGAGGTCGCAGCTCGCTACAATAACTTGCTCAAGCGAAAGCATCGATGTGAAGTTAGTTGTAAACACGATCAATGCCGCGTCAGCCATTTTGTTTTTAGTGCGGGCGCCGACTTTGTTACGGAAGCGCGTGCTGTGTCAGTCAAACTCTCAGTCCCTAGGTAAGTCGTTTCAAAGATAGTTAATAAATAATTGTTCTCATTACTTATTCTAAAATTGAGCTTTGTTTGCTTTGTTAATTTGATCACCTGCTGGTTTTATGTTTATTTTAAATAATAGTCTATACTTGATTTTGCTTTAATTCGTCAGTCCCTAGACCGTTAGGCCCTCGTCGTAAAAGTGACTAGGGACTGATGCCATACCTAGGGACTGACGGTCATACTGCGTGATCCATCGTTTTAATAATATAATATGTGTAATTTATTGTAGAATATTGTACCTAAAAAGAAAACAGTCTAAAGAGGAACTCGCAAAAAAAAGTCTAAACAGGCAAAGTGACTGTGGGAATATTGAGAGTCCTAAAAGGAGATCTCCGACCTCGATACTCGGTTAGGCCGAAACCCGCTTGTAATTTTTTCAGATGTTGTATATATAGCGCCGAACTGTGAAAACTTCGATAGCGCGATTCAGGATCGTGGCGCTAATTGGTCCGCTACGTCACTTCCCCCCGAAGACTGGAGGTCGAAATCTTGAGTCGTTTGCTTGAGTCGCCAGTGCTAGAGAAAGCCAGTGAGTCGGAACTGTGCTGCTGCTGCACGAGTTACAGTGAGCCGAAGTTCTACCGTGCGAGGCCGATGTTACGTGCTGACCAGGAGAGATGTGCTCTGCTTGCTGACCGGTTATTGTAGTGAGAGTGCCCGTTGAAGCCGATGAGGGTTCGACCAGGCCGCGGTGGGTTGAGGCTAATGGCCGAGGTACCCGATGAGGGTGAGTGCTGGCTGGCGTAGTGCAGAGGGGTGGGGGGAGTGATGAAGATGATGTCCAGAAGGAGGCGTGTTCTGTTGAGGGTCACCAATGTGAGTGAGAGTCACCAATCAAATAATAGTGGGAGCCCCAATGGCAGATCTCCGACCGAGCGAGGTGGTATGCTCGGTCAGGCCGACGCCCGCTTGTAAGCGTTTCAGATGTTGTATAATATGCGCCGAATTGTGAAAACTTCGATAGCGCGATTCAGGATCGTGGCACTAATTGGTCCGCCACAAGACGTTTGGAAAAAAATTAAAAATGTTTTGCTAGCAGAGTACAAAGAAATAGAATGACAGAAATATCTAAAGAAAAAAAAAGGACAAAGGAAATGTGTCGATGAGCACAGAAGAGCTGGAAAAATATGGGTAGCCTACTTATCAGATTATAGAAAAAAGCAAAAGATTCGTGGAAATGGTAATAAATACATTGATGAAAATACGCCGCCGTCGTCGGACGAGGACAATATTCCTGAAGTTCCTACTATAAACAATGAAAGAGCTGAAGCTAAAAGAATGAGTATGGTTCAAGGGAAAAAAAGAAATAGTATGAAGAAAAGGGAGGACTAATACTCTACATGAATAATTTGAAGAAAAAACTTGCCAGCGAACAACAAAGTAACATAAGACTGAAACGTAGAATGACGAAAAATAAGAAAGCACTTACACCAAAACGTAAAATTGAAGCCATCGACCAGCTAACGACCCTAATCAAAAAGCAGAATTGATAAAAAAGGCATTATTTGGCGAGATTGCCCAGACGTTATTGACTGTTGGTTACAATAATTAATAATAAATAATTATTTAAGTAATTTTGTTTTGTTAAAGTTAATTTTGCAATAAAAATGTGATTAAACACACTAACCATCTTTGGCGTCAGTTCCTATCATGTCTCGTCAGTCCCTAGATCACTAATTAAAAAAAATTGAATTTCTCTTAAAATACTTTATTAAAGTGACTGGCCCTTTTAGATGCAACAAATTACATATTATATCCACAGTATAGAATAAAAAATTTACTGATTACCTTCAAAAAAGACGTTTGACCAAATTAGGCCATAAGTTAACAAAATTTTGAAGAACCACCAATTAGCTAATCGTCTATAAAAACAACAAAAACAAGGTACAGCCATAAACATTATTTATTAGAAGGAAAGAATTGTGATACTATTTTTTTTAATTCATACTCTTATTTTTATTGAAATAGGAACATACGAGCAAACGGATCCCCTGATAGGATGGAATTACTATAACCCAAGGACATCCGCAACACCAGAGGAGTCACAAACTGTGCATTGCCGGCCTTTCAAAATAGAATATAAGCGCGTTTCTTGAATGTTTGAAGATCGTAGTGGTCCGGAAATACTGCTGACGACAGTTCATTCCAGAGTTGTTACATCTTACTTATTACTATTTATTATTGTGTGTGATATAAAACCCCGAGAAAAGTGCAGGGTGGAAGACTGCCACTCACCTAGGTGATGAGAATGGAAGTGCTGTCGCGTGGAACGGTGGCGAAAAGTTGCTGCAGGTATAAGTCCAAACAATCCCTCGGAGCTCTCGCCATTATAAAAACCAACAGAAGATTCAAAGCGAGACTACATCTCTACGTAGTGCCAGGGGGTTCAGCCGATCCGAAACACTTTAGCAGTTGACAATTCGAGTTGCCCTTCGTTGGATTAGATCCAGAGGACGAAGCTGGTAGATACCAGCATGTACCTAAGTATATCTATAAAAGGAGATGTCCCCACTGAGCATTGACTGACTCACTAACGTATAGACGCTCGCACAGCCGTAACCGGTAATGGTAGAAACGTGAAATTTAGTAGGACAGTAGTTTTAATTTACATTGTAGACGCGCACTAAGAAGGAATTTTGACAAATTCCTCCCTTAAAGGGGTGAAATAGGGGTTGAAAGTTTGTGTGTATAGTCTTTAAATCTGTACCGATTTCGATGAAATTGGTATTCATGCTCTTAAATACATTTAATTAAATAGGCGCCTTAGGATTTATTCGTATTCTACCCTCTGAGAGTGAAAAGTAAGAAAGTTTGTATGAACAATTTTTAAAATCTGTCCCAATCTCCATGAAATTGAATATCCAAGGAAATAAATAGAAATTTTATTATGATATAATAGAGTACCTACGTATTTTATAGTTTTTTGAAGTTCATCTTGAATTTCGTCCCTAACGGGGTGAAATGGGGTCCAAATTTTGTATAGTGAAATATCAACAACTGGTCGGATGGCGTTAAATTTTGAAACTCAGTTATTATGACGTAGAAATCCATTAATAAAGGATTTTTCGAAATACATACCACACATTACTAAATAAATAGACCCAGAAAGCAAAAGGTAGACATAGAAAGGAAGGAAAAGAACGCCGACCAACGAAAGAAGCTGAATTCGTACAATCCAAAGTTAATTAATTACAAGAGTAGAAATAATTAAGTAGGCGGCTTAAACATAATTAACACAAACTTATCAGTATATTCGCATTCAATTAAATAACATTTTACGAGAACATTGTTTACAAAGTTTCGTGCCACCGGCCAGCGACGGTGCATTAGCGCACGCTTTCGAAAATCAAACGGAGAAAAAGAAAAAAGGCGGGAACGAAATAATTATGCACGTTCCGTTCGGTAATGGCTGCTACCGTTTATAATAGCTCGCTCGTTCTCAGAATTTAATTACGTCCCAGATTAGCCGGCGTGCGTTCCGTTTTGTTAATAACTCTAATAATGGATGACCGAGCTTTATTGCATATATTTTGTGCTGGTTTTGCCATTAAAAATTATAATAATTCAACGTAATATATTTATTAAGATATCGCTAATCCTGCAGACATTATGCTATTAACAATAACTTAGATTTTAGAAACAAATTGTATTCAGATAAAACGGAACGTAAAAACGATTCCATAATAAGAAACGGGGTCCGAGATGAACACAAAAGAAAAGATAACGGGCTATTGTTTTTTATCATGTTGTCAATATCGCGCGGCCAAATTTTCAATATTGGAATGCCACGATTCGCCAATAAGAAGCGAGGTAGAATTGATTTATTGTCCAATTAGCGTCGGTCAGGTGTGCCAACTGCCAAGATAGCATCAGGCTGGCCAACCTAACCGACCGCTACTAGTTCTTTCGGCGCTTTCCAACTTGGAATGAAAAAAGAACGTTTACACGGGTCCTGCAAGATCATTGGACATTTGAAATTCTGATGGGTCCGGGATTCGATTCGATTTGAATTAATTGTCATTCAGTTTTTATTGTATCGGAACTTTAATTTGATTATGATAATTCGTTTTTGTCGGCCATTAAAAGGTCAATGGTAATTAATTTCCATGGAATATGAAATCTTTTATGCCCTAATTATGAATTACTGATTTTAAATGGCTCGTTACTGTACATCATGTTAATCATTTGCTGTATAAATCACACATGCCGATGACTCTACTTATCAAACGCTATTTAATTGCTGACAAATTGCTATTTGTCTTACTTTCATAATCCACGAAAAAATTTAATTCCATATTCTATTCAAAATTACCAATTTAATGATTATTTTAATTTAAAAAATGAATTAGTTTCTTTAAAAAATTCACTAAATCGAAATCATGTAACTTATTCGCCCTTATACAGAAATATATAATTAATAGCACATTATTGAAACATTTTTGCTATGTTATTTTGCGTCGAAATACTGACTGGAAGTCTAACTGTGGGATTCGTTTAAGATCAGGCAATTTTGATCAGGCTCGTTTGCCAGTCTGCCTCCCATAACAAAGATTTAATAGTAATTGAAGTAAACAACCGCAACACTGCACCACAGAGTAGAAAATATAGTATATACTTACAGAGAAACAGCTTTCATAGAACGGATACAAATTGAACCAAATTTGAACATGTTGACGTCCCCTTCAACGGCACACAATTTATCCACACAATCGTAGACACACCGTATGCTTGTATTAGTGCAATCAAATCGAAAGCTAACTATGTAGCTGTTTATTTAATCTGTGACTACACTGTTGTAATTTTGTGATCAATTAAGTGTCACGAACATCAAACATGGCGGTGATTTCATTCGGCTTTAATAGCTGTTGGCATAGGCCATATCATATTACAGAAAACAACGGATAAGTGAATGGAGGTTTACAATAATATTATATTTATTAACAACATATTAAAGAACGCAGAGGAAACTAAAAGGTTGCCTTTTAGAGTTTCCTCTGCGTTCTTTAAGTTTAAGTTCTTCGTTCTTTAACTTTAAGTCTTAACTGTTAACAATAATTTTATGAATCTTGAATATTATGTATTATTAGTATACAAATAGCTTTGCAATTCAAAACAATAACACCAGAGTGAAATTATCTAAATACATTATAAAGTTTGGACATTACAAACACCCCATTTCACACTGAACTCACCGCACGATAGAAAAAGACAGTAGACAAACTTAACAGCTCCCCGTAATAAATGTGCGGGAAAGAAAGAGACGTAGTAATAGCCGGAAATTAGTACTCGTCTATCTTTCATTTTACACCCCAAATTTTCTTATTCCAATTTCCGCTCGCTACGAGCAATGCGCGTTGAATAGTCGTGAACGGAGCATCACGTCTGCTCGAATTTCAACTCTATTGTGAACGATTCAAGTTAAAAATTAAACGCTAGTTTCGTATGCAATAGACAATTTGAGGTTTGAAAACTTTTTAGAGCACTCTGTCATTTGAAATGAGTCATTTTCTGATAAGAATGCCCTATTGGGTGAGACGTGTGCAATTCGGGCGGTTCGGCCGATAGCTATTTCCGAATAGATAGCGTTCGGGTGTTTTTGCCTGTTTTAATAAAACATAGGGGGAGCCGAGATATGGAAATGTGCTGGAGAGGAAATTTGAATTTATACACCAGCTACTTTTATTCATGAGGGTTAGATTAGAGCTATATTTACGACGGTCCCGAGTTATATCTTTTAACGATTATATCAAATTAATAATCTGTGAAATATATCGGTGCGAAATAGCAGGTAAAGCACCTATATTGTTAGTGCGTGGGAATTCTGCGCAATTTTTTGTCAACTTTGAACGCTCGGTTAGTTTGACCGTAGGATTAAAAAGTTCAAATCGGCATGTGTAAAGTGACCGTGAGAATACGTGTGTTAAATGGATTGGTAAATCAAATTAGGAAGCCATTGCGATCATTTTGAATTTGGAACATTAGTCTATGGTTCATAATATAAATCATAATTTTTCAATGTAGTAAGTAACATAGTAGACTGGCATAGAGTTCGTTAAGTTGCTATTTAGAATCTGGGAATTGTAGAGTTAGTGTCAGTTCACACCGCGACGATACGCGGCGCTGCATTTTTTAGATGGCTATTCAAAATTGAACTTTATTCACTACACAAAAATATACACGATTCATATTATGACATCAGTCATACTGCCATACAATGCATACACTGCACATGCGCTGTGCAGTGAAATGCCACTTTACATTCAAACTCTTAAGCGCCATACTCACCATAGCCTGCAAATGCAACACTGGTACTAATAGCTGTCATTAGTGTCAATAGTGTCAATAGTAATAATAATATCTATGGACGCTTCACACCACGTCAGTCTGGCCCCATGCTAAGTATCCAAAGAACTTGCGTTACAGGTACCAGACAACGGGAAGTAAATTTAATACTTTTATACTATATATATATTTAAGATTTTTATTATATTATACACGTATTTAATACACATTCATGACACATAGGAACACAGAAAAATTATTTTGTTCCTTCGGCGGGATTCGAACGCGACCCCCGGCTTGAGCAGCAACGCGCTGAACCACTGAGCCACAGGGGTCGTCAACGTCAATAGTGTCAAAATTTGAAGGCTGGACAGTGAGTATGGCGCTTTAAAATGAAACGTGTATTTTAAAATGCAGCGCCGTGTCACGTATCGTTTCGTTTCGGTGTGAATTGTAATCATAAAGTACAACTAAAAATAAACACTTTTTGTGAACCCGTGTAGGCAGTAAATGTACGGCGGATTGCTAATCTTCTTTACCAAAACATTAATCTACCTTCTTCTTAAATTCATTCATAAAACTATTCCACAAATATTAATGATGATGCTCAGCAAAAAAAAAATACTCGAAATAAAATATCGCCCACTCCATTCATACCCATTCAAGGATTGCATTCCAAATTATTAATGATACGTCTCCATTCATAAAAATGCAAGTCCATAAATAATTTCAAACGTAACAAATTTTTATAGGTCGAAAAAAATCGGACAAGTGCCCATTCGCTGCTAAAAAAAACTCATTGTATGAAGTCCATCTTTTTTATATTGCGACTAGCAAAGAGTCCATTTTTATCACTTCATTTGATCCCATGGGGGCTATAGGACCTTTAGAGGACCACAGACTGTCATGATTCATTTCTCTTTCTGTCATTTTTTGTAATATTGACACGAGTAAAATTGCTTGCGGCAATAGATTCTAGTGATTTTGATTCCGTATTTTGATTGTTGGAACTTCAAAATTCGATTCTCACCGTAAATTATTTTGTTACTTATTGGATGAAGTTCCATTACTAATGGTTTCTTTAATTCATTGTCTTATTCTCACGAAATTATGAGAACTTATGACTGATGCAAGTATCAAGCTTTAAAACTTTTCCCATTATTCAAACATTACATTGTATTTCTCATCCTTAAGTCAACATTTCTTAATTTGCTATTAGATAGACTACCACAAAAAGTCTTTTCAGTTTTCGGGTTAATATAACCTATGACACTCGCAAACAATGTTGCTTTCTGTTGGTAAAAGAATTTTCAAAGACGGTTCAGTAGATCCAGAGATTATTCCCCACAACCTCACAAAGTCACAAAGAAAGAAACTATACCTCTTAATAATATTAGTATAGATTATATTTTTGTGCCAACTAGCTAAAGAAGGTTAGTCGGGGCAATACTTTTTTGTCATTGTTGTTGTGCGGCACTGTCAATATTCACCCATAGCTAAAACATATTCTGACTCTATTAAGCCACCACTATTGACATAAAGAGAATCTGGGGCACGGTAGTCACATAGCATGCCTTATACATATATTTACTAAGGTGTAGATTTTATGAAGTTAAGGCCTAATAGAGTTAGAGCGTACAGATTCAGAAGCTTGGCTCTACATAGGATCTGGTAACTTTATGATAGTGCTGGTCAGTGGTCTCGTCTTGTCAGCATTTTACATGAAACGTTTTTGTGGGATTAATGTTACATGAAATTAGCCGCCGAAGTACTTTCTAGGAAAAACGTTATAATAAAAAAGTATCTAGATAATTGGAGACATTTTTATATTAATTAAAAGAACATTCGAGTTTTTTATTAACTGTAATTATTTTGTAATTGCATCAAGATAAGCGTAATTGCGTAAAATTGAACATTGTTGTTATTAAACTACATAATATCGCAAAAATTATCCGAGTTACATATTATAGTCAGTTAATTTTTACATTATTTTAAAAAGCGCGTGACTTTTAAAAATAATATAAAAAATAACTAATTTGAACAAGGAACACAAACTGTCATGATAAATTTCCGATTTATTTTATCTGATTTATTCTGACTTTGTAACAACTTACCATTAGATGAACTGACGCTTATTGTTAGTTAATTACAAAAAATAACAGTGCAACGATTTTCCGCAACCTGTGAGTCGGTTTCGCAGAAGTTTGATGCGAATGTAGGGACTCGGACATATTAGATACGCGACATGAGCGACAAGCGGATTCATTGGGCTGTAGATAATAGAATAGGACACGACTGGACAGGATGAATAGTATTATGATTGTTATTTACAATCTATTGCAAAAAAATAAGAAATATAATTGTGGAATTGCCAATTTTCTAAGTTGAAGTATTTTAAATTTAAATATGTGGAGCCGCCCACGATTGGTCAATAATGTTAGGTCGCGAATATTCACAATAATTTATCGGATACACAACTCTGAGGCTGGGACTATATGATCCGGAATCCGGGAGGCCGGGGAAAATCCAGAGCACTGAAAATAGAACTCTCGAGTCTAAATGTTAATACAATAGATTTGAAATGTCGAGTGTCGAGCTATCATATAATATGACATTGACATTTGACTCGACACTCGTGTGTTCGATTTTCAGCTCTTTTATATTAGCGAAAGGTTCTTTTTAAGTGCTCTGAATTTTCCCCGGCCTCCCGGATTCCGAATCATATCGCCTTATATCTTTTGATCAGTTAAATTTTGTTGCAGGACAAATAGTGTAACCAATATTTAATAGTGGTGACTATTCGTTCTAAAAATGTAAAGTATTATAGCGCCGGCACATACTAGGCAAGTAGGGATCCATGGGGGCATAAGTGGCACTTGGCAGGGACAAAATATAGTTTGCTAACTTGCTAAGCTGCTTCTCTCGTGTTTAAGATGTTGTAGTTAGTCGCGCGACGCTATCTTGTCCTCTGTTCTGTATTGTAAGGCATTACATTCACATCACTAAATATTTAATTGATCAATATTATTATTTTTTGATATTTTTGTTAATATTTTCATCCTGCAGAATGAGTGCCAGCGATATTAGTAGCTCAACTCTACCTTAGAAGTTATAATAATAATATATTCTTGCCTTATGCTTAGTCGCGCGACACCATCATGTGCTCGCCCCGCCTATTGAACTCACGGCATCCACGGGTTGTTATTGTTGGCTAATGATAAAACACTCTATTTGTTGCCGGCATTAAAATACCGAGTGCTTTTTATTAGACTTCATTTATTGATTATTAATTTATTGCTAGGGTTGGCAACATCGAGATTTTTTTCAAACTTTATTTGTTGAGACTCTGAAAATGTGATGAATTATTTCTAAATATTATATATTTTTTTGTTAATTGGCGAACAATGGTATAGATTATATGTTTATCACGTCTAATATGTAATTGCAATTATTTAAGATTGTAACATTTAACTGTTTTTTGTTTCATATAAAGAAAATAAATAAAAACACTATGCATACTTTGCGCTCAAGTAGATAGTGTGAATTGCAGATTCTTAAATTCTGAGAGATAATCTTCTCATAATGAGTTCGTTTTCTTAAAATATTGACAAAGAGATGAACTCCAGTCGCCAGCCCTGGCGGCGGTAGTGGGTAGTTTTTCCCGCGTGGAATTTTAATGCCGAGTCAATCTGCTAATGATTCCCCTTACATTCGCTAATGAGAAGATCAAATTTATAACGGCGGTTTTTTTCTGAGCGTTGACGATTAAAAACGGCCAGGGGGTCTAAAGGGACCACTTTAGGTGTTTCATATTATTCATATCGGATATAATCAATAGTTAAAAAATTATATAGCCTCCTACTATTACTGACTAGTTACCCGGGCCATTATTAGATACGAGTCTATTGACGCCTCATTCATTAAAATCGGATCACGATGGAACAAACATACATACATACATACACTGCCAAAATCATTACCTTTCGTTCTCGATGTACCGTAGTCGGGTAAAGAAACGAGCGAGCCTTATAGTAGTTGCATATGATGTGTAACGTTTAATGAAAAAAAAAATCATTTTGTGTTAAAAAAAACCCAATGCTTAGTACGATTTTCTGATATGATAATACGAAAATATTTCCATTAAGCAGTGACAGAAATCAATATCAACATTTAAAAAGCGAAATATTAAAATATTTTATTTGAATCTGGCGGCCACCGCGCGCTTCCGCGACTTCCTGTTACACACTTCCGTCCCATTTCACGTAATCACTCCCACAAATTGCAAGAAAACGAGAGGAAACGTGTTACACTTAAAAACGGCTATTGTTTACATAATTTGATAATGTCCTTTACAGAAAATTGCTTAGTAGTTTTTTCCATGTATGTAGGTATCGTTTTTAGGTTTCAATTAGTTAAAAATTCCAAGCATTATAATATTTGTTAACTTTTGCTAAAGTTTTTACTAAAAATAACAAGCCAACGTGCCATTATATTATTACGTAAAACGAATTTGAATCTTAAGCGTCAGCTCACACCAAGACGGGACGCGACGCGGCGCTGCATTTTTAAGATAGCTATTCAAATTTGAACTTTATTTACTACACAAGAAGATACTTGTCTTATTGCAAGATTTCGAGCGCCGCGCGTGCAATTAAACGTTATTTTCTTGTGAAGTAAATAATGTTCAATTTTGAATGACTGCATTAAAAATAGAGCGCCGCGTCTCGTCACGTCTCGTATCGGTCTGAACCGAGTCTTATCTAAATTTTAAAGTTCCATTACCGAATTCTTTTTTTTTACCAAAACAAGAATTGATACCATGAATTGGTAATGAAATTCTTGCGTGGGTCGCAAATAAAAAAAGTTTGAATGAAAGTGTCAAATAAAAACTCAGCAGGTTAGCGTTGACATGTTTAAACGATTAATAATGTCAACAACAATGCAAAGTTATATCTTAATTTGATTTACTATCTGATTCTAGTAGCCAATAAATAATATTCATAAGAAAATATTTAGCCTTTTGAAGATAATTTTGGGTAATTTTGTAACAAAAAATTTTTTTGGTTGGGTATTTGTAGCTTTTTTTTAAATTTGATAGCTTTTTTATTTTTATTTAGCGCGCTACGTTCTCTACAGTTTAGTCTTAGAAGTTTAGTATGTGAAAAATGCCAGAGAGAAATTAGGAATTTTAAGGCTCTATTAGGCATACTACTTTTTATTTTGTTTCATTGCAAAAATAATAGTATAATCGTCGTTTGAGCCTGGTGGACATAGGCCTCCCCCATGAATGTCCAGTGCGACCGGCGACCGGTCGCTCGCGGCTTGTATCCACCGACTCCCTGCAACTTTCCCCAGGTCGTCTGTCCACCTGGTCACCCGGCCGTCCTACGCTTTTTGGTCTCCACTCGAGAACCTTTCGGCCCCAACGGCCATTGGTTCTATGGGCTTTATGTCCAGCCCTTTGCCACTTTAGTATAATTATAATAATATATTTTGTAAAATATATTTTACAAAATATATTTCATTCTCATGAATGAAAAAACTCTTTAGGTAAATTATTTTGAACGATTTCGGCACCAACTTTTAAAGTAATTGGAAAAAAAAAACTTTCACGCGGTTATAGTTACGGAACCCTCCTTAGACATGTCCTGACATGCTCTTGGTTAGGTTATTTTTAATTAATGGGAGTTTTTAAATTCGTGACATCTGACAGCTTTTTGTCACGACAAGGACCGTCGGGCTACCAAGCGCCGCCTGGTGACAGAAAAAGAATCGAAAATTGTTATTGACCGTTTTTGATACCATTTACGCCACCAGATGACGCTTTGTGTGCGTTGGGTCTGCCCCCTAGCGGCTGAAAAAATATCAAACACCCTCATTACGTTACGATGAGAGGGACACTTGACCCTTATGAAACTAGGATCCTTCAATTTACAGAGCCTGCATTGACAATACCTACTTTGACAGTGGGTATGTCGATATTATACCAGCTAACTTTTTAAATTGAGCAGAATCATCAGACAATATGGTGGACGAAAAATGGTTTTGTTGCAATGTTTTTTTTTTCATATAATATTTATTGTAATATAGTCATCAATAATTCCGTCATTCATACAGGAGACATTATTCACACATTATAATAAATACGTAAATTATCAAAACCATTAACACCATTATATTTAAAACACTATTGTGAAATGTCAACCACCGTAAGTACCAAGACTATTCACACCCACTGTAATTTATTGCAAATATTGCGAATTTTGCAATTGTTGTGATTTGCGACCGATATTTTGATGTATGTGCCCACTTTATATTATTCTAAAGTGCCCACTTGCCCATCCCAGACATTGCATGCTTTTTTATACAGTTACGAATTACCTGTAAATTGTAATGGGGTGACCAGTTGACGATATTTTCAAACACATAAAATAACGTTATCTCAGTCAGCTATCTGATACAGATAGAAAGTGTTTGTGCGTTTATTATATTTTACAAAAATTATTTAAAACTTTTTATATAGGTTGTCTATGAACGCTTTTCCGTGGTAGGAATTGCCGAAAAGGGTCGACCTAATTCTGTACACTCGATCTCTCTGTACACTCTTCACTCGATCGATAAATTAATGATACCATTTAAACCTAATGTTCAAATAACACTTACTACTTCACAACATTTAAAATCATCATCAGTTTATCGAATTAAGTAGCCCTAACGTTTAGGATTAAGGCCGTTAGCCCTTTAATGTGATTGTAGGGTGACCAAACATGATTTCGGGTATAATACACCCTTCACCCTTAGATGTTATCGCTGTGCAATCGATTTTGACGCTGGTGTCGTTTGCAAGATTGCGCCTTTTTGCTAACACAATAATTTTGATATGGTAAAATTATATCAGTTTTATGTTACCGAGAAAAATATTAAATAAAATTGCTTCTTCTTTTACTAAAGTATTAGATATAAAATATAAGATATTTTTTAGATTATATTGTTAAAAAAAAAATGATGTGTAAAATAAACGCTTTCATTTTATAATAATAACAACATGCACTGATACCCAAAAAGATTTCAATTTTTTTTTGTGTCTGGCCACAAACAAAAAAGTGATATTCAAATTTTCCGTCGCCGTCCAATTATTTTGAACGATATTTATTCGATTGTCGCTCGCATCCTGCGTCTTTTTTGTACATTTGCATCCCAAACCGAACCTAATTTGGTTCGGGTCCTATCTCGAAATCGGACGGTAGCGCGAGACGACAAATAGAAACGATAAAAAATAATTAAATGCGAAAATAACAGGTATCAAACCGGTATGCAGTGTTAGACTATTATTTTTTTTAGAATCATAACTATTTTTTGTGTCTTTTTTGCAAAGTAAATAATTTGAAGGAGACTTCAAAAGAAATTAAAATAGGTAACCACTTTTTCAGCTCTACATCTCATACTCTTTTTAGAACTTTTTCTTACATAAAACTCACAACCGTAACTTTCTCGTGTATTCAAATGACGTTTTTGCGTATTCAAAATGCCCACTAATGGGGGTGAATATTTCAGTCGATTTATTGAACCAATTAGTACCACGAAAGAGTTTATCGGTCCATCACTCTATTTGGGAGGTTAATGGTCGAATTTCGAGGAATAACTAGATAACAGGAGCGAGAATGTTACGAATTAATTGGGTAAAAATATTTTAGGTGGCAACATTTGTGTTCTTTTTTTGAATTTTATTTTTTAACTTTTTTATTTTATTTATGCAATCAGTTGCTTGAGTGTGGTGCTATTACGGTTGTCTCAGGTGACAACACACTCGACGCAGTGCGCACTTTTTTATATAGCGATTCAAAATTGAACTTTATTTACCACACAAAACGATATACGTTTCAGAGTTCAAATTGCGAGCTGCAGCGCAATGCGCAACACGAGTTGCAAAGAAACGTATATCGTTTCGCGTCCGCCGCGTCGCGTGTCGGTGTGAACTGACCCTTAGACGCATAGCTATTTGCATGGTCTAAGTCAGTGTTCCACAAACTTTTTGGGTTTAAGATACATCTAGGAAAACAAAAATTTTTGGAGGTACACCACAAATTAAAAATAGTTTATTTTAATATTTTTCTTACCCTTACTTATTAAAAATAAAATGATGAAACCCCTTTATGTCGTATCAATTTAACCCCTCCATATAGGGACAATATAAATTAAACATATTAATTATAAAGGCTCCCACAGACGAGAGGCCGATCGTTTCAGTTAGAATTGACGTCAGTTCGGCCTAAACGGATTCGAGCACATACACGGAAAAAATCGAATCCGACCCAACTGACGTAATTTCGGCCTTAACGGATTAGAGGAAAAATCGCATCAGTTCGTTCTAGTTTGCCGCGAGCTACGGTCGTGTTTATTAATTGTAAACTCACAACGCTTGTACACGATACACGCCCGCAGGGCCGCGGCTCTGGCAAGAACTGAAGCGATTTGTGACACATGGTCCGTTCAGTCCAGAATTAATGTTGCCAACTTTAATTAAGTTATAAGTTTTACTACTAAATTAAGTATTTTATTCCCTCCTTAGTATGAATTTAGTTGTTAGTAGTGTTTTAGTAGGAAAGAGCCAGACAGTAATCATATGCAAAATGGCCTGGGCTAGGCACAAAAAAAACACCTTTTTTACACCTTTATAATACATATAATGATAAGGAGTAAAAAAAATCTGTATGTTAGTAGTTTTTAGTAGAAATCGACGCGGGTTTAGTAGTTTCGCAAGAACAGAGCTGCAACACTGGAACGAATCGCTTCAGTCCATCTGGCCGACTGATGCGATCTCGAAATTGCACACAGACGATACGATTTTGCATCCGTTCAGGCCAAACTGAAGGAAAACTGGACCGTATATGGGACCCCTTATAAAATTCTCTGTCCAAAGGAACTTCGTTAAGTACAAATTAAGTATAATTATATAGAAATTTATATGTGGCCACTGTGGACGGTACAAAATTCACGAATGTTAATTTGGGTACAAAATTTTAAGTGATATTTTTTTCGGGATAAACGTGTGTTACAGTGCAAGTTGACAGGATGGACGACGCAATAAATGTCCATATATTTTTTAAACTGAGTTCATATTAGGTCAAGAAAGTGGACCGTGGACTAGTACTAGATGATAGATCATGAGTTACACCTGATAATGGTGATATTCCGGGTTGTGTGGATGTTTCTTAAGATCGAAGTATGGTATGGTATGGTCACCAGATCTGGCTGTACAATATCCTGACGTTCAAATTGCGTAAGCAAAACTTATGCACCTTCATGCGTCACATGTTGCAATGTTGCCAACTTATTGCTACTGTTGCCCAAATTTAGGTTTTTAGGCGAAAGTGTTTTTTAAAGTTATTTTCAGGGGTTGTTATTTTATTGTTTTTAATTAAGTAATTTAACTTTTATATATCGACATGAAACGTCTATCTGTAAAAAACAAACTTTTGAATATATATTATAATGGACAGAATAATTCTACAGAAAATTATTATTTTTATTTTTTATCATTATTAATGATTTTTGTAGCATTCATAGTAATCATACACAAATCCCCTTAACTTATTAATAATAATAATAATAATAATAATATAATAATATCTATGGACGCTTCACACCACGTCAATCTGGCCCCGTGCTAAGTATCCGAAGAACTTGTGTTACAGGTACCAGAAAACGGGAAGTATATTTAATACTTTTATAGTATACATATTAATAATATATTAATAATTAATGGGATTTTAAAGTAGTTGTTGGGATTTGGGGGGTCTTTGACTTAAGTTTGGCGAGAAATATTTTTGTGGGTTAGTTTAAGACTGCAATGCGGAATGCTAGGGTGAGCTTAAACATCAAATTTATTTTAAACAGTGACGTGGCTTTTGTTTGCGTCTATGGCGATTACTTATTTATGTCATTTATTTCTCACAGTTTTTTTATTGATTTTGATTGAATAATACTGCTGCCAGCGAGAACTGACTCTCTCTCGGTAAATTACTGAAGTCACCCAATATGATGTGTAACATCTGACATCTGGGCTTTGATTTTATCACCACTCGCTAGGCCATCTCACAAAATCACTCCAGCAGATGACAGAAAGCTAGGAATATGTTATCAGAAACAAAAACTGGGCGCTATTGAAAATGTCCGACTTGTGACACGCCCACAGCATCGTGCGTTCAAGTTACAGTTGTTTTTTGTCTGTACCGGTCCCCATGCAACCTTGTCACACTGACCCGCCCTCACCGTTCCCTTGCTTTGCCCTACACGCGTTCACTGCGACAAAGTCCCATCTCTTGTCCAGTGTCGATCTCAAAATCCGGTAGCTAAAAGTAATTTGTGAAATTACGTTCTAAGAATTGGGAGTCAATTAAATGGCCGGTCCGGACCAGTTTGATAACGTGTCCGATGCTGGCCGAGATATCGGAACTGTTAAAATTAAATTGGCCACTGTATTCGCGCAACGGAACGGATTTATTTTTTTAAATCACCTTTAGTTCGAATTCCGAATGTGTTTGCAGTTTTTGGACATTGATAAACGTTTAATGTAAAAAAAAATTCGAAGTCATCGAAAAATTGTCATAAAAACTGAAAAAATAAAAGCATTCAAACTTCGTGAATTAGCGTAAAAAAAATTAAAAGAAGTGTCAAGAAAAAACTGTAATTCTATACTACTAAGTCCTACTATTATAGATGTGTAAGTTTGTGAGGATGGATGTATGGATGGATGGATGGATGTTTGTTACTCTTTCGCGCAATAACCACTGAACGGATTTTGATAAAATTTGGTCTGGTAGTAGTTTAGGCTCTGGACTAACAGCGTATATTCGCTCCGTTCGCGGGCAACATCTAGTAATAAATATTATAAATGTGTTTGTGAGGAAGGATGGATGGATGGATGAATGAATGGGTGTATGTTACCCTTTCAAGTTATACCTACATAAAATCGATCCTTTACAATATTTTAAAACGTGTTTTTTAAATCTCTTAATTAAGTTTTTACAGCTGATCGATAAATTTAGACCATAAAAACACTTATAACGTTCAATAAATAGAACTTTTATTATATTTTTATGAGTGACAAACAAATGTATTAGTGATAATAAAAGCTGGAGTGCTTTAGCTAATATTTGCGTTATAAAACACAGCTTGGTAGTTTGGTTTTTATTAATAATTTATATTGTGTTATAATTTATATCCCACAAAAATATTTTCATGTAAAATATTGCCAAGACGAGACCAAATTACTCGCACTGTTGAAAAGTTATCATATAAACTCTACCTACCCTATGGAAGTAGACTATAGGTTATGCTGATCTCATAGTGAGTCAGTGTCGAAATCTGGGGTTTTTAGATATTAATAAAGTCTAAAGCATTCGAGCTATGCAATCAATACTTTACACGTTTAATTAATCCTCTACTGGGAACATAATCCGAAAATTTCGTTCCTCTAGTATAATCCAAACCTTTGTTTATGTTATGAGAGTTAAAAAACGTTATGAGAGTTAAAAATATCGACGAAGAGCTTGTGGTGGTTAGGTTAGGTTAGGGCTTAGCTTGGCTCGTCTTGGCGGAGGCACAAACGTGCCCCCAGATGAGATGTTATAACACTGAGTAACTGATAGCGTTTGATTCTATCACATTCTGATTTTTAAAGCTATGGTTTATTTTTAATAATTTATTTTGAACATTGTTGCTATCTGAAAGATACGGCTGCCTACTGAAACCTGAACTTAAGTTAACTTAAGTAAGAACTAACCTAATCCAAATTAAGAAAGAAAATTCTTTTCAAATTAGGAAACTTGAAAGTCTAATGTCAGAGGTCAGCTCACACCGAGAGACGACGCGGCGCAGTATTTTTAAGATAGCGATTAAAAATTGAATTTATTCGCTACAAAAAAGATACACGATTCATTGCAAGAGAGCGGCGTCATGGTGCGCAGCGCGATGCAGCTCGAAATTGCAATGAAACGTCTCGCGTCTTAGTGTGAGCTGATCCTGAATTAGTCTTCCGTTCATTGCAATTTTTAACAATTACAATAGTTTAATCAGAAAAAAAAATTGTTACAGAAAAATATTGGCACCTGATTCTTTTTCCATTGTGCATTTAATACGAAGGTTTTATTTTATGTCAGGGTTTATAGATCCACTTTTACACGCCATGTCTGGTGCGGAAGGAACGACAATATTAACCATTATGTGGCAATATTTAATTTAGATCGTGTAAAATAATTGAGTGGCTTTTAGCAATGTGCTAATGGAAATGTAATTCTTTTAATCGCTTAATTTTACTAAAGACTGGCATTTATTGCTTGACTATTAATTATTATAAGCACGAGCTATTAATTATTTAACACTGTATAAATAAATGATATCCATAACGTAATTAAAACATGCAAAAACTACTGAACGGATTTCGATGAAATTTGGTATGGTAGTAGTTTAGGCTCTGGATTAAACCATAGGTTACTTTTTATCACGAAAAAGTACAGTGCTCCCGAGGAATACTGTATTTACGCGGGCGGAGCCGCTGGCAACAGCTAGTACGTAATAAAAGGATAACAGATGACCGCATGTTCACTTCATCTCTTTCTACCCATTTGTCGATTTAATTTTGACGCTCCTTTTCAAAAAAGATCAGGCCAGGCTCTATTCAACTTACATATTTTTAACTACCTACGTAACTTTTTTATGTAATATAACTACAAAAGGTGTTCCCGATGGATGTAACTTATCACTTGTCTCTCGATTGATAATTAAACATCACAATGCGGCCTATTTTATTAGCGATGTTTTATTCATGAGCTCGCTGTGTATGATGGTTGTATAAGACGAGTGTTGCCATGTAAAATATGTAAATGTTCCTTAAAAAAAAAGCAATATTTTTTTAAATGTACAAGTACATAATGTCAGTCACTAGTGACAGGGTATATGGTTCTTATTTAATCTTGAAGCTCGGTGAAAAGCGAAGACTATATTAAAATTTTATTAATAAGTATATGATAACGCGAATATTTATAAAAATAAATAAATAAATATACTGTTGTGGCCAATTAGCGCCACAATCCTGAATCGCGCTATCGAAGTTTTCTATGATCGGCACTATATATATACGACATCTGACATTTATACAAGTGGGCTTCGGCCTGACCAAGCATAGCACCTCGCTCGGTCGGAGATCTCCCTTTGGGGCTTGCCACTATATACTCACATTGGTGACCCTCGACAGAACACGCCTCCTTCTGGACATCATCACCCCACCCTACCCCTCCGCACCACGCCAGCCAGCTTCAGCCTCATCGGGTACCTCGACCACCAGCCTCAACGCACCGCGGCCTGGTCGAACCCTCATCGGCTTCAACGGGCACTCTCACTACAACGACCGGTCAGCAAGCAGAGCACATCTCTCCTGGTCAGCACGTAGCATCGGCCCCGCACGGCAGCACTCCGACTCACTGGAGCCCGTGCAGCAGCAGCACAGTTCCGACTCACTGGGACTCTCTGGCACTGGCGGCTCAAGCAAGACGACTCAAGATTCGACCTTAGGTCTTTGGGGGGAGAGTTATGTGGCGGACCAATTAGCGCCACAATCCTGAATCGCGCTATCGAAGTTTTCTATGATCGGCACTATATATACGACATCTGAAATTCATACAAGTGGGCTTCGGCCTGACCAAGCATAGCAACCTCGCTCGGTCGGAGATCTCCCTTTGGGGCTTGTCACTATATACCCACACTGTGAAATGCAATAGAAATAACACAATGTTCTGTAAAAATTTTAAGTGTAATTAAAATTGAACATAATTAAGGTTTATTAGTAATTGTAATTCGTAAGTACTACAAATTTGTAATATATTTTTATACGATATCTACAAATTATCCAACATGCTTTTTCCAAACAATGTTTTTCCATTTACTTGGCAAATCTGCCACCCTAGTATGGCAACACTGAATCTACATGTTGACATAATGGGCGTGATTCGCTCCAGGGTGCCAAGTACGTGGAAACCTGACCATACTCGCCGGTCATTTGGCGACTTAATTGGCACTGAAGATGGTAAAAGTCCGCGAGATAGCTCATTAGCGGGAATTACCCCACATTGTTGGAGAAAGTTTTTGATAGGTTATTAATTTTTATTGCATGTTAAATTCTGTATAAGGTTTTGCGGAATTTCGAGGAAGCCCATAAGCTCCGGTAATTTTCATCGTTTTCGTTTTTCCCTTCAGGCTTGTTTCCACTAAGAATAAATCGGATGGCTTAGAGTTTCTAATGATTAACCATGATAATTAGTGAACAAAAAAACAACTTTTTTATTAAAATAATAAAAGATTATTAATATTTTTGGAAAATAAAAACGACATAATGAGGCGTTTTATCACGTGACATTAAACACCAATCAGAGAAGCGTGACGTCACACCTCGCGAAACACTTGTAAGTTGTAGCTGTGATTTTCGGAAATCAAAATTATCGAGAGTTGGCAGTACTCTTAAATATATGACAGCAAAAGATTTATCCAAGGGCAGCCCTCTTTTACAACCAAATTCATCGGTTTTGCTGAAGTTTTTAGAAATAAACACAGAAATAAATTGTGGAAGCAGTTGATAAAGTAAGAGCATCTTGCCTCCTTGCCATTTCTAACCACTTTCTTCGTATTTGTTTATTGTTAGGTACATATATGAATAATTTGTTTGGTGTTTTTATCGTTGTTCTTTTACGTTGAGGCACTACACAATATTTATAAAACGAGGAATTCATTATTTAATAAAAAACACAATTGACTGTCATAAACAAACACGGCTGTTTCGCGAGGTGTGACGTCATTCAAGACGCCATGACAGTCTTGGCCTTTTTCGCGGTCGATTTCAAGTTAATTTCTAAAAACTCCAAAATACTAATGTAAAAGACCTATTTTTCTTAAAATAATATATTTTTGGGGTAAAATAGATGCTAAGCTATAGTTTTAAACAAATTTCCAAATTTTGTCAACTAGCCTATAATAATCGTGCACGATAGACTTAACGCACCAACAAGAATGCCTCGATTAAACAATGAGTTGCGTTCATCATCACTACCCCTCGTCCCTCCACATCAGTAATTTACCTGAGTAATGAAGAGTTCGGTCGACACTGGAAAGGCGTAAAACAATTTTCATGCTTTAGCACTAACAAATCCTGTAGCTAGGGTTGTCACTTGTCAGAAATGTAATTTTTAAGTGAACCGCCATATTTGGCAGTTCACTTAAAAATTGGCTAACGCCAGTTATCTAATAAGATAAATGACGTTTCAGTCAAATATTATAGGTTTGCGCCGTTGCCTTCACAACCCTAAATGGAACCAATTATAATTAAAATTACTAATATTAGGCACGTAATCGTCAGTTTAAATATGTAGTCTGATTTTGTGTTTTTTCAAATAATAATTACTGTGGCAAATAGGCTAGGCACTTATTTTTTACTGTTATATGCTTACATTTTACATTTAAATTATGATATATAATATACTCACCGGTCCCAAGGGCCACAGGTTTTTTTTTTATTAAATAAGGGGGCAAACGAGCAAGCGGGTCACCTGATGGTAAGCAACTACCGTCACCCATGGACACTCGCAACATCAGAAGAGCTGCAGGTGCGTTGCCGGCCTTTAACACCTACATAATATCCATAAGCACAATCGAATGTATTGGAATATAATATCAGCCCTAAAATCTCAGATTGGAAGTCTTAGCTGCCTGTGGGCTAATTAAAACATCGCGGCAGCCATGCGGGCTGACAGATAATCTTTCATATTTTGTCTTACCAGTCAGTTAGCCTGTGGCTAATCGATTGAGCATCGGTTATTGCCCTTCATTCGACATCTCAATAAATATGTTTTACTACAGTGCCGATGATACGAATGTAAAATTGTGCATGGAAAATAAAATAACGTAAGCAAGGCCGCGGCAAAATCACGTTTTCATACATTACTATTTACTTATAGTCCATTCGGGTTAAGGCTGCATTAGTCGGTTTTTTCTCCACACAACCGCTGTTGGTGATTTACTCTAAAGTCAAACATTGTGGACCCAAATTTCAGCGTAATATAATTTCTTATTTCATTTATTCTAGGTGGGTACGTGCTTATGTTTCTAAAATTTAAATTAGTTTAGAAGATAATATCCTCCAAACATCGGATTTTTAATGCAACTTTGGCTGTAAATAAAAAACAAACGAAGAATAAAAATAAAAAAACAAGCATGTACCAACACAGTTTGATTGTTCAGAAATTGAGGTAACTTTATTTCAGACAATAATATTATACAGTTTTTTCATAAAACACCAAGAGCTGAGTGTCAATTTGCGTAATTTAAGAACGCCTTTTCTAAAATACTTTACGAAGCGGTATAAATGTGTGCACTATGGCTTCTCTTATAAGTATAGATTACTATTTCATGGGTATATCCTTTTTTCTCCGATGTTAGGTGAAAGGCGATATAATAAAATTATAGAAGTTATTATATAATTTTGATATATTTAGGTTCTTGGGCTTATATAGCAACACAATTGACGACCTCTGTGGCTCAGTGGTCGCGGGATTGAAACCCGCCGAAGACACAAAAATTTTTTCTGCTTCCTGGGTCATGGATGTGTATTAAATATGTGTACAATATAATAAATCTCTTATATAATATGTAGAGTATAAAAGTATTCAATATACTTCCCGCCCCCGTAACACAAGTTCTTCGGATACTTAGCACGGGGCCACAGTGACATGGTGTGATGCGCACATATGGTGCCTCATCGTTAAAGGTAAACGGTATAGGCGGTTGCCTACCAAATACCAACAGGCTCTTTGCCACTGTCTTTTTATTATATAAAAAAGCAAAAAAAAAACAAAACGAAATCCAAAGTTCAACGACTTAAAATGAAGATGTGATTTCGAATTGGCATCCATTGACAAATGGTGTTGAGGCGTGGAAGTATTAGTTATAGGTGACTTCGCAATTAACAAGGTACACCCACAATCAGGCGCGTTAAATTAAAAACCAGTGTTGATTTTATCGTGTCCATTCGGAATTTTAATAACAATCGTAAGATAATTGCTACGTTGTCATGATTTATGCAATCGAATACATGATAAATTAAATATTGAGATGTTACAGCGCTGCGTCACTTATTTGTTGATTCTTGCAAACGTTGCTGTTTTGATTTAAATAAACAAAAGAGTATGATTAATAAGAATTTAATAATATTACAACCACCCGCTCCGTGCCTATAATAAGTAATATTTATTAAATGTGCAATAATTGTGTAGGCGTGTTGACTCTAACTTCGAGAGTTAGTTTAAACAATTTTCTAAGTATATACTTCTTTCTATACTAATATTATAATGAGGAAATATTTGACTGTCTGTATGTTTGTTTGTTTTGAACTAAATAGACTCTTAAACTACTGGAACGATTTTGATAAAATTTGGCACACATATATTGCAGACCAGGGGCGACCATCGCGGCAAAATGTACGGTATCCGCACAAAAAACCCGACTATTTTAAAGGTACCGATCATTTTGATGTACCTACCCAGTGTCACTCTCACGACTAAGACGAATCTTATGATAGGTACCTCTCAAGCTCAAATGCGAAAGAAATATACATATATTATATATGTATGTATATTTCTTTCGCATTCCTACACCCGAAAAACAAAACCCTCCTTTTGGTGCAGTCGGGTAAAAAACCTTAATCATGGTTTACTCATCCTGAGTATCTGCCCCTGGCACAATTTGTTACGATAAGAGTTAAGAAGATATTGACTGTTCGAAATTATGACTGTTCGCTCTTTGACACCTTCTTGTCTCTTTTGCGCTTATTTTGACTTAAGTTGCGAGTCAATCGCTTCATCCGTACAAGTTGCTATATAAAGTGGATCAACTTAAACATAAGTTTTTCCATTTAACTGTATAACGTCCTTCCTACTACTTTTTATCCACTGAACGAGAAAAACTTTTTTTTAATATACATAATAAAACGATATCGACCATTTAAATTCCCTTCATAATTAAAGAAATTGTCATAACAATGATAAATATTTATGCTGACCTGCGTAATTGTTGACATAAATGGTATAAGATGGCGGACCTCGCTGCCGCCATTATTGCTAATTGGCGCGCTACAAAAAGTATAATGTTAATTCTTATAATGCACAGATTCGTATGCTGCGACACAAGTGGCATTGGATATACTCATTTATTTATTTATTTACCAAAATGGCCGTTTTATTACCTTGCGTTCTGTAATTTATTGTAATTGTCCGCTTATAATGATGGGATGTGTACGCGGACTTTTATGGGTGGCTTTTTGCGGGGAAGTTTTTCTGGATACAGCTGTAATGTAATGAATAGGCGCTGTTAAGGTTGTTTTACACGTAGGCGCTATGGTTGCGCAACTAGTTGTTTTGTTTCACTGTCGTTACACTACAATTTTTTTCATTGAAAAAAATTGTGGTGCGGATTCCTAATAAACATTATTAGGAATCCGGAAAATTTCGAGGTGAAGGGTGAACGGTGAAAACAATCACAATTGTTCTATGGTATCACTTCAATATATGTATTTTATTTTTTGTGAAAATTTATCTGTGAAAATGTTGACTGTCCAGCTATCACGGTTCACGGTAGTCTGGTGACTGCGGAGTCTTAGTATGAGGGTCTCGTTTTTACCCTTTGGGTACGGAACCCTAGAATGGCGGCCACCATATTTTTCCACTTTTTCCATCTTCTCCTCATTCTTTGTATCAGCAGCGGAAAAGTGGTTCATCTATAAAATCATCCTAATTTTATTACAAGCAAACAAACAATAAATCAAACCTCTGCTAAGTTTCATAGCCTATATCCGTACACTAGACAGAATAGAAAATACGAGATTGCGAGCCTTAATGCCTCGGAAATATCATAACCATTAAGGCTCTTATACACGTCATTGGCTAATAAGTAACAGCTTGATCGTTTTTAATTCAACAGTCTTACACCGTATACGTCGTAAGACTCGTAAGTCTATCAATGTCTTACATTGTATACGCTGACTTGACTGCAGAGTTTATTCTGCCCTATTTTTTCCTCAAAAATAATAATGCGTATTTACAGGATACAGGATACTAACATCATCAGGCTTTTCTCCTGAGGCTGGCTTCGTAGGTACCGTATAATGTATATATTCCATTGTTTTATTTTTTAACCTTACCTTATTAGTTATTATAAGTTATTATAGTAAAGTTTCTGCGATATATATCTACTACCAGGGAATCAAATTTCTATTGCATTTGCATTACAATGACGGCAAGTCACAAATTACAACAATATCATATTATTATTATATAATTAATAATATTATAAAATAAGTTTTACTATCTAAGATAGACGACGCAACAGAACCGTTATAAAGAGTAAACTTAAAATTTATATGAATTAAGGGCGAATTTCGACCACATTGCACCTCTAGTAATATATATAAGCTTTCGGTCGGATATTGCCTGCACGACTCATGATATATTATGTTTGTGGTTGAGATCAAACCCGTCCAGCTACGCAGGAGCTATTTTATAATGCCTAAGTGTGTGCAGTATACAATTAAATAGCACTCTCTCTCTTCTTTTACTCTTGTAATTCGTAACCTAGTGGGATGGATGTCCGACGTAACTGGCGAGAGATCAGAACGCCAATTATCGTATTTAACTTACTTTTTACTTTCAATGGAGTCTGAATGAATCGTCTTGATATCATAAACATATTTTCTGAGTTTAGACCAATCAAAACGAGTTTGGCGTTGGTGTGACGTTTATGAAAATACCATTTTGATGTTTTTACATATAGAGACTGCATCGACATTGTATTATTGTAAGATTCAATTCGAAGAATCGACCTACAGGCGCAGGACCGACTATTTACATGCCCATCTGATACCTGGATCATCTTTCTGGTCGAAACCACGACACTCGGAGTGGAGAGCCAAGCTCTAAGCCACTGGACCACGGAGGCGGCAACACGATATAGGTACTGCGTTTAACAAATCTGAGTGATAAAAATTTACTGGCGTAATTCTTGGCTTAAGTGTTATACGAAAATAAGTAGTAAACATTGTAAGCCATATGATTTTGAAGACAAACCAATTTGAAATATTGCAAATAACATTTGAGAGACAGCCCTATCAGAGGTCATTGCGTCAAATTTGCGGCGGACAACAGACGGATCCAGACGACGTGCCGGCCTTTGTGGCGAAAGTACTCCACAAGCTGCCGGTGGTAACGATGGATCACGTCGACGTCTCCAGCCTGCTGAGGAACTTTAACAGTATGAAGGCACAGCTGGACGGGATGAGAGGTAGATTGGATGCATCGGAATCTACCATCCGTGACTTACGTAGTGAATTACTACAATTAAAACGTAATAATTCAGTAATTAGTAGGTCACCCGATCATTCAACCGCCTTTGTCAACACACGTCGTTGCGTCGTTGCCAACACAAAGTGTATTTTAAGTATATAATGATAATAATATGTATGTTAGTCTATAAGGTATTTATGAGCCTATGCCGCCCGAAATAAACGATATTTAATATAATTTCATTTCATTTCATTTCATAGGGTTGGCAACATTTTGCACGATGCACTTATGAAACAAAAATGTACGAAAGTCAAAAGTAACACTTTCAGCGCCGCTACTGTCACAGTGAACTCTACATGAGGGTCATATTATATCCACGCCGAAATATTATCACTTCCTTATCTGACACGTACATAACGTGTTGCATAGGTAAGTAAGGTAGTAATACTCATAACTGATTAGACGTCAACTCTAATGAATAAAATCATTGAATAGAATAATTACTCAGTGAGTAATTACAACAATCAGTGACGTTTTTGTGACATCACTAAACGAGCACGTAGCACATGATAGAAAGTGATTAACATTCCAGAATATACATGCAACAATACAATATGTTCTGTTGATCTACTTGAAATGATGTTATCGACATTAGAAGATATGTCACTAGAAAAAATGAAAACCTACTTTCAAAGTAAAAAATTATGCCATAGTCAGAACTGGAACTAAATTGAAATGGGACCACACGGGAAGCACCAGCTATCAAATAAAAAAAAAGAATGATCAAAATCGGTTCACCCAGTTGAAAGTTCTGAGGTAACAAACATAAAATAGGGTCTAATTGAGAACCTCCTCCTTTTTTTTAAATCGATCAACTAGACTGCGAGACGCCAGGTTTTTTTTTTTGTTAAATAAGGGGGCAAACGAGCAAACGGGTCACCTGATATCAGGTAAGCAACTACCGTCGCCCATGGACACTCGCAACATCAGAAGAGCTGCAGGTGCATTGCCGGCCTTTAGGTACATTATTCACTACACAAAAAAATACACGTTTGCGCTGTTCGTACTCTTACAATTGTGAAACGTGTATCTTCTTCTGTAATTAATAAGGTTCAATTTTGAATGGCTATCTTAAAAATGCAGCGCAATGTCGCGTTACGTTTCGTTTCGGTGTGTATTGACCCTTAAGCTATTGTAAAACTTTTATTTAACTAAGACGGACGTTTTTCAAGTGGTGACAATCTTCTTTGTTTTGTAAATAACAACTCTTATAAGATATTAATTGCTTTTTTACCTGATCTGGAATCAGATTGATCTAGTTTATTACACCTTAATGTTAGATTTTATCACTGATATCGTAAATCAAGCGCTAATTTGTTGCTCATGCCCTTATTTCATTTTATGGTGTCACTTTTATGTAAAAAGTTTTATAACCCCGACGTAAGAACGAGATTAGGATCTATCCCACTCTAATATACTAGCGAAGAAAGGGATAGAAAATAATTGATTGTAACCTACATTCTAGGAATGAATTATTTAACACGAAATTGCTCAATTAAATATAATTATTTATCACTCGACGTTCAAGAGTCGATTTAATTTGAATAAATCTTGATTGTTTTTTATCGGTGGCTGGATCTGTGGTGAAACCTGGTGTCAGTAACCTTTGGCATTAAACGTTAATTTAGATAAAATATTTTTTGTTTTGTTGTGACACATTTAAAAGAGACATGAATCAGACGCAAAATTAATTATGTGTTCTATTTTTAATTTGAAATAATTTTTAATGATTGTAGAACTTATTAATTGAATAAAATACTCAAATTAATTCTTCAACATAATTCTATTAATTATAATCGACAGAGTTTTATGATATGGCGCTACATTTTTTTTGCTTATTACGATATTTAAATCACAGCATAAGTATCAATACGGTAACCACTGAATTGCGTTGCATTTGTTGCAGCGTCGACGCTGCGTCGTCGAACGCAGCGTTTCAACGGAACTAACGGAACTACGGACAGGAGACGAAGAGGGATGGAGAATGATGCGTTGCTATCACCCTCTTGCGTTGTGACGTCGTGCGTCGACGCAACGCAACTAATGGGCCTCAGCCTTAGTCCACTTGTATTTTTAGAGTTTCATACCCTTTGGGTAGTTGTATTTGTAGTTGCAAGGTTCGGAACCCTTCGTGCGCGAGTTATATTCGCACTTGGCCGTTTTTATATAAGAGTTTCAATAAACATGGTAAAAACCAATTCCTCATGATCATTATAACATAAAGTAGGTACGTACACATCTAAGCACATGAAATCGATAGAAACAAAGGGCAATAAGTCGTAAATTAACAAAATCGAGATAATTACTGTTTATTAAAGAACTTATTACATTTTATATTTTCAATGACTTACTTCTCCAATTTACACTTACATCAACTAATAACTTTAACTAATGCGAGTTACAATATTTTACCAGTCGTCCTTTAGAAAATCTAAAATCTTATAGCTTAAGTAATTTAATAAATTAATAATTAATATTTACACGTACTCATAATTGTAAAAAATAAAATCATTTGTTTTAAATCATGTAAAATAATATACACACATCAATATATTTACTATAATATTTTTTTTGATAATCTTGTAATTGCCTTTTAATCATTAATCATAATTTTAAATACATTTTAATCTTATTTAAAAATACTTTTTGTTTTCAAAGTAACTGGGAAAACAATTCATATTACAGAAATGCATCATAATTTATTCGTTTTTGCCAAACTATTGTTGTAAAAAAAATATTTAAAAGAAATAGTGAATATGTGACTAAGTATCTAGAGAAAAAATGTAGCTGTATATTTGCAATAATTTTTTTTTTTTTCATAGAAGCAGAATATATTATTTTTGCAATACTCATATTGATAAAGTTTTATAACAGTAAAAACTATGTAACAAAAAAACTCATTAATTTTTTATCACATAAAATTTTTATGTTACAATATTAATAATTTACAGAATTGTATTTTACTGTAGGCAACAAAACCTTTTATATGGTTTCGTTAAAACAACAGAATTTTATAAAAAATGGTTTGAAGATTTGAAAAATTTAAATTTGTTACTGTTTACTAAGTACTTACAGTAAAAGTATAAACTTCTTTTTGACTAATTTGTATGAAATTGTTCTAATTCTTATTTACAAGGAAAACAAAATAGTACACTCAAGATTTTATTTAAATAAAAAAAAGCACAGTTAATGATGTAAAATTAATAAAAGTATTATTATATTAAAACTTGTAATGCCTTTATGTTCGAGCACGTGTCAAATTTTACATAAACATCTCGTATTAATTTATAATATCATACACAACTTACTTTTAGGAATTGCACTTATTCATAATTTATTTAACAACAAAATGTCTTTTATCACTTCACACCTACCTCGCTTTATACAGCACTGGCACTATGATAACAAAGTTAACGTCCAATAAAAAAACGTTCGATTTTCGAAAGTTAACAATGGAGCGCTAAAACTCGAAATGTCAATCGGCCATTTTCTAAGATGGCGACCGTTCAGGTTCACGCACCGTTGGCTCCTGTCGTCAATGCGGTTGCAGGGAGTTTAGTATGTTCATGTTGATAGCGTGTTGATGCGTCGGGGGCCCACCGAGGAAGCTCAGCTGTGGTCGTGTTGCGGCAGCCATTGCTGCGAACAGTGGAGGTGCCCCTCCTCCACCAAACAGCGCGAACGAAGGCGGCAAAAGCGGTCTAGCTGACAGCCTCAGTTTTTCAATTTCGGCCTCTTGCAGACGTTTCGCTTTCGCGCGTCGATTTTGAAACCAAATTTTTACCTGGAAACAAAATTTAATCTGCTTAATATAGGGTCCTTTGTAGTTAAAGTATTCGTTTTGGGGACAGTAAAACTTTAATAAAAATTGCAAAGTGCGAAGCCAAGTGCGAGTTGGCTCGCGCACGAAGGGTTCCGTACATAACGGCGATTCAATATAAAATCACGTTTGTTGTATGCGAGCCCGCTTAAGTGTTTTTATTATATAATTGTGCTTTTAGTATTTGTTGTTATAGCCGCAACAGAAACACATCATCTGTAAAAATTACAACTTTCTAACTATCACGGTCCATTAGATACATCCTGGTGAGAGACGGACAGACGGACGGACGGACGGCGAAGTCTTAGCAATAGGGTCCCATTTTATTCTTTGGGTACGGAACCATGAAAAAGGATTTGTTGTAATGGAAGCGTCTAATTAGCGAAGACAAGAGCAAATAGAAGATACAATATCGTTGTTTTTCGAGTAAGCCCATTTCTTATGTAGGGCATGTCATATAACTTCTCACTGAAATCTTGATTATATTTAGTGAACCGGAAATCCTTCCAAAGGTTTTATGTGAAGCCCCAGACAATCTCGTAAAACTCTTACCATACCTGCGTCTCAGTAAGTCGCAAGGAAGACGAGAACTCGGCCCGCTCCGCGATACTCAGATACTGTTTGTCCCTGAACTTCTTCTCGAGAGCCAGAAGCTGCTGCGTGGTGAAGGGGGTTCGTGGCTTGCGGTTGGGTTTGTGCTTCCGGAGCTGACACCGCACCACTGGAGGTCCGCTGGGCACGCTGGCTGTAAAATAAATAAACAGAATATCAAGCCGGAGGTGGCGGGTTCGAATCTCGGCGAAGGAACAAAAAGTTTTCTGGGTTCCTGGGTTATGGATGTGTTTATAAATGTGTATAATATAATAAAAATCTATACTTATATAATAAAGAGGAAAAGTTTGTTTGTTTGCATTGAATAGGCTCCAAAACTACTTGACGGATTTTGATGAAATTTGGTCTGCCAAATTATTTAAAAATAAAAATACAGTGTAGACCACGGGAAAGGACGCATCTTTTATCTTACATATACTTTTCATCACGAAAAAATGTACGGTTCCCGCGGGATTCCTTTTTGCGCGCACGAAGTTGCGGACAAACATCTAGTCTTATATATACGTATAGTATAAAAGTATTAAATATATTTTCGTTGTCTGGTAACCCGTAACACAAGTTGTCGAAAACTTACCACGAGACCAGATCGACCTGGTGTCTCACGAAGCTTTTGCTTTTTTTAAATCCCCATTGAGTTCGCTAGTTGCTATCCTTGGGGTAGGTACTAGGTATGTATTTAGAACAATTTTTAATAGATTTCTGCGTAATAATAACAGCGTCACAAAATCCGACCAGCTGTTGATATTTCACTACACAAAATTTGGACCCTCAATTCACCCCTTTAACGGACAAATTTCAAAAAACGTACGTAACGTAACGTAATATACGTACTCAATAATTTCTATTTATTTCCTCGCATATTAAATTTCATGGAAATCGGTGCAGATTTAAATATTTTCCATACAAACTTTAACCCCTATTTCACCTCTTTAAAGGTGGATTTTTTAAAAATCTCTTCTTAGTGTGCGTCTGCGTTGTAAATTAAAACTACTGTTAAAATTTTACATTTCTACCATTAGCGGTTACGGCTGTACGAGCGACATATTATGTCAGGCAGTCAGACAGGACATCTCCTTTTATAAATGAGTATATAGATTTGCCACGAATCATTAGTAGCGAAATGATGGAAGAAACTCCAGACGGCTAAGGAAAACAATATCAAAGACTGTTCACGTTGATTGTTAAACAAAATATGTAAATACAATGTCCTTTTCATGAATACAAAGGTGTTAGGATGGAAATTAAGTAATAAGTTTAATAAACGACCACGTTCCTGTTTAGTTATAGGCTGCCTTTGTTAATTTAAAAAGTACAAAACAAAAAATAAACCAATATTCAGTACTGATTTGCCTAGGAGCGTGAAAACATTACGCGCGACAATGTGAGAGGCAGCTATATATTTTTATTGGAACATGACATATTGGCGCGATATCGGACCTAGTCAATCTAAAAACGCTCATATGCCGACGACATAACAGCGTTCTCTGGCCCGTTATCGGCATTCGTATCGCGTGATGTAAAAACGCTGTAATACCTACATGTTCTAACTTCTACCAGACAAGATATTAAAAACAAAAACAACAAAACTCATATTTAAATAGCGATAAGCAATCAATTCCTAGGCTAACCTTGACTTTTTGAATCTGTTACTGGAAATGAATATTAAATTAATTCATTAAATGCGTAAAAGTATTGTGTAAAGCCGCCTGTTAGTGACAAATGAGAGCTAATATTGTAAATATATCTTTAGAGAGTGTATCTTTATATAGAAATTTAAAAAATATGGGTTAAACAGCTTTGCCGTGCGGAGCGGCAAAGCTGCACGGCCCGTGCCGCATTTCATAACTAGTAAATTAAGATTTGGCTGTGGCCTACTGCAAAGTTACATTCATTAACAGACGTCCAAAAGAAGGAGGTTATCAATTCGTCGGGATAGTTTACGTCGGGAATTTTTACTGCAGATTACTTTCCGCTAATTTCAATCACTCACAAATTTGCTGACGAGTAAAGTTACAAACATACAGCCAAATAATTTATTATTTCATCAAAACTAGCCGCCATAGAAGTCACATTATGGAATTAATTGGATTAATATCAAAATTATTTCAAATTTTTATCTTGAGCAAATGAGTAATGGGCGCGGCGATTGAAAATAGAACTCACAGCATTCGAAATTCGAATTTTAAATTATTATTTCTTAGTTACATAATATGTTTTTCTTTTGATTAATATAATATGGATGACGCCAACGCTTTGTATTGTAAGTTAGGGGCGATTTCACCATTCATAATATAAACTTCGTTTAAAACTTAGTTCTCACTAAGCGCGTTCATGCGGCGATGTCAATCTCGAATAAGATGGTCCCCTGAAGGCTGCTTTTATGTACTTAAGTATCTTGACTTTTGTTACATAGAATAAGTTACTACATTGTAAAAATACTTATTTAAAAGAACAATTTTCCCATCTTTTTGCTAAGCAAGCTCGCAAGGTGGCCCGTGCGAGTAATTTACGCCGTTCTTCATCAGACCGGCGGTCTGGTTTACGAACCGATGGTAGGCGTCATGTACGACAATTCTGTAAGTGTTATTTGACAACCTATATAGAAATTAAAAAAATGAGTTTGAGTACGTCAAACGGATTTCACTATCCTAGTTATATTATAAATGTGAAAGTTTGTGAGGATGGATGGATGGATGTTTGCTACTCTTTCATGCAAAAACTACTGAACGGATTTTGATGAAATTTGGTATGGTAGTAGTTTAGGCTCTGGATTAAAACATAACCTACTTGTTATCCCGAAAAAACACAGTGTTCCCGACGGATACTATATTTACGCGGGCGGAGCCGCGGGCAACACCTAGTATTATAATAAAGGCTAATCGCTATAACTAAGTTAAAATAGTATAGATGTAAAATATCTTTTTCGTTTCTCATACTCGGAAAGTAGTGTTGTTTTGATCTGATTATTGGGTGGAAGATGCTGCTTTCCTTTCATAGGGAGGGAAAAACTCATACTAATTCATTCCGGCCCGAGGGCCGGAAAAACTTCAAAAATAGAACTGCTGTCAGCTGTGAAGAGTTTTATGTAAAAAAAAAACTATTAAAAAATGACATGACTTTCTAAACAGCCAGTGTGAATTTAGCGCAAACTGCTTTGAGCGGAATAAGCCGCGAGTGCCGCGACAATTAGGTACGCGGCGAGCGGCAAGTTCCATATTTAAAATTTAAAAAGTCAACACAAATTGGCGGGATACTAAAATCTGTTATGTATGTGTCTGTGACGGACTTTTGTGCTAAGATTTGAAATGAATATTAAAAATGAGTTTAAGCGAAATATTGAAACTATAAATATTCTATACTATAAATATTCCAAACAAAAATGTAACTTTCAATTTCACGAATTGTCCTAATTTGACTATTAATTTTAAATAGGCACTACTAATATATTATTATCTATAAATAGTTTAGATAAACAACTAGTTTTATTTTCCTCATATTCTAAATGAAAAGTAGAGTGTTTGCCACGGTTTACCCGTGGCAAACACTCTACTTTTTCTTTTCCTACTCGGACTATAGCCGCCCTCGCTGCGCTCGGGCATCTAACTACCTCGGGAATTGATTCTTTTCAACCCTAGGCAAACAATCTACTATACCGCATGTGTTTTTATAGAATTTTCAAATTGTTAGAACGAAGTAATGCGACAGTAAATACATAATAATACTGAATATAAAGCTCTTCAACTCGTTTAACGAAGTTATACCGACAAAATCCGGAGTTCAGAAGCTAAAATCAACTGAGCTGTTTAGATTATGCAATTTGAATTTTTGAAGCTAGCTCCTCCAGCAGCGCGAACATGCAATGGCATGACGGAAAGAAACAAACAAACAAACGGAGGAGAGATGGCGGCGAACGAAGCATGCAGGACATCATCTCCCTGATGAAGCAGACGGATCCAGACGACGGCCGTTGTGGCGAAAGATCTCCACAAGCTGCCGGTGGTAACGATGGACCACGTCGACGTCTCCAGCCTGCTGAAGAACTTCAACAGTATGAACTATGAAGGCAGAGCTGGACGAGATGCGAGGTAGATTGAATGCATTGGAATCTATCATCTGTGATTTGCGTGATTAAGCTTGTTTAATCGCGTAAAGCGAGTTTTGCGTATACTGATCGCGTTCAATTTCTTCCGTTAAATCGGCCCTTAGTTTCTAGTGCAAGCACGTGACTCTCGAGTCTTTACAAGTAAGTAGTAAGGTAGTCGTCATTAGGTTTTATGAAAAACTCAACCTTAACGCCCTTACTAATTAAACAATGGATAAGGTATACGATGTTTTGTCCTTGTCTGATATGTGGGAAAAGTCGCTTAACAGACAAGAACAAAATATTGTATTGCTTATAATGTTTAAATATTTTTATTAGTAAAATGGTTATAGTTTAAATCTTTTAAGGCATCTAGATAGGCAAGTCTCGTATCTTGAGTCTTGACTGTAAATCTTCTTTGGCGGTCTCAGAAGTCTGACCTATATTTTATTATTCATGCAAAATTATTTTAGAAGTTAATCTGGCGATTAATAGAAACAGAAAAGCGATAAGAATAAGATTAGAATACCAGCTCTGGTTTGTCATATTTGACATTAAGCTTCTTTTATTTATGCTCGACCATATTTAGAGATCTGTGGCTCGACTTCGACATACTGAAAGCTAGATTTTTTATTCATAACTTTTTTAAATATTAATTTACACTTAAATTACTTATTGAATAATGTTAGTTATAGTACTTATTTACGTCCGGTTGTTTTGTATTTTTATTTAAAAACACAAAAGTTTAAATTGACAAATGTAAATAACCTGTTATAGTTTTATACCGACCTACCAATGCACACGTAATGATTAATTTGTAAGATAAAGTGATTTATTCCATTAGAACATAATTGACTAACACGAACGCTTAATCAGAGCAATTAGTAACAAATAAAAAGTTAAATGTCTCCATAATATTATATACGCGACCTTCTACACATCTTTTACGGTGCAAGGCTTTACACATAATCGTTTATAAAATAAAAATATCCCCGGTATTTACAATCTAGACATATCAATGCGCTTCCTAACGTTAATGAAGATATAATATCGATTTCTATGCCCGCTTGTTTCCCGTGGTCCGCCATTTTGTTATAATGACAGAGGATGGCGTAATGGCGCCCTATTAAGGCTGTTCTGAGATTTAGTTGTCAATGTCGTCGGATTTAATTGGATTATTGTATTTTCTTACCATAAAATGTTACTTTTAATGGTTTATCTATATGGTTAATTGTGTTAGTAATTTGTTCTTGTGCTCTACTTAGTTTAGCAGATTTTTTATTGTGCAGTTATTATATTGCACGTAATTATGCATCAATTGATAACATTATTTTAATCGCAGGAAAAATGTATTAAAAATCACTGTCACGACATTATTATAGTATGAAATACGCTACTTTTCCACAAATTATTAGATTAGTCAATATAATCAATAGTTTAATTAACTAAGCATATTATTACAGCTATGGATTTCACTTCAATCGATACCAACGGAAACAGAATACTATTTTTTTAAAATGGAACCTTCAAAGAACAGTAGCGCAATTTACTTTGTACAGCTACGTCAGTAAAATACCTACGTCAAAGTCGATCCAGCAGTTTCACAAATAAGATGTAACAAACATACCGTATTATTTAAATAGGTAGGTACCGAAGACAGCACTTTTAAATACATTTGGAAATGTTTAATTCGATATGACACACAGACAATTAAATTAAATTTATTTGTGTAAACGTTTCTCGGCAAATGCCGCCGATGCCACTTCCTTTGTCCATTCTGGATTAATTGGTAATTAATTATCATTAATTATGATTGCTTCAGTTCGTTTCCATTGAAACAATTTCCTTCTATAATGCGTTCTTGAGCATATTGGATGCTCTTTTCATTTTAAATTTCATATTTATTTTTAGATAATTGTATAATTGTAAAATGTGTGTAAACAATTTTAGGTTTGTATCTATTGACAGTACTACTTGGTGCTTACTCAAAAGTTCAAGTTCTAAATGTAATTGTACGATCGCTTTATTAACTTCTATAGTCATTAATATAATATCTCATTTAACAAAAAATAATAACGCTACCTTAGAAGTAAATTTTGACGTTTAACTTATCGTTTGTTAAAAGATTATGAAAGGTACACAAAGCCACACTTTTCATTCTTAATAATAAAAAAGGACCTACATTCGATGTCTCCAACGACCATTGCCAGTCTGTACATTTATAACTTTTTTCAATACATAAATATTTATATTACGCTTCAAAGAACGCTAGATAATGATAATCAATTATATTAACGATTAAGTAATGTTTGTACGTTGCTTTATTACCCTATAATAATGGCAGGCTTCGATAAAAACTTGATATTTGCTGATTGCATAATTTCTCGGTCTTAGTTATAGTTTTGTTATTTACTATTATTTCTCGCTTTCGATTGACGTGTATTGTCATTGGAGCGAGAGGGACAGATGTATACAGTTGCTAAACGACTTATCTCGTTACGCTATTTGATTTCCTGAGCTTATCAAACACTTAAGTATAATATTTTCAATTTATATTGGAAAGGTATATTTTACAATTTTCATGCTAGATGAATGAATTTATCGTGAATTAAACAATAAATGCTATTGATTTCAGGAATGGGGAGTGCCACACTATAGAGGGTATTTAAAAACTTCAAATTTTTATAAGTAGCGAAGGGATAAATGATTTCATGAAGCTAAAGCTAGGTACAACATGACGTATTACGAAAAAATATAAAGGATTCATGTTTTCAATCCTTGCTCAAGAAAACATAGAGAACAAACCTGGACGGTGTGTTGTAATTATAATTGTGTAATTATAATTAAAATAAGTATTAACACACATATCGAAGCGATAGTCTCATGAAACATGAAATTTCCTCGCGAGTGCCAGAAATCAATTAATAAGTTTGATTACAATCATAGAAACAGTTTACACTTTAGCAGCACACAAAATGAAAAATGGAATAGGTATTGATTTTATAAGTAAGTATAAGTTTTTCCTGTTAAATACATTTGCCAGTAGCACCTCTTTAAATCAATAGAATTAATAACTGTCTCATAAAAATAAATTAAAATTGTGTAATTACTAATATATTCGTCTAAACGGGATTTTAGATTGAAGAACACCCATTTGTACGCTTGTTCGACATATATAAATGACAAAACACATCATAATATATTTATAAGTAGCATCATTACATTTCGATCAATTAGATATTATAATGTTCGATATACTCTACAAAAAGACTGATTTCTAGTAAGCTTTATGAGCCTTGATTTATTATTTATAGATTATTGAGCTTGATTCAAATGTTTTTTTTTGCCTTCAAATCTCATGTTCTGTACTAATTAGGATTTTAAATCCCGAATCAGAATGCAATGTTGTCATCGGATTTGTGTGGCTTATAAATCAAATATCGATTCAAACTGTGGCAACATAAAAAGTGGCAAGATGTTAAATCGATGTGTCCAATATCGCTAATAATATTGAATCAGCGCATTATAATTGATCACAATTTCGGCCCATATACATGGAATAATATTAGTACATAGTTTTATAAAAAAAATTGAGCCATATTAGTGAACAAAACATTTCAATTGTCATCAAAATCCCAGTACCTTAACAATCAATTAGTAATAATAATTTATGCAAATAATAGAACATTAATATATTCCCCAACGGCCAACAGTCATGAAATATAAGATTATACAGACATACAAAGTCCACTTATAAACTACTTATAGCTATTATGTCATAAGAGATTCATAAAAAAAATATTGTGTGTAGTGTGTAGCTGCTGTCAGTGTCAAAATAAAAAATAAAACTAGAAGAGGTTGGAGTTTTGCCGGAGAGTGCAATGGGTGATGTTGTGGAATTTGTAAAACTTCATAAAGTGTTATCTCGGTTCTTAATGTGTAATATTGGTAGAATATTAACCATTGAATATTCGTTATCGTGCACAAGTGTGGGCAAGTGGTACAACTTCTAAAAACGTGCTATTTTGTGTTTCCCGCCAAAACTCCCTAGGAACTTTCAGTAAAGCTTCTACCACTTTACTGAATCGACTGACATGACTCATAGACTGTACTGACTATATATTTGGACTTTGACTAGATTTTAGACTGGACGATATAGGAATACGGTGTTGAAAATTGAAACGAAAATTCTATTTCCCGCCTTTTTAACTTGACATTGGCAAATGGTTATAAGCCGATGCCATATATAAATAAATAAAAAAAAAATAGAAGAGGTTATAGCATCATGGCATATACGTGTCATATGCACAATATTTGAACTTTTTCACCATGGAGGATTTAAATATAAATTATAAGCAATTGATAAATCTATTAGTGTCACACCTTTTATTCGACGAGCTATTTTTCTGATTATCAAATATAAGATTTTGGCGAGAATCATGCTACCTTCCGCCTAAGGTGCATACATCACAGGTATTTCATATTAAATTTAATAAACAATAAATAATTTAAACAATAAAAATAATACCTCTTATTCAACATACATAATTAAAAAGAAATGTCATATTAGTATACCAATTTAAAATACTTACATACAACTTTTGCTAATTCTAATACATAGAAGAAAGATAAAATCATAATATTAAATCACAATCACACACTTATTAAATAATTGGATTTGATTGCAATTGTAATGATTATGATATATATTAGTTTATTATAATATATCTATGTAAGTATTCGTATATATATGCATTCATTTATTATTATTGTTATATGTAAATTGTAGTAGTACGCACCATATATTGTTACTTTTATAACTAAACTTTCCTGTATCAGGTCTGCTGGCAGAAATTCCAATTTGGAATAAGTAGCACCTTTGTACAAAATGGTTTTCTGTTTTTTAGTTGTCAATGTCAATGTTTTACTATGTGTACATAAATTATTAAATAAAAATAAAAAATAAAATCAGATGTTCTACAATAATAATTAAAATGTCAATATATTTAAAACAAAGTCATCATAAGTATAGAATATAGATAAAACGTCAATTAGAGTTATTCAATTTAAAATGTCATATAAGTTTATTAATATTAATCCATTTTAATTCTTATTGTTTTAATAGTTATTCATGATGTCCTAAAAATTTATTAATGTTGTAAAAACATTTTTCAGTAAGCCAATTGTATAGTCTTCTTTTAAATAAGTTGCCAGTAAGCTCTTTTAAATTTTCAGGCAATTTATTATATATTTTTATGGACATACAATAGCTGTTTTTACTTAGAAATATTGTTTTTGTAATTGGTAATACTACCTAACTTGTTCGGGTATCTAGTATTGATCTTATTGACTTTCGATTTTTCAATGTAAAATTCAGCTATATACTTTCGAACGAACATACTTATTTCAAAAATATATACAAACATATTCAAGTAAGTAATTTTAATTTTTAAATAGAGGGCTACATGAAGTGTTAGGAGATGTTTTAAAACAAATGAGCATTTTAACATTATGTCCTCCTAATTGCTATACCAACTAGTACGAGTACATTCAGGTACTGGACCTGAGCAATATAACTTTAATAAAAAGAGAGTCTCTACAACGCACATTTCATGTGAAAAAGAGCACATTGTATATTATATAGGTTACACTTATTCAAATTCAAACATCGAATTAAACATCCGTTATTGAAAGTGTCTACGATTGGCTGACTGAGCCCTAACACACGCCAGCCGAGCGTACAATTTCACAATTTGTCCGCGCGCGCTTTTTGCGCGCCCAGATAATTGGCGCTCACCTGCGCGCAACCCGCCGCATAGCGCGCCAAATATGGCGACTGGCCGCTCGGACATTTCGCTTTTTAGGACTATCTGACAAATGTGTAATTATTTATTTAATATCCGTCCGTGGCGACCGAATTTGGCCACAATTCGCATACCGACGATGCGCTTTTTCATGGCGTCGCCGTTATACGTTTTATGCGCGATATGTCATATTAAAATGTTTCTCAATTAAAATACTTATTGGCCAATTAATTATTGACGTAAGCGATTAAATTTCATTAGTAGAGCGAGTGGAGCTAATGAGGAATAAAATAAATATATCTGGAGTCTAAACAGTAGACTGTTTAGACTCCAGATATATTTATTTTATTCCTCATTAGCTCCACTCGCTTCATTGGTAATGAATTAATTTTACAGACCACTTTCGACGATTATAGAAAATGTGTAAAACCTGTAAATCATTAAATCGTTATATATATATATATATATATATATATATATATATATATATATATAACTTGTGACTTTAAATTTTGATCAGATTATCCTACTAAATACTTAAATTCTATTCATCACCACGCGCCCGTACCTACTACTCGCCAAGCGCGCGTATTGAATTTTTTTCCCGCCAAGAAGTTATCCAAATTCTGGAAAAAGTAGTAATCTGTAGGCGCAAGGTCTGGTGAGTAGGGCGGATGACGGAGAGCTTCCAACCCCAGTTCTTGCAACTTGGAGACCGTATGCTGTGCAGTATGAGGTCGCGCGTTGTCGTGCAGGAGCAGTGGAGACGAGCGATTGACCAACGCTGGTTGGAGATGTGCCAGCTTCTCCATCATTGTGTTCAGTTCTTCACAGTACACATCTACAGTAATGCGGAAAATGGGGTGACCGTTTGGTAAGAAGCTGTGATGAATCACACCGGCGCTAGACCACCAAACAGTGACTATCACTTTTCTAGGGGTAAGTTTTCGTTTAGGGCATTGTTTAGGTGCTGAACCAGGATCCAACCAACTTGCTGAGCGCTTGCGGTTATCAAACAGAATCCATTTTTCATCGCAGGTAACGATGCGGTTCAAAGTTCCTTCATTTGTGTTTCTGTTGAGCAGTGCAAGGCATGTCTCGACGCGTACTTCGCGCTAGCGATCATTGAGTTCGTGGGGCACCCATTTGTGAAGCTTTTTTACCTTGCCAATTTGACGCAAATGGACCAATATTGTTTTGACGCTAACGTCGAAAGCTGCTGCTAATTCAGCCGTAGATTGTGTATCATCAGCATCCACAATCGCCTTTAATTCGTCATTGTCGACCAAAGTCTTCGGACGACCGCGAGGTTCATTTTTCAGGTTGAAATTTCCAGAACGGAAGCGAGCAAACCAATAACAGGTGGTGCGTTGGTTTGTAGTGTTAGCTCCGTAAACGGCGTTGATGTTGCGTGCCGCTTGTGCCGCGTTGCTGCCACGTCGGTACTCGTATTTCACTTAATTACTCGAATTTTTAACGTATCCATGACGACGAAAAAGATTGAAATGCGATGAAAATGTAACACTAATCCATAAACAAATTACTACTTTTGGAAAAAGAATTCCATGTTTTTAAAATAAAAGTAATTTGAAATTAGAATTCTCAGCCAAACAAAAATTATTTTGATTTGAAATGGCCAGTACTGCGGAACGGCAATTTCATAGGTAAAGACCTATTATTAATCATGTGATTTATCTGTAAATCACCCACCCTGTATAATTGACCTATACGTAATTAAGTACTTTTTATGTATGACAAATTTTCATTCTCTGACAATTTAACTTAACTATAATTATATACTTAACAATATCTGATCCTGTAGTTTGTTTGCTTTTAAAAATCGTACAAGAAAACATTTTTTTACAAAATTGACTTTTATGAACTATATAAATCATGTCAATTAGTAAAAAAAAAAACTTGTTACTAGTAAACTTGAATGAATATTCATAGTAATGAGTGATTAAAATAAATATAACGCTTTATTATACTTGTCAACATAATGGTGGGAGCGGCGGACATTTTGAAACAGATGACTACAGGTGCCATCTTGCGCCAAGTAAATCAAGCGTAATTGTTCGGACCAGCCAGCTGCTATAGTTAGGCAGCTGATGTGGCAGAACCAAAAAATATTGCATAACGCGAATTAAGCTTTTTAATTAGGGAAAATAACAACGGAAACAACTTAACTTGTGTAGTTAAAATATACCCTAAGTCACAGATTGGTTCTGCTTGGCGAAATGACAGGAACAGCGTCTGACTTGAGCGCTGATTCATTTTAGATGTGACTGGGTAGTGGTAAACGTTAAGAATTACTAAGGCTGATGGTGAGTGAGGTCTAGTAAACCAGACCCAAAAAATATTATCATGTAAGAATATGTTGCCAAGAAGAGACCATAATAGTTCGCACTGTTAGTTCCTAACACGACCTAACTCTACGTGCCCTAGCTTCACAAACTGTAAAGTCTAACCCTAGTCAAAAACCGCTTGGCCGTTTCGTAGCATATAAAAGACTTATGTAATGCCGGCTATTCACCTAACGTTCGATCGCAACGATTTCACGATGTGAGTCGACCTGTGTGCAGTTTTACCGATCGTGTCTATGGAAAATCGTTACGAAAATTCACCCAATCACCCAACACAAATCACAGTCTCAATTTAACCAACACCCGCCAGTTAGTGTTCATCATTTGTCTCAATATCATGCCTTCTCTTTCATTAGTACGAACGAGAGAGGTAACATGATATTAAATCAACGATTAACTTCAACAGGCGTTGGTGAAATTGGCTCTAATGGACGATTTCTTCATGAAAGAGATAAACTAGAGTTTGTTATCCGGCAGATATACTTATTCCAGGGTTAAAACTTCGATGGTTGTCTTCAACAGACCGACGGGTTAGCTATCCTATGGTCATGTATGTGTGACTGTGAAGTGTGAGCTATATACCTACTCTAGGGGTCTTCTAGACCGAAATTTAATGTATGTACTTAAAAAATATTTACTACCTACTTCTCCGTTCTAATAAAAGTTTGTTACTTATTATTTTTTTCTCTTCTACTTTTACCATTTTTTTTTCCTTTTTAATTTGAATATTTTTTTCCGACTTTCATGGAAGTGCGAAAAAAAAATAGTTGGTTTTTTTGGGTAAATATTATTCATTTTATATTTGACATTCGAGAAATCATTGTACAAGCAAGTACAGTGCCATGTAAACTCTACACTGTAGAGTTTTTACGCACACACTGACCTCAGTAAGTTAACTGCCAGGTATAAAGTCAGCCCAATATTTATCCTTAGAACAAAAATATTCGGAGGTTATTTCTTAAGCTGGTGTAAAGAAAACGAAATCTCCAGTTAACGTGAGTTAACTCTAATCGTAGGATAACTATGAGTAAAGAAATCAGCCATTAGTCTAGTGACGTTAACAAGCGTTTAATCTACTTCTTTTTAATCATTGCATAAAATGCATGATCTTTATTATTTCTATCGTATTTAAGTATAATTTGTCGCCCACCTGTGGTGTTATGGCCAAAACCCTCCGTACTAGTTAAGTTGTAATATAATACACTAGCTGTTACCCGCGGCTCCGCCCGCGTAAATACAGTATCCCAAAGAAACACTGTACATACTTTTTCGGGATAAAAAGTAGTCTATGTTTTAATCCAGAGCCCAAAACTACTACCATACCAAACATTGAAATCCGTTCAGTAGTTTTTGTGTGAAAGAGTAACATCCATCCATCCATCCTCACAAACTTTCACATTTATAATATAAGTAGGACATATATAATAATAACAGTATATCACTGTTATAATATTCAATTTAGGTACATTCATATAAATATCACATATAATTTAATAGTATATTATTAATTATTAATATATTTATAGTAGACATTTAAGGAAATATATATTATTTGTCGAAAATTATGTGACTCCTGTTTGCATTTCATTATTATTGTATATAAGACGTAATTTGACATTGATAAATATGTGGCTATAAAAATATATTCATTTACCTGTTTTTATTCATTAATATATTTAATGCCCGCTGCCCGCGTCACATAATACATACTGATTATATTTATTGATGGGATAATATTTTTTCGGGGCCAGAGCCGCCAGACCAACAGACAATTTAAGGGTCCGTCACACGTACAGTTCTGACTGCGGGAAATAGCATGCGGCGTTCCAACCCGCGCTCTGAAGCGTACGTGTAAATGCGCGGGGCCGAGTGTCTGATCTGGCATGTCGATGATAGCGCATTTTCCACAGCTTGAACCGCGGGTGAGAAGTCTATAAACGATAATTTGGAAAATCGCAATAATAATCTGTCTCTCTGATATATAACGGCGTTATTCTTAAGGGTAGCTCTACTTTAGGATCTAGATTGCTATAATTAGATACTGATTGTTACATTTAGTTACTGATAAGTATACTTAATTACTGATTGGGATACTTAGTTACTAGTTGTTATACTTAATTACTAGTTGTTACACTTGGTTACTAGTTGCTGTACTTAGTTACTAGTTGTTACACTTAGTTCCCAACAAACTAAGCTTATAAAATTAAGTCTATACGGTCTAAACTCTTATACTTGTTATAAAAGAGCATTCATTATGTCAATCTTCCTTATAATGGCACATTATTAGTAGAATTGGCTAATATTACCTTTATTATTATAATTTGGCTGGGTAAACGTTAGTAAATCTAAATAACACGGCTACAATTAGGGTTCGAAATGTGTTCTTCTTATAGAAACTGGTTACATTGCTTTTTAGCCGCATAATATTCAAAGTCATATTAGGGCTTTGAATATGGTGAATTATTCTTATAAAAGTAATGCACAAGGTAACTATGATGCTTTTAACTAATAAGAGCATTTGAAGACGTCTATCCAACAAACGAATTCTAACATTTTATATGATCTTAACAAGAATGAATGCAATCCATATTCCCTTATACAGTGATTATAAAGATATTATTCTCTATATGGTTACTTGAAAATGCTTTACATAACAAGATTCGCCAGTTTGAAAGTACAGCAGATTGTCTGAATTTATTACGGAGCGGAATTTATATTTTAAAAATGGATTCAAAACACTAGAAGAAGTTTGAAAGAAACAGTGGTTACAAAATAAAAGTAAAAAAGGTCTACGAAAACATGGTTGTGAGCATTACATCCACCATCTGTACTCCTATGATGCTACAAAATTACCAAGCCGATACCAACAAATCAACCAGTGGCTCCGTAGAGAAATTATTTTATAGAAAATGAGAATGAAAAGGAAACCAGTGAGGAAGAATAGATAGAATAGAAGAAAAGATACACATATAAAACGTAAGGAAGCGTAAAAAATATTTTTACTAATTTTTCTCGGTTTTGGGGGGTGTAGATGTTGTGTAGATTTATTTTGAAATTTCAAAATTGCGGATGTATTTTAGTTTCTATAAAATTCTTCTATCTCAAAAAACGGTGCGTCCTACTGAAAAAATAATGAAAATTTGCTCGCCCTTATCTGCAACCTGCAACCACATATTTTCTTCATGATGGGAGAAGAAGAAATTTGGAAATTCTGAATTTTCTAACATTTCTATAGCTTTATACATAGCTCGTATCTCAATGGCATTTCAATATTTTTTTATATGATCGCTTCTATTTCGGAAACGGTGCATCTTACTGAAAAAATAATGAAAAAAATCCTTTTTTTTTGAAAATCCTGAATTTCCAAAAAATTCTATAGCGTACATAGCTGGTACCTCGAACTACTTAGCATACTGTGATAATAATTAACAATCCTAAGCAGCAAATCCAAGAACTTTTAAATTATATAGACATGAGTACATGTCATTTTTACGAAATGAAAATTCTACATTTTTAAATTTAAATTGGAAGACAATTTTGTAATCTGCACCCCCAGTGACCTGAAAAAGGACAATTTTTGTTTGTTGGGTTACTAATTGTTATACTTAGTTACTGATTGGTATAGTTAGTTACTGGTTGTTATACTTAGTTACTGATTGGTATACTTAGTTACCGATTGGTATACTTAGTTACTAGTTGTTGTACTTAATTACTGATTGGTATACTTAGTTACTAGTTGTTATACTTAGGGCCGGTGAAGAAACTATCTGACACATCAGAAAATTGTGAAACAGGTCCTTAGTTCGGTTCTGGTTTTTTTACTGAGTTAGGGTCAATTCACACCGAAACGAAAGGATACGCAACATATTATAGCGCTGCATTTAATATAGCTATTCAAATTTTAACCTTATTCGTGAGTACACACGTTTCATAAGTAATAGATCGAATGTCAGTATATGTCTGATGTCAATGATTGACCTAAAAACATTTTTGTTTTGTAATATTTTTTCATATAATTAACGCATTATTACAAGGAACCAAAGAATCTCACTGCGGCCACATGAAATGAATATAACAGCCCATAAAGAGCATGTGAAAATTAACCATGTATTTACCATATACCTACTACCAGGCTCGCCTCATACGGGTGCAAGTAGTGCCCGTATGAGGCCATGAGAAACCTGCGGCGAGACAAGTTTTTGTGATGCCTTTAATGATGCTCTTAAATCTTGACAGCGAAATCCTAGTGAGAGCGTGCAGGCTATCGCAGCTACTAAGAGTTGGGCCGGAGTGCTTCGGCCGGCGCAACTGGAGAAATATTCGACATATACAATCACAGGAAACTGACGAGTAATGCGTTGTGTTTTGTCTAGCCGAGGAGTGACCGGTCAATAAATTGTTAAGCTTATACTTTAAATGAGACAATCTTGTATATATATAATAGTAATCTCCGCAACGACTGCAAGTATTACCATGAAATATAGTATGCAGGTAGTTTTGGGGGAAAGAAATCGGTCTAGCTAGGTTTTATCCCTCGGGAACTGCGCATTTTTATGTTTTTTATTTCGTCGTGCTACAATGTATCAATAATTTTGACTCGGCTATGTAATTACGCTTAGTTAGAGACTATATGAACCGGAAGGCCGAACAAACTTCATAGCGCTGAAAATAGGACTCTGTGTCAATAGAGTAAAAAATCGAAGTCTTGAGTGTCGAGCTCATACTCATAAATGACATTGACATGTGACTCAACACTTGTGTGTTCGATACTCAGCTTTATTGTATTAGCGCAGAGTTCTGTTTTTAAAGCTCAAAATTTTCCCCGGCCGTCCGTATTCCGGATCATATAGTCCCAGCCTAACATCAAACCTAATTTTATCCTTGATCGCCGTGGATAATTGTTACATAGTAAAATCCCAATATCCTTTTCCGCTCCACTAAATCTGATGCTAAAGGCTTCAGCCTGCCCAGCAGCTGCCCGCTACTGACCTCGTAAAAACACCCGGACTACACATGAAAACCTCCCCGGACCCTCCCCGGATGCCCTGTAAACTAGGATAAATCCGGGGAAACCTGGACGGATGGTAAGCCTTCCCTTTTACCTATTGACCAGCGTTTCCAATTGGCCGCGTCGCGACCGGGCCATTTTGATGGCCCGGTCATTCCCGACTTGTTTTAAAAACTATACCTACTTAGCACTTACATAGGCTGCACTAAAAGTATCGAGAATGGAATATTTCCACTGTTCCTGTCATATTAAAATCTTTTCAATTTAAAACTCCTTGGTTTTAAAAATCGAATACCGTTTATTTATTTAAAAAAATATTCTCGGTCTTGTCACAAGGTCTTGTCAAACTTGTTTAGTCGTTGAGAAAATGGAATTGACTCGAGAAAATTCTAGAGCGATGATTTATTATGACTTTCGAAGTGGTTTAACACAAAAACAGTGTGTTGACCGGATGATTTCTGCATTTGGTGATGAAGCCCCATCCAAAACCACAATTTATCGCTGGTTTGCTGAATTTCAACGTGGACGTGTCAAGCTCAGTGATGATCCCCGTCAAGGTTATCCAAAAACTGCAGTCACCCAAGAAAACGTTGATGCTGTGCGTAAGCTGATTGAGGAAGATCGACATGTGACATACCGCGAAATTCAGGCAACTTTAGACATTGGCATGAGTCAAATACAAATAATCTTGCATGAACAATTAGGTGTAAAAAAGTTGTTTTCCCGATGGATACCGCATTTGCTCTGTGAAGAGCAAAAAGCGGCTCGCGTTACTTGGTGCGTCAGAACTCTCGAAAGATTCCACGCAGGATCCTCAAATGCTGTATACAACATCGTATCAGGTGACGAATCCTGGATATACGCGTACGAACCCGAAACAAAAAACCAGTCACGAGTTTGGGGGTTCGAAAATGAGTTAAAGCCAACAAAAATTGTTCGTTCACGGAGTGTTGCAAACAAAATGGTGGCCACGTTTGTCTCCAAAACCGGCCATGTTGCGACTATTAGACAAAGAACGGTTAATGCAGAATGGTATGCTAACATTTGTTTGCCACAGGTCGTTTCTGAACTCCGTAAAGAGAACTGCAACCGCCGCATCATCCTCCATCACGACAATGCGAGTTCTCACACCGCGCACAGAACAAAAGAGTTTTTAGAGCAAGAAATCATAGAATTATTAGACCATCCGCCGTACAGCCCCGACCTAAGCGCTAATGAATTCTATACTTTCCCTAAAATAAAGAATAAATTGCGTGGTCAGAGATTTTCATCACCTGAAGAAGCTGTGGACGCCTACAAAACGGCCATTTTGGAGACCCCAACTTCCGAATGGAATGGTTGCTTCAATGATTGGTTCCATCGTATGGAAAAATGTGTCAAATTTCGCGGAGAATACTTCGAAAAGCAATAAATACATTTTTAAATACTAATGTTGTGTCACATCCGTGATTCCCGAAATTTTTAGTGCCGCCCTCGTACTATCGATTGGAAACAGGAACACTTCCTACTCCTCCTGCATACTTCTGATTAATTTTGTTGTGGGTCCTCAGACAGATTTTGCACGTTCGTGTTTTTGTGGTTGGTTACCGCTGTCGATCCTGGTACAAGGGATTTGGAGTGGTGAGTGTGTGCGACATAACGTTGCATTTCCGCTAAGATAGCTATTATAAATTGAACTTTACTCATAACACAAGAAGATACACGTTTAATTGTAAGAGTTCGACTGTCAAGTTGCACCGCGCTGCACAGCGCATGCGCGTGTATAATTTTATTTAGTAAATAAAGTTCAATTTTGAATAGCTATCAGTTGCGTGGATTTCCTATAACTGCATTCCTATCGGCTTTACTTACCACTTAACTTTTGAAGACCCTCATCCAAATCCCTATCTATTATATTTACAGGCTAGGGCTTCCCTATGAAGGAGCCAGCCTTCGCCAGTGATAGCTATCTTAAAAAATGCATACGCGGCGCGTATAGTCGTGGTGTGAACTAACTCTAAAGGTGTATTATTTTACCAAATGAAACCAGCTTGGGTTTGAGAGTATTAAGTGGGTCACGAAGGTGCATGCAGTGTGAAAATTACCGGGACATGGCAGAACAATGTTTGGAAAACACTGCCATAGACCATACAATTAACAAAACATAATATTATAATAATTGAATGTTGCTCATAAGAGCATCTAAGCTTGCGAGAAAAAGTATTTAATATGAAAACGTATTTAACTGAAAACAGTTATAATATGAATTACTATCTAGGTACAATTAAATAGAATATACGTTAAATGCCGGAAAACTGTTAGTTAAATAAAAAGTTTAGTAAAAACTTCGAGAAATGTCAACTGCCTAATAATTGATCTATGTTAATTGTTGATTAAAATACTTATGCTTACGTAATAATTATGTAATAATGTAATGTATCTATTGTATATATATATCTTATGTAATAATACAAAATAAACTATTGACATAATATGTGTACCGGATAGGGATGTATATAAGTATTTTTTTCTATCGATAGAATTATGTATTTTTGGTATGTTGTGATTATTTTTGGTCATTTGAAATTTTCACAGATGATTAAAAAACAGAATGAAATTATTATTCGAGGGATCTTCTATACAACAAACTTGATTTTTTGCTATTTAGTACAACACCCTTTATGTGAGAGACGGACTTGCAGGCCAGTTTATTTCTTACTTATAAATTATACCTAATATATAATTGCTAGATATTATACTGATTTGCTCAGTGGTCTCTCTGCCTATTCATGTGGCTTATAGCGTTCGGACTTCGGTGGTATTTGTCTACCCCAATTGGGAAACTGACCTAAGCAATATTTCGTTATAATATTATAATTATAGCTTTAATATGCACATTTCTAACAAATTAAAACAATACATTTATATTTTTGTAATGTTTGTACCTTTATCTCAATCAGCATTATCATTATATCGAAAAGTAAACCCTGGTTATTATTATACATATATATTACGGTTATATACAGTTACTTTTAGCTGTCTTGAACCAATTAGTGTCTCGTTTGTTCGATTGTTTTTAGTTCATGATAACCGACTAGAACTTTATAAAAAAATCAATTAAAGACTTTTTCTAGTACCTAAGCGCCAACTATATAACTATAACTGTGAGATAAGCAAGATAAGCTCTGGTTACACGAACCTGTTTGCAGCTCTGCAAATCTGATCGTCAGGCACTTAGTAACTATTCTTTCGCGTATTAAATACAGTATTTGCGCAGATGAGAGGGAAATTTCACCACTGCAGGCAGAAGCGTGTAACAGGGGTGCTATTGCATTAACTGACTGGATGCCATCACACAAAAACCCATATCCAGGGGCCAATCATTAAATAGTTTTATAAGTCCTGATACGAAACTAATTGAACACTCATTTATGGTCCTCTAGAGTCTGGATTCTAGACGCTAGGGATGAATACGGAAAAAAATGACTTAGTACTGGAAGCATTTCTTAAAATTCCCAATGGTTCATTATAAAAACACTAGAAGTTGGCCGCTACTTCGTGCGCGCAAATAACAATATCACGCGGGAACCGTACATTTTGCCGCTATAAATAGTAGCCCATGGGCTACCCTCCCCACACCCCTACCCCTCCCTATCCTTTCCCGTGGTCTAATCTATATCTGTGCCAAATTTCATCAAAATAGGTCCAGCAGGTTTCGGAGCCTATTCAATGCAAAAAAACAAAACGAAACAAACAAATCTTTCCTCTTTATAATATTAGTAAAGATATAAGTATAAAAAAACATTTTTACTACTAAAGAAGAGTAGACTAGGCTAGAGTAGACTACTAATTCTAAGTGTGTTTAGTTATTAATATAAAAATCAATGAATTCTACCCAACTATTTTTACGTCTTCTACCTATTTCTATAATATCGATGATATTCATTATTATCGATAACATTTTATTGCCATATTTTGCTGAAATAGCGATGATGTTATTACCATCCCTATATAATTACCCGTAATGAGCTTTAATTAGGCAAAAACTGAATAAGTCATAACATATCGACAAGTACAACACTATTGTCAACATGTCAGCCATACATCAGAGTTATGAAAGTTCATACGAGATTCTGACGATGATTGGCAGGGCAATGGGTATCGTTAAATAATTCAACGGATGTTGACAATTAGTGATAACATGATCCCGTCAAAACAAGATGGCCGACTTCTTATTGGAATTTTCGAGAATATCGCTCAATTAAAACTACTTACAGCGCGCCAGCATCATGAGTGATAGGTTCTGCTATGAAATCGATTTCGATAATCGATGCGTACGTTACTATCGATAAATATTGTTGTGATATTATCGATAAATATATGTACAACGCTAGACGTAAAAAAATGTGAAAAGGCTTTTTTACATTTGCATATACCTTGCCACTAACAAAACGAACTGTTTGCCTTGAACAAACAAATTAATTCTATTAATAATACGAGTACGTTGGCTTGGCTTGTTAACACAATTACGAACATATTAATAATGACATTAAAATAAAGAATGTGTTAATTTTGTCTATCAAAGGTGTGCGCTAATCTAGACAGAATCGCCGACTTACGAGACGTAACGCACTGTCTACGTGACAGGCAACGTGACGGTTATCCTCTTTTGTTGTCTAAGCTTGTCAGAAGGAAAAATATATCATTCTATGTACTGTGTAATTTTTGTATAATAATTACGATACTTTAGATTTCCGTTACTACTTTTAGGAGCTAAGGGTCAATTCACACCGAATCGAAGCGACACGAGACGCGGCGTTAATAACTTAAAAATATAAGTTATCTATATTGAAAACATCGTTAAGCAAAGCTATCTTAAAAATAGCAATTTTAAGATAGCTTTGCTTTCGTTATTAGCTAATCGTGTGTATCTCTTTTTCTTGTGAATAAAGTTCAATTTTGAATAGCTTCTTAAAAATGCAGCGGCGCGGTGCGTCGCGTATCGTCGCGGTGTGAACTGACTATGAGCTAGGAGGAATTAGAATTAGGTATAATTATTATGACTAACAAAAGAACCGACCGAAACTTTTAAATTTGTTTAGACGCTTTAAAATTTTTGCCAAAAATGTTTTTGATTTTATGTAAATTGCGATTATAACATATAATAATTCATAACAATTGTATTATGTTATATTTTGGTAGTTATTAACGTTATTATTTTGTTTCTCTACTGCATAAGTGCATCTTGATTCTTGAGGTTAAATTTTTAATTACCTACTTTTGCTTCTGAAGGTGGAAATAATTAAAAATGAATAATTATAATCTGAAGGTACGCACATATGATGTCGGGTCGCAGCGGGCCGCATCGCTCCGCTGCGGGGGCCGCCCGACCCGCCCCACTGCGGCCGGCACGATAAAGTGTCTGCGCCGGTGCCTCAAAAATCAAAACCCGTGAATGCGACGGCCGGCATCGCATTCAAGGGTCGGCCGGCGGCGACCGTGCCCTCTGTGCTAGGTTCGCATTATGCGATGCGATGCGACCCGCTGCGGCGGCGCTGCGGACTGACATTATGTGCTCGTACCTTTATTTATGTTCAGGGTTGGGGATGAGATTCACTGTATTGAGTCAGCACAGCTTAGGATGATTACAACTAAACTATGAGGTGAGATAGGACGTGAACCCCGCGCTCGGTCGGATGTCGCGTCGTGAACATACTCGTAGTTCATTTATTACATTATAATAATCCCGTACAATTTGTACAAAGAAATGTTAATGTTGCGATGTATAAGTAGGAGGAACTGGGAGGAGGCACGCGACAAATTGTCAAATAAATGAAAGTAACACAATACAGGCTTAAAAAGTATGAATAAATGAACCTCATTCATTCATATAATAATTATTATTTTACTCTTAGACTGGGTATATAAGATCCGGAATCCGGAAGGCAGGGGAAAATTCAGAGCATTGAAAATAGAACTCTGCGCGAATACAATAGAGCTAAAAATCGAAAACACAAGTGTCGAGTCATATATGACATTATAGCTCGGCACTTCGATTTCCAACTCTATTCCATTAGCGCAGAGTACTATCAGTGCTCGAATTTTCCCGGGACCGCCGGGTTCCGGATCATATTGTCCCAGCCTTTGTTTACACATTAATGATGAATTGTTCGTGGGTCTACTAGGATAACAGGCCTAGCAGGAACATTTGACAGCGGCGTAAACGTAACGTTATGGAATGAAATTTGTATTAGAGCTGTCATGATTTTGTCGTTACGTTTACCTCGCTGTCAAAAATATTCTATATTAATATATATTTTATTTACAGGAAAAAAAATCCTGCTGTGGGCTTGAGTCTATGTAGTAGGTACCTATATGGATGCCAGAAAACTTTCTTTAAAACTTTACCGGCAAAATTAACAAATATAATATATATATTTCAACTTCTGAAAAAGATATATTAAGTGTACCTTCTTCAGTAGATAATAATTAAACAGCAGTTTAATAATTTCGATGGCACTACAACTCCTTTTATATGTAGCTTTTTCAGTGTATTATCAATGATCAGATGAAATGCTGAAAAAGAAGAATCAGATGAAAAATGAGGGTGTTGATATATTTTCTGCCGTTAGGGGCAGACCCAACTCACACAAAGCGTCACCTGGTGGCGTAAGTGTTATCAAAAACGGCCAATAAGAATTTTCGATTTTTTTCTGTCACCAGGCGGCGCTTGGTAGCACGACGGTCCTTATCGTGTCAAAAAGCTGTCAGATGTTACAAATTTAAAAACCCCTCATTGCATTGGCACTACAACCTCGAAAAACATTATTTTGTTTAAAGACCACTAAAGCATTAATTGATGATGAATTTTTAATCTAAATTGATAATACTCGAAGTTTTCCTTTGTTAACATCATGCATAATACATGTCGACCTGGAGGTGACTATTTATTGACATACTCATTGTCTTCGCTCCATTTGTAATTACAATACCTCGAACGTATAACGTCTCTAATTATGAAAATTTCAGTTAATTTTTTAATGGTTTGACAATTAGGGTCAAATTGTACACCTTTGGGTTAATTTCAATAGCTAATAAGTATCAGAAAATTGACTTCAATAGCATCGAATTTAGTAACAATGTTTTTCTCAAATGACTTTGATAAAGCATTTGAGTAGAATCATCATTGCAAATATAAGATTACGTCATGACATGATGTTATAAGATTATGAATGATATTTAAGAAATGTAGGTAGAATATAATTTTCAGATTGTTTTGTAAATGTATTCTATCCGAGTTAGCTTTCCATGGTTCAGTTCAGTGTTCTTATCCTAGGAGTTCCTAAAGGAACAATTTTGGGACCAGTCAAAGCCGTCGCTTTTAAAGTGAAGTGAGGTTATATCTACAGAATATATTTACACAAGCCTTATACCTATTCGTTCCCTATTATCACAAACATTATACATAGTAGATAATTTCAAAGAAATGGGGGAAAGGGAAGCAAACACCAATGAGCCTTTAGCGATATTTTATAGGTTTTTGTATCAGAACATAAAATTTTACGAACCCAATTTACTTTTTAATATGCAAAACAAAAAGATATATATAAAATAATAATTTATTACAAATAGAAATACTGGTATGTACAGCTAAAATCGATAAATTAATTTTTTTAAGTACCTAGCCGTCAGCGATTATGGATGAATAATTACGAAATAATTCTATTTAAATTCGATTCTTATAAATAAGTGTATTTATAAGAATATAATGTAATTGTAAGCGTTTCTTTAAAGCGCTTTTTAGTTGGTGATTTTTTTTCTAACTGTATAACATATGCCATTTCCTCACTGACTGACTGACTGACGTATAGACGCTCGCACAGCCGTAACCGCTTATAGTAGAAACGTGAAATTTAGACAGTAGTTTTAATTTACAGTGCAGATGCACACTAAGAGAGGATTTTGAAAAATTACACCCTTAAAGGGGTGAAATAGGGGTTGAAAGTTTGTATGAAAAGTCATTAAATCTGCACCGATTTCGATGAAAATTGAGATTCATGCTCTTAAGTATATTTAATTAAATACGTATTTCAGGGTTTGTTATAATTCACCCCCTGAGGCTGTGAAATAAGGATTGAAGTTTGTATGAAAAATATTTAAAATCTGTCCAATCGGTTTCCATGAAATTAATATTATAATTATACATAACGACTTGCAGGTTCTGCGGGGTTTCCCCGACGACGACCCCCTCGAAAACGAGGCACCCCTCCTTCGAGACCTTCTCCTCGACTGTCCAGCACTTCAACAGAGCAGAAACAGGTACCTTGGGTAGTATGAATACTCTACCATAAAAGAAATTCGCAGCACCAACCCCAACCACATCGTTCAGTTTATGAGCAGCATATGCCTGGGGCGCCAGTATAACGCGGAGGAGTCACAATAGATCCACTTGGGTCGCAGTGACGTCAGGGCTCGATTATGATCTACCTTCGATTTAAAAAAAAACATACTTTATAGTTTTTTGAAATTCATCCCATAAAGCCGTGAATGGTGCCCCCATTTGTTTGTTTAGTGAAATATCAACAACGCATTGCGATGAATTTTAGCACGCAGATAGTTATTATGACGTAGGAATCCGTTAAAAAAGGATTTTTCGAAATTCACACCTCACGGGTGTGTAAAGAGGATCCACGCTGAAGCTAAAGCTAGTTCCTTATAAATGGAAATTAAATTGAAATCAATTCTTTCAATTAATTTTAGCTTCGACCTGATTTCCTGAAATTTGTTGTGTTTGGTTTTCTTTTTTATTTTTGCGTCCTATAACATGGAATAAATAATGTCTTTTACAATCATATATATTTATAGAAAGACACAATAAATGTTGGAAATCGTTAAATTTTTTATTGAATTGCATTGTAATCAATCAAAACTTCGCCACTGAGGCTATTAACCTCACACTACCAGCGTATTTAAAACCCCATTTTTTAACAAAAAATTTTTGTTTTAAAATAAACTGTTAGGTGAATCAGTTAATACTGTGATGACACTTGCGTCAGCGGCGAAGATTCGTTTCATTACTAGACATTTTTTTTTTTTCTGCCTAAACTGTTGTAACTGGTCTTTACGTTAGCAGTAAACTATGATCTGAACTTTTCTGTAATTGTTTTTTTATTAAATATTTTTATTTAGTTAATTATTATGCAATTTTTAACTCACTTTTAAATCGGTTTACCCTTATACCTCAATTATTAATAAAAAATTATAAATTGAGAAAATCTCCGTCAGTTGAGACCGGGGACGTTAGTAGTGATGATGATAGTAATGAAAAAATATTATAACTAAGTTTTTGTAAAATAAAATAATGACTTCGTAATTTATAAGTGTCAGAACTTAGAATTTTGATACACAAACACAAACCCGAAAACCAATTATAGCAATTTTTGGGAATTAAACAATTCTAACCATTATAAGGTCAGTTTTTATCTGAATTATAATTATAAAAATGGGTTATTCTGCAAAAAAGAGCTATAATATTTGGGTAATTACATACAAATGCATTTGATATTATATATTTGAACCAGCATCATACCTTAATTATTAAAGGTTATATTTTTTGTAACATAAAGTACGATAATACCTCATGTAATTGATTAGAAATATGATGTTTTAAAAACATTATAAATTTATTTAGGATGTTTTTATAATATTTTTTAGAAAGAACAAATTTCCACCTTTTGCTAAAATATTCTTCTCGCCGGGTCAGTTCCCGAACCGGTGGTAGGCATTACGTGGGGACAACATTATTAAACTTATTAAGTATATGGAAATAAAACAATTTTAATTTTGAATTTGTTTTGAATAACATATTTTCTTTTTTTGAGGTTTTGTTAACGCGTTTGCGTCATCCAATAAAAAGCTCTATTGAATAGATAATCTACCCACAAAAAACCTCGAAAAACAGGGCATTAGTGACTGCTGTAAATAGGCGATACCACGACCACTAGAAAAGACATAAAAACGGATCGGACGTATCAGTGGGCCTAACGTTACGTTTACGCTGCTGTCAAATGTTTCTACATTTGACAGCAGCGTAAACGTAACGTTATCAAATGTAAATTGTATGAAAATCTGTCAATATCATTACAACGCCCATACAAATTTAATTCAACAACGTTACATTTACGTCGCTGTCAAATGTTCCTGCTAAGCACCCTACATCAGAGGAGTTTTACGGTCTTTTTTGGGGCCGCGATAACCTCACTTGTTCGGCAAATATTTCCGCCGGTATTCTGAAAGGCCTTGGCATTTTTCCAGTCACATACGGTCTACGAATTCGTCTATAATTGTGGCTCTGCTCGATGCTTAATATACTTACATTTTAGTTGTACCTACAGTCAATAGTATATCGTAGTCGGGGCCCATATTACTGAATAGTGACGTCGGGGTCCAAAACTAAGTATTAGGTACCATCTTGTTACTACAAGTCTAGTACTTTATTGTCCGGAATCCGGAACGCCGGTGAAAATTCAGAGCATTAAAATCAAACACACAAGTGTACACCACTCGACACTTCAATTTTTAACTATATTGTATTAGCGCAGTGTTCTATTTTGAGTGCTCTGAATTTTCCCCGAGCCCGCCGGATTCCGGATCATATTATAGTCCCAGTCTAATAATTGGGTATTTGAAATCCTCCGTGGTCTAGTGGTTAGAGCTTGGCTCTCGACTCGGAGGTCGTGGGTTCGATTCCCGCATTGGAACAAAAAAAAAATGTTGTTTCCAAGTTTGGTTAGGACAATTCAGGCTGATCACCTGATTGTCTGACAAGAAAGATGATCCATGCGTCGGATGGGCATGTAAAAAGTCGGACCTGCGCCTAATCTCTCGCCAGTCGTGTCGGTTATCCGTCCCACTGGGTTATGAGAGTAAAGGAGGAGAGAGTGCTCTTGTGTACTGCGCACACACTTGGGCACTATAACATAACTCCTGCGTAGCTGGCCTGGTTTCAATGAAACAGGCCACCGTCACCGAAATCGGTGAGGGAGCTATTATTATTACTTACTTATTTGAAAACATTTAAAATTTAGTTTTTTTTTAAATAAATTAAGAAATATTTATGTATTACAAGTTGATAAAAGTAAAAAGAAATAGGATTTTATGTGTAGTTTTGTAATTATATGCATTTCAAAGTCACAAAAAAGCTGGATTTTTTTTTAAACATTAGCGTATAAAACCTACATACTTAGTTTACTTACATCAAATACAAAAAGATTTACTATGGTGTGTATCGACATAAACGCGCAAAATTACAAGATATCAGAAATTTTGTGCATATGACCACACATTTCGTAGCAACATTACTAGCGTGTGACGTCACCTACTAGTACGACTTTTCTATGGGGCATTTTCACGAGACTCACAAATGTGCTCCAAACAATCCGCAATATCTTTGAAAATTTTGATTTTTTGCCTACTATACCTTTTGTAAACTGTCTTATTTTTCAGAGAACTATTCATTTATGTAATAAAAAAATACAGGAAAATCCCGTACGCAAATAAACTCTACATACGGTAGGTATATTTACGGACCCTTAGTACATTGGTTCTGTCTCAATCTCCGTCTTTAATTAAATGAGTAGGTGATAAAGCCATATTCCGATAAAATCAAAGATCCACATGTGATAATTTATTTTATACTAGCTTTTGGCCCGCAGCTTCGCCCGCGTGTTCGTGACAAAAAACTTCTTTAGCAAATATACCTGCAATATAGTAATAGCACAGAGTAAAATATATATACTTTATAATTCACACGTATCTTTTAATTTTAAGGTATCTCCTAGATAAGGATAATTAAATTATATCTGTCTAAATAGCTTCTGAAAATACCACATTATTTCTGATCATTTTTTTAAACTTAAAATGGGTAATAGTAACCTACCCTTAAAAGATAGACATATCTATGTCATCGCGGACTTTTTTGTAGACCTATAAAAGAGAAATAATCCCACCATACATTGTTTTGTTATTTATCTCTAACGGGTTAGGTTAGACAGCGTTTTCGATAAAAGTTCGTCAATTATCGTCATAAATCAAATAATTTCCACAAAACCTTAACAAATTATTATCGACCTAAACCTTCCTAAGGAACCACTCGGTCGGTAAATGTAAACGGCATGAAAATTCTTTCAGTAGTTTTTGAGATTATTGCGAACATACAGACACACAGTCTCGGCGAGGTACTTAAGTATCCTATGTCTAGCTACATCCCCACCAATTTTCAGCTAAATCGGTTCAGCCGTTCTTGAGTTATAAATAGTGTAACTAACACAACTTTTTTTATATAGTATTAATATTATATATTCAAATTCATAGCTGACGGTCGTCAAATGTTAAATTTATACGCGAATAATATATTTTGACACATCAGCCATTTTATGTCTTCATTTAGTCCACATAAATCTAATTTACGACCACTATCTACTACCACTATCACTATCACTAACCCTAGTTAGCCACACTGAGACGCGACGCGACGAGGACTTTTTAAAAGGCATAATACATCTCGACTGTGATTTTAGCGTAAAATGGCCAATTATGGCGTTCTTGATATCAGAAACAAAGATACATTAACAATTTTGAAATATTGAGTAGTGCAGAATAGCTATTGGCCTAGTTCGTAGCGGACTCGCTTTCTGTAAATTTTGCTTAACTTTTTAATTAAACCCAAAATTGCAGAGAAAGATTTTCATAAAATGCGCGAAGGCACTTTTTCAGCCCCTGGATTGAACTACTGTTCTAAGCAAATTAAATAATAAAATGAGAATATTATCTCCTATATAGTCGTATAGTTCGTAGCGGCCTTAGAATTTTGAAATCTGATCTTTGATTTAATATAGAAAAAATCTTATTCTAAGCCAAAAAAACTTCGAAAATCGAAAAAAGTGAGGATGGATGGATGGATGGATGTTTGTTACTCTTTCACGAAAAAACTACGCAACGGACTATAATGAAATTTGGTACGGTAGTAGTTTAGGCTCTGGATTGAAACAAAGGCTACTTTTTATCCCGAAAAATTACAGTGTTCCCGTGGGATACTATATTCACGCGGGCGGAGCCGCGGGCAAAAGCTCGTCTAAACTATATATGGTGGAGTATAGAGATTCTTGTAGTTGCAATTCAAACGAAGTAATCCCTACTCCCTACATTATTAAACATAATATCTAACGACATCGCTATAACTTAAAATATTTTTAATTGGCACTGCGTATTTCGACCAATTATTTTTCTGCATTAAAACTTTATATAAGGGTTATAATAACATGCATTTATAAATTGCACAAAAAACAAGAGGATTGCCAAAAATAATATATTTTATATGTACCTACCTAATAAGTGGAAAATAATTGCTACCGTGTACTGAATTACACAGTTTTTGTGGCCGAGGATGAACAAAGGATTTTGAGTATCATCATGATCACTATACTATTTACAATCTATATCGAATGGCGTTTTTTAGGGAGACCTCGCTGTCCGTCTTTACTTACTAGTTACTCTGCCTAACAAAAATAATATTGGTATATATATATATACATTATACATGCTCCCCCATACTAATAAAACTATTTACACAACGGGTAACTTAAACGTTGCTGCCTTTGTCTGATGCGTTGGAAAAGTCACTTGTCAGACAAAGACAGCAACGTTGTTTAAGTTATCCGTTGCGTAAATATTATTGTTAGTAACGGGGTATAAGTGCTGACAAAATCGAACCTACGTCCCTTACGTACAAGTCCTACAACAACTCTCCTATCACTGGGCACAAACATGTTTCTTACGCGTGGCGCAAAGAAAATCTTTTCCACGAATCGATCAGCGAATCATTGTTCATTCTTACTATGAATAGAATTATTTATTATTAATTACGTAAATTTCGTTTACTACTAATAGTGATCACTAATTAGTAGTGATAATTACTATTATCATATTATTATTGTGACATTTTATATACCTAACATTTTTTGAAACCGCGTCTATATTTGTCAGAACGAAGGTAGTCTGTACTCTGTAAATGTAATTATAAAAACTGTTTCCCACTTGGACGGCTCAAACAGCTAAACGGATTGCTATAAAATGTTGTTGTTATTACGAGAAAGGAACTATAGTTATGTTTTTAGGACGAGACAAAGAATCAAAGTAAACCGAAAATCCAAATTTAAAGTTACTACAAGCCAGTTAAGCTTGGCTACATGTTTACAAAGTTGTACAAATTACCGTTCGAATTAAACATTTTTGTTAGAGTTTTGTCAAAAAGATTTGAATCGCACCTCGAATGACTCATCATTTTTACTAACGGTTAACGCACTCAAAGGCTAAAAACGAGACCCTATTACTAAGACTCAGCCTTTCGTCTGTCCGTCCGTCCGTGTGTCTGACACCGAGTAGAAAGTTTTACAGATGATGTAAAATATCTGTTGCCGCTATAATAACACAAAAATACCAATAAACCAATTTCCAAAATAAAAGAGATAAAAAATTCCAAAATAAAAAAAAAAATATATATATATATATATATATATATATATATATATATATATATATATATATATATATATATATATTTTTTTTTTTTCTCAACTCAAAGATTTTTTCTCAACTCTGCAAGCCTAACTTCACAAACTCTACATTTGTAATACGAAATATAAATAGCTAAAACAATATTTAAATGATTAAAGAGCTATATAACATACCCATGTATACATAAAGTGGGGCCGTTTTGTAATAATTTATTTTATTTAGGTACGTTTAATGCGAAATTATACGATGATGTCTTTGAATAATAATGTTATATTTTACATGAAGGTAATTATACCTAGAGTGTTGAGTGCTTATAAATTCTAGAATCTAGTTATAGGTACCAGTTTTAGCTTCCGTAGAAAAATATAATATTTAAACGACTCAGCGTCACTTCACAACGAGACGTGACGCAAAGCTGCGCTGCATTTTTAAGATGGCGATTCGCAAGCTTTGTTCACTACACAAGAAGATACGTGTAAGTGAATAAATATTTACACACACACACACACAACATAATATTAGCACCTTACATATGAAATTAGCGTTTTGTCGTACTGGCCACTTTTATCTCAAATATATCTTCTTCTTCTTTCTTTTTTTTCCAATTTCAAATGTATACTTCTATTTACTCATGCATTTGTGTTTCTAAAACCGTAATACATTTGTTTTTTCCTCTTTTGGTTTTTTCTTTGTGTCACTGTGTTTACAAAATGGAAAACTTGAAATATCGTATTATTTTCGAGTACGAATTCCACCGTGGCACCAGTGCTGCAGAAATGCGTCGAAGGTTTAATGATGTGTATGGCGGCGGTGTCGCAAAAGAAAACACAATGCGTTTTTGGTTCCAACGTTTTCATTCTGGAAATTTCGACCTGCAGAACAAGCCCCGTGGACGGCCGGAGACCAAAGTTGATAATAAAGAATTGAAGGCTATTGTGGAAGCGGATCCATCGCAAACCACGTCCGAGTTAGCTGCAGGCTGCGGTGTTAGTCATAAACTGTTTTAATCCACTTGAAGCAAATTGGGAAGGTGTAAAAGCTTGAATGGTGGGTACCTCATGAATTAAATGCAGCAAACCGACAAACGCGCGTCGACTGCAGCGTTTCATTACTCAACCGGCACAATAATGAAGGGATTTTAAATCGAATCATTACCTGTGATGAAAAGTGGATCCTGTACGATAATCTGAAACGCTCATCGCAATGGCCGAACCCTGGCGAACCAGCCAAAGTCTGCCCTAAGCGAAAATAGACTCAAAAAAAGTTCACTACAATTTTCTTAAATCTGGCCAGTCGATTACGGCAGATGTCTATTGCCAGCAACTGCAAATCATGATGGAAAAGCTAGGTGCTAAATAACCGAGGTTGGTCATTCGCTTTAGGCTACTGCTGCTTCAGGACAACGCTAGACCACACACTGCACAACAGACGGCTACGAAATTAGAGGAGCTTCATTTGGAATGTTTAAGACATCCACCGTGCTCCCCGGACCTTGCTCCAACAGATTACCATTTTTTTCGAAATTTGGATAACTTCTTTCACGGGAAAAAATTCAACTCCGATGGGGCAGTCCAAAGCGCCATCAAAGATTTTATTTATTCCTGTCCGAATGGTAATTTTAGTAATGGAATCAATGAACTACCTATGAGATGGCAAAAGTGCATACATAGCAATGGTGTATACTTGATTAAATAAATATATTATGTTTAAAAAAAATCGCCTTCATGTTCCTCCTTTACAAAACGCCAATTTCATATGTAATGACCTAATATGCTGCGGCGTGTCGCGACGCATCAAGTCACAGTGTGAGCTGACCCTTAGCAGATGTAGGTATTAATTTTGTATTCAGCTTTGTACTTTTGTTATAATTTTATACATTTAATCAAAACTCATATATTTATTAAAAATATTTCAGTATTACTAGTTACTTACGGCCCGTTTCAATAACCTATCTACCAATATCTATTTGTTAGAAATGTCAAACTTGTATCGCGAAAAACCATCAAATGATTGAATGATGAGTTTTTTAACAAATAGTTATAGATAGATAGGTTATTGAAACCGGCCGTTAGTGGTAAAAAAGTATCATAGTCAAACTAATCGAACATCACAAATCCATGAATATCAATTTTAACTAATTTATGTCTGACTACACGACATTCAGCCACCTTATTAAACGTTGTCCTCACAGACTTGGCGAGTTGCCCTTTAGCCATTTTATTACATGGCGACGTTTAAAACCAGTTATCCAATTAGCTGACTAACGGCCGACACTGGAACGATAGTTAAATTAAGTGACGCTCAAGTCACACGCTGTCCTTGTCATTTCGGCTAGCAGAGACAGAGACAGCCTGTGAATAGGAGGGCTCTTAATTTTGACTAGCATTTCAGTATTCGGCAGTAAGGGGTTTAAAATTCGTGACATCTGATTGCTTTTTGACACGACAAGGACCAACGCAGGCTACCAAGCGCCGCCTGGTGATAGAAAAAGAATCGAAAATTCTTATTGACCGTTTTTGATACCACTTACGCCACCAGATGACGCTTTGAGTGCGTTGGGTCTGCCCCCAGCGGCAGAAAAAATATCATACACCCTCATTTAAGCAGATGCCAGAGGCATATATAGGTACAAATTGAATGACAATAATACACGTGGCTATCAGTTATTATGTGTCTTATGTCTACTAGAGCGGTTTCGCTCTATATTCGGTATGATGCGAGTCGGATCTGAACCCGTAAAAAATGGACAAACGGGCCGGCTCGACCGGATATATACCACGGCCTCGCAGAAAACCGGCTTGCGTTGTGTTTCGATGAGTGAGTGAGACCATGGTTGATGAGGAGGTTGGGAATTTTATGGGAACGCACTTGTGACTCCTCTGGTGTTACGAGTGTCTATGGGCGGCAGTAATGGCTTACAGTCGGTCCGTGTGCTCGTTTCTTGGCCCACAAACAAAGAAAAATTCAGCCATGTGCAGTCGGACTCGCGCACGAAGGGTTCCGCACCAAACGGCAAAAAATGACGGTTGATTATTTCTGGTCGCGCTTTATATTTAATTTATTCTGTTTTTAGTATAAATAATTGCGGTTAAAGCGGCAACACCAATACATCTATGGGAAACTTTAAACTATGTAGCTATCACGCTTCACGAGATACAGCCTGGTGACAGACGGACAGCGCAGTCTCAGTAATAGGAAATCCCATTTTTATCAAAATCTACGAAAATCGCATTAGCCAGATAACTATAGAAATAGTTATATTTATAGCTATTCCGTATTTTGAACCCCCGACATACACAGGGGGTGTTACAAGTATGTGTGTGTGTGTGTGTGTGTGTGTGTGTGTGTGTGTGTGTGTGTGTGTGTGTGTGTGTGTGTGTGTGTGTGCGTGCGTGCGTGTGTGTGTGTGTGTGTGTGTGTGTGTGTGTGTGTGTGTGTGTGTGTGTGTGTGTGTGTGTGTGTGTGTGTGTGTGTGTGGCATCCACTCCCAAATGGATAAACCGATTTTGATCTACTTCTTTTTGTTTGAAAGCCGACATGATCGAAAGTGTTCTCATTTATTATTCATCATCATCAGCTGGCAATTCGGTTACAATTTATTTTAATTTTCTTTTATTACGGGTTCGGATCCAATACAGATTTAAAATTAATTTCTCTCTCTAACTCAATTAACTCCTATTAAAAAATACAAAAGAACTAATCACTAGTGTTACAGCTCGTAGGTATTTGCGAAAATATGTAAATATTACGCAAACAATAAAAATTATACACATAAGTTTATAATTTTAACGAGACACTATCCTACTATGGATATTCACATCGACTGCGGTGATCGCAATAGGGGCGATGACTACAGCTGAACTATTTAGTTTCATTAATATACTCAGTTATATTGAGGCATTACAACATGGTGAATGTACAAAAAAAAATGTACATTTTATGTGTAGTTTAGTAATTAGATACATCAAAAAAGTACCAAAAAGTTTAATTTTTTTGGTAAATTAGTAAACAAAACCTACATAATTAGTTTACTTACATCATATACAAAAACATTCATTATGGTAATTATTAACCCTGTGGGATAGATGGAAGCGCCACAGGGATATCTCCGGACGAGCGAGGTGCTATGCTCGGTCAGGCCGAAGCCCACTTGTATGGATTTCAGATGTCGTATAATATATAGTGCCGATCATAGAAAACTTCGATAGCGCGATTCAGGATTGTGGCACTAATTGGTCCGCCACAAACCTAAACGCACAAATATCCGAGATATTTACAAATATGTTCAATAGTGTACCTTTGACAATATTGACTTTCGATATACTGTTTCTTCTGAGAAGTTGCTCATATTGAAGAGTACTATTTATTTATTTAAAAAAAATATTAATCATTTAGCCTATTGCTAACGGGCCCCACATACGGTGCAGTTTTCCTTCAGTTCGGCCTTAACGGATGCAAAATCGTATAGTCTGTGTGCAATTTCGAGTTCGCATGGGTCGACCGGATGGACTGAAGCGATTCGTTCCAGTGTTGCCAGCTCTGTTTTTGCGAAACTGCCAGCTCGCATCGATTTCTACTAAAAACTACTAAAAGAATACTGAAAACTATCAAAAAAGCTACTCAACTTAGGAATCCCTACAGCCCTCAAAAAACCACTGCATTTTAGGTTTTGTTATATTACATTTTTATTATTTATTGAATTATAGTATAAATTTTATCATTAAATTAAAATATACAAGGAAATATTACGTATACAGTAATTAAACGGGTAGTTTTAAGCAAATTACGGTGAATGCTACGATTTATCATCTGGTGTAATTTTTTTTGTATCTAACCTAGGCCACTTTGCATATGATTACTGTCTGGCTGGAATGATTTCATTCTTTTAGATTATTTAAATTAATTAGAATTAAAATTAATTATCATTATCGATCTATTGAAAAAAGTGAGTGTGTGTGTCATCTCCGACGCAAGACTGGAGTTTACTCTAAAAATTAAAATTTGGTGTGCAATGCAAAGAAAGTAAAAGTCACTTAAAATAAAAAATAATAGAATATTCGAATCCAAATTATGTAATTAACTCAGATTTATGGAAATAAAAACATAAATATGGTTTGAGTTGAGATTTGAAACTAAGAATTAATAAAAAAAAGAGTTTTTGATTTGTTTAATTTTTGAAGGTTGGCAATTTTTATTATATTTTCTGATATTAAACGGAGATCTTAAAGGTGTGACATCTTCAGCTAACATCGTGTGACATCTTACCGTGTGACCGTCAGACATCGTGAATTCGATTTTACTCCATTGATTTTCATACTTATATACTTTGAAAATCCTTTCTTATGGAGTACCTAAACTCCTATAACGTCTGTTTCCCGTGACTAACCTACATAGTTTGAGCAAATTTGAAATATGCATAATATTATATTCGGGAACTGTATTATATACATTTTGACGCGATAAAAAAAAATTCCTATAGGTATGTTACTATGTGTGTTAAAACTTCTATAATAGATAGTTTATATCTGGGGTTAGTCAACTTTTTTCAACTTTGCCCCATTATTATCACGCTCCGCTACCTACATAAGGTTACCAAAGTATTTTTGAAAAATTTGGTCATAAAATGTTTATTACAAAAAATGTTTCCAGTTCTGTAAAACAAACATATTTTCAATTTTATTCACTAAACAAGCTTTCTACCGGTAGCACTAAAAGGAAAAAAGTGCATTTGATACGCATTAATAATTAATTATGTACGTACCTAAATCCTTATTATAGACCTTAATATTTTTTCAGCTCTGAATATAATATAATATATTATAATAAATGACATTTAATAAGTATGCAGTATGCTGTAATATTAAAAGTAATGAAATAATAATGATTAAGATTGCAGTTAAAAATATGTCATTGGATCTCGTTCAAGTTGTTGACACTGCCAAAAAAGAAGAACAATAAGGAAAATCTATAGTCCATAGAAAACGGAATGCTCCTTAAAACCCCAATACCTAAATTTATTATCGAAAATAGTATTACAATTTTCAATGACAATACATTTAATATTATCTTTTGTAATTACAAATATAAAAATACGCGAACCTCCGCGACCGGCAAGTATGAAGTTTTAAAAATATTTTGTGCATATCACAATAATTATTTTATTGGTGTGGTGAAGTGTTACGTTGCTATAATAGCACAACCACTACTATTAAATATTAAAATTATTCAAAAAGGTGACAGTTAACCATACTCACTATTAGGAGATCCAGCTCTGAACATAGGGTTGGGCGCCATCCAGGGAAAGGCTCCGAAGGGCCAGGACGGTGGATGTCCCTGATACAGCCTGGGCAGTAAGGGCTGAGGGATCACCACCCCACCTCTACTCTCTATCTCCTCTGTACTCTCTCTCTCGTCTCTCTCGTCTCTATCGTCTCCATTGGACTCTACGTCCTCAATGTCTACGTCACTGTCGTCCGTCTCCAGGGCACTCTCCCCTTCATTGGATATCGCATCTGCAGTGTCCCTGGGTGCATCAGTCTTGCTGCCCAGAAGGGAGTCTACGCTGAAGGATATCCGGCCTTTGCCACTCTCCGCGGCTTCGGACCGCTCATCCAGGGTAGTCTTCATCTCAGCTCATAGCAGGCGCCGTCGGTAGGATCACATGTCATTCCTAGAATTCTCGATGTTTCGGTACAAAATAATAAACATAGTTAATTATTACACGATAAAACAAACTGTCAATGAGTACTTATCATGCACAGACACTACACATAGCACGGTTGTATCACGCGTACGCGTATTCGCGTGAAGGCGCGTTGGAAATCGCGCTAGTATTGGGGCGAAAACCGCGATCGGCGATAGCAGCCCGCCTCTGCCGAGAGAGACGCAGATATCAAGCGAGGAATTTTAATAAGCGGCGCGGAGGGAGAGAGACGACGATAGCGTCTACATGTGTGTAAACGCGATATTAAGTAGGCGGGGTTCGTCGCGCTCAAATTAATAGTCTCTGTGGAATACGCCTTATCAAATATTCTGTCGACAAGCGGATATGTACTTAATGTATAGATGTGTAAAGTTGAAAATTGTTTGTGTGGGTCACTGTAGTGGGATCGTTTTGGAAATGAGCGTGTCGGATTGCAGTGGCTATTGTGTTCAATGAAAAAGGAGTAAATAGACGGGTGCCGTAGGCGGCGGAGAGGGGCTTTACGATTTAATTATTCGCGAATACGGAGGCATTTGTAGCGAGCTAATGTCTTATTGTCTCATTAATATCTAGACCGGCCATGTTGATTTGTTTATGACACGGCTAGGTGAGGTGTTTTGTGTCTGTGCGACAGTTGCGCGGGGAAATGTTGCCAACTTGGAAATTAATTTCGCCTCTCGGCTATCTCTATTGGCGGAATACAGTTTAAATTTCGAATGTGTTAATTTGCTTCCACGTTGATGACATCTTTAATTTAACTTTTAATAATGCTTTTTTAGTCTTATTAGAATATAATTTTGGAACTGGGGTTGATTCTGACTACGTGTTCATCAACACAAATTCTTATCATCTGATCATGGCTATATGGGCAGGCATTGTATTTATATTGTTTGGCCAGTTTTGTGTACTTAATAATTATATTCTGTGAAATTCTAATCTAGTACTTGGGAGAGCTGGTACTAGTTTTCTTCCGAGTACTTAACTACAGTCCATAAGTTCATGAAAATTCAACATTGTAGCGTAGTTTATCGATTAAACAAAATCGATTAAGTTACTTTTCACGTGATACCAGAATGCAATATAGTTTGCACAAATTTTGATGTTCTGATAACTTTTTGATAGTGAGAGTAATTTGGTCTCGTCTTGGCATCGTTTGACATAAAAATTATTTTCATGGGATTCAAATTTCTACAGTGTTTACAGGTCATTTAGTTACAAGGGTTACGTGTGTACCTATGTGTATGTGTACACAGCAAAATCGATAGTTTTGGTAATTTTGTAGAGTCCAGAGTCCCATGTCCCCCCGAATTTCATGTTTGCCCGTACTGAATAATAACTGCCTCTACTGAGAAATATCTGCCTCTACTAAAAGTAGCTGCCTAGCTGCCTAGTAGAGGCCTACTGCAAAATAGCTATATCTACTGAAAAATGCTGCCTCTACTGTCAAATAGCAGCCTCTACTGAGAAATAGCTGCCACTACTGAAAATTATCTACATATACTGAAAAAATGCTGACTCTACCGATAAATAGCTGCCTCCACTGATAAATAGCTGCCTTTATTTAAAAATTAAGAATGTTGTCGAACTTTCTAACTCAATTTACATTTAATTAAATAATATCCTGTGAAAAGCTCAGGCGAATAAACATTCCCCTAAAAGTCTGTAGCGTCTATAATACCTATGGTAAGTACTTTACTCTTGTTCGTCGTCAAGCACACATATCCCAAAATGAGTCTCGAAAAATTCGAATAGGTAAGTAAGTACATTAGCATTTTCACACAGCACAAAAGAACTGAATGTTATAATAATGTCTAAAATATAGGTAATCACCTCCATTTTTTGGAAGTCGGTTAAAAATAGATGTCACGCTAAAACCCGAGAACGGCTATCGATTACGCTAACTATGGTCTTGAAATGATTGTGGAAGTTCAGGGAAGTTTTAGACGGTAAGAGATATTTATTTATTTATTTTTATTTATTTATTTAGTTATTTATTCGCAGACCCAACAGCTTATAATTAAAAAGTAGAAAGCAGACAGTTGAGAGTTAAAGCAATAATAGGTTTCCACTAATAGCTATAAAATATAAAATATACAAACTTAACAACAATCACAAGCTACCAACAATAATAAAAAATAATACATGGAAATAGATGCTTAATGAATGAATGCTTAGAAATTTTGACTAATATACTTAAAAGTAATGTAAGTACCATACTTACATCAATCATCAATCTCATTTTTTTTTTATTAAATTCAGATCTTGCTTTAGCAACTTTAGTAACAAAAGGGATCTATGTCTAGTTCCTTACATAGTGCATTGAGCGTATTACTTGCTCGCACCATAAGGGAATTTCTTCTATAGCTTGTGTTGTAAACTGGGACTAATAGTCCACTGTTAGACCCTGGAGGGTTATATCTACGGGATCTGGAAGGAATATTAAAATTGTTATTTATGATTTGGATCGATTGTGGGAAAATACTAAAAAAGTCGATAGATTTTAACCGTACACTGTGTTCAATTTGTCATTTGACCATCAAATATTTAAATGTGCGGTCAGTTCACCTGTTTGGTTTTAGGTGTAGTAGATGTAAGTGTAGGCGTAGATGTAGTTGCAGGTATAGATGTGTGGCGGACCAATTAGTGCCACAATCCTGAATCGCGCTATCGAAGTTTTCTAAGATCGGCGGTATATATACAACACCTGAAATTCATACAAGTGGGCTTCGGCCTGACCGAGCATAGCACCTCGCTCGGTCGGAGATCTCCCTTTGGGGCATCTACTCTTCCCACAGATGTAAGTGTAGTTGTATGTGTTGGTGTAGGTTTGTGTAGGTTGGTGTAGGTGTTTAGTTATTTATTTATTCCAGTTCATAGTGATTAAGATAGAACAACGTGTCGGCACAGATAGTATTGTTAATATATGACACTAGAAATCAAAAGAAAATATGGCGAAATTGTTTCTCATTCAAAACGAGTGTTGATACGGCTCTATTGGGGCAAGTTTCCGGTAGCATAATGACCATATCAATGAAACGTTCAGAAACCTTTACCTACATAATATATTGCTTACCTAAGCCCCTGGGGCCAAGGCAATGTAATATGTAGTATATTACGATGTAAGCCTTAACAATGCTTACATTATGTATTATTATTGGCTTTTGAGTCTTTTCTGTGTTAATGAGCCATATTTAAATGTACGACAATTAATTTCAGAGTTGAATGTGCACGGCCTAAGGACCAATTTTTTTGGAAGACACGAGCGAGCGAGAAAAATGTTCCACATTTTACTTTAACCCCTATCTGAAACACGGTGCGTATGAAGATCGAAGAATAACATTTACAGCGAACGGAGCGAACGCGAAAATTTTTGCTTATTATTCGTTCATCTTTTTTTCAGTTTGTGTTGTTATCATATCATTCTCAGCATTATATTAAAAAAAATGTTTACTGTGTCAAATATCATACTCATCCGTTCGCAAAATTATTGTACAGCTGTAATGAAAGTTCTTGCTTCACGTACAGACGTTCAGTTCATTAATATACTTATATGATGATATTTGGTACTTAAAGTAGTAAATGCAATAATTAGCGATGTTACTTCAAGTATAATTACCGTTGAAGCCATTAAACTGACATAAATAACGTCGACTACAAAAGAAATCCCTACTCTATATCGAATCGTTAGCGTTGTGTCACTTAGTAGAAGTTAATCGCATTATATCGCTATCTGAAATCTCTTTGTACACATTTGCAACGCAATTTAAACTCTATTCTCACATGTCAAGGTTAAATTTACCTTATTAACACTCACAATAGGTTATTTCGTGTAATTTTTAAACAAATTTCGTCCGTATCTCAAGGGGATAGAGTTCCAAAGTAAGTTATTGTCAATTCGCACCCCAGCCAATTAACATGATTTAATTGTACAGGCAGATTATCGTTTAATAGAAAAGGGGAATTGAAATGTATATTTGTATAGTAATAATTTTATGTTTTCGTATAAAAACCCGTTGTTAAATTAAATTTTGGTATTATAGCGGTTTTGGAAATGTCAGCGCCATTTTGTCTGAAATATAGTTACTAGTTTTTTTTTTACTATACAGCGCTGACATACTAGTTACTTTAGTATTTGTAGAAATTGACTTCTTGTAAAATAAAATATGAGACCTGGGTATAATTGTAAATGCGAAAGCTTTCTCCTCGTTAGTTTCTGATGTTTATAAAGGTGAAACTAGTGCGCTGATAAAAATAAGGATACATACAGTTAAAAAATCAAATGGTTTTAATTTCATTAAATTAATAAAATATCACGTAACGTAAATTGTTCTAAAAGTTGAAATCATCGTGAATAGTGTCTTAATATTTTATTAAATAATTACATCATCAAATTATAAAGGTCCCCGTCATTAGGAGAACAGAAAAAAATAATTCAAATTTTAATTAAAGAACAACGAAACGAGTATAAATTTTGACATTAAGAGCATTTCCCGCGCAATAAAATTCAAAACACTCGAGACGCTTTAAGAAAATGGCTTAAGTGAAAAATTTATTCTGAAATAATAGCGGAGGGCCAATCTTTTTTTAAATAACGACTTTCATATTCCCGAGTGGCGGGAACAATTTAGCGGGAGATGAGGTATTTTTTTTATTATTAAAAAACTCGGGGCTGGGGGTGGACTCGTTCGACCATTACAGCGCGCGAAATGAGTTTTTAGTTGGCGCCTTTTTTGATACAGCTACAGGCTGTTCATGACTTTGTTTAGAATCAAATGAAACTTTTTATCTTATTATTATTATTATTATGTGATGGAATACGAATACCTTTCTTTAAAGAACTAGGGAAGTTAATTATTATAATATTATATCTTTATGGTTATCATAAATTACAAGATGATGGAAAATGTACAGTGGTAATGGGATATCTAAAAAATCTCCGAAGGTTTTAGCTGTAATAGACAGAATACCTCGCACGTTAACACCTATTCTCACGACCTGTTAATGTTACATCCTTATAAATTTATACATTAGAGTGTTTGGTAAAGGTTAATACCCCACCAGCAGGCGTGGCATGCGCACCCTAGAAACACCGAAGAATCGACAAAATGACAGATTGAAGAAACACTAATACCATTCGGAGCAAAATAGGTCTTATTGTGAGGCAACAAGGTCGAAACATCGTCGATAAGAGAAACAACATTTCCTTTCTTCCCGATCATGAGCTCACAAAATGGCCTCTTTTGACAGCTAAAGCAGAAGCTGTTTTCTTAATTCAATGTCTAATAGTGTTACAATAATTGACATTATTACTACTCCACATCATGGCGCTCCTATAAGACAAATAGTTTATTTACGTTTAGTCATTTACTTGAATATTTGTTCGTTTTTGACAGAACATTTCCCGGCAGCCATTTTAAAAATATGGCTGTGTAGAAATGTTGATTTCTATTGATGAGCTTGTTACCATGGATATAATATTTCTTTTTTAAATTTATTTCTTCTGGATCACCATGTTAAGCCCGCTGGCTCTAAACCAAATAATTAGAAGAATAATATAATAGTACTAGCTTTTTCCCGCGGCTGCGCCGGCGTATATATAGTACCGGGTATCCCACGGCGAAACTGTACTTTTTCGGGTTGAAAAATAGCTTATGTTTTAATCCAACGCCTAAACTACTACCGTACTAAATTTCATCGAAATCCGTTTATTAGTTTTTGCGTGAAAGAGTAACGAACATCTATCCATCCTCACAAACTTTCATATTTATAATAGTAGTAGGATTGCTAGAAATCCACCACCCTGTACGTGAGGGAAGAAAACCGACGCGACGTAGTAATAAAACGTGCGTCGCTCACACCGCCGCGCCGCGCCGCGCCGCACTGTCATCGTAAAAACATTTCCCGTTTAATATCGTGCAATTGCCACTTTTGTCATCTCATCATCATCAGTTTACTGCCAGTAAACGTCTTTATCTCTCTATGGTATATTCACAGGCGCGACACTCTCTCAGCGGCGAATGTCAGCCATGTTGACGTAAGCCTAAGGTTGACACCGAAATAATTTCAGACGTCTCGAACAAATCTTTCTTATTAAGAAATTATATTGTCAATTATATCAAAGCACGAAACCACGAGCCCCGTGAAACCAAGTCTTAGATTTTCTTTGGTATATATTTTATGGTAAATAAGTTTCTTCAAAACTAAATCAACTAAAACAATCAGCTTTCTTATTAGTTATTTAGATAGAGAACGTCGAGTCGTCAATCAGTATATAATCCTTCAAAAAAAAAAGCTGTACTGTCTAGTGTGTATGTCATTTGCCTTGGGAATATTTTCGCCAATTTAATATACTACGAAATGTCCGTTTTCGGAGCTGCCTTGTTTTAAAAATCATCTCTACTGTGTAGCTTCTTTAACTTTCTCACAAACAATTGATTGGATCGAAAATAAAATATGCAAACCTCCCGAAATCTACCAGACAAAAATAAAACGCACCTTGTTAAGGCGATTCGTGTAAAGCACAAAAATAAACAGCGTCCTAAAACAACCAAACAGAGCTCCCACTTAAGCATCACTTAACGCAACCACTTTAACAGGACCCCTAGCGCCTCTCCAATTTAATAACGGTATTACAGACAATGCAGGCCTTCTTAATTTGATCGTGTTAAACAACAAATATTATTCGAGTACATAACGTGTAACAATTTTCGAATAAAAAAAATATCGAGTTCAATTTCGGCCGTGTGCACCTTTGCCTAAATTTTCGGTTGTGTACGCAGTTGCCTTTGTCTAAAAAATGCGAAGTAAAAAAAAAGTTAAAATTTGTGCGCCACCGAACTAAACAGATTATGGTTATAAGCGCCATGTTTGTATTTTAAAAATGGGACGCGTGTGGTTTCGCATTAACACCTTTTAGTGTTGTGCTTTTAAGGATGTTAAACAGCTATGTGTGTGGTCTTCTCGCACAACTGGTATCATTTTAATCTGTCTTGTTAAATGAAGATGTTTTTTGGTTAATGCCAAGGATATTATTATTCCGTTGATTGTCACTGTCACTCCGTAAAAAAAAAACAGAATTTAATACAAGTATAAAAATTAAATTTTACATCTAAAGTGACTATTCTTTTTTTAACTTTGTATTAAATAAGAATTAATAGGTAATAAATTTGATTTATGATAGATGTCCCATAGGCCATAACACGACATCATAAAAGAATAATCTATGATCATCGCATTTTAGTGAAAAAAATTGGAACGCGTGCTCATATACACGTGCAAAATTGTAAAAGGAACGAAATCTTTTCATATCAAAAGCTGACTCGAAAAAGCATTAATAAACAACAAAAATACACTTTTCTGCAGACGACGTACCTTTATTACGTTCTCATAAGGTTTAGAGTTAAATGCATTAATTTATTATGTTTGTCCTAGTTGACATCTCAATTCCCTTAGATATTAAGATAACATTAGTGGCTTCTAAATGTAGATTCCCATGAAAAAACCATGAATAGCTGACGTTTTTCCATGCGATGGTTTTATGTTGATAAATACGAGACTAATCAAATTATTTATGGTATTAAATGGCCATATCAAGTCTTGAGACATCTGCGTAAAGGGTTCGGTGAAAAAAAATTGGAACGGTTTTTTTAAATTTCGAATGAATGCGAACTTTTTGACGTTATTATTATAATGCGTGACGTTTTTCGATTGATAAGATGATGGTATATTTGTGTGTGGTGGTATATTTTTATCAAGAGTACTTTTGAACAAATAAGATTTCCATACCTTTTTTGTACAGAGTAGACACTTATATTACATACTAAAAAGAAACAATAAAAAAAGCATTTTACACTGCAGTCCTATAACTACTATACACAACATTTGATTAAAAACCATTCTATAAAATTAATAATGAACATCAAGTACTCCTATTAAATACAATTTAAATATTAAAGTTAAGATACTAAATATATCAGCCAATTTTACCATAATTAGAATTACTTACTTTGCATAACATTCAACAGCAATTAACCAATTATTTTCCCGACACGATATCGCTTATCGGACCGGAAACGCTCTTATGTCGTAAGTGCGTTTTCCCATTATCCAATTCGATATTCAACATCACGAATAATGACAGAGACAGGTTATATGTTTCATGTTAAAACATATACCTGTCTTTCTCATGTCTTTGTCATTATAGGACGCGATAAGCGATATCGTATAAACGCTCTCGAGTGTAATAAAGAAATTATAATAAACATTTATCTTAAACTACGATTAGAGCTTAAGTAAATAGTCAGTCGAACGTATCTGGTAACCTCCATAATGATGATGTTTCTGATTTTACAAGCATCGATACATATTTACAAACATCAATTCTGAACAGCTCTGTAATCACGCGAGCACTTTAAAACTCCCTACCTTGTTATCACACCACCAGTCTAGCTTGACCCCCTTACCCACCTCCTTTTAACCGAGACACGTTGAACTTTAAACACCGGGGGCTCTAACTAAATTGGTCGGTACCCCTCAGCTACCCTAATAAGAGATAATTTAGGTACATAAAGTACATAATAGGCCCTTAACTTAGGTTTAATGAGTTGGAAACGGCCTCACCCTGTCTGTTTTGTAAATATTAATGGCGGCGATGGAAAATTTGGGAAAATTACCCAGTTTACATTCCCATAATAATTTTAGAACGAAATAGATTGTTTGGTTTATACATATATTTTCGGGAAAACTAAATTGTTTTTAGAGGACGGTAAAATTATGTATCTACTAAATTGTATTAAATATTACAAAAACGACTTATGTACCTAGAATTATATTTTTCTAATATCAGATACAGTCCGTTAGATTATATTTCACGTCCAGAGTTATATTTCTACCTCTGACAGGACCTTTATGCCAACGACATGACGATAAATAACACTGACCGGACTAGGTGTAACGATTAAAAATATAATTTTAGTACAATCTAATTCAATAATTTAATAACGTTGACTTAGATTTCAGCTAACAATAATAGGATGACTATAATTTTCGCATTCTCACGGACGAGTCCCGTTTAGCGTTTTGCGAAACATTAATAGGGTGTTTAGAATCGATCAGAAACCCCAGATGTCTAAACACAATCGCTTGACTTTGAGTATTGTGACGAATACAATCGTTTTGTGTCGCCCTATCTACTAAAAACGGATGAGTAGGGTGACCAATTCCATTTTTCTACTTCAGAAAACAAATTAAATTACAAATAAAAAAATAAATTTACCAAAAAATATGATTTATTAAGGTATTCATATTGAATGATTGATTCATCTTAATTATTCTGAATGTTATGGAAAATTTTAGATTTCTTAAGTTTTGCTTTGTATTATTAATTATGAAAGCAATGGTCAGCGTGGCATTAATAATAATAATAAGCAATAGGGACGTAAAAGATTTGCCTAAAACTGATTCACCCTCTGCAGAGTGCAAATATAGACTATAGGTCATTGACCCAGTTTCAACCACTTGGTTGTGAAAAGCACTTACTCTCCACAATAAATACGTGCATCTTATTCCAGCTAATACTCAACTCAACCCACTCAACTCAACCCAGAGATCCAAAACTAATTCAAATTGTCAAAAATAAAAGTCCCACATTATCAGCGTGTCACATGGTCACAGTCGCCTAACCATCACACCACGGTAATGACCGGCTGATAGCCGTTTAAAAACGAATTTGCTCACTTCCACTACATTTGACGCGGACGCGGGACGCGGAGACCGGCGCGGCGACTTTCAATTATAAATTATTATATATTGCCTATTTGCGAGCAAAAAATTCTGTTCATCATCATCATTACTATCGCACCATTAAACATAAAAGGTTTTAGATGTGAAGCGTCTGATGGCAAAGTGACGTGGAGACGTGGAGACGTGGCGACGTGGCGACGTGGCGACGTGGCGACGTGGCGACGTAACTTCATTGTAAAATGATGTAAAAGACGGTAGCGAAGGCTGGTTCTCCATCAAAGGGAAGCCCTAGCCTGTAGATGTGAGATCAGTTGCAGGACTTATTTTAATACCTTTCTTAAAAAATTTAGTACATATATACATAAAAGATTGTAAATAAGTACAATTTGGTATTCATGATCTATAAAGTCAATGAGTCAATGTTGTGGGTTACGAAGATACAAACTGTACTGTCATAGTAATTGACGTTATTGTGTCTTAATGACGGTGTTTGATATTTTTTCTGCCGTTAGGGGGCAGACCCAGCGCACGCAGTCATCTGGTGGCGTAAGTTGTATCAAAAACGGTGAATAAGAATTTTCGACTCTTTTTCTGTCACCAGGCGGCGCCTGGTAGCCCGACGGTCCTTGTGTCAAAAAGCTGACAGATGTCACGAATTTAAAAACCCCTCATTAAACGTAAAGCCGTTGTGAATCGTGTTATATGCAAAGTGCACACGTCACAACTGGTAAAACATATTATTTCGATGTTTCGCAGATTGAGAATGCCATTATGGATTTAGTGGTAGTAAGAAAATTAAAAATGCTAAAGTTAGTGAAGCTATTAATAGCAAAATATTACTCTTTTATGGCTTTGATTGGAATGTAATTTTACATAGCTTACGTACTTAGCACTAGGCCTTTAGTCAAGATGCATTCGATGATGATGACTTATGTCGAATCCCATAAATTTTTCATTTGAAAACTTCACCGTCCAAATTATCGAATGCATCTTGACTAAAGACTCGAATAGTTTTAAAACTCGACGCTATCTCGATTGGTTTCGGTGTGAATTGACCCTTACTAACTGATTTATACCGATATAAAATATAATTATTAAATATTATGTTACTTATTATAGTTAAATATAATAATTGTGAGCCAACTGTGAGCAAGTATTTGATAACAAAATTGCCTCATTAGGTTACGGGTTTATCAAATTATTAATAGCAATTAACGAAATTGGCATTTTATCCTGTTTTGCCACCTTCATGTAAACAGGACAAAACGTAATTATTAATAATATTGTAATTTTCCTTTACAGTAATTAGTAGTCATAACTATAATTACTAGAGGTCGTCCTGTGGTCGAAATTCGCCCACAATAATTCATAATATAACTGTTAAGATTGAACTTTATAAGGCTTCTTTATCTTTTGCCTGTAGAAAAAATAAAAAAGTAAATATTGTGAAAGATTGTCGAACGTCAACGTGTAACAAAATTGTATCAATTGTATCTATCAAACGTATCAATTTTTAGTGTATCAATTTTTTTAATTTAATGAAAAAATATATTTAAAAAAAAACTTTAATTTTTTGAAACATTATATAGAATATATTATAGCTTTCTGCACACCTACCTCCACTATTCCACATAAAGTGTAACTGTGCTAAATATCATACTCGTTCGCACAATTCAATTCACAATTCTCGTAAAATATATGATGAGTAATATTATGATGATAATATACTGATAAAGGAGTATTCACTATTCAGTATAATGTATCCGAGCAGTATACACTAACCCCCTTACTAATAAAAATATTTACACAACGGATAACTTAAACAACGTTGCTATCTTTTGACGTGATAACGTCTTATAATTCGATGGAGCCGGCTGCACGCACCAAAAAACCAGACTCATGCGTTACCGTCGTTACCGGCGTTACCTCGCTAAACATGACTCATTTCTTATGACGTTGTCACGTTTAACTATCGTCAGGAAATCGACTTTACAGACAACCGATTTTTCTATCATGTGACATTTCCAACGTATCAGACAAAGACAGCAACGTCGTTTAAATTATCCGTTGTGTAAATACGAGTAGTTTTATTGCTAAGGGGGTTTTATTGCTAACTCTTCATCTTAATTTAGTAATGTTGGTGGGTCAAAGTCAAAGTAAAAAGTTTTTCGAAGTCAATTTTTCTATTCAAAGTTGGTATTATTTATTATACACTTTCTGAACGTCGGTATACGTGATGCCTACCACCGGTTCAGGAACTAGCCCGGCGAGAAGAACCGGCGCAAGAATGTAATAAGAATGGTGAATGGTGGTTATTTAATGGCTTATAAAAAACTTGAGAGGTGTCAATGGACACCCGGATGGAACGAAGTTCCTTTCGATTAATTAGTGAAGGAATTGTAATAAAATTTTATTTTTTTTAAGTTATAATAATTTTTTATTAACAAATATAATGTAATATAAACTTAATCAGTAGGCTCAATTTTAGTAATAATTGAGAGAGAGAGAGAGAGAGAGAGAGAGAGAGAGAGAGAGACAGACAGACAGAGAAACACGCGCACGTCGCACGGCTTACAACTATAGCAAAAAGTGTCGTTACAACTTTTAGTCTTAATTTTTTCCGTCTAGCCCCCTTTCGCAACGCCCGAAAAGGAACTACGTTCCGTACGTAATGTATTACTCAGTGAAATAATATTTTGATGATAATAAATAACTTATCACTGTAACTGTATTTACCTTATATATTAATTCAACTTTTGGAAAAAAATTAGGCGGATAAAATTGTTACTAACCAGTGGTAAATTCGCATTAATATTAATTAAACGAATATTGAGTTAATGTGAGAAGAACGATTAGCTTTAGTCCTACTACTGTAATAAATGTGAAAGTTTGTGAGGATGGATTTATTAATGAATGAATAGATGGATGGATGTTTGTTACTCTTTCACGGAAAAAATTCTGAACGGATTTCGATGAAATTTGGTATGGTAGTAGCTTAAGCTCTGGATTAAAACATAGGCAACTTTTTATACCGAAAAGGTACAGGATACCCGATGCTATATTTACGCGGGCAGAGCTGCGAGAATCTAGTTTCAAATAAAAACATTTTTGTTTCATTTATATTATTATAAGGAAATATGTACAGATATTGAATTGTTACAAAAATATTAAAAAAACCTAAGGGCCTTTGAAGAGACGTTGTGTTTTGTGTGTACTCAATACGTAACTCAAATGCACTCGAATTAATGTATTGTGTCGCTCCATAATAGGCCACTTTATGGTGTACGGTGAGTACGAGTTTAGGGTTTTGTGGGACTGTGAGTTTGATGAGATTTTTTTGTTGGCTAAGGTTTGTGAAATATTTTATTGGCTAAGGTTTTAAACATTATACGTACTTTTTATAATATTAAATAAATTCAACTAATTTTAACACCTTTCGAATTAAATAAATTTTCTTCTTAGTGAAAGGTGTAATTTTCCTGATTACTCAATTAATTTTCCTCGATTTAATTTTTTTATTGAATAAGGGTTAATAGAAAGAAAAGTAAATACAAGTTAATAATATCATCACCCAGGAAATCCGCAATCCACAATCCTCTTTTCTATGCTTTTCAATTATACAGCTACAAAAACGGATTTTAATTAACATTTTTATACTTAGAATAATATTTTTTGTACAAGCATAGAATTTGATGAATATACTGAGGATTAAGGAATTATGCCACAATAACTACCTCTTAAATGGGCAACATTACATTGTCCTATGATATTAGACACTATATCCACCCCAGCCATACCAACCCGCACATTTATTTAGTTTTATAAGCTCACATAAATAAGGCCCGCGACACACTCACTGAATGATTTGACGATTACCGTTTAGAAATTGAATTAACTTGGGTCGAGGGGTCGACTCGATCGCTTGGGGGTCCCATTGATGTTCATTTGATACTTAGCGGCCATATTGTCAGAGGTCGACTTATAGTTGGCTGTATTTAATATGTTTTTAATAGACAGTAGTATTAAGACCCACTTGCAGATCTGGATTAAAGTTAGTCCTGGGCTAAAATATCATGCCTTCTCTTTACTAAATACGAAGAACGAGTGAGATAACATGATATTTATCCCAGGGTTAACTTTAACCAAGTTCTGCGCAGGTGGGCCTTAAATGTCTGGCCTGGCTGAATATTCAAACGTCGCTCAAATTTTAACGGCAGCTTATATGTTAGATTAACCTTAACTCAAGATTCCGTTGATAAATTTATATTTCGGAGGCACTCAAAATTTCAGCAGCATTCAAATTTGGAGTCTCGTTTCAGTATTCACATGTGAGAGTCTTAGATTTTTAAAGCTACGGTACGGATTTTAAAGCGATTTTCGCTCATAGGCTGAGTGATTCAAGAGGAAAAGTTCACATTACATAATGTTTAATATTATCAATATCTTAATATGTTAAGATGTGCGGGCACAAAAATTAAATCCAAAAAAAAAGGAATAAATCAAACGATTAAGTATATTTGACATTACATAGAAATAAATAAAAAAACTATACTTTACTTAGAAGAAAATACTATTAAACAAAAATAACAACTTACTTTGAAAGAAATAATGATACAGTGGCATAATGATATTATTATCATTATTCTTCGGAATTGTAATGAATTCCGAAGCGAGGCCCAGTTGTCGTTTATTGGATCAGTTCACCGAGGGAGTGCCTCCATCTGCAATGGATGGTGATATGTAATAAATAACCAGCGAGGTTATTGAATAAGTAGGTGTAATTTAATGACACTAAAGAGAGTCAAATGTCTTACGTAGATAATTTAAAAACAAACGTTTTCCGCATTTTTTTATTCGGCTTCTAAGTCCTACTATTATTATAAATGTAAAAGTTTGTGAGGATGGATGGATAGATGGATGGATGATGGTTACACTTTCACGCAAAAACTACTGAACGGATTTCGATGAAATTTGGTGTAGTAGTAGCTTAGGCTGTGGATTAAAACATAGGCTACATTTTTATCCCCATTGCGTTGGCATCAAATGTCTCTGAGTGCGGCCGTTAGTGAGCTACGTAAAGTTATTGTTCTTAGTTCCTACGTATTTTATTTACAACATTACTTGCTCGTATTGCATACCACCGTCCTCCTCTCCCTAACCATCCCTCACAATGATATGGAAAAATATCAGATTTAATACCGACTAAACGCGCAGGGGCAGGGGACTAATATTAAAATATGTTTCGTATTTACATTACATTATATTGTGGTTCATCACAGGGAAACTAGCGTGTGCTAGGAAGTTTGACTTGTGATTTTAAGCGCTGGTTTTGCTACGCGTAAAACATTTGGTATATTGATCCTGTTCTAAAACGATTTTATTTTATTTAAGCACTAGCTGGTGCGTACGACTTCGTTTACGTAGAACTAACGAAAACTATTTTAAACGGAACCCTACGATAAAAGTAGCCTAAGTTACTCCTTATAGGTATAAAATTCACAGCTATCTGCCAGTATCCAGTGAATGTCCCGTGAAAATAGGTCTAGCTGTTTCAGAGATAAGCCGGAACAAACATACAGACAGACAGACAAAAAAAATGGTGTAGGTATGTTTAAATATAATAATTAATATGTATAGTAAAAGTTCTTTGGATACTCACCACGGGGCCAGATTTATGTGGTGTGAAGCGTCCATAATTATTATTATTATTATTATTAAGTAAATTAATTTAGATGCGAAAGAATGCGTGAGGAATGGTGTGATGAAAAGGTATTAAATTAATTAAGTTTAACATTTGTTTCGATCTCATTATATTAGGACCTTACATATGAAATTAGCGTTTTGTCGTACTGGCTACTTAGATCTCAATAAATCTTCTTTGGTTAGGTATTCCAATTTCAAATTTATACCGCTATTTAATCATGCATTTGTGTTTCGAAAACTGTAATTTATTTGTTTTTTCCTCTTTTGGTTTTTTCTTTGTTTCACTCTGTTTACAAAATGGAAAACTTGAAATATCGTATTTTTTTCGAGTACGAGTTCCACCGTGACACCAGTGCTGCAGAAACGGCTCGAAGGATTAATAATGTGTAAGGCGGCGGTGTCGCAAAAGAAAACACAGTGCGTTTTTGGTTCCAACGTTTTCGTTCTGGAAATTTCGACCTGCAGAACAAGCCCCGTGGACGGCCGGAGACCAAAGTTGATAATAAAGAATTGAAAGCTATTGTGGAAGCGGATCCATCGCAAAACGTCCGAGTTAGCTGCAGGCTGCGGTGTTAGTGATAAAACTGTTTTAATCCACTTGAAGCTAATTGGGAAGGTGAAAAAGCTTGAAAGGTAAGGGAAGTACCTCATGAATTGAGTGCAGCAAACCGACAAACGCGCGTCGACTGCTGCGTTACATTACTCAACCGGCATAATAATGAAGGGATTTTAAATCGAGTCATTACCTGTGATGTAAAAGTGGATCCTGTACGATAATGGGAAACGCTCACCGCAATGGCTGAACCCTGGCGAACCAGCCAAAGCCTGCCCCAAGCGGAAAATTGACTAAAAAAAAAAGTTACTTGTGAGCGTTTGGTGGACTAGTGCCGGTGTCGTTCACTACAGCTTTCTTAAATTTGGCCAGACGATTACGGCAGATGTCTATTGCCAGCAACTGCAAATCATGATGAAAAAGCTAGGTGCTAAGCAACCGAGGTTGGTCATTCGCTCTAGGCCACTGCTGCTTCAGGATAACGCTAGACCACACACTGCACAACAGCAGGCTACCAAATTAGAGGAGCTTCAATTGGAATATTTAAGACATCTACCGTACTCCACGGACCTTGCTCCAACAGACTACCCTTTTCTTGGAAATTTGGATAACTTCTTACAAGGGAAAAAATACAACTCGGATAGGGCAGTCCAAAGCGCCTTCAAAGATTTTATTGATTCCTGTCCGAATGGTTTTTTTAGTAAAGGAATCAATGAACTACCTATGAGATGGCAAAAGTGCATAGATAGCAATGGTGTATACTTTGATTAAATAAATATTTTAATTTATTATAATTTTTAATATATTTATTATTTTTATTTATTATTTTAAAAATTAAAAAAAAACGACTTTGTGTTCCTCCTTTATAAACGCCAATTTTTTATGTAATGACCTAATATTATACCAATATGTCAATGGAATCAAAGTAATAAAATAATTAATAAAATTAAAAATAAATTAATAAAATTAATCATTAAAATTAAAAACGAATACTATCAAGTACCAAGATTAGTTACGTCAGTATAAAAACGAGCAGACAGCGGTTTCAATGTGTGCTTTACGCTAAATGTTATTGTTTTGCAATTCGGATATCTAAACTTAAAAAAGGGTTCAAAATGTGATAGCGTCCTTAAATCTTTCGTGGATTCACAGGAATTCGTTAATAATGTGTTAGGAGAATTTAAATGAACTGCCGACTTGTTTTACAATCATTAATAATAATACAGTGAGTAGTGACTACCAAATATTCGAAAGAATTCAAACAAACTTTTACTATTTCTCGACACATGCATCCTTTCATCGCACCCGAAATCATTAATTTCTTCAATCATCAATCATTAATTTTATCAATCATTTATCATTAAAATGAGACTTAAAGGGAGATAAAATGAAGTGATGCGATGCCGCACGAGTAAACACGATTGAACTCTAATGATACAATTGAAAGATTAATTATATTTCAAATTTCGAATTATTCAGTTCATCAATGAAAGGGTTTAATGAATTAAATTTTGAGTCTTAGCTTCTATTACATAAAGTACAAAATTTATTGATGCGAAGTCTGGCGTCGGCAAGTCTATCATATTGTGTACTTTTTCGGTCTTTAAAAAGTAATGACTTTTAAATTTCATTCAAATAGTATTTCATTGTGCTTCATTCATAATTTCACACAATTTTCTTGCAATTTAAAATTATTCATAAACTCATTGTGAATTCATTCGTACATATTCTAAGAAATTGCACATCATTACTTTATTGTGATTTTGGAATGCATATAATATATTCAATGATACTTTGAAATAGGATTTTTAGGTGAATGGTGGTAACTGGCAAACATTTTTTTCTGTTCTTAACGCCTTCACGCAAGAGACGTTTTGATCAGCCAATTCCCAAACCAATGCCAATAATTGACATATGCTGCACCGATTCGTTTACAGGTGTGTTGCTAAACACAAAAAGCTGGAGTGAGTGCCTAAGCTCTCGTTCCCGCGAGCGTTTTACAGAAAATTTGTTTTCTCGGTCCCGACAGAAACACTGACAGACACTGCAAAATAGAACTGTGCACTAATACAATAGAGTTGAAAATCATGTAGAGTTGTCCAATATGATATATTTGACACTTGACGTTTCGATTTTCAGCTCTATATTGTACTTTATAAAAGTGTCCACACTTTAACTGTCCTACTTCTTTGGTCTTTTGGAGCAGTCGAGGTTTGACATTAATTTGACATTTGCATTGCGCAGTTTAATCAGTTCGTATTTATTTGACAAAATCTTCTGATATCAACATGGCGTAACTTTTTCTTGTATGAAGATTTCTTCCGTCAAATGCATATATGTATATATATTAGACGAGGCATGAGGCAAACAGTGTCTCCAGTAAAATGGCCCCGCTTTTTGAGATATTTGGCCCCATTTTGACATTTGAAGTATGGTGAAAACCAAGATGGCGTAACTTTTTCTTGTATAAAGATTCGGTCAAATGTACCTACGTGCATAGCCCATCTTGAGTTTTTAAATCTTTGTATACAGTGTTTAAATTTAAAGTGTCAGATTTCCCTTATTCAGGTAATCCTAATTCCTAAATCATTGTAAGAAAGAATTTAAAGTAGTAAATTAAAAGTTATAATGGCACTAAATAATGTTGGAGTGATTTTATACGGTAGCGTATGGTAGCCAAGTGAATTATATATATTGTCGCGTTATAATAGTATATAGCGTAGCATCAGATGCAGCAACAATGTAGCCGGGCCAGGATGAGAGCACACATTTGACATTTTAGGATTAGAATCACTCACACCGAAACGAGATGACACGCGACGCGGCGCTGCAGTTTTAATATAGTGATTTAAAATTGAACCTTATTCACCACACAAAAATATGCATGCACTGTGCAGCGCGGTGCAAACTGACATTCGAACTCTTACAATGAAACGTGTGTCTTCTTGTGTAGAGGAAAGTAACTAAATATGGCATACCATTTTGTTTTTGTGTTATAATTTTTTTTTTTTTAACCTTTTTTATTGTCAGTTGAGCTTAACTTATTGTTAGTTTTATTTTACATAAATTAATTTAACATATAAAATTTTGTCAAAAACAAAATCAACATAAAGGCACCGAATTATGGAATAGGTACCCAAATATGGACTACTATAAAACTATATATAAACCTTTACTTTTATGAGATACTGTCTAGTCACTCAATAGTCCATATTTAGACGCTACTTAGACGGACTGTTCATATTCGGAAATTTCAAAGTAATGAAAACGTATATCTGATTTTTTTACTAAACACAATTATACAAGAAAAAACCTCTAAAACAATCAAACAAACATGTAATAAATGCATAGTCATAACATAATATACAATATTATTTCCAATTACGTTTTGAGAAATACTTAGTTTTTATGTACCTTTTCTCACAGCGCCAAAACAAAACACTCACTGCGGTCATAATGACTGCCTTCGCCTGACTGACAAGTCGAAACCCTTACGCTAGTATAATGATGGGAAGAGACAGAAAATCACTGACTTTGCAACTAGGAGTATTCATTTCCGAGAAATGGTGGTATTCCATTTTAGGGATACTATTCCATATTTGATTACTTTCCCCTAATGAATAAAGTTCAATGAACAATAGCTATCTTAAAAATGCAGCGCCCCGACGCGTATCGTATCGTATCATTTCGGTCTGAATATACTCTAAGAATGAAAAGCTTAGTTTTCGTGATCATAGTTATCAAATTAGACATTTCACATTACCCTAATAATAGTAATAATACATGTCTAACCTAAATTTAAATCTAACTTCTAAGTGACATGTCGACATGATTATGACGTGATAACGTCTTATAATTCGATGGAGCCGGCTACTCGTACGAAAAAACATGACACATGCGGCGTTACCGGCGTTACCTCGCTAAACATGACTCATGCGGCGTTACCTCGCTCTGTTCCATTTCTCATGACGTTGTCACGTTCAACTATCGTCAGTAAACCGACTTTACAGACAACCGATTTTTAAATGTTGATCTTCTGCTAACATAAATATTTTATACTTCTAAAGAACTCCGCATCGTGGCTATATCTTTAAATTAGGTTCATGCCGTGTTCAACCCCCAGATTTATACCGTCGTTTTTATAACGACGCCACGACATTACGTTGTGTGATGTAAGTACTTACATAGACATAAAAAGGTTTTTTACGTGTTATATTTTTTATTGGGTATTCCTTTTAATGTCATTTTGTAAATAAATGAATTCTAGGTAGCATATTATAGCGATAGCTATAGTAGGTATTATTTACTACATGCGTATTCTTCAGAGGTGACGGGGATGGGATCAAATTTATAAGCGCTGAAACGTAGGAAAATTTAATCAATAGGGTACTTGGCCCTTTTTTTTTTTTTTTAAACAGTCGCTTTTTAAAAACACTCGAAAACACCTCCCGCCATGTTTGTCGATAGATAATCTGTGCTCTGACATCGTACTTATAGTAAACAATCACTTGACAGCTCAGTGCACAATGCGCGGTTGACAACTATGACCAGTGACGTTTATTTTTTTACTCTAACCTCTAAAAACCTCTAACTTAAGAGATGCAAAGTAGCCAGAAAACTCAAAAACATTTAGTTGCGGACTTAAGAGAAATTAAATACGAAATTGATAGACGAGCCCATTCATCGGATCTCCCGATTTTCAATATACTACGAACAGATGTTTCGTAGAAAAAAATTAACAATAGACGAAAAAGTTGTAAAAAACATTATGTTATTAACGATTTATTTCGTACATTTATATAATTTATTACAAATAACTCTTATTATACTTTTTATAAAGTCTTATGAGAGTTTATGACTTAAAATATTTGTCAAGGGATTTGTTTCATGAATCATATTTATATTTTATTGGGATATAAATAGACAATATTTTGACATTTATGAAAACTTTTATAAATACTTATTGATATTTTAGTGGAATACATTCAAGAAAATCCCATTGGCACATTCCTATTCTCACGCAGGTTCGTAATATAATGTTCGTAATTCGCAAAAAGAAGTACTTTTATTAAATTTCTACGCGGAAAAGCCATGCTTTGACTCGACCGGTGAGAGTGTACAGTTTCACCAAGGTGTTGAGGGTACCGAAAGTAGCATGGGGTTAAAAGAGTGGTAGCAACTCACTTTTGACTCCTCTGGTATTGCAGTATATAACGTACTTAGATACGTGCACGGGCTATGTACAATCACACAAAATCTCTTTGAAATTGAAATAAAAAATAGGTTTTGTATTTGATTTTGGCATCATAAAATAATAATAATTTTATATTTTAGGCGTGGCTCTGTTTTACATGTGAAGTGGGACTGAAAAATATTTTTTTTTTCCAATCCCATCATGTACGGTATCGTTGAATAGATCTTTTAAAATAAAGCAAGGTATGAAACATGACTTTTTTACAAAATCAACCATTTTCGAGTACCTAATCGGCCTCCAAAGTGGTTTATAAGTTGTTCCCCCCGCCCTGGCAATTCTAAACTTTATGACTTAGAAACTTTAAAAAATTTCAATGCTGATAGATCATGCTTAGGTAAATTATTTTGAACGAAATCGGGCAGTAACTTTTGAAGTAATTAGAAAAAACCTATGACGCGTTTATAGTTACGGAACCCTCATTGGACATGCATAATATGTCCTGACATGCTCTTGGTTAGGTTATTATTTCAAAAGCTGAACACAGAAATCGTAGACGGATAAAAAAAAGATGGCGCCAAGTGTTACAGGTCATTTGAATTTGGAACGCCGCTAACGCCAACGCATGCAAAAAGCAGGAAAGGGCGGCGCTTATCATAACTTAAGATTTAGACAAATATTATATTACATGTGAAGAATAAAAATGCCTTATGTCCGAAATGTCAGTAGCTTACCGAGATTATGATGTCCATGTGACATTTATATTACAAAAAATGTTTTTTATCAACATTTATTTCCATACAAATCTCTTTTTAAATGCAATAAATAAATATTGTTCATTGCCCAAACTTAAATAATAGCGACTAACGAGGCGTCGATTCTTGGAAAAAAAATTGAGAGGTATATATATATATATATAGCCGAAACAAACACACAGACTGACAGACGGACAGAAAAATGTTAACGATTTATATTTTATTGTAAGTACCAATCATACTTTTAAATGCATTAAGTGAAAATAAAAGCTGTTAATTTGTATAGATATAATATATTATATTATACAAAACAAATAGTGCAATATAATATATAGTGCGCGCGGAACTAGCGCCTTAGGTAGGGACAGGGGTCAGGGGGCGGGTTACTTGCTGCTCGCAGTGTTGCCGCCGCGAAGTCCGGCTCCATACTGAGTAATAACATCAATCGCTCGGCTAGCTAGTCACAATATGTAACAGTCATAACAGTCACAATGTGTAATTGCAAAATTCTACATTATTGTCAAGGTGATAAGGTTGTTTTTTGTGTCATTCTTAATAGTCGTTATTACATTGTGATTTCGAGTGGCAAAAGTGTCGTGCCTATTTTAATCCGTCTAGCCCCAATACAATTCGCAACGTGCCATAAGGAACTTCGTTCCAAAACACCTATGTTGAATTTGTGGTTTGCCCCCCTTGACATCTCTCTACACTGAACACTCCCCACTGGTTGGGAACTCTTGGTCTAAGCGTATACACTATACTGCATATCGTCCAATCGACATGACGTACTCTACATATTGAATCAGTTAGTACTGACTGTGTACGGGCAGATTGGATCGAGCTTGCAGCGTCTTGCCGATTGGATGATAGGCAGCATGCTGTATGGCTACTGTAAGTAAAAACTCTCTCGAACGTATATTGAAGTTTGGACAGTAGTTTTAATTTACAGTGTAGACGCGCACTAAGAAGTGATTTTGAAAAATTACCCCCTTAAAGGGGTGAAATAGGGGTTTAAAGGTTGTAGGAGAAATCTTTAAATCTGCACCGATTTCGACGAAAATTGAGATTCATGCTCTTAAATACATTTAATAAATATGTTTTTCAGGGTGATTATTAGAATTCAATCTCTGAGGGTGTAAGGTAAGGGTTGAGAGTTTGTATGAAAAATATTTAAAATCTGCTCCGATTTCCACGTAATTTAATATCCGAGCTACTAAGTAAAAATTATTAAGTAAGTAATTTTTAGTTTTTTGAAATCTGTTCCTAAAGGGATGATGTGTGTTCCAAAGTTTGTATAGTGAAATATCGACAAGTGGTCAGATTCCGTTGAACTATCACTCAGATAGTTATTAGGACGTGAATGGGGATTCACGCGGACGAAGTCGCGCACTAAAGCTGGTTCTGAAATAAAAGAAGGCGCAATTTTTTCTTGTATGAATATTTTTTTTTGTTTTTAATGCACGTCGTAACATACATTACAATTTACAACACGTTATCTTAGTTCTGAAAAGAAAGTCCATCCTTAGTTTTGAAATCATTGCTTTTTGCTGTAAAATAGTTGAAGAGACAGCATCTAATCGATGCATTTACATCCAAAACGTCAACATCTATAAGTAGATAATATGATAAAGTTTCAAAATAAAAAAGAAATAAATGTCCAATTGACAAAAAAAATCTTTCAAATCACTACATAAACGACCTATAAAATCTTTAATTTGAATATTACATTGACAACACTAACACAATTTAAAAGCCATAAACCCTCATCAGCTCTAATCTATGCCAATTAAGAGTCGGGATTTGAAAAAGGAGCGCATAATTCAAATTTGGAAGCTTAGTAACGAAGCGTTACTACACAGGTAGCAAAAGGGCCGGCTCGGGTGGCAAAGGGCCGAAACCAAAAAGGTTTTAATGTTGCAAATATTTATGGCCATTGTTGACTTGAGGTGACCCAAACACCCAAGTGCTTCTATTGATATATAACATGAATGTTGGTTATTTGGTTTCGATGAGTATATGTGGAGATTTTAAGTTTGAGTTGCTTTTTGATATGATTTAGTACAGAAGTAAGTAGAGTCGTCGTGTCCCTGTGGAGTAAGTAAGTAATTAAGTAAGTAAGTAACGACCCTTGAACTATTAGAAATTTCAGAACCTCAAATAATTACAGTAAAACCTAGTAAATGAATATGCAAATCACCTATCTGACACTTATCAGTAAATTATAAAGGCCCTTAATGTAAAGTTACATTATGTATGTATTATAACAATGTAGGTTTCTTTACTTTCTTTAAAACTAATATTATAACGTAAATTAAAAGGCTTACAAGAATAAAATGTCCCGGGGAACTCTAAAATCATGTCAACCAATTAGTATTATTGCCAGCTGAAAAATAAACTGGCAATAAATTGACGAAACGTCAAATAAGGTAGGCTTTGCTTGTTGATAAGTTGCAATTGATTCTCCTTTCGCGAGCCGCTAAAGAGACATAAATCCTAAAATATTGCTTTAAAATTAGCGATCATTATTTAGTGCCTGTCCGCGGCTTTATGTTTGAGCTTGTAATGTTTTGGCAGATTTATTTAAAGTTAGATTTTTACCTTAGTAATATACCTAATTCACGGTTAAATCTTCATATTATATTCCACAAATTAATAATGAAAGTAAGTAAGTTATAAGTTTCATTGTAATCTAGGCTAAGTAGTCTGGTTTTTGAAGTCATCGGTAAAAAGAACTCCTCGCGGAGGAGTTTTGCCGGGGAGTTCAATGAGTGATGTTGTTGAATTTGTAAAATTTCATAAATTTGTGTTATTTCGGTTCTTAATGAGTAATATTGGTAGAATATTAACCATTACATATTCGATAACGCGCACAAGTGTGGGCAAGTCGTACAACTTCTAAAAACGTGCTATTTTGTGTTTCCCAAAACTCCCTAGGAACTCTCCGTAAAGCTTCTACCACTTTACTGAATCGACTGACATGACTCATAGACTGTACTGACTATATATTTGGACTTTGACTAGACTTGACGATATAGGAATACGGTGTTGGAAATTGAAACGAAAGTTCTATTTCCCGCCTTTTTAACTTGACACTGGAAAATGGTTATAAGCCGATGCCATATCTAAATAAAAATTGAAAAAAAAAACTCCTCGCGCAAAAGTCAGCAGTCAAATGAAGCTCGTTTAACGAGCCTTTTCATCAGACGCCATCAGACGACGAGATAATTTTAAGGAGACTGAAGTTCGGGCTGCAGATTGACCGCTTGAATCTTACACGGTATAAAGTTCTAAAAAGCTTATAAACTGGTTTTCAATAATAGCTATCAAACAAAAAAGCAGTTAAACAATAATAGGTACTGGTTTATTTAATAACTAAACAAACTACAAAAGGTTTCTGCTTTAACTGTCGGGCTTTTTATGACTTACAAAAGCGGAATAAATAAATTATAAGAACAATTATTTAAATAAATGAATTAATTTATAAAGTTTATTCGTTAAATAAATATTTAAAAGAATGAGAACGAGAAAGTAAATATTTGAAAAAACTTTCTTGTCATTAAATTGAAAATGTAAAAGAAAGTTCACAGTTAAAATCTATAAAATACTTAATATAAAGTTTATGTTTAAAAAAAAAAAGAAAGTGTAGTTAAAAATATTTTCTGATTATTTTATTTTTTACTCCAGCTATAAATAATACTATTAAATAGCCAGTTTGTATCATTGCGGATCAAGCAAAACCATAATAAAAATATTTCAATATTTATGTAACGATATTTTTATTTATCAATATTGTTAGTAACAATATATTTTTTAAAGGTCACGTTATAGTTCAAAAAGATCAGCAACGCTAGCCGTGGAAAGCATCAGTCGTTGTCACATTTTTGGAAATATGACAAATGATTCTGTTTAAAGTATAAACTAAAAATGACTGCTGTAAATAAATTTATTTAGCTGTAACATTAAAAACAAACAATGTATAAGATTTACTTACCTTTCACAGTGCAACACTGAGTTAATATAAATTAATTAAAATAACTAATTAAAAACGCAGATAAGGCTTAATGGTCGCACTACAGCCTATCCTCACCGTAATTACTGTTAAGGGACTGACACACACACTGGCCAGCTGTAATGTACTCGTAGTAGCTGGCTTAGAGGCGTATAACTGGAATGGCCAGCATAGGCGTAACTACTGCTAACAAATTTTCTAAATTATTGTGTCTATAAAACTTGATCCACGGATAAATAGTAAACGGTCCTTAATAGACGCTAGGTACACTAAAATAATAATAATTAGTATTTTTTCTTAACGATTGATCTAATATTAATCCCCTAAAAAAGCACGTCTATCTTTATTATTTGGTTTACCAAAATCAAAATCAAATCAAATCATATTTATTTCAGGCAAAAGACCCATAAAACTACATATTGTAGGTATAAGTAATAAAAAATAAAAGTAATAAAAACAACAAAAGATCATTATTAAAAATTAACATTCAGACAAAATTTAAACATTCAGATTGAACAAAATTATATAATATATTCAGCTATTATACCGTAGACACTTAAGACATTTCAAGTAAAATAAATCAGCCGGTTATATTTTTGTCGCGATGTACTGTTACCAGTAACTTGAAATCGGCTTTTCCAGACACCGGCAATTTTTTTTTCAATGTTTCTCAACTTTAAAAAATTAAAGTTCAAAAAATTCTTCAATGTTTGAGTGATCTATTCCCCCCCGTCTTTTACTCGTATGCTTCTGTGCGGCGGCTGTCACAAAAATCGCGATATTATGTTTCGGCAACTATGTGAGGTTACCTAAGAGACACGCCTCAGCACACATGGGCCGACTCGATCGGACTGCTTCCACGGTCACTCAAAAAACCAGTGTAAACTGACGAATGACGATTGCGTTGTTTTACCAAGTACGTGAGAGTATCTGAGAGACATGTTTCGGCACCTATAGATCGGCTTAATGGTAACACGGCCTCACAAAAACCTGGAGCGAAATAAGATTGTGCACTGTTTCCAGCTCATTAATGGCCACAGGTTCCGAGAAATTGGCAATAGGCGATCGCACGAGTATAAGACTAGTTAACCGCGCGTATATAAGGCTAGTGAATCGCCTGTGTATAAGGTATGTCTCTCGTGAGTATAAGGTATGTGACACGCGCGAGTATAAGGCTAGTTAACCGCGCGTATATAAGGCTAGTGAATCGCCTGTGTATAGGGTATGTCTCTCGCGAGTATAGTACTAGTTAATCGCGTGAGTATAAGGCTAGTAAGTGGCACGTGTTATCAACGACGAGGTTATCGCGCGTGTATATATTATAGCTAGCAACTCGCTAGTGAATAAAGCTAGTAGCTCGCAGGTGTATCAGCGGCGCGGGCAGATGTTAGCAGCTCGTTAGCGAACATGCGCCGGTCTGCCTACATCTTAATTAACTCAGCGTCCGGACCAAGAGGTGAATGAAAGTTACGTGCTCTGTGAAATTGAATGGTTGGTAATTTGGTAATTCTGTGTACACTAGATACAAAACTTTTTGGATTAATTTCGTCGGCAGTCATTCGCATAGACGATGAAAGAGTTTTATCATACATCGACACCCCTCTTATTAATAAAAATATTTGCACCGTGGTTACGCGAATCCATGTTGCTGTCTTTGTCTGATACTTCTTTTTTATTAATAAGTGGGCTAGTGTTTAGGTCGACGGTGTATTTTAACCGTAAATAAGTATTATTATTTTGTTATGTTAATAATTTCAAATGTAATGAGTGAGTAAACTCTATGTGTCGTACACAAGTTTAGTACTGCTTTCTGCTATATTTATTTCAATGTTTTTCAATTGACAAGCCAAGTTTTGATAAATAATAAACGACCAAAAAATCAACGTCACGTAAAAACATAACGAAATGTAATTCTGTAAAATTATCATTTATTACAATTGTATGCACATTACATCCGTAATATTATATTTATTGGGCAAAGCAAACTTTCGTGCACCCCGCCATATTATTAGGTCGAATATAGCAATTAAGAATCCCAGCAGACACAGTATGCTAATTCACGACGGTGGTCCATCTAACTGTGGGGTGCTGAGTTACGACCGATCTGGACAGGGCTGGATGCTGGTGCTGAGCCATCCTTCGGCACGAATACGCCGGCGCAGAGATAGCCGGCGTGAAATAACTACCAAGTGAGCATAACAGTGGTCCTAATTGGGTAGTGGATTGTAATTTTTTTATTACATTAATGAATAGTGCCACCAAAATTAAGAAAGTTTACAAAAGGAATCTTACTACTAGGATTATAAATGTGAAAGTTTCAAGTGAGGGTGTATAGATGTAGATAGTAGTTTAGGCTCTGGATTAATATATTGGCTACTTTTTTCCCGAAAAAGTACATTGTTCCCGTGGGATTCTGAATTTTTGCCAGCACAGCCGCGGGCGGAAGCTATTGGGTTATAAATTACACATATGGTGCTCTATGTGGTTTATTAATCGTTACTCTATACTTAATTGCATAGTCGGAACTCTACTATTTATTGGAATATTTTGTAAATATTTAAAGAATCATCCTAGTTTACAAAAAAAGTTTAAAGTGCTAACCCTGCAGGACGCAGTATAAATTACTCTTCGAAATTTCTAGTGCTTTTTTTTAAATTTGGAATGTTAGCCTTAAGTTTAATGGCCAGTCACATGCTTTCAAAGACAAATCAATCACCGCGACAAGAATTTATCTGTTTACTGAAGTAATTGCGAAAATAGTTGTAGATAAAAGACGATAGGCGTTTATAAAATACTATTAGATTGTACAATTTTCAGTCACATTTAATTTCCTGTTATAATTTATATTAAGATCCACGGAGAAGTGGAGATAATCAATTTATATTGTTAAACATATTTATTCATTGCAGATAAGCGACCTGTGTCGTTGTAATCTAGGTGTAATTACGCTTGCATCTAGCCTTAATTTTGTCTTTGGTCGTCGTAGCAAATTGTTTCATAGAAAATGACCAGTGTCCTTTAACTGAAATAATAATCTCTGCTAATATTATTGTATTATGTAAAGTAAAGTATAATCTTGATTGTAATGATATTTAATAGGTTTTAGGTGTATTCGTTTAATCTACAGGCATTCACAATATCATAATATTATGTTGTTATTATTTCATTATTAAAACATTACAAACCTAGGATTATTATATGATTATATCAAAATGATATAATGTTTTGTATTTCTTAAATAATGTATTATAATGATTATAGTTATTATACTTTATAAATACGTTTTCATATAAATTCGAGTTAACAGTAGCTATAAAAAGAATAATATTATGATCAAAATGATGTACTACTCTGAGTACATTTCTTTCTCCCTCTGGTTGACATTTCTTCGTCCATAATTTCACAAATCCAAAATTTATGAATATAGAAAATAATTGCGCCCACCTTATATAAAGATTTATTAGTCTATGAGCATTAAAAATAATAAAAAAAAAACTCTCACCTGGCCGGTCTTTGTCGATATACGAAACCGCCACTCTTGAGCCGGCTATTGTGAATTCGAGATATTTATTTCTTGAGCCGACTATTGTGAATGACCCTTTCGATATTTATTTTTACTTTTTTTTTCTACTGAGGACTAGGTGAGGACGTGTGCCGCGCATTAGAGGCTTTTGTGCCGGTATTAACTAACTCAATTTCTGACTTCCCGCTTCGAATAATGTTGATGGATCGTTTTGATTATGTATATTATTTTGCGACCGCATGTCATTATTTAATTATAGTCGCGAGATGATCTAGGATTAAGGGCCTGTAATAAATGTCGGATAGCTTATTCCGAAGTTTGTCGCTGCTTACTTTACATTGAGCGGCAGAGACAATTATAAGCTATCTGACTTATCAGTAGATTGTGCAACAGGCCTAGGAATCACAAAGATGTTGAGTTTAGCTGCTACTGCTAAAAAGTACTTAGCTACCTTATCAGTTAACAGTCTCTGTGGTCCAGTGGCTTAGAGCTTAGCTCTCGACTCGGAGGTTCGATTCCCGGGTTGGAACAAGAAAAAATGTTGTCTCCAAGTTTGGTTAGGACAGTGCGGCTGATAACCTGATTGTCTGACACGGGAGATGGGGCGTGTAAAAAGTCGGACCTGCGCCTGATCTCTCACCAGTCGTGTCGGTTATCCGTCCCACTGGGTTACGAGAGTAAAGGAAGAGAGAGTGCTCTTGTGTACTGCACGCACACTTGGGCACTATAAAATAACTCCTGCGTAGCTGACCTTCTATGAAACCGTCACCGACATCGGTGTTAAGCTCAGAAGCTATTAGGGAAACCTGCTGTGCAATTTGCCCTCGCATCTCGACCATTTAATGCAGTTTTTACTATAATTAATAAAAACTGTCTTTCTACACACACTAACTATCACAGAGTAAAAATATATACTTAACTAGGTATGTCACAGAGTAGAAAATATACCTAATATGTACTTACGTACAGAGAAACAGCTTTCATAGAACGAGCCAAATTTGAAAATGTTGACGTCCCCTTCAACGGCCCAAAATTTTCCACACAATCGTGGACACACCGTATGAATTCAAACCTGTGTGCGTGTGTGTGCTTGTAGTTGCTGTTAGTCCGTTTCTCTCTCTTTAATCGGTAACTATACCACAAAATTATATTTGTTTTCTTAAATCACAACGTCCAAAGACAAAAGCGAAAACAAGTTTTACTTTTTCCGTGAGCGGGCATTTAGCGTGCATCTTTGAGTCATTGTGTCAAAGATTAAGAGACAAAGACGCGACAGTCGTTACTAACTCCGCTAATTGTCGCTAAACACGTTAGCGAAACGAAGATTAAACAGATAACTTGTTTTAAGATGCATATTTGCATAGTTACCGATAATTGAAATGATATATTTCATAGAATTGCGCAGAGATGGCAGCTTACAGATTGTGTTGAATGACAATCATTGATAATTACAAGAAAATGTCGTTTTGTCCGTTTTTTTGTTTGTTGCAGAAAGGGTTCGCTTCAATTGTTGGAAAAATAACTAGTTACTGGTGACTGATGAGTTCACCAACAAAAGATTTACAGGGGTGTTGTCATATGCAGATGAAAGACTGAGAATTATCTTAAATTTCTATTTTATCTCAAAAGTCCCTTGGTAGGATTAGGTGAACATTTTTATTAATGACTAGGATGTTGCCCGCGATTTCCGGCGCGCATAAGGAAATCCCGCGGAAACCATACATTTTGCCGCGATAAAATATACCTATGTCCTTCCCCGTGGTTTAGGCACTCTATATCAAAATCGGTCCTGTATTCTCGGAGCCTATTCAATGCAAACAAACAAACATATATATAAAGTATAAATTATATTCGCGTTTTGTAACATCATTCACTCACGATACATAGAAATCAGAACAAACTCTATGTTGTATGGGTGTGTTTTATGAAAAAATATTTACCTAAATCGCTTGTCTGCAGCTCGTAGGCAGAAATCTAATTGAATATATAAATATTGATTCTGTTACATTGTTTGTAATCTGTGTAGGTTTACGGGTGTAGTTATATGCTCGTTATATAAGACTTAGTATTGCAAGGAAAGCTTATTATTGTAATAACAGAATAATTTAGCAATTACTTAGAAGCAAGTCTCAAGTAGTTAAAGAATCTGCATTTTTGACTGATCAAAAAATATATCTTCTGCGTGTTGTAATTAAGATTTTTTGTAAAAGGTTTTCCATTAAAATGTACCCCGAGTACAACTAGGTACTATTCTAAGGTCATTCGGCAATCTTCTTTTTACTATATCAGTGACAGACGATGTAAGAAAAACGATGATCCCCGAAAGACTTAGAGTTACTAAGATTAAATTACAGTCAACAGACTCTACAGCAGTATACAGCAGTGGCGTGGGGTTCCTATAATTCCATTCCTATCGGCACCACTTACCACTTACCTTTTGAAGACCCTCATCCAAATCCCTACCTATTATACAGGGTAGGGCTTCCCTATGAAGTAGAACCAGCCTTCGCCACTGGTATACAGTATACAGTCTAATATGTCACGTCATGCTAATATATCACGCTTTAACCTACCTACACTAACATACAGAGACAGAGACTTCAGTCCCCGAAAACGTGCGGTTCCCATGGGATAGAGGTTCGGAGTCGCAGGCGCTAGCTAATAGTCGTTAATAGATTACAATTTGCTCTGATTTCCATCTAACGAGATTTGTAGGAATTATTCCCACCTCCCAATTTCCCATATCACTTAAAGTTTCCCATAATATTCCTAATTCTGTTAATGTCTATAGAGACTGGATACTCACTTATGGTAGTTAGCGCTGGCCATGGGAATACTAACTTGGTATGTACAGGGCGTTACGAAATTAAAAATGTTCATTATTATTTACTACGAAAGAAAAAAAAAACGGAATTTTTGTGACCGATGTGAATTTTGCACGTTGTGAAAAACAAAATAATAAAAATAGTAAAAACTGTTAACAGCAATAATAACTGCAGTTACTACAATATTCCCTTTGTTTCAATACACCTAAAAGTAAACAGGGGAATTATAACAGCTACAGGTCGCCCTGCAGTCGAAATTCACCCGTAATAATTCATATATACTATAAGTTTGAATATAAAGTTTGAATATAAAAATGAAAATATGGCTTCTTTTGCCCCTTAGAAAAGTAAAAGTAAACGTTGTGACAGATTGACACACGTCAACGTGTAACGAAATTGTATCTTTGAAACCCACTTTATCGTTAATAATCTGAGGCAGTATGTGTTGTTATTTTTATTAGTTTCATGTATTTCTAAGCATTAATTAAAATAATATTAGCTTTCCGCACACCCATAACTGTGCCAAAAATCATACTCCTCATATGTTATTGATTACGTGACTTACTAAGCTTTAGCAGGAAGACCCAAAATATTGATTTCTTAGGTTTACGCGAATATTGTTCATTGTTTTAAACACTTACGGATTGTGTCGCGGTGCACTTTTCTTTTTCCGACGTTTCGGCTACTTTCCAGCAGCCGTGGTCACGGGAGGACTCTCGTGTCTCTCGAAAACAAAGACCCAAAATGTTGGCTTCCTACGTTAGGTGCATTTGATTCTCAGTAAGAATCTGTGTTTAAGATTGTTACGTTTACCACTAGAGAATCCATCTGCTCATTTCTCCGCCTATTCTTAAAAAAGCTACTATTTTAGTGACTAAACCAACACTCTGTATAAATTAGCAATACTCACTTCCGTGAGGTGAGGCGTGAGAGGTGGTAGCCGGTGGGTACCGACGGAGGATGCTAGCGAATTGTGGGAACCATAGTGTTTGTCTAAACTTTAAGTCATAGACAGCATATTTAAAGATTTAAGCAAGGGAAACAATTATTGTATAGCCAAAGATTTTGAAACTAAGGATGGGCTGGCTACGATATACAATATCGACAAAGTTCCTGCTCGACTAGTTTCTAAAAATTTTACTGCACTAGGACGCCTCGTAATATTTAAACACAATTGAAGTGACCGCAACAACTGCGTATTTATACGTAACTATGTGTGCGTGCGCACGTTTCAACGGCGCTGTTAAGCGATTTTGATCTTATGCCTGGTCGAGCGGCAACTTGTTCGATAGTACATTTGCCAGAAATACCTTCATACAAGGAAAAGCTACGCCATCTTGATTTCAGAGGATTTTGTCAATCAAATCTGGACTGATTACACTGCGGAAAGCAAATGTCAAAATGTCAACCTCGACTGCATCAAACGACCCCAAGTGGGTCAGTTTAACCGTGGACACTTTATGCCTCACCTTTAACCAAAAAAAAAAAAAAATCTTTTATAAAATTAGGCGCCTTAAAAACATAGAATAAAGGATTCAAATCCTACGACTATTTTTAGGTATTTATTTTTTTACGCGTTGCTTGTCTACGTTCCTAGGCGTAATATAAAAATGTGTGTTCTAATACTAGTGTTTCAATATTTTAATTAAATTAAAAAAAATGCTTAAAATAATGTTGTGTGTGAAAATGGAATACGCGGTGCATCGTTAAGATTGCGATTCAAAATTGAACTTAATTCACTACAAGTATTGTTGCATCACGCAAGAGTTGGAATTTGGAACTGCACCGGGCTAAGTAAAGCGGCGCCGCTCTTGCAACGAAACATGTATCTTTTTGTGTAGTGAATAAAGTTCAATTTTGAATCGCGATCTTAAAAATGCAGCGCCGCGACCGCGTCTCATCTCGTTTTGGTGTGAACTGTTACCTTCAAATAAACAATTTATAACTAATCAAATGATTATATCATTTAACCCTTATAATATGTTCCCCGTATTATGTCTGTTCGCCGTTTTTTCTTGTCCATCGAAACAAATATTTAACCCTGCAATACCGTCTTCGGTTCTTTCTCTGTTTTGCTGCTTTTTCTTGTCTAAGGAAAATTCTTAGCCATATCTGTGTCACCTAACGAAGGCGTGAGATGAGTCGAACAGGATAATTGTGCTGTCGGCCCCTAATGGCTGGTAATAAGTGCCACCCAGCATGCTATAGCGCGAAATTGTGTGGAGATGGACTTTTATATTAAACAAATTAAAAAAATATATGGTACAGGTACACCCAGAATTATAAAGCAGCGAGCGAGCTGATGATGTTAAATTATAGCTAAGAACACACTCTATCACGTCAGCTTTCGAGCAAAAGAAAAAAAAAGCATCTAAATCGGACCTTAAGCTTAGGAGCTATGATGCCACAGACAGACACACAGACAGAACAGATACATCAAACTTTTAACACTTTTTGCATCGGGGGTTGAAAAAAAAACTTAAAGCCGACGTTTATCCATTTTACTGAACATCAGAGCACATTAATGTGTGCTGAGTGCGAGATTTGTCACTACTGGCCGAAGAAGTCAAGTATTTACATGTGCATCATTTGTAATGTGATCAAAGTCTGTCAATTCGTTTAGGAGCTTCGACGCCATACACACATTTACATACACGACAATCTTGTAACACGAGGGGTGTTTTTGGGTTAAAAAAAGACATAATATCTTAAACACCTGAATATACTTACCTAATAGTGATATTTTTTTTTAACAAAGTACATTTTTATCAAACCATACAATTTTCATCAGTTGAACATCTCGCTTAATATTATGATATCACCTTAGTAAATAGAATCGATGTTAATAAACACTAATTCGTAGTTAATTGTAGAGGTTCGTCATCACAACACACACAGACACACACACGCTTGCTTCCTGTTGTTGCGCTTGTAAGATTATACGAAAATTTTACAATTCTCATTCACAGTTAATTTTCCGTAATTATTTTATTTAAGACCCATGGAGAAGTGGAGATAATCTATAAATTGTTAATCATATCTATTTGAATATACGTTGAAATGTGTTAAAATATCACAGTAACCCCACCGCCTGCAGATATGCGACCTATGCCGTTGTAATCCAGGTGCAATCACGCTCACGTCTAACCTGATTGTATCTTTGGCCGCCGTGGATAATTGTAAAACCCAATATCCTTTCATATTTATATACAGATAAATGAAAAATAACTATAGCTATATAATAATAGTCGGCTAGTGGCTAACTTAACAAAAATCCCTTTCCACATTTAGCGCAAGGTGGCGATTGTTACGACTTCATTAGAGGCCGCGAAGGGCCCGGTCACGACGTGGCCCCGGACTGGCCCTGCCGGACGCCGGTGTAGCCCTGAGCCCTGTGGGTACTACGTGAGATATGTATGGACACTGGAGATATTAACATGGCGTTGGCTATCTGAATTCGAACTAGGCTTATACCCGACTACGGCGAAGCCAAAAAGAAGGGTTAATGATTTTGGCAGTGTATGTATGTATCGCGCATTGTGACTTGTGTTTCAATAAGTCGGTACCGAAAGCCCGGGGGAAGGAAATGTCTCGTGCCCGCAGTGGGGACGTTAGTTTGTGGTATTGTATCGTCAGAATTACTCGAAAATGTAATTACTGTATGCGAGTAATAACTAATAATTATATAAGACACAGAAAACCATATTAGACTAAGACCACAACAATAATAATATTAATAAAACCTGCCAAGCGCGAGTCCGACTCGCGCATGATCCGTATCATTATACCAATATTTTATATGTACACTAATTATTTTATCATTTTTTATATTTTTAGAAGTTAAGTCTCTATAACTCCTGAACTAGCGAAGTTATAAAAACTGTTACAATTGAAAGTTTTCCTTCAAAGTTGATCAAATGCACTACCGTCATGAGTTTCGGCTGATCTTTCGAGCCTTTAGCCCTCTAAAGGGGGGAGGGCTTTTTTGCAACAAAAAATTCGCTTTAAGTTGAACATCTCGCAAGCGGATACCTAAATCGAAAAATCGTCTCAGCAACCTCTCAATGTTTACAAAAGACCTGTCTAGTATCTAATGATACCCTCAACACTGTAGGGCAGTTAAAAAAAAAACATTCCGACTGTACATGAAGGGAGGTAGGTGGGTAACCTACAGCAAAAAAAAATTGTTCAAGATTTTATTTATTCTAGCGCTTTGTCGACGTGGTCACTACACATATCCATGCAAAGTTTATTTTTCTAGCACTAACCATTTGGACGGTAAGCCGAAGACGTCCGGGCATGACGAAACCGTCCGTGATGTGAACTACGGAACCCTAAAAAAACCCTGAAATTCGGGCGGCCAGTGCATTCTATAAACGAGGAAAGCCAAACGGAACATCGGATGGCCAATAAGGAAATTAACCAGGGGAAATAAAAAAGGGAAAAAAACCAGGGTTTAAGTTGTCAACATAGTTGCTTTGGTTTTACTTTTTGGGTCAATATTCTTTGTGTGGCACAAATATTTACTTGACTTGACCAAAATAAGATAAGATAATATTTATTTGCATAAACGAGGTACAGTGAAAAAAGGAAAAAATAACAGAAAACTATCCCCGTTAGATTTTCCGTGTTCCTGGGTCTTGGATATGTATTAAACATATGTATAATATAATAAAAGGCTTAAATATAATAATAGCTCCCCACACCGGTTTTGGTGATGGTGGCTGGTGGTGGATGGTGATGATGGTTTTTTGAAACCGGGCCAGCTACGCAGGAGTTATTTTATAGTTCCCAAGTGTGTGCACAGTACACAAGAGCACTCTTCCTTTACTCTCGAAACCCAGTGGGACGGACAGACCGACACAACTAACTGAGAGATCAGTCGCAGGTCCGAATTTTTTATATGGCCATCGGACGCATATATCATATTTCTTGTCAGACAATCACGTGACCAGCCTGCATTGTTCTAACCGAACTTGGACACAACATTTTTTGTTGTTCCAATGCGGAAATCGAACCCACGACCTCCGAGTCGAGAACCAAGCTCTAAACCACTGGACCACGGAGGCTGTTGGATATATGTATAGTATAACAGTATTAAATATTTTTTGACGTGATAACGTCTTATAATTTGATGAAGCCGGCTGCACGCACGAAAAAACATGACTCATGCGTTACCTGTTACCAGCGTTACCTCGCTAAATATGACGCATTGCCGTTACCTCAGCTAGCCGCGCCTTCGGTATGTGAGCGGTGGGACGGAGAGGCGGGGGCGCTTGATGTTATTACTCAGTTCGGCGCCGGACTTCGCGGCGGCAACACGCCTACCTAAGGCGCGGCCAATTAGTTCCGCGCGCACTATAGTATGTTTGTATAGTCAGTAAACCGACTTTACAGACAACCGATTTTTTACGTTGTCTGGTATCTGTGATACAAGTTCTTCGGATACCTAAGTATCCGTATCTGGTACTAATACAGGACCTGATTGACGTGGTGTGGAAGCGTCCATAGATATAGATATTATTATTATATTTCAGGGTATATATTGTGAATTACAATAATGAAACCTCTATCGCACTAATTTACACGAAGCGAACAGATTTATTTAAATAGTCGGTGAAATAATTGAGATGTTAACACTTAACACTATACGTACAGCAGAGTCGCACGGAGCGGTGGCTGGCGTAGATATAAGAAATAAATAGACATGATGCAATTTATTTATTTCATTGGAAATAAAAAAAAACGGGAGAATTTGCTGCAAACCTTATACTAAGGTAACGAAAAGTGCAGAGAGAGAGTTAAGATGATGACGATGATGATGATGATTATGTAAGATTATCTGGATGTTGGCCGATAATTTTTAATATGCATCGTAAACATAATTTAAATGGTTAACACTTGGAAAAACTCATAATTATTGTAATATTTAGCGAGTCTGTTAATTAAAGTAATATTTACCTTATGGTTCACCATCGGAGTTGAATTTTTTCCCTTGTTATCCAAAAAGTTATCCTAATTTCGAAAAAAAATGGCAATCTGTTGGAGCAAGGTCCGGGGAGTACGGTGGATGTCTTAGACATTCCAATTGAAGCTCCTCTAATTTGGTAGCCGTCTGTTGCGCAGTGTGTGGTCTAGTGTTGTCTTGAAACAGCAGTGGCCTAGAGCAAATGACCAACCTCGGTTGTTTAGCAGCTAGCTTTTCCATCATGATTTGCAGTTGCTGGCAATAAATATCTGCCGTAATCGTCTGGCCAGATTTAAGAAAGCTGTAGTGAACGACACCGGCACTAGTCTACCAAACGCTCACAAGTTACTTTTTTTGAGTAAATTTTCGCTTCGGGCAGGCTTTGGCTGGCTCGCCAGGGTTCAGCCATTTCAATGAGCGTTTCTGATTATCGTACAGGATTTACTTTTCATCACAGGTCAGGTGCCCGTTGAGTAATGTAACGCAGCAGTCGACGCGCGTTTGTTGGTTTTGCTGCACTCAATTCATGAGATTTTTCACCTTCCCAATTTCCTTCACTAATACCGCAGCCTGCAGCTAACTCGGACGTGGTGTGCGATGGATCCGCTTTCACAATAGCCTTCAATTCTTCATTATCAACTTTGGTCTCCAGCCGTCCACGGGGCTTGTTCTGCAAGTCGAAATTTCCAGAACGAAAACGTTGGAACCAAAAACGCACTGTGTTTTCTTTTGCGACACCGCCGCCATACACATCATTAATCCTTCGAGCCGTTTCTGCAGCACTGGTGCCACGGTGGAACACGTATTCGAAAATAATACGATATTTCAAGTTTTCCATTTTGTTAACAGAGTGACGCAAAGAAAAAACCAAAAGAGGAAAAAACAAATGAATTACGGTTTTCGAAACACAAATGCCTCATGCATTTTTTAAATAGCGGTATAAATTTGAAATTGGAATTCCTAACCAAAGAAGATATATTTGAAATCAAAGTGACCAGTACGACAAAACGCCAATTTCATATGTAAGGACCTAATATTTACCTGCTATTGACATAAGCTATGGACAGTAGCATCATTCGCGTTTTCGCCATTTTTGGGAAAATTATTGTAAGCTCTGATTTTAAATTACTATTTCACTCATTAGAAATCTACTGATTATATTCCGTCATAATAATTATTTGCGTGCGAAATCGCTTCCCAATCCGTTAAGTGCTTACATCTTATATAATATAAAAAGAAAAAAATTGCCATGTCTAAATTATCTATCAAATTGTAACCCTATGCTCCTGGAGCTACTCTCGCCGTTTCCTAGGATATAATTACAAGCACTAGGTGTACCTAGCTACCTAGGTACAAGATGCACAGATATGCCCTTATTAAAGGTTAGTTTGGAGATAACATCTATGTCAATATGAACATGATTTTAACTTTATTATTTATTAGTTGGGTGCAGTGTGTAATAATATTGCCCATGCTCATATCATGGGCTTGTTCAGCCATTCTTATCTCTATTAACATCGGGCCCAACAACATTTTTCGTCGAAAACATTTTTTCCTTCTACAAAAAATATTTTCAACAAGCAGGAAATTTTGACGTGATAACGTCTTATAAATTATTATTATTAGTTTGACGTGATAACGTCTTATAAATCGATAGAGCCGGCTGCACGCACGAAAAAACATGACTCATGCGTTACCTGTTACCTGTTACCGTTACCAAGTACCATCGTTACCTCATATTGCCGTTACCTCATTATTATTATTATTATTATTATTATTATTATCATTATTATTATTATTATAATAATAATAATAATAATAATAATAATAATAATAATAATAATAATAATAATAATAATAATAATTATTATTATTATTATTATTTAACATATATTTGTCTCGGCTTAAGCGGTAGAATGAAGCAGGTACGGGCGATTGCCAAGTATCCTGTTCATGTAGCGTGAAAGAAGTTTAATTGGTGTGAGTTGTAGGGAAGGATGAAGATGAATTAAGGAAGCGGCGGACTATAGAGCAGGTATCTATAACGATTGACTTTTGTAACTGTATATATGTGTTTTTGTGACGGTTAAGGGATTTAAGTGCAACGGCAAGCGTTTTTGGAATAACGCCCGTTGAGGAGATGACTATCGGGATTATTTTTACTGTGTTTTGATGCCACATTTGTTTGATCTCATCTGCAAGCGGTATGTATTTTTGGATTTTTTCTGTGTGTTTCTGTTTCAGGTTGTTGGTGTTTGGAACGGCGATGTCTATAAGGTAAGTGGTTTTTTCAGATTTAATTGTGAGGGTTATGTCTGGTCTATTGCTTAGGATGGTACGGTCTGTGACGATATCGCGATCCCAGTAGAGTTTTACGGAGTCATTTTCTAGAACGTTAGATGGTTTGTATTTGTAGTACGGTGTATGTGTATCTATAAGGTTAAACTTGATTGCTATTAATTGATGTATATGTTTGGCTACGTTATCGTGACGGTGAGTATATTCTTTATTTGCTAGTGCACTGCATCCTCCGGTAATATGGTCTATTGTCTCAGTGGTTTGGTGGCATAATCTACACTTATCAGTTTCTATGGCTTCTTTGAGGATAAATTTTGAGTAATTGCGAGTTTTGATAATTTGGTCCTGTATAGCTATTAAGAACCCTTCTGTTTCACTATAAATGTTGCCCTTAGTTAACCAACTGAATGACGCGGCTTGATCGATATGGTCCTGACTTAACTGGTACGGAAATTTACCATGTAGAGCCTTACTTTTCCATTTTTCTATTTTGTTTTTATCATTAATTATTTTATTTTTAGGGTTAAATTTGTCATTATTTAACTGTAGCGGTGTTCCAGAATGAGGTAAATTTACAATGGCTTTATGAAGTGGGCTTGTGTTAGCTTTTGTCTTGAAATAATTTCGGAGGTTATCTATTTGGGTGTAATGTAGATTTTTTATGTCTATAAAACCTCGCCCTCCCTGCTTCCTCTTTATTGTAAATCTTTCAACTGCTGAATGGATGTGGTGAATATTGTGTTTGTAACAAGCGGTTCTGGTTGCGGTGTTGAGGGTTTCCAAATCAGTGTCAGACCACCTGATAATTCAAAATGAATACGTTAATATAGGGATTGCATAGGTATTTACAGCTTTAATTTTGTTTCGGCCTGACAATTGCGTTTTTAAAATTGTATTTAGTCTCTGTTTGTATTTATTTTTTAATGTATTTTTTATTTCTTTATGATCTATAGCTGTATTTTGTATATAACCTAGGTACTTATATGTGTCTTTCGCTTGCATGCTGTCTATTGTTCCTTCTTGTAGTTCTAAGTTGAGTGGTTCTGTATGTGTATGTTTGCCCTTAAGAATGCAATTAATTTTACATTTATCAGTTCCGAATGTCATGTAAATATCAGCGCTAAATTTTTCCGTTAATTTTAATAGTTGTTCCAGTTGTTGCCTGTCAGGTGCGAAGAGTTTTATGTCGTCCATGTAAAGAAGGTGAGTGATTTTGATTTTATTGACTTTATCTATAATATATCCTAAGTTTGACCTATTAAGAGTTTTAGATAGAGGGTTTAAAGCTAAGCAAAACCATAAGGGGCTAAGTGAGTCGCCTTGGAAAATGCCACGCTTAATTTTGATTGGTAAGGTACTGACGGTGGTACTGACTGTTCTTAGATTGAGTTTAGTAGACCAGTTATGCATTATATATTGTAGAAAGTGAATTAAAGTATTATGAATCTTATATATTTTTAGTACATGTATCAACCAAGAATGCGGGACACTATCAAAGGCTTTTTGGTAATCTATGTATGCGTAATAAATGTTCTTATGATCTTTTTTAGTTTGATTATGTATTTGGGCGTCGATGATAAGTTGTTCTTTACAGCCCATTGATCCTTTAGCGCAGCCTTTTTGTTCTTCAGGGATTATTTTCTTATCAGTAATGTGAGTATTTAGTTTTTGTGTGATTATTGACGTAAGTAGTTTGTAAAGAGTTGGAAGGCAGGTGATTGGACGGTATTTAGTCGGATTTTTAGTATCGTTTTTATCTTTAGGCTTTAGATATGTTATTCCTTGCATCATAAATAGCGGCACTAATTTGGGATCCTTAAGGGCTGAATTGAATGCTTTGGTGATGTAGTGATGTGTTGAAGTAAAATATTTTATCCAATAATTTTGAATTTTATCTGGCCCTGGTGCCTTCCAGTTCAAAGTCTTCTTTATGGCGTATGTGACATCGTTATCATCTATTATAACTTCAGGCATTGGATTAATATTGTGACATTCACTTATTTCGGTATCAAGCCATGAAGCGTGTACGTTGTGATGGACTGGTTTGGACCATAGGTTTTCCCAATAGTCCTTAATTGTATCTGTACTAGGCGGTTGTATGATTTTAATATTTTCGGAGTTTAAATTTTGATAAAAGAGCCTTTGATTGTTAGTAAAAAATAAATTATCCGTTCTTCTAGAGTTACTGATTTTAAGTCGGCGGAGTCTTTTTGATTGTGCTTGTAGTTTTTGTTTCAGAGTATCTAATAATTCTACTATTTGATTTTCAGTGAGATTGTTGGGGTTTAATTTTCGTTGTTTTGTGTGGCTAAGATTTCCTTTAAGGTACTGTGTAAGTTGTCCAATTTCTTTTCGTAGTTTCTTGACTCTATTTTCAATTCGTAGTTGCCATTTTGGCATTTTCGGGTCTCCTGTTTTATTTGATATATCTTTTTCAGGGGGGTTATTTAGATTAGTGTGTAGAGTTGTAGTTGATATTGCAGCGCAATAAATAGCACTGTGGATTTCTGTTAAATCTGGCGTTTCTTTCGCTTCTAGATGTTCTCCTATTAACTTGTTAAGTGAATTTACCGTCTTTATTATGTTGCGTGTAATCTGGAGTTTTGGTATTACCGGTCTAAGTGTTGGATCTGTATCGGCGTATTTGATTAACATTTCTGTAAATACTTGTCTAATTTTGTGATTCTGTGTTTGATCGGCATCAGTTGTGAGTATTTCAGCGTTGTTTGTCTCTGGTGCTATTAGATTTTCTACAGTTTCAGAAGAGTTTGATAGAGTTATGGGTTGATTATTATTTGTGGGTTGAATTGTAGAATGTTGTAGATTCGGGTCGTTCGTTGCATTATGTGGGATGGTAAGAATATCGCAGGGGCTAAGCTGTGTGTCTATGCTACATATTGTATTGTTCTGGTCGTTGGAATAATCGAACGTATGCGCTACTGTATTTTTTATCTTGTCTCTTTCATGACTTGGTATTCTGTTATTGCGATGTATAACACGGATTTGATCTGCTAATCGTTGCTCAGATATGTGGCTTAGTTCAGGGTAGGACTCTGTGAATTTTTTATGGAGTGATGGTCTGAATGCTGTGAGGTTAGATTCGCATGATGTTATAATGTAGTAGCAACGGAGAAGTTCTCTGTTTATTTGATCAGTCCATTTCATCCGTTGTCTACTTTTTCCAGAGAGAGTGGTTGGAGGAAGCATTTCCTGCAAAACACTTCTTACTGGAGTGTTTGTGAGATGAGGCTGCGTATGAGTATTATGATCTACGATATTCGGATTAATGTATTCAGAATTTCGCGTAGACGGACTCGTGTCAGGAATGGGCACCGGATTAGTAGCTATTGCTTCCTGTGTAACATCGTCTGACAATGGTGATAATGTGGTGGATCGTGATGAGAATGAGTTATTGAGGATGAATGACTGCGGTGAAGAGTGAAGCGATGGAAACAAGCTGACGGATGAGGTAGGTGATGAAGGATATGAGTATGTGTTGCTTATTGTTTGGATATTAGTATTCTCTGCAGAAGTACTAGACTGGGCAGTAGGATGCGATACGGTGCCCCCCCCAGAATACGAGGGACAGCCCGGGCCCGAAAGCCCGGGGCGGGATTCTCCATTGCTTTTCGCGCCGGTACCCGCCTGGGGTAGTATATTTCTATTACGTAGTCGCATTATTCTTTTAATATATTAGAACATAAATAGGAAGAGTTAACGAAAAAGGAAATATAAGAAGAGAAGAAATAAAGGTGGTGAAAATTAGACAAACCAAAACCAAACCAAACCAAACCAAAAAAAGATGCAAAAACAAGGGGTGATTAATAAAAAGGTGAAAGAAAGAAAGAAAGAGCCGATGATCAGCCACGTGAGTACCTCACCCCGAAGAGAGCGGGGTGGCGCACCCAAGTGTTGCCCGGGGACACCAACTAGGAGGGACCGGCTTCACCCCCTTATTATTATTATTATTATTATTATTATTATTATTATTATTATTATTATTATTATTATTATTATTATTATTATTATTATTATTATTATTATTATTATTATTATTATTATTATTGTTGTTGTTGTTGTAGTTGAACGTTTTCACGTTCAACTATCGTCCGTAAACCGACTTTACAGACAACCGATATTTTTTAAGTTAGATATCACACTTTGGCGTACCTAGAAGGCGATAAAAGGCGTTTATTTTTTCGTAAATGAAAATCAGGTAAGTAAACAAATCTGCGACACATTTTATAGAATTTTAATTTATCCTGTGTCATGTCATAAAATACAAAATATATGTCTACATAATACTAAAAAGAAACATAATGTTGAAGTCTCAGACCAAATAAAAAAGTGAAGACAGCTTTTTGTCAAACGTAAATTTATAATGTATGTATGTAACTAAAAGGCCGGATTATCATGTATGTAGTGTGGTGTGAGCTTCGCGCGCAGTATCTACATACAATATAATAACTATTTTTTATAAAAACTATAACCCGAGTATGTTAATTATATAGACTATGTTACTTGAGCTATTATTACGAATCTATTGATACCTAATTTAATATAAACGATTAGTAGCTTAGGCGCTACTGTGGAACATACATACATAAATAGACTGCCAAAATTACCCTTTCTTTTGGCTTCGCCGTAGTCGGGTAAAAAGCCACACCGCAAAAGCTCGCCTTACGAAGTGAGGCGTAGTTTCGTTACTTGTGTGTGCGTGACACGGCAAGGCTTAGTTTAGACCGGCCTCACTGTATGGCTTAGAACTCTATCTTCACTTTTATATTTGGTCTGAGCTTGAAGTGTGTTGTTTCCGAATAAGAATATCTTCGTTATGTGTTACTTGCAGTGTGGATCTCTATCGAAACTCAGACACCTACTATGTATGTGTGTGTGTGTGTGTGTGCGTACGTGTAGCTCAGTAATGATAATGGGTATAGCCGGGGCTCACGTTAGTTAATTACAAATTAGAAAACGCCGTACTGCGATAGCGCGCTGATAGCCGCATACTTGAGTGCCATTCTACTATTTCAAGCCTGAAGAATTTGTTACACCTATGTAAACTAAATTTGTTACAAAATGTGTAATTCACATGTGTAACGCCTTCACTCTCGCTTTGTGTCACACAGGATGTTTGTGAGACGGGACCGAAAATTGAACACTTCCGGCACTGTAGCGGTAAACTTGACGATAGGTATTATGTTGTGTGACTTGTGTCAAAGATGAGATGTGAAATGTTACACATCATATGCGACTACTGTAACTCAGATACATATAATGCTTACTTAAGGAGCTACATAGTACAGACTTTTATATAATTAATTACGTTCAGTTTCTGTCAAAATCTCAACTAAGTGACTCCTTAAGTAAGCATTAAATGTCTCTGGGTGTTCGGCCGTAAGTTTTATATTTTAACCAGCCGTTAGTTAATTTACCCGAAATTTATGGCGCTACATTTTGAGACAATTTTTTTCTTAATAAAATATTATGAAGTTATTTACAAGGGAATTGGTTGTTTAACTTTAGCAAAGACCTCGGAGATTTAGGGACAGAACTTCTGTGCCTAATTTGGAGATAGATTTGCAAGAACATTTTGTGCCATATATTATTTATGTGATAAAATAAACATGGTAAAGGTTACTAACAATAATTTCTTGTTGAAATACAATTAAAATCATAAAAATATTTCATTGCAATTTAATTTGCTCACGTACTTCGTATTAGTTTGGTATAAAAATGGTCGTGTCGAATATCAATATCCTTATTGAAATTTAATTCCCTATGAGATAATTATATTGTTAATAAAATTTAATTAATTTTTAAAACATCGTATATAAATCACTTTAAATCAATTTATCGTTATTAATTACAATATTTCTATTATCATAATAGATAATTTTCATTATGGTAAATTTTTTTAACTAAGATTTTAGGAGTCGTGATGGCTGTGAATATAATTATATACGTTGACGAATTGAGGGGCTCAGCCCGTGAGCGATAATAAGATAATGTTTTAGTGATGCTAAAAAAATCTCCACCCCGTCTCTATTAAATTGAAATAACAATTTTTCAAAGCTCGCTTGTACTAAAAGAATTTGAAACAAACATTTTTATTGACACAAAGTGACATAACCATTTTCAATGACACAAATTTCTGTAGAATATCCCCCCAGGCGTGCGCTGAGAGAGCTGTTAATGTCTAACTAGAGGCGACACACGACACCGGACCTTATCGACGACAACTTCACTTGGCCCCTACACTATGCACACTATACAACAGTCGGTAAAGACAGAGTTAACTAGCTAACCTGTTTGCGTATAGGTCACCTCCTTTATATATAAAATTCTCGTGCCACAGTGTTTGTTACAGAACTCCTCCGAAATTTATCGATTTTTTATAACTTTGCAGGTGTATTCGGTAGGTATGAAAAAGGCTGTAAGCTATTTATCATACCCCCAATGGTTAAGCTACTACTTATTTATTTATTTTATTTTATTTTATGTAGGAAAACATACAGTGATAAATTACAAAATTAAATGCTATACAAAAGTCTTAAAAGTCTTAAAGTCTTAGCACTATTTACACGTTTCCGCATCTAAAAACTAAGTAGTAACTAAGTAGCAACAAAAGCTTTTCTTGTGTGTGAACAAGTGAAACTAAAATAATAAAAATAATTAATATTAATAATAATAAGTAAAAAAATAAATAATAATAATAAGAATAATAATAATAATAATAATAATAATAATAATAATAACAATAATAATAAGGGGGTGAAGCCGGTCCCTCCTAGTTGGTGTCCCCGGGCAACACTTGGGTGCGCCACCCCACTCTCTTCGGGGTGAGGTACTCACGTGACTGATCATCGGCTCTTTCTTTCTTTCTCGTCACTATCTTTTCATCACCTTTTTATTAATCACCCCTTGTTTTTGCATCTTTTTTTGGTTTGGTTTGGTTTTGGTTTGTCTAATTTTCACCACCTTTATTTCTTCTCTTCCTATATTTCCTTTTTCGTTAACTCTTCCTATTTTAGTTCTAATATATTAAAAGAAAAATGCGACTACGTAATATAATATACTACCGGCGCGAAAAGCAATGGAGAATCCCGCCCCGGGCTTTTGGGCCCGGGCTGTCCCTCGTATTCTGGGGGAGGGCACCGTATCGCATCCTACTGCCCAGTCTAGTACTGCTGCAGAGAATACTAATATCCAAACAATAAGCAACACATACTCATATCCTTCATCACCTACCTCATCCGTCAGCTTGTTTCCATCGCTTCACTCTTCACCGCAGTCATTCATCCTCAATAACTCATTCTCATCACGATCCACCACATTATCACCATTGTCAGACGATGTTACACAGGAAGCAATAGCTACTAATCCGGTGCCCATTCCTGACACCAGTCCGTCTACGAGAAATTCTGAATACATTAATCCGAATATCATAGATCATAATACTCATACGCAGCCTCATCTCACAAACACTCCAGTAAGAAGTGTTTTGCAGGAAATGCTCACCAATCCAACCACTCTCTCTGGAAAAAGTAGACAACGGATGAAATGGACTGATCAAATAAACAGAGAACTTCTCCGTTACTACTACATTATAACATCATGCGAATCTAACCTCACAGCATTCAGACCATCACTCCATAAAAAATTTACAGAGTCCTACCTTGAACTAAGCCACATATCTGAGTAACGATTAGCAGATCAAATCCGAGTTATACATCGCAATAACAGAATACCAAGTCATGAAAGAGACAAGATAAAAAATACAGTAGCGCATACGTTCGATTATTCCAACGACCAGAACAATACAATATGTAGCATAGACACATATATTCTTACCATCCCACATAATGCAACGAACGACTCGAATCTACAACATTCTACAATTCAACCCACAAATAATAATCAACCCATAACTCTATCAAACTCTTCTGAAACTGTAGAAAATCTAATAGCACCAGAGACAAACATCGCTGAAATACTCACAACTGATGCCGATCACACACAGAATCACAAAATTAGACAAGTATTTACAGAAATGTTAATCAAATACGCTGATACAGATCCAACACTTAGACCGGTAATACCAAAACTCCAGATTACACGCAACATAATAAAGACGGTAAATTCACTTAACAAGTTAATAGAACATCTAGAAGCGAAAGAAACGCCAGATTTAACGGAAATCCACAGTGCTATTTATTGCGCTGCAATATCAACTACAACTCTACACACTAAACTAAATAACCCCCCTGAAAAAGATATATCAAATAAAACAGGAGACCCGAAAATGCCAAAATGGCAACTACGAATTGAAAATAGAGTCAAGAAACTACGAAAAGAAATTGGACAACTTACACAGTACCTTAAAAGAAATCTTAGCCACACAAAACAACGAAAATTAAACCCCAACAATCTGACTGAAAATCAAATAGTAGAATTATTAGATACTCTGAAACAAAAACTACAAGCACAATCAAAAAGACTCCGCCGACTTAAAATCAGTAACTCTAGAAGAACGGATAATTTATTTTTTACTAACAATCAAAAGCTCTTTTATCAAAATTTAAACTCCGAAAATATTAAAATCATACAACCGCATAGTACAGATACAATTAAGGACTATTGGGAAAACCTATGGTCCAAACCAGCCTATCACAACGTACACGCTTCATGGCTTGATACCGAAATAAGTGAATGTCACAATATTAATCCAATGCCTGAAGTTATAATAGATGATAACGATGTCACATACGCCATAAAGAAGACTTTGAACTGGAAGGCACCAGGGCCAGATAAAATTTAAAATTATTGGATAAAATATTTTACTTCAACACATCACTACATCGCCAAAGCATTCAATTCAGCCCTTAAGGATCCCAAATTAGTGCCGCTATTTATGATGCAAGGAATAACATATCTAAAGCCTAAAGATAAAAACGATACTAAAAATCCGACTAAATACCGTCCAATCACCTGCCTTCCAACTCTTTACAAACTACTTACGTCAATAATCACACAAAAACTAAATACTCACATTACTGATAATAAAATAATCCCTGAAGAACAAAAAGGCTGCGCTAAAGGATCAATGGGCTGTAAAGAACAACTTATCATCGACGCCCAAATACATAATCAAACTAAAAAAGATCATAAGAACCTTTATCACACATACATAGATTACCAAAAAGCCTTTGATAGTGTCCCGCATTCTTGGTTGATATATGTACTAAAAATATATAAGATTCATAATACTTTAACTCACTTTCTACAATATATAATGCATAACTGGTCTACTAAACTCAATCTAAGAACAGTCAGTACCACCGTCAGTACTTCACCAATCAAAATTAAGCGTGGCATTTTCCAAGGCGACTCACTTAGCCCCTTATGGTTTTGCTTAGCTTTAAACCCTCTATCTAAAACTCTTAATAGGTCAAACTTAGGATATATTATAGATAAAGTCAATAAAATCAAAATCACTCACCTTCTTTACATGGACGACATAAAATTCTTCGCACCTGACAGGCAATAACTGGAACAACTATTAAAATTAACGGAAAAATTTAGCGCTGATATTTACATGACATTCGGAACTGATAAATGTAAAATTAATTTCATTCTTAAGGGCAAACATACACATACAGAACCACTCAACTTAGAACTACAAGAAGGAACAATAGACAGCATGCAAGCAAAAGACACATATAAGTACCTAGGTTATATACAAAATACAGCTATAGATCATAAAGAAATAAAAAATACATTAAAAAATAAATACAAACAGACAAAATAAAATTTTAAAAACGCAATTGTCAGGCCAAAACAAAATTAAAGCTGTAAATACCTATGCGATCCCTATATTAACGTATTCATTTGGAATTATCAGGTGGTCTGACACTGATTTGGAAACCCTCAACACCGCAACCAGAACCGCTTGTTACAAACACAATATTCACCACATCCATTCAGCAGTTGAAAGATTTACAATAAAGAGGAAGCACGGAGGGCGCGGTTTTATAGACATAAAAAATGTACATTACACCCAAATAGATAACCTCCGAAATTATTTCAAGACAAAAGCTAACATAAGCCCACTTCATAAAGCCATTGTAAATTTACCTCATTCTGGAACACCGCTACAGTTAAATAATGACAAAATTAACCCTAAAAATAAAATAATTAATGATGAAAACAAAATAGAAAAATGGAAAAGTAAGGCTCTACATGGTAAATTTCCGTACCAGTTAAGTCAGGACCATATCGATCAAGCCGCGTCATTCAGTTGGTTAACTAAGGGCAACATTTATAGTGAAACAGAAGGGTTCTTAATAGCTATACAGGACCAAATTATCAAAACTCGCAATTACTCAAAATTTATCCTCAAAGAAGCCATAGAAACTGATAAGTGTAGATTATGCCACCAAACCACTGAGACAATAGACCATATTACCGGAGTAGTGCACTAGCAAATAAAGAATATACTCACCGTCACGATAACGTAGCCAAACATATACATCAATTAATAGCAATCAAGTTTAACCTTATAGATACACATACACCGTACGACAAATACAAACCATCTAATGTTCTAGAAAATGACTCCGTAAAACTCTACTGGGATCGCGATATCGTCACAGACCGTACCATCCTAAGCAATAGACCAGACATAACCCTCACAATTAAATCTGAAAAAACCATTTACCTTATAGACATCGCCGTTCCAAACACCAACAACCTGAAACAGAAACACACAGAAAAAATCCAAAAATACATACCGCTTGCAGATGAGATCAAACAAATGTGGCATCAAAACACAGTAAAAATAATCCCGATAGTCATCTCCTCAACGGGCGTTATTCCAAAAACGCTTGCCGTTGCACTTAAATCCCTTAACCTTCACAAAAACACATATATACAGTTACAAAAGTCAATCGTTATAGATACCTGCTCTATAGTCCGCCGCTTCCTTAATTCATCTTCATCCTTCCCTACAACTCACACCAATTAAACTTCTTTCACGCTACATGAACAGGATACTTGGCAATCGCCCGTACATTCTACCGGTTAAGCCGAGACAAATATATGTTAAATAATAATAATAATAATAATTGTTAATATTCTTAAAAAACGTACATATAGAAAAGTTTTAAAACGGTAAACGTAATAGTTTTCATATTAAACTTAGCAGTTAGCAATGAATCAACAGTTAGAGAACAGCCTCAAACCAGTGCTTAGATAATAGACTTTTTGTGCCAGTAACTGATGAGTTGAATACAGAGCTACTATGGAGGTACTATGAAACTACTAGAGAGTTACTACAAAGCAACTACAGTGCTACCACAACCTACTACGGATGTACTACGTAGTTACTACAGAACATCTACAGACCTACTACGTAGGTACTACGAAGTTACTACGGAACTACTACAGAGCTACTACGGAACTACTATAGACCTACTACATACCTACTACGGAGGTACTACGGAGGTACTAGGGAGTTACTACAGCACTACTACAGAGCTACTACGGAGCTACTACAGAGCTACTACGGAGGTACTACGGAGTTACTACAGAACTACTACAGAGTTACTACGGAGCTACTACGGAGGTACTACGGAGTTACTACAGAACTACTACAGAGTTACTACGGAGCTACTACGGAGGTACTACGGAGCTACTACAGACCTACTACGGAGGTACTACGGAGTTACTACGGAACCACTACAGAGCTAGTACGGTCCTACTACGGAGGTACTACGGAGTTACTACGGAACTACTACAGAGCTAGTACGGAGCTACTACAGACCTACTACGATATACTCGTAGTTACTAGTGATACTACACTATACATATACTACTACACTATAGGGCTACTATAGAGTTACTAGCGGCTACACTACACTTTCCCGCGGCTCCTCCTGCGTAAATATCCGATCGGTTATCCTGAGGGGACACTGGACTTTTTCGGGATATAAAATAGCTTACTTTTTATCCAGAGTCTAAATTACTACCATAATAAATTTCATCGAAATCCGTTTAGTAGTTTGCGTGAAAGAGTAACAAATATTTTACCATTAAATATTATATTTGGCCATTTTAGTCGGTAATTAGGTGCCCGTTTCTTGGCTAACAAATGTATATTATATGTGTAGGCTTTTATTTCACATTTATGTTTATAATGGGATTAGTAAAAAGCTGTACCTATTCTGCCTTTTCTTACTTTTTTATGAGGAAATATTATTATTAGGCGATATTGTAATCACTACATATTATAAAACAAAGTCGCTTTTTCTGTCTGTCCCTATGTATGCTTATATCTTTAAAACTACGCAACGGATTTTGATGTGGGTTTTTTTAATAGATAGAGTGATTCAAGAGGAAGGTTTATATGTATATAGCATGCATAATATAGTAGAGAAACACTGATAATTTTAGAGGTTTCTAATGTCGTAAAGAAACACATCTTATGCGCTTACATTGCAAGCTCAAAACACAAGTATTGTACACCTTAAAAAGTTCTACAAAAAAGTACGCGATGGTATATATCTATTTCTCAGGGATAACACACAGTAACCATTTTGAGATGATAACGTCTTATAATTCGATGGAGCCGGGCTGCACGCACGAAAAAACTTGAATCATGCATTACCAAGTACTGTTACCAAGTACCGTTACCTGTTACTGTTACCAAGTGGCAAGTACCAGCGTTACCTCGCATTGCCGGTACCTCATTATTATTTTATTATTATTATTATTGTTGTTGTTGTTGTTTTGTTGTTGACGTTTCACGTTCAACTATCGTCAGTAAACCGATTTTACAGACAATAACAGCTTTTTTATCCTTTACTTTGTTACGATAAATAATGGCTTATTTACAAAGCGATTTTAGGCAATACAGCATTAATCCTTATCCAATTATGTACCTTAAATACATTGTGAGTTTAATATATATCAATATCTCCTTTTACAGCATGTAATTAAAATGAATATTTTCGAAGATATTACAGATTTAACATGCAGGGACATAGCTATTGGACCGGCCGGAGGGCCGGTGGTGTACACAGTATGATCCTTATCAAATTAAATACGTTACTCACTTTAAGCATTTTATATACATTATAGTAGCCATTTGAACTGTACAGTTTAAATTAATATCTTATATTAAGAACATATTGTAAAATTTATATTCAAGCGCGAAAAATATATATTAAACCGTCTCGCACGTCGCGTCGAGGCGATAGGGTCCCGTTTTTACCCATTGGGTACGAAACCCTAAAAGCATCTTCAATATTGTACGAGGGCGGGTCAATAAGTCCGTGACTTTTGGAATAAAACACAGATTTTTTGATAAATAAATCATTTTATTTTTCAACGTAGTCCCCCTTGAGCTCTATACACTTTGTCCAACGCTTCTCCAATTTTTTATCCAAAAAATATGATTTGTCGAGGTCCTCAAAATAGTGGAAAAATTTAGCGCTGATATTTACATGACATTCGGAACTGATAAATGTAAAATTAATTTCATTCTTAAGGGCAAACATACACATACAGAACCACTCAACTTAGAACTACAAGAAGGAACAATAGACAGCATGCAAGCAAAAGACACATATAAGTACCTAGGTTATATACAAAATACAGCTATAGATCATAAAGAAATAAAAAATACATTAAAAAATAAATACAAACAGACAAAATAAAATTTTAAAAACGCAATTGTCAGGCCAAAACAAAATTAAAGCTGTAAATACCTATGCGATCCCTATATTAACGTATTCATTTGGAATTATCAGGTGGTCTGACACTGATTTGGAAACCCTCAACACCGCAACCAGAACCGCTTGTTACAAACACAATATTCACCACATCCATTCAGCAGTTGAAAGATTTACAATAAAGAGGAAGCACGGAGGGCGCGGTTTTATAGACATAAAAAATGTACATTACACCCAAATAGATAACCTCCGAAATTATTTCAAGACAAAAGCTAACATAAGCCCACTTCATAAAGCCATTGTAAATTTACCTCATTCTGGAACACCGCTACAGTTAAATAATGACAAAATTAACCCTAAAAATAAAATAATTAATGATGAAAACAAAATAGAAAAATGGAAAAGTAAGGCTCTACATGGTAAATTTCCGTACCAGTTAAGTCAGGACCATATCGATCAAGCCGCGTCATTCAGTTGGTTAACTAAGGGCAACATTTATAGTGAAACAGAAGGGTTCTTAATAGCTATACAGGACCAAATTATCAAAACTCGCAATTACTCAAAATTTATCCTCAAAGAAGCCATAGAAACTGATAAGTGTAGATTATGCCACCAAACCACTGAGACAATAGACCATATTACCGGAGTAGTGCACTAGCAAATAAAGAATATACTCACCGTCACGATAACGTAGCCAAACATATACATCAATTAATAGCAATCAAGTTTAACCTTATAGATACACATACACCGTACGACAAATACAAACCATCTAATGTTCTAGAAAATGACTCCGTAAAACTCAACTGGGATCGCGATATCGTCACAGACCGTACCATCCTAAGCAATAGACCAGACATAACCCTCACAATTAAATCTGAAAAAACCATTTACCTTATAGACATCGCCGTTCCAAACACCAACAACCTGAAACAGAAACACACAGAAAAAATCCAAAAATACATACCGCTTGCAGATGAGATCAAACAAATGTGGCATCAAAACACAGTAAAAATAATCCCGATAGTCATCTCCTCAACGGGCGTTATTCCAAAAACGCTTGCCGTTGCACTTAAATCCCTTAACCTTCACAAAAACACATATATACAGTTACAAAAGTCAATCGTTATAGATACCTGCTCTATAGTCCGCCGCTTCCTTAATTCATCTTCATCCTTCCCTACAACTCACACCAATTAAACTTCTTTCACGCTACATGAACAGGATACTTGGCAATCGCCCGTACATTCTACCGGTTAAGCCGAGACAAATATATGTTAAATAATAATAATAATAATAATTGTTAATATTCTTAAAAAACGTACATATAGAAAAGTTTTAAAACGGTAAACGTAATAGTTTTCATATTAAACTTAGCAGTTAGCAATGAATCAACAGTTAGAGAACAGCCTCAAACCAGTGCTTAGATAATAGACTTTTTGTGCCAGTAACTGATGAGTTGAATACAGAGCTACTATGGAGGTACTATGAAACTACTAGAGAGTTACTACAAAGCAACTACAGTGCTACCACAACCTACTACGGATGTACTACGTAGTTACTACAGAACATCTACAGACCTACTACGTAGGTACTACGAAGTTACTACGGAACTACTACAGAGCTACTACGGAACTACTATAGACCTACTACATACCTACTACGGAGGTACTACGGAGGTACTAGGGAGTTACTACAGCACTACTACAGAGCTACTACGGAGCTACTACAGAGCTACTACGGAGGTACTACGGAGTTACTACAGAACTACTACAGAGTTACTACGGAGCTACTACGGAGGTACTACGGAGTTACTACAGAACTACTACAGAGTTACTACGGAGCTACTACGGAGGTACTACGGAGCTACTACAGACCTACTACGGAGGTACTACAGAGTTACTACGGAACCACTACAGAGCTAGTACGGTCCTACTACGGAGGTACTACGGAGTTACTACGGAACTACTACAGAGCTAGTACGGAGCTACTACAGACCTACTACGATATACTCGTAGTTACTAGTGATACTACACTATACATATACTACTACACTATAGGGCTACTATAGAGTTACTAGCGGCTACACTACACTTTCCCGCGGCTCCTCCTGCGTAAATATCCGATCGGTTATCCTGAGGGGACACTGGACTTTTTCGGGATATAAAATAGCTTACTTTTTATCCAGAGTCTAAATTACTACCATAATAAATTTCATCGAAATCCGTTTAGTAGTTTGCGTGAAAGAGTAACAAATATTTTACCATTAAATATTATATTTGGCCATTTTAGTCGGTAATTAGGTGCCCGTTTCTTGGCTAACAAATGTATATTATATGTGTAGGCTTTTATTTCACATTTATGTTTATAATGGGATTAGTAAAAAGCTGTACCTATTCTGCCTTTTCTTACTTTTTTATGAGGAAATATTATTATTAGGCGATATTGTAATCACTACATATTATAAAACAAAGTCGCTTTTTCTGTCTGTCCCTATGTATGCTTATATCTTTAAAACTACGCAACGGATTTTGATGTGGGTTTTTTTAATAGATAGAGTGATTCAAGAGGAAGGTTTATATGTATATAGCATGCATAATATAGTAGAGAAACACTGATAATTTTAGAGGTTTCTAATGTCGTAAAGAAACACATCTTATGCGCTTACATTGCAAGCTCAAAACACAAGTATTGTACACCTTAAAAAGTTCTACAAAAAAGTACGCGATGGTATATATCTATTTCTCAGGGATAACACACAGTAACCATTTTGAGATGATAACGTCTTATAATTCGATGGAGCCGGGCTGCACGCACGAAAAAACTTGAATCATGCATTACCAAGTACTGTTACCAAGTACCGTTACCTGTTACTGTTACCAAGTGGCAAGTACCAGCGTTACCTCGCATTGCCGGTACCTCATTATTATTTTATTATTATTATTATTGTTGTTGTTGTTGTTTTGTTGTTGACGTTTCACGTTCAACTATCGTCAGTAAACCGATTTTACAGACAATAACAGCTTTTTTATCCTTTACTTTGTTACGATAAATAATGGCTTATTTACAAAGCGATTTTAGGCAATACAGCATTAATCCTTATCCAATTATGTACCTTAAATACATTGTGAGTTTAATATATATCAATATCTCCTTTTACAGCATGTAATTAAAATGAATATTTTCGAAGATATTACAGATTTAACATGCAGGGACATAGCTATTGGACCGGCCGGAGGGCCGGTGGTGTACACAGTATGATCCTTATCAAATTAAATACGTTACTCACTTTAAGCATTTTATATACATTATAGTAGCCATTTGAACTGTACAGTTTAAATTAATATCTTATATTAAGAACATATTGTAAAATTTATATTCAAGCGCGAAAAATATATATTAAACCGTCTCGCACGTCGCGTCGAGGCGATAGGGTCCCGTTTTTACCCATTGGGTACGAAACCCTAAAAGCATCTTCAATATTGTACGAGGGCGGGTCAATAAGTCCGTGACTTTTGGAATAAAACACAGATTTTTTGATAAATAAATCATTTTATTTTTCAACGTAGTCCCCCTTGAGCTCTATACACTTTGTCCAACGCTTCTCCAATTTTTTATCCAAAAAATATGATTTGTCGAGGTCCTCAAAATAGTGGAAAAATTTAGCGCTGATATTTACATGACATTCGGAACTGATAAATGTAAAATTAATTTCATTCTTAAGGGCAAACATACACATACAGAACCACTCAACTTAGAACTACAAGAAGGAACAATAGACAGCATGCAAGCAAAAGACACATATAAGTACCTAGGTTATATACAAAATACAGCTATAGATCATAAAGAAATAAAAAATACATTAAAAAATAAATACAAACAGACAAAATAAAATTTTAAAAACGCAATTGTCAGGCCAAAACAAAATTAAAGCTGTAAATACCTATGCGATCCCTATATTAACGTATTCATTTGGAATTATCAGGTGGTCTGACACTGATTTGGAAACCCTCAACACCGCAACCAGAACCGCTTGTTACAAACACAATATTCACCACATCCATTCAGCAGTTGAAAGATTTACAATAAAGAGGAAGCACGGAGGGCGCGGTTTTATAGACATAAAAAATGTACATTACACCCAAATAGATAACCTCCGAAATTATTTCAAGACAAAAGCTAACATAAGCCCACTTCATAAAGCCATTGTAAATTTACCTCATTCTGGAACACCGCTACAGTTAAATAATGACAAAATTAACCCTAAAAATAAAATAATTAATGATGAAAACAAAATAGAAAAATGGAAAAGTAAGGCTCTACATGGTAAATTTCCGTACCAGTTAAGTCAGGACCATATCGATCAAGCCGCGTCATTCAGTTGGTTAACTAAGGGCAACATTTATAGTGAAACAGAAGGGTTCTTAATAGCTATACAGGACCAAATTATCAAAACTCGCAATTACTCAAAATTTATCCTCAAAGAAGCCATAGAAACTGATAAGTGTAGATTATGCCACCAAACCACTGAGACAATAGACCATATTACCGGAGTAGTGCACTAGCAAATAAAGAATATACTCACCGTCACGATAACGTAGCCAAACATATACATCAATTAATAGCAATCAAGTTTAACCTTATAGATACACATACACCGTACGACAAATACAAACCATCTAATGTTCTAGAAAATGACTCCGTAAAACTCTACTGGGATCGCGATATCGTCACAGACCGTACCATCCTAAGCAATAGACCAGACATAACCCTCACAATTAAATCTGAAAAAACCATTTACCTTATAGACATCGCCGTTCCAAACACCAACAACCTGAAACAGAAACACACAGAAAAAATCCAAAAATACATACCGCTTGCAGATGAGATCAAACAAATGTGGCATCAAAACACAGTAAAAATAATCCCGATAGTCATCTCCTCAACGGGCGTTATTCCAAAAACGCTTGCCGTTGCACTTAAATCCCTTAACCTTCACAAAAACACATATATACAGTTACAAAAGTCAATCGTTATAGATACCTGCTCTATAGTCCGCCGCTTCCTTAATTCATCTTCATCCTTCCCTACAACTCACACCAATTAAACTTCTTTCACGCTACATGAACAGGATACTTGGCAATCGCCCGTACATTCTACCGGTTAAGCCGAGACAAATATATGTTAAATAATAATAATAATAATAATTGTTAATATTCTTAAAAAACGTACATATAGAAAAGTTTTAAAACGGTAAACGTAATAGTTTTCATATTAAACTTAGCAGTTAGCAATGAATCAACAGTTAGAGAACAGCCTCAAACCAGTGCTTAGATAATAGACTTTTTGTGCCAGTAACTGATGAGTTGAATACAGAGCTACTATGGAGGTACTATGAAACTACTAGAGAGTTACTACAAAGCAACTACAGTGCTACCACAACCTACTACGGATGTACTACGTAGTTACTACAGAACATCTACAGACCTACTACGTAGGTACTACGAAGTTACTACGGAACTACTACAGAGCTACTACGGAACTACTATAGACCTACTACATACCTACTACGGAGGTACTACGGAGGTACTAGGGAGTTACTACAGCACTACTACAGAGCTACTACGGAGCTACTACAGAGCTACTACGGAGGTACTACGGAGTTACTACAGAACTACTACAGAGTTACTACGGAGCTACTACGGAGGTACTACGGAGTTACTACAGAACTACTACAGAGTTACTACGGAGCTACTACGGAGGTACTACGGAGCTACTACAGACCTACTACGGAGGTACTACGGAGTTACTACGGAACCACTACAGAGCTAGTACGGTCCTACTACGGAGGTACTACGGAGTTACTACGGAACTACTACAGAGCTAGTACGGAGCTACTACAGACCTACTACGATATACTCGTAGTTACTAGTGATACTACACTATACATATACTACTACACTATAGGGCTACTATAGAGTTACTAGCGGCTACACTACACTTTCCCGCGGCTCCTCCTGCGTAAATATCCGATCGGTTATCCTGAGGGGACACTGGACTTTTTCGGGATATAAAATAGCTTACTTTTTATCCAGAGTCTAAATTACTACCATAATAAATTTCATCGAAATCCGTTTAGTAGTTTGCGTGAAAGAGTAACAAATATTTTACCATTAAATATTATATTTGGCCATTTTAGCAATATTATATTTGGCTAACAAATGTATATTATATGTGTAGGCTTTTATTTCACATTTATGTTTATAATGGGATTAGTAAAAAGCTGTACCTATTCTGCCTTTTCTTACTTTTTTATGAGGAAATATTATTATTAGGCGATATTGTAATCACTACATATTATAAAACAAAGTCGCTTTTTCTGTCTGTCCCTATGTATGCTTATATCTTTAAAACTACGCAACGGATTTTGATGTGGGTTTTTTTAATAGATAGAGTGATTCAAGAGGAAGGTTTATATGTATATAGCATGCATAATATAGTAGAGAAACACTGATAATTTTAGAGGTTTCTAATGTCGTAAAGAAACACATCTTATGCGCTTACATTGCAAGCTCAAAACACAAGTATTGTACACCTTAAAAAGTTCTACAAAAAAGTACGCGATGGTATATATCTATTTCTCAGGGATAACACACAGTAACCATTTTGAGATGATAACGTCTTATAATTCGATGGAGCCGGGCTGCACGCACGAAAAAACTTGAATCATGCATTACCAAGTACTGTTACCAAGTACCGTTACCTGTTACTGTTACCAAGTGGCAAGTACCAGCGTTACCTCGCATTGCCGGTACCTCATTATTATTTTATTATTATTATTATTGTTGTTGTTGTTGTTTTGTTGTTGACGTTTCACGTTCAACTATCGTCAGTAAACCGATTTTACAGACAATAACAGCTTTTTTATCCTTTACTTTGTTACGATAAATAATGGCTTATTTACAAAGCGATTTTAGGCAATACAGCATTAATCCTTATCCAATTATGTACCTTAAATACATTGTGAGTTTAATATATATCAATATCTCCTTTTACAGCATGTAATTAAAATGAATATTTTCGAAGATATTACAGATTTAACATGCAGGGACATAGCTATTGGACCGGCCGGAGGGCCGGTGGTGTACACAGTATGATCCTTATCAAATTAAATACGTTACTCACTTTAAGCATTTTATATACATTATAGTAGCCATTTGAACTGTACAGTTTAAATTAATATCTTATATTAAGAACATATTGTAAAATTTATATTCAAGCGCGAAAAATATATATTAAACCGTCTCGCACGTCGCGTCGAGGCGATAGGGTCCCGTTTTTACCCATTGGGTACGAAACCCTAAAAGCATCTTCAATATTGTACGAGGGCGGGTCAATAAGTCCGTGACTTTTGGAATAAAACACAGATTTTTTGATAAATAAATCATTTTATTTTTCAACGTAGTCCCCCTTGAGCTCTATACACTTTGTCCAACGCTTCTCCAATTTTTTATCCAAAAAATATGATTTGTCGAGGTCCTCAAAATAGACCTTTGTTTGTGAGATGACTTCATCATTGGAGTCAAATCTTTTTCCACCGAGCCATTTTTTCAGGTTTGGGAACAAGAAGTAGTCACTCGGAGCCAAATCTTGAGAATAGGGTGGATGTGGGAGCAATTCATAGCCCAATTCATGGATTTTTGCCATGGCAACTGCACATGTGTGCACCCTTGCATTGTCTTGGTGAAAAAGAACTTTTTTCTTGGCCAAATGAGGTCGGTTTTGTTTTCAAATCCTCATTGAAGCGGTCCAATAAGTTGGCATAATATTCCCCATTAATTGTTCTTCCCTTTTGAAGATAGTCAATGTGGATTATCCCACGTGCATCCCAAAAAACAGTCGCCATAACTTTATTGGCTGACAAACCCACCTTGGCCTTCTTTGGCGCCGATTCACCCTTAGAAACACACTGTTTTGACTGTTGTTTGGTCTCTGGTGTGTTTTGATGGATCCATGTTTCGTCCACGGTTAAAAAACTCCTCCATATTGTGAATAAACAACGCCAAACCTTCCTGTGAAGTTGTTACACGATTGCGTTTGTGGTCGACTGTGAGCAAACGCGGCACCCATCTTGCGGAAAGCTTTCTCATGCCCAAGTGATCATTCAAAATTGAAACCACTGAGCCATGCGAGATGCCTATGGCTTCCACAATCTCTTGCACTTTTAATCTTCGGTCGGCCAACACCATATCGTGAATTTTTTCGATTGTTTCGGGTGTAGAGACCTCAACTGGGCGTCCAGGACGTTCGGCATCTTCAGTGCTTGTACGGCCACAACGAAATTCAGTAACCACTTTTTTACCATTGAAATCGATGGTGCAGAGTCCCCATAGTGTTTATCAAGCTTAGCCTTGGTATCGGTAATGGTTTTTTTTCGCAAAAAATAATGCTTAATAAGCACACGAAATTCACTTTTTTCCATTGTTTCCTTAAGTTACTGGATAGTCTGATAAAGATAGCTGTAAAACACAAACTAACTGACGCAGCAAGTTCAAATTTTGATAGGAGTCAACTGACAGATGCCTGTTGACAGGAGTAGTGTTGCTTTTTCAGTAAGGAGGTTAGAAATTCAAAAAGTCACGGACTTATTGACCCGCCTTAGTATACAGAGTATATTGCAGTGAGTAGAGTTATTTGCTGAAGAAGTTTTTTCTCCAAGAACACATTCCACGCGGGCGAAGCCGCGGGCAAAAGCTAGTGTCTTATAAATTATAAAAATTTTCATTGAAGTTTCAAGGATATTTGATACAAAGTTTCGATGTTGGAAATATTTCAAAGACAATTTTTGAAGCATAGTACATATTCCTTTCCCGCTCACTCTCTATCTGTACTTAAATTTAAGTGGCCAAATACAGTAGTGGATTAAAGTGTTGACAGTCTTCACCAGATTACGTATACCCAATTAGCTTAAAAGGTTCAAATAATTTGTTGATTCAGTGGTCAAACAGTGGCTACGGTCGGCAGAAGTAAAACAGGGAAATATTATACATTTTTTTCTAAGTAAAAACTAAGAACACATAATAATATATAAATTTGTTCAAAATCAATCATGGATATTTTGAGCATATAATCTACTACTTATGTCAGGACGTTTAGGCCGAAAAATCGTTTAAAAATTCGATAAAATAAAATACTGAATAAAATACAGGTACGCTCTTTACGCCGTTAAGGTCATTGACGTCACACAATTGGTGTACTAATGTTTCTTTAAAAAGTCTTTGCCTTCTTTTTAACTCAGCTGTTTCTGTGAGGTTAATGATCTCAACGCCTGAGAGAGCGCAATGTAAGGTATATTTTATAACTATGCCAAATTTCATACTCATACTAGAATAATTCGTAAAACGAGGTACAAAGTTTTTGTTTGATATTTTCGACAAATTGTCTAATATGAGCCAACGCACTATTTTGCCGACGCTACCTGTATGTGTGTATGTCGTGTAGCTCGATAAATATTGTCAGTCATGGCAATTAGCGCCGGCTCCACAGATCGAAGGCAAAAACTAAATTTTAAGGTTAATACGCTCTAAGGTATTCCGATTATTTGAACACCGAGGCCCCAAACACTGTGTATCACGAAGCAGAAGTAAGAAGAACGGTCAAGGTCTAGTTGAGGAATTTCATTTTAAATGACTTATTATATTTTACTTCTGTAATGTTTCCCGCGACTGCGTAGATACGCGTAAATGAAAATCCCACGAAAACCCGTACCTTTTCCTGCGATAAAAGCCGTTTTCCTTTTCATCAAAATCGGTCCAACAATATCGGAGCCTATTCACTGCAAACAAACAAACAAATCTTTCCTCTTCAATAATAAAATAAAGATTTGACCTTAGGGTCAATTCACAACTAACGAAACGATATGCGACAAAGCGCTGAGTTTAAAGATAGCTATTCCAAATTGACCTTTATTCATTACACAAGAAGATACACGTTCCATTGTAAGAGTTCGACTGTCAAGTTGCACTGCGCTGCACAGCGCATGTGCAGTGTATGACTGATGTCATATAAAACGTACATATTTTTACGTAACGAATAAAGTTCAATTTTGAATAGCTATCTAATAAATGCAGCGCCGCGTAGCGTCGCGTAATGCCGCGGTGTGAACTTGTTAAAGTTGTAATAATTTGATGTTGAATGTTAGACATAATAGCGCCGTGCACACGCAACGTTCAGACCGCGCATCGGACTGCGTCCCAAGCCGCGGAGGGATCTGGGCGGTTTGGACATCGTGCTATTTGCGACTAAACATGGCGAACACGGTTTGGTCTGCCCGAGTTATACATATCGCCCTAAGAATGAACAAAGTATAAAAATGCAATTTGTGGGAAACGACCAATAAAGTTTGAAAAAAAAGTATAGAATAAAACAAAATTAAATATTTCTCTCCTGCCTAAATAGCATTTAGGCAGGAGAGATATTTAATAGCTCTTGTCTGTCTATCATCTACATGTTCGTTTCGTACCGAGGCATAACCTTTAGTCAAGATGCATTCGATAATTTCGACGGCGAAGTTCGCAAACAAAGTGTATGGGAATTGACATAAGGCATCGCAAGCGACATGTCACTTAGCGATGACTAATGTCAAATTCCTTACATTTTTGATCCGGTCCGAACTTTACGTGTGAAGGGCGCTAATATATGTCAAGCTAGATGCATTTGTAAATAAGAACGATTTGCTACTGTCTACAGAAGTGGAGTTAGGAAATTGGACACACTTGCTTCAAGCACTCATACACCACTTTAAGTAATGTACTGTCAAGTTTTAGTTTTTAGTTCATATGGGCGTGTTTACAAAATGTGTTGCTTGAGCAAGCAAGCGGCTTTGAACGGACTGAAATTTTTTAGATAAGTTTTGTGCAATAAATCCAGACGGTGGCCAAAATAAGCCTTATAGCCACGCATCAAGAAATTTTTGAGCAGACTTTTTATGCTTTTTTTACATCAATTTTTAATATTATTGAATTATTTTCAAGCAAATTTTAAGTTTTAACTTGCATTTAAGTAAGCTACATAAATGCCGAAAAATGATCCTAAACACGACCTTTTTGTAATTTTTAAATAAAGAACTCTTTAGTTTTGTAGAATTTGGGTTAATTTGGTCGCAAAATCAATCGAAAAACAGCCAATTTGTGTCAAATTTGTAATCGCGCTTTTAAAGTTCCATAAACGCAATTTGCAGAATAATGTAACGAAAGAAACTTGGCATGAGGTATTTATAATGGACAGTAATACATAGATACAATTACTGATTTTCAAGACAGATATTTTTTTTTGACTAGGCATCTCAGATAAAAACCGCTATAAACTTCAAACAGTTTATTACCGAGCAGATGAAACTTGCACAAATGTTTTGTTTCGCCATCTTGTCTTTGTGCACTCGTGCCAGTGACAATGCCAGTGGCCACGCCAGCAGCTGGACACAATGACTATCTAATTGCTATTCCATGAGTTTTTTGGACCACCGCAGTGGACCAAAATACGTTTTGTGGTTTGCTATTGAGAGTTAATGGGAGTTAAGATTTATTGGTCACTTCAATGGACCGGTTGCACTTAATGCGTTTTATAATTTATTGTAATCATTTACTTTATTGGTCAAAACCCAGAAGTCACAATAAAAAAAAGATTTATTTTGATCTTCCTTTGCTTAGAACTGACGGAAACGGAATCCTAAATATTAAACGGAACCCTTAGATTAAGAAAAAAAAGGCGATGTTACACCTTATAACAGCAGCTATTTACCAGTACTTTTTACAGCTTTCTACCGAAAGCCCCGTGAAGATTGGTCCAGCTATTTCAGAGATTAGCCGGAACAAACAGACAGACAAAACATTTAAAAATTGTTTTTTTTTTGTTAAATACCGTAAATACTTTAATATGGATTATGTGACAAAGTATTATTTTAAAATTACAAACATACACTTCATTTAAATTTGTATAGTTTGAGATTCTTTAGGTATTTGGTTGAATCTGCAATGTAAACAAGTAATATATTTTATGAAAATTTAGCCTAAATTATTGTAGTCCCATGGTACCTACCATCCTCATACCGCCATGCTTAATCATCATCTAATACAACATTAAGAATTAGAATTCCATTACGTGCGACGCGGTCGCCGCATTTGCCAGAGGCACCTACTACACAAACACGCCGGGCAAACAGTCGTTTAACATTTGAATATTGTCAGTGTTTTGCGAGGTAAGTATTGTCGGATATGATGTGGTGTACATATGGGTAAAGATATTTATTAAGTCTATGTATGTGTAAGGATTACTTTTTTTTAGAGAAACTTTTATTACATCGTCCGAAACTTTTTCGTCTGTGTGTTGCATGTCGCGTGACGGTCGGCCGCGGAGTAGGGATAAAGTGAAAGGCGCTCGTCTGAGCAGCCGAGGCCAATATGGCGGCGCCTATAGTTCGCATCAGCTGACCGTGTAGTGTATAGACTAGTACTCATTTGTGCCAGTGCTTCACGCTATTTTGTTATTAAGTTTCACTTTTCCCGTGGTTTCATAAAACCACACAATCCTTTTTTTTATTTGTTTATTCATAAAAAGAAACATATACAATTCAAGTTGTATCTCGCCAAACGAGTGTTTGACGGCGAGATGCGCTCATGTGATATAATATTTGTTGCATAATATTATGAGTAGTTAAGTATTTAGTACAAAAGATAAAATAATAAAAAAAAACAATTATTAAGTTTGAACAAAATTTACAGTTTATAAAAAAAGTTATTAAACTCATAATTTTAATTTAACAATGCAGCCCTTAACTTTTTCTTTATTATTCCAGTTGACATCTTTTCTTTGTGTCTTAATATATCTATCTTATTAAGTATTTTAGATACTTAAGTATTTATTCGTCTCTCCATAGTAGTGTTTTATTTTTGGTTTAATCAGTCTTTGCTCTCTTACCCTTCTAGTATTATATTTATTATCTACTATCACTTAAAAATTCATTACTATAGTAATACTGTAAGCCTATCGAGTACTTCACTTTTTTATCTTTCGCCAAAATATTGCACACTTTAAACTTGCGACACACACACTTGCGACTGATTGGACGTAACGGACGGAATAAATGTCGGATTATTAGAAGCCTATTCGGAAGTTTTGTCGCTACTTACTTTATATCGAGCGAAAGAGACGCAACATGCATTTATGCTATCTGATATTATATTGCCCGAGCGCGTGGCTCAGCTACGCCTTTAATGATTTATTCGTTGTTGGCAAATTGGGTCTCGGGTTCGAGTCCCGGTCTGAATAATATTTTTGTGATTTTTGTGATTCATTTTTTATAACTGATTGCGTGTGTAACTGTTGGTTCTGGGTGGAAATTCATGCTCATAATAATATCACACAACCTTTTCATACACTTTTCCACTTTATTTGTGGAAATATAATATAATAAATATACCTAGTGGAAAAGTGTAAAAAAAAGTTGTGTGATTTAGTTCACTTTTTAATCGCCATCTACCGTTACCGTTTACTAGATCCAAGCTCGGTCTCGCAGGTACTAAATTGTAATGGTAGGAATAATATAAGGGAGCTTTCAAAATAAAGCTTCCTTCATCTTACAGTAATTTATTGTCACTTATACCTCAAGAACAGGCTATTGTTGAGAATTTCACACAAATTTACTCAAACCTATTCATAGTCTTCGAATATACCGGTGGATATCAATAGCCAAAGTCATCAAAAGACAAAATAGCCCTCGAATGGCCGGGGCTATCAATAGGCAAGTCAATAGACTATCAATAGGCAGAGGGCGTGACGCCGTAGATCACGGGGGCCGTGAAATAGGCGCCATGTGGTGCTCATTAGACCAACTTACTGTATAGTACAGTGTAAGGTTGAAGATAAAACTGTTTTTGAGGCATTTCGATTTTCTATTGATGCAGGAATTCTAGTACAGACACGAACGCAACTAGGTATATGATTTTGTATAGAAAATAAAAATGTACACAGTGGAATATTTACAGATAAAATAAAACAAATTGTAATTACTTATTTTTAATCAAACGTTTATTATTTTAAAATTCATTACAATCTGATTTATTTAAGCAATGGAATGGAGGTGGAAGTAAGAAAAATTAGGATTCCAGAAAGACATTAGAAATACGGGTTCCCTGTATGTGTATAGTTTCCTTAATGGCGTCTATTTGCATAATATAAGTATTATTATGTAAGAACTTTACTCTGTGACTTAGAACTGTCTAAGTTAAGATAACGCGACGTTGTATTAGATTATGAAATTAAACTTTGTGCCATAATTAAGGCTTTACAAAATATATTAAACTTTCATCCCATGGCTTATACTACAGTAATAAACTCTTATACTCAGAGTGAGTGTAAGAGAGTGAGTGTTAGAGAGTGAGTGTAAGAGAGAGAGAGAGAGAGAGTTAGAACTCTACAAACTCTCACTTTCTCAAACCCAACCAAAAACTGTTTTATCTGGCAATTTCGCCCACACCGTTCGGTCATTGCCGGCGTTTTACAATCGGAGCCCAATTCCACAATAGACGAATTTGTTTCTAATGGCCCCACAAAATGGCCCACAAAAAACACGCCACTTGTGTTTCTAACAGACTGACCGACGACGTTTATGGCGTTTGGATTTCGAGTGTTTCGAATTTAGAATATTATATTTTTTACGTTAAAATGTTTAGGTCAATTCGTTGAAAGTCATTTAAACAATGATTTGCTCAATTGTTGACTACATGTAAACTGTTTACTTGGTTTAATTTATATATTCTGAAATGTTGAGATTTTATTACTTGACAAATGTAGAAAACTTATTATACCTAACGCAATTATTTCGGAGACATCAGCTAATTATGATCCTGCGCCCAACATTATCCTTACTTGATATTATAAATGTGAAAGCGTGGATGTTTGTTACTCTTTCACGCAAAAACTATTGAACGGATTTCGATAAAATTCGGTATGGTAGTAGTTTAGACTCTGGATTAAAACATAGGCTACTTTTTATCCCGAAAAAGTAGTGTTCCCGAGGGATACTGTATTTACGCGGGCGGAGCCGCGGGAAACAGCTAGTATTTAATAAAACTGCAGGACGCGTGACGTCAGACTTTCGTATGGAGCGTTTTCACGAGCCGTGTGAAATTCTGTATTACAAAATATCGCACATTTGAATATATAGATTTTTAACGTGCTTTTTCTGTGAAGTTCCTCATATTTAACAGTACTATTCATTTATGTATGAAAAAATTCAGTCAACTAGCCTATTGTTTAAAAAAAATTACATATTTTTGGCAATAATTAATTGCTATTAGTAGTATGATTATCTGTCTCCAAAAATTATTCACATTCAATTTCAAATCATTTATTGCAAGAATGGGGTATACATGAGGTCTTACAAAATTACAATATTAAAAAGATCCTACATTCTGCCATCAGAACGGCGTGTGCTAATCATAAACATGTAGGTGAGTAAACTTATAAATAATCTAGCTGAGCTAAACATTTTTAATTGAACTAATCAGACATACACGTAATTTCAGGAATCTCAATAACTCATAACAAATTAAATTTGTATAAAAATTATGTATCTATCGAGATACGTATACACATGTATGTATCTCAATAGATACATAATTTTTTTGATGACGTTCAATAAGTCGAAATTTGGCGTGACGTCAATAATGTGGTATCAACGACTATACTAGCAGCTACAAATGACAACACTTCCCGAACTAAAGTAGAAGACTTGTATCCGCAAAGTGTTTGAACTAGGCTACGGCAGCGTAGGTTGTAAGAATACAAATAAAAACATTAGTACTCAAACAGAATTATGAAAACAAGATGGCGGACTCAGCCATTTTGTGAACAATGTTAATTGGTGAGGTTTTCGCGGAATATCTGAGCGTGCGGTCGACAAAAACTGATATCTCCGTCGATTAAAATCCCGCATTAAAATCGAACAAATAAGCGCTTTTTATCAACCACGCCCGCCGGCCATTATTACTAGCTACCCTTAACCGCTTCCCATGGGATTTTAAGTTTAAATCTATCCAAATAAATAAAATTGAAGTTGTCTGTCCGTCTTTCTGTTCCGGCTAAATAAATCATCATCGATAAATGTTTAACGCCCAACGAAGTGGGCACGGGTCAGCTAGTTAGTGATAAATATTTTAAAAACCGACCAAGTGCGAGTTGGACTCGCGCACGGAGGGTTCCGCACTATTATCTAAATTAGTCAATAGTTCTAATATAATAAATAGCAAAAAACATCGAAAAACATCAAGTTTTTTGTATCGGAGCCCCCTTAAATATTTATTTTATTTTTATTTTTTTAATGAAAATATACAACTCAATATTCAGTAAATATTTCTAGCGTCTACTTCTACTCTCGTCCACTCGTGCCGTTATTGACATCGAGCAAAAAAACAGCAAAAAAATCACGTTTGTTGTAAGGGAGGCTCCCTTAGATATTTGATGATATAGCGGCAACCATCAAGTGTTCACGAGTTCACGTCTAGAGTCTCACGGTTCACGAGATACAGCCTGGTGAGTGGTGACAGACAGACAGATTGACAGACGGACAGCGAAGTCTCAGTAAAAGGGTCCCATTTCTACCCTTTGTGTACGGAACCCTAAAAAACAACTTTTGTGTTTGTGAAAATCATTAGACAACCTGCGTCATGAGTTCATCTGTCACGCACGGTAGTGTGTGTTGTTGTTATTTAATTAATTTTATGTGTTTCTAAGCATCATTTAAAATAATATTAGCTTTCTGCACACCTACCTCCACATAAACTTTAATTTACCGGCCAAATTTCATACTCCTTCGGTTGCATAGTTCTCGTAAAACTGTACTGAAAGTTATTGCTCCACGTATTAATATAACAATTTACAAATGCCTAAAACAATTAATCTTGTTTATTATTTATTTCTCTCCGAAATCATCCATTACCTGTGAAAACATAAAAACATTTAGACATGGCGCGGCGCTAAATCAAACGAAATGTATCACACGCTCAAAATATTTATAACCCATACGATGTCGTGTAGAGCGCAGAATGACGTAGAGGCTTTGAAGTTTGAAAAACGAGGCTTTAAATCAATGAACATAATAATATAGGTTAGGGAACGAAAATAAATTCTTTTCAGGCCTCTTCTTTCGGCTAAAGGGAAAGGTTAAAACTTTTAGGTACCTACTATCCGTTTTTATATTGATGTTCGGACTGTAAAAATATTTAAATAGCTACAATAAAGCGTAATTGGCTAAAAGTTGCACTGGATTTTAACATTAGCTAATTTGTTAACACTTACGGATTGTGTCGCGGTGCACTTTTCTTTTTCCCGACGTTTCGGCTACTTTCCAGCAGCCGTGATCACGGGAGGACAAATAATAATTGAAGAATCTTCGGGTAGTTTGAACAACTTCAACAAATAGGACAATTGACACCTCAGTCCTCGCCGTGACCACGGCTGCTGGAAAGTAGCCGAAACGTCGGGAAAAAGAAAAGTGCACCGCGACAGAATCCGTAAGTGTTTAAAACAATGAACAATATTCGCGTAAACATAAGAAATCAATAGTAGCCAATTTAATAAAGCTGTACTAATGTGTAAATGTAGGTAGCAGTCAAAATAATTTTATACATCCAGCAAGGAATTAAAAGCCATATCTATGCATTCGTAGTCTGCATGGATACAGATCCATGAAGTTGTATGCAATATGAAACGTAGGCAATACTTCCAAAGGACACAAGTAATTTATCTTTTATATCTGACCCGATACCGTGCTACTAACACTGAACTCAGTGGCTCAGTGGACCGGAGGTCGCGGGTTCGAATCCCGCCGAAGGGACAAATAGTTTTTCTGTGTTCCTGGGTCTTGGATGTGTTATGAATATAAAATGTAAAGTATAACAGTATTAAATATATTTCCGTTGTCTGGTACAAGTTCTTAGGATACTTAGCACAGGACCAGATTGGCGTGGTGTGGAAGCATCCATAGATATTATTATTATATCATATCCAAATGGAACCGTGCAATTTTCCGGAATAAAAACTTAAGGTAAGTACTCTAGTTTCAGTACTTTAACCTCTGCTCCAATGCGAATGTCGAATTTACCTAAAATACAAACCATTTATTATAGTGTTAATTTATTAATAACCACAGTATTCGCATTTATGTAAAGAAAGTAATAATAATAATATTATGAAATCTTAACTTAGAAAGACGACACTTTTTATAATAAATCAATCGGTGACACATAATTAAACCGAACTTTTAGGAAGACGATAATTAGCAGACATTTTGCCGGGTTCGTGTTTTTTGGTGTGTTTTTTTTTTTTAATTTTATGATTTATGACATGTGTAACACGAGTCGTTGTGATGTTACAAATTGTCCCTGCGGCCCTGTTGATGTCCTGATGAGCTAGTGTTGCGACCGGTCGATGTTTTATCGATATATTTATATATTGATAAAAATGTTGATTTTTTTATAAATATGTGCAATTTTGATATCTATCGACATGTTGTCAATTAATACAGAAAAGTATTTTTTTTTATAAAAAAACGCAGTATTTCGTGGTGTTTTTTACTTATGTAAGTAAATACAAATGTCTATAATAGAATTATTAGATACTAGCAAAAGCTAGTATCTCATATAATATCTCATATCGCAAAAGCCCGCGGCTCCTATAGGTATTTTTTCGGGATAAAAAGTAACCTATGTGTTAACCCAGAGCTCAAACTACAACCATACCAAATTTCATCAAAATCCGTTCAGTAGACACGACGTAGATCAATCTATTTATCAAAAGTGTTTTTCACAATTTGTAAAATTAGGACGCACAAAGCTAAAATGTGTATTAATGTTTAATATAAACATAGAAAGTAGCTAAGTTAGTTTAGAATTTAGAATTATTGTAAAAAATGTAGGTACTGTTAAAAGCACAATCTATCGATTAAACAAGCACATCACTACAATTTCTGATATTAGATACTTAAGCATTCAAACGCATACTTCCTTAGCAATTACGCCATATAGGAAATCTCTAAACTCTCCTTCCAACCCAATTAAGGTAACACCACAAAAATGAACTCTATATTAAGGCAATAAGCTCTATTTTCGTTTAACCAGGAATCAACCCTTAAGTAATTTTGGTACCAAATATTTGAATGAAGAATATTTTGACATTCGTGTTAATAGACCTCAGGTGCCTACAGGAATTCGTGAAATGTGTTCCTGATAATACATCATTAATGTTTTTATTTAGACACATGTTTATTTACAATTTGTAGGTAAATATTGAAATAGCAAATATTTCGTAGAAAGAGACAGGTTAAGATGGAATAAGTGATTAAAAAGTTTTTAAGTAATCTTGTGCTTGTAAATTTTGTATTGTTTTAGATAATAAATGAATATTAGTATATAGTTTCTATCGCATGGGGTAAAACCTGTAATGATAGTTATAATAATGGAAAATAAAAGTCTTACGGTAATTGAATATTTGACTGCGTGTAAGAAAATAGTTTTTTTTTAGGAACTCAGAAAAAAAATGGTATTACAAATTGATAAAAGTGAAAAGAATTAAGATTTTACGAGTATTTTTGTAATAAGATGCATTTCAAAGTTACAAAAAACATACACTATTGTAAAAAAAATACATTATTGTAAAAAACCTACATAATTAATTTGTTGACGATATAGTTAATATTTTGCTACGGTGAGTATGAACATAAACGCGCCAACTTCGGAGATATTACAAATTTTGTACATAATATGACTATACATTTCGTGTAACTTACAGACGTGTGACGTCACCTGCTTGTACTGCGACTTGTACGGGGCGTTTTCGCAAAAGTGCTTCAAACGATCCCCATTTGTTTTGAAAATATTGATTTTTCAGAGCGCTATTCATTTATGTAGGTAACAAAAGAAACACAGAAAGTAGAAAATTGAATGCACGGCTGGTATTTATCTTGTAGAGAGCGATAGAGACATTGAACTGATTTTTAAAGATTTTGACACTATTGGTAAACCAAAGTAGACATAGATGACGGTTATTTTTTTTTCAGATCAAATAATAAAAGGTAAACTATGAAAAATATTATGGTTATTAGTTAGCTAACTAACAGCTTATTATTTTCGAACATAATAAATAATATCTCCAAATCAATAATTCTATTATTATTTATTATTTATATATGGCATCGGCTTATAACCATTTGCCAGTGTCAAGTTAAAAAGGCGGGTAATAGAACTTTCGTTTCAATTTTCAACACCGTATTCCTATATCGTCAAGTCTAAGGTCTAGTCAAAGTCCAAATAAATAGTCAGTACAGTCCATGAGTCAAGTCAGTCGAGTCAGTAAAGTGGTAGAAGCTTTAATGAAAGTTCCTAGGGAGTTTTGGCGGGACACAAAATAGCACGTTTTTTGGAATTGTACCACTTTCCCATACTTGTGCACGTTAACGAATATTTAATGGATAATATTCTACCAGTATTACACATTAAGAACCGGAATAACACAAATTTTTGAAAGATATACAAAAACCACAACATCACCCATTGAATTCCCCGGCAAAACTCGCAGTAATTCTAATATTCACATTGTACATTAAATACATTTTACACTGGCAACATAGAAAAAAAACAGATATTTCGAAAATGGAATTTTTTTCCCGCCATAACATAAATCATACAGCGGCATTCCTGGCGCGCTGCTTGCCTGATGCACTGATGGCTGCGCTATATTTGGACGGGCCCATACCGCATCATTAGTATAAAAACATACATGTGTTTACAAATATAATGATGTTTCTAGAAAAAAATTGGCTGGAATTTGAACTAGATAATTTTACACAAGCTTAAATTAAAAATCTTCTTACTCTAGTAACCTGTTGAATTAATGAAATAATATAAAGTTATATCAAATACCTAAACGTTAATTTGTCATGAGTGCCATTGTTATAAATTGTGTTTTTTTAAATATGATGTACATGGACGCCATCACACCATGTCAATCTAGTCCCGTGGTAAGTTCTCGAAGAACTTGTGTTACGGGTACCTAGTTAATTAACAGACATTTTTTTTCCGGCTTAAACGCCGACGCGCTAACGGTGCTACAGATGTCGTTTTATATTATGTATGAATAAATAAAACAAATATAAATTTCCTTCAGTTGATTGAATGAATACTAAGTAATATGTAATTGAAAATTCATTTGGAAACGAATTTCTGTTACAGTTTAGTGTTTACGTGACAGTAATCGCGTATTCGAGAGATTTTCCTTTTACACAGAACATCTGTGGTTCATTCTTCATGGATACCTTTACCTACAGAAACCACAGTCAAGTTGCTAAAGCGGACTCGGGTCTCTGGTACAATTAATAAATGTTTTATTAAAATAATGACGCACCCTCGTTCTAATAATAAATTGAAATTAATATCTTGTATGGTTAAAATTATCTCATACATAAAAATCATAGCCATTTCCAAAATCCCGTATCGCATTAATAAAAATAAATCTTTCCGTATATTTCATTCGATTTTAAACTCTATGATCCCGCAGATAGGGATCAGTATTATCTGTTTTCATAAATGAAAGCAATTTTTCTCGGCACCCCACTTAATTAACCATCTTCCCTTCCGAATACTAAATACCTATTTAGTACCAACTATTAACGTTAGAGAGGGACAGATATGTTTTATAGGTGTGTGCGAAAGAGACGGGGATATCGACTAAATATCTCCCCTATAAGTGATGTTCCCGCGTTATTTTTGGACTAGCTAAGTGTTAAGTGATAGGAAATGATATTAATTTCAGCTTTTAAAGAGCCGTAGAAAACTATTTCGGGTTTTATTTATGACTGTCAAATTAGAAATGACAGCTGTGCTGCTTTTAAATCTATTACAGAAATTTAATTTAAGGACAATTGGCTCGAGCCAGTTAGTAAAATAGCATTAAATGATGAAACTCAGAAGAAACGTATTTTTTTATGAAAACTTATAAATCGACTCTGTAAATTATATAGCCTATTTTATATTATGTTATCCGGGGTATTATTACAAACCTATTGACACCTAAATTATTAAAATCGTAGCAGTAGCTTAGGCGCTACGGTGGAACAAACATACATACATTTGGCAGTCTGCCAAAATCATTACCCTTCCTTTTAAAGGCTTCGCTGTAGTGGGGTAAAAAACAATTTTTTCAAAAATCTACGATTTGTTTACAGAATTTCGCAAGTCTCGTAAAAACGCTCCGATTTTTATTTGTGTAAAGATGTTCGGCTAAATGAATGCAATATCATGTCTATAAATAATAAATAAATATCTATGGACGCACGTCAATCTGGCCCCGTGCTAAGTATCCGAAGAACTTGTGTTACAGGTACCAGAAAACGGGAAGTATATTTAATAATTTTATACTATATATATATTTAAGATTTTATTATACACACATATTTAATACATAGCCATGACCCAGAAACATAGAAAAACTTTTTGTTTCTTCGGCGGGATTCGAACCCGCGAATCCCGGCTTGAGCACCAACGCGCTGAACCACTGAGCCACAGATAAGTACACTTACATTAAGTTTATGGTAGTACAATCTCGACAAAGTTCCTGCTCGACCAGTTTCTAAGCATTTTCCTCCCACAAAGACGATTCAAAATATTTGAACACAAAGGAAGTTACCGCAACGACTGCAGACGCGCGTCATCTCATGCCTGGTTGAGCGGCAACTTATTCGATAGTAGGATAGGGAGTGATTTCGTGAAATGGGACGGAAGTGTGTAACAGGGAGTCGCGGAATTTTACTATTTGATTTGACGAATGAGCGCGCGGTGGTAGAGTTGTCGGGCGGGTAGATTCGAATAAAATATTTCACTAGTTAGCTTTTTTTAATTTAGAGGTCGATTTCTGTAACTGGATAGTAGAAAAATTTGTGTATTTTTTATCACATTAGAAAATCGTACTAAGCACTGTGTTTTTTTGAAATATTTTCATAAAATGTTACCACACCATATGCGACTACTATAAGGCTCGCTCGTTTTTTTCATACGAGCGCCTTACGTAGAATAATTTGTTGGTTCTCCTCACTATAATGGAAGACAGTAACTTTTTATTGATTTTTTTTCAGTTTATATTCGTGTAGTTAAAAATAATTATTAACTTAAAAATCTAATAATAATTATGGAACGTTAAAAAAGAAAAACGTTTACATTATAGATATTAGGTTTAGGTAAGGGATGCAGTTTTTTTTAGATAATAATTATTATGGAGATTCTCACTCTAAAACTAACGAAAATATTATGAGAAAAGGGAAATTATATTAAAAACTAGAAAATATAACTAGAAAAAACCGTCGAATACACAGTACCCGTATTTGTAACCAGAAGCTACATTCAATTTATTCAATAAATATAATTTTAAACAAATAAAAAACCGTTGATTAAAAAAGTGGAAGTTTAAGAATAACATCCTATAAAACGGAAGGAATATTTTTGATAAAAGAAATATAAAGAATAAAAACTTAACCCCAAATCGGCAACGGCAGAACTAAACGGCGTCGTGAAATCAATAAAAATGCGTAGAGAATAAAATAGTTCCCAAATAAACCGCATTGTAAACGAAATTGATGTACAAAATAAATCACAGCGCTAAATCACAGCGAGTAAATAACGCAGCTAATTTGCAACGGATCTCAGCCGCATCACACCAGCAAAGCGGAGCGTCCTCAAAAGGATTTAACAAGCAGCCATTCAGCATCATTATATTTTTATACTTTATACCCGGTAAAGTGCGATCAAACGCGAACCCCTACAAAAGGTAATTATGTTTTGATTCGTACAAAAAAAACATCGAGAATCACAAAGGAGACTAACGAGATAAGAGCGTGCTAAATCGCCTCCTCCCCCCGGGCCCCGCTCGGATCAATTCGTACTCGAACGGTCGATTGGCTGAGCGGGACAGCTCTATGCCGGGCGGGGCCTAGAATACCCCCGCCCACCGAAACGGTGAGGGTCTCTCCCGCGCCACGGCGGCCAGTCAACCTTCGACCGCGTCCGCATGCGTACACGATCCCCGATCGCGCAAGTGACTGTGCTAAATGGAACTGACTGGCGTTCAATGTTAAAGAAACGAAATTTCGAGGACAAAGAAGTGAACATGGCGATCCAGAGTGTTTCGAGGTACCCCAGCAGCCCGGCCGAAGCGACGGAACCACCTAAGGCAACGAGGATTAGTTTTAGCGTCGCGTCCATCCTGGCCGATACGAAGGGGAGTGATGAGACGGCCGAGATGATAAGACATCACCGGACGATCCCGGAGTCTCCACTCCGTCAATCCCCGGGAGCACAGCCAGAGCTGCCCGGCGGAAAATCCGTCTCACCCAGAGCGACGTCGCAGACTCCCCCTTTAAACCTCCACGCACCCACATCCTCTGACGATGAATACGAGGATTCCGTCAACCACGAGGACTCCATAGTCGATGTAGAAGATTTACACAATGGTATGCAGAGCGACGAAGAAGGTAGAACGACGCCGAGTGACAAGGAGAGACATGGGCCGATAAGACCGACTCCGTTCAGTGCGTTAGCTGCGGCGGCGGCGGCGTACCACGGGTTAGGATGGCCCAGTCCAGCATCGGTGGTCCCGTCTTTTGGCCCGCTATTCCAGTCGCATTTTCCTGTTGGCCATATTACAGGTATGTTATAATATAAGTCTATCTTCTTAGTAGTAAAAATAGTTTACTGTCACTTAGGGTACTGGTCCATAAGTATTCATTATCTTTCCTATTTTAGATTTGTCTTCAATTACTTTTCCTTTTCTGATATTACCAATAGCGGGAGTACCTAGTGCTTAAGAGTATGTATACTTATACTCGATTATAGTCCCAAGTCTGTAGTCATGTGTAATGTAGAGAATATGTAGAGCAAAAAACGAAACAGATCACACTTGACACTTACATGAAAAAAAATTTTTTTGCCCATTTTTATCAATTGCCTTTGTTAATGGCCAGTTGTATCAATTCTCTACGGCATTTCAAACTTCGAACATCCCTCATAAATCATTCTCAGTTCCATTTATGACTTTTTTGTTAAACTTACTTCTTTTATTACCCGCTTACTCCTACTAGCTACTGTAATTTTTATCTCTATTGTTTTACGACAGTATATTTCTTTGCGGAAAGTTAATGATAATTATAACAAAAAAAATCATTTTTTAATGCGATCAGTTTATGTTAATATTCATTTTGTGTAATATCTAATCTATCATTATCATAATCTAATTTTAGACAATAATTCTGTAATTATATCGGTTGAAGTTTTTGCAATTTATGCAAAATAATGTTTCCTTTGTATGCAACACGGTAGTCCGGTGATTTTACTACTACAATTAACATTATTAGTCATTAATTAATAATGTTAATTATTGTTGTAACTAACAGCATTGTAACATATCATTGAATTAATCCAATTTCATAAATACATTTTTACCCTGTTTCGGCTGTCAACCATTTTGCATCATTTCGTCGACAGTAAGTAGTAATCAATTCGTTATTCATATGCCTATATTTTACCACGTCTGTTTTTGTGTGTATCCTATTTTATGTTCGACTTGTGAAGATTTTACAGAAACTCTAGATAAACTAAGTTTATCTGGCGAATTGTCCTAAAATATCCATATAGTGGTCAACAGGTACATATTGTGTCTTTTTTAAATTCGCGGATAATGTTATTTTGTTTTGCTATGATTCGGCAATACTTTGTGAGTGAAACGTAGCTTTGTGACTATTTTGACTAATAAAGATAATCATTTAAATAGATGTAATGCCATCATCCATAGTAATGCCAATTACGAGTTATGGCATCGATAAACGGTCCTCATTGGTCATTTAAGTTTAGAGATTATTTTGATTATTAGATTATTTTGTCATTTTTGTTTAGAAACCAGTTATCGAACCTATAGCGTTAATTAATATATAAACTACTGACAAATTCAGCCCTAAAACCGAGTTTTAGAGCATTAGAGCAGCAATATTTGTACAATCAGCCACATAAAATTGTTTTACCTACTGTGTAGTGAGGCTCATAATGTTTGATGATGATGTGGTTACATCCCACTATTTTGATAGGGAATTTATTTGGTATTCTCCTTTGAAAAGTTTTTGTGGGACACAAAGTACCCCATTTCTTTCCCCCGACAATTCGAGCACGTAACGTAAGGATTGGTTAAGTATTTGGGGGTTGAGGCGTGAAAGCGGAACAAACTTAATAGGGCATTTAATGTATTTAGTTAACATACGGATTTTATCAAAATGAAAATGAAATAAAAACAACGCAACCGTAATTTCAGGCCGCTTTTAAATAAGGCCGTGGTATCTCTATTTGTCTATATATAACGATAGAGCCAAATCGTACCGTGTACCGACCATCGAGTCCCGTCTATCCTAACTTTTTATTGGTGAGGCATGTCGAGGCAAAAAGTGACCACAGTGTTTGGGGCTGTCCAGGTTTAACATTTGTCATTTTGACATTCTTTTTCCGCAATACAATCTGACCGCATAAAATTGCACAAAATCTTGTGAAATCGTCATCAAGATGACGTAACTTTTTCATGTATAAAGATTTTTTCTTTCAAATGAACGTCATAGCCCATCCTTAGTTTTGAAATCATCGTAGGTACCTACTAATAGTAGGTCGGCCCTCAAAACTATATTTCAATAACCTAAACTGGTTTTGTAAACTGAATTAAAAAACGGATAAAATCAGTTTACAAAAAACAGTTTAGGTTAAAAACTAGAGCTGTAGCATACCGGATGTATTCGGTACTGAGTAACGGCTGCGGCATCTAGTACCGAGTAACGAAACGTTACACACGAATACATTTCGTTACACGCATTTTTGTAGTATAGGTACCTAAGGGTTTTAGTTCACACAAGTAGCGTTGATGCGTTTATTAAAACATTTTCTGTAGTGATTCACGGTAAAATTTTCAAAATAGTAAATCCATGGCAAATTCAACAATTTACTTGTTCCACACTTTACCTATTAAATCAAATTAAATTTAGTATAACTTAAACACAAGTCTGATACAAAATTACGAAAAAGTGAAAAATACATGTAGCTTGGTATGTAATTTATAAGTATGTTTTCTACAAATTACGAATATTGCGACGCCGACACCACGACATCATACTACATCGACACACGACACGACATGATTCGTTGATGCCTAAGGGCCTCCATATACGGCCCGGTTTACCTTCAGTTCGTCCTGAACGGATGCAAAATCGTATTGTCAATGTGAAATTTTGAGGACGCATCAGTCGGCCGGATGGACTGAAGCGATTCGTTTCAGTGTTACCAACTCTGTTTTTGCGAAACTACTAAACTCGCGTCGATTTTTACAAAAAAACTACCAAAATAATACTGTAAGCTATAAAAAAAAGCTACTAAACTTAGAAATCCCTAAAGCCCCCAAAAAGCCACCGCATTTTAGGTTTTGTTATATTACAATTTTATTATTTGTTGAATTTTATTATAAATTAAAATGTACTAGGAGATATTACGTAAGTATATAGTAATTAAACGGGTAGTAAAGTAGTAGTTAAGCAAATTATAGACGAATGCTACGGTGTATCACTATAAGGCCTTAATAATTTTAGGCCAGTTTGCATATTATTACTGTCTTGCTATTTCCTACTAAACACAACTAACAACTAAATTCCTACTAAGGAGGGAATAAAATGCTTAATTTAGTAGTAAAACTTTGGAAAATAAATTTGGCAAAATTAATTCTGACCAACATTAGTTCTCGCCAGAGCCGCGGCCCTGCGGGCGTGTATCGTGTATAAGCGTAGTGAGTTTACAATTAATAAATATGACCGTAGCTCGCGGCAATCCAGAACGAGCGATTTTTCCGTGTATGTTGTGTACGTTGCTCGAATCCGTTCAGGCCGAAATGACGTCAGTTCGGTTCGATGCGATTTTTTCCATGTATGTGCTCGAATCCGTTCAGGCCAAACTAACGTCAGTTCTAACTGAAACGATCGGCCTCTCGTCTGTGGGACGTTAACGTATCAGAAGTAACGAGTAACGTAACGATACTATAGTAAGGAGTACTAATAGTTATAGTAACGAATTCATACGGGTACGCTTTTTTTCGTTACTTTTACAACTCTATTAAAAATATTAAAGATTCTAGTAGTTAATACATATATGTAAATTTAATACATAATTACATAATTATTTAAACAAAAATATATCATCACATATTATCATCATAATTATAATATATACGTGAAGCCAAAACTTTCAGTACAGTTTTACAAGAATTGTGCGAACGGCGGAGTATTAAATTTGGAACATTTAAAGATTATGTGACAGAAGGTGTGCAGAAATCTAATATCGCTTAGAAATACATAAAATTAATAAAAATAACAACCACACCCACTACCCCAGATTATTGACACACACCACCGTGCGTTTCATAGACACAATTTCGTTATATGTTGTCGTTTGTCAATCTGTCACAATATTTACATACTCTTTTTCTATCTTAGAGGCAAAAGAACCCATCCCCTATAAAGTTCAAATTTAAAAAAAATATATATAAAAAATATGGGCCAATTACGAACACAGAGCGGCCGTAGTTATTATTAATAGTATGGTCGTAAACAAATCCTTACTAGCTAAATTGCAGTTTTTTTTTTAATAATAATTACTTTTATTCCTAATATACAAACTAAAATAACTTATGCTAATTATTAATCCTTGTTTATACCTAATTAGAATTTCTTTATGTGTTTATTTTGTTAATTACATATTAACATGATTATTCATAATTTACAGCGTTTTTATGTTAAAATATAAAATAAAAGTCTCTGTAGGCATTTAGTTATTATATTTATTAATTAATGCATAATAATTCTTAGAAGTAACAGCTGAAACAGCTTGAAAAATAGCAGTGACAAAAAATAACAATAGGTTACTTACCCAGGTTGCTATGTTAGATAAGTAGGTTGGTAGGTAGCTTAGATACTTACTAAAAAGTATGTTTAGTTTTTGTTTGTGAAGTACAATATTATTATATTTTATGATCAGCAAACGAGTAACGGATAGCCTGACTACAAGCGAAGTCACGGGTGATAGGCCCGCATATTCGTGCCGAGGCTCTTATAAATGCATAAATCCCATTAGTTTTCAAAATGGCGGTTGCGACCTCGAAATCCCGGTAACCCTTCGGAACCGGTCGCGAACAGAAAGCCGATAAGACCGACATAAATAACAGATCTGTCGAAACGTGAAAACAATATCCCGCGGCTCGAGAAAATCCGCCATTTTGCATAACAACTGTCAACGGATTATTGTGACGCGTCTTGTCTGATTTGTTGACAGGTATTAATTGTGTCGTGCTATTACATCTTATTGTATTACTGTAATTATGTTGTACAAAATATTTATAATTAATATTTGAAAAATATTTGAAATTAATAATTATTATTTAATAATGAAATGATTGATTAATGTTGTATTAATGAAAATTAATAATTATTATTTAATAATGAAAAATGCATCTGTGTTGTGTAATTAATAAAAAGATATACCTACCTAGTACCTACAAGAAACTTACAATATATTATATTTTTGTGTTGGTCTATGACCTCTTGATTGTAAGTCCTTCTTGCGCTCGTGTGGTGATGATAATAATACAGCAGCAATTCTTATACTCTCCTTTATTGGTGCTTACCACAAATACGTATTACAATATGTAATGAGATATGCTTAGCACAATATATATATCTACACTATGTATAGCCTTTTGGCCAACTGAAATAAACTAACTCGATAGGCTTTACTAATGACATTGACAGTTACATCTTACTGTTGATATATGTAACAATTTTGAGATACGTTAAAGCTACATATGTAATGAAAATCTGCAGTTTAAAATTTGAACCTTTACAGTTAGTTTAAGGAGTTGAAATAAAAAGTACTGAGCCTTAATTACGTCTAATTATTCCCAATAATAGTTATAATTATGACGTTCCATTAACAAGTACTCTGTCATGTCGTAGATATGAGGTATTATTAATTATTTTATTTAAATATAATTTAATTAACTTTAATTAATGATTAAATGTAAAATATTATGTTTTTAATTTCTTTTGTATGTCGTAATTTGATTGTTTTTATTAGTAATTAAATTTAGCAGTAAATAATCATTAAAGTGTGATTGCTTAATGAATTTATGCTCTTGTTAATGCATTTGCATTTGCATGTCTACACGTTTTTTTATTAATTACAGTGTATAAAATGGTATAAATATAATATTAGGTCTTTACCTATGAAATTGCCGTTTTGTATGAAAAAATTTAAACGATTTTTTTTTCATGTATTTTTTATTTGTATTAATCGAAGTAATCACCCATGCAATCAATGCATCTTTGCCAACGCAGTGGCAGTTTATTAATGCCCTTCTTAAAAAAATCAGCTGCACGGGAGGCAACAAATTCTTCAAAGGCATTTTGTACTGCCTCTCGAGTATTGAATTTTTTTCCCGCCAAGAAGTTATCCAAATTCTGGAAAAAGTAGTAGTTTGTAGGCGCAAGGTCTAGTGAGTAGGGCGGATGACGGAGAGCTTCCAACCCCAGATCTTGCAACTTGGAGACCGTCTGCTGTGCAGACGGTCGGTCGGTCGGTCGGTCGGTGCAGAGGTCGCGCGTTGTCGTGCAGGAGCAGCGGAGACAAGCGATGCTGGTTGGAGATGTGCCAGCTTCTCCATCATTGTGTTCAGTTCTTCGCAGTACACATCTGCAGTAATGCTCACACCGTTTGGTAAGAAGCTGTGATGAATCACACCGGCGCTAGACCACCAAACAGTGACCATCACTTTTCTAGGGGTAAGTTTTCGTTTAGGGCATTGTTTAGGTGCTGAACCAGGATCCAATCAACTTGCTGAGCACTTGTGGTTATCAAACAGAATCCATTTTTCATCGCAGGTAACAATGCGGTTCAAAATTTCTTCATTTGTGTGTCTGTTCTGTTGAGCAGTGCAAGGTACGTCTCGACGCGAACTTCGCGCTGGCGATCATTGAGTTCGTGGGGCACCCATTTGTCAAGCTCTTTTACCTTGCCAGTTTGACTCAAATAGACCAAGATTGTTTTGTATCATCAGCTTCCACAATCGCCTTTAATTCATTGTCGACCAAAGTCTTCGGACGACCGCGAGGTTCATTTTTCAGGTCGAAATTTCCAGAACGGAAGCGAGCAAATCAATAACAAGTGGTGCGTTGGTCTGTAGTGTTAGCTCCGTAAACGTATATAGCAACTCCGTAAACGTATGAAGCATATATTTTGATTTCTTATGTTTACGCGAATATTGTTCGTCGTTTTAAACACTTACGGATTGTGTCGCAGTGCACGTTTGTTTTTCCTGACGTTTCGGCTACTTTCTAGAAACGTCGGGAAAAAGAAAAGTGCACCGCGACACAATCCGTAAGTGTTTAAAACAATGAGCCATATATTCTTAATTCATTTAGACTTTTTTAGAACAGAAAATATTAAGGGGAATGAAGGAGTAAGTAAGTAAAAGAGAAAGAGAACTAGTTTATCAATTTCTTTTTATTTCTACCGAAAAACTTACAGCTAAACATAACTTAGTAATAACAAAATTGAGACACATAGCCATTTACAAGTTTTTACAGATGTGTAACAAATATTATGGTGCGAGAACTAGTTACACGAAAGAAAAGAATATGGACTTACTTATTAGAACTACTTTTCCGTCGGTACTCCAACGTTAGTTACACAAAACCGGATTTTAACTTTAACAGAACTGTTACTTTATAAAAACGACATACCTATAAGTATGTAAATACCAACCCAATGATTTCAAAACTAAGGATGGTCTATGACGTACATTTGACAGAAAAATCGTCATACAAGAAAAAGTTACGCCATCTTGATTTCACCATACCTCAAATGTCAAAATGGCCCCAAAGACCCCAAAAGTGGGGCCATTTATGTGGGAACAGTTTATAGGGGTTTATATGGGAATAGTCTATAATATATGTATACGTCTATGGTATAACCCCAAAAGTTTCCATTTCCAAGTGTAACGAGCGTACTTAGTTTGCGTGTCCAAAGGACATAAAATATATAGGTTGAGATAAAACTAACAACACGCTTGATCAATTATCGCAGTCAAATCGTAAAATTTGTCCTTATAACTTTATAATTAAATCGTATTTACCTAATTCCACGACATAATTGTAGTAATAAAATTAGAACCAATAGTAATTAATAATTGTTATTAGCGTTGATTTTATTAACTGTGAAGTTATTAATCTTAAGGTAAATAATACTTAATAATTAAAAACTTCAGCAACCGGAAGAAATGAATAAAACAACTAAATAATAAAATAATGCAAAAATAACTTTATTAATAAACTTAGCATGCTTTTATTACTTCAAGTATCAAATCTACTTAATCCGCGTCAAACTTTCTGTCAATTTCGGCGTCGCGTGGTAACACAGAATAAACATAATATTATTAATTTGATAGGTACGTCTTGCGACACTAATTGTTGTCTAACACAGTGTTTCCCAAACATCGTTCCGCCATGGCCCGGTAATTCACACACTGTCCCTTCGTGGCCCACTTAATACTTTAAAACATAATTGCAAAGAAAATATTACAAATTAATTAATAGTGAAAATGTTTTATTAATATTACATATTTTGGTATCGCCTTTCCGCTTACGAATACTTAAGATGCGTCGATTGAAACATTGTTTCCCACTGGTGTAACATATTTATTTAAACTTTGAACAAAATGTGTTTCTACTTTCTACGATATAATGTGCCAGCTGCTATAATTTTCTAGCTTTTAGTGTAGCACGGATGTGCTAGGTACCGCTTTTAATTATTGAGTACTAGATAATATTATATTCTTTGGTACTAGGTAGGTAAGTGTCTTAGCCTATAATATATAATTACTAGCAAAAAGACTACAAACAATGGATTCTTACTGGAAAATCACTTCACTGATTATAGATTACTAAGGATCTAATTATATTTAATTAATGATCAATATTATATTCATAAGTCTATGTCTTTCACCTTAAGGTCACCTTAACGCGACCGTCAAAGTACAAAATTATCGCATATTTTGAGTTGCCGCGCGAGGATGTGAATTGTGAACTTATTTAAATCCTTACTAACACATACTTTTAATATTAATAAAAATTGTAAGGTGGCTGGATTGTAATTGTATCACTTAACCACTGGATGGGCCAGTTTTCTTAAAATGTAGCACAAATATAGACTAGGCCACGGGGCAGGAGTCAAGACATACGCTACTTTTTCCCACTGCAAAATGTACGGTTCCACTCATCTTTCTGCTTAAGCGAAGTTGAGGGAAACATCTAGAAGCTTCTGTATTGCACCTTCCCAAGGTGTGGCATCATTTATGACTATTTAATTTTCTCATAAAAAGCTAAGCCCAAAAATGGCTATAAAGTTAAAAATGTTGATTTAATTGTTTATTATCGCGTGATAAAACAACATTCGGCTGGGCCGAGACGTGTTGGACCAAAACTTTTACTACTGTCGTAAAGTTGTACTAATGGCAACGCGTACATGAGCTTTTAAACTATAAAACTATCGGCCAAATACTGAAATATCACTCAAATGTCAACGACTGCTTAAATGTTGAGTTGCCAAAATTCTGGCAATTTCTATACAGACAGAGTAACAAAATTTGCAATTTTCGATTGATTGTAATGTAAACAAAATATGAATTATGCAACATCTCCATAAAACTTTAAATAGCTTGAAAAACGAATCTTGATACCGGGTTACTTCTTTTTTTATATTTATGTTAAAACATAATTTTTAAATCGCTTGAAGGATTTGAAAAATTGAATTTTGAAACGAAACATTTCGATCAAACTTCAAATAGTCCGATAAAGCAATCTTGATAGTTTTATTTTATGAGAATTATGATCGCGCTTTAAACGCTCGGTATTCGCTCGCGAACTTTTTACAGAAAGTACGTCTGGTCATGCAATCATCGCCCTTGTAACGCGAAGGCGTCACGCATTCGCTTCGTTTTATTTATTTTTCATTTTATGACTAATTAAGCCTAATTTTTTACGTGCGGCTGTAAATATATCAAATGCTTCCATAAAGCGATTAATCTTCGCTTAAATAATTGCTTTTGCACGTACCGAGCAATAATTACATACATAATTACATAATGGACGCGATAAAAAAATATCAAGCGAAATCGTGATTACACTTAGAGCCTGTTTCACAATTTTCTATTAAGTATCGGATTAAGGATTGCTTATTACGAAGTTTTGTCACTGCATATCAAGTGCCAGAGACAAAACATGCGAATAAGCTACTTGTCAGTAGAGTGTGCATCGTTTATACGGTACATACTATAAAAAACATTTTTTATTTATTTTGTCTGTTTGTTTGTCTGTTTGTTCCGGCTAATTTAGATACTGGCAGATAGCTGATATTATAACATGGGCTATTTTATCTTAGGGTTCCGTTTACAAAAATAGGGTCCGGTTTCCGTTAGTTCGAAAGCGAAGTGGCAGGTGGCAACTAGTTAAAAATTAAAAACGAACTGCAAAAGTCCATAAAACTTATAATCGCGATAAAATCGAGAGTATTTTAATAAATCAAAATAGCAAAGCAGAAAACGAACTCGACGCAATCAATTTATTTATCACAGCGATAATGAAAGCATTTATTGATAACACAAATTGGATAAAACGATTATGCTTTAATCAAGTCCACCGAAGCGTTGCGGCTTGTACTGGTTGGTGGAGTCTACAGCGTCTATAGGATCGTAAACAGTGTAAGGGTCGTATAACAGTCGTATTAACGCGTATTTACCTCCGTCGAGCCTATTGTGCGATAACAGGTTCCCTTACGGCCTGTTGTGGTCGAGTAGCTAATTGATATTATATAGATTTTATACGTTTACAGCTTGGCAAAAAAGATTAAGACGCGGTGACAGCAGGAACTAAAAATATTTAAATAATATACCTACTAAATAAATAGAATATAATTATATCATTCCGGTCTATTAAAGATAAAAGAAAATACAATCGAAAATATTTTAGTTCCTGCAGTGCATTTTTGCCAAGCTGTAATTGGTTGTTTTTCTTTTTCAAATTAACTAGGAATGGTTGAAATGTTGGACACAGAATAGCTGATAAGCCTACTGCTGAAATCTTACTTAATATTATAGATGTGAAAGTTAATGAGGGTGGATGGATGGATGTTTGATACTCTTTCACACAAAAACTACTGAAAGGATTTTGATTTGGATTAAAACATAGGCGGGAAAACTATACTTTTTTGTACTAAAAAGTAGCCTATATATCAATCCAGAGCTCAAACCACTAAAATACCAAATTCCATCAAAATCCGTTCGGGAGTTTTTGCGTGAACGAGTAACAAACGTCCATTCATCCATCCATCCATCCTCACAAACTTTCATATTTACAATAGAAGCAGGATACTCATCTAACTAATTACACAGTGAAATATCCCTACCCCCTCTTTTTCTGAAAGTAGGTTAGATATCATTTTATATCCAGGTATAAATTACTATCAAAATCTTAGTTTAAATTATTGCACTATACGAAAAGGTCGCTAACGAAATTACCTAATATTGTAATTTATAAAAGATGAATATGACATTATATTGTGTTAAAGATTTTTGTTTCTGCATTACTTGATAAATAATTAAGTAGTTATTTCCCAATAACTACAGCCTAATTAATATTATCTCGCACCTGCTTTTAATTTATTCAACAATGGAAAATGTCAACAAGTTGTAGAAGGCTCAAGAATGGTTGTTTCTACAATTCCAAAATGTCATTACAAATTCAAACTATTGTTTATTTCAATACTATTTAATGAAATGTTGCTGAACTAGTAGATTTTAAATTTGGATAGAGATAAAATATAGTAATAATAAAAATAATGTATTGATTTGGACTTTTTGTAGTTTTCATATTATGTACCTTCACTTTTTATAGTTTTGATTTAGAAACGTCTCCTTCTCTGCCAGTCCGCCTGTAAGGCCTCCACAGACGAGAGGCCGATCGTTTCAGTTAGAACTGACGTCAGTTCGGCCTGAACGGATTCGAGCACATACACGGAGAAAATCGCATCCGACCGAACTGACGTCAGTTCGGCCCTTAGATTAATAACGCCTAGATAGTCTTCAAACAAACGCATCGTACAAAGTGAAGCAAGCAACAGATAGATGTAGGCGTAAGCGTTACATACCGACACGCACACAAACAAAACTTTAAAGTTGTGTAGTGTGTACTCTTAAAATTGGGATTATTGTATTTGCTTTTCTTAATATCGTGAGATGTAAAAATATAACTTATATTCATTTTAAACCATCTAAACACAATTTGTGAACATTATTTATATTAAACGGGTATTAAGGAATATATTAAGGATTATGTTAATACGGGCAATACTTTAAATTAATAATTAAAAAAAAATCTGAAAATATTATAAAACTTTGTCTTAGTTGCAACTACGAGGGCGGGTCAATAAGTCCGTGACTTTTGGAATAAAACACAGATTTTTTGATAAATAAATAATTTTATTTTTCAACGTAGTCCCCCTTGAGCTCTATACACTTTGTCCAACGCTTCTCCGATTTTTTTATCCCTTCCAAAAAATATGATTTGTCGAGGTCCTCAAAATAGGCCTTTGTTTGCGAGATGACTTCATCATTGGAGTCAAATCTTTTTCCACCGAGCCATTTTTTCAGGTTTGGGAACAAGAAGTAGTCACTCGGAGCCTAATCTGGAGAATAGGGTGGATGTGGGAGCAATTCATAGCCCAATTCATGGATTTTTGCCATGGCAACTGCACATGTGTGCACCCTTGCATTGTCTTGGTGAAAAAGAACTTTTTTCTTGGCCAAATGAGGTCGGTTTTTTTTCAAATCCTCATTGAAGCGGTCCAATAAGTTGGCATAATATTCCCCATTAATTGTTCTTCCCTTTTGAAGATAGTCAATGTGGATTATCCCACGTGCATCCCAAAAAACAGTCGCCATAACTTTATTGGCTGACAAACCCACCTTGGCCTTCTTTGGCGCCGATTCACCCTTAGAAACCCTCTGTTTTGACTGTTGTTTGGTCTCTGGTGTGTTGTGATGGATCCATGTTTCGTCCACGGTTACAAAACGGCGCAAAAACTCCTCCATACTGTGATTAAACAACGCCAAACCTTCCTGTGAAGTTGTTACACGATTGCGTTTGTGGTCGACTGTGAGCAAACGCGGCACCCATCTTGCGGAAAGCTTTCTCATGCCCAAGTGATCATTCAAAATTGAAACCACTGAGCCATGCGAGATGCCTATGGCTTCCACAATCTCTTGCACTTTCAATCTTCGGTCGGCCAACACAATATCGTGAATTTTTTCGATTGTTTTGGGTGTAGAGACCTCAACTGGGCGTCCAGGACGCATCTTCAGTGCTTGTACGGCCACAACGAAATTCAGTAAACCACGTCTTTTTTACCATTGAAATCGATGGTGCAGAGTCCCCATAGTATTTATCAAGCTTAGCCTTGGTCTCGGTAATGGTTTTTTTTCGCAAATGGATTTTGATAGGAGTCAACTGACAGATGCCTGTTGACAGGAGTAGTGTTGCTTTTTCAGTAAGGAGGTTAGAAATTCAAAAAGTTACGGACTTATTGACCCGCCTTAGTATTAGTTAGCCATGAAAATTTTTAAATAAATTTATTATTACTGGTAATACTTTCACAATTCACAATAGGGCGATATAATATGATTTTATTTTAAAATGTTTTAAATATTTGACTTAATAAATGTCAAATTGTTCGGACATAACATTTCATACTTACATATGAAATTTTATGTCCGAAGCTTTTTTAATTCTTTTCCGATGCATTGTGACACCCAATAACGACACAAACCGTCATAATGTTTTTAATAGTCGGAGATGTCATGCACTAGCGCTTGACCTTGCCAACTGACATCGTTTGAACAAACTGAGCCGATATGGCTGAGTATGATATACTTCACTTTTCATGCGCGTACCCGGTTTCTAGGCGTTTTAATCTAAGGTTCGGCCTGAACGGATTCGAGCACATACACGGAAAATTGCCGCGAGCTTCGGTCGTGTTTTTAGGGTTCCGTTATACTTAAGGAACCCTTATAATTTCACTCTGCCCATCCGTCTGTCTGTCTGTCCGCCGCTCTCCTAGCTTCTGTAATAAATTTATGACAATAACTTTTGTAGTAATTCAATGAAAACCTATTGACCACGTACCATTTTTAGGGTTCCGTACCCAAAGAGTAAAAGCGGGACCCTATTACTGAGACTTTGCTGTTCGTCCGTCTGTCGCCAGGCTGTATCTTAACCTTCTTATACCGTGATAGATCGACAGTTAAAATTTTTACAAATGTATGATGTAGGTATTTCTATTGTCGTTATAACAACAAATACTAAAAACTGAATAAAATAAAAATTTGAGGCTCACATACAACAAACGTATTTTTTTCCGTTTTGTACGGAACTCATCTTGCCGACTCGCACTTGACCGGTTTTATTTTACACTCGAATTTTATTACCGTTCAGTCCAATTTTATTGCCGTTCAGTCCATCCGTGCAGGTCAGAATTAATGTTGCCAACTTAGTTTATTTACTACTAAATTTTGTATTTTATTTCTCTCCTTAGTAGGAATTTAGTTGTAAGTAGTGGTTTTGTAGATAATAGTTAGACAGTAATCATAATATGCAAAATAGCTTGCTTCTATGTGCTATTATGACCTTATAATAATAGCACATAGTAGCACGCATCCGTAAGTCGCTTCAAACTATCGATTTAATTTCTATATATGTAATATTTCCTACTATATTTTTTTAATTTAACGATTAAATATTAAACCTGAAAATGTATGTATATTTGTACACAAAAAACCCCAAAAAATATTTTTATGGATTCCTAAGTTTAGTAGCTTTTTTATAGTTATCGGTACTCTTTTAGTAGTTTTTTGTAGAAAACAACGCGAGTTTAGTAGTTTTGCAAAAACAGAGTTGGCAACACTGGAACGAATCGCTTCAGTCCATACGGCCGCCTGACGCGATCTCGAAATTGCACACAGACGATACGATTTTGCATCCGTTCAGGCCGAACTGAAGGAAAAACCGGACCGTGTATGGGGCCACTTAAACATTGTTGCTGTAAAGTACCTAGTCGAAAAAATAAAACTGCAATAATATAAAATCCGTAAAAGTAGTTTCATTCTCTGTTCATTTCTCAATAAGATCGTTTCTTAAGCGGGGGGTCGCGGACCTTGGGGGGTTTTTAATATTTACCGACTTTATAGTGACGAGATCGCAAAACTTTTTACTTAACTTTTTGGCTTTTTCGTGGGTCGCGACATAAAAATGGTAGAGAAACGATGCTCTGTATAATATTATTCACGTAAACTACCACATAAATCATAATTCGTTTTACGTAAAAAAAAACTTTTATTAGATCTATATTTAAAAGATTTTTTTTTTATAACTTTTCGAAAGAATCAAGAATTTATCTATTATGACATTTAAGTTTCCTCTGGATAAATAATCTTGAGCCTAATTAAGCCAATTCAAGATGTTTTTGTGCGACAGGTGGACACAAATTATACTCACGGGCTAGATTAGACAAAGGTTTGTAATTAGAACGATAACATTTTTATGCCGCTGTAAAATCCTTGATAAGAGAATTTAAAAAATACTTACACAGTTTATGTGGTAATAATATTATGTTTACTTATCTTTATTAGAAAAATCTTTATTTCCTGTGTGCCATGAAGGAAAACTGACATGGTGTTATACAATAAAAAAGTTACCGGCCAAGAATAATGCACATCTCACGTCATTTCCCTTACAAATGTTACATTTAAATTCTTCTTCTTCTTTTGGCATAGCCTCCCCTGTATTATGCTATACAAAGCCGAAAGTAACAGAATATCTCTTTTGTCGATTCACTTAATGTAAATCAAAAGGCTCTAAATAGTTGTCAATAATAATTTAAAAATAACTAAATAGTTATTTTCAATTAGGAAAGCAAGAATTGGCTTTAATGAGTCCAGTATTACATTACCGAGTGCAAACTCCGAGATAAATACGTCCATATTTGTCTATCAGAATAACTGTAAGGCTTATCGAGCACTCGTTAGTGCTTGTAACCCTAAACCCTGTTTTCATTGTGGACACACAAATGAATACCCAAAGACAATAAAATACGATTTAATTTCGCGTGGCCGGCGTTTAAGCGTTTTTTTCTACAGTACTCGCTCGATTGCGTCTCCTAATTGGCTTGCCATCTGTTTTAATTCACCTCGCGATAGTTTTACAAGTATTTTATTGACTCGTGGCTCCGCCCGGCGGCCGAAGGTGTAACTAAGCGAGTAATCGATTCCTGCATTATATGTTACTGGCGTAAGGACAGGGCATTAAAGGTCACCAATGGAAGTACGCTAGGGCACAAGTTGTTATACTAGAATGAACGCTACGCGCACATTTTCACAGTAATATCAGGTTGGTTGTATGAAGTTTTATGCAACATGTTCCCAGGGACCTGTCCTACCGTTGAAATCTTTGCTTTTCTGTGAACGCTCCACCGACGCAGGAATGTTTAATGGTTTTAAACTCTTTCTTAGCTACAAATATATTATATTACCTGTCAATGTGGGAGGTCATAGTGCAACATAATTAGTTTTTATCCGGTAATGCGCGCCATCTCTCGGCCGATGACAGCGAATAATAAATCTTGAGATAACATCACAGAAGATTATACGGTACCGGTACCCCATCACGCCATCCGTGCTTCCTGCACGAGCAAATTAGTGCAAACTCGCTAATTGACTTGCACGTGACACGTATTCTTTACCGCACAGAGCTCAAATTGCTTTGCAGTTTAGAAACTTTTGTGTGTGCTATATTTTCGACGTGACACCTAACACATGCCAAATAGAGCTCAAATTCCCTTGCGATTATGAAAACTTTGAATTTATTTTTAGTGTTCGCAGAAGCGCCGGTTGAAGACAATGAGCTCAGTTTAAACGTTAAGTACTAGTTTAAATGTGTCCGTAACTTATTGCTTTGTAACTTTTACAGTTCTACGACGCGACCACACATGTAAACTTCATAGAAACATCAATGGAACATTATTAGAATTAACTTGAAGTAGGTAAATAAGTAAACTAGGCTATTTTCTAAGCATTTTAATTAAAAATACAAGTATCTAAAAGGTGTCAAGCGTACTATAGTCAAATGTCAAACTTAAAACAGTTGACGCATGTCACATAGGTACAACTATAATAATAATTTATTTTCTCAGCTTTCTACTGCCTAGTTTTTTAATTATTCGTCTAAATATAATTGAGACACCTTTTGATGCGTTTCTAGGAAATAGCAAAGCTTGAAATTTAAAACGGGTTCTTGAAAATTTTCACTGCTTAACCTTTAAGTATTTACATCACCGCGGCAAATAAAAAAAATTAAAGGCAAAGATAAATAGAGTATCAACATAACCAAACACAGATAATATCAATTTAAATATCTCCATCAAAACGCAATTAATTTACTACTAATTATAACAAAAATTCGTTTAATGCGTTCAAACAATTCTAGATTTAATTAGATTTTTATCTAACATCTTGCTAGTTTATGGCTTTCTGGGATTATTGCCTGATAAAAAAAAACACGATTTCCTGTGCCTCGACAAGTTTTTATTTTATTAAAAATAAACAAAATTATACGTAGAAAGATGACGCAATCTTGATATTTGATTAGTGTGTGATATTTAACGATTTGTGAAAACTAAGTGACTACTAAAAAAAACTTAGGATTTTTCCGTTATTGGATGATTCATACAGCATTCTCCGAGCGAAGTAACCACTCTTGAAATACTTAAAAAGAGCTCCGAAAATATTTATTTTCGGCGCTATAAATATATATCGATATAAAATTATATATCGATATAATTTTATATCGATATATTCGCTTTTTTTGCAAATACCTAAGCGACGGATATCAATAAATTCCCAACACTACATTCTTTTTTTGAACTCAATGGAATTAAACATCATTAAAGTGTGTCGAATGAGGTAATTTGTCATCGACGTTCGCCATATTGTTGGCCAAATGACTTCTGAGAACTTCTGTAAATAAATAAATCAACTTTGACCATTAATTTGCCGATTCTAATATAATTTGTTATGATTTAATATTTAGCGTTATTAGTTTCCCGCCGTTTTGTATGCAAATTTTGACCAGATTATATCGTTTCAATTTAATATTCCAGACTAACAAGAACTTGGTGAGTTGATGCCACAGATAAACTTTTATTTGCTGACATAAAAAATTGTGATAAAATTTTATAAAGCTTTATGCAAAATTTTTTGCTAAGTAGAAAACTTTTTATTCAAAGTAGGTCTTACTGTTATTATAAAAACTACTGAAAAGATTTTACTGAAGTTTGGTAGTAGGTAGTTTTTTTTTTTATTAAAACATAGGCTGCATTTTATCCCGAAAAAGTACCTACAGTGTTCTCGTGGGATGGTGTGTGTACGTGGGCCGAGTCACCGGCAACAGCTAACTAAACAATAAATATAAAAAACTAAGAAACCATTACCACCAGAAATTATGTTGCTTAAAAAAATATCTCCTCATAAACTTTGAATCTCCTTTCGTTTCCTTAGCTGAGAAGTCTGTTCTTATTCGAACAGGGTATGTACCATATTCTTGAAATAATAAATCGATACAAATATCGAAACATCTTTGTGCATGGCTACTATATGGCAGCGCTTTTCGTTCAGTAGTTTGAGCTGTGTATCGATAGATCAGTCAATAACGGAAACTTTTCCACGATCTACAGATTAATTCATTGAACAATAACCTTCTTTTGACAGTCGGCTAAAATTTTTATTTTAGCCGACTGTCCGTTTTCGTCGATAATAAATATCGGAAACCGTAGACGTTTTCGTCGATAATAAATATCGGCACGTCTCAAAATTATTACGTCCGTCGTGTGGCTTTTGGTAGCGATCTGCATGTCAAACTATAGCGCGTGCCGTTCAGTAGTTTGAGTTGTTTATTCACAGACCAGTAACTAAGACGTTATAATACAGATAAAGTTATTAAATAAAAAGAAACATCGACAATAAAATCGATATATCGCATCTCTATTGCGACCGCGTGGGCGTCCAAAAGCCCCCGCTGGGAGAGCGTGGCCTTTTAATTCAATCATTTATTAGGTAATGGGAAATTAAATACTTATGTGCCGATGGTTATCGATAAAATGTTTTATTTATAAATCAGCTTCAAATACAAGTGTGTCATCTTATCAGTTTCTTATAGGAAATAATGTCTTCATTTATAAGTTACGGAGGCCGTCGCTTATGCAGAAAAATTAAATTTATAGGATTAAATACCTCGGTGAAGAATATAGTTTTTTTTTTTTAATTTTCCTTAGTGGTCTTTTGTTGTCACTCGTCAATTAATATAACACGTTCATTCAGGGAAAATGCATGTTTAGCAATTCGTCCTCATAATTTGTGTGCATTATAATGACGTCGCTTATCGTCGGGAAATAAACACGACCAACTTAAGTAGGTATGTCAACTTGCTAAGCATGCGTTTTCCTCGGCTGTACATGTATGCCGGTATATAGGTACGGTCGGCAACAAGAGTCACGCTCCTAATTATAGAAGCATTACCAATCAATTACCGATGCGACATGTTGTACCGACAGCAAAACAGACAAGTTAAAAATATTTTTGTAAGGTCGAAACTTCAGTTAGATATTATGAAGTATAGAAAAAATTAAACAACACACTAAATTTAATCTGCCAAAATAAAGTTTATTTAGAAATTTCATAACTATTTTGTTCGTTGCCTCTCTGTAACGGCCGAAATTAATAATCAATCTTGATCTTATTTTAGCTATCTGAGATCAAGATTTCAATACATTTCAACGATCCTAGGATTAATTTCACGTCAATTTACGTCAATTTTTGTTTGAGAATCTGAGATTGAAGTCAATCTAAGATTCTAGATACGTTATTAATTTCGGGCGTTAGTGTGTCCAGATGACGACGTGTAAGTTATACAGATTGAGATTTTTACCAGAGTGATTTTAGAGTTCCGTAGGTACCCAAAGGGCAAAAACATTACAACAACAGTCTATTACTGAGACTTCGCTGTCCGTCTGTTTGTCATCAGGCTGTATGTGATGAACCGTGATAGCTGATAGATAAGTAGTTGAAATTTTCACAGATAATGTATTTCAGTTGCCGCTATAACAAAATATACTAAGTAAAACAGAGTAAAATAAAGAAACATTAAATATTATGTTTCTTGCTTTAAAATATTAGTTTCTTTCGGACTTTGAAAACATTTGAATACGAATATCTTTATTGACTGTAAGTACATCTTAATTGACTGAAATCCTTTGTTGAAAACTAAAATAACATGAAGAGCGATCAGGCGTTGTCAACCGTTGGCGCACAGCCAAAACTAATGCGCCATTGAACGGCTATTTGTAAAATGCCGCCAATATAGATTCATTACGCCAAAATACATTAACATTTCTCATAACAGTTACAAATTACTTAAAATGTAATAAACAATATTAGTCTAATGCGGTGTAGGCAAATCAAAACATTTTTTTTTCTAAGTTGCTTTTCTTTTTCGTGACATAAATATTGAAATTTAATTTACGTAATAAACGAACATAAATATTCGTACGCGCTTTGAAAGTGTTTTATTTATATGAAACTAATTTGTTTAGTGTTGCAATATTTGCATTTAATAATTTAAATAGATAACCATCATATTTCAGTCTCTAATGACTACTTTTAAACTTTAATAGTTTAAAAGAAGTCTGACCATTCATATATTCCATAGGTTTTTTAATTTTTATTTTCAGTGAGTGCCGCTAAACGTTCCACTTAAACAATAATAGTTTACAATGGGTTTTTATTGAGATAACGGGCTATTGTACTCTACTCAACAGTTTATCGTGTCAATCTATTTCATAGTTTTTAATAAAAAATCTAAATAATTCGTTTCCGCATTTGAAGTTCCTTTATGGGCTCGATGAATGGTGAAGACTTTAGACTTCGTTTGATCACAAAAATAGTGAAATCCGGCCTCTTGAATAGATCCATTTTGAATAGATTTATTATGTTGTAGTAGATGAATTATGATAAAATGTGCATGTTTATATGTTTTAAAATATGTTGAACATTTATGATGTGAATTCTAAAAAGTCGTTTGTAAATCTGATTCTAATCACAGTCTAAAATATGTATTAGCTAAAGAAAAATAAGGATGTAATAAAATAATTTGTTTCGTTCCTTTAATTTATAATTCGTTAGTAATGTTTTATTTACCTATTATCTAAATAAAATAAAACAAGATGACTTCAATAAATATCTTTTTGTAATATTGTTTTGTATGTATGTATCTGAATAAATTGAAATTGAAATGATACAAAATTACGAAAAAACTTACATTTTATCACTATAATTATCGTGTAATAGAATTAAGTTGCAATTGCATTAAAAATACAATCATCGCATTGCACTACGAGTGAATAAACAATCAACAAATCTTAATTGGTGTCTTAGTATTTCCGAAGCTAAGAATGTATGGTAAATAGAAAAGAAAGAATGCGTCTTGGACAAAACAGCGTGCGGTGAACGTTTAAAATATTGGAATGAATGACATACCACGCCACATGCGATTAATGGTCGTGCGTTCACAAAAAGCAAATATTCTCATTAATATATCAACTGTCTTTTTAGAATAGTACCGTCAGCGTATAAATTGGTTGAGGGTTTTTTTTTATTTGGCGTGTCACAAAAAAAAAGTTGCGTAGCTCTGGTATGCGAAAAGGTTATTGAGGTTTGGCAAATTCGACCACCGTTTTTTTTATAATAATAATAAAATATTTTACAATAATTTCTTTTATAAATATTTGTAAACCAAATTATCATAGTTTTGGTAATGAAATAACATTATTATGTTCAAATAAAAATATTAAGTATCTACTTTAAACTCAAAATGTATCCGACTGAAGCACTTTGTATCCATGGTCATGAATAAATTTAAAAAAAAAAAAAAAAATAGATATGACATTACACATATTTTACGCTACTTTAAACATAAAATTTGCATATATTATATGGCAACAAAAAACTAATGTAAGATTGAAATGTTGATTAAACTCACACTCAGTTTAAATGATTTTTTAACAAAAATTGGACATAATAACTTGTTTTTTTTTTGAAGACGATTCCATGCTATAAATTGACATAAAAGTTTCACTTAACACCGTTCTATAAATAATAAAAAAAAACACTGGCTGGCTACAAGTGAATTTAAAAAATGCATTTTAAATAAAGAACACATTATGCGTTCAGAAGCTAAACATCTGTAGTCGGTGTCTCCTGGACAATTAACAAGAGAGCCAGACAGTCAGCTACATTATATAGTAGATTTTACATTTAAGAAGACTTTTCATTGCATTTAAAAAAGTAAAATCTTGTTTATTTTTATAGAATAGTAAGGTTACTTCATAGCAAATTAAAACTTTATTTTTGTGCTGACGGCAGAATAAAAATTCATTATATTGTCGTTAATATTTTAAATGTAACATATATGTAGAGTACTCATCGAGTAATACACAAACCACGTCTGTTACAATAAAAGATTTTGATAATTTCCGTAAATATATTACATTTATTGTTTCCTCCTGTGTTATCTGATGCAGTGCAAAGTTTTATTGCGTTTAAGGTAATTTTCATTCCGTATCCATTGCGAAAAGTATTAGCAATAAATGTTTTAAAACAGAACAAAAAACAGTGTGTAAGCACCACTATCCATTTCAATATATTACCGGCCGCTTTGGCGTCCGCTAAACACGACATTAATACACTACGACTTTTGGCTGTCACATCATTTACTTTTTCTCAACTTTTTTCTCGGCTATTAAGCGAATGGTGTTTGACATAAGGATTAATACGCCGAGCTGTCGGACGACTCCATAATATTTTACGATAGTAAATACTTAATCACGAACTGAAATAGTTATTTCCAGCCAGTGTTAGGCTGAATAGTTATTAATTTGTTTTTAACGCACTTATTAAATAACTCAATGTCTAAATAACTCCCCTTTTTAAATTTGGCTAACATTTTAACCATTTCTCAACTCAATCTTCGTAATTTTGATGTCGGTACCAGCCCGAACAATATCCTGATGAAAAAAATATTTAAATAAAATAGAACTCACGTTCAAGTTAGCTGGTACCGACTTTAAAATTATGAAGATTGAGTGGAAAAATAGTAAAAACTTTAGCCGAATTTAAAAGGGGAATTATTTAGAATAAGTTTTATTTGATCCTTTTTTGTGCATTTTTACTTTGGAAGTTGGTTTGAATTTTTTGTTTTTAGTTTAAACTTATAATTTATTTATACTATTAAAATACAATATAGAGCCAATTAATAAACTAAAAATTAATACTAAAAAAAAGAAGACATATACTATAATATAGCTCAAATAATATCTATAAATAGAAAAATTTCTCCAGGTCGTCCCCATCAGCCAGAGTACCTAGCAAACTGATAGCAATGCCTCGTTGGATAGCAATGGCTATCCGTTGCGCCAGGTAGTTCCCGGCTCTGAAGTCCCGGGTGGCTTCAGTAAGCTTTTTTGATATTACTTTAAAAATTTTATTAAATATTATATTACAGTGATGATGATCACGAATATAATTTTGGCAATAGCAATATTTCAAAAACATTGATATAAGCAGATGTATAAAACTCTGATTTGGTCTCTGATCTGAGTATGAATGATGATGATTACTGTAAGTGGTATGATACCATATTCTTCCAGTGCCTTAAACTATAAGGACCCAGGAGTTATGTTCAGTACTTTTGGCTCCAGGGTATATACCTAGGTACAAAAGCTTACTTTTTGGTAGCATATGCTTGGACTACTTCAGAAAAAGTCGAAATCACCATATATGTTCATATAAATTTCGAGAAGTTCCCTCGATTCCTCACGGATCCCATGACCCATCATCGCCACTTTGATGTCAAAAAAACAAATTTGGAATTATACCCTTTACATCAAAAAAAGCATTTTGAAAATCGGTCCACAGACGGTGGAGAAATCGTTGAACATACAAAAAAAAAATATACAGCCAAACGTATTACCGCCTCCTTTTTTGGATGCTGGTTAAAAAAAGAACGTCGCATTTCGTGTTTTTTTTGTAAAATTTTAGATTGTGAATATTTTGTTTATATTTTGTCTTATTGTTATTGCATTTTATGGGTAAATATAAGGTAATTATAAGACGGATAGCGTAATGTTTTCGTTTATATTAAACATTAATTACAATTATCGAATTACTTACGTAAAACTTATCTTGTGTACGTCAGTGACTTTCACAAGTCAATCATTGGAGTTACTGTCTAATTGTTAGATAAAACTTATTATTGACCATAAAACTATGAGTTATCTTTACCCATTAAAATCTTGTTTCATCTAAAAATAATAAGTTAGCAAGTCTCGTGTTATGGACCTAGTATTTTCCCACTACTTTTATAAATGTGAAAGTTTGTGAGGATGGATGGATTTCGATGAAATATGGTATGGTAGCAGTTTAAGCTCTGTATTAAAACATAGGATACTTTCTATCCCGAAAAAGTACAGTGTTCCCGTGGGACACTGTATTTACGCGGAGCCGCAGGCAGCACCTAGTATGCTATACAAAAATATAAATATAAAAATCAATTACCGAATTTGTGATAAAATACTAAAATTATTGTTGAGATTGTAATCTCGGGTGCGGGTGTTGTGTCGTTTTATGACCGCCTTATTAAGGAGCGGCGTTCTTTCAAGTTTTTTTTTGCTTTTATTGACGTTCAAAGGGCGCAACTCGAGACGCCCTTAGACCTTAAAAAATACCTGCTTATTATTCTGAAGTTGATTAGACGTTGTGGGTTTTTGAATACGCCAGTTACATGTAACAGAAACGGCAAAGCCGTACTCTACAGATGTGCAGTGTAAAATATTGAAAATTAACCGATTTATATACTTTTTGAATTGGTGTCGTTACCATGTCGATCGAACTGATAAACGTTAGTCGAAATAAGTTTCTATCATTTTCCCTTACCCCGCTAGATTTAAGTAAATACCTAAAGGAAAATAAATAATTCTCAAACTATGAACTGTATGAAAAAATATGAAATGTTTTTAGAGTTCATATTTTTGTTACTTGAGAGTTTAGTTAGACTAATACCTAATACCAATTACCTCTAAGGGCCTGTTTAACACTCTTCTAATATAATATTATGCCGGATAGCTTTTTCGGATGTTTTGTCGCTGCTTACTTTATATGGAGCGACCGAGAAACAACATGCAAATAAGCTATCTGACATACAGTATATTGTGCTACAGACCATTAGCTAGGACAAATTAATCCGGAATCCAAAAGGCCGAGGAAAAATCAGAGCATTGAAAATGGAACTCTGCGCTAATACAGTAGAGCGGAAAATCGAGCACAGGAGTGTCAAGTCAAATATAACTACTCGACACTTCAATTTTCAGCTCTATTGTATTAGAGAAGAGTTCTATTTTCAGCGGGGTGAGCTTTCACCGGACGTCCGGATTCCGGACAATACAGTCCCAACCTAAGACATTAGTCTACAGATTATTATATGCCAGTGAAAATAACGAAATGTTTGTCAACAGACGCGAACGGCGAACCTCCCAAGCTCAAATGCAACCTTCGCAAGCACAAACCGAACCGCAAGCCGCGAACACCGTTCACCGCGCAGCAGCTGCGCGCGCTGGAGAGCAAGTTCGTGGACAAACAGTACCTGAGCATCGCCGAGCGCGCCGAGTTCTCCTCGTCTCTCGGTCTATCTGAGACTCAGGTGAGTTACAATCGACATCGACGCACTCAGACCAAATAAAAAAGACCAGAGTTCCGTGAACACAGCGAGGCCTAAAATGTTCGTAATTTACATAAAATAACATGATTAACATTTCCTGACAACTCTCACTAATTATGGACACTGCCGTGCTCCGCGCCGGCTTTGAAGGTCACGCGCTAGCCACGCAGTGGACGCGCGGTTGTGAATCGGCGTTAAATATTTTAAAATATAATCTGGTTCAAATTTTATCTGTTATACAAACTTTTGGAACGAGAATCGAATACTGATTACGCTCCATGAATATCTATTTTTATTTTTAAAACACCCTGCATAAACATACTTGACAAAACACAACACAAGCGTTTTGTCAGGCCGTTGCATTGCCCTCCTTATGATAAAACTATTAAAGTCCTAGAAGTCATCTGCATAAAAATCAAATGTTCCTTTTAAATTCTCATTCCAAAAGAATGTGTAATGTTGTGATGACAAGAATTCGGGCCTGTTTCACGATCGCCTGATAAGAGCCGAATAGCTTATCCGACAGTTTTGTCGCTGATTACTTTATATCGAGCGACAGAGACAAAACATGCAGTTAAGCTATCTGACACTTTTGATCTGATTAGAAGATTGTCCTTCCTATTCATAGCATATATAATATAGTCGTGGCATGTTGAGGCAAAAACTGTGTCCTCTTAAATGGCCCCACTTTTGGAGTTTTTAGGACCATTTTGACATTTGAGGTATGGTGAAAACCAAAATGGCGCAACATTTTCCTGTATGAAGCTTTGTTCTGTCAAATGTACATCATAGCCATACTACTTATTATTACTATTATAAATGTGAAAGTTTGTGAGGATGGATGGATGTTTGTTACTCTTTCACGCAGAAACTACTGAACGGATTTCTATGAAATTTAGTATTATTATAGTTTAGGCTCTGGGATTCCCGTGGGATTCCCGTGGGATACTGTATTTACGCGGGCCGAGCCACGGGCAAATGCTAGTAATATAATAATTTATTCAAAGGCTGGTTCGACGTACAAGATCATGTAGTCGCCGGTAGCCGACAGCCGTAGATCATGACAGATAAGTGAAAGCCGAAGCGACACGGCTTCATTTTTCCGTCATCGTACGCAAACATGATCATTAGAATAGATCGGAGATAATAAATACCACAGAGAAGAAAATATATATATATATAATATACTTACGAACAGAGACACAGGCTGCATAGAACGATCCAATTTGATCCAAATTTAAAAAATTTGACGTCCCATCCAACGGCCCACTACTTTTCCACACAATCGTGGACAGGCATACGCCTGCAGTAGGGCAATGAAATTGAAAGCTATCTATGTAGCTGTTTATCTGTTCGTCTTTCTTTAATGAGTGATAGCAGAGGAGTGTTGTCACTATGACCTCTAGAAAAGAATTGTATATTTTAATCCTATTATTATGTAATGTATGTAAATTACCAGATCGATTAAAAAAAATCTAAATAATTTTAAAAGGCAAATATCAATATGTTTGTCTAATAAATGATTTTATACAATAAAGAATATAATACATCAAAAGACAAAGAATAATTATTGCTTTGACATAATATACCAATAAATTTGTTATTGTTTATTAATAATAATTTGACAATAATAATAAATAATATAATATTTTAACAATAATTATAAAATCTATAACACTCTTTTATATTTTGCATGCCATTGTAATGGTAGAATGTTAGAATTTATATTATGTAATTAATTGTAACAACTTTATATTCTTGCAATATGTAAGACATTCTTGCAATAAATGATTATGATTATAGTTACACGGCAAATTGTCGAAGAAATGTAAACGACATTGTTACTGCCTTATGAAAAACAAAAATTAAACATAGGTATTTTTCATTACAAATATTAATCGACGCATCGCAATCAGTCGTTACTAGACAAATTTCGACAAATTACAATATTTATATATTTCCATATGTTTTCCACGCGTTTTTTTCGCAATTAAAATATCACAGGGAGGTATTTATAATCCGAGGAGGGCTCCATGAAAAACAAGTTCGAGAAACCCTGATGTTGCCATTAAATATTCTTAGATAATCATATTTCATTCACTGTTTGATCCGTGACACGATATTTAATATTCCCTTTTGTCCACAGGTCAAAATCTGGTTCCAGAACCGTCGCGCGAAGGCGAAAAGAGTGCAAGAGGCGGAGATTGAGAAGCTGAAGATGGCGCAGTTCTCTCGCCACCCCCACCACATGTACCATCACCCTCTGCAGCAGTACTTCCCCCATCCCCTCATGGGGCGCCCCATGCCCCCCATGATGCCGCACTTGATGACGTCAGTACCAGGATCTCCTTCGCCTAGCACGCAGACTAGTGGCCAGCAGTAAATATCAAATGGGCAGCTGCCCCAGCTGAGAATACCAAGTGAACAGTTATAGTGGACATCTAGTGGATGAAAAGACCCAGAAAAATGGACGTCAGGAAACAACTATAACAGTGGAGGACAGTAGACTAAAGGGAGATAGATATACAACAGTAAGACTGGGAATATTGTTTTGTCCGGAATCCGTAAGGCCGGGGAAAATTCAGAGCTCTGAAAAAAGAACTCGGCGCTAATACGATAGAGCTGAAAATTGAACACAAGTGTCGAGTCAAATGCCAATGTCATACATGACAGCTCGACACTCGACATTTCGATTTTCAACTCTATTGTATTACCACACAGGTTTATTTTCAATGCTCCAAATTTCCCCGGGCGATATTATACGATTGGACAGCAGTAAAGTATACCCAATCAGCTAATGTTGGACATTATATTATAGACTACACAAATGATCATTCACATGAGTATTTTTTTAACACGTTACTTAAGTTGGGACGAACTTAAGTCACAAGTTTTGCCCAGTGAATTAAATAAAAAAATAAGTAATTGCATATTTTTAAATCGTGGCAAAACGCCCCCAGTTTTGGTCAGTATAAGAATCCAGTGAGGAATATTTTATAACACGTATTATTTATAAGTCATCACATTTTCACAACTAGAAGATTATTTATTTCATTTAGGTATAAATCAGTTTTTAAAATTTTATAATGAGAAAAAAGCCACAAAGTTTAATTTTGTTTTAATTTTAACAATTATTATTGTAATTGCTAATTAGCTACTGTATACATATTATTACAATACAACGACAATCAAAATCAATTACATAAAATTCCGGCACAGTAAAGAATCCATCCAAATCCAAATAATCCAAAGAGCCAATCGGCTCATTTCAAAACGTCTTTTCAATGAAAACTTAGTTTTGAAATCAGCTGTGTCTCAGTGTGAGGTCAATGACTTCAGCGGCGTAGATTCGATTCATTTCTACATATTTTTATTTTTTTTGCCTTCGTCTTCACATAGATAGTCCTAACAGTAAATCGCGTGCACAGCTGTTTATGTAATTCATTTTGCAAATATCTTTACGTCATTCTAAATAATAAGGCAAGCTTTTTGTATTGACTACATTATTGTGTAAAATGTTTTTGGAAAATCTGAAATTTATACTACAAATATAAAATGCGAAGAACTCAAAATTGCAATCTAATCGTCAAAATAGTTTAAACATTCAAATAAAAGTTTTTAATCAAAGCCACACTACTTTTTTATCATACATGTTGCTTAATTTCATCCATATATACAATTACTCATATTATGTTTGTCTTTTGTATATAATTAAATGAAAAATATTGTAAATATAAAATAGGATTAAGTTTCAAACATAATATTATTGTCGCATAGAAAATTTTACCAAAACATTAAATTAAGTTATTTCGAAATCAGTACGCGTAGTACAAATATAGCGATTTTGTTTCAAAAATAAGATTGTAAATAAAGAATTATAATTGTATATTAATTTGTACTTGTAGTTAAATATATTATGTTCGATGGATTCTTTTTGTTTTAATCTACAAAACGCTACCTTATTTTAACGCTCGTGGCAATGTAGTCTTAAAAGGTAAGCCCTCATAGTTTTGAAAATGAATCAAAGATTTTATTTTTATCCGACTACGGCAAAGCCAGAAGGAAGGGTAAATATTTTGGCAGTCTATGTATGTATGTTTCTTTGTTTCATCATAGCGCTTAAACCACTAATCCGATTTTAACTCATTGGGAATATTATTTTGAACAAAATCGGATAATAACTTTTGAAGTAATTTCAAGAATACCTATTGCGCGTTGGTAGCTACGGAACCCTCCTCAGACATGTTTTTCAATGTCTTAACATGTTTTTGGTTAAGTTTTTTCTATTCAAACACAAAATTTGTGATAAGGATATAAATTCTTTCTCATTGATTTAACGTTAATTTAATGAGGGTTTTTAAATTCGTGACATCTGACAGATTTTTGACACGACAAGGACCGTCGGGCTACCAGGCGCCGCCTGGTGACAGAAAAAGAATCGAAAATTCTTATTGACCGTTTTTGATACTACTTACACCACCAGATGACGCTTTGTTTGAGTTGGGTCTGCCTTCTTGCGGCAGAAAAAATGTCAATAAACCCTTATTAATTTCACTCGTTCCCCTTATCCTGTAGGAATACCACAGAATGTTGTTAAGCGACATTGTTTCAGATTTCAAAATATAAAATGTAGAGTTCACATTTCCAAGGCAATCTACGTCATATTGATAGAAAATTTATTGAAATATACATAGATGGATAGATGGGGGATGAAAATTTATGTTTGTTACTCTTTCACGCAAAAGTACCGAACAGATTTTGATGAAATTTGTTAAGGTACTGGTTGGAGCTCTGGATTAATACATAGGCTACTTTTTGTCAGGAAAAAGTAATCGTAAACAAGAAGATGAAATTCAAGTTTATGTGCCATTGTATTTCTTAGTAGGGTATTTTCCAAGTTTGTGAAAAGCCAACGTAAATATAGTTTCCGGTAAATAACGGGAAAAGTGTACCTTTTCGGGATAAAAGTAGCCTCTGTTTTTAATAAAAAAGTAGGGTTTGCGTGAAAGAGCAACATACATCCATCCATCCATCCTCACTAACTTTCAGATTTATAATTGTTGTGAATTCCAGAAGTGAGAGTTAAATTGTAAAATGAGTTCAGCGAACTGAGGGTCAATTCTGCTAAATAAAACTTGCAATAATACAATACAATCAAGTCCCGATACGCTTAAACTGCCTTTAACTTCTCGTAAATCAAATGTCCAAATGTCAGTTTATGACAACAAGTCGATTCACTTATAATACAATCAAAGTAAAATAAAAGTCTACTTTAAATACGAGAATTGAGCTTCTGGGTACAGTATTTTATTGAAACCAGCACTTACAATTATTATAATTATAACTCGTTGGATGTCCATGATGTTATCCCGTACGAGTCAATTATTATTAATAATATCAGTGCAATTATTATTCGTAATAATGATGCTGTTAACGAAGTTGTAGTTATTAAAGCGAGTATTATTATTATTAGTAGTAATATAAACTGCTAATTTAAATTCGAACATTAAAGTTAATTATCTGATACGGAGGTCGGGTCACTATGATAAGTATACATGGTGATTATATTTTTGTAATGTAATAAATTACTTTTTTATTGTTCGTTATGCGTTTTTTAGATAAGGTTCATTAGAAATCAAAGAAACTTTAACCAGTGAGATTATTATTCAAGTGAAATTATTACGCTAATCAATTTTTTCTATACTCTGTTTAGAAGGGTGAAGCACGAACAATTGACAGCAACGTAATCGAATGAGAATTGTATGAAAATCATGAGGTTAGATTGGAAGGCTGGTCAGAAGACGCAGACTGTCACCTGGGGGTGTTTTAGTGCTGTGAGGGTGTCTCACAAGTCACAGCACTAAACACGCCGCGATAGAAGAATTAGCGCCTATACTAATTATTACAATAATCAATTTTGGCGATACTCTGTTCAGATATAATATAGTCCATTCGTAAACAAATATGGCAATCGACCAAATTCAAGTGTCATGGACTCATGGTATTAGGTCTATTCGATGTTAGACAACATGTTAATAAACAATGTAGAACCCATTTTCGTATATCTTAAAAATAACGAAGATACAAACAATTTAAATTTACAATATGAAAGAGAGCGATATATCGGCCTGTGACGTCACGAGTTGCTCCTGCCATGCATTTGGCATTACAAAATGTATGGCGGTAGCAGCTTGTGACGTAACAAATCGTTTTGCGAGGAAGATATGGGCAATATTTTTTATATGATTATAATTTTGAATTGCGCCAATTTAAATACTAATTTCTTTTAGATTTATGGATATTTAATTAACATTCTTAAAATTTAATTTATAAAACTGTGATGTTCCATTTTCATGACAATCGATCAGATTCATGTATCATGTCATTGTATTTATTTATTGCAAGGTAGATAAGTGATAATATTGCTAGTATTATAGGGCAACATTGCTTCGCTGTAGGTATACGTTTAGATTAAATTGGGTTTGCATAATATTTATAAGCAATTATACGGTCCATTGATAATATAATTGTTTATAAATATTATTATTATACAATTGATCATCGTAGACTCAGCCGCGATTTCACCAAATTTCTTTAAACGCGCTTATCGCCAAAGCAGATTTGGCCTACTCTCTCATTCAATGTCAAAAAAAGAGGAAGATGGATTCCGGGTGAAGCGTTAAGCGCGTTTAAAAAAAGAGAAAGATCGATTCCGGGCTTAGCGTTATATCTAGCAATATCCCGCGAAAATTTTTTCGCGGTATATTGCTAGATATAATATTAAGCGCGTTTAAAGAAAGAGAAAGATCGAAACCTGGATTAGCGTTAAGCGCGTTTAAAGAAGTTTGGTAAAATCTGGGCTGTGAGCGTCGGTTCTTACTTTTACTGGTAGACCATGGGTCTCTAATATGAGGAGGATGAGCACTCTACCACGATAGCTTACTGCGCGTTGCCAGACCCCGATATACAAATTCGTACAAATAATATAAAACATTCTGTATTCTTAATTTTGGATTTCAGTTCGCACCGAAAAATATCTTTATCTTAATTTGTTTACCTACAGCGAAGCATTGTTTGCACTATATTCTTATCGAAAAGTGCTTATCGCAATAATATTATTTATAAATCGACATAATAGTTATTACAGTCCAAAATAATAAACTAAGTTATGTTTTGATGACAGAAAAGTTCAGTGGGTCAGAAAATGAAAGTCATAGCCTGTAGTCCAAGCACGAACAATTAATAACAAAGTATTCGTAACTTTATCGAAATAAATTGTATAGAAGCTGTCATGATTCGCATATAATTTTCATTCGATAACGTTACGAATACTTTGTTGTTAATTGTTCGTGCTTGTACTACTGGCCTCAGATTAATAACTATAACAGCAAGCATGACAACTGACAAGCGACGTTTGACTGTCTTTAACGAAAAATCTGCTAAACGGGTTCGAATGAATCTTGGCACACAGATAGTTCGTAGCCTGGATTAATACACAGGCTTTAATATAAATAACAGGCATAATTGTATCCCGGAAAAATGTAGAAAAGTATAGATTTGCTCGACCAAAATCGTAGCTAACAACTTAACAAGTAGTAAATTATATTATGTGTCATCTGTGTAGGTATTACTTATGTGTGCGTCGGCAGTAACAAGCAGCAGTAGTAGCTCCCCACACCGATTTCCGTGATGGTGGCCGGAGTTATTTTATAGTGCCCAAGTGTGTGCGCAGTACACAAGAGCACTCTCTCTCCATTTACTCTCGAAATCCAGTGGGACTGGGGGGACGGATAACCGACACGACTGGCGAGAGGTCAGGCGCACGTCCGAATTTTTACATGCCCCACCGACGCATGGATCATCTTTCTTGTTAGACAATCAGGTGATCAGCCTGCATTGTCCTAATCAAACTTGAAAACAACAATTTTTGATGGTCCAATGCGGGAATCATACCCGTCGACCTCCGAGTCGAGAGCCAAGCTCTAAACCACTGGACCACGGAGGCTGTAACAAGTCGCGGTGCTAGGACAGTGTATCGCAGTAATATAACTAATTGAACATTACAAACACTTGGTTATTATCGTCTATATTATATAAAAGGGGTGATCAACCTTTACAAGTTTAAATTATGCTAAATAATACGTAACATTATAAAGAGGAAAGATATTTTGTTTGTTTGTATTGAATATGCACCGAAGCTACTGGACCGATTTTGACGAAATTTGGCACAGATATAGAGTAGACTGCGGGGAAGCGCATAGGCTACGTTTTATCGCGAAAAAATGTACGGTTCCGGTACGGTGGGCATCTAGTAATGTTATGAAGTTACAAACGACTATGGCATAAACTAGGTACAGTAGGTAGGTAGTAGGTTTTTATTCTCTACTTTTTATAGTTTAGGACGTAAAAAAGTTAAACTTTAGGTAGTATAGAAAAACAATATAGGCATATGTTAAAGAAATAGGAGCAGATAAACAGCTACATTGTTAGGTTTATATTTCATTGCACTACTACAAGCATACGGTGTGTCCACGATTGTGTGGAAAAATTGTGAGCCGTTGAAGGGGTCGTCAAAATTTTCAAATTTGAATCGGTTTAGTCCGTTTTATGTAAGCTATTTTGTTGTACGTAAGTGTAATATATATTTTCTACTGTGTGGTGAGACAGCTTAGTCTTAAAACAGTTTCACACTTCTACCCTGTATTAGTTCACACTAATTATAAGTTGAAAAATTGAAAAAAAAAAAAACAACTACCCACTTCATGTAAAAAGCAAGTAAACGCATAGGTAGTAACTATTTATTAATCTGTGGTAAAAGAGGCTCACGTTTCGTATGTTTTATAATTCAATTAGGATATTTGCATAAAAGGTTGAGCCTCTCAGACATAGGTCATAAATTCACAGATGTAAGTCAATGTCTAGCAATTTCTAGATCTCTGACGCCATTTTAATCGATTCTATAATAACAATTTGTAATTTACTACATACTGATTTTAATTATATTACATAAACAGCATGCTAATATAATTATTATCTACTAATGTTAATTGGGGCAAGAGACATTTTTGCCAAAAGGAACATAACATGGTTTGCACTGGCAATATTAACCCATTAACTTCTCTCTCCAGCCGCACCAGGCGATAATAGAGATATTGACTACATGTAAAATATTTAATTTAATTTATAAACTCAGAACTTGTTTATGTTGATTTTTTTTTAATATATGGCGTCGGCTTATCTTAAAACCATTTGCCAGTGTCAAGTAAAAAAGGCGGGAAATAGAACTTTCGTTTCAATTTTTCAATACTGTATTCCTATATCGTCAAGTCTAAAGTCTCGTCAAAGTCCAAATAAATAGTCAGTACAGTCCATGAGTCATGTCAGTCGATTCAGTAAAGTGGTAGAATCTTTACTGAAAGTTCCTAGGGAGTTTTGGCGGGAAACACAAAATAGCACGTTTTTAGAAGTTGTACCACTTGCCCACACTTGTGCACGATAACGAATATTTAATGTGCTGAATGACTGACTGACGGATCAACGCACAGCCAAAACTGCTGATCGTAGAGATCTGAACCTTGCAGGGCATGCTCTTTGTAATGCGTAGGCATCCGATAAGAAGGGATTTTCCGAAATTCGACTCCTAAGGGGGTGAAAGGGGGGGAATAAGTTTGTATGGGGCAACGTGATTCCTTGGTCCAATCTACTTCATATTTTGCACAAACATTATGTAATAGAATTGATGGAATATGTGTATCATAGTTTATTGATATTTGTTCCCTAACGGGGTTAAAAAAGGGAAAGAAAGTTGTTTAGAAGCGATTTGCATTAAAGTTGATATCAATACTCCTAAGTGCTTTTGATTTAAAGCTCCCACTCACAAGCGATCGATCGAGTTAGTCTCTACAATTTAAACATTTACTGGATTTGTAGTTTCAAGTAAATCGGTTAAGATGAATGATGAAGGCTATACCTGAGATCCGAGGCCCGCCTAACTAAACTTTTCATACACAAGTCATTTTTTTTTGTACTTTTGGCGCTCACCGCAGAAAATAGCGGGTATGAATTATGCATTGGTATATTCATTATACACACTTATACTACATAATGAAATTTAATTTATCAGTAAGAATGAAGCGACAAGTGTCGTCAGGCTGGCGTGGAATCTCAGTTTATAAATTATTATCGTAACAACTAAAGTGTTCGTTGTTAACAATTTACCTTTACGAATTAACTATCAATTTGATCGTAACAATCGATTGCCTGTGAGCGGGTCCCATTATTTATATTTTGTTTTGACACGTCATATTATCACGTCATGTCATCTGTTGAAAAATAAATCTTATTAGAATTCGAAATTTAAATTTTATATTCTGTTCTTGGTCATTTGATGAATAACTCACCTTATACCTTGATTTACCTTGGAAAACTCCTAAATTACCTACCTACCAGCGATTGTCTATATAATATATACTAAAAAAGAAAGTCGTGTTAGTTACACTATTTATAACTCAAGAACTGGCAGAACCGATTTGGCTGAAAATTGGTGGGGAGGTAGCTTAGAACCAGGAGATGGACATAGTATACTTTTTATCCCGTTCCCGTGGGACGTGTCACGTGACATAAAACGTGGTATATTAAAACACAACGGATATGGAATAACAAAACGCAACTGACAGCTAAACGTAATGTTGTCTATGGTTAAGTATGGTTGAAAATTTGTCAATTAGAAATTTTGAACTTGACCGGTTGATGTGTTTGTTTAACTTATTGTGGCGATATTATTATTAACAATGCCGCGACCAAGACGATCGAATAGACAGACAGATATACAGACAGACGAACGGACAGAGCGAAACTATAAGAGTTCCTTAAGTATTACGGAATTTTTGCATTTATAAAAGTTCAGTCATCTAGTTAAATGTAAAAAACTAATTTCAAAGAGTTTCAATTTGATCTATTTAAAATCAAATATTTCAAAACTCAAGATAGGCTATGACGCACATTTGACGGAACAAACTTCATACATTAAAAAGTTACGCCATCTTGGTTTTCACCATACTTCAAATGTCAGCCATCTTGTTTTCGGCATACATCAAATGTCAAAATGGCCCCAAAAATATCAAAAGTGGGGCCATTTAAGTGGGGACAGTTTTTGCCTCAACAAGCCTCGTCTATAATATATACGTCTATGTTTAAAATATATATTTTTATTTGTTGGACCGGAAGGTTATATATCCGTCTCATTTGCGCGGATTGCGAAAGCAGGATGGAAGATGTTACGCATCAACAACTGAAACATTGAAGTAGGTAATTCATCAAAAGAACTAAAAGTGTAAACTAATTTCTCCTCCTCACGGCTCATTTACACGTAATGAGTTTGTAACAACACGCGTTCAGGATTACTTATTAATTGTGCTGAATCAATGCAACTGTGCCGTGACAGACCACAGAGCTTCTTTGTAGACAGACCGAGGAGGGATAGGGGTTAGGGAGCATGCACGCTTACACTGTTAAAGAAATGTATACATTGAATTACAAGTTGAAGTTTATTCAGACTTTTTGTTAACAAGAAGACAATTATTTCTTTAAATGTTCTCCCTTTTTAGGATTCCGTAATACATAAGGACCCTTATAGTTTCGCTGTGTCCGTCCGTGTCTGTCTATCTGTCTGTCCGCTCTTCTAGCTTCTGTAATTATGAATATAAATGGATAAAATTTTGTATAGTTATAGATTGTGTATATATGTCGGTTTTTGAATTATAAAATAATAATAATGTTAATTTTATGGGTGGGCTCTCCTTACACGTGAAGTGGGGATGAAAAATTTTTTTTCAGTATACCCCACCGTGTGAGATATTGCTGAATAGGTCTTTCAAAATAAAGGCAACGTTTCATACATGACTTTTTTTATAAAATAAATTTAATAAATAAACCATTTTTTTGTGATCGGCCTCCAAAGTGGTTTATGAGTCCCCCCCCCCCCGGCCTTTCTAAACTATGAGACTTAGAAACTCGCCATTTTGTATGCCGATAGATCATGGTAAATACTCTTTAGGAAAATTATTTTAAACAAAATCGGACAGTAACTTTTGAAGTAATTTGAAAAAACCTATGACACGTTTATGGTTACGGAACTCTCCTTAGACACGTATTGACATGCTCTTGGCTAGGTTATTTCTTTGTCATTTTGAAATGACAACAAATTGAAAATATGAAAATATCAGGCACTTGACGACTTAATTATGAACGAAAATAATAAAGAAAAATCACAAATCTAAAAAGCACGGTGGAGGGTAAGCGTCGATATTTTGAGATTATTTTCATGCGTTTCGGGATTTCCATTTTGTATACATTCTGACGATAGTTGTAGCAATTTGCGTGCAGTGTAAAGCTCCCTTAGCCACGCTTATTTGACGCAACTCGAGCGTGCCCGGTACGCGATCTGTCATCCCGCCAGCCATTCCGAATTCTAATTCAAACGAGTCGAACGGTAATTGCGCGTTCGCGACGCCATCTTTGTTTTATTGCTAATTTCAGTAATAATTACTATGTTTAACTTTTGCCGTTATAAATCTAATGAACGTAGTCTGTTTTATTAAGATTTAATTACATTTTACTGCTTTTTGGTTCCTTTGATTTCAAGATAATTAATTAATATAGGAACGAAAATTCTTCTCGACAGAAAATATCAGTGTCTTTCTAATTAATTAATTTATAACTATACAAATATTTTTAATATAACGTCTCTACTCTGTACCAACAAATATGATAACACCGTAATAAAAATAAATATAAAAACACATTTATAAAACAAAATTCGGTTGAATCGTAAAATGCTAATCTGAAATATGTCGAAAGTGTTAGTTCCAGGAATCGTGCGTTTTGTCAGTTTAGTGTCAAATTATGCGTCTAACGTGTTGCGTGTCTATCATTTAATGATAAACAACTCGAATTTACATGAGGTAGGGCGTTTGATAATTATTAATAATAGTTGAGAATCCAGAGATATAATAAAAAAAAACACTTTGTGACCTTTCGGCTTTCATAATATCACTCATCAGTGACTATCACAGTGCTAAGTCATAGATAGCACCGTTGCTTTGCCGTTGCATTGTATGCAACTGGTGATTTTTTTTTACAAGAAGCAAATTTGATTAAGCCTCGATTTCACCAAACTTCTTTAAACGCGCTTTACCCTTAACCCGGATTCAATATCTCTCTCTCTCTCTCTCTCATTCAATGTTAAAACGGATCAGACAGATCGAAAACGTAGCAAAGCGTTAAAGCATGTTTTCATACGTTGGGACTTATTTGTTAAATTTGAAGGACTGGAAAAATCATTCCGTATCTGAGTAGTCAAATATTATCTTTATAAACCCGAAATTATATCTATGCCTTGTGATCTTGGGTATTGCGGACACAGTTGGGCACTTTAATAACTCCTTGAAATCGTCACCGAAATCGGCTATTATTGTTGTCTTTATGATGAATTAAATACCATATAGAATATAGATAGGGCCTATGAAAGACTGCAAATATCCGTTGAATTTGCTTTGCCCGCGGCTTCGCCCGCGGTGAATTGGGTTTTCACGATATCTTCATAATTTGTAGCCTATGCCCTCAGATTAATTACCTATGTCACTCACAAATAATGTAGCTATTGGTTAAATAATTTACAACCTCCCAAAACTTACCTCTTTATAATATTAGTAAGGTAAGTCATTTATAGCTACTAAATGAAATTTTACGTCACATAGCAGATTAGCACCGGATCACGTGTCTCAATCTTCATTTCTCAATCATGTTAATGTGCAATAGCAATTATTTATTAGTGCTCAATAATTGTAACAATTATTGTCGGGGGGACGTTTAGATAAGCTATCAGCGGTTATAATATATGGCTGTTATTGTAACTCTGTTCGAGTAACCTTACCGAGTCTTACACGCGGCTTCGTCTGCTCTTCAATAAATAAAAATTATTCAACATTAAAACTGTAACATGCCTTTTTTATATATTTAATAGATACACCAAAAACGAAACAAACATTGTTAAAAGCTAAAATTGCACATTCGTGTTGTTAATATCTAAACACTGGCTTATTTATAGGTGTAATACAATTTTCTTCTTCTTCTTTTGGCATAGCCTCCCCTTTAGTAGAGTTGCCAACGTCAGTGTAAAAATTTTTTTTGAAAGTATTTAAAATGTCATCTGATTAAATAGAAATAATTAAAAGCAACACGGTAATATGATGACATTAAATTCACGATCATTTTAGTAATTAGACATGTCAATTAATAGTACCTACTACCTATATGGTTATGGAACTTGACGTAATATTATATACGTTCAAATGTTTTACCCGTTAAGGCGGAATCGTCCATTTTAGTTATGTTAGGTAGGTTAGGTTTGTTAAGTCATAATTTCATCTATTTATTTTTGGTAGCATAATATGCTTGTGTTACTTACCACATTTACCAAATTTCGAGGAGTTCCCTCGATTCCTCATGGATCCCATGATCAGGTCACCACTTTGACGTGAAAAGGACCAATTTGGTATTATACCCTATACATCAAAAAAAGAATTTTGAAAATTGGTCCACAGACGGGGAAGTAATCGTTGAACATACAAAAAAAATACAGTCGAACGTATAACCGCCTCCGTTTTTTGGAAGTCGGCTTACTAAAATAGGGGGCGCTCCGACAACCTAAAGCGGCCCCTCGACGCCGGGACTGGCTAAGCCGGGGAGGTTGAAGGTTCCCATATGAGGGACCGTAGGTAACCTAGCCTAACTCTAACCAATCGAATAAATAAGTAACCTATTAATTAGTAATTAATACAAGTACGTAAGATACAACTCCTTATCTATATCATAGTGTATAACAAAGTCGCTTTTTCTGTCTGTCCCTATGTATGCTTAGATCTTAAAAGTATTCAACGGATTTTGATGCGGGTTTTTTAATAGATAGAGTGATTCAAGAGGAAGGTTTATATGTATATAACATGCATAATATAGTAGAGAAATACTCATAATTTTAGAGGTTTCTAATGCCATAAATAAACAATTTTTTTTTATAAATCAAATAATGTACCACAGGATTGTACACCTTAAAAAGGTCTACAAAAAGTCCGCGATGGTATATGTCTATCTTTTAGGGATAACCCACAATAACCATTTTTGACGCGATAACGTCTTATAATTCGATGGAGCCGGCTGCACGCACGAAAAAACATGACTCATGCGTTACCTGTTACTGTTACCAAGTACTAGCGTTACCTCGCATTGCCGTTACCTCAGCTAGCCGCGCCTCAGGTATGTGAGCGGTGGGACGGAGAGGCGTTTTTATGGAATGATTATTATTATTATTATTATTATGCGCTTGATGTTATTACTCAGTTCGGCGCCGGACTTCGCGGCGGCAACACGCCTACCTAAGGCGCGGCCAATTAGTTCCGCGCGCACTATAAACATGACGTTGTCACGTTCAACTATCGTCAGTAAACCGACTTTACAGACAACCGATTTTTTTTATCCTTTACTTTTTACGAGAAGTAATTTCCGATGCGATTAAAGCAAAACAACATTAATCCTTATCCAAATAATTTGTGCATTTAATATAGATTAATATGGCCCTTTACAGCATGTAATTATAATAATATTTTCGAAGATATTACAGATTTGGCAGGTGCCAGGGACATAGCGGTTGCGGCGGGGGTACCGGCCGGCTATTTAATTACTACATGATACAGTATTATCCTTATCAAATTAAATACGTTACTCACTTTAAGCATTCTTTACACATTATAGTAGCCCTTGAAACCATACAGTTGAAATTAATATCTTTTAGAAGATATCGTAGAATTCATATTGAATATGGAAAAATATTTATCAAGCGGTCTCGCACGTTGCGTCGAGGTGATAGGGTCCCGTTTGTACCCATTAATAAACATTTACGAAGTGTATTGCAGTGAGTAGAGTTATTTGCTGAAGGAGTTTTTTTCTCCAAGAACACATTCCACGCGGACGAAGCCGCGGGCAAAAGTTAGTATTATATAAATTCAGTTATCGCAGATGCTCAGTATCTCCAGTAACGGCATTTATAAGAACTATAAAAACTTTATCAACAATACGTATTAAGTCATTAAAAAATTAACATACTTAATGTTTTCTTATCTAGTGGACTTCTCAGTCCATCCAGGCCAGGCCATCCGTATGTTCGTTTCTTGGTCCGTTTCATTTAAAAAATCTGCAGGTTTGTCTATTGAAGATATTAAAAGTGCGTAATTGACGTTAAAGATAAGTATCAACTGCAATGTAAATGTGTCCACAATTTTTTTTATCAAATTTATCAATAGGACTACTCTGTAAAAAGTTATACGTGGTCAATGGTCATACATAAAAAAATACGCATTGAGGTTTCTCAGGTTTTCTCGTCAGTCAAAAATCGCAATCTTTCGACGATCTGACAACTTCTGAACTGAAGCGTCATATTGCCAATAACCATATTTCGGTCGATATTATTTGCGAGGTCTCTACATACAGATATGGTACATCGGTGGCTCAAATATCTTCTTTCTCTGCTCAATGGCCGCTTCCTTGCAATAAAATAGGATCGATAGCGAATGCTTTATAACTTCCTCTGATAACGAGACCGATGAATGAATGAATGATTTCTCACCAGCCAGCGATATGTCAGTCATCTTAATTAGTGTTCCTCATTCAAATTGCGTTTATTAATTATAATGACGTTATTGGATCCGGTGGCCGCCATCTTGAAACAGCTGTCAGTTGTGGTCATAGACAAAGAGATGTTTTTTAACACTGGCCTAAAAAAGCTTTTTGAAGTGAAAACTGCTTTGGGCGCGTTGGGCATTTTTTAAATGGGGAAGGCCATTGAACTCGCGACACTCTTACCGACACCGGTAGGTACGATATGTGGTAGGGCGGGCTGGTCCGCATGCTTACCGGTGCGCTATTGTTTTCACTTCTGTCGTCACTCCCGCGGTGGTGCCACTGTTTTTTTCCATACGATGCCAAAGCCTAAAAAGTTTAAGGACATTGACTTTACCAAGATATTAATTAATAATATGGGTGTCTGATATTTTTTCTGCCGCTAGGGGGCAGACCCGACGCACACAAAGCGTCATCTGGTAGCGTAAGTGGTCTCAAAAACGGTCACTAAGAAGTTTTCGATTATTTTTCTGTCACGAAGCGGCGCTCGGTAGCACGACGGTCCTTGTCGTGTCAAAAAGCTGTCACATGCCACGAACTTAAAAACCCTCATTAGTTACCTATACATTATATTTTCTAAACAATTTGATATAAATAATGATTTATTAATATATCTCCGCGCTAGGTTTTCAACACGACTACCTTATCTGAACGGTACAGTAAATAACATTAATATTATTGAATTATTTGTACCTATATGTTTAATAGTAATAAATATAATAATATGATTTCTCTTCAACAACTTTATAAAAACGCACATTTATTCCCATTATACATTTTTAAAGGTTATTTTAAACGTTTAGTTTAATATTAACCGTATTTATTTTGAATTTTATAACAATTTATGGAATTTTTTAATATAAAACAATTACTCATCCTACATGAAACATTAATACATTGTGTATTATTTATCGGTTTCTTATAAGATTATGTGTTATTTTCTATAAATAAAAGCTTATTTTTCCATGTTTCACTTGATTCTTAGTATTTACATTTTGTATTGATTACGAAAAAATACAGTAAAACAAAGGAAATAATATTAAAAAATCATATTTATTTTCACATAAATACTTAAGAATACTTCTAAGGAAATATTATATCGATGTTATTATGAGATTATTTTATAATAGAAACTAACCAAGCACCTAGTGTTTTTTTTTAACAATGATATCAAAAATAAGGATGGACTACGACGACGTTTGACAGAAAAAATCTTCGTACAAGAAAAAGTATCGCTATCTTGATTTCAGAAGATTTCGTTAGCTTCGCGGACTGATAAACTGTTGAAAGCAAATGTCATGATGACAAATGTCAAGCCTCGCCCGCCCCAAACAACCGCAAAAGTAGTTTATGTGTAGACACTTTTTGCCTCGATATACCTCGTCAATATTATATAGATTATTATAGATCTAAGATAACACAACTTAATAGCCAACATTTTTTAAACCGTGTCTGTACTTAAATTGGGAGCCAATAATGAAGAAAAACTAAAACGTTTCCAAATCTATAACAAAAACTTTATCATTAGAAGCGGCACCTTTATGCTTAGGTAGGGGTTCGAAAACAGACATCTGTGACCTTTTTCAATGACACTGTCTACTTTACTAACTTATTTGATTATTGTATTTCTTTTATTCAGTTCTAATTGGCATTACAGATAAACCTGTAACTGTCAAATACAGTTACAGTATTAAATTATGATAAGAATTCATCGGGGACATACCAATAGCACAGAGTAGAAAATATTATAATATTATTACGTACAGAGAAATATCTTTCATAGAAAGATCCAAATCGATACAAATCGAAAAATTTGAAGTCTTCTTCAACGGCCCATGATTTTCCACACAATCGTGGACACACCGTATGCTTGTAGTAGTGCAATCAAATTGAAAGCTATGTCGCTGTTTATCTGTTCCTCTTTCTTTAATCTGTGGCTATACGAAACCAGTTATGTTTCTGATATTTTCAGGGAATCATTTGTAGTCTATGGGATATTTGATAGAATATGTTAGATGAGGGACGTGTTTTACAGTCTACTGATAAGCAAAGATTTCAAAACCAAAGATAAGCTATGACGTACATTTGAAAAAACAAGTCTTTTGACGAGAATAAATTACGACATCTTGATTTCACCATACCTCAAATGTCGAAATGGACCCAAACAACCCCAAAAATGGGGCCATTTAAGTAGGGACAGTTTTAGCCTCGACATGCCTCGTCTATAATATACACATTAGGTATACCGGGTATACGGCCTTCTGTTCAGATCCAAATTTGTTCGTAACATAAACAAAAATATTAATTCGACCAAATCAAGGTGTATTTCTTTATTACACTGTAAAAATAAGACAATTGGTAGCATTATAGATCGCTGTTGTTTTTTGTTTACGTTTGTATCAAATTGGATCTGTAAATATCTTAAACCATATCACATCGTCAACCGTAGTCTTATAAAGAGGGTCTCACTACAAAGAAACATAAAAATGGCCAATAAATTTTTATCACCCAAATCCATAGTAATCTACAGTACTCTATGGTCTTCTATAATTCTCTATGGCTATGTGGCTCTATGGTGCGGTAGAATTTTTACGTCGCTTCTGTAGTGAATAAGATTTTATTGTTATTTTATTGGCTTTTAAATCAACATGTCGGTTTTATTTGTTGTGAATGATTGTGTTCTTATATAGTTTATATCCAATTGATCGTTGTCGATTAACTTGCATGTGGGTTTTTTAAATGTCATAAAATTTATTTATGCTACCTATTATAGACGGGTAAGTATAGTATACTTTGATCTTTAGCGGTAGCAGTAGACATGTTTTAATCGGAAATATTTTTTACCCCTTTTACCGCGCTTGGATTTTTTTTGTTGGAAGTAAAATATTTCTGATAAGCATCAAGGTCACCGACAACCGAAAAGCCAATGATACAAAACTCAAGATACGCTATGACGTACATTCGACAGAACAAATCTTCATACGAGAAAAAGTTACGCCATCTTGGTTTTCTCAATACTTCAAATGTCAGCCATATTGTTTTCACCATACTCCTAATGTCAAAATGGCCCTGAATATCTAAAAATTGGGGCCATTTAACTGGAGACACTTTTTGCCTTAACATGCCTAGTCTATAATATATACGTATATATGCGAAAAACGACTTGATGACTATAAAGTTTCCGTGAAAACTCGTAACTAACTTCAAAGAAGTATTATTTTTTACTTACAGACATAAGAAGTAAGAAGACACATATGTACTACGTTTTTAATTTCATTTTGTTTATCTCTTACTGTAGGTACTATACCCAATACATTATCGAGATCTGTATAAAAGTTAAAATTCATTTCGTTGGAATTTCAAAAATCCTCTACGATTTCTACCTACATAAAGAAATTCGATAATCAATTTTCCGTAGAGCTAGCAGTGGATCTAGCAGGAATATTTGACAGTGGCGTAAACGTAACGTTATCCGAATTAGAATAGGCTACTTGATTCATATATATGCTAGGACTGTATGCTCCGGAATCTGGAACGCCGGAGAAAATTAAAAGCACTGAAAATACAACTGTGGCCTTAAACAATAGAGTTGAAAATTGAAAACATGAGTGTCGAGTCAAATTTTAATGTCAAATATGGCAGTTCGATTCGAATCGCAGAGTTGTATTTTTAGTGCCCTGAAAACCGGCATTCCAGATTCCGGAGCATATAGTCCCAGTCTTAATTTCATACATTCTAGCAATTCTATTCTATTCTATTCTAGCGAAATCATAAATTAGAAGCCTAAGATTGATAATAAAGGAGATTTAAAAATATATATTTTTGTTTTTTAATTTCTACTGATGAAAACACCTCGAAGTAACTTTCGGCAAGCACACTAAACATAATATATGTAGTAGTGAAACGGAACGTGTTTCTGTAAATAAATAGTTCATGACATCTTATAAAGTTATTTATGTTAAAACGTCAAACGGAACGTCACACCGCCATTTTGTCTAAGCGGACTATAGCACAGATTACAAATAGTACTCTAATAATCTATCAACCAACATGGCGAATAGTGTTTTCGGCGGTTTTTAAAAAGTGAATTTTTAAAATATTTTTGAAACGAAGTTCCTTATGGGGCGATGCGGAGGGGTACCCTAGCCGGGAAAAAACGTCCGTAACGTAAGATTTTTATGTATAATAGTCTTTATCATTTTCTTTACACCTCGAACATAACTAAAAATTAATATTTTTATAAAAAGGAACTTTGTTCCTATCCGGTGTCCCACGACACCACACGGCTTTTTTTGTAGGTTTTTAGGTTTCAAAATAATGTTATATTCCTTTTTTGTGTGTAATGAAACAATTATGATGTGAAAAAAAACAAAGTCAAGTAGCCAGCTATTCTATGAAAATCTGTCAAAATCATGAACGCGCCCGTTAAAATTTCATGGAGTTTTGCCGGGGAGTTCAATGGGTGACGTTGTGGAATTTGTATTATTTCATAAACTTGTGTTATCTCGGTTTTAAATGGGTAATATTGGTAGAATATTAACCATTAAATGTTCGTTAATGTGCAAAAGTGTGGGCAAGAGGTATAACTTCTAAAAACGTGCTATTTTGTGTTACCCGCCAAAACTCCCTAGGAAATTTCAGTAAAGCGTCTACCACTTTATTGAATCGACTGACATGACTCATTGACTGTACTGACTATTTATTTGGACTTAGACTAGACTTTAGACTTGACGATATAGGAATACGGTGTTGAAAATTGAAACGAAAGTTCTATTTCCCGCCTTTTTTACTTGACACTGGGAAATGGTTTTAAGATAAGCCGACGCCATATATTAAAAAAAAAAAGTGTGTGTCAGCTCCGACGCACGACTGGAGTTTACTCTAAAAAGTAAAACACGTCCCTCAGAAGGAACAAAAACTTTAGCGATCGATTTGAGTTCAAAAATTCGCGCCATGTGAAAAAAAGTGAAAGGTGCGCAGAATAGGTTGCGCACGAAAACGTAACGAGGTCATTCGTTCAGTAGATTTTACTCCTCACATTTTTTTCATACCGGGGGCCTTATATGAAAATCGATTCTTAAGGAGTAAACTTCAAAAAAATTCATTCGATAACGTTACGTTTGCGCCGCTGTCAAATGGTTCGGCCACACCCGGAACCCAGGCCCACAGGAACAGTTGGAAACTATGTACCTATTCGTAACGCTCCAGCGTGGGCTAGTATTTAACTTATGACACGTGCAGGCCTCTCGCGACTGCGACCATTAGACTGCGATGACGAGAGTAAAGTAGGTGAGAGTGCTTCTGTGTACTGCGCACACACTTGGGCACTATAAAATAACTCCTGCGTAGCCGGAATGGTTTCAACGGAACCAGCCACCGATATCGATGTGGAAGCTATTAAGTGTTTAACCAGTCGGTTACCTCCACGCAGTTCCCGGTAACGAGCTCTCGTTAGTCCATTAGTGGAGACTATTGCCGAAAACCTTATCGTTATTGCTTAAGGGGAAGCACTTTCATGAATATCCGAGAAGAAATATTCAAATTAAGGAAAATTAGACCTACCACACTTATAAATGCGAAAGTTTGTGAGAATGGTTGGACGGATGTTTATTACTCTTTCACGCAAAAACTACTTAACGGATTTCGGTGCAATTTGGTATGGTGTTTGTTTAGGCTCTGGATAAAAACATAAGCTACTTTTTATCCCAAAAAAGTACAATATATAGCGCCGCGCCGTTTAATCGTGCGCACGCACACACACTCAAGTGTAAATACGTAGTTCAACCACGTCTGCAGTCGTTGCGATCACTTCCTTTGCATATTTGGAGGCGGCCTAGTGCAAAGAAAAATACAGATACTGTACATGATGATATCGAAATTATTAAATTTACATAGTAGGTTAGAACTTTAAATTTACTTATCGGAATGTTAGAACCAAAAAATAAACCATAGGCGCGCCATGCTTCGGTGCGAATGGATTGCTTCAGGCATTTTACCGGACTAATCCAAGGGTGGTTGGGGATTATATGGTGCTGGAACGCATGTATGCAACACCAGAGGAGTTACAAGTGTAACTCCTATGGTGTTGCGAGTTTCCATATGCGTTGGTATTAGCTTACCATCAGGCGATACATTTTCTTGTTTCCTGATCCATTTCATAATTTTTATGAATAAGCGATTGAGTACTGGAGGCCCAAAAGGAAGGCAAACGTTACGTTAACTGAATGTATGTAGACTACATTTGTCTCAAACCCCTTCTTTATGTGACCGCGTTATGCCTGTTTATCAGCCGCGCCTTAACGCCGTCCCTATCGTGGATCTACATAATGTCTCTATCACCGTTCCATTACTCCAATATGAACGACTCCGTTTTATATTAGTTTATAAACGGGTTTTCACTCCAATTTGTTAGGTTCGAGTTGCCATTGGTTTAGAAAATTGTAGAAATGTCAATAAGAGTTTTCTATGTTAAACTAGTGTAAATTATAACTTGATTGTAGAATATTATAATCTACCCTTTTAAGATCAACAAAAAGAGTAGATACCAGTGGCGTGGGGTTCCTATAACTCCATTCCTAAATCCTATCGACTTCGCTTACCACTTGCGTTTTGAATACCCTCATCCAAATCCCTACCCTACACAGGCTAGGGCGTCCCTATGGAGAACCAGGCTTCACCACTGGGAGATGCCACTAGAGTCATTGAACTGTGATAAGAGTTTTTGAAAACTCCTATCACATATATATACATTTTTATACACATTATATATACAACTATCTTAACTCTACACGTTAGACGAAAACTGTCTTGTATTTCGTATTTCGTGTCAAAATAATCATAATGTCTGTTAATTTTTTAAAATGATTTTACTACCACACATTTATTGATTGTAAAGTCCATAAGGAATCTAAAGTTGGTAATTAAAGTTATTACCTATAGCTGTTATATTGTTGTGGCATATCTATCAGTTTGTTATATCTATACGGCGGCACTTTTTACACAAACCGGTAGCTGTGTTTGACTGTTGACACTCGCGGCTACGGACGAAAGAAAGCCATTAAATCGAGGTAACTTTCGTAATTGAAAATTATAATAAACTTTCAAAGACACTTATGGCAGCCATACACTATACTGCCTATCGCCGAATCGGCATGACGCTGCCGATTCGGTCAGTTACAAGTGTAAGAACTGAACCCCAATGCTCGTAATTAATTTATTGAATTACAAATTAATCGTCTTGACATCATAAGCTAACTTTTGAGGTTAGGACCAATAAAAACGGGTTTGGCTTTGGGTTGACGTTTATGAGAACACCATTTTGCAGTTTAAACATGTAGGGACTGGACCGTAACTGTATTATTGCAGTTTTAAATTAGCAGAATCGAAATTTTGACGTGTGGACGTGGATTGGCATGACATTTATACGGTTGTGGTGTATACGGATGAACTGCAGATTGGATCAAGCCTGCAGCGTCATGCTAACTAAGCATTAGGCAGTATAGTAAAACGTCAATATGTACTACCATAAAACGTCAATATACAACGAAGAAAATGAATGTTAAGCTATTAGTTAGTTCTCGTAATATATTCGTATTATAATGAGGTGTCCCGTGTCATCAGGCGCTTGCCGTCGGGAAAGAATGACCAATTTCAGAAGCGTAAAATAACGTATGAGAATGCCCCGTATGTGCTGGGCAAGCGTGCGACGGTTAAAACCGTCTGTCCCATATATAGTGTTTAAACAGTGGTCACTTCGCTCGGACAGTAGTGTATAAATCAGAATAATTGTGTGGAGAACAATAAAAAATATTCGAAATTTTCCCATACCAACTGTTTGTGTTTTGATTTGTCACTTGACTGTCAAATATTTATAAAACAATCGGCCGGCCCCAGTTGATTTGTCGGTGTAGATGTAGGTGTAGGTGTAGGTTGTAGGTGTAGGCGTAGGTTGTAGGTGTAGTTATTTATTTATTTCAGTTTATAGTTAAGACACAATAACATGTGTTGGGACAGGTAGTATCAATATAAATATTTGTAATGATAATATAATATGGGGTTTCATAAAAAAAAGGTATTTGGTTGGTGTTTTGATATCTTTAAAGTTTAGAAACCCATGGTATCCTTACTTATATAATATTATAAATGTGAATGTGAGTTTGTTTGTTTGTTTGTTACGCTTTGACGTAAAAACTACTAAACCGATCATCATGAAATTTGGCACAGATATATAGTTGACCACGGGGAAGGACATGGGCTACTTTTCATAGCGGGACAATTTACGGTTCCCGTGGGATACTGTATTTACGCGGGCGAAGCCGCGGGCAAAGGATAGTAAAATATAAATCAACTTATCACGGAGGAATAGGCCTAATATTTTAAGGTTTTTTTTTATATATCTAACTTACATTTATTTCCTTAACTATCTACCTATCTAACCTTTCTGCTACTCTTAATTAACTTTTCAACACACGGAAGCCGTTCAAGATAACACATAATAATATTTTATTAATTTAATAACGTCCAATTAGTAAAATAACTTTATTAATAATTAAATCAATAAATGGCGAAGGAATAAGTTTTGGAGAAACACTAACAGATACCAATTAACTTATTAATAAATTGCCTCATTATGTATTCAATGACATAACATGTTTACTACAGTCATCATCATTATCATCGTCTTAGGCTCAACTCACACGAGACCACATTTCCTTAATGTCCGACCCAGGCCCGCTAGACTTTCCATAATTCTTACTGATAAAAGTAGGTATATCATAGTGCTGTATCAGTGTGTATAGTGTATGTATGCCCGCTCGTTAGTGCCGTAGGTCAATTCCAGGTACTATACAATATTTAAAACTAGAATACATAGGTATATAAAGTTATTTAAAAGGCCAGAACACTTTTGACGGGCGGCGTTAAATCAATCCAACACAAAATTGTTAAACACTAGGTGGCCCGACAATGACGAACACACACAGGAAAGATTTATCCAATTTGGTGCAGTCGTTTGGAAGTTATGCGCGTACCAACATTACGCTAATACATTTCCATTTATATAGATATTAACATCCAATGTCCTCAAAAAATCTGTTCCCCGAGTTCTTATCTAAATATTTACATGACATACAATAACAATAAAGGGAACAAATTATTAAATCCTCCATTTTTGTCGAAAGATGTCGAAACGAAACCGTTATACTAATATACAAAACTCGTTCGTCAGTTTTATCGACATAATTATAAAGAACGTGTGTCGATAAAGCGAAGATATATAAGATTGTTCAAATCAAGCGGATATTTTGGGCATATGATCTACCTACTGCTTTTTTAGAAAAAAAGTATTATACTAAATAATGTAACATTTGTTGTACATTTTACAAAAATTATTTTGCACACCCTATTTCATGGAAATACTTGCAGCCGTTTCCGAGAATCCAATTAATTGCTCGTTTAACGTACAAGCTAAAAGCTGACGTGATAATCAATTATTTAGTTGAAAAGCTATAGTATAGCTTCACACATCACATCCGTTTGTGTACCAGCGGCGGCCATCCATCCCGTAAAGCGCGGTAGCGAGTAATTAGGCCTGTATCAGTGGCAACATAATATATTATACAATTATCAAAGCTGACTCACGGCTGACCTCCAAGGAGCTTCGTGAGTGGATGTGTCCAAATATTATAATAATTTTTTGCTCAAGGGTTTTTGTACGTAAAGAACGTCCTTTAAGCTTACATTAAATTTGTGAACATACATTTCTGTTAATGAAATAGGGGACGAATGAGCAGACGAATCACCTGATGGTCGATGGAAGTGATCACCGTCGCGTCGCCTGCAAGCGTGTTGTCGGCATTTTAAACAGAAGTACGCAGGTACTTTTGCTTAAAATGCCGACATTTTAAGTTTTTCTTGAAGGTTTATAATTTTATGCAATATCGAATCATTATGGATTAAAATAACATAAGGAATAGATAGGTATGACAAGATGAAGTATAAAATAGTTTTTAATTTAAAATATTTAAGTTCGCTTATGATTTTTTTTATGTATAGTATTAATTAACTTAAAGGATAGATAGATATGACAAGATGAATTACAAAATCACTTTTAGTGTAAATTACATAAGTTTTCTTTGGATATAATATTATTATTATGAAGTGCGTCTCTTTAATATTGTACTTTTAACAGCTTACATTAAAGTCATGGAGCTAGAATTTGCTCTAGCACCATGCTGAAAGTATCCACTCTTAAAGTCTTTAAAGTTCTTAAAGTTTACTCTGAAAGTCCACTTCTTATTTCGAATTACGTAACTACCAACTAGCATTCATAGTGAATATACATAACTGCTTAAATTTGTGGACGTCACAAAAAGAAACTAAATAAACAAATTATAAATGTAACAAATTCCATATTTCAAAATATTCTAGGCTGCATGTATCCAAGGTTATAAGTTTGACAATCCTTGATCCTTGAGACCGATCTACAATATTTATATCATTGGTGTTTTCGATTTTAATGTGAATGCTATTACCATTAACCATATTGGACGAATCTAAAATAAAGTAAAGTAACTTAGTTCGGTCGGAATTCTGACCAAATTGGTTGGGAAGTGTGTTTGTAGTTTTCTTGACTTTTTAATTTAATTTAGTCCAATCATAAGAAAGTGATGCTTCGACACGAATGAGCTCGACCAGATAAGCAAACGGCCTCATAGAAGACCCGCGTGAAATAACTCTTGCGTTGTGTTTCGACTTTTGCCGAGTGCGTGAGATTACCGCAGACCCAAGGGGGGTTATGGGTTTTAAGGACCAGAAACGCACTTGTATCTCCTCTGAAAGTCGACTCTGCTAATTAAATCTTGCAATAATTCAACAATTACAGTGACAATCCAGTCCCGATATGTTAAAATTGCAAAATGGTATTCTCATAAACGTCAAACGAACGTCAAAAATAATTTAATGATATCAAGACAATTATTATTCATTTATAATTCAATAAGAGTAAAATGTCAGTTAATTACGTGAATCGGAGTTCTGTGGCCCTAGCAGGAACATTTGACGGCGGCGTAAACGTAACGTTATCAAATCAGAATTGTATAAAAATCTGTCAAATTCATGACAGCGCCCATACAAGTTTCATTCAAATGACGTTGCGAGTGTCCATTGTCCATAAAGCCACAGCGAATTTATTCATTCGACGTTTCCCTTCAATGTTTATATGCAAATATTTTTAGCATAACCCACTTTAAAATTGAAACATTTAAATTTTTAAGTAGCGCTAATTTATGTAAGCCACTTGTACGTAATAAAATACGTAATAAAACCAAAGCGTAGATTAATTTTAATATTAAAGTAACGTTAAATAAATTACATTTTACGGTGCAGTGTACCATTTAACTTAATAACAAACAAATTTCACAGTCAGATGGGGTAGGAGGAACATACTATATGTAAACACTGGCTCTCTTTCCCCTCATGTCTGTTCACACCACGATGATACGAGACGCTACGCGGCGCTGAATATTTAAGATAGCTATTGAAAATTGAACTTTATCCACGACGAGAGACACGTTTAATATGACATCAGTCGTATACTGCACATGCGCTGTGCAGCGAGCTGTCACATTCGAACTATTACAATGAAACGTTTATCTTCTTGTTTAGTGAATAAAGTTCAATTTTGAAAAGTTGGCTTAAAAATGCCGCGCCGCGTCGCGTATCGTTTCGATTCGGTGTGAATTGACCTTTAGACTATAATACGCCAACTGTTTTTTTTGTAATTTATACTCATATAATAAAGAGGAAAGATTTGTTTGTTTGTTTGCACTGAATAGGCTCCGAAACTACTGGACTGATTTTGATCAAATTTGGCACAGACATAGAGTAGACCACGGGGAAGGACATAGGCTACTATTCATTGCGGCAAAATGTACGGTTTTCGCGGTATTTCCTTGTGCGCGCAAGAAGTCGCAGAAAACATCTAGTAAAAAATATTATACGAGGGTGGCACTGAAAATTTCGGGAATCAAGGAAGTGACACAACATTACTATTTAAAAATGTATTTATTGCTTTTCGAAGTATTCTCCGCGAAATTTGACACATTTTTCTATACGATGGAACCAATCATTGAAGCAACCATTGCATTCGGAAGTTGGGGTCTCCAAAATGGCCGTTTTGTAGGCGTCCACAGCTTCTTCAGGTGATGAAAATCTCTGACCACGCAATTTATTCTTTATTTTTGGGAAAGTATAGAAATCATTAGGGCTTAGGTCGGGGCTGTACGGCGGATGGTCTAATAATTCTATGATTTCTTGCTCTAAAAACTCTTTTGTTCTGTGCGCGGTGTGAGAACTCGCATTGTCGTGATGGAGGATGATGCGGCGGTTGCAGTTCTCTTTACGGAGTTCAGAAACGACCTGTGGCAAACAAATGTTAGCATACCATTCTGCATCATCCGTTCCTTGTCCCTCAAGAGGAATAGTCGCAACATGGCCGGTTTTGGAGACAAACGTGGCCACCATTTTTTTTGCAACACTCCGTGAACGAACAATTTTTGTTGGCTTTAACTCATTTTCGAACACCCAAACTCGTGACTGGTTTTTTGTTTCGGGTTCGTACGCATATATCCAGGATTCGTCACCTGATACGATGTTGTATACAGCATTTGAGGATCCTGCGTGGAATCTTTCGAGAGTTCTGACGCACCAAGTAACGCGAGCCGCTGTTTGCTCTTCACAGAGCAAATGCGGTATTCATCGGGAAAACAACTTTTTTACACGTAATTGTTCATGCAAGATTATTTGTATTTGACTCATGCCAATGTCTAAAGTTGCCTGAATTTCACGGTATGTCACATGTTGATCTTCCTCAATCAGCTTACGCACAGCATCAACGTTTTCTTGGGTGACTGCAGTTTTTGGACGACCATGACGGGGATCATCACTGAGCTTGACACGTCCACGTTGAAATTCAGCAAACCAGCGATAAATTGTGGTTTTGGATGGGGATTCATCACCAAATGCAGAAATCATCCGGTCAACACACTGTTTTTGTGTTAAACCACTTCGAAAGTCGTAATAAATCATCGCTCTAGAATTTTCTCGAGTCAATTCCATTTTCTCAACGACTAAACAAGTTTGACAAGACCTTGTGAAAAGACCGAGAATCTTTTTTTAAATAAATAAACGGTATTCGATTTTTAAAACCAAGGAGTTTTAAATTAAAAAGATTTTAATATGACAGGAACAGTGGAAATATTCCATTCCCGATACTTTTAGTGCAGCCTATGTATAATGGACTTTTTATTATTACCTACTTAAAGCATGTCAAACTAATTTCAGTTTCCGCAGCCAAAGTTTATCACACAATCTGAAAACCATAGACGTATATGTTATAGACGCGGCATGTTGAGGTGAAAACTGTCCCCACTCAAATTGCCCCACTTTTGGAGATTTCGGGGCCTTTTAATTTTGACATTTGAGGTATGGTGAAATCAACATAGCCGACTTTTGAAGTACCGTGAAAACCAAGATGACATTTTTTCTTGTGTGAAGATTTGTTCTGTCAAATACACGTCATAGCGTATTTTCGTTTTGAAGTCTTTGCTGAAAACACATAATATTTCTGGGACTATTTGAGATATGGCGTGTGGGACTTTGTCTCATTTTGTTTTGTGTTTACTGTTAATGTGTTAGTACCTGGGAGGGAGACCCTTGTTCGGTGTTTTAGTAGAACGATAAACGAATACCGGGATTCGAACCACATCCCGAATTTCCAAACGATGCATAAATTATACGTAGGTACGCATACCAAGCTGCCAAACAGACTGACGTAGGAGAGTCGAAATTATTGATATATTGTTGCACGACAAAATATTAAAACATATATTGCTTAAAAATGAGCAGTTTCTAAGGGATAAGGCCTAGCTAGATCGATTTTTCTCCCCCAAAGCTATATATATATATATATACAAGATCGTCTCGTTTAAAGTATAAGATGTTGACATTGTTACTAGATGTAGACCTGTTTCACACAATCGTCTATTAAGGGGATAGCTTATTCAGATGTTTTGTCGCTGTTGACCTACCTTAGATCGAGCGTTAGAGAACAAAACATGCAAATCTATGAGACACTTATCAGAAGATTGTGTATTCTATTCGTAGTAGTATTCTAAGGGTCCGCTCTCACCGAGACACGACGTGACGTGGCGCTGCATTTTTAAGATAGCGATTGAAAATTGATTAATTACACAAGAAGATATTAAGAAGAAAATTTTTAAAATATCCTATAACCTGATATGGAGTATAAGTAGATTGATAAGCCTTTGTGGAAGAAACGTACGCTCAGTGCTGCCAACTTGCTGGTTTCCCCCTAAATTTAGGGGAAAGGTTAGGTTAGGTTAGGTTAGGGCAAAGATTTTTTTGTGTTATCTTTACGGTTTTTACTAACATATTTTTAATTTAATTATTGTATTGAATTTGTCATATTTCTATTCGACAAGCGATTTGTAAGTCAGAAAACTAAAAAGGACAGAACAATATTAAAGAACATTAACGTTTGTCATTTGCTTATTATTATCAATAAATAATTGATGTAGTATTTATAGTAATCTCAACCATACAAAAAATGTAGGGGAATTTATTTTTTGCGATTTTGGGGCTGTTTGACTTAAGAGTAGGGAGTTGGTTGGTTGGTCAAAGTCTGTAAAAACTAAATGCAGTCATATACTTAACTAACTAATCAGTTTGACCTACAGAGTCATACTCAATTATAACAGACAATTAACGTTTTATTTCTCCGATAAAGTTGTGTTTACTTTCGTTTTTATCAACGCGATAAATAAAGAACATAAGAATTAACTTATCACCCCTAGAACGAGCAGTTGTTTTTATCGCAAAATGGCTGCTCTGTTACGGTGGTCGGTTTTGAACACAAAGATTTAAGGTTTTAGATAAGCTCTTGCTATTTTTTAGCCTTACCTACTAAATATTAATGAGTAAAGGGCTCTGTACACGGTCCGTCCGGTTCTTCTTCAGTTTGGCCTGAACGAATGCAAAATCGTATCGTCTGTGTGCAATTTCGAGATCGCATCAGTCGGCCGTATGGACTGGAGCGATTCGTTTCAGTGTCGCCAACCATGTTTTTGCGAAACTACTAAAGTCGCGTCGTTTTCTACTAAAAACTACTAAAAGAGTACCGATAACTATAAAAAAGCTACTAAACTTAGGAATCCCTAAAAGTTTTTTTAGGGATTTTGTGTTTATAAACATACATACATTTGCAGTTCTAATATTTAACCGTTAAATTTAAAAAATATATTAGGAAATATTACGTATATAGAAATTAAATCGGTAGTTTTAAGCGACTTACGGACGCGTGGTACTATGTGCTATTATGATAAGGTGTCATATTAGCACATAGTAGCAGGCCATTTTGCATATTGTGATTACTGTCTAGCTATTTTTAATAAAACCACTACTGACAACTAAATTCCTACTAAGGATAGTGCGAGTCGGCAAGTGAGGTACCGTACAAAACGGAAAAAATCACGTTTGTTGTATGTGAGCCTCAAATTTTTATTTTATTCTGTTTTTAGTATTTGTTGTTATAACGGCAATAGAAATATACATTTGTGAAAATTTTAACTGTGGATCTATCACGGTATAAGAAGGTTAAGATACAGCCTGGTGGCAGACGGACGAACAACAAAGTCTCAATAATAGGGTCCCGTTTTTACCCTTTGGGTACGGAGCCCTAAAAATGGCACGTGGTCTAAAGAAATATATTAGAGTTCATTGAAGTATTTAAAACTTTAGAGCCACTATGGTTGATAAAATCTAAAGACTATTACTATAAAACAAAGAGAAATGATTTCTATAACATATTACTGGAAAAATGTGTGATACAATAATTCGGTTTCGTCGATAGCGTGATTGCAATTGCAGCAAAATACAATAAATAAATAAAATAGTAGCCTAAACTTACCAAGAGCATGCCACTACATGTCTAAGGAGGGTTCCGTAACTATCAACACGCAATAGATTTTCTTTGAATTACAAGTTAGAACAAAAGTTATTGAGATAAAGTTATTACAGAAGCTAGGAGAGCGGCCACGGACGGGCAGAGTGAAATTATAAGGGTTCCTTAAGTATTGCGGAACCCTAAAAATACGACCGAAGCTCGCGGCAATTTTCCGTGTATGTGCTCGAATCCGTTTAGGCCGAACCTTTTTAAAGTATTGCCAGTATTAAGATAATCCTTAATATTATATTCCTTAATACCAGTTTAATATAAATAAAGTTCACAAATTGTGTTCAAATGGTTTAAAATGAAATATAAGACGTTATATTTTTACATCTCAAGATATTAAGAAAAACAAATACAATAATTCCAATTTTAAGAGTACACACTTCACAACTTTAAAGTTTTGTTTGTGTGCGTGTCGGTATGTAATGCTTACGCCTACATCTATCTGTTGCTTGCTTCACTTTGTACGATGCGTTTGTTTGAAGACTATCTAGGCGTTATAAAAATAAAATAGGTCCTTAGTGATATGCCATTGTGTGTTGACGAAAACTCTGTCTTATGAGAGAGGTTTTATGAATAAACAAGGGCACGGTGTACAGGAGGAAGTCTGTTGAATAATCTAAAACCTAGAACAAACACAGAAATTTAGGATAGTACCACCGTTTTATTTTGTTATATTATGTACATAAAGTTTCAATAAAAGGAGTATTTACAAAACACATAGGATAGGGCGAGGGATTGTAGGAGGGAGGGAAATCATATAATGAGAATTGCTTTTTTGGACAGCGAAAAAAGGTTCTGCTGTTAAGTGTCGAATCAAGTCACTTTTGTTTTGGCTTTTATCTTTGGTATTGAGTGCTATTAATGTAAATAAAATAGGTAATTCGTTTCATCTAAATGAATAAATAAAATCGAATATATTTCTACAAATACTCAACTGGCAGAATGGTGCAGCTGCGATGGCCAAAACAATGAAAAATAAGAAGTATCAACAAGCATCTTTTTATTCATATTTATAATTTGTGTTGAGTATGTAGTGTAAATTCTGAGTTTGTTTAATCGTAAATATTTAGATTATAATTTACATAATTGTAACACAACTAAAAAACACAACAAATCATATTGTACTGTATCGCAAGCCGTACTCAAGTCAAGGTTTGACTGTACTCACAGACCGCGTCTCAAGTAACACTTTGACTGCAATGACAGCGTGCTTGAGTAACGAGTCTCGTTTATTAACGCCGTACCTACAGCTGTACTTAAGTACGATGTATTAATTAAAACAACATCTTAAGTGCTTTTTTTGAGAATTGTCTTAGCGGTTAGTAGCGGTAGAACGGTTTATTAATAAGTTCTATTGGAACTTTAAAATTAATTGAGTTATCCAAAAAATAGTTTTAAATTACTCGATTCCTTATCTACGTATGTAGAGTGTGGCTTACCAACTTCCGTGGCCACCATTACGATTTCGAGGAACACCTACGTATCGTTTCCATAAAAACTATCGAACATAAATTGAGCCCAAAGAATTCTTAAAAATTTAATGAGAATATCAAGAGTAAAAAATGTATCTGACGTAGGTATATGTTCGTCTCGTTTCCACTTGAGTGTATTTGTATGTCCGTCTCGGCCAATCATCACTAAAACGGTAGCGGTGAAATTAGTAAGTCTCGTTTCGTAGCTCCATGAAGCGGTTTTGGCTGAGGCCGTCGTCATGTCGTTGCTTCGTGCGATGACATTTTTCGGATGTGGTAAATAATGAAAAACGTAAGGCTGGGACTATAATTGTTCTCCGGAATCCGGTGATCCTGGGAAAATTCACAGCACTGGAAATTGAACTCTGCGCTATGATACAATAGAGTTGAAAATTGTAGTGTCGAGTGTCGAGCTGTCACATATGACATTGGCATTTGACTCGACACTTGAGTGTTCGATTTCCAGTTCCATTGTACATACCCATTAGCGCAGAGTTCTATTTACAATGCTCTGATTTTTTTATTAATATTATGTTGGCTAGTACTGTCCTTATTCAACTTTAGTGAGACACCACGAAAGGTTCGCGAAAATGAAGTAAAACATTGCGCGAAAAGTGTGCGAATCGGCTCGACGTTTCGCGTTCGCGGACTATTCGCACAAGTGTGGAGCGGGCTTATTGAAATCTTTGTGACTGCATTTAAATATGCATGTAAATGCACATAGCACCTCCACATTTCGTAGCATCAGTATTTACCTTGTCATCGATATCAGGATTCGGCAGCTGCTCCTTAACGATGGGTTGCACTCATTAAGATCTTGTTTATTATGCTAATTGTCCGATGCGTGTAAGCCGCTCTTAAAAAGATAATTAATATCATGTGTTAATCATTGAATTGGTGTGACAATCATACAAATAGATTTTCAACCGACTACGGCGAAGCCAGAAGGAAGGGTAACGATTCTAGCAGTCTATGTATGTATGTATGTTTGTTCCATCGTACCTTAACTACTGATCCGATTGTTATAAAATAGGTGTCAATAGATTTATAATTTTGAAAAAATTTTGATCATTATTGTTACAAAGTGGAATCTCACACTGTCGAATTCTCACACGATTTTTAATAACATGAGTTCCCTAAGTCACAGGAAGTTACTGTCTCCGTCTTAAGTCGACAAGGGCAAGTGACTTGAGAGCCTCTTAATTATTAAGTCAGCGTTTGATTGTTCAACCGTAAAGATATTGGTAGTAATAGGTTTTGACGTGATAACGTCTTATAATTCGATGGAGCCGGCTGCACGCAAGAAAAAACATGACTCATGCGTTACCAAGTACTTTTACCAAGTACCGTTACCAAGTACCAGCGTAACCTCGCATTTTATTATTATTATTATTATTATTATTGTTGTTGTTGTTGTTATTGTTGTTGTTGTTGTTGTTGTTGTTGTTGTTGTTGACGTTGTCACGTTCAACTATCGTCAGTAAACCGACTTTACAGACAACCGATATTTTTTTTAATAAAGTCACAACTCACAAGCTCCGTTTTAGACTGGCACCGAATAAAATACGTTCAATCAAAACGTACGCTTTCTTACGCCGCTTTTCCGTGAGGCCGCATTCCTCTGGTCGTACCGGCTCAGACGTGCCGGGGCTCATTCCCACGGTAATTTTATTTAAAATGCCACGAATTTCAGTTAAACATCACTCACATTAGCATAGTTCAATTAATTGTAATGTTGAAGTATTTTCTTATCTGTACTGGTATTGGTAAACAATTATTATTTGTTAATTATGTGCTGAGTACGGTAGCACCGTTATACGACGGTTGCGATAGCGAACAGGAAAAAACACGGAGAGCCGGCGCGCCGTACGTTAGGCTGGCTGGCTATATTATGCACCGGAATCCGGAACGCCGGTGAAAATTCATAGCACTGAAAATAGAACTCTGCGCTAACACAATAGAGTTGTAGATGGAAGTTTCGAGTGTCGAGCTATCATATAATATGACATTGACATTTGACTCGACACTCGTGTGTTCGATTTTCAACTCTATTGTATTAGCGCGCTATTTTCAATGCTCAGATCTACGGCCTTCCGGATTCCGGATCTTATTATAGCCCCAGTCTTATGGTCAGTTCACACCGAAACGCGACGCTACGATGCTCGAAGAGACCAGTGATCGTACGCTGCAAGGCGCGCGCGAGGCGCACCGTATAATCGTTGACAACATGTGCGGTCGCGGAGCACTTAGAATTTAGTACATTGACTCCGCGACATTAGCTAGGTATATCTAGCAGCTGGCTGTCATAGTTCTTAGATAGCAGTCGTCATTATCGCTTGTCCCTTCCGTGACAGGCGACCCGTGACTTGGGGCAGCCGCAAACATACATTCAATGGTCATGTTGTTTACCAGCCAGGCACACGCTAACGTCATGCTTACATCTACCCTAAAACGTCTGACACTTCATCAAAAGCTATTAGCGGCAGAAAACAAATTCACGTGTTCACATAAATCACAAGTGGGAGAGCCATGCCTCGGCACGAATGGCTCGATCAGATGAATACCACAACCTCACAGAATTCATGTATACTAATATTATGAAGAGGAAAGATTTGTTTGTATGTTTGTCGGTTTGTTTGCATTGAATAGGCTGCGAAACTACTGGACCGGTTTTGTTGAAATTTGGCACAGACATAGATGACACAGCGGAAAAATGTACGGCAGGATTTTCTTTTCCGCGTACGAAGTCGCGGGAAATATCTACACGTAATATTTTAAGTAGGTACGGCTCCATAAATATTTAGCAAGCAAGTCGAGCATAAATCTAGCTTGAAAGTTTATCAAGAATCCTTATAAAATTGGGGATACTCAAAGATGACAAGAGGTCGACCCGTGGTCAAAACTTTCCCATAATTATTCATATAATATTCAAGTTTACACTTTAGGTATAATATCTTTTGCCTCATAAAGCAAAAAAAAAAAGTAAATGTTGTGGACAGATTGACAAAAGCCAACATGTGGCAAAATGTTAGGTGTCTATCAAAAGCACGGTATTGGGTTAATAATTTGTTTGGTTGTTATATTATGTATTAACTTTATGTATAGAAAGGCATTATTTGAAAAATATATGCTTACTGCACACCTTCCTCCACATAAACTTTCATTCACCGGCCAAATATCACACTCCTCCGGCTGCACAATTCTCGTGAAACTAATATAATGATAATTATGCCTTACGCTGTTGGTTTTAACCACTAATTTTATTAAACTTGCAGAATAATGGAGTAGTCATGTTATTTATTAGTTAATGTTTTTAATAATTTACCGTTCACGCTAGGCTTGTCCTGTTGAAAACATGTAATTTTTAATGGACTATTAATTATATTGGATGAGTGTGCTGTGTAGCCTTTTGACTTATACGAACGTTTTTGCGTCGCGTCGCGTCGCGTCGCGTCGCGTCGCGTCGATATCTGTTGTCAGAGTTCCAGAAACAAAAAACTTAGCTCTGAAATCAATGCATTTTTGGGTTAATCCATACTTCGATGATTAATATTTTGTATGTAAAAATGTAACCCTGTATGTCTATTACGCTAACACGCCTAAACAACTTTAATGGCTACCTTGGAGAAGGATATAGGCTACTTGTTAGCTATTTTAATTTTTTTATTGATAGAGGAAAACAAACAGGTTTTTTAGTATATGAAACAAAATATTTTTAATATTAAAATGATATTAAATTTAATACATAATATTATGCAACAAATATTATATAACATGAGCGCATCTCGCGGCGAGATTCTCGCCGTCAAACACTCGTTTGGCGAGATACAACTTGAATCGTAAATATGTTTCTTTTTATGAATAAACGAACACAAAAAAAGGAAGATTTAAAATTATATATATAAGTTTTTTTTTCTGACAAATGATAAAATGATATTATATAACATGCGGAATAACTTGCGAACAAAAAGAGTTCGTGTAAATGAGCGCTACATCTCTCAAGTTTGCCGCGCTTCCAATTTATGTATATTATTATATTATTGTGTATGTTCACTTTCATTAATGTTACCCAATCAATATCGATCAATATACTTATTAATATTAATAATGCTGTTGATTTATACGTTTGTAATGATAAAAATAACATTTAGAATATTAGAGTTCATTTAATTAATGTTGAATATTTCCGTGGCCATATTGAGTTGCAAAAGTTATATTTCGCTCTATTTAAGTTTATAATTTGTATGTTTTATTAAAATCGGTTGAGCATTAGTTAACTACTGCCAAAATATTTTTGGCGGGTGTACTTAACTGTGACCGTAAGGTTTTTTTTTAGAGAGCAAATCAGCAAGCTGATCATCTGATGGAAAGCGATAACTGTTACCTGAGCGAAGGAATCCGCATCAACAGAGTAGTTACAAGAGCGTTAACCTAATAAAGGTGGGACCGCACTAGGCGTAACTACGCGGCAGCGGAACTACGCGACGCGGCACTCCTTTGCGGTATTACTAGTAGGGACGTGTCGCGTCGCGTCGCTCCGCTGCCGCTCGGTGCGGTCTCACCTTTAATCTAAACATGGGTCGTAGATCGGGTTTTTATTTCTATAACAATGATTATTATCTCAACAAACTGAGTGCACAAAGAAAACAATTGTCATTTGTTTCTCTAACGGCAAAAGGGACGTAAGCGTGTTTTTTTTTAAACTCGTAATCGTATTACAACATCAACAGGGTTGAACCCCTGTGAGTGTAATTGGCTTAATCCACAGGCACTTACCTGCCTTTATTTTGCCTTTAATTTATGCCTTTTTGTTCGCTCTAACGCCTGTTGTTACTGTAAAATATATTTTTTGTCATATTTGTAGAATGTTTTTGTAGGCCTCAATGATTAAATTAAAACATTATTTAAAAAATCGACCATTATAATATTTGATTTTATATTTATCTAGGCACTTATTTCTATTTTTTTATTATAATTTCAACATGACATTATCTTCGGACCCAAATTTGGACACGAATAAATTCAACATACAAACGCCGAGCGCCTCATCCACTGATCTACAAATTTCACGCAAAATGGATTTTGAAAAGGGCCAAATGGGTATATTATTTAGAGTAAATAGAATATTTCTATAGAATACAGCATTTTTGAAACAGAATTGTCAATTAATTTGAGTGCATGGCAATTGGCATTGACAATTTAATTTCTTTTGGAGTCTGGCATATTGTGTGACGTTTGACGGGCATTGTGGCCACCCGTGACGCTCTGTCACACTCTAACATGGGTTTAACTTGTAAACAATACTGGCAGATATACATTGTCCACGTTTCGAACCAAAAGGTGGTAAGTGAAAAATTGGAAATTATGTTTTTGAAAATATCGTTCGTGTTACTTTGTTTAAATCATTCTCTAATTAAAGGTAGGTAGTACATGTTTATTATCATAGTTTTTGTGAAACACTAAGAAATATAAAACAACATGTAAAGTTTCAACTTGGATTAAAACAGAGTTGATTGAATGAAAATTCTCTGCCTAAAAAAAGCAAGACTGTATAAAAATAAATATTTAAGAGTATTATATTAACGTGTTATAGTAGGTAACACCTATATAGTGTTTAAATAGTAAACCTAAAAATTTCGACAAATCGAGGTTACATCACTTTCTTTATGAGCGGACCGCCTACACAAAATCACATTTGAAATTGCACACTCTTCGACAAAGAGTCAATCATTCTCGTATTATTCCACAATAGACACAATACTAGACAAATTCTAATCCTACAAAAAATCTACAGGTGCTAAACTTATAATATAAACATTATTATTGTAAAGATTATCTCACGAGTTCTTTTTTTACAAGTGTGAAGTCACTTTTTTTTCGTGACACATGATATGATTATGATAGAGTGTTATTTTAAAGATATTTTACATTATACAGAAATTATTAAATTTATAGATTACCTGATGGTAAGCGACTAATCCCTTTGATTATACACCTACAACACTAGGAGAGTCGTAAGTGCGTTGGCAGTCCTCCCTACTCGGGCGATACTTAAGGCATTATTTCTCACCAGTTTTACGGGAGACCGAGATCAATCCGTTCAGGACCATTTCTCCCAAAGCTTTTCCATTGTGTAATATTATGAGTTGCTATGTTACTTTTTCAAGCGTGTTTGACCTACCGCAATCATATTCTGATACAATAAAAATTCCATTCCACTACCTAAATCAAATGTGACGTAATGATGGTTAAGTATTTTTATGGCATTCCTCGCATTACTTAAAGAATTACATGTACACAAAAACCCAGGTACTCACACCTAGTAATAGTAATGATAATGATGATGGTTTTAACAAAGGTTGACGGCTGGGAAAAAAAGAAATAAATTGTTATTGTTTTAACATGAAACCGTTGAGACTAATTATTATTAATAATTGACTAACTTTTGCTCGCAACTTTGTCCGCGCAGTATTGATATCGACTTTCAAGCAAAGCACCCCCCAAAATAACATTATACCCCTTTTTAAATCCCGTCCATCAAATCTGTTTAAGAATGTTTATCCAAAATTTTTCATCCTCTTAGGGATAGAAATTGGGAAAATCTTTTCTCATCGGATACCTGCGTCACACAAAGAACACACCGACCAAGTTGTAGGTCTCTACGGTCAGCGGTTTAGGTTGTGAGTTGATCCGTCAGTCAGTCATTCAGATCGAAGCGTTTTATATGTATCGATAAAAAGGAATTGTAATGAGCACTGCACTGCAGAAATTACCTTTAGCATTTTTTTTTCTGTACCTACGAACCGAGTAGGTATCAAACTACCGACTTTTAGATACTAAAGTTTTGTCCTAAAATATTATGTACAAAATTGTAGCAAGTAACCTTGTGGCGAGAACAAGAAAATATAACAAAATAACCGCGAATAAAGATGTTAATTTTTTTTTTTCACCAAAAATCCAATATTTTGACTTATGGACTTTTGCCTCATCTTTTTAGTGTGATATACATGTAGGACATGAGTAGGTGGTTGATATTATAAAATAACTAGCTTTTGCGCTCGTAAACACAGTATCCCACGGGAACACTATACCACAGACTACTAAATAGTTACTACGTAAACTAAACTTTATCGGGATAAAACGTAGCCAACAATCCAGAAACTTACCTACTACCATACCAAATTCCATAAAAATCCGTGCTGTAGTTTTTGCATGAAAGAGTTAGAAACATCCATCCATCCTTACAAACTTTAACATAATAGTAGTAACATCGCATTTGCATCGCAATATCGCGATAAGTTGATTTTTCTTTATAATGGACTTGCATTAATTGCCCGCGGCTTCGCCCGCGTGTAATTGGGTTTTAAACTTTCATCCCTTATTTTAACCACCTAGGGGGCAAAATTTTAGAAAAAATACGTAACTTATAATTTTTTCCGTACACAATTCATACGAAATATCATGCAAATATGTCCAAGGAATAAAAAGTAACATACAAACTTTTATATTTAGGTGAATTTTGAAAAATGCTTTTACATCAGCATCGCCTTTTGTAAGGGACTGTATTATTCCACAGGGTTTCAACCGCCGGCTCAGATTAGACTCGAAGATAGCAAGGTTACACCGATTTGGGCAGAGCCGGGGCGATAATAAAACACTATTTGAGGAGAACGATTTTCACTTTTTTCGCTTTGCTTACCTGGCTCATGGCAATGCCGTATAGAGAGCCGCGCCCGTACGCCTCTTTCGGGCCGATTTGCTATCTCACTTTTGCCTCTCTATACGGCTATTTTCCATAATTTTCCCTACTTTCCATGAGCCAGGTGAAGCAAAACGCGTTGTGTGAAATTCTTTATTGTTATATTCAATTACATAAATCCTTATATACTAATAATCTTATGCCATATAAAAGATATTCATAACTTAAGGTTCACCATATTATATGAAATGTTCTACATTTTTACCATTATTTTCTTAATAACTACTTATCCATTTATTATATAATCGAAAACGTTAAAGGCGTTAGGTATTATGTTTATCTATATAAATCAAAAGAAACTACGTTAAAATCCACTATACTTGAAAATATATAAGCAAAATAACCTTCCCTTTATAAAACACCATTTAACACGAATTTTGCACACTGATGCTATAGAAATCTATAGGTACATATAGTCACTGAGTGTTAACCATTATAGTTTATGTATTGTTTCAAACCACTTGTTTATCGTTCACATTTCAATTCACTTATGTAGTTACGTTACGAGGCCGCTGTCCTTAACACCTTTTATATAATTTATAGATTAAAAAAATTCTATAATATACTATAATAATTTATGTAACGTAAAAATATATATTATTACGTTACATAAATTATTTCTTACTTACATAATTTATAAACTCAATACTTGTAGGACTTAGGTACTTATAGGAAGTACTTGACCTATGGTGTCTTTTGTAATCTTTATATCAATGGACTATGACTATAATAAATGAACTTTTGACCACCTACACTATAAACATTTCAGCAAACGTACCGCCGATTTGTACTAAATACGCCTAACGAGTGATGTGACTCATGATCGGGTTATTATCGATAAAAATCCGGATCAAATGAAGTATTCTTGTGCTCGGTGTTGACAGAGGAATACGATAAATCACTCGGCATCACAAAGAGATTCAATGTGTGTTGATTGTGCCTCTTGAGAACGCTTTTTAGTAACTACTAGTGTTGTGCCGATCCTAACGATAAAAGATTTAGTTTTTGTTTATTCTGATATTAGTAGGTACAATTTTAAGTTATTAAGATAATGTCAAGTTAAAACTTATATAATTATTAAGGCGAATAACCCTTATAGTTATTAAATTACTAAATGTTTTAAAAAAAATAAGTTAAATAACTATAGTTTCCCTATGCATCCCGTAGTTGCAACTTGCAATAATTTATAATCTGTCAATTATACATTACTTTACAAATATAATTAACTGCATGAAAATAAATGTAGTGTGACGGTGACGGCAGACGTAAAAATGTTATATTATACTAAATGCTAATAGAGGAAACATAATGCGATTCATTTTATGTCCAAAATTGAATAAAACTTAACCTCAACTTTATCACACGATTATATACCTGTCGCTAACTTAGCAGACATTATCGAAAACTTTATCGACATTTATCATCACAGCCCTAAATAACTCAATCTCTTTGGTGGTCCCGCTATAGAATATGCCGAATCATAGCACGCGATTCGATATGACGATGATATGCCTCTTATAACAGCTATGACAAACTTATGCAAGCATACCCAAACTATAAAGTAAACCTTATCGTACTGTAATTAGGACTATAATTCTACATTCTGGGTGTATTAGTGTTCTGTGTCTTTTCGATAAATCGTCTATTAAACTATTATCAGGCTATTGTAAATAAAATATTGTTCGATATGCAACAGTTTGGTTTAGTAATTAGGAATGTTTTGATATAGTGAAAGTGATTTGATCGTTTCTTATGTGAACTGTTTTGATACTTGAGAGATGAAAAGTTAATTCTTCTAGCTCTTCTAAAAAAATAAACTTTTGATCAGATACGTTTAATATCTTATATCTTTTTATTTTTTTTATTTATTTATTTTCTTTTTATATGCACATTAATTTATTTGCATCAAAAGTGGTACGTATTATGTAGTTACAGTTTTTTTTAATTCTTAAGATCTAACACTTCACTATTATTATCATGCAAACAGTTATAATAGTCATGGTTTTAAATACATACTCAATTACATTCAGTTACTACATTACATTCAATTATACAAATTAAAAAATAAAACTTACATTCAACACATTTTAACATTCAGGCATAATAGTAATATATTCAAATTTTAATTATTAGTAGGTAATACTTTGTACTAATAAGTATTCTGTGGTAATAGGTATTTTATAGAGTCATTATTTCTTACAAGTCATTCTTACAATGTAACAATTTCATTTTATTAATATTTTAATCTCTATCGTGTGAATTAATAATATTATGATATGTTTCGTACATTTAAAAATAATTCTGCTATGAAATAATAGTTTTTAGACTCAAGCCATTTTATTAATTCCTTATTTTGAACTTTATATAAGGTAGTGATTTTATGGCTGTTGGAATTGCATTATAAGCCTCAACACACATTGCATAATATTCTTTTTGGTACAGATTCGTTCTCGCTATTATGTCTAGAACTAGTCGTTTGGGGTTTCTTTTGTTTCTTGGGTAAATTTCACTTGCCTCTTTAAAATAACTGTAAGGAATTTTCACCAAGTTCACTAATTCGTAAATATAAAGGCAAGATGGCGTCTTAATATTTAACTTTTTAAATAGGGGCTTACATGACTCATAGGAGGGCTAACACAGATTGCTCTTACACACTTTTTCGTGCTATAAACGCATTATTTATATTTGTCGGATTATCCCATAGTAATAATCCGTATTTAATTATCGAGGCTACATAACCGTGGTACGCCGAAAGTACAGTTGGAAGAGTTGATAATTGTCTCCGTCTATGTAGGACATACACATAGCTATTTAATTTGTTGCATACGTATTCAATGTGCGTCTTCCAGTTAAGGTTCTCATCAATATGAATACCTAAGAACTTAGTACACTGAACTCTTTGAATACATTCATTTTTGTAATTAATATTTAGATCGTTCAGTTTAGTATCATAGTTATGAAATTGTACATAAATAGTCTTACTAAGATTTATTTTTAAATTATTATTATCAAGCCACTCTAGTACCCTCGTAATTGTATTATTCATTTCAATGTCAATGTTATCATTATAATTTATTATTATCGATATGTCATCTACAAACACGATAATTTTATTATTCGTGATGTCAGGGAGGTCATTTATATAAAATAAAAATAGCAGTGGGCCAAGTACACTACCTTGAGAAACACCCGTATTGTTGACTCTGCATTGCGAATTAAATGATTTTAAGATATTTTTATTACCAATAGATGTTATTTCTACATATTATATTGCAGAAGAACTAGGGATCTTGGTGAGTAATACGTCACCTATTTCAATGTATCGTATCAGCCAGGAAGAAGCCGTGTTGTACCAGAGCGACTAAAGCGACTTTAGTATGCATTTTTACCCCCCGGACTAAGGAGATGTGCTATATTATCATGTTACTCCGGGATAATATTTATTATTTAATATGTATGTGTTGAATGTAGATATTATCTTAAGTCTTAGTTAATTTTAAACATTTTTTTCTAAGTATATAAGTACCTACAGCTTTTCGTAGCTAAACTACAAAAGTGAGCGAAAATTCTCCTATCAATTATACTTTATCGCAAATATTTATCGTTTATTGTTATATTTATAGTGGTTATGTTTATGGGGAAAATATTGCGGCCGCGGGAGGCCAATTTGGGAGCAATTTCTACGCTGCGGGATGTCGACGCTAATGCAAAACCAAAGTGCTGGAGACTTATATTACTAATAAGGATATAGAAGCCTCACAATAACTAGAATAAGTGGAAGATTAGTAGTGACGCCATGGCCTCACAGAATACCGACGCGCAACGTGAATAAGGCTTGAGTATTTCGTCAAAACAGAAAAGGTCCTGCAGGATATTTTCATGCCAAATCCACTGAATAGATTTGTGTAAGTCACACTGATTGACTGATAGTTTACAGCCTGGATTAGAGCGTAGGCAATTTTTTATCCTGGCAAATTTTACTCATAGATTTTCTTTCTATGCTAAGTTGCAGTATTAATTGTCCAGTAGCAAAAAATGCAATTTAGCAGTTTAATCGTCCTTAAAATAGGTAATGTTCACAAAATAGAAAATTTGCTTAAAAAATATGATACTAGAATGAAAAAACTTGAGAGGTGTCAAGGGACACCCGGATGGAACGAAGTTTTAATTAATTAGAGAAGAATTTGTAATAAAATTTTATTCTTTTTAAGTTATAATATATATTTTTTATTATTAACAAATATTATGTAATATAAACTTAATCAGTAGGCTCAATTTTAGTAATAACTGGCTTGTGGTAAAAAATTGAAGGGAATTTATAATTTACTAGCTGTTTCCCGCGGCTCCGCCCGCGTAAATACAGTATCCCTCGGGAACACTACTTTTTTGGGATAAAAAGTAGCCTATGTTTTAATCCAGAGTCTAAACTACTACCATACCGAATTTCATCGAAATCCGTTCAGTAGTTTTTGCGTGAAAGAATAACAAACATCCACGCTTTCACATTTATAATATTAGTAAGGATTCCACGCCGCACGGCTTACAACTATAGCAAAAAGTGTCGTTACAACTTTTGGTCTTAATTTTTTCCGTCTATTCCCCTTTCGCAACGCGCGATAAGGCGTACCAAAAAATATAATAAATTCGGGAAAAAATCTCCCAGATCTGTTGAAAAATGAGTGAGATATGAGCGGTCAAAGTTTTTGATCTGTCTTTTTCTAGAAAAAAAGAAGTTTCGTATAAATTTTCTATGCCAGTCTTGCCACATGACGTGACGTTACACATCGGATCTCTCTGTTTAATTTAATTTTAACGTTTTCACTGCACGGCTTATTACACAAGGTAGAAGATTTTTACATTACAAAAAAAACATACCGGTTGTCTGTAAAGTCGGTTGACGATAGTTGAACGTGACAACGTCAACAACAACAACGTCAAAAAAAAACGTGCATATTCCCTTTTCGTATTAATGTCGTGGTGTTTAATAGTAACATAAAAATCATACACTCCAGGTTGTAGGAGTAGGTATGTCTATCTGTCTCATCTCGTCGTGTTACAATTTGTCGCAAAAGAAAAACCCGAGCGAGCTGTGAACATCGACACAGTACTTGGACTTTGGAGTTGCGTCAACTTGCGGAAGTGGGTCGCATTTTGGCACCTTCTCGACTCACCGATGTCGCGGCTTGGGGGATTAGTATGGCGGAGGAAATTGAACACTTGTTCAATTCTTTAGAATTTATCGTCAGTGAGCTAAACGGCATACCGCGAATGCCTCAAACCATTAATAAATTGTACACTGTACACAATTGCTGCCATTTAAATCGTAAAAATACCACGAATGCCGTCCAAACAAACCTAAATCAATACGAAACAAAACCGCAAGCAAATGAAGCTGTAACAATGGGCTATAAGAATGCGAGGAATATATCACAAACACAAAGCGTTCTGAACCTTAAAACAGCGTGATTGGATTGAATTTTCAACTAAAATAGGGAACAGGATTATGCTTGTCTGTGTGTAGAAATTTGAACTGTATGTGGTATTAATAAGGTTGATATTGAATCGATATTTCATTGAATTCTCCTGACGCCATGACATTGGAAGAATTTATTGATTTTTCATATGAGTATCGATATTTCGCTGCCATCTCTAGCTGTGGTAAACTTAAGTATGCATAGGTAGACATTTTTCAAGTTCTTTTTTGAGAATAATAATAGAATTTGTATACTAAAAATTGACATAAAATTGTAAAATAGCAACTAATTGTGGAAACGCCATCTTTTATCTCAATACACCCTATACACCCTATATAAAACTCTATCAAACGAATATCTACCTTAACTCTTCAAGTTAAAGTGCATATTTGTCTGCACACGAGTTAATTGTTTAATAAGTATATAACGCACAGCGGGCACATCCCGACGCTCTAAACTACTTAATAGGGTGATAATTGAGGGCTATTAACCCCCCAACCCCCTCGTTTGACCCCCCTGGGAGTAAACCCTCCCCCCGCGGGCAATAAGTGCCCTCTTAATTAACGTAATTATAAATGTAAATTACATTATGGTGCTGTAATTTTAATTATCTTGTGTGTAATAATTGTAATTTTAATTATAACACTATTGTGTTGGGTTGTTACAAAATCTGTTGGATAATTACTAATTAGACTGTTTTTATTTAATTAAAAAAACACGGTAGATGTGAAACAAGGAAATTGGTTTGTATAATTTTCATATTTTCAATTGCCAATAGACGGTTATGCCTAAATAATAAGACGCAGACAGTTAACTTACCTTACGTAAAACCTTTTTAAAATTCACCCCTTTAAGGGGTGAAACGGGGGTCAAAGGTTTATGTAAGCAAATTTATCGTGAACAAAACTGGGCGCGGACTAGTTTTGTATACTAAATTATATCACTGAATTAGTGTCGTGCCAAAATATTTTGGTGACCCTGAATTAAGAACAAAAACGGAATATTAAATGAGTCTTAAGTAATATCGTGAATCAGAGGGAGATCGCTTAGTTTTAATATTAACTTGCTGACCCCTTTTTAATTAATATCGACAAAATAGTCGAGTAAACCGCCAGCGTTTCTTTGATAAGTCGCTAGTGATGTGAGTTCTATCGATGTTTTCAGGATGGTTTAGTAACATTTTCAAAATAGTAATGACGTCGTAAGGTGACAAAGTTTTTGCTTTCATTGTGTGAATATAAAATTATATTGTAAAACGTGACAAGCTTCTAAAAGGTTGAAGATAGAGAAATTGGGAATACGCACAAAATGTGTCCTCATTAATCCTATATTTGTGCAAATTCCACTATCGTAATACTCTCGAAATCACACTTGGTAAGTAAGAAAATCTATCGCAAGATCCGTACATACTTAAGTCAAATATTAAGTAGCTTATTCTATTTATTACTTATGTCATAATATCTTTCTATTACATTCTATTCGTTATAAATCTATATTCAAATCTGTTCTGCAATTAAAAGCAACAATGTCTAATGTCAATCTTCACAAGAAATTGCGGATAAAATAAATAAATAAATAAATAAATAAATAATATAAATAATAAATAATAATAAGAAATAAATAATAATAAATCGTGATAAAATATCCTTTGTCCTTCCCCGTGGCATAACTCTATGTCTGTGCCAAAATTAATCTAAATCAGTCCGGTAGTTTCGGAGCCTATTCAATGCAAACAAACAAACATACAAACAAATCTTTCATCTTTGTTATGTTAGTTAGATATGTCACAGCCTTTATTTTAGCATTTATATTTTGATTGCGTATTTGAAAAACAACATAAATGAGTATCGACATCGACAAATCATGTCCCATCACTGCGAATATTAATTTCAGAATTGGTTTAAATAGGTATTACGCCGCTTGTTAGCCCCGGCTCCAAAATGAACTCATTAAAACTATAAAAGCGGAGGTAATTAAGCCACAGCCTCCCTCCCTCCCCCACCCCCGAGCTCGCGACACGGACAAACAGAGACAAGAACGGCCTAGGACCTATAGGTGGAAGTTTGGTAGATCAGCCGATGCATTAGTATTAATTTGGGTTAACAGCCTCCGTAGTCCAGTGGCTTAGAGCTTGGCTCTCGACTCGGAGGTCGTTGGGTTGGGCTTGGGACAACAGAAAATGTTGTTTCCAAGTTTGGGTAGGACAATGCATTATCACCTGATTGTCTGACAATAAAGATGATCCATGCGTCGGATGGAAAAAGTCGTACGTGTAAAAAGTCGGTCCTGCGCCTGATCTCTCGCCAGTCGTGTCGGTCATCCGTCCCACTGGGTTACGAGAGTGAATGAAAAGGGAGAGTGCTCTTGTGTACTTATGAATAACTCCTGCGGAGCTGGCTGCGTTTCAATTAAACCGGCCGCCGTCACCGAAATCGGTGTGGGGAGATGTTGTTATTGGAACGAAGTTCCTTATGGCGTGTTGCGAATTGTATTGGGGCTGGACGGATTATAGGCATGACACTTTTTGCCACTCGAAATCACAATGTAATAACGACTATTAAGAATGATACAAAAAACGACCTTATCACCTTGACAATAATGTAGAATTTTGCAATTACACATTGTGACTGTTATGACTGTTGTGACTAGCTAGCCGGGCCTTAGGAGCACTTGATTTTATTACTCAGTACGGAGCCGGACTTCGCGGCGGCAACACTGCGAGCAGCTAGCAACCCGCCCCTCACCCCTGTCCCTACCTAAGGCGCTGCCAACTAGTTCCGCGCGCACTATATATACATAGTTCAAAATTGAAGTGAAGAATATATATATATATATATATATATATATATATATATATATATATATATATATATATATATATATATATATATATATATTTCTTCCAAAATAGGCTTCAATGAAATTATACTATTTTTAATTAAAATAATAATAATCTTCTAAATATTTTATTTTTATGTTGCTGAATGTCTATTAACTATAGTGATCTTGATACATTAACATAACCTATTAATGGTGGTGTTAATGCGTTTATTTCTCTGGATCTAGCGAGGGTTCAGTTCACAGTTCCACTGTGTCTAAAAAGGACCTTAAGGCTTTATCTTTTTATAATACATAATTGTCACATCCAGACGGAGAAGCATCCCTAACACCCGGGGACACTACCCCGCGGTAATTTTCAACTAATAACCAGTTTAATTCTACCGCCCGGCCCTGCAGGCCCACCCGCTACACCGCTATTGTATTTTTAATTTACCTACTTTTTAATTTAAAACTTTATACAGATAGATAGATAATAACTAAGGCCTTTTCATCCGTTATTGGATGATTTATACAGTATTCTCCGAGCGAAGTAACCCCTCTTGAAATATTGTAGTGCCTGGGACAGTAGATTTTTTAAATTTCGTATGGTTGCCCAAGCACACACGGCATTCTCACAACACAGTCAGCCTAATCCAGAGGAATCACTGGCCAATACTCGTACGTCTGGGGCCAACCCTGTGCGGGTTTCCTCACGATGTTTTCCTTCACCGTTGGAACGTCCGTATAATGTACTTGAGATCGGAAAAAGTCTCATTGGTACACGCCACAACTTGGGAATCGAACCTGCACTCTCTCGAGTGCGAATCAAACGGTCTACCCACTAGGCCACGGAGCTCTTGGATTCATAATAATATATATATTCAAAAATTTTAACCAATATTTTTTTACAACAAATATATTATTATTAATCTGTAGACTTAAATCCTTACCTAATGTATCCCGTATATGGGCTATACTTTGAACAAAAAAGGTGGGGCTTGCGTGGAGTAACACCATGGCCTATCAGAACCTGGTGTGAAACTTCTATTATGTTACTTGGGGAACTATGCCTGCTATGAGATATGCCTCCATTCGGCACTGCATTTCAAAAATTCGGTTGCAATATATAATGTTGTTCGACAATATTAATTTGTATATTTTTAGAGTTCGCGACCAAAGGGTAAAAACGGAACCCTATTACTAAGACTCCATCTGTATGTCACCAGGCTTTATCTCATGAACCGCGATAGCTAATTACACCTTCCACAGACGATATATTTCTGTTGCCGCTACAACAACAAATACTAAAAATAAATACTCTAAGACTTAGACTTCCAAAGTAAACCGATAACATTCTTAATAAACACAAAAAAGTATGAAATAATTATTATTGTCGAAATAGCTTACTTTTAAGTTCTGCTAAAATTTAACTATTTCTCTAGTCAATCTTATTTTTAAAGTCGATAACAGCCTAATTGAACGCGAATTCTTTAAAATATTGTTAGTGTGCGTATGCATAAGGACGTAGTTGTGTTGAAATTAATGTTTTTTTTATTGAAGAATTTATACAATTGTTTGGGCTGGTACCGACTTCACAACAACATTTACCTGTGGCGAAACAATAAGCGCCACAATCCTGAATCGCGCTATCGAAGTTTTCTATGATTGGCACTATATATACGACATCTGAAACTCATACAAGGGGCTTCGGCCTGTAGATGGGCACTATATATACGACATCTGAAATTCATACAAGTGGGCTTCGGCCTGTAGATGGGCACTATATATACGACATCTGAAATTCATACAAGGGGCTTCGGCCTGTAGATGGGCACTATATATACGACATCTGAAATTCATACAAGGGGCTTCGGCCTGTAGATGGGCACTATATATACGACATCTGAAATTCATACAAGCGGGCTTCGGCCTGACCGAGCATAGCACCTCGCTCGGTCGGAGATCTCCCTTTGGGGCATCCATTATTCTCATATACCGAGAAGTGAAATAATGAGCCAATTTCACTTTCTGTTAGATGGGAATGTTCAAAGAAATCGATATCGGTGTAGAAAACTATGAAAAATACCTACATCATCATAGTATGATGATGTATGGTGTGATGATGGTGGCGGTGATGATGATTATTCAATTGTGACGTATGCTTGCAGTTTTATAAACAACTCTGAAATTTCCAAACGTGTATCTTCAGAGACTGAGGAGTGCCGTTCAGTGCTTTTGGATCCAGGGTAAACCTTAGCGCACAACATTACACTTTTTGGTAACATATGCTCGAGTTACTACAAAAAAGTCACTATGGGTGTCCCTATAAATTTTGAGGACTTCTCTCGATTCCTCATAGATCCCATCACTTGGCCTACCATTTGATGATAAGGGACCAATTTGGGAGTCAACCCTAAAGGGTTTTAATAAATAAAAAAAGAAATTCGAAAATCGGTTTACAAACGCGTAACATACATACACATACGAATTGAGAACCTCCTCCTGTGTTTTGGAAGTTTTGTTGAAAACAGATTAAAAATAATTATTGAAAGTATCCCAACAAACTTGAGATTTTTTGGCGTTTTGTACGGAACCCCTCGCGCGCGAGTTCGACTCGCACTTAGCCGGTCTTATTGTAAAACATTCATAAGTTAGAAAACAAATTTGCAAAACTAATTGCAATTAAAATCAGATTATCATAGTAAGCCATAGTCACCCCTTCAGGATTTTCGATCAATTACATTTTGCAATCAAGACAATCTTTTGACAGCCATCTTGGATTTAGATTTTGTGATTTTGATAAAAAGCCAAAGGGTGCTTTTGAAGCTAATGTTTCGTACTTATTAAGCATGTTTATTTTATCAATCTGTATGTTTGTTACTCAGATCAAATCTAATGGACTGTGATCCCAGGCACGCCAGACTCCCCTTATATTCTTACTGATAAAATGTATTTCATATTGTAGTATTAGTTATGTACAATGAACGTATGCACTTTGCGTACCCACTAGTTTGCGCGGTGAGACAATTCTCAGGTAGGTACAGGGCGCCGAAGGTAGGTACAGGGCGTCGAAGGTAGGTACACAAAAATCGTACTAACCATCCTTACAGCCTTTGAAATGATTCTAACGTATGGTAGAGTAGAGTAATGACAATTAAATATTATTACAAAGTGAAATTTTCACCGATTACCTACATATTTTATGTCGTAGGTAATTTTCATAAAAATAAAAAAATGGAAAATCATCGACGTAAAAATAAAAATCATTGAACGTCTAACCATTATATCTCTGTTCATACTAGGTTTAGAGGAAAATGATCATTATAAGTTTTGTTCCTTACGTTATTCTTAAACCAAAAAATAAGATTGATAAATTTATCAGAATGTAAGAGAAGTGAGTACAATTCCCGCAACTTTGGCGCCCTGTACCTGAGAATTGGCCCACGGCACAATCTAACGGGTATGTGCATACGTTCATTGTACACACAAATACTATAAGATGATATACATTAACAGAAATTGTGGAATGAGTGGACGCCCCAAAGGGAGATCTCCGACCGAGCGAGGTGTTATATGTTCGGTCAGGCCGAATCCCACTTGTATGAATTTCAGATGTCGTATATATAGTGCCGATCATAGAAAACTTCGATAGTGCGATTCAGGATTGTGGCGTTTATTGTTCCGCCACAAGATAATAAACCGGTCTGAGTTTTATTTTGACGAACCTTTGTGTTCACTTTTTTATTTGGTCTGTAGTCTGTATCTGTAGAATATTTTGTGTATTTAGCTGCTAACTACGTCATGTGTTGTTCGTGAATACGCAGCAATATTACATCAAAATAACACTAATTCCTCCTTTCAGCAGTCTCAGTCCTCACTTAGCGTAACAAAATCTTTGGGCCTTCAGCGCTATCTGCTGATGTTATTGAATTTCAGAGATAGATCATAGCCAGCATACAGCCTTGATTTTTTATTTATATTTATTATGCGACTTCGTGTGTGCGAAAGAAAATCCCGGGGAACCATACGTTTTTCCTCGATAAAAAGTAGCCTATGTCCTTCCCCGCGATCTACTCTATATCCGTACAAAATTTTATCCAAAGCGGTCCAGTAGTTTCAGAGCCTACAAACATACAAACAATCATATTTATAATATGAGTATAGAAGTATATATTCCTATTACAAGGTACAGAACTATAGATTTTCAGACTCCCATTCTACCTCTGATTCTGTAAGTGACCAATCTAATGTACTTAATATCGAAAAAGTTGCCGCTCGACCAGGCATAAGATGAAAATCGCTCAACAGCGGCAGCGCCGTTGAATCGTGCGCACGCACACATACTCTCGTGTAAATATGTAGTTCAACCACGTCTGCAGTCGTTGTGGTCACATCCTTGATGTTGTCCTTTGTTGAGGCGTCCTAGTGCAAATGTACCTAAATAACCTAATTATGTGAAATGCACGATAAAATCCACATACACTTTGGAAATCAACTTGTAATACAAAGAATGCAAAACTCCATGTTCTAATGGAACTAGCGTGCAACGCGGCAGTTTTCTACAAGACCGTAGTTAGGCTTTAATGACTAATGAGTGACTAAAAAATTTCACGACATTGTGGAAATATTCTTGATAACATACTTAGCTGTTAACTGAATGCACGCTATTTCCTTGTAGGAAATGAGCAGACGTTTTACCTGATAAGAAGCAAATACCGGTGGAGTCACAAGTGCCCGTGCCAAGTTCCTTCTCCTCTCTGCTTGGGACCTTCAGTATGTAACCTAACTCAACCGCAAAGTTTCACGCCGGTTTCCTGTGAGGCTATGGTATATGCTTCGTAACTGAAACTACTCTCCTAGCAGAATCCCACGGTAAAAAAATACCGGCTAAATGCGCGTCGGACTCGCGCATGAAGGGTTCCGTGCAAATGGCAAAAAATACGTTAACGTTTTATGGGAGTCCCACTTTAATCTTTATTTTATTGTGTTCACTTTTGTAGTATTTGTTAATATTCTAAATTATAGTTTCGCTCTGTCCGTCCGTCCGTCTGTCTGTCTGTCCGCCCTTCTAGCTTCTGTAATTATATAAATTGATAAATACACGGTATAGATATATAATGTGTACATATACATCTCAGTTTTGGCATCATACAATAAAAATGTTATATTTTAGGGGTGGCTCCTCTATACATGTGAAGTGGAGATGAAACATATTTTTTCGTTCTACTCCATCGTGTGGGGTATCGTTGAATAGGTTTTTTTTAAATAAAGGCGAGGTTTCATACATCACTTTTTGTACAAATCGACCATTTTCGAGCAGTAGCACAGATTACTAAATAGTAGCACTAGGCGTCCAAAGTGGTGTTCAAGTTGGTCTCCCCTCTGGCATTCCTAAACTGTGAGACTTAGAAACTTGTAATTTTCCATGCTGATAGAACGTGCTAAATACTCTTTAGAAAAATTATTTTGAACGAAATCGGACAGTCACCTTAGAAGTAATTTTTAAAAAACATATTACGCGTTTATAGTTAAGTACGAAACCCCTGTGAAAATTTCAAGTATCTAGCTATCATTGTTCGCGAGATACAGCATGGTGACAGACAGACGGACGGACAGAGGAGTTTTAGTAACAGGGTCGTTTTTAGCCTTTGGGTTTTTACCCTTTGGGTGGAATCCTAAAAATAGTCAAAAGTGATTTAAACACTTCAGGTACAGACATTCCATCACGCCGGTTTTGCTTGTGGCCGTGTTATCAGTAGAACCGGCTCCTCGTGCTGAGAACTCGCCGGAAAGAAACCCACGAGCATAATATTTTACTATTAGAAGTTGCTTCCTATAGGAAGGAGGAGTATAATAGGTACGTATATTAAATTATAGGAATTGCATACCTTTTAATTAAGCAAATAAAACAAGAACGTGCAATAAATTAAATGTCAGCTACGTCACGCTTGCCACCTTGGATCAAATACGGCAAAAAGTATAAATTTATTGTCTACTAATTAAAATATGATAATATCTTGAAATAAACAAGGTACTTCATTAGGCATCGGCCCTTAAAGGGCTAACTGGTCGTCGGGTACAAGCACAAATCGTGGACTACGACGAGTCGCCCAAATTGGTGCACAAGCATTTTAACTGCTTTGTCATATAGAATATACAGAGTGTATGTGATTTTGTGTATATTTTTGAGTACATGTTTTTTTTTATTTATATTTATATATTTTTTTTTTATTTATTTAATTTATTTATATTTATTCATCAAAAGTAACATAATACAATCACAAAATATTATATAGAAGGAGTGTTTCTCGGCGAGATGCTTTTTTTTTTTTTTTTCATGTATGTAGTAAATTACTAACTATATAAGAAGAGATAAAAAATTAAAATAAATTTGTCAAGTGTATGATGATTAGTAATTTAACTAAGACTTAAAGTAGTTAGATTAGAACTGCTATAGATTAATTATTATAGTACAATCTTACTACTATTATAAATGTGAAAGTATGTGAGGATGGATGGATGGATGGATAGATGGATGGACGCAAAATCTACTGAACGGAATTTTATAAAACTTAATGTGGATTTTAGTTTAGGCTCTGGATTAAAACATAGGCTACATTTTATTCCGAAACAGTACAGTGTTCCCGCGGGATACTGTATTTACGCGGGCGAAGCCGCGGGCTTAAGCTAGTTTTTAATATTCACATTGTAGATTAAAAACTTTTCAAACTCATAACTTATAGCTAACATTAATATTTTAAAGATTATTATTTATGTTGAGGTTGAGGTGTGTAGTCCACAAATTCTTGCAAAAATATTACTTCAAAATGATATGATAAAGCTACTGAACTTGATATATTGTATAATTGGAGTTATAAAACCAGTAAAAGTTATAATTTTTTTTTTTATTAACATATGTCAATAATTAATTGAAGTCTGTAAAGTCTATAAGGTACCTATTGTTATTTAATGAAAAATAAATCGACTCCTTTTGTTATTTAAAAACTTGCAGTACTTTTCTTAACACCTGTATACGATCGGATTTGTATATTAACATTATTGTGCGCGAGCGCTGGATATCTCAATCCGGACAGAGGCAGAAGTTGCGCAACTTGCCGAGTTGCCGCGCCTTACCCTATGCATATGTAAAAATACCTAATTAATTAGTTAATTAGGTTAATTACCCGCAGGAGACTAGCGTGGTGAAATAAAGCCTGCTTGTTGAAAAGAAATCAACTAAAAGGCCACTTCGAGAGTTTCGTATTACGTTCGTAATTTGTTTAATGTCAGGCTGGGATCATATGATCCGGAATCCGGAAGGCCGTGGAAAATTCTGAGCATTGAAAATAGAACTCTACGCTACTACAATAGAGTTTAAAATCGAACACGTGAGTGTCTAGTGAAATGTCAATGTCACATATGACAGCTCGACACTCGAAACTTCCATTTTCAACACTCATGAACACTGAATTTATACCGGCGTTCAGGATTCCGGAGCATACAATCGCAGCCTTAGATATCATAAAATGCCTACATAACAGATGGATCATCATAAATAGAACCATATTAGAAATTCATCAATTTTGAAAGTTTTCAATAGAATAGCGTAAAATGGCGCGTATATTAGGAATTGCTTAATGAGGGTGCTTAATATTTTTTCTGTCGGTAGGGGGCATATCCAACGCACACAAAGCGTCATCTGGTGGCGTAAGTGGTATAAAAAACGATAAATAAGAATTTTCGATTATTTTTCTGTCACCAGGCGGCGCTTGGTAGCACAACGGTCCTTGACGTGTTAAAAAGTTGTCAGATGTCACGAATTTAAAAACCCTCATGGTCGAATAAGATAATTGCTAGAAGTTATTGTAAGAGCAAATTCTTCAATACATATTACATAGTACTTTATAGGTATTCGACCGCGACGCGCGACCTGTGAGCGTGGCCAGAGACCCACACCTAGCTGTTTGCTGGTCGCGGTCGCGGGTCGCAATCTCACGTCGCGGATTCTAAGTTCGGGATGCTACCTTCACTGTGTCCACACGAGAATGGATATCGAAGGTTTTTGACATAAATAATTACAACTTAAGATGCTACATTTGCTAATTGGAATAACTATATAGATTTAGGATTGTTGGCAATGTAGGCTTCATTGATGTATTTAGAGATTCCCAAGAATAAATGTAGACAATTCCTAGTAGATGTATGTATATTAGAAATAACTTAATAAGTATTATGTATCAGTAGGTAGTTGACCGACGTGCAGAAAGTGTATAAAAATACCAATTTTGAATAAAAATTTTCGTCTTTGACTTAATAATTTCAGTGGTTTCTTATAAACACAAATTCACCATAAATTTAGCAATTGCCGTTTTGCACTGAAATTAACTCGTTTTTTTTTCAGATTATTCTCTCTATTTATATCTCTATCTCTATTTATATTATATACTCCATGGAGAATAAAAATATTATGAAATATTTTACAAATATTTTGGGTGAAAATTTTTCATCGCAAACACGTTTTTTTCTTTAAAACGAACCATTATTGACTAGGTAGGGATAGTCAAGTGGTCTCTGGCCTCCAGTGGCGAAGGCTGATTCTCCATCATAGGGAAGCCCTAGCCTGTATAATAGGTAGGTATTTGGTTAAGGGTCTTCATAAGGTAAAGTCGATAAAAATGGAGTTATAGGAGCCCCACGCCGCTGATGGCCTCTAATCTTGTTGTGAGCTCGCTGTCTTGGTTCTAATATGTACTTCTTATGTTAGAGTGGTGATACCAATGATACAGCAAACACTTATTAACTCTTCTTTATTTATGTATTACATTATACATAAGAGAGAGATGCTTAACACAGATACGCCTACACTATACATAACCTTTTGGCTAACTAAATTATCTCTATAGGCTTCGCATGTGACATCTGTCAATAAGACATTGACATTATATACTTTTTTTATAACTACTTTAATATGCAATCTTTAACTCTACTAGGTAGAGACCTATGGATAGTTTTTTCACAGGAATAATAATAGCTCAGCCAATATGTATTGATAATTTTTGCAATTTATAATATTAAGGACCTGTTTCACAATCGCCTCATAAGTCTCGTATAGCTTATCCGGCAGTTTTGTCGCTGATTACTTTATGTCGAGCGACAGAGATAAAACATGCAGTTAACACTTATTAGAAGATTGTAAAACAGGCCCTAAGCTTACTTTCAATTTAATATTATAGTTTCAGGTAAAATGATACACACATTACATTGACGGCCTCTGTGGCTCAGTGGTTAGCGCGACGGCCGTGAAGCCGAAGGCCGCGGGCTCGAATTCCGACGAGGGATGGAGACCCAGAATTCCTGGGTAACGGATGTGTATTAAATATGTTCATAATGTAGTTAAAATCTTAAATATACGTATTGTATAAAAGTATTAAATATACTTCCCATTGTCTGGTCCCCGTAACACAAGTTAAACGGATACTTACCACGGGGCCAGATTGACCTGGTTTGTAACGTTTGTAATATAGATATTATTATTATACATAAAACTAAAAAATATATAAAGTGAAGTCTCTATCGCCCTAGTCTGTGTCACAATGCGCCTCTATATCGCTGCGGGGCTCGCAAGTCTCGCAGTTCGCTTCACAGAAATATTCAAATTTATGATCTACGGACTTACGCCGCGCGCGATTGTTTTCTGCCTTTTTTCGGTATTAGTTTTTTTCAGTATCTGTTGTGTGGATATTGTGAAGACAATCCAATAGGTTTGCTATTTTGAAGATACATAAATATAACGGTTTATATATTTAATTAAGCATCCTTTTTAGAGTTCCGTAGTTCACGTCTCTGAACAAATGGTTTCGTCATGTCCGTCCGTCCGTCTGTCCGTATTCAGCTCACCGTCCACACGGTTAGTGCTAGAAAGATAAAACTTTGCATGTATATATGTATTTAGCACGTCGACAAAGTGCTAAAATAAAATCCACGAAAAAATTTTTTTTTGGTGTGGGTACACTTTACGTGTAGGAGATACGTAAAGTGGGTATATTTTTCCCGCGTCTACCCCATAGTGTGGGGTATCATTAGATAGATATTTAAAAAACATTCCGAGGTTGCGAAGACGATTTTTTGATTAGGTATCCGTTTTTGAGGTATCCAACTTTAAAGCGCATTTTTTGTAAAAATGCTTAAATGGCCCTCTAAAAGCTAAACGGCTGGCTCGAAAAGTCTGCAAAAATTTATAGTGGTAGTTCATCTCATGAACTTTAAAGGAAAACTATAACGGATTATACTGGGTGTTTTTTCAATCAGTGTCCAAACATTCAGGAGTGAAAATACTCCATACAAGTAACTTTTATTATGGGATCAACTTTCCTACTTTAAAATATATTCAGCTGTTTCCTACAAAAGGGCTACGGCATGTATATATAGCATTTTGTAGGAAACAGCTGTTTTTTTTTCAAGTAGGAAAGTTGATCCCAATGCAAAAGTTGCTTATATTCAAGAGTATATTCACTCCTGAATGTTTGGACACCGACTGAAAAAACATTCTGTATAACTTTGTTAGTTTAGGAGTTATAGATGCCTAACTTGATGAATGCGCTTACTTGGAAAACTTTGTACAAAAATAACGAAAAATAAGTACGGAAACCTACGTGTGCGAGTCCGACTCGCACTTAGCCGGGATTTTTTTAAATGAATGAATTGGACCACGGTAAACGATTATCACATTCGTAACACCATGGGAGCGACTCGCCGCATCCCGGAAATACGGGACCCAGGTAAATCCCAAAGAATATATTATATTACTAACGTAAAAAACCGTCATTCGATAGACTTATACGATTGACAGGTCGCAACTATGTGAGAGTGGTTAGGTAGGCTAGGTATGCCGGGGGTGCGCGCGGCGGGCGGGGCGTGAGTTTTTTCCAGCCAGGACTTTCTTTCACGGGGCTGGCCGCTGGTCGTTTCGTGCTTTGACATAATTGACAATATAATTTCTTAATATTTGTGATCGATTTGTCTGACGCGACGTTTAAAATTTCGGTGTCAACCTTAGACTTACGTCAACATGGCTGACATTCGCCGGTGCTTGAACTGTCTCCTTTGTAGAGAGTGTCGCTCGCCCCTGTGACATAATATATATTAATTACACGTCTTATTAGTTATTCGCCATCTACCGGAGCACTGACTCACCGACGCTTATCAATTTGGACTAGAGTAATTGTCTATAATCGGTTTTCACACAATCAGGCGAGCGTTTATCAACTCTGAAATTAGCAGGTTCTGCGTGGTAGAATTGCGAACATACGAGTTTTACCGGCTTTGAAACTTATTGCTATAGTAGTAAGGTTCAATAGTGGTAGATCGCAGGTTTCCGTGGCTGTGCAAGTGGGGACGGGGAGAAGGGGGTCAATTAAGGCATAATGTGGGTCCAGATAGAATCGACGCGCAATCAAGTCGCGAGCGCCGGCCGCAGTGGAAGCTATACGATATAATGATTTACTATCTGAGCACCAGCATTACAAACAGACACTTCAATTACATTTATTTGTATATATAACTATTAAACAGCTTATAAAATTACACAAATGACATAAGGTAGACGACTATTTATTGAAATCTAAATAACTATATGATGCCCGTGAATTCGTGCATTTAGATGCAATTAAAAGTAGCCTCTATCCTTCCCCGTAGTCTACTCTTTTCAGTAGTATTGGAGCCTATTCATTGCAACAAACAAACAAATATTTCCTCTATATAGAATTAGAGTAGATAATGATTTTAGGCAACTTTTAGTGCTTTTACACTTTTTTTTGTATGGATTTTGCGGCGCCGCAAAATCTGCGGCATAAAATCAATACAGTGTAAAGACACTTACTGACTAGTATGAAGTGTCTGATCAGATTTTAAAAAATGTTAGTTTGTATAAACAAGATAATGCTCGTAAAATAATATAACACAGGCTTAAACCCCCAGGTAAAATGCAGTGAATTAAAATTCACAAAAAAACCATAAGTAATGTTACGTTTGCTAATGTCGTTAACGTGTTTATAGGGACGATTTTACCTAAAAGTGAGGAAAAATTTAAAAAGTTTATTCTAAATTTTAATACAATTTTAGATTCATGTAAGCTATTATAGCTTAAAATTATTAAATTAGGTGCTGGTTCCGCAAAATATAGCTAAGCTATACTTTGTGGGTAAATATAGCTAAGCTATACTTTGTGTAAATATATTGTGTGGTGTTAAATACTGTTTCAGATAGGAGCCCTGATTGCCAACTGTACCGGGAAATAATATATTGGAATAAAACATTTTTAAGTTCGTTTGCGGTATCTTTTCTCTTTAACATTGTTAAATTAAGTTAAATCAAGCTATCTGTGAAAAATGTTTATTTGTTGATTAAAAATTTATAAAATAATAGGCAATAGATTATTTTTCTATTTTTATAGGTACAATATCGACAAAGCTCCAGTTTTTAAACATTTTCCTTTGTACTACGACTAATGTTGTAAGTGACTAATGTATCTACAGTCTATATGCGTTAAGAAGTCAGTGAATTATGCGTACAAGTGTCAAAATTGACGCTTAAACCGTTGTCCCAGTATACAAAGTAAGTGTCATACTCACCGTCCAGCCTGCAGATCCAGCACCGGTACAAATTGCCGGCATTAGTGTCAATAGCGTCAATCTATTATAAAGAGGAAAAAATATGTTTGTTTGTTTGCATTGAATAGGCTCCGAAACTACTGGAACGATTTTGGTGAAATTTGGCACAGACATAGAGTAGACCACGGGGAAGGACATAGGCTACTTTTTATCACTGCGGAATGCACTGTTTCCGCGGGATTTCCTTTTGCGCGCACGAAGTCGTGGGCAACATCTAGTCATTTATAATTTTTGTCTACAAGTCCGCTTGAAGGCTGCGGCGTTGGATTTGCAGGCTGCCCGGTGAGTATGGCGCTTAGCCATTTTGACATATGTGGTATGCACTGACTTCTTAACGCCAATAGTACCTGCGTCCTACAGTCTATACTCTATAGCCTCGTCTAGATTCTAGACAATTAGTATAAAATGCAAATCGTGTTCAATCATTACTGTACAATACAACCTAATAGATATTCTGACATACCCACAATAACTCTACACAAAATGATAAATTACAAATGTCAATTACTGTAGACTATGAAGGTAAGGGTCAATTCACACTGAAACGAGACGCGACGCGATATGGCGCTGCGTTTTTAAGATAGCAATCCAAAATTGAACATTATTCACTAGTCACTACATAAAAAGGTACACGTTTCATATGACATCAGTCATACACTGCGCCATGGAGAATAGAGGTAAGGAGTACCATCTCCATACATTAAAAAGTGTCCGTAAAATAGCGTTAAATAGGGGGCGCTACAGACGCAGACGGGAGTAAAGCGGCAAAATTTAAACGTATAATTAAATCTTAGCATCTTCTTCGGTTTTATATATAAAAATATTTTCGACAATACAAGTAATTAGAATTTTCATGACTTACTGAATTAACTACTTTTAATCTACTAAAGTCGTCAAAAATTTTAAATAACTAAACTCAACTCACTTTACTTCATCTCTTATTGCTAACTTCATATCACACCCTTGCCACTCTAGCGCCACTATGGCCAGTTTTGGAACTATTATTTAATTACTTTTGTCGGACACGTTTTAGCTTTTCTGCCTTAGAGAGATTGTCCTCCTTACCTCTATTCTCCATGCACTGCACATGCGCTGTGCAGCGCGGTGCAACTTGACATTCGAGCTTACAATGAAACGTGTATCTCCTTGTGTAATGAACAAAGTTCAATTTTGAATAGCTATCATAAAAATGTAGCGCGTCATCGTGTATAGTTTCGTCTTGGTGTAAATTGACCCTTACAACTGTTGCAAGGATATAGCATTTACTATTTAAGATATTATATAACCGTAAAAATATAAGCTTTCCACTGGAGATACTTGGAACCGTTTTCGATGAAATAGGGAGAGATTTAGAAAAAGTTATATTTATAAAAATGTTGTTAGTATTTAGCAATGCATTATATTATATAATATTTCAACCGGAAGTCGGAACCCCATTATTACAGGCCGGCAAACTCACACGGCGTGGCTTCTTTCGTGTTGCAGGTGTCCGTGGGCGGCTGAAACCATTACTATCATGTAATCCGTCTCCTGTTTACCCGTTCTACTTTTATAAAAAATATCTATATCAAGCCTTATAGCATAACTGTAAAACGAATAAGCGTAAACGAGGCTTCAACAATATACAAACAGAAAACTTATGTCCTTATCTAAAATCATCAAAAGCTATAAAATAAAAAATATTTAATATTAATACCTAATTAACTAAATAGGTCAATAATCTTCCATCTAAAGTAATCCATTAGATACATAATTACTTATGTACTTTTATTTGACATAATGTATACGACCTTTTGAGTGTAGCCTCAAAATGGCTACTTATCTTAGCTCCATCTAATTGATATTAAAATTATCATAATTGTCGCTTTGCTTATTCATAGTGTGTCTTAATTGAAAAGCTTATTAATATACAACATATTGTAATACAATTGAAAATGTACGAAGCAAAAACTAAAATAACAAAATGAGACGGGACAATGTGAATCATAATAGTTATTAAGTGGAAAATTTTTGTCTAAATTTCGTCAACCATAACAATATTGTTTTCAAAGAATTAATAAAGCTTAAAGACATTTAGGTATCTAAGACAAAAAAAAATATTTTAACGAAAGACCTTGATGTTTCATTTTCTCTAATTTCAATTTTGTTTTGTATTTTTTTATGAGATCGATGCACGTTTTAGTAGTGTTAGATAAAATCTTATTGCTTGAGGCGTAACTTTTACTTTTTTAACCGACTTCCCAAAAAAAGAGGCTGTATGTATATATTTTTTTGCTGCAGACCGATTTTCAAAATTAATTTTCTGCTGTATAATCCCAATTTGGTCCGTTTGATATCAAGGTCATCTGATGATGGGATCCATGAGGAATCGAAGGAACTCCCCGAAATTTACATGGATTATATAAATGTCGAGGATTTATATATTTATAGATAGTGATTTCGACTTTTTCTAAAGATACCCAAGCATAATATGCTACCAAAAAGAAAGATTTTGCACCAAGATATACCCTGGACCTTCTGTTCTTGAGTACTTACATATATACATGTTGGGGGATTTCGGCATTGTTTAAAGAACTGCAAGCATATGCCACTATGTCAATTACAGTAATCATCATCATCACCATCATTATCACACCATACACTATCACATTATGATGATAATAGGTACTTTCATAGTCTTTTACATCGATACATATACTTGAATATTACTCTGCCGTTTGTGGACCCATTTAGTTTTTTTTTTGTTGTTGTAAAGGGTATACTTCGAAATTGGGCCGTTAGTCACCAAAGTGGAGACCTGATTGATACTGGTGTCCATGAGGAATCGAGGAAACTCAAAATTTATAGGGACATATTTGGGATATATAGGGATTTGACTTTTGTGAAACAAATCAAGCATATGCTATCAAAAAGTAAAATTTTGTGCCAAGAGTGTAACCCTGGATCCAAAAGCACTGAACAGAACTCCTCAGTCTTTGAAGATACATGTTTGGAAATTTCGGCGTTGTTTTAAGAACTGCAAGCATATGCCATTATATAGCTTACAGTAATCATCATCATTATCTTATATACAATACCTAATGGAAGCTTGGCGCGTATTCAATTATACATACGAACGCATCATTTAAACTTTCTTAAAATGTGTTATTAAAAAGTATAATAAATATGACTAAAAAGGGAAAAAATATTATTTTTAAATAAAAATAAACCGACTTCCAAAGTAAAAATGCACAAAAAAGTATGAAATAAATATTATTTTATAATATTTCCTCTTTTAAATTCGGCTAGAACTTTAACAATTTCTCTACTCAATATTCATAATTTATATAGTTATGTTAATTTTGATCATTAAAAATACATTAAAGTTTTTGCCTACCCGTATTGTATGTATGTAGAATGTTATAATAATTTAAAAATCACAGACCGTAAATGTATTAAACTCCGTTACATTAAACAGTTCATAACAATGAAAATGTTTAAGAATTCGAAGGCATGTAACGTTAATTTCGAAAACGATCCCTCACAACCGAAACAATTACTTAACGTCATCAAAAAAGATAATTTAATAATTGTTTTAAATGATTTATAGCTGGTCCCCGCCCACCTGGGGCTCAGATACCGGTTTGTGCTCAGCCTTACATCTTACTCTGTACAGAGTGCGTTTGTTAAAAGAACACGATAGAGTTTCTAATGTCTCAATTTCAATATTCTCATCGACCTAAAACAAAGTCTATCACTATATAATAAGGTGCATATTCAAATGAGTTTGTCAATTCACGATGTTGCAGTATGCACAGTGAGACGGTATAAGTGTAAAATCACTGGGTGATCCAAATTAAACTGAATTAGTTTGTGATAGAGTCGGAAACGGCTTAACAGAAACAAACCGACTTAAATTATGTCTTGTTTAATGAGTTGAAATGGATACCTGCGTAAAACAACGTAGGTACACTTCGAAATAATCAACAGTCGACTTTAAGACAAGTGGTGATAAAGTACAATTTTCGCTGTTACAGACTTTCAGTACAACCAATAGAAATGGCAGAGTATTCGAGATGTTTCACCGGGAACTAAAGTCATGTAAGTAATTCAGAGAATCTACATATCATTAAGAGATGTAGGCTTGTTCTGCACGTATGTTCGTGTGTTATATTTACGCTCGATATTTGTATATTTATGATACCGTCTCTACATTACAATATAGCTTGTATTCAGACGCCTTGTAGCGGCTCGCTTAGTGCCTCAGCGCTTATGCATCATATTGTTACATTTTAATCGCTTTACGACATTATTATTATGATTTATAGTGTAGTTTGGTCAGCGACATGGTCCGCGTTTCTGCTATTTAAAGAAAACTATTTTCGGAATGAAAGGTACCCATTGTCATTTATGGTCACAACTAGAACTTACGAAGATTTTCTCCTATAATTTGAATTTCCTCATTTGCGACCTCTGTGGCTTAGTGGTTGAGCGCGTCGGTGCCGAAGCCGGAGGTCGCGGGTCCGAATACCGCCGAGGGAACGGGAGTATTTTTGTGTTCCTGGGTCATCGATGTGTATTGAATAAGTTTCACGTTCATGGGAATACTATTTTGCAGTTTTAACATATCGGAACTGGATTGTGACTGTGTTATTGCTGGGTTTAATTAGCAGAATCCACCTTCAGGTGTTGCGCTCTGGCGTTCATTGTACTTAAATCCTCTTTTTTAAGGTTTTTGGAGTTTACTCCTTAAGAATCGTAATTTTCATATAAGGCCCCCGGTATGAAAGAAATATGAGATGTAAAAGCTATTGAACGAATGACCTCGTTACGTTTTCGTCGGCGCGAATTTTTGAACTCAAATCGATCGCTAAAGTTTTTGTTCCTTCTGAGGTACGTGTTTTACTTTTTAGCGTAAACTCCAGTCGTGCGTCGGACCTGACACACACTTTTTTTTATGGAGGATTTTAAGGTCTTTGGTAACCTCACTTGGCGAAACTCAACGCAAACGTTTTCTCACAGGCCGTGGTAATTATACGGTCGAGTTAGCCTATTCGTGCCGAAGCATAGTTTTTGTCTTCGTCAGTCGCTTACCGTTGAGGAAATTCAGGTCCTTATCCTCTTATCATCATTGATCAATTTCACAAGATAATATAATAAATAGCTCCCCACACCGATTTCGGTGACGGTGGCCGGTTTCATTGAAACCAGCCCAGCTACGCAGGAGTTAATTCATAGTGCCCAAGTGTGTGCTCAATACACAAGAGCACTCTCTCTCCCTCTATTCTCTCGTGACTTAGTGGGACGGTTGACCGACCGCGACACGACTGGCGAGAGATCAGAGGGTCAATTCTGTTAAATAAAACCTGCATTAACTGCATAATACAATTACAATTCAAGTCCCGACCCGCTAAAACAGCCTTACCGGTAATCTCGATTTCGACGACCTCTGTGGCTCAGTGGTTGAGCGCGTTGGTGCTCAAGCCGGGGGTCGCGGGTTCGAATGCCGCCGAAGGAACAAAAAGTTTTTCCGTGTCCCTGGGTCATGGATGTGTATTAAGCACGTGTATAATATAATAAAAATCTCAAATATATGTATAGTATAAAAGTATTAAATATACTTCCCGTTTTCTGGTACCTGTAACACAAGTTCTTCGTATACTTAGTACGGGGCCACATTGACGTGGGTGTAGCGTCCATAGATATTATTATATTATTCTCATAAACGTTAAACTAGTGTCAAACGCGTCTTGATTGGTCCAAACGTCACAAAATGCAGTTTATGACAACAAGTCGCTCCACAGTAAAATGATAGTCTAGTTTAAATACGAGAATTTAGCTTCAGGTGCAGGACCGACTTGCATGGACCATCTTTCTTCTCAGACAAACCGGTGATCGGCCTGCATTGTCCTAACCAAACCTGAAAACAAGAAGTCATCAAACTGTTAAACATTCAATTAACTCGACTGTACATTATCAAAGCAAAGTAAGGGCAGGTAAAGTTAGTCTCATATCCTACTCGATGTTGACCGCGACTATATCCCGCGGGAACCGTAAGTTTTGCTGCACTGCAAGAGTAGCGTATGTCCGGAGCAATCCGGAGTAATCCGGAGCCATATTTCATCAAAATACGTTTAGTAGTTGTTCTGTGAAAGAGTAACAAACATCCATGCATGCATACATACTAACTTTCGCGTTTGTAATAATATTAAGGATTGGGCCCAAAGCTAGATAATAATCAGATAGGCTCCTCGGCCTCCACCATAAACACGGGTTATAATAATTATTATTGCTAGAGACAACTGCTATACTGTAGGATCAGCACACACCGAGACGCGGCGCTGCATTTTTAAGAATGCGATTCAAAATTGAACTTTATCCACTACACAAGAAGATTCACGGACCGCACCGGGCTGTGTACCCCGGCGCCGCTCTTGCAATGAATCGTGTCTTCCTTGTGTAGTGAATAATAATGATCCATTTTGAATTGCATTCTTAAAAATGCAGCGCCGCGCCGTGTCGTGTCGCGTCTCAGTGTGAGCTGACCCTTACACTTATAATTTACAGCACAAACAAAATGCTCAGAGAAAGCGGACATGTTGAACAAACAAATGATCCATAGACTTAGGGAAGTGTAGAGTAAGCTCACCTGATTAATTACTGTTGGTACAAAACCCATCTGTATTTAGTAATTGATATTGTGTATCTTCTAATATTTAATGCTTTAGACTAAGGTAAGTCTAAAATCTCATTCAGAAATTCATTAAAATTTGGACTCTAATAATTTAGATAAGACTCACAATTGTTGAGAATATTTTTTTTTAAATACTTTCTTAACAATCTGTCCTCGGCTCCGACCACGTAAATAATCCAGGGCTTAAACTTCTACCACGCCAAAATTCATCAAAATCCGTCCAGTAGTTTTTGCGAAAAATAGTAACAAATATCCATCCACCCATACATCTATTCTCACAAACTATCATTTATAAATATAGTAAGATATTGTGTGTGCAGTAACACTTTGTAGGTACAAATCTACAACTCAAAAATATTTAAGATACAAAAATGTGAACTTTGATGACGTTAACTTTTCGATTTACCAAAAAAAAAATTTTTTAAATTGAAGTGTTGCAATTTCAGGTGTTATCAAACATTATCATTGGTTTTAACCTATCTAAGCTTTTGTATCTCTACACGAAGATGCAGGCATGAATTATTAGCAGAGTATGGCGTGACCGGGGACAATTAACCGATAATTGTTAGTAGACTCCGGCTAGTAGATAGCTCAGATTCTGACATGCTAGTACTTCTCAACTGCTTACATAGGATTCGAGGAGCTAATCTAGAATTTAAGGCTACGTTCCAACTGTAATAATAACAGTGCGCTTATACATTAAATCTGAAAATTCTGTAGAGCTGTCAAATGTGACATTTGACACGTGACAATTCGATTTTCAGCTCTATTGCATTAGCGCAGAGTTCTATTTGCAGTGTAGTTTTTTCTGTCGCGACCACAAAAATCTCTGGTGTGATCGGTGCGAGCTCCAATGCTGAGAAAAAAAATTACTAGTAATAAAAAAATATCAACTGAAGTGTAAACAAAGTTAGTAAGGGCCAGATTCGGAATCTTATAATAAGCAATGATTTCAAAACTAATAGGCTATGACATAGTACGTTCGACAGAAAAAATCATCATACAAGAAAAAGTTACGCCATCTTGATTTCAGAAGATTTTATCAAATAAAAGCGGACTGATTGTACTGCGGAAAGCAAATGTCAAGATGACAAATGTCAAACCTCGACTGCCCTCAACAGCCCTAAAAGTAGTTTAAGTGTGGACAGTGTGGACTTTTGCCTCAACATGCCTTGTCTATAATATATACCTTAGTCTATTAGCTTATTCCCGCGTTCCGTTCCGCAGTTTCTGCGTGAAAGAGATCCATCCATCCATTCTCACAAACTTTCAAATTTATCATTAAGTATTATAATTACTGTAAAGTAGGATGCTAATAAGTGTTACATAGCTTGTTTGCATGTTTTGTCTCTGTAGCTCGACATAAAATAACTTAAGATATCCACCACTTATTAGGAGATAGTGAAACAGGCCCTAAATATAAAAAAATTTTTAGATTAGATCAACTACTGACTATAACTGACTGACTGACTGACTGACTGACTTGTGGTCTTCGAAAGTAATAATATTAAAACTCCTCGTGTTGTATTATCTTAAGCCACAGAATAAACCCTAGGTACTATGGGAAATAAAAAATTGCATCCAGTTGGTACACGAAAAATAAATGTTATCTCTATTATAGACACGCCTTAGAACTCTTTAATCTAGATATTCTAACAAGAAGGTGACGTCATGACAACACATTTTAGCGTTTTGGCGGCATTAATATTCATTTAAACTTTTATTCTGATTTGCAAGGAAAATAAAGAAACTTGGGGTTTCAACATTTAAAACCAAGACGGACGGACCAACCGGACGATAGCAATGAAAATATAAAGTTTGCGGCAATACATAATTTACAAATCAATTACATACTCCTACCTAAATTACGCAACTGTTGTAAAACCGGTAAATTAAAACCGTAAATAAACAAACTATGTTTTAACAGAATTTCACACGTTAATAGCAGTCAGTTAAACAATCATTTGACGTACTAATGATTAGAACCGACTATGCGCCCACCCGCAGTGCCGGATCGGATGACGACAGAAAAGGGTACAGTCAGGATTTAACAGAGTTTACCTAAAGAACAGGATTCAGTCAAATGAAGCCAACATACTAATTGGTCCTAATTAAAAATAATATTAAACTATTGATAATTTAAATATATCAAACACCGTACAAAATAAATCTGATGTTTTAAAGTCGCTTATGGATAAATTTTCACTGAGCCCAAAAACTATTCTGATTTTGGAAAAAAACATCAAACTTACCTCCTAAACTTAGGCATAGATCAATCACTTACGTATATTTTTGTATCATATTATATCTGGTCAAATGCTAATCATAATAATGTACGTAAAGTTAATTATTCTATGTTTTGTGGGCTATAAATTAGAAACAGATGAAATGTCTATTTCCATAAATTGATATTATAGTATTCTTTAAAATTGTCAAAAATGACCAATAGGTCTATATTTTCAGATGTAATTTTTGCTGTTCCAGTCGATATGTGCTTATAGTAAAAACCATGACACCATTATATTTTGTTTAATTTTATTTATTTATATAATATTATAATTAACATATAATTAAAATATAATCAAAATCTGACAAAATGCTGATAAAAATAATGATGTCAAAAAATGAAATTATTCAGTAATTTCACTTTATTGTATTATACATAATCTGACTCATAAATTGAAAACATTGGGTGCACAGGCCGTCCCGGCCATTTTTAAGTAAATTTCGCACATTTTTTTAAATTTCGAAGTTAATGACGAAGTGACGAAATGATGAAGTGAAAAACGTAATCCAAAAGCTGCGATTCCCTGAACTTTTGCTTACATTTTTTTTTATTCTGATGAACCCGACTTTAGACTTCATTTGCCTCACTTCCTTCCTTTACTTCGATAACTCGGAGGTTCAATGGCAAAGGCTGGTTCTCCTTCATAGGGAAGCCCTAGCCTGTATAGACAGAGATTTCGATGAGGGTCTTCAAAAGCGGTAAGTTAAGCCGATAGGAATGGAGTTATAGGACCCCACGCCACGGCGGAGGTTATATTATCGGAAACACACTTGTAATTGTTGTTGCAGATGTCCATGTTATCACTTCGTCTGCTCGTTCCACACTAATGTCACATCTAAAACTCACCTAGGTCTACAAGTAATGACGTACCCACATCAATAGGCAATATATTATTCTATATCTCTGCACGCCATTAGGCACGTGACTACATTGATGTGACGTGCACACGTGAAGAATCGCGATATGTCACCGTGGCGCGAAAAATAAAAGAATACAATGTTTTCCGGCTTAAATAATAATGGCTTAGATTATCCTTAAGCCGAAAGACACCGACTCATAAAACCACGATTATGCATGAACCGAAAAAATTTGGCTTAGGCCGGGACTATATGATCCGGAATCCGGTAGACCGGGTAAAATTCAGAGCTTTGAAAATAGAACTCTGGGCTAAAATAGAAAATCGTTGTGTCGAGTGTAGCTGTCATACATAACATTGACTTGTGTATTCGATTTTTAGCTCTATTTAATAGCGCAGAGTTCTATTAATTTCAATGTTTCATATAAACCCAAACTTTGAGTGGCAGTCTTCAACCGTGCGCTTTTCGCATAACTTTCTGCCGCGCACTGTAAAACTCTGGAACGAACTGTCACCAGCAGTATTTCCGGACCTATACGACCTGCAAACCTTCAAGAAGAGAGCGTATTCCGTCTTAAAAGGCCGGCAACGCACCTGCAGCTCTTCTGATGTTGCGAGTGTCCATGGGCGACGGTAGTTGCTTATCATCAGGTGACCCGTTTGCTCGTTTGCCCCCTTATTTAATAAAAAAAAAAAAAAAAAAACTTAAAAACAATGTTTTTAGGACTAATGATATTTTTTTCTACAGATATAGGTAATATTATAAAGGTTTAAGTTAGAGGTAGAAACTCTTTTAATATGGTTAAAAAATTCTGTGTTTCTGTTCTTTTCTACCAATCTATCTATCTTTTCTATGGATAAAGCAATAACATAAACAATCGAATTCAATAAAATCCCAAAACCAACATTGCAATTGATCATATTAATACTAAAAACAAACTAAGTATACTCCCACACATATTTTTTTTAATTGTGAGAACGCCAAACAATCGTAAGCTACGGCTTACACGCGTAAGCCGATTTTTTATTAGTGGTAACATTAATATGGTTATAATGCCGACTTTAATAATCTTATGAATTATTCAAAATGGGGTGCGAAGGGTGCTTTATTGGTTATTTTACTGCAGATATTCACACCACGTCAATCTGGTCTCGTGATGATATTGGAAAGCTATGTAGCATGTGCAATATCGACAAAGTTCCTGCTTGACCAGTTTCTAAACATTTTCATGATATTTATACACAATGTAAGTGACCGCAACAGACGTGGTTGAATTACACATTTACACGTGAGTATGTGTGCGTGCGCACGATTCAACGGCGATTGTTTAGCGAATTTCATCTTATGCCTGGTCGAGCGGCAACTTGTTCGATAGTACCAAGCGAAGGAGAATTTTAAGAACGACAGCATCATAGCATATAACATTTTTCTGTGGGAGTTTAATCTGTGGGAGTAAAGACGGAAGTGTGCGACAGGAAGTCAGTTGGACAGCTACAAATATTACGTAAAATATATCTTATACTTATACGAGCTAATCTTGTATATAATATATGTATTGTAATAGTAATCTTGGAAACGCCTGCAAGTATTTCCATGAAATTAAGTACTATGCATACAGTTTTGGGGTCTGGCTAGGTCTTATCTATGGGAAACCGCGCATTTTTAAGTTTTATATGTTTTTCCTTTCGTCGTGCAACAATATGTCAATAATTTCGACTCGATAATACGTCAGTCCGATAAAATTTTGCGTTGTTCGGAAATGTGGTGGCTTCGAACCACAGTATGTAAATATTTTTGTTATTCTTTTTTTTTAAATCTACTAGAGCTCCGAGCAAAGCTCGGGTACCCAGGTACTTAACTGATAATAGCTAATGTCAGATGTTACATTCTAAGCGTAATGTGACTACAACGGGCTAGAGTAAGTAATCCAAAACAAAATTTACATACATAACTATGTTCTTAATGTATTTCGGGAATCGTTATTTTTCATACATCGGCGGTCTTTTCCATAAACGATATTTTCCGAGGGACGTGAATAAACTAGATGCACTGTGCATAAACCGCTATTTTATTTGAATAAGGTTTATAAAAAGTTAATTTTATTTACACTTAGAGTTTTAATAAACCTATAACTTTTATGAGTCTCACCGATTACAGCCTATGTCCACTTAGCTTATCTGTAAAACACATTAATTAGAATATATTTGGTAAGACATGGATATTATTAACTCCTAGATTACATAGCAGTAAAACATTATTAGTTTATAAGGTACGGTTATTTAAATACAGTTAAACTTTAGATTCTTAGAATATTATTTCTATTTTAATTAAAAAAAAAGATATTGGATATGGATTTATGACTTTTAATAGTTTTAATATTGACCGTTTAATATTGAAATAATAATTAACATTTGGAAGCAACTAATTAAGAATTTTGTTTTGAAACCTAACGTTTTTTATATTTAAACCTTTTCAAGAGAGTAGAACCTTATATTTAAACAAATTTCCTCACTACATTTTAACAATTTAGTTGAATATCTTAGTGAGAAATTAGGTAGTTCAAGTCAAAAAAAAAGCACATCTTATAATTGAAACGAGACAATCTTGTATATATATCTATTAGGAATCTCCAAAACGGCTGAAGTGTTTCTATAAAATTTAGTATGCAGAGTGGTTTGGGGGTGAACAATCGATCTAGCTAGGTCTTATCCCCGGGAAATGCGCATTTTTAAGTTTTATATGTTTTTTCTTTCATCGTGCAACAATATATTAATAATTTCGACTTCTTAACGGTCAGTCCGAGTAGGAGTCCGAATGGCATGCTTATGAATAATTTTTGCGTTGGTGCGAAAATTGGGAATGTGGTGGGTTCAAAGCCCGGTCAGATACATTTTTTTTTCTACTAGAACTTCGAGCTAAGCTCGAACTTCTCGAACTCGAACGTGCTCGAACGAAACCCAGGTACTTGTAAATTAATACTCTTTTGAATCTCACACTAGAAAGGAGATAAATACAACGTGCTGGCCACATTAAAAAAAAAAAACATACAAACTCCTCCTTAGAAATCGCAAATTAAAAAGCATAGATTATCTAGAATGTAGATGCAAACAACGATACAATGAGGGGGTGTCAGTTATGACGGATCGCTCTATAACTTTAATTTCCTCTCACACGTCCACAATGGAGCATATTTGCTTATCTTTAATTGATTCACTAACCCCGCTCGTGATAAGGATTAGCTCTATTCACGCTGACTTTTACAAGGGTAGCTCCCTAACGAGGGAGCGGACATAGAGTGGTTAGGATGTATAATATAGACAGGTCATGTCGTTGATATATTGTTTTAAAATTGACTTTTAATGTTATAAATTTTACCTAGATGGCCTTGGTTTTAAATCCGACCAAAATATGGTATAAACCTTAATTTACATAATTTGATTTTAATATGAATACTTACGTGAAAGTTTAATTTTTTTTAAGTAGGCCGTATGGAATCTCGCTTTTTTATACTGTGATTTCAAAAGAAATAATATTTCCTTGACGTACTTTAAACTGAAACATAACGATAGCTTTATTGAATAGCAATTAGGAAAATGTATGCTATTAGGCGCGAAAAATTAAAATGGAAGCTCAAATATGTATTTAGGTGTCTTAACTCATGAGCTTAAAACACAACAAGAAGATTTTAATCGAAACACAATTTTTTTTTTTGCGGTAGGGGTTACAAAGGCCGTAACGGTATTTACGTGGCGATTCGTTTCATAACCATTTCGCTTGTATGTGGCAAAGTACTAACACGATTTGACCATATCATTTAGATCACAACAAAACTTTTTATACCTACGTCCCCGTTTACAGCTTGTCCCTTCTATTCGCCACATAGTCTATTGCTAATCAAACGACATCAAACTTCATAAGGCGCGTGTCTCGCATTATCGCGATATTCTCAGTTACAACTATTTATCGTGGGGTGTTTCATGTTTGCCAGTTTGGTTGGGGTGGCTAAATGGTTTTATGGGATTTGCCAAATCGCTCGGAGACGTTTCATTAACTTTTGTTTTCTTTTGTGACGTAATGTGATTTGAATTTGGAATGCTCTCTTTTACCGATTTCCGAATTGCGTTTTGTTAATTTGGGAAATTGCGGAGCGGGATTTTGATTTGGTATGGTTGTAGTTTAGGCTCTGGATTAACATATTGATGACCTCTCAGTGGTTAGCGCGTCGGCGCTTAAGTCGGAGGTCGCTGATTCGAGTCCCGCCGAAGGGACAAAAAATTTTCTGTGTTCCTGGGTCTTGGATTGTGTATTAAATAATTATATTGTATAGTATAATAAAAATCTTAGATATATGCGTAGTATAACAGTATTAAATATATTTCCGTTGTCTAGTACCTGTGATACACAGAAGAACTCTTAGGATACCTAGTACAGGACCAGATTGACGTGGTGTGGAAGCGTCCATAGATGATATTATTATATAGGCTACTTTTCATCGCGAAAAAGTATAATGTTCCTGTGGGATACTAGAATTACGCGGGCGGGGTCGCGGGAATAAGCTCGTACTGTATACATCCATAGACCATAACGATATGAATGTGAGTATTTCAGATGGGTGACTGGAAAAAATGGGCAACAAAATGAATCGGAAATCGCTTCATGACGTTAGCTCTCAAACGGAAAAAATGGCTGCCGACTGGAACGCCGATATGTGGAAATGGAAAAATCCGCAAAAACATTTCAATTGTTTTCGGCCGTGTTTCCATTATTAAGTTTTAAGAGAACTTTTGTTAATTAAATTATTAATATTTTCGTGGGGACCTACAAAATATGACGATCATCACGCTTGTTTAATTCTTTGAATAGAAAAATAAAGGTAAAGAAGCAGACGAATCGCCTGTTGGTAAGCCATATCGCTGCAAATGGACCGCAATACTAGAGGAGATACAACTTACAAGTGCGTTCCCGGTCTCTGACCTCAAAACCACACTGGCATCGTCGCTTATTCCGCGAAATATAACATAGCTCACGCCGATTTTCTGTGAGACCGAGGGTGTCATACTGTGAGAACGTAAAGCCGGGGCCATTCGTGCTGAGGCATGGCTTTTTCATGGTTAATTTAAATATTTATGGTATATTGTATGACGGCCTCTGTGGCTCAGTGGTTAGCGCGTTGGCAATTGGCGCTAAAGCCGAAGGTCATGGGTTCGAATCCCGCCAGGGAATAAAAAAAAATCTATTTTTCTGGGTCATAGACGTGTATTATATATGTAACCCGTAACACAAGTTCTTCGAGAACATACCACGGGACCAGATTTACGTGGTGTAAAAGCGTCTATAGATATTATGATTTATGATATTATTATTATTATTATTATTATTATTAATATTAATATTATTATTATTATTATTATTATTATTATTAATATTATTATAATTATAATTATAATTATAATAATAATAATAATAATTATTATTATTATTATTATTATTATTTTATTAACAATTTTATTGTTGTTTTATATTTTAAACATGAATGTCTTTAATGAATGTATTTTATAAAGGCACCACTTAATGGACAAAACAGATGATAATATTTCAGTTACGTCTTTCTGCACCTCAAAAAGGTTTTTTTAATAACCATAAACAGAACCACAGACAAAAATAGTTGGAGGGTGAGGATAATTTAAGATGTAGGCGGTGCCCGAGGACGACAGTAGATATGTGGAATGTCAGCTCATAAAGTTTAATGGACGGCGATAACTTATCTATATCTATAACGGTTAAAATAGCGAAAATTTGTAAATCCAACCCAGAAAGCTAAACATTAAAATCAAAGATGTAATGCCGCAAAAATAAGATTTCTCCTTTCCATTTAATTCGAAAAAACATAACACTGGTGTAAAACGTGCGAGTTTCTTTCGCCGGTTTTTCTCGCCGGGCTGGTTGCCGAACCGGTGGGAGGCATCGCGTAGGGACAATTCCTTAAGTGATATTATTACCCTACATGGAAATAAAACTTTTTGAATTTGAAACATTTGCTGGCGAATAGCAAAAAAAAAATCTAAATTCGAACCCCAAAAGAGTGATTGGAAACTTTGTAATTTTAAACCACTGGCATGAGAATATTGGCGCCCAAAAAAAAAATCATATGTAGAATACGCGCGTAATAAATTATGCTATGTACTTTGGAGCACAGAGTAGAGACTTACGTGAAGAGAAACGGCTTTCATAGAACGATCCAAAGTTGAAAATGTTGATGTCCCCTTCAGCGGCCCACAATTTTTCCACACAATCGTGGACACACCGTGCGCTTGTAGTAGTGCAATCAAATCGAAATCTAAGTATGTAGCTGTTTATCTGTTCCTCTTCTTCAATCTGTGCTTTGAAGTGTGTAACTAGTTTTCGAGAGAACTTAGGAGATAGTTACTGGCGAATATCGCTTATCATGTCGCTTTTTGGCTGTCGGTGTGCGCGCACATCGCCACTCTCATATTTTTCCGCAGTGGCAAAAAAAAAATCACTGGCATAAAACCATTTACTGGAATAAAAAAATTGAGAAAAAACAAATGTCACATTGTAATCGTTCCTGAAATTCCTGAAATTCGTTTTAAGCCCCGCCCACCGCAGTTAGTGAGAATAGTCAAAGGTTACAGGGAAATGTGTTACCGAGTACTGTCGTTAACTTCAGTCGCCGGCGTCAGCTTTTAACTGTCCGTACTCCGTGGCTTTCAGCGGTACAAAGGGAATGAAAGTATCATCGCGCACACAATGTTTAACGATGTTATTCGTTTTCTAAAAAAATTGAAAGTACATAGGCTACCGATTTATTACGCAGTTATTTACCTCTGTTTAGTAGTTAAGATCGGTAGGTCGATTCTGCTATATAAATCTTACAATAATACAGATTCGATGCAGTCTCGATATATTTAAACAGCAAAAACGCCATTCTGATACACGTACAAACTCTAAACTTTTCCTCTCCAATTCTTTTATAATAAATTTAAAAAAGAATGTACCTTAAATACGAGAATTGGGTTTCTGTTTAGAGAACAGATGTTTTTATGAAATAAAAAAACGATTACCCAATAACCAATGAACCGATATGGGACATAATATTCTGGCAAACGTAAATCATGTTAATTATTTAGTGTGAACTGAACCTAAGTCTTTTGCTTAAATTCTCAAACGCTTTTTAATTTATGTGTCTCCTAACTCCAAGTCACACTGTCTTTGTCATGACAATTATTATTGAGACAATACAGGCCAGTGATTTAAGAAGCCCTTAACTTTGAGTAGCGTTTTTAAGCGCGAGTGTACTGGGCGGGGCGCGGCGCGGCTCGTTTTACAGCGTTTCACGCTAAGACATCGATTAAGCACAACGAAATCAAACGGCCAACACTGTAGCACAGATTACTGTTAACTGTTAGTTTGTTACTATTACTGTGTAATAATAATAATATCTATGGACGCTTCGCACCACGTCAATCTGGCCCCGTGCTAAGTACTCGAAGAACTGGTGTTGTAGACCAGACCGTTGTCTGGTCTACAACACCAGTTCTTCGAGTATATTTAATACTTTTATACTGTGCATAATATTATATTTCAGACTTTTACTATATTATACTCATCCATGACTCAGGAAAACAGAAAAATGTTCGTCTCCTCGGCGGGACCCCCCTCCCACTGAGCCACAGTGGAAGTAATCAGTAAGTATCTGTCGTATGTGCTATGTCGGAGGTGCTATCAAAATATATTTATACTAGAGGTCGCCCTGTAGTCTAAATCCGCCCTGTGGTCGAAATCCGCCCTGTGGTCGAAATTCGGCCTGTGGTCGAAATTCGGCCTGTGGTCGAAATTCGGCCTGTGGTCGAAATTCGCCCTGTGGTCGAAATTCGGCCTATTGTTTAACTTGGAACTTTAAAATAAGGTTTATTTTGCCTCTTATAAAATATTAATATTGTGACAGTGTGGCAAACGCCAACGTGTAACAAAATTGTGTACCTATATCAAAGGCACGGTAGTGTGTGTTAATAATCTGTGATAGTGTGTTGTTGTTATATTTGTTAATTTTATGTATTTCAAAACATTATTTAAAAAAATTAGCTTTCTGCACACCCTTCTCCACATACATTTTTACTGTGTCAAATATCATACTCCTCCGTTCGCACAATCCAGTTTAAACTGCACTGAAAGGTTTTGCTTCACGTTTTAATAGATATGATTATTTATGTACACTATATTTTATATTTTTATGCTATTATTATTATTATATATCGTAGATAATATTATAAATATTGTGTTGTGTATAAATGTTTACTACACAATCAGATTACAGGGAACCGTACATTTTGCCGCGATAGTAAGTAGCCTCTGTCCCTCCGCAAGGTATAATCTCTATCCTTGCATCAAATTTCGTTAAAATCTGTTCTATGGGCTCAGGAGTAAGAGGCACAGATCACAGACAGATAAAGATACTCACATAATATTAAGTAAGGATGGTAAAAATAAATTAATTAGGAAATATCAGAATGCCCTACCACAAAAACACAAGTGTAGTAAGCGATAAAAATTCCATTCATTTTTAATTATTGCACCGCATACGTCGCTCAACGGTGAACGGTCGTAACTCGTAATTTACGTAAAAACACATGTTTATACACCTACCCTCAGTTAATTAGTGGAATATATTACAACGGACGGACAGTTTTTTGTATATTTAACTACGGTCAAGACATGTTTTTATTGTCATGCGGCCAGAGAAAAGCAAAATTTGTTTTTATTTAAGGGTTTTAAGGGACCATACTTTTAGCCATCTTTACCAGGCCATAGTTCATCTTGCTCCAATTATAATAAAGAGGAAAGATTTGTTTGTTTGTATGTTTGTTTGTTTGCTTGCATTGAATAGGCTCCAAAACTACTGGACCGATTATGATGAAATTTGGCATAGATATAGAGTAGACCACAGGGAAGGATATAGGCTACTTTTTATCGCGGATAAAATATACAGTTCCCGCGAGATTTTATTTTACGGAGTAGCGTATTATAAAGAGAATAATATAGTGATTCTTTCACCATGAGACCTCTTTTTAATATAATAACATGTATGATGAGAACGCTACACTATCCCAGATTAACATAGGCTATGTTTATTTCCTAAGCTAGCATATTATAAATAACTATATTTAACTATATAAAACTTCAACCCGACTACGTAAATTATATAGCCTATGCCCTATGTTACTCGGGCTATTATTACGAATCTATTGCCACCTCACTCATAAAAATCGGATTAGTAGTATAGGCGCTACGATGGAACAAACATACATACATACGTACACTGCAAAAATCATTACCCTTCCTTGTTGCTTCGCCGTAGTCGGGTTCAATCTAGTTTATCGTAGGCAAAGTGGTGGGAAAAAGCTAGTCTTATATATTTTCTCGAAGCTGTTGCCAAGCAACGACGCGGCTTCTTTAAAGTTTGCTTTAGGCAGGTGGAGTAGGGGCCTATGTAATAGATCAGCTATTATTATTTATGCAAATTCTACTGACTTTAGTAATTTGGTGCCTCAAGAATGTCCCTGAGTAAACAAACTGATTAAATCAGAAAATAAAATCTGCGAACTGGTTTAAGATCTGGTTATAAAAGAACCTGATTTGACCTGTGCCTTTAGTGTTCTTAATTATGTTTGTCAGCTGATTTCGAGTGCGAAAAAAATGCCATAAAAAAAAATTATGTGTTCCTCTTGACCCAAAACGATTTTTGAAGCGCCTTAGCCGCGTTGGGCACTTTTTGCTAGGGGAAAATCTTATGAGTTCTCGTCACCGACATGACCGGCGCATACGTAGCGGCCGTGTGCTGTGCGCGTTGGATGCTTTTTGGCTGGGTGAAATCTCGAGCGTTCGCGAGATCTGTAGCTGTACACTATACAGCTGACATTGATGTTGATAATCTTCTACTTTAAACAGACAATCTTGTGTAATCGTAATCTCGAAAATGGCTGGAAGTATTAACATAAAATTTAGTATACAGGGAGTTTTGGGGGAGAAAAATCGATCAAGCCTAGGGTTTATCTCTGAAAAACTGCGCATTTGCAAGTTATATATGTTTTTTCTTTTGTCGTGCAACAATTTAGTTAAATTTTTCGCGGCGTTCGTAAATTCCGAATGTGGTGGGTTTGAACCCCGGTAAAATATTTTTGTGATTCTTTTTTTTAATCAACTAGAGCTCCGAGCAAATCTCGGGTTACCCAGGTACTTATTATTGAATCATTATGAAATTTTAAATTTTAATACTATAAGTTCTAAGTTTTAACTTCCATCGGTAGTCCCTTACTGCCAATATCTTTAACACTCTGTTCATATCAAATTTAATCCTAACATAAACATAACGACAATACTACACTATGACTAACAGTTTCAATGTCACCTAAAAACACGCCTCGTCTGCATATATATTGAATTAGTGCAATAAGCAGGGTATTTACCCTGAGGCGTGTTGAGGCAAAAAATGTCCCCACTCTTGGCGTTTCTGGGGCCATTTTGACATTTGAGGTATGGTGACAACCAAGATGGAGTAACTTTTACTTGTATGAAGATTTGTTCTGTCAAATGTACTATATTGCAGAAATACAATGACGCATTAATTTGGTGGAATATAATCCTTTTGTTAAGAATAAATTTGATCTGTGCAAAGTATAGTGGATCCGGGCTTTCTGTATCTTGGAATCGTTGCCTAAATAAACTACAGCGATAACTTCTTGAAGGATAAAAGTTCAGTTTAAGAACAGGACGCAGTAATAGAGATGCTACAGTTAAATCAATATGTGGTGTAAAAAGTTTAAATGAAATACATATTGTAATGCTAATAATCAAATATTTTTAGAAAGAATAATTGAAAAAGTGGCACGCGATTTTTAAATTCAAGACCTTATCGGGGCGCTTTAAAACCTAGGACGCTGCTTTAGAACTAGGACACCCCAGGACACCGCGTAAACTAGGACACCTCCTGGGAAAACAGGACGGTTGGCAATCCTACAGTGTAATCGGTGTATTATATCCCAAATTCCATCCATTCGTAAACACTGGTGCACTTTCATTCTTGTCGTGTTAATACTAACGCCATCAGAATTCAGAAACGAAAACTAATTTGACGCCCTTTGCCGCATTCCAGGTTTACACAGATGTAGATGCTACATAAAGAGACTATAAATTAATAAATAAATAATATCTATGGACGCTTCACACCACGTCAATCTGGTCCCGTGGTAAGTTGTCGAAGAACTTGTGTTACGGGTACCGGACAACGGAAATATATTTAATACTTTTTATACGATACATATATTTAAGGTTTTAATTTTATCATACACATATTTAATACACATCCATGACCCAGGAACACAGAAAAACTTTTGTTTGTTTGTTTCTCGGCGAGATTTAAACCCGCTACCTACCCTCGGCTTGAGCACCAACACGCTCAACCACTGAGCCACAGAGGCCGTCGGTTATATTTATTTACATATTTGAAAGGAAAAAACCTAACCGCAAAATAAAGAGCATGTCGGGACATGTATAAGGAGGGTTCCGTAACTATCAACGCGCAATAGGTTTTAGCATGATTTATCAGCATAGAAACTTACAAGTTTCTCTAGTTTTATTTATAGTTTAGAAATGCCAGAGGGGCACCAACTTGTTAACTCCTTTGGAGCCCGATTACTCGATAGTAAATTGTGAAAAAGTAATGTACGAGACCTTGCTTTATTTTAAAATACCTACTCCATATGATGAACCCTAAAAAACAGGTTTAACGCCGGTAGAGTCGTGGGAAAAAGCTTGTCTAATGCTGTAATAATGTTTTGCATGAAGCTGTTGTATAGCGCGCACCTAATATAGATTTTTATTTTAATAACATCGCGGCTTCTTTGAAGTTTTATTATGATTATAGCGCAGATAGTTCAAAATGTGAAAGGAGAAAAGCCGCTTCTAGCACTATACTTTCATGGCGACTCGTTACATTTGCATTCCATCAGGCTGATTTCCCCGGTGATCCGCTATCGGTGATCTGCAAACGGATTGAAAACTTTACGCCTAGACCAATTGTCTGTAAGTGCTTTCCTTTCTATAGAGTGGTAATGCGTGAGTTTGTATTATATTTATATATATAGGTGTCACGAATATAATATGTTGAAGTGTGAGAAAATGATAGGTACAACTACTAACAAGTACTAACAAGCGTGAACTTTTCCAAAAAATGTAACCGCAAAGCTAAATGCCTAATCAATGATAGAGTAAGGTAAAATTATAACGCTATATATTACAGTTGCCATACACCATACAGCCAATCGTCCGATCGATTTGATATTTTCGATTGCATTAGTTCCAACTTCCATATTGACCCACCCCCTTATCAATAAAAAATACGTGTGGCACTCGGGGACTGCCGCGGTAAAGCTATTGCATAGTAAGTCTACGCGCATACGTCTAGTCGCACGCACACAAACACCGTGCCGAAGTCCGCCGAACTGAAACGACGTTAGACGATGCACGGCCTTCAACGCCGCACCGCTGTGCCGGTCGGAGTGGGGGGTGTTAGGTTTATTTGCGTTACGGAATTTCTTGATTCGGTCGCCGCGCTCAAAGCCTGCGATAAAAGCTATGCAATAGCTTAAAATATTTGCACCACGGATACGTTGTGTGCTGTATTTGTCTGATACGTTGGAAAAGCCACAAGGACAAGAAACAGCATACACGGAAATCCTATAATAAACCTTCAAGCCAATCCACGCCCATAGACGGTCAGTTCTACTTGATCCAGTCGAACTGATCTAGTCGATTGGACGATACATATAGTCTGTGTGGTGTGTGGCTATCATTATAGTTCTATTTACAAGTGACTTAACGATAAAATGCAGTGTTTTCTACACAAATATATTATTACTTAATGTTATGAAACGAATAAAAGAGTTTCACTAAATCTGAATCTGTTTTTGTCTTTATAAAGACAATATGCCGACCGAAATGGTATAAAAACGGAACCATTTTGAGAAAATAAGCGTTTAGAGATCCGCCGTATAATTTTATTGGAGGGAACGGCCATTATCTAAATATTAAAATACCCTCAAAGCTTGAGACCTGGTAGAATAAAGAATATTATTGTAATATCGAGCTAAAGAGATTTGAGATCATACTGTGATACAGTCATAAAGGAAAGCAGGCTATATAAGATCTTAACTAAGACGCAACTTTCATTGTTTTCAAATCGAAATAAAATAAATATTATTTAGAGCCCATAGACGAGACATGTCGAGGTAAAAACTGTCCCCACTTAAATGGCCCCACTTTTGGGATTGTTGTGGGGCCACTTTGACTTTTGAGGTATGGTGAAAACAAGATGGCGTAACTTTTTCTTGTATAAATATATGTTCTGTCAAATGTACGTCATAGCCCATCCTTAGTTTTGAAATCTTTGTAAGATAGTTAAATAATCTATATATTATATAAAAGGTAAAGCTGATTGACTGATGTATCAAGGTACAGGCCAAACCATTAAGGCTAGAAATTTGAAATTTTGCACACGTATTTCTCATATGACGTAGGCATACACTAAGGAAGGGTTTTCCAAAATTCAACACCCAAGGGGGTAAAATAGGTGATAAGAGTTAGTATGAAACTTTTTATTCCTTGGACATATTTGCATGATATTTCGTACGAATTGAGTACGGAATAAATAATTAAATAAGTATTTCAGCGTTTTCTAAAATTCAGCTCCCACGTGTGTAAAATAGGGGATGAAAGTTTAAAAGCTAATTTCACTTCGGGCGAAGCCGCGTGCGATTATTAATGCTAGTCTACCGATAAGTGTCAGATATCTTATTGGCAAATATTGTCTCTGTCGCTCACTATAAATATATGCAGAGCCCTCCCTACAATCGGTATTCATGCCCAGTTATTAAAACTCCAATCAATAATTTACAGTATTTATTCTTCTTAAGTTATCATAACAATGGCCATCTCTGGCTCAGAATAATCACCACAGCGTTCATCCAAAACAATTGACGATACGAATTAATTATTTTTTTAATACAAATTAAACATTACACTTTGAACATCATTTCATATGCTTAAGATATTATTTTTTAAATCAAGATGGCTTATCTTTTTCTTGTACAATTTTGTTCTGTCAAATGTAGGTACGTATTTTGACAGAACACATCTTCATACATAACCTATCTTAAGTTTTGAAGTATTTGCCTCTACACGTATTTGAACCTTCCTCCACATAAAATTTTATTTAACGAATTCCGAGCCCCTCCGGTTGTACACTTCTCGTGAAACAGTACTGAAAATTTTTTCTTCACGTATTAGTATAATAATCATGATGCTCGTAGAGTTACTACATAAGTTAAGACCTCAGTTTACTACTATAGTAATCCTGTATACAAGAATATTGAATAGTGAACAAATCATGCTAATAAACCCACCACAATATGCCATCAACAACCTGTATATGGTACAGAAGACGTCTTTAGCATACATACGAGCATATTATACTTGAAGTAAGTATTTTCATTACATCGCCATGGATATATGCGTTTAAAATGTTAACCTATAGTTTGTTAGTAATTACTTTCGCTTTATTTGGGTAAATTAATTAATGGAATGGCCATATTTTGTTAATTTTTTGTCAAGCAACAAACTTGTATATAATGATACCATACCGTAATTAATGAACGGCTCGTCTTTCTAGATTTTAGTTTCGAACTTGTACGGCCGAGGAAATTAAATGTTTGTTACTATGTAACTTGTCATGTTATTATTTCCCGACGACGACGCCAAGATAAACTCACACCGGGACGATATGACTCGGCGCGGCGCTACATTTTTAAGATAGCTATTCAAAAGAGAACTTTATTCATTACATTCAATACACGTTTCATTGTAAGAGTTCGAATGCCATGTTGCACCGCGCTGCAGAGCGCATGTGCCGTGTATGACTGATGTCATATGAAACGTGTATATTTTTGTTTAGTAAGTAAAATTCAGTTAAAATATTTTTAAAAAATGCAGCGTCCCGTATCGTCGCAGTGTGAGCTGACCCTAATAGCTTTTGCCCGTAACTCCGCCCGCCCGCGTGGTATAGTGTTTGTGGCAAAATAACCAATATACTTCAGAAAACTATGATAAATATAAAGATGCCTGTGTAAATATAAAGGAAATAAGACCAAAACTAACATACAAAATTTAATCAAAATTCGTTTAGTAGATTTTGCGTGATACAATAACAAACATCCATACATCCATTCATCCATCCATCCTCACAATTCAGAAACTTTCACATTTTCGAATAGTACTCTCTTTTTCCTGACGGGAGCCCGCGGTAATACAGTATCCCGCGGGAACGCTGTACTTTTTCGGGATATAAAGTAGCGTACGTGTTAATGCAGAGCTTAAACTATATTTAATTTCATCGAAATCCGTTCAGTAGTTTTTGCTTGAAAAAGTAATAATCCATCCTCACAAACTTTCACATTTATAATAAGTAGTAGTAGGGTAGTAGGATCAAACATTAATTTTCCTTAATAATTTTTCTTTAATACCTTTCCACAAAGAAGGTGCGTATTGCTAGTGATATTGTAATCGTGACGTCATAACTCATGTTTATCGCGGGGGAAGTAGCGCATACATCAGGTGCTGTAGCACCCCCCGAGTGACGCCTTACAACATTTCTCCGTCACCTCCAAGTTATCGTTATCGACTGCATCAGGGCGCATCAGGGCCTCGTCCTCGGGCTTCTCATGCAATATTATATTGCATGAGAAGCCCGAGAACGAGGCCCTGTAAAGTTCACATAGTAAAGTTCACTATCGAATTAGTTCGAGCAAACGTCAAACGAATTCGATTGTGAAGTTTTGAGAATGCACAATCGTCCTAAAAAAAATTCAAGATGTATTTTTTTTTTCGAATGGGAATTTGTCTCTATTGCATGAGAGTCATGCACTTGTTCGAATTCCGATTTTGAATTCGTAATCGTTTTTTGGGGTACCGTGCTCAAAGGGTGAAAACGGGACCCTATTACTAAGACTCCGCTGTGCGTCTGTCTGTCAACCGTGATAGCTAGACAATTGAAATTTTTACAGATAACGTATGTATTTCTGATTTTCTGATCCCTGATCTGGTGCTGTTATAACAAACACTAAAAACAGAATAGAATAAATGTGTGATATTTAAGTTGGGTTTCCATACAACAAACGTGGCTTTTTGCCGTTTTGTACGGAACCCTTCGTGCGCGACTCGCACATGACCGGTTTTTTTCTATGGAGAATTTATTATACATAGAGATGGATTGTCCTAATAAGAAAAAAAATATGTTTAAACTTCAAGGCTATATTCAGATAACCCATCAGTATCAAAACCGGCGTGAAATAACGCTTTCGTTGTTTCAACAACACTGGCGATTGTCCATGTGCGGCGGTAATCGCTCACCATCAGGCGATTCCGTCTGCTCGTTTCCTAGTCCATTTCGTATAAAGAAACACGTTAAAATAGTTATCTGCGATTCAACACATTTTTACTGTACTTTAGGCCTATATTTAACAGAACTTTAATGTAGGTAGGTACAGTCGCGGAAAATTAAAGTATAGCATTTTGACCGTTCCCCATAACGTCACGGTGCACATCATCAATTGCCCGTCGGGAAATAGTTACATCACTTTTTATTTCATTTCACCGCCCGTACTCAATATCAGTAAACAATATTTCCTCGACCGCACTTAATGCTAGTAGATGTATAGCTGTGCACAAAAGATGGCATTGTAATTTTCACACTAGAAGGGTTATGCACTAGATTGCAGCAAAACCTAACCCAGTGGAAAGATAGGATATTAGGTCACCTGAGATTACCGACGGTGTCGGTTTACTTAAATTCATTTAAAAATAGAGGTTAAAAATTAAAATTTTATCCGATTATTCACGTATGCATGTTGTAAGGTTATTTATGTGGAAGGGTCTAAACTTAGGGCTGCATTAGTCGGTTTTCTCTCTATACAAACGCTCTTGGTGATATAATATAAAGTCGATGGTCGATTAAATATCGATTTGTATTATATTTATCTAGGTCTACCGACCTATACTTCGTGCTTATGTTTTAAAAATTTAAATTAGTTTAGAAAATAATATCCTGCAAATGCTAATAATTTTTAATGCAACTTTGACCGTAAATAAAAAACAAAAGAAGAATGAAAATAAAAAAATAAGCCCGTACCGACACACTTTGATTGTTCAGCAATTAAAAAGACTTTACTCCAGACAATTATATTATATGTTTTTCATAAAACACCACTAGCTGAGGGTCGATTTGCGTAATTTGAGAACGCCCTTTCTAAAATACTTTACATAGTAGTATAAATGTGTGCACTATAGCTTCTCTTATGTGTGGAGATTATACTATTGTATGTGTATATCCTTTTTTCCCCGATGTTAGGTGAAATAACAAGCATTTTCCCCGTGCGCCGCAATAGGTTCGAGCCGTTGACTAGCGCACTCTCAGGCAAAGTATGTCAGGATTGCAGTACGAGAGTTTTTAACGTTATCTATAGTTTAAAACAGTTTAACCGAAATTATTTGATTGAAATTAACAATAACGCGGTTCCATTCCATCGATACTTAAGACCGTTATTTAATTTCTATCAAACAAAATTTGAAAATGATGTATCGAATGCGATAGAACTCTAGAACTCCTGCCCGGCGCTAAACCGGGATGATCGCACGTCAAATATTTGACCAGGATTACCGACTGACTGATGGGAACACTAAACACCATAGAGTAACGAGATGATGTGGTTTATTTAAAAAAATCTTTGTCGCAGAAACTATAACTGATGCCATTTTAATATTGTTCTAAAGGTATGTTAAAAAAATAAAAACATTAATGGAATGGTCATTTATTTAAATTCATGATTGCTATCATTAAAAAATATCAAAAAGATAATTTAATCTGATGAAATCCTTTAAAATAATTTATTTACATTATCTTACAACTCGTAATATGATATATTCATTATGAAAAACATTTGGAATTTCATCATAATTATAATTATATGTTCAAATTCAGACATTCAAAATGTTTTGAAACTTGTAAGACAGACAGACGGACAACAAAGTGATATTATAAGGGTTCCGTTTTTTCCTTTTGAGGTACGGAACCCAAAATATTGTTTCAAATTTAATTTGGATACGAGTGATTTACTATTTAACGGCAGCTAATTATTATTAAGTTGTCAAAATTGAACATATTTTTGTTAAATTTGCAGTATGGTTCCAGTATCAGCGCATGCTGCATATTAAACGGAGATCATTACGCGATTTGGACCTCTGAGAAGACATGGACTTTATCTACGCTTTGCAAGCTTTGATAGAGCTTGGAGTTTGATTTATTAATTAAAAAAAAGGCTCTGCGGTCAGCCTACTCTGTGCAGCAGCTGAGTAAAGTGATTTTGTAGCACATTTAGAACAATGCTGTTTGCCGACAACGGGACTGAGTGTGTGGGAGCTAACATGTTGACAGACGAGCTAAAATAACACCTGATGAAAGCAATTTTCACTCGAAAATAATATATCCTACTAACAGTCATTCAATGTTCCGAGAGTTTTCCTATCATAAAAATCATGTGTACTTTACCACGATCTTGCGAATTTTTCTATAGTAGGTTAACGAGATGGCAAGTAGCTTGATGGTAAGAGATTACCATCGCATATAAATTTAAAAATATTTTTTAAAAATATTTGCCGTAAGTAATTCGTAAATTGGCGGACAAACCGACAAACGCACAAGATGGTCAAACATTGAGACTATAATAATGTATCGCATTTCAGGCAGCTGTGTTTGGAAAGCGACACGTTTGCAGATTTACCTTCTAGCTCTTGCAAATGACTTCGTATGGGTACAACGAAAATCTAATACCTACGTCTTAAAAGAAAGCCTTAATCCAGGCTATCGAGTATATGGACTTCATTAAAATCAGGGAGCTTAGCCCTCAGCCAAAGTTCAATATCACAACGATGAGGAAGTTAGAAATATAAGAAATGTGATTGAGATTTACGACGTGATTAAGCGACGAAATGTTTAAGTCTAATACATTTTGTGGTTTTCTAAATTCCTTATCGTTTTAATGCTTTTACATTGTCTTAGGGCTCTTAGCGATAAAGATATGAACGACAAACAAACATATATTTTTTACAGTTTTAATTTGTCCTAGTTCATTTTAATACCGAAAAAAATTAAAAAAGTTAGACTGACACGTTCAAATTTAGAACAGATAACCGACAGAATATGGACAAGTATAAATATCATAAGATAGTCTCACTCTAGTAAAAATATAATTTAATTATACAACAAACATAATAATACAAAGCGATAAAAAATAAACTTATAGGGATAACACATCACATTATTCCAATTATATTTACATAATTATCAATTAAGTTCATTAGCAGGACAATTTAATGTTTTATCTAATGACGCTGTTAGATTTTCGTGTAATTAAAAATAAAAAAGTAACAAACGCCTAAAATTTAAATTTAGAACAAACTTTTAAAAATTTTAAACTTGAAATTGGAAAATGTTGTATGATTCTTCTAAAATAGTGATGGGACATTTCTGAATCGTGTTGTCAATAATTAATATTGCTCATTCTTATGAAGACTAAAATTATAAAGATTTCTTACTAATACAGGCGTTGGTCAAAACTTGACCCAGAGTCGACAGCAGCGAAATCGTTTATATTTAACGTCACCAAAAGGGCAGTCCCGAAATACACCGAGTATAGAAGTTATTAGCAAGAAATAAAAGCAAATAATAGTACGTAAAGATGTAGGTGGAGATTTAGTTGGTGTAGGAACTGTTAGAGTAGGTAATTTACATTGCGGTTGTAGGTGGATAGGTGTAGGTATTTAGAGTTGTAACGGCGCTTCGTACTTCTTGCTGTTTGTTGTTGTTGTTGTTGTTGTTGTTGTTGTTGTTGTTGTTGCTTCTTTGCTGTCATTAAATATCCTTTAACGTGAACCCATTGGCATATACTTGCTGTCGTCTCTGGGTTTTATTTTGTATGGATTATTGACCATGTCCTTTTCTTCTAAAATAGTGGTGTATCATTTTTATCGTATTAGCAATGGTAAAATCGTAAATTTTATGAATTATTGTTAAATATCGGTATTTCAATGTTTTACTTCATAGATACAGACAGTTTCGCCATTTCTGTAAACAAATGTTTGCAAATCACAGAATAAAAGTTGTTGACATCCGAAATCACTTGGGTTAATATTTGGCTTTCCCTGCGGCTCGATCAGACGAGTGGCGCTAAAGATGTTTACTTAGCTGTGTACTTCGACTGGCTAGTTTTGATACTTACAAAAAATTAAATATAAAAAAAAACAACTTGAGCTTTTGAACATTGAATATTAAAAAGTAGTCTGTAAAATATTTTAATCAAAAATATAACAACAGGGTTTACTAATCAAATTCAATATCTTTATCGAATTACGAGCTTTAGAACTTTGAAGATGTCGCTTAGAACAGGCACGGCTAAGATTTAAAGAGCTCATAAAAGCCATTCTACTTTACACGGCTACGGCTATAAATGTACAGTGAAAACCTTTTATAACGACAATCTGGATATCATGACGAAGTGTTGAAGACCGTCATGTAAAAATATGACTATTTTACCATCGGTTTTTGCTATAACGACCACAATTTATTGTTCCTTTAAATCTCGTTTGCACTGTATATACAATACGAAGATACTCGTAAATGTTAGCATCTATTGGACTACGATCATTCCTTTTCTACTATCACTAAATAGTTAAAATCAGTTGTGCTATAGTGAAAAGTGGTAAAAAGTCGGCGCCCACAAAGGCGAGGCGGTTAAGAAGCCTGTTTACTAAGGATTAACCACGGGCAGGATTCACACGTATGAGATAAGGATGGCGCTTACACTATTAGCACATGTTGTGAACTGTCCTAATCCGCAAAGACAATTTTGCTTTTTTTTTTAGTTAATGGTGGCAAAGGTGTGCAAACAAAAAAGCTTAAGTCCTTAAATTGTCATAAATCACGAGTTCCTCTTTTGTCCACAAAGCAATAATGCCGTAGTGTTTGTTGTCCTTTTAACGTAATTTTAACGAAAATGTTACAAATAGTAGTTTAGGAGTTAGGACTCTAATCCGATATCCAATCAAAAAAGTAAGCAATTGTTTGGGTTGTGACAAAATATTTTCTTATTTTTAATTAAACCTGTTAATTCGTTACATGGGCTTATAAAAAATATGTAGGTAGCCTAGTGTCTACAGATTTTTTAAACTAAACCTAAAAATATATTTTTTTTCATGGTTATGACAGGAAGAGATTATAAAGATCATTTTGGTAGATACTTACTGAAAAATGTTCTAAAACTCATTATTCAGTTACCAAACCAAATATTTAGCATTTAATTGGTAGTATTGTGCAAGGAACATCACACATATTTAGGCAATGTAAAAAAAACAATAAAATCCATAAAAGCATTTAAAATATCTCATCATTATCACCTACTAAGTAATTTAACTAGATATGCTGAGAAAAATGTGAAAAAGACCACTTTAATGTTATCTACCGAGTTAAGTGCTTACCACATTTTTGGCAACTTCCAAAATAGATAAAATCCAATAGTGAAGAAACATTGTATAGTCTATGAACCTGTATAGTCTATGACCCGCTGTGGCATCATAAAAACTGAAAAATACAAGATGATTTAAATTTCGAATTTTAGACTTTCGAGAAAAGGCTGCCTTTTCTCGAAAGTCTGTGTAAAGTCTTTAATGAGGATGTTTGATATTTTTTCTGCCGCCAGGGGCCAGAGCCAACGCGCACAAAGCGTCATCTGGTGGCGTAAGTGGTATCAAAAACTGTCAATAAGAATTTTCGATTCTTTCTCTGTCACTAGGCGACGCTTGGTAGCCCGACGGTCCTTTACGTGTCAAAACGCTATCAGATGTCACGAATTTTTTTATTATTTAAATATATGGCGTCGGCTTAAAACCATTTGCCAGTGTCAAGATAAAAAGGCGGGAAATAGAACTTTTGTTTCAATTTTCAGCATCGTATTTCTAAATCGTCAAGTCTAAAGTCTAGTCAAAGTCCAAATAGATAGTCAGTGCAGTAAATGAGACAAGTTAGTCGATTGAGTAAAGTGGTAGAAGTGAAAGTTTCTAGGTAGTTTTGGAGGGAACACAAAATAGCACGTTTTTTGAAGTGCACGTTAACGAATATTTAATGGTTAATATTCTACCAATATTACACATTAGGGACCGAATTAACACAAATTTATGAAAGAAATACAAAAATCACAACGTCACCAATTGAATTCCCCGGCAAAACTCATCACGAATGTAAAAACTCCCATTAGCACCTCTCGCTCTTATACATTTTTGAATAATAGGCTAGGTTTGTAGTAGACCTTGCATTACGTGACATACACAATAAATTTCTTAATCCCCTTAGTGTCAAACAAACGTACAACGTACATCTATATGGAATTCCTTATCCCCCATGCCTGGTTACATGTATATTATTCCCCTAATAAAAATACCGAGCGAGTGGGCGGTACAGGAAATCCATTACGAGCTGCCTATGCATATATACGCGTTACCTGGCAACACTTTACTGGGCTAGTGATGTGGCGTCGATAAAAATTAAAAATATCGATAGACTTTTGTTACTTGGGCCATAAGTTTGGTCTAAAGGATTTATCATTAAGACAAAAATTTACAAAAATAGTCCACAGTGCGGATAGATTTAAAACAAAATGTTACAAATTGTGGTTTAGGAGTTAGGACTCTAATCCGATATCCAATCAAAAAAGTAAGCAATTGTTTGGGTTGTGACAAAATATTTTCTTATTTTTAATTAAACCTGTTAATTCGTTACATGGGCTTATAAAAAATATGTAGGTAGCCTAGTGCCTACAGATTTTTTGAACTAAACCTAAAAATATTTTTTTATTCATGGTTATGACAGGAAGAGATTATAAAGATCATTTTGGTAGATACTTACTGAAAAATATTCTAAAACTCATTAATCAGTTACCAAACCAAATATTTAGCATTTAATTGGTAGTATTGTGCAAGGAACATTACACATATTTAGGCAATGTAAAAAAACCAATAAAATCCATAAAAGCATTTAAAATATCTCATCGTAACGGTATGTGCTATTTTCAATTCAATTGTTTTAAATGATTTTCGTCAATCTTACTTATTGCTTCTGTCTAGGCTATTCATCACTAGCTAGTGATTACATAAAAATCGATATCGATAAAGTATTTCCCGTCACCACACTACAAAAACATATTAGATTCGTCGGCGTCGCATGTTCTAATCTATATTCAAATTGGCGCAGCCCGCCGCCGCCATTGTGAAAATGCGAATATTTTTCCAATTTCAGCCGGAAAATTTTCTCTCCCCGTTTATTTGCGTATTTGAACTTTGCGCACATCACAATAAGAATTGTAATTTGAATTTGAATTGTTCGAATAAAAATAAATTGAATGTAGGCAGGTCTAGGTAGGTACCTATATTATATTCAGTATACAATATACAATATGTACAAATTGAATAAAGAATCGTGTGTATTAAGTAGTACTTTTATAATTTATTGCCAATGAGTGTAATTGTAATTTTCATAATGTAAGTTCCTTGTAAAAAAATATATTAAAAATATATTTTTTTACTCATCACTGAGTCCTAGATAAACTAATGGCCCGTTTCAAGAACCTATCTACCAATGACTATTTGTTATAAACGTCAAACTAGGTATCGCAATAAACAGCCAAATGATTGAATGGCGACGTTTGTAACAAATAGTTATAGATAGATACGTTATTGAAAAGGACCGATACTAGGTTTATCGCAGATATAATGTACCATAATATGGCCTGAAGTTATATGGATATTATCTTATCTGAAACAAAAATTATAAATGTTGTAAATGTAACTAAACTTAAACATAAGACTATCTAATTTCGATACTCTCCACTAAATCCCTACCTGTATTTTACGATCAATTTTATCTTTATTTGTGTTATTAAAAAGCGCGCGCTCGCAAATAAACGTCTTTATTTTCAATATGGCGACATTTGTTACAAATCCAAGATGGTGCCTCGGGGACAGAGGGCCCTTGTTTGGACACAAAACTCGTTACGAGCATCCATCTATAGAATCTAGATGCGGTCGACTTATCGTCATTTTTATCGACTACAGGTAATTCCTATGCATTTTTATCGATACTCGATAAGCTATAATTAAAACGTACAATACTATTTTGTTACTTTTAATCATCAACAAAACTATGAAGGCAGTAGGTAAATCACTGTAGTGTACTCAAATGCGTAGCTTTACAGCAAATAATACTGTTATAATTATATTATTTTTATTTAAATAAATAGCGTCGGCTTATAACCATTTGCCAGTGTCAAGTTAAAAAGGCGGGAAATATAATTTTCGTTTCAACACCGTATTTCTTAATTGTCAAGTCCAAAGCCAAGTCAAAATCCAAATAAATAGTCAGTGCAGTCAATAAGTCAAGCCAGTCGATTCAGTAAAGCTTTTCTGAAAGTTCCTAGGGAGTTTTGGAGGAACACATAATATTACGCTTTTAGAAATTGTACCACTTGCCCACACTTGCGCACGTTAACGAATATCTACTGGTTAATATTCGTTACTCAATAATTACATATTATTAACTGAATTAATGACAATTTTGGAGGATATACAAAAACAACAACGTCGCAGATTGACATTCTCTGAAAAACTCCGTTATAATTATAGTATAGTGCAAAAAAACGGCGATTATGTGTCATGGAATAGCGTTTGAACTTAAAAACGCAGCAAGATTATCTGGTAACTTAAACGGCTTATCCAGGGGCCAACCACGGATCCCACGACCGAAATAAGACGTCGGCTCATATTTTTTTTTATTTATGACTATTTGCATCGACCGCGCTGGATGTGACAACGCTGGCGCTATTGTCTTTTCAAATAATAACGAGATATGGCGCTTCCAGTTTTTTTTTCTTTTTTTTCTTGTACGCCGTCACGAAACTGGCCTTAACTGAAACATATTTTATAAATGGCATTTGAATGGCTAAAATAATTCGACGTGCAGGCGATTTATGATGTTCTAACATGTCGATTATTCTCACGCTTGTGTTTGGCCAATTATTGTGTTTATAAAAACAATTGGCTATGCCATGGATTTCCAGCGTGGGTACCGTCAAAATTATTTAATTTTATATTGAAATAATATGTACTTACTGGAAAATCGCGATGAGAAGAAATCATTAAATAGGTCGATAGTTAGCAATAATTATGAGGTTCCTTAAATTTCATCTTATCTTAAACGTTTAGGAACAACTAAGCTTTTAAGATATTATTATTATTGTTAAACAAAAAATTAAACCGACTTCCAAAGTCAAAATGCACAAAAATTTGGCTAAAATTTTAACTATTTCGCTACTCAATCTTCAAAATTTTGGAGTCGGTACCAGCCCGAACAACATCCTTATAAAACAATATTTAAATAAAATAGAACTCGCGTTCATGTTGGCCTTTGTGCAAGATCTTACTTTTTGGTAGCATATGCTTGGGTTACTTCAGAAAAAGTAGAAATCAATACATGTGTCCATATAAATTTTGAGGAGTTCCCTCGATTCCTCATGGATCCCATCATCAGGTTACCACTTTTATGAAAACGGGACCAACTTCGAAAAACCTTTACATCAAAAAAAAAAATTTGAAAATAGGTCAGCAGAGCCTAGTCAGTTGACCGATTTTCAAAATTCTTTTTTTTTTTTAAAGAGTGTTTAAAGGAGTTATCGTTGTAAAAAAAACATACAGCCGAACGTATAACCGCCTCCTTTTTTTGGAAGTCGGTTATAAATAGGGCTCTGCTACTGTGCCTGGTAATAATTTGATTGGAAGGATAGGCCGCTGTGAACTTTTGCATGAAACTTCTTCATACACCAAAGCAAATTACACAAAGTGATCAAAATATTGAAAACAAAAAATGTTTGAATAGCGAACGCTGCTTGTGTTACCATTTTTTAAATCTCTATTCCCAACTTCAGTCCCAATGGGGTATATCCCAATCACCAACACCATGGTGTAATTGTAGGTGCAAGGCATTTACGCTATTCCCTTACGCCAGATAACGTGAAACAAAACCAACTTAATGTGTGTATTGGAGGAACATCATGGAGTCAAAGTCTCAATTTGTGTTAAAAAGTCCAACATAACTCGACCTGAGAATCTTAAATTCAGATAAAAATTCGAACGACATTTCCCTCCGTGTGCATTCCGAATGAATTAATTGAATTTAATGCGCTGCCGAACTATTTATAAAGTCGTAAATGTACTGCTCTTTTGAAGGGCCTTTTAGGCCCACCTGGCAAGTCCACTATTTACATTCTAATTATTATAGTGCAGTTATGTCATAATTACAGTGAAAATATGTTATAACAACATTGCAAGGACTGATAGAATATGGTCGTAATATCCGAAAATCGTTATAACCAATATCAGTATGTTTATAATGTACCATGACAGTATACAAAATATCGTCGTAGTATCCGGTTTTCCGTTATAAATGATGTCGTTATAAAGAGTTTTCACCGTATTAATGATCGATCGGTTCATTATTGTATCATTATGAAGCCATGCAGGTTCTTTACTTTTCCGTTTGTAATAGACTTGATAATAATATTTCAGTATTAGCTATAGTTGGCATACCTTACGTAACTTTAAAAGGTCCATTCGTGCCAAAGCATGGTCCACAGTAAAGTTACAAATTCAAAGCTAAAAACTACTGAGCTCTTTATTTAAATACGGGGAATATGTGAGTGATTTTATCTCAAAACTAAGAACTATTATCAATAATTCTACAACTAATTCTCCGAACTGACCGTTTTGTAATAAATTAAAAAAAAAAAAACAATAAAAACACGTAAGGGTCCTTCCAATTACGAAAACTCAAGAATGTCACGCGTAAGGCCGCGCGGCGCTCTTTGATATAATTAGGGTCCTGTGGCGAATTGGCTCTTGTTTTTGGTCCTTTGTTAGCGAATGTAACTGATACAGTAGCTGCTGACCATAATAACGATTACCTTTGTTATAACTCGTTTAAATTAAATGATTGACGCAAATGAATGTCTACATACGATATTATGTGATCAGGGGGTCTAAAAAGGCCACTTTAGGTGTTTCATACTATGTTTCATATATTTTTTTCTATACAAAAATCGTGAAATGGTAAAATAGATATATGAATTCATCTGACTTCATCATATTAGAAAACATTAATTTTGACAGTTTTCAATAGAAATGCCTAAAATGGCGCACATAGTATGAGTTGAAAAAAAAAAATGAAACATAATATGAAACATCTAAAGTGGCCTTTTTAGACCCCCAGGCCCTAAAAAGATGTTATCGCTAATTACGATAACGAAGTTAGAAATCAAAAATGTATAGTATTGACGTATCGCGCGCTATGTCACTTATCGAAAATGGCAATTTCATATTTTTTTTAATTTCGAATATCGTCATTGTAATTAACTATGGCATGTTGGCTAAGACTTCTGATCAGAATATTTTTGTTAGATTTGTAAATTGATGCAAAGCCTACATCCAATTATCATAATATTTAACCTACGGAACCCTCTATCTGCAGACGACAGGTACAAAAGTGTCCCAGCTAAAATACAGCAGCGGCTACTGGTTAATTGATACATAAGATCTTATCGGAGGCTGGGACAAAATTATGGGACGGAATTTTTATTTATCCGCCTTTTTTTGTCCCAATTAATTATGAACAATGTGTGGGATGGGTTTAATAAAGTTTCATAGTTGGTGTAATTGGATTTATGTTATTTGATACTTTTAGTACCTACCTACTTAAAATTTCATATACAGTATGAATTCTAAAGAATCTCATACTTCAATAATTAATGTCATACATACACGGTACAGTACGTTATAATGAAGATCATAATGTATGTACTATGTGGTTATCTAGCTATATACTAATATTATAAAGAGAAAAGGTTTGTTTGTTAATTGTTTGTATGTTTGTTTACAATTTACATTGAATATTCTCCCAAACTACTGGACTGATTCTGATGAAATTCGGCATAGACATAGACCACGAGGAAGGGCATAGGCTACTTTTTATTGCGGCAAAATGCTCGGTAACCTCAGGATTTCATTTTGCTCGCAGGATGTCGCGGGCAACATCTAGTGCTGTAATTGATTCATTCTTCTTCTTAATTGAAAGGCAATGTTGTATTAAGCAAGTCTGGGTGAGATAAAAATCGGTTGTCTGTAAAGTCGGTTTACTGACGATAGTTGAACGTGACAACGTCATGTTTATAATGCGCGCGGAACTAATTGGCCGCAACTTAGGTAGGCGTGTTGCCGCCGCGAAGTCCGGCGCCGAACTGAGTAATAACATCAAGAGCCCCCGCCTCTCCGTCCTACCGCTCACATACCTAAGGCGCGACGGCAATGTACTGAAAAATGTCAAAAATGTACTGAAAAATTTAACTTCTAACCAGAAGTAACAAATTAGTTTTAACTTTTAAGTACTAGCTTTTTTCTCCACACAACCGCTGTTGGTGATTTACTCTAAAGTCTAAACTTGTGGACCCAAATTTTAGCGTAATATGGATATTAATTACACTTATCTATGTCGGTATGTGCTTATATTTCTAAATTTTAATTGGTTTAGACTTTAGAAGATAGTAGCCTCCAAACATCGGACTTTTAGCCCAACTTTGACCGTAAATAAAAAACACACGAAGAATGAAAGGAAATTACAAGCACATACCGACATATTTTGATTATTCAGAAATTGAGATAACTTTACTTCAGACAAAAATATACTATAGTTTTTTTATAAAACACCAACAGCCGAGTGTCGATTTACATAACTTGAGGACGCCTTTTCTAAAATACTTTTACAAAGCAGTATAAATGTGTGCACTATGGCCTCTCTTCTAAATATTGCTTTACTATTTTATGGATATATCCTTTTTCCCCGATATTAGGTGAAATAACAAGCATTTTCCCCGCGCGCCACACTGAGTTCGAGCCGTTGACTGGCGCACTCTGAAAGCATTGAAACACACGTAGAGCCGAGGAAAACATTTGGTTATATAAAAACAAAACAATGGTAGGACGGTGTGAAATATTAGTACTTAGTACTCACTAACAAATACCAACTCCCTGACTCGAATTCAGTCTACCTGTGATGCAACAATCAAACGAAACTACACCTTAAATGTATGTTTTGTAAAGCTATTTTGCAATGCAACCATACCAATTTAGTCTAGTTCAAAGAAGCTCTACCATATAATCGAGATCATAACGTCTCAAATATTTAATCTTGTCGACCGAAGATACACCTTAGAACATGCATATAAAGTGTATTATGCAATAGCAAAAGTGTACGAAAAACTTGATGTTGGGTGTTATGTTATACAGCAAATTTAAACTCCATCCCTGTGTGATAAGAGTAAGTTTCGTTTGACGATGTGCCTGCGTCGTTTGAATAAGTAGACGTATGCATGACAGCGTGTACAGACTGCACTGTTAGTGCACCACGCTTTAATGGTACCTAAATAGCAAACAGGGGAATTAGTATAGAGATGGCTTCTTACACAGTAAACAGAGAATAGTAGAACATCTTCATACAAACGTGCCGCGATCGATTTGAATGTGTGCGTGCGCGCCGAGCGTCTATCCGCACGCAGGCACACACCTCGCATTTAAGGCATGACTCCTGCTCATGTTTTTTCGAAACATTAAATAGAAAACATGAAATAAAAACATTTGTTTTAATACACAAGCTGTCTCCAGCTATAGAAAATATTTTAGATTGAAACAAAACATTATGTGTAGATAATATCATAAGTTTCGACGAGAAAGACGTAATCACTCGCAGTTTTTGCGATTGCAGATGCAGAATCTTGAAGAAAACACAGGGGGTCTAAAAATACCACTTTAGGTGTTTCATATATTGTTCTCAACTCATATTATGTGCGCCATTTTACGCATTTCTATTGAAAACTGTCAAAATTGATGTTTTCTAATATGATGAAATGAGATGAATCATGTTGCTATTTTACCTTTTCACGATTTTTGTATTGAAAAAAATATATGAAACATAATATGAAACATCTAAAGTGGCCTTTTTAGTCCCCAGATTTCGAGTTAGGCCATATTTACTGACCCGTAATTTTAGTATTTATCAGGAGTTACTAATGGAAGACCGATTTGGGATTGATAATATTTCTATGTTTAATGGTCATGTGAGTGGTGTAACATTACATAATATTGAAGTATGACGGCTCGCGTTAGCCTGCATTATTTTAGCATTTATTTGACAGCGCTAGAGTAGGCAAATAGGCAAATAACTCGCCAGACGGCCTTAGATGTCCTACTGTTCTCTGTTTACAGTGCTTCTTAGTTCCTGTCGAAAGGTATTAGAAAGTACTAGGTTTTTCCCGCGGCTCCACCCGCGTAAATATCGGGTATCCCACAGGAATACTATACTTTTTCGGGATACATGTAGCCTGTTTTCAACTAGAGCCTAAACTACTACCATACTAAATTCCATCGAAATCCGTTTTGTGGATTTTGCGTGAAAGAGTAACAAACATCCATCCGTTCAGACATCCATCCATCCATCCCTACAAACTTTCACATTAATAATAGTAGCAAGATTAGATTGAGATTAGACCCGTTAGCCAAGATGCCATCTCTAACTACGATGACGGAGTTAGAAATCAAAAATGTATGGTAGTGACTATTGACTATTGACAATCTCATATTTTCTAACTTCGTCATCGTTATTAGCGATGGCAGCTGGGCTAAGGTCCTAGGTTTTTCAGTGAAAGTGCGGTCGCGGAGCACGTAGAATTACGTACATTGACTCGTCGCTACTTGTCTCTTTCACTCGCGCACGAATATATTGCTATCGCGCTCCTGACGCTAACGTGTGTAAAAGTCTATGCCTGCAAAATATATACCTAGATGTCGCAGTAAAAGTCCTACTACTATTATAAATTTGAAAGTTTGTGAGGATGGATGGAATAATGAATGGATATCTGCGGGCGGAGCTGCGGGCAAAATCTAGTGTAAAATAAAGCCGCCTCTACACTGGCGGGCGTTCGCCGTGTGGGCTGAAATAATAGGCTCGCACTGGGAGGTATTGAGACATCAGCCGGCATTAGCTCGTGACCAACCCCCCCTCCATCCCCCCCCCCCTCCGCTACCGAGGTGAGCGTAAAGGGAACTTTACACATGCGAATATGGGGTCCAATTAATGCCAATTCAAGTTTTATTTTTTTCTTAATTGACAGTACGGCTTGGGCGTGAATATGCCTCTGGTTAATGTCCTGGTGGAATTGAAGTTTTAAGCTATTGCCAGACACCTGGTTGCGGTATCTCGTAAGTGTCAGTTTACACCGAAACGAGACAATCCTACTGAATAAAGTTCAATTTTGAATGACCTTTTTTAAAAATTAAGCGCCGCGTCCCCTATCGTCTCGCATCAGTGTGATCTGACCCTTATTCATCAACATAATTACTCCTATTCGCCATCAAAATCCTGTGCCTATGTACCTGCACACTCCTTTAAATTTTCATAAGTATTACTTGTACCATTATGTATTCTGTGTAAGTATTCATAACATAACCCGCTGATAGTTGATACCAATTAGACATTGTTAAAAAACTGTTTATAATTAGTGAAGTGACTATACAGCTCTGCGCCTGTGAGTCTGACAGACATACGGGCGCGAGCAGCGTCATTGTTCATGCGAGCGATGTACTATCAGCAAAGTTCGTAGCATCGACTACATCGAGTAGAGCCAAGTGTATTAACTAGCATATATAGTGCTAAAGACCCAAGTGATAGGCTTCGTGAAGACTAAAGCATGTACTATTATCTATTCTGTGACTAAAGTAAGAGCTGGAACAATGGAGTGATTTCCAAGTTTTTGAAAAATGTGTCAAATTGTTCATAATAACATACCTAATACATTAGCAATCTGGACCGTTCTTTCTACATTTCTTTCTTTTCCTTGCAATGACATAAAAGTTTAAATAATTAATAAATTCGCCAAAACGCTAAAATATGTCATTAGTCAAGTAGCCTGTCAACTATCAAATCACACTAAACATGTCAAATCCTATAATGCTTGGTAATTTTAACATTTTTTAAAATGCCTTTTTTATGGTGCTATACTATTAATATCGAAGAGAAACGCTGATATTCCTCACAAAACTTGCACTAAATTTCAACTGACAAGTGACATAAGTTTTTTAATGACATTTACTAACAACAACTATCAAATCACACTAAACATGTTAAATCCTATAATGCTTGGTAATTTTAACATTTTTTAAAATGCCTTTTTTATGGTGCTATACTATTAATATCGAAGAGAAACGCTGATGTTCCTCACAAAACTTGCACTAAACTTCAACTGACAAGTGACATAAGTTTTTTAATGACATTTACTAACAACAACTATCAAATCACACTAAACATGTCAAATCCTATAATGCTTGGTAATTTTAACATTTTTTAAAATGCCTTTTTTATGGTGCTATACTATTAATATCGAAGAGAAACGCTGATATTCCTCACAAAACTTGCACTAAACTTCAACTGACAAGTGACATAAGTTTTTTAATGACATTTACTAACGGTAATGATGGGATTAGGGTGGCAATTTTTAAAAAGAGAAGAAGAAGCAGTTTTGCCGGGGAGTTCAATGGGTGACGTTGTGGAATTTGTAATAATTCATAAATTTGTGTTATCTCGGTTCTTAATGTGTAATATTGGTAGAATGTTAACCATTAAATATTCGTTAACGTGCACAAGTGTGGGCAAGTGGTACAACTTCCAAAAACGTGCTATTTTGTGTTTCCCGCCAAAACTCCCTAGGAACTTTCAGTAAAGCTTCTACCACTTTACTGACTCGAATGACATGAATCATGGACTGTACTGACTATATATTTGGACTTTGACTAGACTTTAAACTCGACGATATAGGAATACGGTGTTGAAAATTGAAACGAAAGTTCTATTTCCCGCCTTTTTAACTTGACACTGGCAAATGGTTATAAGCCGATGCCATATATAAATAAAGTAAAAAAAAAGGGAAGAAGAAGTACATGTATCTGACGTCACATTTGACGACTGTGCGTTTTTAGTGACATCACGCGTGGTCAAAAGTGAAAAATAAATTATTTTATTTTTGATTTTTTTTATTATTATTTTTTTTTTTAAGTGTTGGACTAATTCGTTTTAAGTAATATTTAGTGATGAAATATCATGAAATATCAATAACTTGATGTATATTTTCATCATAGGATACGTATTCGTAACGTTAGGTATCGAAAGAGAATCATTTATATGTAAATTATGAAATCCCAATCTGTAAAAAGTAAATTGCTTTAGTTATTTACCTTCGGGGCTTCATTGTTCAATTTAAAATCAGTATAAAACATTTTCTAGGAGTAATTTCACAGTATTAGTGATTTCACCTCCACATTTTATCACATCTATGATCTATCCTATTCCTACGTACGGGATAGTTACCTGATCCGTATGAACCCCGGATAGGAATGACACTATTTTGCTTTCCCATGCAATCACACAGAGACATGCGACACGTCACACGGCCAACCGAGTGGTAGCTGAAAAGTCCTTTGATAATTAATTGAAACAGTGTAGGTGCAATCGCTAAACAAGTGTCATTAAAATCGCGGCATCCATCCCACCGGGGCACGTATCCTCGTATTACCCTAGATATCAGTAGCGAACTCGACATCACATCGGCTTTCCATAAGAATATTACTTATCTATAATGTATTATAATTTTTAAAATATAATACCAAAACAAAACAATAATTTACGGCCAATGCGCCCAAAAAACCTACTTTTAGATCTGTACTGCCTGATAGACGTCGCTAAGTACAATACAAGTAACTTACGCGGCTTACTATTTCGATGATCTCACGCTTCGTCAATGCTAGACTTATGGCCGATTTCTTCACTCGTAGTTATCCTACGATTAGAGTTATCCGTTAGTTAACGTGAGTTGACTGGAGATTTCGTTTTCTTTACACCAGTTTAAGAAATAACCCCCGAATATTTTTGTCCTAAGGATAAATATTGGGCTGACCCTATACCTGGCAGTTAATTTACTGAGGTCAGTGTGTGCATAAGAACTCTACAGTGTAGAGTTTACATGCACTGTACTTGCTTGTACAACGATTCTTCGAATGTCAAATATAAAATGAATATTTCCTTCCCACTTGTGAAAATTTTGATTGTTTTAAACCAATAGAGGTGAATATATATATATATATATATATTAGGGTGGCCCAAAAAAACCAACTATTTTTTTTTTCGATCTCCCATGAAAATTTGTCGGTAAAAAAATGAAAAAAAAATATATTCAAAAAATAATTTAAAAAAAAATTGAAAACAAAAATTAGATAATTTAGTGTAAACAAATAATAAGTAACAAACTTTTATTAGAACGGAGAAGTAGGTAGTAAATATTTTTTAAGTGCATACATTAAATTTGGGTCTAGAGGACCCCTAGAGTAGGTATATAACTCACACTTCACAGTCACACATACATGACCATAGGATAGCTAACCCGTCGGTCTGTTGAAGACAACCATCGAAGTTTTAACCCTGGAATAAGTATATCTGCCGGATAACAAACTCTAGTTTATCTTTCTCATGAAGGAATCGGCTATTAGTACTGATAGGTACACTGCGTCGGCTACATTCCTTTAACAATGTACAATGCCTATATTTTACTGATTGTGGCCGATTAAGAAATTATCAACCTAAATTTAGTATGATTTATTTTTTTAGTAAGTACCCTATTACTACACAGTGCAAACGCTGACATAATATTGTCGCTAGTAATGCCTAACTAACTCAAACAATTTTCGTTTTACATTTCTTTATCTTAATTGTTTAAAAAACTTAATTAGATATTAATACAATCATCAGATGGTACTTAGTGGGCATAAGTGGTGGGGCTAAAAGCCACTAATCGTTCTGTTTCCGCCATTAGTAATTAACACGTTTCAAAGGCGCCGCTTTTTTCGGATGCAGCGCTTTTTTATGACATTTATACTTTTTAATGTTTTTTTTCGGCTACGACGGTGGTTACATAACGCTTTAATAAATGTAAATATTTTGTCATTTAATTTATATATTTTATGTACTTATTAAGGAGCGAAGACCATTAATATATATCTATCAGCAAGATAAATACTTATATTCATATAAAAAAAAATCACAACTTACACTTTTTTTTAGTAGCCGGTCCTGGGAAAAGGTATTTCATTCCTCTCGTTCCATTCTCTTCCATTTCCAACCTACACATATTAAAATTATTAAGTACTAGATTTTGCCCGCGACTTGCTGCGCGCAAAAGACCGTTAATTATGCCGCGCTAAAAATAGTCTACTCTATATCTGTATCAAATTTCATCAAAATGAGTCTAGTATTTTCGGAATCGGAGCCTATACAATGCAAACAAACATAGAAACAAACAAATCTTTCCACTTTATAATATTAGTATAGAAGTATTCAACAGCCTCCGTGGTCTAGTGGTTAGAGCTTGGCTCTCGACTCGGAGGTCGTGGGTTCGATTCCCGCATTGGAACAAAAAAAAAAATGTTGTTTCCAAGTTTGGTTAGGACAATTCAGGCTGATCACCTGATTGTCTGACAAGAAAGATGATCCATGCGTCGGATGGGCATGTAAAAAGTCGGACCTGCGCCTAATCTCTCGCCAGTCGTGTCGGTTATCCGTCCCACTGGGTTACGAGAGTAAAAGGGGGAGAGAGTGCTCTTGTGTACTGCGCACACACTTGGGCACTATAACATAACTCCTGCGTAGCTGGCCTGGTTTCAATGAAACAGGCCACCGTCACCGAAATCGGTGTGGGAGCTATTATTATTATAGAAGTATAGATAAATAATTAAAGTTGTGCTAGATCTGGCTGGTTTATACGTCTGATCAAAATATTAACAACATCTTGGAAGTAAACGATTCTAATTATAATTCATCATTTCACTTTCAAAATCAACAAAGATTTCTTCTTTGGTGTTGTGTTCCATAAAGTTCACACTTTTCAGCAGCATATAAACCCACCAGCATCTCTCAAGCGCTAACAGTGTTAAAACACCTCAAAATAGTCTTCCGTTTTGACAAAAAGTGGCGCCTCTGTAACTCCCCACAGATAATAAATAGTTTCCTCTCTCGTTTACACTCCTCTTAAACTTTAACGGTGCTATTTCAATATTTATGAGCTTAGTCCTTAGTCTTTACTTAGATTGAAAAAAAAAAGTGTCAGCTGTCAAATGAAAATGACAAATGATCAGTGCAAGAGCCGCGGGACGCGAAAAGCGATGAAAATATTATGTTCGATGATAAGAATAAGAAGAATACCTAATACTTAGGAAGCTTTCTAAGGGAGATGTTGAAAACATTTTTAGGGTTCCGTATCCAAAGGGTAAAAACCAGGCTGTATCTCCTGCACCGCGATAGCTAGACATTTGAAATTATCTCAGATTATGTATTTCTGTTGCCACTATAAAAACAAATACTAAAAACAGAATAAAATAGACAAATAAGCGGGGCTTACAAGAAACGTGATTTTTTTGCTGTTTTGTACGGAAACTTTCGTGCGCGAGTCCGACTCGCACTTGGCTGACTTTAATAAGACAAATCTTAATCATTGGTCATAACAATTGTAAATAAAGCCATTTTAAGGTCATTCAGTTGGTTACACAGACAAGAAATAGCCGTGTGACGTGTCTATGACACTACCAAGGTTCCTCAGTACTAAGGGAACCCTTAGGGTTTCGCTCTGTCCGACCGCGCTTCTAGCTTCTGTTATTATGAATATAAATGGATAAAATTTGGTATAGTTATAGATTGTATAGATTTTGGTATTGCCATTATAAAATACTAGTAATTTTATATTTTAGGGATGGCTCTCCCTACATGAGAAGTGGGGATGAATATTTTTTTTATTCTAATTTCTACCCCATCGTATGAGGTATCGTTGTATAGGTATTTTTAAATTAAGTCAAGGTTTCATACAGTCATATCTTTTTTATAAAATGAAATATTTTTGAGTAATCGGCCTGATTTATAAATTGGTGAACACACCCTGGCATTAACTATCTAGTATATCTCTTTTAGTGGTAAGTTTCCATGATAATTCTAAAAACTCTACTAAAATTTTTAACGAAATCGGACAGTAACTTTTGAAGTAGGTAATTCAAAGAAAACCTATTGCACGTTGATAGTTACGGAACCCTCCTTAGACATGTCCTGATATGGTAAGGCTAATACAATTACATTTAAATAATATAATGGCTACCCTCTGTCCGTAATAATTTTAATTTTAATTTTAATAAGCAAGTCAAGTATCAACCTCCCAAGTAGCAACAATGTTATAACTTGTAACCGACAGTTAAAACAAATAAACAACTATAAACAAAAAACCAGTCATCGTCGGCTCGTTAAAACGTTTATGACGTGACAGCTGACGTGACGTGACGTTGACAAGTGACACGTCGTTTACGTGTTAATGCGTGTTAATCACGTCACGGTCGATACTTAACGACTGATTAGATAATGATTGATCATCGATTAATTGATTCGGAATTGAATAATACACTGTCGTAAATTGTAAAAAATGGCTTAAGTTCGTTGTATGCACATTTTTGTTAGTAAATCGTACTAATAAACATCACACGAACATTTCTGAAAACGTATATAATAGGTGTAGGTATCTTATACTAATAGTGAAGTTTGTGCATTAATAATATGTAGTTCTTTGCGTGTTTTAGCCGTCTATCTCTGAAAAATAAAGAAACAAAGAAATCATATTAATATGTTTAAAAGTTATTATTTCGCTTATGTTTCAAAAGTCTCTAAAACAAAATCAAACTCGATAAAGTCTTATTTCCATGCAGGCTACGAAACAACGCTAACGGAATTATCCCTACGTGATGCTTAACTACCCCGGCGAAATGAATTCGATATGTCCAATGTAGGTATTGAAAAATATCATCAAAAACCTTCAACAACATAATGCATAACATAATTATTAAGTAGCCGAAAATTGAGTGATTGATTAATTTTTAACAGGGATTGTAAAGTACAGGCCCCTCATAATATTTGGCAGTTTAAAAAACATTGGTAGCACCCATTAAACCACCCATAACAAAACCCAAAATGCCAAGAATTATAAAATTAATGGTTATTACTTATTTCTCATTTCCAATTAAAACACAATTCGCAATTTGCTAAAACCAATCACAATGATTTTTATTTTAATAACATATTTAAACAAAAGGACTTTTGGAAGTCGATAATATCATTTCGTTGGCAAGATTTCTGTACAGTTTTTTTAATGGTTATTGGCTTTTAATCCGATATAAATAAGGATTACTTTTGCTTGTTTATTCTTTGCTTTAACTACTTTGATCGGTACTAAAAATTATTAGTCAGGTAGTAATACGCCTACCCAAATTCTAATTATGGTCCCTTTTTTGGTGGAGATATAGTTGTCTTATAATAAAATATGCCCCTAATTAAATTAGTAATGTTACACCGACGAAAAAAAATGTTTTTTTCTTTCTTTCTTGGTCATTTGCCGCTCCTGTTTGAAGTTTTGATTGGGTAGATTATTTAAGGACGTGTTTACGAAAAGTTGTTTGACAGGTCCCCGAGTATGGAGAGCAAAGAATAAAGATATTAAAAATGTTTTATGTAACAAATCCAGACAGTGACAAACTAAAACAAACCCTATTGCTATACTATGATACATTATGCATGAATCTAGAAAATCCTAGCAAAACAAGTGAAAATTTTGAGGGTACTCTTTATGCTTTTTCCAAATAAATTTTTAATAGTGTTGGATTGTTTTTTTTATCGAATTTTAGGTTATAATATCTGCTATCTCTGGGTATTTTTAAACAGCAGTATTTTTATTATTAAGGGTATTTTTAGAAAGCAGAAAAATGATTATAAACACGACCCCTTCTTCTGGAAAATTGATTTTACTAGACTAATATTACTAAAGAATAATATAAAGAAGTATTATATTTGTGTGTAAGTACTCTATTTGTGACAATTATTGTTAGTTTTGTAGGATTTGGTCGCAAAATGTAAAGGTTAAGTTCTTCTTCTTCTTCTTCTTTATAATGGCCTCCCTTGAGGAATAGCCAGTGTCAGTGTTATAAAGGTTAAGTTAAGGTAAAGGTTTTTATGTTTGTTACGATGTCATGTCATGTCAATGTCAAATATTGTATATGATTCTGGATTTGCGTGTAATTTGGCACAGTAAGGTTTTATTGATTAGACTTCATGATCATTGAAGGACGAAATCAAAAACTTTTAACATTTTTATGACAAGTCTCAAAATTCTTGAGAATAGCATTATAGGTACGCTGCTTGACCAGTTACTCGTACAGTGTAAACATTTATCCCTTTACTAGTAAAAATATTTATACAGTGATTAAGCTATAAGATGTCGGAAAAGTTGCTTGAAAAACACAGACGAAACATTGTATAGCTTATCCACTGTGTAAATATTTTTATTAGTAAGGAGGTTATTCCTTGACGATTTTAAACGTATCTACTACTTACTATTGACCATTTCTATAGTCGATAAATACCTACTGACTAGATAGTTGATATTAAAAAAAATTTTTTTTCAAATTCCGAACCTGACTAAAATTTTAAAATACGAACATTATAATCCATAAACCACGATAAATGAAGAGACAAAAGGGCCCAAACACGCCGATTAATTAGTCGAGATACAACAAGCGCTACCGACGTAAGGGCCTCAAAGGGACGCGGTCATCTAACGAACGCTACCAAAAAAAAATCGCTAAAAAATCTCTACCTGACCTTTGATTTGTATAGAGATGTTATAACGCTTAGGAATATGTCAAAAGTATCGCAACATATTATATTTTTTATGTTTAAATACTTTTACGGGAATTATATAATGTGATATTTAAAGCAGTAACCGACATATTCCTATTTCATTATAAATAAATGCTTTTTTCATGTTTTAATCGAAAATTAAAAGCTCTCTTTTAAAGTGAAAGCTAGAAGCTAAAACTTTATTCCATTTATTATTTTAAATTAAATAAAAGAATATTTATAGTTTGACAAAAAATACATTCAATTTCACTTAAAAATAAACATTTCTCTTTTCTATACCACAATAAACACAATAAAAAATATCTAAAACAAATAGAATAATACAAATTTATTTAAACGTTCAGAGGGAGTATTTTAATTTAGTTTTTGTTTTACTTATCGTAGTTATTGATTTAAAACATGTTTTAAAATAAAATAGAAAACTGTATTAATACTTTTCAACAATATTTTGCTTTCATAAAAATACCTCCCTTTTATACTTATAAGTTAGTGCTTTTTATTTAATTCGTGTTTTAGACAATTATACAAATTCTATGAATGTGTATAAAACAGAACCTTAGTAAAATTTGGGCATTTGATTACTGCAACCTATTTCACACAATTGGCCATTCTTAAAAAAAAAACAGTTGCATCAACTCACTAAAGTCCATATTTCACGGGTTTCATAGTTCTTTAAAACATAATAGTCCAAGATCTTGTGTCGACCTCTCGTCACCTGCTGTGTGTTATTTATTGTAGTAAAAAGCTAAGCTATAATTGATTAAACTTTAACTTATGATCAGTGTGAAATATTGTTTATTCACGCGTGGAAGGATGACGTTTTTTTTTATTTTTTTTAAGAAGGTATAAAAGGTATCAGCTTAGCTCTTGCTAAGCTTTGTTATTCTATATTTTAAGTTAATGCAGAATAACCACATTGAATTGAATCTTATAAATAAATTTATTTTAAGTAGCAATTGCATGTTGCGGTCAACGAACGTGTATAGATCATTTTAAATTACACATTATTTTTATAATTTTATAAACTTTATTATAAAGCAGTGACGCGTCTTGCTTTTGTATGCTTAGATCTGTTAAACTGTAGTCGAGTTCAAGAGATAAAATAAAAAAGTAAACAATCTGTCGAATTTACTTACAAGTATCAAAGGCAAAGAATATAATATATTACTAACCTACTGACGGTACCCGAATGGGCCCCACTTAAATATTTTCCTTCTGGTTTTCATTGCCAAACCAAAATATTTAAGCGGGGCCCTTTCGGAACCCGCCGCATTTCGACTACGACTCGCACTTAGCCGGTATTTTATTATACGCAACGAATTCTAAAGCGGTTTTCATCAATTGACAAAACGATTCAAGCTGTTTTTAAGCCGAATAAAACACGGACGAAGCCACGGACGAAAGCTAGTAGGTATAAAATAAAATAATTGAGTCGCCAGAAAGGCGCGGCGTACATCTCGTCTGTCTGTCTGTCTGTCGCAAGTGAAAGCAGACACGTCAAATTAGACCTAATGTAATACAGGAGCGACCGTACGGTCACAGACAAACCCAGCGCACCACCTTTTGAACCTTATTGCCACAGTAATAAGATCATCCTCAGTAGTAACAGATTGTCAAATGTCAAGCTACGAGGACTCCATCATCGCAGGTTTGGAAAATCATAATTTGACAGCTTGAATTGAATTGAATTGAATTAAACATTACCAAAAATTATAATCTAATTGTCTTAATACACTGGCCTGCAAAAGTATTACACTTTTAAAATCGCAATCTATAGGTACTAATATTATAAAGAGGAATGGTTTGTTTGCATCGAATAGTCTCCTAACTAATGGACCGATTTTGATGAAATGCAAATGAACGACTGCAGACTAGGTTGAACACGTGAGTATGTGCACGCACGATTTTCACCTTACACGGTCGAGCGACCACTAACTTGTTCGACAGTACCTACACAAGCTATATCTTTTATCTAAAATTTCGCGCCACAGTGTTTGTTCCAGCTGGGATTTACAAAGTGGATTCCGCGGGACCTAGAGGTTCCGTAGAATAGTCATCAGGGATCCGCCAAATATAGCTATGTTATTAGCTGCTAAAAAGAATTTTCTTCAGTGTTGATTTGTAACAAACATTTGATATGGGGATTTGGCAGTAAAAATACACAATATAACACTTAATTTTAACCCTGCTAACACCAAACCCCTATCGTTTAATAGCGATATTAGTACTACAATAATCTTCAACCCACTGTGGTCGACATCTCTTTCACACAACAGGTTGTAGGGGCAGGTAGTAGGTGTAGAAAGTAGTGTAGAAAGTATAGTGTAGGTGTATGTAGGTGTGTATGTAGGTGTATATTTATTTATTCTACTGCTCATAGTTAAAATAGAACAACGTTTGTTGGATACAGACGCTGTTCTAATATTGCTAATAAGTAATTTCGAAATAAAAAGGACCGAAAATGGGTTTGATTACCCTACTACGGCGAAGCATCAAGGAAGGGTTATGATTTTGGTAGTCTATGTATGTATGTTTGTATGTTCCACCGTACCGTCTAAAGTACTTACTGATAAGATTTTAATGAATGAGGTGTCAATAATAGGCCCGCGTAACACAGGCTAAATAATTCGCGTAGTCGGGTTATAGTTTTTATAAATAACTAGCTTTTGCCCGCAGCTTCGCCCGCGTGGGAGTGTTCGTGGCAAAAAACTGCTTTAGCAAATATACCTGCAATGTAGTAATAGCACAGAGTAAAAATATATACTTTATGATAAATTTTCAAACTTACTTTTTAATTTTAACATATCTTCTAGATATATTCTCCTAGATAAGTATTATTAATTTGTATCCGTCTAAATAGCTTCTGAAAATACCACATTATTTGTGATCATTTTTTTAAACTTAGAATGGGTATAGTAGCCTATCCTTAAAAGATAGACATATCTATGCCATCGTGGACTTTTTGTAGACCTATAAAAGAGAAACAATCCCACCATACATTGTTTTGTTATTTACCTCTAACGGGTTAGGTTAGACAGCTTTTCGATAAAAGTTCGTCAATTATCGTCATAAATCAAATAATTTCCACAAAACCTTAACAAATTATTATCCACCTAAACCTTTCTAAGGAACCACTCGGTCGGTAATTGTAAACGGCATGAAAATCCTTTCAGTAGTTTTTGAGGTTATCACGAACATACAGACAGACAGACTCGGCGGGGCACTTAAGTATCATATGTACGTCTCCTGTTTCTAAGCTACCTCCCCTCCAATTTTCAGCCAAATCGATTCAGCCATTCTTGAGTTATAAATAGTGTGACTAACATTTCTTTTATATATAGATTCTAGTTATTATTTTGTATTTAAAAACGTTATAATCTGTAAACAAAGAAGGTTAGTTTTTATTTCATACTTTAGAAAAAACTGAAATTGAAGTGTAGACTAGCACTACATATTGCAGGGCAGATTTTCAAATCGTATTTTTGAAACATCGTAGTAAGAATTGGACTTTGACAAAAAATATTCTCACCAGCATACTTCATGCTCAAACAGCTTCAACATAAAACTACCTGACCACAGAGGAAAAGGATCGATTTTTTAAATTGTAAAATCCATTGAACCCGTACCCGTTGACAAAACGTGATTTATGACGGCAATAAAAATATTCCACCGAATAAAATTAATCCTCATTATTAATTCTAATAGCTTTTTATGTTTTGAGAAAAAAAATGAAGGATGTCTCTACTCTATAATGAATAAAATCATTAGCCACACTCGAAGTTTGTGAAACGATTAATATTTCATCGACTTATGTTCATCTCTACGATATTAACTTGAATAATTCGATTTCAAAATGATTCCCCATTTTGTCATGATTATTAATATAATACCTAATAACTCTTTTCATTGTGCTCAATAATTTATAATAATAGTACTTAAATTATTATTGTATTTATTGTAATTTATATTAATACTTATGTATTTATTTTAATAGCAGATAAATGTTTCAAAACGTTTATTTATAAAAATAAATAGTTATTTTATTTTAATATAATAGAAATAATAATTAAGAGCTTCTAGTTATTACCTATTGACTTATTAGGTGTCCGATTTCCTTTGATTTCTACAATAATTATTGTTTATAAAACAACCTTGCAATTTTACCTTTAAACCAGTATACATGTTATACAGTCAAAGGTAGATATGCAGTCTTTTGACGGAATGACTAGGTACATTAGTCCTATTAAGCCTAGGAATGGCCAAAGCCTTCGGGCAAACCCCGAAATAAATTCCAATTTCAGCCTTTGACTGAAGTATTTTTTGTCCAACCTAGAAGTTCCTAACTTTTCAGCCAAACGTCGAGAATACAAGCATTGACTAGTCAAACCTAGAAGCGCTGGAGCTTCAAGGTTTGACTACAACATGCATATAACCTCTTCCTATTTGGAAGTCGGTTAAAAATGCAGTCGCTTCTGCTGTCTGTTCGATTATATATCTCAAACTACTCAATAGATTTTAATGCAGTTTTCAGAAATAGTTAGATTCAAGAGGAAGGTTTCTGTTTTCCAATCGCTTAATAAGTGTCGAATAGCTTATCCGGAAGATTTGTCGCTGCTTTTTTTGTGCTGAGCGACAGAGACCACACATGGAAATAAGCTATCAGACGCTTAACAGAATAATTGTGAAACATATCCTTAATATTATAAAGAGGAAAGTTTGTGACTTTGTGAGGTTGTAAGGGGGTAATCTCTGGATCTACTGAGCCGATTCTGAAAATTATTTTATCAATAGAAAGCCACATTATTTGTGAGTGTCATAGGCTATATTAACATCATATTATATTAACCCGGAAAATTAAAAGTCCTTTCCGAGGTAGTCGGATTTGCAAAATTTATAATATATCAGAGAAAAAAAAGAGGCGATCGTTAAAGTTTTTAGGGCTCCGTATCTAAAGGGTTAAAACGGGACCATATCACTCTGTCCACACAGTCACACAGTCTGTCACTCTGTCCGTCTGTCTGTCACCAGGCTGAATCTCCTTAGCCGTGATAGCTAGCCAGCTGAAATTTTCACAGAGAGAGTGTATTTCTGTTGCCGCTATAATAACAAATACAAAAAAAAGAATAAAAGAAGCATATGACTCTATGTATATATGGTCGTATTTACTCGCGCGGTCAGCTCCTTACGCACCAAACTTTGAGGTCATTGTCAAAAAAAAGCCCCATGTGGAATAAACTAAAAAACTCCATTCATAACGGATGTCTACCTGTCTACGTCATAAACTCATGAGAGTTATCTGCTTGTCAAATTTTAGCAAAAATCGTCCAGTTTATATTTAACCACCACCACTTTTTTAGACCCTTATTTCACCCCGGGGAAAATAAAAAAATATGACAAAATACATGTTCAATCATTTGTATTATTTAGTTCAGATATATAATTTCATGGAAACGGGTGAAGAATGAAGATTTTCATTTTTTTCCATACGAACTTTCCACCCCTAATTTATACCATCAGGCGGTAAATTATTTTTAATCAATTCAATATCAAATTAAATATTTTCTTAAATATTTATTTGAATTCCATTTTTGGTACGGAGTACGAAGCCCCGAAGTAGATGAAGTAATCATATTTTTTATCTCGATATAGCTCATACAGCAATCGAGAACTCGTGACATTCGAATTGGTCTCGTAAACTGCGGACCATTTTGTTTTTTTTTTCGAAAGGGTCTACGCTAACGGTCGGGTTAAGACCGCTGTAGCTACGTCGGACTATTACTAGCCTGGTGGCTAGTTGATTAGGAGTAATAGACCACCCACAGTAGGTAATTATAACAATCGAATTACTCGATTATTTAACTCGAGTGACTCGATTCGATTCCGACTCGCGATAGTGAGTCAGCAAAGTGAGCACTGAGCATGATTAGTCAGTTAAAATACTACATAATATTATTGTTTTACGGCCGCACTCGGAGACATTTAAGCTTACTTACGGCCCGTACCTATATATCTATAACTATTTGTTAAAAACGTATTCATTGAATCATTTGACGGTTTTTCGCGATACAAGTCTGACGTTTCTAACACAAAGATAATGGTAGATAGGTTATTGAAACGGGCCAATAAGATTTTCTGTTAAAATCTCAAATAAGTAAGCATTAAAATTTAAATTGTCTCCGGGTGCGGCGTGTGGACCAATAATTAATAGATAATATTATATGTCTAATTAATAGATAAATCATGGACCAATAATTACTAGATAATATTATATTATGTTTTCTATGTATTTGCTTCATGGTGTGTATTTCGTATACTTACTAGGTATTGGACTGAAGGAATCACAAAATAATATTATGACATAATTGTTATACCTATATTTTAGCTATTTTTCAATTTGTTTTTTTTTAAATACAGTATTTTGTGTTGTAAGATTAATATCTATTAACCATATTATTGAGCATCAGCTTTAAAACTAATTTTTGTACATAAATAATAAATATTGAAATTTGGTATAACTAGAAGTTAAGTTAACGCCACCTATGTTTTAATGAGAAAACTACAATGGTTGGATAGTAACCCGCCATCTATCGGCATTCATAAGAAGTCTTTTAAAAGCTCGTATCCTTAATAGTACTACTACTCGACAAGAGATGACGAAACACCACACACATTCTTAAAATAAATTATATAAAATGTACTTTTAATAAGACACAACTACAAAATACTAGAACAGTAGTTTTATTTAATTTAAAGCGTGTAAAGATTAATATTAATAATATTAGTTATGTATCCACCTTATGGATCTAAGAATTTACATTGACATTTTTCGTTGGAAAAAACTAATACATCTTAGGGTCATCCACGCCGAAACGAAACGCAGCGACACGGCGCTGTATTTTAAGATAGCTATTTAAAATTTACCTTTATCTATTACTTAAGAAGATACGCGTTTCATTGTAAGAGTTCGAATGATAAGTTGCATCGCCCTGCACTGGCGCATGTGCAGTGTATGACAGATGTCATTTGAAACGAGTTTCTTTTTGTGTAGTGAATAAAGTTCAATTTTGAATAGCTATCTTAAAAATGCAGCGCCGCGTCGCGTATCGCCACTGTGTGAAGTGTGAAATGAGCCTTATCAATGAAAACAGTTTTAGTATTCAGGCAATAGGCGTCACATGTACATAATATATATAAAATAATTGTTGTGTTGAACTGTTCAATATAAAATGTAAGATACTTCAATACCTACTGAAATTTCTTAGATACCTAATTTGCAGGTACGTAAGTTGCATTTAAAGTAATAAGTATATATGTGGTCTAGTGGTTAGAGCTTGGCTCTCGACTCGGAGGTCGTGGGTTCTATTCCCGCATTGGAACAACAAAAATGTTGTTTCCAAGTTTGGTTAGGACAATGCAGGCTGATCACCTGATTGTCTGACAAGAAAGATGATCCATGCGTCCGATGGGCATGTAAAAAGTCGGACCTGCGCCTGATCTCTCGCCAGTCGTGTCGAATATCCGTCCCACTGGGTTACGAGAGTAAAGGAGGAGAGAGTGCTCTGTGTACTGCGCACACACTTGGGCACTAAAAATTACTCCTTCGTAACTGGCCTGTTAACCGGCCACCGTCACCGATACCGGTGTGGTGGGGGGGGGGGGGGGGGGGGAGTTATAGTATCAGCATTAGTGATTATCTCTAAGTCTAAACTTATTTATATTAATCCCCTTACTAATAAAAAGATTTACACAATGGATAACTTAATAAGCTGTCTTTGTCTGTTAAGTAACTTTTCCAATGATGCGTTGGAAAAGTCACTTAACAGACAAGGACAGCAACGTTGTTTAAGTTATCCGTTGTGTAAATATTTTTATTAGTAAGGGGGTAAGAATACAATCACAGATTAATATATATCTACTACGTAGTACGTAGTACGTGTACGTAGTAAGTACAACAACCAATGTGTGCGCTTTACCTTATGTTCCCTTATGTTCCCACGGAGTTGAGGCCTACGTGAAAAATGTTAAAAAACTGAACACTTCAGTTAAAGTGCGCAATTAAATGCCGAGTTTACGAGACGTTAACTGCCGAATAAGAATTAGCAACTAACTTTATGAACAGACTTTCGTGCCGTCAAAAAATATATATTAGGTGTGAATTTATAGAGCCAGTAGTCATAATAATGTAAGCTTATTATTTTAGGTTATATCAAATACTTATAAACATTTGTGTAATCGTACAGGTAATGGTTTAAATGAGTTAAATAAACTCAGTTTATTACTATTGAAACGAAGTTTTGGAACGGAGTGCCTTATCGCGCGTTGCGAAAGGGGGCTAGACGGAAAAAATTAAGACTAAAAGTCGTAACGACACTTTTTGCTATAGTTGTTAGCCGTGCGGCGTGCGCGTGTTTCTCTGTCTGTCTCTCTCTCTCTCTCAATTATTACTAAAATTGAGCCTACTGATTAAGTCTATATTACATTATATTTGTTAATAATAATAAAAATATTATTATAACTAAACTAAACTTAAATTAAACTAAAAAATAAAAAAATATTACAATTCCTTGACTAATTAATCGAAAGGAACTTCGTACAATCCGGATGTCCATTGACACCTATCAAGTTTTTTTATTTGTTTAATATTTGGTTACGAGATGAAATGATTTTAAAAACAATATCTTGAGCATATGAAATGATGCTCACAGTGTAATGTTTAAGTTGCATAAAAAGATATATTCTTGGTGACCGTCGACTGCTTCGGAGGAAGGCCGTGGTGGGCATCGCTGGCGAGGGGCGGTGGTTGCGATACTCACATGTTATGATGGTATTGTAGTCTCAATAACTGGACATGAATACCGATTGTAGAGAGGTCTTTGCAATAATATTAGGTCTTTACCTATGAAATTGCCGTTTTGTATGAAAAAAATTTAAACGAATTTTTTTCATGTATTTTTTATTTGTGTTAATCGAAGTAATCACCCATGCAATCAATGCATCTTTGTTAACGCAGTGGCAGTTTATTGATGCCCCTCTTAAAGAAATCAGCTGGACGGGAGGCAACAAATTCTTCAAAGGCATTTTGTACTGCCTCTCGGGTGTTGAATTTTTTTCCCGCCAAGAAGTTATCCAAATTCTGGAAAAAGTAGTAGTCTGTAGGCGCAAGGTCTGGTGAGTAGGGCGGATGACGGAGAGCTTCCAACCCCAGTTCTTGCAACTTGGAGACCGTCTGCTGTGCAGTATGATATATCGCGCGTGGTCGTGCACGAGCAGCGGCGACGAGCGATTGACCAATGCTGGTTGGAGATGTGCCAGCTTCTCCATCATTGTGTTCAGTTCTTTACAGTACACATCTGCTCTCGTAATCTCAGTAATGCTCACCCCGTTCGGTAAGAAGCTGTGATGAATCACACCGGCGCTAGACCACCAAACAGTGACCATCACTTTTCCAGGGGTAAGTTTTCGTTTAAGGCGTTGTTTAGGTGCTCAACCAGGATCCAACCAACTTGCTGAACCAAATTTTTCATCGCAGGTAACAATGCGGTTCAAAATTCATTCATTTGTGTCTGTTGAGCAGTGCAAGGCACGTCTCGACGCGCTGGCGATCATTGAGTTCGTGGGGCACCCATTTGTCAAGCTTTTTTACCTTGCCAATTTGACGCAAATGGACTAATATTGTTTGACGCTAACGTCGAAAGCTGCTGCTAATTCAGCCGTAGATTAATTATCATCAGCTTCCACAATCGCCTTTAATTCGTCATTGTCGACCAAAGTCTTCGGACGACCGCGAGGTTCATTTTTCAGGTCGAAATTTCCAGAACGGAAGCGAGCAAAACAATAACAGGTGGTGCGTTGGTTTGTAGTGTTAGCTCCGTAAACGTCGTTGATGTTGCGTGCCGCTTGTGCCGCGTTGCTGCCACGACGGTACTCATATTCCATAAATTACTCGAATTTTTAACGTATCCATGATGACGAAAAAGATTGAAATGCGATGAAAATGTAACACTAATCAATCAACAAATGACTACTTTTGGAAAAAGAATTCCATGTTTTTAAAATAAAATTAATTTGAAATTAGAATTCTTAGCCAAACAAAAATTATTTTGATTTGAAATTGCCAGTACTGCAGAACGGCAATTTCATAGGTAAAGATCTATTATAACCAGTAGAATATATAGACTGTAGTTTTAAATAGGTAGTTTGTTGAAAAGGAGGATGGGCAGAAATGTATGAACGCCGGTGAACGGGCTCAATACGACCGTGCCGTATGTCATTGGAAAGGGGATTTCTTGTACATTATTTTCTTCATTGGCTACACACGTGTAAGTGATGGGGCTTGTGTGTAACAGCCCAAAAACAAAAAATAACAGAATTTTTCTTTTTAGTACTAGGTGTAAAGTTTACATAAATTTATGTATATTTTGATAGAATATGCAGAACAGAGGCCTACGAGTGAGGTAGAATAAAGTGCAAAGTGCATAAATAATTAATATGTATTTCGAAAACTTAAACTGCCCTATTTATGACCTCATTTCTTTAAAAGACGAAGAAAATTATTTCAGTAACACCTTGCCCTTCAATTTGCCGCATTGTATGCAAACCTAATGAATTTAATTTCAATTGAACCTTGTGTCAGAGCAGTAGAGTCCAAAGTTTATTGACATGTCTGTTATACAATTACCATTCTCGTTTCTCATATTGACGTCCGGTGTTGACAAACAGATAAACAATTTATTTCTACACGTAATAATTCATATGAGTTATGTGGAAAGTTGGGCGTGAATTACTAGCGCGTGAAATGAACAATATTATTTTGACGAGAGTGAAGGCGATTAGATGTTACATATTTTATTAGCACTCAACGTTTTGCCTAAGTTCATTACATTACATTACATTACATTACATTACATTACACTACATTACATTGCATTACATTACATTACATTCGAGTAATCTGTGGTTTTTCTGAAAGCCAAAATACAGGAGATTAATAACATTGTCCATAGCGATCAATGCGCTTAGAGTGCAGTATAACAATGCCTTCAGGTTTCTGATGCGACTGCCTCGGTACTGTAGCGCATCCGCGATGTTCACATCCGCTCACATCGACAGTTTCGCGGCCATACTGCGTAAGCGATCCGCGTCTATGATGCGAAGAGTGCGAGACAGTCCCGACAGATGCCTGAAGGATATTGCTATTAAACTAGAAAGTCCTATATGGAGACACTGGACTTATCTCCATATCATGTAATATAATATTAAAAGAATTTCATATTATGTACATTCACTTGACTAACATAGTTGTAAGAACATTTGTACAATACTAACACAACTATGGATCTATGGCACTGCAGAATAGATAATAGTACAAGGTACTCGTATCTATGGTCTGACATAAAGTATTATTATTATTATTATTATAACATTGGTATTTAGTAATAAAATAATCATTTTCTTGATTCATAATGGCCGGCCGGCTTCAAAAACCGGCGAAGTGCGAGTCGGGCTCGCGACTGTACGAAGTTTTCCAATTAAGCGCATTTTACAGGTTCGGCTTCTACAACTTCTGAACTACCAAAGTCATTAAGGCGTTACAGTTTTCATGCAAAGTTCATATTTATGATGGTCCACAATCTACATCATAAACATTTTCGGATTTCTCGAGCCAGTCTAGCTTTTAGACGAGGGGGGGGGGGGGGGGAGTCGTGCTATAAATAATATTGTACTCCACTACTATGTTTATGGGCAACTTTTTCAAAACTTCGTGCCTCCCAAGAATAAAATATTCGAAAAAATGTCGGCTCGCTCGCTCGCTCGATTATATGTCTATATTTTTATTGTAGAGAATGCACGTTACGTTATAATGTGTTTATGACGTAACTGAAAATAAAATTGGAACCGGTAAAATATTTCGAAAAAAAGCTTTGATGTGCCGCTGATTTTAGTACCAATTTTTACAACGTGCGAAAACTCTTGAACATAATCTAAAATTAGGTATGTTTAGTGAATTCCGCTGCTGATTTTATAATCACTTATTAAAAGTGACGAGTTCTCAGATACAAAATGTATATTAAAAAATGTCAACTCGCGCGCTGCGAGCATTTTTTTTCCCTTTCGTGAATTTTTACCATTGGGCTGGCGGGCCCCCAAAATTTTTCTGAAACAGGGCTCCCCTAAAGCTTGCTACGCCACTGGCGCTATTTTAACAAAAAATGCACCTTAAAGTTGAATATCTAGCAAACGGATACCTATATCAAACGATCGTCTTACCAATCTCGCCATGTTTTTAAAAGACCTATCTAATGATAGAATACCCCATAGAATGGGGTACACGCGAGAAAAAAAAAAACATCCCCATTATAGTACTTTAACGGCGTGGAAAATATGTGTATTAACATATTATGTGGATATATGTATCCACGCAAGGTTTCATCTTTCTAGCACTTACCGTTTGGACGGTACGCCGAAGACGGACGGACGGACAGACGTGACGAAACTATAAGGGTTCCGAACTTCCGAGACGTAAACTACCCTAGAAACATAGTTTAAGTACAATTTAGTATAACTACAGTTTAGTACCTACATAATATTACTACATTAACAGCCGCCGTGGTCTGGTGGTTAGAGCTTGGCTCTCGACTCGGAGGTCGTGGGTTCGATTCCCGCATTGGAACAACAAAAAACGTGGTTACCATGTTTGGTTAGGACAATGCAGGCTGATCACCTGACTGTCTGACAAGAAAGATGATCCATGCGTCGGATGGGCATGTAAAAAGTCGGACCTGCGCCTGATCGCCAGTCGCCAAACCTTGCATGGATGCACATTACTGGATGGATTTTACATGGATTTTATTGTATTTTCCCAATTAAAATAAGAGAAAAAAAATGTTTGCTCGCTCGTACCGCTCGCTGGCATAGGTATTATTGTAATATTAAGTACGACGTTATCTTTTAGGCTGTTGATCTTATTGTTTAACTTTCCGATGTACATTGGGCTTAAAGTTTAACCTGTAAAATAGAAAAATAATTTTGATCGCTCGCAATTCGCATTACAATTATTATTAAAGAATCGGATGTTTCTATCTACGTTTTAATGCGTTTTCGACGCAAGACAGCGTCTTCACCAGTTCTTATGAATCAATAGATAAGTTTTTTTCTTTTTATCAAAAAACTTTATTTAAGTACGAGTTTATTTGTGGCTCTTTAAAAACTTTGAAATTTTGTAAATTAAGATTTTTCACTCTTCCTACTCAAAAGGTTGCCGACCCCTGGACTTTACAGATTTGGTGCGGGTATTTTGGCTGTACAGGATTAGGAAGCCCAAGGATTAGGAAGGAGAAAGATTTAAAATGTATATACAAAATAATATTCAATCGACTACTAGAAGGGGACTGACTAAAAAGGGAACAATTATTATTTTTAAACAATAAATTAAACCGACTTATAAAGTAAAAATACATAAAAAGTATGGAATATATCTCTATTATTTTGAAGTCGTTATCAAAATATTGTTTGGGCTGGTACCGATTTCAAAATAATGAAGATTGTGTAGAAAAATAAGTATTTAAAATTATAGCCGAATTTAAAAGGGGAATTATTTAGAAAATAAGATTTATTTCATACTTTTTGTGTATTTTTACTTTGGAAGTCGGTTTAATTTTTTATTTAAAAATAATAATTATTCTCTCACCGCGGGAGTCAAACCCATGACCCCAAATGGAGACAACGTATTGACTCGAGAAAGTCACTACGCTTTACATTTATTCTGTAGCTTTACATCGTTGCGTATTTTATTTTTTGGTGTGGAGTGTAGATGGGATATTTAATGCTTGCGACTTCGAGCATCAAAATATTTTTATGGCAAAAAATTACAGGGTCTAATTCTGAAACTAAGAAATTGTAGGTGCAGTAGGCGTAGGTAACATAATAATATTTTTAGAATAAGGATTTGAAATTTGAATGCGAGACCTAATAAGGTACATATTATAAATATTAAGTTTCTGAAATGGCATTAGAACAAAATATTTTCATATATAAAAAAGGTATACTTATTGAATATATTGATAGATAATATCCACTAATAACCCATATCGTATACCTAATTACAATACCTACACGCATGTTTTAAATTGACTCATAAAAATGCCTTAATCACAAAATCATTAGCGATCGACAAACAAATGAAATCATTCGTGTATTTACATTACCGAGAACTGCCCTAAAGTGGGAACGAGACGGCGATACCATTAACTGTAGATGAAACGAGATGGAACGAACCCGTAAACCCCGCCCATCAACTCACAGGCACCGTGGATTGGCCTCCACACACCATCAGTCTTCCATCACCTACGCGCTGGCCACAACACGAGCGGCCGAATTAAAAAAGAAACTGAAAGACTGGCCGAAAATTAAAAAGAAAGTGAAAGTGTCAAAATGAATTTAAATTTCGAACAGCACAATGAAGTCTCCACGTCGTTTTTGAAAATGGAATACGAATGCAAAACCGAGTACTACAAGTTTGACGAAAAAGAAAAGGACGCGAAACCTTTTTTCTTCGATCAAAAGAGTGGTTTGAAAATCGAAGATTCGCAGCTGAATCCGAACACGCCGTTTTACGTCAAAGATATATTAAATATAAACCAGACGCCGTACTACGATCGGAATGATATATGGCGGCCCGACAGAGAACGAAGAAACGAATATGAGTATCAGAATCAATATTGTCCAGAATATTTCACTTCGTACCCAAATATACCCGTCCACAGCAACATAGAGACTTACTGGAATCCAGAAATATACCACGAGACTAAAATCGACGAATACTACAATTATAATCAGTATTGTCATAATCTATATCACCAGAATCCAGAATATACTGAAAACAACAACGAACCAAAGCTAGATAATATAGCGAGAGATGCTCTGCCTCCGCCTCCAAGTATAATCAGAATACCTGAAAGAACTGAAGAAGCAAACCCAAAATGTAGCACATACCAACATCCAGACGTTTTACAAACATATCAAGCTATTTCAAGACGAAATATAAGTGAGTATAATTTTTAAAACAATTTTAGGCGCATCGTTAGAATAAAACAAAAATAACATGATTTTCTGTTTTTTTTATTATATTTAAGTTATGCAACTTTACGATATTTTTTATTGTACTAAAATAACACAAGATTTATATTTTTAATTTTGATGACTTAAAAGCTGAACGTGATTCATGTTAAAGTTCTATTTGTTCTGTAACAAAATTTAGATTATTTTATTTTGTATTTTAATGACACTTAAGATTTTCATAAGTGTCCTTTTTATATTAATTGCATGAACTAATTCATGATTTTTAGAAAATTAGGAAAACCTCTTATAGATTTTTTTTTGTCAACAGAAACTCCGTCCTGCACAAGCAAACCAGACAAGAAAGACAAGAGCGTGAAGCGAAAACCAAGGATACTGTTCTCCCAGACGCAAGTCCACGCCCTAGAAGTAAGGTTTAGGGCACAGAGGTACTTGACGGCACCCGAAAGGGAGCAGCTAGCGAAAACCCTAAGCCTGTCACCCACTCAAGTGAAAATCTGGTTCCAGAACCGAAGGTACAAAAGCAAAAGAATAAAATCCCCAGAAGTATCCACTTCCACAGACGCAAAGCCGAATAAGACTGGACGGAAATTGTACAAACCCGAGACGAGAGAGGAGCAAATTATGTACGAACCTTTTAAAAACGAACGAACCCAAGATATCACGACAAACTACTTTGAAGACAGTTTTTATGATGGCGACAAATTTTCATCCTCGTCATATTACGGGAGACAAGTGGACGAATCTATTACATCCTCAAATATCACAGATATCTGTCCCCATGCGAAAAAAGACGAGATTTACGAGGAGACGGATATAAAAAAATACTATCCCAACTACGTTTGTTGACAGTGAAATCAAAGACAAATTTTACTCGTCCAAATGAAATCTACATTCCTAGGATCACAAAAGTGTATATTTGAGTTACTTGCAATAACGAGAAAAATGCAATGATGATGAACATGATTTTAGACAATTATTTGGGACGTTACAGTAAATTCTGTTTTTTATATTCTCAAAAAGTTTCCACCTTCAATTGGTTAGATTCTAGAAATGTACGATTCTGTACAAATTTTATTGTTACCCTATTTTTTTTGTCTGCCAAATTTTTTATTTTGTATTAGATAGACTGACTACCAAAGTATTATTTTGTTATGTTTAGAAGTAAGCACCGTATGCCAAAGTGTGTATATAAATATATTTACTTACTGTTTTCTATAATAAACTTACAAGACTGATAGTTATTTTTATTTTCATTGTCCCAACAGTTAGGAAGTTCATAGATTAAAATTAATAGATACTCAATACATTATAGGCTGTACAAAAAGTTTTTTTTTATGTAGTATTACTCATTCTTTTTTTATATATATATATATATATATATGAGAAAATCCACTCTTATGCATATCTAGTAATGTTTATTAATCCTACTACTATTATAAATGTGAAAGTTTGTGAGGATGGACGGACGGATGTTCGTTACCCTTTCACGCAAAAGCTACTGAACGGATTTTGATGAAATTTAATAATGTAGTAGTTGGAGCTCTGGATTAACACATAGGCTACTTTTTATCGCAGAAAGTACAGTGTTCCCGTGGGATACTGTATTTACGCGGGCAGAGCCGCGGACAAGGCTCGTTTTATAATATTCTCTCTCTGCTTTAAATCAATCACTTTTCTTTAAATCTTCTTTGCTCTAAGGCTTGCAAACCAGTGGTAGTAGGTATTCCTTTTTTTCTTTGTTCTGTCGACTTTCAAAGATTAAACATGTTTTAAATTTTTTGTAAAAAATATATATTTTTATAAAGATTTATACATCAATAAACGTATTAATTAATAAACAATAAGTAAAAATAAGCTCCACCCATAGACACCATTTATATTTTCCCCCATGTCGTAAAGCTTTTTAGTTTTTTATTCAATTTGTAAGCGACCTGTTATCTCTATTGCTACCATCCGCGGGGGATGACGAATTTACTGAGAAAAACTTACTGATGTATGCCTCATACGTGAATAATAATATGTAGAGTTAAAAGTAAAGCTCTATTATTATCTAAATATTGGCATAGCACTGCATCTTTCAGTGAAAATAATTGAAGATTTTCCTGTATATAATTTATCTGAATGATTGTAATATTTTTTTATAATTTATAATTTTAAGCCACAGATACTATTAATATGGAATACCTATATTTGTATGTTACTTTTAGTTTTATATTATTATATCTACCAAAAACCTTAAATTATTATTTCGTATTGCTGATTTTACAATAATTTATAAAAAATAAAAACGGCCAATAAAAAGTAAAAGTATAATCACAATATTATATTTACGAGGTTTTTTTTGTAAACTTTAATAAATATCGATGTTACAAAGTGGCTTTTACTTTTTTGACTTTGTCATACGTATGCGGTGCCCCTGGTATCCCCAGGGTATCCACTCACCACACGTTCCGAGAGTATTAGGACATATTTTGTTTTAGAGGCTTTTTGTAATCTTGAATAAAAATACTAAATTGAACGTAATAAAAACTTTCACGTTCTACGATCGTTACAATAAAATCAACTTCAAAAAACTTTTATTCCATGTAGGTTATTAAATGTTTCATGTGGAAACAGTGCTAAGACTTTATATTATAGCATTTAATTTTGTCAATATCACTGTATGTTTTTCTAATAAAATAAAATAACACTCTCTGGGATTTTCCCTACGTGACGCCTACCACCGGCTCGGGAACTAGCCCGGCAACAGTATTCTGTGCCGGCGAGAAGGACCGGCGTAAGAAACTCGCGCGGGGCCATCTTTTACCAAAAAGATGGAAAATTGTTATTAAAAAAAATAGCATACACAGCTATGAATAATTGAGAGACTATAAAAAAAATTAAACATCTGAGAAGCGATTATCAGCGATGCTATATTAAACTAAAAAATAATACTTATATAATATATATATTATATAGTATAATATTACAAAGATTTCAAAACTCAAGATAGATTATGACATTTGACAGAACAAATATTCATACAAGAAAAAGTTACGCCATCTTGGTTTTCACCATACTTCAAATGTCAGCCATCTTGTGTCCACCATACTTCAAATGTCAAAATGGCCCCAAAAAATGGGGCCATTTAACTGGCGACAATTTTTACCTATACGACACTTGATAGCTAACACTTTATTTTCCGTGCTATAAAGAACATACAAGAAGGTAAAGAATTTTGGGTAAATTGGGATAACAACTATGAGCCGTCACGGGCACAGATTAAAGACCGAGGAACAGATAAACAGCTACATAGTTAGGTTTGGATTTCATTGCACTACTACAAGCATACGGTGCGTCCACGATTGTGTGTAAAAATTGTGGACCGTTGAAGGGGACGTCAAAATTGTCAAATTTGGATCGATTTGGATCATTCTATGAAAGCTGTTTCTCTGTACGTAAGTATGCAGTGTGTGTCGTCTCGAGGTTAAGATATTTTAATAAATAATTGGCTTAATTTTATCAACAAAACCCCCCTTTTGGGGGTCGCAACCCCCCCCCCCCCCCCCCAGGCTATAAGCAATTGAATATTTCATGTTTTGGTGAATGAATAAAACCTTACGATGAATAATAATATCTATGGACGCCTCACATGTCGTCAGTCTGGTCCAATGGTAAGTATCCGAAGAACTTGTGTTACGGATACCAAACAACGGAAATATATTTAATACTTATTATACTATAGGTATACTTATATTTAAGATTTTTATTATATTATACACACCTCCGGCTTGAGCGCCAATGCGCTAACCACTGAGCCACAGAGGTCTACATTTGTGTTGTAATGTCGTAAGCACTTCACAAGGTCAAATAAATACACATGTTAAACTTAGCTGCTTACGTGTTTCACTTAAGGGTCAATTCACACCGAAACGAAACGATCGCGACGGTGCATTTTTAAAGATAGGTATTTAAAATTGAACTTTATTCATTGCACAAGAAGACACACGTTTCATTGTAGGAGTTCGGATGTCAAGTTGCATCGCGCTGCATTCCGCATGTGCACACTGCACATGCGCAATTGACTGATGTCACATGAAAGGTTTTTCTTTTTGTGAATAAAGTTTAATTTTGAATAGCTATCTTTAAAATGCAAGGTCGCGTAACGTCGCGTGTCGTCGCGGTGTGAACTGTTTATTTTTTACTAATTCGGAAAAAAATTATCCTAATTTCCACTCAAAGATAACTCCCGGTAAGTCCCAATTTCCCCGCCACCCTGGTCACCCTACACCCAGGGGCGCCGGCGCCAACAGGCCAACACGTGTAGGACCTGCCCCTGGGAACGGCACCTGCCCCTTAACAGTTAAAAGCACTACGCGTGCCTTAAACCAATTTGCCTTCTTGCGCCATCTTTTACGCCACATTTTATTGGCGCTAAAAATTATATGGCCTGTAAATTTATGAAAATCACACTTAAAATGATCTTAGTTGCTATTGATAATAATATCATTATTTGTTAATTCCATTTCCAGCATTCAAAATAGGCAAAGAGAGTAACTATGCCTACCTGCCTAACCTACCGATTTACGCTTATTCGTACATACATACCTAATACCTAGAATCTAGATAACAAGAAGGCGTGCTTTGTTTTCAAGAACTCCATTTATAGACAAATTCGTCAATACAATATACACTATAGGATAGCCATGATTCGGCAGGAAATGGTATTATAGCCTCACAGAAAACCGGCGTGAAACGCCAAGCTTACGAGTATGTACTATTTTTCGCTGAATGCGTGAGAATACCAGGCGCACAAAAATGGTGGGCATGAAAAAATCAAGTTAAAAATAACTCCGTTTTATATACATAAGTACTATCTGTTGTTCGAAATTTGAGTGGAACGACAATACCTTAAAACTTGAACTTGAGCCTAAGTTTCCTTCACAAATACACTATCCAACAATTGTTGGATAGTGTATTAACTTAGGCTCAAGTTATTTAGGTTAAGTTTACTTATTTAGGTTAAGTTTTTTTCAATTCAAACCAGCCGTATCTAAAACCAACGATAAGCTAAATATACAGAATATTAAGATTACTAAATTGGAGCGTACCCGAAATATCAAACGAATCAATCATAAAAACGCGTCTGTGTAAGGTTAGAGAGCAATTGGATATTAACGATGTATTATTAGAGGGCTATCCTCTCTGTCTGTTAGTGTATCTGTGTGTCTGTGTACATCTGTATCCGTACGCCTGTGTGCCTGTGTGTCTGTGCACGTGATGTATTAATATTGGCTTTTAGGTTATCGCCGTGTGGAAGGTGATCTGGCCCGATAGTCTGATACATCGCACACCCAAAGGGGATGGTGGATAGCCTGTTCAATATATTTATAGCCGAATTTTATTTATCCTGAAGATGTATGTATTGTGTTAGTTACATGAAACGTATCTCTTAAATCTTCCGTGAAAATCGCGTTCAAATCCGTTGCATAAATCTAAAGATCTCATCGTACAGTTCCGTAGTGACCAGTGAGATATTAACACAATATTTATTGATGCCAAACATTATAATTTATCAATATTACAGAATCAATATACATATGAGGGCTATATTCGAGGCGACATCTCGCCCAGTCGAAATTTCGCTCTAGGGCGAGATGGCTCCTCTGAAAAGTTTTGAAAATACATCTCGCCCGAGTGTATTTTCTGGACTGGGTCAGTCATTCTTCTGAAAAACAACTAGGAGACAATTGGCTCGCTGAGGTAGATTCTTAAAACAATCTGGTAGTTGTGAAATGGTTCCTTGCTCTAAATCGTCCGGAGTTAAAATAACTTGGTTCTTTGCGTTCAAATGTCAAAGTCATATACGACACTTCGATTATCAACTTTATTGTAATAGCACAGAGTTCTATTATCAGTGATCAGAATTTTCCCGGGCCCGCCGAATTCCGATCATATAGCCTTGCATACCTAGTAAGTAGTAACCTTCTCCATTGTTAATTTTAAGCATTTCCACAATCCCGTGCGGGTGTGCGGCTCCATTACTAAGCCCCCGGTACCGCCGCGCCGTTCGTTAGCTTTTATTTGGACGCCGGACTCCTGTTCCACGCTCTACACTGAAAAAAAAAACCGGGACTCTACACGGTAAAAAAAAACTACATACCTAGTTATTTTAATATTACGCTACAATTCTTTATATGAAACCATGGTATTAGTCATTATTTACATTTTTTCTCAAAAAAAAATCTTTAAGATTTCGTAATGGTGATTGAAATCCGGTAAAGCCTTGCTAGTGGTTGAAACCATGGTACCAATGATCTACGGCTAAACAGATAGTGAAATATTTTATTTGCCTATCAGTCACTCAATTATCTCAGCATGCCCGCCACATTAGTTTTACATCGATATTACCATAAACAATACTAGCTTTTTGCCCCGCCCACCTAAATATAGCATCACACGAGAACGCTGTACTTTTTCGGGACACCGCATTTCGTCGAAATTCGTTCTGTAGTTTTAGCGTGAAAGAGTAACAAACATCCATCCATCCATCCGTCCATCCTCACAAACTTTCACATTTACAATAGTATTAGGATGTGCCCAGTTCTAATGCTCGCGAGTGTACGTGAGGATCTCAGTGTTATCAGCCTTCAGTACATGTGCGCAGTTTAATGTTCTCATTCTGTAGCCGACTAATTGCCGGGCCGGGTTAGCCGACAAATACAGATGGTTCAATCGATATACTTAATATTACATCAGGTTACAACTTACAAATTAAAATGCTGGCCGGTAAAAAAAGGCCGCGAATACCGAAAAAAACGACTTTAAAATAATGATTAGGAAAAATTTTAATGTAAAATAAATATTTTTGGTGTTAAGGGGCACATCTCGACATTTATTTTTGCTTAAATGGCCAATTATGGCGTTCTTGATCTCAGAAACAAAGATACATAATAATTTTGACATATTGAATAGTGCAGAATAGCTATTGGCCTAGTTCGTAGGGGCGTCGCTTTTTGTAAATTTTGCTTAACTTTTTATTAAACCCAAAATTGCAGAGAAATATATTCATAAAATGCGCGAAGGCACTTTTTTCAGCCCCTGGATTGAACTACTGTTCTAATCAAATGAAATAATTAAATGAGAATGTTATCTCCTATATAGTCGTATAGTTCGTAGCGGCCTTAGAATTTTGAAATATGTATCTTTGATTTAATATAGCAAAAAATCTAATTCTAAGCCAATAAAACTGCGAAAGTCGTTTTAAGTCAACTGTGAATTACTCCTATCGATAATTTTATTAAGCAAAATTTATACCAGAACAATTATTACTTCATGAGGAATAAAGATTGTATAATTTTAAAGCACGAGTTTATTAATCAATTTTAATAAAAACGATAAATACAACTGCAAAATCACTACAAAATGCGAAATGTCGGGAACGCTTCAAATACCTTATCTAGCAGAGTGCAGATTTGTAATAGGGCTCTTAAAGCACAGAGTAGGGAAATATACAAACAGGAAACAGCTTTCAAAGAACGATCCAAATCCAAATTTGAACTTTTGACGTCGCCTTCAACGCCCCACAATTTACCACACAGTCGTGGATACATCGTATGCTTGTAGTAGTGCAATCAAATCGAAAGTTAACCATGTAGCTGTTTATCTGTTCCTCTTTCTTTAATCTGTGGTTAGAGTATCAAACATTTTAAAAGGATCGAATACCAACCGCAAGGTATACTTTAGGTAGACCGTATTCGGTACCCAAAAGAGTATCTAGGTACCTTTATAAAGACTAATTACCGTTCGAAATAAAAATAACCTCACCAAGAGCATGTCTGGACATGTCTAAGGAGGGTTCCGTAACTATAACCGCGTAAAAGGTTTTTTTCAAATTACTTCAAAAGTTACTGTCCGATTTTGTTCGAAATAATTTTCCTAAAGAGTTTTTAGAATGTTCTATCAGCATGGAAAATTATAAGTTTCTAAGTCTCATAGTTTAGAAATGCGAGGGGGGGTGTTAAAATTGAGATCTATACACAATCTATGATTATACCAAATTTCATCAATTTATATTCATAATTACAGAAGCTAGAAGCACGGACAGATAGACAGATAGACAGACAGACAGACAGACGGACGGACAGAGCGAAACTATAAGGATTCCTTATGTATTATGGAACCCAAAAATGAAACATGTTGAAAATCCAAAAAAAAAAACAATATTTTTAATTAGAATGAAAAAAAAACGAAAAAAAGTATGTGCAATGAGCAAAATATATTTTTTTTAAATATATCTGTGGTAGTATATACTACTGTAGTAGTATATACTACCACAGTACTATATACTACTGTAGTAGTATATAGTACTGTGGTAGTATGCAGCGCCTATTTTGCATTTTTTTCCAATAAGCTTCTTAATTCAAAATCGATTTAAAACAGTGCATTACGTTTTTGCCGGTGGCGCCACTCCGCCTGCGAGGCGTATGGTTGCAATAACTCACTGACAAATTTCTCTGACCACTTTTTGCCTGACATTTGACCTTTTTTTTGCCTCGAAGTGCCCAAAATTATACGTCTCATTGACACATCGGACAATATTTTGGTTTTATATTCTTAAATCCGATACTCAGTTTTGTTTAGATTTTTACGACTCCGTGAAATGGACACCGGAAACTTTAGTTTTACGGTTACAAAAACTATTTAGAAGTCTGTCCCAAATTAGTTGCGTTTAGATAACTGATAAAATATTTAAAATCAATATAAAATATTAAAAAAATATATACGCTTCATAGACTAAAAATAAACTCTAAAAAAATACATAGAGCCGAACGTATAACCGCCTCCTTTTTTTGGAAGTCGGTTAAAAATCAGCGTAAGCGCTCGATATGTTTTGGGTAGGTAGTAGGTACACTATTTTCGTACTCTACTACTAATAATAATATCTTACATTCCAATTGAAAATATTTTAGTTTTTTTTTGTTACATAAAACGATGGCACCAGTTTTTATTTTTTATTTTTTAAGACCTTAAAGAAACCTCTTCATTACAATTTTTAATTCCAGACTAGAGGCCTATAGGTTGTTGTACTAAAGCTGGTCAGCCTCCGTGGTCCAATGGTTAGAGCTTGGCTCTCGACTCGGAGGTCGTGGGTTCGATTCCCGTATTGGAACAACAAAAAATTTGCAAGGACAATGCAGGCTGATCACCTGATTGTCTGACAAGGAAAATGATTCATGCGTCGGATGGGCATGTAAAAAAGTAGGACCTTGTCGGTTATCCGTCCCACTGGGTTACGAGAGTAAAGGAGGAGAGAGTGCTCTTTTGTACTGTGCACACACTTGGGCACTATAAAATTACTCCTGCTTAACTGGCCTGGTTTCAATGAAACCGGCCACCGTCGCCGTAATCGGTGTGGAGAGCTATTATTGCTTGGCACGTTTACATAACTCACACAACGATATGATTTTTTTATACAGCGTGTTAAAATATAATTGAAATATACAGTTAAAACTCCTTTGGATTTTATAAAGTTGGGTGGCCTCATATTTTAATGTTTCTCGACTTTACCCTATAATATTTATTTTGCCAGTATTTTTTTTGTATCAATTCTTTTAGAATTTATTTGTAAAATTTAATAAGTTAAATAATGGATATTACCAGTTATCACCTAATGTATTTCCATTTGATATATCATTAACGGTACCGCCAAATCTGGCAACTTTACCAAGGGTTAGTAACTTTGCCAGCAGCAGAGTGCTCAAGGTAATGCTTTCATACTACAGACTACGTATATTTTTTAGTGCTGTGACTAGTTTTAGGGGAAAATACGGTTATTAACTGGCAACATCATTTTGAATAAGGCAACACCACGGCAGCCATTTCTTGACATTTCAAATTCAAAATCCGTCGGTGATAGAATATTAGTGGCACAGTGCTCCAAACTTCTAATAGTTTTTCGTTAAAATATCTAAACCAGGTACGTACATTTTTGATATAATGTTATTTTTATGGTAAGGAATGGATTAATAACGTTATAAATGCCGAAATGATTGAATTGTGTCGCATAATTGTATTGGCAAAGTTACCAAACTATACCGGCTTATATGGGAGGGCATCTTTGCCATGTTTTGAAACGGCCTAGGGTTGTACACACACTAATAAAAAATATTTATATATTATGTAAAAAAAAATTAAGTAACTTATCTAAGTACCTACTTTGTCCATAAATAATTGCCTTTAGCATTGTATTTAAGTAAACTTATTTTTAGGGTTCCGTACCCTAAGGGTAAAAACGGGACCCTATTCATGAGACTTCGATGTCTGTCTGTGTCCAGGCTGTAACTCAAGAACCGCTATAGCTAGACTTCTGAAATTTTCACAGATTGTGTATATCTGTTGCCGCTATAACAACAAATACTAAAAATAAAATAAAGTTAATATTTAAGGGTGGGCTCCCATACAAGAAACGTCATTTTTTGGGCCTTTTTTAATCGTAATCAATACTGGTAACAGTTAGGCACTTCAAATTTTCACAAAATCCTTAATTATATGTGTACTATAATAATTGATAATAAAATTAAAATAAAATTAATATTTAAGGGGGGCTCCCATACAAAAAACAAAATATTTTGTCTACTTTCACTCTATACCGGTACGGAACCCTTCGTGCGCGAGTCTAACTCACGCTTGGCCGATTTTTTATTTACTTATTCTTTTTAGGAAATGGTTCGCCGTAATCGCCGAAAGCTAGGAGCAAGAACATATATAAATTATACCCAAGAAATGCTAAATTTGGCCGTTGATCTCGTAAAAAACAAGAAAATCACTTCATTAGAAGCTGAGAAACAATTTTTTATACCTCGACGTACAATAGAGAATAAAGTTAAGGGACTCCATGTGAAAACTCCTGGAGCTCAGATGCGCCTGAGTGCCTCCGAGGAAAAGGACATAGTAGATGTTATGATAGCTGCTGGAGACTTTGGTTCCCCATTATCTCGACTAGATTTACGTATACTGGTCTTTAATTATTTAGATAAAAATAATCGTTCTTGCCTATTTTCCGGCAAAATACCAGGTAAATGGTGGGTAAGTAAATTTTTTGAGTAGAAATAAGGATGCACTGACGGAGCGAGCAGTGCAGAATATTAAGAAGGCACGAGCAGAGAAAACTGTGGAAGAGTTTGAGAATTACTTCAGTAATCTTGAACGCACTGTATTAGACGTCCCTCCACAAAATATTTTAAACTACGACGAGACGAACTTGTCTGACAATCCTGGTTCAACAAATGCATTTTTAAACGCAAAGTTAAATATCTTCGTCTATTGTTAAAACTGTAAAATTACATTCAGGGAAGGAAAATCGTGAATACTTTTGAGGAATGCGATGAACATTATTTTTGAGGTATTAACCTTAAAAATAATGTTTGAGTTTTCCATGTTTTGTTTTTATTCAGTAAAACACCAAATTAAGATACCTACCAGGTACCTATTGTTACCTAATTTGTTAGAATACTTATTTTTTGTTTAATTATTAATGTTTGAAAGAGTTTTGTTTCGATTTTTATTTTAATTTTGTAAGCGTATTTTTATGTTTTTCCAAAGTAGAACTTACTTTTATATTATGTACCTGATAAGTGATAAGTGATAACTCATAATAACAAAATAAATAAATGAAAATTTTTCATACTAAAAAATTTTTTTTCATTTGGAGCAGCCCTGGCCACATTCATTATCTTTCTATGAAATTTTCATAAATGGGTGATCAACTTTGCCATTTTTTCTGTGGTTTGCTTCATAACAAATATATCTTAAAGATCAAATTCCGAAACTTTTGTATCCTTACTATTGAATATTCTTTACTTATATTGTAACTACATATTACATTATTTCGAAAATAAAAATCTAATTGGCAAAGCTGCCACATGCTATAGGTATCTTTGCCAGTTTTGTTTACAGGCGTTAACTTTATTATCCATCATTTTATTTTAAAAAACATAATATACATGCATTTTTTGATAAATATACTGTCCGTCGAGTCATACATACTTCAATGGTTTCATACAAGTTGTGGTTAAAAATGTACTATGACTTTTCAACACCAGTGTAAAGTGGCAAAGTTGGCAGATTTGACGGTAACAGAAGAATTCGAAAATACCCAGCATGCTGTATTTGTGAGCCATAGAACTTTCATTAATAAATTAATAAAATAAGTAACATGGAAAAAAATGCAATATGAAAATTATAATAATAATAATATTATTTTAATTCTTACATTACATATTACTATGTACGCATTATTTAATTGAATAAATAGTTTCCGAATATTTAGTGTGATGTGATTTGTGTAGTATTTTATTTTCTCGTCAGTCAAATTTTATGGGTTTCTGATAAATGCAATAAACAATGTGTTTTTTATTTTATATTTTTACTTATTACTTGGCCTTTTCAAGTATTTATCCTATTCTTTAGTAGGGTTAAAATGTAATTTGCTGAACTGTCGGAGAATTAAGAAAAGATATTTCTATTTATATTATAATCTCAGTGTAATTGAGTAGCAGTGACAAAACAATTATTGTATCCTTCATAACAATACTTGACCAGGTGAGAGAGCATGACAGAGAGATCATGTCGGGTAGTGTAGTGCTATGTCACGTGATGCTTATTCATACACAGCACACAACGTAACATAATTATTATTGTATGTATGTGTTGTGCGCGCCTCGTCTTACCTAACGGCCTTTACAGTTAAATTCCTTTTGAATTTCTAATGCGCAGTGTGCCTAAATATGAAATTTAAAAAAATATTCCATTTTCAAAATTGACAATCATAACCACTTATGTTTTTTTTTCCACGCGGGGCGGGCGAGGGAGGCGCATATTGACAAAATGCCAATGTAATTTATTGGCAGGCTGGCGCCGGGGTTTTTGCCACATAGCACATGTATGATCCCATATTTGTCAGTGCATTGATAAGATTAGCCCATTTTTCTAATGCAATGTATAAACGCTTTAAACCGGCTTAGATGGCTTTAAGCGACGCGACGTGATCAAAGAGAATGTAATACACACATGCAAGTATTCATTACATCGATGTATGTATATCATTATATATAAGATAAGGTTATTATAATGGCTCCCACACTGATTTCGGTGGCAGTGACCGGTTTCGCTGAAACCTGTCCGGTTTTGCAGGAGGTATTTTATAGTGCCTGATATGTGCGCAGAACACAAAAGCACTCTCTCTTACTTTACTCTCGGAACCCAGTGGGACGAATAACCAAAACGATTGGCGAGAGATCATGCGCAGACTTTTTAAATGCCTTGTTCTAACCAAACTTGAAAACAACATTTTTTGTTGTTTCATCGCGGGAATCGAACCCACGACCTCCGGAGTGAGAGCCAAGCTCCAAGCCACTGGACCACGGAGGCGTTTGTATGTAAATTGTAGGTATTATCTTTGCTAAAGTGATTCAAGAGGATTGCTTGTATGTATTGCGTTAATATACGACATTGCACACGAGTGAAGCTGGGGCCGGTCGCTATTAAGAGGTAAATGAAATGTTTACGTCGAAATTTTGACATTTTATTTCATCATCAACGCTCGTATTTGGTACATGTCGATTATGCATTAAAATTTTTGGAGCAAAAACGCCTCTCTGCGTAGACTTAAACATTTCAGTTATTATGTTCAAAATTCGCAGTATACTTCAATATTGACTTAGAAATCGACGCCCTATTTATAACTTCAGTATGAGTCACGACTCACGACGTCTGACCTCCAGTGAGGTCTGTCAGCACTCGGCACAGCTGTTGACAGACGAGACGTCACAGTGACGTCATAAGTTCCCAGTTATTCTAACAAGTTAATCCATACTGTACAATATACCTATTTAGACCAGTGATAAAAATCTAAGGTTCCAATATCAAATACTAGGAAATTACAGAAAATGACAAAAATAATAACCTTAACAAGCTTCAGGATTTTTTAAAAGGGTAGACGAATGTAGTTCAGGAATGAGTCGGTCAATTGGACTAGTTCACTTGTCACTGTCATGTCGTTTATTCATTTAGTTTCAATACTGGCAGATCTTTAGTTCACTTCCACCGTCCCCTAGGGCCTAGGTCGCCTAACTACAAAATCCTAATATTTATTCGTGGATGACTTTGGCCATTGCCCATAGGACAGTGCCCAGTGGACTAATAATTGAACTACTGAACTAAAAGAATGATATAGTTTACACATTCACATAATATCTTAAGTTTTTAGTGACACATTTGGCGCACCCCTATAAAAGAGTCTAAAAGAGTCTGTTCATTTTTCATCCATTCAGAGTGAATAAGTGATTACTTCTATAAAGAATAACTAATATTTGCCTGCAAGTTGCACACTACACAGCCGATATTTCGATACCTCCTACGTATGTTGATGTATATTCAAAATAGCAATTTTTAGGAGAGCGTTTTGAAGTTTCAAAACGGCATAAGAACTTCATCTATCATTGTCTATTTGTGAAATTTGATACATAAATAAAACTTATATTATTATTAGGTATATTGAAAGATAATTAAAAAATTTAAAGTATTTCCTGAGATATGGTTCTTACAACACTTTACTGGGAAAAACTGACTATGCTTGATGTTATTTTTAAAACATTTTAATGCGAAGTTTCGATAACGTTAATTGTTATACATGGTATATAGCACAATGCACACTGGAAAATATAAGTTTGTATTATGTATATAACATTATACGTAATTAAAATATTATGAATAAGTTGTTAGTAAAAAAAATAAATCATTATTACTATGTGTTTTTTTTATTTTACTCGGTTTTCACCGCAACTGATATGTACAATCCTAAGCCAAGTGCACACAGGTAAATACTTTGTATTTTTATGTTATTATGTATTAGGGGAGATGTGTCAGGAGAAGGATGATGTATTGTCTGCTCAACTTATATGAGTGTTTGAGTTTGATTGTGTTTGTGGTGCATGCAGAGTAGGAGCTTCCTCATCTGTTTGTATAAACTTTCTTACTATTCGGCGGGTATTTAGAATTACTGCCTTTTTCATTAAACATACTAAATTTGGGGGTAGGTTAGGTTAGGCTGGAGGGTATTTAGGGATTTATGTAATTTAATCTACAAGCGTTATATCAGGTATGTTGAAGTGTGCAGCTCTGTCAGTCAATATGGTTCTATCAAAATTGAGTTTGGTAGAGGCGTTTTCCAGGACATTTAGCGGTTTGTATTTGTAATATTATGGTTATATGTTAGTAATATACTATTGTTCTTTGGCAAGTCTATGACGAACTATACAAATATATCGCTGGTAGTTTCTGGTCTCTATTGTTTGGTCCTGTATAGCAATCACGAACCTTTGAGTCTCCGGGAAGAGATATCCACGACTCAGCCAAGCGTTCGACGCTTATTTGTCGTCATTTGTCTGGTATAAGCCACGCAGATGTCTTCCATGAAGAGCCTTTTTAGCCCATTGGGACAGTTTGGTTTTGTCGTCAGTTACTTTATGTTGGTTGTTTTGAGAGTATTGTAAATTGAGGGGCGTAAATTCAATGTAAATTTTAACTATTACTTTGTAAATTGTAGAGAATTCAGATCTTTTTTTTTTTTTTTTTTTTTTTTTTTTCTATCTAGTGAAAAATACTGTCTTAAATTTTACCTGTCTGTTATGTAGATTAGTTACGTCGATACTACCTCTTCCACCTTCTTTTCTTTTTAATCTCAGTCTTTGAGTATACGATATTGGATGGTGTTTGCGATATTTAGTCAAAGTCGAATTGATTTTTCTTTGTATACTTATGAATCTGATTTTTCCAGTTTATTTATTTTGTTCCAGAGTTCATTTAAACATCACTTGTAAATTGTTCCGTCAGTTCAGTCAGTTGGTATAGGTGAAACTCATTGTCAGCATAGAGTTTTATGTCAATCAAAGTAAATGGTTTATACTCTCAGACTGCAGTCTGTATCTGTCGGCAATATCATGCCGCTGTTGAGTTTTAGATGTTGGAAAGTGGATTTAACGGTAAGCAGAACCAGAGTAGACAGTCACCTTGGAAGATCCCTCTCTGTATTTGTATTGGTTTGGTTTTGAGTTTAAATTTAGTTTCTTATTATGTCATAGTGATTTTAACAAGTTTATTTTTGGGTGTATTTTATATATTTTTGGAACATTCAATAACCAAGAGTGAGGGTCAGAATCATACCTCACATTATTATTATTATATCAAATAATAGTGCCTTGGGTATTAGGTATTGTACCGAACACTTAGTCAATCAGTCAGGACACAGCATTTCAAATTCCCTTTAAAATACAAAACATTTGATATAATTACAACAGTGATTTGAATATCAAACTCCGAAGTAAATCGTATGTATTACATACAACATTTATTGATGCGCGCGCTACAACGTAAAATGTATGTATTAAATACAACATTTTTTAACACACACATAACAACAATATACTGTCGTAAGTAATCAATACAATACTTTCAGTTGGTTTCTTAAAATACATTATCATCAAATCGATTCCTTCGACAAAAATAATATAAAATCAAAACATACCAGTGATAAATAAATTTTGCCACACGATTCCCCCCACCCCGTGCCCAGCGTAAGTTGTTGTAAAGGACTATATTATATAACATTTCAATATGTTCTCGTTTAAAATTTATTACAACTATATACGTCTAAGATATCCTCGAAAAAATTGTGTTTTTGTTGTTTTTTCACTTCTAAAGTATGTATTACTAAGTTTTAAGCTGTTTTATTGTTATAAAAAGCTAATTCGCATTTTTGTCGGTTACAACAATATTACTTACGTAGGAGGTATCGATTTCAGGCACACAATCTTTTTTTTTTCAGCAAAATAATGTCTGTACTCTGTACGCATATAAAATCTGTTGTGGTTTGGCCCTTTTTTCCTTCATTGTCTTTTACTTTTTCAAACATGATAAATAAAGACACATCAAACAATCTTAATTTAAGATTTGAAATCAATATAATCCTAAAACATACGGCCGTAGGGTAGTATGGGGTATCAATTACACGCATGGTTACTGTCGAGTCGAACAACAGTGAACGAATTATGGAATCAGGTATCGTGTTATTTTGATGTAAAACATCCATTGGGTAATGGCGAAGTAACGCGTCGAGAAAAATTCGATGTTAGAGACATCATTGATGTTTTTGTCATTCAGACATTTATGTTTTGTTTGCCAGATGTCTCGGTGTACTGCGAGTGGCGACGCATCATTTTATTAGGGTTCCGTAATACTCAAGGAATCCTTATAGTTTCGCTCTATCCGTCCGTCTGTCTGTCTGTCTGTCAGTCCGCGCTTCTAGCTTCTGTAATTATGAAAATAAATTGATGAAATTTGGTACAGTTAAAATCTGTATATAGATCTCGGTTTTGGCATCATAAAATAATAATAATTTTATATTTTAGGGGTGGCTCTCCATACATGGGAAGTGGGGATGAAAAAGATTTTTTGTGGGGTATCGTTGAATAGATCTTTAAAAATAAGGCCAAGGTTTGATACATGACGTTAATACAAAGTCAACCATTTTCGAGTAATTGGCTTCCAAAGTGGTTTATGAGTTGGTCCCCCCCCCCATCCCATGGAGTTGCTAAACTATGAGACTTAGAAACTTGCAATTTTTCATGCTGATAGGTCATGCTGATGATGGTGTTTGAAAGAGATGAGGCAGTAACAGACTGCAATATCGTGATTGGAGATGAACAAAATGAACAGGTGATTGAGTTTGTGTATCTAGGATCAAAGTTTACAAGAGATGGAAAGTGTGAGAGTGATATTGAAAGAAGAGTGAATGCAGGAAACAGGGTGAATGGAGCTTTGCACTCCTTTATGAGCAGTCGGAAGGTGTCTAACAAGGCTCGTTTGGATGTGCATGAGGGGGTGTTGGTTCCGACACTCATGTACGGAAGTGAAAGTTGCGTATGGCAGAAGAAACATGAAAGCACAATAAATGCAGTTGAGATGAGAGCGTCAAGAAGTATGATTAACGCTCTCATCTCATGAATATGATGAACGTGAAGAAGTTAAACTGAGTGACAGGATAAGAAATAGTGAGATAAGAAAACTTTGTGGCCTGAAAGATGTAGTGACAAAAATTGAGAAAGGTATGCTGAGATGGTTTGGCCATGTCGAGAGAATGAATGAACAACGATTGACGAAAAAAGTGTATAAGGTGAGTGTGAATGGAAGTATTGGAAGGGGTAGACCTAGGCGGACGTTTCGAGATCAAATCGGGGATGTCTTGAAAAAAGGCCAGGTCAAGAGTACCCTAAACCGAAGAGCATGTATGAAGGGAATAATGAAAGTGGACGAAGCGAAACAAATATGTAAGGATCGTAGCAAGTGGAAAGAAGTGGTCTCTGCCTACCCCTACGGGAAAGAGGCGTGAGTATATGTATGTATGTATAGATCATGCTAAATACTCTTTAGGAAAATTATTTTGAGCGAAATCGGACAGTAGCTTTTGAAGTAATTAGAAAAAACCTATGACACGTTTATAGTTACGGAACCCTCCTTAGACATGCATAATATGTCCTGGCATGCTCTTGGTTAGGTTATTAATAAAAATTTTTGTATGTAAAATTATAGAATAGTTTTGTTTGAATAAAAAATAATATTATATATTCCCGAGGGATACTCGATAGTATATTTACGCGGGCGGAGGCGCGGGAAACAACTAGTGAAGAATAGATTAAATCGACGTAAGAAAACATAATTGCTGCAACCCACAAAAAATCTAAAATAATGGTGTAAAATTTGAATTTTGTGGATTACAGCAACAATATTTTCTTGCGTCGATATAATTAATCTAAATTGGAAATTATGAAATTTAGAATTATGGTTTAAAGGGCTATTTTAAAAATATTAAATAAATAAATAATATTATATTGCCATAACTTCACTATTAAGTATGTATTTTGTCTATGATTAAACAGCTACAAATAATAAAAAAAAGTTGATTAATCTATAGTTAGATAATAAATAATTTATTGATTGTTTTTCATGGTTTACAATAATCACAGGTTCCCAAACTTTTTCCGTCTAACGCCCACTTTGAAAATCAGTTATTTTGTAGTCTTTTCACCTTAAAAATCTCAATAACATCAGCTCCGCAAACGCGGACCGCACGAACGTTGACGGACTATATTACAGGAGTATACAAATAAATCTTACAATATTAGTTCGCACCAAACGTGAATTATAATTGAACCTTCTAATTTCAATTTAATTGTACTAGATCAGGTATATTAAAAATCCCGTGTTCGGCAAGTGCTCAGCCTGGCCGCAACAATAGATATACCTACCTACCTATTTTTATTTTTAATGCGTGTCTTCACAGGTTGGGGACCTCACCTGCGACACTTGAAAACAGGAATATTTTTCAGTGTTTGATACCTATTACTCGATATCTTAAGATATAAATAGCGTTGTTAACGCATTAATTAAAAATAATAAATATTTAACATATTCTTTACCATATTTATATTTATACCATAAAATAGGATATAAATATAAACTAATAAATGGATGTTGTGTAGGAGAAGGATTTTAATTTCAGTGAATTTTAAAATATAAAGTAGCTGAACTTACAAATCACCCAATCGCCCTCTCTAGGCCTCCAGCGATCACTTTGGGAAGGAATGGTTTTACATCGAGTTCATGGTGCAACGCCATCTATGATCAAGTAGCATTAGCTAACATAATCACTTAATATGATAAGTTTACAATTCTTATGAAAATATTAATTTATTGTATAATATTCTGTTTCATTTTATTTATCTTCTACCTTTATGGCATTAGTAAAGTTAATATTATATTTTCTAATATTGTAATTAATTATTTTTTCTTAAATGTGACATCTAACGTTGAGTAGAAATATTACAATTACTTCAATGTTAAAGCGACACCTAGTGTCATTTGTAGCTAAAGTAATTTTATGTATTTAACCCGCTAGATGTCGCTCTAAAGGCCCTGTGTAGTGCCATCTATTGAAATTGTTATGAATTGAAGATGATCATTTTTTTGTCACAGGGAAAGTACTCGACCTATTCCTATTCAAATAATGTAGTAACAATAAAGTTATGCAATATGTATGTGTTTCAATAATATAAAATATACTTGGTACACTATTCAAAGAACCTCCTATTATTGTATTATATTTTATTCTTGAAATCATTCGAAAATATTTTTATGAACAAAGTCAAAGTAATTTTTTTTAGTTAAATTGGTATTTTTATGCACTTTCTGAACGTCGGTCTACATGATGCCTACTACATTGAGTTATAATAATGTTACGTAGTACATTATAACTCAATGGCCTACTATCGGTTCGGAAACTACCCCGGCGAGAAGAACCGGCGTACTGAACAATAGTTTAAATAATATCTAGCGAACTGACTGACGTTGTTCTGCCTTAACTATGAACTACAATAAATTTAAATAACTACTTAACTACAACTAAACCTACAACTTACACCTGGAGTGGGTAACTCCAGCTATACCTACTATACTAGTTACTACCTAGTACCTACACCAACCTACACCTATACTTTTTATCCCTTTTTATATTGCTGTATATATGTGTATATATACCGCAATAAAATGCTAAAGACTAAACATTATAGGTACTAAAAATACCTAACCCACATAATCAATAAAAACCCACAGTCGTATATCGGTCAAGAGTATTTACATCGGCATTACGTGGAGATCGCCGGGAGCGGCCGCAAACAACCACTTACGACCACTCTCCGCAACCACTTACTCTCGACCAGAGATTTAGGAATGTCAAGATAGGGCAAAAGAAGGGGGTGCATTTCACATTTTTTGTGATCAAGGAAAAATTCATTGGTATGGTAGTTTCGGCTCTGAATTGAAATATAAGCTACTTTTTATCCCGAAAAATTACAGATTCCCGTGGGATACTATATTTACGGGGGCGGATACGCGGGAAAATTCTAGTTTACTATAAAATGCGAAAGTTTCTAAGAATGAATGGATGTGTAGATTTTTGTGACTCTTTCACGTAATAACCACCGAACGGATTTTAATGGGTATGGAGTTTAGACTCTGAATTAAGACACAGGCTACTCTTTATTGCAGAAAATTGTGCGGTTTCGGTGGGATTTCATTTTTCGTGTTCGAAGTCGGGGGTACGCGGGTAACATCTAATCTAGAATTAAAATGTGTTTTTTTTTACCAACAATCGTTTATCTAAAATTTCTCCAATAAGGAAGACACGTTCTATAAATTACGCAAAATCAACATCAGACCTATCAGATACAGCATAATCGTAATACTTAGTCATCAGTAGTTACTGGTTAACTACCATGATTTACACTCGTGAAAAAGCTAAAATTCCTTAAATTGCAAAAGTGAGCTTACCTTTTAACCTTTTGATTTATCAAAGTTGTTAGGCGCAATATCGACAAAGCTCCTACTCGACCAGTTTCCAAACATATTCCTTTGCACTAGGACGCAGCAGGGTTGGGTTCCTATAACTCCATTCCTATCGGCTTCACTTTTGAAGAACCTCATCCAAATCCCTACCTATTCTACAGGCTAGGGATTTCTTATAAAGGAGAACCAGCCTTCGCCACTGCTTGGACGCCTTAAAATATTCAAACACAAGGGTAGTAACCGCAACGACTGCAGACGTTGTTGAACTGCGTGTTTACACGTGAGTGTGTGTGCGTGCGCACGATTCAACGGCGCTGTTAAGCGATTCATCTTGTGCTCGGTCGAGCGGAAACTTGTTCCGTAGTACATAACATTATATGGGTACTTTTATATTGCATTATAAGAATCGAATATTAAAATTCCACGAAATAACTCATGCTATTCCAAAACCAAAGACCCACCGCAAAAAAGCCTAAAACTATAATTAAGTTACTAAAAGTATTACCAAGTCTTATCCAAAACTTTGTATCTCTACATCTGACCACTTGATGTAACCCAATAAGCACTCGTCCGAAATAAGTTCCTAATGAAATATAAAAACCAAAGAGTGCGGTTACGTGGGCGCCTTAGCGTTAACTTTCATATCATAAGTTATGCCAATGCGAATCTATTGAATATTTTAAAATGAAATTGATTGAAAATAAAATCCCACAAAATCCATTTTCATCTACAATGGTTTCAATCTACGTTGAACGAAAAATATACAATTATACCTTTATTATAAAGTTCACTGTTTCAAGTCTTAAAGATTAAATTAGTTGTTAGAATTAAGACTAGGCACCTAATTTAATCCTGATTGAAATCTATTTAGTGGGTAATACCTAAGTATTGATACAGAATCAGGTGTCGATAATTTGATTATTATAATATACCTAGATATTAGTTTTAAAAAATTAGAAACCTACGCGGATATCGCGCCTTAGAAATAGATAAGTAATGACGTTTGTATGTATGAGTAAGTATCATTAATTCATTGTATTAGTACCATAGATAAATGACGGCGGACGAGCGCCGAGCGAGATCCATCGTTTATCTACACATTCGGTTATCTATGTATACATGCATAATAATAAAGTTAAGTGTACATTTACTAATCTTTTAATATATAAAAATGGATTGCAATTCCGATATCTCAGCTCGGCTGGACTCGTAATAATTGTGGATGTTGAGAGAAGGTTAAACGGTAAGAAATGTTGGAAAATTGGCGGGAAAATACTAAAAATTATGATTGAATTTTCCCAAACTATCTGTTCAGTGTTCCCTGAGTTCCTGTCACTTGACTGTCAAATATTTATAGGTGTGTGCACTGTGCCTACAGGCTTCCATACCATTTACTCATACGTGACGTGGTGATGTACCTAACGCGTCATGATTTATAAGACAAAATTTTAAATGCGCAAGTTTGTATGCTTGACTGTCTTTAGACTCACATTACTCTATATCCCGGAAAAATATACGGTTCCCGGGATGAGGGAAGCCCCGGGCAACATCTAGTAGGTATTTTAATGCCACCCCTGATCTGTGCGCAGAAAACTGGCGTGGAAAAAAAGCTCGCGTTATGTTTTACTAGAGAAATTGAGACCCAATTAAGGTAAGAATTTAAAAAGATCAGCAACGCATTTGTAAGTCCTCCGTGCAGGCGACCACGGGCGGCGGAACCTAATCGCTTTTTATGCGTCACTTGTAAAATCAGCGAATTTATTGCTTTTTATTACAAATAAATAGGTAATTAAAAATTTCCTATACGTATATTATTATGGATTAAAAACGTTGCTGTTTAATTTTGTAAAAAAAATATATAAGGAATATAGACGTGTATATTATAGACGAGTCATGTTGAGACAAAAAGTGTCTCCAGTTAAATGGCCCCAATTTTGAGATTTTTCGGGCCATTTTGACATTTGAAGTATGATGAAAACCAAGATGGCGTAACTTTTTATTGTTTGAAGAGTTGTTCTGTCAAATGTACGTCATAGCCTATCTTTAGTTTTGAAATCTTTGATAAGGAACTCTACTTTTGGTGATTACATGTGTGAACTATATCTACATAATAACACCGACTGTCTTGTTGAATTTAAAACATTAACAATAATTAATTTTAGTTACAGAAATAATTATAACGTTCCAAAATGTAAACTGTTTATAAAAATAAGAATTTAAATACAAATAAAAAGAACTAAATAATAATTATAATCAAATCAAGCAGTTTATAGCAACGCCCTAGTGAAGAAATTCCCGCGTTAAGATAATTTATGATGACATTTCCACTCACACACATTTTGTATTGGCCGACCACAACGCACCTGATTGGTCTATTTAAATGGGGAACTAATGAGCGAGGGGGACGGGAAGTGATAGCAAAGGGCCCGGGCTGTAAGTGCGAGAAGGACAGATAGACACTTCTCGGGTACTTACCGATAAAGCGACGTGTTAACGGTAGACGCCCGTGGAAGTTGGATAGTTCAATAGGACTACAGCTGAGGATTGGCTTCGTGGAAATTTTATCTTAATTGTTGGTAAATGGTAATAAGTAATAAGTTATAACTTGTAACTGATAAATTTAATAACGAGTTAAAGGTTACAATTACATATACTTTCTTGGTTTAACTTTTTAATAATAAAAGGCAGTCGTTATTGAATTATCTCACAAAATACTAAAAATACGCTAAAATTTACATGCACATTTTGTATGATGCAAATATTTGCAATAGATTGATTAACAGACCAGGCTTATTTGGACTAAGAAAAATATTTCCAAAATTACGTTTCATGAGGTAAAAAAGTTATGTAATTAAATACAGGTAGAGAATAAAGACCGAATCAAAAATTGGAATTACATTTCGTGTGCACTGCTTAAATTAATAAAACAACAGCTGCCAATTCTCAATATCACCACAGCGCGCATACAAAAGCGATCAAATCGAATACACGTAAACATCTTCAAGAAAAACTCAACCGATCCCCACTACTTAGGCTACTTCAAGCTTTTTTACAAAAACGACCGCCCCAAAACCTCGCCATCCCTCTCCAACTCATCGTCGACGCCCAACAATAATATCACCCGTCCCGCTCTAAGGCTTAAACTAAACAGGCGGGCAATCACTGAAAGTTTATTCGTTTGAGGAACGCTTTGCGGTGAGACGCGGGCTTGATAGTATTCTTAATTCCTTACATGTCGACGTAAATAAAAAAATGGAGCCAAAATTGAAAGACTTCAACTTGTTGCAAGACAGTGAAAAGAATATGTCGACGCCGTTTTCGATAAACGACATTTTGACGCGGGAAAATGATTCGAAGTGCTTTGAAAATGGAATGTTTTGTTCGTCGGGTGCGTTCGGGAAGATATTTTTGAATAGGGCCAGCTACAGCAAGGAGGTTGCATATAAACAGGATTTCGATAAAAACATGAAGTACTACGATGACTGCCATTTTCGAGATTATCCTGATGACGGTGCGCTTGACATGTCCAGAAAAAACCAGTTCCCAGTCACAGAACTGTCCGGTACGTTTATAATGTATTTCTAATTTTTATTTGACGATTATTAGTTTAAAATTCAACGAACAAAAAGGTCACGAAATACTTTTTTTTTTTTTAATTAATCGCACAAATAATAATAAATAATCGTTAACATTATTCTAAGATTGAGTTTTGAGAGCTTTGTATGATTTAATTTTAAAGCGGAAATTTACTCTAAGCTCTACATTTTCTAAGACGCAGTCGATAATTATATTATTATAGTCTATAATCCCTTGTTTTGGAAAATCTTTTCAGAAAGACTAAAAGAAGATAATTAAATTCACAAATAGTAATATAAAGCTTGTCTGGCAGAAATCGTTTGTAGCGATAATACCGCCTTTTGTTTTTGGTGCAATAAAGAGTTTTTCATTCATTCATTCAATAATAATCGTTAACATTATTCTAAATTATTATGCTTAAGCTTTCCATATCGCGTTGACATCTTAACATAAATAATATTCGTACTTACCAAGTAGGTACCAATGATGGTGCGAACAATCGTTCGTTCGAAAAAACCTACCTACAAGTATAAGTACTACTTCACTACCTACTTTACTCTTTCTGTCAAGTAGGGCCAGTGACATCCTGTTATTTGATATATCCTTAAAGTCAAAGTCAATTTTTTTTATTCAAAGTCGGTATTTTTATACACTTTCTGAACGTCGGTTTACATGATGCCTACCCACCGGTTCGGGAACTGGCCCGGCGAAAAGAACCGGCGTAAGAAACCCGCGGGGCCATCTTTTATCAATAAGATGGAAAATTGTTCTTTTAAAATAAAAAAGGCATATATAACAATGTTATGACTAAAACTACATAACAAGAGTACAATAATATATGCAATTTAGAAGTAGCCTTGCAGGGGGCCACCTCATTCCCAAGGTGTGCTATCATTCATAAAGTCATTAACATAATAGGCTTTAGTACACAAACGTTCTTTACCTACTTTTTAAAATTTATTGATTGAAAAATATTGAACGCTTTCTGGTATCTTATTGTATAGGCGTATACATTGGTTTTCCGTAAGAGTCCATAGGGCATTAGTAGTACGCCATGGCGCATGGACCATGGACAAAGTATAACATAGTAAAATGTAGAGTCCGGGAGCTTTTCGATAAGCTTTGGATAGAGTTAACAAAATATTTATCATTACATGTCGCCGGCGACTATGTGCGCGAAAAAGGTATTCCCGCGGGTACCGCTCATTTTGCCGCGATAAAAAATAACTTATGTCCTTCCGTGGTTCACTCTATATTTGTGTATTTCATCTAAATAGGTCCAGTAATTTGAGAGCCTATTCAGTGCAAACTCCAAATAAACAAATCTTCCGTCTTTCTAATAGTGTTTACTAGACATTATGTTTATTAAATACTAGATGTTTCCAGCAAATTCGAGTCCGTGCAAAAAGAAAACTGTAATTTTTCGAGATAGGTACCCAAAGTAATTAATTCAGGCACATCTGTAAAACTTGCGCATTTTTAATATTGGTAATAGGAAAGTAGATTGTTAAACTGTTGTCGGGAGCAAACGAGCAAACAGATAGCCTGATTACAAGCCATTAGTGTCGTCCAATATGGACCGCATGTTATGTCTGCGTTGCCAACATATTAGCTTATCTACATATAAAACAATAATATTGAAGTGTCTGTTTGTAATTTTAAATTAACAGCTTTTCACTAAATGCATAATATGAAATTATATACGGTGTTTACAATAAAAATCAATTTCCTAAATTTTTGTCTGTCCGTCTGTCTGTCTGTCTGTTTGTTCCGGCTAATCTTTGAAACGGCTGGACTGATTTTCACGGAAAACCGGTGTGGGGTGCAGCTATTATTAGATAGTATTTAATTAAGTGCTTTCGATTGAGCTAAATAAGGACATCTGTTATTTTAACTTTTAAGTTACTAGTAAACTTAGTTTTTACTTTTTTATTAGTACCTAGTTGCTAGTTGCTCATAATATAATTAACTTTATGTCCTAAGATGTTACATAGCTGAAAATATTCTGGACATAGATATTAAACCTATAATACCATCTAAAGAGGGGCTTTTCTTTTAGTGCGTCAATGCTTCGAGCAAAACTTCGGAGGCGAAAAAAATCCAATGCCTACGAAAGAAACGAAAAAAAAGAGTGTTCCAAATTCAAATCTACATAATTATAAGCGGATGACAATGCGCGTAATAGCGCGTTCACACCGTACCGGCCCGCGACGTCCCCACTTAGTACACACCCTCATTACTATAAGTGATGACTTAAAAGCACTAGCGGAGCATTCAATCAAGTAATTACTAGGTTGGCGCGTGTCCTTCAAATTGCCTTTATAGACAGAATAGGTTCATTTACATCACTACGGCATTCAGTCGATACACTTACTTTCTCCCTTTATCTTGTAAGAAGTATTATTTCTGATACAAACATATTTTATTTCAAATATGTAAGTTAAAACGGTAAAAATAATTATTTGTGTAAGTGATATTTTTCTTAAAATAATTTAACCGTCGCAAAAGTTAATAACGTTAGATAGACTTACTATTAAGACTATTTGTTTAAGTTTAAGTTTTGTAAAACATATTTCCAGATTATAATATATAGTTTTTACCCAACTACGACGAAGCCAAAAGGAAGTGTAATGATTTTGGCAGTCTATGTATATATGTATGTTTGTTCCACCGAGGCACCTACCTACTCATCCAATTTTGTTGACATGTCAATAGATTCGTGATAGAAACCCGGGTAAAATTTAGGCTACATAATTTACGTAGTCGGGTTATAGTTTTTACAAAAAATATTTATAAATATTTTCCTCAAAGCTATAATATTTTTCACGTATCTTTTATTTTTTGTTAGCTACTTAACAAAATTATAATAAAATGTTAGAGTAAAATGCAGCTAAATCTCCTACTATATATAATAATAATAATAATAATCATTATATACAAATATAACAAAGTCAATTTAACTAAATGAATCAAGAACTTTACATACACACTAATGAATTTAAAAGTTTACCTTACAAATCAGAAAGTTTGGGACACGCAAAATCGTTGTTAGTCTATTCAAGTTTCACTAATGACCGAGTACAATTTGCGTAATGGATCTATTGTAGTTGGCGTGTGTCACTTAATTGATTCACCGCAGCCCGCAGTCGGTGTGAACACGCTCTAATGAATTTTTGTAGAAACTTTCCTCTTTTTGTTCTCTTTTCAAATTGTGGATGATACTTTTTTCAATAAATTTGTTTTTTTTATTTGATAGGGTTTTTTAATGGCCATAATGTTTTCTGTGTGCAAATATGCAGCATTAAAAATTAAAAGCTATAATTACTTTTAAGTGTCATAAAAGCAATTTACGTACATTTGAATTTTGATTTTATTTTTAACTAGTAGGTACCATCCTGACTGCGCACAATACATTTTAAATGCAAAAACTGATATTCAATTTACTAGCCGGGGCCCCCTTCGTTTGCATAAAACTAATGGAAACTGATCCTGAAAAAAGTTACTCCTTATAACATCGGCTGTGAAAGTCCCGCGAAAATCGGTCCAGCTATTTCAGAGATTACAGACACACAATTTTTTTTTAAATTGATTCTGTATTGTAAGTATACTGCATATACTTCCAAATGCATTTAGTGATAAGCTGTCAATAAAAATTACAAACAGACACTTCAGTTTTATTTATTTATATATCTGTATGTGTGTTTGTCACACAAAACCGCTTAACTTATTTGAATGTTTGGCACAAAAATAGTTTATAGGTAATGATACATACTTATTTTCCACGAAAAAAGTCGTGAGCAATATACAGCAATAAAATGCTCATCTAGTTCTTTTAGAAATATTAATTCGTTCCTTTGTTACAGATGACTACGACTCTCGATCTTCCACCACCGGATCTCCCGTCAGGAGAAACTCTTCCCCCCACTCAGACATCGCCTACAAGCCCTTCCCCCACTACGACAGCAAATCGCCCAACCCTGACCGAATCATTTCACCCACATACCCGATAGAGTACACCCAAAATAACGGACGAAAGAAGCGATCGAGGGCCGCCTTCTCGCACGCGCAAGTTTATGAGTTGGAGAGAAGGTTCAGCCAGCAGAGATACTTGTCAGGGCCAGAAAGAGCCGACCTCGCCGTAAGCCTGAAGCTCACGGAGACGCAGGTCAAGATCTGGTTCCAGAATAGACGGTACAAGACCAAGAGGAAGCAGCTGCAGATGCAGGAGAGCGGGATGCTGGCAGCGGCCGCCGCAGCCGCGAACCACGCGAGAAAAGTCGCGGTAAAAGTGCTAGTCAACAATAACGGAGCACCGAATATTCCAGAACTAAAGCCATATCAGAGTCCGATGATTGGGAAGATTAATCCGTTATTCCCGCCACCGGTACTAGAAGGCTCGCCGATTTTGAAGCATTTCGCAGGAGTCTATGGGGTCGACTTCGCAAAGAATCCTGAATACAAGGCGTTACTACAAGAGTCCTACAACCAGGCTGTATTGCAGTCGATATATGCTCCACATTTAGGTCTGAACTACGGGAACCTACCTCTATCCTACATGTACTATCCAGGTCATCCAGGTTTCGGATTACAAGTCCCATGTGACCTGGATAGAAACGGTGAAGCGAGTATGGACGTAAAAGAAGGGGAAGGTTCAAAAGATAAAGATATGAAAGAGAAAAGAAAATTGCCAGTTGATGTGAACGACAACAGCAATGAAAGTATTGCGAGTAATATTGAAGTAGAGAACTAAAGTGAAATCGACCACCAATACACGCAGTGGCCATAAAATTAAGATGTTAAGGGCGCGTTTACAAATTTGACTTAAGTTGGCTGTTTTTCCGTCGAATTTGCGACTAGATAAATCCTAAACCGAATCCTACAAAACTAATATCTGTTACAAATAGAGATAGGTATACTTCATTATCTGAAAAATGGTTAAAAAATATATGTTTTTAATTATAATTTTCAGTATAACAAAAACAAATTTCTAGAACCTCTTCACGCAAAATTTACAAAAATGGGTCGTGTTTAGGATCATTTTTCTCTTCTTATGCATCTTATTTTGTTTGTTTCAAAATACCTAAAGCGGATTACGGATATAATGATCTTAAAATTGGTTAAAAGTATAATCCAACAATGTTAAAAATTTATTTGGAAAAATCACAAAAAGTAACCTTAAAATTGCATGAATCTTAATGCGTGACAGTAAGTTTTATTTTATTCGGTCACTGTCTGGATTTATTACACGACCCAGGGAACCTGTCAAATAACTTTTCGTAAACGCGTCCTCAACGGTTTAAACTTTAAACTCAACCAGTGTAGATAAGTTAAATTATTTCTCAATAATTCCTTAAACCAAAGTCGAAAACTCGAACGATACCAAAGAAGCTATAATCTAAACCAAGGAATAGAAAAATGAAACCAAAGTTCTTTGTTCTATCTAAGCTAGCTCAGATGTTTGTTACTTAATATTTTATTGTAAATACTTTATGTAAGTGATGTTATAATAGATCTGCACTTTTGTAAATAGTACAAATTTTTGTGAATAGTTGAAGTTTAATAAATGGTTCTACAGTTGACTTTGGTACTTATTTTAACCATTCCTATTCATTGAAAAGGTTTATAAAAGGAAATAAAAGTATAATAAAGTAAAAGTAAAAGTAGAATAGTAAAAGAAGAAAAAGAATCGCTAGTTCTAGCCTATTTGCCACTGAAATGATTTAAAAAAAATAACAAACTCTAGGTAACCCCCAGTGACTAGCAGTGTGCGAGCTGATGTTGATGATTTATAGCTAAGAACACTCTCGATCATGTCAGCTTTCAAACGAAACAAAACTATATCAATATCGGTTCATTCGTTCGGGAGCTACGATGCCACGGACAGACACACAGACCCGTCAAACTTATTTATTAAATATTTTGTATAGAAATACTTTCGCTATTATAACATCTATAAGAAGGTATAATTGAAGATAGTAAATATAGCTACTAGAAAAATAGTACACTAGATGTTGGCCTTGACTTCGTTCGCGCAAAGGGAAATCCCGCAAGCCCCGCCTATATACTACATACCTTCCACGTGGTCTACTTTATATTTATGCAAAATACCATCAAAATCGGCCCAGTAGTTTCGGAGTTCAATGCAAACAAACAAATCTTTCCTCTTTATACGTAATACTAGCCTTTGCCCGCGGCTCCGCTCGCGTAATTATAATATCAAGCGGGAAAACTGTACTTTCCGGGATAGTTTTTGCGTTAAAGAGTCACAAACATCCCTCCATCCATCCATCCATCTATCCATCGATCCTCACAAACTTTCATATTTATAATACACTGGCTGTTGCCCGCGGCTCCGCCCGCGTAAATGTAGTATCCCACGGGAATACTGTATTTTTTCGGAATAAAAAGTAGCCTATGTTTTAATCCAGAGCCCAAACTACTACCATACCAAATTTCATAAAAATCCGTTTAATAGTTTTTGCGTGAAAGAGTAACAAACATCCATATATCCATCCATCCATCCTCACATACATTCACATGTATTAGTAGGATAGTAGCAAGATTAGTATAGACGACTCGTCTGAATAACACTGATTTTCTTTACTAGTGTAAAACACAATCTTTTTACTAGAAATTTAGTTCTATAATCTCGCGAGTCTAACAATTTTCTTTTCAGTATTTTCTTTTGAGACAACTTAGAAACTTCTAGAACTCTTCGAGCTGGAGAGCGACAAAGTTGAGAGTTCTCCAGTAATCAGAAGTAATGGCCCTCCAGCAAAATCTCGGGGGAATTGTAGTGAGGTTTCTGATAGTGTGGAAGAGGCTTATTCTATTCTAAGTTTGATGTGTCTGTCTGTCTGTCCGTAGCATAGTAGCTTCCGAACGGATGGACCGATTTTGTCCAGTCTCTTTAGTTTGAAAGCTGACATTATTGAGAGCGTTCTGAGCTATAATTCGTCATCATCACGCGCACTGCTTGACAATTCGGGGGTTAGTTTTTATTTTGTTTATTTAATTACTAGATTTTTTCATGGCTACTTAGAATGTGTTAGAAGTTAGATGCTTAATACACTAATATCTGATGTAAATTATAAAAGGAAATAGAGGCTAGGAATATTCTTTTCACAGAGTAGAGGTCAGCTAAGAACGGATTTTATGAAATTCCACCCCCAATAGGGGTTGCGGGGGCGTTAATTTAAAAAAATCACATTTTAAAACTACAGCTCTTATATGTATGAAAAGTTAGTCAGGATATTCTTTTTGGCATGTTTGAATTTAAGTATGGAAAAATAACCGCTTTGATAGAAGAAAAAAAGGTAAGGTTGTTTCAGGTTATTTAGGAGACAAGAAAGATCAAGTTTTAGGTAGAGTTTATACCGTGCATCCCGGAAATAGTGAATGTTATCAAATGCGTCTTCTCTTACATAAGATTCGAGGAAAAGTGTGTTATTTATGTGGAAAGCTGTGGTTATTTATTATTTTAACTCATATAAATCGATAAGATGCTTAGTAGTTAAGGGTGTGTGATACATTAGTTTTAATTGCATGGAAAATATATACAGAACAATATTAATACATACAGGAAATAAAATATTTACAAACTATACAATAATAACTACTCCAAAACTTAAAATGCTACAAAACAAAGAAATCTCCCAGGTCGTCTCCACCAGGCAGAGTACCTAGAAGGCTCAGAGAGTTTCCTCGCTGGATTGCGATACTTATTCTCTGGGCCAGGTAGGTGCCGGGTATTATTACTTATTCTCTGGGGTCTCGGGTGGCCTCAATGAGTTTTTTGGAGATTTCTCTGAAAAGTTTGTGCGAACCCAGACCCCATGTACCTAGGGTTTCAACCCCAAACGGTTCAAATATGAGATCCCCACTAAGGTTTTCATATTTGCGCCGCTTGAGGTTTTCCGCCTGATTGGCGGCCGCACCTGCAGAACTCGAGGTGCCCTGGACATGGGACGGAGCAAGTGTATCGACGCAAGTAGCGTCCCATACAAGAGCCCGTCTCACTCTCCAAGGGACCAGGGTCATGCGCCAAACCAGAGGGTTCCAGCACAGCTGGCACTCCGGCGGTGACAAGAGCCCGACGGATGAGATTGTTCAGGCAGTGATGTCGGGAGTTGCGGCCGGCGCTTCGTTGACAGGACAGTCCGTGGTGTCCGCGGCTGTCCACGTTTGCGCCACAAATACAGCGATGGGGGACGACGTGGGGGGTGCCAAGACGCAGGGAAGTGGCTAACCGGAAAGCTGTTCGATGCAGCAATGTGCCCGTATTGGGTGACGGTAATGCTTGTAGCCAAAGGCCCGACTCCCACTTCTCCGCAGCTAACAGGCGAGCCTGCTCCACAGGACTGGAGGACATATTAAGAAGATTATTCCGTACCAGTCTGCAGAGGGGTTCGTCCCAGAGCCTTTGTGGAAAAGTATTGTCAGACAATTCGCTACAAGCACTAGTTGCGCTCCAGGCGTCCTTGGCCTCGTCCAGAAAGGGAACTGTATTGGAGTAGGATGGGTGATGTAGTATTTTGGAGATAAGACTATTGTTCGCGTGGACTGAGGACAAGAAGACCGGAAGCGCTATGTCAGAGGGCTTTCGAACACCCAGGCCACCGAACCTAACTGGAAGCGTTGCCTGAGTCCATGCGCGGTCATCGAAATTTGTGTTCAAAATATTGGAGAGCGTTAGTCTTATGGTATCATCCAACTGTTTGAGAAGTTGAGGGAACTTCCACAGTAGACAACACCGTAACACATATGTCAATTTAGGTACGAAAATGCAAAAACGGATTAGAGTAAAGGCCATGTGACAGTTAATTTGGAGGAGGCGGTCTAAAGTTTCATTAAAATTTTGTAATTTGTTATCTATGAAGTCCGGGAGAGATTCTTCTAAAATAGGTGAACCCAAAAGGAAGAGCGAATCCTTGTTAATGACAGACAGTTGTGGAGCTATTTCTTAAAAGCTGGATATAATCGCGTTTCTATCCCCACAACTGTCTGGCACAAAAAGTTCGCACTTACCTAGGTTCAGCTGCAGACCTATTTTTTGGAACTCGCAGATCAGAGTGCGGAAGTCTGATAATACAGTGGGTGCATCGCTTCCAAGGGTCCCATCATCCAAATACCAAACATTAAATTTTGAATTTAGAAGCTCAATGACCGGGTGTATAGCAAGGCTGAAAATTGCTGGACCTAGAGGGTCTTTGTAAATGAGTTTGGTGGGGTCGTTGTAACACTGGAGCAAAAATGGTAAAATGGCAGGTACTTTAGATTTAATTTGGGCCAACATGGCGCCTCGGTCAACTGAGTTGAAAGCGTTTTTGACATCGACCTTCAGAAACACAACAGAAGGGTGTGTTAATTTCGTAAAATCCGTTCATGATAAATAATTAGGCAGCTAGATAACACAATTTAATATATCTTCCACTTGGCATGTATTTTATGCCACGCGAAGCGGGCGGGTAACGGCTAGTGGTTATATAAACTACTCGTATCAACATAATTAAGTTTGCGTTGGTGGCAACTTGGCGTGGGCCAAGGCACAATTCGACTCACCGCATATACTTAGTACATAACTCAGGGGATTGCTTCCCCACCTACCTGGCTGGCCACTGTCATCCAACGAGGAAACTCTTCGGCATAGGCACTCTGCCTGATTGGGACGACCTAGAGTTTTTTTTTTAATTTATAGCCATTTACGTTTCTTATAGTTTTAGTTTTCTATTTTTAGGCATTTTTTTATCTATTAGTTTGTAAATAATTTTAAGTAGGTAGCTAGTCATATTATTGTGTTGTTTGTAAATAAAATACATTTATGCACTAAAGGTTAATAATATAATAACTTCTACAGTTACTATAACTATATAATATGCTCTTAGTTTTGGCAAGAAATAAACCATAAAAAAAATACGTGTGGCACTCGGGGACTGCCGCGGTAAAGCTATTGCATAGTAAGTCTACACGCATACGTCTAGTCGCACGCACACAGACACCGTGCCGAAGTCTGCCGAACTGAAACGACGTTAGACGATGCACGGCTTGCAACGCCGCACCGCTGTGCCGGTCGGAGTGGGGGGTGTTAGGTTTATTTTCGTTACGGAATTTCTTGATTCGGTCGCCGCGCTCAAATCCCGCGATAAAAGCTATGCAATAGCTTAAAATATATACAGTATCCATACATCCTTACGTTTTTCTCATTCTCTTGTAATTTATATTATTTAATTAAAATATATACCCTACGGAGGTAGTTCGTGCGGTTTTCTTATGTATATTATAACCAGCCGTTGTTAGACTTCACACTATAAGAACTCATAAAGAAATTCCAACTTTTCCATGCCAGCGCCTACATTCAACATTACCATATGAATGGCGCGGGTTAAAATTCCAAGCTTCGTGTTCCGGACGAAGAATTCGCTAAGAATCACCCGGCGACGTAATTCGCGTCTTTTGGAAAGGTTTTCCGTTCAGTTATGACTTATGAATAAACTATTTAGGCAGATGTTATTTCAATATTTTATTAGGTATATTATTACATTGCTATACTAATAATATTAATAATTTTAGTGCACCAGACACCGTTTAAGTAAATACCTAGTTTAGCCACGTCTGTAGTCGTTGCGGTTCTTTGGTTTAAATATTTTGAGGCGCCCTAGTACAAAGGAAAATGTTTAGAAACTTTCGCATCTAGAGCTTTTTACATAATCCTGTAAATAAGACACAAGTCCCAATTACTAGTAGCTGTAGGACAGATTACTAAATAGTTAAACTACGCTGTAGTGTAATTACTAATTACTTCAATTAGTATTTTAAGGCCTGTTGTATAATCCTACTAATATTATAATTGCGAAAGTTTGTGAGTATGGATGTATGGATGGATGTTTGTTACTCTGTCACGCAAAAACTACTGAATGGATTTTGATGAAATTAGGTATGGGAGTATTTTGAGCTTTGAAATAAAACATGGGCTACATTTTATCCCGAAAAAGTACAATGTTCCCGTGGGATATTATATTTACGCGGGCGGACCCGCGAGCAAAAGCCAGTCTACCGATAAGTGACAGATAGCTTATATGCATATTTTGTCTCTGTCGCTCGATATAAAGTAAGCAGCGACCAAACTTCGGAATAAGCTATCCGACACTTAGTAGAAGATTTTTAAACATTCTCTAAATGTGAAAGTTATTTTATGAAATCTAGCTAATTTTTTTCGACGCATAAATGTTTTGATTTTCGCAATATTTGTAGAGGTAAATCAAAGTGAGACCACCAACAATAATGAGTGTGGAGACACGCTGTGACGTGACCTGCGCCGGGTGGTCGACGCCGTCTAGACGCCCCTACTACACACGCCAGCGAGAATGGTGCGAGTGAGTATGGCCTATGGGTAGAACGTAAAACTTGAGCGCTCTAGAGGTTTATATGAATAATCTAGTTAATTTGATTTTAAATTTAGCTAATTAAGTACTACTGAAAGAGAGCTGGATATATCCTACTAATATTATAAATGTGAAAGTTTGTGAGGATGGATAGATGGATGTTTGTTACTCTTTCACGCAAAAACTACCGAAGGAATTTTGATGAAATTTATCATGGTAGTAGTTTATGCTCTGGATTAAAACATAGGCTACTTTTTATCCCGTAAAAGTACAGAATTCCCGCGGGATACCCGATAGTATATTTACGCGAGCGGAGCCGCGGGAAATAGCTAGTTTTAATTATTTTTCAATCTAAGCTATAGTGTCAAGCTCAGTTATGAGTCGTTACTCATGAAACACTTTTACATATTATGATTTATATTAAACCGACTTAAAAAAAGGAGGTTCTCAGTTTGACCTGTATGTTTTTTTTAAGTTTTTGAATGCTGTTCTGTTTAGGAAATTTTATATGTGAATGAGAACTCGATAATAATTATACCACATATAGGTATTACTCGTTAATGCAATAAATTTGTATTACGTACCTACTTAATCTTCAATATTTTGTGGTATACAAGTATTAAAAATATAGCCAGTAATAATACTTTAAAAAATTCTAGGTTTTAATAAGAAAACTAGAATGGCCTCAGCCCTAACATAGGAACGAGACTCGATTCGAAATCTCGACTTAGTCTGCGAAGCTCGTAGTAAGGGTAAGATTACTTGAAGAAGTAATTTTTTCAACGTCGCGACTCCTTTTAAGATGTTTTGCCTATTAGTTAAGTGGCGTGGCGAATCTACTAATTTGCTTCTTACGACCTTTTTTTTTTGCTTTTTTGTTTTGCCCCATGTTTTGTGTTTACCCCTTTTACTTTTTTGTTTGAAATATTCAAACAAATTGTTCAATGAATATTAAATATTTTTTTATTATTTCTTCATAGATATATCAAATTATACTAGGGTCAAATGTAATATTCTACCCAATAATTATATCGCAACTTACCTACACCTAACCGTTTTAGGTTCAGGAGGCCTAGCAGGAACAATTGACAGCAACGTATTCGTAACGTTACCGAATGTTTGTAGAGGCATTGTCATTATTTTTATACAATTCTCATTCGATAAAGTAACGATTACGTTGCTATCAATTGTTCCTGTTAGGTTAGATATAAAACTTACTTATTTACAACGAATCGCTTGATATTATGCGATTATTATCGCTCATGGACATCCGGAACACCGGAGGAAATACAAGTACTTACATCGTGGGCCTTAAAACTATAAATTATAGGGAAAAACGAGCAGATTGATCACCTAATCTAGAATTGCCTCGCCTAGTTACATAAGAGAAGTTACCGGCAAAAAATACATATTAGGACATAAAGTAAATAACTTAAGTAAGGAAATTGGGAATTTACTATGGAGCAGTTACCTACGGCGACCAGAGATAAAATAAGATTAGATGTAAGCGTAATTGCATCTGGATTACAACGGCATAGGTCGCATATATCACCAGGAGCTGGGGTAAATAGGTTTTTAAGGGCAATATGTATTTAATAACACAATGGATTTATAATAATCTAAATAAAAAAAATACTGTGAATACTGTAATATTTAAACTCAATTCAACGAATATTAATATAAAATATTATAATTAACAATTTATTGATTATCTCACCTTCTCAATTGATTTGAATTAAAATAATCACGGGAAATGAAATTCGAATGAAAATTCTACAATCTAATAATATTTTGACCACTTTTTTTAAGCAGCGGGAAAACCTCCAATGTCTTTTAACATTTTTAAACCCTTCACCCTTGCAGATTCGAACTCCTGACCCTTATTTAATGGGCCATTAAAGTGTGCAGAACGATGAGAACGGCCCCATGTGCGATGTATCACATGTGCCATGTGGAAACTACAACAATCACTCGGTTGATGAGGTGTCCATTGTTTCTTGTAATTAATGGTAATAAAATGGCGCATAATACAATAATTTTATAAGATCTATTTTGGTCACCTTTTCAATACTTAAAAGGTGACCAAACAAGTTTTTCCCAATGAAAAATTTCCCAATTTCCCATTTGCACATTTGCACGGTCGAGTCACTGCAAACTTGACACGAATCTGGACCATGGTTAACATACAGGGTAATTTCTGTATTCTGTCAATGCCGAAAGTCGAAAACTTTAGAAATGATGCTGCTTAAATATATGAAATTTTTACATTACGTAATCCGCTTTGCCGGTTTTTACTTTTTTTATTTTGGCTCGACTCTTTACCCGATCTCTTTTTACCCGACTGCGACAGAAGGAGGGTTATGTTTTGAGAGTCTAAGCTCTAGAGCCAAATCGGCTTGTCGCCTTTGAGCTTGAGAGGTAGCATTCGTCTTAGTCGTGACGCTGGATACATGTCAATGACGCAGTCGGTTTTTTTTTCGACAAAAATAACCTTTAAAATAAATGAAAAGCTAGATGCTGTGATAAAAGTTAAAGAATTTTGTTTTTCATTTGGTCAAACCAAATCAGCTTACTCTACAACTACTTTTTTAATATCTGTCGGCAAACACTATATTTCTATGGCAGTGACACTTCGACAGAAAATGTATGGAAAACGAAGTTCCACCGAAAGACATTAAAAGCGTTGTTGTACTGTTAAGTTGGTAGATATATCGTACCTATTATATTTTTACATGAAAATCTATTTATGAGACTAATAAGATGTTTACATACATATACACACCGACGGACACTCGCAACCCTTTCAGCGGTGTAGTGATGGGATATTTGTTTACCTGACGACATTTCCGCTGCACGTGCTGCCGTAACATGAGCGGACTAAATGCAGCAGTAGGGTTGGGACGATGTCGATATAAAATACGAATAAAACATTCGATTCTATACATTTTAAACTCTTTCCTCAAACGTATAATAAAATAATCAGTATAAAAAAATATATGTTACAACGCGTAGGTGCGCTACGTATTCTCGTAGCTGAGCTACGCCAGTGCTACGCATTGCAACCTTGAAACTGTGCCAAATAAATTCAATTAATATTATAAAAAAGCTGGGCTCTATATATTTGTATTTATTAATAAGTGATTTAATAAGATGTGATATCTTAAGTACACCTGTATTTAGCATTTACATCTAGGTAATGATGAGGTTGGTAATTAATTAATGATTTATAATATAATATTAATTATTGATTGACCTCTAGTCAAATACAGATTAACAGTGTTTTAAAGGATATAATCATTTAATTTGTATTATATTGTGTATTTAATGTAAGTAGACAAGAAGATACACGTTTATTTGCAAGAGTTCGAATGTCAAACTGCACCGCTCTGCATTGCACGGCTGCCACAGAATACTTCTTAGTACAAGTACAGAAGACTCACTCCGAAGAGTCATTTAAATAAATAGGGACGATATCTTGCTACGATACGCTTAAGTTCAATTTAGATCGCGCAGCGCTTGATTGCCTACCGTTATAGAAGAAGTTGCGTCACTTTCTATCGCGTAACTCTCATCTTTTCTGACGAAATCGGGGTTGTCTCCTTTTAGAAAATAATTAAATCTCAATATTTAATTACAACTTTTTTTCTAGTACCTACCTACTGTACTTTAGTGAACAAATTAGTTTCCAAATAAACCTAAGGTATATGTTAATAGTACTTTAATTCTAATAAATTTGCGCATACCTACTGTTGTCGATACCTTCACGGGATGTGAGGCAGGTGCAGCTCCTCGTCGCATATCGTCTCGTTTCGGTGTGAGCTGACACTACAAATCAATAGTCCGTCAAACTTCTAATCCGACAAATCCGATTGTCCAACAATGTCTTGCTAATGGCTTATCGGATCGCGCGGTCGACTGTTATTTAATTTATCGACATCGTCATCAGCACATCCCTGGTCCATCCTAATGAGTCGGTCGGTAATGCGCTGCTCTAGCGCCGACGATCGCTAATCCGACTAATTCCGACACTTTCTACAAACGGCCATTACTGGAACATCCTGTAGGTCTCCTTTTTGAAGTGAGCGTTAATTGTTCTTGTATTTCTGAAGTCAATTAAGCTATTTATGAAGCGAGGAATGTTCAATCATATTCTAGCTTCTATTAATTAGTCGTCAATACTGGTTAGAAAGGACATGGGACGTTTTACTATGGAACCTACGGGACCAAAGATAAATGAATAAAATTAGATTAGATGTAACTTGTAAGCGTAATTTCGTCTGGATTACAATGCCATAGGTCTGCAGAAGGTGGGGTAAATACTGTGATATTTTGACTAATTTCAACGGATATGATTAACAATTAATTAGTAGGCTAGATGACATTTTTTTTTAATTGCATAAATGAATACTACTTTTAAATATCAGTGACTTCTCAGAAGAAACATTATATCAAAAGTCAATATTTTCAAAGGTACAGCGATTTGTAAACAAAGTCGTACCTAGCTGTGACGTCACGCCTAGGTTAAAGTGTATGAACTATGAAGTTTTTTTAAGTTTTTTAAGTTAAGAAAAAGAATTTAAACTTTTTTGTACTATATAGTATCATGAAAACGCTCGATACTAAAGTCGTACCTAGCTGTGACGTCACGCCTAGGTTAAAGTGTATGAAGTATACGGCCGCAGGAACATATTTGTACATATGTGCTCTTAAGTTCATACTTGCTATAGTGAATGTTTTTGTATATGATGTAAGTAAACTAATGACGTAGGTTTTGTTTACTAATTTAGCAAAAAAAAAGCAACTTTTTTTTACTTTTTAGATGTATCTAATTACTAAACTACACAATATTTTTTTTCTTTTACATTTACCAAGTAGTAATGTCACTAAATAGTTTAGATGTAGTCATAGTCCCTATTATCTCCACTTATCCATGGAAATGAATTAAAACAATTACGGCAAATGAAAATTTTAATCTAATTAATCTAATAATATTTCGGTTTGTGGTCGCCATTTTTTTTTTAATAGCGGGGAAACAACCCCCGATGACTTTGAGACTTTCTCGAATTGATTCAATAAAAGGAAATTGAGGTTTCAGAGCCATTACTGTTTTTTTAATGAACCAGGAAACGAGCAGACGGATCACCTGATGGTAAGCGATCACCGCCGCCCATGGACACTCGCAACACCAGAGGAGTTACACTTGTAACTCCTCTGGTGTTGCGACTTGCGTTCCCGGTCCTTAAAATCCCCAACCCCCCTTGGGCATCCGGTAACCTCACACACTCGGCGAAACACAACGCATGCGTATTTCACGACATTTTTCTGTGAGACCATGGTATCTACCCGGTCGAGCCGGCCCATTCATGCCGAAGCGTGGCGTGCTGATTCTCTCATATTTAACATTCTGTTCTACTTTTCTGAAGTAAACGCTATTTGTTTCGATATTTTTGAAGTGAAAAAGGATATTTATGAAATCGATTACTATTATATAATATACTTATTTCACAAGATATTTCATTATTTCTTTTTTTGTTTATATTTTCGATGACCTCTGTGGCTCAGTGGTTCAGCGCGTTGGTGCTCACGGGTTCAAATCCCGCCGAAGGAACAAAAAAGTTTTTCTGTGTACCTGGGTCATGGACATCCATGATTAATACACATGTATTAAATATAATAAAAATCTTAAATATATGTATAGTGTAAAAGTATTAATATACTTCCCGTTTTCTGGTACCTGTAACACAAGTTCTTCGGATACTTATCACGGGGCCAGACTGACGTGGTGTCAAGCGACCATAGATATTTATTTATTTGTTTTATTTATTGATGGATTATTTGATGCTTTGCTTCATTTTATAACAATTTATTTATGTCCGGTTTCTGAGGATTTTGTTCGGTAGTTTGTCTATTCGACAGCGCTTTTGATTGGATGAGCGCTATTGAAGAGCTGAAATTATTTAAAGGCTGTTTTTACCCGAACACGGCGAAGCCGTTACGAATGTAGTTACTTATATTCAGCAATATTATATCACACCTGCCGTTTAATATAAACCCCATAAAACGCGATTACAGTACTTTAATGGAAAATTACAGCCATTATTATATACTTCCGGCGTGTTAGGTTAATTAAACCGATCATAAAACTCGTTTTCCTTTGCACACTTCAATCTTTTCTCCAACTAATTATGAGAACATTTAATGGGCCTGCTGTGCCATTTTGAACCTAACGGCGGTGACGTCCTGATTAGATTTCGGCATTTTACGTGGTACACTAAAAATTAATGTAAACAAAATGAGTTATTTTCGATGTTTAAAATATAAATGGGCCTCATTGAGGACGGGCGTTCAATGAATAAAAAAAATGTCAAGAACTAGTCGACTTTGTGTTGGTGGGTTCTGTAGGTATATTTAAAAAAATTAAGAAGCACCGTGCGCGAGATACAAGAGGAAGAAGAGGCGTTACTTTATAATTTACAAGTCCACGCGAGTTTTACCGGGGAATTCGTGTGTGTGTGTGACGTTGTTGGTTTTGTATTTCTTTCATAAATTTGTGTTATTTCGGTTCTTAATGTGTAAAATTGGTAGAATATTAACCATTAAATATTCGTTAATATGCACAAGTGTGGGCAAGTGGTACAACTTCAAAAAACGTGCAATTTTGTGTTCCCTCCAAAACTCCCTAGGAACTTTCCGTAAAGCTTCTACCACTTTACTGAATCGACTGACTTGACTCATTGACTGCACTGACTATTTATTTGGACTTTGACTAGACTATGGACTAAGCGATTTAGGAATACGGTGTTGAAAATTTAAACGAAAATTCAATTTCCCACCTTTTTAACTTGATACTGGCAATATGGTTATATCATATAAGCCATGGGTTATCCACGCCACACACACAGAAAACTGATAAGCGTACATATATATTAAATTTTATGATATAACAGATGACATTCATTCAGAATACAATCCCCGATAAGCGCACAAAATTTTGTAGCCTATTAAAAGGAAATTGAAACGCAATTTCTTACCTACCTACAATTTAGAATATTTATTTAATAATGATTCACATAGTAAATAATATTAAAACTTTGGAAGAAACACTCAAATGATAAATTATTATTGTGACTTGAAAAAGTCTCATTCATAATAATTCAGTTTCAGACTGGAAGTGCGGCGGCAAGCGTTTTGTGCTTTGAGGTAGCATAGTGATCTTAGTGACCACCACGCGAGGCCGCGACTCGCAACCGCGACCGGCGACTGGTTCTCTGGCCACACCCACCGGTCGCAGTATTTTTTTGGCACAAGGATCGGAAAGCTACTTTCAAGATTCACGATGCATTGTAAAACTTTGTATAGAAAGTTATTTCCCAAAGGAACTCCAAATTATATGTAAAAATAGTGTTAACGGTTGTCGGGAACCATTTTATGGTATATTAGCAGGAAGTGCGACCTTTTATCTGGAGTTTTACGAGAAAAGAGGTTTTATATCCATAATTACGTGCGTGTAGTTGGTGTACGAATTGTGTACGTGAGGTTTACGCGGATGCGGGAAATAGGCCGTTGACCTCCTTGTACTGTGAAATGGAAGGGAGAAGTGTCGAAAAACTTTCAGAATATTGGGGGTGAATAGTATTAGACCCTTAGAACATTTAGCAGTTGGCAGTTTCTGCTAAACCTAATCCTATTGTACAAATACGGCTTTTTCTCAAAAAATCGCAATATAATATCGGGTATCCCACAGGAATACTGCAGTTTTTCGAGATAAAAGTAGCCTATGTTTTAATCCAGAGACTAAACTACTACCATACCAATTATCATCGAAATCGGTTGAGTAGATTTTGCGTGAAAGATCTATCTATCCATCCATACATCCATCCATCCATCGATCCATCCTCACGAACTTTCAAATTTAAAATAGTGGTAGGATTTATACGGGTGACTAAAGCCGCACGATTTCCGCCGCACGGGGAAAATCGACCCCTGTAAATGCCCTAGCAGAAAACTCATGGAATTCAGCATCGCTGAGATCAGCGATGCGAATTTCATAAAAAGTCAGCCCGTTAGGAAAGTAAGTAAAATATAGATAGTTTGTAATCTAATTGTTAGGATTTTTGACAGCCAAAAGTCGCTTTACTAATTTGATTCGGCGAATTTTGGGTGATATGGACTGAGTTTTTGAACACACACGCCTGCAAAAAGTCGGCTACCAACATTTTTATCCTAGATTTTTGTAAATTTTACATATAATAAATATCGGTAACATTAACCCTTTAGCCCTAAACATAAATTCACTTACCTAAAACATCAAATGCGTGACGCCCGGCGCGCGGATTTTTTACCAGTGCCCTGTAACATGATACATATATTGAGACAAACAAACAAAGCGGAATAAAGACGCCGCTAACACGTGGCCCAATAACTAGTGGACTATTTATTACAAAAATATATAGTACGGACCACTAATAGAAATAAAAAAATGTGAACAAACACACAGGGGTTCGCAACCTTTAGATCAAATAGAAAGAATTTGGCAGTTGCTCGATAACTTGATTAACAAAAGCGTCACTTTACTTTAATACTAGCTTTTGGCCGCAGCTTCGCCCGCGTAAATACAGTATCCCACGGGAACACTGTACTTTTTCGGGATAAAATGTAGCGTATGTTTTAATTAAGAGCCTAAACTACTACTATATCAAATTTAATCAAAATCCGTTCAGTAGCTTTTGCGTGAGTCTCAAACATCCATCCATCCATCCTCACAAACTTTCACGTTTATAATAGAGGACTAAAATGTTTACGATTCACGTTTGAGACGCTAAGTTATATTCCGAAATTGTCTGGATTGCCATTTATCACTTAAAATCAATTTCAAAGAATTATAGTTTAAAAAAACTAAAAATATTATAGAAAATCTAATTAAAAAATAAAATTTATTAAATTTGGATTAAGAATAGTGTAAATGAAAAATAAATGTTTATTATTGTAAAAAAGCGTGCAGTGTCTTCACCTGTACGTTTGTTTGTATGTAACCGACTCCAGTGGATTTGATTTTGATCCACTTCAAACGGTCAGATTTCGTTTAAAGTGATTTTTAAGATATTATCAAAGTGAAGATCCTTCTCATATCTGCCAATAAAATGTTTATAACTATTGACACTATGCACCCCACGCTTTTTTACAATAATAAACATTTATTTTTCATTTACACAATTCTTAATCCAAATTTCTTAAATTTTATTTTTTATTTTTCAGTTACATTTTCTATAAAAGCGTGATTTTTTAGTTTTTTTAAACTATAATTTTTAGCAATTGATTTTCAACTTTTTTTTGCTTTTTAGTACGATTTGCCAAAGAGTAAACCTGGAACTGCACGCATGATTATTTATTATAATAATTTATAATTTTCATTTTTAAAATTATTATTTTTTAATTATTAAAATTATTTTTTTTAATTATTAAAATTATTTTTTTTAATTATTAAAATTAAATTAAATCGAATTATTTCATTCTCATCGGTCTTTGACAGGTGTGCAAAGTTTGAATTAAATCTGATCGTTCAAAGTAGGACAAAATCGAGCCCAAAGTAGTCGGTTACAAACAAGCAAGCAAGCAAGCATATAGGTAAAACTAATAAAAGCGTTATAAAAAGCACATATTGGATAGTTAAAAGACACAAAATACATAAGTCCTATGGTGCTTTCGGTGTTCACGAATAGTAATATTTACAATCAGGTGACCTCCGACCCGATTAATCGTTTGCCGGTCTTTAATTCCTTTTCGAAATCAAAAACAACCTAATCCAATAGGTACGTAAAAAAATAGATCCCTGCCATGATTCCCCATTCATGGATGTCAATTGATATCTTAAGTACCCCATAACATTTAGCTTGATGGATGATGTGGACTTTGCAAATTCCAGCATTCACTTAAACTGTTGTTACAGTGTACATTACATGTGCTTAGTAATGCGAAAGTTTGTGGGGATGTTTGGCAAATAACTTGATAAGATCTTACTTACTTTTTACTTTTTTATCCCGCCAAAAAAAATCTAAATTTAGATTTTTTTACGTTTTAGATAGATAGAGAACATAATCTGTACTAATATTATTAAGGGGAAGGATTTGTTTGTTTGTTTGCATTGAATAGGCTCCGAAACCACTGGACCGATTTTGATAAAATTTGGTACAAATAAAGAGCAGACCACAGGGAAGGACGTAACTGCGGCGTGCGGTTTCTATAACCCCATTCCTATCGGCTTTACTTACGACTTATCTTTTGAAGACCCTTATCCAAATCCCTATATTACGCAGGCTAGGACTTCCCAGTGAAGGAGAACCAGCCTTCACCACTGGGACATAGGCTACTTTTTATCACTGTTTTGAAACTGTTTTGTCGCAACGCCCTTTCCATTTTCATACCTCTCCGGTTCTCATTAATTCGAACTATAACACATTTTGATGGTGAAGGACCTTAGAGATAAGAGAACATTAAATCTATATTTGTAATTAGGTAATCTGTGTGAGGTAGCTACTTACAACGACTACCTTATAAGCGTCGTATCACATATCGTGGGAGCCAGATAAATAATGCTTCTTTATATCCGATCAATCAATTAAAAAAATTAACTTTACACCATAAAAAATAAAGCACAAATTCCAATAACCCAAAATACACACTTAAGTGTTGAAATTTTCTCGTGTTTGTACGCTCCTATTTTTTAAACAGTAAGGTCGATTTTGGGCCGACAAAATTAAGTGCTCTTTAAGTAGAGACAGATTATAGGGTGGCGTCAATGATTATTGAATAATGTTAATTTGTTCATTATGGGACTTAACGATCAATTATACGGTGGGAAGATTTGTAAGGGTCTAGGATACTGTTATGGAGATAGCCCTTAATGACTTTGCTACTGAATGAATAAATACAAGGAGAAGTAATCATATCCTACTACTATTATAAATGTGAAAGTCTGTCCGGTTGGATGTTTTAGATCGAGAAATTTGGTATGGTAAGTAGATGTTTAAGCATTGGATTAACACGTAGGCTCCTTTTTGCTCGTGAGCGGAGCCGCTGGCAAAAGATAGACTTTAGTATAACGTAGTTATAATTCGAAAAGAAAATTCCGTTCGGATTCAATTTAATCTCAACGTAAACATAGACACAACACTACTGTAAAGCTACCAATTGAAATGTTATTTAAATTGCAAGAAATAAATACAATAAAGCGACTCATTGATTTGGGGAATTTTATATTTTTGTTAGCTTAACTTGGATTAGCGTTTCAGTTAATTAATTATAAATGAAACGTCTCGATTTACCATAAACTGATTTTTGGAGTTTGGACCGATCAAAACGCGTTTGACGTAAGTTCGACGTTTATGAGAATACCATTTTGCAGTTTTAGCACATCGAGACTGCATCGTAACCCTGTTATTGTAAGATTTATAATATAATCGACCTACAAATTCTGACCTGAGTAGAGTATGTATGTACATCACTCTTAACCCTAAAATAGGACATGCCCTAATTACGAATTAATTGTGAATAAATTAATAGTTACGAGTAAAATAGCTCAACATCATTGGCCACAATATTTTATCAAAGTAGCAAACAGTTTTGACGTGATAACGCCTTATAATTCGATGGAGCCGGCTGCACGCACGAAAAAACATGACTCATGCGGCGTTACCGGCGTTACCTCGCTAAACATGACTCATTTCTTATGACGTTGTCACGTTCAACTGTCGTCAGTAAACCGACTTTACAGACAACCGATTCTTTAATATACATTTTCCTTGGAAGATAGTAAATATATACAATTTACTATTTAGTCGAACAGAGCCTCGGGCAACAACTAGTGTTTCGTATAAATACCATTACTACTTAGCTCCTCCACGTCCATTACTAGAATATCTGCGAACACCGTTTATAAACACCATCGAGTCTAGACGTAGATACACTTATAACATAATACTTGGCAGCCGGGAGAGCTAGATTTGGGACCACTTGTGCTATTAAATTTTATTAATATCTATTCAATAATGCATTACTAGAACCGTTTGATAATGCATGTAGACGCGACGTAATGCGACATAAGTCGAGATAACTCTCTGTGTTCGAGCTAGTCGCGTATTATTTTATTTAGGGCTTGTTTCACAATCTTCTTATAAGTGTCGGATAGCTTATTCGAAAGTTTTGTTTCTTATTTTATATCGAACGACAGAGACGAAACATGCAATTACACTATATGACACTTAAATCAATAGTCTGTGAAACATTGACATTACATTGTTTTTGTGAAATATATTTTAAGTTATTAATATCCTATCAATAAATTGGTAAAACTATTAATTGAAGAGAAGCAATCTTCTCGTTTCTCATGTTATTTTCCTGCTCACCGCAGTCCACTGAACGCATCCACAAGTGCTCGTGTAGGTAAAGTGGCTGGATGTAAACAGACGCAGATAACCGCCAATGGGTTACGCGCGCCACTTAAGGGTTAATAGTGGTGTACGTATCGATATCGAGTTCTAAATAGAGAATAATTAATTCAAATGTATGTATGTATATCTATATAAATAAAAATGAATTGCCGTTATGTTTATACGCGCATAACTTCCAAACGTCTGCACCAAATTAGATAAATATTTATTTTATGCGTTCGTTATCATGCCAGGAGAATAAAAAAAAAACGATAGCAAATATAAAAAAAATAATTTCAATTAAAAAAATTCGCCGGGTCAGCTAGTTTAGAATAAAAACTAAAGGGCTGTGGCCTTGACGTAAGTATAACATTGATATAATATTCCGGGTCGATCGATGTAATATTATAACACTGCAGCAGAGTTTTTACATCATATAAATATTTTCGAACATACTTTATCCTATTATTTTAATACTTAAACAATTGTATATCTGAAGAATTGAGAAATACTCTACAAAATACATTGTTTCATGTTACCTCAACACACAAATCGGAAACGTTTAACGTGTATAGCCGCAGGACCAACCGAAGCTGTAATATAATATCTCCACGGTTAATTAAATCGCATTTACTCGTGAAGACAGGGTGAAGCGCCCCTTATGATGCCTCGTGCCCTTTAAACGCACTTTTTTTGAGTGAATCGACATTTATGATGTGTGTCAAAATATTTTGTGCTAATACCAGAAACAAAAACTATGAGCTCTCATGTGACAGATTTAGAATATTAAGGGCCTGTGTCACAATCTTCTTATTAGTGCCGTATAACTTATTCGGAAGTGACAGAGGCAAAACATGCAATTAAGCTATTTGACACTTATCAGTAGATTGTGTAACAGACCCTAAAAGGATTACTGGCGTAAAACAAAGGCGTAACCGCCACCACGTTTCATCATATATATATATATATATAGGCCAAACCCTTAAGGCTATAAATTTAAAATTTTGCACACGTATTTCTCATATGACGCAGGCATCCACTAAGGACTACATTTTTCAAAATTCAACCTCCAAGGAGAGGTGAAATAGGTAATAAAAGTTTGTATGAAACTTTTTATTCCTTGGACATTTTTGCATGATATTTCGTATGAATTCAGTACGGAAAAAATTATAATGAGTTACATATTTCAGCGCCTTCTAAAATTCTACCCCTAGGTGGGTAAAATAGGGGATGAAAGTTTTAAACCTAATTTTACGCGGACGAAGTTGCGTGCCATTAATTCTAGTGTAACGAATATTTTTCTACCTTTATTTTGTTAATTAAACACATAATTGTTTTTATTTAAAGCTTAATTATTAACGTACTTTATAATTCGAAACTAAAAATGACAGACTATCGACATACCCATTTCCCATCACTAAGCCCCGGAGGAATAAGGGACTTGCACCACTTCACCTGATATTATCTACAAGTTACAACATCCAAGTGACGTTGTACAGGAGTTGGCGATCTATCGACAGTTGAGAGCTTCTGTCACATCACTTGAGCCTCTTGTGACGTTATTTATGGTTTTTCCTTCTGTTTTTGTCTATTTGATGATATTGACTACGCTCATACCTCGGTAGTTGGTACAAATATCATTCTACTAGCGTTTACTGTCATCGCAGTACAAATTGCACATAGCACAGACTAAAGAAAGAGGAACAGATATACACCTACATAGTTAGCTTTCAAATCGATTGCACTACTACAAGCACACGGTGTGTCCACGATTGTGTGGAAAAATTGTGGACCGTTGAAGGGGACGTCAAAATTTTCAAATTTGGATCGATTTTGTTCGTTCTATGGAAGCTGTTTCTCTGTATGTAAGTATATATTATCTTTACTCTGTGCCTATAGTTCACGCGCGTTAATGCAAATTTTGACAACCTCTGTGGCAGTGGTTGAACGCGATTGGTGCTCAAGCCGTGTGTCGAGGGTTCGAATCCCGCCGAAGCAAGGGACAAAAGTTTTTCTGTGTTCCTGGGTCATGGATGTATATTAAATACGTGTATAATATAATAAAAATCTTAAATATATGTAATATGTATAATATAAAAGTATTAAATACTTAATCTGGCCATAAATACTGTTACATTGTTGTTCATTGGGTTTTCTCATTTTGGCGCCAATACATTGTACAATATTTTGCGATATTAAAATGGAGTGGGGTGATAAAGAGAACCGAATCGATGTGATTGCATTACACAAAGTAGGTATGGAGCCAAATGCAATTTTTAAAGCTCTCCATACGCTTGGTATTAGTAAAATGTTTGTGTACCGGGCTATTAATAGGTACATTGAGAACTACTCTGTTTGTGACAGAAGTCACTACTCTGTTTGTCCAAGTAGTGTTCGTACGAAAAAGGTGGTCAAAGCAGTAAGGGAAAGAATTCGAAGAAATCCTGTCCGAAAGCAAAAGATCTCAGGAGGGAGAAAGCATCTCGGAAGATGAAGATAGCACCTAGAACCATGTAGCGTATTTTAAAAGATGCTTAGGACTTGCAGCATATAAGAGACGTACTGGTTATTTCTTAACTGATCATTTAAAAAAGAATAGGGTGGTAAAATCAAAACTACTAAAGCGGTTCGCAAAGAGAGGTCACAGAAAATTTTTGTTTACGGATGAGATTTTTTTTACAATTGAGCAACATTTTAACAAACAAAATGACCGTCTTTATGCTCAAAGCTCTAAGGAAGCTTCCCAATTAGTCGGCAGAGTACAACGTGAGCATTATCCGATTTAATATTTACACCGTACTAAACTACTATTTTCCATTTACTTACTATATTGTTTGTTTCATCTGGATTCTAAATCTTAAGCAATTCAATCTTCATATCAATGTTTTTTTTTAAATATAAAACTAGGGGGCAAACGAGCAAACGGATCACCTGATGGAAAGCGATTACCGTCGCCCATGGACACCCGCGACATCAGAGGAGTTGCAAGTGCGATGCATAATATCAAGCTGCAACCACTTCGATGCGAAGTCGTAGGCAGAATCTACGTTGTATGTGTTGGCGTTAAGTTTGCAGTGAATCACCAGCGAAATGTCCATTGACGCTTAGGCCAGGTTCGTATTCACCAATTGAAGTTATAGTAGGTATGGGGTCAAAATAAAATACTTTTATCTGCTGCTAATTAAATATTGAAATATTTATTTTACATTCGTTCACTTGGAAGCAATACGTCCGTCTTATAAAATCCCGTGACACAGTGTGTGTTAAACTAAATATACAATAGATAGAACTAAGGAATATTGTTGGTCATATTAATTTTTGCACTATATAATCCATCACGCCCCCTCAAAAATTAATCCTTAACTTCTAGCTCATCATTTGTAAATTCAGTATCTGGTTTACAGTACTACACTACAAATTAAGTGAGTATTAACTTATAAATATGACGAAACTGAACATATATACTTCCAAGTGAGGTCTGGGAGAAGTGTACAATAATGGTCCAACATTTGTTGCAATGGATCAGGAAAAATCCAGAAAAACCTGACCAGACCATTTCATTATATCAAAATGAAATTGTAAGTACTTAAAACTTAAACTTATTCTAAACCCAATTCTTTTCTAAATCGCATAAAAGTCAGCGGTGGTAACGGCTTTGTCGACAAATCTGCCAACTGGTCACCTGTGGAAATATAGTTTAACTTTACTACATTTTTCTCAACCTGCTCTCTCGAGAAATTATATTCTATATCAATGTGTTTCGATCTCTTGTGACTTGCTTACTAGCTAGCTTATGCAGCCTTTGTTGTCTTCATATAAAATAATGGGCTTATTTATATATAAGTTTATACTTTCTGCCAGAGACTTAAGCCATAATGCTTCCTTAACAGCTTCATATAAAGCCATATACTCGGATTCAGAAGATGAGGCAGCTACTGATGTTTGTCTCTTTGTACACCATGATATAGTACACTGGTAAAATAATTTGAACACATATCCAGTGGTGCTTGTCCTATCATTACAATCGTGGCCACCCCAATCAGAGTCGACATATCCACATAGAATATTCTCACAATTCTTTCTCGTATATGTTAACTTCAAATCAATCGTGCCTTTAATATACCTTAGAACTCGCTTTAAACACAACCACAATTCTTTGTTATTTTTATTCGTGTACCGACTTAGAATATTTACACAAGTACTTAAATCCGGACGCGTACAAAGCATAACATACATTAAACAACCGATCAGGTGTCGGCATGGTGCGTCACACGTCTTATCAGAGTTTAGAGCTTCATAGTTTAATTTAAGTTCGGTCGGTGTGCTAATAGGGTTGCAATCACTCATATTAAAATGCAAAACTGTTTTTATGTAGGCACTTTGGTCTAGAGTAATTTTATCATGGTCTCAGTCCACTTTAATGCCTAAAAATAACTTAATGTCGTGTAAGTCGGTCATTTCAAATTTGGTCATTAAGTAATTTTTAAAATTATTCATAATTTGTAAATCTGCACACGCTATAACTAAATCATCTACGTACAATATGACGTAAATGCTTATACTAATATCTCCCTTATCCATCATATATATACACCTATCGACTGGAGAGTTTTGAAAACCCATTTCTTTGAGAGACTGTTTAAATGTTTCGTACTAACATCTTACGGCTTGTTTCAAATCGTATAGAGCTTTATTTAATTTGCATACGTAATTATCTTTACAGTTAACACCTTCAGGAATTTTCATATATATATTTCTTCCTTTAGTGTACCATTTAAAAATGCTGTTTTACGTCCATATGATGGATTAATAAATTGTATTGATTTGTAAAACTAATTAAGAATCGAAACCTTGCTATTCTTGCAACTGGTGCAAATGTTTCATTATAATCGGTAAGATATTCTTGACTAAAACCTCTAGCAACAAGACGTGCCTTATATCTTGAAGGTTTACCGATTCCGTCATTTTTAATAGTAAATATCCATATTTACAGTCAACGATATTTTTATTACATGGTTTTGGTACTAAAGTCCACGTATTATTCTTTTTAATAGAATTTAGTTCTTCCCTGACTGCCTTTTCCCGTTGATCCCTGTCATCCAGAGATTTTATTTCTGCTAAAGACTTAGGTACATTATTTGTGATTGATAAGGCACTATAGATATCATATTCATTTTCATTATATGATTTTGGTAAACGAGTTTTGAGTCTTTCACTCCTTCGTAAATTTAATAACTCATCAGGTTTTTTCTGATTTTTATCCATTAAACTACTCTCAGATTCACTTTCAGGTTCATTCGGCGTTTCACTACCGATTTTACGAATTTTACCACTACTGACTATGACATGACACACTATGAGACTTAAAAGACACTGATTTCACACTATCAGTTTCGTCTTGGGAATATTTATTATTATTCCCTCTAGGTCTTAGTGTATGCCTGGATTCGATGACATTAATCTCATCAATAACAACGTCCCTTACAGTTTCAAACTTTTCGCATTCTGTGTTCCAAACTTTATAACCATTGGGTTCATAGCCTACCAATATTCTTATCCATGACCTTTTGTCAAATTTGTTTTTACTGGTTTTGTTATGAATATACACAGTTGAACCAAACACTTTGAGATTTTTAACACTCGGTTTCCTATAATGCCACATTTCGTATGGTGCTTTAGATTGAATCAAAGCTCTTGTAGGCGTAATATTTATTAAATTAACTGCAGTTAGAACTGCATTTCCCCAGAAATATTTTTCTAATTTACTGCCATTTAACATAGCACGAGCTTTTTCTGTTATTGTGCCAATCATTCGATCCGCGACACCATTTAAATGTGGGGTTCTAGGACCTGTTAAGTGATAGCTATTTCCTTTTTCCTTACAATAGTTTTTCATCTCGGTAGATAAATATTCACCACCATTATCAGTATGAAGATTTACTATTTTTAAATTAAACTTAGCTTCACTTTTAGCTACATAGTCTTTGAATGCTGAGAACACTTCTGATTTGTAAGTTAATCTGTTAACTTATTTACACCACACAATAATGTGTGAATTCATCAACGAATAATACAAAATAGTTTCTATTGTCAACTGTTGTAGGTGTTATTGGGCCGCAAACATCTGAATAAAGAGAGGGCGTTTTATGTAACTCTTGTCATTTATTAAAAGGCAGGCGAGTCTGCTTCCCATTTATACACGCTATACACAATTTATCGTTAGGAGAAACTGTTTCTATTTCATTTATGTCGTCAATCATTTTATTACGTTTCAACTCCAGGAATTTAGTTTTACTTATATGTTCCAAGCGTTGATGCCATAATTCATATTTATTTGTATTAACATGACATGCTTGGGAAGAAGACTCATCGTTAATTGCAGGTATTTTAAACCCTAAAGTGATCAAATTATTGAAAGCCTTGCCTTTCATGACTTTACCATTATTTGTAATATGTGTGTTCTTCATCAAATATTACCGTAAACCCAGCTGCTGCATATTTGGCACAGATAACAGATTGTGTGGTACCTCACTACAAAATAATACATTGGACAGCACTCTGTGAACTCCTGTATTACTGATTAGGTTTATGTTTCCTCTTTTAGTTGCTAAAATAAGTTGATTATTTTTAGCAATAGAAATTTTTACGGGTAGATTTAAATATTCAAATGAAGTGAATATATCATCTCTATTTATTATATGGTCAGACGCTCCTGAGTCTAATAGAAATTGAATTGTAAAGCTGCCTTTTTCAAAATAGTATGCTCCAGTCATAAACGCAAATCCTGAAAAAGATGAATTAGAAGTCGATGCTTCTTATAGAGCATTTTGGACGTATCTAATCCTTTCCGGAGCATTACTTTGAGTATTATTTCTTTTTAAATAAAAACAATTCTGTTTCTTATGTCCCTTGCTACCACAGTAATGACATTTAATAAATTTTGTTGTATATATGGTCTATTAAATGTTTTATATTTCGAAAGTTTTTGTTGTGTGTGATCGTATCTATTCTTATTATAATTTTCTTCGGCATGAAGTATTTTTAGACTTGTATCGCTACTTTCATTATTCAGTTTTACTTCATGATCTAGAAGTCTCGTCTTCACAAATGCGAGAGTGATATTATCTTCTGATAGTGTTTCAATTGCTGTGATGATCCCATCATAAGTATTTGGTAGAGTAAGTAGTAAATGAGCCACTTTATCTGTTTCCTCTAATTTGGCTCCAGCAGCAAATAACTGCGTCAGCAGATCGACAAATAATGAGAAATGTTTTATCAATGATATATCTCCTTTTAATTTTAAACCCAACTTTAACTATTTTCTCAAAGCTAATTGAGTTGCTACACTTTTTCTTTCGTATATTGAATCAAAATGTTTGAAAATAGCTCGAGCAGTACTATTTTCATCAACGTAACTAAGATAGGAGTCCGTCAAATACTCGACCACAATACTTTTGGCAGCCCTGTTATTCTTTTTCCACTCAGTGGATCGCGTTCCAGGAATTTCGTCATCGATAACAATGATCAAGTTTAATTCGGAAAGCAATGTACGAATTCGAAATTTCCGCACACTGTACTTTTCACCATCAAAGGGCTTAATGTTTCTTTTCACCTTTTCCATTGTCACAACTTTTAATGAGCACTTCAAACAATGCACTTTACTTTCAGTACGCACTACTTAATGTTCTTATTAATACTGGGCCCGTAGCGTATAGTAGGTATGGAGTCAAAATAAAATACTTTTATCAGCTGCTAATTAAATATTGAAATATTTATTTTATATTCGTTCACTTGGAAGCAATACGTCCGTCTTATAAGATCCCGTGACGCAGTGTATGTATAGTCAAATATACAATAGATTGAACAGGTAGAACTAAGGAACATTGTTGGTCATATTAATTTTTGCACTATATAATCCAACAGAAGTCAGCCATTCATCTTTATTTGATACTAGATGTTGTCCGTAACTTCGTGAGAGCAAAAGTTAATCTCGTGTAAGCCGTAAATTTTTTCGCAATCAAAAGTAGCCTATGTCCTTTCCCGTAGTCTGCTGTATATTTCTGCCGAATGTCATCAAAATCAGTCCAGTAGTTTCGGAGCATGTTCAATTCAAACAAACACACAAACAAAGAAACTTATCCCCTTTATAATATTAAATAGTATAGACGTCACTGCAAACATAACACGACTGGATTATTATCTATGAAGCGAGCGAAGCTGCGTGTTAGCCCTAGTATTAATAACCCAATGTGTGCAATACTTATACACAAGAGGCCATGTTGATCGTGATTTATTGTAATACGCCGCAAGTGCGCCCGAAAAACTGCGCCCGCGCCGATGCCAAAAGAATTAGCAATGTAACGTCGTGCACAAAAATGGCTAAAGGGGAATATTAATATGAAATACCTGTACATTACCAATAAAAGCAGTACTGTACTGTGTAGACTTCGATTTTCAACTCTATTGTATTGACGCAGAGTTCTATTTTCAGTACTCAGAATTTTCACCGGCATTCCGGATTTCGGAGCATATAGTCCCAGCCTCATCGTCTATTATTTCCAAGTTTAATTTTTTTTTAAATAAAATATGTTTTTTTATGAAATGAACCAGGAAACGAGCAGATGGATCGCCTGATGGTAAGAGATTAACCGGCGCCCATGGACACTCGCAACACCAGAGGAGTTACAAGTGTAATGCGAGGCGTTGCGAACTGCGTTCCCAGTCCTTAATATCCCTAACCCCCCTTGGGCCTTCGATAACCTCATTCACTTGGCGAAACACAACGCAAGCGTTATTTCACGCCGGTTTTCTGTGAGGCCGTGGTATTTACCCGGTCGAGACGGCCCATTCATGCCGAAGCGTGGCTCTCCCACGTTGAATATTTTAATATGATCGTTAACACAAAATAGAAAGTTCATACCTAGCCATGTAAACCCTTGTAGTACAAACCCAGTATTTAAAAGTATCCATCTCTGATCAGCGATATTTTATTTCTATTATGTTTAGAGGTTTTTGTTTGCTACTTAAATTGTAGGTTTCTGAGAGATCTAAAATTTCAGAGCAGTTAGATGAAGCGATGATTGAATATTACTTAATTCACATAATTTTCAGCGCCCGGTTTTCCCATTAAAACTAAATAATAGTGATATTTTCATAGATTTAACATTTAATCCCTTTACGAATTGTGTATGCGGGTGTACAGCAAGAAGTGGCAGTGAATTGGGCAAGCTCGAGTGGGGCATTAGGAACGAGGCTAATGGCGCACCTACACGGTAAGTACTGCAATGTTGGATGTGTTGTTGTTAATATTAGATGGATAGATAGATAGACAGATAGATAGATAGATCGAAATCTATATATTTTAATAACCACAACATATTGGGTGAACCGTCTAGATAGAATCTAGAGACCATAGATGACGTTCTCTGTGGCTCAGTGGTTAGCGCGTCAGTGCTTAAGCCGGAGGTCGCGTGTTCCCGCCGAAGGGACAAAAAGTTTTTCTGATTTCCTGGGTCTTGGATGTATATTAAATATACGTTTAGTATTATAAAATCTTAAATATGTATTTAGTATAAAAGTCTTAAATATATTTCCCGTTGTCCTAGAAGTTACTGTAACACAGGTAACTTTTAGGACAACGGAAATAAATTCAACACACAAGTTCCTCGGATACTATACACCATGGTTTTTACTATAATAGAAACCATTTTAAAAATGCACCCTTCTTCACCGCGTTTACAGCGCAATAATATAACCCACCACACCGGTTTCGGTGACGGTGGCCGGTTTAATTGAAACCGGGCCAGCTACGCAGGAGTTATTTTATAGAGCCCAAGTGTGATCGCAGTACACAGGAGGACTCTCTTTTCTTTTACTCTCAAAACTCAGTGAGACGGATAACCGACGCGACTGGCGAGAGATCAGGCGCAGGTCCGACTTTTTAAATACTTATCCGACGCATGGATCATCTTTCTTGTCAGACAATCAGGTGATCACCTCATTGCTGATCACCTGATCAGCCTGCATTCTCCTAACCAAACTTGGCAACAACATTCTTTGTTGTTCTAACGCGGGAATCGAACCCACGACCTCTGAGTCGAGAGCCAAGCTCTAAGCTACTGGACCACGGTGGCTGTTTATATTCCCGCTTACTAATAAAAAGATTTACACAACGGATAACTTTAACAACGTTGCCGTCTTTGTCTGTCAAGTGACTTTTCCAACGCATCAGACAAAGACAGCAACGTTGTTTAAGTTATCCATTGTGTAAATATTTTTATTAGAAGGGGGGTTAGAATGTAGTGTTAATATTGAATATGGAACATTCATTCATTTCAGGAAAACATTCTTAAAACGATCACCTATTTTACCCCGTTGGGGGTTGAATTTTGAAAAGTCCTACATCATATGAAAAATACGTGTGCAAAATTTCAAATTTCTAGCCTAAAGGGTTTGGCCTGTGCGTTGATACATCAGTCAATCCGCTTTGCCTTAATATATATTTATAGATGAACAAATGTTTGAGACTTTGCTTGTTACGTTCTAAGTTATCACATGGTTTTCTTGCCGTAATAAACCGCTGATTGGATTTGAATTATAAAAGGCATGTAGCTATGTATAGTTTAGGTATAGGACTAGTCCGGAATAGTGTATAAGAATAATTTATTTATATCCCAGCAAAATGACAAGCTCCCATGGGATTAATATATTTTTAAGTATCTAATTAGACACAATCGCTAGAAACATCATATCTGTTATTAAATACAGACGTCTTTAAAAGTAGAAACTGAAAATCGACAAGACTTAAATTGAAAAACCTATAAAAGATCTATCTGAAAAGACTTCATATAGCGCTCAAACTCTTTCAAAGAACTCGCCAAAGAAAATCGTCGCGAATCTTTCCTTAAGAGTTCCAGAAATTACGTTACGTGACCAATTTGAGTCAAACGGGAAAGGCGAGCTAATCAAACGGATTCAATAGGCGGAATACCGCGGGGATGAAACGGCAACCCCCTTTAAGGTGAAATGAGGGGGAGGTCAGGTAGAGAGAGGGGGGATTTGGAAAAAAGAAATAATTCGTTAATACCGTAATTGGAGCTCGGAGCTTGGCCGCTACCGAACCGGAAAACAAATTTCCCATATTGAGACCTAGGGTTGGCACCTCGCAAACATTTTTAGATTAGCTTAATTTCAAATGTTCGTTTAATGTAGTTAAACGAACATTAACAGGTACAACCAATTTCTCAATGATCCTCGACTATCATCATATTTTTACGGCAGTAACCGACTATGTATGCAAAAAGAACTTTCCCAAAAGACATTAAGTAAGAAGTACCTAATAAATATAATATGCTCACGAATGATTTCCAATAATAAGAAGAGTTCACACTGACTTCTAAATGTCTGTACTTTGTCGTTTGTTGTTGTTGTTGTAATTGGCTTATTGTAAGTATTTCTGAGCTTTTGAATTCCGAGGTGTTTGCTACGCCTCTACCGGTCATCTTAATTATTTATATATTATAGAGTTGGTCGTTTATCGTCATTGAGCTAGTCTTTGGCTTTATCAGTGACAAAAGTTATTTTTTATTACAAGTCTGATCGTTTTAAACCTTTTATAACAATCACAAATTATTATAAATGCATTTCTTTTATTCGTCAAGTATTAAAGCATTAATAAACTTGCGTAACAAGTTAGTAGAAAATATTTAATTCCGCCGTTTTCTTCAAGATGATACAACATATACCTTGGCCAGTGTCGACCGGTTATACCTTGGCCTATGGAGAATGTATGGACTATGGACGAAAACAAATGGTAGTAGATATTATGTATTTATACATTCAAATGCTGACAAGGTCGAAATATTTAAGAAATATAAATTTTTCAAAAATTTAAAATTTTACCGGAATTTTGAAGTCCAATATGGTACTGGCCTTGGTACATCCGGTATGTTGTATCTCGGCTAGTTTAGAACCTTATTAACACGTCTTACAGACGTATAAGTATGTTATTCTTGCGAACTATCCAAAATATACAAACATGGCTTATGTGCAGTAAGTCAAATTGGAATAAATAACAAGTAACTTTAAAATTCACCGATGTATAACAGGCTATACTGTATAGACATCCATTAACAAATCTGTTGATGTAACATACCTACTTAAGATCAAAATAGCACCTATACACGTAGAAAACCCGGAAAAACAAAATAATCTGTTGATCTAATACAACAATAAAATATTATCAGACAGACTATTTAGTCTGTTTTTTATTACAATGAAAATAATAATATCGAACAAGCGGCAACCCTAAGGGAAGAATTGTCGCAATGTAACAGAAAGTGTAGGTAGATAATTATTATTAGAGACTCATTAGAGGGCGATTGTCGTCTCCTCCCCCCACCACTCCCCGCGACTAACCCCGCCGTCGCCCGCACCTGACCGGGCGATTATTGGCTATCGGTGATACTGTGGTACCTACAGGGTGCTTGCTTTTTAGAGGTTGTTTATTTTTAAATAAAAACATCGCTTGGAGTTGAACACAACACGATCTCATTTCTTCGATTCAAGTGTAAATTACCTACTCTGTCTGGTAGCTTAGTGCTCTGGAATAAATTAGGCCTTATGGCATAATATGAGAGTGGTAAACTTTTTATTTGCATGAAATAGCAAATTTATTAATTTAGTAGAAGTTGCGCAACCCGCATAGTAAGCTTATTAGAATATAAGTAACCCCCGATAGAAAAAACTATAAAAAGGTAGTAAATAAATTTCTATTTTAGCCTTTCAATATTTTTAAAGGATCTTTTTAATATGTGCGTCACCGAGTTGGATCACCGCGGTGTTAAGAAGTTTTTTATTTCATTTAGTTACGTAGGTATAGCTAATAGAGAATATGTAGGTACCAGTTTTTAAATATATTATATAAGTACCTAGATTAAACAAAAATATAGTCGTTATAAATATTATATAATATTATTATATAAAGGCGACGCATATATTAAAAAGATCCTTTAAAAATATTGATAGGCTAGAATAGAAATTTATTTATTTACTTTTTATAGTTTTTTAGTACTACTTAAAAATTTAATTTTGTTTTTATTTCATACTTTTTATATTAATTGAATCACAACATTCTTCTAACTGGTATCTGCGAAGTCCATTGCATTTGAAATTCTGATTTTATCCATGCTACTATTTATGTTATCGATTGTACTGTAGGTTCTTGGTGGAAATTCATGTTTCACAGTAATAACACACAGGACTTCTCGCACTATTTCCACTTTAATAAGTATTTCACATTAATTTTAATATATAACACGACCGGTTTCGACTAAGTCATCATCAGCTGTAGGTAGATAAAAAAAAATTTAAATATTTTTTTTTGTAAACATTGTTTTAGAGGGTTGCCAGCATCATGAAATTTTTACAATTTTGTGCAATGTATTTAAATTTTTATACCAACTTATTCTATTTTCATAAATGAATATTCGTATAACATTTCAAAACATTGAATTGATAAATTAATAACTTATTGATTTGTAATGTCATAGAATTATATAATTATATAGAATAGATGTCAGAATATAAAATTAAAAATACTACTATCACCAATGAGTCAATTAAATTAAAATATCCATAATACTCTCTATAATTTCTAATAATCAAAGATAAATAACGGCAAATAAATTATATGAAATTAAAACATGTTAAAATTATTAAATTAATAAATTATGACAAAAATTCATATAAATTGAATTAATGGTGAAATGTACAACATAGTATAACCTATAAACAATAATTAAATTAAATTTCTTGCAATAATATGGAGCTCGAAAGGCATGTGTGGTCATTTAGTACGATCCCACATTTTTTGTGTCTGTTAATTTCAAGCGCTTCTAATGCATCCATCTTCCTGCTTTTTGGTAATATATGTAAATATTTTATATTTATATCGGGGTTCAAGTTGTGTCCATTACTATTTAGATGTTCGGCAAACGTAGATCTTTCAGTATTCTTCTTCCAAGCTTTTTATATGTTCTTTTATTCTAGTTTTAAGCTTTCTCCCCGTCTGACCTATATACTAGGGCGGGTCAATAAGTCCGTGACTTTTTGAATTTATAACCTCCTTACTGAAAAAGCAACACTACTCCTGTCAACAGGCATCTGTCAGTTGACTCCTATCAAAATTTGAACTTGCTGCGTCATTTAATTTTGTGTTTTACAGCTATCTAAGTTATCAGACTATCCAGTAACTTAAGGAAACAATGGAAAAAAGTGAATTTCGTGTGCTTATTAAGCATTATTTTTTGCGAAAAAAAACCATTACCGAGACCAAGGCTAAGCTTGATAAATACTATGGGGATTCTGCACCATCGATTTCAATGGTAAAAAAGTGGTTTACTGAATTTCGTTGTGGCCGTACAAGCACTGAAGATGCCGAACGTCCTGGACGCCCAGTTGAGGTCTCTACACCCGAAACAATCGAAAAAATTCACGATATGGTGTTGGCCGACCGAAGATTGAAAGTGCAAGAGATTGTGGAAGCCATAGGCATCTCGCATGGCTCAGTGGTTTCAATTTTGAATGATCACTTGGGCATGAGAAAGCTTTCCGCAAGTCGACCACAAACGCAATCGTGTAACAACTTCACAGGAAGGTTTGGCGTTGTTTAATCACAATATGGAGGGGTTTTTGCGCAGTTTTGTAACCGTGGACGAAACATGGATCCATCACAACACACCAGAGACCAAACAACAGTCAAAACAGTGGGTTTCTAAGGGTGAATCGGCGCCAAAGAAGGTCAAGGTGGGTTTGTCAGCCAATAAAGTTATGGCGACTGTTTTTTGGGATGCACGTGGGATAATCCACATTGACTATCTTCAAAAGGGAAGAACAATTAATGGGGAATATTATGCCAACTTATTGGACCGCTTCAATGAGGATTTGAAAAAAAACCGACCTCATTTGGCCAAGAAAAAAGTTCTTTTTCACCAAGACAATGCAAGGGTGCACACAAGTGCAGTTGCCATGGCAAAAATCCATGAATTGGGCTATGAATTGCTCCCACATCCACCCTATTCTCCAGATTTGGCTCCGAGTGACTACTTCTTGTTCCCAAACCTGAAAGAATGGCTCGGTGGAAAAAGATTTGACTCCAATGATGAAGTCATCTCGCAAACAAAGGCCTATTTTGAGGACCTCGACAAATCATATTTTTTGGAAGGGATAAAAAAATTGGAGAGCGTTGGACAAAGTGTATAGAGCTCAAGGGGGACTACGTTGAAAAATAAAATGATTTATTTATCAAAAAATCTGTGTTTTATTCCAAAAGTCACGGACTTATTGATCCGCCCTCGTACACTCCTTTCCACATGTATCACAAGTGAGACTGTACATACCGCTACTGTCCGTGATTTTAAACTTATCTTTATTATTGCACATTAAATTTTTAGTGAACCTGTAGTGTAGAACGCCACTCTAGTCTCCTTGTTTTGTATAATCCTCTGGAATCTGTAGGAAGATGGGCCGATGTATGGAATTTTTATCCACATGTTTCTTGTTTTTCTTTGTCTTCTGATGATTTCTTTCTAATTGGACAGCATTTTTTTTGTCATTTTCTCTCTCACTCTTCCTAAAATTGTGTCAACTCGCTTTCGTAGCCATTATTTACGGCAATATGTTTAATGGTGTTTAGTTCTGCCCTGAAATCGTTTGCGTCTAGGGTTACATTCAGTAGTCGGTGTACAAAAGCATGAAACGAAGCGTGTTTATGTTAATTTGGATGACATGAGTTCGCATGGAGAATGTTTTCGCTGTACATGGGTTTCCTAAATATATTAAATTTATGACGGCCAATGTTTATATCAGCAGTTAAATCTAGAAAATTCAAAATTTTATTGCCTATTTCCATTGTCATTTGTATTTTATTATTAAATGTATTTATGTAATTGAAGAAGTAATGTAAACTGGTATTTTCACCTTTCCGTAGGCATATCACGTCATCAATATATCTATACCAATATACGATATTTTCCTTATATGATGTTTCCAGTATAATTTTTCCAAATTCATTCATAAAAATGTCAGCACAAAGTGGAGACAAGGGGCTACCCATTGCTAGTCCATCTTTTTGCTTATAGATCTTACCATTATATATAAAATAATTTTCGTCTAGGCAAAAAAGAAATTAAAAATGGCCTTTAAATATATTATTTTTTTGTGCGTCTAAATGTGAGTGCATAAAATTTCGTCAATTATATTCATACATTCTTTAATATATTATTATACCGGTATATTTGAAAATAAGTTTTTTATATCAAAAGATACTAGAGTTCCGTTTTTTGGGAGGAAAAAGCAAATACAATCTTTAAAAGTCTCACAAAATTTAATCCAAAATATACGAATAGTCTGGAATTAATCAATAAAATTAAAGATGTTTATCTTTATTAAATTAAAGATGTTTATCTTTATTAAATTAAAGATGTTTATCTTTAATTTTATTGATTAATTCCAGACTATTCGTATATTTTGGATTAAATTTTGTGAGACTTTTAAAGATTGTATTTGCTTTTTTGGCTAATTTATAGGCTGGTGCTGATGCAAATGAAACCACTGGTCTTATAGGCTATTCTTGTTTATGTAACTTGTAGAACCCATACAATCACGGCGACAAAGGATTCATATGTAAAATAGATGCTACTATTTACTAATTGACCATAAGTGGAAGATTCCGTGGACTATAGTTGCGACGACTATAGATACATATTATACTTTTTACCAGCGCTTATAAAATATGCATACATTTTAAATGTAATAAGCGAGGTTTTAGTACCATACTTCAGCGTCAGGTGCACACTATCACCATCTATAAATTAGGTCTTTACCTATGAAATGCTGCCGTTCCGCAGTACTGGCCATTTCAAATCAAATCAAAATAATTTTTATTTCTAATTTCAAATTAATTTTATTTTAAAAACATGGAATTCTTTTTCCAAAAGTAGTCATTTGTTAGTACCGTCGTGGCAGCAACGCAGCACAAGCGGCACGCAACATCAACGACATTTACGGAGCTAACACTACAAACCAACGCACCACCTGTTATTGGTTTGCTCGCTTCCGTTCTGGAAATTTCGACCTGAAAAATGAACCTCGCGGTCGTCCGAAGTCCGTCGTCAACAATGACGAATTAAAGGCGATTGTGGAAGCTGATCTACACAATACACGGCTGAATTAGCACTTGCCTTGACGTGCCTTGCACTGCTCAACAGACACACAAATGAAGGAATTTTGAACCGCATTGTTACCTGCGATGAAAAATGGATTCTGTTTGATAACCGCAAGCGCTCAGCAAGTTGATCGGATCCTGGTTCAGCACCTAAACAATGCCCTAACGAAAACTTACCCCTAGAAAAGTGATGGTCACTGTTTGGTGGTCTAGCGCCGGTGTGATTCATCACAGCTTCTTAGCAAACGGGGTAAGCATTACTGCAGATGTGTACTGTGAAGAACTGAACACAATGATGGAGAAGCTGGCACATCTTCTTCCAGCGTTGGTCAATCGCTCGTCTCCGCTGCTCCTGCACGACAACGCGTGACCTCATACCGGAGGACAGCAGCTGTGCAGCAGCAGACGGTCTCCAAGTTGCAAGAACTGGGGTTGGAAGCTCTCCGTCATCCGCCCTGCTCACCAGACCTTGCGCCTACAGACTACTACTTTTTCCAGAATTTGGATAACTTCTTGGCGGGAAAAAAAATCAATACCCGAGAGGCAGTACAAAATGCCTTTGAAGAATTTGTTGCCTCCCGTCCAGCTGATTTCTTTAAGAATCAATAAACCTCCACTGCGTTGGCAAAGATGCATTGATTGCATGGGTGATTACTTCGATTAATACAAATAAAAAATACATGAAAAAAATTCGTCTAAATTTTTTAATACAAAACGGCAATTTCATAGGTAAAGACCTAATATATCCCATTCATTAGAGCCTTCTCAATGAGCCCAAACACGATACGTCTGCTGTACGTTAGTGAAGAGTTAGGTTTTCTGCAGATTCCCATTAATTCTGCATCATCAGGTGCAAATGATCACTTTTTATCTATGTCCTATTCATTAAGATCACTAAAATGAGCCTGAACACGATACCTCTGCTGTAAGTTTGTGAGGAGTTGGGTATTCTACAGAATCCAGGTGATGCTGTGGCATCAGTTTAATGTTACCAAGTGTAGGCAATATTGTTAAAGTGCCAGGATATGAAACATTGATCCGATCAGACCAGTGGAAGTTGCTTACAACCTCTCATCAACTAAATAATAGTGGGGGTGGGGGGGCGTATTGTCAGGCAGTGAGCGGGCTGATGATGATGAATTATAGCTAAGAACACTCTCGATCATGTCAGCTTTCATACAAAAAACCGTATCTAAATCGGACCTTTCGTTTAAGAGCTACAATGCCGCGGACAGATACACAGACAGACAGACAAACACGTCAAACTTATAAGACCCCTCTTTCTGTCGGGGTTTAAAAACAGGCTTCAACTCTACTATTTTTCGTGGTTCCGCCAACATTGTCTGGATAATAAGTAGATAGTCTGTGTGCTAAATAATAAATAACAGCCACATATTAAATTACTTATTAGAGAAAAATTTTGTAGTTATTACCTAATAATATAAAGTTTAGGGCCTGTTTCACAATCTTCTGATAAGTGTCAGATAGCTTACTTGCATGTTTGGTTTCTATCGGTCGATATAAAGTAAGCCACGACAAAACTTCCGAATAAGCTATCCGACCGAAACAGTATTAGTCTGATTTTTCAGGAGCACGCTGTATGCCGCTGAGGCCGCTGCGTCTGGCGTCTACGGTCTGGCTAAGCTTTTTATTCGTAGGTGCTCTGAACTAGAGCACTAGACTACGTGGGAGAACTTTCTAATGTTTACTATCATTATCATCATCATCATCAGTATCACTATTGACAATTCGTTAGTTGGAAGAGTATTTTATAAAAGTTGTCTTAAACGGAATAAAAAAATGGAGACATTATGTGTCATTATAAATTAAAAACGAACATTACTTTTAAAAAAATGTGAACGTAATATTAAACGTCGGATCTCAAGAGGCATGTGGCAAATGGCAATTTATATTTATTTATACAGATAAGTTCAAAAACATGGTAATAAATCAAAATAGTTCGCTAGCTCTCGATTTCACGCTAAGGAAGCGATATTAATTATACTTCGGAAGATAAATAATATTCATAAGAATTAGAGTTCCGTAGGTACGACGCACTAACTTGCCTATTCTTGTTTCTCATCAATGTGAGGTCGATTAGGCTGTTCTTCCAGAGCCTAACTATACTACTACCATACCGAATTTCATCGAAATGCGTTCAGTAGTTTTTGCGTGAAAAAGTAACAAACATCCATCCATACATCCATCCATCCTTACAAACTTTCACATTTGTAATAGTAGTAGATATGCCTTAAAATTCGCTTAGATACCTACTACATAGGTACTAGTTTTTTTTTCTGCTAATCCAGCAGAAAAAAAAACTAAATTAAAACATAATTAAGAACCATAATGTGCTACGCAATTTGGCAAATCACAGTGCAATGAAACTCTACGTAAAACATTAATTATAATAAAAACATCTAACCATCTACGGAACCAATCTATCAACACCAAAACGCACTTGTTTAACATTTATTACCGCATAAATATGTAGTAATAAACATAGACTCGATAAAGGTTTATTTATTCCTTCCTCTCCCCTACTCTGTGCCCATCAATCAAACAGACACACAAACAAACTCACCGCTAATGCGTAGATGATCCATTCATATTAACAAATATTTTGACTATTTTAGGCAAAAACCTGTCATTCAGTGCTTTAAAAAAACATACTGTCAGTGCAACGTTTTAAAAAAAGTATATACTGGGTCTCATTGACCGATAAAACAAACACGGATTGTTTAAAAATCGAATTGTTAAAAATAGAAATTAGTATTTCAGTGCTTTATGAATTAGCTTAGTTTAGTCTGCGGATTCCTTTTTCAAATTAGCCTAATTAAGGTACTCCAGTGGGTTTGCGGAATTTTTTAATTCCATAAATGAATAGTACTCTCAATTATGAGCTTCATGAGAGAAGTCTTAGAAGAAATATTACATATTATATTAAAAATCAATATTTTCAAAGGTGCATGCATTTCGCAAGTCTCCATACAAAAATCTGACGTCACGCGTTTCTGCAGTTGTATGAAATATATAGGGTGCCAGAAAATATTTGCTTATATCGCCGAAATTATTGCGTTTAAGTTTTTAATTACTGTAATGAATGTTTTGTGTTTCATGAAAATAAACTTATTATGTAGGTTTTTAATGTGTAACATCTTTCCTCTCGCTTTCTTGCAATATGTGGGAGCGATTTCATGAAACGGGACGGAAGTGTGTAACAGGAAGTTGCGGAAGCTCGCGCTATTTGAATTGACGAATGAGCGCGCGGTGGTAGAGTTGGCCGTCAGATTCGAATAAAATATTTCAGTATTTAGCTTTTAAATTTCGAGGTTCATTTCTGTCACTGCTTAATATAAAAGTTTCCGTATTTTTTGTAACATATTGAAAATCGTACTAAGCATTGTGTTTTTTTAAACATTTTCATAAAATGTTACACATCATATGCGACTACTGTGAGGCTCGCTCGTTTTATATTTACACTTATTTTGTAATAAAAAAATTGTAACTTTGAAATGCACCTTATTACATAACTACACATACAATTTTATATACCCTATTTAATATTACCCTATCAATATCCAATTACTATTGCACTGAGGGTTGCTAAGGGTCTGTTTCACGATCTACTGATAAGCGTAAGATAGCTTATTTGAACGTTTTGTCTCTGTCGCTCGATACAAAATGATAATCTGGGCAACAATTTTTTGGTCCTATAATCCTATTGCAAGTCTCATCTACATTTCACGAAACCACAAATTCAAGAACGCGAGAGCAAAGATGTGATGTGATGACACAAAAAAACTACTGGTACAAAAAAGTTATAAACAATCATGAGAATCATTGTTATAAAAGATCATTCCACAGTGTTTACATTTGTTAGTGTGAAATATGTTAGAACTAAACAGTACAATGTACACCAAAGATTTCAAAACGAAGGATGGGCTACAGCACAGAGTAAAAATACTTACGTAGCTACAGTGGCGACGGCTGGTTCTCCTTCATAAGGAAGCCCTAGCCTGTATAATAGGTACCTAGGGATTTGGATGGGGGTTTAAAAAAGGTAAGTGGTGAGTGAAGCCGGTAGGAATGGAGCTATAGGAACCCCACGCCGCTGAAGGGCTATGACGTAAATTTGACAGAACAAATCTTTATACGAGTTACGCCATCTTGATTTCACCATACCTCAAATGTCAAAATAGTCCCAAAAACCCTAAAAGTGTGGCCAATTAAGTCGGGACAGTTTTTGCCTCGACATGCCTCGTCTATAATAATTGTATATACGTCTGTGATGTACACAATGAGCTCGTCATTCATCTTACATCACATATGCGGTTTTGTAATCACTAATAGCAATAAAATTCATCATCATGTACACTTGTGAGTCTAAATTCATAAGGTATGGTCATTAAGGGGCCCATACATGGTCCGGTCTGCCTTCAGTTCGGCCTGAACGGATGCAAAATCGTGTCGTGTGTGTGCTCGAATCCGTTCAGGCCGAACTGATTCGAGCACACACACTCGTGGGTCGGATGCGATTTTTTCCGTGTTTGGGCTCGAATCCGTTCAGGCGTCAGTTCTAACTGAAACGATCGGCCTCTCGTCTGTGGCTGCCTTTATTGTAGAGGCAAAGAGCAAGATATAATTTCGCTATAAAATACTATACAGTTGTGTTACATCTAAAGTTAATTGGTAAACTATTATTATTTTCTGTAAATATTCTATAATGTACTTATATAATTTACACGTAATCATGGTGTGGCTTAAATTTAAAATACTAATTGTTAAAAGGACCATGTGAAAAGGGGTCATCCTAAGTACCAACTCTACCGTAGCCAATGGATTCCGAACTATGGGTGGGCTATAGCCTATGACGTACATTTGACAGAAACGATCTTCATAACATGGAGAATAGAGGTAAGGAGAACAATCTCTCTAAGGCAGAAAAGCTAAAAAGTGTCCGACAAAACTAATTAAATAATAGTTCCAAAACTGGCCATAATGGCGCTAGAGTGGCAAGGGTGTGTGAAATGATGTTAGCAATAAGAGATGAAGTAAAGTGAGTTGAGTTTAGTTATTTAAAATTTTTGACGACTTTAGTAGATTAAAAGTAATTAATTCAGTAAACCATGAAAGTTCTAATTACTTGTATAGTCGAAGATATTTTTATATATAAAACACAAGAAGATGCTATCCTTTTAAATTTTGCCACTCTACTCCCGTCTGCGTCTGTAGCGCCCCCTATTTAACGCTATTTTACGGACACTTTTCATGTATGGAGATGGTACTCCTTACCTCTATTCTCCATGTTTCATACAATTTTAAGAAGATTTTGTCAATATGCGGACTGACTAAACTGCGGAAAGCAAATGTCAAAATGTCAAGATGACAGTTAATGTCAAACCTAGCCTGCCGCTAACAACGCCAAGCGGCAGTTAAAGTTTTAAGTCACTTTTTGCCTCGACATGCCTTTTGTTTTTAATAATAGTCCATGGCCGTAGCTTTATAAGTGCGTAGCATTTCAGGTTATTTTTATTGGGTACACATAACTAATATAAACTTAGGCCTTTTCATCCGTTACTGAATGATAAATACAGTATTCTCCGAGCGAAGTAACCACTCCTGAAATACTGTAGCCTGGGACAGTCAGTTTTTTTAAATGTCGTATGGTTGCTTAGGCACATACTGCATTCTCACAACACAGTCAGCCTAGTCCAGAGGAATGACTGGTCAATACGTCTGGGGCCAACCATGTGCGGGTTTCCTCACGATGTTTTCCTTCACCGTTAGAGTGTCCGTATAATGTACTTAAGATCTGAAAAAGTCTCATTGATACACACCACAACCTGGGAATCGAACCTGCACTCTCTCGAGTGCGAATCAAATGGTCTACCCACTAGGCCACGGAGCTCATTAACTAATATAACACAAAAAAATTGTGAATACGGAACCCGAACACGAATAGAAAGATTTAAAAGTGAATACTGTATTGTCTATGCTTTAATTACACATAGAACAGAATACAGATTGCGATATCCAAATATTTTTGAAATGGCCGCCGCATTCGAAATTAAAAATTCAGTTTATTGCTCGTAAAACAATAAAAACTGTTTAGTGACACGCACACGACCGAACAAACAAACAACGCACATGTGTTGTTACAGTAACTAGTGCGGTGAGACGGAAGTTTTGTGGTGGTGTTATTCTCGGGAATAAGTCTAGATATCGCGCGTAAACCGCGGCGAAATCGCGCGTAGTACCTGGACGCGTTGGTATAGCGCGCGGCCTTGTATCACAGAGTAGAAAATATTTATCCAAACTCTTCTGGTCAGAGGGTCAATTCTGCTAAATAAAACCTGCAATAATACAATTCCAATCAAGTCCCGATACGCTAGAACTCCCAAACCGAAATTCTCGTAAATGTTAAACCAGCGTCAAACGCGTTCTGATTGGTCGAAACTTCATAAAATCAGTTAATGATAACAAGTCGCTTCACTTATAATACAATGAAAGTAAAATGAAAGTCTACTTTAAATACGAGAATTGATGTTCTGGTATCTTTTAATTACGATATTTCCAACTTTGATATACGCAGTATTTTTAACCGACTTCCAAAAAAAGGAGGCGGTTGTACGTTCGTCTGTATATATAGTATATATATTGTATGTTCAACGATAATTCCGCCGTTTCTGGACCGATTTTACAAATTCTTCTTTATTTAATGTAAAAGGTATAATCCCAAGTTGGTCCCGTTGTCACCAAAGTGGTGACCTGAAATGGAACCCATGAGGAATCGAGGGAACTCCTCGAAATTTATATGGACATATATGGTGATCTCAACTTTTTCTGAAGTAATCCAAACATATGCTACCAAAAAGTAAGGTTTTGCACCAAGGTATATCCTGGATCCAAAAGTACTGAACGGAACTCCTGAATCCACTGTTACCGACTTCAAAATTAAGAAGATTGAGTAGAGAAATAGTTAAAATTTTTGCGGAATTTAAAAGAGATTCTATTCAGAAAATAAGATTTATTTCATACTTTTTTGTGTATTTTTACTATGGAAGTCGGTTTAATTTTTTGTTTTATTATAAGGTCATAGGTAAGTTACAACCTGAAACAAATAAACTCTTGATTACGAATAAATCATAATATTAATCTTGTTCCAATCATATTCACTTTTGCCTGAATGAAATTATCGCGCAAAAAATAAACAAAACTGAATTTAGCCACTCATGAATGCATCCTGAAAAGCTACTAAAGATTTAACGATTAGTTTTCAAATCTTAATATTTTCAGATCTCTTTTAATTTACCATTAGGCTTATATCGCTTAATAAAAGTGAAGAAGATGAAAAGTGAACAAAGACTCAATCGAGTCCATTACTGGCCACAAAGGGACGGATTTAGCGCGTAAACAGCCGCACGTGCGCTGTCGAAGTCCGTGCACTACACCTAGCAGGGGTGGCCAACATTCTCACTGTGTCTGTAAATCGGCAGCAGAGGTGGCCAACCTGTTGTTCTATTAAACAGTAATGACCACATTTAGGAAATTAGGAGTGATCAACATTTTGTACATTTAGCGCGTGAATCATCTAGCAGGGATGATCGACATTTAGTGCGTAGATCATCTAGCAGGGAATAAGGATGGTCAACATTTAGTGCGTGGATCATCGAGCAGGGAATAAGGATGGTCAACATATAGTGCGTGGATCATCGAGCAGGGAATAAGGATGGTCAACATTTAGTGCGTGGATCATCGAGCAGGGAATAAGGATGGTCAACATTTAGTGCGTGGATCACCGAGCAGGGAATAAGGATGGTCAACATTTAGTGCGTGGATCATCGAGCAGGGAATAAGGATGGTCAACATTTAGTGCGTGGATCATCGAGCAGGGAATAAGGATGGTCAACATTTAGTGCGTGGATCATCTAGCAGGGATATTGGACATTTAGCGCGTGGATCACCTAGCAGGGTTGGTCAACATTACGTTATTTTTGTTCTATTTAAAACTTATGATGACATAAACAATAAAAAATCTTCATGGTACGATGATTGTATATTTAAACTTATTTACCTTTATACAAATAAACCCCAGGAAAAACATCACCCTATCACATTTCAACAAAATGCCCAACTCTTTTTATGACTTTTAAAACACTGGCCCGAAAAAACTTAAACACCTATTACACAAAACCCGACTCTTTCGGAGGCAAAACGTGTACCATAGATATAGACAACACACGCCCTGTCAAAATATTCAGGTAAAGTCACGGTGGTAGACTCTAACCAAATATGTTATGTATTTAAGGATTGAAAGGTAAAGACAATCTAAACCTTAATTTACTTTAGAAACAACGTTAGTAAAATTAGTAAAAGCAGCAAATAGACATATGTTAAACGAAAAAAAAAATAGTAAAAATCCTGAATTCTATTCGAACACTTCCTTTATCGAATAAGTAGTGATAAAAATAGTGAATTTTAGATTGTAGATGTATATTTTCTAGAGATACCTATTTGATTCACGTAATTCAACCTTTTTGCTTTAGAAAACGCGGATAATAATTTAAAATGTCCTCTACGTTTTTCGCTCTCTTTTCTACTTTTCTTGATAATTCGATGCAATTTTCTATAACAGATCTATACATTTGCTACGTCTATGGCGTGCACATTGTTATGACAAAAAACAGTGAAAAAAATATTAATAGTCTCTGGTCGTTTTTCCACGAACTTGTTAATTATCTGTGCTAGTCATAAACACGGTTATGAACTGAAGCTGTGATACACAGTTCGTAGTCTACAGTGCCCGGCCTCTTATAAGACCGGCCGAAATAAATGCACGTCGACAATTTGAAGAGAGATATTCGGCTAATAGGCTTTATTCGTAAGAAAAAGTATTAAGTACCTTATTTCTAAAACCCCAAAAGTAGGGCAGTTTAATTTTGCCTTCACATGCCTCGTCTATAATATATAGGACTATAAATTGTTTATTACAAAAGGTGCATGTAAAGGGAAAAAAGATATAATAGAAACGTTTAATCTTGTTCAAATAATGAAAAAGCGCGCAAAAATATTACCGCGGGACTCAAATAATGTGACTGGAAGGAGGTAAACATCGATGATCATAATAATATGTAATCAGTTTATAGAATTGCCTCATTTTACATTCGAACCAAATATCAAAAACAAGAACTTAATTTAAGTCTTCAGAAGTGAAACACCACACACATCATAAAATTAAAATCGTTTCTACCAACCAACACAATTTAATAACATTAACAACGGTGTCAGGTGGACAGTCCATCACTTTGACTTAGCCTGGATGCTCGCCAGGGCTTTGATTATTGTGAACACAGAGTAGCATGCGTATAGAGAGCGATAATTATCGTTTCCTGAAAATTAAATGAGTAATAAGCATAATTATATAACGAAATACTCCTGCAGTGCACAGGGACGAGGTAATGCTTATTGAAAAGACACAATTAAAACTTCTAATTAACCCACGAATTGTCACGCAATGAGCGAGCTGATGATAATGAATCATAGCTAAAAACCTGTCGATCATGTCAGCTTTCAAACAAAAAAAACTAAATCAAAATCGGTTCATTCACTTGGAAGCTACGGATGCCACGGACAGACACAGACACGTAGCTCCCAGTAGATCTAGGTGTGCTATTTTAATATTAATTATCCAATCCAATTAAATAAATTATCTAAATGTCGAATAGAAAATGTTTACACATTAAATTAAAAAAAAGCAGAATAGAGGTACAGAAATCTAAATAAAATAAATAATTATTTGACGCGATAAACAATTATAAGCAAATAAAAAATGTCATCTCCTCGCAAAAACGATTTGCTACGTCACATACTGTCATCGCCATACCGAGGTTTATGACGTCACAGGCCCGCTCTCTTTCTTATTGCAAATTTAAATTGTTTGTATCTTCGATTTTTTTTAATACTTACAAAAATGAGTTGTAGATTGTTTATTATCACGTTTTCTTCGTTGAATAGACGAAAAATAAAAATTATTTCTATTATGATCGATAAATAATATAGGACTGTCGTATTTTTTCATTCTTAGACAGGTACGTACAGGCTATATTAAGTAGACTAATATTACAAAGAGGGAATATTTGTTTGTTTGTATGTTTATTTGTTAGCATTGAGTAGGCTCCGAAACTACGGAATATGCGGAAGGACATAGGCTACTTTTTGTCGCGCCAAATAATACGGTTCCCGCGGTAATTCCTTTTGTGCGCACGATGTCGCGGGCAACATCTAGTTAAGTAGAGTACCTATTTAGAGGCAATAGGCATGAGTTCTAGGTACAATTAAAGTAATAAAGTTTCTAATCAATCACAAATAAATCTTGAAAGTAGCAAATTATAACTTAACGCATTTTCTTTTTTCTTCCATCAGCATTTCTCCGTTGGTCTTTAATTAAATTAGTTGTATTTAATCTCTACTTTTCCCTACTCTGTACGTTCAGAAGCGCTAGTGTTCTTAGTACAATGGCAGTGTAGAGCCGGGGTATAAACATAACTACCGTACCGGATACACGCCCCCGCTACTAGCGTGACTTCCGTGTCATAAACAAATGCGAAGATCATAGATAGTAAAGTTCTAATTTGAATTTGGAATTAAGATGAATTCATTTCATAGCCAATAGATATCAGTTCTAATTTGGAATTAAGAGAAAAACAAAAAAAAGAAACAAAAGAAGAATTCGACTTTTGCCGGGGAATTCAATGGGTGACGTTGTGGATTTTGCATTTCTTTCATAAATTTGTGTTATTTCGGTTCTTAATGTGTAATATTGGTAGAATATTAACCATTAAATATTCGTTAACGTGAAACAAGTGTGGGCAAGTGGTACAACTTCTAAAAACGTACTATTTTGAGTTTCCCTCCAAAACTCCCTAGGAACTTTCAGTAAAGCTTCTGCCACTTTACTGAATCGACTGGCATGGCTCATGGACAGCACTGACTATTTATTTGGACTTTGACTAGACTTTAGACTTGACGATTTAGGAATACGTTGTTGAAAATTGAAACGAAAGTTCTATTTCCCGCCTTTTTAACTTGACACTGGCAAATGGTTATAAGCCGATGCCATATATAAATTAAAAAAAAAAGAATTTTAATTTTGAATACCTACAGAAAAAGAATTCAACGTAGGAATTCTGTTTTTGAATATAAAATTTGAATTATTAAAGTACCTACATAATGTATGAAAAGTCTTCGTTTCTTTTTGTATAATTACTTTCAATTTCAATATCTAGATATTAATTAAGACTGTTCTCCTTTTACTATAAGCCAATTAAATGCCAAAAGGCACGATTCGCGAACCATAGGTATACAAAAAGTAAAGTAGGTACTTATTTAGCTAAATATTATTAGGTATAATCATAAACCCTCTGATTAATAGACCTATATAATATTATAGACGAGGCAGTCAAGGCAAAAAGTGTCCACGCTTAAACTGCCCCACGTTTGAGAATGTTTCTTTTTTACATACTAATCCTCTATCGTGGACAGGGCTTGTTTTTTGCTTTTTCTTTTTTGTTTTGTTCAGTCTATCTCTAACTATACTATGCTTAACAACTATTACATGTTTGACATTTATACAATCATTTATATTACAAAATAATATTACGTTTGGGGATGTTTGGGGCAGTCGAGGTTTAATGAATGAATGAATTATTTATTTATTAAATGAATTTTTTAATTACATGGACTCATATGGGTTAAGTAAAAAGTATGTTAGGAATTAAAAGGTTAATAACGAAATGTGACACTAAAACTATTTTGGATATTGCATGCATCACTTCTGCACCATGCCGTCAGATATGGCGCAGCAGTGACGAACGTATTGGTACTCAAGACGTTCAGAACATTTGCTTTCCGCACAATAATCACTCCGCTTAATATTGATAAAATCTTCTGAAATCCAGATGGCGTAACTTTTCCTTGTATGAAGATTCCTTTGTAAAAATGTACCTACGTCATAGCCATGGAGCTCATAATATATCAGCTTCATGCTCATCGCCCATCCTTAGTTTTGAAATCATTGGGCTTGAACCGAACTAGCTACTTATCTAATTCAAATTATTATGGATAAACAACAATTTCAGACTATTTACTTAACAGATCCATCAGGTCTATGATATAGATCGTGATCGGCCCACGCACAAACAGCGTTGTTTGTTTAAATGATATACAATTTTCGAGTCATTTCAGCTTTGTAGTTCAAATAATAGTCTGTTTGATGCCGAGTGATTTGCGAACTAGAAATACTGGATAGGGCTGGCAGAGAAGAGTTATTTCATTGTAGAAAACGAGGAGTGAATATGAAAGAACAGAGGGACACAGAACAGTTAAACGGTCTCAAATCTCAGTGCTCCAGCGAAATTCAATTTAGATTAAATATCATTGATATATAATTTTTGAGTTGATAATGAATATTTCATATTCGGCACATACTACCTAAGCCTAGAGAAAATAAAGCAACTTAAAAAGAACAGAATTCAGAAGACTGTTTTCCAAGGAAAGGATATTAGTTTTTGCTGATCTCGTACAAACTATTTGACTATTAGACAAAAAGAACTTATTTTTTTCAAATTATAAGTTTCTGGCAGCCCTGCCGTAGGAACGTAACATTTCCGCGTGAGCACAGGAAAAGCGTTAGATATCGCCTAAACAATACTACCTAATGATATAAACGAAAAACTAAAATCAATTTACTTTCTAGAGCCTACACTAGTAACTAATAAGAAATCCTTAGCCTTTACATACATAGAGACGGGAACAATACTAATTTTTTTAATGAAATAATAGTAATAATATCTATGGACGCTTCACACCACGTCAATCGAGCCCCGTGCTAAGTATCCGAAGAACTTGTGTTACAGGTACCAGAAAACGGGATGTATATTCAATACTTGTATACTATACATAATATATTTAATACACATCCATGACCCAGGAACACAGAAAAACTTTTTGTTACTTCGGCGGGATTCGAACCCGCGATCCCCGGCTTGAGCACCAACGCGCTGAACCACTGAGCCACTGAGGTCGTCGGATGGACGACCTCTCGAAATGGACCAGGAAACAAGCAGACGGATCCCATGGACACTCGCAACATCAGAGGACACTTGTAACTCCTCCTTTGAAGGTCAGGTGATATATTAAAACTGCAAAACCAACTTCAAACCCGTTTCGATTCATCCAAACTGCAAAAATCAGTTTATGATATTGAGACGATTCATTTACAATTCATTACAAGTAAAATGGTATTGTAAGTTAATTACGAGAGTCAGAGTTCTGGTCCTTAAAATCCCCAACCCCGTTTGGGCCTTCGATTTCATCCCTAAGCTACATAATATTATTTAGTTCCCTATCATAATATACGTATGTCGTATATATTATAGACGAAGCATGTCGAGGCAAAAAGTGTGCCCACTTAATTTTCCCCACTATTGGGATTTTTTTGGGCCATTTTGACATTTTAGGTGATATGGTGAAATTAAGATGGCGTAACTTTTTCTTGTATGAAGATTTGTTCTGTCAAATGTACGTCTTAGCTCAGCCTTAGTTTTGAAATCATTGTTCCCTATGAGTTAGGATGGCGAAGTAAATACTGAGTAACGTGAGGCACTACACTAAAAGCTAGTTGTCTGTAACGGACACCCATTGGCCTGAATTGCTGACGGCATTATGCAAACTAAACTTAAAATATGCCTTTTCATCCGTTATTGGATGATTCATACAGTATTCTCCGAGCGAAGGAACCACTCTTGCAATACTGTAGTGCCTGGGACAGTCGGTTTTCAAATGTCGTATGGTTGCTCAAGCACATACGGCATTCTCACAACACAGTCAGCCTAGTCCAGAGGAATGACTGGTCAATACGTCTGGGGCCAACCATGCGCGGGTTTCCTCACGGTGTTTTCCTTCACCGTTGGAGCGTCCGTATAATGTACTTAAGATCTGAAAAAGTCTCCTTGGTACACGCCACAACCTGAGAATCGAACCTGCACTCTCTTGAGTACGAATCAAACGATCTACCCACTAAGCCACGGAGCTCTAACTTTTTCTTCAATTAACTAAATGTATAAATTATCACTGTTTGTGCACACTAAACAGAATGAAGAAAAATGATGAAAATATTGTCCTCCTACAGAATACGCCCCTACGAGTCGCAACCATAGATTTGAGAGTGAAAACATATTTAGGCGCGTTGAGCATTTTTTGAGATTGGAAAAATCGTTGAACTCGCGACAAGGTTACCGACGCGACGCCGCGCGGTCGTTACGATATTAGGGCGGGCGGGTCGCGCGCCGCATGCTCGCCTGTGCGCTACTGTTCTTACTTCTGTCGAGTGACACTCCCGGAGTGCCACTGTTTTCATGATGAGAAAAGAAGGTCTCTTACTAAACTAGAGCATCTAGAGAAATAGTCTATCGTTCCTGTCACACATTTTACAAACCCATCCACTGATCTGGCGCAAGCGAGCGTTGCAGATGTCGACAAACCGAAAATAAAATAAGAAGTAAACGATTTGTAATTATAGTTCACCGCGTGACGTTGCCCGCCAATCAACTATAGGTATTAATAGACAACAGAGATTTGAATGAGGTGGCATATTCGATTTTTCAAATGCGCAGTTTTGACAGTGTAACTTTTTTATGGTACGTATTATGAAATAGGTTACAGAATGAATACTATTTTAAACGCATTAAAGATTAAGTACATTATATTTTCGAATTTCATTTAAAATTATTGTTCTTGTTTTTACAGCCATGATTCAAGTATTTATTTTATGATTTTATGCTTTAAGGTAGGTACTATATTCTCTATAATACTACCAATTTAAATGTCACTTTTATCGCGCAATAAAGAAATACAATAACACATTTATACTTAGTCGAATTTAATTATTTATGTTTACTTAATTAAATTAAATTAAATATTTATAGATTAAATTGGATCTGAAATTCTGAACATAGGAAGTATACTCTTTAATCTGCAGTAGTTCTGTACTCAGAGTGTAGAGAATTAAGTTTGTTTATTATGGAAGTTGAAACTATAAAACTTAGAACCTTTAGTATAGATAGTATTTATAAGGGCTGACTATATTCCCGGTAATTACAAGTAAACAGAAGGTTCGCGGAAGCCCACCCAGGGCGACCTGACAAACAAAGGGACGGAGAACAGAGACGGTAGCCCTTCATGCCCTCTACGGGGAATTAAACTGAACAGTGAACATCATTAAAGAACCATCAGCGACTATCTACAGGTATAATGGAGAACGTTACTAGGTATGGTAAAATCACTTGAAACTTTGTTACAGTAATGGACTGAGATCCCAGGCCCGCCAGACTCCCCTTATATTCTTACTGTTAAAATGTATGTCATAATGTAGTATTAGTTGTGTACAATGAACGTATGTATACCCGCCAGAATGTGCGGGGGGGGGGCAATTCTCAGGTACAGGGCGCCAAAGGTGCAAAAAAACTGTACTCACTTTACTTAGATTCTGATAAAGTATCAATCTGTTTCTTTTGTATTGAGAATAACGTAAGGAACCAAATTTATTAAGGTCATTTTTCTCTAAGCTTAGTATGAACAGAATAAAGGTTACCTAAATGATTTTTATTTCTACGTGGATGATTTTCCATTTTTTATTTTATCAAAACTACATAATACTACAACTACATACATAATACAATAAGCAATATGTGTAAATTTTTACTTTATAATATTCAAATGTCATTATTCTACTATAAATAATATTTACGTCAGAATAATTTCAAAGGCTGTAAGAAAAGTTAGTACAATTTTTTGTACCTATGGCACCCTGTACCTGAGAATTGGCCCGCCGCACAATCTGGCGGGTACACATACGTTCATTGTTCACATAACACAACTAATACTACAATATGAACATACATTTTATCAGTAGGAATATTATAAGGGAGTATGGCGGGGCTGGGATCTCAGTCCATAAAGCTATTTTGTACGCAAACGCACTAGTTTTTGTCTTATTCCAAAATATTTAGTAGCTATCATTTTACACGCGTTCCAAGTTCCGAAGGTTTTCGAATCCCGCTAACAGTAGCGTCAGTCGTGACGTATTCTGTGACTATATTGCCTGTCTTATCGAGCGAAAAGCGGCAGAAAAATCACGTTTGTTGTATGGGACTCAGGAGCCCCACGTAAATATTACATAAGTACACGCACTGTGAAAATTTCAACCGTCTCGCCATAACGATCCACGGTTCATGAGACTTGTAGTTACAGACAGACAGACGCATAGACAGATAGTGGAGTCTTAGTAATAGGGTCTCGTTTTTAGGATTTCAGTTCACGTCTCGGATCCCTTATAGTTTCGTCATGTCCGTCCATCCGTCTTCGGCTTACCGCCCAAACAGTAAAGTGCTAGAAAGATGAAACTTTGCATGAAAATGTGTGTTCACCACCGCGACAAAGTGCTAAAATAAAAACACGAAAAATATTTTTTTTTCGTGGGGATGATTTTTAGTATCACAGTGTGGGGTATCATTACCTAGATAGGTCTTTAGCAACATTGAGATATAGCAAAGACGATTTTTTGATTTAGGTATCGTTTTGCAAGATATTTCAACTTTATAGCGCATTTTTGTGTTAAAATATTGCACCTCCCCTCTAACACTTAAACGGTAGAACGAGAACGGAGGGCGGAAAAATCGAAAAAACTGAAATAATTCCTGTTGGTAGTCCATATTATAATGTTACTGAATCCTTCGTACGCGAGTCCGACTCGCACTCGGCCGGTTTTGACCCTTTGGGTACGGATTACGGAACCTTAACAGCCAACGTCATGGGGCGTGGGATGATGATGGTGAGGAAATCGATCATACTTCTCGTTGTATTCACCGCTTTCACAATGTTTACAATAATACAACAAATAGATCGAATGTGCCCCACGACCGTAAAACGTATTTAACTGTTAGCTACGACTTATTTCTATGAGTGGTACCTACCAGGTACCGACCAGGGCGACCACACAGCAAAGACGACCCACATGTTATGACGTCGATGTAGTATACAACAATGTAATGAACATTCTAGTTTGACGCCCTCTGTGGCTCAGCGGTTGATAGCGTCAGCGCTCAAGCTGGAGGTCTCGAATCCCGCCAAAGAAACAAAAAAGTTTTCTATGTTCCATCACTTCCAGGGTCATGGATGTGTATTAAATATGTGTATAGTACAAAATTATTTAGTATATTTCCGTTGTCTGGTACCAGTAACACAAGTTCTTCGAGAACTTACTACGGGTAAAGGTAAAGATAATATTATTATTATTAAGTATAATTAGTGTATCGACGCCTTCGCGATTCGTGATCCAGTTGTTTTGTGTTGTGTGTTTGGCTTTCGACTCCAGAGGTCGAGGGTTCGATTACGAGTTGGAACAACACAAAATATTGCTTTCACGTCTGATTAGGACAATGCAGGCCGATCACCCGATTGTCTGACATGAAAGATATCCATCGACATGTAAAAAGTCGCTCCTGCGCTTTCTTTAACTATATTTTAGGGCCCATTCACACCGAAATGGCCGGTTGTCTGAAGCGAAACTGTGTTTTATAATGAATATAAAGTCTAAAATTATATGACAGTTATGCTGCTGGCCGCTCCGCTGCCATTTCGATGTGAATTCGGCTCTTATTATACTATGTAAAGCAGATTTAAGTCCAAAATCATTTGGCTTTCTCATCAGGAATTTTCAAAACAGACTAATGAGTAGTGATACACTTAGTAGATAGAAGGTAGGCGCTTCTAGGTAGTTGTAGGTACTAGTCACTGGATACTGGCTCGTAAAGGCGAGGTTACACAGAGACAGTAGATAGCTACACAGTATATGCATGCCAGTAGCTTGACTCGTCTCACCCGGTCACACAAGTACGAGCTACTGTCACTGTGTACTCGTCTTCCGACTTCTCATGTGACAAGTCTGTGCATCTGTGTATCTGGCGAGTAAAATAAAAAAAATGTCATAGTAACCCGGATGCGAGCTTCTAACCGACTCGCACATGACAGCAACTTTTTAAGCAGCTATACTACAGTAACTGGATGGGTCAGCTCGCACTGTGAAACCTAGGCTTAACTCCAACTCGTATATCTATGAGCTCCAGTAACAGCTGTATGGGGATGACTTCTTAGTTCATGTAAAACGGAAAATGCTCGTAACCATAGAATAAAAAATACGCTTAAATCTATGCTCGTAACGTGATGTTATCTAAATATGTAAGGCCTATATTCTGCTTTTTCAATAAATAGGCTATCCAACAGACAAGAAATATTCCAAATCAAACCAGTAGTTAGGTAGTACAGTTTAAAAAATTTGTATCTCTCACAACATACAATCTATCTATCAAGTAATTTTATATCGGCGTCGCGTTGTAAGCTTCATTTTATTGCTGGTTTTATTTTATTTCGTAGGCGTTTATGGCGTCGATGTAAAGAATATATCGAATTGTTTTACGAATTCTAAAGTAACTGCTCTTACTTTAAACATTATGTCTATTTATAAAATAAGAACAACAGGCTAGAATTTATTTCACGCTAGGATTTATTTCAGGCTAGGATTTATTTGCGTGTGGCGAAAATCCAATTTACATTTTACATTCATGCTTCATACACGACATTTTCAAATGTTTTTCTCTATTAAAGACTATGTAAGGCAAAAGACGACGACGACGTCCATAACCTACTTAAGGTATGCCATCTGATAATGGACCAATACCAAAAAATACCTAAGTATACCTTCTTATTAACCAACTTAATTTTTAATTATCCAAATCATATAAATATCTTAGCTTAACCTGATAATTAAGATACCAAACCCTTAATTTAATTTATGGTATTAATATATTATGTTTTTATTATACTATTATAAATTATTGTATATATTAGTACATTGTAATATTTTTATGTAAGTATTTGTTTAATATTAAAGAACTTAATCAGTTTATTAGTAACAATAAGTGTTAATAACTGTACGCACCAGATACTGTTAATTTTCTTTATGTTCTCCTGTATCGGGGTCTACTGGAAGAAATTCCAATTTTGGAATAAGTACTACCTTTGTACTAAATTATATCCTAGTTTTAAGATTTCATTATTTATTATTCTGTGTACATAAATTATTAAATAAATAAATAATATATAAATAAATAAATAAATTGGTATGGTAGGTATTTGAAGTTATTCTTATCTTTTATATTTAAATCTTATTTTAGATAAAAAGATTATTATTTAAATTAATACAATAATATTATTTAAAAATAAAATACACTATTAGTCTTTAAAATAATTTCAACCGCTATACAGCTTGTGGCTATGAATGTGCCATCTATTGAACTGAATTGGTACTAAGAGTAGAAGAAATGCAGTTTTCTAATAGACGACACTATCGTTTTTTATCAAGCGACCTCTATTGGTCTATATTTGGAACTATTACATACTTTCATAAATCATATGCAATCAGCTATTCGGCAATAGATGGCTCAGACAGTTGGAGGATATTTTTGCGCTTATTGTATTGTTTGTGTACGTCATATTATTTTATAACTTTATTTTAATAAAAAGGAATAAATTATTACACTAGTTGTGTTATGGGTTTTGATTGCAGTAAAACTACATAAAATAATTTTACACGTATAGGTATACTGAAATAATGGCAACAATTAAATTTATAGTCAGAGATTTGACAACTGTCAGACGATTTCTGACAAACACTTGTCACTTGACAAACAAATATTTATCATGTCGATAAGGGACAGTTTTGCTTTGATAACGAGTCGATTAAATACAATTTCTCTGGTTAAAAAAATAAATTCGTGCAAAATTCTTCGTAACTTTCATATGGATAAGGAAGATGAAAGAAAATCTAATATGGAAATCGTCAAAATACCTCCAATGTTGTCGATATACCGACAAGCACTACACACTTTCGATGACAAGTATAAAAATGATATTCAAACCAACCTGATTAACTTAAAAACCATGATGGATTCTTTAAAAGCGGAGGATCTAGGCTTCGACCAGGAATTGTGTAACCCGGAACGATGGAATAAACCTAAAAAAGCTCCCTGTACATACGTAGAAGTGCACCAAAACAACGCTGTAAACATGAGTATTTTTGTGCTGAAACCCGGTTATAAAATGCCTTTGCACGATCATCCTCACATGCATGGACTTTTAAAAGTGATAGCAGGTGCAGTGCGAATACGTAGTTTCACGGAGTATCCTTTGAAGGATGCACAGAATACAATAGACTTCGCTACCCGCGCCAAATACGAAGCAGCGCGGATAGCTCACGGCATACACAAACGTCGAAGGTTATTCGCCGAAATAACGCAACAAAACGTATGTAAACCTAACTCTGAAACTTGTGTGTTAACACCAACTTTATCAAACTATCATGAAATAGAGGCACTGAATATGCCTGCTGCCTTTTTCGATATCTTAGCTCCACCTTACGACACACTCATAGAAGATATAGGCCCAAGAAGGTGTCGTTACTACTATGTAGCAAATGAAATTAGCACCAATTTAGTTGAACTGCAGGAGACAAATGTGCCGGACTGTTTCTACTGTGATCAAGCACCATATTTGGGTCCTGTTCTTCTATAGCCTTGGTTTTATAATTTCTGTACAGTAATATAAATGGACTTTTAAAATTAATGAAAATATTAACAATAATTTAAAATAAAAAAAAATTACACCCATATCATTTGATTCAAAATATTACAGTAAAATAATGCAAAGGTCAAAAATGAATATTGTTGTTAGGGCAACATATCACATTTATTACAATTAATATTGGTATTAATGCACTAAAAGGTGTAAAACGTTTTATGTAACTATACATATTATGTAATAATAAAATCCAGTAAAATTTACAATAAAAAGCACATAAGTTCAAATGATTTTGTGCCTTCCTTTTATACTTATATTTACGTAGTAACCATAGGAAGGTGTTAGTTAAGTTTTTTCGTGAGTTACCATTGTGTCTATTATTTGTAGAAGTGAATAAACAGTTTAACTACTATCTTAAATAGATAAAGGTGGCCATCTTATGTATCTTATCTTGTATATTTTGTAAAACATTGCAAAGTAATCTTTGTTTGGGCTGTATAAAAAAGAACTTCAATTTGTGTCAAACTTACAACTGTCTTTCTTAAAACTCCGCCTTTGCCATTTTGGTGAATCTTAGTAATTTATTATTTGACCTTCTTCTTGTTGAATATTATGTGAAATATTTTTATTCTTATTATTCTAACTACATACTCTTATTGACACATTTTTAGACATCATTATCATGACAGCACTTACACCATAAGCTACTGTGATGCCAATAATAGATATGGGTACTTTTTTCACTTACCCCCATACTATCAAAAATATTTACACAACTGTTAAGCTATTGAATGTTGCTCTCTTTGTCAAGTGACTTTTCCAACATATGAGACAAAGACAGCAACATTAGCTTATCGGTTGTGTAAATAATTCTATATGTAAGAGGGTTAATGTCATTAATATAAATATGTTTATCTTGTATGTATAGTTGGTATCATTTTCGTTTTATTTGGGTATATGTATACTGAGTTTTAATGATTAAGGGCATGTTTTACAATCTTCTGATGATGATAATAATAGCTTCCCACACTATTTGGGTGACGGTGGCCAGGTTTACTTGAGGTTAAACCACTTGGATACAATTTTTTTTGTTTTCCAATGAGGGAATCGAACCCACTACCTCCGAGTCGAGAGCCAAGCTCTAAACCTCTGGACCACAGGCTGTGTATCTGTAAATCTACTGACGTAGATTTACAGATACACAGCAACCAGCATACCAATACACTCACACTAGTCATAGTGTGAGTGTATTGGCATGTTTTGTCTCTGTCTCTTGATATAAATTAGGCAGAAACAAAACATCCAATAAGCCATCTGACACTCATTCGTAATTGAAACATTCGTGAAACAGGCCCTTAGATAGGTGTTAAGATAAGATTATTCCTATGGATAAAATTTTTACAAAATATTGAAAATTTAGAATAGCATTATATGAATATTAACCTGATTCAAACACTACACATTGTATGATAAGAGCCTTTGCGTCGATTGGACACTACTAGGTGTTATAATATGGCAATGCCACCATTTAAAAATATTATTTTATATACGTTTATAAATTTAGAATGTATTCAAGGTATTAAAAGTTAATGGAAGGATATGATATTATAATATCACCACGAAATATTATTTTATTTCGTGGTGATATTATATATGCTTTTGGCTTTGCCGTAGTCGGGTAAAAAGGTTTGAGCACTTCTATAAGTATGTTTTTATCTGTAACATATTTTTTGCAGCATACAGTTAAAAATTAGCAGCTTTTAGAGATTTTATTTCGGAATATTTTGACCCTGTTGTTTATTTACATCTATCTAAATTCTAAGGCAGAGGTTTTAAAAAGATAGTAAGTATACATTGGGTACTAATAGAATTTGTATTTAATATAATAAATAAAATAAAAATTAAGTCAAAAACATTTCTTTCTATTCGCTTCATAATGTAACACAGTTTTGCGTGGATCAGTACACAAATAATAATTAAAGAGTCTTCGGGTAGTTTGAACAACTTCAACAAACAGGACAACTGCCACCTCAGTTCTCTCGTGACCACGTGAAACGTCGGGAAAAAGAAAAGTGCACAGCGACACAATCCATTTATGATAATGAATAATATTCGCATAAACATAAGAAGTCAATATTACCTATAAGCAATAAATTATTGTAAAAGAGGATGATAGTATTTATTATTTAGTTTTATACTTAACTTATTATTTTAATTTGAAAATATGAAATAAGTTTCAATATGTAATGTGTTCTGACTCAATATTGTATTAAATAATAATAATTATTGCATTGTTAGGTGCAACTAATTATATAATCATCTTAAAAATATATGCTGAGTATTTACTCATTGTAACAAAACTACTTTCTATTAATTATCTCCATCACATAATTTTTATACCAATATTCCTTTAGTCTAAAAAGAAGGGTTAATTACAAATCCTTTCATAATATTATTATGTTATACCGGGTGTTTTTCCAGTCAGTATCGGAACTTTCAGGAGTGAATATACTCTTGAATATAAGCAACTTTTACTATGGGATCAACTTTCCTACTTGATAAAAATATCAGCTGTTTCCTACAAAATGCTATTTACGCCGTAGCCCTTTTGTATGAAACAGCAGATTTTTTTTCCAAGTAGGAAAGACACTGACTGGAAAAACACCTGTATATGTTATAATACATTACAGTGTTTAATTTTCTTTTTGACTAAAGAATGTACATAAATAAATTATAATTATTTTATTTGGTCTTTATCAATTCAATGTGTTTAAACACAGCCAGTGAATTCTAAGTCGTGAAATATGTACTTACCTACATCTTAGGCAGATGGCAAATATTGTATATTCATTTTTGAACATTCCATTTGTAAATTGTAACAAAAATAGTAATTTTCACGGTAGGTAATCAATTATTTTGAAGTGATAACTTTTTTTAAATTTGCGCGCGCCATCTTTTTGAAGCTGAACAAACTCGTATTTTCAAAGTTTGAACACTTTTAACTTATAACAGACTTGTATTTAGTAAAAATTTCATTCATGCAATTATTTTTCAATATTAAACAAATATTTCTGTGCTATGATTTATGATGCTTAATTACATGTGTGTGATTTAATTTTAAGATACTTTTATTAATTATTATGATTGTAATTTAAAATGGTTTTGTTACAAATAAAATCATATTATGTTTGATCCATTGTATTTTTGTGAGACCAATAATGTAGATTTTTTTATGTATAGTTAGGTACATATAATAAACTCGTAACTGGTCGCTGTCTGTACATGGAAAATATATAAGAAAATCTATTACAGGGGGCTTTATGAACGACATAGAACCCAAAACAATGATTTATCGGATTTTTTTGTTTGTCTGTACGTTTGTTCGCGCTAATCTCAGAATCTACTGAACGGATTTAGATGAAATTTAGTATGGTAATAGTTTAGACTCTGGATTAACACATAGGTTACTTATTATTGCGGAAAAATGTACGGTTCCCGCGATATTTGTTTTTGCGCGTACGAATTCAACGGCTTGATCGATTTTAATGTGGTTTTCACTAATGCGTTTTGGTTACTCCACTCCACTTAACATTTAATTAACCGACTTCCAAAAAAGGAGGCGGTTATACATTCTGCTGTTTATAATTTTTTTTATCCGTTAAACGATTACTCCACCGCCTGTGGACCGATTTTAAAAATTTCTCTTTTTTTTGGCTGTAAAGGGTATAATCCCTTATTGGTCTTTTTGACACCTAAGTGGTGACCTGATAATGGGATCCATGAGGAATCGAGGGACCTCCTCAAAATTTATATCGACACATATAGTGATTTTGACTTTTTCTGAAGTAGTCCATAGTAGGCATATACTACCTATCCTATACCTATCATATATATATATATATATATATATATATATATATATATATATATATATATATATATATATATATATATATATATATATATATATATATATATATATATATATATACAGGGTTACAGGAAAAGTCGACGTAGATCCGTTAAGGGCGTGTAGTTAGCATCGTTTCTAACTGATTTGGCTATGAAACACCCTATCCTAAACCTAACCGTTTTCGAGATATTCGACCTTAATTTTTTTTTCATAAATTTGCCGAATTTTTAGATATTTGATTGTATACTATGAAATTTAGTAGTCAAAACCGCATTATTTTTTGCTTTTTACAACTAGAACAAGATGCCTTATGACTTCAATAACCAAAATTGTAAGTAAATTAACTTAACAGGTCGTACTAAGGCATTGAAAGTTAAAAAAGTAATATTTATTTATTAAGTTTATTTTTTTTTAAAGGATATCCAAAAAAAATATTATGGAAGATGTTCTGCAGATCTACTTTAAAATATCTACGTTTCATCAGCTATCCAACAAGGTATAACAATTAAAGACTTTATTGAAATTGGTGCAAAAAACTTAGCTTTAACGGCAACTAAGGAGGTAAAAAATTACATTAGTCGATTACGTTTAATTTAACCCTTGACCCCAGAAACAAAATAAAACAATAAATAAGTACACAATAACATTTATTACTTAATTACACACGTTTAAATTTCATGTTAAATAAAAAATATGACCACCCCTGTTTTGCACACATTTTCGCAGTCTTTTCCTCAGTCCACTTTTCACTACGCCAGCTGTTAAATTGCCTCTTATTTCATTCGCCGCGTTAATTATTCTAGTTCTCAATTCTTGTACAGATGATATCGGGTTGGGCTCACTGTACACCAGACTCTTCATGTGCCCCCATACATAAAAATCCATGGGGGTTAGGTCCGGACTTCTCGGTGGCCAGGGTATAGGCCCACCTCGCCCAATCCATTTGTTCTGGTAATTTCTATCCAACCATTCTCTGACACCTCTCCTGTAATGCGCAGGGCGGCCATCATGTTGGAACCACATGTCTCGGCGCAGAGTGAGTGGCAAATCTTCTAGTAAATCATTGAGGTCTCCTCTCAGGAAATTTTCATAAAATTTCCAATCAAATGATTGGAAATGATACCCATCCACACGTTCAAGCTGAATCGGCGTTGTGATCCCTTAACCCTCTTCTTGTTTGAATTTCCCTGTTCTTTCGGGGCCCAATAATGGACGTTATGGTAGTTTGTGATTCCGTCTTTGTCAAACTTTGACTCATCCGTCCACAAGATTTTTTTTTAAAAGTCGGGTCTTCTACATCTGCATTAAACATGAATCGGCAGAAACCCAATCGTCTTACGGGATCATCTTGTTCAATATCCTGTACAGGCGTGTAGTGGTATGGGTATAGGCCCGCAGTGTGAACGTTATACCACACTTTCCATTGCGAGACTCCCAGTTGAGCGGCAACAATATTTGTAGAGGTGGTTGGATTCAATCGGAATCGTTGCACTATTTCGTTGTCCTGTTCTTCGTCATCATCAATAACACGTGGCCTTCCTAAATGTGTCCATCGTCTCGATACGGAGCCAGTTTCTCGAAGCCTTCGATAGAGTCCTTCAAAAACTCTAACATCCGGTACTTGACGGCCGGGATAGCGTCTTATGTAAGGTATCGGTGGCAATTAAGGCCCAACTAAAAAAATATTGCTTTAAATCTGAGTATAATACGTATAGGATGTCAAAAACATATTGTTTACATAGTTTGTACATGTTGCTGTAATAAATGGTGTAAAACAATTAAGAAAAGCATATTTTTTAATAAGAAAATACACTTTTTAAAAACCCTTCTCAGGGGCATTATTATACTACGGTAGTACATTAAAGCCCATTGCCAAAATTTGCTTTATTTTTACAGTAAATTGTCATAAATTTACCTAGAAATAAATTAAAATAAATGTAAATTGTTGTTTTTTACTAATTTAATCATGCTTAATATCATAATTCTCGCAAAATAAAAATGCTTGTCTCCGTATGACTTTTAGAGAAACAGCTCTCTTTGGAGGCATTTTAATCAAAATCTGTAACAATGTTACACATATATTGTCAGTAAAATTCACATAGTACATTGACCTAAAACACAAAAAAATCAAATCTGATACTCAAATATTGAGGCCCAAGTACCGTTATAATGGGCCTTATTTAACCTCATGCCACGTTATTACAAAATAACCTAATAAACCTATAAATCATTGTCTGGCTAGGAAAAACCATATCCATTGTATTGTACAAGACATAATTACGATAGTAAATACAGCGTTATTAGTCAATTATTGAATTAAACAGAGTTTTTTGGTATGTAAAATTATAAAATTGCACAGGAGCCAGTCACTTCATCAACGCATCGCGCGTCACTAGCGACTGCAACGCACGATGGCGGCGCTAGCGACTGCGGACCAATACGGAAACATTCACACCGACATTGTGCACGTGTGCGTAAACAGTGAAGTGTCATAAAAAATGTTTTTCTCTAAACTTCTTGAACTCTAACACTGAAAACTCAATCCTCAGTCTTGAAATGCGTACCTATCATTTGGAAATTTCGGCATTGTTTAAAGAGCGCGTATACTATTATTCATTCAATCGTTTATTTTAAACGTTCTTAAAATGTATTAATAATAATTTAACAAATATCACTAAAAATGTAAAAAATATACCTAATTTTTAAACAAAAATTAAACCGACTTCCAAAGTAAAATACACAACGAAGTATAAAAAAAATCTTATTTTCTAAATAATTCCCCTTTAAATTCGGATAAAATTTTAACTATTTCTCTACTCAATCTTCATATTTTTGAAGTCGGTACCATGGTGTCTACAAAAAAGTCTACGATGGCATAAATATGTCTATATTTTAAGGATAGGTTACTATACCCATTCTTAGTTTAAAAAATTATCACAAATAATATGGAGAAGTTTTCAGAAGCTATTAAGACGAATAAAATATTACCTAATCCTTATCTAGGAGATATATTAAAATAAAAAAAAGTACGTGTGAAAATTTATTCTAAGTATATATTTTTTCTCTATGCTATTACTATATTGCAGTAGGTATATTTGCTAAAGAAGTATTTTGCCACGAACACGACGAAGCTGCGGGCAAAAGGTAGTTAACTAATATATTGTGTTTTTAAGTTTCAACTTTTAAGGGTTCTTTTGCCTCTTAGAAATCTTAGATACGCAATAAACAAAAAAACGAGCGAGCCGTACAGTAGTCGAACATTTTACGAAAATATAAAAAAAATAAAAAGTGTGTGTCAGCTCCGACGCACGACTGGAGTTTACTCTAAAAAGTAAAAACACGTCCCTCAGAAGGAACAAAAACTTTAGCGATCGATTTAAGTTCAAAAATTCGCGCCATGTGAAAAAAAGTGACAGGTGCGCAGAATAGGTTGCGCACGAAAACGTAACGCTGTCATTCGTTCAGTAGATGTTACTACTCATATTTTTTTTATACCGGGGGCCTTATATGAAAATCGATTCTTAATTAAGGAGTAAACTCCAAAAACAATCCTTAGTACGATTTTTAATATGATGAAAAAAATACGGAAATTTTTCTATTGAGCAGTGACAGAAAAATTTACCTCAAAATTTAAAAAAGCTAAATACTGAAATATTTATTTTAATCTGACTGCCAATTCTACCACCGCGTGCTCATTCGTCAAATCAATACTTCGCGCGTGCGCTTCCTCGACTTCCTGTTACACAATTCCGTCCCATTTCACGAAATCACTTGTACAAATTGCAAGAAAGCGAGAGGAAATATGTTACACATCAGTAAATGTTGTCTTTATTTGCAAACTTTATTTTTATTACTTTTACGTGTTTCTAAGCATTGTTTAAAAATATATAGCTTACTGGACAGAACACGTGACAGATTTCAACCTTCTCCGTTCGCGCGTTAAAGTTTGTGCTTCGTATTCATAATTTAAATTAAAATAATTTATAAATAACTGATATTTCAAATGAAAGATAGTTTCGCGTACCATCTAGGAAGTTCTCTGACAAACAATTCTCGGGAAGATACAATTGCGTTGACGTCCTTTTGTGCCTTCAATATTCTCCTCACTCGACAAAACACGAACACAAGAATTCCCGGTCATCAGTATCTCACTTCGAAAATAAAAATCCATCATAATATAAATTTACATGTTTATTGAGAAACAGAATGTATTCCAATATTCATCAAAGTAGCTATATAATATAAATATAAAGTATTTGCAACATCTTTATTTCTACATAAAACTTTATTAATTCGAATGTACTTAACGATGCACATAATTCAATTCACATAAAGAAATCCTTATCATACTTAATGATAAGGATTCGCAACATCACCAATTTAGAGGCAAGGTGAAAATGCTGTAAAGGTCAAATGAAGTACATACACCAACGTAGGTACACGAAAAACTTTCAAATAAATATATACGACATTGCCATATGAATACACTTAGGCATTGTATCGGCGTTTTTTTTTCATATTATGATGTGCACATTTCTATCATGGAGAATAGAGGTAAGGAGTACCATCTCTCTAAGGCAGAAAAGCTAAAAAGTGTCCGACAAAAGTAATTAAATAATTTTTCCAAAACTGGCCATAATAGAGTGGCAAGGGTGTGTGGTATGAAGTTAGAATGTTTGATGACTATGACTAGTTTTTAGTAGTTAATTCAGTAAATCATGAATATTCTAATTACTCGTATAGTCGAAAATATTTTTATATATAAAACCGAAGAAGATCCCAAGATTTAATTATCCGTTTAAATTTTGCTGCTTTACACCCTTGCGTCTGTAGCGCCCCCTATTTAACGCTATTTTACGGACACTATTCATGTATGGAGATAGTACTCCTTACATTCTCCATGATTTCTATGAAAGACTACTCACTGTATACTTGGTGATTTTTTTTATTACGTTTCGCGAGAAACAGCACACGAGTTTTGTACCAAAAATCACCCAGTATATTCTGAAAATATAAAAAAGCACCTATGATTGGGACCTGAGGCTATTTCAGAATAATCATATATTGCCTTTTAAATTTTCATATGATAATATATCAATTTATATTTAATAAAACATTTGATATCCCTTGCCTCTCCGCAAAACAGTTTATAATATAGCTGCACATAATATTTGGCTTTTTAAGCTTTTATTTACATAAATATTAATCCACTCTCACATTATATTATAATTAGAACTTAATACTTTATAAGGCATTCAATGAAAAAGGCAGTGTTAGAAAATTTTAAGTAACACGCATTTGTGCTTAGCCGTTTATAAGTTTCTTTGTGATATGAAGTTGCAGCAAATTTATGATTTTATCGAACAAAAATTGGTAGTAATTTTGATTCAGGTATTTTTTATCAATTTTAAATACTTGCACTGTCGTGTCGGACAATGTTTTACGACACGACGTAGTAAATTTTGCGTGGCAGCGAAAGGGTTAAAATATTAGTGGAACAGCAATTTCAATGCATTAGCATCGAAATTCGAAACAGTTTAAAACGCATTCCATATTCAAATAATTACAATAATATATTTGCTGTAATCTATTGGAATTTTTGTAAGATATTTAGCATTTTTTTGGTAAATTTTCATCTGCCAACGCAACAATATTTGAACAAGAAATATGTGGGTCTTATTTTTTAGTTATCTTAAATTATATATAGGCATGCAGTAATCATTAAATGGTAGTTTTTGAACTATAATCAATATAATATAGATATAATTTATTTACTATATTTTGATATTAAAGTATATGATAATTATAATATATATTATAATTTGTTTTTATATTCATATTTTGTAAATTATTTCATGGTTTACAAATTGAAAGCTCTAATAGGAATATTATTAATAATAAAATTTTATAAAATCAAAACTTGTGACACAATCATGTTTTGGACAATGGGTGCGTTCTTTGGAAACAACTTCTGCACATAATTTTTCGAATATCAAACATTTCGGCGCATTTATGAAACATGAGTCATCATCACATCACATCTTAATGCGCATGCGCAAAAAAAACCAAATAGATCAAAGGTATATATTTAAAAAGACTAGTTTTCATTGTACTGTTTTTAATCTCGATATTATACGACTAGTACAAAAGATACCAATTATTTAAAATCCGTATTACGTTATAGTGATTTAATTATAAAGATTAAAAAATAATAACAAAAGTATGAGTGAAAAAAATTAAAAAAAAAAAACATAATATTAAATAATCATGCTACAAAGTAAATAATCTTGCACGTATGTCCGTTTATATTATATTAACAGATATGTATAAAATGGTAGAATTTGAAGATAATCACTAAGACAAAACTTATTCTTATATGACAAATAGCTCTTAGAGTCAAGTTTCTTCAACTGAAATTCACAAACACAAGCATACGTATTTACACGCAGCAAGTATATAATAATCTGGCCAACATAACACTTTTAATTTATAACACTTTATAGCACTCAGAATAATTTCAACCAATCGAACTTGTTTTAAAACTTAGATGAAAAGTCTAAGACCTAAGTGAACATTTTTATGAAATTAATAATTAAAACCAGAACAGTATAACATATTATTTTAATCTAAAAAACTCACTTGTCTACGACAAGCGTTCAAAGTTTATGTACTTACTTTGCTTTATAAGTTATAACATACGTGGAACGTTTTAGGTAAAATATGAGCAAAATATTGTAAAATACGAAATTATTTTCTTTATAGCGTCAAAAATTTGATAATTGTGAAAAATTATGTAAATATTATAGAGATTCTGATATAGTAGCACACAGTTTTCACATGTATTGGGTGATAAGAAAAGTACTAAAAAAGCTTATTTATTGCTCGCTTAACGCTTTGTCAAATACAATATATTGTTCGAATATGCCATGGTAAAAACATTACGACGAATTGATGACTACTTTTGGAAACCGGTAAAAAATATAGTAACATACAACAATTTGGACTGTAAAAAATATTTTACAAGGTCGAGCCTTGGTCTATACTCGATTGAGCTACGACTTATAGTAAGTTGGTTTTTTGGTCTACTCGGGTAAGACCGGTCTTTCGCCAGCCCCGCCGGCCAGGTCGAACACCGCTTGAGCTACTTCTGCTGCTAGTTTATCTGCTGACTGTAAAGAAAAAAAAACGGTAAATACTTTATAGATAGAATAACTGGACGCATATACAAATTACGTAAAAGCGCCATCTAGTGTCAAATAGAAAAATATCCGCATACCTACCGACTTAGGTAGCACTAGGAACGTACAAATTATTATGACGGGCGATGATATCACACGAGGGCTTTCGAGTCAGTGCCTCAGATTTATAAATAGCATGGATACCCAGCTATTAGCAGGAGAAGATGACAAAATATACGTTCCTTATTCTCCCACACATGCTAACAGGGAAGAAAGAGAAGTCTAAAAATTAGTCAATCCATCCACATTCCACTTTTGTTGAAACTTTCCGTATACAAATGACATTTGTACTCTATAAATTCAAGATGTCATTTATTTAAATTGCAATAAAGACGTAATTCGTACGTCATACAAAATAACAATCAAAACACAAAAAACAATTAATTTTAGTTTTCCTTCCATGTATATTCTTCTCCAAGGTCAGTGCTATCTGATAGCTGTTTTGAATGTGACACATACCATCACATACGAAGCGCCGTCTGGTGGAAAAAAAAAATTCTAACTTGTAATCAATACTAGCACAGACTCGAAAACCTCAATTTTGAAGATCATCACTAAGACAAACTTATTCTTAATTGACAATAAGCTTTCAAGGTAACCTTCCGTGGCAGGCGATACGCGACGGGAGACCGCGACCCGAGACCGAAATAGGGTCGCGGAGCCTCTGCTTAGTATGAATTTATATGGAGCACTAAACAAACTCCGCGACGCGCGACCGGGACCCGAGACTGAAATAGGGTCGTGGACCTCTGCTTAGTTTGAATTTATGTGGAGCACTAAACAATTCCCACGACCCGAGAACGAGAAGCTGTTTGGCTGGTTTGGTGGTCGCGGTCTCACCTAAAGGTAGGACTCGAAAGAGTCCGTTTCTTCACACTTTTTTTGACTAGCACAAATGACGATCGTGTGGGACTTTATGCCGTCGTCACCCCGCCGTCGTCGCCAGTCTGCCCCTGACTGTATGTCGTACCTGCTGCGTTTCGGCCTCCGCGTACACCCGCACCACGTCCTCAGTACCGGACGGCCGGACGAACGCGCGGCCGTCAGCGTACGTGGACACCAGCTCGTCTATTCTACTCTGGAGGCCCTCGGGGGTGGTGCATTTTCGCTCCGCGTCGGTGGTCGATATGACGTTCCTGTCCTGTAATGCAGAGGGTGTTTTTATGTAAATACTAGCGTTTGCGCACGACATCGTCCGCGAGGATCTCCGGGTGCGGGTGCGTGCGTGGTGTCTATGTTTCGAAAAATCCTTTCAAAATAACTATCTGTGAGACAAAACTCAACGTAATCCGACCAGCTGTTTATATACGCTATTGACTATACAAACTTTGAACCACCATTTCACCCCTTTATCGGAAAAATTTCAAAAAACTATAAAATACATAATAATTCTTATTTTTCGGATATTAAATTACATGGAAATCGGAGCAGATGTTTATATTTTTCATACAATCTTTCAAGCCTCGTTTTTCACCCTCGGAGGGTGAATTCTAGTAAACACAGAAATACGTGTTTAATTAAATGTATTTATGAGCAAGAATCGCTATTTTCATCAGAATCGGTCTAGATTCAAAGATTTTTAGTACAAACTTTCAACCTCTATTTCACCCTTTTGAAGGTGGATTTTTTCAAAATCTCTTATCAGTGCGCGTCTACATTGTAAATTAAAATTACTGTCAAAATTTCAAGTTTCTACTATTAGCGGTTACGGCTGTGCGAGCGTCTATACGTCAGTGAGTCAGTCAGTGGGGACACCTCCTCTTATATATATTATAGATTACGAATAAATTCCATTATAAACGTGGTTACAGGTTTGTGGTATCTGCCTTTAACCCTATTGGGCTCGGTGGTCACTTCATATCCCTATATTTAGGGAATCAGGCGTGACATTTACGGGTCTAGCACGCAATTCTAACAAAATTGACCATGTGAATTTGTGAAAAAAAAAAAACACCTTTGTGACATAACTAGCTTAAAATCATAGTCTCCACAAGGCAAACGTCAGATATTCTGAAAGACTCCGACTGACCTGCACCGTAACCTTCAGCTGCCTGCACGGCAGGTCGTTGTAGTCGGCCAGCCACTGCTGCACGTTGTGACCCCTCGCACAGAGAACTGTCTCCGCCAGGAACAAGTCGGATATCGCGTCGCCGACAGTCTCGTTGGTCATGTCGATTATGTCGAGGAGAAGCTGCGCAGACTTGCGCTGCTCCGTGTCACTGGAAAAGAAAACGTATGCTTGAGGACTGGCTGCTGAAGTAGGCTTGTATTACTGAAGGCAAACCATAAATAATAATGAATAAATAAAATTTCTGAAGTATTTATATTACTCTTTTTTGAAACGCACTTTATCATAACATAATAATATGACTTAGAGAAGCACAAGGGAATACGTCTTTATTTAGGTAAGAATATGCGTATTCTTAATTTTTGCGGCTGAATACCTGTGACTTCAAAGTTCAAAGTTTGAAGGCTTTATGTTTTGAGTCTCACTTTGAGCAGATCTCAAATAGCTAAGAATCATTTAAGTTACATCAACCAGTCCAATGCCTGATTTCCGAGTCAGTAGAGTTTTTTTTAATAATAAGTAAATAAATATCTATGAACGCTTCACGCCACATCAATCTGGCCCCGTGCTAAGTTTCCGAAGAACTTGTGTTACAGGTACCAGAAAACGGAAAGTATATTTAATACTTTTACATACATACATATATTTAAGATTTTTACTATATTATACACATATTTAATACACATCCATGATCCAGGAACACAGAAAATGTTTTTGTTCCTTCGGCGGGACCCGAACTCGAACCCGCGACCCCCGGTTTGAGTACCAACGCGCTGAACCACTGAGCCACAGATTTCGTTAGATATCTATTCGATTGCGCTTTTGATTGGTTAACGCGTTTGGCGTTAGCTAATCAAAAGTGCTATTGAATAGATATCTAATGTCGAATTTACCTCAGAAACCAGTCCAAGGCTGGGACTATATGATCCGGAATCCGGAAGGCCGGGGAAAATTCAGAGCACTGAATATAGAACTCTGCGCTAATACAATAGAGTTAAAAATCAAAGTGTCGAGTGTCGAGCTTTTATAATAATATGACATTGACATTTGACTCGACACCCATGTGTTCAATTTTCAACTCTATTAGTGGTTTTTTCAACAAACCTCGCTATTCAGCATACCGTACCCTCGTTTTGTCATAAGACCTCCTTAATTTGCAGTTTCGTCACTCACTCTGAAATTGACGAATTACTACGGAGCAAACTATAAAAAGAAGAAGAAGAACTCTATTAGTGCAGAGTTCTAATTTTACTGCTCTGAATTTCCACCGGCGTTCCGGATTCCGGAGCATAATATAGTCCCAGTCCGAAGTGAAACTCACCCGCTCTCGGCAATCTCGCCGATGACTTCCTTCGCCTTGTCACTGTAGACCACGGTGCCGTGACCGTTCGCCTCGAAGTACACGCCGACGTCATACGAAAGCGCCGCGTGGTGCAGATGTTTCACGCCGGTCTTGACGCACGACACTGGCACTTTCTGAAATCGCATAATTTGAACTTATATTATTGTTTTTAAAGGAGAAACTTTTACTCGCTGACTGTGCAATAGTAAGTATTTTACATCTTCTACGGCGAAGCCAAAAGGAAGGGTGATGATTTTGTCAGTATATGTATGTATTTATGTATGTATATTTGTTCCAACGTCTATACTACTGATCAAATCTTATCGAATGCGGTGTCAACAGATTCGAGTACATGGCAATGATCCGATTGTATCAAATTATTGGCTATAGTCTGATAGGATTAAACAATAATACGATGTGGTACAAGTACAAGAGGTACACGTGTACGCATGCACTTATACGCACTTACGTATGTAGGTACGAATTTAATTTCTCTGGCTACTGAAATACACTTAATTTGAAAACACTTTTTTTTGTGTGTTATTTATAGCTTTTGGTTTGGTGAAGGACATTTGAACAAATTTACGTGCGCACTGTTACTGTAATAATTTTTGTTGTCTTGTCTAACTCACTTATCTAATGCTTACCAATTTCTGTGTTATATAATTCGTGGAAGCCCCATTAGCGTAGGCCGTCTGCACGAGGCCGAGCCGCAGCCCTAGGGCTCCGCTGGACGTGAGCAACTCCGTGATATAGCTCGCCAGTAGCGTCGCTATACGATCGCCGTCCAGTAGCTTCATGTTCTCACTAAAAAATAAAAAAATGATGTTAGAAATGTTGTCTGTGTTAGTAAGTATATGAGTAATTCCAGTTGTGTATATATAATTTTATTCTAAGTTTGTCTGCGATAATGTTTTACTAATTAGAAGTTTAAATGAAACAACGCCCCCAGTGGCAAACAATGGTAACTTGTTCGATGTCATACAAATTGTAGTCGACTTCAACAAGTAGCGACAAAAACTCGCACACAGCACACTGAATATTTGGCTACATGTTTTATATCCCGAATAATATACAATGTATAGCACAGTTATAGCAACATATTTTAATTTAGGAAAATGTACTATTTAATAACTTTACAGTTTTTAATTCTTTTTTGATTTATATTGTAATGTGAACCTAATGTTTTTACCAATAAATTGTCAATTCTGAATATGTAATCATAGATTGAATTACTTATTTGTAATTTTATTTTTGTTTTACTAGATATTGCCCGCGACTTCGTGAGCGCGAAAGAAATCACGGGGAACCGTACCTACATCTTGCCGCGATAAAGCTGTCCTTCCCTGTGGTCTATAGCTATGTCTGTGCCAAATTTCATCAAAATCGGTCTAGTAATTTCGGAGCCTGTTCAATGCAAACAAACAGACATACACACAAATACATTTTTCCTCTTTATTATATTAGTGTAGATGCTCTGTTTAAGTTTTTACTGAGTGTTTTATGTAGAAGCATCTAAGGGTCATTTTGTACCGAAACGAGACGATACGCGACACGGCGCTGCATTTTTAAAGAAAGCTATTCAGGAAATTGAACTTTTTTCACTACACAAAAAGATACACGTTTCATATGACATCAGACATACACTGCACGTGCGCTGTTCATTACAATTGTGAAACGTGTATCTTCTTCTGTAATTGATAAAGTTCAATTTTGAATAGCTAAGGTGCGGTCGCGGAGCACGTAGAATTTCGTCGACTCATCGCCACTTATCTCTTACACTCGCGCTCAAATATATTGCTATCGCGTTTACACAAGTACGCCATACGACCGCGGCAATACGAAAATTATTTTAAAAAAATGCAGCACCGCGTCGCGTATCGTTTCGCTTCGGTGTGATCTGACCCCAATACGTACTTCTGGTCCACGTAGTAGTACACGAGTCGGTCGCCGTCGCCGTCCAGTGAGGCCACTCGCTGCAGGGGCGGGTGCTCGAACCCCGTGGCGGGCTTCTGGGCTACCTTCACAAAGTCCGCACCGCACTGAAACGAGAATATTTAATTAAAAAACTACAACCCGACTACGTGAATTATAATATAGTCTATGTCACCCGGGCTATTATTACGAATAAAATATAGTGAGTGACACCTCATTAATTAAAATTGGAAGAGTAGTTTATAGGCGATATAGTGGAACAAACAAACATACATAGACTGCCAAAATCATTACTCTTTCTTTTGGCTTCGCCGTAGTCGGGTAAAAAACAGACAAAGTGCGAGTCGGACTAGGTCATTCGCGCACGAAGGGTTCCGTACAGAACGGGAAAAAAGTTTGCTGTATGGGGGGAGCCCGTTAAATATTTATTTTATTCTGTTTTTAGTATTTGTTGTTATAGCGGCAACAGAAATACAGTGTCTGTGAAAATTTTAACTGTCTAGTGACAGACAGACGGACGGACAGACCGATAAGCAGATAGCGAAGTCTCAGTAATACGTAATAGGGTCGTGTTTTTACCCTTTGCGAACCCGAAAAATAAATACATCCAATATATTCGATAATAATCTCTTTTATCGCATTATGCGGAAAAGGAGAATGACTAAAAAATTGTGGTGAATCGATTCAGATTGTAGTCCAAAGTGTTGTGAATATCAAGATAGAGTATGGCTTAGGCTGGGATTATATGCTCCGGAGTCCGGAACACCGGTGAAAATTCAGAGCAGCAAAATTAGAACTCTGGACTTATAGAACAGAGTCGAAAATTGAACACACGAGTGTCGAGTCAAATGTCAATGTCTTATATGACAGCTCGACACTCGACACTTCGATTTCAACTCTATTGTATTAGCGCAGAGTTCTATCTTCAGTGTTATGAATTTTCCCGGGCCCGCCGGATCCCGGATCATATAGTCCCAGCCGTACTTACGGCCGAATACTGAAACGCCAGTAACGCCAACTAAGAGCCCTCCTATTCGCCGGCTGTCGCTGTCTGCGCTAGTTTTCATAGCAAGTTCCTGTGCTCCTTAATAGCGACACAATCGAATGACGAATATGAACATAGGTGTGTTAATTTTTCGAAATGATTGAAAGAAAATTCGCTTACTAGGTTTTTTTTCAATGATTTAGGTTCATTATATCAATCAAAATATTTCGTCACACCATTCAACATTTCCGCTATTTCTTACTTATAATATAATTTCTATTTGGAATTCGCCCACAATGCTCCGTTGAAAAATTCACTCTGTAGTTAGTGTATATTTCTATCTCACTTACACAAGAACAATAAATACATCTATCTCACTCACATTCAAATTCAACTTCCCGCCATTGCCACCTATATTATGTAGCACAAGATCCAACTCTCCGTCCAAACTCTTCCTGATAATGTTCAACTTTTTGCCGCCGACTCCGTTCGCGCCGTCCACGTATAGAGTCGTGTTGTAGTTGCCAGTTACTGATAACTTCTGTCGAATGTTCTTGAACGCGCCAACGATTTTCTCGTAGTAACCTGAAATAGATAAACAAAAAGCATGAAGTGGCACTACATTCATTTTTTATTTTTATTTTATTTATTTATTAAGAACGCATAGACTTTTCTTAAATATACATCAATTAAAATCCAAAAATACTCTCATCGTGCCTAAAGGACGTAACTTCCTACCCTTCCTGGCAGTCGGGTAAAAAGAATAGAAAAATTAAAATTCGTACACCTAGCGCCATCTGTGTATTGAGCCGTACTTTAGAAAGCTAAGTTGTTATGTAAAGCGTATAAGTAGCTTCCGACAGGTGGCGTTACATCAAAAATCGTGTCGCGACGTGACGCAATCTTGAAATTTCACTTAACGCCGCTAAAGTTTTTGTTGAGTGCAATAAAAATATGCCTACTTATTATGAATTGTAATAAGATTGGTACCTACCTAACAAGTTAATAGTAAATACTTATTTTTAACGATTAACGTCTATAACAAGTTTTAAAATCTATCCACGTACAAGTTCATAATGTCCCTCGCAATCATAGTTTCTGTACTGAAATGAGAGATGAAGTATAAAAGATGACTGATGATGATTCCCAAAAGTCATTAAGAATATAGTTGTATTGTAATGCGTACAATACATAATTTCTTTAGAACTCTTCAATTTATTAAAACGTAGAATATATAATTTACCCAGAAGCCCAAGACTGATATAAGTCTTCTATTACGAAGTATTCCTATACATTATGATAGTGTTATGATTAATCCATACTTTTCGCGTTTCCAGTTCAATAGTTGGCGATATACATTAGTTATTAGTATGTTCTAGATAAGATAATATATCGAAGTTTGCGTGTGGTTGCCTAGACGACTACCGGAAACGACAAAGCCTACAGAATATCTGTGTGCTGTGTGCGAGTTTTTGTCACTACTCACCGTGAAGAAGTTAACTACAATCTGTATGGCATCGAAACAGCGCCCCTAGTGGCAAACAATGGTAACTAATTAGATGCCATACAAATTGTAGTTAACTTCTTCACGGTGAGTAGTGACAGAAACTCGCACACAGCACACACTACATAACATTTAACTATACCTAGTATTCATTTGGGGGTAAATTTTCAAAATGGAAGTATGCTAGGGTCAGCTGACACCGAAACGAGACGATTCGCGACGCGCCGCTGCATTTTTAAAAATAGTTATTAAAATTTGAACTTTGTTCAGTACATAATACATACGAAGTTAAAAGTAGCGGCGCCGCGCTATATGCAGAGCGTGGTTTGACATTCAAACTCTTACAATGAAACGTGTAAGTATCTTCTTGTGTAGAATAAAGTTCAATTTTAAATCGCCATGTTAAAATGCAGTGTTACGTAGCTGTTACCCTGCTCCTCCTTCTTTAATCTGTGGTCCCAGCCTAGGCCTTACCTTCTTCCGTAGGCTTGCCGTAGCTGCTGTCGTTCCTGCACCGTACACAGTAGTGCAGTATGGGCGTGGTGACTATGCCGAACTCCTTGGGCGTGCCCTTGAGCGCCATCACTCCATGTACCGCCGCCGCTGCCAGGCGAGGACTTGTATACCTGATAAGTAGATATCAGTGATTCACGGCCCAATACAGACACGAAAATCACCCGTTGTCCTTGTGACTATTCGAACAGAGTGTTAAGTATAAGTTTTTCTTGTAGTGCAGGAGTTTGTATGTGATTTGACCTAGTTGTCGCGTTCGCAACTAGGTGGCGCTGTACAAATCACATACAAATTCCTAGTAAACGCCAAACGCACTCACGATCGAATGCGTAAAGAAAAACTCACGCTTAGCACTCGGAGACAGTGACAGGCGACAGCCAGTGAATGCACCTAATTTTAAATAACATTTCAGTATCCGGCCGTTAAAATAACAATGAAAAATATAGTAGAATCGAATAAATTACAGAAAGTAGACAAATTTTTATGTTAATTTAAATGTTATTTATGTTTTTGGGTATGGAAGAGATACGCCTTTTAAATAAATAAAATAATGAATAAATAAACATCTATGGACGCTTCACATCACGTCAATCTGGCCCCTGCTAAGTATCTGAAGAACTTGTGTTATAGGTAATAAATGTTTAATACACATCCATGACCCAGGAACACAGAAAAACTTTTTGTTCCTTCGGCGGGATTCGAACCCGCGACCCCCGGCTTAAGCACCAGCCGGCTGAACCACTATCTATATATACACTATACAATATCTGACCCTGAAACGTACCTAGTGTCCATCCCAATAAACACGCTGGCTTTGAGCCCCATGTCCGCGTTCACCTCTTTGATGATCTGCTCCGTTGTTGATTCCAAGTCATTGTCACTGGAAAAACCATCAAACGTTAATAAAAAAAAACGTTCCTAGTTCTTATATATATAATAGTGGTTCCATTATAGTAAATCGCTCGCGGGTCGCGTACCTACTCGTACTTTTCCGTTCTGTATGAACTGTCCCTCTGCCTACCCCTATGGGAACTATTGGACTTCGCATCACATTAATTGCTTAGCGCGAGCTGTTACATAAGTTAACTACACAGACAAAAGTGTTCCCTAAGCACATGTCTGGTTTATTCAAACATGCAATCATCGGTTTCACCAGCGACTACGGAACCCTATATTAAGTAGTCCGGCATACAATTGATTGCTTTTAAGTCAATTGTCAACAATACTTTACATTCCGAAGACCACCTTACGTAATTCTACCTGTTACTTTAGAACATTCTGAAAGGGCGCGACGCGTACCTAATGGATTTTGGAGAATTCGCTATGTAGGTCATATAGAAATAGACCGTTTTCAAACTAATGTGAGAGTTATATGATGCCGATATTTTATAGAAAACATTATGTTACTGACCGGGTTAAGTGTTCTTGCACAAATGGATTCGTATTATAATAGGCATGATGACAAAAAATGTTTTATTGCATAAATGAATAGTACTCCTAAATATGAGTAAATTCTCAGAAGAAAGAGTATACCAAAAGTCAATATTTTCAAAGGTACAGCGATTTGTAAACAAAGTCGTACCTAGCTGTGACGTCACGCCTAGGTTAAAGTGTATGAACTATGAAGTTTTTTTAAGTTTTTTAAGTTAAGAAAAAGAATTTAAACTTTTTTGTACTTTACTATACTAAACTACACACAAAATAATATATTTTTTTACATTTACCAAGTAGAAATGCCTCAATATATCTTAGTATATTAATTAATCTAAATATTTTATAAAGATGTAGTCATCATATTATATTTTAAACGTGGAAACGCTAAGTCTTAAAATCGCTTCCTTGACGACGACAATCCAAAAATATTATGTTAACGGGTCAGGCCGTGATAGTAGCAGTAACGTGGCGAAATAACGCGTCGCCACTCTCACCTGATGCCGAGCCGCGTGGCCTGCAGCTCCTCCCAGCTCTGCTCGAGCATCTCGCCGTCTGTGTGCACTAGCATCTGGTACCAGGTACCAAATGGTTTGTGGTACCTGGGTAAATAGGTTTAGTACCTGACGTTGGCGAGCCTCGTGGCCAGCTCCTCCCAGCTCTGCTCCAGCATCTCGCCGTCAGTGTCGATGAGCTTCACTCCGTTGTCCGGTTCCAAGTTGTGCGAGGCCGTGATCATGATGCCGACGGTGCGACCTAGAAGGTGGAGGGTGTTTAGTATAAACGAGCAGAAGCATCTTCTGATGATAAACGAACACTAGATGTGAAAACATAGGTAAGTGGGTCGTAATTTTAAATTCTTTGCATACAATAGATATTTGTTTCAAATTAATGCGACTGTTGACTATAGTCGTCTATCATTTATTACAAATTTTATTATTATCTTATATAAATTATTTATTTATAATTATCTTATGTTTCATATCATAAAATAATTAGAGACAGGCCAAAATAAATAGAAAAATGAACACGCTTATGTCACAACACATACAAAAAGTTAAAGAAGTACTTATGATAATATTAACAGTTTATATAAATTATTAAAACTAGGTTAATGTTAGCCACAGTTTAATAACCCAGTCCCAAGAGACTGTTAGTTATAACACTCATATTATTTGTTTATTACATAACACAAGTTGTAAACAAGTCTTGATAAGAATTTCATTAGTAACTGAGTCATTACGTGGGTGCTGACAAATCCTACTAATATTATAAATTATGTGAAAGTTTGTGAGGATATATGGATGTTTGTTACTCTTTCACGCAAAAACCACTAAACGGATTTCGATAAAATTTGGTTTGGTAGCAGATTAGGCGCTGGATTAAAACATAGGCTACTCTTTATCCCGAAAAAGTACAGTGTTCCTTTGGGATACTGTATTTACGCGGGCGGAGCCGCGGGCAACAGTTGGTCACTCGTAAATGGCATACCACATAATACGAGTCTTTATGCTAATATTCAGTATCTAAATTCTAAGCGGAACCTTTCCCATTTTCGTAATTTAAAATGTTCAATTCGCAGTATGGTTAACGTGACAATACGTCCCGCTTCTGGCAGTCCCGCTATCAGGCCGTCTGTCCCGCGGCAGCAAGGCTGAAATTGTCCCGCTTTTGTCAACAGACCAAAAAATAATTTAAAAATATACGTGAGCCTCTTATACAAACACAGGCCTCTACATATTATTATGTTGAAAGTCATCAATCGACTCGTTCCCTCGTCCTAGGATGTCGCTGAATATTGTACGTGCTAATTGATGGCGTTGTGATTGCGAGATTTAAAAATATAAAAAAATTAATTCCCCTAACCCGGCATCGACCCTGCACGATTACGCGTGTGACTCAGGGGGTCTATTCACTAGGTCATGGACGCTCTTATAATAAAGCAAGTAGAAAATGATATTTGATAGGTAAAGAAAATTTAGACGTCCCTTGGACGGCACACAATCTTAACAGGATTTTTCCACTATTGTGGACACACCGTATTATGCTTGTAGTAGATGCAATCAAATCGAAAATTTCCTATGTAGCTGTTATCTGGTCGTAGCTTTCTTTAATCTGTGCTTTCTAGGTCATCAGGAACTGAGTTAGAGTTTTGATCTATAGGTCAGTCAGTGTTAAAAAAAACGATTTTTGAAAGTTAATAGTAATATATTAACTTTACATCACACGGTGCTGCTCGCCAGTTCTGTTATCGTGAACTTCGCTTGAAACGCTACCGCGTGTCTAGATTCAATTAATTTTAACAAGCCCTGTGTGAGGAATTGCGCATAATGACAATCCGAGTGTAGTGTAAGAGTAAAGAGTACAATAATAAATAAGAGTAAAGAGTATTTTTTTTTATTTTATACAATTACTTTTCTGCCTAAACGTCTTAACACATAAGTATGAACTATTAAGCCTTAAGAGCGTCTAGACGTTGCACCCGCGAAAATGGAATCGTCCAATAGCAGTCAATCATGAGCCCGAAATTACTGTAATAGATTTAGCATAACGTTAAATAAATTATTACAGACAAGAGTCAGTATCTATGTCCCGCGAGTACAATACTAAATATAGTGTAAGAGTAAAGAGTACAATAATAAATAAGAGTAAAGAGTATTTTTTTTTATTTTATACAATTACTTTTCTGCCTAAACGTCTTAACACATAAGTATGAACTATTAAGCCTTAAGAGCGTCTAGACGTTGCACCCGCGAAAATGGAATCGTCCAATAGCAGTCAATCATGAGCCCGAAATTACTGTAATAGATTTAGCATAACGTTAAATAAATTATTACAGACAAGAGTCAGTATCTATGTCCCGCGAGTACAATACTAAATATATCTAATATCCATGCTCTGGCAGCTTTATGTCCTGGCCTTGAACAGATATTAAGTACATGAGTACGAGATGCACACTCCAGTTGTCATGTGGGTTAGTTGTTCTTGCCGTTGTTGCCTCTATTCAAAATACAGATTATTGACATAACCATGGGTCGGATTACGTATAGCTCAGTGCCCAGTGGTGAAAGTCAGACCAGCGCGGTTGTGGGTTGGAATGACAATCACGGGTGTGAGTAAATAGTAATAGGCTAGATAAGTAATTAAGAAGGATTCCTAAAAGCTTGAAATCTGGGGGCACGGCAGTGCCCCCGCCAAGACGAGCTAAGCGAAGCGCAAGGGCACTCTACCAGACCACCTTTTCTCGAAGCGTTTCGTCGATTTTTTGAACCCACATAACTTGGGTTTGGATTTATTCTTTTAATAAATCAAAGTTAAACAAAGACAGTATTAATACGAAATGCATAACGTTTAAAATACCTAACATAAAACACGTCATTGGACTTGATCCATAAAGTTCATTATTGATTTGTCATAATATTATGTTTTATTAATTAATATATGGATAACAAGACATGTGACAATAATACATCGATAACAAGAGTAAAAAATAAAGTTACATAGAATAAGTTAAGTTATACTCATTGATTAAAAAAAAATTTGTTATAAGTACCTACACAACTAAACAGGGTAAGAGGTCAAGTCGATGTTGATCCTTTAAGGCAGGGGTCTCCAAACTACGGCCCGAGGGCCACATCCGGCCCGCGGACAGATTTTGTCCGGCCCGCGGAGAGCTAGCATACTTGAAAACTCCTTTTAGAGAACATATTTTTTATAGCAAATTAAATTTAGTTTACTGAAGTATTCTAATTTTATGTTGAATAATATGACATCTACATTGATATGGTCATGGGCTAACTACTCATAACAATGTTGTAGGCTTATTGTTATTGTTTTTGTGATAAGTTGGATAAAGAAACACAGAATTGTAATGAGTAAAGACATGTATAATATGCAGAAAATTTAACTTCAGTATATAATAACTAACAAATTATTGAAATGAATCCAACAAACATTTTATACATTTTAAATAAAAACATAACTTATAACAAGCGTAATGACATATGAAATACTAATGAGCTTTATGTAATTGAGATTTTCCACTGACAATAGTTTGTAGTTGTAGACTGTTGTACTTGTACCAATTATTAAAAGAGATTTAAGATGCTCATCAGTTAATTTAGATCTGTAAACATTTTTTGTGTACTTCATTTTGGAGAAGGTCTTCTCACACAAATAAGTAGTACCAAAAACAGAAAACAGCCCACGAGCAAATATATGCAAATTATCAAATTGTGTCAGTGGAAGACCCTTATAAAATTCCAACAAAGATGAGTTTTGATATTTGTTCTTAATTATATCACTGCACTGTAGATCAATCATTTCCATTTGAAGTTCCGGGGCTAGGGTTTCAATGTCAGTATCAAAAGGATTCTGAAAAATCTTAATTTGATTCGCAATGGCATCAAAGTCCCAGAAACGAGTATCAAAATTTATTTTCAAAGCACTCAAAGTTTCGATTGCAAAATCGATAGGAAACTCAGTCTCAGTGGTGTGGCTGAATATTTCACATGTTTTAAAATGTGAAAAACATTTACTTCGTAGTTGTGATTGAAACAGTATCAATTTCTTCCGGAATGATTTGATATTAGTGTATAAATCAGGAAGATGCTGGTTTTCTCCTTGCAATCTCAAATTCAGTTCGTTCACATGTTTTGTCAAATCAACATAGAATGCTAACTTCCACAGCCATGCGTTGTTTTGTAATTCAGTAAGAGCGAGATGCTTTTCATTCAAAAAAATTTCGATCACTGCTCGAAGTTCAAAAAAGCGCAGAAGGACTTTCCCACAACTAAGCCAACGTACGGCAGTATGATAAGGTCATTTCAGTCATTTTCTCCAATCTCTTCAATAAATTGTCGGAATTTTCGGTGATTCAGCCCAAAAGATCTGATAAAATTAACAGTTGATATGACTGGTTTCAGAACTTCAGACATATCCAAACATTTTTCGCACAAAGACTGTTGATGAATGATACAATGTAAGAATAATGGTTTTGAACCACCGTCATTTTCTACAGCCTTTGACACAAGAGCGACCACTCCTTTATCTTTCCCACTCATGTTTTTGCCTCCATCAGTTGTAATACATTTCAAGTTTTTCCATCGAAGGTTCTTTTGATTAATGGCCATTTCAATTCCTTTAAAAATATCTGTACCAGTAGTTGTGCCATGAATACTATACATATCAAGAAGTTCTTCATGCACTTCATAGCTTTTATCTACTCCTCGAATATAAATCAACACCTGAGCAGTATCTGACACATCCGTTGACTCATCAAGGCCAAAGAAAACCACTCAACATGTCCATTTTTGTTGAACAGTTGAGAGGATATATTTTCAGCGATGTTTTCTACCCTTCGAGCCACAGTGTTTGCTGACATACTGACAGTTTTTAATAAATTTACCTTTTCAGGGCACATTTCTTCGGCTACTGCAATTATGAATTCTTTGATCATTTCTCCATCGGTGAATGGTTTGCCACGTTTTGCAATTTCAAGAGCCACACGAAAGCTGGCACGAGTTGCAGCCTCTTGTTCAGTTTTGAGTGTTGTAAATGAAGATTGCTGCAATTTCAATCCACGCTTCATAACTTCGAATTTTTCAGTCCGCAAACTTCCTGTATATTTTGAGTAATTTTGAAAATGTTTTGTTTCATAATGACATTTAATGTTATATTCCTTGAGAACGACTATGCTTTCATTGCAAATCAAACATAGCGCCTTGTTACTGGACTCCATTACGAAATACTGAATGTTCCACTGATCTTTGAATTTTCTGCATTCACTATCAATTTTTCGGTTCTTTTCTATACTACTAAATCACACACAAAAGCAACAATTCAAATCAAAATACTGTTACAAAGATGTCTTAAACTTATACACGCACAAACACGTTTTAAGGAGGTACGCACTATTTTATTTCATTACAGTGTCATAGGAACTGACTTGTGGTTGCGCCACTAGCCTTCTTATAATATATTCCAATTACTGCCATCTAGAAGTGAGTGGAAGACACCAGAACTTTCTCGAACCAACGAGATTATTCTGTACGTGCTATTATCGCCATTTGTTAGCGATAGAAGGTACTACCTATTTCCGCTTGTGTCCACCAGATGTCGTGTCACGTTACTCCTCGACTGACTCGTACTCTACGACTAATCTAGAAATTTCTGTAATTTCTTTAATGACAGGAAAATTAATAATATGCATTGTTGCCGTTTTGCGGACTTTAGTCCGATTTGCAGCCTTTTTTAAACGTTGCGTACTTTTTCGGACTTTTTTTTTTATCAGTGGACTATTTCACTTTTTACCACCGGCAACAATGATAATATGGTTTTGGCCCTCGAAACTTACTGGAGTAATCAGTATGGCTCTAAGGCTGGAAAGTTTGGAGACCCCTGCTTTAAGGGGATGTAGTTCCCATCATTTCGAAATTTTTAGTTAAAACCAAATAGATATTCCAAAATTAATATTTTACGACATTTTAGACTTTTAACAAACTTGCTCTCTCCCTCCTCCCCCACCCCTACAACGGTGACCATCCGTAAGTTATGCCGAGACTGGCCTAGTTGGAATCCAACTTACCCTCCTTCCACCCGGCGACCAAGCGTAGTATTTTGAAGACCCCTCCCCCCACACAGGTCACGTAACATGGGTATGTTTAAGAGGTAAACGCAATTTTACATATTTTTATTATCACTTTACGAGTTATTAATTAAAAAACTGTTCCAAGCGCTCATCTACACTTATAGGATGACGGCACAGTTCCCGCTGGGTGTTGCACGCTGCCTAATAATGGAAACAGTAAACCATTGGAATTCCACAAACCCATTATACATTTTCTAAACTCATTATGTTACCGATGAGCAGCGTTTAGTGCGTCCTGGATCTAAAAATAATATACGGATATCCTTACGATTTATATGGCGGTTTCTAGCACTATTTGTAACATTAGCATTTACCACATAGAAAACATACAATAAAAACTTGAGAGTTGTCAAGGGACACCCGGATGGAACGAAGTAATAATATATATATATTATAATATAAATATATAGTTGATAATGAAGCCTATTTTGGAAGAAATATATATATACAGAGATTAGCCGGAACAAATACACAGGCTGACAGACGGACAGAAAAATGTTAACAATTAATATTTTATTGTAAGTACCGATCATACTTTTAAATGCATTAAGTGAAAATAAAAGCTGTTAATTTGAAATTACAAACATACACTCCAATTTTGTTTAACTGTATAGATATAATATATTATATTATACGAAACAAATAGTTGAACTAAGTATAGGTATATAGTGTGCGCGGAACTAGTTGGCCGCGCCTTAGGTAGGTACAGGGGTAAAGGGGCGGGTTGCTTGCTGCTCGCAGTGTTACCGCCGCGAAGTCCGGCTCCGTACTGAGTAATAACATCAAACGCTCTTCCGTTCCACCCCGCTCGCATACCTAAGGCCCGGCTAGCTAGTCACAATATGTAACAGTCATAACAGTCACAATGTGTAATTGCAAAATTCTACATTATCGTCAAGGTGATAAGGTCGTTTTTTGTATAATTCTTAATAGTCGTTATTACATTGTGATTTCGAGTGGCAAAAAGTGTCGTGTAATCCGTCTAGCCTCAATACAATTCGCAACGCGCCATAAGGAACTTCGTTCCAATATTATGGATAAGGCAAGGCGAGACGTATTTTGTGACGTGTCTTTCGTTTTGATTATGTACTCCAAGTCTTTGAAGTTCCAAGTAATGTGACTAAGGTCCCGTTTCACAATATTATACTGATTGGACGTGTCAGTGGGGTTAGCTTAGCAGTTAGGTTGACAACTGCGCATTCGTAACGTTATCGTATGTCAATTGTATGGGCGCTGTCATAATTTTCATACAATTATCTTACGATAAAGTTACCAGTAGCGTGGGGTTCCTATAACTCCATTTCCGTCGGCTTCACTCACCACTTACCTTTTGAAGGCCGTCATCCAAACACCCCACCACCTATTATACAGACTAGGCCTTCCCTATGAAGAAGAACCAGCCTTCGCGACTGATACGTAGTCGTCAATCGTTCCTGCTAACCCCGCTGATAGCTTATTTGCAGATTATAAAGTAAGCAGCGACAAAACTTCCGAGTAAGCTATCCGACACTTACTAGAATATTGTGAAACAGACCCCAAGGCCCCCAAGATACTTTTTTCAGGATATAATGTAGCCATATGTTAATCCAGACTATTTTATGTAATATTTATTTCAAATCGTTCATCGCTTTTGGTCTGACTGAGTAGATACACCATCAATACCACGTTGCTAATGGCCCTCGGCAGTCTTAAATTTTTCCGTGGAAATGACAGGCGATGAATGAAACACGACCATTGCCGAATGCCGTTGAGATCGTGGTTACTGATCATACAGTGCACACAGTAATATGTCCTGAAGTCATCAGTCCTCGCAAATAACATGTTACGTACCTACATACGAGGGGAGGTCCAAAAGTTCGCGGAATGAAAGGGCTGTTAATAAAATATAACAATAAATTTATTTTTCCTTTTCAATATAATCACCCTTAAGTGTAATACATTTATTTGATCTATGGATTAATTTTTCTAAACCATCGAAAAAATATTTTTTGTCGTTGGCCTCAAAATGCGCCGAAATTGCCTCCTTCACTTCGTTATCGTCGGAAAATTTCCTTCCCCTTAGCTCTTTTTTTAAATTTGGAAACAAATAAAAATCGCTAGGGGCCAGGTCTGGACTGTAGGGTGGGTGAACAAGTGGTTCGAATCCATGCGTGTGAAGAGCAGCCATGGCAACTCGGCTCTTGTGAACCGGCGCGTTGTCTTGCAAAAGCAACACACCCTTGGCCAATTTTCCACGACGTTTTTCTTTAATTGCCTCCTTTAACTTTTCCAATATTGTGGCGTAGTATTCTCCGGTTATAGTGGTACCTTTTTCTTTATAATCAATCAGTAATATTCCCTCACAATCCCAAAAAACAGTGGCCATCAACTTTCCAGCCGATTCTGACACTTTGAATTTCTTGGGAGGTGGTGTACCCTTTTTGTGCATGGACTCCTGTTTTGATTCAGGTTCAAAGTGATGAACCCATGTTTCATCTCCAGTAACAATCCGCTCCAAAATCTGCACAGGGTTGTCTCCACACACCTCCAAAAAGTGCTTAGACGCGTCGATGCGCTGCTGTTTTTGAAGCGGCGTGAGCATTCTCGGCACCCATCTTGCACTGACTTTTGTCATGCCCAAGTGGTCGTGCAGGATCCGCAAAATGGTTGTATCTGATACTCCAACAAATGCAGATAATTGTTTTTTCTTTAAACGTGTGTCTTCCAGTACAAGTTTTTCGACTTTTTCGACGATGTCTGATGTGGTGGCCTCAACTGACCGCCCAGAGCGAGGGTCGTCTTCAATTGAATCTCGACCATGTTTGAAAAGTCCATGCCACTTATAAACCATTGTTTTACCAGGGCACTGATCTCCATAAACGGCTTCCATTTCATTTAAAATGGTTTGAACGTTTTTTCCTTGCTTGGTAAGGAATTTTATCACAGCGCGATGTTCAATTTTCTCCATAGTTGCAGTTTGCTTCCGGATTGACTTGTTTAGCAGGCGAGTACTCGTAAACGAATGGCGCTATAGGGTTGAGATTTTATATATATACTAATTATGAGTTCTCAATTAGTATGACACTAAGCGAGCTACCCTATCCCCACTCCATCCCCTCCATTCCTCGAACTTTTGGACCTCCCCTCGTAAGTTATGTTAGCATATTAAAATGTTAAATAAATAACATATTGTAATAGCAATAGAAAATGATTCATCAGCTAGGGGTTAGGCCAAACGAACGCAATATTGCGAGTCGTTAGTCGCAGAATTTTGGTCGACCGAAATTCTGCTACGTTCGGTTTTATAGAATAGCCCTATTTGATCCACGCGACGACGTAAAATGAGTTGAATGGAAAAAAAAACACAGACTTCGTGCCTCACACGACTATAAGCACATTGGAAATGAATCTACGGAATTCGAAAAAATACTGTCGTAAAAAGGTAACGCTACAGGGCAAACCCTTAACCCGATCGTCTTTGTTTTAGGTTCAAATTGTAGCTGACTATATTGTCCAGAGGAGATTTTCAAATTTTTGATATCATTCTTCGTTTCCAAAATATCGAGCGCCAAAATAAAAAAATCGGATTTTTTTTTTCACTATTTCGGCCATAACTTTTTTAGTTTTTTACTTTCTCGAATAATTCTTTTTGCACCTTACAGCTTGCGTAAATACGCGTCTTTTGAGCCTTTTTGAATATCATATCTTCACAACCCTCCGAGATATAAGGTGATCGCACTTTTTCGTGAATCGGAAACTGGAGCGCACGAAAATACATTTTTTGTCACTACTCGCCGCGCCGCGCCGTGGAGAAGTTAAGTTATATGTGTGGCGTCGAATTAGTTACCATTGTTTACCACTGCCACTGTTTCGGTGTACAACATACAGATTGTAGTTAACTTCTTCACGGCGATTTGAGTGACAAAAACTCGCACTCAGCAGACTGTTATGTCGGCTATACATGTTGGCCCAGCGTAGGCCAATGCGAGCGTCGCGTCGGCAAATAGGTACAAGACAACTGCCATTGGCACTTCGACAACACGCTGGACATGTTCCTTGAATGCCAATGCAGGTGGCCAATGTAGACGAGTGTTTTGTCGAGCTGCCCACACATTGGCTGAGCGCAGACGAGCGCCTTTGATTTGTACACAAAAACCGACACCGGTCCGAAGTGAGGCAGGTGATCACGAGTGATGGCGAGCGAAGGCAAGTTGCGCCACGCACTCAGCAGACTGTTATGTCGGCTATACATGTTGGCCCAGCGTAGGCCAATGCGAGCGTCGCGTCGGCAAATAGGTACAAGACAACTGCCATTGGCACTTCGACAACACGCTGGACATGTTCCTTGAATGCCAATGAAGGTGGCCAATGTAGACGAGTGTTTTGTCGAGCTGCCCACACATTGGCTGAGCGCAGACGAGCGCCTTTGATTTGTACACAAAAACCGACACCGGTCCGAAGTGAGGCAGGTGATCACGAGTGATGGCGAGCGAAGGCAAGTTGCGCCAAATGAGCTCCACACAATATGTTGGCGGTGGGCTTCACTCGGCTAACTAGACACCGAGCGATGAGAAGGCAAGGCAAATCGGCTGTCTACACTCGGCAACGCTGGGCCAACATGTAAAGCCATCTTTACATATTGTGTATGTAATTTAAGAAACTCGTACAAAGCCCGAGTTCTCAGTATTTGCTTTTATTGGTTCTGCTTCCGTTCATTATTTATAGTTTGTTTTAACTGTTACATTTATAGGGTGTTCCATTCGATGTTAATTTCGCCCAAAACGCTACGATAATTTTTACCACAAAAAGTTGTTTCTTTCGCGAAATTTCTCGTAATATCTAATTTTCATGAAAGCAATTTTACGAAAAACAAAGAAATATGTACCGTACACCTGTACACCCACGTTCTTAATGTCTTTCGGGGAGTCGATTATTTTATTAAATCTAGGGGGGAAACGAGCGGCGAGGCGGATCGCCTGATGGAAAGCGATTACCGTCGCCCATGGACACCCCCCGGAGGAGTCGCAAGTGCGTTGCAGGCCTACAGACGACTGCCGAGCGAGCGAGCAAAATGGCGTAATCATTCTTAGCGTTTTTAACAGTTTTTGATAGTTTAGGTTTGGATTTTGGAACAAGGGTGAAGGCAATTACGAATGATCATAGTGGCGCTAAAGAAACGGGAATGAACGAAAATAGCAAAAAAATATTTATATAAGTTCTACTGAAAAGCAGTATGTATGTATTGAAGTGTATTCCTGTACTGTAGGTAGCGTCCCTGGTGTATAAGCGGGGGAATTTAATGAGAAATGGAACTTTCTACTCATATCAATATAATCATAGCGAAAACAAGAACATTATATTCGATAAAATTAATGTCACATTGTATTTCTTTAGTGCACGGGTTAAACGTCACTTATACGTTAAGTTTTAGTAGACTATAGTGTATGTCTTTCTGTTTACGTTTCGATTAATTTGGATCTGAAGTCTGAACAGAGTATAGTCAAAATACATGGCACCTTCTCATCTATGTAACCGAAACTTTACTGAATACTGATTCATCTACGATCAGTTTGCAATGAGCTTGCAAAAATTTGAACAACTAAATTTGGGTCAGCTCACACCGAGACTCGACGCGACGCAGTATTTTATTTAAGATAACGATAAAAAATTGATCTTTGTTCACTACGCAAGAAGATACATGTTTCATTGCATGAGCGGCGCCGCGCTACGCAGGTGACGAAGCGCAGCGCCGCTCGAAATTCGAACTCTTGCAATTGTACTTCTGTTGTAGTAAATAAAGTTCAATTTTAAATCGTTATCTTATATAAAATACTGTGTATCTTCTTTTGTAGTAAATAAAGTTCAATTTTGAATCGTTATCTTATATAAATACTGTGTGTATCGTCTTTTGTAGTAAATAAAGTTCAATTTTGAATCGTTATCTTATATAAATACTGTGTGTATCGTCTTTTGTAGTAAATAAAGTTCAATTTTGAATCGTTATCTTATATAAATACTGTGTGTATCGTCTTTTGTAGTAAATAAAGTTCAATTTTGAATCGTTATCTTATATAAATACTGTGTGTATCGTCTTTTATAGTAAATAAAGTTCAATTTTGAATCGTTATCTTATATAAATACTGTGTGTATCTTCTTTTGTAGTAAATAAAGTTCAATTTTAAATCATTATCTTATATAAAATACTGTGTGTATCTTCTTTTGTAGTATATAAAGTTCAATTTTGAATTCGGTGCGAACTGACGCTTACAGTTTGTGAATACTAAATACTATGTAGGTTCTACGTAGTTAAGCGCCGCGAAGGTTGCCTAGTGTGCAAAAATCAATCGGGTCCTAATGAACTTCTTCTAGATATGTAAGCACACCTTCCTTCTATAGTTATTTTAATTAAGTAAATGAATATTATTCCTTTTCAAATTGCCTACACATATTATTATGGTCTTAGGCTAGGTCGTAACTCGCATTTTAGAATAGGCTAACGCGAACGGCCAAATTCTCAAAAGCTAGTTAAAGTTAGAAGTTTCCTAAGTCAGAGGATTTCGCTGTTTATGTTAAACGACAAAGACGGCATGTGAGTTGTGACTTGAGAGCTTCTTAAGTTCGTTGGAGTGTTCGCCCGTAAGGCCTATAGGGTGAAAATTCATAGCAGTAAAATTAGAACTCTGCGCTAATTACAATAGAGCTAAAAATCGAACACACAAGTGTCGAGTCAAATGACAATGACATATATGACAGCTCGAACTTCGATTTTCAACTCTATTGAGACCTATGAGACCTCCGACCGAGCGGGTGGTAACGGGTGGTAACGGGTATGCTTAGTCAGGCAGAAGCCCCTGTCCTACATAGTTTTCAGATGTCGTATATTATGTCGTAGGATAATTCAAAAATTAGTATGTTTGCGAAAATCCTATGATCATTGCAAATAGCCGGATTACACGGAACAGTCGGGTTTTTTGCGAAGGTCCTGAAAATTGTTCGGGCGATGGCGAAATTTTATCTCAGAATCAAATAATCCGGATCTTTGCAATAATCTTAGGCTTTTCGCTAATATTCTAATTTTCCAATATAAAAAGCGCCGAACAGTGAAAACTTCGATAGCGCGATTCCGGATTATGGCGCTAATTGGTGCGCGACAGGTTTCTAACTGCAGACCAGCCCAAGTCTAGGAGTAGTTTCATTGATAATGCCTTGTATGTGTGACAGACAGGAGTCCGGACTAATAAATGACATGATGAATGACATGATTATTGGTATCTTGCAACTGGCAAGACAATTGCAAAATGCACACGACTGCATAAACTGATCCAAGGCTATTGCTATGTATTCGTAATTCGTATCCTTATATGACTTGCCAAGGGGGACGTGGTAGATTATAACTGACTGGTGACAATCTATGTAAATCCTATTATTTATCCTTAACTAAAACAATCATAAATGGGAATATTTGTAACTGTGTGCTATCGAACAAGTTACCGCTCGACGATAAATAAGATAAAATCGCTAAACGACGGCGCCGCCGATAAATTGTGAGCGCGCACTTAAACTCATCTGTATACAGACTGTATATACGTAGTTCAACCACGCCGGCACTCTGCAGTCGTTGCGGTCACTTTGCCTTTTAATATTTTAAGACGTCCCAATGCAAAGGAAAATGTTTTGAAACGCTGGATAAAAAGGTAGAGCCGATTTCAATAAAATTCGGCAAACAGATATTAGTAAGTATACGGTTACTAGGTTGAAAGTTATACCCCCTTACTAATAAAAAGATTTGCACAACGGATAACTTAAACAACGTTGCTGTCTTTGTCTGTTTAGTGACATTTCCAACGCATCAGACAAAGACGGATAACTTCAACAAACGTTGAAGTTATCCGTTGTGTAAATCATTTTAATAGTAAGGGGGTACATGTTTAGACATTCCTCTTACGCAAACGATATTGATGTGACTTGCTCGCGATTAGGTAAATCGCGAGCAAGTCATATCAAACTTAAATTAAACAGCCAACGATCAAAGTAAAACCGCGATAAGAATCCGAAAAAACGAGTACAACTATACAATATACAAAACAATATTGCTCCACTAGAACAAGAAATTAACACAAACTTCACCCCAGCGACGAAAATGTAGAGCAGTAGTCCAATAAGTCGCTACAAAATTTAACCGTACGCACAGTACATAAAGTTCAATTTACCAAAATGCGGTGTTACTTTGAAGTTGCAGAACAGTATGATCGCCGCCTTATTTAAGGTCATTGACCAGACGCAATCGTTCGCCGAATTTAATCGTTATCTATGAGTCAGTATTATTTTTTGGCAGTGCCACGGGCGAAATGAGGTCACACAGTCATGACGACCGTTAGGTAAGATTCTTTTTATTTCGGATATCGGAACAGGAACAATATCCACAGCCGAACATAATTAAATTAAAAAACTTTTATTTTATGGCTGTAATATAACCTCCATCTTTATTGGAAGGCTAAAAACTGATGACGAATTCTCATTAGTTTTTAACATTCGTGCGTCATATAAGCTTGTACTGAGGATCATCACTATCAACAACAGTCTTGGGTTTCTCTTCAACGTGATCCCGTGGAGGGTTACTCCTATGAAAAAAATCAAGTAACCTGATGAGTTACTTGATAATTGATTAATTAGTACCTACAATTAGACATGATTATTAATAAAAAATGTGAAAAAAAAGTTTTATATCCTTTCAAGCAAAAACTTTTGCAAGCAAAAAAAACAAAAGAATTTTTGTAAAATTTTAGTTTGTCAAATTGACTTTGAAGTAGAGTTGCCAAGTTAAATGCATTTTGCAATTACCCATTGATTATGAATTTGATTATGAATCTTCCAACAAATCTTGCGAGCTAAAAACTAAAAAGCCACGGGTTCAAGTACAAGCGTACATAATATTATATTATAGACAGGCATGTCGAGCCAAAACATGTCCCCACTTAAATGGCCTTACTTAGGGGTTTTTGGGGCTATTTAGAAATTTGAGGTATGGTGAAATCAAGATTTGACTTTTAAGAGAAGACTTTTCTTGTATGAAGATTGAATCTTCATACGGGAAAAAGTTACGCCATCTTGACAGAACAAAATAATTTTGTTCTGTCAAATTTACCTACCTACATCATAGCCCATCCTCAGTTTTGAAATTATTGGGTTCAAGAGTATTAGGAAATCGTTACATTCGATAGTCTTCGTATCCAAGTTTACATTTAAAAAGGTCAACGTGAATATTTTTGAACAGTTTTAGACACAAATGCATCCAAAATTTAAATTCGGAACTTGTATAAAACAATCGTTCGATTGTTATTCTAAATTTGAAAACTGGAACACTAATACAAAAGCCGTTACGCACAAGAAATTAGTATCCTGTTTTAGGAATACTGAAACTAGCAAAAAAGTCTGATTTAAAAAGGATATTGAAACTTACCATTCTTCACCCTGGATCTGATGACCGCCAGAAGACCCATACGGTAGACCACATGTTCAAGAAGACTGGCCCTGGAACAAATGCAAAAAATAAACAAAACCGGACAAGTGCAAATCGGACTCGCGCACGTAGGCTTCCGTACCATTTTACATGATTACTTCTTATTTCGTTATTTTTGTACGAAGATTTCCAAGTAAGCGCATTTTACAAGTTCGGCCTCTAACTCCTGAACTAACAAAATTATCTAACTTGGGCCGTCACTGTTTGCTTTCAAAGTTGCACATCATCACATGGACTGCCATCGTGAATTTTTTCACATTTTTCGAACCAGCCGTTTAGCTTTTAGAGAATATAAATCTAAAAATCGTCATAGCAAACAATCAATATTTTTAAAAGAGCTATAAATAAAGAAAAAAAAATCATCCCCCTTTACGGCACCTACCCTATAAAAAATATTTTTCCTGATTTTATTTTAGCACTATGTCGACGTGGTAAATTACACATATCCATGCAGTTTCATATTTCCAGCACTAACTATAAGGGTTGCGAGACGTGAACTACGGAATCTTAACAACGGAACACCACCATATCATTGTGGTAATCATTTAGGAAGTATGATCTTGTGTGTTTCTTGAACGTAGTTTACTGCGTATCATGTATGTAATATGTATTATAACGTGGAAACGCCCATGGCTTACCAACCCAGTACAGCAACAGCAAATTTTTTTTAAAGCAAAGTAGCAGCTTTAAAAAAAAAACTCATAGCTACATACAAAAGTATGGCTTCTCCCGTAATAGTTAATCATCTTCACCTTAACCTTAAACAATATAATACCGTGTCAAAGTTAAATTTTAATACACACCCGACCTACTTACAATGTTGCAAATGATATGGCTCATCTAATGGTTAGTGATTATCATGCATAGTTTTGGAGTTAACGCTGGCCTTATACAATTAGCTGTGATAGCGAAAGCGAAAGCGAAGCCCCACTGTCAATCAGGTACACCTGTCAGGTAAGCATGAGCCAATAATTGTGCAATATACGCACTCCAGTTTACCTGTAAAACTCAACTGTACAGGCAAACCCATCAGCTATACCCATAAAGCACATACTATGTTGTCCGGAATTCGGAAAGCAGGAGAAAATTCAGAGGATTGAAAATAAAACTCTTTGAAAATCGAACACACGAGTGTCGAGTTGTCAGATTTGACATTGCCATTTGATTTGACACTCGTGTGTTCGATTTTCAGCTCTATTGTATTAGCACAGAATTCTATTTTCAGTGCTCTGAATTTAAACAGCGTTTGATAATTAATAATCATAAAACAAACAGATTGAATACTGAGTATCCAATCTTTGTTGTTTTAGTTATTGGTTTGATAAGATATATGTAACATGTTTTTAAATAGACACTAAGTTATCTTTATAGAAGCCGGACTCTGTCCAGCACATTTGTTGATGAGTGTTTATATTTCTAAAGCAAAGAGTTCTTTGCCATAGTTGTAAATTACAACTTGTGCAAACACAAAACCATAATTGAGATAGAAGGCTTATTTTTAAAGGTTTCACAGTCTGTGAAACCTTTAAAAATAAGCCTTTTTTTGACATTTCTTAGAATTGTTGTCCGTTTAAATTCCATGCCACACATTTCTTTAAATTCCACAAATATTTTTAACAGTATAAAAGATTGACTCATAGTATAAACTAGGGTATTCAGTGGGCAGAACATTAGGATAACTGATTCATAAAAAAATGTGAAAACATGGTGATAAATAATAGTCTAGAGATTAACTAAAAATAAACCTGTTGCAAATAAAAGTATTATGATAAGGAGCATCAATTTCAAACCTCAAGGTGTCTGGCATTCGGCCAAAGTGGTCCTTCATCTTTTTATTATATTAGTATGATATAATTTATGCTGTGTAAGGCTGGAACTATATGTTCCGGAATCCGGAAGGCCATAGAAAATTCTGGAGCATTGTAAATAGACCTCTGCACTAATACAATAGAGTTGAAAATCGAACACAGTGAGTCTCGAGTAAAATGTCATATATGACAGCTCGACGCTCGAAACTTCCATTTTCAACTCTGTTGTAGTAGCGTAAAGTTCTATTTTCAGTGCTCTAAATTTTCCCCGGCGTTCCGGATTCCGGAGAATATAGTCCCAGCCTTAGGACGGTGTGAGGATTTTATTAAAGGATTATAGAAGCTTTTTTTTATTTTGCTTTGTGAGAATCTAAAATAGGTGTTTATTGTTTTTGAATTATAAAGCAACTACTAAAGAACATTGTTGAAATTTAATTTTCCACAGCATTTTAAGAATTAAATGACACTAATATTTATTTTTTATTTTTTGTTTAACCAATAAATAAAAAAATATTGTAAGGTTAGGGCTATTGGCTATAATAGTTGACAGAATTTTTTTACTGCTAATATGAATAGTACCTACTGTTATATATGAGTAACTTCTCAGAAGAAATATATAATACAGAATTTAAAGTCTCCAATCAAAAGTCTGATGTCACGTGTTCCTGTATTTTTATTAAACTAGCGGGCCTGACAAAAGTTGTTCTGTCTTAACTATTATTTTTGACCAGTGCGTCACTAAGTAACGTATGATTCCGATTGCCTTCGAAGCTTTAGACTTATTACGCCATGTTGCTAGCAAAGTTTCTATTAAACTACAATGGATTCCCTCTCATACGGGTTTATTTAGAAACGAAACTGCAGATGCGCTTGCCGAGGCTGCAGTGATGGTTGGTCTCGTGCTTGACTCTAAACCTATTGCCAGTGAGCTTCATCCTTAAATTAAGAAAAATTCGTTAGAGAAATGCTAATACCAGTTTGGCGAAGAACCTAAAAGAGGTGTAGGAGGTTTGTACGGAACCATCCGCCTTGGTTTATTTCATGTAACTTGCCCAGAAAATTGTTGGTGGCAGTCTTTAGGTTGCGCTCTGGGCACATTCCAGCAAACAAGTTTTGTCATTTGGTCGGGATTAAGCCTTCACCTAATTGTGATGTGTGGCCAAAGCCGGAGGAAGGAGGAGGAAAAAAAAATATTTTTGAATATATAATATTTCAAATTATATTTCTAAGGACAGTGTGCTTTCGGCATAGGCCTCCTCCAACGATATCCACTGTTTCCTGTCTTTTACAACCCATCTCCAATTTGGTCCTGCTGTGAGCCTTTAAATCATCCTCCCACCTGTGGCACTGTCTGCCTCAGTTTCTCCTGCCATCCCCTGCGTACCAATCTGTCACTTCTCTACTCTATTTCTCCATTATGTCTCGTAGCATGTGGTCTGTCCAACGCCACTTCTGCTGGTCAACACATGTTAGGATATTGGTGATCCTGGTTTTTGTGCGTAGGTTGGTGTTTCTCACCCTGTTCTGTCTTTCACGACGACACGTGCTTCTCTCCATGGGCCTTTGACACCAGGCGAGTTAGGCTCTTTGAGCCATAGTGCCCATGTAGTAGTAGTAGCCCATGTTTCGCATCCATTTTGCAGGCATGGCAAGATACATGTGTTTAATGTTTTTTCTTTATGGCTATGCTCAGTTCCCTGGACTTCATTATCTTCTTTAGAGAACAATATTTTTTCCAACCAATGGTGACTCATAACCATTAACTACAAATAAATAAGTACACCAGTGGTGTGGGGTTCCTATAACTCCATTCCTATATAATATATCTATTCTATATTCACATACTAGTGATACAACTTACGTTTTGAAGGCCCTCATTCAACTCTCTACCTATTATACAGGCTAGGGCTTCCCTATGAAGGAGAACCAGCTTTTGCCACTGACACCTACACCTACAACCTAGACCTACCTTTGCATCTACTCCCTACACCTACACCTTTCCCACAATTTTTCCATCATTTCTCACTGTTTAAACCTTCACAATTATTTCAAGACCAAAATTAGCAAAATCGGCCCAGCTGTTCTCAAGTTTTAGCAAGACATTGGAATTGCAATCCATTTTTATATATAAGAAGATATAATAATTAATAAAGCAATGTCGCCTGTAGATGATATAGAGAATAACTTACCTGAATCTACTCAAAAATCAAAATCAATTGATATTTTAAAAAAACGTGTTAAGGAATACTATCTTCATCTGTCTCAATAATTTACTATTAATGTATGTACAGTTTACCCACTATCAAATATTATATTAAATTTGTGTAATGTTTACGTAGTTTATAAAAAAATAATAAATATTTGTTAAATTTATTATATGTGTAATGTGTATGTAGTATTTCATTGTATATCTAATTTCTTTAATTTTAATTTATTTGTTAGGTTGTCTGGAATTGTTTGTTGTAAACCTGTTGTAACCATTAAGGGCGCCTTTTTGTAAAGTTCCTTTATTTAATTATTGTCGTGTGTGTTTTTTTTTTGCTTATTATCAAGTTCAGGTGATAAAGTTACAACATAGCTATTTTAGCTACCTCCACACTCCTGGTTTTTAACAGTACAATTTTAACGAATGAAATGAACAAACTGATATGAATACTGTAGCTTATTCTCTCTATTAATTTCATAACAATGTCACTTAGTGAAGGTAGTTCATACAAGGCCTTTTAAAAATTAATCAATTTTAAAACAATTCTCTATATTTAATTAGAAAAATAAAACTTATATCGTTTAAATGAGAGGTGTGACCTCATAGAAGAAGTATTTTTGTATTAATAAACAGTTCTAAACTTTCAAGTCTATATTAATAGGCGATATTTTTGGATTTTTTACATTACATCTCTTACAAGATGAATTTATGAATGGGAAGTAATGACTTATTGAAGTTTTACTCACGATAGTATTACAGAGTCAATGACTGCGTTTTGTGACAATTGTGAGATAGGTACATCCCGTTATAAATTATTCTTAAAATGACTCACAAGCTCAGTCCATAGAAGGCAAAGTTGCAAGGATAAATGCATCGATGTTAGCAAAACTTGCTTACGTGCCACGTATTATAATAAAACATTCCATTTTCGAAACGTTTTAGCCATTGTTTAATTCCTTTCACCCTTTATTCATAGATTTTATTCTTTTTTTATTAATTTTGTACTCACTTGGTCCGGAATCCGGCTGTGCCGTATTGAATAAATACGTCGGTCGTTTTTGGATGCATTTCTCTCGCGAACGCGTACACCACTCTCAAACTACTCGGCGGCATTCTGGTTTTCGAAACTAATTTATATCGCCGCGAATCACTTGAATACAATCACTTTTAATCAACAAACCAGATTTCTTCATTCCACCGTGACAGTAGATACCAGCGATCGACAAGTTTTCATTGCAACTATTTTTGTACAACGGCTGTCAAAATGTCAATCGACTAAATAAAATTCGACTAATTTGTCATTTGCTTAGATTCACGCAAAGTATGCTTTATTACAAAGGTTTACTAGTCATATTATAAATAAGAATAGGAAATTGTATACCAATCTTATCTTGGTAGGATTATACGTCTATTTTTAACATCTGTCAAATTTCTAACTGCTCACATAGTTCATAGTAGTTCCGCTACTCACCACTAGATGACAATTGTAAAAACTATACTTAATTATAACATAGATGTCGTTAGCTGTTCTTAATCATTAATAATATAAAATATTTTCATCCGTCAGAAAACGAGCTTTTTTGCTAGTACCTATCTATTGTAAATATAAAAGTATTCTGATTTCTGATAATTTCGTAGCTATATAAAGAATAAATAAATCTTTAAATTTCAAAGTGCTTAAGTTTACAAACAATAACTAATTGTTCTGTCCCCCAAACTGGGCGCGCGCAATATGGGAATATTAAATATTCAATTTAATTATTAAAATGTTTATTTAACTCATGTTTTAAGAAGAAAATAATAAGAAAACCCATATGCCTAGGCAAAAGAAACCTCAAATTGTCCTACAGTTTTACACCTTATTCATAACTTCAGGCTACTAATCCTAATCCTACACCGTGAACCATCATCAAGTTTTTCTAGCACATTTGTATTGGTCGTTACTCGTTACTTGTTAGTTTCGCTCGAGGAGTAACGAAGTGGAAGCCGGTATTAATTAGTCTGCGGCGCGGTGCCAAGTGCCAAAAGGCGCCATTTTATTACAAGCCTAGCTGGTGCCCGCAACTTTGCTTGCGTGGAACTGTTAATGGAGGCGGAATCCTAAGATAGTCAAGTAGCCAAGTTAGTCCTTGTAACGTCAAATATTATCTGCCAGTGAAAATCCGGTCAAAATCGGTCTGGAATCCGGCTATTTCAGAGATTAGCCGGAACAAACAGACGGATGGACGGACAGACTGACAAAAATTTTATGAATAGATTTTTTGGTGTAGCTACCGTATATCTAGAAATTACAAACAGACATTTTATTTATTTGGATGTACCTATAGATATTAAAATATCTGTCATCTAAGTAAGTAACCTAGTAAAATTAATAATGGGTAGGTAGTTAGGTACCTACTATCTATATTAATTACACAGTACACACTGTTGCTACCGATTTAGTTACTTTTACGTCCGCTAGAGGCGCTGTCATGGGTTTCAATATAAATTAATTTCGCTTATCACCTGAAACCCTGAAACCATGGATAAGATCTATAATATAAATAATTAGTAAGTGTTAATAGTTATTAATTGATCTCATTTTTATTTTTATGTTATTGTGAGCTGTGAGTGTTTTTGGTTTTATGTTAAACTCGCTTTTTAGTATACCATGTATAAAGTATACCATGGGAATACTGTACTTTTTCGGCATAAAAAGTAGCCTATCTTTAATCCAGAGCCTAAACTACTACCATACTAGACTTCAGTGAAATTCGTTTAGTAGTTTTTGCGTGAATGAGTAACAAACATCCATCCATCCATCTATCCACACAAACTTTCACATTTTTAATAGTAGCAGGATATTACATTTTTGTTTGTTTGATAAGGTGTTCACTGAAAATCAGTGTTGCTAATTCGCAACAAATTTATGCTGAGTGAGCACCAATTTGGCAAAATATAAACTTTTATATTGTGTTTAACTAATATAATATATACTAAGTTTAGAGAACCATGACTTCAATATGTTTTGTTCCTCGTGCTATTCCAAAACCAAAAAACTAATATTGATACTTTATCAGAATGTAATATAAAGTAATTTGTAGGTACCTGAAAATTGCCTCATGACACAAACTACTTAGCGGGTATGCATACTTACATTGTACCTACATACTATTATACTCTCAAAGATAATGTAATCTGTAAGAATATAAGGGGAGTCTGGCGGGCCTGGAATCTTAGTCCATAAAATACTACCTACTTATTAGTTACAGTACAGTACCAGAGTACCTACAGTTTGAACAGAGCTCAATTTAACTTGGCATGTCAACACGGTGTATCTTGGTAATTATATTTGAGGCAGATAAATCAATTGAGCAACTCCGACAGAACATGTGTTTTCAAGAACAAAATAATCGTGTATCATTATGGTATCACTACTAAGAATCTGACAATCGAAAGTTGAACCTTTTCCATTAACCGTTGAACCAATAAAATGTGAAATAAATGTGCTTTCCACTTTCAAGCAAAAAGTACTGAGTTTTTGTAAAATTTTAGCTTGTCAAGTAGACTTTGAAGGTCGTATAGATTTGCCAAGTTAAAAGTTTTCAAATAACCCAGGTTTGTGAGACTCTAAAATCTATTTAGATCTTTTTGCTGCAGTTTTCTGAAACAATTGTGAGCTAAGTGATAGGCACGGCCGTATTTCTTTCCCTACCTGTAGGTACGAATATAATTTAATTTAAAGGGTAACGAGTCTTCACCAGGAAAATTTTTATATAATATAATATTACTAGCGCTAGGTAGGTTAGTAACCTCATCATTTTGTACATGGATCATTATAGACTTAGTATAAAATATAAATTCTTCTTTACATTTTAACATTTATTCATTGTTAGCTATAAATAATTTTGTAATAAATAGAACATGACGTGGACATAACAAATTATCAGCTAAGAATTAGAACATGATGTATAATTGCTAATAAAATTAAACGGCTATTTATATTGCAATTTTGAACAATTAGTATCAAGATGTACATGACAAATAAATTTCAACTTTATCACCATCTGATAAAATTCAATATCCTTCAAGTAGTTCTATTCACTAATTACACATTATAACCTAATTATAATTATTTATTCTGAACTTTATTAATGAGAAACGAAGGTCGTTTTCACTTTGAAGCAGGGTAATTAATGGGTGATTGCCCATTTGTCGTGCACGAGTGCTTTCCTCTAATTAGTAATAAGATGTCGCCGGAATAAATGCTTAAGTAATTTAGAACTGTAATTAGTTGTTAGAAGAATTTGATTAGAGCTGTTTTACCGACATGGAGACGATTCACTAAACTTACCATTGTGCATTTACATAGGAAATAATAATAACTTGATGTTCCCCACGACTTCGAAGAGAAGAAAATCCTGCAGGAACCTCATATTTTCCCGCGATAAAAATTGCCTATGTCTACTGTGGATTTTCGAGCCAGCCGTTTAGTTTTAGTTTTATTTTACAAAAAAAATGCGCTTCAAAGTCGTATTAGAAACCTTTAAATGTTTTTAAAAGACCTAATAATACCGCACACTATGGGGTAGACGCGAGATAAAAGTCATCCCAAAAAAATATATCTCGTATTTTTATTTTAGCACTTCGTTGTCATGGCAAATACACGTCCATGCGAAGGTTTATCTTTAAGGGGCCCATACATGGTCCGGTCTGCCTTCAGTTCGGCCTGAACGGATGCAAAATCGTGTCGTGTGTGTGCTCGAATCCGTTCAGGCCGAACTGACGTCAGTTGGGTCGGATGCGATTTTTTCCGTGTATGGGCTCGAATCCGTTCAGGCGTCAGTTCTAACTGAAACGATCGGCCTCTCGTCTGTGGCTGCCTTTACAATACATGCATATTGTATTCCGCGAGCGGAACCGCGAACAAAATTAATTATGAGAAAAAGTATTTACCTATTTCATTCATCGTTGGGATAAACCCAATGTAATCAAAAAGTAGTCCTAAATAGAACGGTTACCCAGTTACCAGTACCTACTACCCAGTACCTACCTAGGTAGGTAGGTACCTCCTAACTACACTACCTTACTACCTACCTACTAACGTAACTAGCGACGTTGGAACGTCGCCGGTCATTCCTCATCCTTATCTACATCTCTTTGTGGAATTACAAGTCGTTATACCCTAGCCGCCATTTTATATTTAGATTTGCAGACGTATATTAGCACCTACTACCACAGAGTAGAAAATATACAGTTACGTACAGAGAAACAGCATTCTAAGAACGATCCAAATCGATCCAAATTTGAAAATTTTGACGTCCCCTTCAACGGTCCCCAATTTTTCTACACAATCTTGGACACCGTATGCTTGTAGTAGTGCAATCAAATCGAAAGCAAACTATGAAGCTGTATATCTGTTCCTCTTTGTTTAATCTGTGCTACTACCTTGTATTTACCCACTAAACATCATCATTCATCATCACTAGCGTTGCTATCGTTCTATGAAAGCTGTTTCTCTTTACGTAAGTATGTATGTTTTCTACTATGGCAGAATTTTGTCTTTATTTTTTGTTTGTTCTCAGTTTTTTATACCGTTTTCATGAGCGTCTTTATAATGTCTCTTAATTATTTATCATACGATTCAAGGTATACGGCAATGGAACCTTTACCCTATCGAGTGCAACCTAAGCAAACTAAGCCACTGGCGCTCTTCATTGAATAAAAATAGAAATATAAAACATTCATATAGTACAGCTATCTACCAACAATAGGACTTATTATGTCATTTATTGTAATGACACAACGTCATTATTGTCATTAAATAGCTTCGATATACAGATACCGCGTAATACTGTATTGTAGTTAATATTATTGGACTTATTGTTAATATTATAATCTTATGTTTAGTGGAAAGTATGCATAAAAAAATACTGGCAAATGGCATGTAGGAAAATTGTTTTTTTTTTTTAAATTTGAATTAGAGTTTCAGAGTAAGAGGCACTAATCTATCGTATTATCTTTTTCTTATATGACGTTCCTTCCAGATTCCTTATCATATAGTCGGAGTACTGGGTGGAAATAGTAGATTGTTAGCCTAGGGTTGAAAAGAATCAATTCCCGAGGTAGTTAGACGGCGGCCATAGTCCGATTAGGAATTAATTCTTTTACCCGTGGCAAACACTCTACTTTTCATTTAGAATATGAGGAAAATAAAACTAGTTGTTTATGTAAACTATTTATTGATAATAATATATTAGTAGTGCCTATTTAAAATTAATAGTCAAATTAGGACAATTTGTGAAATTAAAAGTTACATTTTTGTTTGTTGTGTTGACTTTTTAAATTTTAAATATGGAACTTGCCGCTCGCCGCGTAATTGTCGCGGCACTCGCGGCTTATTCCGCTGAAAGAAGTTTGCGCTAAATTCACACTGGCTGTTTAGAAAGTCATGTCATTTTTTAATAGTTTTTTTTACATAAAACTCTTCACAGCTGACTGCAGTTCTATTTTTGAAGTTTTGAAGATCCTCGGGCCGGAATGAATTTGTATATTACATAATAATATTATTTTACGGCCATTGAATATCCAAATTGTAAAGGAAGTAATAAAAGTAATTTGCATAAAAATTCTGAACGTTTAGCGGTTTTCCAAATTTTCTATGCGATGGTTGTACAGTATAAAGTTTTATTTACTCCTTACTAATATTATAAATGTGAATGTGAGTTTGGTTGTTACGCATGCACGTAAAAACTACTTTACCTATACCTACTGTCAGTGGAAACATTTTATTGGTTCCATGTCAACTATGCAGTATGCTGTCTTATCTAATGTAACTCAGTTTATAAGCTGTTGGTTTCCCAAATGAAATAAATAAATAAATAAAATAAAGTAGACCACCGACAAGGACATAGGCTACTATTTATCGCGTGAAATTGTACGGTTCCCGTGGGATTCCGTATTTACGCTTTCATATAGAACCAATATATCTTATACTTTAAACGAGACGATCTCGTACATCGGTAATCGGTATCTCAACAACTGCTAGTGACTGAATAACAAGTATTACCATAAAATTTAGTATGCAGGGAGTTTTGGGGGAAAAAAATTGATCTAGCTAGGTCTATCCCTTCGAAACTGCGTATTTTTAAGCAATATTTGTTTTTTTTATTTCGTCGTGCAACAATATATCCATAATTTCGATTTACTTACGTTAGTCTGATTGGCAGCTTGGTATGTAATTTTTGCATTGTTTGGAAATTCGGAATGTGGTGGGTTCGAATCCCGGTAAGATAAATATTTTGTGATTCTTATTATTTATTTTTCTTTCATATTTTTTTTATTTATTTTTATTATTATATCGTTCTACTAAAACACCAGGTACTTGAGTAGCCTATCAATTAAGTCCCATCAGACTTTATGTCTATAGGTTTAGAGTTGACTGAATTCTGAAGTCTGTCAGTGGCGAGCCTAAAAAGAATGTCTATTATTTACTGGCTACGTAGAGCTACTAGCTAGCTACTAGAGAGCAAGTTACTGGCATGTGTGCATGTCTATTAATGTGAACTTGTAATAGACCAGTAAAATTAGATCTACCCTACCCACTCTCACACAATCACACGCACAACTCAATAAAAAATAAACTCTACCACCTAGAGATAAGGCTTATAATCGTATCTGATTAGTTTTGTTTCATAAATGGTTAACGATATAAAGTTTGGAAATAGTGGATTGAGTTATTTAGTCATATGTCAGTAATGTCTATCTATTAAGCGATTTGTAATATCAATGTTGTATGATTTGGGCCATGGATAATGGATTTAATCGTAAATTGCTGTGTATTGTACAAAAGTACGGATATAATGGCTTCCCTTATCAAGATGGCGGCCCAATTTTTTTATCACCTAAGTAGTAGAGTGATACAATAAGGTATAGTATCTAGTAGCTTAGTAGGTACAGATGACGAGCACAGAAAAGAAAATACATAACGTGTCGAGTAGAGATAGATAATTGATTTTCAGCTCTATTGTATTAGTGCAGAGTTCTATTTTCAACGCTCTGAATTTTCTCCGGCCTTCCGGATTCCTTATCATATAGTCGGATCACTGGGTGGAAAATATATATACCTACTTACGTACAGAGAAAAAGCTTTTATAGAGCGATCTAAATTTGAAAATTTCAACGGCCCACAAATTTTCTACAATCGTGGACACACCGTATGCTTGTAGTAGTGCAAACATATCCAAAGCTAATTATGAAGCTGTTTTGTGTTCGTCTTTCTTGAATCTGTGCTACGAGACGATGCTACGCTCTACAACTTTTTTTAAAGTTTATATAATAAAGGTTACCTGCTAAGTACCTGTTTACAAACATTTTTAAGATATTTGCTTAGGATTCAGTACTTTTAATGTAACTACTAACATCACAATGACACTTAAAAAGAAACTAAAAACATTTTTTAATATTACTCCTCCTAAGGTCCTCAAAAAAGTAAAATTACTACTTGAATAAAGTTAATGTTAGTCACTAATTATAATTAAATAAAATTTTTCGAATCTTATTTGCACGTTTTGTCTCTGTCGCTCGATATAAAGTAAGCAACGACAAAACTTCCGAATAAGCTATCCGACACTTATTAGAAGATTGTGAAACAGGCCGTTACGGCCGCACTTAGAGACATTTAATGCATACAGGAGCTATATAGTACAGACATTGACACGACATGCGGCCGAAAGTCCCGTAACAAGATAAAGTATAAAGTAATTATGATGTTTAGGTAACACTAGGTATAATGCTTTACAATCCAAGTATATACTAGAAATAACTTAATTATAGGTATAAAATTAATACAGTCCAGTTTATAATGTATGTAGATAGGAGCTTGGTATGCTAATACTGCATAAAAATCACCTTTTAACTTATATTGCTTGTAATAAATGAATAAAAACAATCGCTACACTCTCAGCTGACTTTTAAGAGCAGTTCGTAAACTTTGAACATCAATAAGAAACTTTATGCAATATTCATAAGATTTATTTTACAATAAATATTGGTGTAAGATGATATTGGAAAAATAAGGATGTGGTCACAGAACAATTTATAAGCGATTTTATTGATGGACTATGAAGTTTTGTTACTGAGTACTGGGGCCTTAGACAAAGTACAATGTCAGAACGATTACGAAGTTCTATAATAATAATAATAACTCGCCACACCGATTTCGGTAGGTCAGGCCAGGAGTAATTTTATAGTGACGAAGAGTGTGTGCAGTACACAAGAGCTTTTTCTCTTCCTTTACTCTCGAAACCCAGTGGGACTGTGGGACGGATAACCGACACGACTGGCGAGAGATCAGGCGCAGGTCCGAATTTTCACATGCCCATCCGACGCATGGATCACCTTCCTTGTCAGACAATCGGGTGATCAGCCTGCATTGTTCTAACCAAACTTGGAAACAACATTTTTGTTGTTCAAATGCGGAATCGAACCCACGACCTCCGGGTCGTGAGCCAAGCTCTAAACCACTGGACCACGGAGGCTGTTCAATAATAAAATGTGTGGGAGTAATCACGTGGTCTAGCGACCAAATGTGTCAATCCCATATTTTTGATTTCGAATTTTGTGATTGTATTAAAGAAATCACATTGACTAAGCCCCCTGACTGATCACATTGACAGCTGGTCGATGTTTAATAAGCGTGTGCAATGTATAAAGTGATAATAGTTCAAATCCAGATTCCATGTGAATAAATAAATAAAAAAAAAAAACAAATAAAAAAATAGACGTAGATTTTTGACGTTAACAAATAACAAAGATATTTAATAAAACAACGGAGGAATGAGATAAAAATGATATACCTATTTGTAGTCTATACAAATAAGTAAAATTGAAAGTGTATGCGAAAAAACATGACTCATGCGTTACCCGTTATCGTTACCAAGTACCAGCGTTAGCTCGCATTGCCTTTACCTCATTATTATTATTATTATTATTGTTGTTGTTGTTGTTGTTGTCGTCGTGGTTGTTGTTGTTGTTATTGTTGGTGTTGTTGTTGGTGCTGTTGTTGTTGTTATTGACGTTGTCACGTTCAACTATCGTCAGTAAACCGACTTTACAGACAACCGGTATTTTTTTATTTTTGTCTGTCGGTCGGTCTCTTTGTTCCAGCTAATCTCTGGAAGGGTTAAACTTTCACTGACAAATAGCTGATGTTATAAGAATTCTGTTTAAAAAATTGGGCTCCGTTTTCGTTAGGTCTATGCAATAAAGTTGCGGGCACCAGCTAGTATCAAAATAATTATAATCAGGTTTTCGCTTGTCGCTCGATGTCGCACCATACACCACTCCGCTACCGCTTGTGCCCATGCACCATGCCTGCGCGGCTAGCGGTAACATAAAAGCGGGCGGCGCGTTTGAGCCGTAATGGGCGAGCGACACAGCCACCGCTAAACGCGCCATTTCGCGCCATACACTAAAATGTACAACGGACTTGTTGTAATAATTAATAACAGTAAATAATCTTATTATTAGTTTAAAAAAATTAAGTTATAGGACTAAGGGCATGTTGCATAATATGCCACTGATAAGTGCCAGATAACTTATACGCATGTTTGGCTCTGTCGCGATCGCTCAGTATAAAGCACAGAATTGAAAATACCACTGATAAGTGCCAGATAGCTTATACGCATGTTTGGCTCTGTCGCGATCGCTCAGTATAAAGCACAGAATTGAAAATATATACTTACGTACCTTTCATAGACCAATCCAAATCGATCCAAATTTGAAAATGTTGACGCCCCCTTTAACGGCCCACAATTTTTCCACACCATCGTGGACACAACCGTGGTGCTTGTAGTAGTGCAATCAAATCAAAAGCTAACTAAATGTTGATGTTTATCTGTTCCTTTTTCTTTAATCTGTGGTATAAAGTAAGCGGCGATAAAACATCTGACACTTATTAGGCCGGTCGAATCGTAGGCGATTGTTAAACAGGCCCTTAGTGAAATTAATTTCTAGTAGAATGTTCTTTAAACAAAAATATTACTTTTGATTTATCTAGTTTTTACTTTACTGAAAGATGCTAATTTTATTTAAATATATTCAGCTGTTTTCGTGAAAATAAATAGTTTTCTCAAGATAGGTTTTCTTTCAAGCGAAAGTCCGGTGTTTTTTTTTCCGACTTCGGAAGATTGCAAGATTATTTATAAGATATAACAATATTACATCGTTAGCCCAGTAATTTTAGGCATTTAAAACCCAAATCTGTGGAAAAATTCCTAGTGAGCTGAATTTTTGTATATGTATATGTACACCTTTATTACGGCGTTGTAATGAAGATGTGAAAATTCGACATTGATATCGTGCCGGCTAAAAAAGTTATAATGGTCAAATGGTCACGAAATTATCTACAAAAAAAAGAAATCGGTTGTCTGTAAAGTAGGTTTACTGACGATAGTTGAACGTGACAACGTCATGTTTATAGTGCGCGCGGAAATAATTGGCCGCGTCTTAGGTAGGCGTGTTGCCGCCGCGAAGTCCGGCGCCGAACTGAGTAATAACATCATGCGCCCCCGCCTCTCCGTCCCACCGCTCACATACCCAAGGCGCGGCTAGCTGAGGTAACGGCAAGGCGTCATATTTAGCGAGGTAATGCTGGTAACAGGTAACGCATGAGTCATGTTTTTTCGTGCGTGCAGCCGGCTCCATCAAATTATAAGACGTTATCACGTCAAAATGTCTCTTGCAATTTTCTGTAAAATTAACCGTTTTCGGAGTAGAGCGCTGAGAAAGCGACTAGTGTGCACTCAGATACGGTATTGTATTATGTATACCGTACTCCCACCCAGGCGTAAACTATATTGCTTTTTTATTCATGTTTGTAAGCGTCTTAGCGCCCTCCGTGGCCTAGTGGGTAGACCGTGTGATTCGCACTCGAGAGAGTGCAGGTTCGATTCCCAGGTTTTTTTTTGCCGTCCCCCTAACATTATCAGGGCTTGTTATTTCTTTTTATATTATTTTTGTCTTTATTTGTGTTTTTTCATTTCCTTACATTCTACTATACTTTATATATATAAAATAGTATATATTCATACTATTTTTATGACCTTTTGACCTATAATATACCCCTCATATATATATGAGGGGTTTACAAAAATAATTGTATTTAGTACTTATTAGTATAAATTATTAATTTTAATTTATTTGGTATAATAGGTACTAATTATAATTAGTATTAATTATGAACTGAATATTATGTAATGTACTTGTTTATTTTTATGTGATAGGAGTACTTTTTATTCTGATTAATTAACATATAAAACTGTCATAGTTTTCTCCATTATTGAATAAAATAAAAAATAAAACAATATTGTCAAGTACATATTCGTAACGGTAACGTTAGTCAATTGTATAGGCGCGGTCATAATTGTCATTTAATTCTCATACGATAACGTTACGAATACGTACTTGTCAATTGTTCGTGCTAGCCCCACTGAATTCCAATTCTCTTAACTATTTCAATTTTCGACTCAACCCCTTTTCGGTCCACACGCTGACACTCCCGTACGCGTCAATTTATGCGCGCGCGAGCACGGCAGCATGAGATTCCAAATGGAATTTAACCGGTAACATTTACGAGAATTGCCTCTTACATGCTATGTAATCAAAACATATACAAAGAGACAATAGCGTGCTATAATGCAACCAATTCAAATGTGGCCTACTTACCAAATACAGTGACACATTTATTTGGTCGAATTTATTAGTTTTCTTTACCTTTACATTGAATCGGATGAGTGTGAGAGGTTCGAGCAATGTCTATGTGTCATTGTACTTCCCATCTACATAAAAGCAAACTATATTATAATTCACCTCCATAGCAAATATATACGTCTGTTCTTAGATGAGTCTCGGATTGCTTTTAACTTTTGAACTTTAAATTAGATTTATCTGTGTGTCTGTCAAATTATTTTGATTTATGTCCTGATACTGTTATTTTAAACCAATATGGCGGCGCTTTCTCGAAAACTCTGTTCTTAAAGTTGGAACACTAAAGTAAAGTAGAATCTACAGATTATCATATTCGTGAAATCAGTCTCAAGGTAAGTATGAAAATCATCACTGCAGAGGAGTTACAAGTGTCCATGGGCGGCGGTAATCGCTTACCATCAGGCGAGCCGTCTGCTCGTTTCCTGGTCCATTTTACTTCTTTCACATTAACACTCGACGACAGAATCGAACCCGCACCAAATTGATTGCAATCCAAACGATCTATCACTTAACTCAAGTATCAATCGATTTTCAAAAACCAAAAAAAAAAAAGGTGCTGCCAATGCGAACGATTTGCAACTAACTTAACATTTGAATAGAGAATAGATTTATCAATAATGGAGGTAGATTCATAAATGCCTTATCGGTTTAATATGGGTTTAATAGACACAGAGACAGGTAAGTGACAGGCGTCGAAGACTGATGATTTGGAATGTCACTTTAATAATCCTAATTATTGCTATTGAAAATTAAACCCTATTACCTTAAAATAAAGTTTGATTTCCCTCGTTCTTATGCCAGGCTATATAAACCTATTTGATATTCAAGATGCAACTCTATAAAGTCAGTTTAAGGTACATACTGGGTTGATAATGTTTAAAATGTAGGCGCTAAAAGGTTCAATAATGTGTTTGAGAATTGCATTATATTCGCCGGTGTCAAAATTAGCGGTCCTTAAGTGTAAAATAAGTATTTATTCCATTTTTGTTTTTGTCATATTATGATTCATTTGGTATTTCTGCATCAAACTTTCGGAACATTTATGTTATTTTGACAATAGAATATGCACGTATTCTTTTTTAATTCTTGCTTAATAAACCGTGTAGCAAAATGAGTTGGATATCATCGAAAATAACAAAAATCTTAACGTTGAAAGTAGTCAATTAGACAGAGCTCCGGTGTGTAACGTGACGTCACGACCCACGACTTGCATAGAAAGTTCGTTTCATACTAAATTTCGTTTTTCTAGAAAGAGATAGATTAAAAACTTTGACCGCTCATAGTATCTTCATCATTTTTAGGGTTCCGTACCCAAAGGGTAAACGGGACCCTATTCCGTCCGTCTGTCGCCAGGCTGTATCTCATGAACCGTGATATTTAGACAGTTGAAATTTTCACAGATTATGACGTATTTTCTGTAACCGCTATAACAATAAATAAATAAAACAGAATAAAATAAATATTTAAGTGGGGCTCCCATTCAACAAACGTATTATTTTTGTACGAAACCCTTCACGCGCGAGTCCTACTCAGACTTGGCGGGATTTTTCAATTATTACGAATTTCAATTACACACAGATATTAGCGATTTTTTCGCCATTTCTTATATTTTTCAGTCTAGTATTACATTTTTTAAAGTAAAGTTTATGTTATATGTATATTGTATTATATCCCCTATTGTCCCAACTTAGAACACCCACCACCGACCACACATTCCCACTCTGCTGCAGCTCGTGAAGGTCGATTCTGCTAATTAAATTCTGCAATAATACAATTACAATCCAGTCCCGATAATCGATATGTTAAAACTGCAAAATGATATTCTATTACGGCCCGTTTCAATAACCTATCTACCAATAAATCTATTTGTTACACAACAGTTACACAACATTTGTATTGAAAAAAACCGGCAAATGATCGAATGACGACGTTTTTAACAAATAGTTATTGGTAGATAGGTTATTGAAAACGGCCGTAAAACGTCAAATTCATAAATCTAAAAATCAGCTTATGAGATCACGACTATTCATTTATAATTCGATAAAAGTAAAATCAAAGTGTAAGCTAATTAGTTATAAATCGTAACCAACAAACCTCCTTGATTATAATAAGCATCCTTGAGATAATATTAAAAATATTATCTTAAGGATGCTCATTGTCTATACTAATATTAGGTCATTACATATGAAATTGGAGTTTTGTAAAGGAGGGATATAAAGTCGATTTTTTTTTAAACATAATATATTTATTTAATCAAAGTATATACCATTGCTATCTATGCACTTTTGCCATCTCATAGGTAGTTCATTGATTCATTTACAAAAAAAAAACATTCGGACAGGAATCAATAAAATATTTGAAGGCGCTTTGGACTGACCCATCGGAGTTGAATTTTTTCTCTTGTAAGAAATTATCCAAATTTCGAAAAAAATGTTAACCTATTGGAGCAAGGTCCGGGGAGTACGGTGGATATCTTAGACATTCCAATTGAAGCTCCTCTAATTTGGTAGCCGTCTTTTGTGCAGTGTGTGGTCTAGCGTTGTCCTGGAGCAGCAGTGGCATAGAGCGAATGACCAACCTCGGTTGTTTAGCAGCTAGCTTTACCATCATCATTTGCAGTTGCTGGCAATAGACATCTACCGTAATCGTCTGGCCAGAATTAAGAAAGCTGTAGTGAACGACACCGGCACTAGTCCACCAAACGTTCACAAGTAACTTTTTTTGAGTCAATTTTCGCTTGGGGCAGGCTTTGGCTGGTTCGCCAGAGTTAAGCCATTGCGATGAGCATTTCCGATTATCGTACAGGATCCACTTTTCATCACAGGTAATGATTCGTTTTAAAATCCCTTCATTATTGTGCCGGTTGAGTAATGTAACGCAGCAGTGTCTCAGTTTATCGGTTTGCTGCACTCAATTCATGAGGTTTTTCACCCACCTTTCAAGCTTTTTCACCTTCCCAATTTGCTTTAAGTGGATTAAAACAGTTTTATCACTAACACCGCAGCCTGCAGATAACTCGGACGTGGTTTGCGATGGATCTGCTTCCACAATAGCCTTCAATTCTTCATTATCAACTTTGGTGTCCGGCCGTCCACGGGGCTTGTTCTGCAGGTCGAAATTTCCAGAACGAAAACGTTGGAGCCAAAAACGCACTGTGTTTTCTTTTGCGATACCGCCGCCATACACATCATTAATCCTTCGAGCCGTTTCTGCAGCACTGGCGCCACAGTGGAACTCGTACTCGACAATAATACGATATTTCAAGTTTTCCATTTTGTAAACGCAAAGAAAAAAACCAAAAGAGGAAAAACAAATGAATTACGATGTTCGAAACACTAATGCATGAGTAAATAGCAGTATAAATTTGAAATTTGAATTCCTAACCAAAGAAGATATATTTGAGATCAAAGTGGCCACTGGCCAGTACGGAACGCCAATTTCATATGTTAGCAGTATGACCTAATATTAAAAAGAGGAAAAGTTTGCATTTAATAATGAATAGGCTCCGAAACTATAAACGATATAGAGTAGACTACGGGGAAAAACATAGGCGACTTTTTAATGCGAAATAATGTACGCTTTTCGCGAGATTAACTTTTGCGCGCACGAAGTCGTGGGTAAAATCTAGTCCTACTACAATTATTAATGTGAAAGTTTTGTGAGGATGGTTGGATGTATGGATCAACAATCTAACAAACATCCACCCGATGTTTGTTAGGTACTCTTTCACTCAAAAACTACTAAACGGATTTTGATGCAATTTGGTATGGTAGTAGTTTAAGCTCCGGATTAACACATAGGATCCTTTTTATCCCGAAAAAGTACAGTGATCCCGTGGAATACAATATTTACGCGGGCGGAGCCGCGGGCAAAAGCTAGTAAATAATAAAACAATAATTTTCATAAGTGTTTCATTAATTACTGAAATATTACAATAATTGGCACCACGCTCTTGTTTTGTGTCAGATCTTACACATCATAAATCTTAATATTATTTTATCACTATGGTTCGTTCGTTTTTTTCACGTTTTTTTTTCAGAATCGAATCCACGACTATGTCAACAGCTCTCACGCCCCGAAACCGGCGCAACATCATTACGTTGATAAGGTATTCTCGGATCGTGAATGGTGACACTAAATGACGCACTACATCGATCGGTCACAGGTAATTAAACAGACTATATTGTGGGCTAGGGTGACCATTGTACGGGGAAATGACGGATAGTCTACACTTTCATACATCATACATACACGTTTCCTATACAGGTGTATTAAGGTTTTCCTAGTGAAATTATTTCACTACTCATAAATTCACAATATTAAGGTATTTAATCTATAAAATAAGTGTCTCTTGTTGGTAGGTAAGTTGTAGCTCTTTTTTGCAGTTCAATAAATAGTGAATACTATGTACTGCCTATTAGGAACTATTATTAGTCCTTACATATGAAATTGGCGTTTTGTCTTGGTTTTGTCGTACTGGCCACTTTGATCTCAAATATATCTTCTTTGGTTAGGAATTCCAATTTCAAATTTATACCGCTATTTACTCGTGCATTTGTGTTTCGAAAACCGCAATTCATTTGATTTTTCCACTTTTGGTTTTTTCTTTGCGTCATTCTGTTTACAAAATGGAAAACATGAAATATCGTATTATTTTCGAGTACGAGTTCCACCGTGGCACCAGTGCTGCAGAAACGGCTCGAAGGATTAATTAATATTTGTAGGTCGAAACTGCAGACGTATGTAGGTATTTATTTTTTCCAGTTCATAGCTAAGACAAAACGCCTGTTGGGTACAGCTAGTAAATAATAAAATATTACCTAATCTAGGCGTACCTGGTGCAAAAAATAGGCACCTTCGTAATTACTACATATTTTTTATATTTATTTCTTCATAAATGCTTTAATTTTTTCAAATTCTATCTTACTTATATCATGATTTCAAATCGGGACTAAATCCTCCAACTCGCATGCACTACAGCCACTCAACTACGTAACATCTGCTGCAACAATACAAGTGATTAGGCATGTCGGATGTCTCTATTATGTCGCGGGCATTGTCGCCGGTCGCCGGTGTCAACGCCGCAGATGAATATTTAATCGATGATCCGTCCTTGGTGGCACGGATTTGTGGTCACCGTACTTGTTGACATGTTTAGGCCACACCGAATACAAAATTGAAGTGATCATACGATGCATATGAAAATAAATGTTGTTTCTCGAACTAAGGGCCTTTTCTACACCTTCTATATGTATAGTAGGTGTTGGCCTGCTCCACAGTCTACTGATAATTTTGTCTCTGTCGCTCAGTATGACGTTAGCAGCGACAAACAACACAGGCCCTCAGTGTCGGATAGCTTATTCGGATGTTTTGGAACATGCAAATATAAGTTATCCGACACTTATCAGTGGAAGTAGATTGGATCAAGGAATCACGTCAAATCTTATCAGATACCTACATCATACAGTGAACACACCCTCTAAGGTTCAGGTCTCTACGATCAGCGGTTCAGGCTGTGCGTTGATCCGTCAGTCAGTCAGTCAGTCAGTCAGTCAGTCAGTCAGACAGTCATTCAGGACAAAGCATTTTATATGTATAGAAGAATACAACCAAACGAATATGTATAGAAGATTACAACCAAATTTCTCAAGATCACTTCAAAATAATGTCAAAATTCCATTTTTACCCCCAAAACCGCAATATTAATCGATTCGGTGTGACTTCACACGACGCAAGGTGTGGTAAGAGGTCCCTAATAGACCACAGTAATAGGGGCCCAAACAAATGGTCCCTAATGGGACCCACGATGTCTCACTTCCTTCAAATGATCTTATTTTTATTTTGCTTATTTAGAACTCAATAAATATTACATGTACAAATATTTTCTTAAGAATAGACCTAAAGGTTCATAAAAACACCACAAACATAGACGTATATATAATAGACGAGGCATGTTGAGGCAAAAACTGTCTCCACTTAAATGGCCCCACTGTTGGAGTTTTTGGGGCAATTTTGACATTTGAAATATGGTGAAATTAAGATGTCATGATTCAGATTCAGATGACGTCATTGCCTATCTTTAGTTTTGAAATCTTTGCCCACAAATGGTTTTCGAGTCGGTGTTCATAACTTTCAATTGTTGCGTGACAAAGTTTACTGAGTGTCGCCTGTTCAAGTCTATAGTGTTTAAAAAGCCGTTTTGTTCGGCATCCTACGTGCGCGAGTCCGACTCGCGCTTGGCCGGTTTTTTTACTAGCGAAAAAATACAATTTTAAATTTTAAGTAACTGCCGAAGACCTCAGCGCCTTAGAGAGCGCAATGTTATATTGTTTCGTAAAATAATATATTATTATTATCTACTATTATGATTTTTTTATATTTTTCTGCCTAAACGTCTTAACTTAAGCAGTTGATCATATATGCGTATATCCGTAATTGAGTTTGAATAACCTAATATAATATACACATTGATACATTATTGACTGAAAGCTTTCAACATGCCAATATGTAACACAATATTAATAATATACAGACCATTTTCATACTAGACCGCCCGAATCGCAGCACGCACACATACGCGTCATTTACACGGCCGCTAACGAAACCTCACATAGCAGAAGTATGTAGCGTCCTGTGTCACGGCGTTGCTGCTGCTTAGCAGAACTAACGTGTTTTAGTTGTGCCGTTTGCGCACTGTCAACGCCATATTATTATATATAAATAGTTAAAAACTATAATGTACCATATTATTGGCAAATAAATGAATTTGAATTTGTTATCCGAGCCATTTTACGATAATCTAAAGATCGTTGAATATACAGTACTGAGTACAAAGAAGAATAATTCTTTTCCAAGACTCCAACGGCCAACGTGTCATGTGACAGGTGCCAATTTTTTATAATTTTTTTTAATATGTATATATATGGCTTATATAACCATTTGCCAGTGTCAAGTTAAAAAGGCGGGAAACAGAACTTTCGTTTCAATTTTCAACACCGTATTCCTAAATCGTCAAGTCTAAAGTCTAGTCAATGTCCAAATAATAGTCAGTGCAGTCCATGAGTCATGTCAGTCGTAGTCGTAGTAAAGTGGTAGAAGCTTTACTAAAAGTTCCTAGGGAGTTTTGGCGGGAAACACAAAATAGCACGTTTTTAGAAGTTGTACCACTTGCCCACACTTGTGCAAGTTAACGAATATTTAATGGTTAATATTTTACCAATATTACACATTAAGAACCGAAATAACACAAATTTAAGAAAGAAATGCAAAATCTAAACGTCACCCATTGAATTCCCCGGCAAAACTCCATGTGCCAAACTTATTAGCCCTAAAAATAGTCTAAAAATTGGGCCAAAACAACCGGCAAAGGTGTTATGAAATTATGAGTTGTAATTGGTGCGGTAACGGCCAGGCGTGAGGCGACCACCCGTGGGCTAGACTATTGAGATGTGTCATGTGACCGCTCCCCAAATTGTGGTTACGTGCTCCAGGTATGGTTACTTCATTGGCCTCTAAGATATATTATTACATTATATTATATATAGTATAGAGATGGACTTCTTGTCTGAAAATTAACAATTTCAAGGAATTAAAATGTTTTGAGAAATAGGTATAAATGAAAAGAAAGGTATGAATGACAAATTTAAATTCATTGAAATCTCCTTTGCCGTTAATCTCAAGTCTGCTGTAATTTTGTAAGCATGCATTAGAATTATTATTACTGACATGGCTTACAAAATTACAGCAGAGACTTCTAATGAATTAGATAAGAGGTATCACTTATCAAAAGCTATCTATATTATTTATTTTCAATATAATCGTAACGTTTTTCGATATAATCTAGGTTCGGTCAACACTCTAACTCGCATACGCCTCAAATCGCGTTAGCGGGACAGTCCGAAATCCAAACAAGATTAGACCGAGAATTGCCTCACAGCTATGCGTTATCTATGATTAGCTTCGTGATATTCTGTGATGTTTTAGGAGTCTGCATCATTTCCTGAGTAATATTAATACACCTTCATGTGCCTTCAATAAAAGCAAAATCTTTCAGTACAGTTTTACGAGGATTATGCAACCGGAGGAAAAAGCTAATATTATATCCTCTAGTTATTATTATTTTTTCCTTAATCAATAACCTACAGAATAAAGAACAAATAAATTGGAAGATTAATTAATTACCTATAAATATAAAACGTGATATTACAAGTTGGTTTAATGCTCTAAGTATTACAATATAAGGTTCCGTCATCCGCCATCTTTATTAATCTAGTATCGAACCCTCTCTCCACAACGGGAGCCCCACCTTCGTGTTCTCCGCCACTAGACACCCCAAATGACTTACGTTGGCTTCCGTTCAGGGTGTTCGCTAAACACAGGGTTGAAGGTGCCATTGTTATTTGCCTAGCCTTTATTTTATTGCGCCCGAAATTGTTATTTTCGTGAAATTGTAAATTATTAATTGCTAAGATTTATTTATTATTTTCCCGCGGCTCCGCCTGCGTAAATACAGTTATCCCACAGGAACACTGTACTTTTTTGGTATAAAAAGTAGCCTATGTGTTTATCCAGAGCTCCAACCACTTAGCTCAATACGAAATTTCTTCAAAATCCGTTCAGTAGTTTTTGCGTTAAAGAGTCACAAACATCCACACATCCATCCATCCATCCTCACAAACTTTCAAATTTACAATAGTAGTAGGACTAGCTTTTACCCGCAGCTCCTGCCGCGTAAATACAGTATCCGACTGGAACACTGTACTTTTTCCGTATAAAAATCTATGTTTTAATCCAGAGCTCAAGCTACCATACCAAATTTCACCAAAATTTTTCAATAGTTTTTGCGTGAAAGAGTTACAAACATCCATCCATCCATCCATCCTCACAAACTTTCACAATTATAATATTAGTAGGTAGTTTATTATTGGGTAAAATTTAATTGTATTTTACAGATGTATATTGTAAATAGTTGAAATGGACCCTCCATTTCAACTACTAACTACAATATACATCTACTGATTTTTCAGCGACTGCCGACTGCCGAGTATGCTGTCATCTATGTGGTAGCTAGTTTGGTAGAGACTGTTGTCTTTTCGCGACAAGTTTGCAGTGAGGAATCAGTGCAGATGTCAAAATGGCATATTCTTTACGGTTCCGTACCCAAAGGGTAAAAATAGAACCTTATTACTGAGGCTTCGATGTCTGTCCGTCTCGCCAGTCTCTTTAACCATGATAGGTAGACAGTTGAAATTTTCACAGAGTGCGTATTTCTGTTGCCGATATCATAACAAATACTCAATATGGAATATAATAATTGTTATTTAAGTGGGGCTTAGAAAATTACGGTTGTTGTATGGGAATCGAACAAACTTATTTTTTTTTGCCTTTTCGTACGAAACACTTCGTGCGTGAATTCGACTTGCACTTGGCCGGTTTTCAGGGTATTGTGAACACGGAATATTAGCATCATTGGTCGCTCGATTTTTCTTCTTTTTAGTGTTCCGTAATACACAAGGTTACACACCCTTATACTTTCGCTCTGTCTGTCTGTCTGTCCACGCTTCTACCTTCTGTAATTATGGATGATAATGGATGGATGTATTAATAAATCCAAATAAATGGATGATTGATTGATGAATGGATGAATTCGATATAGTTATAGATTGTGTACAGACCTCAGTTTTGGTATCATAAAATAAAGATAATTTTATATTTTAAGGGTGGCTCTCCGTACATATGAAGTGGGGATGAAAAATATTTTTTCATTCTACCCCATTGTGTGGGGTATTGTTAAATAGGTCTTTTAAAATATAGGTAACTTTTAGAAAAAGTCATGTTTGGCCTCTCCACTCAAAAGTTGACCATTTTTGAGTAATCGGCCTCCAAAGTGGTTTGTAAGTTGGTCCCCCACCCCTGGCATTTCTAAACTATAAGAGATAGAAATTTGTATGTTTCCATGCCAAAAACTCTTTAGGCAAATTATTTTGAACGAAATCGAACAGAAACTTTTGAAGTAATTTGAATAATACCTATTACGCGTTGATAGTTACGCCACCCTCCGTAGTCATGTCCGGACATGCTCTTCGTTAGGTTTTTCTTATTCTTACCTATGTGCGAGTATAGTTATTACGTTAAAAATTTCTTTACTCTGAGTATTTCTTTACTTATAATAAAGCCAACAGGGTAAAGCCTGCTTCACACCTAACGATCCACCTTTCCACCACCTTTCTATAGTAACGATTTAACGGTGTAACTTTAGCCGAGTTGCCGTCGCTTTTTACAATGACTAAGTTCGAAAACATAAATGTATGGGATTTGACCATAAGCATCGCTAAGTGACATAGCGACGCTTATGTCACTAAGACTGGGACTAATCCGGAATCCGTTGGGCCCTGGAAATTCAGAGAATTGAAAATAGAACTTTGCGCTAATGCAATACCTACAGTTAAAAATCGAAGTGTTGAGTGTCGAGCTGTCATATGTGGCATTGACATTTGACTTGATACTCATGTGTTCGACTTTCAACTCTGACGCTGGCAACTCCTATTACAAGGAAGGCTATGCCAAAAGAAGAAGAAGAAGACTTTCAACTCTATTTTATTAATCCAGAGTTCTATTTTCAATACTCAGAATTTTCTACGGCTTTCCGGTTTAAAACAATAAGTACTTCTGAAGTCTTCGACCTCTGGAATATAAACTAAATTAAGCAGAAATTATTACTGCTCTGAAATTTCACCGGCGTTTCGGATTCCCGAGTAAATAGTCCCAGCCTTAGCAATGCCATTCATATGCAATGCTTTTATCAAATGTTGTTTGGTTTTGAACTTCGTCGCCATATTTAGCGATGGGAACTTGGTTACAGGCTATGTGAAGTTTTATCAATAGTGTGTATCGCAAATCGTTAGATACATTAAATCGTTACGGATATAACGCGAGGTGTGTAGCATGCTTTATGCCCGCTACAGATCACGACGATAAAATTGCACAATTCGGTCGGCGCGTGCGCCGATTCAAGCGGTCTAGTACGAAGATGTCGTACTGTATAAGTACATCTTCTGTGACCGAACTATGCAGTTTTATCGTTGTGGTGTGTAGCGACTAGCGGGCATTAGTCGGATCGGACGACAGTTAAGAACTCTATTTCCTCTCACCCCGCCTATATCCTCCATGTGATGATGTTAATTATATTTATATTAGTCATTATACTTTCCTTCCTTTATCTAAGGAAGAGACACTATCGTGTACTAGAATGTTAATTTTGTATAGAAATTCGTAAGTATACCTATAGGAATATTAGAATTCCGCACTCATTCGAACGAGAATTATCCTTACTTATATTATAAATTTAAAAGTTTGCAGGTATGGATGTTTTACTCTTTCACGCAATAACTACTGAACGGATTTTGATGATTTTTAGTATGGTTATTGGTTAGTCTAAACTACTAAGCTCAGACTTCAGATACTCTCCTTTTTATCGCAGCAAACTTCCCGCAAAGTTCCCGCGTGATTTCTTTTTGCTCGTACTATACGCGTTTGTCTATGGATTCAGATTTTTATTGTTAAGTATTTAAAAATATTTCACGTTTTAGGTACTGTAGTTCGATTTAACCTCTGGCACTGAACTGAAGCTTGATTCTGCTAATGAAATCCTGCAATAATGCACTGACAATCCAGTCCCGTTATGTTAAAACTGCTAATTGGTATTTTCATAAACATCAATCCAACATCTAACCATTTATGATAATAATATGAAGACGATTCCTTTTTAATTCAATAAAAATAAAATGAAAGTGATTACGAGAATTGGAATTTAGTTTCTGCTCCTACATTTTATTTACAAAATTTATAATCATTTCATTGAAAGTATTGGTTTAATATTTTAACTATTAACTGTATTCAGTAGCTTATATATTATAAGTAGTAGTTATTTTTGTTACAGAATTGCCATAGTTTAGAACGAACAATACAATTTACGACCGTAAAAAAAATAGCTTTGCTCACGAGCGAGGATAAATAAAAAAGTTAATGCGTACAAATTCAAATTACGAATACCAACATCCAATTATTTTTGGTCTGAAATTACTGGACCGGATATCGACATGATTGGCCAATGCGCGGGAAAGCGGGCAATATGGCGTCGGTTCCGGTCGTAACTAATAACACGGAGAATCGAATAATGGGCACAAATAGGCGAGATATTGATTTTTGGTAAATCGAAAATTAAATAAGTAAACAATTTAACTATGCACGGTATGCGCGAGTACAGTAGTTAGAATGGTTGTGGATGTGCTATGAAAAAATTAATATTAATCATAAATATTTCTGTTAGGTAAAAAAGTACGTACTTACATAGTTTACACAAAAAAAATATTATATTTCTGAGCCAAATTCACGACCACATAATGTTTAAATTATGATGTGGCTGATCGTCCTAGGTTTTCTGACACACTTTTAAGAATACGTTAAACGTCTTACTTCACTAGCTTTTTAATCAACATAGGCATTTTTTAAATATTTTTAACAGTAAGCCAAATTTAATTTTGATGTTTGCTCTACATTTTTATATCAAAAGGAAATCTTAAGTTGGAAAGTGGAGAATATTCACGAAGTTACCGCACGAATATCATGTTATATTCGTGCGCGGCGTATTTCTTGACTGTTAACTATTTCATTTTAAAGTTATAGAAGTAACTTTACTTTGTCATTCTATTTTGCAAGTTTATCCAGCGGCTTCGCTTGTGATAACTCTATAAAGCCTTAGTAAAGTCCTTTATCCGCGCGGCCGCGGGCAAAAGCTAGTATTGTCAAATGTAGAGACTGTCTTTTGCCCGCGGCTCCGCCCGCGTAAATACTGTATCCCACGGGAACACTGTACGTTGGGATAAAAAGTAGCCTATGTGTTAATCTAGATTTTAGCACTTAAAGTAAGTACTACTATACCAAATTTCATCAAAATCCTTTCAGTATTTTTGCGCGATAGAGTAACAAATATCTATCTATCCATTCATCCATCCTCACAAACTTCCACATTTATAAAAATAGTAGGGTTTACGGAGAACGTTCACGATTTTATTTGTTGAATTGCTGTAGATTTATTTTGCAATTTCACCAACGCCTAAAGTCTAATTTTCATGCCTTCTCTTTCATTATACAAAGGACAAGATTACATGATATCTAATTAACGATTACCTAACTTTAACAGGCATTGGTCAAATTGGCACTAAGGCAAATAAATCTTAATCTTATTCAGCATTTTCAGTCATCTTTTTACTTTGGTATAATGAAGTTGCTTGTGCTTTGTAGGTTTTGACCAAAATTATATGAATCTTCCATCTATTCCTGCCAACTTCCATTTGAATACGAAATGACTAGTCATTTCACCTGCATATTATTGATACACCAAAACAAATTATGCACCTTATAATCAGAAGTCAGAACCCCGAAAATGCCGCCCTCAAGGCGGCCAAGCGTGAACGCGGTAAATAAAAACAACATGGCTGACACAACGATTTAGACAAGCTGGATTTGTTCCATTATATTATAAGATTCGTTAGGTATTTAGTATTTCTATAAACGACAGAATATGGTATACGATTTGTAAGAAAATTAATAATTCTGACAACAAATCCCCGACGACTCCTGTGGTTTAGTGGTTGAGTGCGTTGGTGTTCAAGCCGGGAGTCGCGGGTTCGACCCACGCGGGATCCCACCGAAGGAACAAAAAAAAAGTGTGTGTCAGCTCCGACGCACGACTGGAGTTTACTCTAAAAAGTAAAATTTTGTGTGCAATGCAAAGCGACTAGCGATCGATTTGAGTTCAAAAATTCGCGCCATGTGAAAAAAAGTGAAAGGTGCGCAGAATAGGTTGCGCACGAAAACGTAACGAGGTCATTCGTTCAGTAGATTTACACCTTATATTTTTTTCATACCGGGGACCTTATATGAAAATCGATTCTTAAGGAGTAAACTCCAATAAACTCCAAAAAGTTTTTCAGTACCTACTCCTGGGTCATTGATGTGTGTATAATGTAATAAAATATATATGTATATTATTTGATAACCTTTTTTAAATATAAATTATGTATAATATAAAAATATTACCATAATTTACTTCCCGTTGTCTGGTCCCCGTAACACAAGTTCATCGGGTATTTAGTCCGGGGCCAAACTGACATGTTGTGAATGTGTAGTAATGTATGCATGTGCCCATGCATACATTACTACATCAAGCAGAAGTTAATGAATAAATAGCTAGATGTATACCTACAAACATTTAGTATATATCTGTGTTAGTCTTTGGAAGAATACTTAGGTACTTACTTCATCTTGCGGACACTAAGTAGTAATAATATTAAGGAATCATATTCACAAGCTTGCATAAGTTCGTAAGACACAAGGTTCTTCAATCACATTTTCAGTAAGCCTACAAAAGTTAGCCATTTTGTAGCTAAGGCCGAAAAGCTCACTACGGGTCGAATTTACTACAATTCGCTTCGGCCTGCTCGTAGCTCATGGACTATAATGATATTCTTCTGGGTCTGTGGCAAGGGAAAGCTTCGCAAGACAAGAAAAGGGTTACACAAATAAATGGCTATTAAAATCGTCGTAATTTGTTGCACTTTTATTTTGAATGTGTCTCACGAACTTATCCAAATAAAATTCTTCTTCTTCTTCTTTTGGCATAGCCTCCCCTGTAATAGGAGTTGCCAACGTCAGAGTGATGGAGCAGATGTTCAGTGAAAAAAATAATATTCGTATTGTTGCTAATAATATGATCTATCTGACATTGACAATTGTATTGTGACTGCATGCTGTCCTCATAACACAAATCTCATAAGATCACTCTACCTGCATATGAACTTCCCTGATAGTTTTGTACCTTGTTTTTTACTCCTATTAGTATGTTTTTTTTATAATGACTGTAGATATTAGACTAATTACTGGTAATTAAAAACATATTTTAAGTAGACATTAAGTAGACGCCATACTACGGCGTAGTTGATTATCATATTTAATTTCCATGAGCAGTAATTCAGCTAGGATTTGGTATAATTATTATGAATAATACGCAGATATATTCTTAATAGATAGTTGATATATATTTTTTTTTTTTGGGATTTTATGACCAGGTGTTTACAAATAGACGTATATTACGCTAAATACCTAGTAGGGATGTACCTACTTAGCAAATAATTATTTTTTACTGAGCGCTAATATTATTCTGGAAAAATATTATAAAGAGCGCTAGGTATTATATGTAATTAATTTACATAATTTGTAAAATAGTTAATAATAATATTAGCGCCTCTTAGATAGGCACTTACCGCATAGAAGTTTCTCATCTGTGCAATAAATTTGTTGGTAGGTATATTGTGGTTATTCTGTATAATATATATTAGGTACCTATAGACCTACATTGAAAAAAATACTACCTATAATCAAAAAATTAAGTTACAGATTAATTTTACTTCTGTCTAGTGAAAAACCCTTGATATTTAAAATATAGATAAGCCACCAAAGCATTTTCTGCATACATTGGATAAGTCTTCTTCGGGTCTGGATTGATTACTTTTATAGGAAGCTTACTTTTCCGCTTGATGTTAATAGTGTGTGTGTGAATAATAAGACATTAGTGTGAATAATTTAACAACAAAACTACCTAGGTACCTACTGATAAAATAACGCAGTTTTATGAAAATTCATGAAATAATTGATAACTAGTAATTGCTACGTTCCATAGAGAATAGACAATTCATTATATTCACTATCCACTGATGGACTGTAAGTGTAGTGGAGCGGCAATTTTCTTAGTGACAAACGTCCTACCTATCCTCGATAAATTATACTGTCCCGTAGTTAGTCCCGCGTCTTCATCCCGGTAATTAAACGGGACTCCCCCGTCCCGGGCCCCGGCCGCGCCGTAGCGAACTAAATTAATCACACAATCTCGCCCCCCAATCCTTCACCGGATTAAAAAGTTTTATTGGAGCGCCGCGTGTGACAGGCCTGCTCGCCGACCGTCCGCGCCGCAACCAATCGGCAGCGAGACGCAATAAAATGGCGGTGTGCGATTGGTCCGCGCCGCGACCAGCCACGCCCACCCGACCGCCCGGCCCCAGGCTGTCACACACCACGTCAGTTGATCGAGGCGCGTCGATCCGTCAGCCGTATCTCGCGTTAACTGTGACCCATCCGATTTTCTGTGACTCTTTTGTGATGGATGTGAATTAAACATGGAAGAGGAGTCAATGTCTGGACACAGCTGCTCCGAGGACGATATCAGTGTAGGCCGCCCTTCCCCGGCGCCGTCTAGGTCGCCGTCGCCCCAGGACTATTTCAGGCCGTTGAAGAGACTGAAAATGGCTTCGGAGCCGGTGGAGGAGAGACGAGGGGAAGGAGTGAAGAGTTTCTCCATTTTGGACATTCTGTCTCACAGCCCGCGCACCCCGCCTAGGATCGTGCGTCCGTGGGATGCTTCTGGGTTCGAGAGATTGCAGCGGCTGCAGCGCTTGGCTGGAGCGGCTCTGCTAGACGGAGAGCGATGGAGGCTAGCGGCTCTAGGGCTGCTGAGGCCGCGAGAGATGATACCAGCCGAATGCTGTGACTCCGCCTCGGAGAGATCCTCCTCGGCATCAGATTGCTGTTCAGAGCCGAGAAGGGCTTCGCAGCATGGCTCGAACGCGCCACACACACCTCTGGACGCCCTGTTCCACATGACCAGCAAAACCTTCGAAGCCAATAGCGCAGATAGCGGAGGTGAGTGCGTATTTAATTATATTTTTATATTTTAGAGTTATCTTCTTAGTTCCTGTGATAATAAAGGTTATAGGTACTTGGGTAAATATACCTACTAATTATTTACCATTAATTGTTAGGAAGTTGTTCATTCAAGAGATGCATTAATTCAATTCGTACGTTTGTTATTTGTCCTACTTACGGCTGAAACCGAATATAGGAGGGCTAGCGGAAACAATAATCAAAATTAGGAGCCCTCCTATTCACAGGCTGTCGCTGTCTCTGCTAGCCGAAATGACAAGGACGGCATATGACTCGAGCGTCTCCTAATTTATCGTTTCAGTATTCGGCTGTCAGTGTTTCTTGTAGCGTTTATAAATTGTAGCTCTGTCAACAGCCATTTATAATAGTGTAATTATATATATCCAATCTTTCTAAATCTTTTAGGTCAAAAAAATATCATACCTATAAGATAGTTGCTCATTGTATTAATAAAAACGTTTTCGCTTTTCTGTTTCGTGTGACAAATTAAGTATTTGTAATTTAATTTTAAGTATGTATGATATACAGTAAAAAAATCTACAAAATTTCTCTTTCTATAACTTACTCAACAAAAGTAACATTCATTTCGATTTTCAGGAACTCAATAGAAAACAATCTATATAACATCTACATACTCTTAGAAGCTAAGATTTTATGAGCTTTTAAAACATTTATTTGTAGCGCTAGTCAGCTTTACTTTCGAACCTACCAAAAATACAAAAAAAAAATACGTACGAATGTACATAACGACTTTATTTTTACTACACCGCGCGCAAAAGTAAAGGAAATCGATTCTCAAGTAATATCTCAAATCTTCACGTTCACTTAAAGTGCATCAAAAACTCCCATAATGGGCAATATCATCACCTGATTGAAGGTCAGTCTAACCGTCACTAATACATAAATGACTACTGTGATTACTAAATACTAATACGATTGTGATGAGTCTTGCAACACACGAATTACATTTTCATATGACCACATTATGTGAATGCAAAATTTGTAAAATTAAGGCAAAAACCGCTGACGTTTTGAGGAAAAACCAGCTTATGACGCATAATCGGTGTGCTAAAATGTTGCTTTTTTTGGCTTATATATGTTACTCGTATTATATACCTTACAACAACAACAAGTAGTTACTTATTGTATTTTACCCGAATACGGCGAAACCAAAAGGAAGAGTAACGATTTTCGAAAAATATGTCTGTATGTTTGTTTGTTGCAACTTGCACCGATTTTAATAAATGACGTGTCAATTTCATAATAACCCAGATAACGTAGGCATACATTCTTATTTACTTGATCCGGAAAAGAATAGTAGTTTACAAAAACTTATATATAAATAGAAGAGTTTCGACGCTACAGATTACAAATGTAGGCACTTATTGGTAACCAATGAAACGTGTGAAGTTCTTTGGATATTTGCAACAGAATTACACAGAGGGTGTTATCGGGTAAGGCTATAAGTCCAGAGATGCTCTCATCATTATTTTTGAGGTAGAAATTTATTGTGGAAAGTTAACCCCGGGTCCAGGCACTATTATATTCCACCTGCAAATGTACCCGCGGTGAAACAAGACATCTGAGTCTCTCTACTGAATATTATATTCCCTCAACTAAATTACAAATATGTATAATGTATATAGAGCGTGTATAAGCGTGTATAGTGCAGTCATTTTAATAGGTAACATTTGACGTCTGTCAGTTTTATCTTCATCGTGAGGTGACCTGCTTAAAAACATCGATTAAAGTGAATGGATCGATACGGACTTGAAACATATGTGAATTTTAAAAATCATCAGGCGAATCCCTGTCCCCCATTATTATTTATTCTTTCGTAAATTTAAGGAACAAAATAAGACAAGTACCTACATAATTTAACTTTTTTAGTTTTTGTATTTTTATAGTTAGGTAGTTAAAAAGAATAATAAATATTATTATATTTTATTATAATCACAACGTGGTTATTAATTTATGGTGATATTTCTTCACAAGTAATCATTGCATTCGATTCTACTATATATATATATATATATATATATATATATATACTATCAGCTTTCGATTTTTAGAGTAACATCCCTAGTGTTTAAAAAGAAAAAGGGTTAACTGACGCAACATTGTAACGACGTTCAGATCTCAATATCAGAAATTGTTTATTATGTTTAGAATGGTTTATTAGTGAAAGCAGATCATAAAATTACTCGTATCGGTCATTATTACAATAAATATGTAATCGTAATTGAAAAAAGTTAAGTTAATACCTTTGATGAATTTGTTGCCTCCCGTCCAGCTGATTTCTTTAAGAAGGGCATCAATAAACTGCCACTGCGTTGGCAAAGATGCATTGATTGCATGGGTGATTACTTCGATTAATACAAATAAAAAATACATGAAAAAAATTCGTTTAAATTTTTTTTCGGCAATTTTCCTAGGTAAAGACCTAATATTGTTCTAATTTACGTAAAAATAAAGTGTTTACTACTGAAAAAGTTGGTAGAAAATTATTTACAGTAAAATGTAAAACACCTCGTTCAATAAACAAAATGATAAACGAAGCCTCTATGTTACATTAACTACAATTTTTATTAAAAGCTATAACCCGACTACGCAAATTATATAGCCTATGTTGCCCGGGCTATTATTACGATTCTATTGACATATCACTTACTGAAATCGGATCAGTAGTTTAGGCGCTACGGTGCAACAAACATATATAGCGTATGAATGTACACATACTGCCAAAATCATTACTCTTCCTTTTGGCTTCGTCGTAGTCGGATAAAAATATGAAAGAAAATAATTTAAAGTGTCAATTTCATAACAACACCATCCAGACCACCATTGTCATAAGTCATAAAACAATAAAATCGATCGAAGACGAAGGCGTGTTAGCATTGATAATGTCTCAAACGTATTGTTGTACGTATGTTGTATGATTATTGTATGATCACACACCGGCGTAATTGAAACAAACCATCTGCTTATTATGTTTTTTAACGTCCGCGACATCGATTCCATATAATTGCCATTGTGAACAGAGTGAAATGTTTGGGATTATTGCATGTTATTATAGATGAAGTCGCGAAGCTTAAATTGTGGAGTTATTGTATTAAGATTGCTCAATATCTTCTAATTTTAGTACCAGAATGGGATTGCTTGTATTGTGTCATTATTGAAGTGAAAACTTCTATAGACCCGTTGGGCATTTTTTGTGATGGGAAAAAACCGTTTAAGTCGCGACGCTGTTACCGACACCGGTGGGACACACGGACCACAAAATAGCGCCTGATTCTTAATCACTATGAAGTTTTGAAAGCTTTATGCAGATTTTATGCTATTTGCCGTATGAACTATTATATAACCTGGGTAATTCCAGGATACATGCCCCAGTTGGATAGATGACGCGATTTTAAATACTTTAGTTTGTTGACCAAAGTTTTCGGGCATAGCATAGCTGTCACTTTTCGGGGGACTGTCCTATACGGAATTCATATGAAGAGGTCCGCTAAAATTGCTAATACTTTGAAAATGTTCAAGGAAACGTTTTTTACTTTTTATAAATTGGTCAATGAAAACCTGAGGTACCAGCTGGTTAAGTAAAATGCTTTATTTAATTAAAGCATTTTACTTAAATTACTATGAGATATGGAATGATTTCAAAAAGTGGGACAACTATCCTGATTTCACCCTATTTGATACTTGTAGAGATTGGTAGCACAAAATGTGTTCAGAAATTTATATTTTTTTAATTTTATCTTAATATGTTGTACTATGTTACAATAATTTTTCTTGATTGTCATTTTGACTTTTGGGCCCAAAATTGTATGAAACTCTACGTTTCTTAACTACTACCTACTCAAACAGTTTACTACAGACAAAATATATTTGTCTAAATACAACATTACCAAAAAGCCATGCTCAAACTTAATATATTATTTCGCGCACACAAAACAACTTCTCAACATAATAAACTAACCTAATGAGCTTGTAAAATTCCACAAACCCATCGAATCCCTTAAAAAACCTTAATTGACTATATAAATGTAATTTACACGGCTTGCAAAAACCCCATTGTGGCAACACAAAAGAAGACATCAGACATCAACAATGGTGTTCTAAATTCGATCATACGTCCGAAGGCGGGATTGTCTATGGCATATGCTCCATAGACCATAAGTCATTTGTCATTACTGGCTTGATTGAGGAAGTAATTTCTTGTATTCTAAACGGAAATAATATTTTTTACATCCCCTAGAGAGAGTGATATCTCTATCATTACCGTTCTAATGTTATATAAATGTTCAGAAAAGGTTGTATTTGATTTCCGAATTAACATAGCATCCGTATTCCGTAAGTTCTATTCCGACGTCAATGCAGGCGCCATCTTGGAATTTGTTACGTCACTTAGCTGTACTTGCTGTTTAATTTAATATGAAACCAGTATTATAAAACAATATAAAGCTACGTAGGTAATTAATTAAACTTAATATTAACTAGCCTAAAATAATAATTAAAACGGTAAACTATATTTTCATTCATAATTACTAAAAAGAACATGAAATGGTTTATTCAAATATTTTATCAAGCTATTTTTTTATAACTTTTGAAAATCAATTCAAGTTAACAAGGGAAACCAAGTTAAAACTATATAACATTTCTATTGCACATTATATGTAGAGTAATTTCAAACTGTGAATAGGAGGGCTCTTAATTTTGATTAGCGTTTCAGTATTTCCAGACCGTCGGATGTTTTTATTAACTATTTAAATCGCGATCCTTCGCTATAGTATATATAGTCAGCCAGTCCTCATCAAAGGCATCTAATTCATCTCACCATCTCTTGTGGGTCGTCTGTCGCTGTTTGGCCGACCGTTCGGTAGCAACGGAGAAAAAGAGGGGAGGCGTTTGTCCAGCAGTGGGACACATCACACAATAGGCTAGCACAATAATAATAATAAATATTTTAATGCAAAAACACTTTTCAGTGAGTAATTTTAGCTAACTATGGTTACTGGTAGATTGATCGAAAATCAAAATGCTGTTCTAGTGACAGGTGTCAACATGATATTTTTCTTAAATAAGGCGTTTTTTTATAAATAGAACTTTCTTTTAAGTTTTCGACACCGTTTTTCTAAATTGTCAAGTCCAAAGTCTAGTCAAAGTCCAAATAAATCAGACAGTGCAGTCAACTAGTCAAGTCAGTCGATTCAGTAATATGGTAGACGCTTTAGTGAAACTTCCTAGGGAGTTTTGGAGAGAACACAAAATGGCTCAAATCCCCGCTTAAACTCTTCAGGGTCACAATTCCAACATGCTATTTTCTTAACGCGTTCGAATTGTAACCAATAAGGGCCAGCACTCACTTGGACAATAGGGAGACATAGTTGTGACGCACCTAGACAGTTTGTCTATTAAACGTTTTGTTTCAGGTGTTCATGTATCTTCATAATATTATATTTTGTAAAGCAATAGACTATCTTCAGATTGTCGCGTGACCGTGTCTCAACTCACAAGTGAGCGCTCGCTCTAAAGAACCGAGCAAAGCTACGCAGGGTACCTACTAACGATGCATTTATATATTCTTTGTCTATGGCTACTTACTGCAACGTCTCCTATATACCTATAAGTTCGTAGGCGTTAAGTTGAATTTAGTTACAAACGTCAAAGCCTAGTTCTGATGTTGTTGACAAATACCTACTATAGGTGTAGGATATATCTAGATATAATCCTACACGTAATGTAAATGTGAAAGTTTGTGAGGATGGATGAATGGATGTTTGTTACTCGTTTACGCAAAGGCGGTTTACTGAACGGATTTCGATGTTTGGTATGGTAGTAGTTTAGACTCTGGATTAAAACATTGGCTCCTTTTTATCCCAAAAAAGCACAGTGTTCCCGTGGGATAACCGACACTACATTTGCGCGGGTGGAGCCGCGGGAAAAAGCTAGTATGTCTATATTATGTATATAGTATGTGACTTTTCTGTTTGTTACTATAATCTGTTGCTAATATTTTAAATTTGAATGTGAGTTTTTTTGTTACAACTTCACGTAAAAATCATATTTGGCACAAACATATAGTAGACCACGGGGAAGGACAAAGGCTATTTTTTATAGCGGGAAACTGTACGGTTCCCGTGGGATACTGTATTTATATAAGCTGTATATATAAAAGCTATGTATAATACTGTATATATATATAAGCTAGTATAAAATATTTGATAACATATTCCTTTAAATAAATTCCGGCAGTGCACTCGTAATTCTTTTCACCCCAAAACATAAAAAAGAAAATGATTACCTATATTACATGAGAAAATATACCTACTTAAATATTAATCTGACCTGCCTACAACATAATAATATGTCCTCCTTTTAATATAATACATCTATGGAATATGTCTAATATATTATCACATAATTGTTATTGTCGCTGACATTAGTAGCTTAAGTATCAGGTCATAGACAATCTGTTGTCCGTGGCCTTTTGACAGATAGTAATTATCATAAAGAGCTACGTGGCCTAGTGGGTAGACCGTTTGATTCGTTCTCGAGAGAGTGCAGGTTCGATTTGCAGGTTGTGGCGTGCACCAATGAGACTTTTTCGGATCTCAAGTACATTATACAGACGCTCTATCGGTGAAGGAAAACATCGTGAGGAAACCCGCACATGGTTGGCCCCAGACGTATTGACCAGTCATTCCTCTTCGCCGTCGAAATTATCGAATGCATCTTGACTAAAGGTCCAGTATATCTTGTAGCTCAGGTGAGGGTTGCGGCCCCCAAAGGGGGATGTTGTGTCGATAAAATTAAGCCTATTATCTGCTATTAAAACCCTTAACCTCGAGACGAAATACGCTGTAGGTATACATTTTTTTCGTTGGCTGGCTACTTGAAATCTAGGTGCAAACTTGTATGGAGCGTGAACGGTATTATTTAAGCTTCATTAAGTAGTTAGATCTGCCAGGTATTAAAATATTACTGAAACACAGTATCTTTGATAGTCGAGTCAATGAATAGCCATTAAAATATAAATGCAATAGCAAAACTCGTATATCTTCTACGAGAGCAACTAATGTAACAGTACCTACTACAAATCTTAATTACAATCCCATCTGGCATTATTAAGGAAAATTTATTTGTTTCGCTGGCAACACTAATTAAATTTATAATATTTGTGCCCACTGTTCGGGGTTATTATACTGCCCACAAATTGCCCCGCTGTGGGGTCCGAAAGGTGTCAGCCTTGGCACGTTTATATTACCCCATTAAAAAAAGAAGAAAAAAAACGCGGCAAAAAGCCGCACCCGCCATTATGAGAATGTGAGCTTTTGAAAATCGCTGACTAATTGATTGTGAATAGTATCAAATTAGATATATTGATAGGGTGCCTTGTAAATGTTCCAAATTCAATTATCTCTATATTCCACGGTAGTTATATTAGATTAATAATAATATTATAATAAGTACCTATCTATGGACGCTTCCACAACACGCCATTATGGTCCTGTACTAAATGTAAGGTCAGTTATATCTTTAAGAACTAAATCGACCAGATAAGATAATAGGTACCCATTGCAATGTGTTTTATTCTGTACTGTGTACAAGAGATAAGAGCAAAGCTCGGTCTCCCAGGTACTACATAATATTTAAAAAACGAGCGAGCCTTACAGCTGTAGTCGCATATGATGCGTAACATTTTAAGAATATATTTTAAAAAACACAATGCCTTGTATGATTTTCTGATATGATAAAAAATACGGAAACTTTTCCATCAAGCGGTGACAGAAATCAACGTCAGAAAATTTAAAAAAGCTAAATACCGAGATATTTTATTCGAATCTGACGGCCAACTCTACCACCAAGCGCTCATTCGTCAATTCAAATAGCGCGCGCTTCCGCTACTTCCTGTTACACACTTCCGTCCCGTTTCACGAAATCACTCCCACAAATTGCAAGAAAGCGAGAGGAAAGATGTGACACATCAATAATATTATTATGATACCTGGGACTTTGCAACACAGTCACAAAACTTTCTATTAGACGAAAAACAAGATAATTTGTAATCGTTAATATAAACCGAAGTGCTATTAAATTATTATCATCATTATTATTAAAATCTCAATAACCCATTATTAAAAATACATTTTGTCTATCTCTCTCACACCTGCGTTATTAAAACGAGACAGGTAGTGACATATTTATTTAATAATACTATTTGGAAGTTACACCTTACTGTGTCCTTTAACTTGCTCATCTGCTTCATATATAACCATTCGACTTATAAGGGTGCACGCTTTTTATTGTAGTACTGAAAAATTAAGAGATCGCAAAGAAATACGAAGTGTCTGTGAAGCCAGCTCCACACTTCGCATTACACTGCGAAAACGAAGTGAAACATTGCGCGAAAATGTGCGAATCAGCTCCAAACTTTGCGTTTGCGAACTTTTCGCAGTGTCGCACTTTGCAAAGTGTGGAGTAGGCTTAAAACTTTTTAACAGCTGTAGCAAAATGCAGGCATACTTGACATATTTTATAATGTACGATCGCCGACGAACCCGGTTTAGGTACCCCTTTGGCCGGTTTAAACCTTATTGCCATAGTACTAAGATTGAAATGTGCTATAAACCGTCGCCGTCTGTCGGCGACCGTACCTATACTGTAGCTTTGTTCATATATTTACAACTTTCAATTGTAATCAGTTAATCTAACAGAAAGTATTTAGTAACAAATAATAATTAACCTGTCATAAATATGGTCGTGTATTTGAATGATTTTCATTTTAAATATTAACCTTAATATTTGCCAATTAGTACAATAATTAAACTATATTTTCTAGTAGTTAAATACATAATAACATAGATATTTAACGGGTAACATTTAACCATTAATTTACTTAATTTAAGTTAGTCGTTAACTTTCAAGTTTATATTTATTGCATTTCTGTGTATTAAATTTCTCACATCATAATAAGTTAGTAATCTTTAATGTCTTTATCAGCAGATTGATACTTAGATGATTTTACTAGCGGTCCAAAAAGTCATACGGGAGGTATCATATTATAGAGGTATAAATTTACTATTTCTACTAAAATATTTTTGGTGGCATGAAAACGCCGCAAAATGCCTCGGAAAAAAAAGGTACAGCCGCTTAAATTTTTGGCTTACTTTGAGGCCGGGACTATATGATCCGGAATCCGGAAGGCCGGAGAAAATTCAGAGTATTGAAAATAGAAATCTAGATTTTAGACTTATACAATCTAGCTGAAAACACACCAGTGTCGAGTTAAATGTCAAGGTCATATAATATGACAGCTCGACACTCGACACTTCGATTTTCAACACTATTGTATTAGGACAGAGTTCTATTTTCACTAGTCTGAATTTTCGCCGGGCCCGCCGGTTTCTGGATTGTCTTCATATAGACCCAGCCTTACACAAAAGAAGTTTAGTCTAAGTGACATACCAAAAAGAGCGCACCCACATCGGTCGCACGTATCATCAAACCCATCGGTGGGCCGGGTTCATTATTTAATGACCCCGAATTTGGACACCCCGGAATAACAGGCCGCGCCGCGCCGCCGACAAAACCTGTTATTTCACAAAATACACCCCATGAATAATTCACAGCTCTATATAAATATTTATTGTCTCTAATCGTAATTATATAGAGCTGTTACATATTAAGGTATGCGGGGAAATGTGTGATATAGGACTTTGCCAATCATACAATTTTTATTGTTTTTTTGCAAACTTTAGAACCAAACTTTTCTTTTCTTACTTCAAACAAACATCAAAGGAAAAGTAAATAGGAATATTGTAAACGTAAGGAAATGTATGATATTATGTCTCAGCTTACAAAATACAAAGCCATTTTTAGGGAAAGGATGAAATGAATTAGATAGTGTTATAATTTATAAATTATAATGCGAATATACTTCAAAAATTATATTTATAATTACATATACATTAAAAATTTGCAAATCTATTAAAATAAATAAAATTGAAGTGTCTGTTTGTATTTTAAAATAACCGCTTTTCTCTAAATGCATAATATAAAATATGTAAGTTTGTACGGTAGGTACAATTAAAAATACAAAACAATTAAAAACTTACAATAAAAAAACAATTGGTTTTAAATTTTTGTCTATCCATCTGTCTGTTTATTCCGGCTAATCTCTAAAACGACTGAATCGATTTTCACGGGACTTTCACTGACTGATGTTACAAGGAGTAAGGTATGCTACTTTTATATTAGGGTAATAGAACCCTATTTAAAAAAATAGGGTACCGTTTCCCGTAATATGCAAATGATGTTGCTGACACCAGCTAGTATCTGTTACATATTTTTAATCATAAACGATTTAAATACTCGTACTATCTTTAAAAATTGACCAGTCACATAATATAAAATACATAATCTAAAACCCAAAATACTCAAAAAAAAACCTTAAGACAGCGATTGGCTAAAATCAACTCGAATAATCGATAAAAAACCCACCCATTAAGTTTCACACCTTTCGTTAGATGTAGATAAGTTAATTGATCAACAATCGAGTTCGATTCTATCGATTCGAGTAATTATGTGCGTTTAGTTTCATCGTGTGAGTTTTTATAGTAAAAAGGGGTGGTTCGGGCGTCGCGCTGAGCTCCAAAAAAGTGTAAAAAAAACCAAGTGCCTACTGATAAATAAAATATATTGTTTAATTCTCATGTCTTGTCTGTCTAGTAAAAACAGAAGGTAGCTATAATATAAAGTTAGAGTTCTCAACAAATTTATTGAACATTTTAGGTGGGTACTAAATTAACGTCAAAGTTCCTGCTCGACCAGTTTCTAAGAATTTTCCTTTGCACTACGATGCCAAAAAATATTTAAACACAAGGGAAGTGACCGCAGCGACTGCAAACGTTCATGAACTATGTATTATGCACGTGAGTATGTGTGCGTGCGCATGATTCAACGGCGCTGTTAAGCGATTTTCATTCTTCTACCTGGTCGAGCAGCAATTTGTACGATAGTAGGTACTTAACTTTGTAGATTGTACTTTGTATTCCATTCCGATCGTATTTCTTACATTGATAATGCAACCTGAACGCCAATTTTCGTAAGTAGCTAACACTTACATTTTTCTTTTATTGAATTATAAATGAATCGTCTTGATATCACTAACTGTTTTTTGGAGTTTGGACCAAGCAAAACGGGTTTGACGTTTATGAGGATACCATTTTGCAGTTTTAACCACCCGGTTAAGTCCCCCGACTGGATCGTAACCACAAAGTAGAAAATATATATACATACGTAGTACCTTCAGGAAACAGCTTTCATCGAACGATCCAAATCAATGCTTATTTGAAAATTTTGACGACCCCTTCAACGGCTCACAATTTTTCCACACAATCGTGGACACACCGTATGCTTGTTGTAGTGCAATCAAATCGAAAGCTAACTATGTCGCTGTTTATCTGGTCCTCTTTCATTATACTGTGCTTTATACTTTATTCGTAGCTGTATTATAACAGGATTCAATTAGCGAAATCGACCTTCAGGGAATACGGTATTTTCCTGTATTTTTTTTATTACCTACTTTATATAAACAGTGCTCTGAAAAATAAGACGTTTTCAAAATATTGATTTTTAGTATATTAAACATATATACTAAAAATCAATATTTTCAAAGATATTGCGCGGATAGTTTGAAGCACTTCTGTGAGTCTCGTAAAAACGCCCCATATAAAAGTCGTACAAGCAGGTGACGTCACACGCTAGTAATATTGCTACGAAATGTATGGCCATATGCACAATATCTTTTTACTTTCATCAAGTTGTAATACATAATTATTTCTTAATTTAATTAAAAAATAAAACTAATTTTTTACATGTTGTCAAATGCTCAATTGTAAAAGTGCCACGTCCAAATGCTTCGATCTATATTTCCTACAGTCCTACCACAGACAACAATTAAGAGGCCATTAAATACAGACGAAGTAAGATGGTGATTGCTTTCCCATATTTTAGTAACATGTGTAAAGCGTCATTATACATAATAATTAAAGTCTTCATAGCATTTTAATAAGTTAATACAGCATACACTACGGCATGTTTCAATACTTAATTGTAAGCTAATTAAACTATTGAATGTATCGTGCAAATTTTGAATAAGTGCTTTGAATAAAAAATTTGAATGAACAAAAATTTTTTTGGAAATTATTCGAAATTGGCCTCCCTTTGTATCGATTTTCGAATAAAAAATTCCTTACCCTTTTCATCTTCATCACAAATGGAGAACAACACAGGCCACTCTTTGTACATGCAAATTTATATCATAATGCGTTTATAATAAGTCTCGCTTTTCTTTGACGCGTACACCAGATGGCGAACTTTCCTTACATTTTAATGAAAGAAAGAAGCATCAATTGTAAAGAATCAATTTTACATGAGACAATCGTTTTTAAGCATTTTGTGTCAATGAACGGCCTATATGTGTCATTATTAAGGCGACTGTATGATAAGGGTCCAATCACACCGGGACGACACGTCACGCGACGCAAAGCTGCATTTTTCGGATAGCTATTCAAAATTGAACTTTGATCACTACACAATAAGATAGATCGTTTCATTGCAAGAGCGGCGTCTTTGACATTGACTTTAATTGACTTGACATTCGAACTCTTGTGCGAACGGACCCTAAGAGGACCACAAGACAATGTAGAGTAAAAGGAACCAGCTGACGGTTTTGTCTCTTACCTATTTTTTAAATTTATCAAATTAAAGCCGGATTCAAAGTTCTAAAATAAGTGTCGCTAAAATTTTCTCTGATTTTCTCGTCGTTGTAAAAAATTTTCCTGTCTCAATAATGTAGGGGTAGATTAGGTAGAATATGGGGTATAATTTAAAAAAGGATAAAAATCTTTTCCGATACCTAACAAATATGCCCAGAATTTTCATAAATATCGGTCAAGCAATTTCATAGGCATTCGATTGCAAACACTGAGGAGATTTTTTAATTTTTACCCGACTACGGCGGTATGTATGTCTGTTCCACTGTAGCGGTAGCGCCTAAACAACTAACCCAAGTTTAACGAATGAGGTGTCAATATATTCGTAATAATAGCGCCCGGGTAACATGTAGGCAATGATTGTACGTAGTCGGGTTATAGTTTTTTTTATATTATACATATATACTTACTTCTAATCTCTAATTATTTATATAAGAACGTCCGCCATTTTGCGCTCAGCCAATCAGAATTCTGTAAACATAATTTAATCAAGTGTTTGTTATCGGTCGTGACTCGTGTCCAATGCATTTCCTTATCAGGCGAGAACGATTTGTATTGTGTTTACGGGCTGTAACGTTATTGATAAAACTTTAACCACTCATTGGTGATTAATCCGATATCAGATGTAAATGAATTGATTATGTTGCATGCTCGGTTTGCTTATCCCGTGTGCAGTTTACAATAAAAGAATTTCAGCCTAATTTTTTGTGTAACCCTACAAAGGAGATTGAGTGTCCCCAGCCTCCCCTAATTACTGAAATATTTTATTACATTTCGAGATGCAAGCTGTTTGTTTTGCAATAGAAATCTGCGGCGAACAAATTGGCGTTGCGTTTGTAACCGCAGAACTGCAACTGCCGACTAGGAAGACATTCTAATGACAAATCTAGCAGTGATTAAAAACTTGCACTAAACACTTGCCTTTCTATATTCCTGTCAGACATTATCAGGCCTGACAAGAGATCAGCCTGCATCGTCCTAACTGGACTTGAAAACAACATCTTTTGTTGTCCCAAGGCGGGCATCGAACCCACGACCTCCGGACCAAACTCTAATCCACTGGACCAAGGAGGCGTCAACACTAATAGAAGCTTAAAACAAAAATTATGCATGCATAGCGTCGATTTGTCAAACGCTTATTCAACTTAGGAGCCCCCCAAACTATTACTGTCCCCGCTTGGCAGCATGACAAGGACAGTGATTTAAGATCCTCTTAATTTAAGAAGCGTTTGAGCTTTTAGTCTATAGTTAAATGCTTTGGGCTGCCAGCAGCACTATTTGATAAGTTTGCGCAATGTGCATATTTGACTCCTCGATTTACGCTTATCACGACATCAAATTATTCAAAACAACAAAAACAAACAATTAGACTTTAGGGAGAGCGTTTACTAAAGGCACGATGACGAGTTTGTCTTAAGACAAACTGCATTACAAAATATATGAACTTGAAACAAAACGCCTCATAGACAAAACTGTCTAGGAGCGATACGACTGCCTTAAAACTGCGGGTGTTTAGTTTTAAACCTATCTTAAGACTGTCGTGACTCAAGTCGCTCACTTGAGTCACGACAGTCTTATATTTTGCTCGCCCTTATATTTTGAAAAGTAATAAGTGCTCTACATTATGACCATATATTTATATTAATACGTGAAGCGAAAACTACCACTACTGTTTTACGAAAATTGTGCGAACGGAGGAGTATGACATTTGGCACAGTCAAAGTGTATGTGGAGGAAGGTGTGCAGAAAGCTAATATTGTTTTAAATAATACTTTGAAATACATAAAATTAATAAAAACAGCGTTACACACACTACCCAGATGATTAACACACACTACCGTGCGTTTGTAATAATATACAACTATGTCACAATATTGACTTTTTTTTTCTATCTAAGAGGCAAAAGAACCCTTACAAAGGTCAAACTTAAGAAATAGATGAATTAAGGCCCGATTTTGACCATAGGTCGACCTCTAGTTAAATTTATTACATTATGACATTATTTATAAGAATAATATAATATTAAAAGATTTTCATATTATGTACTTTCACTTTACTGACATAGTTGTAAGAACATTTGTATAATACTAACTATGGACTATGGTCTGAAATAAAGTATTATTATTATTATTATTATTTAAAAAAATATCGGTTGTCTGTAAAGTCGGTTTACTGACGATAGTTGAATGTGACAACGTCAACAACAACAACAACAACAACAACAACAACAATAATAATAATAATAATAAAATGCGAGGTTACGCTGGTACTTGGTAACGGTAACAGGTAACGGTACTTGGTAACGCATGAGTCATGTTTTTTCGTGCGTGCAGCCGGCTCCATCGAATTATAAGACGTTATCACGTCAAAAAACACATTTATTCAAGCAAACTACAATTATTTATTTACTCATCGAGATTCAAGAGTAACGAAGTAATTGAATGTAGCAAAGTTTCTCTAATAGTTTGTCTACAGTAGCCGCACAGTGGAAACTGGCTAGTTAGCTATATTATAATTAGAATAAATTTCATTTCATTATAAAGGACCACGGGTCCATTGTAATGACCGGGGTTGCCAGCAATAAATATTTACGCCTTAATTAACCAGCCGGTAGCCTGGTAACACTGAGAAGTGAGAGTGTTGCCAATAATATCTCGCTTGAATGTGATTTAGAAGCGACAATAAGTCATAGTTAGTTTTGAGCGAGTTTCAAGCCGGTTGCCTTGTATGATTAGCTATCTTTTTTAATCATTAATCATCATAGGTTCTTAATCATTGGAAATTTATATAAGTTATTGGTTGTAGAATACAAAATGCTACGTTAATAGCTAATATTTAATATTTAATCTTATATTTCAGAGATGATTAATATTATTTCACAATTTTGTCATTCTCAACTTGACACAGTAATCCTAATCCTATTATAAATGTGAAAGTTTGTGAGGATGGATGGATGGATGGGTGTTTGTTACACTTTCACGCATAAACTACTGAACGAATTTTGATGAAATTTGGTATGGTAGTAGTTTGAGCTCGGGAATAACACATAGGCTACTTCTTATCCCGAAAAAGTGTTCGCGTGAGATACAGTGTTCACGCGGGCGGTGCCGCGGGCAACAGCTAGTTTTAAAATACTATTTTAACAAAGGTGATAATGCGACCTCGCCTAAATTTTAAGTTGAATTTAATAAAACATGATAAAAAGCAATGTAGTAAAATACCTAATTTGGCATTTCGATGATTCCTTTGCCTTAAATTCGTGTCAATTAAAAAAACATTTGAACGATGTTCGTAGTTATTACACGTACGGGCATAATGGTTCGAATTTGTTCCACCGACCACCGGCGGCGGCGGTCTCCCATATGTTAAAACTTAAACCGGTTTTAACTTGGATTCGCATAAATTTTGTATTAACTTATATTATTATAAAATACGTGAAGCACAAGCTTTCAGTACTTACAGTTTTACGAGAATTGTGTGTGCACGTAGAAGTATGATATTTGGTACAGTCAAAGCTTATGTGGATGTGCAGAAAGGTAATATATTTTTAAATAATGCTCGGAAATACATAAAATTAATAAAAGTAACAACAACACACACTGCCTCAGATTATTAGCACGCGCTACTGTGCATTTGACAGACTATACAATATTGTTACACGTTGATATTTGTCAATCTGTCACAGCATGTACATTTTTATTTTTATTTTATTGTGTCTAGTAGAGAACCCGAAGGTTACCTACACTGGGGTTCATTCCTTATTTCTTTAAGAATACGTTTATTTGTAAATATAATACATAAGAAATCGGCGACGATACTTGCTCTACCAAAAATAATGTTACTTCTTCAAATCTCAATGAGCCAAAAGCTTTGATTTCTATTGAGATAGCTGGAAGTAGGGAATGTCTACTAGTCGATTTGGTGGTAGATACTTGAGACACTGTAAAGCTGGGACTATTATGTGATCCGGAATCCGGTGGGCCCGGGAGAATTCAGAGCACAGAAAATAGAACACTGCGCTAATACAATAGAGTCGAAAATGGAAGTGTCGAGTGTCGAGCTGTCATATATAGCCCTATTGTAATTATCGCAGAGTTCTATTTTCAATGCTCTGAATTTTCCCCAGCCATCTGGATTCCGGATCATATAGTCCTAGCCTAAGGTCTCACTTTACCTCTTATCAATAAAATACGCACTTTTTTTTAAATCTCAATTGGCTATGGCATAGATTGAGCCATTTGCCACAGGCCCGCGTTGCCCGAAACACGTCGGCGTGTTCCGAGTGTGTTCCGACGATATCTGATCTCATCTCCACTACCGCAACCACTAATTATGAATTAGAACCGCTTTGCCGGTTTGAGATGAAGAATTATGTTTTTATTAGGGTATAGGTCATAGTCTTACTTGAAAGTATAATTTTGATTTTATTGTAATTTTTTTTTACATACGATAATGTAATAATTTTCTGAGCTAAATTTAAATTTTTCAAGAAAGTAACACATCAAAACTTATATCATACTAGATAGCAAAAGGTGATCCCGCGGGAAACCTTTATTTTGTCGCGATAAATAGTAGCCTATGTCCTTCCCCTTTGTCTACTTTATATCTGTGTCATATTTCATCAAAATCGGTCCCTAGTAGTTTCGGAGCCTGTTCAATGCAAACAAACAAACCTTTCCTTTTTATATATCGATTTATAAAGAGGAATGGAAAGGAATGGAATGGAAGGAAGCATCCTCTTTATATTAGTAACTATACATTAAAGATTATGACACTAATATAGTGGTAAAAGGTTTCATGTCATTAATTTCGCAAGTTCCTATGTATTTTATTTTAGTGATCGTGAGTGTGACTCGACGTATATAGTCATTGTTCATATTTGAAATCCTCAGCTCTCCATCTCTACCATAAAAGTCAACTTTAATCCAATTAGTTAAATCCTTGAAGGGATTCAGGGATGAAAGGCCCCGGAGCGAATCCGTAGGAAATGGGCCTCAGTCGACACTTCACACTTCACGGTGAAGCGAGCTTTGTCGCATATGGAGTTATTGATTTTGTTTTTTAAATTTTAATGTCTACAAATTGTTATACACATTTTACTGTTTTTTTTTAATCAAAGATTGAAACTATTATTTTTACGATACAAAAGCGAAAAAAAAAGTGAAACTGTTTTGTCCGATTTCGGTCAAATAATTTTCCTAAAAAGTTGTTGGCGTGACCTTTCAGCATAGAAACAGAAGAAACAAGTCTCTATCTCGTATAGATTAGTAATGGTGATTGGGGGGGGGGGGGGTTGGACTTTTAAACCACTTCATCCATCATCCATTTATATTCATAATTACAGAAGTTAGAAGGCGGACAGACAGACGGAATGAGCCAAAACTATAAGGGTTCCTTGCGTGGCGTTTTTGAAAAAGGTTGTGTAATAGGTTCCTTTCTACCATCTTTCACTCATCTAGTGGGGTATCCTAATACCCCCGTAGTAGATACAATTTCGAATTCAACAAAAGATTACTAATTACCACACGAAATTAATCAATGCGCAGGAGTGTACCTGCCTAATATAAACGTTGTGGAGTCGGCCCGTTTGATCTCGCCGCGCTCTCCAATTAGCACAGGCCGCCGCCTTTGGCGTCTGCCGCCTTTGTGTGCCCGCTCTGTCCCGCTCGCGTCACCCTCTCGCTCGCACGCCTCTCTCGCCCGCGGTAGGCTTCGATGCTATCTATAAGAGTTCTTTCATTGACTTTTTTTATTGGTGTGAATGAAATCTATAAAATTAACATTTCTCGAATTAATTATGTTTTTGCCTCTTTTAAAATGTTTACACGGCTAATTTATGTTAATTTTTGGAATTCTGTAGTAGCGGAAACTGTTGGAGACGAGTTACGGTGGTAAATAAGTAGAATTGCTGATAACTGTTTTACATTTTTAAGCTAAAAAATAAGTATATTATATTTCAGCTACGAGTTGACGAATTACGAGAAACAACAAATATGACTCTTAACTAGAATTATTATAAACTAGCATTAATTGCCCGCGGCTTCGCCCGCGTGAAATTAGGTTTTATACTTTCATCCCCTATTTTGCTGCTGAATTTTAAAAAACGCTGAAATACGTAACTCATTCATTTTTCCGTACTCAATTCATACGAAATATCAAGCAAATATGTCCAAGGCATAAAAAGTTTCATACAAACTTTTATCACCTATTTAACCCCCTTGGGGGTTGAATTTTGAAAAATCCTACCTTAGTGGATGCCTACGTCATATGAGAAATAAATGTGTAGGTACGGTTTTGGCATGTGCGTTGATACATTAGTCAATCAGCTTTTCCTTTTTATATTTTATATTTAGTATTTATAAGTAATGATATAAAATACATTATACATATATCATATTATGTATAACTTCCATTTTAAAAGGGGTCAGATGTGAAGTAAGATGCATTTAGAGCCAGAGTTCTGATGAGTTCGTAACTTCAGACTATAGCTTTATATGACTTTAGATAACATAATGTTATTTTTAATAACATTATATTATCTAAAAAAAAAAAAATTTTTGTTATATTAACATTAAGTTAATATACCAAAAATATTATTATTTAATAAAATATATGACTTTGCGATAAGTATAGTTGCTCGTAAAAAATATAAACCAAAATCAGAAAGGTTAGGTATAACAAATCATGCATCGACCTGTTCTCAACAGTCCTAGTTTTAATATTCTAGTTCTCACAATACCTGGCAACACCGAAGCAATAAAAATAATATAATTTCAGACTAATTCGCGTAGGACCGCCTAATTTTATGCAGACCTTTGGTAACACCGCCCGCTCCATTCGGAATGACTATCAGACAAGATAAATTTCGTGCGAAGAATTTTTTTTCGGAAGGACCAATCGCCTTAAGGCTGCGGACACCTGCTAGTGATTCATGAGGCTCTATCACAAGTACAGCCTAAGAAATTGAATTTGTAGCTGTTTGACATACTTCTGAAAGTGATCATGTTGCAATTTCCCGACGATTGGCGACTGATGACAAAGTGAGTATGCACAATATACAATTATACATCTATACAAATAAATCAAATTGGAGTGTCTGTATGAAATTTCAAATTAACATCTTTGCACTAAATGCATGTGTTAGTTAGTATATACGGTATCTAGTACCTACACCAAAAAGTTAAATTTAAAATTTTTGACTGTCTGTCTGTTGGTTCCGGACTTCCGGTTAATCTTTGAAGCGGGCTGGACCGATTGTGACCGGACTTTTTTTGGCAGATAGCTCATGTTATAAGAAGTGCTAAGTAATCTTAGGGTTGAAAAATAGATTTCCGTTTCCATTAGTTCCATGCAAACAAAGTTGCGGGCACTGGTAACAAAGTAAGAGCAAATTATAAAGACGACTGCATACAATTTCAATCATTCCTGACTGAATAAAAAATCTAATCCGTGAGGAAATAACATTTCCAAGCGTTTGAGTAGGTAATGATGTATCTTTTTAATGTAAAAAAATGTCCAAACCGAATTGTATCATCTAACAAACAAGATCGAAAAATCAAGTCGACATTAATAACACCATTGTCCACACAATTATTATTATTTCACTAAAAGAATAATGATGTTAATACATCTTTGTCGGGACATCATTATTAATTTCAAAAGCGCTAATAAGACAGGCATTCAGAGAATTTAATTTAAAAACCGCTATTATTAATCCGCACTTATAAATCAGAAGGATTCTTATTTTGCACAAATAAAACTAAAATACAATGAACCCTTGAGCCCGGTAGCCGCCTCGTAATATTGTTGCCAGTAACAAAAATGAATTAAATAAAAAACTTGTAAATGGTAAAAGCAAAAACATCGTATCAAAGACGCCGCGGTCACGTACTGGCTAGTTATGAGCCGCGGGTGTCAGGGAGGAAATTAAAAACTATTCCGAACGATGTTCCAAAATTGAATTTTATTTTGAATAATAATCTTTTTTAGTATGCACTAAGTTGTAGGTTGAAGAGGTCACAATTTAGACAAAAGTGTTTCAATAATTTGATTAGTTTCGTTAATTCTAAGTAGAATCTAAGCAACAATAAAAAAAAGACAAACATATAACCGCCTCTTTTTTAGAAGTTGGTTATAATAATATTTATTCATACTTCTACAATAACTTCTTTCGTTTCAGTTCATTGAGAAGCTTACAATAAAAACAAAACAATGAAGAAACTAATTTTAATAAAGAAAATGAAAAACAAAATTAATATCCACTGCTAAATCAATAACATAATTTTAAAAAATACACGTAAATTCTAGAAAAATAAGTGAATAACACTACTCCGGAATCTAAGAACAAGTGCTAAATAAAAAAAAGAAAAGTAACTCCAAATTTCATTAAGAATATGTAACAGAATTAGTAATAACAGTTGAATCTCCATAAGTAAAATAAATGTAGAAACTCAAACTCCTCTTACTTTTGACACGATACAAGGAATAAGGATACAGAGCCTGTCAATTTGACTATGGTCTGTTATATCCTAAAACACTGGTCTTTGAGAAACGCCGCCGCTATTAAAGTCCGATTAAACCTCGAGACGAGCCGGCTCCTACATTCATTGTACCACTTTTGAACCTTATCGCGAAGTAATAAGGTTCAAAAGTGGTACACAGGATCTGTCGACGACCGTACATGACGTGAATATTTGAATGATGTCAATAAATGATTGATTACGGATTAATCGATGTCAACTTCAAAAGTCACGTTTTGGAAAATAGTGAACTGTTTTCTTTATTGAGTGGTGAGAGGTGACAAATACTTTTGCGTATTGTGTCTTCGTTCTCACTGTTTCCCACACATTGTAATTTACTAATTCTTCGTGCGATCTCTAATTTAAATAATCTATGTAGTATCAGTTTTACAATTCATACTTCATATTTGTATTTTTTTTAAGTCGTTTTTCATTCTCATATTGTCTATAGTCTATAAACTTGATATGAAATACTTTCAGTTTCGTTTTATTACTTTCCAATAACTTAACATACATCATACTAAACATCGTAATATAAAACGATTTCTATTTCATCCGCCTACTCATATATTATTTATTTATTGCCTTTTTATTATATACCTAGTTTTCATAAAATTGGCAAGTTAACTAAATTCAAAATTCATTGCAATAATCAAAATCGTAGAGAGCATATATTCTAAATTCAAATCCTCTCAATAAAGTATAATCGACGCATTACGAATGGGATTAAACATTTATAATGCTATTAACGAGACCGAAGACGCGGTCTCTGCTCTTTGGTCAGGTTGCGAACATCAAAGATGGCCGCCACTCATTACCTCTAATATAATAAGTGTTATTTTACAACCGCGGAACTATTAGGATTTATTAGGCTTATAATAACCTGATTTTAAACGCACATAAAAAACTATTAAAATTCAAATTTGAGGACTGTTTTGATGTGATTGAGCGTAGAATTAGGCTAGAGCTTAAAGTTTTACGTGCAGTCACTTTTTCGTTGACATTATATCTCAAAATTATTCTATGGAGTTCAGAAAGATTTCAAAACAAAGGATGGGCTATGTCGTTTATTTGACAGAATAAAATCTTCATGTAAGAAAAATCAGACTGATTATACTGCGGAAAGCAAATGTCAAACCTCGACTGCCCCAAGTAACCGCAAAAGTAGGGTAGTCTAAATGTGGACACTGTTGCCTCGACATCCTTCGTCTATAACATATAGGTTTATCGGTGAAAATACTAAGATTATCCAGGAGTGCCTCAAGAGGCAGTATTAGGCAATATGATGTTTATAATAATAATAATTGTCAATATGCGACAAATATAATTAAGTGTGCATGTAAAGGATATTTTTTTAATATTCATACTGATACAACGAGATTACGAGAGTTAATAATTGTATAATTTGATGTTAGTCATACCTGAAAATAAAAAGTTTTTCAGGAGTGCCCCAAGGAGCGCTATTAGGGACAGTGTTATGCATAATGTTTAGAATTGATAATAAGCTACATAATATATCAATTAACAATATGCACATAAAGTTTATTATAACAAGAGTTAATAATTTAACGATTTATTGTGAGGCTGAAGTTGCTCAAACCGGATTGTAAAATGGATAATAAGGTATTGGTTTTCGAGATGCGTTCTAATCGCCTTCGGAGATTGATGTTTTTATTAGCGTCGAGAAAAACTAAATTACATTGTGCGTGAGGAACTTTTGTTTATCGCGTGATGGGCTTCTTTGGTTCATTAGAGACGAAATCATCTGGTAGATAAAGGATTTTAGAACTAGTACAGAGATAAAGGATAGATTTGGTTAAATTTAGAGACCAAGATATATTAGATATAAAATTGATTTCCCTATCTAGAAATAATTTGCGTACTATCAGCTGAATGTTGAAAGTTTCAATTTAATTAAATCAAGAAGACTTGAATTACTCTGGGTATCTCTCGAAAGAGGACGTCTTTTACAAAATCTATATTATTTTAAACAAATAGTTTAGGTTGTGTTATTAAATTAAACGTGTATCTTCTTGTGTAGTGAATAAAGTTCAATTTAGGATCGCCATCTTAAAAAATAAAGCGCTGCGTCTCGTGTCGTCTCGTTTCGGTGTGAACTTAATTAATTTGAATAAAGTCATATACTTATATTCTTTTTATAGTATTTTATAATTTTGAGTACCTACATATAAAATGACAATATTTCATTAGAATTTTAATCGCCGATGACAAAATATACTGGCCAGCGATAAAATATGTAAACTAGACGATTTGTAAAGGCGGCCATTGTTGCAATGACAGTTCGCTGCGAGCTAATAGCGTTGTTATTGTTGCTTACAAAGTAACTGGACACTTTCGTAAACGCCCGATTTGAATATAATTGAATGCTGCAACTTTAAAACATTTATTGAAAGATATTGTTTTCCGTTAAAAACATTTACAGTAGAGTCTCGTTTTTCCGGTCGGAGTGTTTTTTTTCAGATATCATAGAGATAAGATCTAGGTGTTAAACATTATTTGACAGTAACAGTTTTAAGCAGGTTTTATATAATTTTTAGTTTAATAATTATTTTTCAATCTGTGGTCCCATACTATACCTATACCCACAGTTGTTTCTATAAGTTAAGCGTTATATTAAAGATCAATGCATTTCATTAATATTAATAATTGGTTTTACCATATAGGTGGTAAACCATTTGGAGTATTTTATTATGACCTAAACAGGGCCCTTAAAAAGAATTACAAAAGAGCGAAAATCTCAGAAGCGGCCCAATATCAGATATACAATGGGGGGTTCGTATGATTCGTCTTCACCCCTCCCGAATCTATATTTCACGGATTGACTACGTTCTCCAAAACAGCCTGTATAATTTTGTCCAGTTAAAATAAGTATTCAATTTTACTGTGGATTTCGTAGTTACAAAGAAAAATATTTTTGAAAGTTACTTCTGTGTCTATGATGTTTTATGTTAAATTAATTTTATTTTTACTAAATAATGCTTTACGTAAATAACAAATTTAAGTGGCTCTAAAAAATTGATTAATTAATTCGTATAACACCAATAAGGAACAGGATTTTTTCAACCAATAAATTCTTTACAAATTGATCTAATGGGTTAAATATGGAAATAAAATAATTGATTAAGTAGAATAAATTGCGTAACAGTTAACACTGATTAACTATTGTGTATCGCTTCGAATTAAATATCTGTGTAATAGAAATAAGAAACTGTTGTAAGTTACTTGAGACATGACTGAATAATAATGGTTAATTACCAATTACCATTAAACATTTAGTGTTGCTAGGTTTTACATGTGATTTATACTAAATTAATTAACCACAGACCGACTACGGAGTATTTATTACCTCATATATGTTTATGTAAATCGTTTTAAATTATGCATCTGTCTACAGCATCGGCCCTAATAAACTTACGATTGTAGGTAATTAATTTAATATTGCAATAATACAATATGATAATGTAAAACCAATGATTTATGGCTCTGCATTTATTTAAGCTAATACATGAGATAACTAGAAGATACAAATTATTTATTGCGCATAAATTATCGGATTGTATGATTGTGTATGTCTAATGTGAAGTGCTAGTGTTTTGTATAGGAGTAGTATAATTTTCACTAAAGCAATATCAATTTGCAAATAGTATTTACTTAGTAACCTCAAAATAAAGCTTACAAGTATGGTCTTGACACTTGACAGCCAGTTATGGTCAGGTGACTATTTAATATAACACAGAGTAGAAAATAAATATGCTTACGTACAGAGAAACACCTTTCATAGAACGATCCAAATCTATCCAAATTAGGAATAATGACGTCAACTTTAACGGCTCACAATTTTTCCACACAATTGTGGACACGCCGCATGCTTGTAGTAGTGCAATCAAATCGAAAGCTAACTATTTAGCTGTTTATCCGTTTCTCTTTCTATAATCTGTACTATATTTTCTAACTAGGTACTTAAGTGCTTACCTAACAGCGTGAAGGTGTACATGTTAGTAATAGATATTATTTGCTTATACTTTATAATTTTAGCAGCATGACATACCCTTCCCCTTTTCAGGTTCATCCAATTGCTTTTGCTTGAGTTGGTTTTAAGAATATAAGCACTTAGTCCAGTTGCTTAATATTCAATTTTATAGCTTAGCCGTAGCTAGTTCTGTAACGACTGGCCAGTAATATTATAATAAACTGGATCTTTTAACTGGGCCTTACCTAGTTATAAGCGTAGACTGTGCACTTATAAGCGTGTATGGGCAGCTGGACAAGTTGCTAATTATTCAATTCTATAGTTTAGCCGTGGCGCAATTGCATCGTTAGTTGTCTGTAATGAGGCTGCCTCAGGCGATCTGTTGCTAGATAAAAGCGTGCACACACTGCCCCGTCAGTCACTATTGATTGCTGACTGGCCTGTAAGGTGTTTGTTTCACTTGAATGTATCGCTCCTAAAAGGGTTTTCACTTGATTTTATTATTAAAAACTCCGCAAATGTCAAGTAGTATCGAGTTGGGTTATATAATAATTATATTTCTTATCAGTAACTAAAAAGTTGTGTAATTTACAGGAAATATCATGATTTACATTTCCTGACAACTCTCGCTACGTATAGGCCCTTGTACTGCGGTACGTCGCGCCGACTTTGAAGGTCCCGCGTCCGCCGCGCAGATTTGGCTGCGCGGTTATGTATAGGATTTAAGTATTTCATTGGATAATCTGGTCAAAATTTAAAGTTAGATCTTATATTATTAGCTATATTCTTGGAACGAGAATCAAATCCTGATTACGCGCTGCTTGAATATCGAAATTTGTTTTGCAGACATTCTGTATAATATAAGTTTTTGTGACAATAAGTTAACAAATGTACTGTCGCCGTAGAGCAATTCTATCAAAGTGACCTTACCTACAATTTTTTGATTCATTTACAATGTTTCACTGTTTATTTACATTAATCAAGTAGTTTAATAAAACTTGTCCCTTAAGTGCTTCTGTTCTTCAAAGATCTTCAGTGTGAAGGGTCCTCAACCAATACATTTTTTGCGCCCTCCGTGTGTTTTATTAAAAGGTATTAGGTCTGACGGCTGATTAATGAGCCTAGACCCGCAACGGACACTTACTGTCTCACTCGCGTCAATGATTTAACCATAAAAATACCAACTAAATAGCATATTAAGGAGAAATAATTGTAACCCCTGTGACACCTAACTATGCCGCAAAGATCTTTAACATTTTAAACTAGCTTTGGCCCGCGGCTCCACACTTGTAAATACAGTATCCGACGGGAACATTGCACTTTTTCGGGATTGCCTTTGTTTTAATCCAGAGCCTAAACTACTACCATACCAAATTTAATCGAATTCCGTTCAGTAGTTTTTGTGTGAAAGAGGAACATACTAACATCCATCCTCACAAACTTTCACATTTATAATAGTCGTAGCTATATAATATGGTAGACACGTAGCGAATTTATCTGCTCAGGTAGATCTGTGTAGTTTTTTTTTTGGTAACGAAACTCGGGAGAAAATGAAAATCCATGGTTTAGACCTAACATAACGTACTAAATAAACACACAAACAAACAAATCTTTCCACTTTATAATATTAGTATAGATATAGATTAATATTCATATCAGCACTATAAATATTACTTTCAATAATATAACAATAATTAATTATAATAATCCTCTATTTTCATTTACAGCGTTGTGTTATAAGTTTGACGTGTCTGTGTGTGTGTTTGCCTGCGTGTGTATCTGTGTATGTCAGTGGCATCTTAGCTCCCAAACGGATGAACCGATTTTGATTATTTTTTAACTTGATAGTTTTCTTGGGTACAATTCAACATCAGCTCATTACTGCATAACAATTATTAACAATGACGGAGTGCAGGTACTTAAAATGTTTAATTACTCCTGGATAACAAGACAGGGTTCTTGTTATTCACGTATTTAGTCATAAAGATCAACTCGTAAACGTAAAATTACACACATAAAACTTAATGCAAACTTACACTGCAATTACGTGGAATGTCAATGTTAAATACAAGGCGGCATTGTCATTTTACGATCGGCCATCTTGTGTAGTGTAAAAGCAGCTGTCAATTGGAACACAATTTAAAATTATTACGTTGATGATGACATATTCGTAAACCAGGGTCGAATTTTGTATTTTATTGCCAATAATTTCCTCTTTATTCCAGAAGATTTTGTGCTAATATGTAACATATATTATTCGGACTGATTAAATTGCGGAAAGCAAATGGTCAAAATGTCAAGTAAAGTGTAAGCGTTATTTCTTGCCGGTTTTCGGTGAGGCCGTGGTATTAATCCGCTCGAGGCGGCCCATTCACGCCGAAGCATGGCTCTCCTACGTAGAATATAATAGCCAAAAAATGTTTTATCAATCGACCACGGTGTTTATGAACGTGGGTGAGAGCGCCACTTCTAAACACATATTCAGAAATTTTACTATCATTTTGTATGTTAGCGGCGTTAATTTCTTCTTCGCCACGTTCATTAAAGCCTTGCCACACAGTTTAACTATTTAAGCGCCTTACTCACGGTCCAGCCTGCAAATCCATCACCAGTACTAATGGCCGAATGGCCGTCATTAGTGTCAAAAATGTCAATCATTTAAAATTTTGCCAACGTGTCCGCGGCCATGGATTTGCAGGCTGGACGGTGAGTATGGCGCTTATGAGAACAAACTTTTTTTTACAGACAACAATTTCATAATTTGCCGTTCACCACATTCGCTAGATACGCCAATATGTTTTGCCACAAAACAACAAAATACAAACCGAACTAAACGATGTGAGATTTAATGTTGTAGCTGTTATATTCAGAGCTAGGTAACAAAGGTAATAACGGTAAGTATATTCGGTAACCCGTAGACCCTCACCGATTCACGGAAAACCGCACGCTTCAAGAAAATTTTACATGTCATGGTGCAAGCTACAAGCGCAGCGAATCTAATTTTCAATTTAAACATAAAATTGCAAACTATTTTGCACTAAACCTAGTTGTGACTAGGAAAATTTAATTATTAAGAGAATGTATTTTTGATTTCTACAGTAACTTAAACATTGACAACACAACGTCTTGCGTCTCCGAATACTTCGCCCAATTCTCAAATAAGTGCAATAAAAACTACGAGCAGTGTGTCGCCTTATATATGCAGCCCAACTTATTTTATTATAAACTAGCTGACCCGCAAAAATTGTTTTGCCATGTATGAATTTTATATATTAGACATTTTTTAAAGATTTTTTTTCATACAAACCTTCTTCTGACAATAACAAACACATAAAAGAAAGATTTATGTAATTTGGAAGTTATGCCCGTACAAACATTTCGGCAGTTCATTTTTATTTATATAGATGGAAATTTATTTAAAACGGTAAGTTTATTGGGACAGTTGCATTATTTAGCTATGTCACAATTTTAAAACAAATACATAGGTACATGTTTTACAGGCTGCGCCTAATTTGGGCAACAGAACAAATATTTAATATTTGTACAATACTTTGACAATAAACAATTTCTTCCTTTCTTTTTAAAACGAAACTAACTTTCATCATTCCTTAGTCCTTTCTGATTTCAATTTGAATCTCCGCAGCTCATGACTTGTACCACTCGTATCAGGTTCATCTCATTACAAGTAGATGCCGTCATTACCACACTAATTGCTACAAGCACATCCTCCCTCCTCATGTGACCCTTGTGGCTGATATATGATTTAGATCGATAAGTATCAGTCGATTCCGTATACTACATTTTGCCTGCTCGCGCTAATCTTGTCCTGCTATCAATTTGAAAGTTTGTATGGATGGATAAATGTATGTTTTTAACTCTTTACCGCAAAAATTACAGATTGGATTTTGGTGAAAGGACACTGGCGAATCCTGCCTGATTTTATATCAAGATCTTTCATTCATATGTGGTTTTATAGTACCTAAATAGTTGTTATAAAAATATCGAGAGAGAGTGCAGGTTCGATTCTTAGGTTGTGGCGTGTACCAATGAGACTTTTTTAGATCTCAAGCACATTATACGGACGCTCTAACGGTGAAGGAAAACACCGTGAGGACCCGCACATGATTGGGCCCAGACGTATTGACCAGTCATTCCTCTGAACTAGGCTGACTATGTTGTGAGAATGCCGTATGTGCTTGGGCAACCATACGATATTTAAAAACCAACTGTCTCAGGCACTACAATATTTCAAGAGTGGTTACTTCGCTCAGAGAATACTGTATCTGTATCATTCCATAACGGATGAAAAGTTTTTTTATCTATAATATGGTTAATAGTTGTGCTGTAAATTGAGGCGTAAAAGCTCCATCTAGTGGCCCAGTAAATAGATTTATTTTAATTAGAGTTAAAAGCTATTTTCTTTTTCTATAGCAGTTTCGTACTAGTTTTATGAAAAAAATGTTACTTGGGATGTGAAATAGATCCCTCTATATTATTTATATTTATATACTAAGAAAATTAATTATTATGTTTTTCGTTTTCATAACGTGAAAGCGACTATCATTTATCTGTTAGCATATTGCGATACCAAATAAACTAGTTATTAATTTCATTACGTAATTGACACCGCAAATAATAGATGTCGCTTTTCCGCAACCCGCCACTAGAGCAATATATTAAACATTAAGTTATATTTAATCAATTATCTTTTTTTCCCCGAGTTTGATGTATAATATTATTTATTTTTTTGTTCCTATGTTCATAAAGTACAACTTACAATAAATAATTTTTGTAGCCTAGTACTTTAATTACCAGGCAGTAAATATATGGAGACTTGCCGGTCTCCTTTCCTATGGTAGTAACATAGGCTCTGGATTAAAACAGGCTACATTTATATTACGATTCAAGACAATTAAATAAACTCCAATTATAAATAAACTCAAAATATAAGGGTTCCTTGAGTATAACGGAACCCTTAAAATATATACTTTGAAATTTCGTTTTATCCTCTTAAGTAAGAGGGGTTTATATATTCATATAATTTTTATTTATTTACCTAACTTTTGAATTTTACCTGGCTGGCTGTGCGTGTGTCAAATAGCAGCGTAATACTAATATTCTGTAAGGTTATAATATGGGGCAAGACTTAAAAGGGACATAATTATACCTTTTGTATGGCACTGTCAATGTTTACCCAATGACCACCTTGTTCTAACTGACTGAACAATAACAAAGGTAAAATACGATAAAAACTACAAACAAAATGTGAGCTACCTGTAAGATCCTATAGCTATCCGGTTAAAATTTAAACATTAACCTTTTTACTCAAGATAATTACAATAACTGATACGTTTGCTCCACATTAGACTCGCGGTCGAGTTACCAATTTGCGGTAGAGGTTGCCAAATCATTTAACTTGTTCTGAATATAATTATAATGGGTTCGGTTTGAAAAACATTCTTGCAGTATTCTTTTATCTATTGTCAAAGGAATATTCGGTACGAACACTATTGATTTATAAAAATAGCTTAGAAAATGAACTTAAAACACAACACTACACCGGCAAAAAAATTTATATTAATTTTGACTGCAAAAGGGAGGGTTCATTTTCTGTGGGAAAAAAATAATTTTTATCTATTTAAAATCTATTTCGGAATTAAAAATAAACAGTACATTCGATTTAGGCAGATTTTTACAAGGTTTTTAGGTACCTCCTCTATCAAAATATTAAAACAGCGTGCTAGCGTACTGAAAAAAGCAAAACTTCGTAACCTTTACATACAAATAAATTAAGTTAATTGTATGACGTCCATTGTATCTTTAAGCAACAGATGGTGGACTTGAGCCTGTGCTTGCCCAAAAAAAGTACATTTCGTTAACGCAACATGTGTGTGGTCGGGTTTTTAAAATCGGTGACAAAATTGTTTGAAAACAAAACATTTATTAGCACACATGACACCAATTTGCCCGCCCAGAACTCAGCATAGACAATAGGCTAGTTGACAAAATTTGGAAATTTGTTTAAAACTATAGCTTAGCATCTATTTTACCCCAAAAATATATTATTTTAAGAAAAATAGGTCTTTTACATTAGTATTTTGGAGTTTTTAGAAATTAACTTGAAATCGACCGCGAAAAAGGCCAAGACTGTCATGGCGTCTTGAATGACGTCACACCTCGCGAAACAGCCGTGTTTGTTTATGACAGTCAATTGTGTTTTTTATTAAATAATGAATTCCTCGTATTATAAATATTGTGTAGTGCCTCAATGTAAAAGTACAACGATAAAAACGCCAAACAAATTATATATGCACTTAACAATAAACAAATACGAAGAAAGTGGTTAGAAATGGCAAGGAGGCAAGATGCCCTTACTTTATCAACTGCTTCCACAATTTATTTCTGTGTTTATTTCTAAAAACTTCAGCAAAACCGATGAATTTGGTTGTAAAAGAGGGCTGCCCTTGGATAAATCTTTTGCTGTCATATATTTAAGAGTACTGCCAACTCTCGATAATTTTGATTTCCGAAAATCACAGCTACAACTTACAAGTGTTTCGCGAGGTGTGACGTCACGCTTCTCTGATTGGTGTTTAATGTCACGTGATAAAACGCCTCATTATGTCGATTTTATTTTCCAAAAATATTAATAATCTTTTATTTTAATAAAAAAGTTGTTTTTTTGTTTACTTATTATCATGGTTAATCATTAGAAACTCTAAGCCATCCGATTTATTCTTAGTGGAAACAAGCCTATTGTTTTTTTTATGAATTTTTTATGCGTAAAGCTTTGCAACATTGAAAAAAAGTGATTTACGTCATGTGTTTGCATTTTAATATAAATTTAATGCGGTGGATATTTTTTTAATGGTGTGAACTGTTTTTTTAACCTTCAGGTAGTATCGATTTCTGCCATTTGACTTACAAAGCTAAAGCACCAGTTAAAAGTCTGAAAAAAAGTAGGTAAATTCAATTTTAAAAAAACTTGAGAGGTGTCAAGGGACACCCGGATGGAACGAAGTTCCTTTCGATTAATTAGTGAAGGAATTGTAATATTTTTTAATTTTTTATTATTAACAAATATAATGTAATATAAACTTAATCAGTAGGCTCAATTTTAGTAATAATTGAGAGAGCGGGAGACAGACAGAGAAAAAACGCGCACGCTCCACGGCTTACAACTATAGCAAAAAGTGTCGTTACAACTTTTGGTCTTAATTTTTTCCGTCTAGCCCCCTTTCGCAACGTGCGATAAGGAACTTCGTTCCAAAACTATGACACAAGAGGTTCGCGAGTTACATAATATGATTATAAAAGAATCCACTAAAAGGTCTCGCTCCAAAAAGGTTCCGTTATCAAAACAACCATTTAACAGTACGTCATAATATTTAGCTTCACTTTGTCAAAACCGACATTTGGTTGGCGCCATATTTTTGAGTATTTGAAGAGCATTTTTTACCGGTCTCATATTGTGACTCGATATGTATCTTCTTCTAAGTATGAATTGGTAGATTCGTCATTAATCGTTTGCTCTAATTTGAATTTCCAAAAAAGGGTTAATTTTAATTTAACGTATTCACCGTTCATTACCATTCCAATTTGCCTCAGTCACTCCCTTTTATTCCGGTGTACAAAATTCATCGCGAGTAAATAAATGAGTTTTTTGATAATCACCGCGATTTCTAAAGCGCCTAAAACAAACGAATCGTCGACTCACCTTTCGATTGCATTTTTAATTTGAAAATATTTCCCGGCGCCCGCGGAGATTTCGTCCGTCCTTTTTTGTCAGCCATGTCTGTTTGTTTTGAACGCAACATCAATTATTATCAAGTTTTAAATTAGTCGAGTTGGCGAGCACCAGGCCAGTGCCGTCTCTGTCTGTTCGAGGCTGTATTGTGTTGGCGTCTCTGTCGCTCGCTTGTCGCTCGAGTTTGTTTTGTGCGTGACGCGCCACGCCCCTAGTTCTTTTGCAGCACGGGCGGCAGCTTTGACCGGTAGCGGGCGACTTGTTATCTCCTCTTTTTTTGGACCGTGTATAGTCTATATTTGTTTAACACGGTGGGTAGGTACAATAGTTTGCCTTTTAACGGTAACAAGTTTACTCAATGGACATAATTTTATTAAATAGTATCGTTTTCTTGTTACCTAGTAAGTTATGTACCTACCTACATACATATTATCTACCCTTTGCCTGCCTACCTGTGCAATTTGTAGTGTATTATCTTGTCATGCGCCTACTATGTCATGATAGTTACTAAGTAGGAACTGTAACTACACAGTTATTGTAATTAACGCTTGTGCTCTGTCAATCGGTTCGTATAAGACTGGGACAATATTATAATATGCTCTGGAATCCGGAACGCCGGTGAAAATGTATAGCAGTAATATTTCAGAAACTCCAGACTAATACAATAGAGTTGAAAATTGAACACATGAGTGTCGAGTCAAATGTCAATCACATACCTATGTCAGCTCGAAACTTCGATTTTAAACTCTATTGTATTAACGCAGAGTTATATTTTCAGAGCTCTGAAAATTTTCACGGGCCCGCCGGATTTCGGTTATGCTACAAACTTGCAACTAACCTAACCTAACCTACCATTTCATTTTTCTGCGTCATAATCAGTCAAAAACGCCTTCGTTCGTGCTTCAACTGGTGGAAAATGTTACCAAAAATTACATCCAAATTACCCCATTTTTAGGGATTTTTTTTACATAAATATTACAAATCGTGTGAAATACAAGTGATACCATCAAAATGACACAAAATGGTCATTCCGTTTCAATTTGCGTTTAAACCTAGGCTAATGAGATCCGTGAGTGATTTAGGTGTCGTGTTGTAATATTTTGTATATCTTTGAACACGCGAACCAACGCCTAGGCGTTTAAGCTTTGTATGTCACTGTAATTGGAAAATATATGGCGTCCATGCCACTTTTTATCGCAACTTATGGTTGTACTTACATCAAAATTATTTTTCCTGTTATTTTTTGTAAATAACAAGAATATTTTTGTATCAGCCTGTTTCACAGTCGCCTAATAAATGTCGAATAGCTTATCCGGAAGTTTTGTCACAGCAGAGACAAAACATGCAAATAAGCTATCTGACGATTATTAGTATATTGTGAAATAGGCCTTTAGACTGACAAATCTTATGTCTAAAGGAAGTCGGTGAAAAGTGTGTTTACCTATAGTGTTGAGTACCTAAGTGTACCTATGTTAATTGTTTACCCCATATTAGTTTATCAATTTCTTAATTTTCAGATAAAGCCGGGGTTGCCAGTACTAAAACCCGTTACTAAAACTTACGATCCAATGAACTCACATCCAATTGTCTAACACTTGTTTTTATTTAATTTCACGCATGAAACATAATCTATTTCCCCTCGACGATTAAAATTTGTCCCACATTCACTGCCGGTTTTGTATGAGGTGTTGTTACTGGAACTTTAAAAGTGCAGCATTGCTCAGTGAAGTGTTAAACATAATGTTTGGAATTAGGCGGGTGCAAACAAAGGCAATAATCTGCCGCTAATGTTTTTTAAGGTCGGGGGCGATCGGATACGCTCATGGATTTGTGAAATTTAATTTGTTGCACGTACGATCCGCTTTGTGGTAATTCATTTGCGCCCTTTCTGTACATTGTCAGTTTTTTGTGTTAAAAAATATGTTTGATCTTCATTTAAACTTCATTGAAGACACAACTTTAACATAATAAAGGTCAAATATAACTAAACATGTACTGGTTCTTGAGAATTCGACAGACTTTTACTTTAACAAATTTAACTAATGGAAACACTACGAAATATAAATAAACAGAGCTCAAAGTTAAGAAAGCGACGCCTTTGTGATAATAAAAAGAGCAATATGGCGGTTTATTGGGTCGGAAAATGACAGATTAAGTGTTGCCAGTTGCCACCACAAAGCTGCTATTATCCGGACTCACCGGCGCGCCTAAACTACTGGGGTGACAAACTATTTGCCTTTATTGCATTACACAATAAATATTTATGGCAACAATGTGTTGCTTTACAATAGGAAGGCGTGAGTATTAAAGTGAATAAGATTAAAAACACAGGAGAACATTTAATAGGCTCACTCCACCCTCTACAGTCTACCTACAAAAAGTAGATTTAGATTTAGTGTAGAGATGTAAAATTGTATGTAATAGTAAAAGTTTGTTTATCTATAAAATATTAATATACGAGATACGTCATATTTTATAAATAAAAATATCGTTTTAAAATTATAATTAAAAGTTTGAATGTCAAATTGCCGACTTGTGAGGCAGGTGGTTTAAAATCATTCGATATTTAAATGTCTATTAATTGATTTGCAGTAACGACTTATACGCCGAGGTTCCACTCTATGTTGAAAAAAGGTAAAAAAACATGGAGTACCTAAAGAGAAACCCTGACGTCTAACTTTAATGTAGAGATCGACTTGACATCGTAGTAACCAATTTATTTTGAATATCCGTGTATCCGTGTAGCAGGTACCTATTATTGCTATTGGGTATACAATAATATATTATACAACTCGTCGAGTTGTCCGATTTTGACATTGGACTTGACACTCGTGTGTACGATTTTCAGGTCTATTGTACTAGCGTAGAGTTCTATTTTCAGTGCAATCATCCCCGGCCTTTCGGATTCCGGATAATATAGTCCCAGCCTAAAGGTAACTAGAATATTGTAATATTATTAGGCAAATATTACAATATTCAATAGCTTTTTTTATATTTTACAGAAAAAATGCAAATCAAAATATAATTTACAGAAGTGGAAACCGAGGCGTAGCTAATTTATCATCGCTAAATCGATTCGTATTCCCAATCAAATTAATCGTATTTATTTCAATTATGACTACAATATTATGCCATTTATTACAAAATGGCAATTTCCATGCGTTTTGTAGGCAGGTGCAGTGACAGATGCGAGAATAAATATTACAAAGTGCGAACAGCGATGTAATAGACAAGTTATAATTAAAAAAACAATCGATAATGGAAGATGTCGTTAGCTATATAAGTAACATATTTATAAAATAACACAATTTGCCATTTTTTATTTAATTTTAGAATATAATATTATTATTTTTTATAACTTTCTTTTATATAAAAAAACTCGTGTCGTAACTTACAGTGTTTTTGAAAAAGTCCTCCGAAACGACTTGACCTATTTCAATGAAATTTTGCAAGTAAATTTGATTGGTCTGAGAATAGGTTGTATTGTAAATAAACTACACATCTTGATTTCTTATGTTTACGCGAATATTGTTCATTGTTTTAAACACTTACGGATTGTGTCCGCGAATCACCGCGGCTTCAAGATACTGTTAGTATGTTTTGCGTGGATCGGAACACAAATAATAATTGAAGAATCTTCGGGTAGTTTGAACAACTTCAACAAATAGGACAATTGACACCTCAGTCCTCCCGTGGCCACGGCTGCTGGAAAGTAGCCGAAACGTCGGGAAAAAGAAAAGTGCACCGCGACACAATCCGTAAGTGTTTAAAACAATAAACTACACATCGCCTGTAGGTTGTAAGAGTAGGTGTAGGTTATAGGTGTAGTTAACTGATGTAGATTACAGGTTGTAGCTTGTACGTTTAGGTAGTAGGTGTAGGTGTAGTTGTTTGTGTAAAATCTGAAGGTAGTTTTTATTTATTCCACTTCATAGTTAAGACAGAACAACGTATTTCGGGTCAGCTAGTTCTTGCAAATTTGCCCGCGACTTCGTACGCGCATAAGAAAATACCGCGGGAACCGTACGTTTCCCGTGATACAAGTTGACTGAGTATGTCCTTTCCCGATGTAGTAGTTTCGGAGCCTATTCAATGCAAACAAACAAACGAACATACAAACAAACAAATATTTCTATTTATAATATTAGTGTAGACTAAGAATATTGTGCTATTTCCACTGTCTATTAAATCTTAACATCTAAAATCACCTAATAACTTTCAACAAAATACGAATGAATTAATCCAAATTATATCCAAATGACGACGCGGACGTCAAATTTAAATTTTAAATAAGAACAAACTCTTTTTTTTTAAACATTTGTAAATGACAATGGTCATGATATTCGTATTCCTAATTGAATATGACTTAAATGGAATAGCAAAAATAACCCAAGTGACTATGATGGGTAGTTAATTTTCACGATACCATCGTCTGGCAGACGTCCACGTGGTTATTAGTAGAATTAATCTCCATATCTACAAAGTAACAGCTGTAATTACTATATTCTTGTTTTTTTTTTTGTAAGTTTCTGGAGATTGATGCCAAGGCTATATTATGATCCGGAATCCGGCGGTCCCGGAAAAATTCAGAGCACTGAAAATAGAACTCTGCGCTAATACAATAGGGATAAAATCGAATTGTCGAGTCACGAGTGTCGAACTGTCATTTAATGACATTGACATTTGACTCTCCACTTGTGTGTTCGATTTGCTGTGAGCTCTATTATATTAGCGCATTAGCAAGGAACTCCTCGAAATTTATATGGACACATATAGTGATTTTTACTTTTTCTGAGATACAGCAAGCATATGCTACCAAAAAGTAAGATTTTGCACCAAGGTATACCCGGGACTAAAAAGTATTGAACAGAACTCCTGACTCCTTATAGATACATGTTTGGGGATTTCGGCGTTGTTTAAAGAACTGCTAGCATATGCCACCTATGTCAATTACATTAGTCATCATCACCACGAACATCACATTGCGACGATTGTTTGTATCTGTAAAGGGTATAATTCAAATTTGGTATTTTAATCACTAAAGTAGTGATCCATGATGAATCGAAATTTATATGGACACATATATAGTGATTTCAACTTTTTCTTCTTTCTTAAAGAAGTCCAAGCATATGCTATCAAAAAGTAAGCTTTTGTACCAAAGTATAACCTGGATCCAAAAGTACTGAACAGAACTCCTGAGTCCTTATTGTTGCGTTGTTTAAAAAACTGCAAGCATATAGTACCAGTTATAGTAATCATCATCATCATCACCACCATCTTCACAAGAAACACCAACATATTATTACGATGACCACACGTCAGAGTTTTGTGCATCGATATCAATGTCTTTGAAATTTTGCTATTGCTAAAATTATATTCGTGATCATCATCATCACTTTAGTATATTTAATGCTTACTGCAACATTTTTTCCGCCGACTAGGTGCTACAATAGATAACAATCATTATTTAATAATGCAGTGTCTAATCATTATCATCACTGGTGATTGTTGTAGGTCCACAGATCGGTAATGCTTATTTGGGGTAATACCACGACCTCTCAGAAAACTAGCATAAAATAACGCTTGAGTTTATATTGCCGAGATAGTGTTAGAATACCGGAGGTTTTTTTTATATTTATAACCTTTTTAAAATGTGTTAATAATAATAATAATATATCAGCCAACTTGAACGTGAGTTCTATAAAATATTATTTTATCAGGATGTTGTTCGGGATTTTACCGACTTCAAAATTATGAATATTGAGTAGAGAAATAGGTAGTTAAAATTTTATCCGAATTTAAAAAGAGAATTATACAGAAAATTAGTTTTATTTTATACTTTTTTGTGAATTTTTACTTTGGAAGTCGGTTTTCATTTTTTTTTTAAATAATCAATGATCTGAATTTTCCCTTCTTCTGACTTCCGAATTCCGGATCATTCATGAACAACGGCTGTAGTAAACAGTAATGTATAATTTTGTATTAAATATTTTCCATGTTTCACATCTGCTCCGCGACAGGTACAAATTAAAATTTTATAGTGTCAATATAATACCAAAAATATTCATGAAAATGGTCACAATAAAATATTTTTGGCGGCAAAAAATAAAATAAATGAAGAAACTTTTTTTAACGGTTTTATTGCGTTTTTATTTTATAACTGTATTTAATTGAACTGATAACAGCACAAAACTACTGTAATTTCACCTATTTAAAAAACAAATAATTTATTTGTCTTTATATAGTTTAGCGTAATCACAATGAACAATTACGAAAACAATCCCATCTTAGATTTCCAACTACCATATTGTTTTTAATTAAAATAATGACGCGTTTGGTAGAGAAAGTTTTTACCGAATAGTGCCCATCAGCCCATGTAAAAAATAATTATTTTAATTATTAAAATCATTTGACGCCAAACACACAAACCATACATTTTTGTCGTTTGTCTGCTATACAACTGTAAATAATTGTTTGTATTTTATAATGTGTACAACTGAAGGAGTTGTATCCATTGTCATGAATAAATTAAATTAAATAATTATTGTTACTGTTATTCATTCATTATAAGAAACGCCTCTCCATAGTATCTAACCTAACCTAAGAGGTACTACAATACTTTTGTGTTGTAATGTTGTTCCCTTACGTAAAGACAACGAAGAGTATTCTGCAATGTAATATTTAAAGCTACCTGATGCAATAATCGGTTTCCTATCCTCACCAATGCAACCCTTGACTTTGTCAAGTTATATTATGCGAATGATCTACGAGTATATTCTATGCCCTATCGGTACTTTCTTAAAAATCGCAGAATATAACTATGTAATAACGTTTGTATATCACATCATTGACAAGTTAGATATTAAAGCAAAATACGCTGAACACTGGCAACACTACGGTGTTTTTACTCTCTATGCTTTAATCATTTCTTTATCTGTGTTCATTCCACATTGGAACGCGTCACGATTCACGAACGATTGTAAAAAACTTTTTCAGGTTGCATTCCATTTTCAAATCGTTGTCATCCACTTGTCACGGGATGTGCCCCGCTGGGATTGTTATCCATTGTAAAGAAATCGAAATTGTATCGATTTTTTTCTAATGTAAATAGGCGTGACACTTTTAGTGTTTTTAAACAGCAGCGAAAGTAGATAATATAAACTGCACATTACAACATTTGTCCTTTTAAAATTTCCATACAAAGTTCTTGAAAACTTTTTAAAATTATAAATTAGACGCCTGTAAATCTTAGGTACAAAATATTGTGTCGCTATTATCGATGTCTATTTAATCTTAACTTTAATTTTAACTCGGCTAATAACTTTTTCACTAGACGCAAAAACGTCTAACAAGGAATTAATTATATTTGTTTATTAAACATACGACGAAAGCAAACAAAAAACTAGTTAATGATAAAAAGCATTTCACATTTTCTTAATGCCTTCGTAATAACGTAACCGCAGTCGATAAAAAATCGATATTATACACATCGAGTCGACGATTTCTCGGAACAGTATAAACAGAAGCACGCGCGAATGATTGCAAGGACAATACGCCATTTTTTATTGTCCTTTCGCGCTAGTGCGGATTTGATAACTGACATTAAACTGAGCCATTAAATAGCTATCGGGGAAGATACTCGGGACCTATTATTTTTAAAAGAGTAGGATGGGGACATGTTTGCCGAGGTTCGTCAGGTCTGACGTAATAATGTAACATACATTAAGTTTCTTGCTTTTAATCCTTACCAAAAAATACAAGTTATTTTAAGAGACGCGGCGCGTCGCGCTTTGGTGTGAACTGACGGTAAATTTCGAACATAGCTTATGTTGAAATGTCAGGTTGTCCTAAGGCAATATATTGCTTGTAAATTGTAGTGAGTAATAAGTCGGTTCTGACTTTATTTTCGCCGGATATGACGTGTAGTATTAGTGAGGTTAAAATAATTGTGAAAGGGGATTACAAAGTAACATAAGCTATTACTAACATATTAGTTATTAATACTATCACATATTACAAGCCAATAGCTATCTTATATTTTCCTTCATTATTCAAATCGTAAAGTATTAATACTAGTTACAACACAATACTAATTGTAGAGGTAAAGTTTTGCCTTAGTACGTAGATTCATCGTAAATGAGTGTCTCTCCTATTATCTGTCACTATTATTTCATGCTCATAAAAATCAGACAGCTATGTACTAATTAACTCTGCCGTATCTTGCACATGTTGAGATCGTTTGATTTAGCTTTGTCCGGTCGACGACAAACTCCATGCACCACTTTTGGAACTTATTACCATAGTAATAAGACCGAAAAGTAATACACCGCATCTGTCCATGACTGTAGGTTCATTTGTGAACATTTGCTAAAACAGGATAGTCGATTCGTGTTGCCTTTGAGTGACATCTAATAGGTGACCTCGTCAAGGATGAAATTCATCAACTCTACACTTGCTCTTCCAAGCCATTGCGCAGTCCTAGGGTGAGGCCCATCCCTAGTGACAGTTATGACGTTTGGGCGTGGCGCAGCGCCCTCTTCATTTGTCGAGCCATTTGCCCGCCGGAATGCGACGTCATCAGAGCCGAACGGAGCGTGTAATAGAATACCCCACCCTCCCCTCCCGGTGACAAAACTTCCCCAACACGAATGTAAACTTGATGTTAAGTGTAGTGTCGATCATTGCCCATTCTCTTCTATTCAAACTCCTTGGTGCAAGAACAAGCGGTACAATTTCTTCTGTCTACTGTGTCTACTTATTTTATATCTTGGTAAATTTATTTGTTTTGCTACAGACTACAGCTGTGTGTTGTAATTCTTACATCAACATCTATCTTTTTTCAAGAGTAACAATTTTAAAAAGATTTCAAACCATGTTGAGAATTGACGTCAAAGTGTTAACTTCCTCAATTATTTATTTGATCAAAAATGTATTGGATTTGACGTAGTCATCGCTATGTGACATGTCGCTTGTGATGCCATAAGTTAAAATGTATGGGACATTTTGTATTCGAACTTTGCCATCGAAATTATCGAATGCATCTTGACTAAAGGCTTTGTTCTCTTTAGCTACGAGTACGTGTTGTTGTTTTTAATTATTCCAAGTTTTTCTTCTATTATACCGTGTAAACTCTAAATCATTAACTTTTACTACCTCATGACTTTAAATCCATTTCAGTTAGCAGTGTAATTGTAAATTGAATTTGCGAGGGTCGCCACTCGAGGGGCTCGCTAAATCGTCGACCTAATCCCGGATCGCTAAAGGGATATCGAGTTCGTGATTTGCGACATCACTACGTGATTCCAATTTTAATTTGTTTGTGACGTTGTTTTTTTTAATGCGTTTTGATAAAAGGACAAGATTATTCTTGTTGTTATAAAGAGCGAACAACTCAAGGAAAATGTAAAAATAAAACCTTTATATCAAAAAATATCGTGTGTCCCACTAGGTACAGATGTTTATTAAACATTTAGTTCTTTTAACTGACGTATTTGTTGGTGCATCTAAAAAAAGAAAATTCTGTAACCAAAAATCTGAATTTAAAAAAAACTTTTTTTTCCATTTGGAAAATTCTTTCTAATCCTAAGAAAAATAGGGGTGAAAGTTACAATATATACAAATAGAGTCAATAATCCACGATTACTCAGTGTAACCCCGCATTAGGCACGCAGTCGGACGACAATAAATCGGGATGGGAATAAATCTAAATCGGCGTTGACGTTTAGATTGTACTATATTGTTTCCCACTGTTTTCCTAAAGCGGTGCGTTGATGATGGAAAATTGGCGCCATTCCGAGCACTTTGATTGATTGCGTTGACAGATGACACTTGACAGATAGTTTTTTTAAAATATAATTTACCATCTTTAGCCTATGACTGTTTCTAGGATTTTTACTTTTTCTCACGACAAGTTGTTCGTTGTACAAAAAGATGAAATTATGATGTAATGAAGATTTACATAAGTCTAAATAAGTAAATCTATAGCACAAACTTTAAGAACAAAAATAAAAAAATTAAGTAACCCCCGCTAATCCCTTTCTCGCAAAACGATTTGTTACGTCACAAGTTCCATCCGCCATACATTTTGTAATGACAAATGTATGGCGGGTGCAACTCATGACGTAAAAGGCTCTCTTTCATATTGTAAATTTAAATTGTTTGTATCTTCGTTATATTTTAAAACATATTGTCTAACATTGAATAGACGAAAAAATTTTTTTTAAGGCTACATGCCTATTGTCAAGCAGATGCTTGACATTGTCATCAGATGATGACGATGAATTATCGCTCTCTCACGAGCACTCTCAATCATGTCATCGTTCAATCAAATAAAACTTGGAGTTTGGCGGTAATGTCAATGTGCGACGTTGTTGTTTTTGTATATCTTCAAAAATTTGTGATATTTCGGTTCTTAATATGTAATATTGGTAGAATATTAACCATTAGGTATATATCCATTGACGTGCGTAAGTGTGGGCATGTGCTACAACTACAAAAAGACTCCCTCCCTAGATAAGTTTCAGTAAAGCGTCTACCACTTTACTGAACCAACTGACTTGACTTATTGACTACATTGACGATTTATGTGGACTTTGACTAGACTTTGGACTTGACGATTTAGAAAAACACTGTTGAAAGCTTTTAATAAAACTCTTTTTCCGCCTTTTTAACACGACACTGGCTAATGGTTTTAAGTTGTAACGCAATTAAATAAACTAGATTAATATCGGTTCATTCGTTTTGAGAGCTACGATGCCGCGGACAGAGAGACAGGCAGACGTGTCAGACTTTTATCACCTCTCTTTTAGCGTCGGAGGTTAAAAATACTTTTTTTAAATTTCGAACGTTCAAAATGAATAGCTATATCAGTAGAAACGACATAAGTCTCAATTAGTGCCGGTCGGAAGTCGAAACGCTGGGAGGGCCGATTTGACTAACTGCCTAAAATACCCCAAGGGCCTATATTAATTCGTGATGATATAAATGATGATATAAATCTGAATTTCTCTGTATGTCGGATATTATTAATGGCCACATAAGAAAATTTTAAGTAAGGTTAGGGCAAAGGCATTTTATTCCGGGTCAAAAGGAACAATTACACTTTTTGTATGGTACTGTCAATCTTTACACATAAAACATTTTAACAATATTATGTAGACTTGCATGTATAAAAGAAAGTCACAGCAAACTTATGAAAACTTTTATAAGTAAATAGTCTGTGTTCACGTTTTAGACATAAATTGGCTGTTTTTCGGATGATTTTGCGATCAAATGAAACTAAATCCTACAAAACTAACAATCGTCACAAATAGAGTACCTAACTTCTGTATCTAAAGTTGGTTTAAAAAATATTATGAAAAATTATGATTTTTAGTAAATTGTGATTTTGAGTAGTACTGCAAAAACAATTTTCTTGACACCAAAAATTTACAAAAAGATGTTGTTGTTTAGGATCATTTTTCTGCTCTTACGTAGCTTACTTTGTTTGTTCAGAAACTAAGACTTGATTTATTTGATCACTGTTTGGATTTATTGCACAAAACATTTTTAAAGACAATATGCGAGTCCGTACTAGGCCGATGTCAAACAGCACATTTTGTAAACACTAAAAAAGACGTTAAAGCGAAAAAAGACATTTCGTTAATGATTCGAACTAATTAAGTGTATTATTAAAGATATTTTTTAATATCTTCAAATCTATTGTTATTTGATGGCTAAAATTACGATATTATCATAAAGACATTTCTATTTAGAACTTTTTTTTTACTTTCAGAGACAAATTTATTGTTCCATTTTCAAATGATATGTCACTTGAAAACTCTTAACGCAAATTCTTCTTCAAACATGTCGCCTTTAAGTTCATGGTGTTAAGAGTGAATTTGGTACGTTTATTTTGTTTTTTTTTTTCGATACTGTCACAAATATATCTGTCAGTGGGGCGTTTTGTTGTAGGTTTTAGCGGCAACACATGGTAATAATTTGTTAAAGACCACACAAACGCGGGATTGTTATAAGGCGACGACAAATTTGTTATACTTTTAACGTTTCAGCTAATAAACGTATAATGAATATTAATGAAGATATCATATTTTGTAATGACGTTTACTTTTTTATTCCTAACATCAATAGTTTTTATTTTGTCACGAAATGTGGCGCAAAATCTTGAAGTTTTAAAACATTAAGGTTGTTTTACAGCTTTTTTAGATCATTTCATCATCATCATCATCATCGTGGAACACTGTTCTCAATACAAAGAACCTACTTTACGGGACCAATGTTTAATCATTCACGAATATGCTAAGACTTCAAAAGTCTGAGTCCCTTATTAATAAAAATATTTACACCACGGATTGGCAAATGAATAATCCAACAAGGCTGTCTTTGACTGATAGGTTGGAAAAGCCACTTGACAGACAAAGACAGCAACTTGGATTAGCGTATCAGTGGTGTTAGCTGTAGCAAGCAATGTCACAACTGAATCATTTCTTGTCAAGTAAATTAGCATTAGCAATAAAAAAAATAATTAAAACAAGTATTTGAAGTGCGTATAAAAATTTAATCACCCGATTATCAAAGACATTATATACCACGAGCCGGCGACAGATTTTTACTACAATTTTATTAGTTTATTTTGAACATTACCGATGTATCTTTCAGAATCGAAATTAAAAACGCCACAAATCACGAAACTACAACCGAAACGTCACTATTAAAAGATCATCTCTCATCCTGTACTTGATTATGAATAATTAGATACATATATATTCAGTTAAATAGAACATGATAATGTTTTGTTAGTAAAATACTTGGATTGTTAATAATAAAGCACGGTGAATTATTATTAAGGACTCGTCTCTTTCCATATTATTATTGCGTAAAGTATGATTGACTAAAGAAGTTTGCTTATATTTAAGTAAAAAAATAACCGAATTAGATAGTCTATCCTTCTGCATAGACATTTTGAATTTCAAATTAAAAAAAACTACCTATAGATCACATTTTTTTAATGAACGCAGTCATTGGACATGCCGCAAAGTTTATCTAGATGACTTGTTTTTTTTTTACATCGATGCGCGCCTATAAATATCTCGCCATTCGCAGCTAGAGAAGCTTCAAGCTACCCCACAGTCATATGTCTTTATTCCGACTAATAACAATTTAGACAATTATGCGACAAAAGGAAGTGTTCTCCCCCGGGGCTGGATGCCCACATTATTGCCGCCAGTGATTTACACGCGTGACGACAACAAATTGAAATGTCTATTAGTCGTCATTACTGAATCTATTTATAAAATATGGTTGCGACGATCTGTCATAATGTAGAGCGAAATGCAAAAATAGAATCAATTTCAGTTTAAGAACATTAGCGTTAGTTCGCGACGCGATGCGGAGCTGTATTATTAAGAAAGTGATTCAAAATTAAACTTTGTTCGTTACACAAGAAGATACTCGTATCTTTCCAAGAGTGGCACCGCGCTACGCAGCCTGGAGCAGCTCGAAATTAGAACCCTCGCCGCGTCCCGTCGTGTCTCGTTTTTATGTGAGCTGACTCTAAAATATTTTATTTTAAATTTGTTAGCATGCACTTTTACATGGCTAACGGCCGTATACTTAAACGGCAGTTAAATTAAGTGACGCTCAGGTCACATGCTGTCCTTGTCATATCGGCTAGCAGAGACAGCGACATCATGTGAATAGGAGGGCTTTTAATTTTGATTAGCGTTTCAGTATTCGGCCGTAAAACATTTTGAATTTACATTACAAAATATTGTGTTTGCGAAAAACCGTAGAGCTTGATATAGGCACATTTGAAATTCGAATCAAGAGATGATCTCCATTTCGGCGATATAAACTAATAGTAACGCTAACTTTAATCACGCATAAATTTTATCAATTCCACTTTTATGTCATCACAGAATAGTATTTGATAATAGCACCTAATGAACCATTATAAATCCTATCTACTGATATATGTTATATATGTTATCATTAAAACAACTAACACAGAAAGAACATTCGAAGGTCTTGCACCTTATTAACATTTTATGTCTGTGGTAAAACCACGGTAAAACAGCATCACGGAGATCCACGTTCCAAATTCGAGTGATAGTAAAAACCATAAACCAATAAATAGCGTATAAAAAAATCAAGTGGTTGTCTGAGAGCCTCAAATGGTTGTTTTGACTACTTACGTCTGAAGAGGTAGTAAGGTTATTTATCAACTGTCTGTAGCTTCAAACTCCAGAGATCAAAGGGCCGATGGACCACTTAGGAGTTAGGACTGAAAAAATTGAATATTAACTATGGTAAAAAAGTACCGTCGGATTAACGTACTGCTAGTATCTTTGGTTACTGAGGGTCAACTCTGATACATAAAACCAGCGATAATACAATTATAATCAAGTACCGATATGCTAAAACTGCCACTGTTCTTCTCGTAAACGTTAAACCAGCGCGAAACGCGATCTGATTGGTCGAAACTTCATAAAATCTGTTTATGACAACAAGTCGCTTCACTTATGTATTAGAAAGTAAAATCAAAGTAAAATAAAAAGTCTACTTTAAATACGAGAATTGAGCTTCCTGTTGAAAACAAGCACACTTGAATAATAAATCCATGTGTGGGGCACAGATTACTGCCTTACATTTAATTCGCACAGGTTCTAGGATCGCATTTATAGAAAGCAATAATCCAAGCTTAATTAATTATACTAGAGGTCACCCAGTTGTCGAAATTCGCCTATAACATGACTTTATAAGGGCTCTTTAGCCTCTTAGATGAAAAAAAAAGGTAAATGTTGTGACAGATTGACAAATTTCAACGTGTAACAAAATTATATCTATCAAACGAACGGTAGTGTGTGCTGATAATCTCAGGCAGTGTGTGTTGTTGTTATTTTTGTTAATTGTATGTATTTCTAAGCATCATTTAAAATATTAACTTTCTGCACACTTTCCTCCACATAAACGTCAACTGTACCAAATGCCATACCTCTCCGTTCGCTCAACTCTCGTAAAATTGTCCCGAAAGTTTTAGCTTCTCGTACCTATTAATATAAATATTCCTCAATATAATATCGGCGTGCGCCAATCTGCACCTTGCTGCCTATACGCATCAATGTAACAACTATCAACCATCGGCGAATATTATAGTCGTAATTTGAATTTTAAACGAACTATATGGAATGACTATCTTGGAAGAAGACAATTTATCAGTTGGGCCATGGAGCAAATATAGAGTCGGCCGTCGGCAGCGATAACCATCACTGTTGTCACGGGCCCTGCACAAACTGGCACACCTCACGCGTGCAACCTTTTTGCTGCATTTCTTTCGCCGCCATATTTTTTATTCGAAATTCAAACGGAATTCGGAACGCCTTTAATTTATGCTCGACTTTTTCACGAAAATTTAAGCGCCAATTACTTCTGTCGGGCGCCGCGGATCGCAAAAAATTTCAGATTCCAGCGACGAAAGAAATGTGTGCGGTGTGGCCACAGCTTGAAACTTCAAAACTTAATTTTATCTCAAAGTTTTTATTTATACGCTTTTCTTTTGTTGAAGATCTTAAAGTGCGTCTACAAAACATTGTTCTCATATAATATTTATTGCTCATAAATATTATTATTTATGTGTAATATTTTAAAAACGGTCATGAAACAACACTCCCTCACAGTTTTTGAACCAACCAAAAACTACGAATAAACGCCCGAAAAATAAAGCGTGCTCAGTGCCATTGTGCCGAACTACTTTCGCACACTTTTTAGTTTTTTTTGGGACCAAACTTATATAATAAATTGAACAAGACATTAAAATTTTTAAATAAAACCAAATGCAAATCGTTGGTTTCGGACTGGCAGCAAAAATTAAAACTACAAATTAACTGAAAGCCTCAATAATTCCAACTTTTATACCAATTCCACATTCGTAGTTCACATATTTTACCTTTTACACTACATCCACATCACACTGCTCACATTTGCATTTTTCTTTTTGTTATTTGCTCGAGATTAATATCATATACGTCTCATTCTAAAAAAATTTACTATGTTACAAAATGTCGCTGATTGTCCGTGGTGTTGGAGACCTGGTGTTGGAGACCTGGAGTTGGAGACCTGGTGATCTCTAACACGGACTGCTGCTTAATTCAGACACCAGCTCCTCACATAAATTTAAGATACTAAAATATGTTTGTACATTATACAAATAAATGAATATACTATTTATTATTATATTATTATTATTCAGAAAGCTCTACTACCAAATATGCTTCCTTTCACAGTGAATTGAGATGAATCTATCATTATAAATAAAGGACCCAGTGGCTTGGAGTTTGCTCTTGACTCGGTCATTTGAATCCCGCGTTGTAACAACAAATAAATTATTTATGTTATTTGTAAGTCTGATATGGTTTATCCATGCGCCTGATCTATCGCCAGTTACGAGGGTGAAGGGCGAGACAGTGCTCTTGTATATTGCGCACACACTTAGACACTATAAAATAGCTCCTACGTAGCTGGTCTAGTTACAATGAAACCAGCCACCGACCCCGAAATCGACGTGGGAAGCTATATTACTATCTTAGCACGATATTAACTTCAAATACGTAGCTCAAACACTTTACATAAATTTAATATTGTTAGCAAAATTATAATGTAGACACGATGATTACGACGCATAAATATCAGTTAATATGGAAATTGATTGCTTTATTATATAAATGTCCTTAGCTCATGTTGACTATTTCGTTTTCCTAATTGCCTCTAATGAGACCAGGCGAATAGCGTGGGCCCATAATCTCATAGCGAATTATATTGCGTAAGGACTTGTAAGCTGTAATTAATCGCTGTAATCCTTGTGACATAGATGTTGTATATTATTTTAAATCAGAACATATTTTTTTTTATTTGCGAATAAAGGGGATGTACTCGTAACTATCCTTCCGTGACTTCGGTTGCCGAAACGTCGCATCGGGGTAAACTAAAATGATACGGACCTCGCCAAAAACCGTGAAATTTGTTTAATTAGCATTGAAGAATATTCGCGTTATCACAATAAATTAAAATTACTTTTAAAAGTCTATAATGTGAACTTTAAACCAGTTTTTTTTAATTAATTTAACGGGCCTGGACACACACAACACATACAAAAATATAAACATTAAAAATGTTCTTAAAGTTTTTTCCCCAATATTATTTATGAAATTGTACAAATGTTTATAAAACTTATTTTTGGTTTATTGCCGGAGAATTAATTTGGTGACGTTGTGATTTTTGTATTTCCTTCATAAAATTGTGTTAATTCGGTTCTTAATGTGTAATATTGGTTGAATATTAACCATTAAATATTCGATAATATTCGTAACGTGCACAAGTGTGGGCAAGTGGTACAACTTCAAAAAACGTGCTATTTTGTGTTCCTCTAAAACTCCCTAGGATCTTTCAGTAATGCTTCTACCACTTGACTGAATCGACTGACTTGACTCATTGACTGCACCGACTATTTATTTGGACTTTGACTAGACTTTAGACTTGACTATGTTGAAAATTGAGGTGTTGAAAATTTAAACGAAAATTCTATTTTCTATTTCCCGCCTTTTTAACTTGACACTGGCAAATGGTTATAAGCCGACGCCATATATTTAAATAAAAAAAAAATAATAAAAAAACTTATTTTTCTTCAATAAATGCACTAATGATGGTACTATTAACTCGTTGTTATCAACTACTTCACTATGCACACACGTCACTTATTTCTTCACACAATAACAGGCGTGCCATGTTATGTTTACTGCACCGGAGAACCAGGTGGTCGAGTCTCCTCATGGATACCGCAGTCCTTTAAACCAGTCTTCCAATAATATTGTCAACATTGAAAAAAGTTTTGAATATCGAATGCATTCGTGCGGTAAATATCAAATGCTTTTTTTTCAACGTAACTGGCCGGTAAATCGAGTTCTCAAGTATTTACGTAAAAAAGTAATTCACAAATAACTCTTAGGTGATGCAGTCAACGGGCCGTGTAACCTGATGGTAAGACCACTGAGACGTGCGGGCGCGGTGCTGGTGTGAACTGCACCCGTGAGAATGTGGTTACAGCTTTTCTGTGGCCAATAATAATTTTGATAACGTTATTGATCCATTTTTTTCGACTACTTTTATATTAGGGCTTGTCAAATTATTTTCGTCTATGGTTTATTTTAACGTACCATTTCTACACTTCTCTCTAAGTTTACCACTAAAATTCTATCACGCAATGCTTTTGCTCTAGAAATTAAAAGTTTAAAAATAAATTATAGAAAAACTGTCCAGGTTAGAACTAATCTAAGGTATTTTGCCCAACTAACTGATCAAGAAACAATTAACAGTTTTTCTATAATCAACCCAAAAATCACTAACATCAATATTTCACATTTTTTTTAATCTGCTCTACTTTTAACTAAGAGTTTGTAAAAATCGTGTCGATCACAAAGCATTTGGTGATTAGGTGAGGTCAGATTGTGTCTTTATCCACCATGACACAGTTGATACATGAACAAAGGACACGACAGCACCTTAACAAGAATAAATTGAATATCCTGCCTCGACCGGCCTTGTTACGGTGAAGAATGCACCAGAAAAACCTTAAAAAAAGATTTTTTCGACCAAGGATTAGCGCAAAAAGCGTGGCGAAACAGGATTTACGTGTGTTCCTTTGCCTTTTCGAAATTGATTGATTAAAAAAGTAATGCGTTCGATTTTTTAAATGTGCCTGTGTCTTTCTACAAACTGCCCGAGATCACGAAAGTTCAAAGTTCCATACAGTGTTGCAGGAAATAGCAACAAACCAAACATTTAAAATCTAATTGCTTATTCTCTTTTTTTCATACAACATTAAAATCAAGTTCCATCTTTGTGTCTGCATTTTAGGTTTAATTTTAGATGGTTAATAATTTTCTCTTTTATAAATAATACAGAAAATTATTATTCACTAGATATCTCCCGCGACTTCGTACGCTCAAAAGAAACCCGCGGGAATCGTACATTTCTCGCGATAAAAAGTAGCCTATGTCCTTCCCCGTGGTCCACTTTTTATCTGCCTAAATTTCATCAAAATCGGTCCAGCAGTTCCGGAGTCTATTCAATACAAATAAACAAACAAATCTTTCCTCTTATATTACAGCCCCCTAATTATGTAACTTTTACGGTAACGAACTCCATTGTCTATGGTAAACAATTATGACGTTTTTACTTTTTAAATTGAGTTTTAAAAAGTTCAAACGTCACAATTTTTACCATATCCAAGGAAGTTCATTACCGTAAAAGTTACATAATTAGGGGGCTGTATAGAGAACAGTAATTTTGCAATAGCAACTAGGTACTTAAGTAATACTTTAGGGCCGAAAAGAGTTGTACATGCTAACATAAATCTCAGGTTGTCATTGGCTCTGCCTGAATCACAAGAACAGCATATGACTTAAGAGCCTCATAATTTGAGAAGCGTCTGAGAATCAAAAGAATTCTTTCATAATTAAAAGTATTTCGAGTCAAAACATTTAAGAGACAACATCGTTCAAGTCGACATCTATTAACCTTGTCGTTAAGTCAATGTACAGAATTAGGATTTTTCTTTTTTTTTCATCGGCATTATCAAAACAATCTCTAAAGCCGTTTCGGCTGAACGGCTCGTTTCATACCACGGCTTATTTACACCGTATGAGTGTCGCTGACGGACAGACAGAAACAGACACTCGAACTGACATAATGGAGCGTGACAATATTTGTGTTTTTGCTTCTTAATTAGGGATAAGTATCCGGTTAAGCTTTTTTATTTATTTAGATTAATGTCGTAGGAGATGGAGTTAATCAAAGGAGGATGGGAGATTTAAAAAGTTTCCTGGCTGAAGAGATGTTTAATTTGAAAAAATAAAAGACCATAATAAAACATAGTAGTATCTTATGTATTTATGTAACCCTGTTAAAAACTTTCTAGCTATAAGTTTATAATGTTTTAATATTTACAAAGCTTCTTATGATCGTTACTTTAACATTCGAACACAAAAACAAAATCTTAAGAAGTCGATTACAGAATAATGCTGTGCACTGAACGCATCCGTACGATGTTTTTATGCACATGACACATGTCGATACGTTTTATCGATAAAACAACGCGCAGTTACCGATATCGATTAGTTCGAGCTCCCTTAAGGCCTGTCAATGTGTACAATGAAAGGGAATTCGTTCAGGGTCAAAAGCTTGTACGGCATAAACGTGAAGGCATCGAGGATTTAATTATTTAACGTGACAACTGACAAGCTAGTGATGGGACTGCAATATCGATACGTTAATTATTTATATTTAACCGTTTTATAAGGTAATGGAGCGGTTTCTTTGATTAAAAAGAGGTAGGTACTTGAACCACTTTACATGTAGGTAATAAATAACATTTTAGACAAGAACTAAAGTTGTAGACAAAAAGATTGCCTACAGTTCTGTATGAAACCTGAATTGCCTTAACGAGTTCTAATTAGCAATTCTAAGCACCTTGGTCATTTCCCAAGAATTAGGTTTTGTCATAATCAAATACTAATCATATTTTGTCAGGTGTGATTATTAAGCAGGATGCACATTAATTAAAGTTTATTTATGTTTCGGTTACTTAATATGAGGCTGATTAAGATTTAATTTGAGTGATAATTCATTTGAATTTAAGTTCCCGTATATTTTGTACTTTTACATCATACATACAACATACATCCGTCCATCCGCGGCCGTCCACATATTACGTCACGCAAAATTTCGACTTTTTAAACCTCCTCCCCTCCTTATATACCTATACCTGTACTTAACATGTACTGTCACGTTTAGTATGCCCCCCTTCCCCCTTGCGCTGTGACCATTATCTGGATGAACCTCACAAACTATCACATTCATAATACTAGTAGGATTTATTTAGGGATGTCTCTATTTCAAAAGGCCGGTACACGACAATGACTACAACAACGACCAGACAAACACCGGACAGTATGTAATCGCCTTAACACCGTGTCCGATTGGGTATTTTTAACGCGGCCTTAACGATGTCTTTGGTCTTAGTTTTAGTCTTTTTAGGACAAGGGGATTTAGACCTAATTGAGGCTGATTCGCCAAGGATGCGATTAGCCTGTGATTAATAAAGCCGATTTGATTGCACCGACATTATTGTTGCTAATTTTTAAATAATATTTTCCTTTGTATTGTGACCTCATCGTTCGAATTTCGAAGCATAGATTAATTAGTGATGCGGAATTTCGCACGCTTTTTATCGATATTTTTTATCAAAATTATTCGAAGTATGATTAAGTCTTCATGCTGTATTTTATTGTAAACAAATTCGAAACGATTTGATTATGTAAAGCCAATCTGTTTACTATTTTATGATAGTATTTATTATTAAAAAAATACCGAATTGATAAAAAGAGTAAATTAAGAAAAAACTAAAATTTGTAATGTTGCACGATTTTATGGTTTTAAGAAAGATAGAAAATTTGAAGATTATACTCTGAAAAAAGGGAATTTTTTTGATTACTGTATAGTGTGTTTCCAGCTTAACCCTCATTTTACGTCGAAATGTTAAACTTTATACGTCCGCAAATGGCTAAATAATTACCGATTATTACAATTTAAAATGAAATGCCAACGAGATGACAATACTAGGTTGTAAAGAAGATCGTTAGGTTTTAAAAGTGTAAGTTTAATGCCTGTGGTTCGCCACACCTTAATATTAAAGTACTATGGAGGTCGGTTATTGATTTTTTTTAAAGCTGGCAATTGTCACGTACAATGTTATGTGAAAAAATTACTTTATAATAATATCATTGGTATTTTTTGAAATAAAAGTCTTCATTTGACTTGCACAAAAGGTTTTATGCTTATTTTTAATTAAGGTAGATTTCAATTTCAAGTACACTTACTAAAATGTCTTACTCCAAAAACAAACATTAAAATATATTTTGCTTGTAAAATGACCTACCCACATCCGTTCCCAAAGTGTTGCTTGACTTTCCACTTATCAACAAAACAATTACCATGCCGCTACGTAAATACATATTACACAGTAAGTGTGAATCGTAAAAATATTAACAAGTTAATTTAAAAAAACAATTATTCCTGTGATAATATTTAACGGAAACAACGGATGCACCGCCATTGTTCATTTCCGGTGTACTTATTAGAAAAATCATAAAAGATAAGAAAAGCCCAAAAGATAGTGCTAAGTGTAGTAATTATTTGAAACAATAGTTGATTTTGGTCAAGATTTAGGTGTGATTTTAACAAAAACTACCCATGATTTGTTTTTCTATAGTTTAGCATACATTTTTTACTATTAGATTCTATGACAACTGCATTAGGTTGTATACGTTAATGCCTTTACCTAAAAAGATACGCGAAAAAAGCACAGGCCCGTATTATGGCGCTCGTTAAATGCCGGGGTGTGTTTTTATTACGTTTTATGATACATTTTAGCGCTGCGGGCTTTTTATTAGTCATAGACTCGGATAATGTTTTAGTGCCTGATAACGCGAGGCTTTCATTTATATGGCTGTCGACTATTGAAATGGGTTAAGAGGTTAACCAGGGGTTTGACAGCAAACGTTACAATTTATATCGACAGTCTATTGTTTATCGATAACTAGGGTGACATCCTTAATGACTATAGAGTGCCATAGATAATAGACATGGATACTTAATTTCTTTTTTTTGTTTCAGATGGTCAATCAAATCATCTCAACCTATTCAACTCGAGGCCCCAGCCGAAGAAAAAACGGAAATCGAGAACGGCATTCACCAATCACCAAATTTTCGAGCTGGAAAAGAGGTTTCTTTATCAGAAATATCTTTCACCGGCCGACAGAGATGAGATAGCCAGCTCCTTAGGCCTCTCAAACGCCCAGGTCATAACATGGTTCCAGAACAGAAGAGCGAAGCTGAAGAGAGACATGGAGGAGCTGAAGAAAGATGTCGAAAGCGCCAAGGTCCTGTCAGCGCATAAGAGTTTTCTAGAAAATGTGACGGATCTTGGCATATTGAAGAAAAAAGCCATGAGTATAGGAGCCAGCGAGGAGGCGGCTACGAATCTAGTGGTGAACGCGTCTAAATGAAACGAGGCGGCGCGTGCTCTCGCGCCAGAATACGAAAGACGCGTGCTCGATTTTTAAAAAAATCGAACATGGACGATTCCAATTTTAAAAACTATAGTGACGTAGAAGTGTAAATATCATGGTTTTGTTGTACAAAAATTTATTCATTTCGAATTAAATGTGATAGTTGATTTTTATTTTAGTACTTAAATACATAATATTATTAATCTCTAAATTATTTATTATTATCATCTGGCATGTAGGGACAGCAATAATACAACATTAATTTATTAATTCGCCATTTATTTATGAATCGTGTACAGACAGTGCAATATCAAATGTTTTTGCCAGTGGTAGAGAATATGTAAATACTATATTAGAATAAGTTACATAAGACGGTAGTTTCGTAAAGTTCGTGTAGCTACCAGTATTGTAGACACAACTGCTGAAAAAACTTACTATTCAAAATAATGTTTGAACTTAAATGTGTATAGAAACGGCATACAGTGGGTAAAGTAACGGTTCATAAAAGTGACAAACTCAAAATTGTTAAATTTACAACTTACACGTGTAATGTTTGAAATGGTTCACACATAATATTCCTTATTTTTGCACAGAATGGTTACACTATGTTGGTGTTATATGATGTTACAATGGTTTACTTGTTACAGCTAAAAATGTACAAAAGAAAAGTACTTAATGTGTTATATTTTTGTTTAGAGCTCCTGAAGTTATTGCATTTTTACATAGACAAGAATTTGTAATAAATATATTGTAACAATTATTATATTTACAGTTTGCACGCTGCTGCTTCTAGCAACATTAAGATTTTCTGTACAAAATTAAATTATTGTTAGTTCTACATTTTCAGTAGATACTATCTTTTTAACTAATTCTATAGTAGTTTCACAGAATATTAATTGCAATTGGCAATTATAATAATATTTAAGTGAATTATTTCCACAAAGGCTCAATCAGTGAAATTGTCAACTGAAATGTTAATATTTAATTAGCCCGTTACAACAGTCACGCGAAGATAGTGTTAATAACTGTACAAGTCACGACCGCTAGTAAACAGTACAGAGTGCTAAGTGTGAGTTTTTCTTTTCGCATTCGATCGTGAGCGCGTTTGGCGTTTACTAGGAATTTGTATGTGATTTGAGTTGTCGCGCTTACAACTAGGTGGCGCTACAGCGCAAGTGTACTTAGCACTCAGATTAGTGACTATTAACAAAATGAAAACTTACACACGCATAATATTATCATAATCGTTGTGATTGTCATCGTTACTTAGATATATATATATATATATATATATATATATATATATATATATATATATCTAAGTAACGATGACAATCACATATATGTATATATATGATGCAAGCCGTTTACAAAAATTTAAAAAATAATAATTGCAGAACGTGTGATACAAATTAGGCTGAGACTAAATGATCCGGAATCCGGCGGGCCGGCGAATATTCAGAGCATTGAAAATAGAACTCGGCGTTACTACAGTAGGGCTGAAAATCTAACACACAAGAGTCGAGTCAAATGTCAATGTCATATATTATTATGACAGCTCGATACTCGACACTTCAATTTTCAACTCTATTGTATTAGGCCAGAGGTAAAATTTTCAGTGCTCTGAAACTTTCCGCCGCCCGCCGGATTCCGGATCATATAGTCCCAGCCTTAACGTTAAAAAATATGTCTTCTATCTCATTCCCTCGCATGTTTTGTTATCGCTTTTTTTTGTTTTTGCGAGTGGAACAACATAAATCTATAAATAAATGTAAATTTCGAAACTAAAATATTTGTGTATAAAAATACCGTAAATAATTTGTATCCTACGATATTCAGTAGGCCATTCGATTTGATGATTTTCTATTTACCTGTTATCTCTGGAATATTTTAGAACATTATAATTTAAAGTGGCACGTAACCTCTGAACTGCTAGAAATCATCAATTTTAACGATACATCATTTGTGCTGTTCATTGCTGATTGTGACGAAAATGATGATGACTATAATGATCATTACAATAACAATTTACCTCGGAAATCACATTATTATTAGTACGCTAGTGCTTAATACTTTAATATTGTATATTAAACATGTTTATTAAATACTAGTATTGCCCGAGACTTAGAAAAATGAAAATTTTTGCAGCGTAATGTTATATTAATATTACGTATTGCAAAAACAATTACGGACATTTTGAGCATATGATTTACTGCTTATGTATTTAAAGACTTTAGACAAAAAAAATGTGGGATTCAAAAAAAATAGTATTACATTACACGCTTTTCGACACTCAGACGGTGATTGACCTCAAACAGCCGATTTCAATTGAGTTGATACTAAAATTATTTTAAATCAGCTGTTAGGTCAATGACCTCAGTATCGTATTCGTAGAGACGCCAATGTGATTTAATTTTGTATTATATTGTTTTCTCAGGTTTTACAATTTCTTTTCCCAAAATTTCTGTACTTAATTGATTTTTTAGAACTTTAATAAAAAATACAGTTTTCTCAATAAATTAACTACCTATCTAAATTCTAAGTTATAGAAAAAAATACTGAGTGCGTTAGATGAAACAAACTCTTGCACTTGTGTTAATCCTCTAAGATAGAATAATTAGATAATATTATGTGAAAATGCAATAACCTACATTAAAATATTACATATTGTGTTATTTATTTAAAAATAAAATATCTACGAAGAAAATTGCGACTTTAATAGCAAAAAATTGTATGTTTAATGTAACTTGTAAATTGTTACTCTTTTTTTTCTGGAGTTACATATAATTATTATGTAACAGTTGCAACCAGTAACTACAGCTGTTATTAAGTGTAACTGTTACAATTGTCACGAATTTTGGTGATCTTTGAATAGATAAATATATAGGGGATCGCTATATGTAAATTAATTCGAATTAGTTTTAACTTTCAAATGTTTCGTAGTTTAAAACCGTTTACATATATCAATTTTGAATTAAACATACTTTAAGAAGATCGCCAAAGTTTTTAAAACTATACAAGGTAAAGCAAATATGTGTTTATACAAATGATTCCCCATCTTAATTAATTGTTAAGACTCCATCTCCAAAATTACTTTCCATTGTTAAATTTGCTCTATTACCACATTCAAAATATTATATTAAACTACAGCAGTAAAATACATAAATATCATGTTTGTGTAAATATCATGAACGACATTTTATATTATAGTAAAAATAATCATAAAAGTATTTAAAAAAAACTAAATAAGCATTTGTACCCCTTGAAAATAGGTTTAGCTTAGTACAAAGGGGTAATCAAGATGAAAAAGTTTGTGCTTAATGCATTTTTACTATAGTGCATTTGCTATTTGTGACACGAAACTCAAAGACTTGAAGGCTATGTCGCAGTAAAGTTTTACATGTATTTTATAGTCACTTTCACCATAAATATTTTGTTGCGAATATCAAGAAAGGCTGAATGCACTATGCCCGTGTCATTCCTCATGGAAGAAACGAATTATTGTTTATGGTAATTTGACAGATAACCTCTTGTTCCTACTATGAATATTATTGTTACGATGAGTGGTGGCACTTAATGTGCATTGGCATATATGAATAATTTAGTGTAAATAAAAATGTGTCCTTATACTTTTGTTTCATTTTTTATTTAAGTTAAAATACCAGTCTTGTAAACGTCGGTTCACACCAAGACGCGACGCGTCGCGCACTTTTTAAGAACGTGATTCAAAATTGAACTTTATATCGGTGTGAGCTGACTCTCAGACATAAGATAATAGCAAAGCAAGAAATAAGAAAGTATTCACACTTGAAGCGACAATGGAAAAAGACAATACCTGGTCGCCCGGTACCTCCCAAGTATTAGCAAAGTATATAATATACTAGCTTTTGCCCGCAGCTCTGCCTGCGTAACTCCAGTATCCTACGGGAACCGGATATTTTTCTGAGATAAAAAGCGTAACAAACATACAAACTCACATCATACTTGAAGCGACAATGGAAAAAGACAATACCTGGTCAATCGGTCCTTCCCAAGTATTAGCAAAGAATATAATATAGTAGCTTTTTCCCGCAGTTCTGCTTGCGTAACTCCAGTATCCTACGCGAACCGTATATTTTTATGCGATAAAAAGCGTAACAAACATACAAACTCACATTCACATCCTCCTACTTTAATTATAAATGCGAAAGTTTGTGATGACGGATGGATGGATGATTGTTACTCAGGCTCAAATCATTGAACAGATTTTGGTGACATTTGGTATGGTAAAGTAGCACTGGATTAAGACATAGGCTACATTTTATCCCAAAAAAGAACAGTGATCCCGTGGGATACTGTATTTACGCGGGCGGAGCCGGGGACAAAAGCTAGTGTCTAATATTAGTAAAGTATTAAAAATTACTTACGTCCAAGAAGACCAGAATGTAATATATTTAGTCAATCCAAATTACATTTAATATTATGTATCGCTTTAAGACGACTAGATTTCGTCAATCGATGAGATAAATTAGCGACAAACCACGACATCGTTTAACACTTCAGTTTTCCGTCAACGCTATTTCTTTATTTTTTACTAGATAAAGCCCGCAAATTCGAGCGCAAAGGAAATCTCACGGGAACCGTACATTTTACCGCAATAAAAAGAAACCCATGTCCTTCATCTACTCTATATTTGTGTCAAATATCATTAAAATCGATCCTGTTGTTTTGGAGTCTAATCAATGCAAACAAACAAACAATAAAATCTTTCCTCCTTTACAATAAGTACACATTTTTAACTTCAACATTGTTTAGTAATTCCTAAAGTTGTTATGAAATAGAAGTGAATTAAATAATTAATATGTAGAATCTCGTAAGTCGTAACACCTAGTTGTAACAGACGCTCAATAAATTTAAACAAAAGATTTTTTAGTCTTAAAACACCAAAAAAGGAAATAAACACAATAGAAAAGCATTAGAATAGTTGTAAGAAAGCTTAAGGCTACGTTTTGACGACAGTTTTTTAGTGGTCGCTACAGAAAAAAACACTAAATAGAACTCTGCGATAGTACAATAGAGCTGAAAATCGAAGCGTCAAGTGTCAAAGGTCAAATTGACACTTCGATTTTCAACCATATTATTTTATATTAGCGCAGAGTTCTATTTACAGTGCTGTGTCTGTCGCGACTACTAAAAAACTCTTGTGGCCTTAGGCGTAAAGTTCTGACATCTTGTTACAAAGGAAAAGCCAACGGTGGAAGAACTACCCAGACATTCCACCGTGCGCTTTCCAAGAGGTTTCTGCCGCGCACAATAAAACTCTGAAACATTAAAATATTAGGTAAACGAACGCCCAGTCTATACTCTATGGTAAATCGCAACTTACAGAAGGCATAGCAGATCAATGCGAAACACGATCGTCTTGGTATGAGAATACAAAACGGGTATTTATCGTAATTGTTGTTTAATCTATTCGCTACGTCAAATGAAATTCGCTTAGTTTGAGTTTGGAATGATGTCGCGTGCGAGAAGTCTGCTAAAGACGGGTCACATGATAGACTACGCCATAGAGAATAACCTAAGGCTGGGGCTGTATTATCGGGAATCCGGTAGACCGAGGAAAATTCAGAGCATTGAAAATAGAACTCTGCGCTAATACAATAGAGTAGAAAATCAAACACGCACATGTAGAGACAAATGTCGACGTCATATATATGACAGCACGACACTCGACACTTCGATTTTCAACTTTATTGTATTAGCGTAGAATTCTATTTTCAGTGCTCTGATTTTTCCCGGGCCCGCCGGATTCCGAATCATAATATAGTCCCAGTCTAAGGACTTCCTACGGAGGATTGTTTTATTTTGACAAATGGGTACGAGGCACAGATTTTGTAGTTTTGTATTATTAACTAACTTTCTTTTTAGTACTTTTATAGTTTGTAAATATTTTAAATAGTTAGCTATATAGGTATAATCCTTTTTTCTATTTATTAATAAGGTACTTGCCTGCATAAATATAATATAATGGCGTGGCATTAGACATAGGAAATACACTAAGGCTGTTTTTTTTATTCTTTATTTATTTAGGGACTTTCAGCGCACAGTGTAAGTCAGTCCCATCGTTATAAAAGGATATGTATTATTATTATTTTTGGAGAAAAAACTACAACATGATGACAGTAAGTATTTCTACCGATAGTAATAACCTCAGTAATGATACATTTCTGTCATACTGCATACACCACATGCATACATACAATATCAAAGAGGTTGGTAAGTTTTTCTGCAATTTTTTAATTTTGGCCCCCTACGATTTGTACAGGATTACATAAATGGAACATCATAATATTTGCAGGCCATTTTATATCGCTCTTATCAATCACTTAAAAACGTATAACTATAATAACACACGGCGAGTGTAAACAACAGTTTAGTCCAAAGTCAAATTAAAACAATATTCGAAATATAAATTGTTTATACTGTACGAGAATTTGTTACGGACGAAAATTTGTTATTCGTTAATTGGTCGCCATATACCAAAATGAACCAGGCTCGTTGACCTGTGACCTATACACAAGTATAAGGTAATCGAGATACCAATTTACACTGGACACCATACCGAGCAAGAGCAGTCGCCGACAGACCCGATGTACCACTTTTGGACCTTATTTTTATGTTCATAAGGTTCAAAATTGGTACCAGACCTGTCGGCGAGTGGACGAGCCAGGTTTCGGTTACATTTAAATACTTTATTGGAAGTTAATGCGTTAACTATGAAGTATCTTTGCACGATTAAACCGTAAAAATCATAATCGCTTGTAGTCAAACAATTTTTACCTTTTTCGTTACCAGCTATTAGTACTACAATAGGTAGGTACGCTTACTGTAATTTTCTATTTTTACCAATTCTTAAATGTCGTCACCATTTATGTACTAATCACTGCAATTTCTAGAAAGTATTAACTATATAGAGAGAAAATGCGTAATTATTTTAATTCATCGGGTAATTAAAAAAACATAACACCAAAACCATAGACAAACACACAATCTATTTAATTACACGAAATTACTGGCCACTGCAAGAAAAAGAAACCGCACGGAAATTACTCGCCTGTTTGAAAAAAGAACATGCATTCGAGACCAATAATAACAGCCGAGAGCTGTTAATTTGCCTTCTATAAAGTAATTAGAACTGGCAACACTGGCAATATTGATTTCGCAAGTTCCACATTCAACAGCTTTCGACGGCTTTGTTCGAAATTTAATACCATAATTTTGAGGTCTGCGAGTGTTGCTAGGGTGTAACATTTCTTTGTAAAATGTGACCAATTTTAATACACCCACAGGCAATGTACAGTAATAAAACGAAATGTTACTACAAAATATTCTATAGTGTTATCGTCTTTAATGTGTTGTCTGTAAGAGTCGTTATTTCTTATATAGTTTTTGAGCAGAAAAGCTTCTCTTTTAGCAAATACAAAAATAAAAACATAGGGTGTTATAGTGGTAAAAGTTGTATAGAATTCGTATATGTAGGTATTAATTAAAATTGCGAATAATTACAACTTATAGTAAAACAAGCTGTAGACATATTTCGTTTGCAAGTGTTGCCAGCATTATATGTGCAAGGGCTGTTTATTTAATCCTTTAACACGTCTTTTAATTTTAATTGTCCCATTTATTCCTTGAATACATTCGTATTGACAAAGAACTCTTTTAATTAGGTAGTAATAGTTAGTACTTAAATATTTATTTGCTCCAATACTTGGTATTATTTATAACAAATTTAGTTTTATTTTGGAATTTCTGTTTAACTATTGCACTTGGATTATTATTATTTTTAAATATATATTTTACATATATAAATAAAGAAAATGTGTGCTCGCACCTCTCTCTCTCTTGCATATATAGTAATATACGAAACGTAAATCTCTCTCTTTCTATCCTCGTGAACTTATATCTCCCTCTCAACTTTCATTCGCCTAGCCCGATCACACTTTTCGTAACAATCTCGTCACGCATTCACCAGCTTACTCCCTAAGTCAAACGTGCGTAAAGTAGTTCTACTTCAAAATGTAATTTCAGTAAGCGTTAGTAATCAGTTCCTAAGGTAGCGATCCAAAATGTAACTTTATTTATGACACAAAAAGATACACGTTTCATTGGAATAGTGTCGAACTATGAAATATATGGCAATGAAACATTTATATAACGTCGCGTCGCGTATCGGTGTTAACTGACCCTAAATAATTAACATTCCTTGATTATTTAAGTAGAAAATGTAATTAATTGACTTAATTATAAAACATTGTATTAATGCCATTTCAGTAAGGGTGACAAAAGCCGCGGGCGTCGCCAGTTGTTATACTAAAAATTGCTAACGGGCAACGGCCAGTGTTGACTCGCCTTAATGAAACTTTAATTTTATTACCAACTTCTGCCCGCGGTTTTACTTGTTATAAAGCTTTAAACCAATTTTTTGACGTGATAACATCTTATAATTCGATGGAGCCGGCTGCACGCACGAAAAAACATGACTCCAAGTACCGTTACCTGTTACCGTTACCAAGTACCAGCGTTACCTCGCATTTTATTATTATTATTATTATTATTGTTGTTGTTGTTGTTGTTGTTGTTGTTGTTGACCTTGTCACGTTCAACTATCGTCAGTAAACCGACTTTACAGACAACCGATATTTTTTTTTATTTTTAAAAAAGACTATTTCTTGGCTTAGCTTTAGTTATAACAAATTACAAATAATAACCAACTGCGTGCGTAAAAAACGTCAGCGCAGACTTTTTAGTGATTCACATCTGCTTATGAAAATCGATTACTTACATATAGAACTGATATCAAAATGCACGGCGTAGTTAAATTATCTAGATAACACCGAAGATAGTCTCTGCTTCTGTGGAACAAGACTATGAAGATAGAGTGAGTGAGTAGAGAAGTAAATTGTACTCGTATCTATATGTCCACAAACCGTTAGGATCAACTCACACCGAAACGAGACGCGACGCGACATACATTTTTAAGATAGCGATTAAAAATTGATTTTTATTTACTATATAGGAAGATATTTTATTGCAAATGCGTCTCTGCGCTACGGAGCACGGCACAGCTAGAAATAAGAACTCATCTAATGAAACTGTATCTTCTTGTCTAGTGAAATAAAGTTCAATTTTAAATCGCTATCTTAGAAATGCAGCGAATAATTTAAAATAACTTATTGCCATGTGTCTCACCGCTGATAGTTGCGAGTCTTGAAAAATATAATAATATTCTCTTTCTTTCTTATATCTCTCTTGGCTTCGCTCTCTTAAATGAAGTATTCGTAGTAAGTAAATCACGGGAACACTGCACTTTTTGGGGACAAGAAACTCCTCCGGTTTTTTCGTCGGTTAAAAAGGAGCCTATGTTTTAAACCAGAGCCTAAACTACTGCAATACCAAATTTCATTAAAATCCGTTAAGTAGTTTATGCGTGAAAGAGTCACAAACATCTCCATCCATCCATCCTCACAAACTTTTACATTTATATTATAGTAGTAAGATATTGGTAGGATAAAAATGTGTAGCGGCATGTTGCATACAGTCACAGGGGCGACACTATCTACAAATGACAGGCGAATGTCAGCCATGTTGGCGTAACCATAGGGTTGACACCGAAATATTTTTAAACGTCGCGTCAGACAAATCTATCATAGATGTTATGTAATTATATTGTCAATTATGTGAGAGCACAAAACAACCAGCGGCTATCCCTGTGAGCCATAGTCTAGACTGGGAAAAAGTTCCTCCCCGCCCGCCTCCGCAATCCGCATTCTGGGCCACGCACACAGAGCCGTCAGCTGTCATTCGTGTAAATCGGTGGAATGACTATTCTTTACGTTAGTAATATATTATTTTATATTGAGTATATATTATATTACTATTAAGTAATATAATATATAGTCAATATATTAATATACTTTGAGACAGTGGCACACTAATGTGTCTTACGTCTGCGAGAAAAAAAAATCTCTTATCTCGTAGCATATCGTAGCGGGTTTTTGTGGCAATAGAAAAGTGGCTTTTCGTAGTTTTCAAAATTACTTAATTTGGGCCCGGTTTCCGAGGTTTTTTGTTGATAGTTTATCCATTTAATAGCGCTTTTGATTGGATTGTCTTTTACCATCTCCCTAAAAAGTATGGTACATCATATTATACTTCTATTAATATTATTATAGAGAAAAACTCTCAGTACAGTTTTGACGAGGCAAGTTTAGTTAGTAGAAAGACGTACTGATAGCAATTTTTTTTTAAACAATGCTCAGGAACAGGAATACACACTAACTCAGATTATTTACACACAAGGTACTCGTAGTAGTACCTACCGTGCGTTTATAAGTTCTCTTTTATTTTTATTTTTTTAATATATGGCGTCGGCTTAAAACCATTTGCCAGTGTCAAGTTAAAAAGGCGGGATGCGGCGGAGATTTTCGTTTCAATTTTCAACACCGTATTCCTTAAACGTCAAGTCTAAAGTCTAGTCAAAGTCCAAATAAATAGTCAGTGCAATGAGTCAAGTCAGTCGATTCAGTATCGTGGTAGAATAAACTTCTAGTGAAAGTGAAAGTTTCTAGGGAGTTTTGGAGAAAACACAATATAGCACGTTTTTTGAAGTTGTACCACTTGCCCACACTTGTGCACGTTAACGAATATTTAATAGTTAATATTCTACCAATATTACACATTAAGAACCGAAATAACACAAATTTAAAAAATAAATACAAAAACCACAACGTCACGCATTGAATTATTTTTTAAAATTAGATTTAAGTATTGTTTTAAACACTTACGGATTGTGTCGCGGTGCACTTTTCTTTTTCCCGACGTTTCGGCTACTCTCCAGCAGCCTCACCTCACTCACCTATACAACCCAGGTTCTACAAGCGGTATGTGGATGATACTTTCACAATTTTCCACCTGACAAAGTAACCATATTCCTAAATCATTTGAACAGACTCAACCCCAAAATACAATTCACTATGGAGTTAGAGACCAATAGCTCTTTAACTTTCTTGGACGTATTAGTAATAAGGAATCCCAATGGCACCTTTTTTAGCAAAACTTTGTTTAGAAGAGCACGAGGAATCTGTTATCAGCAGCATTTGGAAACCGAGCTTCATCATGTCACACAAGTTCTACGTGACAATAAGCTTCGAGTCCCACGCCTGCATCACAGTGACCGAGTGAAACCAGCCACTGTCGAACGAATACCTGCAGTTCTACCTTTTATGAAAGGAGTCACTGATAAAGTTGGCTATATTCTAAGGAAAGCTTCTATAAAAACATATTTCAAGCGGCCCAAAAAGATAAGTCAATTTTTACCACCAGTGAAATGTAACATTCCCCATCAAGATGCAGGAGTCTACAAGCTCGACTGTGACTGCGGTCTCTCCTATATAGGGCAAACTAAAAGATCCATCAACACCCGCGTAAAGCCGTCGCAACAATAAATCTGCAATTTGCGGACACACAATGGATCAACCTCGTCATTACATAAGATTTGATAAGCCACAAGTACTGGCAAAGGAACACATAAAGAATGATACGCGAGGCTATAGATGGGTGCTGCCATCTAGTTCATCATCGTCAGCCCGTAGTCGTCCACTACTGGACATAAGCCTTTCCCATTTCGCGCCACCATACCCGGTCCTCTGCCTTCCGCATCCAGCCATCTAGTTGGGATACAATAATTAACAAAATAAAATGTAATTTAAAATCACCGCGGCTTCAAGATACTGTTAGTATGTTTTGCGTGGATCGGAACATAAATAATAATTGAAGAATCTTCGGGTAGTTTGAACAACTTCAACAAATAGGACAATTGACACCTCAGTCCTCCCGTGACCACGGCTGCTGGAAAGTAGCCGAAACGTCGGGTAAAAGAAAAGTGCACCGCGACACAATCCGTAAGTGTTTAAAACAATGAACAATTTTCGCGTAAACATAAGAAATCAATAGATTTAAGTAATTAAAAAAATTAATTCAAATAAAAGATCTTATTCTTCTTTTTAAAAATAAAAATAACCGAATGCCGCTGAGTGTGTTTAAGTAGTAGATACAGTTTTGTTACACGTTGGCATTTTTTCAATCTGTCACAACATTTAAGTAATTTTTTTTTATCAAAGAGGCAAAAGAACCCTTCTAAAGTTCAAATTTAAAAATTATACGAATTATTATGGACTAAATTTCGACCACAGCACGACCTCAAGTTATTGTTAAATATCCGACACGTCAAATACCAATTTCCATATGAGGTACCTAACTCGTTGTAAGACTCTTCATAAATGAACATATTAAATGTAGATTATAGAGTAATATCATCAATAGCGGACACGTATTTTAAGTACTTTTATTAAACTGTTACAACGGTTGGCAATATCACAACTCCCAAGTCCCCGAGGAGTAAGGGCGGCCGCAGACGCCTCTCCCGTGTCGAATTAACCAGAGAACATGATGTATTGACTCGTCTATTATTAGTGCAGGCGACCTACAGACGTTGCGACTTGAAGGAAGTAAATAAGGCCGATTATACGAACTATATATGTATAATAAACAAAAAATTAAAACCGACTTCCAAAGTAAAAATGCACACAAATAGTATCAAATAAAACTCATTTTCTAAATAATTCCGACTTCAAAATTAGGAAGATTGAGTAGAGAAATAGTTAAAATTTTAGTCGAATTTAAAAGGGGAATCATTTAGAAAATAAGTTTTATTTCATACGTTTTATGCATTTTTACTTTGGAAGTCTTTTTTTATTTTTTGTTTAAATAATATTTCTCTTTTTAGTTAAATTTATTAACACATTGATATCGGTGCACAAAACTCTGATGAGCAGTGAGTACCTATGTCATCATTATAATATATTGGTGTTTCTTGTGAAGATGGTGGTGATGATAATGATTACTGTAAGAGGTATGATGGCTAATGCTTTTAGTTCTTTAAACAAACCGCAATCAGCAAACATGTATCTATTAGGACTCAGGAGTTCTGTTCAGTACTTTTGAATACCTCATATTATTGGGTATACCTTGGTACAAAAGCTTACTTTTTGGTAGCATATGCTTGGAATACTTCAGGAAAAGTCAAAATCACCATACGTGTCCATATAAATTTCAAAGAGTTCCCTCAATTACTCATGGATCCCATCATCAAGTGACCACTTTGATATCAAAAAGACCAATTTGGAATTATACCCTATACAACAAAAAAAGAATTTTGAAAATCGGTCCACAGACGACGGAATTATCGTTATCCATGCAAAAAAAATACTCCTTTTTTTGGAAGTCAGTTAAAAACTCGTAGAAAAGGTAATTAGTAGAATCGGCGTTCTTGCTTCAATTTGTTCGGTCTTATATAACATATTTATCTTAAAGTTATGAAAAATCTATAGGCTTAGAGATTTTATACATTGAACTGTGAGTATTAACTATTGAACCAGCATTTATGACTACTCATGTACCGTTCAATCATCAACGTTGTATAATTTAATACTTATTTTTATTTAGTTATTAACATTTTAAACCACCTTTGCAATTTGAACCACAAAGTCTGAAGCCACCCTTAAATAAAGGCCGTGACAAATTATCGAAAAGCCAAATTCGCGAGCACAAAGGCGCGCGCATCACAATAGTAATGAAGTGGTTTTGTCATCGGCTCCATTATATGACAATTACGTGTCGTTTATCGAACGATTAGCGTGGTGAAACCGTGTACTGGCGTCCACAATGGCGTTAGTGATATAATTGTCATCAGCATCTGCTTTGCAAAAAAATGAGAGGTTAAATGTAATTAAATGGAGCGTGTACTTTGGCATTTTAAAAGGCGGTTCTCATATTGGAAACGCGTCCGCGCACGAAGGCGCGGATCTGTCTAATGTGGCGTTATAAATTGTAATCCCAAATGCAACACGACAGATTCCACGTGTTTTGGATTTTATTTCGGCGACAACGTGCGTGGTTAATTTCTTTGGTTGCGAATCGCGTTTATGATGATTGAATGATTATGACCTTGTCCAAAAAAAGGAAAATTCACTGCGAAATGGTACAAACGTAGCGACTATCACGTCAAGACACTAGTCCGCCATACGTTGCGCCCAGAACCTACGCGCGTATTTGCCGCGAGTTACTCCCGTATTTCGCCCTTGCTGGTCAAGGTCTTAGTCAAACATTATTGCGTTCTACGACATTTGGTCAATATTACAGACAGTAGTCAATATTATGTTAATAGGTAGGTTTTCTGCGGGGCTATTCACAATTCCCATTCATCTCGGATTCGAAAACTTACCGCGTAGTTATTGGTTAACACTTAGCGCTACATGCGTTTATTGGATGCTGCGCAGTTTATCGAATCCGAGTCCAATTTAGCCGGCCTGGTCATTTCATCTGAAGGCCGATTCATGTGCAACAGCGATAAGGGTCAATTCACACCGAAACGAAACGATATGAAACATGGCGCTGCATTTTTAAGCTATTCAAAATTGAAGTTTATTCATTACACAAGAAGATACACGTTTCGTTGTAAGAGTTCGACTGTCAAGTTGCACCGCGTTGCATGCGCATGTGCAGTGTATGACTGATGTCATGTGAAACATGTATCTTTTTGTGTAGTGGAGAAAGATCCATTTTGAAGAAATATCTTTGAAATGTCGCGCCGCTGGCGTCGCGATTCGTCGCGGTGTGAACAGACCCTAACATAATACGTTGCGAGAGCACACATATGAAGTTATCAAAAATCTTCCTATTAGTTATTATTTCCTATTAGCTATTAGTTATTAATATTTTAGCTCGTTATTCCAATATCAAACATCAGTATACCTTATGTCCATCGCTATATCGCAAAACAATCCTTCAATGAAATCGAAATGGAAGCTCGAGCAATTGCAATGTTAGTTAGCCGACATTCGACAATGTTAAAAGTAATTACAACATGTAACATTGTACAGACGTCATTACATACTTTGTCGTGCGATTGTAATCAGACATGGCATAAGTACACAAGTACGAATCCGTATGAATTTGTGTTGTTCTGTTATTTTTGCGGTACACGGTACTTGGCGCTAGAGAACTAATTGCACGTGTCTACTTAGGAACAGTCGAAGCGAAGCAAATTTCTGAAATTTAATACCTATAGCAAATTCACCCTTATGTCCACAATGGTAAGCACATATTGCTCCTGAACCAAAAGACGAATTGACCCTTAGGTCTAAGTGTATGCTGTACATTTCATTTGAAACATTTTGCAATACTTATCTAAATCTTGAATGAAACCTTGACCTCATTCGAAATGACATTTTCGTAGTATACACGATGGGGTGGAATGGAAAAAAACATCCCCACTTCACATGTATGAAGAATGATCCGTAAAATATACAATTATTATTATTTTATGATGCCAAAACCGAGATCTATCAATATATACTATACCAAATTACATCTATTTATATTCATAATTACAGAAGTTAGAAGGGCGGACAGACAGACGGACAGACAGAGCGAAACTATAAGGGTTACTTAACGTAGTACTAACTACGGAACCCTAAAAATTGCAACAAAATAAAATAAGTATGATTGATCTTAATTTGTGCGATCCCCTGTGTGAACTTTTGAACCCGACTGTACACCTATAATGATAATGTAATAAGTTTAGTGAAAGGTCTGTCGCGATCACGTTCTACCATTAGACGAAGCAACATGCGAGAGAGCATCATCATCAGCTGTCAGTCCTCGGACTATTTGACTTTCCCGCTATTGTCGCAGCGGAATCTACCCGGTATGAAGACTTGGGTACGTAACCGGCTTAAGGCTGGATACTATGTTGTCCCGTATCCGAAAGGCCGGAAAAAATTCAGAGCATCGAAAATTGAACTCTGGACTAATCTAATAGAGTTGAAAATCGAACACATGAGAGTCTAGTAGTCGTTATAATATGATTTATATATTAATATGACATTGATATTTGTCTCGACACATGTGTGCTCGATTTTCAGCTCTATTGTATTGGCGCAGAGTTCTATTTTCAGTCGCTAGATTATTTTGCTATCTTGCAGAGTGTTACAAGCACTCTGTATACACCTGATATAGTACAGGAGCATGTCGAGTTTATTAACTGCAGTCGTTTGATGCTCTTCAAACATCCTCTATTCAGAGAGACAGTAAATCTCATTATTATAGAGTCCATTCGCAATGAAATACACATAAGTCTTCAGTGCAAACGTCAAAAATTCCCAATGAAGCCTAAGCTGTGTTTCTCAATTGAGCAATTGTCAATTGAAGTAAGCCATTTTGAAATTTGCACTGATGACCAACTTCTTACTGGATACAATCAGCTCTTGGTAGTGGTTGTGGTATTAGTAAAACTAAATGTTTAATACTTTGAAATATTAAAAAAAAATAACTAACAGAACGCATAAAATAATATATAATATCTACTTACATCTAATGTGAAGCGGTAAGTCAGCTGATGATGATGATGAATTTAATGTTGATCGTAAACTCAGGTTTCAAGGAAAGAATATCACAGACATATACAGATTACAGACACGTGAAACTTAAATTATTACCTCTTTTTGTGCGTCCGCATCGGGGCAGGGGTTAAAAATCGCCTTAGCTCTTTTTACTTAATTTTTACTTAACGCTTTGAAAGTGATAACATACAATATCGAAAAGATTATTAATTGTTTCAATTGTTTTTGTTTCGGGATAACTACCTTAAAAAAATCATAATAACAAAGATAAGTAACAATAAAAATCAACTTGTCGACAAACAGAGCGTTCCAAATTTAAATTTACTTTATATCAGTTATCATTTTTTTTTATCCTAAAGCCGTCATGTCAGGCAAACAAAAGTTATTTAATCTGTGCAATGATATGTCACGTATCATCTATTTTACCTCGGAGTTTCTACTAAAGTGGTCCGTATGCCGTCGGCATAAAGGTCTTGTCGATGGTAAAATAACTTTGAACAAGCTCTGAACGGACTGTGTATTAAAGAGTACTTATAAAGGTTTTTTTTTATTTTACCGCGTGCGGCGTGCCATAGACAAAACATATGCCGCCAGTTAACGAGATCAAATTCAATCAAAAATGCCGCCATTGTTGAACTATCTCGTTTGCCACTCTGCTTACTGACATACCCGTATCAATTTATATTAATATTGATAGTATTCGGACTTGACAGTAAGCTACAACGTGGTTGAATCTCGTGGCGTGTGTCTTAACATAGAGCTGTCTATAGCACCCGACCAAAAAGAATACACATTCACCTTTGATCATAGACCAGCGTTTCCCAATATATCCACCGAAACAAGAAGCAATGCGACGAGACGCAACGCGATGCGATGAAACTTGTCGCGGCGCTGCATTTTTATTTTAGAAATCAAACTCTTTCAATGTGTAGGTATACTATTACTCAATAAGATACACGATTCATTGCAAGAGTTCGGATATCGCGCGACGCGACGCGGCGTTACTTTTTTAAGATAGCGATTTAAAATTGAACTTTATTCACTACAAAAGAAGATACACGTTTCATTGCAAGAGCGGCGCGTGGCGCGCTACGTATAACGCAGCAAGGCGCAGCTCGAAATTCGAACTCTTGCAATTAAACGTGTATCTTCTTGTGTAGTGAATAATGTTCAACTTTGAATAGCTATCTTAAAAATGCAGCGCCGCTTAGCGGCGCGTCGCGTCTTGGTGTGAAGTGCGCGCGGAACTATTTGGCCGCGCCTTAGGTAGGCGTGTTGCCGCCGCGAAGTCTGGCGCCGAACTGAGTAATAACATCAAGCGCCCCGCCTCTCCGTCCCACCGCTCACATACCTAAAGCGCGGCTAGCTGAGGTAACGAGGCAATGCATCATATTTATCGAGGTAACGCTGGTAACAGGTAACGCATGAGTCATGTTTTTTCGTGCGTGCAGCCGGCTCCATCAAATTATAAGACGTTATCACGTCAAAAACTTAAAATAGCTCTGATAAATTGAAATATCACAAGTAAAAGTCTATAGCTATTCGCTAATGTAATATTCTTTCATGAAAATAACCAAAGACCAGAACATACAGTTAGCTGTTAGAGTAATTAAATGACTTCAAAGAGCCGTGTAGATTATGATATTCTGTTTGAAATTGATTAAACAAACTACTTTTGATTGATACCACGCGTTTCTGTTATCCTAGTATAATTTATGTTTACGAGTTAAATCAACCATGGTGGTAAAGGCTTGGAGTATTCTATTTAACCTAAAAGAAAATTATTAGACTTACTAAAATAATCGACATTTGCACAAACAAAATATTCGGCGGGGTGTACTGGCCTTAGTAACAAGACAACAGCTGACAATAATTAGTAACATCTCTTTTAGGTTATGGGTATCATGTAGGTACATCCAAAATAAGCCAAATCTATGTAATATTAAATAACTTTTTTGTGACATAAAATAGTATTATTTTTCGGGCGTAATTTTTTATTTGGAACATAATAGAACTATATGTGAAATTAATTTTTCAAAATTGTTATCTCACAAAATTTTCTGTTATAATTTTGGAGTAGAATGGGACTGACTCCTCGATGTGGACTCTGGGCAAATGGGCGAATCTCGAATGTGTTTAGAGAAATAGCTGACTTATCATATATTGGTTTAATGTTACTGCAATCCAAAATGGCTGACTATGAATGGTATATAAATGTTCTATTTTCGAATTTGATTTTCGAATATCGTTAATTGCTTTTTTTTACAATTAGCCTATAAAACAAAATGATTTGTAATCCGTTTAACAAATTAACATCAATCAAACTCAAAACTCTGACTCATAATATAATTAAATGCAATTTAGAAAACCGTACGTAATTATAAAAACTACTCTTCTTTTATCAACGTTAGAATCATCTAATTCACACCTCAATTTGACATTTCGAATCAAATTAATCAAAATTTGCCTAATTATGGCGTGTCCTAAAATGGTTTGTACCACACAAAAAGATGATTAAGTAGTCTACACGAAGAGAAACGGTAATTTTAATTTACTTTTTGGGTCACAAAGTTTCGTGTTTTGTTGTGTTATGTATCTTAGTTTTATATTATGTAACGTTAACTACAATTATTGTTAATAGAATCAGGCGTTACTCGGCGGAAATCCATAGCATACAATTGAATTAATATAATATCTAGCAGTACCCCGCGTTTTCTTCGAGCTACATTGGTAGATATAATATAATATTAAATAAATCAACTAAAATTGTTACTTAGACTTCGCCGCTTACACTCAAAGTGATGGTTTAATTTTTGATTGTTTAAAAACAATCAAAAATTACATTATGCAAATAATACATAAAATAACTAACCCGGGGTTTCTCAAAGTCATTATATTCGCTTCATAGAGCACACGAATGACTATTAGCAATATTTTTTTACATAGTAACATTTAAAAGTATTAATTGTTATTGTTATACTCGGCTACGAATTACGATTTTTGTCCGATTTTAATATTTTGACAACGACCAACGTGGCTAATCGCTTCATTCGTGAACGACCCTCTGTTCTCATATCCACTCTTGTCGTTTTGACAGAGGTTTAAGATAAATGATATATAATTGCCACAGGGCGTGATGTTATAATTTCAAACGGTGTATTGCAACTGGTCCGTGGTCGTAATTTGACCACCATATGGAATATGACTCTATGGTAGAGCTAGTAATATTAATGTTGCCATAAAAGTTGCTAAAATTAGAATGTGTTCTAATGCCTTTTTTTGAACATGCATCCCTTCTATCTGGCCCCGTGAACTCGTGCTACGGGTAAACGAATAATTAGGCCGGGACTACATGATCCGGAATCCGGCGGGCCCGGGAAAATTCAGAGCACTGTAAATGGAACTATGCGCTAACACAACAGAGTTGAAAATCGAAGTGTCGAGTGTCGAGCTGTCATATATGATATTGACATTTGACTGTCGAGTCTTGTGTTTGATTTTTGCCGTAGCACAAGTCCACGAGACCAAATAGAAGTGATGTATGTTCGAATAAGGCATTAGAAGACATTCATAGTTTTTTGCAACTATCAACCGAATCACATAGTCCCAGCCTTACAATAGTTTTTCCTGGCCGTATGCAAAATTTTCAACTAAAAGTTATTTATGAAAATGACAAATTAATGAAAATTGTCTGTGGCGCTCCAATATTTTTTGTCTGTGGTCGAGCATGCAGGTCCCTTAACGCTGAAACAACATAATCAACGTGTGAATTAAGTAATTGCTTATTGTTTGTTTAATATATTAACGCTAGGCGCGGCGACGATGATAGCTTCTAACACGCCATTACGACATTGTTTATTCAAAATGGCGCGATTCTCCAAAAATTCGCATCATAGACAATATTTTTGTGAGAGACGATTTTATCTGTTCCGCGATCGTGGGAACGGTAATTCGGACTTAACTTCGCTGTCGAAATGACTTGCCAGTCTTTCTATTAACGCCCCACCATTTCACGTTGAGCCGTCGCTCTCTTTTGCACGTAACGTTGGCGTTGAGAGGAAGTTCGGGCCCTGATTCTGTGGAGGTCGATTAACGGTGGTCGCTTCGCACTAATGAGTAGTTGGCTTTTCTTCTCCGGCTGAACGTGTCATAGATAATTCGATTTAATGGCCCTTACCTGTCAATTATCGAATTAGGGACTCGAATCACATAAAGATTTTATTGTTAGAAAGCAAACGATTTAGATAACGTTCCCAAACTAATATGTAATAAGATCTGACATAAAACTTTACCGGCGGGCATACCCTGTCACCTTATGGTAAGCGATTACCATATACGTCGGCCTGGCGAATTACTGAAACACTAAGAAAGTCACAAGGGCGTTACTGGTCTTTTGAACCTCCATCCCTATTCTACCCTTATTAACTCGGCAAAACGTAACGCGAACGTTATTTTACGCTAGTTTCAGTCCATATTGCCGTGGTATTTCTTTGGATGGGCAACCGTCTCTGTCTTTCGTACTGAAACACGGTTCTTCCACGGTAAAATAGCATTTTCCATGTAATTTTCCATTGTAAAAAATAATAAGGACCGATTGTTACCGCGTTTAAACATAATATCCACTATCCAATATGCATCGACGGCTGTAATAAGCTTGATGTCGATTGAGGTATGAACTACAAGTATCATTTAAAATGTTATTTGAATGACTCGGGACTGTGGAGTCAGACTAATCTGTGTAATCACATACACAGTCGGAAACAAAGCAAAGTAGTAACACAGAGTAGAAAACATAATATATACATTTGAACAGAGAAACAGCTTTCATAGAACGAGCCAAGTCGACCCAAATTTGAAAATTTTAGCGTCCCCGTCCCCTTCAACGGCCCACAATTTTTCCACACAATCGTGGACACACCGTGTGCTTGTAGTAGTGCAATCAAATCGAAAGCTAACTATGTAGCTGTTTATGTGTTCCTCTTTCTTTAATCTGTGGCATTCTGTGGTAGTAGATACTGCGTCTACGGGTATAACAAAACTATCCGTTCATAGATTTTAAATATATTTTTTTATCAGAACATAAATTAAAAGTGCTTACCACCATCAACATCATCAGTTCAAATGTAACTAAGCAGGCATTGTGAAACATTACGTTTATGGCGACGCGTTACATTACGTCAATGCAAGTATCACATCAATCACAAGCCGGTATCGATTAATTTGCTAATTGAATATGACATCGAGTAATCGCTATTAAGCTTGTCAATTTATAGTCTCGTAATACATTCCGAGGCGTCATAATGACAGGAGGATGACGTATGGATTTGTCGCTTACGGCGTTTGAGCGCGCGCCGCCGGCCACATCAAAGAGGTGGGCTCTTTTGAAGTCGCCGCTACGGGTTCATAGTGTTGTGCCCGGCTGTGTGATGTATCGATAGTTTGTACGTAGAAGAAGTTAGATCGTAAAACGTCAATGTAGTTTGGTTTCTGAAGTTCCTTGGAACTAAGTGTATTTATAATTTAGATCAATTCAAAAATCATGACACTCTGTTAAAGGTCGCTAATATGAAAAAGGTCCCATAAAATTAGCATACCTAACTAAATAAGCAAAATACATTGCTTTTCAAGTTTCATAATTAGAAATTGATAATAGATACAAGGACTATAAAAAGTAAAAATAAATACAAATTTCATAACAAATGAAAAAGTAATTCTACATCATATTTTGATATTCTATATAATTGCCTTCTAAACATTATTCTTGCTACACTTAAGCTCCTTAAATGCTATTCTTAGATATTTATATCGATAAAGTTATAAGATAAATCTCGAGAATACTGCGTATCATCCCTAAGGGCAAGGTAATAAACGAACGGAGCGCGTATTTTGACGTCGAGCGGCGCTTCTGGTCACGCATCTCTTTCCGACGAGACGTTCCCTCTCGCTCGCACTCGTGGAGGAGCCTGGAAAGCTATTATGGTCTTATAGCTCGAGCTTTGCTATAAATTACGGCGCAATGGTACCTATTCTTTTGGACTTGGTTAAATTGATCTGACAGATTCATTTTCTTAGTACTATAACTTGATTGCATGACTCTAGTGTGTTTATTTACTAACATGGCTAACACAAAGGTTTTAAATACGATATGTTCGAAGTTCGAACTTCGAAGTCTTGTGATTGACGGCTGACACCTTTAGCACTGGAAAGGAATTAAAAAAAAGTAAAACACTAAATGCGTGTGCCATTTAAAAGTTGTCTTTGGTCGTCGGCGAAATATTCAACTTTAAACCGCATTTTTGTTGAAATAGAGCGTCACCCCACACTAAAAGCTGGCTCGAATAATCTGAAATACTTAATTATGGTGGTCTATATACCCTAACAATTTATATAACTTTGTTAAATACTATAAACTAACCTAACCTAACCTAACAATTTATATAACTTTGTTAGTTCCGGAGTTATAGAGACTTGTAAAATGTGCTTACTTGGTAAACTTCGTACAAAAGTAAAGCAATAACAAGTGAACATGTAAAATATTGGTATAATGGTACGGAACCCTTCGTGCAAGTCCGACTCGCACTTGGCCGATTTTATTTTACATAAAGATAGGCACTCATCTGTTGCTGCCGTCAGGCACCCCGCTACTCATTTACCACTCTTAGGCTGGGACTATATGTCCGGAATCCGTAAGGCCGAGTCAAATTAAGAGCACTGAAAATAGAACTCTGCACTAATACAATAAAGCTGAAAATCGAACAGACAAGTGTCGAGACCAATGTCAATGTCATATAAGACAGCTCGACACTCGACACTTCGATCTTCCACTCTATTGTATTAGTCCAGGGTTCTATTTTCAGAGCTCTGAATTTTCCCGGACCCGCCGAATTCCGGATCATATAGTCCCAGCTTTAAAAGTCAGTACAAGTTAATTTACGTCAATTAACGACCACAATAAAACAGGATATGACGTTCGGATCAAAACACCGGTGAATGAAAAAAAAGCACTGGCTGGCCATATTTACTTAAAAAGTTAGATTGAAAAAAGAGATCAATAAAAACAACGGAAGGCCCTCTGTCGGCGCTTTTGGGGTCATAAAATTGACCATTAGGCGTCCTATTAACGCCTATTTCGACATAATTAGTAACAATTCACTACCTACGGATAGTTTTTGAGTATTTGATACACTATTAGCCTTTAGAATGTAATATAAGTTTTTTTTTTTTGGTTTCACGAAAATCATAACCTTTCTTTTGCAGTCGAAGTATTGACCGATATAATAAGTCGATATAATTTTATCAATAGAAGAAATATCCTAAAAACCATCCAACAAGCTACGAATGTTGATAAAGTTGTAGAGTTTTGAAGTTAGAGATTGAAGATGACTCTAGAGATTCCCACTCTACATTGACAACGTAGAGTGGGAAACTCTACAAGACAACAGTTATTTAACTTGATGACAATGAAATATTACGCTTATACAAAAGTAGGTACCTATGTGTGAGTAGACCCACATACGTAACATATTATTTTTATTAAGTAGATAATATAAAAAATTAAATACTACAGACAATGTTTAAATAAAATATTAACCAGTATTCTAGTCTCTGGATTAAGATCGTAACGTATCTCTGTGGCTTACTGGTTAGGGCGTCGCATCGGCGATCAAGCCGGAGATCACAGGTTCGAATCCCGCCGAGGGACCAAAAAGTTTTCAGTGTTCCTGGGTCATGGTGTCCTGCTACTATTATAAATGTGAAAGTTTGTGATGATGGATTTATAACCACAATTTTTTTTGTGTCTTTAAGATAAAGTTATGGTAAAGAAAAGAAGTATAAAATACGACACGATGATAATGCGTTAAAACAAATGAATAAAATAATTAAGAAACCTGGGGGCACGGCAGTGCCCCCGCCAAGACGAGATAAGCGAAGCGCAAGCGCACTACCAGACCACCTTTTCTCGAAGCGTTTCGTCGATTTTTTGAACCCTCATTCATAACTTGGGTTTGGATTATCCCAGATAAACAAAATTTTTAGGATAGGTGTCAGTAGTAGACTAATGAAACATGTAAAGTTTTGATTACATACGGTCTTATACTGTAGATTTTTTTTATATCTAAAAATCCCTGATTTCGTCACTGACTCACTGATGATCAACAAATTATAAGGTACTTCCGGATGTCCGACAAAGCTGAAATTTGGTATGTAAGCTAGTGTTAGCACATAAACAACATAAAAATTCTCAAATTTGGAACTTTTATCCTCCAACCCCTTAATAGTTTAAGGGGTTGGAGGATAAAAGGGATGAAAATTTGTAAGAGACTGAAAACTGTTGTAGGGATCCGTGTTGTAAATAGTAACAATAGAATAAAAAAAGCAACAAAAAATGTTGTCATAACAACTTTCAAACAGAAGTGAAATCCCACCAAAAACATTTTCATGTAAAGTGATGTCAAGACGATACCATAAGACTCACACTGTAAAAAGCTATCAAATTTCATGTAAAACCAAGATACTGACTCTATAAAACTTCGTACTCTACACGCCTTAACTCTACAAGCCTAAGTATACAAACTCTACACCTTATAGTCAAGTTATGTGGCTAGGGCATTTCGTTCCTACAATATTAGTATAACAGTAAAACAGTCCGTAAATTTTTCACCTTACGCCCTATCGAATGTAGCGAAAAGGCCAAGCTACCTATTTTGACTAAGATGTAGAATTTGTGTAGTTCGGCTTTTAGAGTAAGAAGTTTGGTAAAGTTAGAAGCTTGGTTTTACATGAGATCTGATAACTTTTTGACAGTGCGAGTCATATTGTATCGTCTTGGCATCACTTTACATGAAAATGTTTTTGGTGGGATTCAATAATTTGCGTATGTATTTTTTCTGAGTTCTGATTCCTGTAAAAATATTATCCCATTTTTTCCATCAAGAAATAATAATCAATTTGAAATACGCATAATAATTTCCTTATTTTAATTCCCTCTTTGAAGTAGGTACCTCCGGCTTCGGCGTATGGCGCCATCTCTTGAGTAATTTAGAAACTAAATTATACTTTTGACGACCAACGTCTATTCAATGGTGGAAGCCCCATCCAAATAGCGTCAAAAGCAAAAAAGTTAAAGCCGACCAAAGCAGCAGTCGCGCGTCACTTGGTATTAGTTGTTGAAAAGTTCCATGGTTTATCTCTGACCTCGAAACGTTGTAGGTATGGCAATAAACTATTATATATAAATGTGCTATTAAATAGTGAAAACTCCGTCCAAATAGTATCAGCGGTTCTTGAGAAATCGCGGGCAAACATACATACATACAAACATACAGGTCTAACTGAGAACCTTCCTTTTTTGAAGTCGGTTAAAAAATAAATATTATACTGATAATCCCTTGAACAAAATGGAAGAACATGAAATAGATTTTACCCCTTTAAATTAGAATAAAAGGACTGACCCTATCACAGATTAAAGAAAGACGAACAGATAAACAGCTACATAGTTAACTTTCGATTTGATTGCACTACTACAAGCAAACGACGTGTCCACGATTGTGTGGACCGTTGAAGGAGACGTCAAAATTTTCGAATTAGCGTTTTTAAATTGGTGACATCTAACAGCTTTACGACTCGAGAAGGACTGTCGAGCTACCAAGCGCCGCTTGGTGACAGAAAAAGAATCGAAAATCCTTATTGACCGTTTTTGATAAAACTTACGCCACCAGATGACGTGAGTTTGTGTGAGTTGAGTATGCCCCCTAGCGGCAGAAAAGATATCAAAAACCCTCATTCGGATCGGTTTGGTTCGTTCTACGAGGGCGGCACTGAAAATTTCGGGAATCAAGGAAGTGACACAACATTACTATTTAAAAATGTATTTATTGCTTTTCGAAGTATTCTCCGCGAAATTTGACACATTTTTCCATACGATGGAACCAATCATTGAAGCAACCATTCCATTCGGAAGTTGGGGTCTCCAAAATGGCCGTTTTGTAGGCGTCCACAGCTTCTTCAGGTGATGAAAATCTCTGACCACGCAATTTATTCTTTATTTTAGGGAAAGTATAGAAATCATTAGGGCTTAGGTCGGGGCTGTACGGCGGATGGTCTAATAATTCTATGATTTCTTGCTCTAAAAACTCTTTTGTTCTGTGCGCGGTGTGAGAACTCGCATTGTCGTGATGGAGGATGATGCGGCGGTTGCAGTTCTCTTTACGGAGTTCAGAAACGACCTGTGGCAAACAAATGTTAGCATACCATTCTGCATTAACCGTTCTTTGTCCCTCTAGAGGAATAGTCGCAACATGGCCGGTTTTGGAGACAAACGTGGCCACCATTTTTTTTTAAACACTCCGTGAACGAACAATTTTTGTTGGCTTTAACTCATTTTCGAACACCCAAACTCGTGACTGGTTTTTTGTTTCGGGTTCGTACGCGTATATCCAGGATTCGATACAACATCGTATCAGGTGGATACGATGTTGTATACATCATTTGAGGATCCTGCGTGAAATCTTTCGAGAGTTCTGACGCACCAAGTAACGCGAGCCGCTTTTTGCTCTTCACAGAGCAAATGCGGTGGTATCCATCGGGAAAACAACTTTTTTACACCTAATTGTTCATGCAAGATTATTTGTATTCCACTCATGCCAATGTCTAAAGTTGCCTGAATTTCGCGGTATGTCACATGTCGATCTTCCTCAATCAGCTTACGCACAGCATCAACGTTTTCATGGGTGACTGCAGTTTTTGGACGACCTTGACGGGGATCATCACTGAGCTTGACACGTCCACGTTGAAATTCAGCAAACCAGCGATAAATTGTGGTTTTGGTGCACAGATGCACCAAATGCAGAAATCATCCGGTCAACACACTGTTTTTGTGTTAAACCACTTCAAAAGTCATAATAAATCATCGCTCTAGAATTTTCTCGAGTCAATTCCATTTTCTCAACAACTAAACAAGTTTGACAAGACCATGTGACAAGACCGAGAATCTTTTTTTAAATAAATAAACGGTATTCGATTTTTAAAACCAAGGAGTTTTAAATTAAAAAGATTTTAATATGAGAGGAACAGTGGAAATATTCCATTCCCGATATTTTTAGTGCAGCCTATGTATGAAAACTGTTTCTCTGTAAGTAAGTATATATATTTTTTTACTCTGTGGCTCTACCTAGCCAAATATTTTTAGAAATAAAATGAAGAACTGTACCCATAAAACTCAAAATAATTGTTCCATTGTCCTTACTCCGACGAAACTTAATATTATAATTAACTCCTCAAGCGATTTACTTACCAATTGTGTAAGAATAATAGAAATTATATGTTACATTGTATTGTCTGTGCAACCCCTTCATGCCGATGCGCCTGTAATTTTAGGTCTCTCCTAATGACCACGCAGTTTAGATTTCCCGCTCTGATAAGATTCTATAATTAAACACCTGTATTGTGATTAGAATTTTCAAATTTGGATGCCGAAGTGGTTTTGAACTTCCGTCCGTTGACAATATTATCCACATGGAGATTGGATACATTATTAATCATAAGACACACTGATTACTAACATCGATTAGAATTTAGTTGGTATACCCATAAATTATTATTTTCCCTAACATTTATTATTACCTATTGTACTATTATTATATTTTATTACACTATTTTTAGGGTAGTTCCTGGTTCTCATATCAAATAATAATTTTAAGTAGATTTCGGAATATATGCCAAAGTAAAATAATAGGGTTTTAATACACAAATGATAATTAATACCCCCTACAAAATAAAGCACAAGATAAGTAATCTGATTAGAATAATATCCTAGAAGTTCTAAAAAAAATATAGTCTCAACTCTCAAGTGGTAGAGTTTGAAGATAAAACTCTTTACTTTTGCTTAAATTCGTGAGCTCGTGCTATTCTTAAAATTATTATACTATTTATTTTGCCATTGCTGATGATGATTATAGTTAACGAATACTTAACCCTGTAAGTAAAGGGCCTAATACCTAATCGTATATTCCGGCTTAAGGCCCAAAAAGGCTCCTCGGTCTATAAACAATACGTCAATGACGTAAGCTTCTTTAGCGGCTCATATTTATGACTAGTGGTGGAACTTTATCGATAATAATTAAAATACCGATAGTTTTTGTCGATGGATTTTAATTTTCATGTTGTACGACGTACAACCTTTTAGATGTTTAAATTGTGTTTTGGCTGTAACACAAAACACATACTTAGTGTTTTGTTTTTTTTTTAAATTATTTTTGTTTAATTACTTATAACTTCGAACGAAATAATATATCTTCGTTATTACAGAAGTATTAAATTTTTGTCCCCAATTGTTACGTGGTGTGGTCGTATTTTTTTAAAGATTTATGGTTTTATCTCTATCAGTTTTTAATATTATTATCATTTATCATGGCAGAGGCGGGAAGTCTTTTGTCATAAAATATAGTTGTAATTCAAATGTAAAGTTAAATGCCAATTTAACCACCTGAGTGCCATGTTTGTATGCCAAGTTTCTATTTCTCTTAATTAACTGAACTCTGAAGCTCCACATCTAAATATTATGTAATTCTGGTTTCCGTTCATGAGTTACGAGACAAATTAATAGTGTTAAATGGGCTGTGTTATTTTAGAAAAATAAACTATACTTACAATAGATACAGTGAAAACCGAAAAAAGACGTATAGTTACGCCGTACGCCGATAGTTATTTAAACCGATGGTAAAATATTCTTATTTTGACATGACACACCTTAACACTTGGTCGTAATACCCAGTTTGTCGTTATACGTTATGTCGTTATAAAAAGTTTCACTGCACCTATATTATTGACTTAGCAGTTTGTTTAACCTTTGCAAATGCTACTTCAAAAGTCAGTAAACAAATATCTAATTAGCAGTATCGATAAAAACCAACACTAAGCGCCATTTCAGTAATCTTGAATCAACCCGTCCACTCACTACTACACAAACATTCGAGCCTCTCGCTCGCGCGAGACGAGCCGGTGTGCCACTCACATGAACCTCATTTTCATAGTGATAAGGTCGACAACTGGTACACCGGCTTGTCGGCGAACTACAATCTCGTATTCCCCTCTCGCTCGCACCCGTAGCCCCTGTAGCCGGCGGTTTCTTTGATCTAGACCACGCCTCGCGCGCGCCCGCCCCTCTTAATTCGTCACTCACTTCGTCACACAATAATGACAATGATTTTTAATTACAATCGGAAATATAGAAACATTTTCAGCGACGCTTTCTAATAAGATTTTTTTTTCCATTTTCAAATTTTAAATAAGTTTTTTTTTTTCATCTAACAAGAACTGTTTATTTTTTGTTCGATTTTCAATGTAATTGAACGGTGAGCGATGACCGAGCAATGGTCGAAATGTATTAAACCGTGAGAATTTTGTTAGTAATTTGACTACTTTTTTATGTAACCGATCTTTACGCTTCTGTACTTAACCAACCGTTAAAAATATTGAGAAATAGAACGTAGTTATTATAACTGATTGCCTTACTCAGCTACCGATTGCTTTACCGTTATATTTACGGTTTGCGGAAAAAATGTGAAATCGATTTTCAATGATATTTGACTTTTACATTTTCTGGCTATTTAATTATTATTTGTGCCTGGGTAGCCGAACTTTGCTCGGAGCTCTAGAGGATTAAAAAAAAATCACAGATATATTTTACCGGGGTTCGCACCCACCACATTCTAAATTTCCGAACAACGCAAAAATTATACATAGATACGTGATACGCATAACTGACATTTTAGAGTTCAAATTAGTGATATAATATTGTTGAACGACGAAAGAAAAAAATTATATAACTTAAAATGTGCAGTTTCCCAGGGATAAGACCTAGCTAGATCGATTTTTCTCCCCCAAAATTCTCTGTATACTAAATTTCATGGTAATGCTTGTAGCCGTTTTCTAGAACCCGATTCTAAGCAATATTGTCTCGTTTAAAGTATAAGATAATTTCAATGAATTTAGATGAAATGTGTTTAATGAGGAATTTAGTAGAATTTGCAATTTAAATTTCGAACTCGCTTCCTTGTTTTTTTTTTTGGTATTCAGCCATTAATATTAATAACCAAGTTAGTTGCGTACGATGATGATGATTGTGTATGAACATTATGGTCCGGTATATCTCGGGAACTCAATCCACGAGCTCATTGTCCGTAATGGAAACCTCAGGAAATAGAGTATGTAAATATTAGGGTTGACGACGTTTGCTATACCTTAGGCACACAAAAAAAACAAGTATGAAAATAAGAGTTCAAATTGGAATTGAAACAAATTGCCTTGTGCTTTAAAATTTGTGCCTTTTCTATTTAATTATACCTATAAAAATGAAACTATCTTTTTGCAAAACCAATAAATATCTACACATATCGATACAAGAGACGAGACAAAGAGATTTTGCTTGATTTTTTTTCTAGACACAGAGTGATTATAGTCATGGTCATTGGTCTCCCTGATTTTTTTTTCTTGGAATATAGGTACAATTTCCACTGTACATATTATTTTATTCACTACCAAAACCAAAAATGTCTTATTGACAAACAGCCCTGCAATATCTTCGCTAATGAGATGTAATTTTCAATTTGGAGTGAGCCTAGCCCTAGCCCTGCGTTATGTAATTACCGTCGGCAGCTTCAAAGAGACCGCCGCGCCGCGCGGCACCTTTGAGCTTTAATAAATGAGGTTCCCACCCCATACAAATATAAACCTTAAGTTTTTGGTGGTGGAGTTGAATTTTGCGCGCAGACAATTGCTTTTCTTAACACCTTAACGGAGTAAAGGGTGGTATCGGTTAGGGATTTTGCCACGGATATGTCAAAAAGAGGTTTTATAGCATCTGTAAACGGACCTCACGGGGCGCTGGATCGCGCGAGATTGATTTGAGGTCAAATGTGTAGTTAGGATATAAGACAAGTATCTTTAAGTTAGGAAAAATGGATGAATTTGAAGTAACATTTGCTACTCTGCGTGTACCTACGTCACAAAAAATTAGTAATATAGTTTTGGATGTAAGGTAAATCTTATTTTGACGGCCTTTGTGGCTCAGTGGTTAGCGCGTCGGGGCTCAAGTCGTAGGTCGCGGATTTCAATCCCGCCGAGAAAACAAAATTTTCAAACAAACATTTTCAATGTTTCTGTACGTGTATAATATAATAAAAACGCTTAAATATAAATTGATAATATAAAAGTATTAAATGTAATATACTTCTCGTAACACAAGTTCTTCGGATACTTAACATGGGGCCAGATTGACGTGGCGTGATGTGTCCATAGATATTATTATTATTATAAGGATATTATTATAAGCAATTTCATAAAACAATTTTTGCTACTCTACATTACTAAAAGGCTACTTACTAACTGGCTTAGTTAAGTAAAGATTCTAGGATTTCGAAGAAACACCATAAATTACAAAATTCTTCAAATTTAAAATTATTTATTCACAAATTCGACGACCTCTGTGGCTCAGTGGTTCAGCGCATTGGTGCTCAAGCCGGGGGACGCGGGTTCGAATACCGCCGAAGCAACAAAAAGTTTTTCTGTGTTCCTGGGTTATGGACGTGTATTAAATATGTGTATAATATAATAAAAATCTTAAATATATGTATAGTATAAAAGTATTAAATATACTTCCCGTTTTCTGCTACTTAGCACGGGGCCAGATTGACATGAGTGAAGCGTCCATAGATTTTAAAAAAAAAAAGCTTTCCTTTTTGAAACATCGGCAATCCGCTGGTATCTCCTCTCGTGTTGCCGGAACTTGATGTATTAGCCCAAGACCCAAGAGGCAAGAGCTACTAGCAGATTTAGAGCAGGTGTTTCAGGCAAGCTGATCCTCAATTCTCGTATTTAAAGTAGACTTTCATTTTACTTTGAGTGTATTATAAGTGAAACGACTCGTTGTCATAAACTGATTTTGTGAAGTTTGAACCATTCGGAAGATCAGAATGCGTTTCACGCTGGTTTAACGTTTACAAGAATACCGTTTGGCAGTTTAAGCGTATCGGCATATGATTGTAATTGTATTATTCCAGGTATTATTTAGCAGAATTGACGCTGCACTTGTCCTATACTTCTCCTATTGTACCCCAAGGCGAGACTGCAGGACTGGCTGGTCAGAAGTAAGTAAATGTACACTCTTTTAAAAGTGATTTTCTCATCCCACAAAATATATGTTTGAGGCAATTTGAAATTTTGATTTATCCATGGGTGAAGGTAATCGCTTTACATCAGACGTTCCGTTTTGCTCGTTTGCCCCCTATGCGTTAAGTTATCGTACTGCATACATAAATTATTAAAAAAATAACTTTTATTAACTCTCATTGGCTCTACATGCAAAATAATTTAATGGTCATTAACTAACATTATAGAATATAGATATGCGCGGTGCTGTGAGTTCTTGTAATTAATACAGGTTATATTTTTGTGGCAGTGACACGGCCCACTACCCGTACGTCAAACTCATTCGCTACCCACACATAGAGCCGCGCGCACAATTAAGGTGAACTAGCAATACCTCACTCCTAAGTAAACAAGTTTTTGCGTTAAATAAAACACCATTTAGCAATATTATTTTGAAGGTTAGTAAATTAAACGTCGTTTTAGTTACTTTTAAAGTCACTCGATATGCCGATTGACAGCTGCCGAATGACCTCACCCGGCCACGGCGGCCATTAATTCCGAATTCAAACGTCGCGCGCGATCGGCAGATGAAAGAACAAAACCGGCCGAGTGCGAGCCGGACTCGCGCGTGAAGGGGTCCGTACCATTATCTATACCACTATTATTAATAATATCGAGCAAAAATCAGCGAAAAAATCAAGTGATTTTTTATGGGGCCAACTGTCTACCTACCACGGCTTACGAAATACAGCTTGGCGACAGACAGACAGTCGGACGGACGGACGGACAGCGCGGCGTCTCAGTAATAGGGTCCCGTTTTTACTCTTCGAGTACGGAACCCTAAAAATAAGAGCATGGTATTATTGACATACAGTCTTAATTATTTTTTTTCACAATGAAAACAGAATAAGCTACTTTTTTTGAACATCGCTTTCCATAAGATAATAACACGTCTGTCCATAATTTACAAGAAACCAATAAAATTAATAAGAAATAGGTTAATACATTAATATTTGATAGCCTTCCTTACGTTACTTGAATTATTCTGAGTATTATCATAATTTTACATGAAAACTGACAGATCGAGCTACTTGATTTAAATCGTTTGAATCGCAATTAAAGACAGGACTATCCAATCTCGGAGGTGTATAAAATAATAGATCATTGTTGTAGCCCACCCAGCGAGCTGGCTGGCTCGCTCGCTCGCACTGCGCACACGCACGGTGGTCCACAGACTGTAATTTATGATTCGAATTTCGAATTTCATAAATCGAACGGTGAAGTATCTATAGGCTTATTCAGCTGTGATTGGTCTTCTCGTGATATTATATACCTATTACCTAATAATTAGTTACTTAGACTTATGGAATGAGAAAGGAAAACGAGCAGACAGATCGCCTGTTAATATGTAATTACTCCCGCCCATCAGGGCCGGACCGTAAGTTTATTAGGCCCTGGGCTAGTGCTACTTAGGGGGCCCCACTTAATTACTCAAAGTCTAGGAAAAATATAAGACAAATAAAATACTTACGATGTGTTTCATTTAATAACTAGCTGTTGCCCGCGGCTCCGCCCGCGTAAATACAGTATCCCACGGGAGCACTGTACTTTTTCGGGATAAAAAGTTTTCCTTGGTTTTAATCCAGAGCTTAAACTTCTACCATACCAAATCTCATCGAAATACGTTCAGTAGATTTTGCTTGAAAAAGTAACAAATATCCATCCATCCATACATCCGCACAAACTTGAATATTTATAATAGTAGTACGATATTATGGATTTGTTCGCATTATCGTCTATTTTTGACTTTGACTTGACTTAACTGGGGGAAATTGAATCCACGGGTCCCTGGGCGGAAGCCCAAAAACACATATGGTAGATACGGGCCTGCCACCCAAGGGTACTCGTACACAAGACTAGTAACAATTGCGGTGCCGGACTTTTAAGGGATCGGTCCCATTTTACGCCAATCTAGTGTTAAACAATAGATACGTGTGTTTTGTTTTTCAAGGAATAATTTTTATTATTAATTTACATGTTAAATATGTCACATTTTAGTCTAAATTTGTTCCAACCTTATTTTATGACTTGAAAAATAGTATACATATTACAGATTACTAAAAAGTTTATATGTAATTTATATAAGTTTCATTTGAATCCACGGCAAAATGCCAATAAATAATTTGATTGAAATTTGTATAAATAATGTAGAGAGTAGGTGTAGTAGGTGTAGGTGTCGGTGACGAACTTATTTAACCCATTACTTATTATAAGTATGCCACTTCTTTCTTATTTACTATCGTAAAAAAAATCACAAACATTTCTGGTGAAACTAACAAATTACATTAATTAATGCGTTAGAACAAAATTTGAGCAAACTATTGTTCAGTTAACTACTAAATATAATTAATGCTCATATTTTTTTGTTCTTACGCATTATCAACGCGTTGTGTCTTACTTTCTTCACTATAATTTTGTATTGAAGATTTTTTTTAGTGATAAAATTTATGATTCAATAAATGTTACTTTGTTTATTTAAACAAAGTTCATTATTGTATTTTTTAACCATCGTCAATCATCAATAAAGAAAATTACAGGTATAGTAGCATAACAAGACTTAAAATGTTGTCAGTGTGTAAAATTTTTAATGATTTTAATTGTTTTATTTGATTTCCTATACGTGTGATATTTTTTCCTTGTTTTGTCAGTAATTAAACTTAAACTCAACATATAATCTAAATATCTAGAGTATCTACTTGTAATACGTTATGGTTCTTTATTTCAAAATTTACATAACTAGGTATATAGATGTATTATATTGTCTACGTATCAAAGGTTTCAAAACTCAAGATAGGCTATGACATAAGGACCTACATTTGACAGAACAAACCTTCATACAATAAAAAGTTACGCCATCTTGGTTTTCACCCTACTTCAAATGTCAGCCATCTTGTTTTCACCACACTTTAAATGTCAAAATCGCCCCAAAAATCTCAAAAGAGGGGAAATTTAATTGGAGACACTTTTTGCCTCAACATGCCTCGTCTATACTACGTATGCTACGTCTTTGCTACGTATATATTCTCAAGTTTTTTCTACAGTCATCTTCCGTCCGTCACATCATAAAATTGATATTATAAATATTTGTGGAAAAAATGGGTTATGGGAAAGTTATGGGACACATCACACAATGTATGCGATAATTTTTTTGATAAAATATTATTTAACAAAATAGGACTAGATAAATGTGGAAAATATTTTTTCAACATTTACATCGCGGAATAATTTGGGACACCATTTTGGAGTAGAAAACGGGATCGAGCAAAGATTTCAAAACTAAAGATAAGATGAATGAAAAATATGACGAACATTTGACAGAACAAATCTTCATACAAGAAAAAGTTACGCCATCTTGTTTTTCACCATAATATTATGTCAAATGTCAGCTATCTTGATTTCATCATACTTCAAATGTCAAAATGGCCCCAAAAATCTCAAAAGAGGGGCCAATTAAGTAGAGATAGTTTTTGACTCAACATGCCTCGTCTATGATATACGTCTATGATACCGAGGCCTTCTAACCTGTGGGATTTAGTTGGGATCATTTTCCAGATTTACTAAAAAAATCGAAATGTACCTACCTCAGACTAACATTAAAATAATATTATGCTTTTACATCAATAATAATATTAGTCATAAAGTCAAAGTCAAAGTCAATTTTTTTTATTCAAAATAGGTATTTTCATACACTTTCTGAACGTCGATCTACATGATGCCTACCAACGGTTCGGGAACTGGCCCGGCGAGAAGAACCGGCGTAAGAAACGCGCGGGGCCATCTTTTATCAAAAAGATGGAAAATTGTTCTTTTAAAATATAAAAAAGGCATATATAACAATGTTATGACTAAAACTACTTAACAAGAGTACAATAATATATGTAATTTAGAAGTAGCCTTGCAGGGGGTCACCTCATTCCCATGGTGTGCTATCATTCATAAAATCATTAACTTTATAATAGGCTTTAGCACACGAAAAATTTTGAACGCTTTCTGGGATCTTATTGTATAGGCGTATACACTGGCCTTTAAACGAGTTCTTTACTTTACTAAGTCTAGTCACTGGTACATCAAGCTTATGCTTATTTCGGGTATTTCTATTGTGGTTGTCACTTTTCTTTTTGAATAGGTTTAAATTTTTTTTAACATATAATACATTTGATAGAACATACTGAGAAGCTACAGTTAAGATTCCAGTTTCTTTGAACTTCTCTCTTAATGAAGTGTTGAGGGCCAGCTTGTAGATTGCCCGAACAGCTCGCTTCTGCAGCACAAATATAGTATTTATATCGGCAGCATTTCCCCACAGTAGAATGCCATAGGACATTATACTGTGGAAGTAACTAAAATATACAAGTCTTGCTGTGTATTCGTCTGAAAATTGTCTTATTTTACTCACTGCAAATGCTGCTGAACTGAGTCTGTCGGCCAACCCAACAATATCAGGGCCCCACTGTAGTTTTGCGTCTAAAGTTATACCTAAAAAGACAGCTGTATCTACTAGTTCCATACCTTTTCCATTCAATAGAACATTGGTTTCAGCTTCCCTTACATTTGGCAACGTGAACTTTATACATTTAGTTTTTTTGCTATTTAACAAAAGATTATTAACACTAAACCAGTGTACTATTTTTGAGAGAGCATTATTTACTTCGTCATAGCCTGAGGTTTGGCGATTAATATTAAAAGTAAGTGACGTGTCATCGCCAAATAAGACTATCCCGTTTTTTCCATTAATAAGTTATGGTAGGTCATTTATATAGACCAGAAAAAGAAAGGGTCCTAAAATGGATCCTTGTGGGACCCCCATCTCAATTTTGGTACCTGTGGATCTTTTTCCATTTATCTCAACCCTCTGAGTCCTATTTGATAAATAAGATTTTAAGAGGACGAGTGCTGGTCCCCTTACTCCATAGTGGCATAGTTTCCTGATCAATATTGTGTGCTGCACGCAATCAAATGCCTTAGAGAGATCGCAAAAAACTCCTAGAGCATCCTGCGACCTCTCCCAAGCATCAAAAATATAACTAATCAGATCAACGCCAGCATCTGTTGTAGAGCGACCCTTCGTAAAACCAAATTGTTTATTATGTAAAATAAACAATTTGGGGACAAGGGCAGTCCTTTCCATTAAATATCCTTTCCATAAAAATCAATTCGATTATAAATGTGACAATAATCGTTACCGTGCCCGATTTATGTTAATATTCGATTAATTATGCAAAGTGAAATCGGCTCTGACGTAAAATATGGATGATACATTATGGGCTGATTTTTAATAATACTTTGAAGACAATCATTATTAAATTTGCATATTATAACAACTTTAATTCGACACTATTGACAGGCTGCAGGCTGAACCGTGATGGTCCCCAAAGGCTGGGACTATATGCTCCGAAATCCGGAACGCCGGTGAAAATTTTGAGCACTGAAAGTAGAACTCTGCACTAACACAATAGAGTTTAAAATTGAAGTTGTCATATATGACATTGATATTTGACTTGACACTCATGTGTTCGATTTTCAACTCTAGTGTATTATCTATAGGCAGAGTTCTATTTTCTATGCTCAGAATTCCGGAGCATATAGCGCGGTTAACAAATTATGTTGTTTGACAGCGGCCTAGTACCTACGGAGTTTCGTAGCAACGGACTACAGACTGACATTTCTGTAAAAACGTTTTGTGCCATAAATCCAGACAGTGACCAAATAAAATAAGCCTTATTGCCACGCATTAGGATTCATGCATAATAGAAAAAAACGTGAAAATGTTGAGGAGACTTTTTATGCTTTTCCAATTTTTAATATTGGTGGATTATTATTTTTAATGCAAATTTTCAGGTTCAGATTATATCCGCTATCTTTGGGTATTTTAAACAAACAAAGTATACATAATCTACATAGGAGCTGAAAAATTATCTTAAACAAACACGACCTCTTTTTTAAAAATTTGTGAAAAGGTTCCGGAAAACTATTTTTGCTATACTAAAAATCTCAAACCTTACTAAATTTCTTTTATAATATTTTTAAACTAAACTTAGATAAAGAAATACTCTATTTGTTAGTTTTGTAGGATTTGGTTTCATTTTGTCGCAAAATCGACCAAAAAAACCAGCCAATTTTTGTCAAATTTGTAAACACACCTTTATGAATATGAAATGGGAAATAATTATCTACTATATCTGGTACAGACTTCAGTGACAGATTAAAGAAAAAGGGAACAGATAAACAGCTACATAGATAAATTTCGATACGATTGCACTACTACATACGGTGTGTCCACGATTGTGTGGAAAAATTGTCGGCCGTTGGAGGGGACGTCAAAATTTTCAACTTTGGATCGATTTGGCTAGTTCTATAAAAGCTGTTTCTTTGTACGTGAGTGTATATATTTTCTTCTCTGTGGCTCCATTGATAATCACAAGGATCACCATATATTAAGAACTACTAATAGCATCCTTCTTCCAAGATGATCACTCCATGGTCTGTCACAATGTCACGCTGTAACACTATGATGATGCTTCGTGTCATCATAGTGACATTGTTGTGACGCTGTGACATGGGCAGGTCCCACGTCGACGAGGTTCATGACGCGGCGCGGCGTTCGCACGCTTAACCCGACTCGCATCATTCGGGTCAGGCAGCGATGGGATATGTCTTCTAGATACACAAGAGGGGCTTTTATGGCGTTTTTATTTTGGCCATATTACTCATTAAAAAAATATACAAACTTAACTTTTCAGTACTAGTTAGGTACTTACTAATACTAAAATATTTTAAGTTTATTGGTACAAGACTGATTGTCAATTCTGCTAAATAAAACCTGCAACAATACAATTACAATCAAGTCCCGATACTCTCAAACTCCCAAACCGATATTGTCGTAAATGTTAAACCAGCGTCTAACGCGCTCTGACTGGTCCAAACTTCATAAAATCAGTCACAAAAATGTCGCTTCACTTATAATACAATCAAAGTTTACTTTTAATACGAGAATTGAGGTTCAGATTATAGTTCAAATGTATCTTAGACTTAACTAGACACAAAGGTAGGAATGCAATCTACATGGTCACTGCTGGGTGAAGTCCTGTTCCCATGATAGGTTGATAGCCCTGTAGTAAGGGCTAACAGTCCCTTTCCCTCTATTCACTTTATTACAAAGGAATTCAGCAAATTATATTGTATATATATTAATATTATAAATTAGTTGACGTCCTCAGTGGCTCATGTTGCTGCTCAAGCCGGGGGTCGCGGGTTCGAATGCCTCCGAAGGAACAAAAAGGTTTTCTGTGTTCCTTGGTCATGGATGTGTATTAAATATGTGTATAATATAATAAAAATCTTCAATATATGTATAGTATAAAAAGTATTAAATATATTTCCGTTGTCTGGTACCCGTAACACAAGTTCTTCGAGAACTTACCACGGGACCATATTGACATGGTGTGAAGCGTCCATAGATATTATTATATTATTATTATTATATTACACTGATATTAATGATTTAATTTAATTACTATATTATTAATACTACTGTCTATTCTCTTTTTGTCTGTAAAATATTTCAGACTTTGTACTTTGTTTGTAAACAGATTTAGTTAAGGGCATCACTGCGAAGATAATAATATAATATTTTATGTTAAGATATAATATACAGTTTGTATGAACTATCACAAACGGCTAAGATACTACATATCTTCATACTTACGTGCTGTATTATGAAATATATCCAGGCAGATAAAATATTATAGTATCTTCGCCGTCTGTTCCGCCCCTTACCACCACCACCGTCACCGGGACGTCACCGAGCACGAGATTCAGGCCGAGGTTATGTTGACGTGACGGCGATCGTTCGTCCACCGCGACGATCTCGGTGGTTCAGTTTGTTCTTACTGTGTGTTACATTAATATGTACATTGTACTGATTACGTCTTTAATTTTCTGGTCCTCCTTAATGTTCGGGTACCGAAAGACATTTATGTCACGCATTTCTTTCCAGAATTTTATCTTTGGATGCATTCTTAGTTCTATCCCACAAACATTATAATAGGTATTTACCTATGAAATTGCTGTTCTGCAGTACTGGCCATTTCAAATCAAAATAATTTTTGTTTGGCTAAGAATAAAAATTTTAAATTAATTTTATTTTAAAAACATGGAATTCTTTTTCCAAAAGTAGTCATTTATTTATTGATTAGTGTTACATTTTAATCGCATTTCAATCTTTTTCGTCATCATGGATACGTTAAAAATTAGAGTAATTATGGAATATGAGTACCGTCGTGGCAGCAACGCGGCACAAGCGGCACGCAACATCAACGACGTTTACGGAGCTAACACTACAAACCAATGCACCACCTGTTATTGGTTTGCTCGCTTTCGTTCTGGAAATTTCGACCTGAAAAATGAACCTTGCGGTCGTCCGAAGTCTTTGGTCGACAATGACGAATTAAAGGCGATTGTGGAAGCTGATGATACACAATCTACGGCTGAATTAGCAGCAGCTTTCGACGCTAGCGTCAAAACAATATTGGTATATTTGCGTCAAATTGGCAAGGTAAAAAAGCTTGACAAATGGGTGCCCCACGAACTCAATGATCGCCAGCGCGAAGTACGTGTCGAGATGTGCCTTGCACTGCTCAACAAATACACAAATGAAGGAATTTTGAACCGTATTGTTACCTGCGATGAAAAATGGATTCTGTTTGATAACCGCAAGCGCTCAGCAAGTTAGTTGGATCCTGGTTCAGCACCTAAACAATGCCCTAAACGAAAACTTACCCCTAGAAAAGTGATGGTCACTGTTTGGTGGTCCAGCGCCGGTGTGATTTATCACAGCTTCTTACCAAACGGAGTGAGCATTACTGCAGATGTGTACTGTGAAGCTGGCACATCTCCAACCACCATTGGTCAATCGCTCGTCTCCGCTGCTCCTGCACGACAACGCGCGACCTCATACTGCACAGCAGACGGTCTCCAAGTTGCAAGAACTGGGGTTTGAAGCTCTCCGTCATCCGCCCTACTCACCAGACCTTGCGCTTACAGACTACTACTTTTTCCAGAATTTGGATAACTTCTTGGCGGGAAAAAAATTCAATACCCGAGAGGCAGTACAAAATGCCTTTGAAGAATTTGATGCCTCCCGTCCAGCTGATTTCTTTAAGAAGGGCATCAATAAACTGCCACTGCGTTGGCAAAGATGCATTGATTGCATGGGTGATTACCTCGATTAATACAAATAAAAAATACATAAAAAAAATCGTTTAAATTTTTTCATACAAAACGGCAATTTCATAGGTAGAGACCTAATATTAACGTTCGACAAGTTATATTAATGAATAAATGGCGTATTGAAATTTCTTGGCCATTTTTATCTTGTTGTTATGTTCTCGGTGACGTCCCGGTGACGTGACGGTGGCGGTGGACACGTTTATACGTGTTATGTATTGCCGCCACTTCGGCCCGTCACAATTTTGGGCCGATTTCTAGCGGTAGCACCGAACTCAGCGATATTTCAGCGGACGGGATGACGGCGCTCGGGTGACGGGCGTGCGGTGGACATACGGCCATAGTAAATGTATGTGTCGCTAAATCGGCGGCGTCATCTCGTTCTCGTTGACGTCCCGTTGACAGTGGCGGTGGACAAACGGCCTAAATCATTTGTTTCCTGGTGCTTGAAATAAATAATTGACATGAAAATATGAAACAAATTTTTACGCAAATGGTTTAGGACTTACGTGTCCATCACTCCATTCTTATAGCTCCCACAGACGACAGGCCAATCGTTTCAGACAGAACTGACGTCAGTCCGGCCTGAAGGGGGTCGAGCACATGAACGGAAAAATCGCTTCAGTTCGTTTTGTTTTGCCGCGAGCTACGGTCGTGCTCATGTTAATTTTACTGCAACTGTAGTCACGCTATCGACGATTTTATTATCGTTCAGTCCATCCGTTCAGTTCAGAATTAATGTTGCCAACTTAGTTGTTTTACAAAGTTTTACTACTAAATTTAGTATTTTATTCCCTCTTTAGTAGGAATTCAGTTGTCAGTAGTGTTTTAGTGGAAAATAGCTAGTATAACAGTATAAATAATAACAGTATTCATAATATTATGCAAAACGGCCTATGTTAGGCAGAATAAAAACAAAAAAAATACACACACCTTATCATAATAGCACATCGCAGCACAGTAAATTATTATAATTTCAATATAGTAAAACTGAAAATGCAATGGTTTATTGTGTTTTTTAAGGATTTCTAAGTTTAGTAGCTTTTTTATAGTTTTCGGTACTCTTTTAGTAGTTTGTAGTTGAAAACGACGCGATGGGTGCCGTGGGTATGGGGAATTCGCAAAATAGTGAGTGTACTTAACTGTCTTTTTCGCGGTCTCCCTGTTGCATCTATCGTTAGCTATCAGGCGCTGATGTGATGTCGTTTAGTTTAGTGGGCAGTTGGCGGGAAAACGGTCAATCAATCATGGCGGCTGATCGAGAACTTTCCATGAGGAGTTATATAATATGGTGGGGAACTTAGGATGTAAAATATAAGTACAGAACGGTGTGCAACTATCAATATTCCACGGGAACAGCCACTTTAGGTGTTTCAAATTATGTTTAATATATTTTTTTCCATACGAAAATCATGAAATGGTAAAATGGCTACATGATTCATTTGATTTCATCATATAGAAAATATAATTTTTTACAGTTTTCAATAGAAATGCATAAAATGGCGCATATAATATGAGTTGAATAATATATATATATACATACGTATATATGTATATTATGTATACATTGAAACATTGCCATTTTTACCCAATACTTAACAGTTTTCCTTCCACACTATTAAAAGAGTTTGTACGGTTTTCGCCATTTTGTAATCATGCGGAAAATGATCATAATTTTGTCAATAGGGTAGAGCAAATTCGATAGATCGCTTTAAATTCGCTAAATCCCGAACATTAAGTAAAAATATGTCTACTTATATTTTCATTTTACTTAACTAATATTTTATAGAGCATTTAATAATCCAATATAATTTAATTGTGATTGACAACCTCCGTGGTATAGTGGTTCGACTCGGAGGTCGTGGGTTCGATTACCGCATTAGAACAACAATAAACCTATAGTACCTTGTTTCAAAGTTTGGTTAGGACAATGTAGGCTGATTGTTTGACAAGAAAGATGATCCATGCGTCGGATGGGCATGTAAAAAATCGGACCTGCGCCTGATCTCTCGCCCGTCGTGGCGGTTATCCGTCCCACTGGGTTATCAGAGTAAAGGAAGAGAGAGTGCTCTTGTGTACTACGCACACACTTGGGCACTATAAAATTACTACTGCGTAACTAGCCTGGGTCTTTAGTCAAGATGCATTCGATAATTTCGCCTTCGAAATTATCGAATGCATCTTGACTAGAGGCACAGGTTTCAATGAAACTAGCCACCGTCACCGAAATCGGAGTGTTCTTATAATATAATTATAAAGTGAAAACTTTTGTTTGGTTTTATTTGATATAAATACTTATGAACTGAAGAGATTTTATACATGTAAGCTCATTGTTCATGATTTTACCGATTCGGCTATGCTTCGACACTAATATGCCGCTCAACTGATAATAGGCTTATAAGACCGGCAACGCAGTGAACGCACTAAAAGCTTACCATCAGGCAAACAGTCTGCTTAGCCGGTCATTCCATAAAAGAGTCAAGTGTCTAAAATTGTTATTAGATTTTCGTATAAATAGAAAAGAGACGGACAATCTAGCCGTTTCACTCTCGGGCGGGGCTTGAGCCCACGTGGTGTTCTCTATGTGAGGTCTAAGGCAATTTATTAAATGGACCCCACACAAGACTTACGAAACACAGCTACGAATTATTGAGTAATAATATTTTTTTCGCCACTTACTGCGCCGCGAATACAAACTAATTATGCTATCAAGACGAGTAATAAATTTAATGTCGAATTTGAACGTGCTATGGAACGATTTGAAATTATTTTATCGATCCACGTTGGTTATTAGTTATTAGTATTAAGTTATTATTGACCGGTACTTCTAATTTCTATATGATTTCTTGTAATAGCCGTATCATTACTTTAGAAGGCATTACCCAATAGCGGCTGCAAAGATAACTTCTGTGTTATAGCCAATTACGATATAAACCAAAATCCTTGAGAACCCTAAATTGATTATGCCTGCCAGTGCCAGGACCTGCTATCAAAATACTATACAAAGTAAGGGATTAACACTTATCATGGGATGACTGAGGAGCTATGCTATTCAGCAGGGTTTTGAGCCTCTTATAATGATCAGGCACTAAGAACAAGAAAAATATATATATTTACAGCCGAATGTATTACCGCCTCTTTTTGGTGGAAGCCGGTTAAAAACCATCAAATTCAAATTCTTTATTCAACGTATATATTTAACGTATATATTCAACGTATTCATAGTAATATACAATAGAATAAATATGTAATATACATCACGTCAATCTAATCTCATGGTAAGTAAAGACTATTACTAAGACATATCAGAAACGGGGTTCGATAATGGATTTCTGAACAAAAAGTGACATTATAATAATATATGTACAAACTTAGTTTAACTTACGTAACTGACAGATAAGTTCCGTTTATCGATTCCATAACTCGTAATTGACACTGCTACTGTGTCGGTTACGAGTTTGAAATGCTTTCTCTGTCAGCAATATCTACAAAACTTGGAGTTTTATAGAATTTAAAAAAATTCACATCAATTAAGACGACGACCATTCAGACGACCTCCGTGGCTCAGTGGTTGAGCGCGTTGGTGCTCAAGCCCCCGGGTTCGAATCCCGCCTAAGGAACAAAAAAGTTTTTCTGTGTTCCTGGGTAATGGATGTGTACTAAATATGTGTATAATATAATAAAAATCTTAAATTTATGTATAGTATAAAAGTATTAAATATACTTCCCGTTTTCTGGTACCTGTAACACAAGTTCTTCGGATACTTAGCACGGGACACGGGATACTTAGCATTGACGTGCTGTGAAGCGTCCATAGATATTTATTTATTTATTATTATTTATTAAAGTACTTTAAAGCTGTATTAAGCTGTAACAAAAACAATTAATGTTTTTCATAAAACTAATTACTTATGTTCATTGCCGAATTATAGAAACAACAACAAAATACTTTATCCTCGAATTTGAAAAAGATTCATCATTCAGTGACCACGGGAAAAATGAAAAAAAAGGCGTAAAAAACTCGCACGGGGCCATCCTTTATCAAATATATGTAAAATTGTTATTTTAAAAGAAATATATATTTTACATTGTAAACTTAAATCTATGTTAAATGTAACAAAATTCAAAAGTACACAAGTACATAGAGACAGCCTTGCAGGGGAGCATCTTATTCCCACGGTGTGCAATCGCTAACAAAATCATTTACTTTATAATAAGATTTAGCACACAAACGTTATTTAACTAGATTTTTAAATTTATGAATAGAAAGGTTTGACCGTTTGAACGTCTGGGATCCTATTGTATGGGCGTATACATTGGCCATACTTACTTTGCTAAGTCTTATCACTGGTACATCTAGCTTATGCTTATTTCTAGTATCTTTACAGTGATTATCACTTTTCTTCTTGAAATTGCTTAAGTTTTTCCTAACGTAGGTATAACAAATTATCCAAAATATACTGACAAGCGACGGTCAGTACACTTATTTTTTTAAACTTTTCTCTCAGAGATCCAAAAGGTGACAGTTTATAAATAGCACGAATATCTCGCTTCTGCAGCACAAATATTGAATTTATATCGGCAGCATTTACCCATAAAAGTATGCCATAAGACATTCTACTGTAAAAGTAGCTGAAATAAACCAGACGTGCCATTTCTGCATCTGAAATTTCTCTAATATTTCTGACTACATATGCTGCAGAACTGAGTATATTTGCTAGGTTAGCAATATGAGGACCCCACTTTAATTTACAATCTAGCGTAATACCTAGGAATACAGTGGAGTCTACCAAGTTCATTCTCTCATCATTGAGTAGTAAATTGGTTTGTACTTGCCTAACATTTAAATGCTAAACAAGCAAGCTAAACTTTAAACATTTTGTTTTATTTGAATTTAAAAGTAAGTTATGAACACTAAACCACTTCACTTTACTTGATAGAGCACTGTTTACCTCGTCGTAATTTAAATCGAGATGAACTAGTAACTAGTCGTCTCTAGATAAACTTATCTAGAGATTATGAAACAGTAAGTCTCACTCACATTGAGATGTAACAAACATATATTTTATTTTAAAGTACATAATATTACGCGACGCAGAATGCAATTATTGCAATAATAGTTAAAAAGCATGTCTAAAGCCGTGTTATTATAATATTTGAACACTTACATAATTCGACCCCAAATAGCGTATTAGACGTATGTCGTATAATTAACTTAAAATAATTAACTTTTTATAAGGATTTTTAACTGATGATATTTAGCAATAGTTAATCTGCTAAAAAAAACATTGACGAGACTATAGACGTTGACGCCTGTCAAATTACGAAAAGTTTCAAGCAAGTTTCAACGGACCGTTGGCGGAACCAGTGTATAAGGCTGGAACTATACTATGCTCCGGAATCCGGGACACCGGTGAAAATTCAGAGCATTGAAAGTAGAACTTTGCGCTAACACAGATATTTTTTTTCTTTTTTTCAGTTAATATTCTACCAATATTACACATTAAGAACCGAAATAACACAAATTTATGAAGTTTTACAAATTCCACAACATCACCCATTGAACTCCCCGGCAAAACTCCGCATACTCGAACTTCCATTTTCAACTCTACTGTTTTAACACAGAATTATATTTTCAGTGCTCTAGATTTTCATCGGCGTTCCGGATTCCCGAGCATATAGTCCCAGCCTATGTTATGATATTTTATATAATTAATTATTAAGTTTTAAATTACGGTATTTGCATTTTACTATTTATTTATAACAATCTAATGTATTCATATAACTTATAATAATAACAGCATACTTTGATATGTGAGATATAAATCTCACTTATATTCAAGTTCAAAGTATACGTTCAGCGCAATATACGATGCCGATTCGTTAGAAAACATAGCTAGGTACTGCAATATTGACAGTACGGTGGGTTACACGTTGCTGCTTCATTGGAAAACTTAATATGAGTACTGATTGTATGGCGAGACTTTGTTTTTTACCTCATAAGCGTAATTATTGTTTTAACTATTACCATACTGCTGCTATTTACTACATCTCATTTATTAAATCGGACCAGTAGTCTAGGCGCTACGGTGGAACAAACATACATACATACATTGGTAGACTGCCAAAATAATTACGTAACCTCCCTTTTGTCGTAGTAGTATATAATAAGTGTAGTCGGGTAAAAAATCAAAAGAGTTAGTTATTATGCCTTATACCTACTAAATAAGTGTAACTTTTTTTCTAGTTTCCATAAAGTATGAATAAATAGACCATGTGCGAGTTGGCCTCGTGCATGAACGTTCTTACTCATTATTTCGTTAGTTTTGTTTTCTTTATTATATTCTACATTAAAAAGTGCAGTGCCATCTATTGTCAATTACAAGAACAAGAAATAAGGATGCATTAATACTCCTCAACGCTAGATGGCGTACTAAATACGATTTTTAAAGTGGTATTAATTGTAGATTTCCTTTAATTATAACATGAATTAACATGATTCTAATTTTATTTATATTGTAAAACGTTCATTTTAAAATAAATAAAATTAAAAATATCTCTTCCATAATAAAAACCAAATCATATTATGTTTAAAATAATAAAAATAAATATTTTACTTCTTCCCGATAGATAGCAGTCGTGCTCAGCACGCACGTTGTACATCAAATGTCAATGTCAAGTGTCAATTGAATGTTTTTGAAAACGTGTTTTGTAAAATATTTTTAGAAATTTCTCAAAATGTCTATTATGTACCTACATAAATAGTGTCAAAGGTTGGATTTATTGTGCATTAATCAATAAGTGCCTAACTAATAAAAAAATGAACAGTTTACTTATTAAGCAGTTGATTATAACAAATAACGAAAAGTATCCAGAAGTAACATATTCAAATCCACTATTAGACAAAAAGGTTACCAAAGCGTTAGCGAGAAGTTTTGTAAAAATTTTAACAACTTGTAAAGAAAACTCAAACGTAAATAACAACATCAGATCATCAATATTAGAGCACATTAGGAAACTGTGTGTGATTCGACCTGAAAATCATGTGCAACTTGATGAAACTTTTATGGAACATTTATGTAAATTTTATGAAGACAACATTCAAGAGGCAAATAAAACCAATACTGATAATATTATAGAGAAGAGACTAAACAGCTTTCTAGTTAAAACACATAAGAACTTAGACCTGCATTCCTCAGTAAAATTAAGTTTTAATCCAGAAATAATACAAAGTTTAATAAATTTAAATGATCATTCAAATAACAGAAATAATGTATCAAATACAATTTATAATGATGTATTACACTGGGATATAAACGAACAGTGTTCCATTATTCTAAATAATCTTTGGTATAATAATGAGAACTTGGATTTAAATATTCTAAATGACCTATCTTTAAAAATGAAACCACATATTGAAAATGTTTTATTGAATATTTGTATAGAACTACTAAATGACACAGAATGTAATTTAAATGAAATTTTTAGTTCTCATAAAGAATTTAATATAATTTGTAGTATAAGTTTTAAGTCTAGCAATTGCTTTCAAACAGTTTGTGGTATTTTAAATTACATTTTTATAAAAACACATTTTAACATACACATAGAAAATCTTATAAAAGAATATGTTAATAATGTAAAATGTAACTGCACTGATAGTTTTGCTCTTTTATATCCAAACTGTCTTACTTCTGTTGTACCTTTATTAGATATAGATATTAATGATTTACCTAGTCCATTACAAAAGTCTTTAATTGATTCAACTTTACAAAGTTTGAAAAATATTAATGTTGAATCTAAAACAGACTTAATAATGTTATTGTCTCATTTCCCATGTTGGTTTGATTTATATTTTATTAATAAATAGTATTAAAAGTGGAATTGTTTTATATAAAATTATTTCTTTTGTCAAATCCAAAATAAAGGTTTTGCGTAACTATTTTTATGCATAAATTAAAAAAACATAACCCAGTCAGGTAAAAACAGTCTGATATTAGAGATTTACATATTATACTCTGTGATTCATATTGTGTCCTCCTAAACCAGACATTTTCATTTGTTGATTAATTTTTGAGACGAGCTTAAGCCCTATTAGTGCGTTGCATTAATAGGGAATTGTGTCGTCGCAACAGAATAACGCATTGGATAGGTACTTATTGGGGCATGTCATAAAAATCTATTATATGTAAAACGACGCTGCGACAACACAACGCAATAATGAAGCCTTTCTTTTAGTAATACAGTATATTATCGTTGCACGGTGGGTCGAAAATCGGCTTTCATAGACAGAAATGAAATCTCGAAAGTGGCAGATTTTTTTATGGATATTGCTTCAGTAAAATGTATGTAGAAAATGAAGTTTGATATAATTTGGCCCAAAAATGAGAGAGTAATCATTTTTTTACGATGAACTTGTATGGCCAATATGTTTAAATATAATTCAAATAACTCAAAAATGGTAAGTTTGTCCGTAATATGACAGATGGTTTTTTTTTAACAAATGGCATTGGCTTTTATCCATTTGCCAGTGTCAAGTTAAAATAGCGGGAAATAGAACTTTCGTTTCAATTTTCAACTCGTATTCACGGAATAATAAAGACAGGTACAACTGGTAGAAGAAAACGTAACATGTCTGTATTTTATTTATAAAATATCAAGTATCCTGCTCCTATTATAAATGTGAATGTTTGTGAGGATGGATGGATGTTTGTTACTCTTACCGTATTCATAAATCGTCAAGTCTAAAGTCTAGTCAAAGTCCAAATAAACAATCAGTGCAGTCAATGAGTCATGTCAGTCGATTCAGTAGTGGTAAAAGTGGTAGAAGCTTTACTGAAAGTTCCTAGGGAGTTTGACTAGACTTTAGATTTGACGATATAGGAATACGGTGTTGAAAATTGAAACGAAAATTCTATTCCCCGCCTTTTAAACTTGACACTGGAAAATGGTTATAAGCCGATGCCTTATATAAATAATAAAAAAAAACGATTCGATAGTGTTACTACTAAGGAACATTTTCTTGAAAGTAATGGTTTACGTCAAACTTTATATAAAATGCTTAAATTCTCTTTCCTCAACTTTCTCACTTAAAACTACTTCCCAGCAATTATTATTTACGAACTATATATACTTTATTATATAAATAATTATTACCTACTGTTATTTTTGCCATTACTGCCTGCTTAATATTGCAGAAGTATATGAGTATTGACGCTGCTGTCATGATGCATTTTCACAAACTTTCATTCATTTGTCAATGTCAAAATAATTTGTAAAATTTCCAAAATACTTATTTAAATTAGTTTATTTTGCATTTCCTAATTCTGTGTTATATAAAATTGTTGATTAATATACTAACATGTTAGTTTAAATCACATAGTTTTCCAAGACATATAGTTGAAAAGTGTGAGGTATGAGCAGTAAACGCCGGCGCGCGTCTTCGGTGGCTAGCCGCGGCGCGGACGCTGATGATAGTGATGATGGCATAGAACACAACCCTGGACCTCCACCAGCCAGAAAGAGGAAGAAGTTGGAGCCGGTAGGTTACTCAATCCATAATTTCGATTCAACCATACCCTAACATCGCTACTTATACCGCCAGCAAAGTTACCTACATTTAAAGTTTTTATTAATGTAAACGAAAAATTTAGATTATAAGTTAGGCCAATTATTATATTTAGAATCTTTTTTATATATAAAAATGGAGTACTATTTCTTCGTCTCGCTAAAACACGAGAGCGATTGGACCAATTTGGCTAATTTTGATCTTAAAAAATTGTGGAAGTTCAGGGAAAGTTTTGATGGTGAGAAATATTGGAAATATTGAGAGGATAGTACTAATAGTGATAATAAAAATTTTCCGTACTAATATTTACTGTTCCTACCTATCAAACATTTGATGTGCAATCCCTCATTAGCGTAAATTTGGGTTTACAGTGTTACTTGGCTATAAAATATAGGTGCATTCAGAATATTTCATGGAATGCAAAACAGTTGTATTTCAGAAATATTAATTTTTTTTCTTTCAAGTGTGTAGTTGTAGTTTGTTGTAAGTTGTAGGTGTAGTTTATAGATGAGACCGAACAATGTCTGCTGGGCCAGCGAGTATAGTATTAGTAGCGAGGTTATAATAATATGTAGTTGTAGTTTGTTGTAAGTTGTAGGTGTAGTTTATACATGAGACCGAACAATCTCTGTTGGGACAGCGAGTATAGTATTAGTAGCGAGGTTATAATAATATGTAGTTGTAGTTTGTTGTAAGTTGTAGGTGTAGTTTATACATGAGACCGAACAATCTCTGTTGGGACAGCGAGTATAGTATTAGTAGCGAGGTTATAATAATATGTAGTTGTAGTTTGTTGTAAGTTGTAGGTGTAGTTTATACATGAGACCGAACAATCTCTGTTGGGACAGCGAGTATAGTATTAGTAGTGAGGTTATAATAATATGTAGTTGTAGTTTGTTGTAAGTTGTAAGTGTAGTTTATAGATGAGACCGAACAATGTCTGTTGGGCCAGCGAGTATAGTATTAGTAGCGAGGTTATAATAATATGTAGTTGTAGTTTGTTGTAAGTTGTAGGCGTAGTTTATAGAAGGGACCGAACAATGTCTGTTGGGTCAGCGAGTTTAGTATAAGTAGTGAGGTTATAATAATATGTAGTTGTAGTTTGTTGTAAGTTGTAGGTGTAGTTTATAGAAGGGACCGAACAATGTCTGTTGGGCCAGCGAGTATTGGAGGTTATAATAATATTTTAATTGCATCCTGATTTATATACAAGACATTTTTATTTTCAGAGTGAAATATGCCAGCAGCTGTATGACATAATACGGTCATACAAAAAAGAAGATGGCACTTTGCTGTGTGACTCATTTATCAGAGCACCAAAAAGGCGCCAAGAACCACAGTATTATGAAGTAGTTTCCCAACCTATAGACTTGTTAAGAGTAAGTAAAGTTTTATTTTTTCCCTGTTTTTACATTACTGTGAACACAAAAATCATTAAACTAATCAAAAACATAGGAAGATAAATATTCATCTTCTTTTGCAAATAATATGGCAAAAAATTGTTACATTTTAATTTGGAAATAATAATAATAAAGACAGTATAATTGAAATAATATTCTAATAAATTGAGGTCTATATTAAATCACAATTTAAGTTGAGTCAAAATATATATTTAAATTATTTTATTTTTCTTTATAGGTGCAACAAAAACTGAAAACAGACACATACGAAGATATTGAAGAACTGTCTGCCGACATTGAGCTCTTGGTGAACAATGCCAAAGCTTTTTATAAGCCAGAATCGGAAGAGTATAAAGATGCAATTGAACTTTGGAAACTGTACACTAAAAACAGGCAGACCTTGGAAAGTGGTATGTTCCTCAGTTGTATATATTTTTAAAAATATTACAATTGACAATTAAGTTCATTTTTAAGGGCAGTACAAAGTATTAACATAGTAGCTTTTACCAGCAGCTCTGCCCGTATAAATATAGTGTTGGGTATCCCACAGAAATACTGTTCTTTTTCGGGATAAAAATATATGCCTATGTTTTAATCCAGAGCCTAAACTACTACCATTCAAAATTTCATCAAAATCCATTAAGTCGTTTTTGCGTGAAAGAGTAACAAACATCTATCCATCCTCACAAACTTTCACATTTATAATAGTAAAGAATCGTATTTGTACCAAATGGTAGCTCCGAGACTGAGTTTTGGTAAAATTAATAACTAATACTGAACTATGAATCGCCTGAATATTTTGTTTAAAAATAATTTGAGAGATTATAATCAAGTTACAAGTCCATAAAACTATAGATGACAGCAATATTTGCCAACATGTTCCAGAAGGAACATGTTTGACTTTTAGATATTTGTTACTGCGCAATTATAAAGTGAATTTAAAAGATTTATTATCCAAATCAAAGAAAAAAAAAGTGACAAAACTGTTTTTTTTTTTATTTGTTTCAAAGGAAGCAACTCTGAATAGTTGTTTTTCTCATGGTGCCATCTATTATAGCTGTGTTGGCAGCGGTAGGAACTTATATAAACAGCAAAATATAAAGGAACACACAAGAACTAACCTTTTGGTCTTCTAAGCCTGGAAACTGCTTACTGTGGCTCCTTTCTTCTAAAATCTAACAGATGATTTTTCCCACTATCTAACAGTGACATGAATGATAATTAAGTTATAAGAAACGCGAGGGAACGTGTGCGGTTTGAATGCGCATTGCGAATGTGCGTATGTGCAAATCACCAATGATTTGCAACTGCGGCCGGTGGGTTAAATTTCCTTTCACTTGTTTAAGGATACATATTTAAGGAAATTGAAAGGAAGGATTATTATCCATAATAAATTTTAACCGCTTAACGCAAATTTGTCAACGCCTACCCTCAAAATATATTTATAAATATTAACTATACACCAATTTTAAAACCAATTTCTAAGATAAATATGAATGAATATAGTAGTAATTTCCAGCTTACATTGTTAAGTTTACTTTTACTGTAGACAAAAATATAATGTTCTCTTATCTTTTAAAAATGAATTATCTAGTAACTTTTTTGTATTTACCAGGAGAGGAAGTCAAGACTCCAAAGATAACTCGCACCGGCTCGTCCAGTCGGAGATCAGACATTGCAGAGGACATGTCGGACTCAACCAACAATGAAGATGAGAGTGTTTATGAGGAACTGTTCAGTGCTGTAAGTAAATTGTATCTAAACTTTAAAAAGAAAATGTCTCTAAGAATGTTGTAATTAGAATTTTTGCTTTGAATGTTAATAATGCTTGTAATTTTTGTGTTAAGTTATATAATATGTATGAGATTTTGTATAACATAACTTGGTCTTATTCTTGCGAATTAGTTAGGGGGTGTCGTCCATAAATTACGAATATATATATATAGCCGAATATCATCATATCTCACTTGGGGGAGGGATCTCAGCAAATATCATGTAATTTTTTTCTGTCAAAAATATTCTTAAAGTGCGAGAAAATTGGGTTAAACTAAAAACTTAATCTGCTCAATCTAAATCTGCCAATAGGCAGAGTTTACAATATGATTTCTTACTAAAATCATTAAAAAAAACTTGAATAGAAAAAAACTCGAATAAAGAAAAAAAGACACTTAGCAAATGGAATGTTTTAGGTTATGACCGCAAATGTGGATGGAAGACCTCTTTATGGAGCATTCCAATTTCTACCTTCAAGACATCGTTATCCAGAATATTATGTAGTTATTGACTCACCAATAGACTTAAAGACCATAGCTCAGAAAATCCAAGGAGGAGAGTATACAAACCTCAATGAGTTGGAGAAAGATTTGCTGCTCGTGGTCAGGAATGCTTGTCACTTTAATGTACCCGGCAGTCAGATATATAAAGATGCAAAGGTGTTAAAGAAGGTAAGTTGTTCTTGATTTAGTAATATGCAGTAATGTTTGGGGGGCATGGCGTTCTACAACTTCTACATAAAATCTATACCTGGGTAACGGAGCTTTGCTCAGAGTTCTGATAAATTAAAAAAAATTAAAAAGAATAACAAAAATCTTTATCTGACTGAGATTCCCACCACATTCCGATTTTTCGAATAACGCAAAAATTATACAAATTTTAACTGCGAATTGGATAAATTCAAGATTATTGATATATTGTTGCATTACGAAAGAAAAAACATGTATATTATATAGCTTATGCGCAGTTTCCCAGGGATAAGACCTAGCTAGATCTAATTCTCTCCCAAAACTACCTGCATACTAAATTTCATGGTAATACTTGCAGTCGTTTTCGAGAAACCGATAATAAATATATACAAGATTGTTACATTTAAAGTATCAATAAACAACTTAATATTATAAAGTTGTCCTAATGTTAATGCGGTTGTGAGTTTACAGTGTGTGTCGTCTCGTCGGGGCAAAGATATTTTAAGATTAGATAATAGGATTATTTTAATGATTAATACTTTGGCTTCCCATGATCCTCCCCACTGGGTTTTAAATTTTTGTATGCAATTTTTCTTCTTCTTTCAGCAGCTGATTTTTGAATTCATATACTTTCAAGAGCTGATTTTATGTAGAAGGGTTAAATTTCTGGTGTATTATACATCAAATTGTAGGCAGTATCATTAGGAATTTCTATAATAAATCAATTTGTAGAAATCCTTATTATAGATTTCAAAGGCATAATTTTTTTAACCCGTCGCCCCCGTAGCTCCCAAACGGATGAACCGTTTTGATTTAGTCTTTTTTATTTAAAATCTGACGTGATAGATTGGATTTTTTAAATCCTTATTTATGAATAAAAAATACAACGAACATTACATTTTGGCGTAATATAAACTTGAAGTAAAGTTTCTTAGCTAAAACCATAGACGAGGCACGTCGAGGCGAAAACTGACCACACTCCAAAGGCCCCACTTTTGGGGCCTTTTTGACATTTGAGGTATGATGAAATCAAGATGGCGTAATCTTTTCTTGTATGAAGATATGTTCCGTCAAATTCGGTGCCGTGACGTACATTTGAACGAAGTCAAACCGTGATTCACGGGCCACGGCCTATCTTTAGTTTTGGAATCTTTGGCTAAAACGAATCTTCATCAGCTTGCTTATTGCTTGACAATGTCGGGGTTACTTAATTTTTTACTTTTCTTTATTCACCAGGTAATAATGAACCGTCGCGTGGAGCTCGAACAGCACGGAAGGGGCAAAGCCTCCGAGCGAATCCGAAGCAGGCGGCCGCGCGCGGTGCCCGCGCCCACCAGCCGTGTGCTCGCCATTATGGAGCCGCCGCCCTCCGACACCGAGCCTGAGCTCAAGGTACACTTTGGCCGCATATCCGGGTGGTTCAGGCCACAGTGCGAGCGGCAGGTCCTAAATTGGCACATTAAGTATTATGAAACATCTTTTCAATTTTAATTTAATAAATTAAAAGATGATATTTCATAATACGATTCACTGAATGTGGCCATTTAAAATATTTGTTGATAGAATAGTGTCAATCTGTTATTTTTTTCAAGTTCAAAATTTACATTCTATGGTCGCAGTAATTTCAAAGTGCAATAAATATGATACTTTTGTTTTGTAAGATAGAATATATCGGAATAAGATAGATTTGTTAAATAAACTTCTGGTATTACAAGGAAATTAAAACCTTGATGATTAAAACCATTTTCAGTGTATTATTATGACTCAAATAGGTGTCACCCACATTTGGAAAAAATACAAAATTGCGAATATCACAGAAACATCCTTTATACAACGGAACAGCTTTAGCCGGATTCGACCGGCGACGTGGCTATGTACAAAATTCTGTTTGCCAAATACTTAACATAGAAGCGATTTCGATACACTTTTTTAATCTGCAATCGTTTCATATTTTCAAAGAATTATAATAAAATAATTGTTAGAATTGTTTCTCTGTCGTATTGTAATTTGCTGCAATAATAACCTCCATCATTGTTGTAGCACTCGGAGGATAGTGAAAGCGACGAGGAGAAGATCAACGAAGATTCCCCGCAGTGGAAACTTCTAGAGGCTGTCAGAAATCATTTAGCGCCAAATGGTGAGCTTTTTCACAGTCATTTTTATAAATCTCTAGATGTCCCGACAGACGGTGTTCTGTCTTAACTATGAACTTAATTAAAAAAAAATAACAACACCTACTACTACAATCTAGACCTACATCTACTCCCTACGCCTAAATTTTAAACCTTCCCCGAACTTTCACAATTATTTCAAGACCAAAATTAGCCAAATCGGTCCAGCCGTTCCCGCTAAGCCAGACATTGGAATGAGTACCAGTCATGTCTTTTGTATAGTATGCAGACTTATGGCGACAGTAAAACTAGTAAATACTCTAAAGAAATTATTTAAATCGGACCAAAAATGACGGAAAATTTTAGTGCATTAGTTCTAAAAACGCACCCGAGAATGAACCCCTCTAAACTCAACTCAAATATTGAACGTAAACAAAAAACAGTGCGCGCGAGGCGCAAGCGTCAAGAATCAGAGTATGAATACTTTTGCAATACCTATGAAGTATGAGTACAATCAAGCCGTTGTCGCACGGATCCCGACTGATGACGTCATCGTAACCAATACAGCGGAAGCGCGCGTTTCAAACTAGCCGTTCAGAAAAACTAATAAATCCACCAATTCTTGGCGGATTTTAATAATTTAAAAAATAAAATACTCAGTAAGTAAATACACATACGATGTACTTAGTAGATTTGCTACTAAGTGAGATAATATAAGAAGAAGATTAGCATTTGCCCGCGTAATATAGTATCTCGAAAAGATACCTTTTCGGGAAATGTAGCCTATATTTTAATCCGGAGACTAAACTACTGCCATACCAAATTTTATCAAAATCAGATCAGAAGTTTTTGCGTGGAAGAGTCACAAATATCCATCTATCGATGCTCACAAACTTTCACATTTATAATAGTAGTAAAGCTTAATGCTGGCTGTGTTTATAAATGCAATATGATCTTGTAACTACATAATATTTACATTTATTGTAAATTTATTGTTTATGGTTTGAAACTACATAATTTCTCTCAAAGTATTATTTTATTTAAAAAAGTAACCAACTAATAAGGATAATGTATATGTACCTGTTTTCTTGCATTTTTTTTTTAGTACAAAAAGTTGTATGTATTTACCTACTATTTACACATTTCATTCACTAGGCAATCCTATGGCGAAACCATTCTGGAAACTTCCATCGCGTCGTGAATATCCAGATTACTACAAGGAGATCAAGAATCCCATGTCATTGAATCAAATCAAGAATAAAATACGCCGGGGCAACTACGGGACTCTGTCCGAAGTCGCGGGCGACATGAACATAATGTTCGAAAACGCTAAACGCTATAACGTGCAAACTTCACGTCTTTACAAGGACGCTGTGAAGTTGCAGAGGTTTGTTGTTTAGCATATTATGTTTTTATAGATTTATAATAATATTTATGGTCTATGGACGCTTCCACACCACGTGAAGCTGGTCCGGTGCTAAGTTCTCGGAGAACTTGTGTTGCGGGTACCAGACAACGGAAATAAATTTTATACTTTTATACTATACACATATTTTTAAACTTTTTTCCATGGTGGGATTCGAACTCGAGAGCCAACGCGCTAACCACTGAGCCACAGAGTAATCACTCAGCCAATCCGTTTGCTCATTTGTTCCATGAAAATGTATATTAATTTACTTACTTCTTGCAGACTCATGCAACAGAGGGTACAAGAGCTACTCGACATTGTCCAGAGCTCGTCGAGCGACGACGAGAGTCTGTCCTCTGTGAAGAGTGCCGCACAGAATACGCCTAGACCTAGAGGTATGTTTCTGAAGGGCGCGTTTACGAATCCGACATGAATTGGCACTTTTTCGGTCCATTTTTCGACTAAATAAAAACCAATCCTACAAAACTAACAAATGCCACAAATGGAGTACTTCTTTATTTAAAATTATTTAAAAAGATATCAATAATTATCATTTTTAGTACAGCAAAAATAATTATCCAGAACCTCTTCACCCAAAATTTACAAAAAGAGGTCGTGTATCGGATTATTATCCTCTTATGTAGCTTACTTTGTTTATTTAAAAATACCCAAAGATAGCTGATAATATCACCTTAAAATTCGCTTAAAAAAATATAATACGCATAAAAAGTTTCCCTAAAATTTTCACGTGTTTTGCTATTATGCATGAATCTTAATGCGCGGCAAAAAGGTTTATTATGTTTGGTATGATCTGGATTTATTACACTAAACATTTCTAAAGAAATGTCAACGTAACGTCAATGTAACGCGCCTTTAAATATTTATTATTTCCTTGAAATATATTTAATACGGAGCCCTAAAAATAGTAACTGTAATATGAACCATGCCCCGATACTCGTACTTCGAATCTCGATTCGGTCAACGCGCTGACTCATTCGCATAGGCTCCAAATCATGCGCGCGCGAGCGGGACAGACTGACAACCGAACCGAGATTTGATTAACGTGAATACGCAGTGATATTTATTGACCTAAAAACGTAAGTGCTCTACTTTTTTTTTAACTATCATTGCCTACTTTTAAAACACAAGTTACGGTTTTTACCGCATGACTAGAATATTGTTGTGCTATATAATGCACTAATCTTATATACTCCATCCTCATACTATTATAAATGTGAAAGTTTCTTAGGATAGATGGATGGCTGGATGTTAGTGACTCTTTCACGCAGAAACTGCTGAACGGATTTCGATGAAATTTGTTATGGTATCTAGTATAGGCTCTGGATTTTATGCCGAAAAAGTACAGTGTTCCCGTGGGATACTGTATACAGCGCGAGCGGATTTGCGGACAAAAGCTAGTAAATTATAAGAACATATTATTTCTTTTATCAGGTAGACCCAGAGTAAATCCACTACCGCCCTCAGCGACACCCACTTCTGCTATCAAAGTGAATCTACCCCTCAAGAAGAAGTTACACCATGTGGCCAAGCAGCTTCTAGAGTTCACATGCTCAGACGGCAGACAGCCCATGTTGCTATTCATGGAGAAACCGAGCAAGAAATTGTACCCGGGCTACTACAATGTGATTGACAGACCGATAGATGTGATTGCTATTGAGAATAATATCAAGGTAAGTTTTTTTGTGCATTAGCATCTTGACATACTTTACAATTGAAAGTGACTAAAATGTAAATTATATTAACTAAATTATAAGGAACATCAAGCTACAAAATACCCCCCCAATTGTAAAATGAAATGTGTTTGTTTTTCTTTAATTTTTCTTAAATTTTTTTAGACTTTCAGATTTTTTTTTCTTTCAAAAGGGCGTAATGTTAAATCGGCTGGTTCCGTTTGTTTGTAGATGTAGGTTGTAGGGGAAGTTATTTATTCCAGTTCATAGTTATTACAGAACAACGTCTGTCAGGTAAGCTAGTGTAAAATAAAAATGAAATCAAAAAGTGTAAAAAAAACGGACATGTGCGAGTCGGACTCGCGCTCTAAAGATTCCGTACCATTATCTATATAACTACTACTAATTTCGAGCACTAGTATTAATGTCGAACATAGAATTTGTATGAGAGCTCTCTTAAATATTTATTTTATACAACTCAATATTCAGTGAATATTTCACGCCTCTACCTTTTGCCGTTAATAATATCGAGTAAAAAAACGGCAAAAAATCACATTTGTTTTAGTATTTGTTGTTCTAGCGCCAACTAATAAATAATTTCAAATGTCAGCATTCAGAAAATAAAATTTCAACTGTCTAGCTATCACGGTTCACGAGATACAGCACGGTTCACTGGTGTACGGAACCCTAATTAAATGATATATGCCATAACAAATAACAATATAAATTTTATTTCAGAACGATCGCTACGGCAGTATGGAAGAAATGGTGGCCGACTTCAAACTGATGTTCTCAAACTGTCGTCAGTTCAACGAGGAAGGCTCCATGATATATGACGACGCCAATCTCCTCGAGAGAGTTTTGAATGAGAAACTCAAAGAGCTACATGGGTTTAATGTTGAAAAGAAAACTCCGTTGAAGACGTTCAAAGCGGCTAAGAATAGACAGATGTCTCCATTTGAACAGAAGTTACGGACTCTATATGATGCTATCAGAGATTATAGAGATCCTAAAGGTATGCTTATTTGTTTGTTTTTCTGTATCTATGAGTATATATATAATATATAATCTAACTTCTTTAGCGTATGTTGTTTTCATTTGAAACTCGATGAAACAAAAGTAAGAGACAACAAAAAGTGACAATCACATACTATAATAATAGTACTTAGTTCCCCACAGAGATTTAGGTCAGCTACGCATTATTTATTTTATAGTGCCCAAGTGTTTGCGCAGTACACAGGAGCACTCTCTCTTCCTTTACTCTCGAAAACTAAAAAAATGTATTTTTTTTTAACTTCTATCATATTGTGTTAACTGTACACAAAAAATATATTTTAGCTTTTCATTTCAATTCTTAATGCAGTTTTTTTTATTTCATTTTAATGCAGCAAATCGTCAGCTAGCGCTAATCTTCATGAAGCTACCAAGTAAGACCGAATACCCAGATTACTACGAGCTAATCAAAAACCCGATAGACATGGAGAAAATAGCTCACAAGTTGAAGAGTGGTACCTACACTAGTGTGAACGAGTTGGCCTCAGACTTCATACTGATGTTCGACAACGCTTGCAAATACAACGAACCGGACTCACAGATATACAAAGATGCACTGATCTTGCAGAGAGTGTGTTTACAGACTAAACAAATGTTGAGGTAAGATTTTAACATAATTTATAAAAATAGCATTCGCGTTTTTAAACGCTTGTTTTCTATCGTTTTCTTTTTGGCCATGATCTGTAAAAACGTAAAAAAAACTACCATTTGAAATATGTGACATTATTTGAGATAATTTTCCGAAAAACTAAAATACGGTCGAATACTGCAACTATAATTAAATTAAGTGACGCTTAACTCACATGCTGTCCTTTCGGTTAGCAGAGACAGAGACAGCCTGTTAATAAGAGGGCTCTTAATTTTGATTAGCGTTTCAGTATTTATCTATTAAAAGTAAAGAAATAAATATTCTACTAACTTTGAACCCAAGTTGGGTTAGGTTAGGTAACTTCGAATCCAAGTTCGGTTATGTTAGTTGTTTTACGAAGTTTGAATGAAAATAACTAAAAATATTTTGGATACCTAAGTTATAATAACCACCTGAATAACTAACACCCCAATCTCTTCTGTTAGAGAGAGATATAGATCATAATAATATGTACACTACAGGTATATAAAGATACATGTAAACTATATAAGGTTCCCAAACTTATTCCGTCTAACGCCCACTTTGAAAATCAGTTATTTTGTAGCGGCCCCCATTTTTTTAGGATTGCACAAATAAATGGTACAATATTTGTTCGCGCCAAACGTGAATTATAAGAACCTAATTTCAATTTTATTTTACTAAATCCTGATGTAATGTACCTGACAAAAAACCCCGCGTTCGGCAAGTGCTAAGCTTGGCCGCAACAATAGATATAAGTACCTATTTTTAATACGTGTCTTCGGAGGTGGGGACCTCACCAGCGACACTTGAAAACACTAATATTTTTCAGTGTTTGATACCTATTACTCAATATCTTGAGATATAAACGCATTAAAAATAATAAATATTTAATATATTTTTAGTTTATATTTATACCATGAAATAGGATATAAATATAAACTAATGACTAGATGTTGTCAGTTATGTATTAGGAGAATTTTTAATTTTAGTGAATTTTAAATTAAAAAGTAGTAAACATACATATCACATCAGCGCCCTCAGGCCTAGAGGGCTAGGCCTCCAGCGCCCACAAGGGGGCGTTATCGCCCACTTTGGGAAAGACTTATATAAAGTGTTCATTCTGTTCGTAGGGAGAACGACGACGAAGTACCTGACGTGCCGGCCGCGGTACAAGATCTACTCCTGAATTTATTCACTACCGTCTACAATCATCAGGACGAGGAGGGCAGGTGAGTCAGGGGCGTAGCTAAGGGAAGATAAAGGTGCAACGTATACCTTACCGTGCCCGCTAGGAAGCGTAAAAATGTGTGTAGCTATGACATGGACACGGTTGTGTTGTACTTGATTACGCAGCGAAAGGACCTAATGACGGCACTTTCGTCTAAAGGTAAGAGCACACTAGGCGGCAGCGGAGCGATGCGACACATCCCTACTAGTAATATCGCAATGGAGTGCCGCGTCGTGTAGGTTCAATGCCGCGTAGTGCGTTATATCGCATACAATTCCACACAAAGAATATTTGGCCGTGTCGCGTCGCGTTCCGCTGCCGTGTAGTTACGTCTAGTGCATGCCTTTTAACCACACGCGATGCGTCACAATTTTCAATTAGTGTAATTGAGGTCTAGGCAGTCAATTTTAGATATTTAGTTTTTTTTAAGGGACATCCCTTTTTCATATCCTACTACTATTATAAATGTGAAAGTTTGTGTGGAGGAATAGATAGATGTTTGTTACTCTTTCACGCAAAAACTACTGAACGGATTTTGATGAAATTAGCTATGGTAGTAGTTTAATCTCCGGATTAAAACATAGGCTACTTTTTATCCCGAAAAATTACAATATTAACGTGGGATACTGTATTTAGGCGGGCGGATCCGCGGGCAGAAGCTAGTATTTATATAATTATATTTTTCCCCAGATGCTACAGCGACAGTATGGCGGAGCTAGCGGAACATGACGAGGGGGCGGGCGGCGCGCGCGTGCGGGCCATCTCGCTGGACCTGATCAAGCGGCGGCTCGACCGTGGCCTGTATCGCCGCCTTGACCACTTCCAGCAGGACATGTTCGCCGTGTTCGAGCGGTGAGTGCGACAGAGACATACATAATATAAAGTGTTTGGTAGAACGTAGCCAATCCGTGAAATAGAGATTCGGGAGGTGAATAGAAATCATTTGAGGGGTTCATCCCTTTATGCATAGCTGATTTTTTTTTCCATCCCCATAACATTATCAGGGCTTGTTATTTTCTTTTTATATTATTTTTCTTTGTGTTTTTTAATTTCCTTACATTCTACTATTTTTACATTTTTTCCGTTACATTTTCCTCTTTTACAATTTCGCTTAATCTAGGTCTAATACTGTTTACAATACTACAATTTAAATATACTGACAAATAGTGCCAAGGTAATAATAATACTATAATTTGTAATTTCACAGTAATAGTGCAACAGCAATAAAATTCAGATAAAATAAAACAATAAGATGATACATTAAATACAGAATAAAGGCTGATATTAGAACATTACTGAGATATTCACGATTTGGAATTTTGTATCTGACTTGTTTGATCTGTCTGAGATTTATTTATAGCCTCTGCATTAAACAGATTTTTACTATTCTTCGTTCGGATTCAATGTGATCTCAATGTAAACAAAAAAAAAATGAAATTCGACCAAATTAGGTAATGTGTTATTGTATTTCTTTATTGCCCGGTGAATAAGTGACATCTAAATTGGCAGCATTATAGCCGCCCATATTGAACTTTGTTTACATTTAGATCACATTGAACTCTTTATAGTCCATACACAGTTGTCTAAATTTATCTGCTGATACTCTATAAAAGACCACCATAATATTTGATTAATATTGAGCACTACATATTGCCCGCGACTCCGTACACTCACAAGGAAATCGCGCGGGAGCCGTGCGCGGTCTAATCTATTTTCATCAGCTACTCTGTGCCAAGTTTCATCAAAATCGGTTCAGTAGTTACGGAGCCTGTTCGATGCAAACAAATAATAATATCTATGGACGCTCTTTCGTCGAATCGACGAATCTTTCGTCTTTATAATATGAGTAAAGACAAATATTCTTTCAGGGCGCGTCGCCTCTCCCGCACGGACAGTCAGATTTTCGAAGACTCGGTCGAGCTGCAGACGTACTACACACAGCAGCGCGACTTGCTCTGCCGCAACACCCTGTCTTCGCCGGCGCTGTCGTTCACCACAGAACACATCACGACCAGTGTCGAGCTGGTGAAACAGTGCAAACTGCTGCAGGAGAACGACGACGAAGAGGAGACTAGGTATGATTCGCTATCGGTTATCGTACCAGCTTAGTACTATCGGGGAATCTAATTCAAAAGCTGGAGTGTTCTCATAATTTATTTGTCGTCGCAAGACATTTCAGTTTGATACTTGCATGATGATGTTATAGCAGACTGTATCGCCTGAAGCGTGCTCTCACCCACATCCGGACCGGATCCGCGCGCTGATGGAAAAACGCCTGACAGGAAAGGGGCACATAGAATACATAGAACTATAATAAATAAAAATGGCATATTCGGAAAGTGTTAGCTGGTATTACACTAGGGAATGATATTCATGAACAGGTAGAATGTTCTCTTAATTTGTTTGTATTATAACGACGACATGCAGTCACAATACAATTATTGTCACTGATAAGTTAGTTTCATATCATTATATTATAATACGAACGAATAATTACAACGGTCAACCTGCTTAAGAATTAGATTCCCTGATAGTACTAAAGGTAAATAAAGCCAGCTATACCCTCAACTGTAATTATTAACAGGTCTAGCACAGAGGAGTCGATGCAGGGGGGCGGAGCGCCGCCGCAGTCGCAGTACGGCAAGGGGGACTTTGTGTACGTCACGCCGGAGCGCGGGCACAAGGAGCCGCAGGTATAAACAGAGGGGGGGTATATTTTGATACAATAGAAAACATGTATTTGTCTAAAATCAGCATAATTTGTATATAATCCCAGAGGCAACTAAAATATCAATTGAAAAATACAAAATTAAGAAATCGATTGGTAAATTATAAAATGGCAGGAAAAATTTTTTTTTGCTGTTATTGAAAAACAGAAATTACCGTTTTAATCCTTTCCTTTTTGTAATATATAATTTAGTATAATAAAGAGGAAAGTTTTTTTGCATTGAATAGACTCCGAAACTACTGGACCGATTTTGATTAAATTTGGCACATACATAGAGTAGTAGTAGTAAGGAGAAGGACATCGGCTACTTTTTATCGCGGCAAAATGGTGGTAATATTTACCTATCCAAGTTGCACAAGATAAATAAAGGTTTTGTCTATCTAGATTGAATTGTGGATGGGTGTCTTAATACGTTTTAAACTAGTGAGTAGTTTTATAGTCATGTACTACTTCACAGGTGGTGCAAGTGGAGCGGGTGTGGACCAACGCGGACGGCGCGCACATGATCTACGTCAGCGTCTATTACAGGTGACGCACAAACACACTCAGATGCACACGCGCACGCACGCACACGCACGCATGAATGCATACGCATTATACAAACATACGAACGTAGATATAGCTCGCTGTCATAAATAGGCGTTAATAAAGTTAGTGCCAATATTTATTTATTTATTAAACATAATAAACTTATCACTAAAGTAACTGATGTCCTACAAAACTGCTTTCACAGTTTGTATGTGGGATGAACATACTAATAGTTAAAATATAAGAATATAATAGAAAATACAATATAATATTAATAACGGAATATAACATTAAAATATAAAACCAAATTTAAATATACATAGTAATTATGTATATTTAAAGGTGAAGTTTGTATATATAAAGTAATATGTTTGTATATAATATAAAGAAGCAATCAAGTCTTAACACGTAATTCTCGATCATTTAATTCATATTTTCTCGGTTTTAATTATATTTTGTCTCGTTTGTAGGCGAAATATAATAAGTTGTCTTTGTCACTCTACCAACGATTACCATCCATCTATCTCTCTCAGACCGCACGAGACGTTTCACGTGCGCACGCGCAAGTTCCTGCAGCAGGAGATCTTCAAGACGGAGACGCACCGCAACGTTCCCGTAGAGAGCGCCATCGGCCGGTGTTACGTTATGAACGTCAAGGAGTACTTCAAGTTTAGACCTGAAGGTAAGATTTATTAAATCCCCTATCTTTTTCCCTTGGCTCCGCCCGATCTAGAGCCTAAACTACTACAAACATAAAGAAAGAAAGAGTAACAAACATCTATCCGTCCATCCATCCATCCATTCATTCGTCCTTCCTCACAAACTTTCACATTTATAATAGTACTAGGATTTTAAACGACGACCTCTGTGGCTCAGTGCTCAAGTCGGAGGTTTGGAGCCGGAGGCGGCTCCGAACCCCACCAAAGGAACAAAAGTTTTATGTGTTCCTGGGCCATGAATGTGTATTAAATATGTGTATAGTATAAAAAGTATTAAATATATTTCCGTTGTCTGGTACCCGTAACACGCGTTTTTCGAAACCTTACCAAGGGACCAGATTGAATATTAAATATTTTAAACAGTTTTTTGATTTTCAATGTCACTCAGTTAACAAATAAGAAAGAGAAGTCTTATTTGTCATTTGGTAGAGATATTTATATTTGGTAGAAATTGGCGTTTTGTTAAGGAGGAACATTAAGTCGATTTTTTTAAACATAATATATTTATTTAATCAAAGTATACATTGTTATCTATGCACTTCTGCCATCTCATAGGTAGTTCATTGATTATTTTATTAAAAAACCCATTCGGACAGGAATCAATAAAATCTTTGAAGGCGTTTTGTACTGCCCCATCGGAGTTGAATTTTTTCCCTTGCAAGAAGTTATCCAAATTTCGAAAAAAATGGTAATCTGTTGGAGCAAGATCCGGGGAGTACGGTGGATGTCTTAGACATTCCAATTGAAGCTCCTCTAATTTGGTAGCCGTCTATTGTGCAGTGTGTGGTCTAGCGTTGTCCTGAAGCAGCAGTGGCCTAGAGCGAATGACCAACCTCGGTAGTTTAGCAGCTAGCTTTTCCATCATGATTTGCAGTTGCTGGCAATAGTAGCATCTGCCGTAATCGTCTGGCCAGATTTAAGAAGATGTAGTGAACGACACCGGCACTAGTCCACCAAACGCTCACAAGTAACCTTTTTTTTGAGTCAAGTCCGCAGTTCTTATTTCGAAGTTCTTCACACAAATAACCTAGATGGAACAATAATAATTAATTCATAACTAACTAGCTGTTGCCCGCGGCGCCGCCCGCGTAAATACAGTATCCCAAAGGAACACTGCACTTTTTCGTGATAAAAAGTAGCCTGTTTTAATCCAGTGCCTAAACTACTACCATACAACATTTCATCGAAATCCGTTCAGTAGTTTTTGCGTGAAAGAGTAAAAAATCCATCCATTCATTCTCACAAACTTTCACATTTATAATATTAGTTGGATAATAAAATGTACATACATTTATAAAATGTACAAAGCTAAACTACTTTAGACACATCACATTTGAAGTTTGTATTATTGTAGCCATCCATTTTTCTGTGAAATAAAATTCCATTTAAATAAATTTATTGTAAACCATATTCTAAATTATAATCTACATCATTATCTTGATCTGAATAAATTTTTAAGAAGGTCAATCGATATTAATGTCGCATCGAAAATGTTATTAGTTGAAATTAAATCGATTATCTTATCGCCGTCAAACAGAAACGAGTATTTGAATTATCGAAACGTTATCGATTTATGGTCGATTTATTAGTGTCAAATCCTATGACTTCTAACGTTCCGTTTCGCCGTGAAAAACATTAATGAAAATTTATTTTTCCTAATTTTAATGGAACTGGATAAATAACTGGACTTATATTCTTATTTATTTTTATAATTAGGTTAATTATTGTGTATCATTTTAATATCAATTACGATTTTTAGTGATTACGTTTTTTTTATCCGCGGTAAGTATGTGGCGTGAAACGAAAAATTTCAACCTGTCCAAACTAGCTTTAGTTTTTGAATACACTATAATAATTGATATGTTGTTAGGTTACGCGGACAAGGACGTATACGTGTGCGAGAGCCGCTACAACACCAAGCACCGCTGGTTTAAGAAGATCAAGGTGTGGGAGGGCGCCGAGAAGGAGGCCACGCTGGTGCCGAGAGAGGTAAACTATATCCCGATTCTTAAGACAGAAAAGTAAAAGCCTCCGTAGTCCAGTGGCTTAGAGCTTAACAGCCTTCGTGGTCCAGCGGTTTGGAGCTTGGCTCTGGACTCGGAGGTCGTGGGGTCGAGTCCCGCGTTGGAACCACAAAAAAATTTGTTTCCAACTTTGGTTAGGACAATGCAGGCTGATCACCTGATTGTCTGACAAGTAAGATGATCCATGCGTTAGATGGGCATGTAAAAAGTCGGACCTGCGCCTGATCTCTCGCCAGTAGTGTCGGTTATCGGTCCCACTGGGTTTCGAGAGTAAAGGAAGAGAGAGTAATCTTGTGTACTGCGCACACACTTGGACACTATAAAATTACTCTTGCGTAGCTGGCCTGGTTTCAATGAAACTGGCTAGCGTTACCGACATTGGTGTGCGAATTTATTACTTAAGACTACATCATAATTTTCACCATTGCAGGAAATAGCGAAAATGGTTTTGCTCCTCCTCCTTTGAACCTCGTGTGGCGGACTAATTAGCGCCACAATCCTGAATCTATCGAAGTATTCACAGTTTGGTAAAAAATAATATACAACTACTGAAATTACTGCAGTGGCTTCGGCCTGAACGAGCATACCACCCGCTCCTATTCGGAGGCAGATTGGGCCGTAATTGAAATGTTTTTTTTTTTTTACCAGGGAAATAAAAATCATATTTTGTTATTGTTGCAAATAGCTGTTGTACGCGACATACATTCTGTAACCTTTTGGAAAAGGATTTTTACCTGTACACATTTGGTTTCTTATCACCCGACTACGGCGAAGCCAAAAGGAAGGCTCAAGGCTAATGATTTTTGCAGTCTATGTATGTATGTATATATGTATGTTCCGCCGTAGCGCGTCAACTACTCGTCCGATTTCAATAAATGAGGTGTCAATGGATTCATAATAATAGCCCGGGTAACATGGGCTATATAATTTACGTAGTCGGGTTTAGTTTTTTATTCTTATATTTCAATGTATTTTTGTCAGGTACCTCTGGAGCCTAACCGGACGGTGTCGGTGTTCCGCGAGCGAGTCGAGAAGCACAAGGACGAGTTGGCCGAGCTTGAAGTTCTGGAAAACGTACAGGAGAAGGAGCGCCCGGTGGGTATCAGGGGTATGCCGTCCCCCTCGCACACACACTATTGGACACGTGTTCTACTGCAAGAGCATACGCTCATCTTGGAATCAAAGTTTTATACGTTATTGGGCTTCTGGAAAAAAGACATTTGAATTATTTTTACCCGACTGCGGCGAAGCCAAAAGGATGGGAAATGATTTTGGCAGTCTATGTATGTTTGTTTGTTCCACCGTAGCGACTAAACTACTGAACCGATTTTAATGAATGATGCGTCAATAGATTCGTAATAAGAGCCGGGGTAACATAGGTTATATAATTTACGTAGTCGGGTTATAGTTTTTTTTTTTTTTATAAAAATTGTAGTTATTATTTTAAGTTCCTGTTGTACCTAGTTACATATTTGACTATTCGCTTTGCATATTTAATTCGTTTTCTATTAGTGAAAACTTGTTATTAGCTTTTTGTTCTCTAATAATTTAAGTTATTGTTTTTATTCGTTAGCTGTATGTTTTCCTAATAAAAAAAATAAAATAATAATATGTTTTATCACGTTTTCGCACAGGACGTGGTAATGTACAACCCGCTGGGCACGGACGATGAGAACACCTACTACGAGCAGTACAACACCGTCTGCTCCGGCGTCATCAAGACCGGGGACTACGTGTACGTGGTGACGCGCGGCGGCAACCAGGTCATCGCGCAGGTCGACACCATCTGGGAGACGGGCGAGTGAGTGTCCTGTGTCGCACGCGTCACGATGTCACGTCGCTTGGTGGCAAACATCACGTTATACCATACCGTCACAAAAGACTTCCATCTAGGAAATACTACGGACGCGCAAAAGAAAATCTCGCAGGGACCGTACATTTTACGGCGATAAAAAGTAGCTTATTCTTCCTTTATATCTCTATTCAATATCTATGTCAATTTTCATCAAAATCGGTCCAGTGGTTACGTAGTTTTTTTTTTTATGTAAACCATTTTCGAGTAATAGACCAAACCAAAGAGGTTTCTAAACTGGCATTTCTAATCTATGAGACATAGAAAATTGCAATTTTCCATGCTTTTAGATCATGCTAAATAAAAAGAAAAATATTTTAAACGAAATCGGACAGTAACTTTTGAAGTAATAAAAAAAAAACTATTACGCTTTGATGGTTACGGCTAGTCCTTACACATGTCCTAACTTGCTCTTGGCTAGGCTATTTAGGTTTAATAAACTCAGTGATAGATAAAACGCTATTATTCTTTTATTACAGCAACAAGTGCTACTTCAAAGGACCGTTTTTAATCTTCCCGTCCGAGGTGTCGAACATTATTAGTAAGGTAAGATTTATTTCAATATTATTCGATTACTTTTCTATTTACAAACATTAAAAAACATTAAATGAAAATTGTCTTATTATTCATTGTTAAATATTTAGCCCCTTACTAATAAATATATATTTTTTAAGCTAATCAATGTTTTGTCTTTGTCTGTCAAGCGACTTTTCCAACGTCAGACAAGGACAAATTTGTTTCAGACAAGGACAAAACATTGTATAAGCCATTGTGTAAATATTTTTATTGGTAAGGGGGTTAAACTTTAATTACAAGCTGCGATAAAAACATTTTTTTGTATTGTTTGTTACAGCCATTCTACAAACAAGAGGTGTTGCTGACGACAATGCACGACACGAGCCCACTTGTGGGCATAGTGGGCAAATGCGCCGTCCTTGACTACGATGACTATTTGAAATGTACGTAGTGTCATTAGCTTTGTTAATATTTAATTTATGTTCACATAATCAAAAGAATTCATTTAAAAATGTTAGGAGCATCTATTTCGTTCTCTTTTCCAAGCCACAAATCATGCAAGGATAGCTGTTATCACGCCGCACATATTTGCGTAGATAAACACTACTAATGCCCGGTTTCTGAGGTGATTTTGACATAAGTTTATCTATTCAATAGATGGTTTTCAAACAAGGGAAAGAAGAGGAAGAAAACTTAATAGAAAGTTTGCGTATTTTTGAAATAATAACAAAAGTATGTGTATTTTTCAGGCCGTCCCACGGAGATAGCCGAGGGCGACGTGTTCGTGTGCGAGGCCGTATACGACGAGTCTAATCGCGTGGCGCGCAAACTGAAGGCCGGTCTGCGCAAGTTCGAGCATACTAAAGACGTCACTGTGGACGAGGTGTGACGAGATTTACGTACAGTAAATGTGTAGGTTGTACGTAAATGTGTACGCAAATGTGAAAAGTGCACGCAAATATGTAATGTGTATGTTTACACTTTTCACGCTTCCGTGAAGCATCGATCGGCCAGACCGATGCGTATGAGTCTCAAGTCGTTGACATGCCGCTGACCAATCGGTCTATTATCTCTTTTTTCTGATTGGCTCGCTAATTCATAAAGGTTTTTAGACTAATTGAATGAAAGTCTTCGTGTAGAATCACCTGATCATAAACTTGATGCAATTACCTCTGTGGGCTGTGGCTCAAATATTTGCGTTATTTCCAATTGGGTTTTCTCCGTAATTGTTAAACCAAGAAATAGGCCTATACATTTTTTGTCAAACCCTGTAGACATTTTTATATTTATTTATAACAATAATACGACATTTTCATCTCAAATGTGACATAAGAATGGCGTCTATCCGTATACCGTGGATGCCATTTTGGCGTCAGCCGCAGTAGGAAGGAAAATTAGAGAGTAGATCTGTCAACCCCCAAATTACTAATATTGCGTTTTTTGAAGTGAAACTTTTATTTTTTTTAAAGTTAGATTTGGCTCATTTTGTAAACCGTCCACAGATCTACTACTTCCCGAAGCCGCTGGGCCCGCCCGCGCTGGCGTCGGCGTCGGACGTGCAGACGGCCGCGGCCTTCAACCAAAAGCCCGCGTTTAACCCCACGGTCAACGCTGACTCTATGGTACGTTACCTCAAATTTTCCAAACTTTATTAGCAACCAAGTGCCCTAGTATACCTAAGTGTCTTGTACAGGCGCATGTTTATATTAAAACATTTAAGGAAGTATGCTAAGTTATTACATTCTTAATATTTTCTTTTCTTTCATCTACTTTCTTTTGTAACAGTAAATTTTGAAACTTAAGGAGTTTGTTAAACGTGTTACATGTCTTAGGGCCTGTTTCACAATCTTACTGCTATATTAAAAAAGTGAAAGTGTGCGGGTGTATGGATGTTGGTTACTCTTTTACGCAAAAGCTGTGACACTGGTTTTGATGAAATTTGGTGTGGTAGAAGCTTATGCTTTGGATTAACACATAGGCTACTTTTTATATATCCGAAAAATACCCGCGGACAAAAGCTAGTCTTCTAATAAGTGTTGGATGCAACAGGCCCTTATAATAAAAAATATATATTTTATGGATATCTTAAGAAAAACATTATATCTTTTCTTTCACTTCATCACACTTTAATTTACAGGACAGCAAGCCTCAGTTCACGAACCTCATCAACACCACCATCGGCAGCCAGGACGTCGAGATGATACTGGAGAACTCTCTCGACGATTCCTCGCTGGCGTCGCCCGCTACGCCGCTGTCTATAGGTAATAGTATTACGACATGTAATACATAAATAAATATGAAACCTATAAGAAAAAGAGAGAAGAAACCCTTGTCAAATTACGTAACTCAAAAAAAAATTAACTCGAAAAAAGTCCTAAATTCAATTAACTCGAAAGATACGTACGTGCCATTCGAAACTATTAAGTAAATTCACTTGATAGGATTATAACTTAACGTCAGACTCATGGGACGTAAACATCCGTGCAAATTTAAAGTAACGACAGTTTACTAATACAAGTTAAAATCTAACTAACAAAACTGTTTTTCTATTTGATTCAAAGTTTGCGAACCCTTCGAATATATTTTGTTTACAATAGTTAATATACAGTGTAATTGTGTGTATTCCCCACAGGCGGCAACAGTAACCCATATAACCCATCCATGACCGCTTCTACGAGCCAAGACCGAGTGTCGACCCCCGCGGCCAAGAAGAAGAAGGAGTCGAAACAGAAGATCGTCACCGGCTACATACTGTACTCCAGCGAGATACGAAAAGCGATCGTGGCGAACAACCCCGAGTCTACCTTCGGTGAGATATCGTGCAGAAAAATACCATAACATTTCGCAAAAGTAATTAAGGAAACTTCGGGCACATCATTTACTGTTTAGGGTCAGTTCACGCCGCGGCGATACGCATTACGCATACCGCATGTTTAAGATATCTGTTCAAAATTGAACTTTATTTACTACACAAAAAGATACACGTTTCATATGACACTGCGCATGCGCTGTGCAACGCGGTGCGACCTGACATTCGAACTCTTACATTGAAATGGGTATCTTCTTGTGTAGTGAATCGTTTCGTTTCGGTGTGAATTGACCCTTATGTAAAGTAGTTTAGATACATACACATCCAAGATAAGTACACATCCAAGACCCAGGAAGGGTCTTGGATGTGTACTAAATATATTATGTATAGTACAATAAAAATCTTAAATATGTGTATAGTATAAAAGTATTAAATATATTTCCGTTGTCTGGTACCTGTGATACAAGTTCTTCGGACACTTAGTACAGGACCAGATTGAACGACTACCACTAGTTAGTCGTTTGTCTAAATATCGTGCCTTCTCTTTCATTAATTAATACGAAGAACGAGAGAGAAAACATTACTATTAATCAACGAGTAACTTCAACAGGCGTTGGTGAAATTGGCACTTTATATCGAAATGGCGTTTCAAGTCAGTTTCGTGGATTTTTCGAAATATGGCGAGGTTTTTTTTTATTTGTGGTCAATCTGATATCAACATTAGTGTTACATAGGTGAAATATCGCGCATCGTGGGCAACGAGTGGCGCTCCCTGCCCGCCGCCACCAAACAGAGCTGGGAGGAGCGCGCCGCGCGCTGCAACGAGGAGACCGCCGCGCGCCTCGCCGAGGAGATGAGGGAGCTCACCCAGCACGTGAGTTTAGACCACATAAATCATGAACTGGCTAGGTAGATATTGATTTGGCGAGGCAGATCGTTAACTGGGGCTACACAGATAACTGGTTAGGCAGATCGTGAACTGATTGGCCCGCTTGTTAACTAACTAAAGTGCGGTCGCGGAGCACTTAGAATTTCGTACATTGACTTATCGCTAATTGTCTCTTTCACTCGTGTACGAATATATTGCTATCGCGCTCCTATCGCGTTCCTATATAATCGTGCTTCTATCGGGTACCTGTATAAATGCTATAGCAATATATTTATGCCCGAGCGTAAGAGACAAGTAGTGATGAGTCAATGTGCGAAATTCTACAAGCTCCGCGACCGCATTTTAGATAACAACCGGGCCAATCCGTTTACGATCTGCTTTTGACACGTTGTCAAATCAAAATAATCTAAACGTAAAAAAAAGATGAAAATCGACGTCATTTTCTTTATTTCAATTGCGCAGTTTAAAGGTGACATTTAACTCAGTGGTATCATTAAAGTGTGTCATTGTGCTATTGTTTACAAAAAGATTAAATTCAAAGGGTCTGAACAATTGGCAATGCCAATCCATTAAACTGCATGGAAATTAGTTAAATTTTATTAACTTTCCCACATAATTTTTGCTATGCTATAGAGGTGTTGGGGCTCACGCGCGGTGCTTGTTAATTGTGTACTGACCATGGAGGAATTATTACTTATTGATCCATGGTACTGACAATACTAAAAATACTACAGTGTGACATAAAATACAGTACACACACAATATAAATAATGTACAGTAGACCATCTTCATACTAGACTGCTCGAATCGCCGCACGCACACACGCGTCATTTACACGGTCGCTAACGGAACCTCAAATAGCAGAAGTATGTAGTGTCACGTCACTGCATTGAACGACTAACGAGTTATAGTTGTGCCGCGACACTTGGGCACTGGCTACGCCTTCTCTGTAGATGTACAGCCCTAGCGCTCCGCTCGGCCACGCTCCGCTACTGTACATTATTTATACTGTGGTAAACAGATTGTGTATATTTATTTTATCTCGATAAGATATAATTTTGCCATTTAATCAAATTAATAATTTAGAAGTAAGCTACATAACATAACATTGACCTCCCAGACGGCGATGGAGAATACGTTCGAGTGCTCGTGGGAGAACTGCGACTACCAGTTCGAGGACGTGAGCGACTGCATGGAGCATTGCATCGGTGACGGCGGGAACAGTGAGTTCTATTGTTAATTACCAATCTAAAAACGTAGGACTATTAAATTATCACCCGCCACAGAGCACTATACGCAGATTAAAGAAAGAGGGGACAGATAAACAGCTACATAGTTTGCTTTCAATTTTATTGCACTACTACAAGAATACGGTGTGTCCACGATTGTATTGCGGGCCGTTGAAGGGGTCGTCAAAATTTTAAATTTGGATCGATTTCGGTCGTTCTATGAAAGCTGTTTCTCTCTACGTAGTATATATAATTTCTACTCTGTGACTATAGAGAGGACAGCTCGCTCCCACGAGTGTGAACACTGTATGCTCAAAATGAGCATAGGCACTTGTGCGGCGATGTTCTGGGATTGCATACTTCTACTACTACATGTGTGCGTAACTTAGACTGGCGACACACGCACTGCGGCATCACTTAGGTTCATAGAAATCTGTTACTATTTAACATCGCCTAATTCCACAGGTGCTTCGTCCACCGGACACGTGCAGCAGTACTACCGCACCGTGGCGGGGGACACCAAGGAGTACCCCTGCCTGTGGCGCTCCTGCGCGCGCGTTCGCAAGGGCCAGGCGCCCTTCCCCAACCTGCCGCGCCTGCTGCGGCACGTACGCGACCTGCACGTCAACAAGGGCAACGGCCGCATGATGGCCCTGCACGAGCGCTCGCGGTGAGTGACAGGGACGGCGCTAGCGCAGCGCGCATGTGACAGGTACGGCGGTAGCGCAGCGCGCGTATGTAACGGGGACGGTGGTAGCGCAGCGCGCGTTTGTGACAGAGATAGAAATAGAAACGAGTACGGTCGAGTTAACGTATACGTACGTATATGTGCGTACATGTCAATAAAAATAGCGGATAGACAACAACTTGAAAATTGAGATGTTCCTACAAACTAGAAGAATTTTAAGTGTATAATGTTATTTTTTGTAGTAATTTCGTGCCGTCTTCAAAGAAACCGACCAAGGTATTGACACCCGCATTCCGATCCGGCATATTATCACCTGGAGGTACGTAAATAATTCCAATAATCCTGCAGTCTAAATAAAAATAAAACTTTTTCTATTCCTAACAAAAACAAGGTTATTGACTTTCTACGTTCTTATTTCCATCCCCAGCAATTTATAATTAAATAAACAAAATATTGATCGACTCTACTTCTCTATACCAGCGTCAGCGGCGGCCGCGCTGGGCGGGTCGGTGCGCAACTCGCCGTCGCCGGGCGACGCTGCGCTCGCGCCCGCGCGCCCCGCCCCCGACCCGCTATTCGTCCCCGCTCCGCCGCGTGCGCAGCGCCTTACGCACTCGGAGGCCTATATCAGGTGATTTGGATAATTGTTTAAAGGATATGGAGTAGGATAGCATGAATATTATACAGGGAGTATACACTGTTTCGAAGCAATTTAATCTAAAACATAACCAAATCACAATAATACACTATAATGCGACCAGTATAAATGAAATATTTACCGTATAATAAAGAAAGACACAGACATATTTAGATTAAATCAGATAACAGAGTATAATTAAGTTTTAGGCATGAGGCATCCTACATGATCACTGTTTTTAGAAAGTGTATGCTGTTTACACAGCGAAACAATAATATGTAAAACGTTACCTATCCATTCGTCGACATAATATGTGTGCTTTGACAAAATATGTTATTCAAGTTTGTGATATTGAAATGTATTTTCATCAAATAAGTTTTTCAAAAAAATAATATTCTAATGAATATTTTTCGTAACAGGTACATAGAAGGCCTGCACTCTGAGCAGAAATACATAACTCCATGGGAGAAGACTCTTACTCCGATGCCGGCTAACCCAGACCCTACCAACTTCAACCTCCACAAGCTTCCAGCTCACTGGATGACCGAGGAAGCCATAACCGGCTACTTCCAGCAAGACAAGACAATCACAGAGACAGACATCCAGAAAATGGACCAAAACGCAAAGATACTGAAAGGCCTATGTGCCCTCCGTGACTATATGATGCGGGACGCATATGCTATACACAAGAGTTATAATTAGTTTTTTTTACATGTTTATCGCAAAATCAGAAACTTATTAGGGTAAGAAATACACTTTTTTGATATATTTGACCCTTTTATTCTTTTTAATTTTTTATCTGAACATAGAAGGTAATCCGAAAATATAAGTAATAGCTAAAAATGCTAAAAGTAGTTTATTATTTAATGCAGTTTTAGTTGTTTTTATCATAAACAGAAACAACTTTAAAGGCTTACAATATTTTAATTACGAATATATTAATATACAAGTGTATGGCGTATACAGTATAAAATAGCTTGAAATTAGATGCTTTCTACTTCCTCTTTCAGCAATCTAACTAAAGTATCGAACTTCTTGCCATCAAAGATGAGTACCTGAAATTAAGAAGCATTTATTCTGTTAGTAACTGTGGGATAGTAGGGTTTTAAACTGTGGGATCGGAGTCTTTATGTGTTAATTATTTTTCTGCCTAAGCAGAAGATCAATATGCCCAAGATGTCCGTAATTGATGTTGCATAACATTTTAATATAATAGGTTTCCGCTAATAGCTTCATGTCTTAAGCCTATAGACTAACTGGTTTTAACTGTTACTAGCTTATATAAATTCGGCAAAAATTTTAACTATTTCTCTACAAATGTTCCTAATTTTGAAGTCGGTACCAGCCCAAACAATATCCTATAATATAGAATTCACGTTCAAATTTGCGACTTCAAAATTAGGAAGATTGAGTAGAGAAGTAGTTAAAATTTTATCCGAATTTAAAAGGGGAATTATTTAGAAAAAAAAAGTTTTTGTGCATTTTTACTATGGAAGTCGGTTTTTATTTTTTCTTTAAATAATATTTCTCTTTTTAGATTTATTATTAAGATTTATTTTAAATTTATTATCTATTATTTTATTATGAACACATTGATATCGGTGCACAAAGCTCTTATGAGTAGTGAGTACCTATGTCATCATAATAATATATTGGTGTTTCTTGTGAAGATAGTGGTGATGATGATGATTACTGTAAGAGGTATGATGGCTAATGCTTGCAGTTCTTTAAACAACGCCGGAATCAGCAAACATGTATCTATTAGGACTCAGGAGTTCTGTTCAGTACTTTTGAATCCAGGGGATACCTTGGTACAAAAGCTTAATTTTTGGTAGCATATGCTTAGACTACTTCAGAAAGTCGAAATCACCATATATGTCCATATAAATTTCGAGGAGTTCCATCGATTCCTCATGGATCATCAGATCACCACTTTGAAAACCACTTTTTGTGAAAACAGAAGCAACTTGGGATTATTCCCTTCACATAAAAAAATAATAATTTGAAAATCTGTCCACAGACGGCAGAATTATTCTTGAACATATATATATACACAGCCAAATGCATAACCGCCTCCTTTTTTGGAAGTTGGTTAAAAAGTAGCGACAATCACTGGCGTTTTCTATTAATGTGTCCATAAATTATTTATTCGTAATAAACTATAGGAAAACTTACTTTTCTACATGGCGTCATGGCGCCTCCGTCGTAGTCCCACTGTGACAGGTCTGCTTGCTCCGTCACATCTACATCGAAACTGGCCAATGCCTCTTCAGTCAGCGGCTTCTCTTCTTGGTTAGCAAATAATACTTCCAAGTCGTCTTCTAATAAAAGGCAATAGATGATGAATACACGATATTAATTTATAAAAATAAATATTTTAATTTACATCAAAAGTTCTTATATTAGAAAGACGAAAATTTCTAAAAAAAAAATTATATGAAATATAGTAAACTATAGTATAATATAGTAAGTTACCTGCAATTTTGTATGTTTTGCATATCCACACAAGGTATTGGAAAGTGTATGGCATATTCTTTTGTATTGCTTTATGTAACTCATTTTGTAGTGATGAAAATAATGGAACACTAATTGCAGCTGGAATGTTTAGAATTCTGAAAATTTTAATTAGAAACCAATAAATAATTATTATTTAAACAATTTTGAAAACAGAAATACACTATACAGAGATAATAAGAAGCCAAATGCCACATTTAAGAAATCATATCTTCATCCAAATGTTAATTCTTCAAAAAATAATTCAAAATTTATATGTACCTTTCATTAATGACTAATCCGACGTGGTTTGAACTTTCCGCTAATATTTTATTCACTAGTGATTTTGTTTTCTCGTCTGCATTTTCATTGGCGAGCGTGGTAAGCAATTGTCTAATTTCTTGAATACATTTCTCATCCTAGAACAATTTAAAATATTGTCCAAATAACATTTTACTTTGATGATACATGAAGTGAGTGAGCTCATTCATAATATAAACATTAAGCTCATTAAAACGGGCTAGTGAAGAATATTACTAGGTATACAGATAGTTTATTCCAAAATATTAGATAGTTATGATTTTACATGTCTTCAAAGTTCCGAAATTTTTCGAATCCCGCTTAAGGTCGCATGACAGCATGATAAACTCCAGCTGATCAGCCCGGAGCTAGTGTCGTACTAGCACCGGTTTGTCACAAGTTACCATCTGTTAGTTTTTAGTGTATTATAACCGCAGTCTTTTGTTGTATGAATTTAATTAATAATTTTAAAACCATTAAAATTTAATTTAATTAGTAAAATTTCCACAGCAAATACAGAAAGCTTACACTTAATTTAAACTCCCAAACAGATTGCATAACATGATACTTACTTTTCTTTTAGTTAAGTTAATGACTGTTGTGATTCCAAAAACTCCATCACTGCCATCTTCCTCATCATCATCCTCCTCCACCTCATCTAGACACTGCTTCACCACACTACCTACATAGTTTTGGGCTGAAATAATCAACATAGAGATAGACACCACATTATAAAATATACTCTCTGTAAAAAGTTAGTCACTATAGGTGGCCATATAAATATCGAGGAGTTCCCTTGATTTCTCATGGAATCCATCACCAGGTCTACCATTTGGTAACAGTGCGACCAACTTAGGAGTAGACCCTTCACAACAAAAAAAATATTATCAAAATACTCTGTAAAAAGTCATGTGTATATACATTAAAAAAAATATATATATATACACATTGACTAGAGAACCTCCTCCAGTTTTTTGTCCTTTAAAAAATAAGTATTAATGAAATGTATATGTTATGCTAATTTGCATAAATATTTTGTGCCTTGCATCAAACTTAGGCTTATTTATGCCTGATTGTATGATTTATACAGTATTCTCCAAGCAAAGTAACCAATCTTTTAATACTGTAGTGGTACTTGTAAATGGCATGTGTTTGCCAGCCTGTACAGCCTCACCACAAAGTCAGCCTAGTCCTGAGGAAATCATATTTTATTATTATATCATATTTATTAAAACATTTAAAATACGTACATATGATAATCTGAGCCAGAGCTCCCACGTCAACATTGGATTTTAAAAACAGCTGTCGCAACAACTGCTTGATGCCATGGAAGTCGCATTCTTCAGGATTACGTCCCTCAAAATCGGCTTGGACTTGCTATAAATAAAAATAGTTAATAAGGCAACAGCAACAATTTGAAAAATATATCAATATGATGGGATTTGAAACCAAACAAAAAGAACAATAAGCATCTGATGTCTATGCTTGAAATCAGATAGTATGTTGACATTTTACAGTGACATTGTGTTGTGAAATATGAACAGCTATCATAAATAAAGATAAAACATTTCATATTAAGTCACAAGAAACAAATAACAAGCAAGGATTTATTTATTGATTAGAGATTTTATTCAATATTGGAAATTACTGTAATTATTTCCTGTACATACTTTTATTACACAATTCATTGCTACTCAAAAACGCCATGTGTGTTTAGGTTATAATTACCTCATCGCCGACAATGTTTCCATCGGAATCTACGTCCGAGTCTCTTTCGCTGCCGGATTCTACCTCCTCCTCACTATCGTCTTCGTGTTTATTCCTTTTGTTAGGCATTTCTGTAGGCGTCGGCTTTCAAATATGAAAATCACAAAGAAACGCTACCGATCAATGCGCTCGTGTTGTTTATTTTTTATAAAATGTCAATTTGCTCGAGATTCTACTTCTTCTTCTTTATAATGGCCTTCCTTGAGGAGCCAGTGTCAGTGTCAATGCTCGAGATTCGAGAGTCAAGTTTCGACTGTCAACTGTCAAAACTGTCAAGGAGAGGAAGAGTGGAGTTTTTTTTTATTATTTAAATATATGGCGTCGGCTTAAAATTCATTTACCACTGTCAAAGGCGAGAAATAGAATTTTCCTTTCAATTTTCAACACCGTATTCCTAAATCGTAAAGTCTAAAGTCTAGTCGAAGTCCAAATAGATAGTCAGTGTAGTCAATAAGTCAAGTCAGTCGATTCAGTAAAGTGGTAGCAGCATTACTGAAAGTTTCTAGGGAGTTTTGGAGGGAACACCAAATAGCACGTTTTTTGAAGTTGTACCACTTGCCCACACTTGTGCACGTTAAAGAATATTAATCAATGGTTAATATTCTACCAATATTACACATTAAGAACCGAAATAACACAAATTTATATAAAAAATACAAAATCCACAACGTCACCCATTGAAATCCCTGGCAAAACTCAAGAGTGGAGTTTTGCTGAGAATATCAATGTGCTACGTTGTTGTTTATTTTGTTGTTGTTGTTGTTTATGTTGTTTATTTATTGTGATATTGGTAGAATAATAACCATTAAATATTTGTTGATGTGCGCAAGTAGTGCAACTACATAAAGCGTGATATTTTGTGTTTTCTCCAAAAAATTCCTAGGAACTTTCAGTAAAGCTTCTCGCATTGACTGCACTGAGTATTTATTTGGACTTTGACTAGACTTTTGACTTGACAATTTAGAAATACGGTTCAGAAAATATAACGAAAATTCTGTTTCCGCCTGTTGCCCACTGGCAAATGTTTATTTTTAAGCCGACGCCATTCATATTAGTTAAAACGGCGGAAAAATAATTTTCGTCCAAAGTCTAGTCGAAGTCCAAACAAATCGAAAATGAATTGAATCAGTCGATTCAGTAAAGTGGTAGACGCGTTACTGAAACTTTTTAGGAGTTTTGGAGAAAACACAACAGCACGCTTTTTTAAATTGTGCCACTTGCCCACCCTTGTGCACATCAACGAATATCTAATGGTTGTTATTCTACCACGATTACACATTAAGAACCGCAAAATTAACACAAATTTTGGAGGAAATAAAAAACAAATTTTTTTTTAATATTATATATTTAATTAATGCCCGACAAATAAATCCTTACCTACCGTACTGTGCATTTGAGGATATGTTCAACTTTCACCTGCCACAACAAATCAAAATTCCTGGAAGAATTTTAAGTGTTTTATTGAGGTGTAAAATTATTATCAATTAATTTACTAAAACTACCGTTTTAGTAAATTATGAATAATTAGTAAATTAACACCTAGAAATTATGCATAATTAGTTCCAAAAAAACTAAGCTTACAGTCGATTACTAACTTAAGTCGATCTAATAGTACGGTAAGTAATTTAAGTAGCTGAGCTACATACTAGAGTTTTTTTGTGTTTGAACTTAGAATACCTACATATTATATATGCGTATATTATAATATATTGCTGTATTATCTTAAGTATTCATTTTTTATTTAGGTACTGGTAGAGTTTATCATATTATTATTTAGTGTTAAACGATAAAATCTCTGGACATTTCAAATCATGTTTAGCAAATTTGCTACGGGATTATGTAATTAATTCAAAGTAAGTAATACAAAATGTCGATCACGTCCAGAAACACTCTAAATGCGATGGAGTTTTCTTGTTGCATTACAAATCCATTATCGTTTAGGACAAAATCATGTTGCGATTTTATAGCCGCATAAATTAAAGGAAAAAAAACAAAAATAGGAAACGTAACATTGTATCGATGTTTTAAGTTTGAAATTAAATTTGTTGCAAAAATGATAATGGTTGTAGAGGTGCGCAAAATGTGTCACTAAAAAGATGACAATCTCCATCCGTCACACACCTTCTGCGTTCCTTCGACACACGTCACATCCCTTGATCGCGGCGACCTATATCACTATTTTAGTTTAATAGTTTAGTTGCTAGTTCACTGGGCACTATTTTCAATGGGCAACAGCTCAAGTCATATCTCACTATTTCCTTCCTCAAAATTGTTAGTTTTTGTTGGTTTTTCTCGTTCATTTAACAAAATATTAAATGTTACTAGCTGTGAATGAGTTAATGTCGTTTATTATACATTGTAGAGCGCACGGGGCCGGGTGATGGTCGTGATGATTAGACTACTTGACCTTGTTTTTGTTTATGTCCTAAATAAATCATAATTGTTTCATTAGAGACAAAAAATATAACATTATTTTGAAACCTAAAAACTTACAAAAAAAAAATTTAAAAAATACACTTTTTTAAAACCGACGAAAACACATTCGCCATGATAGATTATCTGTGCTGTGACATCATACTAGTACTATTTGTAATCTGCTTTATATCGTAGTAGTAAAATAAATGGGGGTAAATGGTCAAAACGTCAAACGGAACGGACCGTTTGACGTTTTGACTTATATAACTTTTTAGATGTCATGTTAGATTTATTTACAGAATCGTTTCGTTTCACTACCATATTTGTCTTTAGTCATTTTGTGTCGTCATATCCTAACATTTTATATTTTCAAAATATTTTGGAAATCACTAAAACACGACGACGAAGATATCCTTACTTATAATATTATAAACGCGAAAGTTTTATATATGGATGTATGAATGTTCGTTACTCTTTCATGTAATAAAAACTGAACGGATTTTTATGAAATTTGATATGGTAGTACTAAGGCGGGTCAATAAGTCCGTGACTTTTTGAATTTCTAACCTCCTTACTGAAAAAGCAACACTACTCCTGTCAACAGGCATCTGTCAGTTGACTCCTATCAAAATTTGAACTTGCTGCGTCAGTTAGTTTGTGTTTTACAGCTATCTTTATCAGACTATCCAGTAACTTAAGGAAACAATGGAAAAAAGTGAATTTCGTGTGCTTATTAAGCATTATTTTTTGCGAAAAAAAACCATTACCGAGACCAAGGCTAAGCTTGATAAATACTATGGGGACTCTGCACCATCGATTTCAATGGTAAAAAAGTGGTTTACTGAATTTCGTTGTGGCCTTACAAGCACTGAAGATGCCGAACGTCCTGGACGCCCAGTTGAGGTCTCTACACCCGAAACAATCGAAAAAATTCACGATATGGTGTTGGCCGACCGAAGATTGAAAGTGCAAGAGATTGTGGAAGCCATAGGCATCTCGCATGGCTCAGTGGTTTCAATTTTAAATGATCACTTGGGCATGAGAAAGCTTTCCGCAAGATGGGTGCCGCGTTTGCTCACAGTCGACCACAAACGCAATCGTGTAACAACTTCACAGGAAGGTTTGGCGTTGTTTAATCACAATATGGAGGAGTTTTTTAACCGTGGACGAAACATGGATCCATCACAATACACCAGAGACCAAACAACAGTCAAAACAGTGTGTTTCTAAGGGTTAATCGGCGCCAAAGAAGGCCAAGGTGGGTTTGTCAGCCAATAAAGTTATGGCGACTGTTTTTTGGGATGCACGTGGGATAGTCCACATTGACTATCTTCAAAAGGGAAGAACAATTAATGGGGAATATTATGCCAACTTATTGGACCACTTCAATGAGGATTTGAAAAAAAACCGACCTCATTTGGCCAAGAAAAAAGTTCTTTTTCACTAAGACAATGCAAGGGTGCACACATGTGCAGTTGCCATGGCAAAAATCCATGAATTGGGCTATGAATTGCTCCCACATCCACCCTATTCTCAAGATTTGGCTCCGAGTGACTACTTCTTGTTCCCAAACCTGAAAAAATGGCTCGTTGGAAAAAGATTTGACTCCAATGATGAAGTCATCTCGCAAACAAAGGCCTATTTTGAGGACCTCGACAAATCATATTTTTTGGAAGGGATAAAAAAATTGGAGAAGCGTTGGACAAAGTGTATAGAGCTCAAGGGGGACTACGTTGAAAAATAAAATGATTTATTTATCAAAAAATCTGTGTTTTATTCCAAAAGTCACGGACTTATTGACCCGCCCTCGTAGTTTAGGCTACTTTTTTTCGCAGCAAAATGTACGGTTCTTCCGCATACGAAGTCGTGACTAACATTTAGACTATACTAATATTACCTATAAAGAGGTAAAGTTTGTTTCATTATGAGTTTGTGACTTACCTAGATTTAAATAATAATTGTTAATCTCTGGAACAATTTTGGCCGATTTTTTAAAATTCTTTTGCCAATATAAAGCCACATTATTTGTGAGTGTCAAGGGCTATATATAAACCCGAAAAATGATGTCTTTTTCCTGGTAGTCTGAATTGCAAAATAAATCGTAGAGAAAAGTTTTAGAGTTTGATAGTGCCTGCAAAAAAGTCAGCGACAGCATATTTAAGTCACAAAAAGATGATTTTTGTAAAAAAAATTAAAATCATATCAACAATTATGATTTTTAATCAAAATAAGATAATTTATCGTCTCAAGTGTTTTAAACATAAGATCTTTTCCTTTTACTGCACAAAATTTGGACTAATGGGAAAAAAGAGATGGAACCTATGGCTGGTACTAAATAAATCGGAATCCCGAGGGACGTAGAAAATTCAGAGCCCTAAAAATAGAACTCTGCGTTAGTAAAATAGGGCTGAAAATCGAACACACAAGTGTCGAGTTAAATGTCAATGTCATGTAGGACTCGACACTTTGATTTTCAGCTCTATTGTACTAGCGTAGAGTTCTATTTTCAACTACTATTAATAACTAAATTTTCTCAGGCCTACCGTATTCCGGACAATAAAGTCCCAGCCCAAGGTCGTGTTTACTAGCGTGGCGGGTCCGGGTAAGCGGCGGACTTTGGGAAAATTAAAATTTTCGATACGAAATACGCACACTTTCGACTTTTCTCTAAAATCCTACTAATACTTATTACTTAAGTGGCTGCCCATAAGACTGCGTCGCAAGGAGCTTAATATGTTGACTACCCTATACAAAACTCTGTATGACCCTCGTGCACCAGTATATCTCAAGGAACGCTTCAAATCCCTAGTACTAGTCACAGCTTTTGCCTTTGTTCTGATAGGGATAACACTTTGGTTACCTCGACCTGGCTTTGGTACGATCTGGCTACTACTATAACTCCTTTACCGTAAAGGCCTCAATCCTTTGGAACTCACTGCCACCTGACATACGACAATACAATTCAATTGTAATTTTGGAACGAAGTTCCTTATGGCGCGTTGCGAATTGGAGGATAGGCGGATTAAATTGGCACGACACTTTTTGCCACTCGAAATCACAATGTAATAACGACTATTAAGAATGATACAAAAAACGACCTTATCACCTTGACAATAATGTAGAATTTTGCAATTACACATCTGTTATGACTGTTACATATTGTGACTAGCTAGCCGGGCCTTAGGTAGGCGAGCGGTGGGACGGAAGAGCGCTTGATGTTATTACTCAGTACAGAGCCGGACTTCACGGCGGCAACACTGCGAGCAGCAAGCAACCCGCCCCCTCACCCCTGTCCGTACCAAGGCGCGGCCAACTAATTCCACGCGCACTATATATACTTAGTTTAACTAATTGTTTTGTATAATATAATATATTATATCTATACAGATAAACAAAATTGAAGTGTCTGTTTGTAATTTCAAATTAATAGCTTTTATTTTCACTTAATGCATTTAAAAGTATGATCGGTACTTACAATGAAATATAAATTGTTAAAATTTTTCTGTATTACATATTTTTCATATATTAGACTGACAGACGGACAGAAAATTTTTAACAATTTATATTTCATTGTAAGTATATATATATATATATATATATATATATATATATATATATATATATATATATATATATATATATATATATTTTGTTTTTCTGTATAGATATAATATATTATATTATACAAAACAATTAGTTAAACTAAGTATATATAGTGCGCGTGGAACTAGTTGGCCGCGCCTTGGTACGGACAGGGGTGAGGGGGCGGGTTGCTTGCTGCTCGCAGTGTTGCCGCTGTGAAGTCCGGCTCTGTACTGAGTAATAACATCAAGCGCTCTTCCGTCCCACCGCTCGCCTACCTAAGGCCCGGCTAGCTAGTCACAATATGTAACAGTCATAACAGATGTGTAATTGCAAAATTCTACATTATTGTCAAGGTGATAAGGTCGTTTTTTGTATCATTCTTAATAGTCGTTATTACATTGTGATTTCGAGTGGCAAAAAGTGTCGTGCCAATTTAATCCGCCTATCCTCCAATTCGCAACGCGCCATAAGGAACTTCGTTCCAAAATTGCAATTGAATTGTATTGTCGTATGTCAGGTGGCAGTGAGTTCCAAAGGATTGAGGCCTTTACGGTAAAGGAGTTATAGTAGTAGCCAGATCGTACCAAAGCCAGGTCGAGGTAACCAAAGTGTTATTCCTATCAGAACAAAGGCAAAAGCTGTGACTAGTACTAGGGATTTGAAGCGTTCCTTGAGATATACTGGTGCACGAGGGTCATACAGAGTTTTGTATAAGGTAGTCAACATATTATGCTCCTTGCGACGCAGTCTTATGGGCAGCCACTTAAGTAATAAGTATTAGTAGGATTATAGAGAAAAGTCGAAAGTGTGCGTATTTCGTATCGAAAATTTTAATTTTCCCAAAGTCCGCCGCTTACACGGACCCGCCACGCTAGTTAACACGACCTTGGGCTGGGACTTTATTGTCCGGAATACGGTAGGCCTGAGAAAATTTAGTTATTAATAGTAGTTGAAAATAGAACTCTACGCTAGTACAATAGAGATCAAAGTGTCGAGTCCTACATGACATTGACATTTGACTGGACACTTGTGTGTTCGATTTTCAGCCCTATTTTACTAACGCAGAGTTCTATTTTTAGCGCTCTGAATTTTCTACGTCCCTCGGGATTCCGATTTATTTAGTACCAGCCATAGGTTCCATCTCTTTTTTCCATTAGTCCAAATTTTGTGCAGTAAAAGGAAAAGATCTTATGTTTAAAACACTTGAGACGATAAATTATCTTATTTTGATTAAAAATCATAATTGTTGATATGATTTTAATTTTTTTTACAAAAATCATCTTTTTGTGACTTAAATATGCTGTCGTTGACTTTTTTGCAGGCACTATCAAACTCTAAAACTTTTCTCTACGATTTATTTTGCAATTCAGACTACCAGGAAAAAGACATCATTTTTCGGGTTTATATATAGCCCTTGACACTCACAAATAATGTGGCTTTATATTGGCAAAAGAATTTTAAAAAATCGGCCAAAATTGTTCCAGAGATTAACAATTATTATTTAAATCTAGGTAAGTCACAAACTCATAATGAAACAAACTTTACCTCTTTATAGGTAATATTAGTATAGTCTAAATGTTAGTCACGACTTCGTATGCGGAAGAACCGTACATTTTGCTGCGAAAAAAAGTAGCCTAAACTACGAGGGCGGGTCAATAAGTCCGTGACTTTTGGAATAAAACACAGATTTTTTGATAAATAAATCATTTTATTTTTCAACGTAGTCCCCCTTGAGCTCTATACACTTTGTCCAACGCTTCTCCAATTTTTTTATCCCTTCCAAAAAATATGATTTGTCGAGGTCCTCAAAATAGGCCTTTGTTTGCGAGATGACTTCATCATTGGAGTCAAATCTTTTTCCACCGAGCCATTTTTTCAGGTTTGGGAACAAGAAGTAGTCACTCGGAGCCAAATCTTGAGAATAGGGTGGATGTGGGAGCAATTCATAGCCCAATTCATGGATTTTTGCCATGGCAACTGCACATGTGTGCACCCTTGCATTGTCTTAGTGAAAAAGAACTTTTTTCTTGGCCAAATGAGGTCGGTTTTTTTTCAAATCCTCATTGAAGTGGTCCAATAAGTTGGCATAATATTCCCCATTAATTGTTCTTCCCTTTTGAAGATAGTCAATGTGGACTATCCCACGTGCATCCCAAAAAACAGTCGCCATAACTTTATTGGCTGACAAACCCACCTTGGCCTTCTTTGGCGCCGATTAACCCTTAGAAACACACTGTTTTGACTGTTGTTTGGTCTCTGGTGTATTGTGATGGATCCATGTTTCATCCACGGTTCAAAAACTCCTCCATATTGTGATTAAACAACGCCAAACCTTCCTGTGAAGTTGTTACACGATTGCGTTTGTGGTCGACTGTGAGCAAACGCGGCACCCATCTTGCGGAAAGCTTTCTCATGCCCAAGTGATCATTCAAAATTGAAACCACTGAGCCATGCGAGATGCCTATGGCTTCGACAATATCTTGCACTTTCAATCTTCGGTCGGCCAATACCATATCGTGATTTTTTCGATTGTTTCGGGTGTAGAGACCTCAACTGGGCGTCCAGGACGTTCGGCATCTTCAGTGCTTGTAAGGCCACAACGAAATTCAGTAAACCACTTTTTTACCATTGAAATCGATGGTGCAGAGTCCCCATAGTATTTATCAAGCTTAGCCTTGGTCTCGGTAATGGTTTTTTTTCGCAAAAAATAATGCTTAATAAGCACACGAAATTCACTTTTTTCCATTGTTTCCTTAAGTTACTGGATAGTCTGATAAAGATAGCTGTAAAACACAAACTAACTGACGCAGCAAGTTCAAATTTTGATAGGAGTCAACTGACAGATGCCTGTTGACAGGAGTAGTGTTGCTTTTTCAGTAAGGAGGTTAGAAATTCAAAAAGTCACGGACTTATTGACCCGCCTTAGTACTACCATATCAAATTTCATAAAAATCCGTTCAGTTTTTATTACATGAAAGAGTAACGAACATTCATACATCCATATATAAAACTTTCGCGTTTATAATATTATAAGTAAGGATATCTTCGTCGTCGTGTTTTAGTGATTTCCAAAATATTTTGAAAATATAAAATGTTAGGATATGACGACACAAAATGACTAAAGACAAATATGGTAGTGAAACGAAACGATTCTGTAAATAAATCTAACATGACATCTAAAAAGTTATATAAGTCAAAACGTCAAACGGTCCGTTCCGTTTGACGTTTTGACCATTTACCCCCATTTACTTTACTACTACGAAATAAAGCAGATTACAAATAGTACTAGTATGATGTCACAGCACAGATAATCTATCATGGCGAATGTGTTTTCGTCGGTTTTAAAAAAGTGTATTTTTAAAATATTTTTTTTGTAAGTTTTTAGGTTTCAAAATAATGTTATATTTTTTGTCTCTAATGAAACAATTATGATTTATTTAGGACATAAACAAAAACAAGGTCAAGTAGTCTAATCATCACGACCATCACCCGGCCCCGTGCGCTCTACAATGTATAATAAACGACATTAACTCATTCACAGCTAGTAACATTTAATATTTTGTTAAATGAACGAGAAAAACCAACAAAAACACAATTTTGAGGAAGGAAATAGTGAGATATGACTTGAGCTGTTGCCCATTGAAAATAGTGCCCAGTGAACTAGCAACTAAAAACTAATTACTCAGTACAGAGCCGGACTTCACGGCGGCAACACTGCGAGCAGCAAGCAACCCGCCCCCTCACCCCTGTCCGTACCAAGGCGCGGCCAACTAGTTCCACGCGCACTATATATACTTAGTTTAACTAATTGTTTTGTATAATATAATATATTATATCTATACAGATAAACAAAATTGAAGTGTCTGTTTGTAATTTCAAATTAATAGCTTTTATTTTCACTTAATGCATTTAAAAGTATGATCGGAAAGTATGATTTATATATATATATATATATATATATATATATATATATATATATATATATATATATATATATATATATATATATATATAAATTTTAACAATTTATATTTCATTGTAAGTACCGATCATACTTTTAAATGCATTAAGTGAAAATAAAAGCTATTAATTTGAAATTACAAACAGACACTTCAATTTTGTTTATCTGTATAGATATAATATATTATATTATACAAAACAATTAGTTAAACTAAGTATATATAGTGCGCGTGGAACTAGTTGGCCGCGCCTTGGTACGGACAGGGGTGAGGGGGCGGGTTGCTTGCTGCTCGCAGTGTTGCCGCCGTGAAGTTCGGCTCTGTACTGAGTAATTAGTTTTTAGTTGCTAGTTCACTGGGCACTATTTTCAATGGGCAACAGCTCAAGTCATATCTCACTATTTCCTTCCTCAAAATTGTGTTTTTGTTGGTTTTTCTCGTTCATTTAACAAAATATTAAATGTTACTAGCTGTGAATGAGTTAATGTCGTTTATTATACATTGTAGAGCGCACGGGGCCGGGTGATGGTCGTGATGATTAGACTACTTGACCTTGTTTTTGTTTATGTCCTAAATAAATCATAATTGTTTCATTAGAGACAAAAAATATAACATTATTTTGAAACCTAAAAACTTACAAAAAAAATATTTTAAAAATACACTTTTTTAAAACCGACGAAAACACATTCGCCATGATAGATTATCTGTGCTGTGACATCATACTAGTACTATTTGTAATCTGCTTTATTTCGTAGTAGTAAAGTAAATGGGGGTAAATGGTCAAAACGTCAAACGGAACGGACCGTTTGACGTTTTGACTTATATAACTTTTTAGATGTCATGTTAGATTTATTTACAGAATCGTTTCGTTTCACTACCATATTTGTCTTTAGTCATTTTGTGTCGTCATATCCTAACATTTTATATTTTCAAAATATTTTGGAAATCACTAAAACACGACGACGAAGATATCCTTACTTATAATATTATAAACGCGAAAGTTTTATATATGGATGTATGAATGTTCGTTACTCTTTCATGTAATAAAAACTGAACGGATTTTTATGAAATTTGATATGGTAGTACTAAGGCGGGTCAATAAGTCCGTGACTTTTTGAATTTCTAACCTCCTTACTGAAAAAGCAACACTACTCCTGTCAACAGGCATCTGTCAGTTGACTCCTATCAAAATTTGAACTTGCTGCGTCAGTTAGTTTGTGTTTTACAGCTATCTTTATCAGACTATCCAGTAACTTAAGGAAACAATGGAAAAAAGTGAATTTCGTGTGCTTATTAAGCATTATTTTTTGCGAAAAAAAACCATTACCGAGACCAAGGCTAAGCTTGATAAATACTATGGGGACTCTGCACCATCGATTTCAATGGTAAAAAAGTGGTTTACTGAATTTCGTTGTGGCCTTACAAGCACTGAAGATGCCGAACGTCCTGGACGCCCAGTTGAGGTCTCTACACCCGAAACAATCGAAAAAATCACGATATGGTATTGGCCGACCGAAGATTGAAAGTGCAAGATATTGTCGAAGCCATAGGCATCTCGCATGGCTCAGTGGTTTCAATTTTGAATGATCACTTGGGCATGAGAAAGCTTTCCGCAAGATGGGTGCCGCGTTTGCTCACAGTCGACCACAAACGCAATCGTGTAACAACTTCACAGGAAGGTTTGGCGTTGTTTAATCACAATATGGAGGAGTTTTTGAACCGTGGATGAAACATGGATCCATCACAATACACCAGAGACCAAACAACAGTCAAAACAGTGTGTTTCTAAGGGTTAATCGGCGCCAAAGAAGGCCAAGGTGGGTTTGTCAGCCAATAAAGTTATGGCGACTGTTTTTTGGGATGCACGTGGGATAGTCCACATTGACTATCTTCAAAAGGGAAGAACAATTAATGGGGAATATTATGCCAACTTATTGGACCACTTCAATGAGGATTTGAAAAAAAACCGACCTCATTTGGCCAAGAAAAAAGTTCTTTTTCACTAAGACAATGCAAGGGTGCACACATGTGCAGTTGCCATGGCAAAAATCCATGAATTGGGCTATGAATTGCTCCCACATCCACCCTATTCTCAAGATTTGGCTCCGAGTGACTACTTCTTGTTCCCAAACCTGAAAAAATGGCTCGGTGGAAAAAGATTTGACTCCAATGATGAAGTCATCTCGCAAACAAAGGCCTATTTTGAGGACCTCGACAAATCATATTTTTTGGAAGGGATAAAAAAATTGGAGAAGCGTTGGACAAAGTGTATAGAGCTCAAGGGGGACTACGTTGAAAAATAAAATGATTTATTTATCAAAAAATCTGTGTTTTATTCCAAAAGTCACGGACTTATTGACCCGCCCTCGTAGTTTAGGCTACTTTTTTTCGCAGCAAAATGTACGGTTCTTCCGCATACGAAGTCGTGACTAACATTTAGACTATACTAATATTACCTATAAAGAGGTAAAGTTTGTTTCATTATGAGTTTGTGACTTACCTAGATTTAAATAATAATTGTTAATCTCTGGAACAATTTTGGCCGATTTTTTAAAATTCTTTTGCCAATATAAAGCCACATTATTTGTGAGTGTCAAGGGCTATATATAAACCCGAAAAATGATGTCTTTTTCCTGGTAGTCTGAATTGCAAAATAAATCGTAGAGAAAAGTTTTAGAGTTTGATAGTGCCTGCAAAAAAGTCAACGACAGCATATTTAAGTCACAAAAAGATGATTTTTGTAAAAAAAATTAAAATCATATCAACAATTATGATTTTTAATCAAAATAAGATAATTTATCGTCTCAAGTGTTTTAAACATAAGATCTTTTCCTTTTACTGCACAAAATTTGGACTAATGGAAAAAAGAGATGGAACCTATGGCTGGTACTAAATAAATCGGAATCCCGAGGGACGTAGAAAATTCAGAGCGCTAAAAATAGAACTCTGCGTTAGTAAAATAGGGCTGAAAATCGAACACACAAGTGTCCAGTCAAATGTCAATGTCATGTAGGACTCGACACTTTGATCTCTATTGTACTAGCGTAGAGTTCTATTTTCAACTACTATTAATAACTAAATTTTCTCAGGCCTACCGTATTCCGGACAATAAAGTCCCAGCCCAAGGTCGTGTTAACTAGCGTGGCGGGTCCGTGTAAGCGGCGGACTTTGGGAAAATTAAAATTTTCGATACGAAATACGCACACTTTCGAAATATAAATTGTTAAAATTTATATATATATATATATATTTCTTCCAAAATAGGCTTCAATTCTTCATTATCAACTATATAATTATATTATAATATATATATTATAACTTCGTTCCATCTGGGTGTCCCTTGGCACCTCTCAAGTTTTTTAAATCTAAATTGCACAAACATCTTCTACAAAACGACTAGATTGTAACTAGTATTACTAAATGTAGTCTATATATTTATTATTTTATCACACATACTATGTATGTATCTATGTATGCAGTAGTGGTTTAGTATCTATTAAGTTTATGTACAGTATGTAGTTGTATGTATTTGTAGTTAATTTCTTATATTTTATGTTCAGTTATCCTAATTATACCACTTCCGCTGACATTTAAGTTTTCCGTTGACACTAAGGTTGTCTGGAAGAAATCGCTTCAAGCGATAAGACCGCCTTCGCCCACGCTCTGTCTAACCGTTTTTATGGATATTATTTTGTAATTTGTGAGCAATAAAGTGTTTTATTATTATTATAATATTATAAATGTGAAAGTTTGTGAGGATGGATGGACGGATGGATGTTTGCTACGCACGCAAAAACTATTGAAAAGATTTCGATGAAATTTGGTATGGTAGTAGTTTAGATCTTTTGTCCCCAAAAAGTACAGTGTTCATTTGGTGGCGCCGCGGGCGACAGCTAGTTTATTATAAATTTTAGCCCCCCGTCGAGGCGGTCTGTCTGTATGTCCGCGATAATCTCAAAAACTACTGACTGTTTCATGCAGTGTAGGTACATTTAGTGGTTCCTTAGGAAGGTTTAGGTCTAATTAGTTAATGTTTTGTGGAAATTGTTTGATTTATGTATTATGACGGTAATTGTTGAAGGTGTCGATGGTGGGATTGTTTCTCTTTTATAGTTCTACAAAAAAGTCCGCGATGGCATAGATATGTCTATCTTTTAAGGATATTATTATATTTATATGTTACTATACTCATTCTAAGTTTTAAAAAAATCTCACAAATAATGTGGTATTTTCAGAAGCTTTTTAGAAGGATACAATTTAATTATCCTTATCTAGGAGATTATATCTAGAAGATACCTTCAAATTAAAAAGTACGTGTGAAAATTTATTATAAAGTATATAATTTAACTCTGTGCTATTACTATATTGTAGTAGGTAAGTTCATTTTCTACATAAGTTTTTTGCTACAAACACTCTCCATCTCTCTCTCTTCAGGCAGAAGCTAGTATACAAATAAAATTAATCATAAAAGTCGATTATGATTACCTAACACTTATTTATTTACTAGAAACAAATATAACATGCCTATATAAAAATCGTTTTATATTCATACACATCCTTAAATATAGTTTCTAAATAACTATTTAAATATCCGAATAAAAAAAATACATAATAAAAGTTAATTGCAACTCAAAACCATTTAAAAAGGAACGTATCTGACGATTCTACACTTCTTGTTTGGAAAAGTTTTCTAGTATCGTAAACTACCGACATAGCCACTGTAAAAGTAGGTGTAGCACATAAATGGTCTGTGAATTGAGTGTACCTAATCTCCCATAAGTATCAAGTGTCCTCCCCTACAGGTTGGTAATGTTTTTTAAATAAGTATCCATAAAATCGTTCCCATCTCCCGTACCATAGAATATTTATACGAGAGAAGTCACCAGTCACATCTAGTACGTAATAAACGGTTGTAATTGAATAACACTCACAGAAAGCCATCAATTGTCCTGACAAATAAAGTGACGTTTGATAGTTTGTTGTGTAAACCACGCATTGTGCTATTAGGCCAATTGTGCCAAATTGTGCCAAATTACTTCCTCAATCAACAATTAACGCACACCTACAAAGGTGCTCCCTCACCGGGAGCATTCGGTTGTAATGTAACGTTACATATTCGAGCATTACATCGGTGTAGGAGGATAACCGATCATTACAATGCGCACCTTCTAATGATACAATTTGTAATATCTTGATACAACATGTAACATCAATGGATCCGTAGGGAGGTAGTAAGTATTGTAATGTAATGCTCAAGGTCGAATATATAATATTATATTACACGTGAATGCTCCCGGTGACCTTAACATTGACGTTGATACGCGCTTTGATAGAAATGTACAGGACAATACATCGAAATAATGTGTAGTTATAATATGTAGTATCCTTATCATATTTCTGTGGAATACTTTCTATACTTCTCGGGATTTCGGTAACTTAAACTAACTCGACAAACAACACGACCGTTATTTTAGCTCGGTTTTCTGTGTCGCCTTGGCATCTACATAATATACATACATACATACATATCTTCTACTTAGTACACAGTAGTACAAAGTAGAAAAGTGTTGAATTCCGTTACCGATGCAGCTACAACAAATGTCGAAATGTGAAGATGACAAATGCCAAACCTCGACCGAACCATACAACCCCAAAAGTAGGGCAGTTTTTTAAACTTTTTGCCTCGACGAGCCTCGTCTATTATCAATATTATATATGTCTATGCATGCTTCACAGTTCATATAGGTAACAAGTCGTAACTGGTAGCACACAGCATCCAACGTCCAATTAAATCGGAGGTTCAAACGTCTCCCGTTAGTGTTTATTACAAACAACATGTAAGGCTGGGGACTGTATGATCCGGAGTCCGGCGGTCCCGGGAAAATTCAGAACACTGAAAATAGAACACTGCACTTCCACAATAGAGTTGAAAATCGAAAGGTTGATTGTCGAGCTGTCATATATGGCATTGATATTTGACTCGACACTTGTGTGTTCGATTTTCAGCTCTATTGTATTAGCGTGTAGTTCTGTTTTCAATGTTTTGAATTTTCCCCGGCCCTCCGGATTCCGGATCATATAGTCCCAGCCTAACGTGTGCGCATTCCAATGACAATTACATTCCATAAACGTCAACAATCGTTAGAACCTTGTAGGGACGTAACGACGCGATGTCTATTACTCCCCGCAATGTCATATTAGTAATGTTATTCGAGCAGACACATAAAATAGCACTTACAAAGCTATTATGATGGTAGATGGGGGTTGGTGTTGGAAGGGTGGAAATTTGGGGTTATAATTATTTTTATAAATTTCAATGCAAAAAAAAATAAGCGTATCGTCTCTTTTCGGTGTGAGCTGACGCATAGTCAAAATTTTAAACTATAACCCGACTACGCGATTTATATAGCCTATGTTACCCGAATCGATTAAAATCGAATCAGTAGCTTAGACGCTTTGTTGGAACAAACGTAATACATACATAGACTGCCAATGTCATTAATCCTTCCTTTTCGCGTTGCCGTAGTCGGGTAAAAATAAAAGTTCAATTAAAAAAAAGTAAGCTTGTTCAGTATAGTCTACTGATAGAACTCAAACTAATTTCCTACGGACGTTTTAAGCTATTTTCTCCAGTTTTCAACATTTTCTGATGGCCCACTTTTTAAATCGGCTTGTGGACTTCCATATAATTGACTTTGAGAAAATTATTGCTTTCTTTTTATAACAGCCACTCTTTGTAATGACGATTTAGTTTACTTTCTACTTATTATGAATTACTTTTTTGACGTGATAACGTCTTATAATTTGATGGAGCCGCACGAATAAACATGACTCATGCGTTACCTGTTACGTCGCTAAATATGACGCATTGCCGTTACCTCAGCTAGCCGCGCCCTAGGTGTGTGATCGGTGGGACGGAGAGGCGGGGGCTCTTGATGTTATTACTCAGTTCGGCGCCGGACTTCGCGGCGGCAACACGCCTACCTAAGGCGCGGCCAATTAGTTCCGCGCGCACTATAAACATGACGTTGTCACGTTCAACTATCGTCAGTAAACCGACTTTACAGACAACCGATTTTTTTAAGTTAAAAAAAGGTATCGGTCAAAAATTATCGAAGCGTAGCAAAAATATATCCCCACACCGATTTGGTGACGGTGGCCGGTTACATTGAAACCAGGCCAGCTACGCAGGAGTTATGTTTATAGTCCCCAAGTGTGTGCGCAATACACAAGAGCACTCTCTCTCTCTTTACTCTCCTAACCCAGTGGGAAAGATGACACGACTGGCGAGAGATCGGGCGCAGGTCCCACTTTTTACATGCCCATCCGACGCATGGATCATCTTTCTTGTATAGAGTATGCTCCGAAACAACTTGACCTATTTTATGTTTGTCACAGATGTAGAGTACACCACGGGACCCCGACGTGGTCATAGGCTGCTCTTAATCGCGGGAAAATGTATGGTTCCTGCGGGATTGTCTTTTGCCCGTACGATGTCGCAGTAAATATCTAGTGTTATGTAAAATTAAAATATGTAAAAGGCTCTATTTAAGATCCATTAGCAAATTGTGCGATATAATAATATATTATATAGCATGATAAGTCAAGAAGGTGTCAAAAAGCGATATGGGTACCTACATAAAAAACCGGCCTAGTGTGTGTCAGGCCGCGCATAGAATATGGTTCCGTCGCCTATTTATGATTTTACTCTCAAAATTTTACAATTTTGCTAATATATATTTATTATTTCGTTATTTGTACGTAAGGCCTCTATAACTCCTGAACTAACAAAGTTATATAACTTATATACGGAGTTTTAGTTATAGTTTTCCTTGAAAGTTAATAAAATGGACTGCGATCGTGGACTTTTTCAGATTTTTGTGAGCCAGCCGTTTAGCTTTTAGAGCGGGGACGGGTACAGAAAATGCTAATCAAAGACCTAAATTAAAAATCGTCTTAGCAACTGTGGGACTAGTGGCAGTAGCCCCAAAGGGAGATCTCCGACCGAGCGAAGTGGTACGCTCGGTCAGGCCGAAGCCCACTGTTAATAGTTTTCAGATGTTATGTTGTACAAATAGCGCCGACTGTGCTGTGATAACTTCGATAGCGCGATTCAGGATCGTGGCGCTAATTGGTCCGCCACACAATCTCCCAATGTTTCAAAAGACCTGTCTAATGATAATCCACACTATGGGGTGGACTCGAGAAAAAAAATCATCCCCACTTTACGTGTAGAGGAGGTACCTAAAATTTTCGTAATTTTATTTTTGCAACAAGTCGACGTGGTAAATAAAAATAACATATTTCCAGGCAAAGATTTAGGACAGACATGATGAAACTATAAGGGTTCCGAGGCGACAACTACGGAACCCTAAAAACTGCGTAGCTCTATGATATCTTCCAGACCATACCGTGGTCGTGTGTGGCCAGTTAAATTCAGCGATATCGATATCCCTACTTAAATAGAAGTAGTACACCTTACCCTTTTTTCGATTTCATTTATTTACACATGAACGCCACGCACTGATCACCTCGTATCATAAAAATAGTAATTGAGTAGAAGAATGTAATTAATTTTAATGTCGACATTCAATTTCCCATTAGATACATATCTCGCGCCTGCGAAAACGTCGTCATATTATCCCGAAGCTCTGTTACTCAGTAGCGCGTCCGACTCAACCGGCGTCTGTCGTCCATGACAGGTTACCGCTTTCCATTTTCCCGCGCAATTTCAGTGACGTTTACGTTCGGAAATATTTCAGTGGAAAGTTGAGGACACTAGCTGGTTCTGTGCAAGAAAAAGTTAACAATTTGTGTTCCAATTTTGAAATTGGCGATGGATGTGTGATTTGATTTGAATTTTTTGTTCCATCAGGACCTTAGACAAAGGGTAAGATAGTTTTCTCCTAGGTATTTTATAATATTGGCAGATTTACATGGAGTCTTTTGTAAGCCTTCATTATTTATTGAAGAGTAAAATTCAAGATTGTCATGGGTGTTTTTACTCTGAAAATAAGAAATTTTCATCCTACAAATTTTAATAGGATACTTAAAACGTTTAAACGGTTACTGGGCACAAAGGAGAAACTTCTCTGCTACACTAACTCCTAAACGTGGTCTCATATTTTTCTTGGCACCGTTCTTTTGTTTACCCTCAAATCATAAATAGGTGAAATTAATTCATAAGACTTTGATTGACAAACGCATTTTACAAAGATACTGTGTAAAATATAACATTATGATGCCTATTGTCTGACACGATTTCTCAAATTGGAGTCTATTAGTACTATAAATGTGAAAGTTTGTGAGGATGGGTGGATGAACGGATGGATGGAAGTTGGACGCACGCAAAAAACTAAAATTTAACGGATCTTGATGAAAATTGGTATGGTGTTAGATTAAGCCCTTGAATAACAGATAGGCTACTTTTTATTTATCCTGGAATAGTACACTGTTCCCGTGGGATACTATATTCACGCAGACGGAGCCGACGAGCAGGCAAAAGCTAGTTCTGTGATAGGCAAACAATGAATGAATAAATTTATAGGATTTTGGTTAAGAAAAGAATGGGTTTGTTCAGGTTTGAATCCTTATAAAATAAAAATAGGATTAGGTACCTTACTTCTTGATTGCCTGTTTCGAATTTTTCTAATACGATAGTCAAAGACTAAAGAAAAATTGTCAAATATGCGCTACTTGAAAACTTCAAATACGTTAATTATTAATTACAATAATTCATTCATCATTTTGTAAATATTTTCAACAGTTTTCTTATCATAATAACAAAACTGTAAAAGTTTTCGTGTATATAACAATAAAGTTTTAATATTTTAATCTTAAATAAACTTTGACCCTTGTTACAGAGTTTTAATGATATAATTTGAGATCCTCAGTTTCAAAAAGCATAATAATATTATTATGGCGTTTATATGTTGAAATAAAACAAATTATATTTTTGTTTTTTCACTCGCACAACTCAAAGCACTTAATGGAGTGCGCTGAAAGTTAGCAAACGTTGACATAGCGTCGGTCAAAATTATTTCCACGTAAAGGGATGAAACGGGCCTTAGGCGAGCGAAGCCAATATAAAATTTCAAATTAAACAAAATATATAACATTTCAATATTTTATTTGGATTTTATAATTATTATTATGATTAGGATTCGTTATTTCTATTAGAAACTAGCTGACACGTTTATTTTATTTAATTGTCGCTTTTATTATTTTCTTCAAATTTCTCGCCGTTTAAACTTCCCTAAGCTTCCACAATTATTTCTAGATCAAAGTCATCAAAATCGGTCCATCTGTTCTCGAGTTATATCGAGACAAGGGAACTGCAGTCCATTTTTTATATAAGCAAATTCTTTTTTAAATGTACCTCATAAAACGAACGGTATATCTGTGAATACGTCACAAAGCTATGTGGGTGGGTGTACGATATTTTTATTAAATTGACGAATCGTCGGTAAATTGGAAGATGGATTATTTAGTTTACTGTGGGGTTGAAATCGATTTCAATGCCTTTTTACGGTTATTATTTATGTGAAAAGGTGTGTTATTTAATAACACTAATGTCAAATACATATCCGTATGTGTTTTGAAATGAATGTACTTTACAGCTTTGTAGTACAAAGTTGAAGTGCTTAAATACGTTTTAAGCCGTTTCAAGCACTTTAGTTTAGTAACAGCTGCTTGTAATCCGATTGTAACAGCTTTTGCCATTAGGTATATTATAAATTTATTGCACAAAATCATGATGGACTTTTACGATAAGTCGCTACTGTCACTTGTATAATATTTCCGACGAGATGTTGCCCGCAGCCTCGTGCTCGCAAAAGGAGATTTCGGGAAACCGTACATTTTGCCACAGTAAAAAGTAGCCTATGTACATCCCCTATGCCCCCTTCCCAAGAATTAAATATATTCTGCGACAAATATCATCGAAATCGGTCATGTAGTTTCGGAGGATGTTCAATGCAAACAAACAAACAAATCTTTCCTCTTTACTATAGTATAGATAAGTCGTGATTACACTAAGCGTCAGTTCTTTTTTTTTAATGATATAAATCAGGAAAGAAGCATACGGATCGCCTGATGGTTTACACTGAACCGAGACGTGTCGCACGCGGCGCTGCATTTTTTAAAATGACGATTCAAAATTGAACTTTATTCAGTAAACAAGAAGATACGCGTTTAATTGCAATAGTTAGATTGTCAAACTGCACCGCTCTACATAGCGCGGCGCCGCGTTTGCGATGAAGCTTCTACTTCCTGTCTGCTGAATCAATTTTAAATCGCTAAAAATGTAGCACAGCGTCACGTATCGTCTAGTTTCGGTGTGAACTGACCCTAACGTTCAATGTCCAACGCAACAATTAACGACGTTTCTAATCAGTGTGGGCCCTGCATTATGGCCATAAAATATACCTCTACGTAACACGTAGAGGTGCTACGATACTCGTAGCAATGTGCTACGTCAATAACCTCGATACTTCGTTACGGCCACAATGTAAGAATTCCAGATACATTCACGGATATAATAAAAAAATATTTCGGTGTTCGACATATTAGTTGGGCAGATTTGTAGGTACAGTTGTGTGGAAAATATTTTATTTTGTGAGTCTGTTAGTTTTGTTTTTAAGCAATATCGCTGATCGACATTAAATTCAAGTTACATTATTTTTAACCCCCAACGCAAAAAGGGGTATTATAAGCTAGACGTGTCTGTCTGTCCATGTGTCGGTCCGTGGCATCGTAGGTCCCAAACGGATATCATCATAATCAGCTTGCTCAATGCTTGACAATTCGGTGACCTCAAACATATTCAGTTATGTAATGTCTAATTTAGTCAATGGATAGGAATCTCTGAATCACCAATATATTATTCTATCACATCTGCATATAATCTCCATAGATTCTCATTGCATATGACAAAGGAACAAAACGAGAAATTGAAAGTCTTGCAATTAAACGTGTATCTTCTTGTGTTGTGAATAAAGTTCAATTTTTCATCGCTATCTTAAAAATGCAGCGCCGCGTCCCGTCCGGTGTGAACTGACGCTTAATTGAAATATGTAACAGACGCCGCCGAATCACGTCACCCGCACGTGCGAGCAGAAGGTCAAGTGCGAGCGTGACACACATGTAAAGCAGTGTATAAGTTGTCTAATTATGTACATGCTGCCGGTACGACACACGTGTTAAATCAGTGTCATTGTTTATTAAAAAGTACAAGTGTCACGTTAATGTGTAAGTTGAGAAGTTTGCCGATAGTGTCAATGTGTGACGTTGTTGTTTTTGTATTTCCTCCAGAATTTGTGTTAATTCGGTTCTTAATGTTGTAATATTGGTAGAATATTAACCATTAGATATTCGTTAACGTGTCCAAGTGTGGTCAAGTGGTACAACTACAAAAAGCGTGCTATTTTGTGCTCCAAAACTCCCTCCCTTTCAGTAATGCTTCTACCACTTTACTGAAGTGACTGACTTGACTCATTGACTGCACTGACTATTTATTTGGACTTTGACTAGACTTTGGACTTGACGATTTAGAAATACGGTGTGGAAAATTAAAACGAAAATTATATTTCCCGCCTTTTTAACTTGATACTGGTAAATGGTTATAAGCCGACGCCATTTATATAAATAATAATAAGTATAAGTCAATGTCATGTACGGTTTCAAATTTCGTACCAAAAACGGAACCCTTAAAGGATCACCAATCCATCTGTTTGCCCTCAAGACCCTTTTTTAGGGTTCCGTACCCAAAGGGTAAAAAAGGGCTATACTCATAGACCAGTAATTCCCAAAGTGATCCATGTGGACCCCCAGGAGTCTACGGAGACTCGACGGGGGTCTACGTTGGACGTGACAAAAAATGGGGGTCTACAATCGTAAGCAGGGATGCATGAAAATTAATTTTGTTTCGATAGTGAAGAGCTAATATTTTGGCTTGTTATATTAAATACCTCATATATATGATAAATAGATACCTAAAATAAATCTTCTCAATAAGGCAATTTATAAATAAATTGAGAAAAAAATGGATAGTTCCAAACTGACAGTCGAACCCAGACCATATCGGTATCGCGCCGAATGCTCTACCAGTTGAGCTATCCGGCCCTATGCCACTTTCCTTTTTCAATTTCATTTATAACTTATTGAGCCACACCGTCCATCATGCGGTAATACAACAACACAAACAATATGATATCTAAATTAAACCTTCGTCAATAAGACAATTATCTCCTATCAATATAGGCAGACAATATTTTAAGAAGCTCAGCGACTGTTATTTGTAAAAACTTGCATATTCCATATTCAGTACAACGCGTTGAGACTTGTTGCCGCGCCGGCCACCGCCGTCCTGTCCGGAATGCGTGTTCAAACGTGCAAATTTATACGACTTGTGGTGTATGTACTTGCAATCTTGTATGAACGTGTTTAATTCTTCACCAATGTAAATACGAATGTCAAGGATAAACGTTACTCATTAGTTTCCGAAATTTCATAAAGAAAAGTGAATCGATATTAGTGATTACCAGTGTCAGAAAAGTAAGTACCTACCTGCTTATTTGTATACCTACCTACCTATATAATATAATATCGCGTGCCTAATGATCAAAGCATTTTTCAACATTTTGTATCAAAACTTGAATTTTTTTATTTATTATTTACAGGTAGGTTATACGAAACATTACCAAATCAAAGAAAAAGTGTCGTCAATACAGTGTTGAATATTTAACATTTAGTTTTCTTCCATTACAGGCATTATTATACAACAAAGAAACAAGCAAACAAAGTTTTGAGCAATGACTCTATGAAACCATCAAAGCTGGAAGACCACCTAAGAAGGTGTCATCCTGATAAAATAGGTAAAGATTTAAAATATTTTCAAACATTAAAGGAAAAATATGAAAAGAGACCCACCGCTTCAACGTCGGAAAACAACGATGATGGCTTGCGGGCATCTTACAATATCTCATTACTTATAGCAAAATTTGGAAAACCGCACACCATTGGAGAACAGTTAATTTTACCTGCTGTTGAAGAGGTTTTAAAAACTGTTATGCACAAATCTTCATTTGACATACTCAAAAGAATTCCTTTAAGTAACAACACTGTACAAAGACGTATTGATGAAATGAGCTCTGATATTGAAAGTTTCTTGTGTGATTATCTGCAAACAACTCATTTTTCTATTCAACTGGACGAGTCAACTTTACCCGACAATGAAGCATTATTATTGGCATATGTTCGATTTGTTATGGGCGAAGAAATTCATGAAGAGCGTTTCGCGAATTCGCGAAAACTTTGAAGACGGACACTAAAGAAGGACAATATTTAATATCCTGAGTGATTTTTTTAAAGAAAAATCGATTCCATTTACAAACGTTATTTCGGTGGCAAGAGATGGAGTTCCTGCCATGGTCGGGCGATATCGTGGGTTTATAGACTATCTTAAAAGGTATAGTTATACCAGAGGTAACTGCAATTCACTGTATTATCCCCCGACAACATCTAGTAGCGATAAATTTGAGTGATAGATTGCACCAATCGCTTCAATTTGTGATAAATGCAGTTAACAAAATAAGAAACAATGCATTAAATACGCGCTTATTTGCACAATTGTGCGATGAAAATGATGAAAACTTTCAACGATTGCTGTTACATACTGAAGTACGCTGGTTGTCGAAAGGTGCATGTTTATCAAGATTTTATTCACTTTTTGACGCAGTTTTAGAAAGTTTAGAAAGTAAAGATCCTGATTTAAAAAAAAACAATCAATTTTAAAGCAGACATCGCGTATTTGACAGATTTGTTCAAAAAATTTTATGAGCTCAACTTACAATAATTACAAGGGGACAGCCTTAATGTAATAAAAACAAAGAGTGTAATTTCAGCTTTTATTGGTTAGTTGAAATTTATGAAGGAAAATATTTGTCGGCGCGAATTTTCACAGTTTTCAAACTTATCGTAGGTAGAATGCCTCGATGAAGATATTCAGACATACGTTCAACATTTGATTGCCCTGCATGATGATTTTAAAATCAGATTTGAAGACATTTTGTCGATGTAAATACCACTATGGATCATAAATCCATTTGATGAAACTGAAAGTGACATTTAAAAGAGGGTATCAAAAACTTTGGCTGCAGGTTCTAGAAATACCTGAAAAATATCCTGGACTGTGGCGAATCGCGCAAAAGCTTGTTATAGCGTTTCCCTCGTCATATCTCGTCGAAAAAAGTTTTAGTGCCGTTACAAACTTATTAACAAAAACAGGAACATATTGAATATCACTGAACGGGGAGATTTGCGGTTATTCCTTATAAAACTCAAGCCAAATATTGATAACTTGCTGATAATCCATCAAGTACATCTATCTCATTAAAATTATATATTGTTTTATAATTACCATTGTAGAAGTTACATTACGTTATAAATAAGTGTTTAATTTTGATTATATTACGACTGGTAAAACAATAATAATTATTAGTGTAATAATTTATATATTTGAATATATATACTTACAACAGAAGGAAATATACTATATTTCTTTTTACCACTCCGAATGGGACGTTTTCTAAATAAAATTTGTGAGAATTGATTGGCCCTTGTGCTGAGTCACTGTAGATTTCAAAAAAGTAAAGTTGGATCGAGTCACTTTTTCGATTGGCCAACTTTGATTTTTTGACATTCACTCACAACACAATGAATTAAAATTTAATTGAAAATTTGTTTAGCCTACCTACTTTATTATCAAATAATTAACCCTATCAAGCAATCAATTCTAACCTTTTTTTTTTCGAAAACTGTTATTTCGTCGATGAAATTCAGCCACAAAGCAAGTTTCCATAGATAGATGGATCTAATCTTTACTTTTTTTTTTGAGATTTAGAAATTGGTAGTAATGTAGAATGTAGATGCAGGGGGTCCACCTGATCCAGCAAAATTTTGAAAGTGGTCTATGAAACAAAAGAGTCTGGGAACCACTGGCGTAGACAGTAGAGTAATAACTACAATTTCTATAAAAACTAATCCGACTACGTAAATTATATATGTTACCCGGGCCATTATTATGAATCCATTGACACCTCATTCATTAAGCCGGTAAAAAGTAGGCCGGTAGCCTACATGCATCCCCGACATAAAGATCGTTCGGTCAGAAATCCATGTAAATGTACATTTTGCCGATATAAAAAGTAGTCTATTGTCTCTAATCTATCTTTTTTTTTAAATCCATTCAGTAGCTTAGACGTGATTTTGTTGAACAGAGTTGGAGCGTTTACACATATTTTATTCGATGCGATATCCGATTTCAAACCCAATGAAATGAGAGGTATTGTGTTTTAATATTGAAAGTTCTCATCCAGTCCCATATCGGAAATTGGATTGTATAAATGTGGAAACGCTCTTAGTTTCTCGTTTTATTAGTAAGGATTTTCGCAGCCAAAGCCCAAAACTTAAAAAGGTGATAGGTTACGTCATTCCTTAGATTAACTCAAACTCAGCGTGCAAGTCAGACAGACTTCCAAGGAAACCATACCTTTTTCGCAAGCCTACAAAGCCAACAATCTTACTAATTGACCGTAGATTAGAGATAGTTTATTTATATCTCTCGGGAACTGTCTGTGGGCACAAACATAGTAAACAGGCCCGTTATGGATAGATACGGTGATTATTGTCAGAACTTTGCACATTCATGTATATTGTCGACGCTCGCGCCTAACTTCATAGTTATCGGTCTGCGGTGAACTTCACACCTGCACGCGTAGCGTGCTGCTTGACACCGTAGAAATGGTTTCTATCTATGAGAGAATAGACAAAATGACATATTGATATAGGAAATCTATTTTATATTACTTTGAAATCCTACCACTATTATAAATGTGAAAGTTTGAGAGGATGGACGGATGGATGTTTTTTACTCTTTTAAGCGAAAACTACTGAACGGATTTCAATTAAATTTAGTAGGATAGTAGTTTAAGCTCTGGATTAACACATGTGCTACTTTTTACACGAACACGATTTTGTTGATGTCAGCTATTCAAAGCATTTGTGCCCTTCCGATCGGCCCAACCAATAGGCTTAGCTTAGATATCAAATCAAATCAAATCAAAATTTTTTTATACAAAATTGGTATTTTTAAATACTCTTTTTGAACGTCGTTACTACGTGATGCCTACCACCGGTTCGGGAACTAACCCAGCGAGAAGAGCCGGCAAGAAACTCGTCTGGGGCCATCTTTTACCAAAAAGATGGAAAATTATTCTTTTAAAATCAAAATTATTACAATGTTTGCTTATGTCTATGTAACAAATAATAACATAAGATAAGGAGCCACCTTATTCCCAAGGTGTGCCGTCTTGAATGAAGTCATTAATTTTATAATACGCTTTGGCACACAAACGTTCTTTAACTACTTTTTTAAACTTATTAATGGGAAGGTTTTGAACCTTTTCTGGGATTATATTGTATAAGCGTATACATTGGCCTTTAAAGGATTTACTAACTTTGCTTAGTCTGAACACTGGCATATCTAACTTGTTCTTATTCCTAGTGTTTACACAATGATTATCACATTTCTTTTTGAAGTTGTTTAGATTTTTTCTTACGTATAACACATTTTCCAAAATGTATTGAGATGCGACGGTCAGAACTTTTATTTCTTTAAACTTTTCCCTTAGAGATTCAAAAGTCGACATCTTATAAATAGAACGTATAGCACGTTTCTGCAGCACAAATATTGTATTAATGTCCGCAGCGTTTCCCCACAAGAGGATGCCGTACGACATTATGCTATGAAAATAGCTAAAGTAAACTAATCGCGCGGTCTCTATGTCGGTAATTTCTCTAATTTTTTTAACAGCGTATGCTGCAGAACTCAGCTTATCTGCCAATTTAGCAATATGTGGTCCCCACTGTAACTTACTATCTAATGTTATACCTAGAAAAACAGTGGTGTCTACTAATTTCATTTTCTCATTATTTAATAGTATATTGGTTTGTGCCTGCGTAACATTTGGCAAGCTGAACTTTAAACATTTTGTTTTATTAGAATTCAACAGTAAATTATTAGCATTAAACCAATGTACTATTTTTGAGAGAGCACTATTTACCTCGTCATTGTTAGATTGTCGTCGCTTCACATTAAAAATTAGTGAAGTATCATCAGCAAAAAGTACTATCTCATGCTTATCATTAACTAGATAAGGTAGATCATTTATATAGATGAGAAATAGAAAAGGGCCCAAAACAGACCCCTGTGGTACTCCTAGTTTAATTTTAGTACCATTAGACCTTTTAGAATTAACTTCTACAGTCTGTATTCTATTTATTAGATAAGAGCTTAGAAGCTTTAGAGCCGTCCCCCTTACACCATAATGGTATAATTTCCTGAACAGCGTATCATGCTCCACACAGTCCAACACTTTGGATAAATCACAGAATATACCAAGTGCATCCTGTGACCTCTCCCAAGCTCCAAATATACTGCACAGAAGACTAATACCTGCATCTGTTGTGGACCGACCTTTAGTAAAACCAAACTGATTACTATGTAACAAATTATTCGAGTTGAAGTGAAAAATTAATTGATTTAGAATAATTTTCTCAAAAATTTTACTTAAAGTCGGTAATATGGATATTGGTCTATAGTTAGCTGGGTCTGCTTTATTCCCAGCTTTAAAGAGAGGCATCACCTTGCTGTGCTTCATCAAGTCAGGGAACACGCCACTTTTAATACAATTATTAAAAACTAATGCTAGATACTAAGGCGGGTCAATAAGTCCGTGACTTTTTGAATTTCTAACCTCCTTACTGAAAAAGCAACACTACTCCTGTCAACAGGCATCTGTCAGTTGACTCCTATCAAAATTTGAACTTGCTGCGTCAGTTAGTTTGTGTTTTACAGCTATCTTTATCAGACTATCCAGTAACTTAAGGAAACAATGGAAAAAAGTGAATTTCGTGTGCTTATTAAGCATTATTTTTTGCGAAAAAAAACCATTACCGAGATTGGTCTCGGTAATGATTTGCCTTGGGGCTAAGCTTGATAAATACTATGGGGACTCTGCACCATCGATTTCAATGGTAAAAAAGTGGTTTACTGAATTTCGTTGTGGCCTTACAAGCACTGAAGATGCCGAACGTCCTGGACGCCCAGTTGAGGTCTCTACACCCGAAACAATCGAAAAAAATCACGATATGGTGTTGGACGACCGAAGATTGAAAGTGCAAGAGATTGTGGAAGCCATAGGCATGGCTCAGTGGTTTCAATTTTGAATGGTCACTTGGGCATGAGAAAGCTTTCCGCAAGATGGGTGCCGCGTTTGCTCACAGTCGACCACAAACGCAATCGTGTAACAACTTCACAGGAAGGTTTGGGGTTGTTTAATCACAATATGGAGGAGTTTTTTAACCGTGGATGAAACATGGATCCATCACAATACACCAGAGACCAAACAACAGTCAAAACAGTGTGTTTCTAAGGGTGAATCGGCGCCAAAGAAGGCCAAGGTGGGTTTGTCAGCCAATAAAGTTATGGCGACTGTTTTTTGGGATGCACGTGGGATAATCCAAATTGACTATCTTCAAAAGGGAAGAACAATTAATGGGAAATATTATGCCAACTTATTGGACCGCTTCAATGAGGATTTGAAAAAAAACCGACCTCATTTGGCCAAGAAAAAAGTTATTTATCACTAAGACAATGCAAGGGTGCACACATGTGCAGTTACCATGGCAAAAATCCATGAATTGGGCTATGAATTGCTCCCACATCCACCCTATTCTCAAGATTTGGCTCCGAGTGACTACTTCTTGTTCCCAAATCTGAAAAAATGGCTCGGTGGAAAAAGATTTGACTCCAATGATGAAGTCATCTCGCAAACAAAGGCCTATTTTGAGGACCTCGACACATCATATTTTTTGGAAGGGATAAAAAAATTGCAGAAGCGTTGGACAAAGTGTATAGAGCTCAAGGGGGACTACGTTGAAAAATAAAATGATTTATTTATCAAAAAATCTGTGTTTTATTCCAAAAGTCACGGACTTATTGACCCGCCCTCGTAGCTTTTTAACTCCCGATGAACACAGAGGTGTTATAGGTTTGACGTGTGTCTGTGTGTCTGTCTGTGGCATCGTAGCTCCCAAACGAATGAACCGATTTCGATCCAGTTTCGTTTTGTTTGAAAGCTGACACGACCGCGAGTGTTCGTAGCTATAATTCATCATAATCAGCTCGCTCACTGCTTGACAATTCGGAGGTTACTTAATTATTTTTTTTTGATTTATTCTTTGGGTTGTGATCAATGCCGTCAGTAGATTTTATCTACTATTCTTCCATATTGGGCGGCCGTTTCCTGACTCTAAAGCGCACATATAGCAAGGCTAATTATAAATGTTCGTATTGTTTCGTACACAATCGTTTTATATTGTCGTGTAGGTATTAATAGATCGACCGGTATGGCTTCGGAACACTTTTGGAAACATATATGGAAAACTACGTCAAAGGTGTTGCTAATTTTGTGCAAAGTACTCGAGTTTAATTTATTGTTATAGGTTTGTGGGAATATGGTGGCGAGCTCCAAAGAGAGATCTCCGACCGAGCGAGATGGTATGCTCGGTCAGGCCGAAGCCCACTTGTATTTTACCTACGTCTTCTCACGCCGGGGCCTTGGGCGGGGGACCATGGTCAGGGACTGTAGCTCCTCTATGGGGTTGGGATGACGCGCCCAGTACGAAAACTGGACGCATTTCGTTTGTTTTTAGGGAAGACCCCCGCGGCAGAATGCAGGGGCTATCCAAGTAATATATAATTACAAGATAACGACGACATATTATAAGGTTGATTTATTGAGGTATTCACTATTTTTAACTGTCAACGAAAACAGAGGTATTATAAGTTTGACGTGTCTGTCTGTCTGTGTGTCTGTCCGTTGCATCGTAGCTCCCAAACGGATGGACCGATTTGGATCTAGTTGTTTTTATTTGAAAGGTGACATGATCGAGAGTGTTCTTAGCTATAATTCATCATCATCAGCTCGCTCGCTGCTCGACATTTCAGGGCTAACTAAAAATTGATAATTTTGTTTCTACCTTATTTTCTGGAAAATAACATTGTTATTCAATGCAGCATTTTCACAATGACACCTCCAAAAGTGTTTAGTCACTTATAAATCACTAAAATTATCACGCGTCGTCCCTTACCGAACAATGGGGAAAGTGTTGCGGAATTATAATCAGGCTTTAGAGGTCAGTTATTTATAGCTGATTAGCTGACTGTCATACAAAATCATCGAAATTTTTTTTACATTGCCAAAATCCAGTCCAAATATAGTGTTGTGGATGTGATCATACGAAATGGACAAGGGTTATCAAAACACCTATATTTGTAATGACATTTCAAATCGAAATGCAAATATTTTGCTGGTTTTAGGATCAGCTCACTCCGAAACGCGACGCGACGTGACCTGAAGAGCGCAGCAGCCCGGTTCAGCTCGAAATTAGAACTCTTGCAATAGTACGTGTATCGTCTTGTGTAGTGAATAAAGTTCAATTTTGAATCGCTATCTTAAAAATGCAGCGCCGCGTCGTATCGCGTCTTGGTGTGAAGTGACGCATAGATGCAATTTTGGGCCATAAGTATGCTCTTCTTTCCGGGGCAAAAGTGAGATACTTATTGTATGGTGCTGTCAATCTTTACCTGTAGACATTCATGCATTAAGGCCTATAGGTAAAGGAACTGCTCAACTGACAATTACAAAAGTATATTCATGAAAAATTTAATAATTTATAGATTATCTTATGCCTTTAAATGAGCAATTCTTGTATATTTATTTATTTATATGTTTCTGTGATCTCGGAAACGGCTCTAACGATTTCGCTGAAATTTGGTATATGGGGGTTTTCGGGGGTAAACAATCGATCTAGATTAGTCTTATGTTTGGGAAAACGCGTGTTTTCGAGTTTTCATGCGTTTTTCTGTCCACGCAGAATATGGTCGCTAATTTCGTCTTGCCGGCCACTGTCCGTCTGGTCCAGCGGATTAAGACGCGGACAGCAAGAAATGAGTATTACGGGTTCGAATCCCACTCGGTGACTTACTTTTTTTATATGTTCAAGTTTATATATAATTTTGCAATTTTATTGTTTTTAAACAAGAAAAAAAAAATGTAGTTAATGTTTGAGATAACAATATATATTTCTCATAAATATGTCTAACATTTACCTATACTGATTACTTGAATAAGATTTATGCTTTCGAGTTTCACCATATTACAATAAATAGTAATTACCGAGCAAAGCTCGGTCGCCCAGGTACTTATACGAGGGCGGGTCAATAAGTCCGTGACTTTTGGAATAAAACACAGATTTTTTGATAAATAAATCATTTTATTTTTCAACGTAGTCCCCCTTGAGCTCTATACACTTTGTCCAACGCTTCTCCAATTTTTTTATCCCTTCCAAAAAATATGATTTGTCGAGGTCCTCAAAATAGGCCTTTGTTTGCGAGATGACTTCATCATTGGAGTCAAATCTTTTTCCACCGAGCCATTTTTTCAGGTTTGGGAACAAGAAGTAGTCACTCGGAGCCAAATCTTGAGAATAGGGTGGATGTGGGAGCAATTCATAGCCCAATTCATGGATTTTTGCCATGGCAACTGCACATGTGCACCCTTGCATTGTCTTAGTGAAAAAGAACTTTTTTCTTGGCCAAATGAGGTCGTTTTTTTTTCAAATCCTCATTGAAGCGGTCCAATAAGGCATGGCATAATATTCTCCATTAATTGTTCTTCCCTTTTGAAGATAGTCAATGTGGATTATCCCACGTGCATCCCAAAAAACAGTCGCCATAACTTTATTGGCTGACAAACCCACCTTGGCCTTCTTTGGCGCCGATTCACCCTTAGAAACACACTGTTTTGACTGTTGTTTGGTATCTGGTGTATTGTGATGGATCCATGTTTCGTCCACGGTTAAAAAACTCCTCCATATTGTGATTAAACAACGCCAAACCTTCCTGCGAAGTTGTTACACGATTGCGTTTGTGGTCGACTGTGAGCAAACGCGGCACCCATCTTGCGGAAAGCTTTCTCATGCCCAAGTGATCATTCAAAATTGAAACCACTGAGCCATGCGAGATGCCTATGGCTTCCACAATCTCTTGCACTTTCAATCTTCGGTCGGCCAACACCATATCGTGATTTTTTTCGATTGTTTCGGGTGTAGAGACCTCAACTGGGCGTTCAGGACGTTCGGCATCTTCAGTGCTTGTAAGGCCACAACGAAATTCAGTAAACCACTTTTTTACCATTGAAATCGATGGTGCAGAGTCCCCATAGTATTTATCAAGCTTAGCCCCAAGGCAAATCATTACCGAGACCAATCTCGGTAATGGTTTTTTTTCGCAAAAAATAATGCTTAATAAGCACACGAAATTCACTTTTTTCCATTGTTTCCTTAAGTTACTGGATAGTCTGATAAAGATAGCTGTAAAACACAAACTAACTGACGCAGCAAGTTCAAATTTTGATAGGAGTCAACTGATAGATGCCTGTTGACAGGAGTAGTGTTGCTTTTTCAGTAAGGAGGTTAGAAATTCAAAAAGTCACGGACTTATTGACCCGCCTTAGTATATAAAAGGAGATGTTTTCACTGTCTGACATAATATAGACGCTCAACAGCCGTAACCGCTAATAGTAGAAACGTGACATTTGGTCAGTACTTATTAACAATGTGCGTCTAAGCACAATAAAAAGGGATTTTGAAAATCTTTAAATCGGCACGGATTTCGGTGAAATTCATGCTCTGAAATAGAGTTCATTACATACCTATTATTATTAGAATACTCCCTCTGAGGGTGTTAAATAAGGGTTGGAAGTTTGTATGATAAATATTTAAAAGCTGTCACATTTTTCATGTAATTTTATTAAATTATTTTTTAATTTGTAAATATTCATTAATCCAAAGCAATATTTACAAATTATTGAGTACGTATTATCAGGTTTTTTTTTAAATTATACTTCTAAAGGTATAATATGGGGGTCCAAATCTTTGTCGCGTCGGTGTAGTGTGAGTACACCCTAATGCTCTACGACATCATTTGTAGAAGATCTTATCTAAAGGTAGCCTTCTGATCAATGCGACCGCGACGCGAGACCGCGATCGGCGACTGCGACCAGCAAACCAGCGAATCAGGTTCTCTGGTCATGCAAACCGGTCGCGTGTCGCGTTAGTGCTCCATATAAATTCATACCAAGCAGTAGCTCCGCGAGCCTATTCCGGTCTCGGGTCGCGGTCTCGCGTCGCGTGCATTGAAAGGCTACTTTTACGTGCCAAGTTATTGAGGGTACTGGAGGTAAAAGAGTTGTTTGAGGTTTTAGGTACATTTGGGAGTAAGTAGTAACTCTATGTTTTACGCGCGGCAGTAGTTACTTACCATCTCATGTATGCTCGTTTCCCGGATTATTCCGTTGAAAAATAAAACTTAAAGCGGATTTTATGTTACACCATATGTGAAAATCATTTATATTCATTATGTAGGTCTAGCGTGATGCACGGATAAACTACGTAAGTATGGTACAGACGAACAGCCGACAAATGATTCACTTCGCTAAGAAAACATCATCATTATTTGACGACATATGTGTAATTTAAAAAAAAATACATGTGGCACTCGGGGACTGCCGCGGTAAAGCTATTGCATACATTGTTGTCTATTGTCTACACGCACACAAACACCGTGCCGAAGTCTGCCGAACTGAAACGACGTTAGATGATGCACGGCTTTCAACGCCGCACCGCTGTGCCGGTCGTAGTGGGGGGTGTTAGGTTTATTTTCGTTACGGAATTTCTTGATTCGGTTGCCGCGCTCAAAGCCCGCGATAAAAGCTATGCAATAGCTTAAAAATCCTAAATGTAAATATAGTATAAAAAATATTAAATATATTTCCGTTGTCTGGTACCCGTAACACAAGTTCTTCGAGAACTTACCCGGGACCAGATTAACGTGGTGTGAAAGCGTCCATAGATATTATATTATTATCAACGTCATCACTGCTGGGGCTCTGGTCTCTCCTCCAGGTAGAGAGGGTTGGGCTACTGCCCACTGAGGGTCGGTACTCGGTACACTTCGCGTTATTCCAAGTTTTGTTCAATCTTTAAAATATTCACAAAAATTGTAAAAATCGCCAAAGAACAAATAGCCAATTAGCCGGCCAAAAACAAAGAAATACGAATAAATTACGAGGACTATCAAACTGTAAAACATTCGCCGACCGATAATTCACGCCCAAAGTTTTTTTTTCCCAAATTTGGCTGGGACTATAATACGATCTGGAATCCGGCGGGCCTGGAAAAATTCACAGCACTGAAAATGGAATTCTGCGCTAATACAATAGAGTTGAAACTCGAAGTGTCGACTGTCGAGCTGTCACATATGACATTGACATTTGTGTGTTCGATTTTTAACTCTATTGTAGGGCGCATTAGCGGAGAGTTCTATTTTCAGTGCTCTATTTTTTCACCGGCCTTACTGATTCTTGACAATATAGAAGTGAGAACTTAGTGTTTTTACATTGCGCGGTGGCATTTAAAAAATTAAACCTGTCTTTGTCATTATCAGCGCGACATCCAGAACGGTCTGGATATTGGAAAAACGTACTTATGAAACTTGTAAAAACGTTCCTCTGTATAGAAAAAAAAGACGTGTGGCACTCGGGGACTGCCGCGGTAAAGCTATTGCATAGCATTATCGCACGCACACAACGCCGTGTCGAAGACTGCCGAACTGAAACGACGTTAGACGATGCACGGCCTTCAAGCCACACCTCCGTGCCCGTCGGAGTGGGGAGCGTGAGGTTTTTTCGTTACGGAATTTCTGGATTCGGTCCCCGCGCTCAAGGCCCGCGATAGAAGCTATGCAATAGCTTAAAAACATTTTCAAAACAAAATTTTCAATGTTAAAAATACAATCAAGTTTCTGCTGCGTGTATGACTGTATTATAGCTCCCCATACCGATTTCGGTGACGATGGCCGGTTTCATCGAAACCGGGCCAGCGACTTACTCTCGAAGTCCAGTTGGACGGAAGGACCTTTACGACTGGCGAGAGATCAGGCGCAGGTCCAACTTTTTACATGCCCATCCGGCGCATGGATCATCTTTATTGTCTGATAATCAGGAGATCAGCCTGCATATTGACCTAACCAAACTTTGAAACTACATTTTTTGTTGTTCCAACGCGGGAATCGAACCCACGACCTCCGAGTCGAGAGCCAAGCTCTAAATCATTGGACCACGGAGGCTGTTATGACTGTATTACAAAATAAATGAATCACAAAATATGAGAGTGTCGCGATGAAGCTAGCATAGCGCCCCTTGAAAAGCTAGTTTCAAATAGCTGAAATATAGTCCCATGCATAGGTCTAATGTGAATCGATTTATAACCGACATCCAAAAAAGGAGGTGGTCATAAGTTCGGCTATATATATTTTTATTTTTATGAATATCCTGATGAAACAATATTTTAAGAACTCACGCTTAAGTTAGCTGTTAAAATTTGAGCCGAATTTAAAAGGGGAATTAGTTAGAAGATTTTATTTATTTCTGAATACGTTTTTGTGCGTTTTTACCTTGGAAGTCGGTTCTAATATTTTGTTTAAAAATAATTAGATACTTACTGTGTTAGATTCAAGGCGGTAGTAGATTTTTAACTTCTAGAAAGTATCAATGCCTTTCAAACTTTCCAAACTTTCAAACCTTTTAAAACTCAGGATGGGCTATGACCTTGCTTGCTATGACATGCTATGACGTACATTTTATATAAGATAAAGTTACGCCATTTTGATTTGAGAAGAAAATAAAAAAGAAATAAAGTACTGCGGAAAGCAAATGCTACCATTATTAATTACACAGACTCTGCTAAAAACTTAGGTATAATTCTAGACAGTATTTTCTCCTGGGTATGTCAGGTGAGTGAAGTGAGCAGAAAGGTTCACTACTCGCTGCACACGTTGAAGTGCCTTCAAAACTTTTTGCCTATTCACCAAAATTTTCCTTGTCCAGGCACTCATCTTCCCTATCCTTGACTATGCCGATTCCTGCTATTTAGACGCTACCGAGGGGCTGTTAACTAAACTGAAACGTTTACAGAACATCTGTATTCATTTTGTGTTTGGTATAAGAAAGTTCGACCATGTTTCAGCCTTTCGATCGAACTCAAGTGGCTCCCTATCCGCCTTCGGCGCAACTCCTATATCCTCTGTTTACTCTACAACATTTTGCATAATTCTCGCTCTCCTCGTTATCTTCTTGATCGATTCAATTTTTCTCGACCCCTCGATAGTCCTTGCAGGTCCACTGTCAGGACAAATCTTTCTCTCCCCTCCCATCGCTCCAACTTCTACTCCTACTCATTCACTGTTCATGCAGTTAGATTGTGGGACTGTCTTCCTCACACCATTCGCGACAGTCCCAACATCGATGTATTTAAAAGACGCTTGAAAGAGCATTACCTCAAATCTGAATCCATATAGATACGGTTATTATGTATACATATAGTATTTATATATATTAACTAGCTAAAATTTTTAATTTATTTACTTAGCTTATTTACTATATTTTATTTTATTATAAATATAAATATTTGAATTATTATTTCTACAATAATTGTAGAAATAATATTGTGCACGTCCTAACTGCTATATTTCATCCCATTTCTTTCCGTAGGGCTGCTGGAAGAAATTTCTAATTAGAAATAAGTAGTCCTTTGTGTCATCTTTGTTAATTGTATTGTCATATTTTTCTGTGTGTACAATAAATTATTAAATAAAATAAATAATGCTAAAATGACAAATCTCAAACCTCGACTGCCCCAAACAAGCCCAAAAGTATGTCAGTTTAAGTGTGGACACTTTTTGCCTCGACATGCCTCGTCTATAATATCTATGATCAAAATATTAAATGATGACCTTTTATTTATTCATCAAACACGTCGTATACAAATTTGGATATCAGGTATACGAAATTACATGTTAACGTAGGTACTTCATTAATATGAAACTTCGTCGATCAAAATCTCGTATGCCAACTTCATTATCATCTTATATACATTTTTACGGGAATATAAAACTTATGTAATCTTCCGTGTTAGGCCATTGTTTTACTAGGAAACATTCTCAATTCAATAGTAACGGTAGAAATTGAGTAAATTCGAATAGCTTCCGTGGACGAAAAATAAATGAAATTCTTGCCGTTAACGCGGTTAACGAGAGGGGGATAGTTATATGCGCTAAAGGGAGAGGTCGATAAACAAGGATTACGAAAAGAGGATTCCGTGGAAGTTTATTAGGTATTTTCCCTACTAAATAAAGAAACACTTACAACTTCCTTTGCAACAGGGAACTGTGAGCCTGGTGAACAATCACTAAAAAGGTAAAATCATAATACAACAAGAGTGTAAATGTGTCATGCTTTGACACGGATTTCCTCGATTGACCGGCGTGATACTACGGCTTTACAGAAAACCGGCGATGAAGTAACTCGAGCGCGTCAAATTTAGATAACATAAGTGTCTCACATGTCTCTGGTGATCAAGGTATAATAGGTGATCAGTTTACTTGATTGGGGTCTTGGGTCAGTGGTGAAGAAAAGGATCAAAATTTAATCGGGCGCGTCTGATTTAGATAGGGCAGGGGTTCCTAATATTTTCCCTATGCGCCTCCCTCAACGTTTTGAAAAAATACAACGCCCCCCCTAGGGCTAGTTCTAGCAGTAGGTATGCGTATGTATAATTTTTGCTTTGTTCGAAAATTAGGAATGTGGTGGATTCGAATCCCGGTAAGATAAATATTTTTATATTTCTTTTAATTTATCAAAACTCGGTGTTTTGATAAATTAAAAAAGCAAAGCTGTGTTACCTTGGTACTATTATCTAACGGCGGAAATTAATCATTTATCTAAAATCTTAGATTGACTTTAATCTTAGATTCTCAAACAAAAACTTACGTAAATTGAGGTGAATTTAATCCTAGGATCGTTGAAATGAATAGATAAAAATATGAGATTAAGATAAGATTGATTATTAATTTCGGGCGTAAATCTGACGCGCTCGAGTTACTTCAAACATCCCCTTTGGGCTCCCCTACTATTTTGTTAAGTTGTCTTGTTACTTGGCTCGTACCTGTCAAATTACTGGCAAAATACGCGCGTGTAAATACTGTCATTACCTCCCGGACTACAGACCTCCAGCCAGTAAACATAGACATTTTATTACGAGTAGGTACTCTGTAAAACAGCTTTTTTTGTGGACGATGGGATTCAGATGTTAGTATGGTATGGCCACAGAATAAATAATAGTGCAACCCTGCTAAAAAGAATGTCCATCGATCTCAGTTCACAGCGAAACGAGACGATACCTACTCGACGCGGCGCTGCATTTTTTTAGAGATAGCAATACAAAATTGAACTTTATTCACTAGGTAGACTAAGAGATACACGATAATACTAAGGCGGGTCAATAAGTCCGTGACTTTTTGAATTTCTAACCTCCTTACTGAAAAAGCAACACTACTCCTGTCAACAGGCATCTATCAGTTGACTCCTATCAAAATTTGAACTTGCTGCGTCAGTTAGTTTGTGTTTTACAGCTATCTTTATCAGACTATCCAGTAACTTAAGGAAACAATGGAAAAAAGTGAATTTCGTGTGCTTATTAAGCATTATTTTTTGCGAAAAAAAACCATTACCGAGACCAAGGCTAAGCTTGATAAATACTATGGGGACTCTGCACCATCGATTTCAATGGTAAAAAAGTGGTTTACTGAATTTCGTTGTGGCCTTACAAGCACTGAAGATGCCGAACGTCCTGGACGCCCAGTTGAGGTATCTACACCCGAAACAATCGAAAAAATTCACGATATGGTGTTGGCCGACCGAAGATTGAAAGTGCAAGAGATTGTGGAAGCCATAGGCATCTTGCATGGCTCAGTGGTTTCAATTTTGAATGATCACTTGGGCATGAGAAAGCTTTCCGCAAGATGGGTGCCGCGTTTGCTCACAGTCGACCACAAACGCAATCGTGTAACAACTTCACAGGAAGGTTTGGCGTTGTTTAATCACAATATGGAGGAGTTTTTTAACCGTGGACGAAACATGGATCCATTACAATACACCAGAGAACAAACAACAGACAAAACAGTGTGTTTCTAAGGGTGAATCGGCGCCAAAGAAGGCCAAGGTGGGTTTGTCAGCCAATAAAGTTATGGCGACTGTTTTTTGGGATGCACGTGGGATAATCCACATTGACTATCTTCAAAAGGGAAGAACAATTAATGGGGAATATTATGCCAACTTATTGGACCGCTTCAATGAGGATTTGAAAAAAAAAAGACCTCATTTGGCCAAGAAAAAAGTTCTTTTTCACTAAGACAATGCAAGGGTGCACACATGTGCAGTTGCCATGGCAAAAATCCATGAATTGGGCTATGAATTGCTCCTACATCCACCCTATTCTCAAGATTTGGCTCCGAGTGACTACTTCTTGTTCCCAAACCTGAAAAAATGGCTCGGTGGAAAAAGATTTGACTCCAATGATGAAGTCATCTCGCAAACAAAGGCCTATTTTGAGGACCTCGACAAATCATATTTTTTGGAAGGGATAAAAAAATTGGAGAAGCGTTGGACAAAGTGTATAGTGCTCAAGGGGGACTACGTTGAAAAATAAAATTATTTATTTATCAAAAAATCTGTGTTTTATTCCAAAAGTCACGGACTTATTGACCCGCCCTCGTAAGGGTTTTTAAATTTGTGACATCTGACAGCTTTTTGACACGACAAGATTCGTCGGTCTACCAAGCGCCGCCTGGTGACAGAAAAAGAATCGAAAATTCTAATTGACCGTTTTTGATACCACTTACGCCACCAGATGGCGCTTTGTGTATGTTGGGTCTGCCCAATAGCGGCATAAAAAATATTAAACTGCCTCATTGCAAGAGCTCGAATGTCAAACTCCACCTCTCTGCATAGCGCGGAGCAGCTTTTGCAATATAACGCGCATCTTATTGTGTACTGAATAAAATGCTGTATCGTCTGGTTTCGTTGTGAGCTGACCTGCGCTAGTGCAATAGAGCTGAAAATCAAAGTGTCAAAAATGTTAGATTTAAGAACTCTACGCGATTTTTAGCTCTATTGTAATAGCACGCAGTTCTATTTACAGTGCTGATTTTTCTAACACCACCATTAAAAACTCCCGTGGGAACGATGGCTTAGTGTCGATACTCGAGTTGCATTCTTTTCGGCCGAGCACTGTACAAGCGGTAGTTAGTTTAATGTTTGCACTTTGCACTCAAAACTGATTCTAATACTGTATAACATATAGAGAGATCAAAAACTAGAAAAAATAGGAGCTGATATTATATATTCCATATTTAAAAAATTGTAAAGATTTACATAATTGATGATGATATTTTAATAATAACTAGGTATAAAGTAAATATTACATACAAGCGAGCGTCGCATCAGGCTTTATTACAATTATACAATACACAATGCCTACAATATTACAATATGTTTCTTCACCTTTCTTATAAAACACCAAATTTTACGAGCTAAAAGACAATTTCGTACGAAAATACGAAGATGAAATTTCTCTCGAGAAAAATCGTAGTTACTTAAGACGCAGTGTTTAAATTTTAAAATTTAAACGATCATTATCTTATAAAAGGCTTTGAGAATATTATATTAAGCAGGAAGTGTTATTGTTTTTCTAGCATTTTTTGATATTTTTAGCAAATCAAATCGAAAATAGGCTAGCGTTACTCTACTTTTGATTTTTAACCCATTACAAAAAGACTTTAACCACAAATCCTACACTCGAATGTACGTTAGGTGCTATATATTAAACCCAGTACCTGGCAGTGACGTGGGGTTCCTATAACTCCAATTCCTATCGGCTTCACTCACCACTTACCTATTGAAGACCCCCATCCGAACCCATACCTATTATACAGGCTAGGGCTTCCCTATGAAGAAGAACGAGCCTTCGCCACTGGTACCTGGGTGACCGAGCTTGGCTCGCAGTTCTAGTAATACGGAAAAAAATCACGGATTGTAATAAGCACTTACTACTTAAGTACCAAAATATAACCGGGACCGTGACGTCTGATTTGAACCCGAGACATCAATTTGCAAATAACTCGAAAAAATATACATACGCGACCAATCTGCCATTGGGCTGACATTAACAGAATTGAAATTAGTGGCATATTGTTGGACTAAAAAGAACAATACATAACTTAAAAATGCGCGGTTTCCAAGGATGAGACCTAGTTAGATCGATTTTTCTACCAAAACCTTCTAAATACTAAATTTCATGGAAATACTTGCAGCCGTTCCGGTGTCCCGCTTACAGTATCTCCAACAGTATCCCACGGGAACTGCTTATTTTCCCGCGATAAAAAGTCTATGACCTTCCCCGTGGCTTACTCCATTTCTGTGCCAAATTTCATGATGATTGGTGAAGTAGTTTTTATGTGAAAGCGTAACAAACAAACAAACTCACATTTACATTTATAATATTATAAGTATCTAAGGATATATACTTGTTTAAATTATAAGATTGTCTAAGTGCCAATAAATGACTAATTTAAACTATGCTGACATAGGCAGGGGATGTGACATAACTTTTCGCCGAACAATCATATCGAAACTATCTCCTACGGCACGTTAGTCGCGTACATTACTGTGTATAGCCAGCTATCTGAGGTTATTTCAGCCAATACACCTATTCTATATTGGCTCCCTCTGTGGCTCAGTGGTTCGCGAAGGTCGCAGGATCGAATCTCGCCGAAGAGAATAAAAGTTTTTCAGTGTTCCTGGGTCTTGGATGTGTATTAAATATAATATGTGTAATAAAAATCTTAAATATGTGTATAGTATAAAAGTATTAAATATATTTCCGTTGTCTGGTACCTGTGATACAAGTTCTTCGGATACTCAGTACAGGACCAGATTGACGTGGTGTGGAAGCGTCCATAGATATTATTATTATTACCTTAGAGCAGGCATTTTCAATCTTTTTTTTTTATTTAATGGCACTCAAACATCAACGGTCATTAGCGACCATTTTAAGTTTACCATATTATATTAAATCATAGTATTTAATAAATTTTACTTAATTTACAGTTATTTCTGTATTTCCAAAACACTTTTTATAACATTTAGGAAGGTTCACTTTTAGACGCTCTGTATTATACATTGGACATTCAAATAATAATAAATTAATAGATCTTATGTTTCATACCTTTTTTATTTTTTTTCTTAGCTTTTTTTCTTAGCTTCCTTAGTGATGAGGTGAATATGAGTTACATTGGTATGTCCTATTCTTAATCTATTAAAAACTACTTGATCTCTTTTATTTTTGGCTTTAGTTTACTTTTTTCGCAAACTGATTTTATAAACTCAAATAATGCACTATTGTTATCATTTACCCAATAACTGTTCCATAAATATTTAATTTTTAGTTTAAAATATTTTTTAAGATCATTGATATTAGAGGTAAAGTAATTACATTGTTCATATTTCGTAGCTTCTTTAGCTTCAATATCAGCTTTTTCGTTTCCGGGAATATCCTGGTAGCTAGGGATCCAGATTAATTCTATGGCGACCTTGCAATCAATTAAATTAAGCAAATTGTCTTTAGTTAAATTAACTAGCGGATCTAAGTTACTAATATTTGACAACGCCATTAGGTAAGACAATGAATCGGAAAATATTAAATATTTTTAACATTCAAGTTCTCTTTAATTACCTTAAGGTACCAGTATAGCAACCATTTCACATGTAAAGATAGATGCGTAATCATGTAATCTGTACTGAAACTAATATTTACATGCTACATGCTGCTCGCGGGCCACAGGTTGAGTATAGCTGGCTTACGGCCCGTTTCAATAACCTATCTATCTATAACTATTTGTTAAAAAAGTCGCCATTCAATCATTTGACGGTTTTTCGCGATAGTCGCGAAGTTTGACGTTTCTAACAAATAGTTATTGGTAGATAGGTTACTGAAACGGGCCATTAATCCTTTTAAATATGGTTCAAAAACGTATGGTCGACACCGCTATATAGCAGATAATCAGAAAGCCCATAGATAATAATTTATTAATATCGTTATGAATTCTTCGACTTCGTACGCGAAAAAAGAAATCCCGCAGTAGTTATACCGTACACTTTGCTGCGATAAAAAGTAACCTGTGTGTTAGTCCAAAGTCCAAACCTACTACCAAATTTTATCATAATCCGTTCAGTAGCTATTGCGTGAGTGAGTTACAAACATCCATATCTCCACACATACAAACTTTCGCATTTAATAACATTAGAAAGGATAGAACTGTAAGGTAAAGCTGGAATGATGCATATATTCTCAAATCCCAACTTAGCGAATCGGACCCGCGCACGAAGGGTTCCGTACAAAACGGTAAAAATTTTGTTAAACAAAATTTACACAAACAAAACAGATGGACCGATGGACAGCGGAGTCTTAATAATGGTTTTACCCTTTGGGTACGGAATCCCAAAAAAAGAAAATGCTTTGTTCGGCACGTGCAGTCGTGCAAGCTCGACCTACTTAAGGCGCAAGATGTTATGAGGGCATATATTTTAAGCTTGTAATATCAATACTCAATCACGTTAATACCAATACTCCTTCGGTAGTCGGGTGAAGCTGAGAGCTCGACTCGTGACTCGTGAGCCAGAGCTAATATCGCTGGACGTCAGGACAGATCAAGCGCGAGTCAATATTTATCCTGGCACTGCTGCTCGATATATATATAAACTGTGTCGGAATGGATACGTCGACATCGTCATCGCCAGCATTATCATCATCGTCATCATCAGTGTCATCATAAATCTCATAATTTGTGACAAAATTAGCATGAGTATCATCGTCGTCACCAGCATTATCATTATCAATATTGTCATCAGCATCAACATTAGCATGAGTATCATCGTCATCGCCAGAATTATCATAATCATCATCAACATCATCATCATCATAACCAGCATTAGTATCATAGCCATCGCCATCGTTTAGTAAATATCAACATTGATGTCGTCGTTCGTTCAACGTGCCAAACCGCGGATGGATATGTGCAGTTTGGATTCCGAATAAAACTGTCATGCCATAAACGATTCAAAATGCGCCCACGGTTTGGACTGCTACGGATCTGACATATTTAGGCGAGCGCTCCAACCTGTGCATGTAAATGTTAGTACGGACTGGCGCGTGGAACGTTATTTTAAAAAGTTTTGGTGTCAAAGTATGTCGACGCTCCAAACTGACATGTTTTATTTTGCGCTTACACGTGATGGAAAATGCGCTCGCATCGACATGTTAGGACTGTTAGCCGGGCTACATGATCGTTTCGGAGCGAAGGTTGAAACGACGCGTGCTGTTTCCCGCGGTCCGATTTCCCGTCACAATCAATTATATAGATACAATTATTATAAGTTTGTATATAATATAATGATCTATTAATATTTTGTAAATAAACGTTGAAACCTTGTTTTATAAATGTTACCTTTTCAGCAATGTAACTTTCGCAAATATTTACAAACCAATGTAAGCTATTACTTTGTAAATATTTCGCGTTAATGTATATGCCAGATCTAGGAGTATTTTCGAAGAGTAGAAAAAAATATATCTGTTGGAGAGTATCTTTTATAAACAGGCTTATTCAAACTCTTCAGACTATTTAAATAAATATATTTTTATGAAAAACTATATAGCCCGACAACTAAAATTATATTACATATATCACTCGGGCCATTATAAATAATAATAGCTTCACACAGCGATTTACACGCCCATCCGATGCATGGATCATCTCTCTTGTCAGACAATCAGGTGATCAGCCTGCATTGTCCTAACCAATCTTGCAAACAACATTTTTTGTTGTTCCAATGCGGGAATCGAACCTACGACCTCCGAGTCGATAGCCAAGCTCTAAAGTCTAAACCACTGGACCACGGAGGCTATTATTACGAATCTATTGACTCCTAACTCATTAAAATTGGATCAGTAGTTGGAGCGGTACGGTGGAATAAACATACATACATAAAAACATAGACTGCCATAATCATCACCCGTCGCGTCGGGAAATATAATTTTTAAGATAAATCAATATAAATTGGCATTAAATCTTTTGTCTGCTCGGAGCAGGCATTAATGCTTGTCACTAAGCTAAGTTGAAGAGCTTTCTGTTCTGACAATTTTCCGTTTATAGAAAATTTTCTTCTTTGAATTTCTTTTTAACTTTTTTGTTTCTCACATTGTAATATTACGCGATTTGACATTTTGCACTTTAAGCTACGTTCCTTCTTATAGGTCTCAGAGGTACAATATTTTATGAACGAGAGAATTTGTGAGGATGTGTGGATGTTTGTTTTTAGCATAGTCTTTGGAATAGAAAGAGCAAAATGAATTTCAATATAAAGATACCATTTTATTGTTGGCCCAGACTCCAAAGATCCCCAGCCATAAGAATTAAAATAATGTAAAAAACATTATAGAGAAAGTCAATCTGAGTATTTTTGCCTATAGATTATAATTTATATAAATGGTCCCCTTTGTAATATAGACACTTTTCATCGAAAAATGTACGGATTGAACGGGATAGATGCATTTTCCTTTTATTCTAGAAGCAGTCGAGGGTACCTACAACAGTATTAGAAGTAATCGACAGAGAACCCATTTATTGGACTCTGTAAAAGTTTTCTAGGTGCTTTGTTTAAAGAGTAGTAAAAGTTCGCGCCATAGAATAAGGAAATTAACAGAAGTGGCGAGAAAATAGATAAAACTCCTTAAAATATTAAAATATATTACTCCCACACCGATTTCGGTGGCGGTGTCTGGTTTGCCCGACTACGTAGGAGTTATTTTATAATGCCCAAGTGTGTGCGCAGTATACAAGAGCTCCTTCCCTGCCTCTACTCTCTAAGACGGATAACCGACACGACTAGCGAGAGATCAGGCGCAGGACTTTTTACATACCCATCCGACAACATTTGATGTAACGTACATTTGATGAACATTTGATGTAACGTAACGTTATCGAGTGAGAATTGTATGAAATCTGTCAAAATCATAACAGCGCCCAATGCCCATGCAAATATCATTCGATAAAGTTACGTTTACGCCGCTGTTAAATGTTCCTGCTAGGCCCACAGCCTGCATTGTCCTAACCAGACTTGTAATACTTTGTAGTTCCAACGCACGAATCGAACCCTCTGTAAGGTCGTGTCAACGGAGATATAAAACAACTTGATCCATTAGAATATGATTTATTACTGAACCATCAATATAAGACATTACACACTTTATATACTTACTCACACACACTTACACTACTATACATACCACTCACACATCACACGCCCACCGCCATTAGGATTACAATCTTCTATTACACTATATGGTCCAATGTACAAAGGATCTAGTTTGTTAACATTTTATTCATTCTTAAGTAGTATAATGTCCCCTGTATTATATGTTATAGGATTAGTATAAGAATCATATTTACATTTTCTAATTTGTTTACCGCTAATTAAATTTTGTCTTGCATCATACTGTGATTTTTGGAGTCTATATTCATCATTTCATTACATATGAAATTGGCGTTTTGTAAAGGAGGAACATAAAGTCGATTTTTTAAACATAATATATTTATTTAATCAAAGTATATAACATTGCTATCTATGCACTTTTGCCATCTCATAGGTAGTCCATTGATTCCTTTACTAAAAAAAACATTCGGAAATTCGGAATCTTTGACGGCGCTTTGGACTGCCCCATCGGAGTTGAATTTTTCCCTTGCAAGAACTTATCCAAATTTCGAAAAAAAATCGTAATCTGTTGGAGCTGTATCGGTCTATGACCTCTTGATTGTAAGTCCTTCTTGCGCTCGTGTGGTGATGATAATAATACAGCAGCAATTCTTATACTCTCCTTTATTGGTGCTTACCACAAATACGTATTACAATATGTAATGAGATATGCTTAACACAATATATACGTCTACACTATGTATAGCCTTTTGGCCAACTAAATTAAACTAACTCGATAGGCTTTACTTATGACATCTGTCAATGTCAATAATGACATTGACAGTTACATCTTACTGTTGATATATGTAACAGGAGCAAGGTCCGGTGAGTACGAAGGATGTCTTAGACATTCGAAATGAAGCTCCTCTAATTTGGTAGCCGTCTGTTGTGCAGTGTGTGGTCTAGCGTTGTCCTGAAGCAGCAGAAGAAGCAGCAGCAGCGAATGACCAACCTCGGTTGCTTAGCAGCTAGCTTTTCCATCATGATTTGTAGTTGTTGGCAATAGACATCTGCCGTAATCGTCTGGCCAGATTTAAGAAAGCTGTAGTGAACGACACCGGCACTAGTCCATCAAACGCTCGCTTTGGCTGGTTCACCAGGGTTCAGCTATTGCGATGAGCATTTCCGATTATCGTACAGGATCCACTTGTCATCACAGGTAATGATTCGATTTAAAATCCCTTAATTATTGTGCCGGTTGAGTAATGTAACGCAGCAGTCGACGCGCGTTTGTCGGTTTGCTGCACTTAATTCATGACGTACCCACCTTTCAAGCTTTTTCACCTTCCCAATTTACTTCATTTTTTTTATTTTATTTTATTTTATTAGGTTTGTCAACAATTGATTACACGTAATACATTTAAAAAATACAATTAAAATCACAATGAAACGTATATCAATTTCTTAAAGACAAACACAACCTGCATAATTAATTAAAACACATTACAAAGAATTAATATTAAAATAATCAAAAATCATGCATTACAATTTGCAAAAAAAAAAAAAAACATATATTACTAAAATTGACACAAACCTTCTTTAAAATTCAACAAATAATAATTAAAATACCAAAAAAAAAGAACAATAAAATCATTGATAAAATAAATAAAAAAAAATGAAACCTAATTGTAATTACAAAATAATTAATAGTGACAAAGAAAGAAATCTAATTGCAATTACAAAATAATTAATATAGAGAGAATGACAATGATTTTTGAGAACGATTTCAAATTTTAGTAAGACTTAAGTTGATCTCTCAAATGGTGGCAAAAAGACGTCGGAGAATCGAAGTGCAAGTCCAAGACATTACAGCATTCGTTAATTAATCTTGACATTCGAGTCAGAGGAGAGTTCATGCCAAGATTTGTTCTCTTTGGCTGGCAGTAAAGAGGTGTTATAGGAGCCCGCGGGAGACGAACTGGAACGCGATACTCTATACATTGCAGTAATTGGGAGCACGATATTTTATGTCTTAATACTTTATATAAGAAAGTTGCATCTATTATTTTTGCCCGAAGAATTAGCGGATCAAATCCAGAGCGAGTAAATTGTGAAAAGTATTTTAATCTACTGCTATACGAATCAAGCTCCTTATTTTTGCCAAGAGAAAAAGCTAAGTGCCAAAGAAACCTCTTTTGGACTCGCTCTAACCGGAGTGTATGTGTAGCATAGTGAGGCCGCCAAATTTGTATTCCGTATTCAAGAACACTCCGTACTAAGGAATAATAAAGCAAAATTTTTACTTTAGGATTATGAAAATCCTTACATGTCCTTATCACAAAGCCCACTAACTTTGACGCTTTTGCAATTACATATTCCATATGTAAGATAAATGTCAACTTTCTATCAAAAATTATGCCCAGGTCCTTGATTTTGTCAACATTCTCTATTATTTGGTTTTCTACATGGTAATTAAATTCAATTATTTTATATTTTCTAGTATAGTTAACGGAACAACATTTTTGTATATTTAGGAACATTAAATTATTGTTACACCAATTGTTAAGTCTGTTAAGGTCATTTTGTAAAAGAATACAATCATTTGAGCACGTAACTATTTTACAAAATTTTAGGTCGTCAGCGTACATATAGACTTCTGATGAGTGAAAACATTCTACTATATCATTAATAAAAAAATTAAACAAGGTGGGTCCTAGATGAGATCCTTGGGGAACGCCAGATGTTGCATAATTATAGCAGGATTGATATCCATTAACTACGACAAAAAACGGACGGTTTTTTAAGTACGATCTTACAAAATTTAGAAGTGAGTCTGTAATTCCATATGCAGATAACTTGCTAAGCAATTTATGATGAGATATTTTATCGAACGCTTTTGAAAAGTCTGTGTATATAACATCACACTGTTTACCAGAGTCCACGGCATTATTTATAAATTCAGTAAATGTAACCAAGTTTGTAATTACTGACCTACCAGAAACGAAACCGTGTTGACTACTAGAGATGTATAACTGCAAATGACTTTGAAAATGGGAACACAACAATGCCTCAAAGACTTTAGCAAACACGGATAAAATAGAAATAGGGCGGTAATTAGAAATAACATCATTGTCGCCAGATTTATGTATGGGCACTATTTTTGCTTTCTTCCATTCATAAGGAAAAACACCTGTTGTAAGAGAATGGTTAAATATCAATCTAAGAGGGACAATTAGAGAGGTAGCAGATGATATTATAAAAATTGGTGGTATTTCATCTGGACCTGCCCCCTTGTTGCGATCTAAATTCTTAAGCTTTTGTAAAATAGCCGCGTCTGACATTTGGGGTATTACCAATTTATTACCATATGCATTCAATAAGCGCAAATATTCTGAATTATGATCACGGCGGTCGTCACTTTCGGGCTCATATACAGACGTGAAGTACGACGCGAACATGTCACAAATGTCCGTGCCATTAGAGGTCTCAGTTACACCGTTAAAAAATGTACTTGGATAAACACTCGATCCTCTCCGCTTTGTTTTAACATGTGACCAAAAAAGCTTAAGGTTACTTAAGAGACCATCCTCAAGTTTACATATATAGTTTTTATAACAATATACAGCATGCCTTTTACATCTTGCACTAAGCAGCTGAAGCTCGATTTCGTCCCTTGGATTACGGTAAATTTTAAAACGTTTTCTAATTTTATTCTTTTCATTTAAAATTCTTATAAAATTTTTGTCGAACCAACGCGGATAGTTTTTGCCCCTTCGTCTTGTCTCCGGGACGAACTCATCTATCAGATGCTTTAATTTATTATAAAAGAATTCTAGCATTGCATTAACATCGGGCAGCATTTTAAATTCATATATCCATTGAATTTCATCTAATTTTGCACATATTGCTTTATAGTTAGCTTTATAATAGTTAAATGTAGTATTTGTAGAGCAACTTCAAGTGAATTAAAACAGTTTTATCACTAACACCGCAGCCTGCAGCTAACTCAGAGGTAGTATGCGATGGATCCGCTTCCACAATAGCCTTCAATTTTTCATTATTAACTTGGGTCTCCGGCCGTCCACGGGGCTTGTTCTGCAGGTCGAAATTTCTAGAACGAAAACGTTGGAACCAAAAACGCACTGTGTTTTGTTTTGTGACACCGCCGCCATACACATCATTAAGCCTTTGAGCCATTTCTGCGGCACTGGTGCCACGGTGGAACTCGTACTCGAAAATAATACGATATTTCAAGTTTTCCATTTTGTAAACAGAGTGACGCAAAGAAAAAACCAATAGATGAAAAACCAAATGAATTACGGTTTTAGAAACACAAATGCATGAGCAAATAGCTGTTTAAATTTGAATTTGGATTCCTAACCAAAGGACCTAATTTCATATGTAAGGACCTAATATAAAGGTGCAACATCTGATGTTTAATTACTAGGTAAATTACATATTTTTCCGAAAAAAGGTTGGTATGGAGTGTACGTGGTTGACGTGTGTACGGTGGTATTAAAAGTGAAGCACCAATATGGTAACCATGAACTCCAATTTTGTGGTTCATTATCTGTTTGTATGCGAAGGAATGACATTAAATGTTTATGGGCATTTTCTAAGCTTCCTATTGACTGATGATGATACACTATCGAAAATATTTCGTTCGAAATGAACACCGTGCCCCGATCAGATTTAATGTTTCTTGGAATGCCATGGCGTAAAGTAAAGTTATGAATGAATGCTGTTGCCACTGAAATTGTATCCTTATTTCTTAACGGATAAGCTTCTACGTACTAAGATCACACTGTAGTATGAGAATATATTTGTTATTATCATTATCCTTACTTAAGGGCCCTAATCTAAATATATCCTATCGAAAGCCGAATAGCTCGTGTCGGTGAAGACCATTAGCTCTTTAATATACTTAAAATGTTTCTAACGTTTTCATTTATCGCAGCGATTTACGAAGTCTATGACGTCTTTTTCCAATTTTGGCCAAAAGTAACGTCGTTTTATGTTACTTGTCATACGGCGTATGCCGGCGTGACCACTACTCGGTAGTAAGTGGTAATCATTTAATATTACACTTTTCGGTGCAATATCTATACTCTGACTTAAGTATGTTATCATTGTGCTATTCTCATCATTTTGTATTATATACACATAATCAATTTTTATTTTTTTACAGTAATTCGCCAAATTCCTTATAAAGGCATCTCGTGCATATTGTAATCGGAAATAAGGGTTTACTCTTTATATACCATTTGATGCATTAAAATTAAATAATTTTTTATTTTGTTCGTCTGAGAAATTTAAACTTTTCCATTGTTTTTCATTTAAAAATCGTAACTTAGTATACTCCTTTGGTGTTTTAAGCAACTCCATAACTCTTGGGTGATCAGTCCAATCGTTAGCAGTTCGCTCCTTCGACGACGACGAGCGACATCCTCTAAACTCTCTTCATTCATTTTACTTCTTCGAGCTCTCGTCAAAACAGACACATGTTGATTTATTTCCTTCAATTCCTAGCTTGTTATTCGAATACGTGACAACGCATCTGAAGCTGCATTGTCAGCACCTTTAACATATTCTAATGGATCAAGTTGTTTGATATCTCCGTTGACACGACCTTACATGGCGACCCTGCCGTCCGAGACGGGCTGCCGAGTCGGGTCGCAAAATTTTAAATTCTTGAAAGTTTAAATAAAAGTTTTAATAAAATATTCAAAAAGGGAACGTTTTTATTACACAAAGTGGTGCTCCAAATTCGGCTTCGATGACAGACTTACATTTATCGAACATTACTATTGTTATGTTCGTAATCTGCATGACATTAGGTATCGCGGTACTCTACGCTATTTATAAACAATACCAAAGGTGCCATTATTCGTGGATTCGTAATGAGGCTTTAGCCCAAAACCTCACGCGATCGTTCCGACGATCTACCCCGGAGGCTCGTGTCTGCTACGAGTGCCGCCAGCAGCGCCAGGAGCCTGAGCATTACCACCAGGAGGTCGGTGTGAGACTCTCGAGCAGTAACTGATTTGAAATTATTAACATAAAAACCAAAAGGCATTCAGTGAAAAGTGCAGTGACGAGTGTTCTATCGTTAAATTAATTAATTAAGATGGGACCTTATTTTAGGCTTTGATTTATGTTTTATATAAATACTTATTTTATAAAATGAAACCAAAAATCAGTACCTATATCAATTTAGTTATTAGGTATGAATCCTACTTACATTATAAATGTGAAAGTTTATGAGGATGGATGTATGGCTAGATAGATGGATGGATGTTTGTTACTCTTTCACGCAAAAACTACTGAACGGATTTAGATGAAATTTGGTATGGTAGTAGTTTAAGCTCTGGATTAACACATGGACTACTTTTTATCCCGAAAAAGTAGTGTTCTCGTGTGATACTTTATTTACGCGGGCGGAGCCGCGGGCAAAAGCTCATACCTACGCCAAAGTGGCATATCTACATTTTTCGATCTGTGTTATTCTTTGTGCAGAAAAATCTTTACGGCAGCCATTTTTAAAGATAAGTACGGAAAAACTTTTACACATATTGTAAAGGAAAGTTAGAACAATAAATAGCTATACAGATGAATTTGTAATGTTTGTTTGTTGGTATTTGTCTCAATGGCGTATTTAGTGCTTAGGTCTAGGCTTTTCGTGATATGGGACTCACTTAGATTGTGATTGTCAAAAACGTAGTTATTGTGAATAGGAATAAAGAACAGTCTGCAATAAGTACAAGAAACAAAACAAAGAGCGTAAAGAAGACTTAATATGTTGTTTAGCATCTAACATAATACAATCTTTGACACCATACAAAACTGCCAACTTTACCATTGCATCTGAATCCCAATTCTCGTAATTAGCAAACACTTACATTTTACTTATATTGAATTATAAATGTATCGTCTTGATAGCATCATAAACTGTTTTTTGAAGTTCGGACCATTCAAAACGGGCTTGAGCTTGCTTGCCTTGAGCAAGCTTGGGCTTTATGAGAATACCATTTTGCAGTTTTAACATATCAGGACTGGATTGTGACTGTGTTATTGCTGGGTTTAATTAGCAGAATCTACCCTCAGAAATGCACATTTTGGTCCCGATTCAAATAATATTTCAAATTATTGAAAACGAGAAGAAAGACATTACACCATAGACGTATTTATTATTATATATATTATAGACGACGCATGTTCAGGCGAAAACTGTCCCAACTTAAGTGGCCCCACTTTTGGGGGTTGTTTGGGGCCATTTTGACATTTAAAATATGGTGAAATCAAGATGGCGTAACTTTTTCTTGTATGAAGATTTGTTCTGTCAAATGTACGTCATAGCCTATCATTTACTTTTGAAATCTTTGCATTATACCTCAAAAATTCGTTTTCAATAAAATGAAAACGAAACATTGTTTACTCACCATTAGTACGAATGACTTAGTTATTGTGTCGACTATCGCATATATTTATATACGTCATATTTAGCGCATATATCTATGATAGCGTTCGTGACTACCTTGAAACTATATTCGCTTAACTAAAGAATGTAGTAAATAACAATTAATCCAGTTCAATTTGGCCGGCGCCATTTGCAGTTACACTTTATGTGACTGTTATACACAAAATGGCCGCCCGTAATTGAATTAGTGATTGAAATATGTCTCTATTAATTCAAGGTGTATAAGCAACAATTTATTTAGCATCAACATCATTCATTAGCCAGCATTCAATTCCCCACTGCTTGGGCTCGGAAGCCCAAAGTCCAAATGCACCAGATCATGGGTGTGCATACAACTAACCTTACCCAACCTAAATTCAAGCACAAAGAATATCTAATGTGAATTGGGCTTATCTGGTCTCTCCTGAATGGAGGTTTACCAACTTTACAGCCTTTTTACTTTGTACCTCTGTGGCTCAGTGGTTAGCGCGTCGGCGCTTAAGCCGGAGGTGTGAGGATTCGAATCCCGCCGAAGGGACAAAAAGTTTTCCTGTGTTCCTGGATCTTGGATGTGTATTAAATAATTATATTGTATAGTATAATAAAAATCTTAGATATATGCGTAATATAACAGTATTAAATATATTTCCGTTGTCTGGCACCTGTTATACAAGTTCTTCGGATACTTAGTACATCAGATTGACGTGGTGTGGAAGCGTCCATAGATATTATTAAAGGCTGCGTTAACCTAGTGTTTGATATGACTTGTTAGTATTCTAAGACACTAAAGTTTTCCTTCACGCCAAGACCAGAGATCGAACCTACACCCAGCACAGCTACAAGGCTCACATATTATAATTAAAAAGACAATACAAAACTAAAAAGAACCGTAATATTATATACCTTGTTAGAGTAAAATATTTTTTAGCTTTTTTCTCTGAAATTTGCAATACCTCAGCATTTTTCGGAGAAAAATTCGAGTGACCCTCATTCTAGTCGTTCAAGTGACTTCGTAAGACACAAAAGTTATGATCATATAAAAATTAACCGTGTTTTTGTTGGAATTAGATTAAGTATTCAAATAACATAAAATTAAAATAATCTAACCTAACCAAAAGCAAGTCAGGACATGGCTTAGGATGGTTCCGTAACCTATCAACGCACAGTAGGTTTTTTCAAGGTACTTCAAAAGTTATTGTAGGATTTTGCTCTAAATAATCTTTATCATGATCTAACAGCAAGAAAAAAGTTTCTACCTCGTACAGTTTAGAAATGCCTTGTGCAAGGAAACTTACAGTTCCTACACATATTTCCAATTTTGTAGACCAATTCGCGTAGGAAGCATATTAATATCAGTAAATTATCTGTAGATTTAAGTCTCCTGTCGATGGACTCAATTAATATAATTGATTGCTCTGTAACTTTACACGCGACGATTTTCGAAGGATTAATTCCCAACATTCGCATTTAGTAAAGCGATTAAATATGAGTGTTCGTTCAAATAAAAGTCAGATTAAAAAAATAATGGGTTTTGTCGAAATTTACAATATAAATATTTGCTGTGTGCTTACTATTTGCTTTCTAACGTAACTTTAGATCTTTCTTTCTTTACAAGATTATTATCTGGCTAGAGCCGTGCTTTTTCTGAGAAAAGAAAATAAATGGAAACAGTATCTAGGCATCATTTTTATAGTTCAATTTGGTTTGGAACTGTAAAATCCTATCGCTCACGCAGTAGGCCGAAAAAATGCTTATTCATTTAAAATACACGGTTCATGCATTCATAAAAATTGATGGATTGCTTTCACATTGTATTTGAATTTGAAAGCTTTTTGCATTTTTTACTTTAAATGTATTTCCATAGTATCTAGAAAAACTATATTTTAATATTTCACATTGAATCATTTATTGTTGAGTCCAAAAATACATGTTTCAGGTCTTTTTATATATAATAACCTAACCAAGAGCATGTCATAAGATGTCTAAGGAGGGTTCCGTTACTACCAACGCGTAATGGGTTTTATTTCAATTACTTCAAAAGTTACTGTCCGATTTCGTTCAAAATAATTTTCCTAGAGTTTTTAAGCATATTATTTTTAAACCAAATTATATTTATATATATATTCATAATTACAGAAGCTAGAAGGGCGGGCAGACAGACGGATGGACAGGGCGAAACTATAAGGGTTTCTTGAGTATTAATAATAATAATAATAATAATAATAATATTAATAATAGCCTTTATTCAACAATCTTACATCATATACATTTGCTTTTAAACTAAATTCAGTATTTGACACCAGTTCCGCGAAAATTGTCTCCCCTAAAGCTTGCCATAGGATACGATCATGTGCTTTTCTTCTCCACGTAATTCCTGCTATACTTTTAATGTCGTCCTCCCATCGACGACGCTGTCCCCCTTTTCTTCTCTTATATTATCTCGGACCCCACTCGTTAACATTCTTAGCCCATTTGTCCTTTTTGTTCCTCATCATGTGTCCTGTCCATCTCCACTTTAGTTTTTTAATGCAGAATGTTACGTGCATTACTCCAATCTGCTTACGAATGGTTTCCAGTCTTATCCTGTTATGTAGTTTAACATTGAGTAGATTTGAGTATTTCTTGAGTATTGCTGAACCCTAAAAACGGATTGCAATTTGAATGTCTCGCTAAAACTCGAGAACAACTGGACCGATTTGGTTAATTTTAGTCTTAAAATAATCGTATTAGCTCAGGGAAGGTTTAAACGGTGAGTAATTTTGGAAAAAATGCGGGGAAAATATTAAACACAATATTTATAGGTGCGATAGAACAACGTTTGTCGGAACAGCTAGTATTTTAATACATTTTCGATTTTACGACTATTTAAATGTAATATTGAATCAGTCCAATAATATGCCTTTCTTATAATCGTCTTTTTAAAGTTCGTTAAAAACATTTCTGGCACTACGTACACGTCTCTACACACTGAACAGTAATCTAACCAGTAGATGCAGCATGCTTGTGCGGTTTTAATACAAGGAATACACATTCTGTTTTTAAAATGCTCAGCAAGCGAACACACAATTTTTTTTTAATATAAATATGGCATCGGCTTATTACCATTTGCCAGTGTCAAGTTAAAAAGGCGGGAAATAGAACTTTCGTTACAATATTCAACACCGTATACCTAAATCGTCAAGTCTTAAGTCAAGTCAAAGTCCAAATAAATAGTCAGTACAGTCCATGAGTCATGTCAGTCGATTCAGTAAAGTGGTAGAAGCTTTACTGAAAGTTCCTAGGGAGTTTTGGAGGGAAACTCAACATACTCGTAGCACGTTTTTAGTAGTTGTACCACTTGCCCACACTTATGCACGTTAACGAATATTTCATGGTTAATATTCTACCAATATTACACATTAAGAACCGATTATGAAGGAAATGCCAAATCCACACCACCGAATTTCCGTCACCCATCGAATACCCCGGCAAAACTCCGAACACACATTTAAATCTCTAAAGTTTAAGGGGCTTCCACAGAGTAGTTTGACAGTTTGCGCCTCAAGCGATTTTAAACACTTTGAACTCCCAATTTTCGTCACGTGCCTTCCGTATTTGCCGAGATACATATCTACATAAATTAACACAATGATCTCTACCCAAATGCTGGCCGAGAGAGGCTGGAAGATCGTTACTCGACGATAAAGCACCCCAAACGCCTCTGTCCCTAATTAATCTGTGTCCCATTTCAGCTCACAATGACTTTTATACTTTTTTATATGTCTAAGCGGTAAGCTGTGACCTACGGTTTTATCAGCCTGGAATATTATTATTGTATTGTGTTGAAGTTTGATTCACCGTTCGTACCGCTGAAGCAAGCGCTGTCCCGTAAATCGAGCGATCTAGGGTCAAAAGTAATTAGTACTCACGCACAACACTCTATCCCATACACATACATTTAATCTCGTGCGCCTTAAAATTAATTTTCAATATGATAAAACGCACTTGATCCTCAGAAAAATATCAAAAATTAGTCAATTTTGTTGACCCTGTGTGTCCCTGGTGAAAAACTGAAATTCCGGACAATATAGTCTCAGCTATATATGCATTTGTCCGTTATAGGCTGAAAAAAAAAACTGGCAACTTATACGTAGCACACGTAAACTCGACGAGACAGGAAATGAATCAAGCCCGATGAAGTCATAAGTGAAGACTTGAGGACTAAAACTATACCTACATATTACCTACTGAAAATCAATTACTAACACTATTGTATACCTAATAAACTACCAATATAACGTATTTTTATGGCTCAGGTCCGGATAACGATGAAATAGGAGAGTACTTAGATGTCCAATCAATATTATTTACGACTGAACCAAATATATCGGGTTGAGGTTTTGATACTCACTCAATATTGCAAGGTCTTTGTCACTAATTGTTGAACACGAAAATAAATAACATTCGATAATTGAATTTGTTTTGGTGGAATCCTGGTGATTTAGGTATTTATTTACATTTTGTATGTCGTTTCATATTATAAAAGGCAGTATTGGGTAACCGAGCTTTGCTCGGACTTATGATAAATTTAAAAAAATAAAAAGGAAAACAAAAAATGTGTATCTGATCGGGATTCAAACCGAATTCCGAATTTTGGACCAAAGTAAAATTCTACATACGCATCTTATAGGCGAACAAGTCGAGGCAAAAACTGCCACTTAAATGGCTCCACTTTTGGGGCCCAAGCAACCCCTTTGGCATTTGAGGTATGGTGAAATCAAGATGGCTGAAATTTGAGGTATGATGAAATCAAGATGACTGAAATTTGTGGTATGGTGAAATCAAGATGGCGTAACTTCTCTGTATGAAGATTTGTTCTGTCAAATGTACGTCATAGCCCATCCTTAGTTTTACAATCATTGATAGTTGCCGCATAGCATAATATCGTCGAAATTATTTATTGCTCGACTGATGTCTTTTCTATACTTATAATTTTATACAGAGGAATGATTCGTTTATTTGTCTGCATTAATAGGCTCCGGAAACTAAGCACAGGGCCAATTTTTATGAAAGCCGGCACAAATATAGACCACGCGGATGGACTATAGAATACTTTGTATCCAGGAAAATACAGTGTTCCGATGGCCTCCTCTTTGGTAGACGGTTAAAAATACAAAATATCTACGGTAGACTTTCCCGTGTAATTAATTTATGAAACTTTGCAGACTTTTGATGTATAAAATTATAAATTCGCTTATTTTGTTCCAAACAAGCGCCCATCTTAAGTGAAAAAGTTTTCAACGTGTGAAAACTGAGGATGCTTAGGTTGAAGCGACGCGGACATCGACGTAAAATATTAAAGTTTACGGTGTTTTGTTGCCATACTAATCACTTTATACTTTTATGATAAAGGTTTTTTTTTTTTCAAATTATTTCAAAGTTATTTTTCAAATTTCACTTTAATTTTTTTTTCCTAATGATAAATGACTTATCTTATACTTTAAACGTATCTGCTGGAAGTATTACCATGATAAATTTAGTATACAGGGAGTTATGGGGGAGAAAAAACGATCTAGCTAGATCTTATCCCTGCGAAACTGCGCATTTTTAAGTTACATATGTTTTTTCTTTCGTCTTGCTACAATATATCAATAATTTCGACTCTAATATGTCAGTCCGACTGGCATTTTGATATGTGTAATTTTTGCGTTGTTCCGAAATTCAGAATGTGGTGGGTTCGAACCCCGGTAAAATATTTTTGTAATTCTTTTTATTTATTTTTAATCTACTAGAGTTCCGAGCAAAGCTCGGTTACCCAGTTAGTTAGCATGGAATGTTAGAAGTTTCTACCTCTTATAGTTTATAAATTCCAGAGGGGGGACCTAATTGTAAACCATTTTGTAGGTCGATTACTCGAAAATAGTTGCATTATAAAAAAGTCATGTACTTAATATAATACTTCGTCTTTATTTAGAAATACCTATTTAACGATACCCCATCGTGTGGAATGAGTAATAAAAATCATAACCACTTCACATGTAGGGGAACCATCCCTGATATATAAAAAATATTATTATTTTACGATGCCAAAAACAAAGTCTATACGCAATCTATGACGCTACAAAATTTCGTCTAACTATATTCATAGTTACAGAAGCTAGAAGGGCGGATAGGCAGGCAGACAGACAGACGGACGGACAAAGCGAAATTATAAGGGTTCCTTGTTATTACAGAACCCTAAAACCTATAATTTTAGTCCTGGCCTTATTATTTTATATAAGATAAAATAAGAAGGCTAAATTTATACCGAGTGGTGTAGAAAATGTACCGAAAATAAGTAAATTCCCAGCGAGCCGCAAAGTCACGACCATGAAATTCTTATTATTTGAAGGAAATCTATTTGTGGAGATCCTAAACTAAAGAAATGTAAGATCAGTAAGTAGAATATTATGTGAAATGTATTTCAGTTAGGCCCACTTGCACAGATCTGAGTTAAAGTTAACCCAGATCTGTGTAAAATGTACTTAGGTTTAAGATATATTATGTACTCAGATAAAAAAAAAATATCTTAGGCCACGGACTTATCAGCCACCCCTCGTAGATCCATCTATCATAACATACTGTATAATAGAAAGAAAACCGAGTTAATTTCTGTTTCATACAGATAACACAGCCTTAACATATTACTTACTAATTAGTTTTATTTCTAATTGGCAAGTATAACATCATTACGCTGTTAGAAGTTAGAATGAAACTAAAGATAGGTTAACCATTACTCAATCATTTTCATCATAATTATTTCATAAAAAGCTGTATATTTTCTAGCAAATACAAGTTTACCCTGTAATTCAGGCGTTATATAAATGTACCTACTTGAATTTTAATAAAAAATCGGTTGTCTGTAAAGTCGGTTTACTGACGATAGTTGAACGTGACAACGTCATGTTTATAGTGCGCGCGGAACTAATTGGCCGCGCCTTAGGTAGGCGTGTTGCCGCCGCGAAGTCCGGCACCGAACTGAGTAATAACATCAAGCGCCTCCGTCTCTCCGTCCCACCGCTCACATACCTAAGGCGCGGCTAGCTGAGGTAAAGGCAATGCGTCATATTTAGCGAGGTAACGCTGGTAACAGGTAACGCATGAGTCATGTTTTTTCGTGCGTGCAGCCGGCTCCATCAAATTATAAGACGTTATCACGTCAAAAATATTATACATAAATATACATTGTACCGTTATAAACAGGTGGTAAAAAATATTGTTTTGTAGATAGGTAATTAAGTGTTTGTATTTGTTAAAAAATGCAAAAAAAAACCAGAGCAAGTAGCGAATAAAATGTAGTATAATTTAAGTTTTTGAAAGTGTCTTGATATTATTATATTGGCATATTGTACTTTCTGACAGCTGCGATGTCGTATGTTTCCTCTAAGTATGTTTCATACATTTTTAACTCGAATCATATTTGAAACAAGAATTACTTGTATAAACGTTTTATTGCGTTCCATAGCAGCTGATACGTTTTGAAAGAAGTTTTTATTGATTTATGACTCCTTTTAGGCTTTCTTTATCTTTGGCTTCGCCGTAGTCGGGTGTAAATGTCACAATTTTCAGTTTAAATAATAATTACGAAAAAACCGAAACAATAAATTATAATTTCGCGGGCAGTTCTAACCGTAGGAAGCTCACAATCCTTATCAATTTTGTTTTGAAAAACCGTAATTATACTTCATAGTAATTATAAATACGCTCTCGAGCTTACCTCGGAGGATGTTCAATATCAAAAACACATATCCTGTAGCAGATTCATAGCTTGATTGATAAAAACTTTTAATTACTTACCGCTCAGTTTTGGCTGTGTCTGCACATTGTTACTTTTATAACGTATTTTAGACATAATTTTTCAATAATTAAAACAATTTTAAGCCGCAAAAACAATTCTTACAATAAAATTTAAACAAATTTCTGGTGTGACGTAGTTTCCCGCTAAAGTAACAAATAAAACTATACGTATGGCTGACTTGGTACCGTGGGCTGTGATTGGGCAATTGAGTAGACATTGAACACTCAAGCACTCAACGTCTATTATGATTTAGAATTAGTAACAAATAATGGCCATAGTGAAAAAAAGCATGAAGTTTTTTCACGTGTCGTGACACATTTAATAAATTAAATAATTTTTTGTTATTTTAAGAGAAAAAGTATTTATTATGTATTTTTTGACCAGCAGGATTGAAATTTTAGTGTTTACAATATTGCATGTAAAGTTTATTATTGAAAAAAAAAATTGCACATAGAATAAATAAGCATTGAGGCGACGAAATGTAACCATATTTTCACTAAAGAACGCATCATTTCATTTCATTTTCATACCTCCACACATATCTTACTTACAAAATTGCGTTTTTCGCCACTTACTTAATGTCTCGTAAACTATACACACGATTGTTATGAAAGATTTTAAACATTACCTTATGTTGCTAATGACTCATCGACAACAAAAATTCTGACCACTAGCTTCATTACAAACGAAAATATGGGGGCACAAAAAAGCCACGGAATGCTTCGAGAAAAGATAGTACGGCCGCTTTAAGACTTGGCATAACCGCTGCCGCGCTCTCAGATACGTACAAATTAATGGTTCGTATTTTTTTGTTGCACGGTGAATAAATGACATTTAAATTAGTGGCATTATAGTGTACTAACATCTCATTGTTTACGTTTCGATTAAATTGGTTCTGAACAGAGTATAGCCACACGCATGCTACGGCGTAGCCCGTAGCTATGCTACGCACGTAGCGCCGCTACACGGGGGCAAATCATTTGCTACAATTATGCGAAGACATGACTTACTACTTTTCTTTTCAGCCGCGAACGAATATAGAATATTGAATGAAGATTTCAATTTTCTAAACCCAGCTTTACCTGTGGTTTTACGTACAGTCGCCGATAGACATTTCGACCTAAGACCTAACCTAACGACCTAAGGTCCGCCTACGTAGGATTATTTTATAGTGCCCTAGTGTATGCGCAATACTCAAGAGCACTGTCTCTTCCTTTACTCTCGTAACTAAGTGAGACGTATGACCGACACGACCGGCGAGAGATCAGGAACAAGACCGTCCATTTACACGCCCATCCGACGCATGGATCATCTCTCTTGTCAGACAATCAGGTGATTAGCCTGCATTGTCCTAACCAGACTTTAAAACTATATTTCCTTTACCACTGGACCAAGGAGGCGTCAAAAGTGTTAAAGTGCCGGGGTATCATAGAGGCGAAGTGGTCTGTGAAATCGATTGATGATAGTTGTTCGATACAATATAGCGCTATTTTGTAACGTAACTTGTGTATTGTTTTAACATTATGTAAATGTGAATAGAAACTTGTATGCAGGAGTTCTCAACCATAAGATTTTTTTAGGCGAAATGAATAAGACTGCTGGAACCTTTAATGGCTTTGACAATATTACATGGTGCTTTCTATCGGTAAATCTAGACATAGAGGATCGGCCCGTGAACAAAAGTAAGACCCTTAACGTCGAAGCATCATTATGAATATTATAATTTTTTCAAGTGAAACTCCTGTAAAATACAAGGTCGTGTCACGTCACGACACAATTTTTTTTATAACGCCATCTGTCGGAAGCTACTTATACTGTTCACATAACAACTTAACTTTCTAAATTACGGTTCAAAACACAAATGGTGCTAGGTGTACAAATTTAAATTTTTCTATTTATTTTTCGAATGATGTCCTTGTGGCACAATGAGAGTATTTTGGGATTGTTGTGAATGAAGTTTCACTTCTGCCACGGATACTCTGTATACATGATGTTATACGCTACTATAACAGAACTGTCAATAAATGCTTTCTGTTTCTCTAAAGTCTAGAGTTTTAAAATAATTATTTAGCCGATAATCATTTTTCAAACGACTTTCAAATCTTCGGCTATAATACAAAAAATGGTACGAAATGAAACGATGTAAACTACAGTACACAGTAACAGAGAATGCCATGAAATTATCTGTATTCTACATTATATATTTTTTTATATATTTTGTGAACGCTATTTTTAACCTTCCAAAAAAAGAAGGCGGTTATACGTTCGTATATATATATATATATATATATATATATATATATATATATATATATATATATATATATATATATATATATATATATATATATACATATATGTATATTGTATGTTCAACGATTACTCCGTTGTCTGTGGACCGATTTTCAAAATTATTTTTTGATGTATAAGGTATAATTCCAAATTGGTCCTTTTGACATCAAAGTGGTGACCTGATGATGGGATCCATGAGGAGTCGAGGGAACTCCTCGAAATTTATATGGACAAATTTGGTGATTTTGACCTTTTCTAAAGTAGTCCAAGCATATGCTACTAAAAAGTAAGATTTTTCACTAAGGTATACCCTGGATCCAAAACAGAACTGAACAGAACTCCTAACTCCTTATAGATACATGTTTGGGGATTTCGGCATGATGATGATAATTATGATATAATAGGTACTTCTCATAGTATTTTACACCGACACGGATATCTTTGAACATTACTTTGCCGTTTGTGAACCTATTTGCAAAATTCTTTTGTTGTTGTAAAGGCTCTAATTCGAAATTTATCCCTTGGTCACCAAAGTAGTGGCCTGATGATGGGATTCATGACACATACCTATAGTGATTTTGACTTTGTGTGAAGTAGTCCAAGCATATGCTACCAAAAAGTAAGATTTTGCACCAAGGTATACCCTGGATCCAAAAGTACTGGACATAACTCCTCTCCGTATCTATAAGGACTCCCTTATAGATTTGTTTTGACGACGATAGACGTGTTTGGGAATTCTGGCGTTGTTTAAAGAACTGCAAGCATATACATAAACATACCGTTAACAGTAATCATAATCACCACCATCTTCACACGAAACACCAACATATTATTATGATGACATAGGTACTCACTGCTCATCTCAGCTCATTAGAGTTTTGTGCACCGATAATGTCTTTGAAATTTTACTATTGCCAAAATTATATTCGTGATTATCATCATCACTATAGTATTATCACTGTAGCAGTACATTTTTGTCGCCGACTAACAATAGATAATAATAATTATTTAATAATAAAGTATCGAATCATTATCATCGCTGGTGATTGTAATAAAAAAATGGTTAATAGGGGAAATACCACGGCCCCTCAGGAAAAGGCCCCTTTGTTTCGCTGAGAGAGTGAGAATAGCGGAGGCTTTTCTCAAGACATTTTCTTAAAATGTGTTCATAACAATAAATATTATAATAAATTTATTATATTATAATAAACTAAAAAGAGAAAATTTTTATTTTTAAACAAAAAATTAAAACCAACTTCCAAAGTAAAGATGCAAAAAAATTTATGAAATAAAGCGTATTTTCTAAATAATTCCCCTTTTAAAATCACCAAAAATTTTAACTATTTCTCTACTCAATCTTCTTAATTTTGAAGTCGGTACCAGCCCAAACAATATTCTACAATACTTTATAGAACTCACATTAAAATTTACTGGTACCGACTTTAAAATAAAAAAGATTGAGTAGAGAAATAGTAAAATTTTTAGCCGAATTTAAAAGGGGAATTATTTAGAAAATTCGTTTTATTTCATACTTTTTTGTACATTTTCACTTTTTATCAATACAAAATACTCTAGGCAGTTCTATTTTAATAATGCCTAATTTGCATAAGACACTTGCAGGAAAAAGGTAGATAATACCTGTCTCTACTCTCCAGTACATTTAATTCTTATTCGCGAGTAGCTACGTATATTAAGTCGATATTGCACTGAATATTAACATATAAATACACACGAATTAGATCCTAAGACTTCTGCGCTCCTGGTACATGCAGTTTATATTCAATGAGGGTACTTATAGCAGATTAAAGAGGTACATATAAACAGCTACATAGTTAGCTATCGATTTGATTGCACTACAATACTACAATATTATAAATGTGAGAGTTTGTGAGGAGGAGAAGGATGGATAGATGGATAGATCGATGTTTATTACTCTTTCACGCAAAAACTACTGAACGGATTTTGATGAAATTTGGTATGGTAGTAGTTTAGTCTCTGAATTAAAATATAGGCTACTTTTTATTACGGATAAGTGCAGTATTCCCGCGGGATACTCGATAGTGTATTTTCGCGGGCAGAGCCACGGGAAACAGCTATTACACTATACAGTTCGTCCAATCGAATTAATCAAATCGATTGGATCAGTTTAAACTGTCCGTGTATGGGCGTGGATTGGCATGACCGTTTATGCCGATTGGACTATATGTATGGTGTATGAGTATAATAACTGTGTTCGTGTATAACAAAGTAACGCGTATGTATTTATGTATAGTATGTACTATGTATATTGTATTGTCAAATAACCCATACCGAAAGAATCGAAATGTTGAACAGCGTCCATTTTGTTTCTAGGGTTGTGTACTTCTGAGATTTCAAACGTTTTTGTCATAAGTACTATTGGAAACAATGCAAAACTTTTTTGTCATTATAAATGCATTGTAATTAATTGTCATATTATAAATTAAAACATTTAATTACATTCTGTCTTGTAGTCATAAAAAAAAAACATGTTATTCCCGTGGTGTTTCCCCTTTAATTCTGACTTTTTGTCATCACAATTTTTGCTGTCTGCCGCTTTGCTTGGGGAGGGAAACTGGAATACTTCCTACTCCTCCTACAATCTTCTGATTAATTTCGTTGCGGGTTCCAAGACAGATTTAGCATGTCCCCCGGGCACCCCTGAGATCATATCAAAGGGTTTTTGCGGTTGGTTACCACTGCCGATCCTGGCTACACAGGAGTTGCAGTGGTGGGTAAGTGTGGTGGGCCAATTTCACGTTAAAAAAAAAAACCCATACATAAGTGGGTATTTTATTGAAAAACAAATTCTCCTTCAATAATTGTATAATAGGCACTTTTTTCCCCGCTGTAAATAGTAGGTAATATTATCAGAAAATCAAAGGCGAAAAATGAGGAGTTCCCATTTCATGCGAGTAGCTAATCTGATAATAGAGGTCCCGTTGCTATGCTCTCACGCCTGACTGTAACATGATCAGACATGAAGGTAAACTTTTATAACACATACTTAAGGTTGTGGGGAAAATACATAGGCCACACACAATGTATATGAAATACTAGAATTTCGTTCGCGCAGAAATCAGCATATCGTGTGGGAAGCATACATTTCGCCGTGATAAAAAGTAGCCAATATCCTTCCCAAAGGTGTAATATATCTTTATAGTAAATTCCATCAAAACCGTTCTGCGGTCAAGCGTCGTTGTGTGACAGACAGAGCTACTTTCGCATATAAAACTAAGTAAGGATTAGTAAACTGCACTGCGTTTTTAAGATTCAGATGCCTATTCAAAATTGAACTTTATTCACTACACAAAAAGATACACGTTTCATATGACATCAGTCATACACTGAACATGCGCTGTGCAGCGCGGTGCAACTTGACATTCGAAATCTTACAATGAAACTTCTATCTTCTTGTGTAATGAATAAAGTTCAATGTTGAATAGCTATCGTAGCGTCTCGTTGCGTATCGTTTCGTTTCTGTGTGAATTGATCCTACACACACAAATTATTATGTTGATAATAGCATACACAATAGCAATTATTTTCATACATTCACACACTCATACATATAAGCACGTCACTCATTCAAACACACACAATAATGTGTATGAAGTATTTTAGCAATTCGATCACGTACTGAATGGGGAAACTTACGGGCTAAACGGGCTTATTTCAGTTCATTTATGGCAAAACCAAAGACTTCCTTTTTTCCTGTGATATAATAATAATATTTTATCGGTACGATAAATAAATACATAGTTATTCTAGAATATGAATATGAGAAAAAGAACTTTAGACTCCGCGGACGTCAGCAATACTAGAGTATTGCTGACGTGCGTGGCATTCGCTTGTTTTCGATTTCCCGGGGAACGCGACTATCTCGCCCGTGAGATTTTCAGAGAACTTTTTCGTGAAATTAGAAAAAAATACGTGAGATTCGATTCGACAAAATACAATCGGCTAGACCCCCAGAGCTCTCGCTGAAAACCGCCTGTCAGTTTATTTTTATCTCCGCAGACAAATACTATTATCTTCCCGCAGTTCCCGCAAAAATAATTAGTTCCCGCAGAAACGGAGCCGTAAAACAAGGCTAAGGAAATAGCTGATATTTGAACTCGTAATTCGTATGTTGGTACGTATCTCCACTTCGTCACCCTCATTTCGGATCTAATTATTTTCGGTTAAATATGTTATATGCTTCCCAATCTCCTTTGAACGCGTTGTAATTTTTGAAGTGATAACTTCTTATGAGAGGGTAAACCGCTTCGTTACGTAACGCGTTACGGCGCCAAATAAGATATGAGTAATTTCGAATACTAATGTCAGATACGCGTAACGCAGTTACGTAGGCACTTGGATTTTCGACCAACTGGTCTCGGATTCGAATCTCGGTCAGACGAAATATTTCTATTCTTTTTATTTCCTTTTCTAGTCGGATTATATTTTTTATAAAAAATTTAGGTTTTTTTTTAAATAAACTGAACCAATTTACACACTCGTGTGACTTATAGAAGAAGAAAAAAAATGTATTAACTTTTTAAAAAAAGGGTGGACTTAGCATATTTTTTAATCAATATTTAAATAAAACTTTCAATTTATAAAAGACAATCCTCGGCAAAATATAATGCAGATTGACAAATAATTTTTTTGAGATTTTTCAATACGACAATGACTGAGAAAAAATGTTTCAAAGAACTACAATTTTCAGTTACATCGAGCGCTAACCCCTGAAGTACGTACTTAGCCACAAAATGCAAGAATTTTATCGCTTAATGCATATTAACGAGTATAGTATATGTTCGTTACTGTAGGAGTATAAGGTTGTTCAAAATTATAATAATAATAATTACGTCATACTCTACTAATTTATTTAATATATTTTTTGAATTTTTAAATTACTTTTCCTGCCTTAAAGTCTTTACGTAACTTATCATATATGCCCATTGAATTAATTTTTGAGTTTTTCAGTGCGGACGGTTTTTGAAGGCGGTTCTCTTTTTTGTTAAAAAGTAATTTATTTTATACTTTTTAGTGAATGGGATTTCATTTATTTTTGATTCTAAATTTGTTTTTGAAGTCAGTTACAAAAGTTAAAGCTGGTCAAATCATTCCCTAATAATTGTGCTATTCAATGGTGGAAACCCCATCCAAATAGCATCAAAAGTCACGGCCGATCAAAGCAACAGTCGCGCGTCACTTGGTGTTACTTGTTGAAGAGTTCCATCGTTTATCTCCGAAGATCTTTATCTGACCTTAACCTCATTGTTTGTGTGGCAATAACCTTCCCCGATAAATGCGCTATTCAATAGTGAAAACCACATACGAATAACATCAATGGTTCTTGAGATACAACATACATACAGGTTAAACTGAGAACCTCCTTTTTTTACGTCGGTTAATGCAGTCGTTTCAAAATATCCGTATTATTAATTTGGTAATGTTTTGGAATTGTTATATAATATACAACCTTATAATATTATGTAGTGTATTTTTAGGTGAGGATACTAAAGTCGTAAACTTATATGTTTATCGATTTATAATAAAACTCCTGGTGTTTCTTAACATCCTGATTCCTGGTGTTTGGTACATAAGAGTGAAGTAATGTATGGTTAAGGGAAAACGGTCTACTGGCCATATAAACTTTTTGACTAGCTAACGAAAGCGTTTTAGGGATAGCAAGTGTGTTTGTATATTTCTGAATATATAAATTTAACTAAATATTTTACATGTATTCAACACCCACAACCCCACAGAACCCACAAAATATGTCAATATAATAATAATCTAATCGTATTCATGTGTCCGAGACTTTACATTACCAAATTAATGATACTTTAGAAGTATTCAAAAACATCATCAGAATTATGACAAAAAATTATACGTCGAAATACAAACATCTAAAGGGAAATAATGGCCATACATACATCCAGCCAGCAAAGTATCCGGAAAAATAATATAAACCCGGCCAAGTACGAGTCGGAGTCGCGCACGTGGTGTTCCATACCATTATATCAATGACTAGTCTTGCCATAAATACTGAAACAAAGAAAAAAAAATTCTATTGCAAATAACATTTATTACTTTTTTGTACAGTGTTTTGTTTTACAGTGTGTTAGTTTAATACATAAATATAAAACAATTTAAAATATAAAAAGCTTATCCGAAGTGCAATGTGTGTTCCATTGGCTGCAATACAGTCCTTTAAATGTTGAGGCCAGTTATCAATAGAAGCACGCACTCTTTCCATGGGAAAATTCTTCACTGCCAATCGTACGGATTGTTTTAGGGACTCCAAATTATCATGGCGTTTAGAGCAAGCCGTACTCTCTAAAACTCACCATAAATCATAATTCAGCGGATTAAGATCGGAACTAAACGACGGCCAGTCTTCAGCTCTGATGAAGTCCTAAACGTTCATTCCCAATCAAGACTTCGTAGGCCAAGTTTTATGACCCGGCGCCGAATCTTGCTGGAAGGACCATTCTTGGTTATTGAACATGGTGTTGTTAAGGGACTTCACTACCTTTTCAAGAATGGTATCTTGCTATACTTGTGCCGATTTTTTGATACCTTTTTCACAAAAGTATGGCTCAGTCACTCCTTCATAGCTAATACCCCACCAAACCATCACTGAAGTCGGATAGTGCCCACGTTGCACTCTGTCGACTAATTGGGAAGGTTCCTTAGAGCTTTGAGCATAAATACGGTCATTTAATTCGTTAAAATGTTGCTATATTGTAAAAAAATTCTCATTAGTAAACAAAAATTTTATGTGACCTCCCTGTGCGTACCGCTTCAGTAGTTGTTTCGATTTTACCTACCACCCTATTCTTTTTTAAATTATCCGTTAAGAAATGACCAGTACGTCTCTTATAGGCTGCAAGTCCTAAGTCATCTTCTAAAATACGCGACATGGTTCTAGGTGCTATCTTCATCTCCCGAGATAAAATCTTTTGCTTTCGGACAGGATTTCTTCGAATTCTTTCCCTTACTGCTTTGACCATCTTTTTCGTACGAACACTACGTGGACGGCCAGATCTTTTTCTGTCACAAACAAAGGAGGTCTCATTGTATCTATTAATAGCCTGGTACACAAATATTTTGCTAATACCAAGCGTATGGAGAGTTTTAAAAATTGCATTTGGCTCCATACCTACTTTGTGTAATGCAATGACAGCGATTCGGTTCTCCTTATCAGTATAAAAGTATTGTACAATGTATTGGCGCCAAAATAAGAAAACACAATAACAGTCGTATAAAAATGACAGATTCCAAATTCAAATGTAATATTTTGTTTATTTTTAATTGTAACAGTATTTATGGCCAGATATTTTTTTTATTTCATTTTAGCACTTTGTCGACGTAAATCATATCCGTGCAAATTTTCATTTTTCTGGCACTAACTGTAAGCTAAGACTGACGGACACGACCAAACCGTAAGGGTTCCGAGACGAGAACTACGGAACCCTGAAAAGGAAGTAAATACTCGTATTTTAGCTACTCCGTACAAATCCGTGGATTGCTTTTGCTCGAATCGAATATTAAACTCCAAGGGCTTATAATATATTATATATATTATATATAATTACATAAATACGTTTAGTTAATAATTTTATCTAAAAAGGGTACCTATTAGATTGTATAATGTCTTTCGAACAATAATATAAGCCTGAGAATACACTACTGAATATGACATCCTTCCAAGGATCTTAGGGATGTCAAATTAGACTTTCGTGGAAAAAAAATCCCTATTTCTTTCTTTCAACACCGTTTACTTTAATATGGCCACAGGATTATAAATTAGAATCGATTTTGGCATTATCGAATGCTTATTTAATAGCGAAAATGAAATTAACTCGTGTCGAATTATTATTTTTTTATTACGAGAAATAAAACACGTTTTTTTCCATTTAACGCCTTTCCCTTTAATATGGCTGCAGCATCATACATTTTAATATGCCTAAATAAAATAAATGCCAAAATAGGCATTATCGAATACTTATATATTAGTGAAAACGAAATTGGTGACACAAAACTCGACAGGACAATTTCTCGGAGACAAATATGAGTTTTTTCCCAAGGGAGCGTAGACGAAACGGTACAAAATTACAGTGCCTTTGGCAATCCTGTTAAGAAATATAGTTCCATTTTTTCCATAACCTGAGTATATATTATAGACGAGGCATGTCGAGGCAAAAAGTATCTACACTTAAACTGCCCCACTTTTGGGGGTTGGGGTTGTTTGGGGCAGTTGAGGTTTGACATTTGTCATCTTAACATTTTGGCATTTGCTTTCCGCAGTTTAATCAGGCCGCATTTTATTGACAAAATCTTCTGAAATCAAGATGGCGGATCTTTTTCTTGTAGGTATAAGGATTTTTTCTGTCGAATGTACGCATACATAGCTCATCCATATACGATTTGGTTTGGAGCAGACTACTATGACAGCACGACACTCGTGTGTTTGATTTTCAGCCCTATTGTATTGACACAGAGTTCTATTTATAGTGCTTTCCAATTTTTGTGCAATGTTCCAACTCTCACTCTTCTTATTACCAAACTTAAATAAACTAATAATAAAAAATTATGTTCTGTATTATTATTCTGTGCTTTATACATTAAAATACACTTCCAAATGTTTATTTTCCACACATTGACTTTTCAAATCGCTTGTCGATGTTATATCGATCAATAGCAGCAATAGCAATAACCTTAAAAAAATCTTCCCCTTTGAGGATTATTTTCCCTGATTTTAAAGAGAAACCCCTAAGTTGACAAGCAAATCCGTGGTCTGCTCCGGACCAAATCCGTACGTGTGTTAATACTTTTAGTTTTTAAATCTATGTATTTGTTACTAGCTGTTACTCGCAACTTTCTTTGACCAGAATAATAATAATAATAATATCACACCACGTCAATCTGGCCCCGTGCTAAGTATCCGAAGAATTTGTTTTACATGTACCAGAAAACGGGAAGTATATTGAATACTTTTATACTATACATATATTTAAGATTTTCATTATATGATACACATATTTAACACACATCCATGACCCAGGAAAACGTTCCTTCGGCGGGATTCAAACCCGCGACCCCGGCTTGAGCACCATGCGCTGAACCACTGAGCCACAGAGGTCGTTACTCTTTATAATAGGTAGACATCGGAGTATATGCATTTGCATATTTGCATATGCAAATGCATATAATTCTACTTTTATAGCGTTATTGCATATTTTGGTACTTTTTCACTGATAGTGCTTATTTCAATAGTTAGGTACATATTTCGACTTCTAATTCGGATACTTCAAACAAAATAGAATTCAATAAAGATTTATGCGAGTTATTTGTTGCTTGCAAAATTCCTTTTCACCAATTAAATAACGAAGTATGTCGAAAATTCCTTAAGAAATATTGCACTAATCAGATAATTCCTGAAGAGTCTACAATTCGAAAAAACTACCTGTCAACTATCTACGACGAGGTACTTAGTGAACTACGCGCCGATCTTTCGACAATCTACTATGGATATCAGCTGATGAAACGACAGATTCATGTAGACGATATATAGCGAATCTAATTGTTGGAAAATTATCTAAAGAGCCCTCCACTCCCCATTTGGTTACTTGCAAGGTCCTGGAAAAACAAACCATTCAACTATCGCCCAGTTCATAAATGATTCCATCAGATCACTATTTTCTGATTCTTCTATTGACGAGAAAATATGTGTTTTTGTTTCTGACGCTGTGCCTTATATGATGAAAGCTGCTCAAGCTCTGAAAGTATTCTACCCGAAATTGCTTCATATCACCTGTCTAGCTCACGAATTCCATCGAGTTGCGGAAGAGATTAGAAACGAGTTCGGGATAGTCAATAAATTGATTTCTTCTACAAAAAAGTGTTTTTAAAAGCACCATTGCGAGTACTAGCGTATACAAAGCAACTACCAAACGTAGCACTACCCCCAGAACCAATATTAACACGTTGGGGAACTTGGTTGAAAGCCGTATTGTTTTATGCTGAAAATTTCGAAGCTATAAAAGAAGTTGTTAGAAAATTTGACAGATCAGACGCCATTGCAATCAATTCAAGCCAGCTGGCATTTGAGGATCCTTTAATAAAAAAAAAATATTGCTATTATTGCAACACATTTCAGCTATATGTGTATATACCCGATGCAATTGAGAAACTAAAAACTTTCCTCTGTGCCAGTCCTTGGAAATATTAGAAAAAATGATTGAACAGAGTAACGCCCTTCCGAGTTCACTATCGCAAAAGGTTCGTGGCATATTAAATGCAGTTTTTATAAAAACCCCGGTTTTGAAGGCATAAAAAATAAAAAAAAATCTGCAGAAATGGCGCAAAATATTAAGTTCTGTCCGGTAACGTCAGTTGACGTTGAAATGTCATTTTCAGCCTTTAAATGAATATTAAGTGACAAACGTTACAAGTTTGCTGCAGAAAACCTGGAAAAATATATTATTGTTTCCTGTCACAAGAATTATAATAAGTTTATTATTTACGTAATAATAATTTATAGTTTATTAAATATTATATTATTATAATAATAATAATAACTAATAAATATAAATAAATTTTAATTATAATGTGATAATAATAAACGTAAATTCTAATTGCAAAAGTTTTTTGATTGTGCATATTTTATGCATATTTCACCCTTTTTTAGTGCATATTTGCATGCATATTTTGGCATTTTGATAGAGCATATAATCCGATGTCTAATAATAGGTTGTAGTACTGGCCATTTCAAATCAAAATAATTTTTGTTTGGCTAAGAATTCTAATTTCAAATTAATTTTATTTTAAAAACATGGAATTCTTTTTCCAAAAGTAGTCATTTCTTTATTGATTAGTGTTACATTTTCATCGCATTTCAATATTTTTCGTCATCATGGATACGTTAAAAATTCGAGTAATTTATGGAATATGAGTACCGTCGTGGCAGCAACGCGGCACAAGCGGCACGCAACATCAACGACGTTTACGGAGCTAACACTACAAACCAACGCACCACCTGTTATTGTTTTGCTCGCTTCCGTTCTGGAAATTTCGACCTGAAAAATGAACCTCGCGGTCGTCCGAAGACTTTGGTCGACAATGACGAATTAAAGGCGATTGTGGAAGCTGAATGCTGATGATACACAATCTACGGCTGAATTAGCAGCAGCTTTCGACGTTAGCGTCAAAACAATATTGGTCCATTTGCGTCAAATTGGCAAGGTAAAAAAGCTTGATAAGTGGGTGCCCCACAAACTCAATGATCGCCAGCGCGAAGTACGCGTCGAGACGTGCCTTGCACTGCTTAACAGACACACAAATGAAGGATTTTTTTGTTACCTGCGATGAAAAATGGATTCTGTTTGATAACCGCAAGCGCTCAGCAAGTTGGTTGGATCCTGGTTCAGCACCTAAACAATGCCCTAAACGAAAACTTACCCCTAGAAAAGTGATGGTCACTGTTTGGTGGTCTAGCCGCGCCGGTGTGATTCATCACAGCTTCTTACCAAACGGGGTGAGCATTGCTGCAGATGTGTACTGTGAAGAACTGAACTCAATGATGGAGAAGCTGGCACATCTCCAACCAGCATTGGTCAATCGCTCGTCTCTACTGCTCCTGCACGACAACGCGCGACCTCATACTGCACAGCAGACGGTCTCCAAGTTGCAAGAACTGGGGTTGGAAGCTCTCCGTCATCTGCCCTACTCACCAGACCTTGCGCCTACAGACTACTACTTTTTCCAGAATTTGGATAACTTCTAGGCGGGAAAAAATTCAATACCCGAGAGAATTTGTTGCCTCCCGTCCATCTGATTTCTTTAAGAAGGGCATCAAAGATGCTTTGATTGCATGGGTGATTACTTCGATTAATACAAATAAAAATACATGAAAAAAATCCGTCTAAATTTTTTCATACAAAACGGCAATTTCATAGGTAAAGACCTAATATTTGTAACATCAGCTATCTTCTAGTGAATAGCACATCGTCCGGATTCGTTTAGTTGTTTCAAAACTAAGCCGGACGAACGGACAGACAGACGGACAGACATTTTATTTGAACATTTGTTTTTGACTAACGTTTACAATTATACATCTTAATGGCACATTGAGCTATTTATTCGTTCTAAAAAAAGACACAGTTTTATTTCACGTTAAATTGTCTTTAATTAAAATGCAATATAGACATAAATAGTAAACGAAAATTAATACTAGAAAAAAGAAGATTTATCTACAGATATAATTGAGCTGCTTAATACATTTCTTTTGGGGTAATCTCACGTAATGATTTTATATATTATTCGAGCAAAAAAATGAAAATACATTTCAATGTAAGTATTTTCTTCATTTTGTATCGTTTCAACGAAGTATCGAAAGTAATTTTGTAAATGTAGGTCGAAGTTCAAACCAATATACAATTTCGCCAAATAGTTACCAACCCTCGAGGCTGTAGTTCTGTGGAAGTAGCCTATTTATTATATCCTGATAAATGCCAAGTCCTACAATATAGAAGTTCGCCGGAAACGTGTTATCCAAAACTGGAATTCAGATTTCAGAATAAGTACCTAATCCAATATCTTGGTCAAAGAAAATTTGTTTAAGGGCCTGTTTCACAACCTACCTAGAAGTGTTAGATAACTTATTGGCAAGTTTTGTCTCTGTCGCTCGATATAAAGTAAGTAGCGACAAAACTTCTCAATAAGCTATCCGACACTTAGAAGGTTGTGAAACAGGCCTCAGGATTTTTTAAACTTGCTTAGATTGCTTGATTTGATTAGGTTTACCCTTACTTACTATTAACATCAGCCCAAGCACTATTTTACGTCAGTTTTCTGTGAGACTGAGGTATACTGCAAGTCGGCCCGTTTGTACCGAAGCATGATTCCACGGTTAGAGGAAAAAATATTAATTAATTTTATTAGAACTCAATACTTTCTTACCAAAACTACACATAAAAATGAAGAAACTTATATAACTTATAATTAGAAAATGATTAAATACTTATACGATTTTGCGTATACTGAAAAACCAGGAGAGACAATAATTTATGACAACAGTGATCATCTGTCAAAATGAAAAATAATTCTAAATTCAATTAGCACAAAGTACATACGTGTCATTCGAAACGTGTCGGATTACATCGCATATGAATTATTATCATCAATCGTCGCGTCGGTACGGCGCGCGGCGTGCGGCACCATTTTGACTTGACAGATTTGTTACTCAAGTAATGGCGAAGTGACAAAACTGTTTTTACAATTAGATCTAAAGTTTGCGAACTTCTAAAGTTTACTCCTTTATTTTGTCTCGTGAAATTGACTATAGGTAGAGTCATGATATTTTTTTTTTTTTGAAGATTTAATGGCCTGGTAACAAGACCTTCAAGCCAAGTCATGATATTACTTCAAATACATAAACTACTTAATCTTTATGCCTTACCATAAGTATATTACATTAGATAAATAAGTAAATTCTTTATTGACTGACAAAAGAGTTTTACATATCTAAAGTCACTGACCCCTGCACTAGCGTAAACTGTATTACAGAGGCCAGCGTCCTCGAACATGACGTACATGATAATGTATGCCAATATAGATTTAAATCAATTTAAGAATTTAAAATAAATAAAAATAGAAAACAAAACAAAAATAACCTAACCAAGAGCATGTCAGGACATGTGTAAGGAGGGTTCCGTGCAACGCGCAATAGGTTTTCTTTGAATTACTTCAAAAGTTATTGTCTGATTTCACTCAAAAAAATTTTAGCATGATCGTAATAGATCATGTAAGTTGTAAGTTTCCATGCTAATGCATGGAAACTTACAAGTTTCTATCTCCTTTTGAGTTTGGAGGCCTTTGGAGAACTTTGGAGGCCGATTACTCGAAAATGGTCGACTATCTAAAAAAGTCACATGACTTTATTTTAAAAGACCTTACCTTTATTTTAAAAGACCTATTTAACGAAAACCCACATAATGGGGTAGACCGAAAAAATATTTTTCATTCCCACTTCACATGTATAGAGAGGGGGCCCTCTAAAATGTAAAATTATTATTATTTTACTGATCTCAGTGATCTCATGATTGGCTGATGCCAAAACTGAGATCTATACACACTTTAACGATACCAAATACCATTGTAGGTATAAGAAGGTAACTTAATTTGACTTTGTTTATTTTACATAAATTATGAACCTACCTAAAGCCTGTTAGTAAAAGGGATAGGTTTCAATAAAAACTTAGTAATAAAAAAGGCTTAGGAGATTCAGAATTAATAGAAAATACTTTAGAATATTAGGGTCGGGATTCTCTTTTCACTATGAAATAGCTTATATATTCCTTATATGCGTGCGTAAGCATCTTGTGACATAAAATCATATTTTCCGCAGCATTATACCTAAAAAGATTTTTAGAATTTCAAAAACGTTTTATATTATAATCGAAGAACTAAATAGGCTTTACTCGTGACATCTGTCAATATGACATTGACAATTATGTTTCTTAAACTTACTGTTGTCATTATGCAACAGTTGAGTTTTATTGTTGAGGTTTAGTCACAACAAACTAGGTATGTGTCAGAAAAACCCATTAACATTACGACGTCTGTGGCTCAGTGGTTCAGCGCGTTAGTGCTCAAGCCGGGGGTCGCGGGTTCGAATGGACAAAAAGTTTTTCTGTGTTCCTGGGTCATGGATGTGTATTAAATATGTGTATAATGTATAAAAAAATCTTTAATATATGTATAGTATAAAAGTATTAAATATATTTCCCGCTTTCTGGTACCTGTAACATACAACTTCGGATACTTAGCACGGAGCCAGATTGGCGTTGTGTGAAGCGTCCATAGACATTTATTTATTTATTAGGTACCGTACACTGGTATATCTAACATCAAATGCTCAAATAATTGACAGGAATATGTAATGGATTCTGGAGCTACGGGGCCGTGTATCTACTTATATTTATTTTCATTGTGTAACGTTAGAAATTTTACTTTTTCATTGCTGCAAGGAATTCCAGACCTGAGTATTTCAACTTGATACGAACTAAGAAAAGTTCAAGTTGGACTAACGCACGAAGGGTTATGTACAAAATGGCATTAAAATCACGTTTGTTGTATAGCAGCTCCACTTGAATATTTATTTTATTTTGTTTTCTCTATTTGTTGTTACAGATGCAACGGAAATGCATTATCCGTGAAAATTTTAACTGTCTAGTTATCACGGTTCATAAGTTACAACCAGACAGACTGACAGACAGACGGACTTACAGCAGTCACAAGTGCCATATTTACTTCAATATTTGACACTAATGACGGCCATTACCGGTGTGTAGTACCGGTGGTGGATTGATAGTCTATGACAGTGGTTCCCAGACTGTTTTGTTTCATAGACCACTTTCAAAATTTTGCTGGATACGGTGGACCCCCTGCATCTACATTCTACATTACTACCAATTTCTAAATCTCGAAAAAAAGTGAAGATTAGATCTATCTATCTCTGGAATCTTGCGTTGTAGCTGAGTTTTAACGACAAATTAACAGTTTTCGAAAAAAAAGGTTAGAATTGATTGCTTGATAGAGTTAATTATTTGATAATAAAGTAGGTAGACTAAACAAATTTTCAATTAAATTTTAATTCATTGTGTTGTGAGTGGATGTCAAAAAAACAAAGTTGGCCAATCAAAAAAGTGACTCCATCCAACTTTAGTTTTTTGAAATCTACAGTGACTCAGCACAAGGACCAATCAATTCTCACAAATTTTATTTAGAAAACGTTCCATTCGGAGTGGTAAAAAGAAACATAGTATATATCCTTCTGTTGTAGGTATATATATTATATATTCAAATATATAAATTATTACACTAATAATTATTATTGTTTTAACATTCGTAATATAATAATGATTAAACGAACTTACCTGTACGGGAAGTTCTATCATAATTATACGAAGTATTTCGTCCGAAGAGATTAGTAATACCCCCCACCCAATACAACCTTAAAATGTGCTCTACAAGAAATATCATTAAGTATTATTTTTAATTTTTTCTCAACTAAATGATCGAGATCATGATGAGAGAGAGATGTAGAGATCGAGTTTAAAATACAACCCCGCCCACCCAATACAACCTTAAAATGTGCTCTACAAGAAATATCATTAAGTATTATTTTTAATTTTTTCTCAACTAAATGATCGAGATCATGATGAGAGAGAGATGTAGAAATCGAGTTTGGCATGGGAGGGATAATGTTTTTTTTTTTCTTTGTGTTGCCAGCTTTCAACTATAGTGCTGAAGTGGTATCACTAACGCGATACTACAGGGTGTTTTCAATAAATAACATTACTAATCTCGAGGACGAAATACGAGTATAATCAAAATTAAACACTTATTTATAACGTAATGTAACATCTACAATGGTAATTACAAAAAAATATATAATTTTAATGAGATGGATGTACTTGATGGATTGACATCAAATTATCAATATTTGGCTTGAGTTTTGTAAGGAATAACCGCAAATCTCCCCGTTCTGTGATATTCAATCTGTTCCTTTTTTTTTGTTAATAAGTTTGTAACGGCACTAAAACTTTTTTCGACGAGATATGACGAGGGAAACGCTATCACAAGCTTTTGCGCGATTCCCACTCGCGCGACAGTCCAGGACATTTTTCAGGTATTTCTGCCTGCAGCTAAAATTTTTGATACCCTCTTTTAAATGAATCACTTTCAGCTCCTAATTAGTGCTAAGCTCGAGTAGCTCCTCTTGTAATATTACATTCTCCCCTTCCGTTTCATCAAATGGATTTATGATCCATGGTGGTATTTCCATCGACAGAATGTCTTCAAATCTGATTTTAAAATTATCATGCAGGGCAATCAAATGTTGAACGTATGTCTGAATATCATCATCAAGGCATTCTACCTGCGATAAGTTTGAAAACTGTGAAAATTCGCGCCGACCAATATTTTCCTTCATAAATTTCAATTTACCAATAAAAGCTGAAGTTACTCTTTGTTTTTATTAAATTACGGCTGTCCCCTTGTAATTGTAAGTTGATGTCATTAAATTTTTTGAACAAATCTTTCAAATACGCGATGTCTGCTTTAAAATTGATTAGGTTTTTTTTTAAATCAGGATCTTTGCTTTCATGAATTTCTAGAACTGAGTCAAAAAGTGAATATAATCTTGATAAACATGCACCATTCGACAACCAGCGTACTTCGGTATGTAACAGAAATCGTTAGAAGTTTTCATCGTTTTCATCGCACAATTGTGCAAATAAGCGCATATTCAATGCATTTCTTCTAATTTTGTTAACTGCATTTATCGATTGGTGCAATATATCACTCAAATTTATCGCTACTAGATGTTGTCGGTGGATAACACAGTGAATTGCAGTTACATCTGGTATAATTCTTTTAAAATGGCCTATAAACCCACGATAACGCCCGACCATGGCAGGAGCTCCATCTGTTGCCACCGAAGTAACGTTTGTAAATGGAATATTTTAAATCTTTACCTATTTTATCAGGATGACACCTTCTTAGGTGGTCTTCCAGCTTTGATGGTTTCATAGCTCAAAACTTTGTTGCATAAAAGGCATGTGGGCAATCGTTTATCCTGTAATATATGTATAATAATGCATGTGATAGAAGAAAACCAAATTTTAAATATTGAACACTGTACTGACGACACTTCTTCTTTGATTCGGTCATGTTTCATATTAATTACCTACCTGTAAATAATATATAAAAAAATTCAAGTTTTAATACAAAATGTTGAAAAAAGCTTTTAGCATTACGCACGCGATATTATATTATATAGGCAGGTAGGTAGGTATACAAATAGGTAGGTAGGTACATACTTTTCCGATACTGGTAATCACTAATATCGATTCACTTTTCTTTATGAAATTTCGGAAACAAATGAGTAACGTTTATCCTTGATATTCGTATTTATATTGGTGAAGAATTAAATACGTTCATACAAGATTGCAAGTACATACACCACAAATCGTATTACTTTGCACGTTTGAACGCGCATTGCAGACGAGACGGCGGCGGCCGGCGCGGCAACAAGTCTCGACGCGTTGTACTGAATATGGAATATGCAAGTTTTTACAAGTAACAGTCGCTGAGCTTCTTAAAATATTATCTGCCTATATTGATAGGAGATAATAATTGTCTTAATGAGAACGTTTAATTTTGGTATCATATTGTTTGTGTTGTTGTATTACCGCATGATGGACGGTGTGGCTCAATAAGTTATAAATGAAATTGTAAAAGGAAAGTGGCATAGGGCCGGATAGCTCAACTGGTAGAGCACTCGGCGCGATATTGATATGGTTTGGGTTCGACTCTCAGTTTGGAAGTATCCATTTTTTTCTCAATTTATTTATAAATTGTCTTATTGAGAAGATTTAATTTACGTATCTATTTATTATATATATATTAGATATTTAAAATAACAAGCCAACATTTTAGTTCTTCACTATCGAAACAAAATTAATTTTCATGCACCTGCTTACGATTCTAGACCCCCATTTTTTGTCACCTCCAACTTAGACCCCCGTCGAGTCTCCATGGACCCCTGGGGGTCCACCAGGACCACTTTGGGAATAACTGGTCTAATATTTTGGACTTTGGCCTTTGATCTAAAAGGAAATTTAATGATACAAAATACTAAAAGGGGATGCCAACTTATCGTATATAGTCGTAATTTGTCTCAGTCCCTGCTTTCAAATTATAGATTTCACAGCGTAAAATAATATGAAACAAAATTCTTCTTACGCTTAAACACTAAAAAAACTCTTAAAGCTGCTCAATCAAATTTTAGTATTTCTGGAAACGCTAAAATTGACGTAAAACTCCCAACATCATTCATCTAAGTTTAAATATTGCTGAAAAAAATACTTCAACATAAATTGTCCTTAGTTCGCGACTCTTCGAGACTTTGTAAGTTATAATCAGTATGAAGAATTCTTACGGCATGACTATGGAAAACTACTATGAGCTATAACTATGGAAAACTACTATGAGCTATAACTATGGAAAACTACTATGAGCTATAACTATGGTAAAAGTCGTACCCCAATTGGGGTAACAACTCGTAATTAACTGAAACTTTCTTTTTACTTCTATTGTATTACAAATGTATCGTCGTGATATCGCAAACTGATTTTTGGAGTTTGGACCGATCGAAACGCGCTTGACGTTGGATTTTGCGGTTATCGATTATCGGGACTGGATTGCAACTGTATTATTGCTGGATTGACTTCGCAAAATCGACCTTATGTTCAATGTTTTTATGTCAGACAGTAATTACCTCCGCGGTTGTAGAATAGTTTTTCAATTGTGGGTGTGATGTCATTTACAGTATCGCGCCTGTTAGAGTGGTTTTAAATTACTTACACCCGGTTTCTGAAAGGCTAATCAAATAGTTGATGAACTAACACGTTGTTGAGTTAACGGGCAGGTTAAATCAATTTCCGTTTCTGAAACGCTGATTAGTGAAAAATTTACTAATCATTGATCAAATTGACATGTTACATACAAGCACATACAAGCCTTAAATAGCTTTCCAGAAACCCAAAACAGCGCTTGACATGTTGTTTGACCATTCGTTTGACATTAGTTTTGTTAACTAACACGTTGTTCAAATCAAACGACGGATCAAGCTTTTTGCAACTCAATTTAGACTTGACATGAGATTTGACCGCTGATTGATTTGATTTTAGCGTTGATTAGCCTTTCAGAAACCGGGGGTATGTCTCAAAGAAAAAATGACGTAAATGGACGTGAAGTTAATGTACTGATATTATTGAAATATATTGAAATCTCTATCTCAGATAGCTATACTGAGATTAAGATTGATTATTAATTTCGGGGTTAACTTATCACAAGTAATTCACAAAAAGACTGTATGCAAAGAAACTATACAGTTTTTTTGCATACAGTCTTAAGAAACCTGTTTATTATATTTCTTATCATATTATTTTTCTATCTTAATAGAATTCTATTTTTTGAAATGACAAAGGACAATAATCCCTTTTACTAAATTTGGCTTGTCGAACCAAATTCCCGTCTCTCTTTTTCAATTATGTATCGATAAATTGTATTGACAATATAGGCGTGTAGCATTTTAAATTGAAGATATATGCCTCCAGGCATTTCATTGAAATCTAAATTGATATTTTGCCTTAGGGTCAGTTCATATCGAAAAGAGACGATACGCGACGGGGCGCTGCATGTTTAAGACAGCGATTCAAAATTGAACTATATTCACTACACAAGAAGAAACACGTTTAATTGCAAGAGTTCAAATGTCAAACCGCTCTGCACACCCCGGTGCGGCGCTGCTCTTGCAATGAAACCTGTATCTTCTTGTGTGCTCAATAAAGTTCAATTTTTATTGGGCGTTTTTTCAATCAGTATCCAAACTTCCAGGAATGATATATTCTATGCCGTATCCCTCTTGTAGGGCAAAAAGATGTTTTTTTTTTTCAAGAGGGAAATTTGATTCCATAGTAAAAGTTGATTATATTCAAGAGTACATTCACTCCTGAATTTTTGAACACTGACTGAAGAAACACCAAGTACACAATATACATGTCGCGTATCGTATGATTTCGGTGTGATAATAATAATAATAATAATAATCATCAATCAAAATACAGAAACAATCTGTGATATGGTTAGATCCATATTATAAGGAGTCAACGGCCGAATACCGTTTTCACGAGACTTGCGAAAATCTGTATTACCAATCGCTGTTCCTTTACCTATACCTAAGTACCTTACCTACCTTTTGAATGTATTGATTTTCAATAAACTGTTTCTCCTAAGAAATAAGAAGTTACTCATTTTTAAGAGTGTACCTGCTATTTATTTATGTAATTGAAAAAAAAGTCAATAAGCATATTATTTTAGTGCGTTTGAGAGTTCGACCGTTGATTCCGGTTTTTCTATCGGACAAAGCGAACAAAGTTGTACCTTTAATAATAAACGTTCGTCTTCCAGGCACCATGTATGGGCTGCTCCTGGAGAACATGGCGGAGTACATCCGTCAGACTTACGGGGAGGAGCGGTGGGAGGACATACGGCGGCAGGCCGGGGTCGAGCAGCCCTCCTTCTCCGTACATCAGGTCTACCCGGAGAACCTCATCACCAGGCTCGCCAAGAAGTCACAGGAGGTAGGAAACAGACTTATAACTCGTTTGAATATCGACAGAGTCAAATGACGACGAGTTATACCTACCTTTAAAGATAAAAATGCAGATTATTATATACCAGATTACAGAGGTTGTGAGGTGTGTACATCTTAGTATATTGTCATCTTAGTAAATAACGACCCAAAATAATACAACAATATGTACAATGTATACAAATACAAACAATATGTAAAATATATACAACGTAACGAATATACTCAGGTCAGACCCTGTATTTATAAGAATGCTTACACACGTACCGATTTGGTCTGGAGCAAACCACTATCACAGCACACTGCACAACACTTGTCGTTGTGTTTGATTTTCAGCTCTATTGTATTAGCACAAAGTTTTATTTACAGTGAATTGCAATTTTTGTGCAGTGTTCCAACTCTCAAAAATATTTCTCCTCAAACATAAATAAACCAATAAACAAAAAAAAATGTTCAGTAATATTATTATTCTGTCCTTCATACATTAAATATAATTTCAAATGTTTTTTTTCTCCGAGTTGAATTTTCAAATCGCTTGTTGATATAACAGTTCAATAGCTTAATTTAATTAAATCAAGAAAATACAAACCTCTATAAATATAAAATAACCCTAAAAATTCCACCAAGTCGAGGCTTTTTTTTCAAATTTAAGGGAAAAACTCCTAAGTTAGCAACCCAATCCGTCATCTGCTCCGGGTCAAATCTGCACGTGTGATAAAGATTTTAAACGATTGATTGAAACTAAATACTCATAGGTAAGCCCAGTAGGAATGAGTCTTAAATGACGAAGGTTTAGCTAAGAAAAATTGTTAATTGGTTGGGTATTCATATTATTTCAATTTAATAAAATATGTAAAAAGGCACACCAAGCAATTTTACTGTTACATGAAATTGTAAATTTGTCAATGGAAATAAAATATTTGAAAAGCCACCAGCGCCAGGATAATTGGGAAACAAATTACATTTTTACATTTTTATTTTATAGACGAAATGTCAAGTTACAAAAGCGAAAAATTACAAACGCTATATTTTTTAACAATTTATTTTCCTCCTTTTTGTTGGGCGTGGAAATGAAATTTTTGAAAAATAAACATCTGTCCCTGTTAGCGGGAACCGCGACCGCAAATGTTTACAAAATAACAAACAAACATGTACTTAGATCGGTGGGTACCTGTTATAATAGAGCAGGCCAGGTACAGTCAAAGAAAAATGGCTTAGAATATTAGAACTACTTCTGCAATTAGTCGTGTTACTACTTTCAGACGGTAGCTCGGTAAGCGACTGATGACACTAAGCTACGTAGCGCCGCGTCGTTTTATAATACTTAGGCCCGATTCGACCAAACTTGAAGTTACACGAGTGAGAATAATTTTACTCCTTCAATTTACTCTAGGATATCTTCGTTTGCGTTTTACCAAGTTACTCGAAGAGTATACTATGCTCGGTATTATTATTCAATGAATAATGAACGAATGTATAAACCGAAAAAATTCATGTACTATTGTTTGTATTAGAATGACTTGTACGCCATAATAATTTAATTTCGTAGAGTAATACAGTAAAATGTCAATATCAAATTATAACACTTCACAATGACATTGATCGTGACAATTGACAGCCAGCTGTGCGACTATTCACTATTCTCAGTTTAATACTTTACTCCGTCAAAATCGCCCGTGCATATATTTACTCCCGTGTAATTACCTTATTCTTGGATTAGAAGTTGGAAAAATGCAAAACCAGCTTACTCTTAGATTAGGAAACATTTACACTCGAGTAAAATTTTACTCCAGTTTGGTCGAATCCGCCCTAAGAATTTAACGATGATATTTCATGTCTGTACATAGCAGATTAGCGCCCAACACACGTAAAGTTCGGAACGCGGGAAACAGCACGCGGCGTTCCAACCCTCGCTCTGAAACGATCATGTAGATCACGCGGGGCTGACAGTCGGACCTGGCATGTCGATACGAGCGCATTTTCCACAGCTTTATCCGCGTACTCGCCTAAATTATGTATGACGGCAGTCCAAACCGTGGACGCATCCTTAGTCGTAATTTGCACGACAGATTGATCCGCAGTCCAAATCGCACAGATCCCTCCGCAGATTGAATTGCGGTCCGATGCGCGGTCCAAACTTTACGTGTGCGGAGCTTTATTATATGCGCACTTATGCGAATATTACGACTTAAAAATATAACTGCAATTTTCAAATAAGTAGATAAACAAACTAAAAGAACTTCAAAATTAAGAAATAGCGATCTAGAAATAAAAATGTTAATTCATAGTTCTATATTAATCTCTATGATCTATTCGCGTTGATTTATTTATTGATTTGATGGATCTCTCTGGAATATATTATCAAACTGTCCGGCTGTCCTTTTGTCGCTTGGCTCATCTAAATTTAGCTATTGGGGTCATATTTTTATTATATATCGTAACTGCAATCTTCCTACACTTTACTGTACGATGCAAAATTACTACAATATCTCAGGCTGATGGCTCAGTGGCGTATAACTGACTATGTTGTCAGCGTATTCGCGGGTTCTATACAAATGAAGATAATGGGTCACTGATATTCCATAAGAGAATTTATCGTAGCCACAATATTCAGTGCAATGCACACAATAAGACGTACGAATCCTACAAAAATTCAGTCAGATCTCATAAATAATATTATATTATCGGCTCGATTATAATAACCTCCTACAGATCGCCTTGTAGTCGAATTTCGACCATAATAATTCATATAATTTTCAAAGATTTCATTTCAAAATTCCAAAAGATTCCAAAGATTTAAAAACTCAAGATAGGCTGTGACGTACATTTGACAAAACAAATCTTCATACGATAAAAAGTTACGCCATCTTGGTTTTCACCACACTTAAAATGTCAAAATGAAATAGAACTATGCGTTAATACAATAAAGCTGAAAATTGTGTAGTGAGTGACAGTCACATGTCAGATTATGAGACTTGACAATTAGATTTTCAGCTCTATTGTATTAGCGCAGAGTTCTATTTACAGTGCATTATTTTCTGTCACGACCACAAAAATACTCTCGTGGGTACGAGGGCTAAGGCCCTGTTTCACAATCTTCTGAAAAGTGTCGGATAGCGTATTCGAAAGTTTTGTCGCTGCTTACTTTATAGTTTAAATCGAGCGACAGAGACAAAAGATTCAAATAAGCTATCTGACACTTATCAGTTGATTGTGAAACTGGCCTTATACGTAACTAGCTTTCGCAGGCGGCTTCGTCTGCGTGGACCCGTGGAGATTGTATGGGGGATGTGCAATGAATTTCAAAAATTTCTACGTCATAATAACTATCTGCGTGAAAAAAAATTAACGTATTCCGACTAGCTATTGATATTTCACTTTACAAACTTTGGGCTCCCATTTCACCCCTTTGGGGGACGAATTTCAAAAAACTATAAAACACGTACTCGATATTCGTATTTATTACCTCGGATATTAAATTTTATCGAAAACGGAAAACGGACTGATTTTAAATAGCTAAGCTGCCAGCTAAGTCAAGTCAATATCAAAAACAGACGACAATGCGAAAAAATTCACAATTTTATTAAATTAAACAAATTGTAAGTAAGTATTTTATTGTCTTATTTTTTTCCTATACTTTGATTACGTAAATAGGTGGGGGCCCTAAGTATCTAGTATTAGCCCAGGGCGCCTAAGCTTACGGTCCGGCCCTACCATATTTCACCCCTTATGTTAGTTTTTAAAAATCCTTTTTTTAATGCGCGCATCTTCATTGTAAATTAAAATTACTGACCAAATTTCATGTTTCTACTATGCTAATATTTACCTGTGCGAGCGTCTACACGTCAGTGGGGGCACCTCCTTTTATATAACATATAGATTATATTATGTTTAATAATACAGATTACGTGCACATGCATCGTACTTAATATCATAACTACTAAGACACATTTTGACACAAACGTAAGACGTCCTCTAGTCCTTAATCAACGAAAGCCCATCAAACAGCTGAAACCGTTGTGGGAATATGGTGGCAAGCCCCAAAGGGAGATCTCTCCGTGAGAGGAGAGAGGGAGCGTGGTAGTATGCTCGGTCAGGCCGAAGCCCACTTGTATGTATTTCAGATGTCGTATATATAGTGCCGATCATAGAAAACTTCGATAGCGCGATTTAGGATTGTTGGCGCTAATTGTTCCGCCACATCACTCCCCCCCGAAGACCGGAGGTCGGAATCTTGAGTCTTCTGCTTGAGTCGCCAGTGCCAGAGAGTCCCAGTGAGTCGGAACTGTGCTGCTGCTGCACGGGCTCCAGTGAGTCGGAGTGCTGCCGTGCGGGGCCGCTACTACGTGCTGACCAGGAGAGATGTGCTCTGCTTGCTGACCGGTCGTTGTAGTGAGAGTGCACGTTGAAGCCGATGAGGGTTCGACCAGGCCGCAGTGCGTTGAGGCTGGTGGTCGAAGTACCCGATGAGGCTGAAGCTGGCTGGCGTGGTGCGGAGGGGTTGGGAGTAATTATGATAATGTCCTGAAGGAGGCGTGTTCTGTCAAGGGTCACCATTGTGAGAGTATGGTGGCAAACCCCAAAGGGAGATCTCCGACCGAGCGAGGTGGTATGCTCGGTCAGGCCGAAGCCCATTTGTATGTATTTCAGATGTCGTATATATAGTGCCGATCATAGAAAACTTCGATAGCGCGATTCAGGATTGTGGCGCTAATTGTTCCGCCACACCATTAATTAATATCGCAGCGGACAATTACGTTAGGCCATAGCGAAATGATCACATACTATGTACCTATCGCTGTATAAGCCAGCGATAGGTACATACAGTCCTCGATACAGTATACCGTCTACTTAGCTATACGGTATACTGTAAAACTAACATCTCTCACTTCCTTACTCACTAAACTTAAAACTAACATCATCTCTCCGAGTATCCAAAGGATTATATGGGACCATCATTGTATTTTCTTGCACGGTAATTGTGTGTGTTTGTAAAAAAGTGATATTTAAATTGGTTGCATTGTATTTCGTTTTATTGATATCTTTGTTTACGTTTGGATTATATTGGATCTGAATAGACAAACAGAGTACACAGTTAAAGACTCAAATCGACAGATTCGTAAGATATGCTCTGACACTGAAATATAATAGCATTAATCATTTTTGATTGACGTTGTGTGTCTACATTCTCCATTGAAAGATGATAATCTCAGTGTTCTTCTAGCGAATCGGAGCTTAGTTACAGCCACATTATAGATAACAAGACGTGGGAGTGCGAAGTAGGTGTGGTTCGCGTGCCACGACTTAACGTTCTTACGTGTATGGTTTTCATTCGGGATTCGTCAAATTTCATTTCACTTAAGGTAGCCTTCCGATGTATGCGACAGCAACGCGCGACCGCGACCGCGGCGCGCGCCCTATTGCTTAGTATGAATTTACACTAAACAAATGCGACGACCGCGTCGCGCGACCGGTGGGCGAGACCAGAAAACCTGATGCGCTGGTTTGCTGTTCGCGGATCGCGGTGCCGCACCTCGGTCGCTAAGATCAGAATGCTACCATTAGAAAACAAAACGTCGTAAGTATTTTTCGCAGTATAACAAAATAAACCTTATGGTTTCTGCTCCGTGGTTACAACTTACAATACTCTTAGGACCATTAAAACTTAGGATTGTGGCTTGAGGCGACTTCAAATCAGAAATTCGGTATAACTTTTGGGATGGTGGTGAGAACCCATCAATCACAATTTAGAGTATTTAACCATGAAATGGGTCCTAGTCCGCTAATTCTAAGCTATAATAATTGTAATTTAATAGCGTTATAAATTCTTTGTAACTTTGTAAACCTCGTAAATTTTACTATAAATTCTGATAGTGAAAACAAATATCTAGAAAATATCTAGTTTAATCTCTAAACAAATGGACGATAATGCTACCATTTTAAATGTTACCTACACAATTACCATGCAAGGAAGAAAAACAATATCACATTCATTTGGTCGAATTATGTAATATTTTTATTTATGTATTACTTTTATTAAATTGTACCAGTGTATTTAGTGCGAGTTTTTGTCACTACTCGCCGTAAAAAAGACAACTAAGTACAATTATTTGTATGGCATCGAATTAGTTACCCTCGTTTGCCACCAGGGGCGTTGTTTCGATGCCATACAAATTGTAGTTAACTTCTTCACAGCGATTAGCAACAAAAACTTGCATACAAAAGCGCATGAGCTATTGTTTTATTACAAAGCTCATTCGCGACAAAATGCGTTGTCGGTTGTCACTATACTTACATCGGTATTTCTATTTAAATAAGCTTTCCGACCGTGAGGCTCGTTTAGGATCAAAATAAATAAGAATAATATCTGTGGACGCTTCCATACCACGTCAATCTGGTCCCGTGCTAAGTTCTCGGAGAACTTGTGTTACGGGTAGCAGTTAACTAGCGTGGGCGGGTCAATACGCACACTTTCCACTTATATCTAAAATTATAAATTTAAATCCCCCCGCTGAGTCTGTCTGCATGTTTGCGATAAACCCAAAAACTACTGAAAGGATTTTCATGCTGTTTACATTTACCGACAGAGTGGTTCCTAAGGAAGGTTTAAGTCGATAATAAGTAGTTGAGGTTTTGTGGAAGTTGTTTAATTATGACGATAATTGTTGAAGGTGTCGAAAAATCAAGCCGTCTGGCAGCTTTTATCGAAAACGCTGCTTAACCTAACCCGTTGGAGATCATTTATAACAAAACAATGTGTGGTGTGATTGTTTCTCTTCTAGAAATTCGCAACGGCATATAATATTGTGTCTATATTTTAAGGATACGTTACTATACCCATTCTAAGTTTAAAAAAATCACAAAATATAATGTGGTATTTTCAAAAGCCAACATTATCTATTCTATTACTATTCCTTATCTAGGGGATATATATTTTACTCTGTGCTTCTACTATATTGCAGGTATATTTGCTATGGAAGTTTTTTGCCACGAACACTCTCCCACGCGGGCGAAGCTGCAGGCAAAAGCTAGTTTAATAATAATTTTATACTATACACATATAATTTAAGATTTTTATTAAGTATATTATTATACACATTATATTTAATATACACATGCCCCAGGAGCATAGAAAACTTTTTTATCCTTTGGCGAGATTCGAACCGTCCACCGTCCACCAACCGTCGTCAAAGTGCTCACAATGTAATAGGTACAAAGTATAAACCGTTATCATAATGAAATTCTATACAAGTAAAAGATAGAGAAAAGGATGAAGGGTATGTTTTATCTTTTAAAGTTATCCCTGGGGATAGAAATGATAGTTGTTCTATTCCACGTCTAGTTCAGATGACCATCTAAGATGTAATATGTGACTAATTAAAGTTAATGTACCGAAAGGATAAGATACAAAAGCTGATGGGAAGAGTTAGAGGGAAAGCCGATGGGACAAGGTACCTGCCACCTAGATAAAGCACACTGATCATCATCATTGTCATTATTATTTCCCACAGTATTCTGTTCAAATCCAATTTAATCTTAACATAAGCAAAAGGATCGAATTACTAATTTAAAAAATGCCGTTGCCTTGATTATGATTATATATAATATACAAGATTGTCTCGTTTAAAGTGTAAGATACTGAGTTATACTGAGCGACAGAGACAAAACATGCAAATAACCTACCTGACGCTGATCAGCAGATTGAGTAATACGGCCCTTAAACATAATGAGGAATTATGTTGTCCCGAAAACCGACCCACAAATTGTCACCGTAAAATACAATGGATCGTAAAGAGCGGAGATTAAAATTAACTTGAGCACTAGTGGTGCGAGCCAAAGACTTAGATCGTTAGATAAGCCACCAGTGACCTTGAGCGTCTAGTCCCATACTAATTTTGTAGGCGACAAGGGCGTATCGCGCCGACCGGTGAGAAATATAATATACCTTCCCCTGAGTCTTATTTTAAATACTGAAATAAATTTCACACTCGTGTGACTTATATAAGAAGAGAAAAATGGTTTTAATTTAAAAAAAAGGGTGGACTTAGCATAGTCCTCGGCTAAATATAATGCACATTAACATTTTTTTTTTGGGATTTTTCAATACGACCATGAGTGTGAAAAAGGTTTAATGAACTCCAATTTTCAGTTCTATCCAGCGCACAACCCTTTAAGGCTGCGACTATATTGTCCGGAATCCGGAAGGGCGGAGAAAATTCAGTGCATTGAAAATAGAACTCTGGATTAATGGAATAGAACTGAAAATCGAACATGTGTCGAGGCACAATATGTCAGTTTGCTAATTTAAGAAATGCACAATATTTACATTTTTTTCTGCTTATGTGAACTGACCCATAAATTCAAGGGACTTGGATTAAACGTCGATATAGACAAATGGTTGGGTCGCTACAACCAACTACCAAGGTCGTAATAAATGAAACCCACTGCATATTATAGGTAATTCATTTTTGAGAGATATACTGCTTCTAATAAAATATATATTCTAATAAAATATATATAAATGTCATGTATGTTTATCGTATGTAGACTTAATTTGTCTTGATCCCTCTTTTTATCTGAGCATATTTGTATCTTTGGATTGAATCCATGGATCTATGGATCCATTATTTTAACATTTTGTTTAGTGGCCCATTAGCTCAGTTGGTTAGAGCGTCGTGCTAATAACGCGAAGGTCGCGGGTTCGATCCCCTCATGGGCCAGTTTTTCCTTTTTCTGTAAAGATTATTTTATATTGTTATTTTGCTGAATGCAAAAAAAACAAAAATTATGTCAAAACTAAAAAGATAACATAAACCAACCAAGTGCGGGACAGACTCGCCCACGAAGAGTTCCGTACAAAACGGCAATAAATCACGTTTGTTGTATAGGATAAATATTTATTTTATTATTATTTTATTCTGTTTTAGTTGTTATTATAGCGGCTACAAATATATAATCTGTGAATCAGTTTAGCTAGCAATAATTCCTCCATGGTTAGCTATCACGGTTGAGGAGATACAGCCTGGGGAATATCAAAAACATACGAATATCAAAAGTAATGTTACCATATATGTTGCAATTAGTTCAGTAGCCTCGTCTTCTGAGAAAAAATGTAATAAAGAATTTGGAGGTGCTGGGATTTGAACCCAGGACTTTCAGCATGCGAAGCAGACACTCTACCACTGAGTTACACCCCCGATAAAAAGATTGTCGAAATAGTGCTACTATTGCGACAATTACAATATATTATTATGATATCATGAATCATCCACAGATGTACTATTTTTCTACTATGGTATCATCATACTAACGACTCGACTTTTTGTATGTTCCACGATTACTCCGTTGTTATCTGTAGGACTAATAACTGATTTTGTGTTTGTAACTTCGATTTTAAGTTCTATTAATTTACTTTATTTTTATCTTTTTAACAAGTAGGTAATAAAGAGACTAATACGTGACAAATACACATCTATATCTATGTCTGTTAAGTGGGACAGAATGTGTTATGTACATAATACTTGTTCTCCTACAAACTAGTATACGGTTGATCAAAATCAAATACTTACGGATATTGTGGGCATAATATAATAAGTAAAGAGGTTTTAGGGATAAAAACAATTTAAAAATAGTTTTTATTTTTCAATAAAATTACATTGCGTTCTCTAAGTAGGTAGCTGAGGTCATTACTAAGACACATTTATAGATAGACCACGGTAAACCGTGGAGAAAAGGTATCAAAGGTATAAAGGTATTTTGAATATTTTTTGGGATAAATGGAAATATCATAATATAGAAGTTTTATAAATCAAACAATTTTTATTTTTCGCAATAATTCGAAAGTTATATAGTTATCATAATAAAAAATAATTTTTGAATCCAGTACCGAAGACACGCCGACAGCTCTCGATGAAATCCGAGCGCGTGTGAAGTCATAATGTTAGTTTTCACTCTTGGGCAGAGGTTCCCAAACTTATTCCGTCTAACACCCACTTTGAAAATCAGTTATTTTGTGGCGCCCCTTTTTTCTCACCTTAAAAACCTCAATAACATATTCGTCTCGCCTGGAGTTTAATTAAACCTCAGCTCGGCCGCAATAATAGATATACCTATTTTAATACGTTTTAACAATAGATATACCTATTTTAATATTTAAATTCTGGCCAGAATTAAGAAACCTGTAGTGAACGACACCGGCACTAGTCCACCAAACGCTCACAAATAACTTTTTTTGAGTCAATTTTCGCTTGGCTTTGGCAGGCTTTGGCTGGTTCGCCAGGGTTCAGCTTTGCCAGTTTCTGATTATCGTACAGGATCCACTTTTCATCACAGGTAATGATTCGATTTAAAATCCCTGCATTATTGTGCCGGTTGAGATATGGAACGCAGCAGTCGACGCGCGTTTGTCGGTTTGTTGCACTTAATTCATGAGGTACCCACCATGCAAGCTTTTTCACCTTCCCAATTTGCTTCAAGTGGATTAAAACAGTTTTATCACGAACATGGCAGCCTGCAGCTAACTCGGACGTGATTTGCGATGGATCCGCTTTCACAATAGCCTTTAATTCTTCATTTCAACTTTGGTCTTGGCCGTCCACGGGGCTTGTTCTGCAGGTCGAAATTTCCAGAACGAAAACGTTGGAACCAAAAACGCACTGTGTTTTCTTTTGCGACACCGCCGCCATACACATCATTAAACCTTCGGGCCGTTTCTGCAGCACTGGTGCGACGGTGGAACTCGTACTCGAAAATAATACGATATTTCAAGTTTTCCATTTCGTAAACAGAGGGACGCAAAGAAAAAACCAAAAGTGGAAAAAACAAATGAATTACGGTTTTCGAAATACAAATGCATAAGTAAATAGCGGTATTAATTTGAAATTGCAATTCCTAACCAAAGAAGATATATTTGAGATCAAAGTGGCCAGTACGACAAAACGCCAATTTCATATGTAAGGACCAAATATGAAGTACCAAGCTGAACTTAAAAATCACCAATCGGCCCCCACACATATTTACATATTAAATCACATCAGCGCCCCCCAATTTTTTCTAAGCGCCTTACCGCCCCCTCTAGGCCTCCAGCGCCCACAAGGGGGCCGGGCGTTATTGCCCACTTTGGGAAAGACTGCTCTAGGGTATCGCAACTGGCGATCGTAAGTATTGGTGTGCGAAATTCAACATTATAGTCGTTTTATTGACTATTTAGCTTTTTAGCTTTAACAGTATGACGTCACAACTATGGTGACCGATCATGGCGCGTTCATAGTCACGTGATTTTTGAAAAATGTTTATCAATTTTTAATTGTTTATAATTAATTGATGAAAAAAAATGTTCAAGTTTTTCTTAATTAAAAAAAAAACAATAAAATTCCCAATTATTTTGTCCAACTAACTAATCTCATGTTATCTAGGTTCTAGGAATAACAGAACGGGAGTTTATGGACCAAATGGGCGTTTACTTCGTCGGATTTGTCTCCCAGTACGGATACGACAGAGTTTTGTCGGTTCTGGGCAGACACATGCGGGACTTCCTAAATGGGTTGGACAATTTACATGAATATTTGAAGTTCAGTTATCCGAGAATGAGAGCGCCCAGTTTCATATGCGAAAACGAAACTAGGCACGGACTCACATTACACTATAGATCCAAGAGAAGGGGATTTGTTTACTACGCCATGGGACAGATAAGAGAGGTTATTTTTACTATTTTCTTTAAAATACTGTTTGATTAATAATATCAAAAGATTTGGAGGCGCCGGGTATCGATCCCGGTACCTCTCGCATGCTAAGCGAGCGCTCTACCATCTGAGCTACGCCCCCCGATAAAATTAACACGAAAACACGGATTATATAATTAAACTTAACGTAATTACATAATTTTAATACTTCTAATTTATTTTAATATTATTATGTATCGTTTTATTTACTCGTTCTTTGACATTTCAGTAAGTTAAAATAATTTCCTGTGGGATTCAAATGTTAACTACTTTAAGTTACTACTATTAGCTTAATTCGTTGAGCACTAGATGGCGCTATCACCATAGTCACACCGCTAGTACAATAATTTAATAAGAAGTTAAGGTGATAATAATCGAAAATATAATCATATATTTCAGGTAGCACGACACTTTTATCACAAGGAGATGCGAATTGAGTTATTACGAGAGGAGTTACTATTTGACACAGTCCACGTTACTTTTCAACTGACCTTCGACAATCGAGCCTTTACATTGGCTTCCTTGGCAATGACAAGAGAAGAAAAACATTTGCCAATCAGCGCTTCTGTCCTATTCGAAATATTCCCTTTCTGTATAGTTTTTGGGTAAGTCATGTAGGTAAGAACTTAAACTAAGCAACATTTAATATTAAAAAATGCAAATTAGTAGAAGGTAACGGCGAAATTTGTTAATAATACCATCTTTTTTCAGTTCTGATATGGTAGTACGCAGCATTGGCAATTCCCTGATGGTAATTTTACCAGATTTGGTCGGAAAGAAAATAACTAACTGGTTCGACCTAGTGCGACCACTCATAGCTTTTAAATTCCAAACTGTAAGTGTTTTTGTTAGTGATATTTAAATCACGATATAGAGCCTGTAACTAAGTAACCTATATAAATAAAGCAAAACAAAATGCTTTTTTCCAGATTTTGAATCGTACAAATAATATTTTTGAGCTAGTCACGGTGGAAGCAGTTATTCATGAAAAGGCAACAGATAAAAGAAATGAACTTGTAAGATTATCAGACGAATCAGACTGCGCTACTGAGAAGAATTTACGACTGAAAGGTAATTAAGTTAGAATAAGCGGGCTTAATAAAAACGAATAAAATATTAATTTTAGGTCTCAATAAATTAAAATAGTACGTAAAATCAAACCTAGATGTCGCTTTCACAAGTTTGTATAACACAATATAATATATAACGAGAGATTGCCGAAAATTTAACTGACCATTAACAAAATATGTCGAATAAGAAATTAAAAATATCTTATTTTGTTTTTTATTTTAGTTATTTATTCTCCCTTTGGATAATAGTTTCTAATATTTTAAAGTTGTCTACAAGTTTACTTATTGGTCGCTAGATGGCATTTAGATCAGCAGTGCAATGACATCTATAAGTGCGTTTAGAAACAGTGGGTAAAGAGTCATCTAGCGGGGGGTAGTATAACTAAAGAAAACTAACAAGTCGCCTTATGTTTTTTTTAAGATGATTGTTCGCGTTGGTTTTTCGTAAATTGATGTTAATTATATTTTATTGTTTATTGCCTACTTCCACGCCGCTAAATGTAGGTCCAAGAGTACTGAAAAAACGTTATGCCTATGATGGGAGGGCATTACCTGATACTATTAATTTACATTTAAAAGGTATTTGTTTTGAAGTCTTCGATCACCAAATCTGTAAAAAGCACTTATCAGTAGCCTCTGTAATTTTAAAAGTGTAATATATTTTTTACTTAATATTTAGAATACATAATTATTGTGTAACTATTACACTCGCACAAACCTTATTACTTCCAATTTTAGACTATCCTGAGTGTTGATGTAAGCTACTGTGACCTTAGTGAACAACTTCTGTCCTCTATCGGACGTCTGCAGAACTTATGTATCCGATCCATATTTGGCCTTCTGAAATACGATCATTTATATCGGATTACCGGACCAAACTAAAGTGGCTTCCTATCAAAAATACCCACATACTTCATCAACAATTCCAAAACCCCTCATAATCTTCTTCTTCTCATAGTCTTTTAGATAATGAGGGGTTTTGGGATTAAAGGAAGAAGAGTTTTTTTCCTTCCTTGGTTATAAAAATCATATTCTTCGTTCTTGAAAGAAACTAACTCTTGCTTTTCCTTCTCACACAACTGCCTACTATAACTCTTTCACTATTTCTGCTATACGACTATAGAATGAATGAAGAATAGAAAGCTCTACCTGAATCTATTCAAAAATCAAAATCAATTGATATTTTAAAAAAACGTGTACTATCTCATCTGTCTCAATAATTTACTATTAATGTATGTACAGTTGACCCACTATCAAATATTATATTTGTGTAATGTTTACGTAGTTTATATGAAATATTTATGTTAAATTTATTATATGTGCAATGTGTATGTAGTATTTCATTGTATATTTAATTTCTATAATTTTAATTTATTTGTTAGGTTGTCTAGAAGAAAATGTTGTAACCATTAAGGCCGCCTTTTTGTACAGTTCCTTTATTTAATTATTGTTGTGTGTGTGTGTGTGTATTTTTTTTGTGCAAACAAAGAGTTTACTATTCTATTCTATGTGTTATATCAGCAAGTAAGTATATTACCTAATGTTGTGTACGGAATTTTTAAAATTACGTAAATATTTCTTTAATTATAATGCTGTACAAAATGCTTTCATGCGAGAAATAATGGTAGGTAATTATGTAAAAATAATTTAGAAACGAGACTGTACCTGCACCAGAAATTGTTATGTAATACATGGTAATACAAAACAATTTTTACACAATATAATACACTATTGCACACACTCTTATTTATAATATTATCTATGGAGCTAAGTATCTAATGATACATAATCTATAGGGCTAGTTGGGGCCCATGCCCCGGGCGGCAATAAAAAAAATTAAAATAATCTTTTTAAAAAAAATCTCCACAGGACAGTGTAGTTATCCGATTCTTGAAATTATTCTGAATCGTTTGATACCTACATAGTGGAAGAATTGTTTTTTCATTTAACTTATTTTCCAAAAACTTAACAGTTCCTTTTTTATGAAAAAAACGTAACAGTTTCTCATTTCATGTGGATAATGTAGCGGGCTACGACCTCTTGATTTGTATGTCCTTCTTGCGCTTCTGTGGTGATGATAATAATACAGCAACAATTCTCATATTCTCCTTTATTGGTGCTTAACACAGATACGTATTTCATATGAGATATCTCTAACACAATTACGTCTACAGTCTACACTGAGAATAGCCTAAAACCCTAAGCAAATAGGCTTTACTCGTGACATCTGTCAACATGACATTGACACGCAACAGATGAGAAGTCTTTCAGGTTTTAAAGGACAGATAGGACTAGAACGCCTCAAAATATTTAAACACAAAAGAAGTGACCGCAACGACTGCAGACGTGGTTCAACTACGAATTTAGTATTTTCACGGAGTGTGCGTGCGCACGATTCAACGGCGCTGTTAAGCGATTTTCATCATAGTCTGGTCGAGCGGCAACTTGTTCGATAATACATAATATTTACGCACCTTTACCTACTAGGTATCTATAAAAATATCCTGATATGTCGAATATCACTACTATGACATCACCTTCCAGGTCAGATGATCTACATGGACAACTGGCGCATGATGATGTACCTCGGTACTCCCGTCATGCCTGATTTGGCCGCGTTGGTGTCCACCGGACTGTATATCAACGATTTGTCCATGCATGACTTTAGCAGGTGAGTCGAACGAGCATATCGTCGAATGGTAAGCGATCAATGCCGCCATTGGAATCCGAATACTAGAGAAGTTGCAGATGCGTAGCCGCTTATTTAGCCGTGAGAGACTTATTTTTTTTTTTTTATAAAAAAGAGATAAAATTTATAAAAATAAGAGTTGAAAACTAGGTTTAACAAGAACTAAAAATGGAGGAATCATTACATACTTACTTACGCACGGAGGGCAAACAAACGGCAAAAATATCACGTTCGTTGTATAAAATTCAAATTTAAGTTAAAGCGGCAACAGAAATACATCATCTGTGAAAATTTAAACTATCTAACTATAACGGTTCATGAAATATAGCCTGGTGACAGACAGACGAACGGACAGCGGACTCTTAATAAATAAATAAGATACGAAACCCTTTAAAACCAGAGACTCATTTTGTGTGTCATAAATATTATTTTAGTTAAAAACAAATATGTTGGATATTTTAGAGACCTCATGCTGGCTGGTACGCAGCAGTCCGTTGAACTGAAACTCGCATTAGACCAGGAGCAGCAAAAGAGCAAGAAGCTGGAGGAGTCCATGAGGAAGTTGGATGAAGAGATGAAAAGAACGGATGAGCTGCTGTACCAGATGATTCCGAAACAGGTGGCAGACAGACTGAGGAACGGGGAGAATCCTATTGACACTTGTGAGGTAAGGAAATTGAAATAAAATTTAAAACAAGCGTCTACTTTCTTTAATCTCAAAAATAATATAACAGTTACACACTAACATGATTAGATTTTTTTTATATTAGAACTACTTTCAAATATTATATCTACAAACCAATAGAAAAAGAACTTAAAAACGAACCCAAACTACAAGAAACTTAAATCAATCGAAAAACAATCGAGTTTTTTCGAAATTTCTCTGAATAGTTTGTGTGCACCTGGACCCCATGAGCTTAGGTTTCAACCCCAAAGTTATAAGTCATTATCCAACCAACCTAGACATAACATTATGGATGAAAAGCATTATATTTCGTAAGAATTTTAATGTAATATAGGAAAATAGCATACAAGTCGTATTACAATTTAGACTAGTTACTAAAGTTTTAAAATAATATAACTTCGAATGTGATACGTAACAAAAAGCCTAGTCAAATTCACAATTCTACGAAAATAGTATTTTTACTGCCTTAAGTTGTAACATTATTATAAAATATTATTATTTGACCAAATAAACTCCTTCTGTATTAAATGTTGCACTATGATAGCTAATAACATTCAGGAATGCCCCAGGGATCCACTCTTAGACCGATAATATTATATACTTTTCATTACAGATGTTCGACAGCGTGTCAATTCTGTTCTCCGACGTGGTCACATTCACGGAGATATGCTCGAGGATCACACCGATGGAGGTGGTCTCCATGCTAAACGCCATGTATTCCATATTCGACACGCTTACCGAGAGGAATAGAGTGTATAAGGTAAAGTTGACAACATTATATTGGTTAAAAGTCCAATTCGCGAAATTATTCTATTAGCAGTATGGGCCCAGTGCCAGCACATGCTGTCACAGTCACGCACGCATATTTTAACCGAGAATACACGAGAACGGCAGCATTCTCTGACACTGAAAATTGAAATTATTGCGGTAATTCCCCCCAAAAGTCATCTTTGCTTTCGTTTGCAATATAGGATAGACAAAAACTTTCCTTAATATACATGATGTTTTCAATACAAATAATAGATATTCGAGTAATGTTATCAGTATTCGATTCTCATTTCAAATATAATTGGTTATATAGCATGTGGCGTTAAATTTTGACTAGATTATCCTATAAAGTTATTATATTAATTAACGTCGGCTCATAACCGCGCAGCCGATAATGCGCAGCGGTCGCGTGACGTACAATGCTGGCGCGGCGTACGGCAGTGTGAGGGTGTATAAACTTAGTAAGAGTTGTAAGAAAATGTTAATCATGTTAATTTTCTGTAAATTATGAAAATATTTAGTTATGCAAACTGTCTGATGTTGGGTTAAATATTTCATTCGAATAAAAATACATCCAGTAAAAGTTGATAAATTTAAAATAAAAATATTGCCAAAATATACGCTAGTTTCTATAAGGGTCTTGAATGTAATTTAAAAGAGAAGAATGCTATGATTATGTAAAATTTTTTTCAGGTTGAAACTATAGGAGACGCGTACATGGTGGTGTCTGGAGCACCAGAGAAGGAAGACAATCACGCTGAGAAGGTCTGTGACATGGCCCTGGATATGGTCGATGCTATAAAGGATCTGAAGGATCCTAGTACAGGTACATATAATATTTTTTACATAATGATATTGAAGTTCACCACTTGGACTTGGAGAAATAGATAAATAGAGAAATATATTTTAGTATATTTAATTTAAAATAGAAGTGTAAGCATAACATTTGTTAACGTAAAATTTAATCCAATGAGAGCATTTTTTGCATCGTCACATAATATTATACATACATCACAAATCACAATATACATATCTTACAATATATTATGAATAATCACTACATAGTATAAAAGAAAGTAGCTTTTTCTGTCTATCCCTATGTATGCTTAGATCTTTAAAACTACGCAACAGATTTTGATGCGGGTTTTTTAATAGATAGAGTGATTAAAGAGGAAGGTTTATATGTATATAACATGCATAATATAGTAGAGAAACACCGATAATTTTAGAGGTTTCTAATGTCGTAAATAAACACATTTTTTTGCGCTTACATTGTAAACGCTGGCTGAACTCTACGCCTACGAGATAGATCAAAATAATATATACTACAGTATTGTACACCTTAAAAAGGTCTACAAAAAAGTCCGCGATGGTATATGTCTATCTCTTAGGGATAACCCACAATAACCATTTTTTATCCTTTACTTTTTACGAGAAATAATGTCTTATTTACGAAGCAATTTTAAGCGATAGCTCGCATTAATCCTTATCCAATTAAGTAATACATTGTGCATTTAATATAGATCAATTTAATAAGAAACCCTTTACAGCATGTATAATTTGAATGAATATTTCCGAAGATATTACAGATTTAAAATGCAGGGACATAGCGGTTAACTTAATTAAACAAGCTGCCCGTACCCAGTTCATACTTATTATTATTCATGGTATTTTCAGAATCTATTTAGACGGATACAGCATGACCCTTATCAAATGAAATACGCTACTCACTTTAAGCATTTTAACCACTTTAAATTAATATATTTTAATTACTTAGAAGATATCGTAAAATTTATATTCAAGCGCGAAAAATATATATCAAGTGGTCTCGCGCGTCGCGGTGATAGGGTCCCGTTTGTACCCATTGGGTACGAAATCCTAAAAACATTTTCAATATTGTATATAGAAGTATATTGCAGTGAGCTTATCTCAAGATAAGCTCTTTAAATCAGATACGAACTCAACTTTAGATAAAATAAAAAATATGTCATGAACTTTACTTCCTTAAAGTAATAAGCAGACTTAATAATATTTCAGGCTCCCATCTATCTATCCGTGTTGGAGTCCACTCCGGAGCCGTGGTCGCCGGTATAGTTGGTCTGAAAATGCCGCGCTACTGCCTCTTCGGGGACTCTGTGAATACTGCCTCCCGCATGGAGTCAACGTCAGAGGCGATGAGGATCCACATATCACAGACCACACAGGAACTACTGTCGCCATGCTACCGGATGACGGAGAGAGGAGAGATACAGGTGAAGGGGAAAGGTGAGTAAAAAGTAGAAAGTAAGAAATAAAAATTAAAAAAAGGGATTAGAAGGCCAGAAAGAAGTAGAGGAGCAAAGAATAAAAATGAAAGCTAAGTAGCATTAGACAATGAAAACAACATATCTCGCCTCTCATATCAGTCAAAGGTGATGAGGATTGAGGATCCACATATCACAGATGACAATGAGCTCTTGTCGCCGTGTTGCCGATTGACGGATAGAGGAGAGATACATGTGAAAGGGAAGGGTGAGTAGAGTGGTAGAAAGTACGAAAAACAAGAGATGTATAAAATATGCAAAAATGAGAAAGAAAGGAAGTCTTAGCGTCTGACAATGGGAAAAAATAGCTCGCTTTGTTACTCGTATATTTTTTTTTTTTAGTAAAACAAAATGAATAGGCCCTTTAGCCAAGATGCCTAATTGCTAATGCTAATTACGATGTCTAAGTAATCGTATCGCACGCTATGTCACTTAGCGAATGTTATGTCAATCCCAGATATTTTCAATTTTGAAAATCGTCACTGTAATTAACGATGGCATATTGGCTAAGCCCTAGATTTTATTAGTCTCTGGAGTCTTGTGCTATATACATCCATCAATATTTTAGGTACATGCACATGGTAAATAAGTCTAATATTAATAATTTTGAAATTCCAGGTGTAATGAAGACTTACTGGCTAGAAGGCCGAGAATCCAGGCCTTCGCTCACCAAACTGATATCGTCCCAAATACAACCCGGTAGCGAACTGGAATGGGAGAGAGCGGCTGATGTCAGGGAGAGCATAGCGGAGCATTCAGCACAGCAGTTCAACTACAAAGAGTTAAATTCTGGGAACTTCCGTTTGCCAAACTCCGTCATGCCAGTCGTCAGAAACAGCACTGGGAACTTGATGACTCTTCAGCCGACAAAGACGGTGCCAACACCTCCGACCGTGACGTCACCAACTGAGGAGAGGAGGATGTACTCACCGGTTACTTTCCAAGATGTTGCCAGACGGAGTATTGCTAACTCGCCCAATAGAACTGATAAAGGTGAGGATTAGATACTATATAAAGTCGCATAATTAATAAGTACCTGGGAGACCGAGGTTTGTGCGGAGTTTTAGTAGAAGGATAAAATAAAAACGAATAAAAAAAACAAAAAAGAAAAAGAAATGAAAAAAGTCACAAAAATATTCGACCCCGAGACACCAATTTGTCCGATGTTAACCAAGCCGCCCACCGTATTTGAGATTAAGCCTGGGAACATACATCCTATAGTATATATAGTATAGGGATATCAAATTCTGTGAAAATTCACAAAATTGTATGAAATCATCATCTGAGATTGATCTAACATATTTAGGATCACCAGTCAGCACGTGTGTGGGACATGCGTGTTTTGTACGGAAACCTGGCCTTCTATATGGATTGCTTGTGACCTTTTAGAGACGTTTAATATTGAACATTATTCTTTTTAGAGACTGGTTTTTGTATTTTGTTCCCCACAGACCGGCGCCTGATCCCCGAGTCCCGCTCGACATCGATGAGCGCGGGCGGCGCGTGGACAGACGCGGAGTCGCTCGACCCGCAGCGCACGCTCGATAGCCTGGATTCGACTTTCTGGTATACACATTTTGCTGCGTATTTACATACAACACACGTATCCATGACACAGCCAGAATCTAATTTTGCGCTCGGCAGTCTGGACTTCTTTCTGATATTACTTCAGGTTTCGTGGGCAAATATTACATTAAAGGGGTTATTCACAAGGGCTACAAAGGACGAGCGTAACATTTTTTTAAAAAGTGTTACGCTCGTTTAGGTCGTATTTCAGTATATATCAAGGTCCTCTGTGGTCGTATCGGTCTAGTACCAAAATGCATGCAGAAAATTATAAAAGGAATTTAATTAGTTATGGACTGCCTTAATTACTTATGGAGGAAACTGCTATCGATGGCGAAAAGAGTACTAAGTAACACGAAATAAGAGCCCCCTTATTTCGTGTTACTTCGTGAGTTTTGCTTCTGATGCAAAAAATAATAAACTTAAGTATTATTTATTTAAAAACTATATAAAATAAAATCATTAATAATTAAACTATCAAAAAAGTATTTTTAAGCGTAAAATAAGCAATAAGGCTCAAAAGTCTCAATGGCCGCAAAAAGCTGGTCGGTGAGCGTAATATTATCTTTCACTGTAAGGTTCATAGCGCTCATGCTTCTTAACCTCACAGAAAGGAAAAGAAGAAGAATAGAACTTTTAATGGTGCATTTATGTGTTCCTCAGCGATCGATTTGATTTATAAAACAACATTGAATTCCATCAAAATAGCAATTATTCAACTCACGAAACAGCGTTCAATTTATTTTTCGGCGGTCCCTTAGTTCGTGTCACTACAGAATTTAGTTGCATATTTGTATATTAATTAAAATTATTTAAATGTAAAATAAATATTTACATTTAGTTTCATATGGCCTAAATTCGGGATATGTTTTGTTCAATATTTTTCTTATAATAATAATCATTAGATGTTAACTGATTAATGCCAGTAAGACTTGCCATTATTTTCAAGCAGTCCATTTCCCTTAAGTTACAGTTCAACGTCCCCTTGCAGAGTAGGCACCGCGCCGCAGCCAAAAGACCGCAACCACGATTACTTTCCAGAAGTCACGGTAAATTATTTACTTTTCTCTGAAAGTTTATAACGTAGCTTTCTTTTGCTTAGGCTGGGAATATATAATCCCAGAATCCGTAAGGCCGGAGAAAATTCAGAGCACCGAAAATAGAACTCTGCGCTAATACAATATAACTGAGGAAAATCGAACACACAAGTGTCGAGTCAAATGTCAATGTCATATATGACAGTGCGACGCCCGATACTTCTTTTTCAGTTCTTATAATTTTCCCCAGTCTTATGGATTCCGGACAATATAATCCCGGCCTTCGTCAGAAACCGGCGACAGCAAGAAGTGGCCCCTGCCCACCTCACAATTTTCATATTATGACGCGAACATCGGGTCATATGAAAAATGCCGGGCCAGAAACGAAACGAAATTTTAACCTGTTTGTCTACTCCTGTTTTAACAAGCAAAAGCATGAGTTGAGCACAACTATTACACAACAAGTAGCAACTTGCTTAGCTACATAGGTAATACTGGCTCTAATCTCTAGCCTAAAATTTACCCTCATCAGATTTTTTTCTACCAGTATCTAAAGGTCATGTCTCCATCTCACTCCGCGCCGGCGGCGGTGGACGCCCCCGCGCCTGCGCCCCCTCCGCTGCCCGCGTACACACCGCCTGAGATTCCTGAACTCCTGGTACTCGACGAGCCGCGTAGTTGTGTTGATGATATGGGTAAGTTGTGGTTATCCGTTTCGTCCGATCCGATCTAACCCGACCGGAAGGATGGGTAGGAACTCAACACAACAGACCGCATCCATCCCCATCGTCCCATCCTATAGGAATCTCATCCAATCTGATCCGATATAATCCCATATCATTCCCACATATAATGCATTACTCTTCATCTTTGTGTTGTAATGGGATTAGATGGATCTAACTCTAATCCCATTACAACCCATTCAATCCCATCCATAGCAAATTATTTCAACGCATTCTGTCTCCGGTTCCGTATCGTAATCCATCCACCAAAAGTCTATTCTATTAATAGTCATAATGATTTATTAAGTTTCCAAAGTTGATCAATCTATTAAATTCTAGAAACCGACACAGAATACCAGGACGCGCATAATATGGAGCACGTGTGCACGATCTCCGAAAACGTGGACCCGCCAAAACAGGGCCGTGTAGGTAGATTCAGGGCTCGAATAGCACCAGGGCACCATAAGTCGTGCACAGCTCTTAAGAAAGACTCGATCAAGGACAAGAACCCGGTGCCCCACGGACACCACCACACCAAGAACGTCAATCATCATCAGTGCTGCGGCGCGTTTGGTAACCCACACGTTAGACATAAAACTGGAAACTCTAGCTGTCGGTTAATTTAAGTAGATATTCATAGTTTTTGTTTGTGAGGGTAAATTGCGGACTAGATCTCTATTCTTGAGAGACTAGTAGTAGCCCCGAAGTAAAGTTACGATGATTGCGACAGAGAAAATTTCGACAGATTGAAAGAAAATAATATTTCCAACATTTTCTTTTCATAATGGGTTTTCTATCCTTATACATCTACCCCCTTAGGTACTAATAAAAATATTTACACAACGGATAACTTATACAACGTTGCTATCTTTTTCTATCAAGTGACATTTTCAACGTATAAGACAAAGACAGAAACGTTGCTTAAGTTATCCCTTGTGTAAATATTATGTAGTTTTATTAGTAAGGGGGCTAAACAATAATAATTATAATTAAAAACCTGTGTTGACGGGTTAAGTTTCAACTATAGGTTTAATTTCATTAAATTATTAATTAAAACTACCTAATATAATTTCGATAGACATTGCAATCGAATACATGGGTCAGTATTTAATATTTGGACATTACAGGGGCGTAGCTAAGTAACAACTGGGTCCCATTTTATCAAAAAAGTCCTTTTTGATAAAAAGGGCCCTCTTGTTTTTACGTTTTAGGCCAATCGGTGAGAAGTGAGAACCAAAGTAATGAAAGAATAATATTATGTGCCACCAGTAAACCCAAATAAATACAAAGATTATTTACCAACGTGAACATTATTATACTATTTCCGTACAATATTACGTACTCATTAAATTAATTATTTGTTTATTTAAGTACTAATTATAAAGTTAAAAATTTAGATATGATTTTTATTTTAGAAATATTAAATACTATTAAGAACATCCGACGAAGATATGACGTTAGCAACTGCAAAAGTTGAAGCCAGTGCGTAATTTTTCTACATTATTTTTCTGAACTTGTGTTTAAATCTCGATATCAGTAAGAAAATTGTTGGTAACTGTTAAATTATTTATTTTTTAATAGTTTATGCTATTTTATACTTTTTTCCAAAACTGAATATCATGAAAGTAGACAATAAGTATAGGTACGTGTCTGGCAAACATTATAAAAATTCTATTGTAAAAAATAAAAATAAAAACTATATTAGTAGTTATAGACATTATTTTGTAATTTTCTGTGTTTTAGATAAGAGATAATTATTAGAAAGACGCTTGTAATTGTAGATACTTCGGTCTCAAAGACCATTCATATTGATGTTGAGTGTTGTTAATATTTTTTAAATGATACAAAGTATTATAAATTTACATTTCTGTAAAGTATTAAGTTTGGATTGTAGCATAAAAGTACGTTTGAAGGCAAGTACTTGAGTCCTTTGATTAATTTTCTTTTTTTGTTCTCTATAAAATAATTTATATGTTGTATTAAGTATATTAATGCACTTATCAATTAATAAATACGTATAGAACTAGTCTGATCTAATGAAGAAATATTTATTTGGCGCTGTTATTATAAAACCTTAATTTTGTGTGCAACACAAGTACAGTAAAACTATGTTGCTAATCGCCCTCGGTAATCATCGTTTTTCTATGGAAACGGCAGACGATGTATGAAAAACGACGATTGCCGAAAGACATTGAGTTCGTAGTAGTATAAAATAGAAAATATTTATTTAAACAATGTGTTCTAATATTAATTTTACGAAAAATATATATAATTATTGTTAATTTAATAGCTATTTATATTATTCAAGAAAAATAAGTTTCTACTTGTAATGTTGACATGCGTTTTACCTATTACAGTTATTATGTAGAATGCTGTCTTTGAAAGAGAGCTTTATATCATGACAATAGAAACATATTATACAAATTGCAAACTATAAACTTTAGATATTATTACATATATACAATTATAGTTATTATAGATACAAATTACAATAAGTAGAAATTATTACTGCATCATAAAGAAATTACATTACTAAAGCTTTGTGATTTTATTCTATCATAAAAAATGGCTTTAAAATATTTTATTTTTAATCTAATAAGTTAAGTTTCATTATTTTGCTTATTTATACCTCGCAAATATGTTTACAATTTATGTCGTGATACTGTGATAAGTTTTTTTTTACATTTACAAATAGCACTAAAGAAGAAAATATCTACAATTAACAACAATGTTGCAATAAAGTTCAATTTAAATCAGGGGCGTAGCTACCAGAGTCCAGAGTATTTATTGACACCACTTTCGGCTCAATGAAATTTTGATACTACCGATGGACGAGATAAGGCCCGGGTCAATCATGCTACTACCAGTCGCCAATGCAAAATATAATGCATTTTATGAATGCATTGCATGAAAAATATTCAAATCATTAGGTACGCGAGTGTTCTAGTCTTTTGAGATTATTGTACTTAATTTTGTATTATTTTTATGTGTAGCTGAAATTTTTAATGTTTAAAACTGTTGTTCGTAGATAGGTATTAATGTAATTCCGAGTCAATAATCAAAATATTTTCTTATATTGTTATAGCAACGATATTATATTATGTGTAATTAGTCTGTTTCTAGAAATATCATATAAGGCCTACGGCATAGTTTATGACAAAACAATTTCTTCACAGTTTTTATGTGAAAATAAAGTGTTAAATTAAATTTTGTGTTATTTATTACTTTTACCTAAGTATAAAATATGACTGTACAATCTATTAAAAATTCTGTCTTCTAAAAGGACACCAGACATAAAGTTAAAATTAATTCTAAGTTAGCAAACGCAAGCGCATATTTTATGATGTGCAAAAGTTTCGATAACTTTTTCTTGGAAGGACTTCATCATAAAGCAACAATTATCCTAAAGAGAATTCAGAAGTAGTTAAGTGAAATGTTAACTTGACTATATCTAAGGAAATATTGGGAGAGAAATTAGATTACGTAAAAGTGAAACTTGACTTACGTATAATAAGCAGTTATGCAGTTGCAACCAGAGGCCAAACCAGTAAACAACAAACCGTAATCGGGTTGAGTAATTATTTATACAATAGAATAAATAGTATAACGGTAATTCAATAAAAAAGCAACAGTAAAAGTCAAACGTTTAATGGCTTAAGATTCACATTCGCATCCATAAAAATATAAAAACTTAACTACAGTATAAATATCCGTTTAGAAAGCCTCCTTTTGAAAAAGTAAAAGTATAATTTACTAGATTCCTATTTTCTAATGAATTTTGTGATGATTTCACAATCGCTTACAACTATTATTTCGTTGAATAATTTATATCGGAACTTTTGTAGCGAAATCGATTAACGCAGAGAGATGACTTATTATAAAAATTATAAGTTAAAGATTACAAAAAGCTAATACTATTTACATTTGTATTTTCCTGCTACATCTATTCAAAGCTGAGCTCAGTGCCTTTGAGATGTTTATCAGCCCAGTCATCGAATTTTCTAGATAAATCATCTGACATGTAGTTCTTCCAGTCTCCAATCTCTCCTTTGCGTATGAATCTTAAGTCTGTTTGCTCTAAATAGCTTTTTCCGAAAGATTTTTCTAGAATGGCCTCCAAATTGACAGCCCGGTTGGTCTTCATATTTTTGAATGATAAGTAGTCACAGAGTTTATAGACTTGTTCGTCGCTCATCTCTTTGTTCAGAAACTTGGCCGTCTTTCTAACGACTTCGGGTAAATCACGTTTCATTTCTTCAAACTTGATAAAAAGCACATTAGGGTCGTTTCGCCGGTTCCAAAAACCTTAAAAGAATTTCATTTTCAATTAACAGTTCTATTAATAATAAAAACCGATCAAGTGCGTGTCAGGCCACACATAGAATAGGGTTCCGTAGTTAACTTATTATTTCGTTATTTTCGTACGATGTTTTCCAAGTAGTTAAGCGCATTTTTTAACTTAGGCCTCTGTAACTCCTGAACTAACAAAGTTATCTAAGCTGTTATAGTTTTCCTTTATAGTATATAGACTACCGTGATGCTTTTTTTTAATTTTTCGAGCCAGTTTATAGGAAGGGGGAACAAATATCTTTATTTTATTTTAGCACTTTGTCGACGTGGGTAGACGTGGACTTTCTAGCACTAACCGTTAGGTCGGTAAGCCGAATGGATGGACATGATGAAACTATAGTTAAGTTCGGAGACGTGAACTACGGAACCCTAAAAACGGTTTAATTTAGTAACAACACGCAGTCTGAAATGCTCAGACTGAATCTTTTCACATTAAATGGCGACCCGAACCTAATAAACCATAGCACCTAGTCAAAGATAATGATATATCTACTATATAATACAAGTAATTTTACAAGATATTCCAGGACATACCAAGTATATGATTCCAGACGGGTCCGAAAGGTGCTCTGTCTCTCATGAAGAGGTCACAGAAGTCTTCAAATGATCCCTTCAGTCCATGGACAAGCGTGCAGTAGTGGTAATAGGACACGACCATGTCCTTTGGATTACGGGCAGTGTAGATCACCTGGGAATTTTAAAAAAAAGTATAACACATCCATAAAAAACTAATTTTATGAACTTTCGCACGTCTATTAAACGCTAAAAATCATGCGAAAGAATTATTCTTACAAAAGAGAAGACAATTTTGTAAGAAAAACATCTTTGAAATCACATAACATTGTTGATTACTACTGACTACTAATAACTAGCGACATAGACAACCAAAGTAAAAAGTTAAGTTATTTAAGAGAAAATATTATTAACTTTCCATCTGACTTTTGGACAGGGCCCAAATTACCCAAGAGATCAGGACCCAAATTGCATCGGCATATTACTTACCTTAGGTTTAACGCTTCCATCTTCATTCGTGATGTTCATAGGTAGAAGGTCCCAGGAGAGATGGGACCTGATGTACCGCGGACGCGATATCCCACTTACGAGGTCCACTGATGTACCCTTGACAGACTCGCTGTACCATTCCGCGTGGCCATCCACCATTATACATGAAAGTTCGATGAGAGGACAACGAATCTGCAAAAAATGGGTAATACATGATTACGAAAAAATGCGTTGTCTAAAAGGGCTCCATAGCCTTGCTACGCTACGGTCTAAAGTCTAAAGTAGCGTGTAACTTAAAGGGTGGGTATTAAAATTTACTATACAGGTTCGTTAAAAAGTTTTAAGTGTCCTCTTGCATCCCATTAACCAAGGGTACCTTAGCCTGCTAATTATGGACCTAACTATGGATATCATAACGTTGCGTGTTTGTGTACTGAGGCGTTAGGTGGAATGTTTCCGCGTTTACATTTCCTAATGAGTTGTATTTTACTTTTTCAGTCGCGCACGAAACCATTTGTACAAGAAATGATAAAATGTTTATAAAGCTAGCCATTCCTTACTTAAAATGGATTAATAATTACTTTGAAAAGGAAAGTAGTAACGGGAGCCAAATTTATACATATTGATATCTAGCAAAGGACATATTATGGCATTTTACTATGGAATAATTAGCCACGGCGACCAAAGATAAAATTAGGTAAGATGTAAGATAGTGTTAGTATGTATCTGGATTAGGTACAGCATAGGTAAGGTCGCATATCTACAGCAGATAGGGTAAATACTGTGGTATTTTAACGCATTTTAACGATTATTCATATAAATCATGATTAACAATTTCTCTTAAGATTATCTCTACTTCTCCATGGATCTGAATTAAAATAATTACGGAAAATGAAATGTTAATTTTAATATTGAAGACAAAAAAATATTTTAATGTTGAAGACATAAAATAGATAAATTCAAAGTAGGAATGTTACCTGCTGCAAAGATTTGGCGCCTTCATAGTCCAAGTCGTGTCCAATAAGCCATACCATTTCCTGGCACCAAGTAGAACCTGGTCAAAGAGAAAAAACATATATCATTAATTTCTACCCAAGAAAAAAAATCCTAAGCTTAAATAAAAATTGAAGCATACAATTATATAAGTATTTAAAAAAAATAAAAGTTTATTGTAGTTGACGTGCTTTTTAACTTTACATAGTAGTTTGAGAGAAATCTTGAGCATTCATTAAAAAAACACATCAATATTAATTTTAGGTATTATTCTTTATTTTTGCTAAAGATTCCATAACAAACAAAATAACACAAAACTTACCAGTTCTCGGATAGGAGCACATCCATACGTCATCGTCGTAAACCTCCGCGTCCAGAATAGCGTTCCCTATGGATATGAAGTCAGCTGGTAAAATCACTCTTCCGGGATTAATTTCTACCATGCAATCCTTTTTACCGAACATTTTGTCCAAAAGTTCCCCAGCCTCATCGGTAATTTTGGAAAACGTTATATTCGGTTTGGTCTTCATTTTCAATTTTTATGAAATAAATTATTTTATGTTGTTGGGCGTGTTAATCTACGCGAATCACACCGCTCAATGACCGTGTTTGCATCGCCCTACCAGAACTGTTTTCTACTTTCTCCGCGCTGGTTATTCGCCTTTAAAATCCGATTATGATTATATTATGTATTGTATATTAGCATGTTATATAACAATTAGCACGCTTGGTAGCATGTTGCCGAACCATAAATATATATATATATATATATATATATATATATATATATATATATATATATATATATATATATATATATATATATATATATATATATATATATATATATATATATATATATATATATATATATAATAAGATAATAACCTTATTTGTGTGTGGAAACCTACAATTTAGTAGATTTCCCTTGACTATGGTAGGCCCTCTACCTTGGGCACTGCTGCATCCGCCCCTGTCATCCGCGTCTCATTGCGGATGTGACCTATTTCAGACCTTATTCGTTTATTATTTTTATTGTACTGTTGCACAACATTTCTTCATTCAAGAAGTGGAGGAACCATCAAACCGCATTATTAGGCGAAAGTTATGAACCTAATAAGTTTAATTTTATATTAGTGGGTGATTTTTTATTCCGTTTGGATGGAAACAGGGCATGTATTGTGTTAAAAAAAATAGATTATAATATATTCAAAAACATTTATGTCAAAAGCTCAAGTATTTGAAAGTTAGAAAATCTTAAAAGATCATGAATTTAGGTCACCCTACTGTGCGGGCGACAGAGCGGGGCGGGGCGGGGCAGGTCAGCAGGGGTCAATAGGGTGACGATTATTTATAACTAGCTTTTGCCCACGGCTCCGCCTGCGTAAACACAGTACCCCACGGGAAAACTGTACGTTTTTGGGACAAAAAGTGTTAATCCAGAGCTCAAACTACTACCCCACCCAAATTTCATCAAAATCCGTTCAGTAGTTTTTGCGTATAAGAGTAACAAACATCCATCCATCCATCCAATGGTTATTTAATTCATCTTCACAGACTTTCACATTTATAATAGTAGTAGGATATATAATGGTAGGTAGTGGAATTCGTAAATTCAATATTTTCATATTTTTTTTTATGAAATACATTTTAAATATATTAATTAATTAATAATGATTTAAAATAAATAGTGCGAAGTGCCCATAAAAATGTATGGGATTTGACATAAGGCATCGCTTGCGACATGTCACTTAGCGATACCTTATGGGAAATCCTCGACGCCTCGCATACAGCTGTTCGGGAATTTCGCACAGGTGTCCATACGAGCTACGGCCGGACTTCTTTGGGTTGTTCAACTTAAGGACAAGGCGAACAACACACGACCTGCTCCTATTACATAAAATAGTTAACGGCCTTACCTCTTGTTGTGATCTCCTAAATCTTTTCTCCTTCGCTGTCCCATACAATTTACCTCGGAAGCCGATGACCAATATCCTGTGCGGCCCCATTTCCAGACCTAATTTGGGCATGCAAGCACCAGTCTCCAGAATGTGCAATTTATAGATGTAACGTTTGCGCGAACCTCAACAATGACATTGATATTTTCGGTATGTGCCACAACCAATTGTGTGCCACAAACAAAATTTAATGATGATTATTGTTCATTTAAAATACTTGATTCTCGTGTCATGCAATACAAATAAAATTAAAATTGAACATAATAGCAAAGAAGTGAAGATACATAAAAGGAATTTTAATTTTTTGTTGTCGTTAATCATTCATTTTAGACTTTTTTTTAATTTTATAAAAATAAGCTGGCTTGTTACTTCTGCGTGCTTCACTTCTTTGCTATTATGTTCAATTTTAATTTTATTTGTATTGCATGACACGAAAATCAACTAGGTATTTTAAATGAACAATAATCATCATTAAATTTTGTTTCATATTATTTTATAACTAGGTTATGTAACTAAGTAGGTATGTATTTAAAATTAGTTTAAGTTTGACTAAATTTGATTCAATCATTATTAATGCATTTATTTGTATTATTTTACTGACGTTCTAATCAATATGTATGGTAATTGATGCAACGTAAATTATTTGCTCCCAATGACGTGTAATTTATCTAACTATATCTTATTTTAAATCATCAACTATCTATTCGTTGCTATATCTAATGTTGCTAAGTTAACATTATGATTTACTTGTACTTTTGTCAATGTTGTGTCACCTATAAAGGTGCATGTATCAGGAATATTGTATAAATTAATTTGTAACTTGAGTGTAAATACATGCGCTGCTGGTGATCTTTCTAAATAAATCTCATACATTTTTGATTTCGAACTTCGCCGTCGAAATTATCGAATGCATCTTGACTAAAGGCCCTGACTACGTAAATTATATAGCCTATGTTGCTGTGCCATTATTAGGAATCTCAATATTGACACCTCATTCAATAAAATTAGATCAATTGTTTAGACGCTACGGTGGTGGAACAAACATACCTACATGTACAGACTACCAAAATCATTACCCTTTCTTTTGGCTTCGCCGTAGTGAGTAGTCATAGCTTAGAAGCCTCCGTGGTCCAGTGGTTTAGAGCTTGGATCTCAACTCGGAGGTCGTGGGTTCGATTCCCGCGTTGGAACAACAAAAAATGTTGTTTCCAAGTTTGGTTAGACAATGTAGACTGATCACCTCATTGTCTGACAATAGAGATGATCCATGCGTCAGATGGGCATGTAAAAAGTCGGACCTGTACCTGATCTCTCGCCAGTCGTCCCACTAGTACCGTCCCACTAGGTTTCTAATAGAATGCATTGCTTAGGTTATGTAGGTTAGGTAGCTTTGGTTTCAATGAACCGTCACTGACATTGGTGTGGGGAGCTATTATTATTAGTCCGTAGGTAACAAAAAAACATTATAATATGATGAATACCAGTTTTCTAACGAATTTGCATTTTGAAATACATATTGGCGAATGACGTAATTTTTATGAATATTTGGATCTTTTCACTCGACATAAAGCTTGTGATTCACAATAGACCAGCAAACGAGCAGATAGATCTCCTAATAATAAGCGACTATAAATAATAATAATAACATTCATTCAAAATTTACATTTCACATCAAAACAATGTATAAAAAAAACAATCACGTACTTATACAAAGTAATTAATTATCTACCGTCGCAGATGAACACCTGCAACACCGAAGGCGTTACAAGTGTCTTGACGTTTATTGAACCCGCACCCCCGACCCCCTGTAGTATTTGTACCTAGGTGATAGGTTTATAGATAGTAGGTTATGTAGATTCGGTATTCGTCATCTTTTTTCTTCCTATCAGGAATCTCCTACAAGAAAAAAAGATTTAAAAAGTTTTTTTCATTGTAGTGGTGCAATGAACGGGAGGACTGGCTAATTTATTAAACTTAGAAAAAACGAAAAAGACATAAAAAAGTAGCTTTTTTATGTCTTATATTTTATTTTCAATTATATTTGGCATTTATAATTGAAAATTTTTAATTATTTTTCGTAACGGACGACTCAAAATAAAAGTATTGTGCTTTATCGACGGCCTCTGTGGCCTTAGTGATTAACGCGTCAGCACTCAAGCCGGAGGTAGCGGGTTTGAATGCCGCCGAGGGCACAGAAAAAAGTTTTCAGTGTTCCTGTGTCATGAATGACGGCCTCTGTGTCATGAAATGTGTATTAAATATGTGTATAATAATTTATAAAACTCTACGATTCCATACAACGCATCCGGCTCTCTTCTAATGCGGCGGCTGGTGAAGTGCCGCCGCTTGCCTCTCCGAGAGCTCCCCGGGCATTGGGGAGCTATAGCTCGGGACCACATTGACGTGGTGTGATGTGAAGCGTCCATATATGTATATGGTTTGGTAAAATTAATTACGGATATTTTGGGCATATGATCTATTGATTATGTAAAGACATTTATGCAGAAAAATAATTAAAAAACTTCGAATAAAATATATTATACTAAATAAAGTTACATTGCGCTGTGTAAGGTGCTGAGGTCATTAACTTCACAGGAACAGCTGACTTTAAAGATAAAGCAGTTTTTACCTAAATTATATCAATTCAATCAGCTGTGTGAGGTCAATGACCTCCGTAGCACCGTAAAGAACGTAATGTAATTGAAATAAGTTTTTTTTTCGAAATTTTTAACTATTTTTCTACCTAAACGTCTTAACATAAGCAATAGATCATATGCCCAAAATATCCGTATTTGATTTTACCAAACCTTATAGGTATCAGGTTAGGTTTCGGTCGTAATTAAACCAGTTGCGGTTGGACACTACAGTAATCAATATCTTTTAGTACATCATGTAGACGTAACTATTTTATGCTCGCAAATATTTTCGCGAGTCAACAGTGTGTCACACTCTTTATTCGTGTAAAGTAAAAGTTGTTTAACAGGTATTTAACCTGTTATGGCTTGTATACCTACATAATATTACTATCATGTTTACCAGCCGATATTCGAAACTGAGGATCTTCAAGTTTAGGTAAGAAAGTTATGTGACAAATCCAGGACACATCATTTATCAGTGAGAGTGTCCTTGGCCGAGCCACAGGAATAATTATTATTCCATAGTTGGTCCTTTCTGTTAGTAGTAGGTTAAAAATGCTGCAGCTCTAGATACTGGGTAAGTCTGGGACTATAATATGATCCGGAATCCGGCACATCCGGGAATTCAGAGCATTGATAATAAAAAATCAGCGCTAGTAAAATAGAGTTGAAAATGGAAGTACACTTGTGTGTTAGATTTTCAGATTTATTGTAGCACAGATTAGACAAAGCTAGGTCCAGATAAACAGCTACATACTTAACTTTTGGTTAGATTGCACTACTACAAGCATACGACGTGTGCACAAAGCTCCTATCACGTAGGTACACGGCAATAGTGTCAATAATCCGTCAAGATTGTGCGCCGTCGAAAGAACATCTAAACTAACAAATTTTGTGTTTGAGTTTTTATGTCATGTGTTGGTTGTCACGACGACAAATAACATTTTTTTTTAAATTATATTTGTGTTCAATGAATGTTTAAACTTTTTAATAAAAGAATATTAAATAGGCATGGTGCCTCAAAGTTTTTTTTGTCTATTCGATGTTAGACAAAATCTAGAACCTATTTTCGTATATATCTTAAAAAATAGCGAAGATACAAACAATTTAAATTTACAATATGAAAAAGGCGTGACGTCACAGGCGATATATCGGCCTGTGACGTCACGAGTCGCACCCGCCATACATTTGTTATCATAGGATCATATTATAGTCTCAGCCTAAGAAGTGAGTAGAAGGGCAGTGCGATTATAGACAGTACCAATTTTAAAAGATCGGCTATGCACTTGTAACCTCTACTCCTCTCACCTCTGGGTATTGTGACTTGTGAAAACCCAGGCGGTGTTATTTGACAGCAATGCATTCTATTTGAGTTTTTTACGTAATCCTAAAAAAAAAGAATGTCATTCATGTCAAATAGTGTCTTCAATCCTCTGCTTCAATCTACCTTTCATGTCTTCAATCAATACGATTTATAATTTTGACGTAATTTTGACATTTCTGATTCGGACATGTCGAAGTCGAACTTGAACAAAAAAAATTATAAACAGAATTTTAAATAGGTATGTACTTACATACCTATTTCTTCTAAAAATATAACATAACTGTTTTTTTTACATTATGACGAAAATGACTAACGTTAACTCTAGCTTAGCATACGAAATATTGCTTTATCTAAATTCGTTTTATTTGGGTATGTTTTTTGTTTGTGAAGTTGCCATGGGTATTTTGAAAGCAATAAATGTTTCTTACCCCGAAAATTCTTTAATGACCGAAGCTGGGATCTTCTGTGCGATGTGTCTAGTCGAAGTAGTCCGTATTTTTTTAGGACGAAGAGGAAACTTAGCCAGTAATAGTAAGAAAACTTCTATGTTCTATCAATCGATCAAAAAGTCCGATTTGTTTATTAAAACTAACGTTTTTGTTTCAGAAGTGCCAGTATTTTTCTCCGTATTATTAACTATACCGAGTGCTGTCGGCGTGTGCTATTTTCTCATTTATCAAACTTACATTTTGAGGCTGGAATACATTTGGTGTGCAGTAATGCTTATGTTTCACGCTCTAGAGTTGAGCTTTGCGATTCTGTTCATTCTAACAATATGTAAAAACCAGCAGTACAAATAGAACAGGTTTAAAAGTACCTCCTTGCCAAAGAAATATTGATTGCCAAATATTTACTTGTTTCTGTGTAGGGATGTACTTCACAGTGCCTAAAAGACTTTTCTTAGCTATACTTATAATGTTTCCTTAAATATATTAATATTTCTTCTAAATTATTATAAAACCAAAAATGTCCTGTAAAGGTGTGAGTTGGAAGTACCTGAGGTATTTGGAAACAAAGTAGATGTTTTTCAAAGTGATGCATACACTTATAAATATCTATTAAATCACTCAATCTATTGATGAATATGTTATTTCAACAGATTTGAATGTGATTCTGCTTGAAGTTGAAGTACTGTTTTATACTATGTAAAATTCAAAATCATTATAAAAATTTCAGAAAAATACACTGCACCACTCAAGATATTTTGACTAGTCATAGTGTTCAGTATTATTAGTATTGTCCTCCGTGCATTCCTATGGGCTATAAATGATAATATTATGGTCTAGTAAATAAGACTGTTTTTAAGTGTTAATGTCAATAATTTTAATATCTGTATTACTTATGCATTCCTTTTTTACAGTTTCAAACATGTATTAAACTTATCATATAATAATTAAGCTATATTAAACTTTAATGTAGTATGTAACTTTAATAACAAAGAATAATATATTCCTTACTGCACATCTTATACAAAGAATTTTGTTTGATTCTGGTAAATTTTGTTTTATATGTACTGTCGCTGACAGATCCAGTGTACCACTTTTGAACCTTATTGCTGAGTATTGAGGTCGAAAAGTGGTCCACCAGATCTGTCTTCGACTATAAAATAACAAATAAGAACAGCAATAAAATAATTTAAAGGTCAATTACAAAGGTCTAAGTTTAAACATTAGACTAATATTTAGTATAAGTTCATAATAGTATGTATATTGTTATTTTCCTAAAATGTTTGCAGTCAAATGTTTTTTATTATTGTTCCTAATTTGGTCAGTAAGAAATTAATTAATAATAAAAACGGAATTTTTGAGTAACTACTTTATTTTCATTTCATAACTGATTTCACTTTGAATCAAAAATACCAAAAGCAACATTTTTATAATGTCTTTGGATACTTGGTTTTAGTGTTTGATGTATTAACATTTTGTATAAACTATTGTTCTGTTGGAGGTGTAATGTGGTCTGCTAGTTTTTGGCATTCTACTTTCGTAACTTTTAATGCACAACCTTCTGGAAGATTTCTCTCAATGTATTCTAAGTATGTGTCACAAGTCGACCCTGTTAACCTCTGTAAATGTATGAATCTGAAGTATGTCCTTATCTCATATTGTACTCTGTGTTTCTTGTAGATGTGCACACACCTTAACAGTGTGTGTCGTTCCTTTTCTGCTTTTCGCAAGGCCCAACTAAAAAAAAAGATTCTTATAAATGTTATTTAATTGTTACTTTTTACTATTATGGTTAATATTTTATATGAAGTAGGGACATTTTATATTCGTAGTCCATGGTAAAAAATAAACCGTAAAAGTCGGACTTGCAAATAAAATGCATTGTAATTTTTAGTTTGTGGTTATAGTGGCAACAGAAATACATCTGCCTGGTGACAGACAGACATAAATACAGAGAGTGAACTCTCAGTGATAGGGTCCTGTTTTTACTCTTTGGGTACGGAACCCTTAAAAGAACTGAAAAATGTACCTCTTTGTAACTTCTACACCTAAATGTGAGGCCGCGGCAATACAGAACCATGAGTAACTCAAAAGTACAGCAGGGTCTATTCCTCTCATTTCCAATTCCACTCTTTTATATAATTTGTCTAGTTCTACTGTTGTAGGTACCACAGCTTGCACTATGGGGGTTGTTGTTGAAGAAGAAGGCAAGAACCTGACAGCTGAATAATGGCTGGTGTTGAACACATTTCGCATTAAAGGGCTGGCACGCCATAAACTCTGAAAAAATATGTTTTTTATTCACAATAAACACAAAATATGTTGAGGCTTACTGAAAATCCTGCAAACTATCATCTCAGCATAATATGCTGAGTGGGCACCAATTTGGTAGAATTTTATGTGTTTATTGTTTTTAATTTACCAAATAAGTACTATGAAACTAACCTTCAACGAATTCATTTATTTGACCTACGCGTCCCTCGATTATAATTTATATTTAGAATTAGTGCTTACTAATTCTAAACTTTTAGATGGTTAATTAAAACAACAATTTATTTCTACAAAAGGATATTTTTGGTTTAAAATTTATTACAAAATCAATCTCAACTCAAAACGATTAGAAAACTTCTTCTTCTTTTTGAGAAAATGACTGACTTGAGATTTTTTTTTTCCTTTTATGTCTGCGATTAATCCAAAGATAATAAGCAGATGTGGTGAATTAATGTTGGCGTTTCAGAAATTCCTGTCCAGTGACTGAATCTCTATATTACTTATATTATCTAAATCTATTATCCAAGTCAAGAATGTTATGGCGTTTTATAAGTCTGCTACAGCGACTTTTGTACAGAAGATTATGAGCAAGGTCGTTGGGGTGGATATCCAAGCGACTCTTGTATCTGGAACAGGATTTTAAAATTTCTTCCTTGATGGTTGGAATTCTTACAACTTTGTGGAGTTCGCTATTTCGTACAAGCCAGTGTGCGTTGGAGATCGTTCTCAGTATTATGTTAATATCTATGTTAGAATTGGAAGCATTACCCCAGAGCTGAAGGCTATGAGTCCAGATGGGTTTAAGCATTGATTTGTAGACAAATAGTTTTGTGGCGGACCAATTAGTGCCACAATCCTGAATCGCGCTATCGAAGTTTTCTAAGATCGTCGGTATATATATATAACACCTGAAATTACTACAAGTGGGCTTCGGCCTGACTTGTTATTGATACTCAATTTAGAATTTTTACCAAGAAGCCATTTTAGGTCTTTAGATCGAATGTTTAATTCGTCTCTTCTGATTTAATATGTTGTTTCCATGTCAAGCGACAGTCCAAATGGATGCCCAGATATTTGACAGAATCAGCATAGGGAAGTAGTTATATGTGAACCAATGCACTTGCTCTTATGCGACATGAAGCAGGGTTGAAGCACTGTTTTAGTTCGAGTGGTTAGCCAAAATTGCAGTATCATCGGCGTAAGTAGCCACTGTAATTTGGATTGGTACCGGGATATCCGAGGTATAGATGAAGTAGAGATCCGGACCAAAGACTGAGCCCTGCGGTACACCTGGTTTAATGTTGTAAAAAAAACTAGATCTTGCGTTTCTTTAACTTGGAATATTCTGGTCTTTAAGTAAGACTCGAAGAGAAGATAGTAACTGTGCGGAAGAAGCTTTTTTATTTTGAATAGTAGGCCCTTGTCTTAGAGAAAATGAAAAAATTTTAGGGGCATCTTTAAAGGCCTATTTACACTTCACGGTATTCAGGGACCCTTACCCTGATTAAGGGCAGTGTAATAGAATTCCTGGAGTAAGGGCCCCTAATTAGGGCGACCGGACGGTGCCGGCAAGCCTTGCCCCCAATTGCCCTTACGATCGAGTAGTGCTATGACACTTGGGGCGGTTAGGGAGCTTCCTGTAGCTAGAAATCTTAATGTGACAACCAGTCTTTGTCTAGCACTTACACTCTGGCTTTAAATTGTGTCTTCTTTTTAATATACGGAGCTACTAAATTTAATGAGTATTCAAATTCCTCCTCTCCCAATCTTCAATCATTTTTAATATCCACTGGTTCCAGAGCACTAAGTATCCGCATATTGGAGTGCTTTTCTCATCATTTCAAGTATTGCTTGAAATTAAGTGTAGGCTCCCAGATGTGGAATAAAACGACTTAGTACTTATATAGTGAACTGTATTATAAGGATATGTGTATGTAAGTCTGGTCGCCTACGTTGACAATATTAGAATGTTCAAAGTAAGGTATAGCTATCGCCGCGCAGTGTGCGCTGGCGAATAAGGCGCATGCGCAGGCGCCGCGCGCCCCGTTGCGGTGTAGCCGCAATATTAAGCAATACTTGAAATTAAAAAAAGAAAGGAGGCCGTTGTTCAGTGCAGTGTAATAATCGACGCCCTTGCAAGGGGACACGTCCTCCCTGACTACTAGGCCCCGCATACCTTGTAGTGTAATTGGCCTATTAGGCTACGGTCCCACGAGCATTTTTTTGTGATCTGACAGAAAAAACTGCACTGTAAATAGAACTCTGTGTTCGTACACTAGAGCTGAAATCTAACACATTTTTTTTTCGCTTCACTACTACAAGTCCGTGGCCTTGGATTGGACTCGCAGTCGCTACTACAGACACGGCCAGGGCCGGATTTAAAATTAGTGCCGCCCTGGACACTGAAGAAAATGCCGCCCTATCACAGAAATTTTACTTAAAATTATAGTTATTATATTATATTTTTTTAATAGAATAACTAATTGCTTGCTCATTGCATAAATTTTATTATATATTATATATTTCAATGATATAAAAAAATATTTGTTTTTGTTCCAAGAATCCATAGACAAATCATTGATCGAGCGCCCACCGAAGCCAATCATATATATTTGTAAGAATCATGAATTTTGCACTAACGATGACTTATGATTGTATTACATTTGTTTGTCAGGCAAACACACCTGACTTTATAAATTGGTCGATTAAATCTTCACAATCTAAACGTTAAAGTAAAGACGTACACGTACATATTATATGCATAGAATAGCCAATCTTTTGAGACTATTTGCAGTCACTATAAAACGTAAGTAGTTTTTAACTCGTTTCAAACAACAAATAAAAAATGATTAATTAATAGAATTAATTAATTATTATTATGTGCAATTTTGATAATTGTAAAAAATAATTCTAAAAATATTTTTTTTACTTTCCAAATTTTGCCGACCCACAAAATTTGCCGCCCTGGGCACCAGCCTGACTGCCCCTAGTGTAAATCCACCACTGGACACGGCTATATGGTGTCTATCATTGTCATGAACAAAAAAAAAATCTAGATTGCCAAACAAAAAGAAGAAGAAGAAAACTCTTGAATTTCCAGTTTTGTTTTATCGAATAAATTTATATTAAAATTACAGCTACCGTAATTTATAAAACTAATCATAATAAATCCGTATACATTTGCGTAAAAACGGTTGTACATAATTCATATTTAAAATGGTCGGGCGTTGGTTGCTGATGCATTTTTTACATTCCAGGATTAATAGAAAGAAAAGGCTTCAAAGAGAACAGAATCCTCTTAGTAAATTTACAAAAGCATCCGTTTCTGTTAGCAATTTGTCTGTAAAGAAGGAAATAGTCGAGTCAGAAAATGTACAAAATACTTGCAGAGTTTGTCTTCAATCTGGTGAAATTCCCATTTATAGTGGAGAGGACGAGGACATATCTGAGGCTTTGGCTAATTTTGGCGGTATAGTAATAGACTCAGACGATAAATACCCAAAGTTCCTCTGCACATCTTGCCATGAATTGCTACAGGGAGCAATATTGCTCAGAAAAACAGCACAACAAACTGATAAACTTTTAAGGCAATCTAAAATTGAAAATTCAACAGAAACAGAAGAAGTAGAGCAATGTGACAATGATTCTGTCCAGGATGAAAAAGCTACAGATGATTCCTGGTTATATTATTGCAAAAATTGTGATATAGGTTTTAACACATTTGAAGAGTACAGTGAGCACAGAATATCAGATGAACATGAAAATAAGAGACACACATGTCCAATATGCAAGAAAATTTACTCATCAAGCTATATAAAAACACACTTAGCTTTACACAGAATGGAGTATCCTTTTATGTGTGATATATGCGGAAAGAAGTTTGTACAAAAGGGGCAGTTTTATAAACATCGAGCTATACATTTTCATGATCTACCTTTCCAATGTGCACACTGTCCATACAAGGGTAGGTTCAAAGAAGCTCTCAAAATGCATATGCGTTCACATACTGGTGAAAAGCCATACCAATGTACGGAGTGTCCTGCAAGATATTTTGTTAGCAAGAGTAATCTTAACAAGCATATGCGTACACATAAGACAGAGCATGATTACAAATGTGATACATGCGGAAGGGGCTATTATACAAAACGAGATTTAGAGTTACATTTCAAAGTGGAACATAATGGCATAAAAGACCATGTGTGTGGCGACTGTGGTAAAGCATTTGGTTACCGGAAGCAAATGATGAAACATCAGCTCAAGGTACATAAACGACAGAAGATGAGAAGTGGAAGGACTCCAGTGTATTTACAGGTCCAGTCTAAAAATGACCAAGAGGCTTAGAAGTTTGACACTCAGACATGTCTAAGGGCGGATTCGACTAAACTGGAGTAAAATTTTACTCGAGTATAAATGTTTCCTAATCTAAGAGTAAGCTAGTTTTGCGTTTTTCCAACTACTAATTCAAGAATAAGGTAATTACACGGGAGTAAATATTTACACGGGCGATTTTGATGGAGTAAAGTATTAAACAGAATAGTGAAAAGTCGCACAGCTGGCTGTCAATTGTCACGATCAATGTCATTGTGAAGTATTATAATTTGATATTGACATTTTACTTTATTACTCTACGAAATTAAATTATTATGGCGTACAAGTCATTCTAATACAAACAATAGTAGGTACATGATTTTTTGTCGGTTTATACATTTGTTCATTATTCATTGAATAATAATACCGAGCATAGTATACTCTTCGAGTAACTTGGTAAAACACAAACGAAGATATCCTAGAGTAAATTGAAGGAGTAAAATTATTCTCATTATAGTAACACTTGTGTAACTTCAAGTTTGGTCGAATCGGGCCTTAGGATATTTTTTTTTCTTAACAAAGATAAATTGTGTGCTTTTAAAAAAAATATGAAACCATGGTAAAAGTGAAACTTAATAACAAAATAGCGTGGAGCACTGGCACAAATGAGTACTAGTCTATACACTACACGGTCAGCTGATGCGAACTATAGGCGCCGCCATATTGGCCTCGGCTGCTCTGACGAGCGCTTTCACTTTATCCCTACTCCGCGGCCGACCGTCACGCGACATGCAACACACAGACGAAAAAGTTTGAGACGATGTAATAAAAGTTTCACTTTAAAAAATATTTAAAGGCTCTTCATATGATTTTCAGCCAGAAATTGAATGCTCTTAATACTGGCATAAAACAAGACAAAATTCAATATTTTAACTTGACATCTGAATCTTTCATTTGATTGTGAAAACTCAAGTTGATTTGACAAATAACTACAAAATAATAAAACATCAATTTACAATGGCAAATGAAGCTGAGGAAACCATACGGAAGTTGTCAATGCACAAAGGCGTTGTGGGGATTGTTGTAGTGAACGGAGAAGGAATCCCGATAAAGACCACGCTCGACAACCGCACATCTGTCCTATATGCTGGCTTAATGAGTTCCCTAGTGGAGAAGGGAAGAAGTGTAGTGCGAGATCTGGACCCTACAAATGATCTAATATTCTTGAGAATCCGAAGCAGGAAACACGAAATAATGGTTGCGCCGGACAAAGATTTCATTTTGATTGTGGTACAGACTCCTATTGACTGAATTTATTTACCTAGTTTCAATAAAACTACAGTAATGTGTTGAAATTGTTTTATTTGGCTAAGTCAAAATCGGAATGATTTACCATCTTCCTCGTCTACTAAAACCGCGTCCTCGTCCAAATCCTCGATTCCCAAAGTTTCCGTCACTATTCCCATTCCCAAAACCTCCTCTGTTTCCGAAACCTCTACTCCCAAATCCACCTCTATTCCCAAACCCTCGATTCCCAAATCCGCCTCTATTCCCAAAACTGTCACTGTTCCCAAAACCGCCAGAATTCCCGCTAAATCCGCCAAAGCCCTGGTTTTTGGGCCCATTAGTCCCCCAGCCGCGCATATTCCCACGTTTCGCGCCGTCGGGTCGGAAGGAGAACGTGGGGGCGTCGCGCTGTATGTTGTAGTCGCCCGCGTCCATTACGCACAGCGCTTTGATACAGTCCACTACCTGTAACAAAAGCAAGAAGAATTTGGTAATTATGATTGTTGAACACTAGCTTTCCAAATGACTTCATTTGCATAGAACCGAAAATTGCAAAACGAACGATTCCCGAACGATTATTCGTTTATATTATTTATATTATTCGTTTTGCCCGAACAATATTTTTTAAAGAGAAGAGAATGCGAGCGTTTGACCAGCAAAACACTACTATGGTGTTGCGTACGCTTTTCACAGTAGTGATCGCTTAATATCAGGCGATACCTTCTGCTCGGCGGGCGTGAGCTGCAAGGCGGCGTCGGGTTCTGCTGCCGCACGCTCTACGAGCCGCTCTACCGCGGGGCGAAGCGCGACCACGAGAGCAGCGGACCGGGGTGACATGTCGAAGTTAAGCCAGTTATCCACACGGACTATGTTTTCCACCTGGAGATACAGACATTGATATTTATTATAACTCCTCAGAAGCATAATATCATCGTAATAATGTCGACATTCTAGTGAAATCCATTCAGTAGTTGGAGACTTGTGTTGAAAAATCAGATGGTAAATATTCAAAGATAAAAGAAACAAGGTTTGTTTATATTATGTACATTTGATGAAATACTTCAGGTGCTCATGTCACTATTTTCCGGACGGAAAAGAATATATATTTAATATTACTAACGTGCGACGGTGCAACAAGCAATAAATAATATGTTATTTTAATCTTAGTACCTGGGTGACCGAGCTTTACTTGGAGCTCTAGTAGAAGGAAAAAATATATGGATTGCGATAGGTACCTACTATTGTATCTGGATTATTTTATACTTTTTGGAGAACTTATTCATTGATTTACTTTTTAAAAATAATAGTCTAAATGTTCTTTTTATATTAAAAAAATAAATATTAGGTCCTTACATTTTGGCGTTTTGTTGTACAGACCACTTTGAGCTCAAATATATATTATTTGGTTAGGAATTCCAATTTCAAATTTATACCGCTATTTACTCATGCATTTGTGTTTCTAAAACTGTAATTCATTTGTTTTTTTCTCTTTTGTTTTTTCCTTTGCGTCACTCTGTTTACAAAATGGAAAACTTGAAATATCGTATTATTTTCGAGTACGAGTTCCACCGTGGCACCAGTGCTACAGAAACGGCTCGAAGGATTAATGACGTGTATGGCGGCGGTGTCGCAAAAGAAAACACAGTGCGTTTTTGGTTCCAACGTTTTCGTTCTGGAAATTTCGACCTGCAGAACAAGCCCCGTGGACGGCCGGAGAAAAAAGTTGATAATGAAGAATTGAAGGCTATTGTGGAAGCGGATCCGTCGCAAACCACGTCCGAGTTAGCTGCAGGCTGCGGTGTTAATGATAAAACAGTTTTAATCCACTTGAAGCAAATTGAGAAAGTGAAAAAGCTTGAAAGGGTACCTCATGAATTGAGTGCAGCAAACCGACAAACGCGCGTCGACTGCTGCGTTACATTACTCAACCGGCACAATAATGCAGGTATTTTATATAGAATCAATACCTGTGATGAAAAGTGGATCCTGTACGATATTCGGAAACGCTCATCGCAATGGCTGAATGGCCCTGCCCCAAGCGAAAATTGACTCAAAAAAAGTTACTTGTGAGCGTTTGGTGGACTAGTGACAGTGTCGTTCGCTACAGCTTTCTTAGATCTGGCCAGACGATTACGGCAGATGTCTATTGCCAGCAACTGCAAATCATGATGGAAAAGCTAGCTGCTAAACATCTGAGGTTGGTCATTCGCTCTAGGCCACTGCTGCTTCAGGACAACACTAGACCACACATTGCACAACAGACTACCAAATTAGAGGAGTTTCAATTGGAATGTCTAAGACATTCACCGTACTCCCCGGACCTTGCTCCAACAGGTTACCATTTTCTTCGAAATTTGGATAACTTCTTGCAAGGGAAAAAATTCAACTCCGATGGGGCAGTCCAAAGCGCCTTCAAAGATTTTATTGATTCCTGTCCGAAAGGTTTTTTTAGTAAAGGAATGAATGAACTATCTATAAGCAGGGGCGTGCGCTCCTTGTAGGCAGAAATGCAGTGCTTTACTTGTCATTCACAGATATTTTAATAAAACGTTCGTACGTTTTAGATGACTTTAATTAATAGTAAATAAATAAATTAAAAAAATATAATAACTTTAAAACGCCTAATATTTTATAAATAGCAACTCATCTCATGCCGTTGCGTTCTGCAGGACAAATCATCGCATGTATGTGTAATTTTCATACTTCGCAAACGCACACACCCATGAATATCAACATGATTATATAGCGGTAACTCATGCGGCAGGCGATGGCTCTCGGCTTCGGTTCGGCTATCCGATCGCTTCCGAAAACCGCCGAACTGGCTTGTCGGAAATTATTCGTTGCCTATAATCCGAGTAAAAATAATAAGACGCGAATCTAATAAATCATGTATGCACATTATGCATTTGTTTTTAGTAAGGTTTTATTTGTTTAAATAGAAGAAACGTTTTGTGTTTCGCGGGGCCCATATTGCATATTTCATGTGATAAGCATTGTGTAAAATTTAATCGCTCCTGTTTATTTATAGTTTTTTAAAAAGATTTTTCATTTTAACATTTGAAAGTGTGTACATTTAACAGTTTCTTACTGAGTTTCTATAATAATTGTAGTGATTTGCTTTTACTAGTGCGTTTGTTGATTTTTTTTAAATGTTATTTGATTGTGAGGTTTGCGTTGATAATGTGTGTTTATTAAAAATTAAAAATAACAAGTTCTCACAATTGTCATTCAGTGAAAAGATTCAAATTCTGTTGAGACAGAATTGCAAGAAGTGCAGAGATAGCAATGGTATATACACATTGATTAAATAAATATTTTATGTAAAAAAAAACGACTGTGTTCCTCCTTTACAAAACGCCAATTTCATATGTAATGACCTAATAAAAATAATCACAAAAATATTTGTGTAATGGGGATTTGAACCTGAGACACCAATTTGCAAACAATGCAAAAAGTGCGATGCCTACCAAACCACATCATCGTAATGACATAAATTGTTTTGAAAATTTTGGGTCATACTGTTGCGCGACGAAAGGAGAAAATTAAAATCTCCAACATGCGCGGTTTTCCAGAGATAAGACCTACCTAGATCGATTTTTCGCCCCCAAAATCCCCTGCATACTAAATTTTATGGAAATTGTTGAAGCAATTTTCTCGTAACGCTGGCCATAGCGACCGTGGCGACCAGCAGCAGATGTAGCGGCGTCACCATGGTCCGTCTGCTTGCAGCTGATGGCTCGCGTGCGGACCTTCTCGCCGAACACGAACAGCGGCGAGGCGAAATTCTGCGCCATGCTGGTGCTCTACTCACCCACTCCACCTTCCGACTCGCGAACAGCAGCAGATGTAGCGGCGCCACCATGGTCGTCTGCTTGCAGCTGATGGCTCGCGTGCGGACCTTCTCGCCGAACACGAACAGCGGCGAGGCGAACTTCTGCTCCATGTTGCTGCAGTTCACCGATGTTTTGTGTATGAGCGCGGGCTTGCCTTCTGTTGTCAGCACCTGTGGTGAATATTAATATTGATCTATTTCGCATTTAAATAATTTATGCTTCAAACGTTTCATTTTATTTTATTCAAAAAAATCTAATGATTTATGGCATACACATCTAAGGCCCGTATTAATAAAGCGTTCTTATCTCTAAGACAATTCTCAAGAAAGTACTTGAGATGTTGTTTTAATTAATAGATCGTACTTAAGTACAGCTGTAGGTACGGCGTATTAAGTGAGTGCGAACGTATTAATAAACGAAACTCGTTACTCAAGTACGCTGTCATTGCTCTCAAACTGTTATTTGAGACGCGGTTTCGTGGGTACAGTCAAACCTTGACTTGAAAACGGCTTGCTTGGGAATTGGGATTCGCGGTTGCAAAGGTTTTGCACCATTCTGCCAGTGTCGAGTATTTGTAGAAATATTTTCGATTTTATTTATATATTTATATTAAACGAATTACCTATTTGATTTATATTAATTCGCTGCCCAAAAAACAATCCTCATTATACGATTATTCATAAAACCCACTCATAAGGCAGACTTTTCGTCAACACAACACATTGGCGAATCACTAAGGAGCCACTTTAAAGAATAAGAAGAAGAAGAACTTTTTTCGAATGGCAATGTTAAAAAAATAGTAGTAGTAGAAGTTGTTAATATAGATATATTAATATCTATATTAACAACTTCTACTACTACTATTACTAGCATACTACTAGCATATTAATGCTAGACAATAACAAATATTAATATCTACGTAAAAATTAATGAAAATCAGTTTTTTCAATATAAAAATACAGACTAAACTTTTTTTGGTATTTATATTATTAAATATTACATTTTTAAAAAGAAATATTGAAGGAATGTATAATCAATAAATCCGTTCTTTGTAGAAGTGTAAACGAAACGTTATTTTATTCGTTCTTTGTCGTGTAGATGACTCTTAAAACTTGAGTAAGTGATCTCAATAACGTTATCAACTGAGACGGTCTTGAGATCATACTATGAATTAAAGACCATCTTAAGAAGCTAATCGTTACTTAAGACTGTCTCAGTCAAAAAAGGTCTTGAGTACGAGTTTGAGAACGGTTTATTAATACGGGCCTAAGAGTTTGAACTATTTTGGGTATACTACTGACCATACCGATTAAACTAATAGCAGTTTTTTAATGTTTTATAACAATTTAGTGACAAGTTAATTTAGAATCATTCCACCATACCTTTCTCTTGCCCTGATGCAGACACACATTTGGATATAACCCCATGCACAGCAGGGCAATCACCAAATCAAGTACTGGATCTTCCACATTTGGGTTCCAGCGTTGAGGCAGACAACACTCTTCCGGGAAACCGATTGCTGAGGTTAGGATGTCTGCAATTTTAAAAAGTATAAAAATCTTTGATCCAGAAACTAAAAAAGTCACAGTTCATGATATACAGCCTGACCGATGGATAGACGGTCCCGTTTTTAACCTTTGAGTATGGAACCCCAAAAAACACCCAATTTAATTTTAATTTTGTCGTTTTTGTTATGAAAAGATAAAATCATCACATCTTCATCATATACATTATTTACTCTGATTTTTAATCTCAGTCAATAACTTGACATTATGTTTTTTACATTACAGTAAACTTACTTGATGTTTCTCTAATTATAAAGTTACAATGTAAAGACATTGTTATTGCACACATTGACACATGTTATTGCATATTAAGTTTCACATAGTTTTTATATCTATGGACGCTTTTACACCATGTCCATCTGGTCCCGTGGTAAGTTCTCGAAGAACTTGTGTTACTACCCGGAACTAGACAATGGAAATGTATTTAATACTTTTATACTATACATATATTTAAGATTTTTAATTTATTATATAATACACATATTTAATTTTTTATTTATCCATGACCCAGGAACACAGAAAACTTTTTGTTCCCTGACGTTCGAACCCGCGGCCTCTACGCCGCTCCCCGCGCCAACGCGCTAACCACTGAGCCACAGAGGTCGTCAGATCGAGTTAGAAAATGGCTGTAATTTACTGAGTTTATACATTAACCCCTTATAACTTAAACTAGTAAAAATATTTACACAATTGATAGTTAATGTTTTGTCTTTGTCTGATACGTTGGAAAAGTAGCTTGACAGATAAGGACAAAATATTGTATAGCCTATCCATTGTGTAAATATTTTTATTAGTGACTATTGTAAGACTATACTATGAGGCATTGAGTGTGCTCGTTTAAGAAACTATACTCACTGATGAGCTGGTACTTTGCCTCGCCGGTGACCCGCAGCGTGGTGTGCTGCACGCCCTTCCACTCGCACCACTGGTGCTCCGCCTCCTCGCCCTTCGCTTTTTCTCGCTCCCACATCTATAATGTGTGTTAACCATAGAATAGTCATGAGGTTCGAAAAAACCGAAACACATTTTTGACTTCATAAAGTACGCCTTTATGCAATTTTTGAAAAAACTTAGTTGCGTGGTGGCAACTTTACAGTAATTAGTAATACCCATAGTAAATAGTTTTTATAATTTTGTACTAAAGTGCGGTCGCGGAGCACGTATAATTTCGTCCATTGACTTATCGCTACTTGTCTCGAGCTCGAGCACGAGCTCGAGTGAAAGTGACAAGTAGTTTAGTAGACAAGTATATTACTATCGCGCTCATATCGCGTATTTATGTAAACGTAATAGCAATATATTCATGCACGTGTGACAGAGACAAGTAGCGACGAGTCAATTTCCGAAATTCTACATGCTCCGCGACCGCACATTTCCTTGCAAGTTAATAGTGTTGGTATTTTACCTGAAAAGCGTTGAGCATAGCCACATGGTCACTCGCTCTACTCCCGCCTAATGCTCGCTGGTGTCCAGACAATCTTCTGTGTCCTTCTAGAAGGAATATCTCGGGGAAGGTGGTGGAGTTGGCCGCCATGGTAGTAAGCGCGTCGCCGACGCACAGCACGAATCCGAGCACCATCATCTTGCCGAGTCGAGGCTCTGTAAGTCCAAGAAATTGATATTTACAAGCTTGATTACCAGATTGAGGCCGGAAAACAATTACAAAATAGAAAAAAAATGTATATTATACTGAATAAAATTACATTGCACTCTCTCAGCCGTTGATGTCATTAACCTCACAGAAACAGCTAATTTAAAAGGGAAGCAAAGACTTTGCCTAACATTGATACAATCAGATGTGTGAGGTTAACAGCGCCGTAAAGAGCGTACTGTAATTTTATTAAGTAGTTTTTTCCCTTTTTTTACATCTTTACATCAGTAGGAGATCATATGCCCAAGATATCCGTAATTGATTTTAAACAACCTTACCTAGTCTTGTCATAAATACAGAAACAAAAAAAAATTCTATTGCAAATAACATTTATTACTTTTACAGTGTGTTAGTTTAATACTTAAATATAAAACAATTTAAAATATAAAAAGCTTATCCGAAGTGCAATGTGTGTTCCATTGGCTGCAATACAGACCTTTAAATGTTGAGGCCAGTTATCAATAGAAGCATGCACTCTTTCCATGGGAAAATTCTTCACTGCCAATCGTACGGATTGTTTTAGGGACTCCAAATTATCATGGCGTTTAGAGCAAGCCGTACTCTCTAAAACTGACCATAAATCATAATCCAGCGGATTAAGATCGGGACTAGACGACGGCCAGTCCTCAGCTCTGATGAAGTCCGAAACGTTCGTTTCCAACCAAGACTGCGTAGACCGAGCTTTATGACCCGGCGCCGAGTCTTGCTGGAAGGACCATTCTTGGTTATTGAACACGGTGTTGTTAAAGGGGCTTCACTACCTTCTCAAGAATGGTATCTTAATACACTTGTGCCGATGTTTTGATACCTTCTTCACAAAAGTATGGCTCAGTCACTCCTTCATAGCTAATACCCCACCAAACCATCACTGAAGTCGGATAGTGCCCACGTTGCACTCTGTCGACTAATTGGGAAGCTTCCTTAGAGCTTTATGATCACTTTGTTTGTTAAAATATTGCTCAATTGTAATAATTTTCTCTTCCTTAAACAAAATTTTTCTGTGACCTCCCTTTGCGTACCACTTCAGTAGTTGGTTCGATTTTATCACCCTATTCTTTTTTAAATTATCAGTTAAGAAATGACCAGTACGTCTCTTATAGGCTGCAAGTCCTAAGTCATCTTTTAAAATACGAGACATGGTTCTAGGTGCTATCTTCATCTTCCGAGATAAAATTTTTTGCTTTCGGACAGGATTTCTTTCCCTTACTGCTTTGACCACCTTTTTCGTACGAACACTACGTGGACGGCCAGATATTTTTCTGTCACAAACATATATACAACATATACAATATTTTGTTTATTTTTAATTGTATCAGTATTTATGGCCAGACTAACTATAGTCGAGGTCATTTCTAGTGCAATATGTGCGTGCGTGTGGTGCGTGTGCGTCTGGGCGTTGCCTGCACGTTTACGCTCATCATGGGAGTATGAGCGGCAAACTACGTGTACTGTGCGTGTGTGAAATTGTGAATGCGTCCGATTTTACGGTTTCACATGGGGGATTGGGGATTTTAAGGACCAGAAACGCGAGTGCGCAACACCAGAGTATTTACAAGTTTACCTCCTCTAGTGTTGCGAGTATCCACGGGCGCAGTAATCGGCGACCCGTCTGCTCGTTTCCTGGTACATTTCTTTTAAAAAAACCTACCTATAGGTAATTTGGCCAGTATAGTACCCAGCGGTGTTAGCGCGTCAGTACTATCTAAACAGCCGAGCTCTCGCAACATGGCTTCAGCTTCGATGACGGCGTCCAGCGGCGGCGGTTCCGGAGCCTTCGATAGGAAATGACCGATGTTGCCCAGACGGAGTAGTTTTATACTGAAATAATAGAAGTATTGTTTTAAAACAAAGTGTTACGCATCGCAGACAGGGGGCCTAGCAGGAAAATTTGACAGCGCTGTAAATGTAACGTTAACAAATGAAATTTGTATGGGCCCTGTCATGATAGGATGACAGATTTTCATTCAATTCTACGTATTTTCAAACGTTACCTTTACGCTGCTGTCAAATGTTCCTGATAGGCCCACAGTTCTATCAGGGATTTGATTGATCCTTTAATTATATAGCAGGTAGAGCATTCTCATAATTTGTTTGTATTTTATAGATAACAAAAGTGCCAAACTTAAATGTAATAATATCATTATAATAAGAACAAATCATATCAAACGCGACTATGCTGATTTGAATTATTTAATTTACCACACAGATGCTCTAGGCTAGCAAAATATTATCACGATAGTATTCATTCAGTTTTCTTTGCAATTGAATAAATAAATAAAAAGTACGGTTTACGTCAGCTTGTACTTTGTGAAAAATGTGACCATAAATAAAAACTGGTATCTCACCTGAGGGCAAGCTCGTGCAGCGGCGTCCGGAACATTTCAGCTGTCTGGTGTTCGTCTAACCGCTCGTACCGTGCGCGCGCGCACAGCGTGAAGCACACGCCCGCGCGCACGCGACCCGCACGGCCCTTGCGCTGTCGTCGCAAAAACACATAGACTGAATTTCACATCCCAAGGCCCATTTGCGCATATCTGGGTTATAAAATTAACCCTGGGATAAAATATCATGCCTTGTCAAAAATACTAAGAACAAGAGAGATAACATGATATTTAATCCAGATCTGTGCACATGGGTTAAAATAAATTATCCGCCTTCAAAGTGGTTTATAAGTTGGTCCCCCTCTCACATTTCTAAACTATAGTAGATAGAAACTTGTAAGTTCCCATGCTGACAGATCATGCTAAAATCTCTATAAGAGTTTTGTTTTGAGCGAAATCGGACAATAACTTTTGAAATAATCAAAATAAAACCTATTGCGCGTTGATAGTTACTGTCCTGACATGCTCTCGGTTAGGTTATTTCTTACCTGTTCCAGGTTAGTCCTGCTGGCCCAGACTGTCGCATACGACGTCATGTTGTTGTGCGACGTGAACAACTTCATCTTGGCCTTGCACGAGTCAATCACGTACACCACATCGTTTATTGTGATGGATGTCTCCGCAATGTTCGTGGATAGTATCACCTGGAAATAAGTAATATATTTAATAAGTGATATTTTTCTTTGTTGCAAAATAATAATTTTAAAAAAATTGTCTTGATCACAGCAACTTCGTGTTACAATTAATGTGTGTCAAACTTTATGCGTATTTGTTTAATAGTTTTAAATTTTCATATTATGTTTACATTGTGATTTTCATAATTATTATCGACAAATAATAAATTAATCTTCCCACAAAAATTAAGGAATACATAATTTTCAACCTAGAAATGTTCTAAATTCTATTTATAATGCAGCTTGGTTTTACATTTTGTACATAATTCTGAAATTAATGGAAATACATAATGCTGGTAGCGCGGTAAATACATTATCCCCCTTACTAATTAAAATATTTACACAACGGATAAGTTAGTTTAATATTGCTGTCTTTCTCTGATGCGTTGGAAAAGTCACTTGAGAGACAAAGACAGCAACATTGTTTAACTTGTGTAAACACACTGGCGGACACATAAATTGCATCATAGTGCAAGAACACATACATTCAATCAAATTTTATTTCGAAATATGCAAACTTTTTACATTTATTAGTATTGGAAAATAAATGCTGGTTTATAAACTCAAAAACAAAATCAAATTTAAATATGGTACTGTCACAAAAGAAAGAAAATATTATAGAAGAAATCTTATCAATTTACTAAAGATTAACTCGTTACGTTATTTTTGGGATTGATGGTTATTTTTTTTTGTTTTGTTACATGTTGAATTATCGTTACTAATTGTTTAATTGCTAGTCTGTTTTCATTTTAAACACGTTTTTCTCTCACGAATATGGACGTATCGTCCGAAAAAGCCGCACAAATGTGGCTCTAGTACAGCAAGGTTTAGACCAACGAACAATTGCTCCAGATTTAAATGTAAACCAGTCTCTGGTTTCCCGAGTTTACAGAAGGTTTATGGAGACAGGTTCATTCAAAAGAAGACGTGGAACCGGCAGAACTCGGGTGACAACGTCTCGTGACGACAGGTTTATTGTGACAACTTCCTTGCGAAATCGGTTTTTAACGTCTAGAAGCATTAAAAATGAGCTCCCCCAGGTACGTGACGTAGCAGTTAGTGCACGAACCATAAGAAGAAGGCAAAAGACCTTTCAGACCCGCAAATGGACCAAAATTGTCTGCAGCTCACAGGCAAGCTCGACTAAGATTTGCTCGTGAACACTTAAATTGGACTGAAGAGCAATGAGCTTCCGTATTATTCACTGATGAGTGTAGGACTTGTTTGTATGGTGCTGATGGTCGCAGACTGGTCTACCGTAGATGAGGAGAGCGATATGCTCAAAATTGCATTGAGGAGAGGGTTCTATTTGGAGGCGGGTCTTGTATGGTTTGGGGCGGCATATCGATGGATGCTCGAACTGAACTTGTGTTTATTGATGCAGACACACATGGCCGTGGTAACCGTGGTTTAACATTACATCGCTATATAACGGAGATATTGAACCCTATGTGGTACCTTTTAGCGGATTTATAGGCGAAAACTTCATTCTGATGCAGGACAATGCTCGTCCGCACGCAACGAGACAAGTTGAACAATACTTTACTCAGGTTGAGATTCGTTCCATGGATTGGCCAGCACGTAGCCCGGACCTCAATCCGATAGAACACGTGTGGGACAACCTAAAAAGAGCTGTATTTACAAGAAATCCGGTCCCAACATCGGTTGCGGAGCTCAGAGTTGCATTGTCACAAGAATGGGAAAATACTCCGCAAGATCTTTTAAAAACACTGATCAGGTCGATGCGAAATCGACTTGAATCAGTTATTAGGGCAAGAGGAGGTAATACACCATATTAAAAACAAAAAAAAACTTTTTCTTTTCTTTTTATTGTAAAACTTTTCATAATAAAGCCGTTTTTTGTTCTATTCACTGTTTCATTTCAAAAAGCTGCAAAAGCAGTAATTTGATTCTTTTAGTGAGAAAAGTTGACCTATACACACATGAATTGATTTTTTTTTTCAGATTAAGAACCAGTCTTAGCATTATCATTGAAATAAATCAAAATAATTTGCACTTTCACTAATTATATTTCATTGAAAGTTATCTTGCACAACAATGCAGTTTATGTGTCCGCCAGTGTATTTTTATTAGTAAGGGGGTTAAAGTATTAAATGTGCACAATGCACATATTTAAACTTATTATGGTCTCCACATTATAAATAAATTTTAACATCGAACCCAAACAAGACAGCAAAATTGAGTAGCTTATTTTTTGTGTAAATATTTTTATTAGTAGGGAGGGGGGCATAGTTTAAACTTTAAGCTAACTTCTATTATACTTCTGTTCATATTTTACCTTGGTAATCCCCGGCGGTGGAGTCACAAACACTTTTTTCTGATCGTCCCTCGGGATCTGGCTGTGGAGCGGCAGTATGACGTATCTGCTGGTGTCGCCGAACACGGGATTTCTCATCAGGTGCTTCATAAGCGCGAAGATGAGGTTCCAGCCGGGCAGGAACACGAGCACCGCGCCCTCGTTGCCCAGGTTGTTTATGTACATCAGTATGGCTTCGATGAGCTCGAAACTTAGCTGGAATACAAATAAAGTATATCCATACATTTTTTTGAAATGTAGTCCCAAGCCCATTAAATTGTGAAACTACTAGTCAATTACGACTTCATTTAATATTTGGAAATTAACAACAAGTCCAACATCAATTTACTTAATTTGTTCACTAGCACACTGCACAATATCGACGGAACGAATATAATATATAAAAAGGAGTTGCTGGTATTTTAACACCTTTATTTTAATTACAGTCAGCAGGCAAAACATATTCGTATAGGGGCAGCCGTTCAATATGTTTGCGTATCTAATGCGTAAAGGTATTTCTCCTAATTGTGCAATGTGCGGAAAACCAGAAGATGTGCAAATGTCTTAGTGGAATGTGTCCGATACACTGATAAAAGAAACAAGTTACTTAATTCCCTTAAAATGTCCTCAATGAATATGGGTATTATTATTATTAATATGCAATATTGTTTGAACCATATGGTACATTTTTATAAATAGGGAATAGATACAGTTAATACTTTTATTGTACAATGCTAAAATCCCTAAATTGAACAGAAAGAGAAAAAATAACGGCAGTTTTTTTTGAGGCGACGGTATCTTCCTTCTATGGTAGAATGTAAATACTTACATCTTTCTCCGACAGCTTGGCCATAGCAGTCGCGGTCTGCGGCGCGTAGTTGCCGGACAGCTTGCAGTTCTTGTTCAGGTCCTCGTCGTCCTCGCCGTCGCCCGCGCCGCCTGAATAACATTATATAACATTATGTAACGTTGTTCAAAATAAAAAATCTTGACATAGGCAGTAGATCATATGCCCATAATCCAAAGTTAAAAACTGTAGCCCGACTACGCAAAATATAACCCGGTTTATAATTAATTTATTACCACCTCGTTCACTAAAATCAGATCAGTAGTTTAGGCGCTACGACGGAACAAACATACATACATACATACATACACTGCCAAAATCATTACCCTTCGTTTCAGCTTCGCCGTAGTCGAGTAAAAATATCCGTAATAGATTTTGAACAATCTTATATTATGGAATCCGGTCGCGTCAGTAAAATATCCCACGGAAACACTGTACTTTGCGGGATTAAAGTAGCAGGCTGCTTGTCAGCGAATGCCTGAACTACTACCATACTGCGATATACGATATAATACTACCATAATGAAATGCGTGCAATTTTCACACAAATAATGTTTTGTTACCTATCTATTCTCACTATTTTAAATGCATTCCTAGTGTAACACACAGAATAGGATCAAAAGCTTTACCACCTCCCTTGACATTTTATTAATTACCCCCGGCTAAAACAGAGGGGTGGTAGCTCCCAAGCGGATGAACCAATTCAGATCTAGTTTTTTTTTTGTTTCAAGCTGACACGACCGAGTGTTCTTATCTATAATTCATCATCATCAGATCGTTGCTTAACAATTCGGGGGTTACTTAAATGTTTTATTCAAGACTTGTCTATACCTTCATCATCATCTTCATCGTCATCCTTAGCTTTCTTCCCAGACGATTTCCTCTTGCGTGTGTCGGTGGGTGGCACAAATTTTGTGAGCTCTATGCTGTCCTCCAGGAAGTATTGTTGTACGGGGAACGTGCGCCCTGGTACCTAAGAATAAGAGATATTTTTATCTATTAAAAAATATAACAAAAGTGAAAACTCCGAAAGGAAATCAAGTTTGTAAACATTCACTTCGGTCAAAATACGTAGCACGAAAAATAATCCAATCAACTCAAAACATATCAAAAACCAGTTTCACTTGGTCGTATTATAATTTACCATCTGGCTCATGGAACTTTTTTGTTAAACTAGAATATAACCAACTAACGAAACTGTTTTTTTATTTGTTCTAGTTTACAAACCCGGAATGTTTGGTTACAAAGGACATTGGACTTTCTCCTACGGCGACCAAAGATAAAATTAGGTAGAATTACAACGGTATAGGTCGCATATCTGCAGGAGGTTTAACTCATTTCAACGAATATTAATATTTTTAATTAATATGTATTCCAAATTGATTAGATTGATATGTATTCAAAAATTTTAACAATGTATGATTATCATCTGACTATCCACTTCTCAATGAACTGAATTAAAATAATTACAGAGAATGAACATTGTGATTGCAGACTAATCTTAACCTAATCTTTTAAAAATCTAAGTAAAAACCTTTCTGTCTTTTTATTAGGTCCTTACATATGAAATTGGCGTTTTGTCGTACTGGCCACTTTGATCTCAAATATATATTATTTGGTTAGGAATTCCAATTTCAAATTAATACCGCTATTTACTCATGCATTAGTGTTTCTAAAACTGTAATTAATTTGTTTTTTTCTCTTTTGGTTTTTTCTTTGCGTCACTCTGTTTACAAAATGGAAAACTTGAAATATCGTATTATTTTCAAGTACACTCGTACTCCACCGTCGCACCAGTGCTGCAGAAACGGATCGATGATGTGTATGGCGGCGGTGTCGCAAAAGAAAACACAGTGCGTTTTTGGTTCCAACGTTTTCGTTCTGGAAATTTAGACCTGCAGAACAAGGGGATTGTTCTGTGGACGGCCGGAGACCAAAGTTGATAATGAAGAATTGAAGGCTATTGTGGAAGCGGATCCATCGCAAACCACGACCGAGTTAGCTGCAGGCTGCGGTGTTAGTGATAAAACTGTATTAATCCACTTGAAGCAAATTGGGAAGGTTAAACAGCTTGAAAGATGGGTACCTCATGAATTGAGTGCAGCAAACCGACAAACACGCGTCGACTGCTGCGTTACATTACTCAACCGGCACAATAATGAAGGGATTTTAAATCGAATCATTACCTGTGATGAAAAGTGGATCCTGTACGATAATCGGAAACGCTCATCGCAATGGCTGAACCTTGGCGAACCAGGCAAAGCCCACCCCAAGCAAACGCTCACAAGTAACATTTTTTGAGTCAAAAAAAGTTACTTGTGAGCGTTTGGTGGTGAACCGGACTAGTGCCGGTGTCGTTCACTACAGCTTTCTTAAATCTGGCCAGACGATTACGGCAGATGTCTATTGCCAGCATCTGCAAATCATGATGGAAAAGCTAGCTGCTAAACTACCGAGGTTGGTCATTCGCTCTAGGCCACTGCTGCTTCAGGATAACACTAGACCACACACTGCACAACAGACTACCAAATTAGAGGAGTTTCAATTGGAATGTCATCCACCGTACTCCCCGGACCTTGCACCAACAGATTGCCATTTTTTTCGAAATTTGGATAACTTCTTGCAAGGGAAAAAATTCAACTCCGATGGGGCAGTCCAAAGTGCATTCAAAAATTTTATTGATTCCTGTTGAATGGTTTTTTTAGTAAAGTTGTATATTTTAGTTACTTATACTACAGTATAATGTCCTATGGCATTCTACTGTGGGGAAATGCTGCCGATATAAATACTATATTTGTGCTGCAGAAGTGAGCTGTTCGGGCAATCTACAAGCTGGTCCCCAACACGTCATTAAGAGAGAAGTTTAAAGAAACTGGAATCTTAATTGTAGCTTCTAGTATGTTCTGTCAAATGTATTATATGTTAAAAAAAAATTAAACCTATTCAAAAAGAAAAGTGACAACCACAATAGAAATACCCGAAATAAGCATAAGCTTGATGTACCAGTGACTAGACTTAGTAAAGTAAAGAATTCGTTTAAAGGCCAGTGTATGCGCCTATACAATAAAATCCTAGAAAGCGTTCAAAATTTTTCAATCAATAAATTACAAAAAGTAGTTAAAGAACGTTTGTGTGCTAAAGCCTATTATAAAGTTAATGATTTTATGAATAATAGCACACGTTGGGAATGAGGTGACCCTCTGCAAGGCTATTTCAAATTACATATATTATTGTACTCTTGTTATGTAGTTTTAGTCATAACTGTGTTGGTCTATGACCTCTTGATTGTAAGTCCTTCGTGCGCTCGTTTGGTGACGATAATAATACAGCAGCAATTCTTATACTCTCCTTTATTGGTGCTTACCACAAATACGTATTACAATATGTAATGAGATATGCTTAGCACAACATATACGTCTACACTATGTATAGCCTTTTGGCCAACTAAATAAACTAACTCGATAGGCTTTACTTATGACATCTGTCAATGTCAATAATGACATTGACAGTTACATCTTACTGTTGATATATGTAACAATAACATTGTTATATATGCCTTTTTTATATTTTTAAAAGAATAATTTTCCATCTTTTTGATAAAAGATGGCCCGGCGCGAGTTTCTTACGCCGGTTCTTCTCGCCGGGCCAGTTCCCGAACCGGTGGTAGGCATCATGTAGATCGACGTTCAGAAAGTGTATAAAAATACCTATTTTGAATAAAAATTGTTGACTTTGACTTTGACTAAAGGAATCAATGAACTACCTATGAGTTGGCAAAAGTGCATAGATAGCAATGGTATATACTTTGATTAAATAAATATATTATGTTTTAAAACAATCGAGTTTATGTTCCTATTTTACAAAACGCCTATTTCATATGTAATGACCTAATATTTTGTTTCGTAGCTTAAAGTAAGATTATGGATCAATTTACACCGAAACGAAACGATACGCGACATGGAGCTGCATTTTTAAGATAGCTAATGAAAATTGAACTTTATTCACTACACTGCACATGCGTTGTGCAGCGCGGTGCAACATGATATTCGAAATCTTACAATGAAACGTGTACCTTCTTGTGCTTTGAATAAAGTTCAATGTTGAATAGCTATCTAAATCTCTAGCTCCATGTCGTCTATCGCTTCGTTTCGGTGTGAATTGACCCTATTAGTCAGAGTATATTTACCTCTATGACGGGACAGTTGCCGAAGTACGTGGAGAACAGCGTTGTGTCGACCGTCGCGGACATGAGGATGATGCGGAGGTCGGGATAGGTGTGCGCCATGTCGCGGAGTAGGATCAGCGCGAAGTCGGTGTCCGCGTCGCGCTCGTGCACCTAATAGAAACAAATTAATGTGTACACGATATGTATTTAAATATATATTTTAACAATTTTAAGAAGAGAAAACAATTTACTATTTAGATGTTAGAACGTAAATATTACAAATCTCAATTTAGACCCTTTGTTAATATGATTTCAAGGATGACGAAGGAACAAGCTGCTCCTTGAAGGGAATTGGAAGTATCTGGCTTCCCACATCCTATGCGCATTATGCGGCATAATGCTCAACGTTGAATGTTTCAACTACAGCAACGCTTCGCACAATCGAGCACTCTCCAAAGTACTGCTTTCGCATGATGCGTGCAATCGATACCAACTCAGTGGTAGAAAATTAACAAGTGTTTTTTCTTTAAGTTGGCATTGATCGAAATATTATTTATACTTTCGTATACTATATATAACTTAATAATACTATAACTTTCGTTTCGTCGTAGTTTTTTGAAAAGAATAAAAGTTAATTTTGTGATAAGTATGGATGAAGGTACAAACATTGACTATTTTTTTTTTATATTCCACCATTGATAACTAATAATACATCTACGTATTCCACATTTTTTTTAACACTGAACTTAGCGCACTCTGCTGGTGCATGTGAAAACTAATTCACGTTTCAATGAAGCATCAGCACAATTCGGCATTGTGCGCCACTGAGTCGCATTATGCTCTATAATTGGAAAACTTCCTTAGAAGACTTCGACATAAAGTCCGTACAGTTTCTGCCAAAATCTCAACTAAGTGACTCCTTAAGTAAGCATTAAATGTCTCCGAGTGCGGCCGGTAAGTAAGGTAAGGTAAAACTTACCTCATCTACGAGTACATGGCTGACTCCTCGTAACCCATTCTCCAGTTTTCTAAGCAACACGCCGACAGTGCAGAACATTACAGAACCGTACGGCCGCGGTAGTATAGACTCGAAACGGACAGAATACCTACGAACATATACAATAATGAAACAAAATACTCACGACGGATTTGTGTTATTATAATGTGTGACGTATAAACACGCATTTACGTGCAACTTTAATGTACTAGCACGCATTTGCGTACGACTTCCGACGTACAAGCACACATGTAACTTTATCGCTGGGACTACATTGTCCGGAATCCGGAAGGCCGGAAGGAGAAAAATTAAAGAGCATTGAAAATAGAACTCTGGTCTAACACAATAAAGAGTTGAAAATCGTACACACGAGTGTCGAGTTGGCAGATTTGACACTTAAGTAAAGTGTCAAATCTGCCAACTCGACACTCGTGTATATTAGCACAGAGTTCTATTTTCAACGCTCTGTATTTTTTCTGGCCTTCCGGGTTCCGGATCATAATATAGGTCCAGCCTTAGACATGATTTCTATTAAGGTGCATTTTTCGCTTACACTCAACAGTTACGCTTACCCCACGCTGTCACCCAGCTCCTGGCACCGCTCAGCCGCCACGCGCTCCGCCACGCTGACGGCGGAGATGCGGCGCGGCTGCGTCACGCACACGTTCGCCCAGGCCCCCTGTCCGCTAGCCACGTAATCGTCGACTATGAACTGGCAGACCTATACACCGACAGTGAGTTGATATTCAAGACACGAGAAAGAGCGATAGATCATTATGTACAGCATACAACTGCGCCGAACTACAAACGCTTACGACGCGCATTCTTACACGCAGATACGTACGTTTGAACGCTCGCAAATTCCTACGTTCTTACGCACACATCTTTGATGATCCTTTTTTAAGATTACAGGATGTTTAAATACATAGCTGGTGTGTTACGATATACTATTACATGCATGTATTTAATATTATACATAAAACTTCTTCATATATTCAAAGAGGTCCCTAACTGACATTACTTTGACTTGACTCTCTATCAAATTTAAAGTGAAAGGTCCCGTCCTTACGACAGTAATATAAGCCAATTATGGTAACATACCTGTGTGGTTTTCCCGCAGCCCGTGTTACCCCGGATGATAACCACAGGGTTGTCATTGATGGCCTCCATTATGGTGTTGCGCATCGCGTATACTGGCAACTGCTCGCGCTCACGTAGACTGTCCTGCAAGTGTAGCAAATTACAAAGTCAGATTAATTGGGTTTCAAGTTTTATCTTTTGGTAAAGTAACATGCATTAAGGCTGGGACTATATGATCCGGAATCCGGCGGGCCCGGGAAATTTCAGAGCATGGAAAATAGAACTCTGCGCTCATACATTAAAGTTGAAAATCGAAGTGTCGAGTGTCAAGCTGTCATATCTGACGACCTCTGTGGCTCAGTGGCTCAGTGGTTCAGCGCGTTGGTGCTCAAACCGGGGGTCGCGGGTTCAAATTCCGCCGAAGGAACAAAAAGATTTTGTGTGTTCCTGGGTTATGGATGTGTATTAAATATGTTTATCGTATAATAAAAATCTTATATATATGTATAGTATAAAAGTATTAAATATACTTCCCGTTTTTTGGTACCTGTAACACAAAGACCTTCGGATACTTAGCATGGGGCCAGATTGACGTGGCGTGAAGCGTCCATAGATATTATTATTATTATATTTGAAGTTGACAGTAGACTTGACACTCGTGTGTTCGATTTTCAGCTCTGTTGTATTGGGATAGAGTTATATTTTCAAATTTCAATGCACTGAATTTTTCCCGGCCTTCCGGATTCCGGATCATATATTTCCAGCCTAAATAGGACACTCTTTTCGATCTTATTACTGCGGTTTAAGGTTCAAAATTGTACCACACAATGAATTTTTCGGCAACTGTACATTGTACTGTGTACACACCCGATAAAGCGTGCTGTTCTGACATAGATCTCGGTGACCCCTCTCCAAGTCTGCGCTGATTCCCTCAAGTGTAGCCGACGCTAAGGGACCCTCATCTGAAACGAATCGGATTCCGTTTAACATGCTTCATAAAATTGCTTCGAAATAAAAAAATATGCACAGAATCGGAGTCACAGGGTCATTTCATCATAAACGGCTTATAGAATTTGATTCGAAGACAAAAGTTATCTCATAGCAGACGGATTGTCTGATGATAAGCGATTAACATCTATAGAAACCTGCCTAAGGCTTAACATTCTGGTAGTCCTGGTATCAACTTGGTGAAACAACTGTATTAAAAAGCTGGTTTTCAATATCAACTCCAATTGATGTGGGCCATTTGTGTCGACACAACGGAATTCAGTGTGTAAGTTATTTGGTTTGTTCCAAAGAAGATTCATGAAGAAGCCCCAGTGTCACTGCAACCCAAGTCAATTTATCTGGCCTACAATACATAATAGTGTACTCAATAACTCACCAATATTACAGCCAGTCCAGGCATTCCAGTTGGGCTGCGGTGGGGACCATGACACCACACCGGTGGCCTCCGGCCTGGTCTCCCTCATGGCCTTCACTCGGTCCAATTGTAGTAGGGTCACACTGCCCTCAGTACCCTCTTGAGGTTGAGTGGAGTTCACGTCTATTGGTTCTATGTTTAGCTCTATAATTTTTTAAATATTACTGTTTATGAGGATATGTGAGAGGATGATATTATTTTTTAAGAGTTTTGACTATGATCAAATAATATCACTGAATAATGAATTGATGCCTATGTAAAGGGATGTATGCCTACACAGAAAACATGAAACAAAAATATTCGTTTTCATATGTGTATGAAAACGAATATTAGTAGTTAAGTAGTTGTCTCCAGCTACAGAAAATGTTTTTGATTGAAACAAAACATTTTGTGTAGAAATGATCATGAGATCCGAGGACGACGTACTCGGAGTTTTAGCAATTGCAGTATCTGGGAGAAAACACAGATTTTGAGTTGGCCATATTTACTACCCCATAATTTTAATAATTTTCAGGAGTTACATTAAGACCGATTTGGGATTAATAATTTCATCAGTATTTCTGAAAGTGATTTTTAAGAATTGGTTCAAATTATACGGCGTGATGTGCCAAAAAAGCTCCACATGGCGCTATGATGTTATATCCCCATAAATGCACCTGTGATTCATAAAAGCCTTATGTATAATTTGAGAATATCTAAACAACAAATATCGAAAATTGTCCCTGAAATTTGTTGGGCAATCTACAATAGACTTAAAAGGATTTTATTTAATGGTAAATTAATAATAAGAAACTAAAATGGAAAAGTATCAGTCACCCATTCAACAGTAGGAAAAACTAAATCTTAGCCCCCGTCCCCACGAGCAGTTTCTCGTGGTTGCGACAGAAAAAACTGTACAGTAAATAGACCTCTGTGCTAATTTAATAGTGCTGAAAATCGGAATGACAGCTCTGTTAGATTTTCAACTCTGTTGTATTAGCACAGAGGTCTATTTAGAGTGCAGTTCTTTCTGTCGCGATCACGAAAAACCGCTCGTGGAAACGGGGGCTAAGGTTAATCCCTTTTATTATTATAAATTTGAAAGTTTGTGAGGATGGATGGATGGATGTTTGTTTGTTACTCTTTCACGCAAAAACTATCCAACATATTTCGATGAAATTTGGTATGGTAGTAGTTTAGGCTCTGGATTAAAACATAAGCTACTTCTTATCCCGAAAAACAACAGTGTTCCTTTGGGATATTGTAATTACGCGGGCAGAGCCGCGAGCAACAGCTAGTGAAATAAAACTGTCAGCATGTTTATAATCAAAAGCATTTTTTATTGTTCGAATGTTTTAATAATAGGTCTTTACCTATGAAATTGCCGTTTGCAGTACCTACTGGCTATTTCAAATCAAAATAAATTTTGTTTGGCTAAGAATTATAATTTCAAATTAATTTTATTTTAAAAACATGGAATTCTTTTACGACAACTTTTACGGCGAGCAAAGCTATTACGACCAGAGTTACACCGCAATTATAAGGTATCTATTTCTATTCATGTATGTATGGTAAAAAAATGTCAACCAATGCCAATGTTAAGTTGCCTGTCATGTTTCTTCTCTCCCAGCTGTATTGGTTTTTTAAAGACGTCCATTTTGTATAGACTGTTTTAACAGAACTGCCAATCACACAATTTCACCTCACAGCGTTATTTTTTTGGAGTTTACTCCTTAAGAATCGATTTTCATATAAGGCCCCCGGTATGAAAAAAATATGAGGAGTAAAAATCTACTGAACGAATGACCTCGTTTCGTTTTCGTGCGCAACCTATGTGAAAAAAGTGAAAGGCGCACCTTTCACTTTTTTTCACATGGCGCAAATTTTTGAACTCAAATCGATCGCTAGTCGCTTTGCATTGCACACAAAATTTTACTTTTTAGAGTAAACTCCAGTCGTGCGTCGGAGCTGACACACACTTTTTTCTTTCTTTGTCCCTATAGCCACGTGTTTGAGTGTCCCAAATAATAGATCTCTTACAGATTAAACTCAAAAAGTAGAGTACAGTCTCCTTTCACCAATCCATTATAAATAAACAACCGACCCAAACTTGAGCGATCACAAAAACAAACACAAAAATCACAGCAAGCAAAAATATAACCTCAAAAAGCGGTAGGTGTTATGTGATGTGAGTGGTGTGAACAGCTGTTGTTATGAAATGAAACATCCCTTCCCCTCTCTACTAGCGCGGGGAATGTTTTCCGTCCGTCTTGGAAGACAACAACATTGTATATGCGTACAGAAATGTGTATGGCCACGCCTCAATGTTTCGATGTTTTGTGTAATGTTTCTTCGAAAAAAACACAGCAGGAAGGCAGGAGACGCGCCTTAAGACAAAAATTGATTTATCCTCTTAATAATAGAAAAATTTAACTCTTATCTAATTCATAAACAGGTAGAGTGTTCTCATAACTTATTTGTATTATGATGACAACATGCAGTCACAAAACATTGTCAATGATTTGTAAGAATGTATGGATGTTTGTTACTCTTTCACACAAAAACATGAAAAAACAACATGGCGCGTAACCGAAAATCGTGACGATTTTTCTATAAAATTTCTCTCATACTTCGATAAACTAGTGTTTCAATACAAAAATAATTAAGACACACCTTGCAGAGTGTTTACAAGCTGTTGCTCAAGTTGTGGGCTGATTGCCACAGGGTATGGCTTCATTTTACCTTCGGCAGACCTGTGAACAAAAATAGATATTTGTGTTTAAACCGACCAATAGAAATAGCATTTAACGAAATTTAATATACAACATAAAACTAAAGGTTGACATGATCTCACCTGTCCTTCTTCAAGGTCCCACTATATGCCTCTATAACACCAAGATGATATAGCTGACGTATAACAGACAGCGCACACGACTTGCTGGCTGTCTGTTTGTTAGAGGCTGTCTCACGACCAGTCACGTTGCGGCCCAGTTGTCTCACGAATATCGATATCTCACAGCAGAAACTCCTGTAGAAAATCGAGTACATTAAAAAATGTATAATGGAAAAAATACCCAAACTAAATAAAGTATGTGCAAGTATGTGTAAAAACATTTATCTTTTTTTACCATATCCTTTATGTAAATTGCTGTTTCACAGTCATATATATGATATGTGTCAGATAGCCTATTTGCATGTTTCGTCTCAGTTGCTTGATAAGTAAGCAAAGACAAAACTTCCTATTGAGCTATCTAACACTCTTAGATGAATTTGAAATGTATTTATAATATTTCCTATTCCCTTATAATATTTGATAGTGAAATTACGTACAGTACGACCACGATGTCAATTGCTTTCGAGAATCGTCGTTTTTAATACATTGTCTAATATTTCCGTAGAAAAACAAAGATTGTCGAGAACTATAAGCAATTTGGTTTTACTGTATATAAAATAGATGTATATAGAATAAAATAAAGAAAAGCTGAAAACTTACCTTTAATACATGGTGAGTTCTTTCTTGGAGAATGGCCGTAGAACATCATTTTAAAAAGCTCAACCTGTGCAAAACAGTCTGAGACAATCATTACAGGCCAACAGTCAAAGTACTTAACTATATTTTATTTTACTTCAGTATGTTTTACATATTGGTATTACTTAATACTTTGTAGTTAAGATACTTAAGTAAAATGTAAACAACTTTTACACCGTGGGCAGATTATTTCTCAAGTTAGCACAACATAAGTTTTATCTTAGCTTTGTTTTGTCACAGGTATAGAGATTTTTACATTGGTTCTGTGAAGGAAACCTTGCTATATATTTGCAAAGTTTGCTTCAAATATGATATATTTCTGGTAAGGAATATCCACAGACCACAGTGATAAATGGCATCTATTTAAACATTTGTAATGTATTGTATTTTAATAAGCAATTATATTCGTATTTTAATAATAATAATTTAAATATTTTCCATTCTTGACAGTTATACTTATCAGACTATAAAGAAAGATGTAATTTTGTTTCAATTTGACATCTATAATCATATTTTGTCTTTAAATAAAAATAATTTTTCAAGCCACATCAATCTATATTCCATATTAAGAATATTCCATACCAGTTTTTCAACCTTGGCCATTCTCCAAGATAAAAAAATATTCAGCCATTGATTTTTCAATTATTATGAATAATCGATGGCTTAAAAAAGGATAAAAGAATGACAAAAATAACGTAATAAATATGAGACCAATTTTATAAAAATAATAATGGATTTTTAAATAGAAATAATAAGAATTCATGTGATATTGAAGTATAAAAAACTAGAACAAAATGACAGTTACTATTTTAAATAATTTTTTTGATACACAATTTAAGGCCCGTATTAATAAACCGTTCTCAAACTCGTTCTCAAGACCTTTCTTGGTTGAGACAGTCTCAAGTAACGATTAGCTTCTCAAGATGGTCTTTAATTCATAGTATGATCTCAAGACCGTCTCAGTTGAAAACGTTATTGAGATCACTTACTCAACTTTTAAGCCTCATCTAGACGACAAAGAATGAATAAAATAACGTTTCGTTTACACTTCTACAAGGAACGGATTTATTGATTATACATTCCTTCAATATTTCTTTTTAAAAATGTAATATTTAATAATATAAATACCAAAAAAAGTTTAGTCTGTATTTTTTATATTGAAAAAACTCATTTTCAATCATTTTACGTAGATATTAATATTTATTATTGTCAAGCATATTAATATCCATATTTTTTTAACAACTACGTAAAACGGAATGTGGATCATTGCCATTCGAAAAAAGTTTTTCTTCTTATTCTTCAAAGTGGCTCCTTAGTGATTCGCCAATGTGTTGTGTTGACGAAAACTCTGCCTTATGAGTGGGTTTTATGAATAAACAAGGGCACGGTGTACAGGAGGAAGTGTTGAATAATCTAAAACCTAGAACAGACAAATTTAGGGCCAGTACCACAGTATGTACACAAAGTTTCAGTAAAAGGTGTGTTTACAAAACACGGAACAGATTTAAGGTTGATAGGGCGAGGAATTGTAGGAGGGAGGGATCATAATATAATGAGGATTGTTTTTTTGGGCAACGAAAAAAGTTCTGCTGTCAAGTGTCAAATCAAGTCAATTAATATAAATCAAATAGGTAATTCGTTGATTATAAATAAATATATTTTATTTAATTTTTAATTATAAATAAAATCGAAAATATTTCTACAAATACTCGACACTGGCAGAATGGTGCAAAACCTTTGCAACTGCGATTACCAAAGAAAAAAAAAGAATAAGTATCAATAAGTGTCTTTTTTTTATAACTTTATTTTGTGTTGAGTATGTAGTGTAAATTCTGAGTTTGTTTAGTCATAAGTATTTAGATTTTAATTTACATAATTGTAACACACCCAAAAACACCACAAATAATAATGTACTGTATCCCAATTCCCAAGCAAGCCGTTCTCAAGTCAAGGTTTGACTGTACCCACGAAACCGCATCTCAAGTAACAGTTTGACAGCAATGACAGGGTACTTGAGTAACGAGTCTCGTTTATTAATACGTTCGCACTCACTTGATATGCCGTACCTACAGCTGTACTTAAGTACAGTCTATTAATTAAAACAACATCTTAAGTACTTTCTTGAGAATTGTCTTAGAGATAAGAATGCTTTATTAATACGGGCCTTAGTCACAAAGATTATTTACCTAGTGTGATCCGGCCCAACAGCTTTGAAAACATAATCAGCATGGATTTTATTGACTTGCATGAACTGATGTAGCTTTGATTTAGCATTCTCCATGGTCCAGTTACCATGGAGGCTAGCATTTACATCCAGGTCCTCAGCTTCTTCTACGTTCTTCTGCTGTTGCAGGCGGTCCATGTATGTGAACCTCTGACCTTCTCCACTAAAGCCTTGATATGCTGGACCCATTGTATCTGGATTCATACCTTCCTGAAATTGACATACATTTTATTACACTAACACATACACAAATTTTTTACACAACTTATTAGCTATCCAATGTTGCTGTGTTTGTCTTTTACTTTTCCAACGTATCAGACAAAGGCAGCAATATTAAATAGCTTCAGTGCAAATATTTTTATTAGTAAGGAGGTTATAGTTTAGTAAGCATTTATTGAAAGGCATTCAGTAATATACTAAATCAAAATTAAATCTTAAATGTGTTCTAAAATCTAAATAACAAAAAACACTAGCTCCTTTAAAATAATAATTTATGAGCAAAATTAATAATTAATAAGTTTTTAGAAAGCTTATACTATAACCAAATGAAATATGAGTATTTAGTTAAAAAGTATTCCCTGATCATTGATCAAACAAAATGATAGATTGTAGCCTTTATTGCTATTAACACTTAACCAGCATGAGCATAATATTTATAAGTTCATGTTCATTAATGCAATCTGCTTAGACAGTATGTCTTAGGCCGCTGCCTCGAATTTCAAGGTGAGCGGTGGGGCTGCAGGCAGTGCAGCGGCATATTCACTACAGTGCATAGTCACTACTTGATGAGTGCATTTCTGACAAGCCTCCTAAATGCCAGTAAGTTTATCTATTCAAAAGCACTTTTGATTGGTTAACGCATTTGTGTCACCAACCTAAAGCACTATTGAATAGTTTTAGTAATAGAATAATAGACAAAAACCTCAGAAACAGAGCATAAATCACGAATAGAACTTACTTGAAAAACGGGTCTATGTTGTTGTTCTTGTTGTTGATAATTATAATTTCCATGGCCTTGAAAGGCACCGACAGGAGGTGGTTGATTATCATCCACCTCTCCTTTAACTTGGACTTCATCAGGCACCTCCGACGCGGGAACCTCGCCAGACCGTACGAGGTAGTTGACAAAATCACGAGATGCGTTCTTCTGAGCTTCTTTTTTCGTAGCAGAGTTACCAGCGCCGACATACGCGTACCCCTCTAACCTCACTTCACATAGAAACCGCTGCCGGTGTTTTGGACCTAAAGAACATTAAAAGTATGTACTTATAAAATTTTGATAAAATAAGTCGATGGTCGATGGAAAACCAACATAACCAATAACATTTTTAAGGTTTCATCGAATATTAAATATAATTATTATGTAGGGTTATAGTATGTAGGGCAAAATTCCAAAATAAACTATTAAAGTACTTACCGGTAGCTCGAATATCAAACTGGGGTGTTAGGCTCTTTTTGGCACTCCAAGAAAACAAATAGGACTTTACATCCATCTTTATCAAATAACAACCTAAGTTGTTAGAGACGTTATTCAGAACTATAATATTATATTGATACACAGGAATAAATTAACTTGCAGCTAATATGAATAGAAAGAATTAAGAGCTAATTCTTGCCAATTTTAATTTGCATTTGAATCGCAAACTCGACGTGTTCGTGAGCGTCAAGCGACTTCATAGATGATAAGTATTACTACTGAGATAGATACTTCACTTCACCCTGTTTGACAGTTCAAAATGAAGGTTGGATGTAGCTCCTAGCGCCATCTGATTAAGATGCAGTTGCACTACATAGCTATATACAGGTCTGTCGTAAATAATGGATAACCCGTAAACTGGAGTTGGTCCGGATGTGAAACTGTAAGAAAATCGTATTTTCTTGCCAGGGTTTCTAACCATATGAAAATGGCGTAGCATTTTATACTTTTTTATAAATTTCGCTACTTTTTTCGTTCATTCCGTTGCCATTTCATCAAATTTAGGTATTTCTGTGTGATTTTTTTAGTATTATACTCCTGAAGACGTGTATTATTTAATTTTAATACAATTTTAGGTGTTTTTAGCGTAAACAATTTTCAAAATCATCTTTTTATGCTTTTTTAAACTGTTTTTTTCTTAATGTCAACTTTGATCATTTACTGTGAAAAAAAAAGTATGACGCTATAGCTGCCCATTATCTTAATAAATTGTCTATTATGTGTAGTTTCTAAAACGGTATTACAATGTGTACTTTACTAGCAATATTAAGTTACAGGAGCGAGATCAATATCAAGGTCAGAATTCAAAATTTTTAAGTATTGTTATAAAAGGTTATAAAACTTCGTCATAATGATCTTATTCTACCAAAATTCTTTACACAAACGTTATCGGGCCACTAATAAGGATTTTTAGAAGAAAAGCAGGTTGTTTTTAGTAAAAAATATATGAGTGGTTTGGTATCAAATTTGGTCAAGTCCATTTTAGGTCATTTTATACAATAGCACGATTTCAATATTTTTCACATGGCCACCTCCAACCAAACAAAGATTGAAGCGGGTAATTCAAATGCGATATCAATATAAAATGTACAGGGAATAAAGCCTTGTTCCTATATGAATAAGAAACAAAATTTATGTTTTAAATTTGGATTTGTCTAATTTTGATTCTCCAGTCATTATTTGACCAGATTTGAAAGTTCACGAAAAGGATATGGCTGAATTTGAAAGTTCATAAAAGGATTTGACTAGTTTTGAACTTCAATGACAGTATCAGCCAGGGGTTGCCAAATGTGGTCAAAAATATTAAAGTTACATTATATGGGAAGGAAAATAATATAGAAATAAAAATGCAGTATATTTATTTAACCTTCTAATCACAGCTCCATTCATATTTCAAATGAAATTTAATTTATTGTTAACATTTTCTTGTATAACAAGCGTTTATATTGGACCTCATGACTTTTGATGAATGAATTCTTTACAAAATTTGAGCCTAATCGGATAGCGGAAAGAAGGTCAAATTTTACATGCACCTCATGCACGTTAGGGTTCAAAAGAACTTGTCTATGTACCTACCTTTATTCACCATTTAAAGTCAAAGAATCATTCACGCGTTTTAGCGATCATTTTTCAACCACAAAATAAAATAACAATAAATATAGAGTTGAAGTTTAGAAGCACATGAATTATAGAAATGTAAGCTCATAAAAATAAACATTGTACCAGTTCTATCAAATATTCACACAAAAGGTAACCAAAAACTAAAATGTTAAACTCCCCTGGTGGCAAATACTCGGCGAGGTGAAGCAAAAAGTTTACTTACCGAGAAACTTTTTTCTCATTGCACTTCCACTTTTTTGTTTGAGGAATCCGTTTTCTCGATAAATTACCTTCTGTTTCTTGTATATTTTCTAGCGATTCTTCCATTTTAACTATTTTTATTCAATAAAAAACGCGGAGAAACACTCTTTGTGGCAAGCTACGTCAAGGACAAGAATTCAAAATGGCTGTTGGTCCCATACTAAGAACTCATCCCTGATTGGTTGAAGTGGATTTATCTAATTTTGATAATTAACTGTCTAGGATTTGACCGTTATTGATACCAATATCACGTTTGAAGTCTTTTTTAAAGGCAAACGCAAGGATTTGGCCGGGTTTGAGATAAAAATAATGGTTTACTTTAACAAAGTGGATATAGCTGCATTGTCAGTTTAAAAAGGTGTATTTTGGGATTTGACCAATTATGAAACCAAACTACTCATATGTATTTTATCAATAACTTAAACTAAATGCTCGAAATGCCCTCCGCCGGCAGCAATACAAGCTCTACATCGCCTAATAAAAGATCTTTTAATCCGACGCGCATAGCCGGCTTCTGCTACTTGAATGCGCGTACGCAACTCTTCCACAGAACTTATTGCTTCCTTGTACACTACTTCCTTATGCAGCCCCAGTAAAAAAGTCCAACGAGTTAAGGTCTGGTGAACGTGGAGGCCATAAAATTGGACCCAATCGCCCTATCCATCTATCTGGATATGTATTATTTAAATGTTCCCTTACACGAACAGCGTAATGTGCTGGACACCCATCATTTTGAAGCCACATCTCGTTTCTTATCTCCTGTGGAACGTCTTGCAGTAATCCAGGTAAAGTATTTATTAGAAAATCCAAATACATATCCGCATTTAATATTGCCGGCAACTCAAATGGACCAATGATTTGTCCGTTAATAATGCCAGTCCATAAATTTATTTTAAACTGATACTGCAATCTGTCTTCACGTATCAATCTTGGGTTTTCAAGTTGCCAGCTGTGTAAATTGTGGAGGTTCAAAAAACCATCTTTTCGAAACGTTGACTCGTCACTCCATTAAATTTTATTAAAATAACTTGGGTCTTCTCTCATCTTTCGCAGCATTGTGCGACAAAATGTTACTCTCGCAGCAGCGTCCCTTGGCATTAGTGTTTGAACATACATACATACCTACATACATACATATAATCACGCCTCTTTCCCGTAGGGGTAGGCAGAGACCACTTCTTTCCACTTGCTACGATCCTTACATACTTGTTTCGCTTCGTCCACTTTCATTATTCCCTTCATACATGCTCTTCGGTTTAGGGTACTCTTGACCTGGCCTTTTTTCAAGACATCCCTGATTTGGTCCCGAAACGTCCGCCTAGGTCTACCCCTTCCAACACTTCCATTCACACTCGCCTTATTTTTACTTTTTTCGTCAATCGTTCTTCATTCATTCTCTCAACATGGCCAAACCATCTCAGCATACCTTTCTCAATTTTTGTCACTACATCTTCTTTCAGACCACAAAGTTTCCTAATCTCACTATTTCTTATCCTGTCACTCAGTTTAACTTCTATCATACATCTTAACGCTCTCATTTCAACTGCATTTATTCTGCTTTCATGTTTCTTCTGCCATAACCAACTTTCACTTCCATACATGAGTGTCGGAACCAACACGCCCTCATGCACAGCCAAACGAGCCTTGTTAGACACCTTCCGACTGCTCATAAAGGAGTGCAAAGCTCCATTCGCCCTGTTTCCTGCATTCACTCTTCTTTCAATATCACTCTCACACTTTCCATCTCTTGTAAACTTTGATCCTAGATACACAAACTCAATCACCTGTTCAATTTGTTCATCTCCAATCACGATATTGCAGTCTGTCACTGCCTCATCTCTTTCAAACACCATCACTTTCGTCTTCTTTACATTCATCTTCATTCCCTTTCTAACAAAAGCTCCACTCATAGCAGTTACCATCTCCTGCAACTCCTCAGCCGAAGACGCAAGTAATACTTGGTCATCAGCATAGAGAAAACATTTGACGAGTAGCTCATTCATTCTCAGTGTTTGAACCCTTTGATAATGAAAGGGATATAATTCATGCCTTTTTAAAATTCTGTGCACGGATTTTTGAGGTATCCCGGTACGCCGTGAAATAACACTTATGGACGTACCAGGGTCTTCAGCGACTATTTCCAGTACTTCGGCTGCATTGTGTCGTTGAGGTCGTCCTTCACTGGCCCCGTCTATGCCGATCCCAGGAAATCGTCCTTCCATAAATGCATTGTGCACTCTAATGAAGACACGGTAATCAGGATGTCGAGCATTTGGATATTTTTGACGGTAAACACTTGCTGCCCTGGTAGCGTTGCCATTACATAAACCATAAATGTAATGCATGTTTGTGTATTCAGCCGACGTGTATTGCTGAGACATGATGCAAAAACTTCCAAACAACAAATCCAATCAATAGCACAAAACAATGTCCGTAAATGAGAGCTAAGTCGTCAGTATCACCAGGTTCACAAGTCCAAATCACAAGGCAAATCAAAGTCCGATATTAGAAAGCAGTAACAAATTGACGAAAGTAACGAAAACAAGAGCACATGCGATAGTCAAAATCACACTGAGATGTGTACACTCTACAATCAGGAGCGCACCCTAAAGGCAAAAACATGCTAACCTTTTCACACACCGTGAGTTTGAAAGGGACAGTGTGCATCTGCCTAGTAACAATGACCATCAATCGCATGAAACATTTAGAGCACAACAATTTTAAATTTGAACACTTTTATTATTAAGGATTAAGGAGTTATGATATTTTTTTTTACTAAAAAAAACCTGTTGTTCTTCTGAAAATCCTTATTAGTGGCCCAATAACGTTTGTGTAAAGAATATTTGGTAGAATAAGATCATTATGACGAAGTTTTATAACCTTTTATAACAATACTTAAAATTTTTAAATTCTGACCTTGATATTGATCTCGCTTCTGTAACTTAATATTGCTAGTAAAGTACACATTGTAATGCCTTTTTAGAAACTACACATACTAGACAATTTATTAAGATAATGGGCAGCTATAGCGCCATACTTTTTTTTTCACAGTAAATGATCAAAGTTGACATAAAGAAAAAAATAGTTAAAAAAAAGCATAAAAAGATGATTTTGAAAATTGTTTACGTTAAAAACACCTAAAATTGTATTAAAATTAAATATTACACGTCCTCAGGAGTATAATACTAAAAAAATCACACAGAAATACCTAAATTTGATGAAATGGCAACGGAATGAACGAAAAAAGTAACGAAATTTATAAAAAAGTATAAAATGCTACGCCATTTTCATATGGTTAGAAGCCCTGGCAAGAAAATACGATTTTCTTACAGTTTCACATCCGGACCAACTCCAGTTTACGGGTTATCCATTATTTACGACAGACCCTGTATACATAGTCTTGCCATAAATGCTGAAACAAAGAGAAAAAAATTCTATTCCAAATAACATTTATTACTTTTACAGTGTGTTAGTTTCATATATAAATATAAAACAATTTCAAATATAAAAAGCTTATTTGAAGTGGTCTCCATTGGCTGCAATATAATCCTTTAAACGTTGAGGCCAGTTATCAATAGAAGCACGCACTCTTTCCATGGGAAAATTCTTCACTGCCAATCATACGGATTGATTTAGGGACTCTAAATTATCATGGCGTTTAGAGCAAGCCGTACTCTCTAAAACTGACCATAAATAATAATCCAGCGGATTAAGATCGGGACTAGAAGACCAGTTCTGAGCCAGTCTTCAGTTCTGATGAAGTCCGAAACGTTCTGTTATACCCTTACTATGTAAGCAATTGTGCTTACACTTAATTTTCCTAAGTCAGCATAAAATAGGAGAGACGCTGCTCGAGCGCCGGACGCAGTTCAGTTCTAATCCAATCTCCGAATCGGTCGGTCGAATTTTAATTAACCGATTTACTATTTCCTAATTCCATTTCTTTGTAATTAATTGTAATCTTAATTTTAGCTAATAAAAGTTTTTTTTTAAAAAGGCTTTCGCTAAGTCTCCTATAATAAATGGTGTTCGCGGTGGGATTCGAGAATCCCGAAATTAGTAAAACCCGAATACGCCCCGAAACAACTGTAAGTGAAGTAACCTACGAGTTTCCCAAAGTGTGAACTATCGTGAAAACACATAAACAATCGAGTGAATTCCGCGGGACTATAACGAGTGCTATCGAGCTCATTAGCAGCATCCGCCATCGGCAGCACCCGCCATCGGCAGCACCCTTATCGGCAATACCAGTCATCGGCAGCCCGCACCAGCAGTGCCCGTCATCGGCAACACCCGCAACGGCAACAGCTACATTCCGCTACCAGGAGTCCTAGAGGCTCAACGATGGTTCCAGCAACGACTTCCCTGATCCTGATATTCCTGTGAGTGAACTTTACTAACTCTTGCTAAATAACTCAGAACCGTCAGTAGGATATAATTATATTAGTAGTTATGTTTACATTGTATGCATAGGATAAGACCGCGCTGTGACCGGATGAGATTGTTTATATAAGGAATTCTTTGACCGTTCAATAAGGCAAAGCGTACACTGTGTCCGTTTAATTATTCTTTTTTTTTTAGTACTTGTATTTAATAGCATATTATTCTATATTTTGACATTAATCAACACGGTAAATAAATCAAAATGACTAGCAAAACGAGAAGTTCAAGTACTTCCAGATTATCTACAAAAGATGAATCAGAGACTCTCGAAATTAAGATCCCAGAAAGAATCGAGTTAAGTGTGCTTCTAAAGTTTATTAAGCCTTTCGACGGTAGTCGAGAAAAACTAAACTCTTTTATATCAAATTGCCAAAATGCATATAATTTAGCGGATATTTCACAAAAACCAATTATTTTTACATACATTCTTAGTCAACTTGAAGGTAAAGCACAATCCACGTGCGACATAAGGGAATTCGAATCATTCGACCAATTTACCCAATTCATTAAGAATCAGTTCGGCGAAAAGAAGCATTATTCACACCTTCTCTCCGAATTGCAGGAGTGCAAACAAAACCCGTCAGAATCCGTCAGCCAATTCGCGTTAAATATAGAGACACTTCTTTCTAAATTAATAACAGAAATAAATATATCCAATCCCACAAAGAGGAAAACTGACTTATCCGGACGAATTGCTACCATACAGGATATAGCTACACATACATTTATCATGGGATTACACCCACGAATTTCCCAAATGGTTAGGTGTCGTAACCCTGAATCGCTAAACTCAGCGTTAAATTTTGCCATCGCTGAAGAAAAAATTATGTCAAGCATGACGAAAAGATTTACACAGGTCACCGAGAGACCAAGGGTCCAACCCCGTCGCGAGTTCAATGTACAAACCCCTCGATTTCAGACAACCCAAAGGTCTCAACCTAACCAGTTCAGGAGACCAGTTAATACAAGCAAGCTGATCTGCCGGTATTGTAAAAATATCGGCCATTCTATTGAAGCATGTAGAAAGCGCCAATACAACAATAATGTATTCAACAATTCCAATAACGCTAATAGATTTAGACAAAATCCTAGGGACCCACAAACAGGGACAAATTCGAAACCAACCCCGGGACCCTCTCGAGCAGTCTTCACTGCCAACAGAGTCCATAGAGAAGAACACATAGCAGATGACGAGTCTGAATATTTAAACGAGTAAAATTTCCTGATAAGTATCGGTCGGGAAATTGCCCAATTAAGTTAGAAAACGATACTAAACTCACTGAATCATCTGCTAATTCCACTGTATCATATTATAATAATAGGCCTGCCGCCCTACTACTTCCACTGTTTCATTTGATGTACCACGCCTAACTTCTAATTCCGCTGTTTCAAATAATAGGCCGTGCCTAACTTCTAGTTCTACTACATCATATAATAGGCTACGCCGATCTACTATTTCCACTGTTTCATTTGACACGCCGTGCCTGGTTGCTAGTTCCACTGTATCGTATAATAAATCGTGCCTAGCTCCTAGTTCCACTGTATCGTATATTAGGCCACGTCAATTTACTAGTTCCACTGTATCGTATAACGAACCGTGCCTAAATTCTAGTTCCATTGTGTCGTATAATAGGCCGCGTCAATCTACTAGTTCCACTGTATCGTATAATAAATCGCGCCTAGCTCCTAGTTCCACTGTATCGTATATTAGGCCGCGTCAATTTACTAGTTCCACTGTATCGTATAACCAACCGTGCCTAAATTCTAGTTCCACTGTGTCGTATAATAGGCCGCGTCAATCTACTAATTCCACTGTATCATATAATAAATCGCGCCTAGCTCCTAGTTCCACTGTATCGTATATTAGGCCGCGTCAATTTACTAGTTCCACTGTATCGTATAACCAACCGTGCCTAAATTCTAGTTCCACTGTGTCGTATAATAGGCCGCGTCAATCTACTAATTCCACTGTATCATATAATAAATCGCGCCTAGCTCCTAGTTCCACTGTATCGTATATTAGGCCGCGTCAATTTACTAGTTCCACTGTATCGTATAACCAACCGTGCCTAAATTCTAGTTCCACTGTGTCGTATAATAGGCCGCGTCAATTTACTAGTTCCACTGTATCGTATAATGCACCACACAAATCTACTATATCTACTACACCATTTTACGCATCACGTTTACCTTCTAGTTCCACTGTATCGCCCAATAGACACACTATATCAAATTACTCATTATATCCAAACCTAGGTTCACATGCCTCAGTCAAAACTGATTACCCGCATTCTATATCTACTAAATCTTGTACGTCTCCTATATCTTCTAAATCTACTACATCTGCTATATCTACTAAACCTTCTATACCTCCTATATCTACTAAATCTCCTACATCTTCTACATCTCCTATATCTACTAAATCTTCTACGTCTCCTATATCTTCTAAATCTACTACATCTGCTATATCTACTAAATCTTCTATACCTCCTATATCTACTAAATCTCCTATATCTCCTACATCTGCTAAATGTTCTACATCTGCTATATCTACTAAATCTTCTACGTCTCCTATATCTTCTAAATCTACTACATCTACTAAATCTCCTATATCTCCTACATCTACTAAATGTTCTACATCTCCTATATCTACTAAACCTTCTACGTCTCCTATATCTACTAAATCTACTACATCTGCTATATCTACTAAATCTTCTATACCTCCTATAACTACTAAACCTTCTACATCTCCTATATCTACTAAATCTTCTACGCCTCCTACATCTACTAAATTTTCTACATCTCCTATACCTACCAAATCTTCTATGTCTACTAAATCTTCTATTTCTTTTATACCCACCGAATCTACTAGTCCTCCTAAATCTATTATTCCTACTTCATCTGCTATACCCACTACAACTTCCACTTCTACCAAACCTTCTACCTCCCTTGAATCTAACCCTACTATACCTACTAGTCCTCGTGCGTCACAGTCCGAAGAAACCAAAATCTATAAAATTAACAATAATATTAAGAAAAGGTACTTACCTCATGTTAAAATCCAAACTTCAGTTGCTCCAAAACCACTATCTCTCCTAGTCGACACTGGATCTTCGATATCACTAATTAAACTTAAATCTATTTCAAAAATTCCACCTCTAAGTGACAACGTCATATAACTTAAGGGAATCGACGCCGGTGAAGGAATCACACCCACACTAGGTAGCTTCTATATGTCAATTTTCAGGAAAAACAATGAACCATACGTTCACGAATTCCATGTCGTAAAGGAAATTAGCCTCGCTCATGACGGAATCATCGGTAACGATCTATTGGAAAATCTAAAATGCCAGATTGATTATAACAAAAACGTCTTACACATCGGAGACGAATCAATAAATCTTATATTCTCTGCTCCAATTTATACTATACCTCCTCGTACAGAATCTGTAATAGAATGTACGGTCAAAAATCCTGATATATCCGAAGGTATAATTCTTGATCAACACATCTCCGGTAAAATACTAATAGCAAACAGCATAGTCAAAGTCAAAGAAAATGGTCGTATTAATATAACGGTAGTTAATACAACTGATAAACCATTTACCATCAACTCTAACTTAAACCTTAACGTTGAACCTTTCAAACAGCAAAATTATATCCAATATCCCCATTCGCAAACAAGCGTTTCAGACAGAAACCAACAAGTACTAAATTCACTCCGGACAGATCATTTAAACGAAGAAGAAAAAGAAGCCCTACTCAACATTTGCGCTGACTACTCCGATATCTTCCATCTCCCAAATGACTCCCTCTCTTTTACCACAGCCGTCGAACATAGAATCAGAACAAATACCGACATACCCATACATACTAAATCCTACCGTTTCCCAGAATGCCACAAAAAGGAAGTGGAAAATCAAATGATAAAAATGCTAGATCAGAAAATTATCAAACCCTCAAATTCACCTTGGTCCTCACCAATTTGGGTGGTACCTAAAAAACTAGATTCCTCAGGCCAACGCAAATGGAGGGTAGTGATAGATTATAGGAAGTTAAATGACGTCACCATCGGGGAAACCTACCCAATTCCTCAAATCACGGAAATTCTAGATCAATTAGGTAAAAGCCAGTATTTCACAACGTTAGACCTTGCCTCAGGATTCCACCAAATTAAAATTTCCCCGGAAGATGCTCCCAAGACGGCTTTTACAGTACCACAGGGCCACTTTGAATTTGAAAGAATGCCATTCGGGCTAAAAAACGCCCCTGCCACTTTCCAAAAAGTAATGAATACATGTCTCTCTGGCCTTCAAGGATATAGATGCTTTGTATACTTAGATGACATAGTCTCCTACTCACCCGATCTCCCGTCTCACGTCCAAAATCTTATTGCAATATTCGATAGACTCAGATCATTCAATTTAAAACTCCAACCAGACAAATGTGCAAGGAAGTAGCATATTTAGGTCATCTCATAAACAATGACGGGGTCAAACCCAATCCTGAAAAGGTCAAAGCAGTCGCCGAATTTCCAGTCCCTGGATCACCTAAAGATATTAAAAGTTTCCTTGGTCTCGTTTCATACTACAGAAGATTCATTCCAGATTTCTCCAAACTCGCCAAACCACTAACCTCACTCCTAAAAAAGGACATACCCTTCTCCTGGTGTAACGAACAACAACTCGCTTTCGAAACATTAAAGAATAAATTAACTACAGCTCCAGTTTTAGCACACCCAGATTTTTCTAAACCTTTCATACTTACTTGCGACGCCTCTAATTACGCAGTATGCAATACTTTCCCAAGGTCAAATAGGGAAAGATCGACCTATAGCATATTCATCCAGAACGCTCAATAAAGCAGAATGTAACTACAGCGTAACAGAAAAAGAATGCTTAGCAATTGTCTTTGGTACTAAAGCTTTCCGCCCATATTTATACGGGCGCCAATTTACTATTGTAACAGATCACAAACCATTGCAATGGCTTTTTAATTGTAAAGACCCTGGTTCTCGCCTAGTCAGATGGCGGCTCAAATTAGAGGAATTTGAATATACAATAGTTCATAAAAAAGGAAAGACCAACACGAATGCCGACGCCCTATCCCGGTTTCCTGTAAATCCTGTTCAAAACCCATTACTAAATCCCGCACTCAATGACAATGAAGATAATATTACAAATCCCTTAGAAGACCCTTTGTTACAGCTACCATCTCACATACCATTTTCCTTCGACGCAGAAGATTTCCTAAATCCCAACATTATAATGAACCCCGAGAGGAGACAAGATCTCACACCAACCCAGGATCAAAACCCTGCAACTCCTGACTTCGACCTCATTGACTTGAACGACCTTAACATAAGTCCTAAAAGTATAGACATTGATCTAGACTTCGACAATATACCTTTGCCTAGTCCCATATCTGAAAAACCAATTGCAAATCCTACATCTGACGACAACTCCTATTCTAAATTCTTAAAAGATAGTTCCAACAAAGACAAAATTTTCAATACCACCATGAATGAACACAATGAAACTTTACTGAAAACAAAATGTAATACAATAATTATTCCTACATCTATAGATTTAGACGAATCTAACCCTTACGTTTCCGAAATCCTGTCAAACCTTGAAAATAAAGAGGAAATAATCAATGAAGAAAAGGAACTATACTCATTTTTAAAAGTTACTTATCTAGATAAAATTATATATTTTATGTTTACCAAAGTACATTATTTCGACGAATCACCGTATCAATCTATATACAAATGCCTTCAGAATATCAAAGAAGAAATAACAAAGCTAAATACAACAGACATTGCTATATCCGATTTTAGAAACCCATTCGAGCAACATGCTTATACGAAAATATATAATATGTTAACCTATATTTTCCATGATTCCAAAATCACAGTACACATTTATTTCAATAAAATAAATGATCCAACGTTAAGCGAAAGAATCAAAATTATGCGCGAGAATCACGACATTCCAATTGCCGGTCACTTAGGATCATCACGAATGTATAACCGAATCCAAGAACAATATTACTGGAAAGGAATGAGAAGTGATATAGAAGACTTTGTAAAGAAATGTAGACTCTGCCAAGAAAATAAGGCGTTAAGGAAAGTTAATAGAGCACCCATGGAAATTACCACAACGTCGACAACTCCCTTTCAACGCATAGCGTTAGACATAGTAGGACCTTTACCAGAATCGGGACCAGCTATGGCTAGCGCTAGAAAGTTGAATAGCATCGGTCCCTTTGAGTTACCACCAACACTGAACGCTAAAGAATATCTGACGTTCCTGCAAAATCAGCTGCCATTACTTCTCGAAGACATTTAGACATTTCTCTGGAACTTAGAAGAACAATGTGGCTGCAAAACGACGAATGTCCCGCGCATTATGGCCGAAATGTAAGAGCGCTTTTTTGAACTACGTGTACCACGAGAGCTGAATCGGTCTTCTAGGTCCTATTCTGTGGCCACCTTGGTCACCGGACCTCAACCCTCTCGACTTTTTTTACTGGGGTTGCCTAAAAGAGAAGATGTGCCAGAAACCAAAATCAAAACCAGCAGGAACACCGAGTGAACGTTGCTGCACATGAAATCAGCTCGACCACCAGTTTAAGAAACTTAAAAAGATCGTTTCTCCGTAGATGCCGAGCATATTGTGGGGGGGGGGCAGTTCGAACACCTGTTGTAATTTTTTTTTGGTTGGTTACAGTTGGTTTTTAAATACCTTTCTTTTTTATTTCCACCTATTTAATGACTGTCGTAAACTGTAAGCGAATAATACTCAATCAAATTATCAAAAATAAGTTAATTTTACAATAAGTTCCATGTCACGATTTCATTGAAATCAGCCCCCTAAGCGGCAACGTGCATAGTCACCACTTAATAGGAGTGCATTTCTGACAAGCCTCCTTAATGCTTGGTGTATGATGCTTTTTGCCAGTATCTATTCAATAGCGCTTTTGATTGGTTATGAAACATATTACATCTCGACTGTGATTATTTCGTAAAATGGCCAATTATGGCGCTCTTGATCTCAGAAACAAGATACAGGTAGCGGCACGAAACTCTAGCGCTGACCGTTATTGCGCAGAAGTTAAAAATTAGGTCTCTCAGGGGGGCTAGAGGGACGAAGGGTGCTCGTGCGTAGCGCCGATTGGCTACCCAGTCGTACTCCGTCCCCCGCCGTGATACGACGCTCCGCGGTCTTCTGACTGTACAGTCGCGTTCTAAAATCTATTGTTATTGCCGTTCATTGTTATTGTTTTTTGTTAAGTTTGAGTTCGATTGTTATTGTTGGTTTTTTACCATTATCTGATTCAGACTAAAGATGGGCGGCATAAACAAATGTGTATAAATTTTGTTGTCTTGTTCAGAAAACTTGTTTTATTAATTATTATATTAAATAAAAATTGTCTAATTCGATTATATATTTTTTTCTACTCCCCATAAACTTAATCACTCGGTAATGTACAAAGAGTACATTTAAATATGTTCTTAAAATTATTTCATTAAAGTTATAATTGTATTGCGTGCGCGACTGTACCCATGCGCAGCTATCCCCTCTACATTTCGCTCAGCGCTAAACTTACGTGCCGCTACTTGTACATTAACAATTTTGACATATTGAATAGTGTAATTAACTATTGGTCTAGTTCGTAACGGCCTCGCTTTTTGTAGTTTGCTTAACTTTTTATAAATTAAACCCATAATTGCAGAGATATTTTCATAAAATACGCGAAAGCACTTTTTGAGCTCCTGGATTGAACTACTGTTCTAAGTAAATGAAATAATAAAATGAGAATGTTATATCCCATAATTATAGTCGTATAGTTCGTAGCGGTCTTAGAATTTTGAAATATCTTTGATTTAATATAGAAAAAAATGTTATTCTAAGCCAAAAAAACTTCGAAAATCGCTTTAAGTTAACTGTCAATTACTACGACTACCTACGATGATATTACTAGGCAAAATGTATACCAGAACAATTGTTACTACATGAGAAATAAATATTTTACAATTTTAAAGCATGAATTTATTAACGTATTTCAATAAAAACAATAAATACAACTGCAAAATTACTACAAAATGCGCAATGTCGGAAACGCTTCAAATATCTTCGCAGAATGCTCTCGCTGTGTTTAAATAAGCACATAATTGGGATGTTTTCTAGTGTCGAATATCACATTTTTACAAATTAAATTTTATAAATTAGCTCCCACACCGATTTCGGTGACGGTGGCCTGTTTCATTGAAACCAGGCCAGCTACGCAGGAGTTATGTTATAGTGCCCAAGTGTGTGCGCAGTCCACAAGAGCACTCTCTCCTCCTTTTACTCTCGTAACCCAGTGGGACGGATAACCGACACGACTGGTGAGAGATTAGGCGCAGGTCCGACTTTTTACATGCCCATCCGACGCATGGATCATCTTTCTTGTCAGACAATCAGGTGATCAGCCTGAATTGTCCTAACCAAACTTGGAAACAACATTTTTTTTGTTCCAATGCGGGAATCGAACCCAAGACCTCCGAGTCGAGAGCCAATCTCTAACCACTAGACCACGGAGGCTGTAATTGTTGAATAGAGAACACATAAATCTAAATGAAATAGTAACTTAGGTTGACCCGATAAAAAATTATAAGTAAATGAAAAATATTGCCCATATCTTTCTCGCAAAACGATTTCTTACGTCACAAGTTGCAACCACTATACAATTTTTTAATGACAAATGTATGGGGCGGCTAAAAGCTAGTAAGATAATAAAAAAAGCGGATTTAAGGTTACTAATTTAAAAACAAAAATATTTAAATCACTTTTAATTTTAGAACACACATACCATACAACAATTCCAAATGTACACTCAGTTGATTCATATATAAAATCTACTTCCTTAGATTTTGTTTATTAAGCAGTAGAACTTAGCTCACCAGAACCCAGTACAAAAAAAAATAGGGTAAAATATGCTATCATTGCCTATCACATCCCATTATCCAATCCGATATTGGACCGACAATGAGAAAAACATGTATGTTTTCATGTTAAAACATTATGTAGATGGAGAGCTACTAGGAAATGTAGAGCAGGTGTTTGAAGCAAGCTGAAACCTTGTCCTATACTTCTCAGTTCTCCTATTGTACCCCAACACGAGGCTGTAGGACTGGCTGGTCAGCAGCGGGGCTAAGCAAATATACAAATTTTTTTATCCCAATAAAATATGTTTAGAGGCAATTTGAAATTTTTATATACTGTTAGTTTGATATTAAAGGAGTTGGGGAAAGATAAAGCCAGACCATTTAGTCGGGGCTTTAACCTTTACATTCCAGTGTAAAAGTAAATTGGAAATATGCTGGCTGTCAATTCATAATTTTCTTATATCTATCGATCATTTTATGAACTACGATCGAGTCTACTATACCTTATAATATGAAGAAGGGGAAAAATATCTTCATATATGAAGATATTTTTCCCAACTCCTTAAACATTAAACTAACACTATAACAAAATTTCAAATTGCCCCAACTTATTTTTTGGGATAAAAAAATTACTTAAAAAATTGTATATCGACTTAGCCCCGCTTCTGACCAGCCAGTCATGCAGTCTCGTGTTGGGGTACAATAGGAGAAGTATAGGACAAGGTTTCTGCAGGTTGAAGCAACCTTCAAGCACCTGCTCTAAATTTCTTAGTAGCTCTTCGGCCTCTTGGGCTAATTTAGTTTTTAGGTATTTTATTTATTACATTGTAATGCACAATTTATTTATCTGAATAAATATTTTTGATTTTTTTTTTGATTTAATACCTACCTTGCACACTATCGATCCGATATCGGATCGGATAATGGGAAAACTCACTGTTATTAGCACTTATTATGAGTTCAAAAAACGACACATGATAATCAATAAGGGCCGATAAGTAGGACCTTTACCCTAAAGCAAAACCATAATTATACAATACCTACACATGAATCTGAGACATGAAATGAAAAAATATATCCCCTAACCATATTATAGTATATTTATACAATAACATAGTGGGTACCAGTGGCGAAGGGTCTTAATAACTCCATTCTTATCAGCTTACCTTTCAGATTACCTCATCAAGACCTCCAGCCTCAACTAGTATATGGAAAACAATAATATCTTATACAAGTCAGGTCGGACAAGCGATAGCGCGATGTAGACCGACTCGGCACTGCACGTTGCAACTTTAGACACGAATATTAGAATCACAGATCTCTTTAAAACCCGATATATTCGGAGTTATGGTGGGAGATCATAGGAACCTTGTCTTGTTAGAAATAAAGGTGAAATTCAAACTTGTTTTTAATAGCCGGCTGGCAAACTAAAGAACAATATTAATAATATGATTTGTCCGATGACAGTTCGAAGTAATTAAGGGCTATTTTTCTGTAACATTAACCCGCTATTTTGTAGCTTTCACCAACGAGGAGCCGTTATTAGATAATATCACATGCATAATGAGACGAATGAATTTTGAAAAGTAGCTCGGCGATACCTCAATCGGGCGTCCTTTGATGTAAGATCGTGTTATTACGTTAATAATAATTATTTTTGAAATTATATTGAGCAGTGAGAAGTGATAAATATAATTCGTCTTAAAGTTTAAACTAATGCGTATTTATGTACTTTTATGTGAATATTGAATGTGAGAATACTTGTGTTGTGTTTATTTTTGGTAATAAATCGTTTGAATAAATCTTCTTTTACGGTAAGCGGAAAGTTGGATACGTACCTACTATCAATTTCAATTTGTAGATATCATAATAATAGACGATCATAATATTATATATTATTAATTAATAGGCGGTGGTGTACCGTGGAAATATTTTAATATTATGATTATCTTACAAAAGTTAATTAATACACAGAAAAACGATTATTATGAAGTAACCTATATATTATGTAGGTATATATAACTATAGGAATAGGAACCGTAGGTATAACTATAAGAATAGTTACCTAGGTATTTACAATTTATCTCGGACACGACACAAATTTACACGCTTGTAACGACCTTGATCATCATACATAATATGGTGCTTGCACAACTCACGTCTAGCGACTAGGGCTTCCCTCTGAATTAAAACCACCCTTCGCTACTGAGGCGTACAGAATGAAAATTACGTATTTAGAATAGATTAAAAATTTATTGTGATCTGTCATGGATTTTGCAAATACAACGCAAAATGTTTGCAAAGTTAAAGTGTAAAGTAATCAATAGTTCGGGAATGAAAGATGAGTAATATTTGCTTTACATATAAAAATATTAAGTATATAAGATAATGTAATATCAAGATATTGCATTGATTTTAAAGGAACTTGACGCTTAAAATTATGTATTAAAAAAAAAACTTAATTTGTGAAAAAAAAACAAAAATAATTTAAAAATTATTTGATAGCAAACTTTCTACCATAACAAAACAAAAAAAAAACGAAAGTATTATTTTCGGGTTGGCAATGTTTGCGAACTTCCTTTATTTTAACATTATTTAACGTTAGGAAATTCTAGACTTTATAAAGCATAAAGTAAATGGATGTAGTAGGAAGAGTTATTATAAAAAAATATCGTTAAAATGTCTTATATCAGTCGAATTGGCATCAACAAATATCTTAAAATAATGACTTCTTATATACATAATGATACAAATGATATTATTATCAATATTGCTAAATTGCTAGGTCGATGAATAATTTAATGGTATTTTAGAATGTTTAACTCATCAATAAAAATAAATTACATTTATTATTCTATTCACTAACAATAACACGTCTATTGTTAGTTGTTTGATGTTACTACAAGGGACGTTACAAAACTCATAATTCCATACCTATTGACGAGAATGACAAGAAGCAAGCAAACGCGTGAATCGAGACATTTGGAAATTTTGATACAAAAAATAGACAATTAAATGAAATAAACTAGATATACAAATAAGTAAATTATGAATTATAAGGTAGGAATTTATTATATCTGTTTTCTTTGTCCCTGCCCGAGTACAATTCGCCGAAGTAACGGTTTTGCTTTGAATTTCGGCGCCTCAGGCACCGCTTGACAGGAGGGACTTCTGTCAAGCGGTGACTATGGCGTCCGTCACAGTCGCAGTGTCAATTGTGTCGCTTGTAAAGATAAACCATTCTAAAAATACATTCCTTTGCGTCACGCAGTCGGGTAAAAAGTAAAAAAAACACGCCCCTTCACCACGGTTACACTACTGTGAGAAAATTTTATTGAAACGTAAATAAAGAGACAGTAGCGTGCTATATATTATAATTTAAGAGACCCTAATTTTCCGTACAATCCTGCTACTATTATAAATGTGAAAGTTTGTGAGGATGGATGTTTGTGACTCTTTCACGGAAAAACTACTTAACGGAATTTGATGAAATTTGGTATGTTTTAAACATACTTACAACGGACTTTGGTTTAAAACATATTCTACATTTTATCCCGAAAAAGCGTATTTAAGCGGGCGATGCCGCTGGGAAAAGCTAGTAAAGAAACAATATCACTCGTTAATTTGGTTAAATTTCATCTTTTTGTTTACTTTAGATTAATTTAGATCTAAATATTATACTGTGATCGCGGTGGAGAGGCGTGCGTTTTTAGAATGGTTTATCCCTTCTAGATTCTCTCGCGGTGAATTGTGCTGGTAAAAGTATTGGCAAATCAATACAACCTCTTTCTAGATTGTTCCTGTCGTTTCTGGTACCACATGATACCCAGTACCACCAGTATTATTATCACTATCGCCACGCACATCATGGTGAGGAAGGTTTTGACCCCGGACATGGCGGGCTTCTCGTCTTCGACCCTGTCTCGAGGCGCCTCGAATGACGCAGCGGATGGTATTATGTGGGATCTGTCTTCGTCCTTATTTTGCTGTAAATAAAGTCATATTATTATTTATGTTAGTCGAGATATTACATGCGACTTCGTGCAAAAACACTCATATCGCATTGGAACCGTGCATTTATATAATTATCTACTTCCATACCAAAGGCTTTGGTCCAAAATTCATACCTAAAAAACCCAGAATCGATATCGTTCACTTTAATTTGTATCTACGCCTATCCACCTACAACAGCAACTTAACTGCATACTCCTACAGTTCATACACCAACAAATATATCTACACACCTACATCTCTACCTATTCTTTTGGATTTTATTCTTGCTCATAGCTTCTGTACCCGGCGTTTTTCGAGTTTGCCCTTTTGGTGATATGTAGGTGATATGCGTATATGATTTAAAGTGAACACATTTCGGTTTTTCGATTCTGGGTCAATTTCGGGACACGCCCTTCACTTAAATCTGTTCAGCCAATTGAGCGTAAAAGACATGGGTAGATAGGTATTTATTATAGTATAGAATTGTTAATTGTATATCCGTTGTCTGATTGCCATAACACAAGTCTTAAATTAGCACGGGATTAGATTGATGTGATGTATATTACATGTTTATTGAACTATTGTATATTATTATGTGTGTTTAATAAAGAATTATGATTTTATTTTGATTTGAAAACGGGCAACGCACTTCTAACTCCTCTGCCGCGTCGTCACGTGGGGGGCGGTAATCGCTTTCCATTAGGTGATCCATCTGCTCGTTTGTCATGTAATATATACCGAATTCAACAGAACTAGCTTTTACAGCTTGATAGCTATGATGTCGCGGTTGTCTATACGTGGCGGCGGTCGCTTCCCATCAGGCGATCCGCCTACTCGTTTGCCGTATAATACATACCGAGTCCAACAGGTCGAGCTCGTACATCTTGATAGCTATGATGTCGTGGTTGTCACTCAGATCACCCGTGGTTGCGGAGGCGCCGAAGTAGTAACCGGTGGGCAGCAGTACGTTCTCCACCCTGAAGCATTCCTTCCAAGCGTTCTTGCCTTCTAGGTCGGTGGAGCCTGGAAACATAAAATAATATTTTTATTTTATGCTCTTCGGGGGTTGGATAATGGATATATTTGATTCCAATTTCTTAAGGTAGCCATCCGATTGCACGTGCGACGCGAGAGCGCGTCCGAAATAGGGACGCGGAGCCACTGCTTAGCAGAGAACCTGATAGGCTACTTTGCTGGTCGCGGTCTGACGTCGCTGTCGCATACAACAGAGGGCTAGCTTTATAATTGATGTAAAAAACTTAGTGACAAAAATTTACAAGTTTCAATCTGTATTTATTTTTAAAAATCTGTATTCAACAGTCAAGCACCATTTCATATGTATAAAAAATCACTATCCACTGGTGTATTCGACATAATAATATAATAATATCTGGTGCCATGGTAAGTACTCAAAGAGCTCGTGTTACAGGTAACCAGACAATGGAAATTTTATACTATACTTATATTTAAGATTTCTATTGTATAATACACATATTTAATACACATCCATGACCCAGGAATACAGAAAACTGATTTGTTCCTTTGGCGGGATTAGAACCAAAAGTTTTTCTGTGTTCCAGGTTCTTGGATGTGTAATATAATAAAAATCTTAAATATATTAATGTTTAGTTAACAGTGTTAAATATATTTCCGTTGTCTGGTACGTGTGATACAAGTTCTTCGGACACTTAGTACAGGACCAGATTGACGTGGTGTGGTAGCGTCCATAGATATAATAAATGAAAAGTAACTCACCAATAAGCGTGTCGTCTTTGTACATGATAGACAAGTGTGTATCGTGGTTGTAGTTCCTGAACTTGGCCTCGCATCCGGATAACTGCGTGTGGGTACCGTCTCTGTCGTGGTCGTAGTGCAGCGAACCATTGTTGATCATAGCCGAGATGTATGGATGTTGGTGCTGAAAAGTTTAGGAAATAAAAAATTGATTTTAAATATACATTTAAATTGATTAGTAAATAAATTAATGTTACAGTACAGGAAATTAAATACCTTTAAACATTAAGCATTTAAGAGGCTGAAAAGCATTTGGAAATATTTTTATATTAATTAAATAAAATATTTCTAATACATAGTAAAATTATCGATTTTTTTAACTAAACATAAATGCAAAAATAACCGTATGTGTGCGCACATATTAAAGCATACCACATACGCAAATAAATTCGTATTTATATCGTATTTTACTTGTGTAAGAACAAAATATAGTGCACACAATAGGAAAAAGAACACGTAAAGTTATCGGAAGAGAAATGTGAGATATGTGGAAAGTACCTCGAAGGGAGATCTCTGACCGAGCTTTTGGCATGCTCGGCCATGGTGAAGCCCCCTGCAGTAATTTCAGGTGTTGTATATTTGGTTGTTCAAAATAAATTACGGATATTTTGGGCACATAATCTACTGCTTATGTCAAGACGTTTAAGCTGAAAGATAATTAAATAAAAAAATAAAAAAAATCTAAATAGAATTACATTACGCTCTTTAAGGCGCTGTTAAGATCTTTGACCTAAATAGCATCAATACAGTATTGATGATATTTTCTGATATCTGATGATAGTCTTTGCTTCCACCTGTTCTTATGAGTTTAATGATCTCAACGCCTTTATAGAGCGTTATGTAATTATTTAGCATACTTTTTTATATTTTGTTATTTTTCAGCCTAAATGTTTTGACACAAGCAGTAGATCATATTCCTAAACTATCTATAATTGATTTTAAACAACCATAATATATATGCCAATTTATTTCGAACTTCGATAGCGCGATTCAGGATTATGAAGCTAATTGGCCGCTACAAATTCTAGTTCCTGTGTAATGGTATGCACTTGGGTGGGATGGATGCGTTGGATGGGCATGTAACAAATCGGACCTGCGCCTGATCTCTCGCCAGTCGTGTCGGTCATCAGTCCCACTGGGTTTCGAGAGTAAAAGAAGAGAGAGAGTGCTCTTGTGTACTGCGCGCACACTTGGGCACTATAAGACAACTCCTGCGTCAGCTACGCAGGAGTTGTTTTATAGTCTGGCCTGGTTTCAATGAAACCGGTCACCGTCACCGAAATAGGTTTGGGGAGCTATTAAAACTAGGTATTAAAAATCTTAAATTATCAACTTACATTGTGCGCGCCGTTGTGGTTACTATAAGTGTCCAGGATAATCGCCAGTCCCTGGAAGAAGTCCTTGCTCCCAAACACGGGCCCCGGATGCATGCGGTCCCGCACGTACCAGATGGCGAAGCCGTCCCCGAACAGGTCCTTACCCCGCCCGTGGACTTTGAATTGGACCTGGATCTCCCAGTTGCGGGTTGTGCATGGCTGGAAGAATAATGGTAAATGTTTTTATTTATAATAGTTTGTTTAATCCAGAGCCTGAACTACTATACCAAATTTCATCAAAATCCGTTAAGTAGTTTTTGCGTGAGAGTCACAAATAGAGTTTTCACATTTATAATTAATAGTAGTAAGATTATCTTGACTTAATCTATATTAATATAAATACTTAACTATAATTTTTATAAAAAAAAACTATAACCCGATTACGTATATTATATATAGCCTATGTTACCCGGGCTATTATTCCGAATCTATAGAAACCGCATTCATTAAAATCAGATCAGTGGTTTAGGCGCCACAGTGGAACAAACTTATATATATATAATATACATAATATATAGTATATATAAGTATATAGTATATACATACATAGACTGCTAAAATTATTACCCTTCCTTTTGGCTTTGCCGTAATCGGGTAAAAAGAGGAAATAATCGATTTGTTTGTTCAAACAAACGTACTGAATACGCTCCAAAAGTACTGGACCGATTTTGATGAAATTTGGGCACAGATTTTTGGAGCTTTGTAAATTTTATGTGATTTTCATCTATTTGAAGAGTGGGGCACAAGATAGTTTCTGACTAAAACGCTGTTAAGCGATTTTCATCTTATGCCTGGTCGTGCGGCAATTTGTTCGATATTCCGATTGCCGCTAGATCCAGTGTAGTACCTACTTTACTTTTCGACTTCATTACCAAGTAATAATGTCGAAAAGCTTCTATAGATTTAATATTTCTATTACGAAGATAGTTATTTAAAAACGTGTACAAAACAAAATACAAAAACAAATATAAAATATTAATGATATGTAAATTGCAACCATAGCTCCATTTGACTTTGACCATTTGTTGATAACGTAAATACTTGATCGTCGAAAGTGCAAGGTCTTTCGTTTTCAAGTTCACAACACAAAAGATATTGCGGAATCATATTATAAAATACTAGATGATGCCCGCGACTCGTGCGCGCAAAAGATAATTACGCGTGAACTGTACATTTTGCCGCAATAAAAAGTGGCCTATGTCCTTTCCTGAAATTGTTGAGGCTAACATAATTTCTCTTTAACCAACTTCAAGAATAACCAAACCAAGAGCATGTCAAGACATGTCTAAGGAGGGTTCCGTAACTATAACCACGTAAAAGGTTTTTTTTTTCAAATTACTTCTAAAGTTACTGTCCAGTTTCATTCAAAATAATTTTACTAAAGAGTTTTTAGCACGATCTATCAGCATGGCAAATTGCACATTTCTAAGTCTCCTAGTTTAGAAATACCAGGGGGGAGGCAACTTATAAACCACTTTGGATGCCGATTATTCGTAAATAGTTGACTTTGTAAAAAAATCATGTAATAAACCTTGGCTTTATTTTAAAATACCTATTTAACTATACCCCACACGATGGGGTAAGATGAAAAAACATATTTTAACCTTACTTCACATGTATGGGGAGCAACCTGTAAAATATATAATTATTATTATTTTATGATGCTAAAACCGAGATCTATACACAATCTATAATTATACCAAATTTCATCCATTTATTACATCCCTTACAGTTTCGCTCTGTCTGTTTGCCCTTATAACTTCTGCAATTATTAATATAAATGGTTGAAATTTGGTATAATTATATATTTTTTTAAATTTCGGTTTTGACATCACACAATAATAATAATTTTATATTTAAGGCGTGGCTCTCCATACATGTGAAGTGGGGATTTAAAATATACTTTCATTCTACCCTATCGTGTAGGGTATCGTCAAAGAATATATATTACTAACGTAATTGTTGAATAGGTACTTTTATATAAAGGTAAGGTTTGATACATATGACTTTTTAACAAAGTCAACAATTATCGAGTAATCTGCCTCCAATGTGGTTTACAAGTTTGTGCCCCCTGGCATTTCTAAACTATTGAAGATATAAACTTGTAGGTTTTCATGATCATAGATCATGTTCAAAACTCTTTAGGGAAATTATTTTGAACGAAATAGAACAATAACTTTCTGATATTTACAGATGTCCTTATAGGATAATAATATATATCCTGACATGGTCTTGGGTAGGTTTTTAGTTAAATTCTTAGCTGTTCGCATGCAGGTTTATCTCAGTACAATTCCCACGGGAGTTCTTTTTTGCGTACATAGGCACGGGCAACATCTAGTGTTCTAATAAAGTTTTAGCCAAGATTTAACTTTGAATGAATTTAGTATAACGAATATTATACTGTGTAGTATTATACCTGTGAGACTCAATTTATGAGTCAATGATTAAAATATTTGCGGAAAATCTTTTATCACCTTCAATACAGAAAATTTTTAAGCCAAATATTATACTACTCAATTTTATTGTGTGTGAAACAAAGTATCGTAGTAAAGACGTTTTCTTAAAATAAAGATAATAGAGATTAAATAGAACTGTCTAAGGAACTGTTTCACAATCTTCTAAGTGTTGGATAGCTTATTCGGAAGTTTAAATCGTGCGACAGAGAGAAAACATGCCAATAAGGTATCTGACACTTATCATTAGATTGGGAAACAGGTGATAAAAGTTGAAAATGTTTTTATTAAAATTAAGTAGTTTTAATTATGTATTAGATACTGCCCACAAATACGTACGTGCGATAATAAATCTCATGATAACCATCCATTTTGCTGTTATAAAAAGTAGCCTATGTGAAAATCCAGAGCACTACTACCATAGCAAATTTCATCGAAATCGATTCACTTATTGCATGAAAGAGTAACAAACATTGTTACATAAAAACTTTCGCATTATAGTCTATTCATGTTAAAAAGGCAGTGAATCGTGCATAGAAATGTCAAAATTGACCAATGAAGCATTAGCAGTATTCACATAAACCAATTAGAGTAAGGCATTTTGACATAATATATACACATGATTTACTGCCTTCTTAATGCAAATAGACTAGTAAAGATGACTTTACATTTTTGTGCATACCAAACTTTCTAAATGTAATGAATTAATTTCTTTCTTGTGGTATAATTGTACTGTTTCACGAATAAATTTAGAGTATTCTAAGCACCGATGAAAAATAATAGACTTGCAAACATTGTGTCACATTGAATGAATTTTACCATCAATTGGTTTTCTTTCTATGCTTCCTTATTTAATATAATATCCTAAAATAACTATACATAACATTAATTTGATTGAAATATTACATTGTAATTGTATTTGTTATAATTATAGCTGTTGTTGCTAGCTCTTTCTAAGCCGACATGTTTGCAGTCAGTATAAAATAGTTCTAGAACTACCTATGTAGTTCTAGAACTATTTTATACTGACTGACTGAGTATGTAGTAGTTGACTTTTCAGAGCAAACCTTGAATACCAATATAACTTATCTATGCCTAACAAGTCTAAGCCTAGAATTCTGTGCATAATTTTATGCACTTAATACGCTGCGAACTAGAGTAAATATAATTGAATTAAATTTAATGCGTATTTATAGGTTTGGTTTTTAATTGTAAGTACAAAAAGGCGTGTTTGGCTTACCACCGTGTTCCAAATAGCTCCGGCTTTAGATTGCAAGTCTGGGGTGAGACGAACATAATTGGACGTGACGATTGTACTACCTAGGAAGTCCCAGTACGGCACGGACATTCCACTGCCTGTAAATAGATCATGTAGTTTATGTATTTAAGTAATTTTATAGGTATAAAGTCATTGGCACAGGTCACTCACCCTGATATGGTTTTGTTAGAGAATGTTCCCTGCGCACATAGTCCCGTGTGTTCCATTCTGCCAGTATGGGACAAACTAGCAGGGAGAATATTAAATAATTACAGCACTTTTTGTTCATTTTGCCGCTGTACACTATTCTAAAGGTAAAATTTTGAACGATGTCAGATATTTCCCTACATTCGCTATGACAATCTGAATTCTGACATTTACCTTAGAGATGTGTCAACTCGATTTACCAACTCGAGAGTCGAGTTGTCCTGAGTTCGCATTAACTCGAGTTGAATTCTCTTTAACTCGTGTTTGGGCTGGCGGTAAATGATTGAACGATTTAAGTGATCAATATTTTCATGCAAAATTAAATCCAGCACCGGTACTAAGGCTAAAAATTTTAACTATTTCTCTACACAAATATATAGTTAAAAATGTTGATTATGAAAATTGTGTAGAGAAATAATTAAAATTTTAGCTGAATTGAAAAGGGGAATTATTTAGAAAATAATATTAAAGTGAAACTTTTATTACATCGTCTCAAACTTTTTCGTCTGTGTTTTGCATGTCGCGTGACGGTCGGTCGCGGAGTAGGGATAAACTGAAAGGCGCTCGTCAGAGCAGCCGAGGCCAATATGGCGGCGCCTATAGTTCGCATCAGTTGACCGTGTAGTGTATAGACTAGTACTCATTTGTGCCAGTGCTCCACGCTATTTTGTTATTAAGTTTCACTTTTACCGTGGTTTTTTTTATTTCATACTTTTTGTGTATCTTTATTTTGGAAGTCTGTTTAATTTTTTGTTTTAAAAGTAATAATTTTTCCCTTTTTAGTCATATTTGTTACATTATTATTAACATATTTTAAGAAATTCTAAATTAAACTATTAAATGTATAATTAAACACGCGCCAAGCTTCCACTAGGTATTGTATATAAGATGATGATGATGATTATTGTATGTTACTTATGGGCATATGCTTGCAGTTCTTTTAAAAAAATAATCTCATGTAAGTGACTATTGTCCTAACGGGAAATAAAGATCTTTAAAACGAAACAATGTCGAATTTTCCAAAGAATATCTTTTTAAAGTTTTTTAAATTCAGTCTTTAGACTGAGGAGTTCTGTTCAGTGCTTTTGGATCCAGGCTATACCTTGGTGCAAATTCTTACTTGTTGGTAGCATATGCTTAGGTTACTTCAGGAAAAGTCAAAATCACTATATGTGTCCATATACATTTTGAGGAATTTACTCGATTCCTCATGGATTCCATCATCAGGTTACCACTTTGATGACAACGGGATCAATTTGGGATTATTTTTTACACCAAAAAAAGATTTTTGAAAATCAGTCAACAGACGGCGGAGTTATCGTTGAACATACAAAAAAAAATACATACAGCCGAACGTATAACCGCCTCCTTTTTATGGAAGTCGGTTAAAAAGGGAGAGTAATAGTTGAACATACAAAAAGATCTACAGCCGGACATAACGTCAGAGTCGTCATGCCTTGAGCACTGGTGAATGGACGCGTTCCGCGTTATGACACACGACAAAAATAAAAAAAAAAAAATCGGTTGTTTGTAAAGTCGGTTTACTGACGATAGTTGAACGTGACTACGTCATAATAATAAATGGAACGCCTCAGAGCGAGATAACGCCGCATGAGTTATGTTTTTTCGTGCGTGCAGCCGGCTCCATCCATCCAATTATAAGAAGTTATCACGTCAAAAAAGAATCGTGTGGCTGTCAGCCGCTAAACGTCACCATGGCGCTCGTAGTCAACGAGTTGCTGGCGTTTATCCAACAAGTCATCAACGCCGTGGAGGAAGACAGCATCATGCAGCTGTGCATGTCCACATTCAGCAATGAGGAGATTTGTAGTGTGTTGTTTGAAAGCTGATGCTGTACGAGGCGCTCGGTAAGAAGACGCAGATGCCATCGCGACGCAAAGATGGTGACGAAAGAAGCTTGCAGGATATCAATTATCTTCACCCTGTTAAAGTAGACGGGTCTACGGGCCATACCAGCTTTCGTGGCTAGGGATCAATCGAAATTCGAAGTCGATTGAATAGATCGGAGTCTACTATCCGTGATATGCATAATGAATTATTGTAAGAAAAAGGGTGCGTGTACTTATGAACGCGCAGAAGTTATACTTCTTTGGCATCATTAAAAAACAATTTTTAATTGCAAGTAAATAAATAATTATAATAAAATAATAAAAGGACTGGAGAAGGATAGTCAAACGAATCATCCTTGACTGAGATTTTATCTATATCGTCAACTTCCGAAAGTCCTTATTCGTGAATTTGAAGTTGACGGGATAGATAAAATCTCAGTCACGGATGATTCGTTTACTTGTAAAAGCATTTGTTTTTCGCAGCCTATAAGCACGAGAACGTTCTGCATCTGTTTTTTTATTGGTTTTTGTACTGACAAGCCTTGCCGAATTTTTTCAGCTTCCTTGGCAGCTTTCTTTCGATTGTAATAGTCTTTACACATTTCTGCATTTGTTTTACCCATTTTGAAAACTGGAATAGAAATTGAATAGTAATATTGGGTCTTTACCTATGAAATTGCCGTTTTGTATGAAAAAAAACGTATTTTTTTCATATATTTTTAATTTGTATTAATCGAATTAATCACCCACGCAATCAATGCACCTTTGCCAACGCAGTGGCAGTTTATTGATGCCTTTCTTAAAGAAATGAGCTGGACGGGAGGCAACAAATTCTTCAAAGGCATTTTGTACTGCCTCTCGGGTATTGAATTTTTTTCCCGCCAAGAAGTTATCCAAATTCTGGGAAAAGTAGTCTGTAGGCGACAGGTCTGGTGAGTAGGGCGGATGACGGAGAGCTTCCAACCCCAGTTCTTGCAACTTGGAGACCGTCTGCTTTGCAGTATGAGGTCGCGCGTTGTCGTGCAGGAGCAGCGGAGACGAGCGATTGACCAATGCTGGTTGGAGATGTGCCAGCTTCTCCATCATTGTGTTCAGTTCTTCACAGTACACATCTGCAGTAATGCTCACCCCGTTTATTAAGAAGCTGTGATGAATCACACCAGCGCTAGACCACCAAACAGTGACCATCACTTTTCTAGGGGTAAGTTTTCGTTTAGGGCATTGTTTAAGTGCTGAACCAGGATCCAACCAACTTGCTGAGCAACAACTGAGGTTAAGGTTATCAAACAGAATCCATTTTTCATCGCAGGTAACAATGCGGTTCAAAATTCCTTCATTTGTGTGTCTGTTGAGCAGTGCAAGGCACGTCTCGACGCGTACTTCGCGCTGGCGATCATTGAGTTCGTGGGGCACCCATTTGTCAAGCTTTTTTACCTTGCTAATTTGACGCAAATGGACCAATATTGTTTTGACGCTAACGTCGAAAGCTGCTGCTAATTCAGCCGTAGATTGTGTATCATCAGCTTCCACAATCGCCTTTAATTCGTCATTGTTTGTGTTCACACAAAAGTCTTCGGACGACCGCGAGGTTCATTTTTCAGGTCGAAATTTCCAGAACGGAAGCGAGCAAACCAATAACAGGTGGTGCGTTGGTTTGTAGTGTTAGCTCCGTAAACGTCATTGATGTTGCGTGCCGCTTGTGCCGCGTTGCTGCCACGACGATACTCATATTCCATAATTACTCAAATTTTTAACGTATCCATGATGACGAAAAAGATTGAAATGCGATGAAAATGTAACACTAATCAATAAACAAATTACTACTTTTGGAAAAAGAATTCCATGTTTTTAAAATAAAATTAATTTGAAATTAGAATTCTTAGCCAGACAAAAATTTTTTTGATTTGAAATGGTTAGTACTGCAGAACGGAAATTTCATAGGTAAATACCTATTATATATCCGTTGTCTGATATCCGTAACACAAGTTCAACTTAGCACGGGATCGGATTGACGTGATAAATATTATATAATTATGCATATTTGTCATGTATAAATTTGTATGTATTTCTGAATAAATTGATTTGATAATATAACCGCCTCTTTTTTAGAAGTCGGTTAAAAAGAGAATTAGATGGAATGACAAAATATACTATTTTAAAAAGTGCTTTGAAGCAAATCATAGTACACAATTTCTTCCTGCTAACTCGAGTTTTGTAACTTGAATTTAATACCAGTTACTTGTATTTCAACTCGAGTGAACATGAGTCGTGTTTTTTCCGAGTTGGCACATCTCTAATTTACATACGTCAATTTCGAAACCGTGGCTACGCTTAAAGCAAGTAATCATAGATGCTAAGTACCTATTACTACTGGACAATACTTTTTTTATATATATATGCGGCTTATCTTAAAATCATTTGCCAGCGTTAAGTAAAAAAGGCGGGAAATAGAACTTTCGTTTCAATTTTCAACACTGTATTCCTATATCATCAAGTCTAAAGTGTAGTCAAAGTCCAAATAAATAGTCAGTACAGTCAATGAGTCATGTCAGTTGATTCAATAAAGTGGTAGACGCTTTACTCAAAGTTCCTAGGGAGTTTTGGCGGGAAACACAAAATAGCACGTTTTTAGAAGTTGTACCACTTACCCACACTTGTGCCCGTTAACGAATATTTAACGGTTAATAATCTACCAATATTACACATTAAGAACCGAAATAACACAAATTTATGAGAAGATACATAATCCCACAACGTCACCCATTGAACTCCCCGGCAAAACTCCGGACAATACTTATCATCTATGGCATAAAGTCATTGAAAATTGTCACTGAGTGTTGCAAATACTTATTAATTAGGTAATAAGAAATACATTATTTAAAAAGTAACTAGGTAATCTTTTTATATAATTAAAAAATAATGTTTATTAACACCCGGTTTTAAAGGCTATATTCAATGTTTAACTTACCAGTCAACAGTGAAATATGAAAATAAAATAATATTGCAATATGTATGTTAGCCAATAATAATAAATAATCCGTTACTTTAATAGGTATTCCATTTTTTTACCCTAACAAGTGGTAGATTAAACAAAATGGTAAGAATATTTAACTTCCAGTGATGGTAAAACAGTTTCCCCTAGCTAGGGTAAACTTATCGCCACGCGATACTTACATTTTCGACTCTATTGAATAATTGCAGAGTTCTATTTTCAGTGCTCTGAATTTTCCCGGGCTCGCCGGATTCCGGATCATACTATAGTCCCGGGCTTAGTGCCATCAAAGTTAGTGCACACATGGTGTGTAGCCGACACTTGACGTATCGTCAAGTGGTTTTGGGGGTGTCCACAGTCAGAACTCACCGGTAATCGCTTACCAGGCGATTAGTTTACACGTTTGGTCTATTCCTTAAAAAATCCACTACTACGTTACACTAATATTTGTACCTACATTGATTCTAGGATTTTCGGTAGTTTCTAAGATGGCGGTTTGTGATCGGCAATTCGCGGTACAACGACCGGGGCGAGAGGCGACCTTCATCAGTGAAAGTGCGAGAAAGCACGGCGCGCCCACTGATTGATTTCTTATCGAACTTTACGTCAAATGTGGGCCACTAAACATTAACACACGTACGGATTTGGTCCGGAGCAGACTAATTTGGTTGCCAATTTAGGAGTTTCTACTTAAAACCCTCTAGGGGGAGGATTTTTTAGGTTTTTAGAGGTTGCTTTTAATTAAATTAAGCTAGTTGCAAGCGACTTGAAAAGTCAACCTGAAGAAAATAAACTTTTGGAAGTACATTTTAATGTTCAAAGGACAGAGTAATATTACAGACCCTTTCTTTCATTAATTGTGTATCAGTTTATTTGAGTATTAAGAGAAATATTTTTAAGAGTTGGAACACTGCGCAAAAATCGGAATGCTCTGTAAATATAACTGTGTGAATATAATACAGCTGAAAATCAAACACACGAGTGTCGTGCTGTCATAATGGTCTGCTCCAGACCAAATCGGTACGTGTGTAAGCTTTCTATTTGGGCCACGTCTGACCACAGCGGAAACAGATAAATAATTTTTGATATAATGAATGCTCTAAAGATTAGAAATAATATTGCAATAATGATTACACTCTAAATCGGAAGACACCGAAGTTGTAACTTATGTCGTGTATTGTCCGCCCCAGAAATGATAATGATATTTCGTATGAATTAATTACGGATACTATAATTAACGAGTAAGGTACGTATTTCAGAGTTTTCTGAAATTCAGCCCCTAGGAGGATGCAAGTTTAAAACCTAATTTGCTAGTTATGTATATGCTGTGCAAATGTTAGTTATGTATATCGCGTGACGCATTATGCAACATTATGGTGACATGGAGGTTGTCTGATGCTGGAGTTAGAAGGTCGCCGTCAGAACTCCGCAATAAAACGATACAACCCAATCGAGTTTGGGCTCGTTTGATTGGTCCCGACGAGTATTTAGCCTCTATGTAGTATTCAGGATCTGATGATGGAGTCGGAAGGTCGTCATAGGAACTCCGTTATTTTGATATCATCATCATAATTTATAATCATAATAGATTTCGGTGACGGTGGCCGGTTTCATTGAAACTAGGCCAGCCACGTAGAAGTTATTTTTATAGTGCCAAGTGTGTGCGCAATACATAACTGTCATTAGCACTCTTTCTTCCTTTACTCTCGTAACTGCATGCAGAAGTAGGTAATAAATACACAGTAGTAAAACTGCTAATTGTTATTTTTGATTTAAGATCAAAGTGGATACATAGTAAAATAATGTTAAACTATTGTATAAAGCCCGCTCCGCGAAAATGATGTGAAAAATGTGTGTTCCTTCGCGTGCGATTCGCGCGCGAGGTGTGGATAGAACATCACAATTTGAATCACGCAGCTCAAACTTAAGCCATTTCCCATAGTTACATTGGAAATCTCTACATACATCATAAAATGTCATTTCGTATACATAAACTTTCACTATGAATTCCCGCCCTTTGAACATTTTCTCGAACTTTCTCACAAAAACTCACAAATTCATCGAGACAGTTTAATTATGTACCTGCCGGCAAAATGACGATAATATGGCAGTAACCATATGATCACTTTTGCCGCCTTTTAATATTACGAAGTAGCCAGTAGGTAATGTTCATAAAAATAATCTGACAATTTTAATTAGACGGTGGCTACACTAGCTACTCTGTTAACATCATTACTGATAATTTACGTCCGCACTACTGCAAACTTATCTTCGTTTACCGCGAACTTAATAATAATAATATAGCCTTTATTCAGATTAACTTATTATAATAACAATATTCTAAAATCAACATGAAAATTAGAACATAATATTATAAATTATTCTAGTACTTGCACCTTCTTTATTAATTGATGATCTGTTTGACAATCGGCAAAGGCCTCCTCCAACCGTTTCCATTCTATTCTGTCTTCTACCACTCTGTTCCACATTACTCCTGCCACTTTCCTTATATCGTCATTCCATCTATTTTGCTGTCTACCTCTTTTCCTTTTACCATTTTACCGCGAACATGGCCCCATTAATTATTATTATGGAAGAACTGCAAAAAATAATTTGCGCCTGGAGAAATATTACGGTATCCTTATTAACGCTGTTGCTATCAAGCTGCCGGAAGGAATAGACGCTAAAACAATGATTCTCACACACTCACAATCACAACAGGGAACATGCATTTGTTTTAAATCAGCACAAAATTCTTATATATTCCGAAAAGCAACATAAATATGGACCGAAAAATGTAAAAAGTACAGTAATCAGATGCTAAATTAAAAAGTTACAGGACTAGCAAAGCATTACAAAAAACGAGGTTTTTTATTATGATAGAAAAACGAAAATTTCTGAGGTGGTAATTTGTGTAATTTTTTGTTATTACAATGATTTACATAAACGCAGTATTTAAGTTATATAAAATTAATTTTGTATTTATCTTTATATATTTTCAACTGTTGTGACGTCACTCGTTCATAATTTTTTGCCTATTTTTAATGCTCTCCAACGATCTCAATTTTGTGATGACTGCATTTCGTCAACGGTTGATCGTAGATATGCCATTGCAAAGACAATATTTCCTGGCTTTTTAAGTAACTATTTTTCGAAAAGCCAATAAAAAAAATCCATTCAGAAAGCATAGTAATAAACTCTATTACTTACTATAAGTCCCAAAGTTTGTGCCGATTTTGGTGACAATATCTGTGATGTATGGTTATTTCCACTTTCCGCAAAAACCACTAAACGAATTTAAAGGATATTTTGATACATAACTTTATCCCAGACTAGCTGTCCCGAAACACGTTGTTCAATGAACTGGAAAGGCTGACATAATCATATCATGAAGAGCTTTTAAATAAAGTTTAAAAAAATAATAAAAATGAACTGGAATAAATAACCAAAAAGGTAAACTAATCGCACCTATTATAAATATTAGACAGATAAGTGACTAATTGAACACAGTGAAAGCAAAGATTTAAAAACTCAAGATGGGCTATGACGTACATATGACAAAACAAATCTTCATACAAGAAAAAGTTACGTTATAATATATACCTACGTCTATGAGTGTGTAGTGAAGTGTGGAAAAGTATGAAAAAATCCAATCGTCGTTTCAATCAAACCAACCAAATCGTCAATCCACAACAAAATCCACAATCATTTCAAGACCAAAATTAGCCAAATCGGTCCAACCGTTTACGAGTTTCAGCGAGACATTGGAATTGCAATAACATTTTTATGAGAAAAAGATAAATGAATGGTTCCCGTGGATATGACACATTTTCCCTTTTCTTTCGGTACAAACAGAGTTGCCAGAATATATGGTTTATATTTATAAACCTTTATAACGAACATATTCATTAAACAGTTTTTAATATAATACATCTATGGTTTACAGTAATACTGCATAACCTATGGGTGCGGTGTAGAAAACTCAAAAACTGTATGAATATGTGACGTCTCACACGCGTCATCAAAGACGTCACGAGCCTCATAAAAGTCTCCCAATGTTCTCTTGACCCTAATCCTAAACTTTCTCCGTAGACGAAAGTAATCCTGAAGGTCGTCGGTAACCAGGTCGGAGAAAACAGTGAAAGTGGCCATGATCTTGACGGTTTTATTTCTCTTTTATTGCTGGCCAGTGCGTGCAAGATAACTTGACGCCTGAAAAAAATCTTTGAAATTGGAACCAAATTTATATATTTTTGTTTAAAAGCTATTTATCATAGTTGTTGAGGGATTATTTTATTATTAGTATGTGAAGCAAAAACTTTCAGTACAGTTTTACAAGAATTATACGAACGGAGGAATATGTAATTGGGCACAGTTACAGTTTATGTGTCGTAAGGTGTGCAGAAAGCTATTAATTGTTTAAATATAATGCTTAGAAATACTTAAAATTAATAAAAAAACAATACCTCAGATTATAAACACACACTATCGTGCGTTTCATAGATACAATTTTGCATGGACTTAGTAGTTTGTTATAGTAAGTCCATGCAATTTTGTTACATGTTGACGTTTCAAATGTTTGTCAAATGTCATTTTTTTTTTAAATATATGGCGTCGGCTTAAAACGATTTGCCAGTGTCAAGTTAAAAAGGCGGGATATAGAATTTTCGTTTTAATTTTCAACACCGTATTCCTAAATCGTCAAGTCTAAAGTCTAGTCAAATTCCAAATAGATAGTCAGTGCAGTCAATGAGTCAAGTCAGTCGATTCAGTAAAGTGGTAGAAGCTTTACTGAAAGTTTCTAGGGAGTTTTTTAGGGAAACCGAAAGTACCGAAATGACACAATTTATGAAGGAAGTACAAAATCCACAACGTGACCCATTGAATTCCCCGGCAAAACTCCCCAAATGTCAATCTGTCACAACATATATATATATATATATATATATATATATATATATATATATATATATATATATATATATATATATATATATAAACTATAAAAGAGTCAAAAGAACCCTTATAAAGTTCAATCTTAAAAATTATATTAATTATTATAGGCGAATTTCGACTACATGGCGACCTCCATTTGAAAAAATTGTTGCGTAGGTTAAGGTTCTGGTAAATATTATATTATGTACTGGTAGATTCTTTACCTTTCTTGCAATTTTGTTTGCTTACAAAAATCTATTCTACAAACCGTACATTGTGCTAAGAGGGTTCCTATAGCTATATCGTCTTTAGCCTTTTCATGTATTTCACCGACAATGAGTAACAAACATTATACATTCTAACAAACTTAATAGAAATTCACAAAAGCGTGGCTCCAAGCATGCAAGAATCGCCGTAGAAATGGAAAGTCCAAGAAAGTCAAATTTTTTAAACAAATATCAAATTACCTTGAACAGGGTAGGGGTACAGAAAAAGTCGGTCACCTTACAAGTGCATTGTTCGCTTGTTAATTTTAAGCCTAGTTTAAGTGAAATGAGGAAAATGAAAGTGTTTTGATGTTGTTTTAAATGATGGCATAGTAATTGTAGACATTAGAAAACTAAACGTAGAATTTGGAAGTAGAGTACCTAACTAACTACCCAGTGAGATTTTGGTGGGAACAATCTTACACCAAGGCAGTGTGTATATTGTAGGATAATTGAAAAATTAGGATCTTTGCGGAATCATTGCATCTTGCTGATTTTTTAACAATCTGAATAAAGATGCTCTAAATACACTCTTTGCAACAGCCAATCAGTAGGTACTCAAGATAACCATATTTCTAGTATAGTTTTTTGCGCAGATGAGACCTAAAAATTGTTATTATACAATTGTTAACAGATGGTGTATCTCAGAATCAAATAGTCTCTTTGCAATGATCCTACGATTTTCGCAAATATCCTAATTTTCCAATTATTATCCTACGACACGTACGACACATCTCCATAAAGATCTTTGTAATACTAATGCCCACTTGTGTTGTGTTGCGGCTTAAAGCTAACCCTCTGTTAACAGAAACATTTAAATATCATATTTTTATCTCTTTCCTTCTTCGTATTTATGAAAGAGAAGCCACGGTTATTTACAGCCAGGTTTAACTTTAACCCTGATCTGCGTAAGTGGCCCTAAGGATTTATTTTGATTTTCATGGTAAGCGATTTCCGCCGCGTCCCAAGTTATGCGACTTATGAGTGTCATGGACACCACAATAACTTCCACCCTCCTTATGGATCTCCTTGGGTACCCTCACTCTCTCGGCTAACATAATGAAGATGGTATTTGACTCCGGTTTTCTATTAGGCAGTTGTATTTTTCCTGTCGACTATTCGTGCCGAAATATGGCTCCCACGCTATAATAAAATACAACAAACAATAAAAATAACCAACAAAAGTAGCGCATGACGAACGCCATCTAGATTGTTCTAGATTTTTATGTCGATTTAGTAAACAAAGCTAGGGTTGCCAACTGCAACATAATGTTTTAATAAAACTAATAAGCAAATAGAAGACACGTAGCACAATACATAACACATAAGACACATACATAAGGCCTTAATGATTTTTTAGTTATAGTTCAGTAGTTTATTGTATAAACAATAGAGTAGATAATTGTAAGGGGATCAATTCTCCCTCATCAATCGGACACTTGGTACAATCCCTTTTTTTACTTTTAGTAAATAATTTAGTATTTTTCACTGATATTTTGCTGGCGGTCAGCAGCCTGTATGTCGATTCTGCTAATTAAATCTTACAATAATACAGTTTCGATATGTCACTCACAGCGGCAAAATTATATTCTCATAAACGTCAAACCAACGTTTAACGCGGTATTATTGGTCCTATCTCCAAAAATCTGTTTATCATATCAAGACGATCCATTTACAATTCATTGAAAGTTAATTTAAAGTCGTTGAAAAAAAGTTAAAACGAGACTTAGGCATCAAATAAATTCCAGTGCCAACATTTTTCAAATAGAACGTAATTATTAAGTAAATAAGGATTAAACACAAAGAGGGGGATCCCCCTGTCCCCTGTGTTACCTACATTTTTACCCGACTACGGCGAAATGTATGTTTATTACACCGTAGCGCCGAAACTAATTATCAATTTTAATATATTAGGTGTCAATAGATTCGCAATAATAGCCCCGGTAACATAGGCTAAATAATTTACATATCGGGTTATAGTTTTTATAAAAAAATATAGTTATGTAGTTTCAGGTCAGCGAAGCGGACATAGCCTACATAGGTGAGAACCGTTGCTGTTACTGCTGTGTTATACTATGGTAAGGTAAGAGGTAAGAAGAACTAAAGATAAAATAAAAGCCCGTGGTCAACAGCCCTAGTGAGTCAGAGGCTCAGGTGACTGGCGAGTGAAAGTGAGTAGAAAGTGGAGAAAACGCTGCTGCAGCATGCAGCTCCCGCGTATACACGGTCAAGATGACCCCACAGCAGGTTCAATCTCAAAATCTGCTGAAAGTTTAACAGACATTCAATTGTTCCATAAAAAATCCCAATGTCTGTTAAAAGATAACCCACGGCGAGCAAAGATAAGATTAGGTTGGATGTACCAATTGTTGGTTGGATGGCGTATCTGGATAACAACGGCATGGGCATAGGTTGCATATCTGCAGGAGGTGGGGTAAATTCTGTTATATTTTGACTCAGTAAATTAATATAAAATAATATGATTAACAATTTATTAATCATCTCCACATTTCAATAAATCTGAATTAAAATGATTACGGAAAATGAAAATTGTACAATCTGATAGTATTTTGGTTTGTGGTCGTGACTTTTTTAAAAAGCTGGTAACAAACACCCAATGTCATTTGAACTGAGTTTTTTTATTCCTCCATGTTTTTAGGGTGTTCCAATTCTTTTAAATCACAGTTGTGTTGTTAGTACCAATCACAGTTGGTAACACACTTTTCTAACTAACACAAACTAAAGGGTATCATATATTTTTTTTTGTTTCACCATTGTCGAACTTTGCTGTTTAATTAATTTATCTACATTTTAATATTATGTAGCAGTCAAAACTAAAAAAAAAACAACATCGGTTTTACATATTAAGTGCTCTATTGAATTACTTTCATCGCAGACTTTTTACTACTACCTATTTTCTTTTTTTTTTAAGTTAAAAGCGGGCGATGCGATAAAACTATTAACCTTATACTAAATATCTTGCACTACAAATAATTGATTCTACTGTAGCTATTTATTACATAAATCATAAACTCCATGAAGGTTTCTTGAAGCGTTTAAAGAATTCATAAATTATTGCCATACGAAAAAAATCTGTTTGTTTTGCGAATGTATTCAGGGCATTATCGCGTAGCCACAGCTATCTGAGATGCGGACAGTACTAGGAGCGCATCAGTACACAGGAGGTTGATGACAATATTCGCGTGTCATCTCGCAGCATCCGCGTCAGGAGATGATTGCACTATCGCTCGCGGAAAGGAACACATGAAAATGGAGGAGGTTAGATTTCAGATAAAATTCCATTGTAGGAAAATGTTGTGTAGGTTTTCTTTTGTTTTGAGTTGAAATTTCATGATGTTATAATAAATTGTCGTAAATATTATTGACAGAGATGGTTAATATTATTTATTATTGTCAGTTTTATTATTTTGTAATTATGTAGAGTTACAGATGTGAACTTGAAGCCCAATAGTGGGATTATCTTTAATCATAAAATTACCCTTACGATTGCGTTATCTTATAAGCGTCGTAATTAAAAATTTAAATATTATGTTGTTAAGCAATGCTTTGTAGAGTTCAGCGGTCGCGTTACAAAAGATAAAGAAACGTGATTTTCTGATCTTGTTGCTGTAAGTATTGAGAATAGTATCAAAATTGGAAATTTGAATTAACTATCATCATCACACTGCACACACCATAACGACATGTACTAGGTACTCTATAAAGCTACGAATTGCTCGTATCTTCATACATATTGTTAGTCTTTTTTACCCGACTTCGGCGAAGCCAAAAGGAAGGGTAATGATTTTGACAGTCTATGTATAACCGTAGCGCCTATTGGTCCAATTTTAATGAATGAGGTGTTAATAGATTCGTAATAATAGCCTGGGTAATATAGGCTTATATAATTTACATAGTTGGGTTGCAGTTTTTCTATAAAACTGGAGTTATTGATACGTAGATTTATTTATCAATATTTTCCTACGCTATTTTCAGAAGACTTTAAGATAATTTTCAGTATTTAGGGTTCCGTAATACTCTCTGCCTATCTGTCACCACTTCTAGCGTCGGTACTTATGAATATAAATGGATGAAATTTGGTATAGTCATAGACCGTGTATAGATATCGGTTTTGGCATCATAAAATAATAATAATTTTATATTTTAGGGGTGGCTCTCCATACATGTGAAGTGGGGATGAATTATTTTTTTCATTCTACCCCATTGGGATATCGTTGAATAGGTATTTTGTAATAAAGGCAAAGTTTAATATATGTCTTTTTTACAAAGTTAACCATTTTCGAGTAATCGGCCTCCAGAGTGGTTTAAAGTGCCCCCCCCCCCCTCTGGCATTTCTAAACTGTAGGAGATAGAAACTGATCCTGATAGATCATGCTAAAAACTCTTTTGAAAAATTATTTTGAGCGAAATCGGACAATAACTTTTGAAGTTATTCAAGGAAAACCTATTGCGCGTTGATAGTTACGGAACCCTCCTTAAACATGTCCTGACATACTCTAGGTTAGGTTATTATTAAGTATGGTTGTGCTGAAATATGACGAATGATAAATAATAATAATAATATCTATGGACGCTTCCACACCACGTCATCTGGTCCTGTACTAAGTATCCGAAGAACTTGTACCACATGCCTGGTAGACAACAGAAATATACTACAAACACTATACACATATTTAAGATTTTTAGTACTACTCTACACCTCTTTTTAATACATCTATGAGACTATAAGTATACATATATTTAATACACATATAATCCGCGACCCCCGGCCTAAGTGCCGACGCGCTAACCACAGACACACAAGTCGTCAAAATTGACTTATAAATTGTGATGTACTTACGTAGTTACTTACTTACTTAACACGAGTTCTAACAAAACCTACCAAAGTAATAGATGTGCGTCGTGAAGAATATTCGAAGTTATTTACTAATTTACTTTTTTTTTTATTTACTTAGGTGTTAAGTCAAACTAAACAGAACCTGAGTGTACAAACGAAGCTCACGCATGCCTTTGCCGCTCGTCTAGAATTTTATTATTTTCGTAAGTTAGTTTTTTGACCTCGAATCGTATAAACGGGTTCGATTCCCGGCCGTTGACCGTTAGATAAACAAATTCGTATAAACAGTAAACACACGTAAATATCTATTTATTGCATATTTGTTTTTAAAATTAGAAGGGAAGATTTTGAATTATGAAGTTTTGGTTCTTGGTGTTGCAAAGGATTATTAATATACGAGTTACTTAGTAATTTAGATAATACATAATTAAAAAAAAAATAATCTTCTGTGCGATTTGCTTATCGTCTGCCACTTTTTCCTATTATAACTTCCAACATATCTCTTCATGTTTGTGATGTCTCCCTTCGAATGAGAGAATCTCTATTTAATTTGAAGAAGGAAGGTGTAAGGAAGGTTTCCTCAAATCTCCACGGTGCACTTCCCAAGGTGTGCTGTGGATTACTTATTAACTACATTACTACATTATCTTGTATAAAGGACATGTCATGACATGACATCCAAAATCCATACAAAAACAACCCCAGTATCGCCAACAGTAAATTTTGCCATAGGTTCACTTTAAATCGATTTGATGTTACCAAAGGGGCAGCCCTGAAAGACCCAGGGTAGAGAAGTTATGTAAAGTGATCAAATTGGTAGCAATTTTATTGCTGTCGACTCTGTGTCAATTTTCGACCATCACCTTTAAACATAAAAAATCCATTTTAAAAATTAGAAACGTTCTTTAAAATGATATTCTACCCTTCAGGATTATTGGCATGTTAACTTAAAAAATATTTTTATTCTACTTAATTCTAGAAAACATGATAAACAGCGTCCATAGATATTATTATTATTAATCTAAAGCCCATTTTTGTAAATCTTAAAAAATAACAAAGACATCAAACAATTTAAATTTACAATAAGAAAGAGAGCGATATATCGGCCTGTAACGTCACGATGTGCTACCGCCATACATTTGCCATGCCAAACAATGTATGGCGGTAGATTATTAGCGACTAGCATTTGCCCGCGGCTTCGGCTGCGGAAATTAGGTTAGGTTAGGTTAGGTTAGGTTAAACTTTCATTTAACCCACCAAGGGGCTGAATTTTAGAAAACGCTGAAATACGTAACATATTATTTTTTCTCTACTCAATCCATACGAAATATCATGCAAATATGTCCAAGGAATAAAAAGTTTAATACAAACTTTTATCACCTACTTTACCCCCTTGGGGGTTGAATTTTGAAAAATCCTTCATTAGTGGATGCCTACGTCATATGAGAAATACGTGAGTAAAATTTCAAATTTCTAGCCTTAAGGGATTGGCCTGTGCGTTGATACATCAGTCAATCAGCTTTGCCTTTTTATAAATAGATATGATGAGACGTCACAAATCGTTTTGCGGGAAGAGATGGGTAACATGATTTAATTGCTTCAACCAAAATAACTTTTGTTTTAGATTTATGTTTATCCAACAATTTTAAAATATAATTTGTAAAAATGTGTACATGAGGCAACATCTTGTGCTTACGGCCGAATACTGAAACGATAGTTAAATTAAGTGACACTCAAGTCACATGCCGTCCTTGTCATTTCGGCTAGCAGAGACAGCGACAGCCTGTGAATAGGAGGGCTCTTAATTTTGATAAGGGTTTGAGTTGTCTTGAAAAGTAGATTCTCATCCACTTCATTAATAAAACATCAATGTTTTCTGATGATGATTAATTTCCTGTAGTGACTACGATTCGCAGTTTTAATTGCTGGAGTTCACTGACTCGCTGTTGCCTGTTGCTATGTGAATTAGGAACTTGCAGCTTTTTATAAATATTAAGCGATAGAGAAACGGTGCTTACTTTTGTAACGAAAACTTTACCAGATAGGGTAAAATATTGTTGGCCCCGAACAGCCAATTGTTGGCCCACTACCCCAATGATTGGCTACCCTCTTATCGTATAAAATACGGGTTGCGTATTCGTCTTATTTATCTATTTATACCTACTTCTAGATACTTAATTACGTGTTTTCTTATTTATTTATGTATAGTTAATGAAGGGTGGCGAACACAGAGTATGTACTTTAAATCTTTGGGGCCAATAATTAGGTGGAAACGCCAACAATAGGTCCTCTTCCCCTACTTGTAGACGTTTGAAAAGAGATTCCAATTCTCGTATTTAACTTAGAATTTCAATTTATTATAATCAAAATTCAATCGTCTTTTTTACGTTTATGAGAACACTATTTTGCTGTTTGAACATATCGAGACTGCATCGAAATTGTATTATTTTAAGATTTATGTATTAGAATCGACCTACTGATATTCGGCTAGTGCCCGCATTGTAGAGATGGTGATGGTGTTGATTTGATAAATGTGTCCTGCAAACAGAATAAATGTATATTTTAGGGGTGTGCAATATTTATCACTAAAGAATATATCTATATAATATATATATATCTTTATATCTTTTATTACGGCGATCTTTATTACTCTTTTAGTTCAGAAGGTCAGTTACTAGTTCACTGGGCACTATTTTCAATGGGCAACAGCTCAAATTATATCTCACTATTCCTTCCTCAAAATCGTTAGTTTTTTATGGTTTATCTCGTTAATTTTTGAAGTCGTTTTGTGCATTTTCGAGCGTGCGGGGACGGGCGATAGTCTTGAACTTAATATATGTCTGTATTGAAACTGAATGAATGAATGAACAACATGACGCAAGTGAACTAGTCCAATTGAACGACTCATTCGTGAACGTGAACACACGTCTAGTATATATTTGTGGCCGGCCTCTGAAGCATTTTCCTAGTTATCTAGTTTAGTACGATGGTTAGTTCATTTGTTTCCTTGTTCTGATTTTTGAACTAAAGATAATGAAATAGAGATAAAATTAATAAAGATGTAATTTTCCTGACTGAAATTACAATTCGTACTGTAGTGTCATATTTTAAAATATTTCAGTACATGAATTTATTCCAACTGGCCTATGTAAGCCTTTGAATTTTCATCATAACCTTTAAGCTTGTCTCTGCATTATTCATTGCTTGTCGTAACCTTTTCATGTAACACTGCGCACTCCTCTGTTACGCAATGGATAAACCGCAAATGTCACATAAGGAGCGCAGCTTCAATTTTCTCGTGTAGCTTGGCTCACGATTCAATTGAAACCTTCAAGATATGCATTTTCTCACTTTTCCGCAAACTCCACTGTCGCGTTTTAGTTTTTCACGAAAACACCAAAGAAGTTTTCAGTTTGGTACAACTTCCTGGTTCATAAAATGTAATTTATAGCAAGGCTGAGTTTCGTCAAATGCGGAAATAGAGTTCTTGGAGCGTTGTCTCTCTGCTCTGAGTTTGTATGAAAAATAGTCTAGGCCCGTGGTCGTCAAACTGTGGCCGTGAATGGCTCTCGGCCCTCGCAGCGGCGTATTTACCCTTGGGCCAAAAGGGCCATGGCCCAGGGCAGCAGGCTGCGAGGAGCAGCGAATGAACGCTGCCAAAAGACATTGAGGTCGGGCTGTATCAAAAAATCATACAAAATCAGGCATTCCCCCTTTTACCCTCTTTAGTAAGCAAAATTTTCTCGCTTACTTTGTTGTCTGAACCGAAACTTTGAACCGTAATGTTTTCTTTTACTGCAGCCTTTTAGAGCTTACGTTACAAACTGATTTTAACCGCTATATTTTCTATGACGGAAAACGTGATATTATTTAGTAACGACTATATTATGAACTACGAGAGCGGGTTTTAATATCAAGTTTATTAGTGTGCGCAGTGCGGCCCACAGTGATACTTCACATTGTCCTATGTGGCCTTTGACCAGAATAGTGTGACGATCACTGGACTCTCACAGAAGTGAAATGCATATAATAGGAAAACTGATTAGTATATATATATATACCTCATTGGTTGTTAACATATCTTTATTGATAAAAAACACGCTTTTCGTTCCTTTTACATATGATACATTATACAAATTACATTTCAACTTAACTGGTAATAATTAACGATACACACATAGTATTATATTAAATCATCAATTAAAAGTAAGCAAAAAATAGATAATTCGAAACTAAAATCGACACGGTGCGGTAGCTTTGTACTGACTAATCGATTTTATCCATAAAAAGTTAATAGCTCCTTAATATCGATTAACTATGTAAGATATCTATTATTACATAGTTCCTACGTAACATATACTATGTTCAGGCTCGCGCGAGATATAAATAACCAGGCGAGCAAAAGAGACAGGTGGTTCAGGTTATGTGAACCCAGCGGCGCTGTGTGACCGCGAAATAATTTTCAAGACTACACCAACCTCCAGCTAACACACACATACACATCTCTTATCATTATATACGTCTCGCAACGCGCCCGCATCAGTAGTGGTAGTCGTGAGAAACTCGACTATGAATTCCAAAATGGAGGATATTTCATATTTCCAACACGCGATTGCCGACTCTACGGTGCAGACCGGCCGCATACAATCGCACTTATATAAGCCAGCTCATAAAGCGTTGATGCCGTTTACAGTGTATGGTAAAGTTACTATCTTGTTCGTAATGTCCGCGAACGGAGGTACATTCAACTTTTAGCCCAGTAAACTCTCAAAGTTCGTTCACCCAGTGCTTGTCAACTGGCGTAAAAAGAAAGAGAGGCTCGATGTAATAGACTCCGAGATAGTTATATCCCTCTCGTACATAATGTTTAGAAGTTTTTATTGAGAATTTCGTAGCGATCGTAGCCGAAATGTGCGTTGCTCTTATGCGCTCCTAGTACATTTGACGGTTTGCGTTGTCTATATCGATAGATTTGAGTGATGTCTCTTGTCTATTACGACAGTTCGATATCAAGATAATTTTAATTTTTAAATCAGCGATATTTTTTTATTTTGATAGGTTAATATAACCTATCTAAATCTATTTTGATAGGTTTTAAAATATATAGTAATTATGTTAATCTTAATCTTTGTAGAGTTGAATATAGTAGAGTTTTAAGTAAAAACTTTGTAATTGTAAGTTACTTGTTGTCATATGTTTTATGTGGATCGTTCAACGATGTTGCTTGTCGTCCTTTTGATATAAGTTTTTTAAATTATAACTGGTGATAACACGTCTTTAATTGATAATTGAAATCCGTTCAGCTGTTTGCGTAAAACAGTAATAAACTTGCTTCGAACTTTCGCATTTACGACATTAGGTAGCACAACAATAGATGTTTACCAAGTTTTGAAGTGTGTGGCTTAAAGAAAGTTTTAAATTTATTCCGAGAGAAACTTACTTTAGTTATGTACAATACTGGTGCACCCACTCGTTTATTAGCATATACCATTTTATACTAAACTACTAAAAACAAATCCTTATTTCTATGACTTTAATTTATAAAGTTAACTTCTTTTAAAACTGTAGGTCTAAAATAGTCATTTTAGACCTACTGAACTGGACTTGACCTATCATTTTCTACATTTTTACATGATATCGAAAATCGGAAGATTTCTAATTTTTTACAGTTTTATTTATAAATTCTTTATTTGCACATCACTAAAGAAAAACATTACAGAATATCTCAACAAAAAATGTGCAAAATGGCGTCTTAAGCCGTGTACGAAAATAAAATAGATTTGATTAACAAAAGTAATGTCTTTTTAACCATAAAATGTACGGTTCTGGTAGACAGATTTTCACAAAAATTTCGGGAAAAAGTTAGTAAATTACTAATAATATAATTTAGAACAATGTAGAAGGTTAAATAATAATTAACGTCGTAATAAAAATAATTTAAAATTCAAATATCAATTCAATGATAGAGCCTTGATAAAAAACTATACTAAGGCCTTAATATCCCATTACTTTGTTTCGTGATAATTTTAGTACTATAAAAATGTTAATTTTTAGGTTATAAGGTCCAGATAGGCATTCTTTGATTGCATCATATTTAATATGTATATAATATATTATCTGCATATTTTTGTATTCTCAAGTCTTTTCTCAAGTTTTCGAGTATATTAAGTTATAGTATATAGTATATAGTTATAAGTAAGAGCATATTTTTCCTAGTATTTTAGAAAGTACCCAGTGCGTTATGCAAGCCTAGTACAACAAATACCTAGAGTATTAACACATTCCTAGTCATATTAGTGTGATATGTTCATAATATGTGAATGGCTGTGATAGATGCTAAGTACATCTGTACGTACACACATTTTAACTGAAATTGTTATGAAATAAAAAGTGTTTGTTATGTTTAAAAATTGAATAAGATTTCTAATATATTTCACCCTACTTTATTTAGTGAAAAAAAAGGTGATCGAGTTCTCATCTATATTCATGCTAAAATCTGCAATAAAATTGGAATTGTAAATAATATAAAGAATGAATAACATTCGTTTGTGGCCAGGTAATATATACACATAATAATTCGTGAAGCAAAATCTTTGAGTACAGTTTTACTAGAGGAGAATGAAATTTAGCCCAGTTAATGTTTTTATATGGAGGAAGGTGTGCAGAAAGCTAATAATTTTTAAAATAGTGCATCGCAATACATAAAATTAATAAAAATAAAGTTACACACACTACATCACTCACACTACCATGCGTTTGTACAAAGCAGTAGGTGTTGGTTTGTCACAATTGTCTATCTTTCTTTCACATTCCATAGATAACATTTACATATTTTATATTGCGTATCTATATTGCGTATAAGAGGCAAAGGAACCCAAATGAATTGAAACTTAAAAATGTTTGTCGTCGTCAAATTTCGACCGTATGTGACCTCTAGTAATCCTACTCCTATTATAATGTGACAGTTTGTGAGGTTGGATGGATGTTTGTTACTCTTTCACGCAAAAACTACTGAACGGATTTCGATGAAATTTGGTATGGTAGTAGTTTAGGCTCTGGATTAAAACATAGGCTATGTTTTATCCCGAATTAGTACAATCTTCCCGTGGGATACTGCATTTAGGCGGGTGAAGCCGCGGGCAAGAGCTAGTTTCAAATACACCAACAAACAAACAATCTTATTGCCGTCAAACAATCATTTGACTATATAACTTGTAACTGTATCTGTTTCTTTTGATGAATAAATAAATAAAAAAACAAAATTAACTTTTCCTCAAAATATCAGTTTCATTATGATATTCGAAGTCTTTCAATATTCGTTATTAGAAAGATAACGTAAAATACCTTCAGGTTTTATTTGCGAACAACAGTTTAAACCTCGTAGAGGGGTAACTCGATACTGCGAAGTTCTTTTTATGTTGATAATATAAATGTACTTAAGTCGGTAATAAAAACTAAATAACTAAACTCAACTAACTTCACATCATCTCATAATGCTTACTTCATCACACCCTTTTCTGACTCTAGCGCTATTATGGCCAGCTTTGGAACTATTATTTAACTACTTATGTCGATGACTTTTAAGCTTTACTACCTTAGAGAGATTGTTTTCCTTTCCTCTACCCTCCATAAGGAAAACCGAAAAAGTTACGCCACCTTGATTTCAGAAGACTGCGGAAAGCAAATGTTAAAATGACAAATGTTAACCTAAACGGCCCCAAACAACTCCAAAAGTAGTAGTGTAGTAGTTTCGGTGTCTCTCTACTAAAAAGGTCTACTTTTTGCCTCGACATACCTCGCCTATGTCTGTTTTAACTTTTTCATTTGGTCCGAGGTTACGCCTTCTATATCTCAAGTTGGTCTATGAATTTTCTAAGTATTTTCTTTGCATTAATTGGACCCCCATTTGCATCGGCACATGGCAGTCATTCACCTGATGGTCCAGGAAATCGAACTTCAATAATATAAATAATACAAGCTGCCACGCCACTGCTTCCGCGTAGGTTTTCCATGGATAGGGGAAACTGGGGACACTTGATCCTTTGCCTTTTCACCCTAATTTCTTCATAAAAATTACTGTTAAATTCAAAAACTTATATTTTATAGACGAAGCATGTACAGGCAAAAGTTTAGGTGTAGCTAAAGGGCGCCCAAACATTGTTTAGGGTCATTTGGGTTTGACATTTGTCATCTTAACATTTTGACATTTGCATTCCGCAGTATATTTAGTCTTCTGAAATCAAGACGGCCGCGGCGGAACTTTTTCTTGTATGAAGATTTTTTATGAATTTTGCCGGAGAGTTCAATGAGTGATGTTGTGGAATTTGTAAGACTTCATAAATTTGTGTTATTTCGGTTCTTAATGTGTAATATTGGTAGAATATTAACCGTTAAATATTCGTTAACGTGCACAAGTGTGGGCAAGTGGTATAAGTTCTAAAAACGTGCTATTTTGTGTTTCCCGCCTAAACTCCCTAGGAACTTTCAGTAAAGCTTCTACCATTTTACTTAATCGACGGACATGACTCATAGACTGTACTGACTATATATTTGGACTTTGACTAGACTTTCGACTTGACGATATAGGAATACGGTGTAGAAGATTGAAACGCCTTCCCTATCTAATAATCTATTTCCCGCCTTTTTAACTTGACACTGGCAAATGATTATAAGCCGATGCCATATATAAATTAAAAACAAAAAGATTTTTTATGACATATGTTCGTTATAGTTTTGAAATCGTTGGTGCAAACAGAATAAAAACTTAAAAAATAAAAGTAGATTGCAACAAAAATATTTTTTCGTCCAACATTCAAAAAGTGTCAGAATAGGCTAGATGACTGATTTTTTTATTGCATAAATGAATAGTAACTCTTAAATATGAGTAACTTCTTATAGAAATAGTATATCAAAAGTAAATATTTTTAATACAGCTATTTATATACAAAGTTTCCCAAGTCTCGTGGAAACGCTTTATTTTAAAGTCGTACCTAGCTGTGACATCACGCCTAGGTAAAAGTGTATGAAGTAGAAGGCCGCAACGCATTTGTAAATATCTCCGATATTTGTGCGTCTAAGTTCATACTTACCATAATTAATTTTTTTGTATATGATGTATGTAAACTAATGATGTAGGTTTTGTTTACTGATTTAGCAAAAAAAAAAAAAATTAAACTATTTTGTACCTTTTAGATGTATCTAATTAATAAGCTACAAATAAAATATTAGTTTTTTTTACATTTACCAAGTAGTAAAGCCTCAATGTTTCTGAGTATATTAATGAAACTAAATATTTTAGACGTAGTCATCTCCCTATTGTCGGTTCTACTTCGAAAAGTTAGCTGGTTTCTTATACTACCGACTGAGCTACTGTAAAGCTACTGTTGTCCATGCAGGCTCTGTAAATCGAGTGTACCAATTCTCCCATAAGGATCAAGTGTCCCCCGCCTCCTGTATAGCAAACTTGTATCCAGCCAGACTTGATATTGCGTGTTCTTAGATAACTTTAAAGCTAATTATTATTATTACTAGAGGTCGCTCTGGGGCGGAAATATGCCCATAATAGTTCATAATATTATAATTTTTAAGGTTAAACCTCATTAAACTTTATTCGGGTTCTTTTGCCTCTTAGATAGAAAATACTTTAAAAAAAACTGTAAATGTTGTGGCAGATTGACACAAAATTGTATGTATCAAACGCACGGTAGTGTGTGTTAATAATCTGAGGTAGTGTGTGTTGTTGTTATTCTACTAATAATAGATCTTTACCTATGAAATTGCCGTTCTGCAGTACTGGCCATTTCAAATCAAAATAATTTTTGGTTGTCTAAGAATTCTAATTTCAAATTAATTTTATTTTAAATACATGGAAATCTTTTTCCAAAAGTAGTCATTTGTTTATTTATATATTAGTGTTACATTTTCATCGCATTTCAATCTTTTTCGTCATCATGGATACGTTAAAAATTCGAGTAATTATGGAACATGAGTATCGTCGTGGCAGCAACGCGGCACAAGCGGCACGCAACATCAATGACGTTTACGGAGCTAACACTATAAACCAACGCACCACCTATTATTGGTTTGCTCGCTTCCGTTCTGGAAATTTCGACCTGAAAAATGAATCTCGCGGTCGTCCGAAGACTTTGGTCAGCAATGACGAATTAAAGGCGATTGTGGAAGCTGATGATACACAATCTACGGCTGAATTAGCAGCAGCTTTAGACGTTAGCGTCAAAACAATATTGGTCCATTTGCGTCAAATTGGCAAGGTAAAATGTTTGACAAATGGGTCCCCCACGAACTCAATGATCGCGAAGTACGCGTCGAGACGTGCCTTGCACAGCTCATCAGACACACAAATGAAAGAATTTTGAACCGCATTGTTACCTGCGATGAAAAATAGATTCTGTTTGATAACCGCAAGCGCTCAGCAAGTTGGTTGGATCCTGGATCAGCGCCTAAACAACGATAACTTACCCCTAGAAAAGTGGTGGTCACTGTTTGGTGGTCTAGCGCCGGTGTGATTCATCACAGCTTCTTACCAAACGGGGTGAGCATTACTGCAGATGTGTACAGTAGATGTGTCTGTAGAACTGAACACAATTATGGAGAATCTGGCACATCTCCAACCAGCAGTCGCTCGTCTCCGCTGCTCCTGCACGACAACACGCGACCTCATACTGCACAGCAGACGATTTCCAAGTTGCAAGAACTGGGGTTGGAAGCTCTCCGTCATCTGCCCTACTCACCAGACCTTGCGCCTACAGACCTACTTTTTCCAGAATTTGGATAACTTCTTGGCGGGAAAAAAATTTAATACCCGAGAGGCAGTACAAAATGCCTTTGAAGAATTTGTTGCCTCCCGTCCAGCTGATTTCTTTAAGAAGGGCATCAATAAACTGCCACTGAGTTGGCAAAGATGCATTGATTACATGGATGACTACTTTGATTAATAAAAATAAAAAATATATGAAAAAAAATCGTTTGAATTTTTCATACAAAACGGCAATTTCATAGGTAAAGACCCAATATTATAAATGTGAATGTTTGTGAGGATGGATGAATGGATGTATGGAGGGATGGATGGATGTTTGTTACTCTTTCACGTAAAAACTGCTGAACGGATTTCGGTGAAATTTGGTATGGTAGCAGTTTGGGCGCTGGATTAAAACATAGGCTACTTTTTATCCCGAAAAAGTACAATGTTCCTTTGGGATACTGTATTAACGCGGGCGGAGCCGCAGGCAACAGCTAGTTTTTTATTAATTTTATGTCATGTCTATGAATTATTGAATAAAATATTAGTTTTCTGCACACCTTCCTCCTAAGTGGAGGAACTTTAACTGTGCCAAATATCATACTCCTTCTGTTGCACAATTCTCGTGAAAATGTACTAAAAGTTTTCCCTTCACGTATTAACTATATGATTATAATCATTATTAATATACTCTATTCAGATTTCTTTCTACACGTAAACAAAATAATAACCGACTACATGAATGTGCCATTGTATTGTTATTGAAGTGTAAATAAGTGACATTTAAATTGGTAGCATTATAATAATTGATTCGCTTTTTACGTGTAGATAAAATCGGATCTGTACGGAAAATACGAAAAGAACAAGTCTCTACAATAATAGAGAAAACGCTAGCTTACTGCAGGCTAGACGTGTCTCCGAAGATAGTAATTTATCTACTGTCGACGGTTGTCTTAAACAAGCTGGTTTCCTGACTATGTTTTTCTTTACAATTGAACTTATGTAGAGCCCATATATTATAGTCAAAGATAAATTGAAATCAAATACTAAACATTACTAATTTTATGATTTGTTTGAGTCCAATGATTATTGTAAAAACTGCTTAAGGAGGAACAACCTCGCTGCGCTTGATAGACATTTGAATTAAAAGACGATATTCTGGAGCTCTAAGGCACTATTGTCAGGAATCCGGTAGGCCGGGAAAATTCAGAGCATAGAAAATAGAACCTAGACCTTTTAATAATATGACATTGTCATTTGACTCGACACTCGTGTGTTCGATTTTCAGCTCTATTGTATTAGCGCAGAGTTGTATTTTCAGTGCTCTAAATTTTCCCGGGCCCACCGGGTTCCGGATCATATAGTCCCAGCCCAGCCTAATAGCTAATTTATACTATATATTATATATTCGTACAAATAAATAATTGGGGATAAGTTTGGAAATGTTATAGTTTTCAAATGTCTAACATTCTTCTGACAGAGAGGTAAGAAGTAAATATTTTAAATTTATTAATCCAATAATGGCAGTGATTTCTGTTTTGATGTTATTTTGAAAGTATAGGTTTAAATATCATACAAACTTCAGAAACGTAATAAAATGTACTCAACGAAATGAAATCCACGCTGTATTTAGGCGCGAATGACCTTTATTACTTCTCGGTGCGGAAATGCAAAGTTTTAAGTAATGGCCTCGTCAAACTGGTTTATTATTTAAACAAACTAAAAAAAGTCACTAAGACATGCGCAAACGAGATTTGAATTACCAGGCGAGCATGACTCGAACGATGTCGCATCCTACGCGCTGTATTTCAAATGAAAAAAAAGTGTTATGGCAAGGGAATTGAGTTATTCAGCTTATATGTTTCTAAAATTTTGCCACTGATCGATGTTACATAAAACTCGGAAGAGACTATTGCTTACTAAAGCGAGTTATCAACATTTCTCACGCTTCGCCCGAGGTTGTGTGTGTGTGAGCCGAGAATAGTGAGACTGTGGTGAGACTGAGCTCCTTGGTCGTTGAACTTGTGGCCCAGTAAACTCTTAGGTGACTGACTGACTGTACTATTGCTAGTGATGTTCCGTGACACCTACTACCTGGCCGTTAATAACGCGTACGTCAGCGCTAATTATTTCTTACTATTACTGATTATTACTTATTACTGATACACTATTGCTTAAGTATATCTTTACACTTTACAGTAACTGAGTGTTATTCTAGATTTGTATATAATTATTATTTAGTTTATTAAAAAGTACCTTTTAGTATTTTTAGTTCCTGAAGTTTAAACTTTAAATTAAAATATAGCCATTAATAAATCTTGAGATAAATACAGACCTAAAAAAAGAGTCAAGACAGGGTTCTGCGAACCACACAGTGAGACCGGTCTAAACTACGCCTCGCCGTGTAATTACACAGTAACGCACACATGTAACGAAACTACCCCTCGCCTTGTAAAGCGAGTTGTCACAGTGTTACAAAATCCTGATTTCTGTTAAAAAGTCCGGTCTCTGGTCGTAAATAAAACTCAGTAGATAATAACTACGTTTAATTATCGTTTATTACAACATTATTTGTACATAATAGTCACACAATATAATTTCAAACATCTGACTTGTACCTATACTTCTGTCCCCTAGCAACTGTAGCTTTCAAAAAATATTTTTTTGTAGAAAATTCACTATTGACTATTTATTGACATGAATAAAAATCCGGTCTCGAATGAAATCCGGGCGGAGTCCGGTCTATATCCTTAAAATCCGGTCTAGACTTATCCGGTTGATTTATCCGGTCAGATGGTAATCCTACATGCGCACTACATACATAAAAAACAGGCCTTATTTGGTCTGAGCGTTTCATAAATTATCTTAAAGGGGGGATAGAAGTCTATATTAAAATGGCGTCTACATCCCACCTTCCACAATAGTCCAAAACGATTCAACATGCGTTTTGGACTTCAGTAATGAAACATGACACAAAACAGCTGAAAACTACATTTTTCATTTGTTAAAAATTAAATACATTCATTGTTAAAAAAAAGAGGACAAAATCTAATGTTACGTTCTCGAAAGTTTTTGCAATTGTTTTTTATCTCAGTAATTTAGCAGGTTTATATGTCAAAAATTAATGTCATGAGTCATGACAGTAATAAAATTAAAAAGACCTTTAGAAAAAAATGTCACACTGAACTAAATTGCTCAGGGTTTTTAGGGGCGACAAAGATAATCTGTAATTTCATACAGTCATCAGATTCAAATTTTGACGACATGATCTTTCGAACAAAGTTCTTTGTTCGTGATGATTAGAGTTTTTGAAAACAATGTCTTTTGTCTTGAATTTTTTTACAATTACAATGAGAGGAATGTCTTAGGTCTTTGTCTGCCCTTATTAGGTTTTCAGTCGCTTGACAAATCGCCTTGTCATTTGTGTTGGCAAAATTGCCTTGCAACCCCTAGCCGAATTGTCATTTACATTTGCAATCTGCAATGCTTTTCTCAATGCTGTATGTAAATGACATTTGCAATTGTCATATATTATGTTTCCATGTATATAGTTCGATGTTAAAAAAAAGGTATAACAGGTTGCCAGTGTCTTGCGGAGCATGAAAAGCCTTTTTTAACGGAAGGAAAACTCTTGATAAGTTTTTTTATATTGGCGTTGACGGTCTGATGATTCACAAATAAAATTGTCTGTTTGTAATTTTAAATTAACAGCTTTGCACTAAATTTTGAAAGGACCGGACCGATTTTGACCGGACACTCACAGGTAAATAGCTGATACAAAATATAGGGTTCCGTATCCATTATTAGTTCCATGTATACAAAGTTGTTGGCACCAGCAAGACGTGTTAAATATGTTCTTATATTATCAATAATCATCAGTTATTAAGTTTATAATATAAACTTTAACCTCGTGATTATTTACCTAAATATTATTATATTCACTACCCAGTAACCCTTTATGCGTTTACAATCACTCGCATAACTGAGGATTGAGGCTTTACATAAAAACATCATCATTTTTACTCATAAATTGTAATTTAAGCCAACTCTTATAAGTGCAGCGTTAACAGCATAATATATTACATTTGCATTAAGGTTTATTGTACGAATTATCATTACTCGAAAAGGAATAAAGGAAAAGTGTTTTTATAACATACGTTGTCTTTTATATATTAATATATATATATATTAAATCCATACTACATTAGATAAATGTTTAAAAACAGTACAATTTTTTTTTTTATAAAACAGAAAAGGAATTGAAAATATGCATATCAAGTACCACCCCATATTTTCGGCAAAGCTGCATGAATATGGTCCCAATATGGTTTTTCCATCAGATAGTTTTCCTATTACATTCATCATTTAAAACACATAATAATATAAGCGAATTGGATGAGGTCTTCAACCTCTTAGTTTTGGTGTGTACGTCTTTGGAATTGATAATTCCGAATTCAAAATTAAGACGCAAGACGCGTCATCTGGTTTCGCCCGTGCCTATTTGTGGCGCCATGTTTGACTAAATTTATATTAGATTTTGAAAATGGAATATTTTTTTTTTATTTGGTACCTAAATGAGAGAGCAAAGATACATGCGGACGGAGAACTAATATTATGGTAGCACTGATTTTCTACTTTACTTTAGATTTTCCGGTTCTAAATTACGTAGCAAATTATTTCTTTCAACAGTGTACCTAAGTACTTAATTTGATTAATGTTATAACGAGAATTAAGAATCTCTTATAGGTAGTTTAGTTTACCTTATGAGTCCAAAATACATCCAGATGATAAAGGCAAGAAGTATCAATTTACAGACAAGTCTCTGAAGCTAATCAAAAGTCTGATCATTTTCGCTTTTTAAAATTATAAGAATTTCGAATTTTTATCTCACTTAAAAATTAATTGGTTGAATCCTGTATTATTTCAGTAAAGAAATAATAGAGACATATTATCACAGACGTATATATTATAGACGAGGCAAATTGAGGAAAAAAGTGTTTCCAGTTAAATGGCCTCACTTTTGAGATTTTTGGGGCCACTTTGACATTTGAAGTATGGTGAAAACAAGATGGCTGACATTTGAAGTATGGTGATAACGAAGATGGCGTAACATTTTACTGTATGAAGATATTTTGTTCTGTCAAATGTACGTCATAGCCTATCATGAGTTTTGAAATCTTTGCATATTATTAAGAGTAAAGCTAAATTTTGTAAAATAAAGAAAGCATGCAGGTACCTGCAGTTAGAAATAAGGGAAAAGCGACAACAAGTAATAAAGTGTAATAATCAAAATGGCGTCGCTAACTAGTTAAATTGTTTCCTCAAAGGCTTGAACTTCATAATTATACTTTTTATCACTAATTACCAAAAGCAGGCAAGTCAGGTGCCCTTAGGAGGGGGCTAGGACGGCCGTCGAACTTTGATACACCCCTCGGAACTAAAGTGTCATATATTATCATTTCACGCGCACAGGAATATGAACTTTATGTTGCAGCGATAAGATCGTATATTTAGAAATGCGGAAGTGGGATCAACGAGCTTGGAGCAATTTAAGTTTTCGTTTCAATATAGCCTATGTAGCACCATATTGTGACTGCAATTGTGTAACTTATTGTCAAAGGATAGAGTTTAATTTTGCGAGACCGACATAAGTACCTCCATGATAGATCAACTTCCTGGTTGTATTCATAACGATTAAGCGGATCTGGTCGCTAATTTGTTAGAAAATAGGCCAGACCACTCACGACAGTCCTTATCTTAATGGTCGATACCGAAGATGGCGATTTGGAAGAATCTAAAGAGTTTCTTCATGAAAAATGACCTTGACACTTTGCTGATAAAAAAACTAATGAGGATATTAAGAAAAAAATGCAGCCCCTAGATTAGATTAGTAATTTGATATCTCTAATATTTACAATACGGCACTAAATATTATATTAGTTATAATATTATTTATTAGGTAATGATTATGTTGTCAAGTGGAAATTTGACATTTTATTTAGGCGTATTATTATAAAAATACCTATTTTCAATAACCAAAACTTCGGAAACCAACAATTCATAAACTTAACGTTCGTATTAAAATTTAAAATGGAAGAATCATAAAAAATATTAAGAACTTACAATTTGTTTTCTATTTCCACATTTATGTCTTCGTTTTTTGTAATGTAATAAAAAATAAATAGGGCTATTCTCTATTTATTTCATCATAACGTAATTATTAAATTCATAAAAACTTAAGTAATTCACCTACTTGACAAAAGATGGCGCATCGCGACTACAGGGTAACCCGTACTTGGGAACAACATTAGAAATATTGTGTAGTTACTATTTAGTATTACTGTGATATTGTTCCCAACAAGTTTACAAGCTAATAAACTGAACATAATATTTAAAAAAAACAGACAAGAGCGAGTCAGACTCGCCCACCGAGGGTTCCTACAAAGTGGGAACATCATTTAAAATAGTTCAGGAATCGAATCTCGCAGTTTTTGTCGAGCCTATAATGGGCGATGAAACATTGTATGGAGAAGCTATTATTTTAGGAATTTGGCCCGGGCAAACAGAAAACATTTTTTGTTCCCGGCGGGATGCGAACTTGAAACCTCCGGCTTGAGCGCGAATGTGCTTACCACTGAGCCACAGAGGTCATCAATTTCACGTATTTACACGTGAGTATGTGTTTGTGCGCATGATTCAACGGCTCTGTTAACCGATTTTCATCTTATGCCTGGTCGAGCGGCAATTTGTTTGATAGTACATAATACTGCCGGCCGAATTCCGAAAAGCTGCTCAAAGATAATCCCGTAAATTGGCAGAATGACGATGTGACTTGAGTGCCACTTAAATAAAGTATTCGTTTAAGTACTCGACCAATATAGTCAGCCATTTTGAAAAGCCCTCAACACATGCGAACACACATGGCTTCATTTGCAGCGGTTAAGTGAAATGCAGGGAAAATTTCATGAAAATACATCTAGCATTTGAAATTAAGATCCAATTGTACAGTAAGGCATTATCATACAGTTACATTATTCAATGTTTAATATGCTTTACGGTGAGCACTGAGGAGGTGTTATTACTTGGACATAGATATTGTTATTGTTAGTAATTAGTAGATACCTACACATACACATGTTCACGACTTTCCAATAGAGGTAGTCATAGACCCCCGAGCCCAATAGCGGTAGGCAGAGATCCCCGAGCCCAACAGGGGTAGGCAGAGACCCCCGAGCCCAATAGCGGTAGGCATAGACCCTCGAGCCCAATAGCGGTAGGCAGAGACCCCCGAGCCCAACAGGGGTAAGCAGAGACCCCCGAGCCCAATAGCGGTAGGCATAGACCACCGAGCCCAATAGCGGTAGGCAGAGACCCCCGAGCCCAACAGGGGTAGGAAGAGACCCCCGAGCCGAACAGGGGTAAGCAGAGACCCCCGAGCCCAATAGCGGTAGGCATAGACCCGCGAGCCCAATAGCGGTAGGCAGAGAGCCCCGAGCCCAACAGGGGTAGACATAGACCCCTGAGCCCAATAGCGGTGGGCAGAGACCCCCGAGCTCAACAGGGGTAGGCAGAGACCGCCGAGCCCAAGAGGGGTAGGCACTAGGCAGATCTACCGAGCCCAATAGGGGTAGGGAGATATTCATACATTATTTAATATCTGTACTACATTTTTCACAAAATTTCAGCTCAAATCCACAATTTTCCATCTGAATAATGTAGATAGGCAACATTATAGCACAGTTCACGTACTGTAACTGGAACGGGGATGAATAAAATGGAAAACCAATCTTTCTCAATTCAGCACGGCGCGGCATTCTGTTGACAATTCTGTATTCAATATATTCAAGCGTTCCTTGAATCTATATTATCCCACCAAATTAAATATCCTCCGCTGCAATGCCAAAGGGAATGAACAAAGGGCTTTTCGTTTAGTCGGATAATCGAATCTTTTTCAAAAGGTGAATGATTCGTCACGTTGCGAACCACGGAGCTGAAAATATAGGCGATTCGAAATTTAAATAAAGTATTCCAAGACTTCTGTGTACGTATTATTTTACACCTTATATTGTGCAACGAATAATAAAATATAAATTATTTTGATTATTTTTCAAAGTTCTTTAGAAACTTATAAAAGAAAATTGACCTTTGGGGAGACATGTATTATTATACAACGTATTATTTCTTTAACAAAAATTTTCTTCGAATTATAAAGATTGTGTAGAGAGATAGTTAAAACTTTAGCCGAATTTAAAAGGGAAATTATTTAGAAAATAAGATTTATTTCATACTTTTTTGTGCATTTTACTTTGGAACTCGGTTTAATTTTTTGTTTAAAAGTCATATTTATTATATTATTATAGTAGAACATTTTAAGAAACTTTAAAATAAGCGTTCTAATGTATAATTGAATACGCGTCAAGCTTCCATCAGGTAATGCATATAAGACAATGATGATGATAACTGTAAGTTACATAGTGGCATATGCTTGAAGTTCTTTAAACAATGCCGAAAGGACACTGGCGAATCCTGCCTGATTTTCCATCAAGAGCGGCAAGTTTCGAACATAATATGTGGTTTTATAGTACTTAAAAAGTTATTATATAAAAAAATATATTATATTTTTAGGACTTGGGAATAAAAAGTTATGAATCTCCGAATATCAGAAATATCATGTGCGAAATACGTACTTATCTGTGGCAATAGTTGTCATCATTCGGTATAGTCTACGGTTATCACGCTGTAAATTGTCAATTTGAAGCGTAAAAGCTCCATCTAGTGGCCCATTAGATAATTTTTTTTATTAGAGTATAAAGTTATTATCTTTTTCTATAGTTCATCAGTTTAGTACTGGTTTTAAATTAAATGACGTATAACCACCCAGCAACCTTATATGATACTTATATCAAACGTTTATTTTATGTTCCGCTAAATATGCCGGTGTGTGTATATATTTATATTATAATATATATATTATTACTTCGTTCCATCCGGGTGTCCCTTGACACCTCTCAAGTAATTTTTTAATATTTAACTTTTGGTAGTCGTGGCCCAGTCGTGGGATCTGTGTGTTTAAATTTATCTATAGTTTCAGCAAGTATTTCTTCTAGTTGTTTTGTAAGGTCTGGTGTTATAGTGTGATTCCGTCTGTTATGCGTTGTATTTTGTGCAGTGCTGGAGTTGAGTTCATCATTATCTGTTTGTGGTTTTCCTAGCTGGTAATTATTTATATTAATATCTGAGTCATGTCAATCGTTCCCACAAGCTGTTCTGTGTCTTCAGGTAAGTATTCTGTTATGTTATTATAATTTGGCACTGATGTCGCACTTGTTCTTTAATTTTGTCCAAATGATCTAATCATAAAAGTCGATTATTCACTATGGATCTACGTTGATCCGCTATTATTTAAGCTGAAATATGTGCAATTTCAGGACATCTTGAGGTAACTTCTTGATAGAGTAGGGGTCTGTAGGTTGTTAAATCTGTTTCTAGTCTAGTTATTTTATAGTAAACAAGTCATGATAGTTTCATTAAGTTCATCTATCCATCACATCTGCTTCTTCTTTAATATTCGAAATTTCTTGGTCTGAGAGTAATTTACAGTGTATAATTGCTCGTCGTTGATCTCCTATCCGCTGTTTACTTTCTTCCATTTCCTGGTATTTTGTTGTAAAAATATAGTGTAATTGTGTAAGGTAAGTTCTTGTATTTTTCTCTAATTTAGTTATATTGAAGTAGTGACGCATAATGAAAATATTCATTTCTTTCGTTCACGTTTTACGTGTGCCTCGTTTACCAGCGGTGGGTGCAGTAACTTCGGGCGTAACTGTGTGTACTATATTGATTGTTGGTCGTCTAGGTGTTCGTGACCATTTATAAGTTCATGCCTTCCCTTAAGCCCCTCCACCACGTCAATGAGGCCCCCCGGGGGGTTATTATTCATATTATGGCACTTTTAAAATGGTGGACGAAAAATGTTTTTTGTTGCAATCAACTTTTATTTATAAGTTTTTATTCCTAAGTCTTATAGTTATTTGGAAACTATATTTAAGATGGTATGAATATAAAACGAAACCTTATCTATCTATCACTTTGATTCTATTTAAAAAAGTGTTAATCTTAATTGACTTTCATGATTCATTTGTTTATAGCATAAAACTACCCCGGGTATACATGGTACAATAATTCGGGTAGACTCGATCCCCCTGTATCAATAGTTTTTTTTTTAATTACACAATGCAATTTATTGAATATTTCCATATTTGTATAAAACAAGGGGAGGTACCAAGATGAGAAAGATTATCAAACCATAAAAATGGCGGTGATAACGGTATGGTAAAATAAATGCTAAAACATCACGAAAACAATACGATTATAGTAATTTAAGCTTTTAGTGGTCTAATTTGGAATAAAGAAGGTTATATCGACGTTTTAAAAACTAATTAAGTTGCATAGTATTTGTATAGGGGATCAAAATATCTCCCTTATATGGTGCTCCCAAATCCGTGTCTTTAGTTTTAGTATTATAAATTAGTATTTTTTTTACTGATATTCTGTTGGTTGTTGCAGATTCTTGAAGCCAGACATAGCATAGCCAACTGTATGAAGATGTATAGAAAATTAGGGCAAAAAACAAAAGGGGGGATCAAGTGTCTCCAGTTTCCCGTACTGTAAACAATTAAGTCAATAGTATTTTTACCATAGTCATTTTCTTTTGATGCTTCATTAAGACAAGAATATGATTGGAATTAAAAATTTATTAAAAACACAACATTAAAACTTGGAATACCTAAATACTAAGCATAATGAGACAGACTTGGCTAATTAATAAGAATTAAGGTTATATATTTTTTAAAGACCGATTTTTATGAAACTTTGATTATCAGGCGAAATGAGATTATTCTCTGAACATTGTTTTATTATTAGCCGATAATTGGGTAGCCTGATGCTATAAAATTTGTGGATGAGGGTGCTAATAAATAGTGTCATTTTATTATATATTAGTTATGCTTATTTTTATAAAATGTGGATGAAGTTAAACTATTTTATGAAATAAATATCAGTAAATTATTAAATAATGGTAAACTCGTCATTGTGGGTAAAAAAGTATTTTCATCTGTAATAATCGGGGTTAAACTATGACCATCTCTTATGGCCGAAATTAATAACGTCTCTAACATCTTAGATTCTCAAACAAAAATTGACGTAAATTGACGTGAAGTTAATCCTAGGGTTGTTGAAATGTATTGAAAATTTGATCTCAGAAAACTAAATGAGATTAAAATTGATTATTAATTTGGGGCGTTATATTAGGTCCTTACATATGAAATTGGCGTTTTGTCTTGGTTTTGTCGTACTGGCCACTTTGATCTCAAATATATCTATCTTCTTTGGTTAGGAATTCCAATTTCAAATTTATACCGCTATTTACTCGTGCATTTGAGTTTCGAAAACCGTAATTCGTTTGTTTTTTCCTCTTTTGGTTTTTTATTTGCGTCACTCTGTTTACAAAATGGAAAACTTGAATTATTGTATTATTTTCGAGTACGAGTTCGACCGTGGCACCAGTGCTGCAGAAACGGCTCCAAGGATTAATGATGTGTATAGCGGCGATGTCGCAAAAGAAAACACAGTGCGTTTTTGGTTCCAACGTGTTCGTACTGGAAATTTCGACCTGCAGAACAAGCCCCGTGGACGGCCGGAGACCAAAGTTGATAATGAAGAATTGAAGGCTATTGTGGAAGCGGATCCATCGCAAGCCACGTCCGAGTTAGCTGCAGGCTTGCGGTGTTAGTGATAAATTTATTATAGTATATATTGTTTAAATATTTTTGGCTAAATTGGTAAAAAAACCTACATTAAATACAAAAACATTCATCATAGTTACTATGAATTAAAACGCACAAATTTCGGAGATATTTACAAAATATATCTAACTAGCTGTTGCTCGCGGCTCCGCCCGCGTAAGTATAGTATCCCTCGGGAACATTACTTTTTCGGGATAAAAAGTAGCCTATGTTTTAATACAGAGTCTAAACTACTACCATACCGAATTTCATCGAAATCCGTTCAGTAGTTTTTGCGTGAAAGCGTAACAAACATCCACGCTTTCACATTTATAATATTAAGTAAGGTTATGTTCTTGCATCCTTATATTTCATACACTATTACCTAACCGTGACGTCATAGCATGGTACGACTTTGTATGGAGCGTTTTCCAGAGACTTGCGAAATTTTGTAAACAAATCGCTGTCTGTACCTATGAATATATTGTTTTTATTATATTATTTGCTTTGAGAACTTACTCATATTTAAGACAATCAACCGGATCCGGATCCACCGGATCAACCTGATGTACACAATAATCACGTACCATAAGATTTTACAAATGACATGCTGCGAAATTCTACACTTGATATACCTTCTCAATCTGAGTCTAATCACACATACGCAGAAATATTAAAATCAACTCCAAAAAGCAATATACAAAAAGAAAGTACATCAAAAAAATTTCCGAAAAAAAAGAATAAGAAATTGGATAACAATAATAAAGATGTAACACAACATTTGTCATCAGCTGAGAGCTTACCGGACTCAGGTGGAAAAATCAATCAGCCACAGAAACAAAAGAAACCATTTTTATTTAAAGACTTGTTATTTAAATTGCAGTACATAATTTTGAAAAAAAAATGATACCCTAGAAAATAAGTTTAAATTAGCAGGAACATTTTTGTTAGAATGGTTTGTTACTCTTGTAAGCTCATATTTATCAGATTTAAAAGTCATTGAAAACTTATTTAATTTATTTTTACATAATGGATAGCAGTTTAAGCAAAGTTAACTATATAAATATTATTCAATGGAATGCTCAAAGCTTAAGATTGAAAAATATATGTTTAGAACAACTATTAATTAAGGAAAAAGTTCACATTGCAATATTAAGTGAAACATGGCTTGAACCAAACAGTGAATTATCAATCTCAGGCTACAATATATTTCGTCAAGACAGGCACGATTCTTATGGAGGTGTGGCCATTTTAACGCATTATTCTTTAAAAGCTCAACAGTGTTTTTTACAACTTATTAATAAAAATATTGAAATTATTCATGTAAAAATTCTTAATTGCGATAATATTAGAAATGTAGTATCTGTTTACTGCCCATCAGCGTGCACAAATCAAAATGACTGGGAAGAAATCATTAACAAGTTTCAAAGCAATACCATACTAGCAGGAGATTTTAACGGCCATCACTCAAATTGGTCTAATCGCACTGACTCTCGAGGTATGCAAATTTTTGATGTGTTAACTGACAGCAATTTCTGCACTCTGAATGATGGATCTCTACTGGACTAGAGTTAAACTCGTTAATAGAAGGCTTCACGAATCATCTTCAGATATCACTATGGTGTCAACTAACATATCTCTGAGGTTCGATTGGCGAGTCACTAGAGAAATGCTCGGAAGTGACCATCATGTAATAAAATTTTCTTCAACCATACCGTTCGATCCCAAATTTTCTAAAAAACGTAATATAAAAAATGCAGACTGGACCGCATATGCAGATTATATTGAAAATTAAATAAAAATTCAAATAAAAAAACGAACCACAAAAAGCATATAACTGGTTTTTGAATATTTTGAATGAAGCTGCTGATAGACACATACCTTACATTAAAATTTACAATAATCAAAATCAAAAGTCAAAAATTTATAGCAAAACCTTTTTGGAATGCACAACTCTCGCAAGCAGTCGCCGAAATTTTAGGGGAAATGTTACTCCCCAAAACTATGAATTACTGAAGTTCAAAATATTTAAAGCCCAGAAAATGATTCGGAAAGCAAAATCAGATTCATGGAAAAACTTTTGTAACTCTGTAGATGGATCTACTTCAGCCTGTGATATGTGGAAGAGGATGAAATGGTTAAAAGGCTATAAATCTCCAACAGTTTACCCAGATACTAATAATGCAAATCTATTATTACATAATCTAGCACCAGATTACGTTTCTTCATCAATGCCTGCATTTTCCGCAGTTTCATCGCCAATGCAGTCGCCAATTATTCTTCATGAACTAAACAATTTCATGAAATTAAAAGATAATAAGGAATAGATAATATATCTTTTTCATTGATCAAGAATCTATCGTTGCTCGGTAAAGTACATTTAGTTAAAATTTATAATTTTTGTTTACATCAAGGGTTTGTTCCGTATCAATGGAAAGAAGTCAAAATTGTTCCCATTCCTAAATCTAACAGTAATTCTATCTTTAGACCTATTGCATTAATATCTTGTATATGTAAAACTTACCATTCCATTCTGGTGCATCGGTTAGAATGGTTCTTAGAAAAGAATAACTACTTTTCTAGAGAAACTATAGGTTTTAGAAAAAGTCATTCATGCCTTGATGCCCTCTTCAGGTTGATTTCTCGTATACAAATAGGGTTTTCAAGTAAAATCCCCACCTTAGCTTGCTTTATTGACATCGATAGTGCCTATAACAATGTAGATATAACTCATTTCGTTAAAACGTTGGATAGAATGGGTGTTGGTCTCCTGTGTAGATATATCTGGCAATATTTGATAGACCGAAAACTTATTATTGTTTCAAATAATGATTGTATTTTTAGACTCACTAGTAAAGGAATTTTACAAGGTGATCCTCTTTCACCTCTTTTGTTTAACGTCGCTACCACCGAAATTTCTAATAATATACAAAACGTTCTTGTCTCTCAGTACGCTGATGATTTTTTAATATATACTTCCAATAGAATTCTTAACAACAGTGTTTTAAATCTTCAACAGGCTATCGATTGTTTTGAAGAGACTATAAATAACATAGGTATGTCAATATCTAACGTGAAAAGTAATTTATGTATATTCAAAAGACGTGGTAGAGAAGAGGTAGCTGAAATTAGAGTAAATGGGCAACAATTAAATAATGTCCGCATGGTGAAATACTTGGGGGTTTGGCTAGATGGCTCACTGACGTGGAGAAAACACATAAATGAGATTTATATAAAAACTACAAAGTTTAAAATATTGAAGGTTTTGAGCGGATCAAACTGGGGTATTCCCGTTACAATTCGTTGACTTTATTTGAGTGTAATACGCAGTCGAATCGATTATGCAAGTTGTATTTATGACAACAGTGCTAAATCAATACTTTATAAATTAGACAAACTGCAAAACCAAGGTCTAAGAATTATCGGTCATTACATAAAAAGTACGCTTATTCACGTGATGCAGAGCGATCTAGCCATTCCACCTTTGTCTGTTCGAAGAGTCTTCTTGGCTGGAAAGTTTATATTAAAATTGAAATATTCAGACGTTAATTATAATTCCGATATTTTAATTAAACTTAGAGATACTTGTCGTGGACATTACTGGTCTCGTAAAAGAAAAGTGCTATTAGCAACTGTGTGGGATGATCTTAAGGATTATTACATACCGAACACCAACCGCTTAGAAATATTTAATCTTAACTATTGGATTACTAGTATGGATTTATCCTCAAGTATAAATACAAACATTAAAGATATCGATAAACCAAAGAGATTAATTGATAAGGATTATTTAAAAAATAGATGTATATATTTACTTTCAAATCAGTTTCTCAATTTCTACAAGATTTATTATATGGTTCTAAAGACGCTTCGGGAGTAGGTGCTGCTGTATTTGACCCTCAAGCTAATACGTCAGTTAAGTTAAAACTGAATTAAACATTGTATTATGGAGGCCGAAATAGCTGGCATTCAGGAAGCCCTACGTTATATAGAATCAATGAATTTTGAAAAGTTTGTTATCTTGAGTGATTCCCGAAGCGCATTACAACACTTGGTTCGCTGTACCTCGAATTATCGAGGAACAGCGACAGCCTATCAAATTTTAGACTTAATACAAAAACTTAAAATACAAGACAAAATAGTAACATTTCAGTGGGTTCCTTCTCATATAGGTCTTGAAGGAAATGATAAGGCAGATTGCTTAGCAAAAGAAGCCATAAGTAATGGATTAACTTCTGATATTTTTCCTCATTATACTAACTATATTCCATACATGAAACAGCTATCATATAAAACCTGGAAAGATTATTTTGACCTCACATCTGTGACGAAAGGCATATGGTATAAAATAATTCAACCGTCACCACTTCAAATTCCTTGGTTTGGGGGTTCTTTGAGCAGACAATATACCACAGTAGCATTAAGGTTACGTTCTGGACATATTCCACTAAATAAATTTGCATTTTTATTAAAGAAGGTTACATCTCCTAATTGCTAAGAGTGTGATAAAGTCGAAGATGTCCAGCACATATTGATAGAGTGTGTCCGGAACGAAGCGGCTAGACGAGAAATCTTTTACCATCTAGATTTAAATATTAATGATGTAGGTGTATTTTTTCCATATTTGTCCACCCCTCTATCTAATTAAGCAATTGCTTTGTATTAATTAGTTTTAAGAGGCTTAAATGTTAGAGCTGTTTTATAATTTACTATATTATGCTGTGTAATAGTTAAGTTAAATGGCACTCAACGAGAGTGACACGGTCTAAATTGTACCAAACTCTCTATGAAAAATAAAGATTAAAAAAAAAGAGTACTGTTCATTTATGCAATAAAAAAAATCGGTCGTCTAGTCTAAAATGTAAAAATGATTGGTACCAAGATATTGAAACGCGTGCGTTGTTCGTTGAGTTGAAGAACATAAGGGTGACTTTCGGGGTGTACACTGGTGACGCACTTGTTATACCTCTGGGCTCTGGTATTGGGAGTATCCATGGACACTACATCAGGCGATCCGGCAGCTAGTTTGCCGCTTTCAGTCTTCGTTAGTCAATTTCCTACATCTCTACAATATGTATTCCTTGCATCCTCAATACATTCTAGTAAACAACATGTTTTGTTCGCAATGAATTTATGGAATACTGATAAGAGGTCTGTTAATGTCGTCTATTTTTTATTTATCGAATAGATTGAAAAACAATGTGTAAGGCTGAGACTATATTCTCCGGAATCTGGCGGCCCCGGGAAGATTCAGAGCACTGAAAATAGAGCTCAGCGCTAATACAAAAGAGCTGAAATCGTAACACAAATGGCGAGTCAAATGTTAATGTCATATTATATGACAGCTCGACACTCGACACTTCGATTTTCAACTCTATTGTACTAGCGCAGAGTTCTATTTTCAGTGCTCTGAATTTTCCCGGGCCCGCCGGATGTGACTAATCTGTCCTTACGTCAATCCTGCCGGCACGAACATCCTAATAAAATCAAAAGGTTTTTTTATTATGAATGTGTATTTCGAGGGAAAATTATACAGTAACCTTATGTTGTGACCCGATTCCGAAAGGGTGTGTTGTTGTTTTGCGTCACGTGGCGACGCATCACGTGGCGACGCGTCACGTGTCGTGAATGTCGTCGAGGAACGGGTTCAAGCAACGGATAAGAAAGAAAGAAAAAAGGGTAAAAAAGTATGCTAAACGCCTGAAGACGCTAAGACTAATGAAGAGACCAGACCTTCAATTCTAGATACGATTTTAAAATTTTATAAAATTCCTAAAAAGCTGTTTTTGTTGTAAGTTAATCCTACTACTATTATTAATGTGAAAGTTTGTGACGTAGGATGGATGGATGGATGGTTTGTTACTCTTTCACGCAAAAACGACTAAACTGATTTTGATGAAATTTGGTGTGGTCGTAGTTTGAGCTCTGGATTAACAGATAGGCTACTTTCTATCCCGAAAAAGTACAGTGTTCCCGTGGGATAATGCATTTACGCGGGTGGAGCCGCGGACAGAAGCTAGTCTTTAATGAACCACTTTTGTTCCACTATTATTGATCGTTAAACTAACTTAGGTACTCTTCGAAACTACTCTTTCGTCAAACAGAGCATAATATCTTCAAACAGAGCACTATATCGTTAAACAGAGCACAATATCTTCAAACAGAGCACAATATCGTCAAACAGAGCACAATATCGTCAAACAGAGCATAATATCTTCAAACAGAGCACTATATCGTTAAACAGAGCACAATATCTTCAAACAGAGCACAATATCTTCAAACAGAGCACAATATCGTCAAACAGAGCACAATATCATCAAACAGAGCATAATATCTTCAAACAGAGCACTATATCGTTAAACAGAGCACAATATCTTCAAACAGAGCACAATATCTTCAAACAGAGCACAATATCGTCAAACAGAGCACAATATCGTCAAACAGAGCACAATATCTTCAAACTTCAAAACTTTATTAGCACACTTAGTAGGTACAACATCAAAAGTATTGACAGTACAAACTTAGCAACCTTGTTCAGGCGCTTGCTAAAAATTTAATAACAATTTATATACTTAACATAATATACAATGTATACTTACATTAATTATTACCTTTAGTATAATATATTTTATGAACTTCTTTATTTATCTTCTTCGTATATATATGTAAGGCAATCGTTACTGATCCACACAGCACAAAACACTGAACGAAATGCATTAGTACATAGAAAGGTTTCGAGATTACGACGAAAAGACATTGGGACCTTTACTATGGAGAAAATACCCACGGCAAACACTGATGAGTCATACCTTATTTTAAAGCCCTAGACGTCTACATGTACTGGTTTTAAGCGCATTATTGTGGGGTATGGGAATTTGAAGCATTTTAAATTCAAAAAGTGACTCAATTTATCAGTTTAATATCAGAGTAAGATAAATATCATTACGGAAAGCTCTTCGTTTTTGTACAAAATCAACAATAATCTCAATAACAATGTAGGGATTAAAGAAAAAAAAGTTTCGTTTTTATGCACAAATCTTTATTATTCATCGTAATCTATAATAATGACAGTATCTAGAAATGCAGCTGGTTCTAGGTTGACATTTTCGTGTCTCGCCCACGCTAGATAATTAATTAATATTATATTAATTACTATTAATAAAAAAATAATTATTTTCTAATATTATTGAATATTAAAACCTGGAAAAAGTACAACATATTTTTGCAATTATCTCTAGATTCCCACTACTTTATTTTAAAAAAACTACTTAATTACAACTAATGCAATGTTATCTAAAAACTAATATAAGTTTCATTCGTGTTTGCGGAATTTCGTAAAGCGGGTCATAAAGGTCCCAATGTCATTTGGCACCATATAGTTACCAGGCATCAGAACCCACAAAGGTGGTTTACAGGGATGAAACAATCTAATATAAAACAATAAAAAATCTAAAAGTTTGTTTCAAGATAAAACAAACAAGACGCGGGAAAAAACTATTACAATATTATGACATTATTTTTTCCGATTCCGATTCAATGTAATCAAAATGTCAAAAACAAAACAAATAAAATTCGACCGAATGAGGGTTTTTAAATTCGTGACATCTGACAGATTTTTGACACGACAAGGACCGTGGGGCTATCATGCGCCGCCTGGTGACAGAATAAGAATCGAAAATTCTTATTGCCCGGTTTTGCCCGCAACTTACCCGCAACTTACGCCCGCAGATGACAAATATCAAACACCCTCATTAAAGTGTCTTATATAATATTATACTTTAAACGAGACAATCATGTCTAAGTAAAACAATATAAAAAATATATATAATCGGTTTCTCGACATCGGCTGCAAGTATTACCATGAAATTTAGTATGTACGGAGTTTTGGGGGAGAAAAATCGATCTAGCCAGGTCTTATCCCTGGGAAATTGCGTATTTTATGCTATGAATGTTTCTTTTCTTTCGTCGTGCTATAAATCAATATTTTCGACTCAATTATGTCCGTCCGAACGGCAGTTTGGTATGCGTACATAATTATATATATAATTATTTATATACACGTATACAATTTTTGCATTGTTCAAAAATTCGGAATGGGGTTCGAGTCCCGGTCGGATATAATTTTGTGATTCTTTTTTATTTATTTTTATTTTTATAAACTCCGAGCAAAGCTCGGTTTCCCAGGTACTTATATCTATATATTGCGCAGTGAATAAGCATAGCTGGGCATTAACTCGTTAATCCGTTAATCGTTAATTAAATCGATTAAATCGTTAATTAAAGTTAACATTTTGATTAACGGATTAACTTTTAAGTTAACTTTTAAAAATGTTAACGGACACGTTAACTTCCGTTAATATGCAGAAGTCCGTTAATCGTTAATCTAATGCCTAATAGTTACCGCACGGCACCGACAAGTGCCGGGCGGCGCGTGGCAGCGAGTGAAACAAAAACAAAACTAGATATATTTTGCCGGCGCGTGCGAGTGAGAAAGAAAACTGCGAGATTTGTTTCGTTTGATCATTTCATTACTTAGCGCCGGTGCTTAGAGTGAAGAGTGTTTTGTTTGTTTGTTTGTTGTTATTATAAATTACTGTCAGTTATCATTTGCGTGTTGATAATTGATGAATGAATTAGAACCGAAACCAACAGGTTTTATAAGTTCACTAACGCAACGATATAAAGATGCAATTTTACACATATTAACGGATTAACGATTAACGTTAACTTGCGTAAATTTTTCCGAAATGTAACGCTTTAACGTTTAACGAAGCTAACATTTTTTGTAGCGGATTAACGATTAACGAAGTTAACTATTTGATTAACGGTGCCCGGCTATGTGAATAAGTGACATTTAAATTGAAAGCACGATTGCCGGCCATATTGAGCTTTGTTTACATTTGGATAACATTGAATCGGAATGGAGTATACGCGGTTTTACAAAAAATAAAAAGGGGCAAGGTGACGTCCATCGTGACCGCTTTCGTTGTCCTATGGTAATTGGGGGATAGAACACACTTGATTGTATTTCAGACTAGCTGAAAGCAGGAAACCGTAAATGTGTTAACTATGTGTATTTAGTTTAAGGAGGGACCGGATAAATACCACGGCCTCACAGAAACCGGCGTGAAATAACGCTTGCATTGTGTTTCGCTGTGTGGAGGAGGCCCTGGACTGGAGGCCCAAGGGAAATTAGGAATTTTGAAGGCCAGGAACGCAAGTGCTCAACATCAAGAGGAGTTACAAGTTGCGAGTATCCATGGGCGGCGGTAATCACTTACCAAGAAACGCGATCCGTCTGCTCGTTTCGTAGTCCATTTCATAAAAAAATATACGCGCGAAATTTGCTATGCATATATTAAGGGCCCATACCTCATAGAAATAAAACAGGTATTTATACATTTATTTTTTTATTTATTAATTTTGTACCCCTTCTTACGAAAAATTGCGAAAAATATGAGGAATCTTAAAAATCTGAATATAAAAACAAGTTAGAAACTGTCGTTGAAATCTTAACCTATGAATGTTACATTATTTTAAGTTTTGAGTCGAAACATTTTCCTTAAACTTTGTCCATGGTTTCATCTAACTTTATTTCAGAAAAACTTTGTGTAAAACTCAAAAGTTATTTAATGGGACATTAATATATTTTGGGGATGAGCTTTGGCAAATTCAAGGCTCCAAATCTCTCACAAAAGATACCCCACATTAAAACAGCAATTTGTTTCATACACCCTTATTAGCAATCTATCGATTTTATTAAAAATCAGTCGCTTCGATTCCTGACTAGGAAAATTTATTTATCAAAAATCTAATGATGCAGTTTCAGTTTTTATTAAAATTGTTGGCTATCCTCATAGTTCTGGATTTTGCTACCACTACAGGTGAATTTTTCAAGTAGGCATCCACTTGAAAAATTCACCTGTATACTTTGAAGTTTGAGCTGTCTTCATACCCCTGTCAGTAATTTACGTACTTCTTTAGAAGATTCCTAATACTGACCAGTGTGTACCATCCCCACATCACTCACGTGAGTGCTTACTGCTTCTATTATGCAGACCGGACGACCCAAGAAAACTAAAAGTATCGCATATGGTATGTGAAGTCAGTGCACTGTTTTTCACGACCTCTGTGCCTCAGTGGACCGCGTTAGCGATCAAGCCAGGAGTCGGGAGATCGAATCCCGCCGAAGAAACAAAAATTTTTCGTGTCCCTAAGTCCCTGTATATGTTTTAAACACCCTTATGTCTATTATAATATAAGAAAAATTATAAATTTACGTATAGTAGGTATAGAAGATTAATTTTATTTCCGTTGTCTGGCGCCAGTAGCAAAAGTTCTTCGAACATTTACCAAGGGACCAAATTGACGTGGTGTGAAAGCGTCCATAGATTATACTCGTTTAAATAGGGGGGAAAACCATTTTTATATAGTCCTCTATGTATGTATGTTTGTATGTATTGGTAGTCCTGATTTTACTTAAATTTTACAAATAAAAACTTTACATTCTGCTAATTAAATCTTACAATAACAGTTTCGACGCAATATTGATATGTTAAAACATCAAAATGGTATTCTCATAAACGTGAAACCAACATTTAACGCGTTTTGATCGGTCCAAACCCCAAAAATCCGATTATGATAGATATCAATACGATTCATTTATAATTCATAGAACTCAAAGGGCCTGTTTCACAACCAACTGATAAGTGTTATATATCTTATTGGCATGTTTTGTCTCTGTCGCTCGATATAAAGTATGCAACGCCAAAACTTCTGGTTAAGCTATCCGACACTTATTAGAAGATTGTGTTGTGAAACAGTTTGTAATTCACTATTTTATGCCCGCGGCCCCACCCGCGTAAAGGCAGTACTATTTCGGTATAATAGTAGCGTATGTGTTATTCCAGTAAGTATCCTTTGTGTTATTCCACTACTACCATTAAGTACATCAAAATTCGTTACGTAGTTTTTGCGTGAAAGAGCAACAAACATCCATCGTTCCTCACAAGCTTTCACATTTATAATAGTAGTGAAGTGACGAGAAATGTGGTACTGAAATGAGCGGCGTTGATATTAAATCTAGATATATAGCTCGTCTATTGATACGAATACGACGTACAGTACTAGCACTTTATTTTTTTCAATTACTTTCCGGCGATCGTCGTTCCCTTCACACTTCGTCAGACATTTCCATGGAAAATGTCCACTGTATGTTACAGTATCCGTTTATAATTTCAATACTATTATTTTCATTGGACGACACGAACGCGTTAACCAATCAAAAACACCATTGAATAGATAAACTACCGACAAAAAACCTCAGAAACCAGGCATAACAGAGGCAAATTTTTTAGGGTGCTATTTGAAACACTGGGCTTCCGTTTCCGTTCGTTCTACGCATGCGAAACGTGACAATTAAATGAGGGTTTTTAAATTCGTGACATCTGACAGATGACAGATGACATCAAAAAGATTTTTCACACGCCAAGGATCGTCGTCCCACCAAGCGCTGCCTGGTGACAGTAAAAGAATAGAAAATTCTTATTGACCGTTTTTGATACCACTTACGTCACCAGATGACGCTTTGTGTGCGTTGGGTATGCCCCCTAGCGGCAGAAAAAATATTAAAAACCCTCATTGGTATCATTATATGGTGCTACAGTTGCTTTGTTTACGTTTACATTAATTTCGATCTGAACAGAGTATATACAACAAATACGTTGAACACAATTCTAATCGCTCGTCACACAGGCGAGGCGAGTCCATCTGGTATTAATCACAATAAATCATCACATATTGTGCAAGGGACCTTACTCTAATGTTATTTATTGAGCTCTCGTAGCACTAACCGAATTATACGATATGAATTTTATATTTCATCATCATGGATGGCTTGTAGATCACCCTAAAGATTTGAGGTTCGATCCTGGGCACTTACTAATGAGATTTCTATCGAGTACATAGGACACTCAAACGGCGCGTCAATGGAAACACATCGTGAGGAAAACAGACCGTCTGAAGCCCAATTCGCGTAATTATTTCCGTTAAATTCGCAGTATGGTTCCGGACTCAGCGCTAGCTTTTACATTCACACACGCATCAAATCGATTGTCTGAAGATTGTTTCTGTCAAATGTACGTCATAGCCCGGTCATTTTGAAATCATTCGATCCGATCCCATTTGATCCAAAGAAACTAATTTCATATTAATTTGGTCGAACTTTTATGTTTACAATAAGTAACCCCCGGATTGTCAAGCAGTGAGCGAGCTAATGATATTGAATTATAGCTAAGAACACTCGATCATTCAACAACCTACAATTTACAAGTTAACAACCTTATAAGTTTTTTTATTTCTTTATTTTAAGGATTTTGGTACATGAAATGACTATGCCAATCATATTGTACTCTTAATAGTAAACACAAAACATTTATAAAAAAGAACGAACTTAGATGATAACACTAATTAAGTACATATTAAATCTAGTATAAAAAACTATCCACTAACATCGAAAGCTACCAGCATACTAGACGCATCAGAGTCTGTTCGGCTAGAATGCTGTATAGAGCACCTACATTATATAAATTCCTATTAAATGTAGTAACCAGTCGATCTCTTTTGTCACTGTTCCTGGTACATTCCATCAAGCGATGATATAAGTCATCTCTCTTATTACATTGCTCACAAATGGGAGAATCGGCTGTTCCCATCAAAAATATAAAAAAATCTACTAGGAACGTGGCCAGATCTTAATCTACATAAAGAAACAATTTGCTGCCTGTTAAATCTAGAAACGTAAAACCACGGAGTACGAAGAGGCTAACATTGGATACATTTATACCAAATACCGCTCGTTTTCGATCCTTCATCAAAATATTCCTTTAACATTCATCGACACTTGGATCTACATTTAATCAAAACTTCCGTAAAGCTTGGTAATACGTGAAATTCTTCACCTTCTGTTATAGCTGATTTTGCCAATCTGTCAGCTTTTTCGTTTCCCGAAAGTCCAATATGTGACGGAACCCATTGCAATGTCACAATTATACCGTTGCCACAAATGCTATTTAATTGATTTAAGATATTGTAAGCTAAAGTTGTACCTCTGTAATCAGTGGTGCACTTGACAATATGCATGAGGGCACTTTGGCTGTCTGTAAAAATTACAACTTTGCGAGCACCTATACTAGAAACATAATTCAAGGCCTGTGACAACGCAAGAAGCTCCGCAGTCATGATTGATATACATTTGTTCTTAATCTTAAATGTTTTGTAAAACTTACCTGTACCTGTAAAACCTTATAAGTTGAAAATGTTTTTAGCAAAGATTAAAGGAATGCATAAGGCAATTAAGAATGCAGCAGCAAAGTTTAAGTAAATTTTGAGACAAGTCTACGGGGAATAATCTGGCAATTAATATCTTTTAAAATCGATTTTTTAATTTTAATTACGCCTGCACAGGAGCTGCAGTGGGTATGCATTCTTTTATTACAATGACGAAGTTAAAAAATCAAAAATGTATGAAATTGACATAATTATTTAGTCGGTAAATCACATGGCTCCAGCTATTATATATTTAATCCGAGGCTACCCCCATACATTTTATTCTTTAAGAACTTCGTTATCGATCTAATGTTGCACTTTGTCTAAGGCACCTGATTTTTTTCGACATCTCCATTTGTCATGACAAAATGGAATAATAATCAGTATAATCCCCAATGGTCGTCTTGTTGAACAAAATTAATGACATATAAAATTGTTTGTCTGTTATGATGTACAAGATGTTTATAAAACCATTTGTAACGAACATGTTGTGTGGTTGTGTGGATTTGTATGGAGTTGTACGGAGGTTGTATGGAGTGTATGACCATCTGAACATAACTCTATTGTGTTTGATAATGTCTGAAGTGGCCTGCTGGACAAGGTGCAAAAAATTTGAACATGAATGACCAATGAGTTGAACAGGGTGTCCTTTAAAGTTTGTTCTTATTTATTTTGCCGCGTTTTAGTTGCAAATAAAATAAATAATAATCAACCACATATCTGACTAGTGCAGGTCATATTATGCCCTATATTATATTTAATACAGTAGTATATTATATTTTTACTCTTATATATAATATTTACTACTTACTTACCATTATATATAATATATTTTTACTCGGTGCTATTATTATATTTCAATTTGCAGTAGGTATATTTGCTAAAGAAGTTTTTTTCCACGAACACTCTACCACGCGGGCGAAGCTGCGGGCAAAAGCTAGTCTTCTAATAAGTATCGGATATCTTATTCGGAAGTATTGTCGATGCTTAGGTACTTTATATCGGGCGACAGAGACAAAACATGCGAATAAACTATCTGACATTTATCAATAGATCGTGAAACAGTTATTTAAGTCTTTTTAAGGTGTCCATTATCTTAACAAGAAATGTGTTTATTAGTGATTTAGCCTTAACTTCATCAATATTTTTAAGTTGCCAACTTCTTTAATACATAATATATCTTTTAACGTATAAAATATAACCCTACAATGTTTATAAGTAAAAAAAAATGTATTTCTATGTTTTAAAATTTGCAACACCCCGTAGATAGTGGTGTGTGGCGGCGCGCGCGACAAGAGGCTGGTCGCCCAAAGCCGATAACAACAATACAAGAGCCCTGTAATTCGCAAATCAACGCTATAGAAGACGCGGATGATAGAAAGTTTTGTAACCCAAAAAATATAGCGGCCAAGTCGGCTATTTCATTAGCGAGTTCCATAGTTTTAGTAGTTTATTTATTTCACACTAAATGTTACAATTTAACGAAACTTAGACTTCTCTAGAAACTCTTGTGTATTGATAATTTAAATTCACATAAAATAGATGATGAACTACTATGGACAATGGTAATATACTACATTTCCTTTCGTTAAATATATTATCCATATAAATATATAAAATTGAAGTGTCTGTTTGTAATTTCAAATTAACATCTTTGCACCAAATGCATATGATAGTACAAACAGTACTTAAAATAAAGAAATCAATTTTTAAATTTTTGTATGCCCTGTCTGTCTATCTTTTCGTTCCGGCTAATCTCTGAAACGGCTAGACCAATTTTTACAGGACTTTCACTGGCAGAAAGCTGATATTATAAGAAGTAACTTAGACTACTTTTATATTAGGGTTCCGTATAAAAAATAGGGTTCCGTTTCTGTTAGTTTTACGCAAATGAACTTGCGGGCACCAGCTAGTATCTATAAGTTATAGATAATATGTACCTTTTTCATCCGTTATTGGATGATTTGTACCACGGATAAGATAAATGAGGATGACCTCATTTATCTTATCCGTGATTTGTACAGTAGATATTCTCCGAGCGAAGTAACCACTCTTGAAATACTGTAGTGCATGGGACAGTTGTTTTTTTCAAATGTCTTATGGTTGCCCAAACACATACGGCATTCTCACAACACAGTCAGCCTTGTCTAGAGGAATGACTGGTCAATACGTCTGGGGCCAACCATGTGCGGGTTTCCTCACGATGTTTTCCTTCGCCGTTATAGCGTCCGTATAATGTACTTGACATCGGAAAAAGTCTCATTGGTGCACCCCACAACCTGCGAATCGAACCTACACTCTCTCGAGTGCGAATCAAACTGTCTACCCAATAGGCCACGAAGCTCACTTATAACTCTATAACAATCATCAATAAAACCTTTAATTTTCATTCATTGTTATAGATTCCGGAATTACCTTTTTTACCGTCTAGCAAGACAATAAATCGTAGATATAGATAAACTTAAGGAAGCTTAAGTTCACACTTCCGTTATAGAGATAAGAAAATATGTAAGTCCCATTCACGTATTGTTATCTTAATCTACTTTATCTTCTTAGCACGTGTACTTTTTGCATATTAGAATTAAAACAAGCGTGACTCATTTAGTTGGTGTCTTACCCTACTACTATTATAAAAGTAAAAGCTTGTGAGGATGGATGGATGTTTGTGACTTTTTCACGCAAAAACAACTTAACGGATTTTGCTGAAATTAGGTATGGTAGTAGTTTAACCTCTAGATTAACACTAAGACTACTTCTTATCCCGAAAATGTTCCCGAAGCATACTGTATTTACGCGGGCGGAGCCGCAGACAAATGCTATTTAATTAATATGATAATTGTGTACCTTTTATTTTAAAGTTTAAAAGTTAAAGTAGTCTTGTTAAGGCAAATAAATACCTGCTTATGTAAAACGTGATCTTGACTGCTTATGTAATAAATGTAGTTCATTTGCATAAATTAATTTTATTGCAGTCAGTATTTTAAATTTATAATAATTTATTATATTACTCCTCCAACAACTTACACAGCATAACTTACTAGCAGCTGTACGTCCAATTCCGTCACATTTTGGTCAAGTTTAGTAGAAAAAGTGGGATTAGTCCATCGTGGGCAGTTGTGAACACGTTTTTTCCGAGGAGGCTTGCGCTGACCTGTCACTCATTATGATGCATCGCAAGGCTGCAGCATCCGGCTGATGTTACTCCTGAGTGCAGACGTTCGAGCAGTTCAAAGTTTTAGTTAATATCATAGAACATAGACTTGCTGACACCTATAACAAGCATTTTGTATCTGTCGATATTATGTCTACTAGACCTGCAAGGCTTAGAAAAGAAATTCTAGACTTACTACCCACGCATAGTTATTAATCTGAGATTATTTACTACCCACATATATATAGTTTAGCTGTAAAATAATTAATTAGTGTAAGCAGATAGATGCATGTATTTTAGCTTACTATAAATATGTATTTTGAGTTTAGTTGTATGCCCTCGCAACTGATGTTCACATTAATGTTTTCTTGTTTAGTTAATCTGGAGTTAACGGTGTTGGTTACACAGTCAGACACATTTTGTCTTATTGTGAATCTTTTTGTAAGCTTTTATTTGTAGAGAACTACGACGTCTTGGTTTTTACAGATCCTTCTTACGCTTGAGTGGCGATAATACAGCAGCAATTCTTATATTCTCCTTTATTGGTACTCATGAGAGAGATGCTTAACACAGATACGTCAACAAATAGGCTGTACCTGTGGAGTTTTGCCGGGGAGTTCAATGGGTGACGTTGTGAATTTGTAATATTTCATAAATTTGTGTTATCTCGGTTCTTAATGTGTAATATTGGTAGAATATTAACCATTAAATATTCGTTAACGTGCACAAGTGTGGGCAAGTGGACTAACTTCTAAAAACGTGCTGTGTGTTTCCCGCCAAAACTCCCTAGGAACTTTCAGTAAAGCGTCTACCACTTTACTGAATCGACTGATATGACGCATTGACTGTACTATTTATTTGGACTTTGACTAGACTTTAGACTTGACGATATATGAATACAGTATTGAAAATTAAAACGAAAGTTCTATTTCCCGCCTTTTTTACTTGACACTGGCAAATGGTTTTAAGATAAGCCGACGCCATATATTGAAAAAAATAAAAAGGCTGTACCTGTGACATATGTCAATATGACATTGACATATAAATTTTATAATACTGTTAACGCTATGCAACATTATTGTGTTCTGTTGGTTGACTCAAATAAAAAAATAAAAAATATAAATAAGAACTCCAATTCTCGTAATTACCTTTTTTACCTTACCACTACCACTACCACCACCACCACCACCACTTTACCACTTTCATTTTACTTTTAATTTGGTTAACAAACGTTGGTTTGGCGTTTATGAGAACACCATTTTTCAGTTTTAACTTTTATCATATCGGGACTGGATCGTACCTAATTGTATTATTGCAGGGTTTAACTAGCAGAGTCGACCTTAAGGTTTGCACTAGCAGCAGTTGCAGATATTGAAGGTTACAGACAAATGTGTATAATGTAATCAATGTAAGTAAAATACCTAGTCAAAACTGTGTAATAGCGCGTAACATGACGACGTAACGTCGCTGTAGGATTTTTTAAAGTGATAGGTAGTTTCAAGCTTAATTGTATTGCTTAGCTTGATTGTATTGCTTAGCCTGATTGTATTGCTTAGCTTGATTGTATTGCTTAGCCTGATTGTATTGCTTAGCTTGATTGTATTGCTTAGCTTGATTGTATTGCTTAGCTTGATTGTATTGCTTAGCTTGATTGAGTGTAAGCTTGGATGAAAACAAAGGTGTTATAAGTTTATACTGTCTGTCTGTATGTCTGTCCGTGGCGTCGTAGCTTCCAAACGGATGAACCGATTTTCGTCTAGTTTTTTGTTCGAAAGCTGACATGATCGAGATTGTTCTTACCTATAATTCATCATCATCAGCTCGCTTACTGCCCGACAATTCGGGGGTTAAGCATAAAAATTTTAATTTTGTTTTTTACCGTTGATTGCATTCTCTTGTGGAACGATAAATTACTTGAAGTTTCATTATAATCGCTTCAGTTGTTTTATTGAAAATGTATATGATTCAGCAGTGACAGTCATTGTGACAAACTTTTATATTACAAGTTGTAATAATGGCATAAGATTAGAAAAGGACAATCTCCTTGCCACATAAAATGCCGCAATTAGTATCTCATTGCCAATAATAAAAAAAAAACTTGTGTGATCGTCAATCTTGCCGCCTAAATTTAAAAATGCCACCCAAAAATAACACGCAACATTTGAAGAGCATAAAGAACTCATTGCCGGTGGCGCAAACTAAATACATTTTAGCGAAACTTGAATAGAAAGAAGTAGTTAAGCGTATTTATTTAGGAGATTACACAGATTAGCGTCGAACAGAAGGACAAGTATGTACAAGTTACGTTATTTTTTGTACAAGTTATTGAAATATTTAATCCCCTGAATACACAATTGGAGATTTAGTCATTTGAAGGTCTGGGCCACACGGGAGATGAGTAACAAAGGGACCAATTTTATAACGTCTAGACGAGACGTAGAATTAAGATAGGGTAGAGTATTGACACATACACGTAATAATTTGGTAGGTATATAGGTCTATTTTTATGACAGCTACTTAAGAAGTTCTTGTGTGTTATGATGTTATATTTCCTCTTTATAATATTGGTATAGATTTTGATCGGTTATCGTTCAGACATAATTGTAATTATAGTCTCTTTGAATTGTCTTCTCTGAAAAACAATTTGATGGGAAAATTATTTTTACAGTTCATTTTTAACTTGATTTTAAATGATACCTAACATTGTGATCAATTAATCATTATTATTTAAAATTATTTAACATTATGGTAGTGTAACATTTATATATTAGAAATTATTTTAAGTGTTCACAAAATTTACATGTCAAACAAACACATTTAGCAAAAAAAGCGGCGCTAAAGACAGGACACTGGTCACATAATCCTTGTGGAATTGCAACCCTTGCCAAATGTCTCTGGACATATTTTTTGTACATAATTCATGAATGGGAAGCATTGTGCGAGTGAAATGCACAGGAAGCTATTCACTTCAATTGTCTATGCTCCAATGGTCAATCTCTATTCATAATACAAGAAAGTAGGCACGCACTATATGCTTATCATCTGTCAAAAGTGTATTTCATTTTTTTTATCAGACATTGGCTTAAATCAACCAGTATTCTTAGCACATTCGGTTTTTAAACAATGAGTTTCTGTTTTTGAAATGCCCAAGAGGGTATCTTCATAAATATTTGGCTTTGACTTCTTCACCACAATTCTCGGGGGAGTTAATATTGTTCTCAAATATTTGCAAAATTGACTAGCTGTCAAATTCTGTCAAACATATCAGCGGTCTACCAAATAATCCTCATGTCAAAATTAACCGCCGAAAGGCGCATACATCGATTTTAAAGTACATAATATACTATTTTTAAATCCAAAAAAATAACTGGTTACCCCTAATAAAGTTATTGATATCTGAAAAAAAAACTAAGGCTCAGAGAAACACGTTACACGTCTAAGCCAAACATAAAACAAACAATAAAACACTCAAAATTCAAGTTTAATAATGATGATCAGAAGGTCAAATAAAAGTGTTAATGATCGATAGTTTCCCCTAAGCGTCAGCTCACACCGAGACGCGATATCTTTTATCCTTCCTCATTCTTTAGATGATGAGATTATTCGTATAGAAAGTTTGTCAAAATGTATCATTAGGGTCAGCTTACACTGAGACGCGACTCAACACGGCGCTGCATTTTTAAAATAGCGATTTAAAATCTAACTTTATTAACTACTCAAGAAGATACACGGTTCATTGCAAGAGTTGAGCAGTGCCGCGCTACGCTAGTTGTAGCTCAAAATTAAAACACTAGTTTTAAAAAAATATGAAAAATCACTACCTTAAAAATGCAGCGCCGTGTCGAGTCGCGTCTTGGTGTAAGCTGACCCTAATGATACATTTTGACAAACTTTCTATACGAAGAATACCAATTACCTTTTCACCAAAACATCTAAAGAATGAGGAAGGATAAAAGATAAAAGAATATGACGAGGCATAAGTTCACGGTGGCCGTTGGCACACTTATTTCGTGTTTTTTCGTGACTCAGAAGAAATTGTATACAATTTTCGCTTCATCGCTAATTTCGGATTCTTTTTAATACAAATTAGCAGCTAAGTATGCCGAATGTAGTATTATTGTTAGAAACGAGGCCAGAAGGATACTGTATTGCTTTTTCAAGAATTAACAAGCTAAAGTGAATTCTGAGAATGATGTAAACATAGGTCTTGTATGGAGATGGGAGGAGTACGTTTTGATACTGAGATATTTATGTTGTAAGATGGAATTTCAAATAATCATTATCAAATAACATTTACTTTTTATTAGATGTAGGAAAAGGAAATCCTGCGGGCCACGATAAAATGTAGCCTATGTCCTTCCTCTGTGGTCTACTCTATGTCCATGCCAAATTTCATCAAAATCGGGCCAGTAGTTTCAGAGCCTATATGCAAACAATCAAACAAATCGTTCCTCTTTATGTTAGTGTAGATTATGGTCGATGAACTAGCGATGTGACAACGTAGGTTTAGTTTCACTTCTTTTCAGAGGCGACAGCGAAGCTAAAAATAATAGCTTGTGACAGTAAAATTTAAAAAGAATACGCTGATTTTAGAAGCCAGGAAAGGATATATTAGATTGTCGATATATAGACTTTCATGTTTCGAATTTTAATATGTATTGTCGACCTAAAAAGAGTCGATCGACCAAACAAGATTCAATTTTTATCGAGAGCAAACTTTAAAGTCCATATTCTGCAAACTAACATTGCAATATGGCAGAAGCAGTTTATTTTTATCAACTTTTTATGAAGCATCCTTATTCTATAACATAGATAGCCAAAAAGCAGTTTTACATTATGCCCCCTGCTCCACACATCCTCTGCGCGCGACACCGCGAAAGAAGGTGGAGTGGAGGAAGTGTGGAGCGGGCTTTATAGTTCCTTTTCTTGATATTAAATATTTTAATACGATGGGTCGGACCACAGTGACGGCAAGGAAACTTGACGACGCATCTCAATATTATTTAATTTTTTTACATAGTTTATACATATACAACACCCTCAGATCAAATAAAAAAGTGGAGGCAGAGGTTTGTCAAACAAAACCTACACACCGTGACGGCTCGCCTTGCTAGGTAAGGCGTGACACTTTAATTACACGACGAGGCATAGTTTAGACCGGCCTCACTGTGAGGTTCACAGAACTCTTGTCTTCAGTTTCTTTTAATTGGTATAAGTATATACCTACCAGTTTTTCATTTGGCAAACTGCAGGAGAACTTTTAAGTCCGTTTTACTTATTTATATTGTAAACGTAAATGCATAATATTATATTTTTCTATTAGTAGCTAGTGTCGCATTAAAAATACACAATTTCCGCACAAATATTATTAGCATGGAACATAATATCATCTTTTAACCGACTGGTACTTATTCCGGCCGCTTTCTCTTCCGCAGCGTAGGAAACTCTTTCCTAGTGCGAGTCGTTTTTCTAGATCTTATTACTGTCATGTAAGATTATCTAGAAAACGCCTTTCTACTATGTGTTCCTGGTACATTTGGTTAATATAACTCGTTTAAATATAGAATGGGAATAAGGCAAATGACTGCATAGGACATTGATTATATTATGTAGTCGTAATTTGCTAAATTCCGTTTGTTATATTTGTATATTATAACAATTTCTAACAATTATCCTGATGTTCCGGACGCGTCGCACGCTTCCGGACGCTGTCCATCCGTCACCAGTAGATAGTCGATAGACAGACAATTGAAAAATCTGATATTTTCACGTACGATGTATTTCTGTTGCCGCTATAACAACAAATCGTCGAATAACTTTCGTTGTCTTTCGTTTTGTACGGTGCCCTTCGAGCGCGAGTCCGACTCGCACTTGGCCGGTTTTTTGTTACTTGGAGCGAAATTGTTTTTATAGTAGCAGCCTCTGATTCTCTAGCAATTAGCCTAGATTTCATGAGTCATATCACGATGGACAGGTGAAAATAGTTCGGCTTACATCGAGAAAGTTACTCGACTATTTGGCATAACAGATGCAGAGTAAGCAAAGGCTCTGATTCATTCGATGATTCATAATATAAAAACTGTTGTTTACAAAATTGTCATTAACATACTTAATGTTATGTCATATGACATATCCTTCACCTGAATTAAAATTAAGTTCAAAGTGAAACTACTTCTGTGGATATCTATTTTTTTTTTGAAGACTAGCTGGTGCCGGCGACTTCGTTTGCGTAAAACTAATAGAGACTGAACCCTATTTTTTTAAACGGAACCTTAAAATAACAGTAGCCCAAGTTACCCCTTATAACATCTGCTATCTGCCAGAGAAAGTCCCGTAAAAATCGGTCCAGCCGTTTCAGTGATTAACCAGAACAAACAGACAGACAGACGGATAAATAAAAATGGTTTTTTTTTATACTTTCAAAAGTGCAAAGTTGTTAATTTAAAATTACAAACAAATACTTCCATTTTATTTATTTGTACAGATATAGTTTTGAAAGTTGACAAAAATAGTTCAAAGCTACCTATTAGTTTTTCACACTTTCTATTTATAATAATGTTACAAAGCCGAAAAGTTTGTATGATTAAATGCGACTATCTCAGAAACGACTAGTTCGATAGTCGATCCAACGTAGTCACAGACAGCCACATTAAATAGCTTATGCGTTGTGTAAATATTTTCATTAGTAAGGGGCTGGACTAAAACAGTTCGTTTAATGTCTAGCTCGTAGAAAGTCTCAACACAACAAAACACTCAGGTCTTGTGTAGCGCCCGGACTATAAATAGAATGTGGGACAGGATGCACTCGGCCTAGGTCTAGGCCCTAGACTCTAGGGCTTGTACTATACCTGCGTTAGACCCTATAGTCTATTCGCGTTATGAAGACAGCAAATGGCAATAAATCACGCGTACACAATCAAAATCAACCGTTAACGAAATACAGTCACCACAAAAGTGAGAGCATCTGTTGGAGAGCATTCAAAACGCTCTAAGCAAAAAATTATGCACGGTGACGTCACAGCCGTTGAAATTGTATGAAGATAAATACAATAATGATTTTAGTAACTTAAATACTGCGTTTATGTTGTATGTTTATATATTATCTAACAAAAATGTCACAAATGACAATAATTTCAATCATAGCAAAAAATCGTCTTTTTTATAACGCTTTTATTAGTTTCACCTGTATGTTTGCTTGCTTGCTTGCTTGTTTGTTTGTTTGTAACCGACTCCTTTGGGCTTGATTTTGTCCGACTTTGAACGCTCAGATTTAATTCGAACTTTGCACACCTGTCAAAGATCGATGACAATGCAATAATTAGATTTAATTTAATTTTAATAATAAAAAAAAAATAATTTTAAAAATTAAAATTATAAATTATTATAATAAATAATCATGCGTGTAGTTCCAGGCTTACTCTTTGGCAAATCGTACTAAAAAGAAAAAAAAAATTGTAGTTTAAAAAATCTAAAAAAACACGCTTTTATAGAAAATCTAACTAAAAAATTAAAATAAAATGTAATAAATTTGATTAAGAATAGTGTAAATGAAAAATAAATGTTTATTATTGTAAAAAAGCGTGGGGTTGTAAAATAAAATGTTTATAACTATTGGCACTATGCACCCCACGCTTTTTTACAATAATAAACATTTGTTTTTCATTTACACTATTCTTAATCCAAATTTATAAAATTTATTTTTTATTTTTTAGTTAGATTTTCTATAAAAGCGTGTTTTTTAGTTGTTTTAAACTATACTTTATTGAGTCTTGTAACTTAGCAACTGATTAATGTACTTTTTGCACTTTTCGGTCCATATTAATGTTTCCTTTCGGAAAATATAAGAATTCTGCTGATTTAAAACAAATGCATGCAATTGTGCAATTTCTAATTGCACAATTTACTCTATTTAAAAAAAATTGCAACCATGCTATTTTTAACAGATAATAAGTAATTTTGACGAAACCCATCTGGTAGTCATCAGACTATTCTACGAAATCCGCGTATCCACTTTAGGAGTCCCTGCTCTAAGAGTTTCAATCAAATTATGTTCTTAATTAAAGTATTTTCTGATCATTGACAACCCTGAGCTGCCTTTACTTTGTACTTAATTATCTAACAAATTGTTAAATTATGCCTCACTAATGGTACAGGAAATAGTTGTGGAGAAATATTCATCCTCACATACATCAACTTTTCCCATTTACGTTCATCCGACTTGAAATTACTTTTTCGCACACATAAGCCAGGTCTAGCGCAAGCGCGTTTTTTTTTGCGTATAGATTTATATACCACGGAATTTAAGTAAGCCGGTATGAAAATATAACACTATTGCGTTGTGTTTCGGCAAGTGGGTAAAAACTACCTGAGGTCGTAGGGGGTGCGTGAAAGCCTTAAAATTCACCCTCGAATGTGTAAAATAAGGATTAAAAGTTTGTATGAAAAATATTTTACCATTAAATTTAATATCCGTGGTAATAGATACATATTATTGAGTACGTATTCTTATAGTTATTTGAAATTCGTCCCCTAATGAGGTGAAATGGGGGTCCAAAGTTTGGATATTGAAATATCAACAACTGAACGGATGGCGATGAATTTTGGCACGCAGATAGTTGTTATGACGTAGAAATCCGTTAAAGTACATACCCCACGAGGGTGCAATGGGGACCCACGCGGACGAGATTGCGCGCAAAAGCTAGTAATATAATATATAATATATTATTTCACTCACGCGCGTTACATCCGTTGCTGATGAGACGTTCCGAGTAGAAGAGTAGGCCAGAGAATAAGTGCAAGTAGGGCAGACTTTTGTTCTAATTTCTAGTTGGTTTTAGACCAATTTTTAGTAATGGCAACCCAGTATTTTTTTTTTCTATTAATTTCGTTACGGCTTTCGAGATGCCCCTGAGATCATTCTGGCTACTGCAACTCTAGTGCAGAGTTGCAGTAGCGGATTTTTTCTTTTAGATAGAAAGTAGATTTCTCTTGGCGTAGCAATCGAGTTTTTGCCTAAAACAAGACATTTAACGACCTAAAACAACACCACGATAGTATTTGTTTTCTATGCTCCATCAGCAGATTTTCCAAAGGCGCCAAGCGTCATTGAGTAACCAATAGTGAAATATAACCTCCTTTTTGGAATGCGGTGCGGCACGTTCACAAAATGTGTTGTTTGACAGAGGCCTAGTACGCACTGACATTTCCTGAGAAATGTTTTGTGCCATGAATCCAAACAGTGACCAAATATAATAAGCTTTATTGCCACGCATTAGGATGCATGCATAATATAATATATTAATAGCAAAACACGTGAAAACTTTGAGGAGACTTTTTATGCTCTTTTCGAATAGATTTTTAATATTGTTGGATTATTTTTCAGCAAATATTATGGTGATTTTATCCGCAATTTTTGGATATTTTTAAACAAACAAAGTAAGATACATAAGGGCAGAAAAAATGATCCTAAACACGACCTCTTTTGTAAATTTTGGGTGAAGAGGTTGTGAAAAATTGTTTTTGCTATACTCAAAATCATTTTTTTTTATAATTGAATAGATTTTAGATGAAGAAGTACTCTATTTAATCACCGATGCAAAAAGAGGGGTTGTTATAAGTTTGACGTGTCAGTCTGTCTGTAATTCATCACCATCAGTTCGCTCACTGTTTGAGAATCCGGGCGATACTTAAAATTTTTAATTTTGATTTGTAGAATTCGGTTTGATTTGCTCGCAAAATTAACCGAAAAACTGTGAGTTTATGTGAAATTTGTAAACGTGTTTTTAAGTGGGAATCATGAGACTGGGTTACCCATGTCAGGGGACTACTGGAACTTGAATAATCGGTCATTGCAATGAGCAGCGTGTGTTAGAAAGCCAGGCACGTGCAGCAGCCATTCTCTATGCTATGCACTTTCCTCGGCCATGCCTAGGTGATATGTAGGTGCACTATGATTGTGTACTTTGTTTCGTTTATTATATGGAATTTCCCTTTTGCGAGTACATACATAATATATATTGTTAAAAGCCCAACAGGCTATGAAGGCTATACTGTATACAGCTCAAACATGATGATGCTTCAAGAGGAAATATTTGTTTGTTTGCAATGAATGGGTTTCGAAATTACTGGACTGATTTTGATAAAATTAGGCACAGATATATCTGATGATACAGATATATACTAGTGTCTAATAAAGGTATATAATAACACCTACTGCAACAAGATAGTTACTGCTTTAATAAATTGTAAGCCCCCAAAAAACCATAGATTTTTAAAGCAGTTCCCAGAAAGATCTAGAACGGTTCTCTGTGGTCAGAAACATAGTTACCCTAAGTGGCCAGGTCAATGGTGCAGTGGACTAAGTCGCGTCCGCCCGCAGGCACCGCGCCAACTGCTAATGAATACCATAGACAAAACTGTCATAGAGATTCTGAAAAAAAGGCAGAAGACAGTCTACAGTCTATGAATATAAAAAAAGAAACAAACAAAACGGTTAATCCAAAGATTTGATATCCTCGAGACACGCACGATGAGGCGGTGACTCAATTGGGTATTTTAATACATGTAATTTTTTTTTTATTTTATTTAAAAAAAATTAGGTATTACAACTTGATAAAAGTAAAATGAATTAGGATTTTATGTGTAGTTTTGTAATTATATGCATTTCGAAGTCACCAAAAAGTAAAAATATATTTTTTTAAACATTTGTCTATAAAACCTACATAATTAGTTTACTTATATCAAATACAAAAAGATTGACTATGGTATGTATTATCATAAACGCGCAAAATTACGAGATATTTGAAATTTTGTGCATATGGGCATACATTTCGTAGCAACTTGACGTGTGAGGTCACCTACTAGTACGACTTTTATATGGGGCGTTTTCACGAGACTCTCAAAAGTGCTTCAAACAGTCAGCAATATCTTTGTAAATTTTGATTTTTAGTATACTATTCCTTTTGTAAGCTATTTTATTTTTCAGAGCACTATTCATTTAAGTAATAAAAAAATACAGGAAAATACCGTATTTGGAACTAGGTTGTATCTTTTAAAAAAAATTATTAAGAGCTGGATACTAAGTCATTTGCTAAAAAAAAAATACAATTAATTTTACAACCTGAAATGATTTTTATTCAAGTCCCTAGAATTTCGCCTGCGACATAGAGAAGAAACAATAGGGCCCATGATTCCATGTTCTAACCCTAGATATTTTACCACCGTTCCTTTTTAACCTAATAATAATGAAAAGTTGAAAACTATAACCCGAACACGGAAATTATATAGCCCATGTTACCCGGGCCATTATTACGAATCTATTGTCACCTTATTCATTAACATTGGATCAGTAGCTAAGGCGCTACTATGGAACAAACCACAACACATAGACTGCCAAAATCATTGCCTTCCTTTTGGATTTGCTTTGGACGAGGGTGGAAATCTAGGGGTTGAATATGGAACAAGCCGCCACAGATAGAATGTGCAATAAGAAACATTGCAACTAATTTATTTAAATAATATGTAGCACTTAAACTGAACCTTAATTCTTGTATTTAAAGGAGAATTTCATTTTACTTTGATTGTATTATAAGTGAAGCTACTTGTTATCATAAACTGATTTTGTGACGTTTGGGCCAATGGGGAGGCGTTAGACGCTGCTTTAACGGTTACGATCTTGACAGTTTTAGCGTGTCGGGACTTGATTGTAATTGTATTATTGCAGGTTTTATTTAGCAGAACTGACCTTCTGGTGTAGTAACAAGGAATGCACTACGTACTCAGTATTTCGCGACTAGCTAACAGTAGCCTAATCAGGACTAGTAGACAACTACGTAACGTTATTGAATGTCAATTGTATGGGCGCTGTCGTAACTTTCATTCTCTTTCGTTAACGTCACGAATACGTAGTGATCAATTACGTTTACGCCGCTGTCAAATGTGCCTGCTACGCCCACAGGAACATTTGACAGCGTAAACGTAAAGTTATCGAATGAGAATTGTATGAAAATCTGTAGGCCCCCAGATGAAATTGTGAATAATAAGTAAGTATGTTAGTTTGGCGTTGGTCGATTACAGCTCTTGTAAACTTAGTATTTTTGGCTGCGTCGACTCTCTTACTTGCTCTACTAAACTACGAATAGCTAAGAGATATAATTACACATTTTTCCCTTATCATTCATCAAGCCGGTTAACGATGACGTTGAATAATTGGTTTATCGGTTTAGCCGCGAAATGTATAGGCCAAGGTTTGGGTGGTCTCATTATGGAGCAATTTTCTTGTCTTCTTGAAAATATACCAATTATGTCAATCGTAAATATTAATTGTAACTTCTTGTCTATAATTACATTATCGCTGACAATATTTGCATTTACAAAGTTTCTATTTACTTACTAAAGAATCCATGAACTTGATCTATTTACGGCCCGTTTCAATAACCTATACACCAATAACTACTATTTGTTAAAAACGTCAAATCTGTATCGCAAGAAACCGGCAAATGATTGAATGACGACATTTTTAACAAATAGTTGGTATATATAAATACTTTATTTTGAGTAAAATAATGTCATGTCTACATTCTGATTATCAATTTTGAGCTATTGTTATGATTTCAATAATTAACATAACCACGCAGCGCAGGTTTCCTCGCGATGTTTCCTTTCATCGTTCGAGCGTTTGTATAATAAAGTTGGGAAGTGTCATTGGTACACGCCAAAACCCAGGAATGATCCTGCACCCGCTCAAGATAGCTGTATCTATACTAATACAAATAAGAGGAAAGGTTTGTTTGTTTGCATTGAATAGGCTACAAAAGTACTGGATTGATTTTGATGAAATTTATCACAGTTATAGAATAGACCACGGGGAAGGACATAAGCTACCCTTTATTGCCGCAAAATGTACGGTTCCCTCAAGATTTCCCTTGAAGAAGTCGCAGGCAACATTTAGTTTAATATAAAAAGCATTAAAGTTAAGTTAATTACCACCGCCCATGGACTCTAAAACACCAGAAGAGCCACACTTGTAACTCCTCTGGTGTTACCCACTTGCGTTTCTGCTCCTTAAAATCCCTAACCCCCGTTGGGTCTCCGGTAACCTCCCTCACTCGGCGAAACACAATGCAAACGTTATTTCACGCCGGTTTTCTGTGAGGCCGCGGTATTTATCCGGTCGAGCCGGCTCATTTGTGCAGAAGCATAGTTCTCCCACGCCTTCGCTCAGGGTTTTACTTTTGTATGATGACTATTATCTATGACCTAGACCTAGGACCTCCATTAGCCACCTCACGCTTAACCATTATCTCTACACTCAATTACTCTACACAACGTATGCTACCCTGGTCACGTGTGTGCATAGTAAAAGTACTTTCGTTCGAGGTCGCATTGTCATTCAGGACCTATCAACTTACATCACCCAGCGTATGGGAATTCTTCGATTAAACTATAATATAGATTTTAATAGAATATGACACTAGAAACGACTTTTTACATTAATATAACTATGACTTAATTATCGAAAATTTACATCGAAAGCAATCTTAGTAGCTAATTTGTTCGTAAGAACAATGGTTGTTCTTTTGATGTTGCTTGCCGGTGTTGATTCTAGTTTCAAACTGCGTATCCTCTAGTCATCAATTGACGCGGAACACATGACGCTCAACATTTTTGGCAGCGTTGCAACTTGCAATACAACGAGCGTCGTTGCCAACTAATGCGCAACATTAGTAGCAGATATGTAGACAGCTATACCGTTCTGAAACAAAAGATCCGCGCTTACTTTCAACATGTTGGACAACATGTCGCGCGTCAAATGTTGCATAGTGGATACCAGGCTTAACACAGTAGGTAATTGTTTGGAAAGTGTCGGAGCTAAGGGTGGGACTATTATGATCCGGAATCCCGAAGGTCGGAGAAAATTCAGAGCGCTGGAAATAGAACTCTGCGATACTACGATATAACTCTGCGATAGAGCTGAAAATCGAACACACGTGTATCAAGTCAAATGTCAATGTCAAATCTGACAACTCGATACTCGACACATCGATTCTTAACTCTATTGTAAAAGCGTATTTTTTGTCTCTGAATTTCCCAGGCCTGCCGGATTCCGGATTATATTATAGTCAGGGCCCAAGTCAGTAAAAATGGCTAAAAGTGACAGGAGGATATAGATTTAAGTTAATTCAGTATACCTAATATGCTATAGTTCAAACAATAAAAAGCAAAATGGACTCTTTATTCCCGTTCGACCCCCGATGGTCGCCTCGAGAGGTCGACGGGGCAAAAGTTATCTGTCGTAGCCCGCGAGCACGTGACCGTTAATTCAACTGTAGGGTTAGCAGGAACAATTGACTAGCACGTATTCGCAACGCTATCTAAAAATAATTGTATGAAAATTTTGACAGCGCCCGCGCCCATACAATTGACACGATAACGTTACGAATACGTAGTTGTCAATTATTGCTGCTTGGGATACAGTTTTCATGTTCAATCTTCAGAAGGCCTTGCATGTAACAGACTCATTTCAGAAGATCTCTGTTTCATCAACTTTTAAAATACATTTTGATGTAGCGGAAACTTTGCTTGAAAAAACTTGGCTGCTTTGAATTGATAATATTATGTCTCGTTAATTCAGACATACACAAATGTATTTCAGTATTAACATGTTGTATCAGCGAATGCATTTATATTCTTTGCGTCTACTTGAATACATTTTAATATAACATTATAGATAGCCTTTTTTACGTGGTATCCCTGTCTATTTTATGTAATTTCATTATAAGTGAAGAAAAAAAACTTGAGAGGTGTCAAGGGATACCCGGATGGAACGATTAGCCGGAACAAAAACACAGATTGATAGACGGACAGAAAAATGTTAACAATTTATATTGTATTGTAAGTACCGATCTTACTTTTAAATGCATTAAGTAAAAATAAAAGCTGTTAATTTGAAATTACAAACAGACACTTCAATTTTGTATACTTCAAATATAGTGCGCGCGGAACTAGCGCCTTAGGGACAGGGGTGATGGGGCGGGTTGCTTGCTGCTCGCAGTATTGCCGCCGCGAAGTCCGGCTCCGTACTGAGTAATAACATCAAGCGCTCGGCTAGCTAGTCACAATATGTAACAGTCATAACAGTCACAATGTGTAATTGCAAAATTACATTTCTACATTATTGTCAAGGTGATAAGGTCGTTTTTTGTATCATTCTTAATAGTCGTTATTACATTGTGATTTCGAGTGGCAAAAAGTTTCGTGCCAATATAATCCGCCTAGCCTCAATATCGCAACGCGCCATAAGGAACTTCGTTCCAAAAACTTTCAGACCAGCTTTACAAGAATTGTGCGATCGGAGAAGTATTATATTTGGAACAATTGAAGTTATGTGGAGGAAGGTGTGTTGAAAGGTAATATTTTTCTAAATGATGCTTAGAAACACACAAATGAATAAGAATAACACCAACACACACTACCTCACATTATTAACACACACATCCGTGCGTTTGATACATACAATTTTGTTACACGTTGACGTTCAATCTGTCACAACATTTACATTTTTTGTCTATCTAAGGCTGGGACTGTATGATCCGGAATCCGGGGGGCCTGGGAAAATTCAGAGCACTGAAAATAGAAATCTGGGCTAATACAATATAGTCGAAAATCGAAGTATCGAGTGTCGAGCTGTCAAATATGACATTGACTTGACACTCGTGTATTCGACTTTCCGATCTATTGTATTGGTACAGAGTGTCTAATCTGTGCTCTATTATTTTCCTGGTCTTACGGATTCCGGACAAGATAGTCCCAGCCCAGGCATTGTTGAAATTAGCACAAAGGTGGGTTAAGTAAGGTTCTTCAAATCACTACAATAAACTTCACAGTTTCCATACCACTATTTGCCTGAGGACGCGCAGATAATGACAATATTTAGCGGTGCGGTTGTGTAATGACAATTTCATACCTATTTATATGGGAATTCCAAAACCTTTGACTTCTAAGGCTTGGCTCAGTATTTTGTAATTTTATATTAATAAAACTCTTGATTATTAATAGTAAATGCAGTAGGTGTTATTATATACCTTTATTAGACACTAAATATTGTATATGCGACTTCGTGCCCGCTAAAGGAAATCTCCCGGGAACCGTATATTTTGCCGCGATAATAAGTAGCCTACGTCCATCCCCGAGGTCTACGTTATATCTGTGGCAAATTTCATGATGATCGGTTTAGTAGTTTTTACGTGAAAGCGTAACAACCAAACAATCAAACTCAAATTAACGAATAAGAATAAGGATTAGTGTAAATAATATAAGTAGATAAAGGCGGTTCTAACAGTGGAGCTGCAGATTTTATACTCTACAACTAGCATTATTTTCCCGCGGCTTCGCCCGCGTAAAGTTAGGCTTTAAACTTTTATCCCCTATTTCACCCACACATAGGGGCTGAATTTTAGAAAACGCTTTAATACGTAACTCATTATTTTTTTCGTACTCAATTCATACGAAATTTATCAAAATATTTCCCGGAATAAAATGTTTCATACAAACTGAAATCTCATATTTTACCCCCTTGGGGGGCTGAATTTAAAAAATCCTTCCTTAGTGGATGCCTATATCATATGATATATTGGCCTGTGCGTGGATACATCCGTCAATAAGCTTTGCCTTTTATATATACAATAATATAGATAGATGTACAGTCGTCGACAGATCCAGTATATTACTTTTCGACCTTATTACTTGGTAATAAGGTTCAAAAGTGGCACATTGTTTAAATGTTACCGTGAACCGATGTAGGGCTAGGTAGATTTATTTATAGTAAGAGAATAACGCTATAAGAATGTCAAATACAAAGCTTTTTACGTCATGTCGATTGTAGGAAGTATTTGTTCATCTTCTAATACCTAAATAAAATAACCGATAGGACTTCACTGAGGAAGTAAAAGTCTGTGCCTGCACTAAGAGTGCAGGCAGGCAGAGACTGCGGCTTTCACAGTTTATATTGTCAATTTGGTTGGCGATAAAGATTATTTTCGTAATTTAAGGGTCAGCTCACACCGAGACGACGCAACGCTGCTCGCACATTTTAAGATGGCGATTCAAAATTTTACTTTATTTAAAAACACAAAAAGGTACACATTTCAAGTATTCGAATTGCGACCTGCACGGCGTTGCTGAGCGCGGCGCTGCTTATCTTCCTGTGATCCGGAATCCGGCGGGCCCGGGCAAATTCTGAAAACTGAAAATGGAACTCGGCCTTATTACAATGTCGATGTGTCGAGCTATAATATATGATGTTGACATTTGACTGGACACATGTGTGTTATATTTTCAGCTCTATTGTACTAGCGGGGAGTTATATTTTCAATGCTCTGTATTTTCCCCCGCCTACCGGATTCCGGATCATATAATCCCAGCATAAAATGCGCGGGCAGCGTTGGGTCGTCAATTATAAAACGGACGCTGTGTCAACCCACAAAATTACTAAAATCAAGATGTTGATACTAATCGCTTTCTCAGGCGATAAACTATATTATAATTTCACACTAATGTTAAGCGAATCAAATAATTTTAGTACTGGAAAACTGTAAAAAACTTTTGACACATAGTTGAAATTCTCTTTGTAATAAATTTAATTAAACACGATTTTCTGAAAATGGCGATCTTGAGGGTAGACACAGTATTGCATAACAGCGTCCAAACACAAGCACTCCCAAGCAAAATTCTTGAATATCTAAAAATGATTTCTCAAGTGCACACCGCACGTATTTGTAATGTAAACAATCCCAGGCAAACAGCATTCATTAGGCAGTGAATCAGATTCCCAGTTTTTTGCGCCCCAGAGGGTGTTGCTCGTACGGCTTACCACGTGCGCGGCGCGGCCGTCGAACCCGCAGCCGACGACCTGAATACGTCTGTTGCGTAATAAAAAAAAAATCAAATGTTTTTTTTATTTTAATTGCAGCAAAAAATTTAGGATTTAAGTTGAATGAAAAAAATATTAAAATGAATTAGGAGGTTACTCTCAGTTTTATGTTGAGTCGAAGGTATTGGTTGACCTTAATTTAAGAGCCAAAACTAGCCAGACTTATAATATTAGTTGAACTCATTTAACTAAATTAAAAAAAATCCGTATTCCGACTACGTTAAGTATATATTAGGTAATTATGAAATTGGCGTTTTGTAAAGGAGGAACATAAAGTTGATTTTTTTAAACATATTATATTTATTTAATCAAAGTATATATTTCTATCTATGCACTTTTGCCATCTCATAGGTAATTCATCGATTCCTTTACCAAAAAAACCATTCGGAGAGGAATCAATAAAATCTTTGAAGGCGCTTTGGACTGTCCCATCGGAGTTGAATTTTTTCCCTTGCAAGAAGTTATCTAAATTTTGAAAAAAATGGTAATCTGTTGGAGCAAGGTCCGGGGAGTACGGTGGATGTCTTAGACATTCCAATTGAAGCTCCTCAATTTGGTAGCCGTCTGTTGTGCAGTGTGTGGTCTAGCGTTGTCCTGAAGCAGCAGTGGCCTAGAGCGAATGACCAACCTCGGTTGTTTAGCAGCTAGCTTTTCCATCATGATTTGCAGTTGCTGGCAATAGAGATCTGCCGTAATCGTCTGGCCAGATTTAAGAAAGCTGTAGTGAACGACACCGGCACTAGTCCACCAAACGCTCACAAGTAACTTTCTTTGAGACAATTTTCGCTTGGGGCAGCCTTTGGCTGGTTCGCCAGGGTTCAGCCATTGCGATTGCATTTCCGATTATCATACAGAATACACATTTTCATCACAGGTAATGATTCGATTTAAAATCTCTTCAATTTTGTGCCGGTTGAGTAATGTAACGGCCGGCCGTCCACGGGGCTTGTTCCGCAGGCCGAAGTAAACGTTGGAACCAAAAAACGCATTGTGTTTTCTTTTGCAACACCGCCGCCATACACATTATTAATCCTTCGAGCCGTTTCTGCAGCACTGGTGCCACGGTGGAAGTCGTTTTCGAAATTAATAGGATATTTCAAGTTTTCCATTTACAAACATAGTGACGTAAGAAAAACCAAAAGAGGAAAAAACAAATGAATTACGGTTTTCGAAACACAAATGCATGATTTAATAGCGGTATAAATTTGAAATTGGAATTCCTTACCAAAGAATATTTGAGATCAATGTGGCCAGTACCACAAAACGCCAATTTCATATGTAAGGACCTAATATTAATGGATTCGTAATAATAGCCCGGGTAAATCTATTGACACCTCATTTATTAAAATCAGATCAGTAGTTTAGGCGCTACAACACACATACATACATACATAGACTGCCGAATTCATCACTCTTGTGGGTTCGCCTTAGCGGGGTTAAAAAACTAGCCTAACTCTGGAAGAGATATTGGGCACCTCAGTATCTCTCTCATGTTCATCATGTATCATCATATATCATATATCATCATGTATCTATCTCAGTGTATTTATTGACCACGTAATTAACAATATTGGCCGAATTAGGGCTATTGGCCGACCTCAGATTGTCTGTCAAAGATTAATGGCCGAGAGGGTTATTGTCCGGGTGACAACCGACGAATTGTTGCCGAAGGTTATGAAACCAAATATGATTAATATTTTCGGGAATTCGTGATTGTGAAGTTTCAGAGGAAACGTGGGACATTGTGCAAAAGTATTTTCGAAACGTTTATCGATTGATATAATAATAAGGGTTCCGTTCTTTTTAATTCTGAGGTACGTAACCCTAAAAAAAAGAATGAGTTCGGTACAATACAGTTGTACATTAAAACTGCTCCATGTGTTTTAGTATATTGCATATTACATGATAGTAGGTACTTATTATCCTTAGGAAATCCTTTATAATACGGGAGGAGAGGGACACTCTATCCTTTTGGGAGACAAGGTGCACTTAATTTACAGAGCCTAGGCATTTGTAATATCTTGTTTAACAGTGGCTATGTCGTTAGTATACGAAATCGTAAAAATGCGTCAAAAATGTTATGGCAAAATTAATGCTAAAAACGCCGCATGCGAATACAATAATATTGATTTCAGCTTTTCGTGGCCTTTTATGGAATAACTAATGGTTATATCAACGTTTTCAAAACTTTCTAAGTTGCATAGTAATTGTATACTCCTCCGGGGATCAAGTGTCCCTTATATTGGTCATTTGGTACGATTCCCTTCCTTTAGTTTTAGTAAGTAAATTATTATTATTTTCACTGAAATTCTGTCGTTTGTCAGTTGACACATTCCTAGCCAGATAAATTCCACGTTTCACGTAGGTCCTGTACCTATTTGAAAAAATAACAACAGTACTGTAATGACGGAAAATTGGGTTGAAAAAAAAAACGAAAAATCGGTTGTCTGTAAAGTCGGTTTACTGACGATAGTTGAACGTGACAACGTCATAAGAAAATACTGATGGATCGCTCACTCAAGTAGGAGAGAGACAGATGTCGAACGCTGCTGAACGCATGGAACGCCTCAGAGCGAGGTAACGCCGCATGAGTCATGTTTTTTCGTGCGTGCAGCCGGCTCCATCGAATTATAATCGATGATAGAATCGATGATTAAATCGAATTATAGATTTGAAATCAGTAAAGGTCCTATAGACTTAATGTAGCGTATACAACTATACACTAGGCAGTTTACATTTCTTTGAAAGCCTTGTGTATATATGTTACTGTTTGTGACTATTCCCTCAAAAGAAGTCACACCTTCGAGTACTTTACCTATTCAAAACACGATCATTATATAAGAAATTAATTTATTCAATATCACACAACACTATTTCCCTATTGTTATACATAGAGATAAGAAAATGTCAGATATACCTAAGCTAACCCTTGGAAGAAGAATATGACATGGAGGGAGAACTAAAATCGAAGCCGTAAGCAGCTATCTGTCTCACAAAACATCAATGACATAAAACCATAAGAGTGAAAGAGAAATCAAATACAATATGTCTTCGTTTTTTTTAAGGTTGTCACGCTTTTGGAGGCCATTTACGATGTTGAAATTACGACTTTATGGTACGCAAAATAAGTGTTAGCATGCGGGATAAGGCACGATATATGTTTCTTTTCTTACTAAATATGTCTGTAATAGTACTGTTATAGTTGTACCGCTCCGTCTGTATGATATAGTTATTACTCTGAAATATAGCGATTAGCCCATAGACAAAGTCTAAACATTGTAGGCAAAAAAAATACAGCTTGACATTTAAAGAGCCCTTTAGCAAAAAAAAGTATCGTTCTTTTTTTTAACAATAATTGGTCGAGCTTATTTTTTTTTAAGATATACCGGTGATTTAACTGATAAGGTAAGAAAATCTTTTAAAGGACAATTTATACGCCTATACAATATAATCCCAGAACACGATCAAAATCTTTCCATTAATAAATTTAAAGAAAGTCGATTAAAAAGTAGTGAAAGAACGTTTGTGTGCTAAAGCCGTTTATAGGGGTCAACGATTTTTATGACGATTGCAAACGTTGGGAATAAGATAGCAACCTGCAAGGCTGCTTCTGTTAACATAAGTATCCTGACTTTTGTTAATATTATATAGACTTTATTACATTGTAAAATTATTTTTTTAAGGATCTATTTTACATTTATATGCTATAAGATGGCCCCGTACGAGTTTCTTACGCCGGTTCTTCTCGCCGGGCTAGTACCATAACCGGTGGTAGGTTAACACGTAGGAAAATTTCGAAATAAAATATTCTTTCTTTCTTTATTTGAGTAACACTGGTAATCCAAGATTTCTCAACCAACAAGTGCCATGTACGAAATACAAAAGGGATATCTACCCTAAAATCGTTTTTAATCGACTTTAAATACGTCTTAACGTCGGTTAAAAAGAACGAAGAAGTAACGTCCGTTCTCGTAACAAAAACCATCTAATAGAAAGTCAAAAACATATAAAAATAGTTTTTTAGGAATTAAAAATATAAAATAAACATTTCTATTATTTTCCTGCTCTATATAGCTCTACAACAGTTACCAACCGTAAGCAAATGATTTATATTTAAAAAAACCGACCAAGTTCGAGTCGGACTCACGCACGAAGGGTTCTGTATAAAGTGGCGAAAAAAATGTCGTTTGTTGCATTTAGCAGTGACCACCTCTTTAATATGTTTTTAGTATTTGTTGTTATAGCGGCAACAGAAATACATCATCATTGAAAATTTCGCCTGTCTAGCTATCGCGGTTCATATGGTACGGCCTTGTGACAAACAGGCGGACAGACAGCGAAGTCTCGGTGATAGGATCCCGTTTTTACCCTTTGGGTGCGGAACCCTAAAAATCGCTTCCCAGGCCATCTGTCGTAGAATACTTACGCAAAAACACATGACGTATATTGTAGGCGACATTGAACAATAACATTTAGAATTTATAATTTAATATAATGTACAGTCGAGGAAATTTTATTTATAGCAGTTTGGCGTGGTTCTAATCGAACATTGATCGTGTTGCTATTTTCCGATGCTAAGCGACAGATCACACCACGTCCGCCTCATTGTGAAACGAACAAATTGTAAAGACGATCAAACGGCTGAAATTCTATATCCCAACAGTGAAATGGGAAAATGTTTTAAAATAATCCTACTTATATTATAAATGTGAAAGTTTGTCCTTACAAATCCTTCCTTATGGATGGATGTTTGTTACTCTTTTACGCAAAAACTACTGAACGGATTTCGATGAAATTTGGTATGGTAGTAGTTTAGGCTCTGGATTAAAACATAGGCTACTTTTTGATCCCGGAATGTGTTCCCGAGGGATACTATATTTACGCGGGCGGAGCCGCGAGCAACAGCATGTATTAATAATAATAATAATATATAACCTATGCGATGAAATGGTTTAAAATTGTATGTTATTAGTATAATGAGGAATGACTTATTTCAGTTTGTATTTCTTTTTAATTATTGTTAAAAGGACATTTGCACGCTTCTTAAAGCAGAATGTTGTGATACTATGATATTGAAATATAAGAATTTTTGTAAACTACACTCTATGCCATAAACGATTACACCAGTACACAAAAAAAAAAATTGTACACCGGGCGCCACCTATCTACGGGCATGTTTTTCGACCCGCTGAATACGAATTTCAAGTCAGTTTAGGCCGTCCAGCCTTCAATTTCGAGTAAATTTCAAAAAAACCCAAAAAATAGCGAAAATTCGATTTGGCAAGAAAAAAAAATTTGAGATCTAAAGCAAGCATAATTTTCATGTATTTTGATATGTTAAATACTAATTTCGATCGTACTTTAATCATAAACCGTTTTAAATCTAAAAAAATTTTAAAAAATCATCAAAAATTGCAAAAATCAAAGAAAATTGGAAATACTTATCTTGGTATAAAAAATTGAAGGCTGGACGGCCTAAACTAACTTGAAATTCGTATTCAGCGGGTCGAAAAACATGCCCGTAGATAGGTGGCGCCCGGTGTACAGACATTTTTTTTTTTGTGTACCGGTGTAATCGTTTATTGACATAGAGTGTAGTTTACAAAAATTCTTATATTTAAATATTATAGTATCACAACATTCTGCTTTAAGAAGCGTGCAAATGTCCTTTTAACAATAATTTAAAAGAAATACACACTGAAATAAGTAATCCATTATTCTACTGATAACATACAATTTTAAACCATTTCATCGCATAGGTACTTAAATCCATCATTATCAATTTTGTCAGTCTCATCATTATTTAATATATCAAACTTAATTTCACAATTACACTACATTGAGGTACAAAAAATTATGATAAATAATATTTAATCGGATTTTATCAAACCATCATAATTTATATTATGCACCTCATTAACATTTAAATTCATAGGACTTTATTTTAGATGTATAAAATGCAACTTTGGCCGATTGTAATACTTACATAAATAAGTATTACAATCGGCCAACATTGCACCAATATATTATACACCATATGAATACATCCGGTTTTCAAAACAGAATAAATATTAAAGGAGCGTATTGTTATACCTAGGTAACACTGAAAATGTTTAGAAAATGAAAAACCGCTTAATGTAGAAAGTTGCCAATACTTTTATTGTTTTTCGAAGTAATCTCCATTCCTCTCTACACATCGTCGCATTCGATGGAACCACTGAGAAAAGCAGTGGGCCCATTCTTCCTTAGGGGTCTCTTCTATGGCATTTTCGTACGCTTTCACCGCATCTTCAGGGCTCGTAAAGCGAATACCTCGAATTTTATCTTTAGTTCTTGGGAATAAATGAAAGTCGCAGGGCGCCAGGTCAGGACTGTATGGCGGATGACTCATTATCTCGACACCTGCCATAGTCAAATATTCAACAGTCCGGTTTGCGGAGTGCGCTGAAGCATTATCGTGGTGAAGGAGGATCCTGCTTCGAGGGCGCTGCTGTCGAATTTTTTCCAAGACAACAGGCAAACAGCGATTGACATACCAGTCTGTAGTAACTGTCCTTCCATCTTCTAGTACAACTGTCGCGAAATGACCTTTCCGACCAAAGAATGAGGCAATCATCTTTTTTCCTTGACTTCTTCCTTTCTTAACCTTAGTTGGCCGATCCTCAAAAGGAAACGCCCACTGAGCTGATTGTCTTTTGGTTTCCGGTTCGTAGCAATATATCCAGCTTTCATCACTTGTGACGATGTCAAATACAGCATTTGAGTCACCGCCGTTGAACTTATCTAACATTTGGCGACACCAGTCCATGCGAAGGTGTTTCTAGTCGTCGGTTAAAGTATGGGGAATCCATCTGGTACAAAGCTTCCTGACGCCTAAGTGTTCGTGTAATATGTTTTGAACTTGACTCATACCAATGCCTAGGCTTGCCCGTATCTGCTGATAGGTCACTCTCTTATCTTCCTCTATCATGCGTCGCACAGCACTGATGTTATCTTCAGTAGTCGCTGTTAAAGGACGTCCCTCACGCGGATCATCATTGAAATTGCTACGTCCACGCTTAAACTCGTTAAACCAATTGTAAATAGTAGCACGAGATGGGGCTTCATTAAGAAATGCTAATCGTAGCCTATCATAGCTTTGTTGTTGAGTAAGCCCACAACGAAAGTCATAATAAATCATTGACCGAAAATTTTCTCGCGTTAGGTTCATTTTCACGTGTAACAAGAGTTTTAGATTTGCCGCCAATTCACAAAAAAAAATGACAAATGAATGCAATATACTACATGAGTTACCAAAGAGTTCTAAAATTGAAATTCAAAATAAGTTTTCATTATCAATGTTTCTAACTGGCCAGTTCTAAACATTTTCAGTGCTACCCACGTATTAGAGTATTCGAGTCACATTCCAAAAATATATAACACTAGCTGTTTCCCGCGGCTCCGCCCGCGTAAATATACTATCGAGTATCCCGCGGGAACACTGTACCTTTCCGGGATAAAAATGTTTTAATCCAGTCTAAACTACTACCATACCAAATTTCATAAAAATCCGTTCAGTAGTTTTCGCGTGAAAGCGTAACAAACAAACTTACATTCACAGATTAACAGACTCTCGGCCGAATATTGAAGTGCTAATCAAAATTAGGAGCCCCCTACTCACAGGCTGTCCCTGTCCCTGCTAACCCAAATGACAAGGACAGCGTGTGACTTGAGCGTAACTTAATTTAACTATCGTTTCAGTATTCAGCCGTATGATGTGAATCATAATTTACTAATTTACTAGTGGTTATTACCTAGCAAAAATGATTTTATAGGCACTTATGGTATATTGCCTGTGTCAATTTGTCCGATCTGAAAATTTTCCTCATAGATGAACGATGCGTCACAGTGGAAAATGACACAGATGTTGAATATAGAGGCCAGAGGGTAATACTCCGTATGCTGACGAACTTAAGCGGGTTTAAATCATGCGTTCAACCTTTGTGAACCTTACATTCCACTTTTGAATATAAGTACCTGGGTACATCGGACTGACATAATATAGTGGAAATTATTAATTATAATATATTATTAATTATATAACTTAAAAATTAGCTGTTTCCCAGGGATAAGACTTAGCTATATCTATTTTTCTCCCCCAAAACTCTGCATACTGAATTTCATGGAAATACAGCCGTTATAAAAGATTTGCTCGTTTAAAGTATAAGATATCTGTCCGAAAATTAATATAAAAATGCGATACTTTGCAATGAAGAATATGATAATTATAAGAATAGTAATAAGTTATTATTTCTTTAAATTAATAAATTTATTTAAGATTACACTTTTACAATATACTGTAATCCGCCAAACTGTTCAAACAGTTTGTAGGCGTTCCGCTCAGTTTGTTACACTTACATAGGTACTTAAATACTTTTAATTATATTACTAAAATAACAGAATACTTTAAAGTTTTCCGAGCCGATTACACTTACAAGCTACATCTAATATACTACTATAATAATGTATGCTCTCATGTGGGAGAGCCATGCTTCGGCACGAATGGGCCGGCTCGACCGGAGAAATACCACGGGCTCACAGAAAACCGGCGTGAAACAGCGCTTGCGCTGTGTTTCGCCGAGTGAGTGAGTTTACCGGAGGCCCAATCCCCTACCCCCTAGAAATGCCGCAGTTGAAAAGCTTGCCCCCTTATTTAATAAAAAAAAAAAAAAAAACATAAATATTTCTCTCTAATATTATATTATATCTAGTGTCTGTATCCTTTAAAATACTAAAAATATCCTATATTTAATGTTCTGAGGTATATGTAAGTTACAATTGTTAGAAAATCCAAGCATTTCTTTTAACTTTTGCTTTAATTTAAAGTATGAAAATAGTCCATAATCCAGATTATATTTTTGGACTAATTTAATATGTGGGGGTAATTTTTAATGCCGGCCCGTACACTTGTTCCTTACAGAGGAAAATTTTCTTCGCGGGCAAATGTAGAGTTGTGATTTTTAGTTCAATAATTTAAACAAAATCAACTGAAAATGTTGTTCGATTAATCTTCAAAATGACGACTTCTGTGGCTCAGTGGTTAGCCCGGTTGCGCTCGGGGGCGAAGCCGGAGTTCGCGGGTTCGAATCCCGTCTAGGAAGCAAAAGGTTTTTCAATGTTTCTGATTCATACATAATATGTGAATTATATAATTAAAATCTTAAATAAATGTATAATATACTTTCCGATGTATGGTACCTGTATTCGGATACTTAGGACGGGTCAGATTGACGTGGTGTGAAGCGTCCATAGATATTATTTACTGACTTTAGAAAGAGGAGGTTCCCAGTTATGACCGCGATTTTCTTAAAAACTACTGCTGCTATTTAAACGGAATTTAATATTTAAATAGCACACTTATCAGGGAAGGTTATTACCATACACCGATTCAAGATCTGATGAAGATCTTCAGAGATAAACCTAGAACTCTTCAACAACTAACGCCCAGTGACGCGCGACTGCTGCTAGGATCAGCCTTAACTCTTTTGTTTATCAGTCAATTTTGATGAATCTTCTTTGTCAAAAAGAGTAAATATACAATTATACATATTTAATTTAAGGGTTGTCCTGTGACAAATGACTGATGATGGAAACCCTAAGAAATGGAGAAAAAGCCTCATTACAATTTGTAGTCGTTAATAGTATTTATGTCAGTTTTATAAAACATTTTAAGTTATTTATGTTTTAAGAAATATTACAAATATTTGGAGTGCGTACGAAAGATCTTGGCGGGATTCGAACTCACGACTCTTACCTCTTATAAAACTGTCTCCTGTACCCACCAACTCGTCCAACATGGCAGGTTCTATGACTTGGTCCAGCGTATCTGGAGTGATGAACTTTTGGGCGGTAAACCACCAGAACCAGGGTCATTCAACTGAGGAGGAAACTCCGTATCAGACGGAGTGACAAGTGTATTCACACGGCTTCGTCTGAAAACTTCTACATCTTGGATAATATTATACTTTAAACGAGTAATAAGTCTTGTATATACTTATATAGTTAGAGTCTCGGAAACGGCTGCAAGTTTTTACATGAAATTTAGTGTGCAGGGGTTTTGCAGGAGAAAAATCGATTGGCGAGATTCCTAGGAAAAGGCGCATTTTTAAGTTATGTATGTTTTTTTCTTCCTTAATGCAAGAATATTTCAATAATTTCAACTTTATTAATGTCAGGCCCAATGGCAGATTGCTACGCGTATATACAATTTTTGCGTTGTTTGCAAATTTATTAATTTTACATTTTTGGTACCTATTACAATTCGTGAAATTTTTCCGTATAACTAGAACTCCTAGCAAAGCTCGGTCACCTAGGTACAAAAAAGTACCTGGGTTTTAGTAGTAAGTAAATGTTAAACGGTAATATGATTTTTACGCGTTAGTAATATTCTATTAATGACAGTTTGCTGACTGGATTAAGACATTTTATCGTAGAATGTTTTACCGCAGAATGGCAAGATTAGACTTTTACGCAAACCATTTTATTGCAAAGCGATTTATTCAATAAAATGGAATTCGATTTAAGTATATGTAATATGTAATAATAATAATAATAATAATAACTATGGACGCTTCACACCACGTCAGTCTGGTCCCGTGGTAAGTATCCGAAGAACTTGTGTTACGGGTACCAGACAACGGAAATATATTTAATACTTTTCATACTGTACTTATATTTAAGATTTTTATTATATTATACACATATTTAATACACATCCATGACCCAGGAACACAGAAAACTTTTTTTTTATTCCCTGGCGGGATTCGAACCCGCGACCTCCGGCTTGAGCGCCAATGCGCTAACCACTGAGCCACAGAGGTCGTCAAATATATATACGTTTAAATCGAATCGAATATCTTTAAGATTTTCAAAATAATCCTACGTTATAACGTTTACATTAAATCGGAAAACCTAAAGGTAAAAATGTCTATTTTAAAGTATTTTTTTAGTCTCCATCTTTGTGGTATCTGATTTTATAAGCATAATTAATCAAGCCGTGGCGCTTTTAAGTTTAAAGTATTTTCTCTTTATAATTAATACAAAGTGTGCTCGACTTAGATTGAAGATAATTAAGAACAAGTTTGGATGTTTAAAATAAACCTGAGACAAAACAAACAAAATACTTGAACTTACGACAGAAAGTCAAATAAATATATTAAGGAAACACATTGAGTTTTCATGCCGTGGAAAGAAGAAAAGTCGGTACTAAAAAGCCGGAGATGCATTTTTTAAAAATAAATATGGACCGGGAAACGAACAGACGTGTCGCTTGTAAGTCGCGTGTAAGCGATTATGCCTTCCTGCCATCCCATGGACACTCGCGCACTTGCCTTTCTGGTCCGTACAATCCCCAACCCCATTGGGCCGTCCTTAAATACTGCGCAAAAATTGTGAAAATAGTTAATAAGAGAAATTGTAGTGGTGAGGTGATGTTGCTGTGATATTAGTTCGTAGGCCTTTTAAATATTGTTATAGTTATAGTTTTAATTTTGCTTTTATCATCTATTTAATGTATTGCCTATTGTTCTTTTACCTCAATTTTATTGCTATTGCATCATTATATTGTATTGTGAATTTTTTATTGTAAATTGTGACTTTTAACACTGTATTGTAAATTTTTAAAAGTATTTATCAGCTTGGCACTATATTGTCTGTATATAATTGTAATATAATTTAAATTGTTGTAAACAGTATTAGACTGGAGAAAGAGGAAAATATGTAAATATAAACGTTAAAAATGTAATGGAAACAATGTAAAAATAGTAAAATGTAAGGCAATGAAAAAATACAAAGAAAGACAAAAATTATAAGCAAAAAACGAGCCCTGTTCATGATAGGGGACTAGTATTTAAAAAAAAAACCCCATTGGGCCTCCGGTAACCTCACAGTTAGTAACACGTTACCGGTTAAACACAATGCAGGCGTTATATCACACCGGTTTTCAGTGAGGCCATGGTATTTATCCGGTTGAGCCGACCCATTCGTGCCGAAGCATGGCTCCTCCACGTTTAACCACCCACCACTCATTTGATTTATGGCAAACTCATTTTCAATTCTCGACTGTGCAAACAAAAAAAAGAAGGCAGGCATAATTATCGTAGGTATGATTAAAATCATCACGTTTCCAGCAAAAACCGTGTACTTTCGATGTACAATTATTTGTTGACATGATGATGATAAGTTTGTTGGACTATTGTAGGTGAGTGACCGATCAAAAATTTGCACCTATCGATAAAACGAGTCTTATGTTTAGAAACAACCCAATATATTGTCGATTTCGTAGTATCGATGAGTCTATACTCTATAATATTTTTTTAAATATACACCACGTAAATGCGGTCCTGAATTTTTCCTAAATTACTCCTGATTTACGCCATCTTCATTTAACCATACCTCAAATGTCATAATGGCCCCAAACAATCCCAAAAATGGGGCCTTTTAAGTGGGGACAGTTTTTGCTTCGAGTTACTTCGTCTATTATATAAACGACTATGGCAGCATACACAAATTTCCACTCGTCCTCCTACAAAATGAGCGAGGGGTTATCGGAATTTTTGTTTCCCGTTCGACCCCTCGATGGGGATAAGGGGTCTATAAGACAATACATAGGAGTAGGTAAGTTAAGATATTATTTACTTACGTGCTACTACTATTGTAAATATGAAAGTTTTTGAGGATGGATGGATGTATGGATGATGGATGGATGTTTGTTACTCTTTCACCCAAAAAGTACTGAACGGATTTTGATGCAATTTGGTATAGTAGTAGCTTAGGCTCTGGATTAAAACATAGGATACATTTTATCCCGAAAATATACAGTGTTCTTGTATTTGTGCAGGCAATAGCTAGTTTTGAATATAAACTACTAGCTTTGACCCGCGGCTCCGCCCGCGTAAATATAGTATCGGGTATCTTTCCCACGGGAATTCTTAACTTTTTCGGGTTAAAAAGAGCCTAAACTGCTACCATAGCAAATTTCATCAAAATCCGTTCAGTAGTTTTTGCGTGAAAGAGTAACAAACATCCATCCTCACAAACTTTCACATTTATAATAGTAGTAGGAAGACTCATGAATGACAACCAGATGACGTGAAATTCTCAAAACAAACGAAACAGTATGTACAATTCAAATTAAAGTTTGGCGTGAATTTACGTCAGTGGTCCTGACTTTTAATATAACCTGATATTCTGAAGCCCAAATTCTTAAACGCTTCTTAAAGTTAAGAGGCTCTCAAGTTACATGCTATAGATGCCATTCCGTCAAACACAGCGACAGCCAGTGATTCAGGAATCCCGAAGCGTGTGGGAATTCCACCCGACCGCGAAAGGACAAAAGAACATTCCGCAGCAAGACGCGAACCCGCGACCTCAACGCCCCAAAACCATTGAGCCAAACGGCACAGACGGGCCAAATGAATCTGGCGGTCGTTCGTTGACCGCGGTACGTCACGCTACGTCACGCAACGTCACAGCTACGTTTTTCTCAAGGCTTTGTAGTTTTAGGGGCGTTGACTGCGCAAATTGTAGCAATTTATGCCACTTTAAATCAATATATTGAGCATACAAACATAGTATATTCCAAAGATTTCAAAACTCAAGATAGGCTATGACGTACTATTGACGGAACAAATCTTCATACAATAAAAAGTTATTGTATGAAGATTTAGGTTTAGGTATACGCGATCTAGGTTTTCATCATACTACAAATGTCAAAATGGCCCCAAAAATCACAAAAATGTATATAGAGACACTTTTTGCCTCAACATGCCTCGTCTGTAATATATACGTCTATGGTATTTTTCCTAGAAGGGTTTCATAGTAAACAAAAGAGTTATGAATCTGAAAGGAAGCTTCCAAAACATTAAAGCTATAATTAGTGTATTTTATATAGTATAATTTAATATAAGAATGCAATAGTAGGTTTGGGTGGTATGAAAAAAGTTCATACCTAAGGTTTTCAATAGTAAATCACTTCTAAATCCTACCACTATTGTAAATGTGCAAGTTTGTGAGGATGGATGGATGGATGTTTGTCACTCTTTCACGCGAAAACTACTGAACGGATTTTGATTAAATTTGGAATGGTACTAGTTTAAGGTCTTGAATAAATATGCTGATTTTTATCCCGAAATAGTACTTTAATTACACGGGCGGAGCTGCGGGCAAAAGCTAGTTGCTTCATATAACTTTGAAACGCCTCGCTAGGCTATGTATTGGAGATACATTATTGAGCACAATATGACCACCGGAACAGCTTCATGTGGTAGACGTGGTTTGGGACCTTGTATTACTTATTAGTCATGTTATAACTATTTACTAGGTATTGGTAAATATTCATACGATTGTCGCAATTCATTGTCATTATGATTCATTTCTAGTGATTTAATTGTGACTTGCGTTCCCAATCTATAAAATCCCCTACCCCTTGGGCCACATTTGAGGTATTTTCCCATTCGTCTCCTGAGTGCTAAGTGTGTGAGTTTTTCTTTTTTCCATTCGATCGTGAGCGCGTTTGGCGTTTACTAGGAATTTATATGTGATTTGTACAGCGCCACCTAGTTGTAAACGCGATAATTAGGTCAAATCGCATTCAAATTCCTAGTAAACCCCAAACGCACTCACGATCGAATTCGAAAAGAAAAACTCACACTTAGCACTCACGAGATGAATGGGTCTACCTCAAAATGTGACTGCAGAAGACTTTTGTAATTGGGTATTGTCCTACATGTAAAAAAAAAATTATAAAAAAATTAAGGAATAATTAGGTACAACTTGATAAAAGTAAAAAGAATTAGGATTTTATGTGTTGTTTTGTAATTATATGCATTTCGAAGTCGTAAAAAGTTGAATTATACTTTTATAACATTAGTGTTTTTACAACATTAGTTCATACATACCATAGTAATATTTACTATGGTATGTATGAACATAAACGCGCAAACTTCGGAGATATCAGAAATTTTGTGCATATGGCCATACATTTCGTACCAACCTAGCGTGTGACCAGTGTTGGCATTGTTGGCCGACAGGATTATGTGTTCAGGGCCGTAAAATTATCGTTTTTTTTTTTTCAATTTATCGCACAAACAGATATTTTTTTTTTAAAGCCTATTTATTGTGAGCTATATTAATTTTTAATAAGCAAAATAGTGAATAAACAATATTTAATTACAAAACAATATTTTTTTTTCTAAAATAATTTAATTTTTCAATAAATTAGAAAGGCATAAACGTTTCACTTACAATAACAACAATAACCATGAACTAAGCATTAAAGAGTAAGTAAATTTTTTAAAATTTTTAGTCAGATTGGAACTGTACTTTCTATAAAGTATACACAAAATCCATTGACCTTACATTATTATCAGGTGAAAGTAGATGATTATAAACTCAGAAAGTTAATACGAGAGGGCAGCATAGTGACATTTCAATTTTGGTGGGAACATTTGAACAGAAAAAAATTATCGCAAAATTATGTTGCATACGTTGGATTATCGTACAATTTCGTCGCATAACGACACCTCTATGTTTGATCGTACGAAGTGTTAAATTATGTGATGTGTACGATAATTATGTGACGAATGCTAACGCTGCGTGTGACGTCACCTGCTTGTACGACGTTTGTATGGGGCGTTTTTACAAGACTCACAAAAGTGCTTTAAAGAATCCGCAATCTTTGAAAATATTGTTTTTTTTAGAATACTATTCCTGTTATAAACTCTCATTTTTCAGAGCACTTTTCATTGGTGTAAAAAAAAATACCGTATTATGTTTATTTGTAATTTGTATTGTGAGGAGAAATAAGAATATTATTGTTTATAAACTTTTAGTCGTATCAACATACATATAAGATACAACCATATTCGTTTTAAATATTTTCGAATTTAGAAGCGATATTCAAAATAACCGCAACAAAGCATTAGCCAGAGACAAATTATGGGTCTTTGGCGACCTGGATTTGCTAAAACAGTGTCTTACACCGGCTTTGTTTTTGTACATGTTAATGCAACACTAATGACAATAGAGATACCGTTGGTATTTGCATGCGCTGTAAGGCCAACGGTTGACCCACATACCGGTCGCTCACAAGTTTATTGTCAATACCAAACATTTGAATACGGTATGCATGACGCGCTTGCCGAAAATTTGTGTCAAACAAGAAAAAAAATTAAGAGCTCGTATTTAAAACAAATGACTTGTCTCACTGGTTTTTCCGTGGTACAATACCTTGGTACGTGGTAACTGGTAAGTTATTTTTTTCCTATTTATTGATTTAAATCCTCAATTATTATGTAGAGCTAGGTGCTCATACAAGTTTAGTTTTTCTTTTAAATTCATCATGTTATGAATTTATTAGCGTTTCTTATAGTTTCCTACAAGCTTTCTTTTGTGAAAAGTCAATAAGCAGTATTAAACGGAGAATATGAATATAAAGGAGAAGTATGATATTTGGCACAGTTAAAGTTTATATGAAGGAAGATGTGCAGAAAGCTATTTTTAATGAATGTATGAAATACATAAAATTAAAAACTTGAGAGGTGTCAAGGGACACCCGAATGGAACGAAGTTATAATATATATTATAATATAAATATATAGTTGATAATGAAGAGTTGAAGCCTACATACATACATACTGAGATTAGCCGGAACAAACACACAGACTGACAGACAGACAGAAAAATGTTAACAATTTATATTTTATTGTAAGTACCGATCATACTTTTAAATGCATTAATTGAAAATAAAAGCTGTTAATTTGAAATTACAAACAGATACTTCAATTTTGTTTATCTGTATAGATATAATATATTATATTATACAAAACAAATAGTTGAACTAATTATATATAGTGCGCGCGGAACTAGCGCCTTAGGTAGGGACAGGGGTTGCTTGCTGCTCGCAGTGTTGCCGCCGCGAAGTCCGGCTCCGTACTGAGTAATAACATCAAGCGCTCGGCTAGCTAGTCACAATATGTAACAGTCATAACAGTCACAATGTGTAATTGCAAAATTCTACATTATTGTCAAGGTAATAAGGTCGTTTTTTGTATCATTCTTAATAGTCGTTATTACATTGTGATTTCGAGTGGCAAAAATTTTCGTGCCAATATAATCCGCCTAGCCTCAATATCGCAATGCGCCATGAGGAACTTCGTTCCAAACAATAACACACTACCTCAGAACCTCACATTATTAACACAGACTGCCGTGCGCTTGACACATACGATTTTGTTACACGTTGACGTTAACTTGTTTACTTTTTTTTTTATCTAAGAGGCAAAAGAACCGTCACCCATTTGCACACGCCATTGCATTAAGCGAATTGACTATTATGGACGAATTTTGACCACAGGGAGCGAACTCTAGGTTAGTAAATATCCATCAAATCTTCGTTGTACCTATAGATTCACCTTCTTGTGCAACAAAAGACATCATTGCAATGTGATACAACCAATTTTAATGTCATACATCGATATATTACCGTGTAATAAAGGAACACAATGTTGACACATTTATTTGGTCGAATTTGATTTTATTGTTTACAAAGTTATTGAATTGGATATGAATTGAGGTTGGTTCCATTCGAACATTCTAGTGTTTGTTGGTTGCAAGTAAGTAGGATGTAATAAATATGAACCGTTAAATACCCAAACGAGGTCTAAAGGTTGTCTCCTAACGGTTGGCCCAGATGCTGTGATCTGAACGGTATGTCTAACGTGTACAAACGACAGTAACACCACGTTACACGATAATCTTGACAATAGTTTAACATTGAATGTATGAATGTTTGTTAATCTTTTACGCTATAACTACTGAACGGATTTTAATGATATTGTGTACGGTTGTAGTTTAGACTCTGCGTTAACACATAGGCGACTTTTTATCACAGAAAAAAGTCGCGGGCAACATCTAGTCTATTATATTCATCAAAACGTAAAATTCTTCTTTTATATACAACAATCATCTTCTCTAAGGGTCAATTCACACCGAAACGAAACGATACGGGTCATGGCGCTGCATTTTTAAGATAGCTACTCAAAATTGAACTTTATCTTATACTTTAAACGAGACTATCTGGTATATAAAGTCGACTCACGTCAATTCAAACCTGCGTTAATTCGAACCTCTCTGTAATACAAACTTATCACGAGTTCCCTGGAAGAAAATCTCTTTATATTTCTAACTAAATCAATACATTTTTATGCACTTGGGAAATCTAACAAAAAAAAACATCGCAACATAAAAAACTACGCTCTAATTAGAACTCATCGGCGTCAAACACTCGACAGTTCAAAGTTGCAGAGAGAAAGAGAGAGACAGATTACAGAATTTGCAGAGGCACATTTTGAGACAAGTCCAAACTCGTATAATCATGCACGAGCCTTTGTTTCTGATGATATATAGTTTGACACACACTTTTGCACGCATTGATCTGTTAATTTAAGTTATATATTAAATATACCAGTAAGATTAATTAATTCACATTATGAATATATACACGTATGTACCTCTCTAAACTTTTATGATTGTTAAAGAACAGCAGTTAATAAATATGTAATACATAATAGATTATGAACACTGAATAAGTGTTCCTTTTAACACTGAGTAAGAGTTCATTTTAAGAACCTTTTGATATTTCAAACACTCGATAACTCGTAATATTTTAGGAGTCCTCCGAGTTTCGAATTAAAAGTCGACTGTATATAATCGGTATCTCGTCAACGGCTACAAGTATTATCATGAAATTAAAGTATGCAGGGAGTTTTGTAGGAGAAAAATCAATCTAGCTAGGTCTTATCCCTTAGAAACTGCGCATTTTTACGCAATATATGTTTTTTTAATTCGTGGTGCAACAATATATCAATAATTTCGTCTCTTACGTCACTCTGATTGGCAGCTTGGTGTGCGTACCTACGTATTATTTTTGCATTGTTTGGAAATTCCGAATGTAGCCGGTAGCATAAATATTTTTGTGATTCTTTTTATTTCTTTTTTTTATATTTTTTATATAATTTTATTATTTTATCGTTGTACTAAAACACCGAGCAAAGCTCGGTCTCCCAGGAACGTATGTTTATACACAAGAAGATACATGCTTCATTGTAAGAGTTCAAATGTCAAGATGAACCGCGCTGCACAGCGCATGTGCAGTGTATGACTGATGTATATAAACATGCTGTGATCCAGTGGCGAAGGCTAGTTCTCCTTCATAGGGAAACCCTAGGTAGGGATTTGGATGAGGGTCTTCAAAAGGTAAGTTACAAGGGAAGCCGATAGGAATGGAGTTACAGGAAACCCCCGCCACTGTTGTGACCGAACCGTGCAGTTTATCGTTGTGGTCTGTAGCGGGTATTCATTTTATCCATTTTAGGCATTATCAATTAGGCATTATATTATTTTATTATTATATTAATTAGGTAATATTAATAATATTAATAACATAAATAGAATTAGGCACTTAAATTTTCATTACTATTTTTGCTTCAGTTACACAACTACTAAGTATGTACAATACTATACTAATAATACTAAGGCGGGTCAATAAGTCCGTGACTTTTTGAATTTCTAACCTCCTTACTGAAAAAGCAACACTACTCCTGTCAACAGGCATCTGTCAGTTGACTCCTATCAAAATTTGAACTTGCTGCGTCAGTTAGTTTGTGTTTTACAGCTATCTTTATCAGACTATCCAGTAACTTAAGGAAACAATGGAAAAAAGTGAATTTCGTGTGCTTATTAAGCATTATTTTTTGCGAAAAAAAACCATTACCGAGACCAAGGCTAAGCTTGATAAATACTATGGGGACTCTGCACCATCGATTTCAATGGTAAAAAAGTGGTTACTGAATTTCGTTGTGGCCGTACAAGCACTGAAGATGCCGAACGTCCTGGACGCCCAGTTGAGGTCTCTACACCCGAAACAATCGAAAAAATTCACGATATGGTGTTGGCCGACCGAAGATTAAAAGTGCAAGAGATTGTGGAAGCCATAGGCATCTCGCATGGCTCAGTGGTTTCAATTTTGAATGATCACTTGGGCATGAGAAAGCTTTCCGCAAGATGGGTGCCGCGTTTGCTCACAGTCGACCACAAACGCAATCGTGTAACAACTTCACAGGAAGGTTTGGCGTTGTTTAATCACAATATGGAGGATTTTTTTAACCGTGGACGAAACATGGATCCATCACAACACACCAGAGACCAAACAACAGTCAAAACAGTGTGTTTCTAAGGGTGAATCGGCACCAATGAAGGCCAAGGTGGGTTTGTCAGCCAATAAAGTTATGGCGACTGTTTTTTGGGATGCACGTGGGATAATCCACATTGACTATCTTCAAAAGGGAAGAACAATTAATGGGGAATATTATGCCAACTTATTGGACCGCTTCAATGAGGATTTGAAAACAAAACCGACCTCATTTGGCCAAGAAAAAGTTCTTTTTCACCAAGACAATGCAAGGGTGCACACATGTGCAGTTGCCATGGCAAAAATCCATGAATTGGGCTATGAATTGCTCCCACATCCACCCTATTCTCAAGATTTGGCTCCGAGTGACTACTTCTTGTTCCCAAACCTGAAAAAATGGCTCGGTGGAAAAAGATTTGACTCCAATGATGAAGTCATCTCGCAAACAAAGGCCTATTTTGAGGACCTCGACAAATCATATTTTTGGGAAGGGATAAAAAAATTGGAGAAGCGTTGGACAAAGTGTATAGAGCTCAAGGGGGACTACGTTGAAAAATAAAATGATTTATTTATCAAAAAATCTGTGTTTTATTCCAAAAGTCACGGACTTATTGACCCGCCCTCGTAATCTATGGAAGTTTCACACCACGTCAATCTGGCCCCGTGCTAAGTATCCGAAGAACTTGTGTTACAGGTACCAGAAAACGGGAAGTATATTTAATACTTTTATACTATACATATATTTTAGATTTTTATTGTATTATACACATATTTAATTCACATGCATGACCCAGGAACACTGAAAAACTTTTTATTTCCGGCTTGAGCACCAACGCGCTGAACCACTGAGCTACGGAGGTCGTCAAAAGTTAGCTACTTGCTTTTTCCCGCGGCTCCGACCGCGTAAATTCAGTATTCCACGGGAACACTGTACTTTCTTTGGGTTAAAATGTCTATGTTTTAATCCAGAGCCTAAGCTACTACCATACCAAATTTTATAAAATTCCATTTAGTAGGTTTAGGTTATCCATCCACCCATCCTCATAAACTTACAAGTTTATAATAGTAGTGGGATGCCTATTCCGTCAGTAAGTCTATACGTCTATCATTAAGTAACTGAGTCATCTAACATCGGTAACGGGTGGCCCACATCTCACATCCTGATATGGAGCCTCTCAGAACATAACGGACCATCGGCGTGTTTACTTATTGCAACAGTCTGGAATGATGAAGGAATATGGAAATTGGTATACGGTTGATAGAGCAGCAGTAGGAGATAATGATAGTAGGAGAAAGATATGAGCGAACGGTGGAGTATAATATTATCCCCGAGAAACTGCGCATTTTTAAGTTACATATTATGTTTTTTATTTGGTCGAGCAACATAATATATATATCAATAATTTCGACTCTATTACGTCAGTCCGATTGGCAGTTTGGTATGCGTATGTGTAATTTTTGCGTTGTTCGGAAATTCAGAATGTAGTGTTGCTCGGAACCTCGGTAAAATATTATGGTAATTTTTTTTTTAAATCTACTAGAGTTGCGTTACCCAGAGTAAATTAAGACAACTAAGATGTCGGTGCATATTCTATTATAACATTACTATAACGTCATTGTTGTGACGCGACCGTGACTTTTCGCTCAACTACGTGACGACTGACGACGTAAAGTACGTGGTCGTAGCACGTAGCAGTGACGTCACGAACCTATAAATAATTTCAGAACATTCTGTTAAAAACATATTATTGAGATTATAGACACTTCATGGATATATTAAAATGTATGCTTAAAATCTATTGAAATAAAAGGAGATTTCCTCTCTGACTGGCTCACTGACGTATAGACGCTCGCACAGCCGTCCATCCAAAGTTTGTATAGTGAAATAACAACTCGTCGGGTGGCTTTGAATTTTAGCATTTATTAAGACGTCAGTCATTTAAAAGGATTTTTCGAAATTTATCCGCCACGGGGGTGCAAAGTGGGTTCATGAGGACGAAGTCACGCGCAAAAGCTACTTAAATAAAATTTCAAATTAGTTTTTCCATTTGTCTGTTAATTAATTAAAGCAAATGGCTTCATGTCATTTCCCAGTAAAAACTAGGTGATCTTGGTTAATAATTACATTACCTTACCAGTACTCTCCGTTAGTTACGTTCTTCTAACCATTTAGGCTGGGACTATATGATCCGGAATCCGGCAAGCCCGGAAAATTTAGAGCACTGAAAATAGAACTCTGTGCTAATGCAATAGCGATGAAAATCGAACACACCAGACACGCGACAGCAAATGTCATATTATATGACAGCTCGACACTCGACACTTCGATTTTGAACTCTATTGTGTAAGCGCAGAGTTCTATTTTCAATGTTTTGAATTTTTCCCGACCCTCCGGATTCCGGATCATATAGTCCCAGCCTTACAGCATCGATTGAGGTTTACGTAGAAGTACTGTTGGTTGTCAGATAACTCCTTATGGGTCAGTAAACAGTACTCGGGCCTATCAAGAACGCTTGTGTATGGGCCTGGCTCAGAAATTACAGGAAACAATATTCTTGGGGCTATTAATAATACATGCCGTTGGAGGGTTAATGTTCATCGTGAAATTTTCAGCTTCAGTGTTCATTATAAGGATTGCTACCACCGGTTCCGTCTAGCTTTGTACAAATGGGATGTTTCACTAGTCTTTTTTTTTTTGAAATTATTTTATTGTTCTACTAAAACTCCGAGCAATGCTCGGTCTCCCAGGTACTTCTGATTTGTCAACAATTAAACTGCTTAATATGTTATATTATAGTATTTGTCTACCTAGTAGTTTACTATTCAATACAAATTATAATATGTTTCATGTTGCACCTAGCAATCAATACGTATTAATGTTACGCATTTTTCAAAAGGATTTTTTCGTCAAATTCGTGGAAATCTTTTATTTGAGTGTATCATATTCGGCGGATGCGTAGGAAGTGGTCAGGATGTTTGTATCTGTGTCGCCGGGGTGCGGGGTTCGATGCTCGTAACGGTACCCCAAGTGGGTCACAAGGCTTCGCCAATACACCGTTAGCTATCCATTACTGTAGCTATCATTTAATACGGCCTTCCGATAAGGTTATTCCCATTTGACCCACTAAGGGACGGGTGAGAATTGCTCGCTCGCTCGCGTGCGACAGTTTGGGAGAATATTTTATTTGTTGATCTTGTTTTCTGTTTGATTGAATATACGTACAATGTATTTTCCTCATGACAGGTGGCAAAGGATCAAACGGATCGCCTGATGGAAAGCGCCATAGACTCCGAAACACCAGAGGAGACACAGGTGCATTGCCGGCCTTTCAGACAGGGAAACGCCCTTTTCTTTAACCCTCAGTTTACCCGGTGGATTTTTAGTACGTTATTTACCTCCTGTGGACCCAGGGACACACTCATATTAAAATGGCTCTAAAACTACAATTAAACGCTTTTACAGTCTTGTAATCAGCTTTATTGTCAAAACAATAACAACACCTTCCTTGAATAACAATAGAATTCTTACACATAATTAACAGGGAATACTTTTATAGGAACTATAAATCAAAATCACAGAACTTTTCATATAAAATAACAAGTGTCAATTTTTGACCTGAAAATCTCAACCTTCTTGTAACTTTAATAAATATTTAACATATAAACTTAAAAAATTGTATTTTAAACAACACAAAAGAAAATGAATTAAATGTTTATATCTTAACAAAAAAAAACGTGCAGGGGTCAATGATTGGTCTTTTCGACGCAGCTCGAACATATCTTTTTGGTGCAGCTTAGGCAGACTGGCTTTGAACAGCTGTGACACAGGTATGCAGTCTCCCTACGTAGACGCCAAGGGCAAAGATGACAAACTTTCCTCCCGTTTCGTGCTAATTTTTGGTCATCGTTTGTGGCTTCAGAAGGCAGAGGAACTTGGATTATTTCCGATATGATGGCGCGAAGCTGGCGAGGAAGTATTGTATTGTACAGCCGTGTCTTCAGATTTGTCTCATTGAGTTGACTAGCCAATGCCTTCACATAATTGAGACGTGTAATTTTCGCTATGCCAGTTTGTTTATGATAGATAATGAAACTGTTCCAAGTTGTCATGTCCAAAATGTCTTCTCTCTTCCCTATTTTCAAAATCATCAAATCGAAGTGCAGTTAGACATACTCGTAGTTGCTCGAAATATATTTCGGCCTGTTCTATCTGTAGCAAATAAAGCCAGAACGCTTTCTCGATTTGACTCGAAACTTGCACTATACATCAATAACGCCAAAAATCCATTCATCTCCATTTGATTGGTTTGTCTAAATGTGTATGGTTCAGACGGGTACTTATTTTGCAGTTGTTCAAGTTTAGCATTTGTCCATTGTAAGATCACGTTCATTTGACCTTCAAAAATATGATCAAACGTTTGGAGCGGTATAAGGGGTCCATCTTCTCGATCAGTATTACGCACAGAAGGTAAACGAAGTATGTTATGAGACTGAGTGCGTGAAGTTCGTGCAGGCAGAATACGAGACCATTTGAAACGGTTCTTGCCGTAATAATCGCTTGAACTCGTGCTAGATTCTGTAATTTCTTCGTCATCACAAGAGGCAGAGAATTATGAGTCAGAATTATGGTCAGATTCTTCGCAATTGTCCTCTTCCTCCGAAACTACATCAGTTGGTTCCAACCGTTTAAGTTCATTCAATGGAATATTACATTCTTCGTCAGAATCACTTTCATCGAGATTTCTTAGCCAAGTATCAACAACTGACTCTGCATTATCGTCCAAGACATTAATTATATTGTTAGAAGACATTTTGTACACTATAAAAGAAAAGAAAATCATATAAAAAAAATACTGCTAAAAACAAAAACAGTTGCATACTTACCCCGCTGTGGTTCCATGGTCTTGAACATGGTTTGAAAATAGTGCTGCTGGCCACAGTTCATTCCCATCGGCTAGTTTAACGTTTGAAAGAAACATTTTGCTCCTATATTAAAAGCTCTGCAGCAGTCTCTCCCAAAGTGGGCAATAACGCCCCCGCTGGAGGCCTACAGGGGGGCGGTAAGGGGCCCAGAAAAAATTGGGTGATGTGATTTAAGGGGGCGATGGGTGATTTATAAGTTCAGCTACTTTATATTTTAAAACAACATCCATTTATAAGTATATGTTTATATCCTATTTTATGGTATAAATATAAACTAAAAATATGCGTATTAAATATTTATATTTTTAATGTGTTCACAATAGTAATAGGTATCAAACACTGAAAAATATTCGTGTTTTCGAGTGTCGCAGGTGCGGTTCCCACCTCTGAAGACAATTATTAATAATAAGTATATCTATTGTTACGGCCAAGCTTAGCACTTGACGAACGGGGGATTTTTTATGTACCTGATCTGGTAAAAATTTAATTAGATTGTTCAATTATTATTCATCCGGCATTAATAATGCCCTCTTTGGTAAGAAAAGACTCGTTTAAAATATATCTTTAATTATACTCCAGATGAGACTAATATGATATCGAGGTTTTTATGGCGAAAAAAAATGGGGGCGCTACAAAATAAAAAAAGTTTGGGAACCTCTGCTCCACAGCTATAGCTACAGATAAGGATTCCCAAAGTTCTCCAAGTCCAAATTATAACCAATCAAGCAAAAATTGCCACAGAATAAAACGTACAAATTACAATTATATTATATAACATGTAATTAACCGAAATCTCAAATACAATCACTGTTATATGAATATAATATGCGCTAATGCAATGACCTAGTAACACAGTAACCTTCGCAATGGTTCGCTGAGCAACGTAATTAAATGTTAGAATTAAAAATAATCCCTAGTCACTTATGTGATCCTAGTAAATGATTTTGGTTTCATGATCCTTTAAGCATAATTTTGATTCTACTGATTGTTTGATCTCGAGAGAGAATCCCAAATTAAGAAAAAGCGGGAAGGAAATTTCATCATGACAATTCCATACTCAATATTTTAAAAACTTGTAGAAAATCTGTGTACAATCACATATTGATATATGGATACTTGTCGTATTTCCAAGGAAATGTATACGTTAATAATAATATAATATTAACCTTCATGTCTTTAAGAGTTTATGTAAATCTTTGGAATAGACGTTTTCCTTTGTTAGTAGGAAGAGGTACGCATGATTGATCTATCTATGGAAGTCTGCTTTTCTTATTAATAAAAAAAATATATATATTTATATAGATTTCATTGTAACAGACGAATTGGGTATTTGACAAAGTAAATGTAAAAATTTAGTTTTTTTTAAATAAATTAAGAAATAATTGATATTACAACTTGATAAAAGTAAAAAGAATTAGGATTTTATGTGTAGTTTTGTAATTATATGTTATATAATATATATAAAATATATATAATATAATATTAAAACATTAGAGTATAAAACCTACATAATTAGTTTACTTACATCAAATACAAATATATTTACTATGGTATGTATTAACATAAACGCGCAAACTTTGGAGATATCAGAAATTTTGTGCATATGGCCGTACATTTCGTAGCAACATTACTAGCGTGTGACGTCACCTACTTGTACGACTTTTATATGGGGCGTTTTCACGAGACTCACTAAAGTGCTTCAAACAATCCGCGCAATATCTTAGAAAATATTGTTTTTTAGTATATACTATTCCTTTTGTAAACTGTCTTATTTTTCACAGCACTATTCATTTATGTCATAAAAAAATACAGGAAAATACCATTCTACAAATTATAATATTTAAAACGTTATTTTATTCTGAAATTTCTTTAGTGAAACTTGATTAAAACTAATTTATAAGCTAGACATTGTAGTAGCATCTAGATTCGAACCATTTTTAGTCGTCTAGACATTTTAAATTATTTCACGTAATGATATTTATTACACTTTCTTATTCGTAGGCGTAATATGGTTAGTAGACACCAAACGTACAAATTTCCTTTTCCCCTAGAAAAGGAAATTTGTACGTTTGGTGTCTGACAAGAATCACCAATTATTGGAACTGGATGCGGTGCAAGCAGTCATGTTAGTTTTCCGGAGTGATCCTATTTCAATCAGATAATTAAGCTCAAGAGGCAGCTAAGCGTCAGCTCACACGGATACGCGACGCGTCGCTGAATTTCTTGGATAGCGATTAAAAATTGAACTTCATTCCCTAATCAACAATATAGGTACACGTTTCATTGCAAGAGCGGCGCCGAACTGCACAGCTTGAAAATCGACCTATTGTACCTATGTTCTTGTGTAGTGAATAAAGTTCAATTTCGAATCGCTATCTTAAAAATGCAGCGTCGCGTCGCGTCTCGGTGTGAGCTGACCCAGGACCCTAAAGCGGAATTTTAGATGTGACACATAACAATGTGACTAGTTGCCCGTTTACAATCTTCTAATATGTGTCAGATAGCCATTCGGAAGTTTTGACGCTGCTTCCTTTACATCGAGCGACAGAGACAAAACATGCAATTACAGCTGGTAAAACATGAGTGTTTCATATCCTTCGAGTACACACCACACATAAGACCTTCGTTCTGATTGACATTACAATATATGCCTACTGTGTGTCCGTCTGCGCGGGATCTTTATCCGGAACTGGGGTTTCTGCGGTATATCCTAAATTCCGAGGGGGAAATACTAGTTTTTTTTTTTACAAGAATGGTCTTTAAATAATACAGAATGGTTGTTTTTAAAAAGACCGTTCAAGTTTCAGCGCATCGAATACGATTTATGTTTCACTTACGAAAACATAGGGGAGTTTGACGTGTGTGTGTGTGTGTGTGTGTGTAACCGATTTTGAACTACTTTTTTTATTTGAAAGCTGAAATAATCGAGTGTTCTTATGGAGATTCCAGGCCCGCCAGGCTATCTTTATATTCTTACTGATGAAAATCAAATGGTGTGCACAAAATACCAGTAGTATATTATATATTATACTACATACTTAGTATATACATATTTTGTACCTCAATTGACCTAATGGAAAGCGTTTCTTATTTATAAGTAGATGTTGCCCGCGGCTTCGTGCTCGCAAAAGGAAATCTCGGGTAACCGTATATTTTGCCGCGATAAAAAGTAGCCTGTCATCAAAATCGGTTCGGTAGTTGTTGAGCCTATTCAATGGTAAAAAAAAACAAACAGTCGAATCTCTTCTCTTAATAATAAAATTATAGATAGGTTTAATCATAGAGTAGAAAATATTATGGCTTTCACTGTCAAATTTGAAAATTTTGACGTCCCATTCATACGACCCGCAATTTTTCCACACACACAGTAGTGCAATCAAATCTGAAGCTGTTTATCTGAACCTCTATTAATCTGTGGTATAGTTAACAAAAAACATCATCATCAATATCACCCATGGACACCTCCAACACCAGAGGTAGTTGCTGGCTTTTCAGAATGCGTAACCACATCCCAATAGGTGATTTGCAAAAGATGTTTCACATACCACTGGGGACGCATCATTACAACGGTATCCCTACCTGTAATTTCATAGGCTTTCTTACCTTTCTCTGGTCATTATCTACTAGTACTTCTCACGAGTTGCCGAAAAGGTTCATTGTGCCACATAGTATACCGTTGCTCGACCCACCTGCGTTCGGAATTTTTTCTGACAGTTACATTACATTGAAATTCTGTGCAAGATGTACTGTGTCTTATGAAACTCTAATAAAAAAGTAATTGGTACTGCCACTATCATAGGTATGCGCCAAATTTTTAAACAAATGTAACCTGCGTCAAAGTGAAGTGAAGACTACCACTTTAGGGTTCCGTACACATAGGGTATAAATGGGACCCGATTACTAAGACTCCGCCTTCGGTCTTTAAGTATATGAAAATTCGATTCAACCGAAACTTAACGATTCAATATCGTATTTTACCACGAACACTCGGGTAAGTGGTAGTTAGGATGGTATTGGCCGGACAGGTTGATATGTTACGATAAAATACGACTCAAAAAAGTATATCATGCAATGATTTTTTTTTTAATTTTTAAAACGTGGTTACAAAGTTACCTGTATAGAGACTCCAAACCAGCGATTTAAAAAAATGTTCCGAGAAATTACGTAGGCGCAGTCGATTTAAGTGGGGCTCCCATGTAACAGATGTAGTTTTTTTTGTCGTTTTGTACGGAACCCTTTGTGTGCGAGACCGACTCGCACTTGCGCTTTTGTATTCGATGAAACGAATTGCAATTATGTACTGCTGGATGTTAATAATGTGCGAGAGAGAGAAGTGCAAATATTCTCTTGCACTTCTCGTTCGTGATGAAAGTCATGTTTTTTAACGTTTCACTACAGCTATCACGTGCAAGCCGTCGCGCCTCGCGGCTGTAGAGCTGAAATTCATGAAGAATTTTCCTTGAAACTTCCACTTAAAAAAACAATAAGTAATTTAAAACACAGTAATCGATAGTGGAGCTAATGTAATAGGCGTGTTAAAGAGTTTTTGGTTTATTCCAAGAATATAAATTATTGTAAAACACACATTATTTCAGTTAGTGTATTACATATAATATAACTAAAATTTTGCACAATAATTATGCAGTCGGATATAAAATATTTTTATAATTAAATAAAAAATTAAGTTACAATTAAATTATCATCATTTAATACTAATTAAAACAAATCGACTCCAAAAAAAAAAACATCAATGCAAAAAAATTTAAAATAAACGAACGCAAAAAATAAAAAATAACGAATCGGAAAGCAAATATATAATATTAACGACCAATAAAGCTAATATATTCGATTGAGCAAATTAGGTGAAAGGTGAACGCACCCGTCTTTTCACAGGGGCGTTGACACCGCGATATCATTACTGGCCGAATTTCTAAGCCATTGCCATTCGAATGCCGTGTAGAAGTTTGGAAATCGCTCGTAGGCTGGACACGTGTAAAAAAACATTGCGACTTGTAACCAGCCAGTATTTTTAGGGTTCCGTACACAAAGTACCTTATAACTGAGACTTCGCTGTCCTTCTGCCCATCTGTCTGTCCGTCCGTCTGTCTGTCACCAGACTGTATCTCATGAACCGTGATTAGCTACACAGTTGAAATTTTCACAGATGATGTATTTCTGATGCTGCTATAAAAACAGAATAAAATTAATATTTAAGTGCAGCTCCCATACAACAACCATGATTTTATGCTGTTTGGTACCGTAAACTGCGTGCGCGATTTTGTTTTTTGGAAGTTTTTTTGTTTTCTGGGGAAAATCGAACGCTGTTTTATGGCGTTTTCGGCATCGAAAACTCCCTCGGGGCAGGGCAAGCCGAATGAGTACGGAGATAGCCGAATGTCAATTGTCATTGTCTATTCAGTGCATGTAATATGCAATTAAAAATATATACAGAGCAATATTAATACATACAGGAAATAAAATATTTACAAACTGTACAAGTAGGTAAGTACTAAAAAACAATAATATCTACTCCAAAACTTAAAATGCTACAAAACAAAGAAATCTCCCAGGTCGTCCCCACCAGGCAGAGTACCTAGAAGGCTCAGAGAGTTTCCTCGCTGGATTGCGATACTTATTCTCTGGGCCAGGTAGGTGCCGGCTCTGGGGTATCGGGTGGCCTCAATGAGTTTTTTGGAGATTTCTCTGAAAAGTTTGTGCGCACCCAGACCCCATGTACCTAGGGTTTCAACCCCAAACGGTTCAAATATGAGATCCCCACTAAGGTTTTCATATTTGCGCCGCTTGAGGTTTTCCGCCTGATTGGCGGCCGCACCTGCAGAACTCGAAGTGCCCTGGACATGGGACGGAGCAAGTGTATCGACGCAAGTAGCGTCCCATACAAGAGCCCGTCCCACTCTCCAAGGGACCAGGGTCATACCGTCTGGTCTCCTGCCATCGTCGCGCGCCAAACCAGAGGGTTCCAGCACAGCTGGCACTCCGGTGGTGACAAGAGCCCGACGGATGAGATCGTTCAGGCAGTGATGTCTGGAGATGCGGCCGGCGCTTCGTTGACAGGACAGGCCGTGGTGTCCGAGGCTGTCCACGTTTGCGCCACAAACACAGCGATGGGGGACGACGTGGGGGGTGCCAAGACGCAGGGAAGTGGCTAACCGGAAAGCTGTTCGATCCAGCAATGTGCCCGTATTGGGTGACGGTAATGCTTGTAGCCAAAGGCCCGACTCCCACTTCTCCGCAGCTAACAGGCGAGCCTGCTCCACAGGACTGGAGGACGTATTAAGAAGATTATTCCGTACCAGTCTGCAGAGTGGCTCGTCCCAGAGCCTTTGTGAAAAAGTATTGTCAGGCAATTCGCTACAAGCACTAGTTGCGCTCCAGGCGTCCTTGGCCTCGTCCAGAAAGGGAACTGTATTGGAGTAGGATGGGTGATGTAGTATTTTGGAGATAAGACTATTGTTCGCATGGACTGAGGACAAGAAGGCCGGAAGCGATATGTCAGAGGGCTTTCGAACACCCAGGCCACCGAACCTAACTGGAAGCGTTGCCTGAGTCCATGCGCGGTCATCGAAATTTGTGTTCAAAATATTGGAGAGCGTTAGTCTTATGGTATCATCCAACTGTTTGAGAAGTTGCGGGAACTTCCACAGTGGACAACACCGTAACACGTATGTCAATTTAGGTAATAAATGCAAAAACGGATTAAAGTAAAGGCCATGTGACAGTTAATTTGGAGGCTTATTTCAGTGCTATATGCTATATGTCAAATAAAAAAAAAGAAGTAGGAACGTAGAGTAGAAATTTTCTTTTTCGTCAATCATCGGGTTTGTTCGGCTACTTCCGTACTCATTCGGGTTGCCCTGCCCCGAGGGAGTTTCGATGCCGAAAACACCACAAACTTTTAATGCAAAATAGAAGCGTGTGGATCTTAGACACATAAAATATATTTACGAAGAAAATAGAAAAATGTAAAGTTAAAGTAGACAAAAGTAGACTCCGTCAAGAAAGCTCTGACAGCATATGTAAGTTGTTTAGTAGGTACAATTTAATATTATTATCTACGAATAATTTAATTTTATTCCAGACATAATGTACAGCCAGTAACCGTAACAGTTGTGAAATAGAACTGAAACTAATTTAGTTTAATGTAACATGGAGTATTTTAAATATTATTATTTTTTAAACAATAAATATATTAAATAATTCTTATTTTATAAATAATTCCCCCTTTAAATTTGGCAAAACGTTTAACCATTTCCCTACTCAATCTTCATAGCTTTGAAATCGGTACGGTATAGTTACATTACATTACTCTACACTACATACATCACTACATCTTATGCGCGTATTCCGTCTCACTGAATTCAAACGTCCTAATTAGGATCCTAAAAAGAAAGCTAATTAGAATTTAGCCAGTCAGAGGACACTTCTTCCAATTTAGGACGCTAATTGGGATCCTAACATCCTTAATGCTATTTTCTCTTGACTGAATTCACTTACTGGATCATTAAGGGGATTTGAATTTGGGTATTTTCCTTCATGTAAATATTTAGTTCCTATAAATAAATTAAGAAATAATTTTATGTGTAGTTTTGTAATTATATGCATTTCGAAGTCACAAAGAAGTTTAAATATTTTTTACAACATAAGTGTAAAAATCCTACATAATTAGTTTACTTATATTAAATACAAAAGGATTTACTATGGTATGTATGAATATAAACGCGCAAACTTCTGAGATATCTGAAATTTTGTGCATATGGTCATACATTTCGTAGCAACATTAGTAGCGTGTGACGTCACCTACTTGTTCGTTTCACTTCTAAATGGGACGTTTTCACGAGACTTACAAAAGCGCTTCAAACAATCCGCAATATATTTCAAAATATTGATTTTTAGTTCACTATTCCTTTTGTAAGCTGTATTATTTTTCAGAGCACTATATTCATTTATGTAATAAAAATAACACAGGAAAATACCGTATTTAGTGATGTGGATCATTACACGCTTTAGTATAGCGACAATGAAATCAAATAACCAAATTACCACTAGCTCCCTTAATAATTTAATAACTTATTATTAGTCACAGATTAAAGAGAAGTATAATATATTTTTACTTTGATTCAGACTTTTCCATCTCTCGTCTCTACGCATCCCAGCGCTAGCGGCGTTGAAACGCTAGTTCTTCATGTTCTCGATAGATGGCGCTTTTTAACCGCTCATCAAAACTCCCCTCAACTCACGGAATCTCAAACGCTTATTAATGTTAAGGGCCACTTAGATCACTGGCTTTCTTACTCTGCTTAGCAGAATTAACAGCATGTAACTTGAAAGTTTCTTTATCAAGCGTTTGAGAACAATATTAGACACAAGGTCTTCTGACGGTTTATTTTGCGTATTGCAAACGACGAAGAAACTCGTATTACTTTCAACTTTATGCCCACCAGTGAAATAGTAAAGCAAAACTCTAGCTAGCTTTAGCCCTTGGCTACGACCGCGTAAATACAGTATCTCACGGGAACACTGTATTTTGTCCGGGATAAAAAGTAGCATGTTTTAACCTAGAGCCTAAACTACTACCATACCAAATTTCATCAGAATTCGTTCAGTAGTTTTTGCGTGAAAGAGTAACAAACATCCATCCGTCCATCCATCCTCACAAGCTTTCACATTTATAATATTTGTAGGACGAATAGCTACTTGTACTTATTTACGGACACGACAGTTTTTTCCGTCAGACAGACAGTCAGACACAAAGACAGTTCGAGGTACTAAATTTCTTAAGGCAGGTAAAATAGGTTCTGCAACTGATCTTACATCTACAGGCTAGAGCTTCCCTTTGATGGAGGGCCAGCCTTCGCTACAGTTGTATAGTATAACTAGATGATTTGCGCGCAAAAGTTAATTTCGCGAAAAACGTACATTTTACCTCGACAAAAAGCAGTAATACTTTACTGTCCGTCCGTCTGACTGTCCGTCTGTCACGTACCTCGTGAACCGTGATAGTTAGACAGTTGAAATTTTCACAGATGATGTATTTTGTTCCCGATATAACAACAAATACTAAGAGTTAGAATAAAATAAATATTTAATGGGGCTCCCATACAACAAACGTGAATTTTTAGCAGTTTTTATACGGAACCCATCGTGCGCGTGTCCGACTCGTACTTGGTCGGTTTTTTATAAACTGCTTAGGTAATATAACGATTTTCTGCAATTTTATCGCACATCTAGCTGTCCTGGCAAACTTCGTACAGCCTGCCTAGTAAACGAATGATTCTGCTTGGAAAAGTCGAAAGCAGAAATTTTGACTTCGGAACTTTGTTAAGACTAGTTAGGAGATAAACATACTGAAAGTCCTGACCCCTCCGAGGTGCGCTCGAGGGAGGGGGGGGGCAAAGAAGGTCCCGTTTTTTGGTTTTTTGCTTACTCATCAAAAACGGTGCTTCGTACGAAATTATCTTGTACTACATAGTAAAAGCTAATTAAATTCTCTACAACTTTGTCCTTTACACTTTAAATCTATCTCCAATAATTGCCTCACTATGAGCTTCTAAAATTGGCCGATTTTCAAAAATGTGTTCTACTTCTACGTTTTCTGATATTTCCAGTGTGCCCCAACACTGGTATCCGATCCTTTGATGTAATGAAATATGACATATTTCAGTGACGAAATGGATCTTATTTTTTTTCTCTCTCTTGCGGTTTCAAAATGGCGGCCATTTTATTTTTTTACTCTGGCACCTATACTAATTTGACCAATACTTCTCATGTAAATGTCCTATGAACATAAAAAAGGTTTCAATTGATAGCTTAACACGTAGACAACAATCACAAAGACCTAAAGTTTTGATTTTCGTGGAATAAAATAAAAAAAAGAAGTTAAAGGAAAAAAGTTGTCCTTTTTTTGTGTATTTTTTTTTGGTTATTGGCTTTTTGTGTATAATATAGTGTATTAAATTGATTTTTTTAAATGTTAAACAGTAGAGAAGATTTATAGCTAGAATATATCCCAAGACTTCTTTGCTCTCAGTCATACTTTAGAAGTTATAGCAATTTGAAAAAGACGCTTTTCACTGCACTCACAGGGGTAGTAAGGAAAAATCCCCCGATTTTTTTTCCTTGCATACAAAATCATTACTATGAGACAGTGATTATAATTCTAACCAGACCCTTTCGTTTTCTATGATTTGGATGTTGATTATTCAGTATTGTTGAAAAATGGTGTTTCATGGGTCATTATTCAAATCGTTATAACTTCTTAACTATCTGACTCAGAGCAAAGAAAATTAGGAATTTATTGTAGGACGTACGTGTAGGACGACGGTACGTCACTAAAAATATTTCTCCTACCCATGAATAAATTGATCACTTAACCACTCGCCTCCTCTTTGGGCATGACGGGCCTGGTTGTGGTTCCTTAGCTTTTGCCTCTTCCTTATCATCGGTCAAATCATTATCAGATGATGGAACGTAGGCAACTACTCCTGTTTATCATCTACATCGTCATCTTCATTGTCCTCCAACATGAGAATGCTATTTGTACAGCATCCGTTGCAATTGTGGCAAATGGTAGAGCACAGCAGTAGCTGTTCATTCAAATAAGAAACAAAAAATGATCTTGGTAAGTTTGGACTGTTGCAGACTGCATTGTGCTAAAGAGAAAAAATCGGCCAAGTGCGAGTTAGGTTCGCGCACGAATGGTTCCGTACCATTTAAGAGCAAAAATAGCCAAAGAATAATCGTGTGTTTTGTATGGGAACCCCCCAAAAAAAAATTATTTTTAAATTAAAAAAAAATATTTTATTTAAAATTTATTTTTAATTACTAAAGTATAAAATATATAACCGAGTATTTTGTAAACATTTCAGGTGTCTACCTTATGCCATGATAGATATCGAGCAAAAAATTGCAAAAAAAAATCGAGTTTGTTGTATGAGAGCCCCCCTTAAATATTTAAATTATTTTGTTTTTAGTATTTCTTGTTATAGCGGCAACATAAATATATAATTTGTGAAAATTTAAACTCTCTAGCTATTACCGTTCTTGAGTTACAGCCTGGAGATAGACAGACGGACAGACAGACGGATAGACAGACGGACAAACAGACGAACAGACAGACGGACAGACAAACAGACATCAAAGTCTCAGTAATAGGGTCCCGTTTTACCCTTTGGGTACGAAACCCTAAAAAACACACTTTTGAAAATCGGCCAATTTTAGAAGCTCATAGTGAGGCAATTATTGGAGATAGATTTAAAGTGTAAAGGACAAAGTTGTAGAGAATTTAATTAGCTTTTACTATGTAGTACAAGATAATTTCGTACGAAGCACCGTTTTTGATGAGTAAGCAAAAAACCAAAAAACGGGACCTTCTTTGCCCCCCCCTCCCTCGAGCGCACCTCGGAGGGGTCAGGACTTTTAGTATGTTTATCTCCTAACTAGTCTTAACAAAGTTCCGAAGTCAAAATTTCTGCTTTGGACTTTTCCAAGCAGACCCCCATTTTGGGCATTCGTTTACTAGGCTATAGAATGAAACTCGTTTACTTACTGACATCAGCGCCACTAACCGGGCCCAATTGCAAGTCTAAACCATTCTCGAATCCAGTTGCACACATACAAAAAAAATCATCAAAGTAGGTCGAGCCGTTTAGAAGAAGTTCAATTACAAACACACGCACAGAAGATTTTTATATATTACTAGCTGACCCGTGCCCACTTCGTTGGGCGTTAAACATTTTTTGATGATGATGTCATCATCATCAGAATAAAAAGTATCCAAAGTTACACCTTATAACATCAGCTATCTGCCAGTGAAAGTCCCGTGAAAATCGGTCCAGCCGTTCCAGAGATTAGCCGGAACAAACATACAGAGAGACACAGGGACAGACAAAAATTAAAAAAAAATAACATTATTGTTAATACAAATTCAATTTTATTTATCTGTATAGATGTATAGATTATGATGGAGATATACCGGGATAACAGACCTGATTATTTCTTATGATAATACAGTGTGGTGTTCTTACAATAGCGCGAATGTTTTTCAGCTTATCCTCTGAATAAGGATTTGGTAACATTCATAAAACACATCGTGTTTTGAATGAATCAATAAGGTCGGCGACGCTTTACCTATTTTTGACGGAAGGATATTATTTTTTATGCATTATATTTTATAGATGTTTTAAAAAATGACAATAATCGATAGTAATAATATGTAACACGAAATTTCCCTACACGATCATAAAATACATGGACATTCTTTTACTAAAACATTATTTAAAACGCTTCGTATTGGAAATTGACAACTTGACATTCATATTTGGCTGCAATGTTATCACAGATTAAAGAAAGAGGAATAGATAAACAGGTACATAGTTAGCTTTCGATTTAATACTACAAGCATACGGTGTGTCCACGACTGTGTGGAAAATTGTGGGCCGTTGAAGGGAACGAACGTCACAATTTTAAAATTTAGATCGTTCTATGAAAGCTGTTTCTTTGTACGTACTCGGAAGTATATAATACATTTTCTACTCTATGATATTATAGTATAGATTACTAAGAAACTTCTCTTACGTATCTCACTCCAGTATTACATACTTAACCACCACTTTCAGGGTTTTCAGTTTTGAAAGTGACGCATGAAAGAGAGGACTTTTTCTGTAACTTAAACCTACAACACCTATAATATCATGTTTGAAAATATATATTTTTTTATTTGATAAATAAATTGTAATTAAAAAACATCGATTGTCTGTAAAGTCGGTTTACTGACGATAGTTGAACGTCAACAACAACAACAACAACAACAATAATAATAATAAGGTACCGGCAATGCGAGGTAACGCTGGTACTTGGTAACAATAACGGGTAACAGGTAACGCATGAGTCATGTTTTTTCGTGCGTGCAGCCGGCTCCATCGATTTACAAGACGTTATCACGTCAAAAGTAATCAAATGAATATTGTAATTAAACGAAAAAGCATGCTGCAATAGTTGCAGACTAGAATTTAAAGGACATTGAACATTTTTTACCCCAGACGAAAACAGTGTTACCTATAAGTTTAACATGTCTGTCTGTCTGTCTGTCTGTCTGTCTGTCTGGCCTCGTAGCTCCTAAGCGGATCTTATTTCTTTTTGTTTGAAAGCTGACATGATCGAGAGTGTTTTTAGCTATAATCCATCATAAATAAATAAATAAATAAATATCTATGGACGCTTCACACCACGTCAATCTGGCCCCGTGCTAAGTATCCGAAGAACTTGTGTTACAGGTACCAGAAAACGGGACGTATATTTATTACTTTTATACTATACATATATTAAAAAAAAATATTATATTATACATATAAATATGTGTATAATATAATAAAATTTTTAATATTGTGTATAATATAATAATTTTTTTAAATAATACACATCCATGACCCAGGAACACAGAAAAACTTTTTTTGTTCCTTCGGCGGGCGAGCACCAACGCGCTCAACCTCTGAGCCACAGAGGTCGTCAAAATCATCATCATCATCTCGCTCACTGATTGACAATTCGAACTTTAATTTTGTTTATTATCCGCTATTTAAAAATATGTTGTACAAATTTACATTCACATTCCATTTCCCGTAATTATTTAAATTCAGATCCATGGAGAAGTGGTGATAATCAATAGACATGTTGTCTAAAAATTTTTTTTTCGTGTATTCGATGTTAGACAACATGTTAATAAACAATCCAGAACCCATTTTCGTATACCCATTTTCGTATATATATATATATATATATATATATATATATATATATATATATTTTTAACTTTTAATCGCGTCAATCTAAATACCTATTTCCCTTAGATTTATGTATCTTTAATCAACAATATTAAAATTTAATTTATAAAAATGTGATCTTCCACAATAGGCAACATCCCTATTAATTGTTATTCATATGTTATAATAAGAATATTCGTAGAATGAATTAAAATGTCACAGTATTTATCCCACCTCCTGCAAATATGCGACCTATGCTGTTGTAATCAAGATCCAATTACGCTTACCTACATCTTATCTTATTTTATTATTGGTCGCTGTGTGTAAGTATCCCATAGTGAAACACCCAATGTCCTTTATGATTAAACGAGTTACTGTATTTTTAAACGACAGGAAATGATAAAATAGAAATATAATTTACGTAGAAACTTTTAATTTTAGGAATTTTTTAATGATTTTTTTTGCCACTCAATATAGTTTTATAATGTATTTCCATAACGCTCGAGTTTACGATATACGATGAGGTCGTTCAACTTTTCCAAGATATTGATAGGTTTTTGATCTTTCCGTTTGTTTTTTCAATTGAAATATTTGCATATGATTATGTATGCGACCCAGATTAGATTTGAGATCTACAATACGTAGGTACCACATACAATTACGTATTTTTGCAAGTTAAATTTTCCTTTTTTTGGTGTAACTGCGATGAAACAATCTGCTTGAGTAAATTATTTAGGTATTCTGTCAAAATGTTCGCCGCTCGTGGCCAATTAGACACCCAATGTTACAAGTTGACATTCTTTTAAATTAATTCAGGAGTTTTGCCGGGTAGTTCAATGGGTGACGTTGTGGATTTTGTATTTCCTCATTAAATTTGTGTTATTTCAGTTCTTAATGTGTAATATTGGTGGAATATTAACCATTAAATATTCGTTAACGTGCACAAGTGTGGGCAAGTGGTACTTCTAAAAACGTGCTATTTTGTGTTTCCCGCCGAAACTCCCTAGGAACTTTCAGTAAAGCTTCTACCACTTTACTGAATCGACTGACATGACTCATGGACTGTACTGACTATTTATTTGGACTTTGATTAGACTTTAGACTTGACGATATAGTAATACGGTGTTGAATATTGAAACGAATGTTCTATTTCCCGCCTTTTTAACTTGACACAAATGGTTATAAGCCGATGCCATATATAAATAAAAAAATAACTTAATTCAGATTTCCAGCGCCAGCGAAACCCAGGCGTTATTTACGCCGGTTTCCTGTAAGTCCATAATATCTCTCTAGCCGGCACGTCCGTGCCGACGCATATTGTTTAAGGCTAGGTTGGTATTTTTTTTATTGGAGCGAGTAGAATTTGGACTTGCATTAAATGTCGGTGACCTCGCTAGTGCATGTAAGTTTTGGCTAGCTCTCATTCATATACGTGACGGAATTTTTTAATTTCCCTCTCTCTCCCACTTGTTACTCATCGTGTAAGTTAAAGCGAGATAGATATAGGGTACTCGGTTGAAAAAAATTCTCTGATAAGTCAGTTCATTCACTTCATATCTCGCGGCATATTGTGTGTGACATACGTAATTTATTTACTCCAGAAAATGATTATCACAGATTTTTCATTTGTCTACATAGCTACTGGGAGACCCTGGGAGATACATGCTTCGTCACCAATGGACCCAAAGTAATAGAATAGTCTTACAGAAAACCGGCGTGGCGTAAAGTTATGTTCATACTTTTCACATTGTGTTACCACGTTTTGTTTCGACGAAAGAGACTGCTGTGAGATCTAGGTAGGTAATCGAGAAGATGTCAAATATAACACACTTGATACAAATTGAAGAACTATAAAAATCTGATTATGATATCTTCTCAGTTTTCAAATCGAATCGAATTTTGCTCGTCCGAAAAGTTTTTTCCTCCTTTTCGAGCTACAGGCGTAATTTTTCCGCTGGTTTTCTGTTAGACCGCGGTATTCCTGCAACATAACTGTCTTCCCAAGGTCCTACTGTATTATCACTATACTGTAACTTATATTATCATAGCATAGAGTTCATCGGCTATTTTAAGATATGATGACAATATGCAATGAATTCAGCGCCTGAACACATAAATATCTACCTTATTTTAAAGTGATAAGGTTTATTTTATCATGCAAGTGCAGTTGTTTTGAAGTTACATTGAAAACAAAATGGTCTTAGAATACGGAATGGTGCATACATTTTCATGACTTTTATTAATATTCGATTAAAATCCTTTTATTAATTGGAAATATAGATAATTCACCTTTACCATTTGACCAGAATATATATTATTATGTTTTTTAAAATTTTCATTTCTCCTTTAGGGGTATTTTACTAAAGCTGACTTCTTGTGGCCAAGCAACTTCAGGTAAAGTATAAAATTAAGTAATGTACAAGAATTTCCCGACGGTTCGGCATGTATCGAGGATTACAGCCTTTTGCAGGGTGATATATGTGAGTGGATGGATGTTGAGTATCTTAAGGCTATTGTGTAATGTATTTGGTATAATGCCAGTAGGTACTCGATATGATTATTGGTATACAGTAATAACACACAGGACTTCTTGCGCTATTCCCACTTTAATAAGTATTTTACATTAATTTTAATATATTACACGACCGGTTTCGACAAAGTCATCATCAGGTGTGAAACTTTTTCGAAACTTTGTCGAAACCGGTCGTGTAATATATTAAAATTAATGTAAAACACTTATTAAAGTGGAAATAGCGCAAGAAGTCCTGTGTGTTATTACTGTGAAACATGAATTTCCACCAAGAATCTACAGTACAGTCAATAACATATGACTGGTATAGTTTTAACTGCATTAACTTTCCACTGTGATTTTAGTTCAATCGTTAGGTTATATATTTTGTGACTTTGGATGTGTGTGTGGTAGTGAGGTTGTGTGAATTAGGTATGGCGATGTCTATGAGGTAAACAGTTCTATTTCGTTTGTCATGAAGTGCTACGTCAAGTCTGTTGTGATATATGGTTTTGTCTGTTAATATTGTCGGGTCCCATTACAATTTGTAGTGAGGTGAGTCTAATATGATTTGTGGTGTGTATGTATGGAGTTTTGTCTGGGATGAGGTTGTGCTTAAGTGCAAGTATCTGGTGAATGATTGCTGCTACTTGGTCGTGTCTGTGCTTGTAGTCTGTTTGTATGATGGATGAGCAAGCGCCTGTTGCGGTATTCGCTGCTAAAGTTACGGTCTCTTATTATGTGTTTCCTGTACTTCTTTGTATATATCACCTGATCCTGTATTGCCAACATAAAACCTTCCGTTTCAGGAAACAGCTCTCCATGTTTTAACCATGCGCATGACACTATTTTGTCGACGGAATTACTGGTAAGATCAAGACGGTTATTATTATATTTCGTATTTATACGTGAAGCAAAAACTTTCAGTGCAGTTTTACGAGAATCGTGCAAACGAAGGAGTATGATATTGGGCGCAGTTAAAGTCTATGAGGAAGGTGTGCGGTAATACATATAATTAACAAAAATAACAACAACACACACTACCTCATAATAAAAACCCACACTGTCACGGCCGTGTGTTTGATACAATTTTGTTACAATAAGTTGAAATTGGTCAATCTGTCACATGTTTTACATTTTTTTATCTAGTGGCAAAAGAACCTTTATAAAGTTCAAACAAAAAAAATCTATAAATTTTCGTATTTCTAGGTATTAATATTACAGGATATTCGGTGTATTTTAAAATATAAAATTATAAAAAAAATTACCCGACTACGGCGAAGCCAATGGGAAGGGGCAGTCTACATAATATGTAATAAGTATGTATGTTTGTTCCACCGTAGCGCTGAAACTAGTGATCCGATTTTTAATGAATGAGGTGTCGGTAATGTATATATTATATTATAATGTATATATATATATATATATATATATATATATATATATATATATATATATATATATATATATCTGTCTGACATCGACATTACAACATTTTGTATTTAACTGAATATATAAAATATATTATAATCATCTTTCCTAATTCTTGGGTTTAGTTTTCTACCTCAATTCTCGTATTTAACGTACGGTTTTATTTTACTTTGATTGTATTATAAGTGAAGCGACTTGTTATCATAAACGGATTTTGTGAAGTTTGGACCAAACAAAACGCGTTTGACGCTAGTTTAACGTTTACGGGACTATTATCGGGACTCGATTGTAATTGTATTATTGCAGGTTTTGTTTAACAGAATTGACCCTCATGTCTCTACCCAATATGATAAAGGAAGATAAGGCTGTCCACTAAGCTATCCCACGGCGGGTTGGAAGTCTTCACGCATCTTTGAACAGTCTCACTCTTCTAAACGCCGAATACTGAAACGCTTATCAAAATTAAGAGCCCTCCTATTCACAGACTTTCTCTGTCACTGCTAGCCGAAATGACAAGGACAGCGTATGACTCGAGCGTCACTTAATATAACTAACGTTTCAGTATTCGGTCGTAAGACACTAGGTCAGTACAGTCTACGCACTAGACCACGCTCGTCTTTTATTTTATTTCTATTCAAAGAAAAACTGACAGCTCGATCAAACAAAGAAAAACAATTACTAAGTGGAGTAACAAATTAGAGCCAATTACAAGTCGCCGCAAATATGGCAACAGTATGCAAACAGTAAACGGCCTAGTACTATCATTCATGTCATCAGTATCAGTCAAAATTAATTGAAAATATCATCAGCTAGACGCTGACGAATATTTTTAGCGCTGATGCAAAAGATATCAATATCAACATAATTTTTTGTAAGTTTATTGAAGGATGCACACGACCTAGGTAAGAAGGAGTTAGCTTGAAATCTGGTGTGTGAATGCGGGACGTGAAGGGTGTTGATGTGTCGAGGATGTGTGTTACTTGGGACTTTAAAGCTTAATTTTTTCGGAAGAACTAAAATCGCAAGAGCCCTAAGGGTCAGTTCGCACCGACACGTGACGCGACGATACTGGAAGAGGCCAGTGATTGCGCCCTGCGCCGTGCGCCGTGCGCAACGGCGGTATCAGGCTGCAACACGTGGCGTCGCGAGACGCAGCGTCGCTTTTTCACGTCGCGCGCACCGGCGATACACCGCTGCGTCGGGACTCGGGAGGCTTTTCGAGGCGCAACGCTGTGTGATGCAACGTATTCCGAATTCTCACTATGAAATGTGTATCGTGTAGTAAATGCAGTTACATTTTGATTAGCTCTATTAATTTGTCCGCGCAGCGTCGCGTCCCATCGCGTCTTGGTGTGAACTGACCCTACGGCTGTAACAATAATAAATCGTATTGCCTCTATATATCATACTGTATATGAGGTAACTATGTATTTAGTTATCTCTGACTAAATTATCAAGTTACACAGTCATCAAAAATCGTCGCGAAGTCTGTAATCAGAATATAATATCGTGTAAGGCGACGGAAATTTCGTCCGTGTTTGCATTTCATACATCTTGTATGGGGTTCAATGTACAGTCGCTTTAAATTTATAATCACATCTATGATAGAAGTTCATGCTGATGTGCTGTTATAATCTTTTTTTTTGGTTTATTTAATTAAAAAAATAAGTCACAAAAACTATAACCCGACTACGTAGTAAAAAAGGGGTCTAAAAAGGCTGAAACAAGAAAATAATTCAGATAGAAATCCAGAAATGCATAGGTACAAAAATGGTCAAGCTAGAGCCGTGGTCGCACCCACTAATGGCATCTGAGCGTCAGTTCACACCGAGACGGCTTCGGTCCGTTTCAATTACCTATCTACCAATAACTATTTGTTCAAAACGTCACATTTGTATCGCAAAAAACCGGCAAATAATTGAATGACGACGTTTTTAACAAATATTTATTGGTAGATTATTGAAACCGGCCGCTAGAGAAGTTTCAGACAGACGGCAGCGATTTGACATCGACTGTGCAGAAGCTTATAAAGTGGGTGCGACCACGGCTCTAGCTTAACCATTTTTGTACCTATGCATTTCTGGATTTCTATCTAAGAAAAGACCTTTCTTTTGATACCAAACACGTGATGATTATCTAGGCTTGATTTTTTTAGATGTTAGAATTTGAGGTTCAATTTTCGAAATACAAAATTTAGAAAAAAATATATATAGCCTATGTTAAAATCGGACCAGTAGTTTAGACACTACGAGGGAACAAATAGAGGGAAGAGGGAGGAGGGAGGAGGGAACATACAAAACGCGTCCCTACTAGTAATACCGCAATGGAGTGCCGCATCGCGTATTTCCGCTGCAGCGTAGTGCGTTATATCTCATACAATTTCATACAATGAATATTTGGTCGTATCGCCGCGCGTAGTCCCGCTGCCACGTAGTTACGCCTAGTGCGGTCCCACCTTTAAGGGCCACACTGACGGTCCAGCCTGCATATCCAGCGCCGCGGCCTTGAGGCGGAGTAGAAGGTAAAATTTGAAAATGATTGACTGTAATGACGACCACAAGTAGCGGCGCTGGATTTACAGGCTGGGAGGACATTGTGGCTCTTTATTATTCATTGCAATTTGCATTATTTAAACCCAATGTAACACGATGATTATTTTGTTTGAATGCTCGCTGTCTTAACTCGAATGTACCCTCGAATAGAAAGCCGTTTAAGATGTAGAAAAGTCTGGAATAATTTTAATATTCTACATTCGACTCGGGAGCTCACGTAACGCGGTAGTTGTATAGGCAGCGACTTAGTAATTTACTTTTTTTACAATCAAATTGACCGTTCCTTGAACCCGACACGCTCAAATAGTGATCCGGCAATCGCGACTTGCTTTGTTTAAATGTTTTTTTTTAAAGTAAGGGTCAGCTTGCCTCGAGACGCGAAGCGACGCGTCGAAGCTGAAATATACTTATGCAGCGCTGCGTAGCACGACGCTGCGCGCAATTTCGATTTTGTATCGCTATTAAAAAGTGCACACTGTACTGGCGTTGTATTTGCAGGCTGGACGGTCAGTGTGAGCTTTATGGCAATGCAAAGAGGCGATTTCAACTGTAAATCAGAAACTTCATTAGCTGATAATACTGAAATCTTTAAATTTTTTTATCGGGTTCTTTTATTAAAAACATTCTGTACAAATGCTCATCAATGCAGCCGAAAATTAGCCACGCTTTTATTTGAAGTGCTACTTGGTTTGCATTCATATTTTATGTAAATAATTTTTTTGCTACTGGCGGCAAAAGTGCAATTTTCAAATTTCGAATAAAAAGTGTGACGCGCTGTCAATGTTATTTGTGTTTTTTAAATTATGATTTACGAGCGCTACCTTAAGGCCATGGACACTTTCTAAACAGCCACTGTTACGATTCACGCTAATGTTTATTGTTTTACCGAATTTTAAAGTACTTTTTTCAGAGTATTGTAGTATTTAAATAGCGGTCCTGGTTGTACCGCACAGTGTCCCGTAGAGTCATAAATAAGAGGCAACGGGAGTAACAACTGTGCCTTAGCAAATTTTTGTTTTATAGAAACCACCCTTGAGCTCTGTAAGCTATTATGTACCCTTTGGCACTGCAGTAGAGTTGTTTATACATCGATAGAGTTAATTAAAGGTTTCTTCATTCTGTTATTTCTTAGTAAATGTTTTGTTCATGTACTGTTTGTTAACCCTTTACTTTTTAAATGTGTATGACGTCATGTTATTTTAATGTAACGTACATGATGTAGTCTCATATCAAACAACCAGATTAGGTAAATTGATTAATTAATAATCACGATTCGTGGTGCAATGGGCTCATAACAATTGAAATCAGAATATATAAAACTTAGAAAATATAATTAATATCAAAAATTTAAGTTTAAAAAAAACATGAGAGATTAAAATTAAAAAGTAAAACAGATATTAATATTTGATTATTATTTTCAAAGGCGTGTGAAGCCTGCCCACAGTTGGGTATCGTGGTGTAAGTGATGTTAGTGATAGTCCATGATTACGATAATACTAATCATGATTACTTAAGGGATTGTGCGCTCGATAGAACTGAAAATTCTTTGAAACTTTTTTTCTCAGTCATAGTCGTATTGAAAAATCCCAAAAAAATATATGTCAATCTGCATTATATTTGGCCGAGGATTGTCTTTTTATAAATTGAAATTTTTGATATTGATTAAAATATGCTATATGCAATATGGTAAGTCCACCTTTTTTTAAAAGTTAAAACCTTTTTTTCTCTTCTTTTATAAGTCACACGAGTGTGAAAATTATTTCAGTATTTTAAGTAAGACAAAAGTCAGGGGAACACCGTTTCAGTTTTTGCAAATTTTGTCTCAAATATTTATAGCGATTTTTTATCCGATTTCAATACTCTCCGGTCGACGCGATACCCCCTTGTCGTCTACAAAATCAGTATGTATGGGACTTGACGTTCAAGGTCACTGCCGATATACAGAGACTTAATACAATTAATTAGATTCAAAATTATCACAGGAAGCAGGTTAATGGCGCTTATATGTTGCATAATTTTTTTTATCTTCTTCTTGGTCTTATACATCATAACTACAATTATTTTCATAAAAACCTATAACCCAACTACGTAAATTTATTAGCCTAAGCTATGTTACCCGGTGTGATAATACGAATCTATTGACACCTCTGACCTCATTAATTAAAATCGGCCCAGTAGTTTAGGCGCTACGGTGGAACAAACACACATACTTAGTTACATACATACTCGTACATACATATTTCCTTTTGGCTTCGCCGTAGTCGGGTATAAATGGATGGCAATTCCAATATCGCGCTAAAACTCGCGTACGGCCGGATCGATTTGGCTACTTCTGGCCTTGAAATAATAGTGGCATCAAAGAAGGTTTAATTGTAGAATGATTGTGGGAAAAATACTAAAAACATCAATTGAATTTTCAACTGTGCGCTTGTGTTCAATTTGTCACTTAACAATCAAATATTTATTTATAGCTGTGTTCAGTATGCCAGTGTGGTTTATTTTTTTAAGTAGCCCCAGGAGGCTGGGAGTTGGAGATGTAGGAGTAGGAGTATGTTGTAGTTGTAGACGTTGGTGGAGGTTGTAGGTATACTTAGTTATTTATTTATTCCAGTTCATAATTAGGACAGAACAACGTGTCGGGACAGCTAATTATTGAATAATATTTTTGTCACAATCGAACAAGATTGCCATCCTCTTTCACCCTCAAAATCTCTACGAAGATTGATGAATTTGAATATTGCTAACAAATTTTAAGGTTTTCTAAACAAAAGGCTTTCTTCGAAATCATAAAGTAGGTAGCCGATGAAAGGACAAATAGTAGCTTATCAACACAATTGCCTCGCACGAAAGTCAGGGAAAGGTTGTATTTCTAATTCTTAAAGGTTGTAAATCAAAAGAAAGGGTTACCAACCGCATTCTTTCGTGCAAATATTATTGTATTGTGTTCGTAAGTGTTGGTTAATTAAATAAATGGTGTCAATTTTCTATAAAATAAATACAAGTCTTGTTAGTTTGTACTTCGTTTAAATGTATGGAAAACGTCTCGTTTTTCACCAATTTATTGTAAATTAAGTATAATATATTATACTTTAAAACAAGATAATCTTGTATTATAATTATAATGTTGTTTATATAATCAGTTTCTCTAAACGGCTGAAATTTAGTATACAGGGAGTTGTGGGGGAGAAAAATCGTTCTAGCTAAGTCTTATCCCTGCGAAACTGCGCATTTATAGGTTATATATTATTTTTTCTTTCATCGCATAACAAGGTATTCACAATTTCGACTCTACTATGTCAGTCCGTTTGGCAGTTTGGAATGCGAATGTATAATTTTTGCTTTGTTCGAAAATTCGGAATGTGGTGGGTTCGAATCCCGATCAGATTTTTTAAAACTTGTCAGAACTCCGAGCAAAGCCCAGGTACATGTTATATGATCTAAGATACAAAAGAGTGGCACAATCTAATCTCAGGTTTCTCACATTATACAAGACATACCACGATACCCATAGCCTATATAATATTATAGACGAGGCAGGCTGAGGAAAAAACTGTATCCACATAAACGTCCCAATTTTGGAGTTTTTGGGGCCATTTTTACATTTGCAGTATGGTGAAATCAAGATGGCTGACATTTCAGGTATGGTGAAAACCAAGATGGCGTAACTTTTTCTTGTATAAAGAATTGTTCTTACAAATGTACGTCAAAGCCTAGTTTTTTTTTAAATTTAAATAAATGGCGTCGGCTTATAACCATTTGCCAGTGTGAAGTTAAAAAGGCGGGAAATAGAATTTTCGTTTAAATTTTCAACACCGTATTTGTAAATCGCCAAGTCCAAAGTCTAGTCAGTCCAATTAAATAGTCAGTGCAGTCAATAAGTCAAGTCAGTCGATTCAGTAAAGTGGTAGAAGCTTTACTGAAAGTTCCTAGGGAGTTTTGGAGAAAACACAAAATAGCACGCTTTTTGTAGTTGTACCACTTTCCCACACTTGTGCACATCAACGAATATCTAATGGTTAATATTCTACCAATATTTAATATATTACCAATGTATAATACATTAAAAACCGAAATAACACAAATTTTGAAAGAAATACAAATACAACAACGTCTGTGATTGACATTCCCGAAAACTCTAGCCTATCTTTAGTTTTGAAATCTTTGACTATACCAGATTGACATGATGTTTAAAAAGGTTACTGTGTTACATAAGTATTTATTTATTTCCAATATCGAAACAATTTATTTACATACCGCAATTCGAAAAAAAAATCATACTACGTCACACTAATGTTTTATGTAGGGATGTTAAATTATTTTAATATTTCAAGGATCCCCAGACCTTGACTTCTTCACAAATATTATGTTTACAAAAGTTGCAACCCATTGATAAATGATCGGCAAAGGTCCCGCTCGACCAGTTTCTAAATAGCCTTTGCTCTAGGACGCATCAAAATATTGAGGATAACTTATAGGAAGTGAACGTATCGACTGCAGTGCGACGTAGTTGAAGTCCGTATTTACACTTGAGTATGTGTGCGTGGCTGCGTGTGCACGATTCAACTGAGCTGTTAAGCCATTTTGAATAAATAAATAAACTTAATCATTATCAACACATACCAATTACGTCCCCTCTTCTGGGACTCAAGTCACGGAAGTCAATAACAATGGAAATTATATTATATACCAGTGTTCCGCAAACTTTTTGGGTTCAAGCTACATCTAGGAAAACGAAAATTTTTGGATGTACATACCTCCAAAAAATTTCGTTCTCCTAGATGTAGCTTCATCACACACGTGTACATACACCACAAATTAAAAATTGGTCTATTTATGATTTCTCTTACCCTCACTTACTGTTACACACCAGTGTGCCGCGGTACACACTTTGCGGAACACTGTTATATACGACACCAATAGCTTCATTTATTTTATGTACAAAATGTCTCAAACAAACTTACGCATACATAGCCTTCACATGTACATGTACAATTTTAACTGTAACCCGACTACGTAATAAATTAGGTCCTTACATATGAAATTGGCGTTTTGTCGTACTGGCCAATTTGATCTCAAATATATCTTCTTTGGTTAGGAATTCCAATTTCAAATTTATACCGCTGTACACTCATGCATAAATTTGTGTTTCGATTACCGTAATTCATTTATTTTTTCCTCTTTTGGTTTTTTTTTCGTCCCTCTGTTTACAAAATGGAAAACTTGAAATATCGTATTATTTTCGAGTACGAGTTCCACCGTGGCACCAGTGCTGCAGAAACGGCTCGAAGGATTAATGATGTGTATGGCGGCGGTGTCGTAAAAGAAAACACAGTTGATAATGAAGAATTGAAGGCTATTGTGGAAGCGGATCCATCGCAAACCACGTCCGAGTTAGCTGCAGGCTGCGGTGTTAGTGATAAAACTGTTTTAATACACATGAAGCAAATTGGGAAGGTGAAAAAGCTTGAAAGGTGGGTAATGGTATATAATGGTGGGTAATGGTATATATAAATGGTAAAATAAAAGGTGGGTGGGTAGCTCATGAATTGAGTGCAGCAAACCGATAAACGCGCGTCGACTGCTGCGTTACATTACTCAACCGGCACAATAATGCAGCTTTCTTAAATCTGGCCAGACGATTATGGCAGTCCAAAGCGCCTTCAAAGTTCAAAGATATTATTGATTCCTGTCCGAATGGTTATTTTAGTAAAGGAATCAATGAACTACCTATGAAATGGCAAAAGTGCATAGATAGCAATGGTATATACTTTGATTAAATAAATATATTATGTTTAAAAAAATCTACTTTATGTTTCTCCTTTACAAAACGCCAATTTCATATGTTATGACATAATATATAGCCTATGTTACCCGGGCTATTATTACGAATCTATTGACACCTAATTCATTAAAATCGGATCAGTAGCTTAGACGCTAAGGTGGAACAAACATACATACATAGACTGACAAAATCATTAGCCTTCCTTTTTTCTTCGCCGTAGTCGGTTAAAAAAACTAAACCTAAAAAAATTATTTAAGCCATACTTACTGCGCGGGAGGAGCGTGACACTTGATTCTATTGAATTATTATTTATTATTATTAATCTATTTCAATTGACATTTACAGAGCCTGTATGGGCAATACCTACTTATATACTGGCTATGTCGGTATCCTACACCAGAAAACTTTTCAAAATGAGTATAACCGTCAGATCTGGTACTTTTAAGATTGGTTAACAATTAACCAAAAAAAAAAAATAGTTTCCCACGAATTGTCAAGCAGTGAGCAAGTTGATAATGATGAACACTCTCTATCATGTCAGCTTTCAAACTTGACCAAACCATAAAAGATGGCGGTGAAAATGCTAAGGTAATGTTAAAAAAACACCGCATGCGATATATGTAATATTTATTATAGGTAATTTAAGCTTTTAGTGGTCTATTGTGAAATAAATGAATGAAAAATCAGTGATTTAATTTTAATTATAATTTTAAATGAGAAAATTGACTTCATTGGCGAATGCATTATGAAATTTAAAATTCGAACAATATTCGAATTTCGAATATTGAATAAATTTTGAACTCATTTGATTATTCCATTTTATTTTCTTTTGCGTCTTGTTTAAATTTTTGAACTGTTTTGAACTATTTTGCATTTGTTGACAAAAATTAAAGAATAAAACAAAAAAATGGTAAATGAAATTAATAGAAATTAAGTGTCTTTTTTTACCCTGGACTGCCAATGATTTAGAACTGCGTTTTTGATTTTGAAGTTAGCACTGAAATAAGGTGTGTAAGTACATATTTTGTAAATGTAAATTCAATTAAAAACCTTATTTTTTTTATTAATATTTAAAATATTTTCAAGGATATCTAAAATTATAATTTTATCAGTTCATCGGTTCGGCGTTAAATACCAACATACAAACCATTAATTACTTTACAGAAACCAATTTTTATAAAAAATATACTAAAAAATAAAACCTCCGTTCACAAAAGTGTTCGATGTACAAAAACCGACCACTTTTGCCGCCAAAGAAAAAAATGTTTGCATACTAATAAATTGTAACAATGTTTTTTTTTTAATAAAAAATATGAGGAACGCATAAGGATATTTACTTAACAATTTTTTAACATCAAAATTATTGTCCTCAATGTGTTTTGCCGCCACATACCTGTCCTTTGTTATATAATTGTATTATCTGTAGTGTCGGTAACTAACTTACTAATAAGACCATCGATTTTTTACTACTTATCAAACATATTTCAGTCGTTCGTTATCTTTTCGGTCTAAGGGTCAAGTCACACCGAAACGAAACGATACGCGACATGGCGCTGCATTTCAAAGATAAATATTCAAAATTGAACATCATCAATTACACTAGAAGATACGCATTTCATTGTAAAAGTTCGAATGTAAAGTCGAATGTCGAATGTCAAGTCATACACTGCACATACTGTGCAGCGCGGACGTATCTTTTTGAGTAGTAAATGTAATTATTGTAATAAATGTGTAAGTAGTGTAATAAAGTTTAATTTTGAATAGCTATCTTAAAAATTCAGCGCCGCGTATCATCACGTATCGTCGCGGTGTGGACTGACCCTTAAATACATGCTGATTATGGTTTTATATAAAAACACAATATTATGGTTATATCATATGTATTACAGCTCTTAATATAAGTAATTAAATAATAATATTATTTTGCTTTGAATTTCTATATTATCGCGTCCTCTCGTCTGCTACTCGACCTGTGATAAAAAGTAGTGTCAATTTTTAACTTTGTTATTTGAGTTTTGTTTTGTTGTTTTTTAATTGCTCCCTCAACATGTTCTGCGATCTTTTGTTTCTTTTTTTATCTTTTTGTGAGCGAAAATTCCAAAAACTACACTTTTACCGTTTCTAGCAATAAAAAAGTTTTATTTGCAAGGAGTACGGACTTTCACATTTATTCCACCCTAAACCATCAAAAAACTCCTTAAGCTGAACAATTCAAAAATGAAATTTCGCACGCACTTTCACAAATGTTTAAGATATTTGTGAATTTCTAATTCAAAATCCTAAAATTTGTGCAATCTTTACAATTTTTCAGACAAAAGCATTTTTTTGCAATTAAAAACAACAAAACACACATTTTTAAAAAATGTTTTCAAACAATAAAGTCAAAAAACTAAGGGACACAAGTTTTTGACCTGTTGCTTTTTACAATTATTGCAATTGTATACATGATTATGTGTTTAAAATAATCCATTGAGTTTTAACTACCTGGTCGCCATGTTTGTTTTAGACTCCGAAGTAAAACGTGTGACTGGCCAGTGGCCACCCTCGAATAAAAACAAATTGTATCTATAGAACAATGTAGTTTATTGATAGAAAATCTAAAGAAAATGTAACATTTTGAAACTTTAAATACAATCTAAAATCTGCAAAAACATCATCAAAAGAGACAGGTACATATTACAAATACGATAATTTATACTTATATCCTACTACTATTATAATTGTGAAAGTTTGTGAGGACGGATGAATCGATTGATGAACTAGACACTGAACGGATTTTAAGGAAATTTAGTATTGTTGTAGGCTACTTTTTATCCCGAAAAAATACAGTGGTCCCGTACTGTATTTACGGAGTCGGAGCCACGGACAAAAGCTAGTAATATTGTTTGCTTTGAACAGGATCTAAAAGTACTGAGCCGATTTTCATGTTTGGCACAGATAGAGTAGACCACGGGGAAGGATAAATGCTACTATCTATCGCGGGTAATGCACGGTTCCCATCGGATTTCATTTTCATCTAGTTAACTATAAATGTAATTCTACTTAATACATTTTCATTAAAATGTTGGCCAACACGATATGTTATTCCTCGCCCTACAACATCAGCTTATATAGAGCAAAGCACTTAAACTACAAGCCCTAAGGGTCAGTTCACACTGAAATAAGACTAGACGCGATGAGGCGCTGCTCCTAAAAATGCAGCGCCGCGTCGCGTCTCAGTTTGAACTGACCCTAAGAGCCAAAAGTATGTTGAAATTACTACCCAATGATATTTCTTTTACAGGTGAGTTTATTTCGCTGTTGTACAGTACGTTTCGCCAGTTTTTGTTTAAAAAAACATTTGTGCCAAAAAAAAGTTTAAGGGCACCGCTTAGTTTTGCTAAAAAGCAACTAGCAATAAAATCTTTTTGCCGAAGCCGACCAGCGCCAATAAAAAGCATATCTGCGGGATTAAAACAATGGTAATATTTTTTATTTATTCATTTGAGCTAATATTAGGCTTATGCCGCTTTTCGCACTTTGAACAATGTGGATAAGTAAAAACCTTTTTAGACAATAGAAGATTTTTGGCGCTAAAAAGTTTTGCAATTGCACAATCTATGTTTATGACTGAGCAAAAAGCGTGGGTAAAAGAAAATAGTAACAAAAACTTGAGAGATCATAGACAACCAAATATGAAATCTATTTGCGCGATCACAGAAAATAAAAATCAATCCTACATAAAACATTTTATTATTTCTTTATTTATTAATATAATTCTTTATTAAACACACATGCTGCGTCAGGGCAGGCACTTCGCGCGCACCTGCTTGAACGCGACACCACGCCTTACAAAGTAAGGCGTAGTTTCGTTACTTGTGTGTGCGTGACACTGTGTAATGACACGGCGAGGCGTAGTTAAGACCGGCTTTAAAGCGTGATTCACAGACCTCTGTCTTCACTTTTTTATTATTATTTGGTATAAGGTTATTACGATGTTAATAATTCACAGAACCCGAAGGACATAGCACATATCACACTTGACCGCTTTTCAAAGGCTTTCTAACGATTATTATATTTGCTAAATCAATAATTAGTTTCACTATGGACAAGTTTGTGTAAAAGAAAGTAGTCGCGGTCACAGACCAACTTTTCGCGAACTACCCGACCAAATCACGAAGTCGCTCGAACGTTCTAGCTTGTATTCGGACGTGTTGTATTTTAATTCGTCGCGTAACACGGTTCCAAATTAGAAATGTAATGTCGTTGAACTCGAATAGTGTCGGCTTATTTTTCATATGAAATGAAAATGGAGAGATTTCTATGGTGGCTTATGATAATTTATATTCTATTTATAGTCTGGGTGTGGATTTGATTAGAGAATTTGATTTACTAATGCACCCACGTGCAATCAGAAAAGTTCCGGGACGTTTAGGTTAGTTATATTATGTGCTTAAAGTTGGCTTTTCGAAGTTACACATCAAGTTGGTAATGTGTCTAGGCAATCATTTTACTATAACTACAATTAAAAAAAAAACTATTACCCGACTATGTACGTAAATTATTATGTAGCAGTCACCCAGGCTATTCTTGCGAATCTATTGACACCTCATTTATTAAAATCGGACCAGTGGTTTAGGCGCTACGGTGGAACAAACATACATACATAGACCACCAAAATCATTACCCTTCCTTTTGGCTTCGCCGTAGTTGGGTAAAATGTCAGCCGATGTGTGAAAAACGACAATTTCTGAAAGACATTGTGAAATGTGAAGTTTGAGGATGGATGGATTACTCTTTCACGCAAAAACTACTAAACAGATTTTGATGAAATTTGGTAGGCAAGTAGTTTGGTCTCTGGATTAAAACATAGGCTACTTTTTATCCCTAAAAAGTACAGTGTGTCCCTGTTATACTCTATTTACGCGAGTTTATTTATTTTTATGTAATCTATAACATATCAGTTTAGTGTGAAGTTGACTAAAGGTAGATTTAGGTAGAATAGACGGCTCGACTGGAGAGATACCAAGGCCTCATAGGAAACCTGCGAGAAATATCGTTTGCATTGTGTTTTACCGACAAGCGACAACGCACTTGCAACTCCTCTATTATCTATACTAATTTAATAAAGAGGAAAGGTTTGTTTATTTGTTTGTTTACATTGAATATGCTCCGAAACAACTGGAAATTTGATGCGCATATAGAATAGATCACGGTGTATGACATAGGCTACTTTGTATTGCGGCAAAATGTACGGTTCTCGCGTGATTTCACGAAGTCGCGGACAACATCTAGTTATTCCATAAAAATATTGTTCCTTACAAAACCTGAAAGTCCTAAATAGAGACACCAGTGTCTAGTCGAGACTAATCTTCATATTTTGTAAGCATGAAGTACATACTATAATACTCAATTAAACAATGCACATTATGGTACTTTCATTATAAACATAGTATACGAACATATGTACAATACTAACACAGTTATAGATGCATGGTCTGAAATTAAAGTATTATTAATATTATTAAAGCAGATTCACGTATGGTGAGTACAATAAAGAAGTCGGTTTAAAAGACGTTACTCAATACTTCTCGTTTCTTACAATATTATCTTCGCATTGCGATAAAAACTCATATCTCATTTTAGTAATCGTAATATTATTGCATTGATTGTTAAATAATTAATTGTAACATTAAAAAAATTTAATAACAAATCTTCCACTACAATTATGATAATTTGCGGTTGATGCACAATTTTATAATAATTAATACTGAACTTGTTAATACTTAATGAACAGTATTGTATACTATATTATGTGCGTTTTGCATACGCCAGCTGCTAGTAAATATACTTGTGTTCTGTACAAACAGGGGTAATGCATTCAGATTACCTTAACTTATAAACATACTCGATGTCAATACACGCAAAAGGAAATCCTACGGCAACCGTGAATTTTCCCTCGATAAAAAGTAGCCCGTGTCCTTTCCCGTAGCCTATTCTATATGTGTGTCAAATTTCATCAAAATCGTTTCAGTAGTTTCGGAGCCCTGTTCAATGCAAACAAACATTCAAACAATCAAATCTTTCCTCAGTATAATATTAGTACAGGCTAGCTTTAGCCCGCGGCTCCACCCGCGTGACCCACGGGAACACTGTCATTTTTCGGGATAAAAAGAAGCCTTTGTGTTAATAGAGAGTCTAAACTACTACCACGCTTAATTGCATCAAAATCCGTTAAGTTGGTTTTGCGAGAAAGAGTTTAAACTCACAAACATCCATCCATTCATCCAACCTAACAAAATTTCACATTTATAATTTCACAGTAATAAGAAAATACCTACACATTACTTATTGGTTTTTTTAATGGCCCAGGAAACAAGCAGACAGCGCGCCTGATGGTAAGCGATTACAGCCGCCAATGGATAATAGCAGCACCAGAGGAGTTACAATTGTAACTGCCATGGTGGTGGGCACTTGCGTTCCCAGTTCTTAAAAAACGCCAGGGGATTGCAGATTTGAAAGCCTCTGTAAGTATAATTTTTGCAAAAATCTCATACCTATATTTATAGCCGAACCCATCTGAAAAGGCAGAACCGATTTTCATGAGAATTTTCAAATTATTTTCATCATTCTACCCCTAACCGCTATAAATAAGATCTAGGCAGGTATTTATTTGTTCATTAATTTTGTTTTGAATAAAGAAAAACATAATATGTACCTACATAGTTAAGACAGGACGTCTGGCATGTCATAGCCAATAATATACAATGCGTACTTTGTAACAATTATCTTTCCATAGAGTATAGACCATACAAAATCTGCGACAAAATTCATAGAAGCCCAAGCCATAAATTATAGAAGATTATATTTAAGCGCATTACAAATGAGATGAATAAGGTAGCCTATCTATGTTTTTTTCTTCTTTTTTTGTGGTTAATATCGTTGTCGGTTAGGGATTAGTGAAAAAAACAAAGGCATTAAGTACGAGGTAAACACTTTCTTTTGGGCTACTTCATATCAGGTGGGCCATTTAATGACCACCACAATGATGGTAAGATCGCGGAGTGCGTAACTATTTAGTCGTCAACGTTAGCGAATATAAGGCTGGGACATATGCTCCGCAATCCGGATCGCCGGTGCAAATTCAAACCACTGAAAATAGAACACTGCGATATTACAATAGAGTTGAAATTCGAACTGTCGAGTGTCGTGCTGTCATATATGACATTGACATTTGACTCGACACTTTTTGTTTTTTAATATATGGCGTCGGCTTAAAACCATTTGCCAGTGTCGAGTTAAAAAGGCGGGAAATAGAATTTTCGTTTCAATTTTTAACACCGTATTCCTAAATCGTCAAGTCTAAAGTCTAGTCAAAGTCCAAATAGATAGTCAGTGCAGTCAATGAGTCAAGGCAGTCGATTCAGTAAAGTAGTAGAAGCTTTACTGAAAGTCTCTAGGTAGTTTTGGAGGGACACAAAATAGCACGTTTTTTGAAGTTGTACCACTTGCCCACACTTGTGCACGTTAACGAATATTTAATGGTTAATATTCCACCAATATTACACATTAAGAACCGAAATAACACAAATTTATGAAAGACATACAAAATCCACAACGTCATCCATTGAATTCCCCGGCAAAACTCTGACTCGACACTTGTGTGTTCGATTTTCAGCTCTGCTGTATTAGCGCAGAGTTCTATTTTCAGTGCTCTGAATTTTCTCCGGCCTTACGGATTCCGGACAATATAGTTCCAGGAGAAGAGTTAGCAAGTAGCAAAGTCTTGCTAAACGAATGTTTCAAACAAGAAGTTACATGTAGAGGCCAAGAATACGTAGCACTCAGCTACCTATGTAATCACTCCTCAAAAAGGTAGGTAGAGTATACTACCCCCATGGATAGTATCAAAAAAATAAAAATAAAGTATGATAATAATTAAAACTTTGGATATAAATCTATTTAAAATGAACACAAATAAGACATCTAGTAACGTAGTACAATTTACTGTCAGGGAACCTAATTGATAAGCAGTTGAACGTTGTCATAGTTTGTTGGTATTACAAAAATATTAATATGATATCAAACTGACAAGTTATTGACAATTGTATTGTGACTGCATGTCGTCATTATAATACAAATAAATTATGAAAACACTCTACATGCTTATGAATTAGATTCCCTGATAGTACATAATAATTTCATAATCAATTATTTATTAACGCTTATATGTAAAAAGCTACATACTGAAAAAGCGAACTCTACATTACCAAGCAAAATAACCGCGCACATCAAAGGTATTAAAGCTTAAAATATTTGCTCCATATTCTGTAATTCGTAATTTGCGTGGCTGTAATCAGCTTAAAATATTTTCGGTAATTTCTAGAAGGATCTAATATCTTCTTCATGGAACCACAAGAAACAAACTATATTTGCAAAACACATAATAATATAATGAAAGGATTACCACATTGTTTTTCAAATGATTGTGTATAAAATATTACGTGGTCGACAATTTTTGTTTGTGTTAAATCCGCCACCCGTGGTCATATTATGATATTCAGCGAAAAATTTAGACTCACTTTTACAACCTGCAAGTGTAGAGTCGTTTATTTTAAGTTTTCTCCTTACTTGAGCCATAAAACCGTTTACACTTATAGAGTTTCAAATTAATATCGATTAATCAATGAATGTTAATAACATTATTAATAGTACCCGAGTAACCGAGCTCTGATAAATGTAAATAAATAACTACATTTTTTATAAAAACTACAACCCGACTACGTAAATTATACGGTATATGTTACCCGGGCCATTGTTGCGAATCTTTTGACGCTTCATTCATTAAAATCCGTTCAGTAGTTTCGGCACTAGGGTGGAACAAACCTAATATACATACATAGACTGTCAAAATCATTATTACCCTTCCTTTTGGCTTCCCCGTAGTTCGTACCCACCACATTCCGAATTTTCGAACAAAGCAAAAATTATACATTCGCATACCAAACTGCCAGTCGGACTGACATGATAGGGTCGAAATTATTGATATATTGTTGCACGACAAAAGAAAAAAACATAAAATGCGCAGTTTCCTAAGACTAGCTAGACTAGTTTTTCTCCCACAAAACTACCTGCATACTAAATTTCATGGTAGTACTTGCAGCCGTTTTCGAGAAACTTTATATATATATATATATATATATATATATATATATATATATATATATATATATATATATATATATATATATATATATGTAAGGTCTTTGGTTGACAAGTGTTTTGTAGGTAATAGATTTATTTCTTTAAAAAATATTTCGTTAATTTGGGTCATAAACGATTTGTTTTGATTTCAAATATAATATTTATTTATTTAAATATAATTAATGTAATTGTGTTAATTCTAAAAAGATTTATGTCACTACATTACGCCCTCGTTTACAGTGTTACTAACTTTTGCCCGCGGCTATAGTGTCCTACAAGAACCTACAAGAACACTGTACTTTTTCGGGATAAAAAGTAGCCTATGTTTTATTCCAGAGCCTAAACTACTACCATACCAAATTTCATCAAAATCTGTTAGTATAGTTTTTGCGTGAAAGATTAACAAATATCCGTCCATCCATCCATCCTATTATTATAATGTGTAAAATAGATAATATAATGTGTATGTTTTTCTTACTTTTTTTTTATTTTGATCATTTATAAAGATTTATAACAATGATATTAATATTATATAATTTACAACACGTGATATTTCAGTGATAGGAATTAACAAAATTAAAAATTTAAAGTTTCCCCCGAATTGTCAAGCAGTGAGCTGATGATAATGAATTATAGCTAAGAACACTCGTGATCACGTCAGCTTTTAAACAAGAAAAAAACCGCTAAATCGGGCCTTTTGGTTAGGAGCTTCGATGTTACGGACAGACACACAGGTAGACACATCAAACTTATAACACCTAACCCTCTTTTTATGTCGGGAATTAAAAACATAATAACACTAATATGGTTATTGCTATCTTCGAAGTGATTCGATAAAGGCTATATAAAATAACTTCAAACTTTGTTACAGTAAATCTCGTATTATGTATACAGATACACTAGTTTTTGTTTTATTCAAAAATATTAAGTGGGTTAGATTTTACACGCGTTCAAAGTTTAGAAAATTTTCGAATCCCGATCACAGTAGCGTGACGTCACGCTACACCTCGGTCATACATCCCGCAGTTCGCGCCGTACACACTAACCGCAAGTTACCGTCTGCACAAGTACTTTTCATTTTCCACGGAAAACACATTTGAAATTAGTGAACATTCACCATTGAGTCGGTGCGGAGTTCCCTTCAGGATCCTAAAAAAATACACTAAGTTACCTTAATATTGCTCACGGGCTGTTCCCCTAGGTACACCATCCTTCTCCATCCTTCGCACAGAGGCATAATATTATATTTTTGTAATTTTAGAACCTCAATTACTTAATTGAAGATTAAGAAAAAATAACAACAGGTATCAGCAATATTTCAACAATTTTGATGCATTTTTGCTATTTTATGTGTGCTAAAGTGTATAAATCAAAACGTCAGACATAAAAAATATATTTTTTAATATTTTAATTAAAACGATACAGCTTTCTCGATATAATAACGACCTCAAAATTCGTTTAAAAATGTTTGCTCCGTAAAAATTTATGTGTTCCATGGTGAAAGCACATTCCTCTGAATGACTTGTGAAACTAAGTGGTTTTTCATACATTTTAATATTGTAGGGTGTGTGAAATTTTTTGTATGTGCAGTCGAATTATACTAAAATTATATGTTTAGTAGGAGTTGCAAGCCTGAAAAAAAAGTTAACACATTTCTAAAATAATAATAATGGACGCTTTCACACCACAGTTCTCGAAGAACTTGTGTTACGGGTACCAGACGGCGGAAATATATTCAATAATTTTATTCATTACATATCCATGACCCCAGGAACAGAGTAAACTTTTTTTTGTTCCCTAGCGGGATTCGAACCCGCGACCTCAGAGTTCATGAAATTGAAGAGAGGTCCGTGTCCAAGCCATCGATAATGATTATTATTAGCCACTGTTATCGATCGAGTTTTTTTTTTGTTCAATATTTCACAAAAATCATATAACATAATAACAATTCTAACAAAAACGTTTATGCCAAAAAACTTCCGACAGTTTATCTGGAGAATAAGTTAGCTAGTTACTTATTTAAGCTCTCGATAAATTAATCTCATCCTCCTGCTATTATAAATTTGAAAGTTTTTTAGGATGGATGGATGGATGGATGTTTGTTACCTTTTCACGCCAAAACTACTGAACGGATTTTGATGAAATTTGGTATGTTAGTAGTTTAGGCTCTATAATAACACATAGGCAAGTATTTTATCCCGAAAAATTACAACGTTCCCGTGGAATTCTGTATTTACGCGGGCGGAGCCGCGGGCAAAAGCTAGTAGTCGAATAAATGCAAACTTCTAGTTGTTTACATTGTAATGAAAATTTCGCGGGGGGCTATATCAGTGATCGTGATTAGACAAGGCTGATATTGCATTGGAATCACAGTATTCCGGATACTAAGCTGTAAGCAGTTTTGCTGACCTTCCGAGCACACGTAACTGGGATTCCGAACGTGCTACTTACATAAACGGATTCTGAGTGCGTCAGCAAAAAACATCTAATTTACGAACTAAAATTCTAATAAATTCCACATTTAGAAGTATCTAATCTTAGTATATAATAAAACACTCCTCCGAAACGGCTTGATCGAATTCTTATAAAATTTTTTTGCTTTTCGATGGGCTGAGAATCGGTCGTAATATATTTTTTCAACCCCTAAATATTAAGGGTGACCCGTCCCTAAATATTGTTTTTTTTTTCATCAATTTTTTTTTATTTTATATGACGTGGCATTAAAAAATACATACAATGGCAAAACAACGTTTGCCGGGTCAGCTAGTAAAAAATGTCGTATCACGGGGGTTTCGATAGCCAATTTCTCCGAAAAGTAAATTTTGCGTGCACGTTTGGAAGTCATGAGAATAGGTTTTAATCTATTTAACATCGACTTAATTGAGAAGTTCTGTTAGCTAGTTACCATATTGCATATTATGTTTATTGTAACATACTCACGGATAACTTTTATAAGGTGTATTGAATTAACATTTGTAATCTAATACTATTATACACATCTTTCAGTGTGTAAAATGGACAATGAATGGAAAGTTAAGCCACTGAGAATAAATATATTGGCAGTTTGATTACATCTAAAAACTCTAAATAAAGAAAATCTGCTCTAGGGTGTCACTTTTGTAGATAAAATATCATATTTACTTGGAAGCAGAGCAGAGCTGCTTGTAAATTTATTCAATAATTAAAAAGTTAACCTTTATATATGGAAAAAAGAACTATGAGAAAATATTACGAATAAATGATAAATACATCTATAATTATTACTAATCAGGGACTGGTGGAGGAGGGTGAATTTTTATATTTGGGTATTATTCTTTCATTATAAATTATCAAATAAAAGTAATAAAATTTGTTTACAATAGTACAATATTAATTTTATTCTTGAAACCTACAGGCTTACAGGAACAAAATTAGTATTGTTCTACTAATTGAAATTAGGAATTAAAATGCTTATGTATATAAAGCGAAATAGCCATAATTATGTAAAGGTAATATGTTTTAATGTTCTATTTAACAAAATGATTTATAATATTTTCATCATAATTTCAAATAAAAAGATAAAGTTATTAAAAATATAAAACAAACTTTTTAATCGTTGTCATAACATTAGGCATGCTAAAAACATGCGAGATGCGATCAAACACCTTTCCTGTGCAATCTGTCATTTTTGTTTTTTTTTACTAGATAAAAAAAGATACAAGGGCGGGGGCGCAGGAGCATCGGCTGAAAGCTTCCAAATTCAAATTGCAAAAAATGAGCAAACGCTCACGAGATCTGCTATATATAGAGGCACGTGGTGCGCAACCGCCAGTCGTCACCGAGTCGTGACAGTGTTCGCATATCGCTCGCTTACGTGCCATCGTAAATAAGATCGATCTCCCAAATCGTTCGATTATCTAAATCATTATGAACGTGAAGGTTTTGGACCCGACCGGGATTTATTGATCTTCCAAAAATCTGAAAATAATTTTTTTTGAAGATTTTCAAAATGATCGGCTTGGACCCAACTGGAATCTATTGACTGAGTTGAGATCGGAAAATAAATTCTGTAAAATATTGAAATCTGAAGAAATTTTGAAAATTACGAAGGAAACATTTTGTGCGATTATTTTTTCGAGAAATTCAACTGAAAACATTCAAGATGCCGCAAACCCTGGATCCCACAAACGTGTATTAGTGAAGTGATTTTAGGAAATCGTCCAAAATGGGCCTAGACCCTACCGGTGTGTACTGAAACAACTGAAAAAAACTGACTGTGAGTGACAACATGGCTTTAGACCCAACCAATGTGTACTAGGTTAATTTATATTTAAGTATCTATTTTCATGTTATGTTTCCAATGCTAAACTTAAAATCTGCAATGCCTTACTTATGTTTACAAAAGCGCCACAGATATTTAGCGTATAGACTAGAAATTTCATCGAACAGAAAGAAAAAGAAATTGTGTAAGTGTAAGTAGAGTTAAGGATTAATTTTAAGACCAAAGACTGCCTTAGCTGTTTTCAGGCTGAAATGATAATTTATTAAAGTTACCGTTTACTATTTATTGACTAACCGTAGTTTAAGTAGAATATTTCACTAAACTCTATTTATTGACTGATGTCGTAGTTGAATTTTTGCATTTATTTTTGAACTGCATTTTTCTCTGAATTATGTTATACTCTTGTAGATTAATGAGACTGTTAGGTAATACTCTAGATAATTGTTGCTATGGCATGTTTAGAATAAATATTATTTAAAATGTATTCCATTTTTTATTTTTTAAACCTTATTTTTATTTCAAAAATTGTAGAGCTAACCCATTTTTTTTTGCCCTAAAGTGCTCTATTTTTTATAATCAGTATAAACCGATCTTGATACTTTGAAACATTTCAAATTTACTATTTTTAGCCCCATTTTCACTTAAAATTTGAAAATTGTCGAGCAAACTCTACGCTTTTGTTTTTCAAAGTGCTCTTCATTAATCTACAAATCACTTAAAAATAATTCAAATACTTATTATTTGTTTGTTTTCGATTGAAATTCAATAAAAATATTGCATCAGCCGTCAGCCAGCAATTGAAGGTAAATATTTGAGTGGGGCAGAAACTGACGAATCGAAAGGTATTTTCATGCATCGTACGACATAGATTGGGACACCAGATAAGTGTGACACATAAAACACACAAAAAAATTTGATTGAAAATGTGAAATTTTGTTTACAATTAATAGACTCTATTTGGTGACTCTACATCTCTTTTTTTTCGCAGATTGGGCAACCAGAAAATAGTAAGTAGATAGCACAGAAGTCACACCAAACACTAAAAATATGCTTGAAAGTTAATAAGACGCCAGCAAAAAAGTTAAATTTTACTTAAAATAAAATTAAAGACTCTATTTTCCATCTTTTTTACTTCGCTTCTCCTACATTACTTTGTTAAAATACGTTGGTAAGTAAGTATATACTAAAAAAACAAGTGACCAAAATAATCACACTAGGGAATTCAAAGTAACTTATACTAAAACTAGCTTTTTCCTATCGGGTATTATTTTGTATCGGTTATCCCTCGGGAACACTGTACTTTTTCGGGATAAATAGTAGCCTTTGTTTTAATCCAGAGCCTAAACTACTACCATACCAAATTTCATCTAAATCCGTTGAGTAGTTTTTGCGCGAAAGAGTAACAAACATCCATCCATCCATGTATACATCTATCCATCCAATCTCATAAAACTTTCACATTTATAATAGTAATAGGATTATTTTATACTTAGCGCCAACGGCTATGTTAGGTCTAAAGGCTAACTTTAGTGAGAAGACATCTGCAATAAAGTTGTCCTCCATTACTAAGATGGCATGCATCTGTTTCTGTCTATATCCAGAATTAATAATAATTGAACAGCTAAACTGGTATTGTCATATTGTCTTATAGCAGCCGTTCTTTTGCATTTTTAGGTGTTCCGTAATTTTAGTTATGCGATGAACAATATTTTCTAAATAAATGAGAATCTCCTTATTTTATGCGAAAGAATGAAAGAATAATATCACAATCTCTCCAATAAAAAGTAAACAAATGCAACAGACGTTGCATGAAGGTTCTATGAAGGTCCCTGCGTTTAAATTAGAAGATTAGTAAGTCCTGTAACTTTATTATCTCCACATAATATAGTTAGCATAATTTCAAAAATCTTACGTGATACGGATTTTTAGGGTTCCATACAGCGAAACTACAAGAGACGCTTATAGTTTCGCTCTGTACATCCGTCCCCCCTTGCTAACTTCGGTAATTACGAATACAAATATAAGATTTTTTTTAAATAAATTGAATATTTTTTATAGTTATCATATATAGGCTTCATTTTAGGCGTTTAAATATAATTTTGTATTATATGGTTGGCTCCCCCTAAATGTTAAGTGGGGATGATTTTTTTTTATTCTGCCCCATCGTGTGAGATATTGTCGAATAGATATTTTTGAATAACGGCGTGGTTTCATACACGATTTTTATAATGTAAACAGCTTTCGAGTAATCGACCTCCAATGCGGCTTACGAGTTGGTCCCTTATGGCATTTCTTAACTATAAGAGTTAGAAACTTGTAACTTTACCCACGCTGATACGTGCTAAATACTCATTTAGGAAAATTATTTTGAGCATAATCGGACACTAATTTTTGAAGTAATTTGAAGAAAACCTGTTGCGCGTTGACAGCCACGGAACCTTCCTTAGATATGCTCTTGCATGCTATGCTCTATAACTAATAACCTAATCAAGACATGCTCTTGGTTAGGTTATTAGTTTTTAGTATAAATATATTAAAATGCCTTTTACATTAGATAGTTCTAATTTTGAATGAACCTGACGCATATTTTCATAGAAAATATACCGTACCGTAGTTTAAAAAATGTGCGTTTCTGCATTTAAGTAGCTGAGTATATTAACATTAAAATATAGGCCGTACTGTTTCTAGAAATAAATAATCCTTTGTCTTTATTACGGGAGCCAGTTAATAGTATTATTTAAATAAGCATTATTAATAACATCGTTAGGTATTGTCACATTGACTCAGCGGGAGTTAATTCTAAGTAATCTTCTTTGGAATTTCGTTGCGTTTTCCTTTCGTAATTTTTGCAATTGCCAACTTACATAATAGAGGAGACATATTGTTAACTTAAGTAACTTAGTGTTTTCTTACGGCCCGTTTCAATAACCTATCTATCTCTATTTGTTAAAATCGTTGTCATTCAATCATTTGACTTGGTTTTTTGCGATGTAAATTTGACGTTTCTAACAATGTCATTAGTGAGTGTTAAGATGTTTTTAATTTTTGGATATTTTTACTTGATCTCCTTATCGGATTTCATAATATTTTTTGTTTCGTGAATCATCATGTCTTTGGCGCGGCGCGGCATTTTTTAAATAGCAATTCAAAATTTAACTTTATTCACTACACAAAAAGAAACACGTTTCATTGCAAAGGCGAAGCCGCGCTGCGCAGCGCGATGCTTTGAAATTCGAACACTTGCAATAAAATGTGTATCTTCTTGTGTAGTGAATATCTTAAAAATCCAGCGTCATGTCGTTTCTCGGTGTAAACTGACGCTTAGGGCTTGTTCGACAATCTTTAAGTGTATGAAATTCGGAAGATTTGTGACTGCTTACTTTATATCGAGCGACAAAATATGCAAAACAGAAAATGTTGTTTCCAAGATTGGTAAGGACCAATCTTGGAAACAACATTTTCTGTTGGTCCAACGTGGGAATTGAACCCACGACCTCCGCAATCAAGAGCTGGACCATGGAGGCGTCAGAATGGGAACAGCTGGACCACGGGCTCGTCATAATTTGAATTAGACTGTTGCAGTGGCGTGAGGTTCCTATAACTCCATTCCTATTGGCTTCACTTAACACTTACCTACCTTTTGAAGACCCTCATCCAAATTCCTACCTATTATACAGGCTAGGGATTCCCTATGAAGGAGAACCAGCCTTCGCCGCTGGGCTGTAGTCATCAACCACTAACCTAATACGGGATTGGCAGACTTTTGGGTGTCTTAGAGCGTCTACGTCACTCGAAGACGTTCGTTTTCTTTTAGAAACCGTTTGCGCGTCCGCATGTTACAAAACATTAGGAGGAGCGTGGGAGAGCCATGCTTTGGCCTCACTGAAAACCGGCGTGAAATAACGCTAGCGTTTTTTTTAGCCGAGTGAGTGAGGTTACTGGAGGGCCAAGGATGGTTGGGGATTTTGAGGACAACGCAGGATAACCAGAGGAGTTACACTTGAAACTCCTGTGGTGTTGCGCACTTGCGACATCAGGCGATCTGTTTGCTCATTACCTGGTCTATTTCATTTATAAAATCTCATTGGTAGGTATACGTCACAGCCTGAGATAGAACCTGCACTCTCCCGAGTATAGACTCCCGGTATTTGTTATTATCCCTTACAAAACGGCTCAACCGATTCGAATCAAAATTTTGTATTTATTCGGTAGTAGTACTTTATACTGCTTTTTATATATATATATATATATAACAATATTTGCTTGATCAGCTAGTATAATATTATATTGAAGAAGTCGAAGGTTCCAGTACGGCGCGTTTTCACCCGGAAACTGCGAGTTCCTTTCACTCACGCGAGCGAAAACCCGGCAAATGCCCACTTCACTATTTAATAGTAAAGTATATAATATTATAAAGTACAAATTAATTATTAATAATGCATTCGTTAAGATAAGGAGGAAATTTCGGTAGCTTCTGTTAAAAGTAGCCTTTTTAAAAGTAGCCTTTGTCCGATACTCCGCCAACACAGCATAAATACAGCTTAATGTACAGCGTAAATACGCTATACAATGTACCTTTTCTGGATAAAAAGTAGCTTATGTATTAATCCAGAGATTGAACTAGTACCATGCCAAATTTCATCAAAATTTGTTCAGCAGTTTTTGCGTGGAAGAGTAACATACATCCATCCATTCATCTAACCATACATCCTCACAAACTTTGACATTTATAATAGTAGTATGGTAGTTATTGGTGTAATAAAAGTAAAATTAAAAGATTATATTTGCTTTTTAGGTTTTTTTAACCCCCCACGCAAAAAGAGGGATTTTAAGAGTTTGACGTCGTCAGCTCGCTCACTGCTTGACAATTCGGGGGTTAGGTACATAATAATTATTAATTTAGTTTTATCCGAAAACTATCCAAAAGCACTTCAAAGGGGCTTATTGTGTTTTCTTTTCTTAATGTGGATATTGTGTATATAGTGGATATTAATGGATCATTGATTATGATCCGTGGTAAGATACAATTTTTCTACACCATCAAATTGTAAATACAAGAACATACCAGTGGCGAAGGCATCTCCTTCATAGGGAATCCCTAGCCTGTATAATAGGTGAGTGGTACGTGAAGCCGACAGGAATGGAGTTATAGGAACCCCTCGCCACTGGAACTAAGTGTTAGTTCTATCTTCTATTACTAGTATCTTCACTCTGCAGTGATTCAAGTACCAAACAACCAAAATAAAACGGCATCCAGTAAATAGTTCGATTGCGCAATGCCCGCTGCGTACGATGCGCGTGCGCCGCATACAAATCGCAGTGAAAAGCTACCGAGAAAGACAAGATTTATACCGGGTGAATCGACTTTAGAAATAGAAGTTACCGAAAACTTATGACAATTAACTCTTAAATCTCTTATGAATTTCTGGAAGTGTACAATTTTTTGCAAGTGATTTTCACACTAACAACACACCCCAGTGTGGCGCGGGTCTCTTTTTTAGGGTTCCGTACTCGGTAAAAACGGTACCCTATTACTCGGACTTCGGTGTCCATCCGACCAGACCATTTGACCAGTCAGTATCACCTTAACCGCAATAGCTAGACCTTTGAAGTTTTCGCAGATGTATTTCTGTTGCCGCCATGACAACAAATACTAAAAACATAATACAATAAATATTCAATATCCCATACAACAAACATGTTTTTTTCCGGTATATACAAGTATATATATTCCCTTTTTACAAGTATATTGAAAAAACCAACTACAGCAAACCCCGGTGCTAAACGGTAATCATCGTTTTTCTATGGAAATAACAGGCGATTTATGAAAAACGACAATTCCCGAAGTACATTAAGATCGTAGGCGTACAGTACTTTGATTTGTATAAAAACGCTGAAAACGCGCCCCCGCGCGTTCAAGTCTTTTGCTTGTCATTTCAGTACATTATCATTTTGTATTAGAAAATCTGTCATTACGCTCGGTATACTGTGTTTTTCACCTTATTAGCAGTAACCATACACCATACTGCAGTTCGTCCACATACTCACAAATGTACAAAGGTAATGTAATCCACGCCCATACACGGTCAGTTCTAACTAATCCAATCGGCAGGGCCATGCAGACGATATGCAGTATGATGGCTACCCTTAGGCTGGGACTATATTGTCCGGAATCCGGTAGATCAGGGAAAATTCAAAGCACTGAAAATAGAACTCTGCGCTGATACAATAGAGTTGATAATCGAAGTGTCGAGCTGTCATATCATTGACATTTATTTCACTCTACACTCGTTTGTTCGATTTTCAACTCTATTGTATTAGCGCAGAGTCCTATTTTGAGTGCTCTGAATTTTCCCAGGCCCTCCGGATTCCGGATCATATAGTCCAAGCCTTAGACGAACAGTTAGTGATGCTTCTAAGAAATAAATAAGAAAATTATCCATCGATTACCCTAGCTAACTTGCATGCTTATGTAGCACGGATCTGGTCCTAAATATCACATCGAGCAAAACCAATCTCATAAAAATGCTCCACTAACACAATATATGACCGTGAAATTTATTCATACATACATATTGTCTACAATATCGAGTATGATAAGTAAATAAACCATGTAAACATCATACGAGATCCCATAGTTTTACATATAAAATTCTCTATAATGTTTAACAGATTTAATATACTTCTGAAATTGGTCAGGTTATGAAATTGGCCAATGGTGAGTGACTAACATTTTCAAATTATGATTCGAAGTTCGGACGAATGAAGTTCGACGGGTCTAAAACGAAATGGGAAAAATGCATAGTTTTTTATAGCCTTTTGGAAACTACATAATAAGCCAGGAAATATTGTTTTTGCAATGGCTGATCTACAGTCATCACAAAAATGAGATCAGTGCTCCCCGCATTAAAAACGCTCTATACAAAAATTATGCACTAGTGACGTCACAGCAGTTGAAAACGTATGCAGATAAATACAAAATTGATTTTTTACTTAAATGCTGCGTTTATGTAGACCATTGTCACAACAAAAAATATCTACTAACATTTGGATTTGAAGAGTAATTTTCGTTTTTCAATCATGGCAGAAAAAATCGACGTTTTTAGTCCTTTTAGTCCTGTAAATTTTTAGCAACTTATTACTGTACTTATGATTCGAACGAAAAATTCGAACTAGCAAACTGTTAATAATTTTCCTTGACTGTACATATTATGTATGGGCCAACATACGAGTGCCCACTTTTGACAAGAGCCCATGCAATCATAATTATGAAATTAAATTATTATTATTACGAGACTTAAACAAAACGTCGTCAACAAAAGTTTTCTTTATATCTTAATACTTGACAAATCACAAAAGTTTATTGCACATCAGTAATCAAGCTACGTTCTAGATAAATCGACAATCTTAAAAATTTTAAAATATCAAAAGAAATGAAGCGATACACTCTGATTACTTAATATAGAATAAGGACATTATTTTATGAGTCACCTAGATCGATATATGTTTAACATTTTATGCATATGCAAATATAATTAGTGTAGTATAATGTTCGATAATATTGCATAATTTATACTATGATTACTATGATTATGATGAACAAAATGATGTTGGGATATTATAATTTTAAATACTTAGACCTTAAACAATTGACGAAACATTCTCATGTTTAAAAGCAGGTGATATATAGACTAGTTTTTCATAAAAGATCTGGATATCAGATAGAATACAAAATTGAACGAACGACAAAGTTGCAACATGCGAATATTGCTGGCAAATATCTCTTGCTCTCTTTTGATTATTAATAGAAGAAATACGATTAAAATCATCCACGATTCAACGAAACGACGAAATTAATCAGTTACACGTGAAATTGAAACTTTTTCTGTAACCTAATCACGGCTAGGTGTATTATTTCGTTACAAATACATATACATAACAAGTATCATTATTATGCATCCTATAAAGGCATCAGGAAGTGTTTCAGGCAATGGAAAACGCTTTTCTGTGTTTTCCCCCGCTCGGCGCAAGATGGCGCACGCTGCGGCTATGTCATAATATAAACGGTCCGCGCGCGCCGACCCGCGCATAGCCCGGCCCACGACACTCGCGCACACAGTGTATATCGCGGCGGTGTATTACGAACTGTGTACTGTGTATAATGGATATTGTCACTCTAGACCCCACTGGACTATACTAAGATGGACACCACCCTCGATCCGACCGGACAGTACTAATCTTTCTCACGATGGAGGTTTTGGATCCCACTGGGCAATATTAGACACGATGATTGGACTAGATCCCACAGAAATATACTAGACTTCAAGATGTGCTGCGGGAGACGTAGGATTAGAACAGGCGCCCGCCCGGAAGAGACTTCGTCTTGCAGGAAGAGGAGGCTCGGCTCGGGAGAGAGGCCGACCGCCCACTGACGAGTAACGCGACTGTAAATAGTATGAATAAAATGCAATGGGACGTGCACGCAAGGTCACTGGATGAAAAACAGCTGATTTGCGCGCGTGCGATGCCGGGAAAACGCATGACAAGTAATTCGAATTTCGAACATCACCTTTTTTATGTGAGTATATTTTCATTGCTAAGATCTATTTCTTTAAAAAAAATGTATCTGTAAAATAAGAAACTAACCAAGGATTTCCTGCTTTTGGTGTCTTATTTTAAAATTCAAATAACATGTTGATTTCGCATAACCCGGCGATAAGTCACGTATAAGAATAGATAAATAAGTAATTTATTTAAAAATCGTTCCATGAAAACGATTTTATTCTAAGTAGCATGTTATGTTTTTAAATATGTTAGTTTATAAGATTTTAGCATTTGATAAGATTACACAAATTTTCTATAAAACCTCATTTTCTAATTATGATCACAACGTTTATTTTTCTGGCCGAATTTTGGCCGGTATCGCAATTTTTATGGCACCGACCGCGAGTTCGTTGACCGGACATATTTTATTTCATCGCGCGCTTCCACGTACACACACAAACGCGGGCACACACACGCAGATGAAAGCACACACACAAGGAAGAGATCTCCGCGTGTTGAGTCCAGTTTCGCAAAAACACTAGACTGCGCTCATTTGTGCTATAAATGTTATCAATTCACCGCCATCAATTATTATCAACACACGATCTGTCTATTGTAAGCACGTCTCTTGGTCATCAAAATCACGTTTGACGTTATTTTATTCATTCAACTGGAATAGACGAAGAAGATTTGAGGTAAACAAATTACGTCGGAAAGATTAAGGTGAGACGTAATGCGCTCGTGTTTGCCGAAATATTTCAGTTCAACAACCCGGCGCGCGGCGGCGCCCGGCCCGCGGTTCAAAATAGATGCGAACGAACCACGTTCTTCGGGGACATTTAAAATTTTTGGCCGTTGAATGATATCGAATATTCGGCTATAAAGGGCAAAATAACAATAATTTACCATCGTTTTTTAATTAACAAGCAATTTAAAATGATAAATACATGTCATTAATTATAAAAAAAATAGCAGAGCTGGTTGAACCCTTGACAATTTAACATGTGACGTCATTGATTCTAATCATTTTTCTTTTACCGTCTTCTATTTTAGCCTTTCCGATATACCTAGATCAGTTACTTTTAGTTAATAAAAAAAACATTGCCTCAAAACGTATGTTTTTACCGATTTCAGCGCCGCATTCAAAATTCGAACGTTTTAAAATGTAACCATCTAATTGCATCAACAATTATTGCAAAACCGCGTTCCACGCTAGCAGAATGCGTTCAAACACGGAATAGATTAGGAATTTACGTAACGTATAACTCGCTGTAATGTTTTTTTTATCCATATTGTTCTTGAGGCGAAGGAAAATTATGAATCAGTCTGATTTTTTGTTTTGTGATTAGGATTTTGCTTTGACCCTCCTTGACCTCGTAGGTCCATCGCTTGGCCTGTTTTTGGGATTGCGTCATCATAGGTCACTACCTTCCTAGTCTGCTTATTTTTTGCTTATAAATTCTCCACACGCGGTTGTCTTCCTTTGTTTGTCCATTTAAACATACATCAGCTTTTTGGGCAGCTTAATATGGGCAAGACGTGATGTGACCTAACTTAATACATAATTGCTGTGGTCAACGATTATGTTTTACCTTCTAAACGATGTCAAACATTAAATTTTAATCTAGATCAACGTCTCACCGAGATAAAAAAAATATAGGAATTATTTACTTTTATAAAGCTGTCTAATTTTTTTTTTAATATTATTTCCAAAGTAGCTAAGAATCAGTATCCTGAAATATTATGATTCAAACTAGCAGAGTTCGTCATCGAGTGAAGCGTAGCGTCGCGTTACATCGCCTCATAGACAGTATGTCTGATACACAGTTCGATTAGTCACATCAAAAACCCCAACGAATATTACACAAGACCCTAAAACCTATCGCTTCCTCCACTTAAGAGTGAATGCTGAATAGCGACCTCGAAAGACGGATTCGTAATAAAATATTGTGCGGTTCTTGGACATCGGTGAGCTGGCAGAAAAACCTTCCACTTACGACACCACGTATGTAAAAGAGCTTGTACCTGTGGTTGGTACGACATTACGTACCGCAGTTGGTGGAAATAAAGTTAAATGCTCGAGTGTGTAAAAATGGTAATGTTGTCGGTCATAAGGATATGAAAATGTATGATCATGTTAATGATGGTCATGAAGATGCCGATGATTTGAATAATGTTGGCGCTTGTGATGAACATCAATCATAATAAACCGACGTCAACAAATTTTGGGTCCCGCAATAACTCTTTTGTAAATGTTTCAACAGAATAAGTTATCAAGAAATATTCTAGAGTCTAAAAACCGAGTTTACATAAAGTTACGTTACCTACTATATTAACAATGTTATATCAAAATTTATGTCATACATCAAACAAGTTAAAAGGTGTATATGCAAAATAGAATACTTACACAAAAAGTATTTCATAACAATAAAGTGGTTTGCGATGACATTTTTTCCGTGTGCATGCAACAAGTCATGAATTAAAGTTAAAAATGTGCATTTTTTGCGATGCAAAACACACCATGTCTCTTTACAAAGGTGCAATACAAGGTCGGCAGCTGGTGACTCTAATTAAAGGTTTTATCTTTAAATAATTAAGTGCACTCGTGCTTTGTAGCAGGTGCCATATTATTTATGCGAAAATAAAATCATTATTTACTAAGATGCCAAATTGCGCGCATAAATACTATTATATTGAGAAATTTGACGAGACCTTGGCAAGGTTTAAATTTAGAATTCTATTTTTATACTTTTTAATTTTTTCTATAAGAGGCTATAGTTTATATTATTCATCTCAAATATAATTTTTTATGTATTATGATGAAAAAGGGTAATTAATGTATTCATTTAATTCCACCATTATAAATCCGCTTACTCGTAAATATGCATCAAAAATGTACAACGAAGTATCACGATATTTCCAAAATAAAATGTGTCTAGAGATAGAATCTTTCGACGGAAATATTTTAAGGAGTCAACAAACCTTGGGCAAGGAACAGGTTTTTTTATTAGTTTGAACTCAAATTATATTTGACTATGACTATTCTGTATTATCGAAAACAAACGAAGAGTATTTTGATTTACGAGAATTAGGAACATATACTTTTTTTAGGGTTCCGTAATACATAAAGAACCCTTATAGTTTCGCTCTGTCCGCCTGTCTGCCTGTCTGTCTGTCTGTCCGCGCTTCTAGCATCTGTAGTTATGAATATAAATGGATGGAATTTGGTATAATTATAGATTGTGTATAGATCTCGGTTTTAGGCATCATAAAATTATAATAAACGTATATTTTAGGGTTTGCTCCCCATATATGTGAAGTGAGGATGAAAAATATTTTTTTATCCTACCCCATCGTGTGGGGTATAGGTTTTGTTAGGGCTTTTGAAGGATTCATACCTGCATTTTATACAAAGTCAACCATTTACGAGCAATCGGCCCCCAAAGTATTTTATAAGTTGTAACTTGCGATTTTCCATGCTAATAGATCATGCTAAAAACTCTTTAGGAAAATTATTTTTAATGAAATCGGACAGTAACTTTTGAAGTAATTGGACAAAAACCTTTTACGCGGTTATAGTTACGGAACCCTCCTTAGACATGTCCTGACATGCTCTTGGTTAGGTTATTAAAACTTAATATCAAGAATGCGGCCGAAATTCCACAGCGTTTCACCAACTCCTGTTGTTAAAAAATGTCGTTTACCTTAATGCAATTATTAAGTAAATGTGCGAGTGGATTTCTTTAGTCTATCAATAGGCCGCCTTGAACATTCTAGGTCAAATATTGGATGCAGTCTAGTCTAGACGAAAGAACCTTGGCTACCTTACATAAGCGGTTACATAAAGTTGCTCAATTCATTGCAATTGTGCCATTATGCTCTTTTGCCTATTCTAAATGTTATTGATTACAATAATGATTGGGGATATCCCTATTATCCTATTTCGAAATGTGTAATCATTGTAAATCCTTGCTGTGCATTATTCTTAGCAACCAGTTTCTGGTAGTTGCAAATAAATGTTTGAAAGCAACATCTTGTCTAATGCTCATAACAATTTTCGATTTCTTTATATACACAGTTATTATTTTTTGGGCTCTTTTTCAAATATAATATTGTCTTAGTTTGTACTGCGATAGTGGCGAATTCTACAGTTGGTTTTAATGATAGGAGAAGAAGGCGCGCTCATATTTGAAATACTTGTGGGATCTACAGTTAATGATATTTCAGAAATTGGCGCGTAATCGAGCTCACGCGGACACGGACCTGTGTCTGTGGAAAGGGCACGGTAATCTGTGTCAAATGTAATTATACATTCAGTTGCCGCCAACTGATGCCTTCACTGACCGATGGAGATCCGCATTGCCAATTAATTTATGTCCAACACCTTCAATATGCATTTTTAATCACACATGCACAGGATTTTAATCTCCATTTCAAAATATTTTCGAGGTAGGGCAAGGCTGGCCCCCGTTATCAAGCTGATTGTCAATGTTGTAAGCTTGTAAAAGCTCCTGACATGACATAAAAATTGATACATTCCATTCCAAGAGATTTTTTTTTAATAGAGCATGAATCCATTGCCAGTGTCATGTTAAAACGGCGGGAAAATAGAATTTTCTTTTATGTTTTTAACTCCGTTTGTCTAAATTATCATCATGTCTAAATCAGAGTCAAGTCAATCGATAAAGTGGTAGACGCTTTATTAAAACTGTTTAGACAGTTTTGGAGATAACACTAAATAGCACACTTTTAGAAGTTGTAGATACCTCCTGGAACATTAACGAATATTTTACCGAAATTACGCAATTTGAACCGAAATAACACAAATTTTACATCCACGCCAAAACTCCGTTTTCAAAAGTTGCCCGATCACCAAGGTATACATTTTTAAACTTTACGAAAATTAAAGGCGAAGTCCAAATTATCGACGGCGATTTTTTACGCGGGTGTTTTTCTATTAAAGTATTTATTCGTCATCTATCGAGTCATTGACATCGATGCATAGCTAATACCGGGAGATGATGAGCCGCGTTCAGTCACCCGCCTGCATCTACCTAATCAGAGTATGCCGCCATGTTTATTCCGCCTTCCTAATTATTAATATTGGCAGTAATTTTTTTATATACGGTGGCTTCTTTTAATTTTCTTTTATTCCATCTTCAGGCAACGACACGGTCGCTAACTAACATTAAAAAATGACGTAACATTTCAACAAGCTAATGGGGATAAAAAATACTTATTTATATGTTTTGAAGGTACATCATATTTTAGTTATATTCTATTTAACGACGATTAAATAAAACTGTAGTGTTACAGTATAGTAGCAAACACTAACCTATATTACACTATTGATTAAAAACACCGCCTCTAATCTCTGCGCTCCTAGTAATCTAAATGTAAACACAGCAACATTTCGCACATACAATCTCATATGGAAAATTTGTACACAGAGTCAATAGGCATACACAGTGAAGCGAGCGCGCCCATTCGTATTTTCTGTGCGCGTGTGTTTATAGAGAAAATGTTTTTCCCGCACCTACGCATCTAGCCCGTAGTAAGCACTGTATGTAAGTGGTATCTCATAGCCGAGGAACGTGTGTTAATAGCGAAGTCGTTTCCGCATAGGCACTTCTTAGCAACGCGTCAAGCGCGCCCGTGTGAACGAGAGATCGTCAACCTTACGAATTAGAAAAAAATAACGCCGCTTTACGCTTCCTTGCTTAAATTATATGCAGTAAAAATCATCAAAAGATTAACTAAAAAAATACGATTTACATATTTCTTACGTTTAATTATATCTTATGTTTATTATTTGGTGTACATTAATTAAGCGATATCAGAGTAATGATATAAACAATAAAAACTTAAATGTGGTAAGCGATAAGCGTTAAAATGTGGTCTCGCTGTGTTTGTGACGCCACACGCGCTAACGCACACTGTCGCACGCACGCATACATAGCTGTGTCCGAGACGAGGTGCGTCACGCAGCCTCCTCGTAATGGCTGTGAGCCTGGTATCTCGACTGTTCGTAATAACTGAAGATGAGTCTCTTTTCTTGATCCTTCATTATCAGGATCATTTTAATTTAATCCGATAAGGCTTGATACTTTAAAGTGCTTTTGACACATTTTAAGGTTTTTTGTAACTTGAAAATTTTTGATTGATATTCTCAGCGGGATTTATAAATTATTATTAACCAAATTGTTGAAATAATATGGCGACCGCCTTGAGCAATTAACATTTAAAAAAAACTAAGTAACGAAAGTAATAAAGTAACTTCACATTACGAAAGAAATATTATCGCTACATGTGGCCATGACGTGGCCGTCATCACGCTCAATATCAAGCTCAATATATCAATTTTTAGTTCTACAACATAACTTTTCGAGCTTATGATCTCCTGGTGTTGAGTGTTCTAGTTGACGTTCTAAGCGATCATTATAACACCGAATGAGTTGCGAATGATACTCGTGTGTATTAGAATAATTTAGAAATAACATTAGAAAAAAGAACTCTACATCCGAAGTCCGAACTATGCATTTAAAAAAATATATCTAAAAAGCGCCATCTGTTGTCGGATGGCGGGCAACTATAGCGTTACGTTATCAATGGGTTACAATAATTAAATATCTAAGGGCAATGTGTCGCGTGTAATTGAACATTGACAGGTGTTTAGAGCCCAGCCAAGTATGTCCAGTGAAAACTGGTTTACCTACCTACAGTAGGGCAAATGGCTAGCTCCGGTACTTTGTAATTGGTTGCAGCATGTACCATTTTTCTATTATCCAAACCTTTATTAGCCATGTCATTCGTTGGCTTAGCTAAAAATCTTTAGCAATGGGACAATAGTGATAAAAATTTTGCATCCTTTGTTTTCAACGTTTAGCGAGCTTTTGTGTTGTCTTTACAAATTTTTTAGCATTGTTCGTAACAATTCGTGTTGTAAAATCGCAATAACTTTATCCAAAAAACCGCCAGTCGGTGCCTTTTAAAAGTGGGCAGCAGAGCCACGCTTTTGCAAAAAGTTTTATATTTTATAATGCTATTTTTACGGAAATCTTCAAAGGACCTACCTGCCAGTATTGTTAGTAAAACTAAAAGAGACATAATGATAATCCAAACTTAAATAATTCATTTTAACTTTTATTTTTGGCAAGAAGAAATCTATGACAAAATTTAAAAAAATACACAAGCTGAAGTATATTACAATAATTACACTCAAAGGCACTTGAAAGACACTTCAATAAAAGTGTGCCTACAATAAAGTTCATATTGAGGATTGTTCGATACACTTGACGATAAAATTCTTATCCATAATGTAGAGCATAAAAACTGGAAAAGCCTGACCTGACATGAAGGTGACATCATTTTATGCTCATAAAACTAGACCTTAATATATGAGCCCTTGTGTACTACAAGGGCTCATAGCATATATAACTTGATAATTGCATGCATATGCCGCATATGCATCTCATTATCTATTATTCTTATGGACATATTTACTGATGAATTGATATAGGTTAAAAAAAATAAAAGATAAAAAAAAACTGTCAATGTACAAACTTTTTTTTTATTATTACGATATTAACCTTTTTTTTTCTTTTTTACAGATATCTAAAAAGTGAAGATGAAACGCACATCTGCCCCGGTTTATCCAAGTCTGGTCTGCGCATGTCTAATACTCATTAGGTTTTAGTTTTGACTGAATTTTTTATAATCTGCACATATCCTTCATGCATTTGTTATTTTATATTATAATTTATTGATATTTTAAGTGTTGATGCAATTTTTCTGAAAGGTTTTCTGCGGAAGGTTTTCTACCGAAGTTATGTATCAGCAAAGTAGCATCGAAATGTTTATTTAGAATAAGACGAAAAGGACAAGCAAAAAGAGGCAAAGGGTATTTTGATGGGTTTTCTTCGTTCGACTGTATATTTAAATAAGAAACCTTCAAAAATGACCATATATTATGTTTGAAATTATCCGTAGATTTAAGAGTTTCCAATCAGTTTTAATTCTTCTGCATAATTCGAGTTACCATTTTGAATTGCTTCGAGAAAATGTAAATAAAATGACGCTTTCCTTACTTTCTACTTATAAATGTAACAAATATTAAATAAATATATTAAGGCTGGGACTAAATGATCCGGAATCCGGAAGGCCGGGGAATATTCAGAGCACAGAAAATAGAAGTCTGCGCTAATACAATAGAGCTTAAAATCGTCCATACGAGTGCCGAATCAAATGTCAATGTCATATGTGACAGATCGACACTCGACACTTCGATTTTCAACTCTATAGCGCAGAGTTCTATTTTCAGTGCTCTGAATTTTCCCCGGCCTTCCGGATTCCGGATCATATTGTCCCAGCCTAAGACTGCAAGCTGCCGTCTACTGTTCAGTGTTGCCATTTAAGACTGAATGACAATTATTTTAGTTTTAATTTAATGGAATATCTATATATTTGTTTGCCCAGTGGAGCCCACCCTAGCTTTAGAGATGAAATAAATTGTACGGAAATCATTTAGTTTTAGGCAATAATAAAGATGTTATCATTATATATATTGGTGTTGTTTTATTTCAATATTATTTAAGCCGACGCCGCCGAGGTACCGATTAAAAAATCATAAAATTTTCAAATTTGAAATTCCCACATACAAAGTACAAGTCAATGATTTTAAAACTAAGGATGGGCTATAACGTAACTACCTTTAAGAAAAAAATATCACTATACAAGAAAAAGTTAAGCCATCTTGATTTCAGGAGACTTGGTCAATAATATGCGAACTGATTAAACTGCGGAAAGCAATTATTGTCAAAATATGTCAAACCTCGACTACCCCAAACAACGCCAAAAGTAGGGCAGTTTATTCCTCGTCAACGACATATATGTATATGGCGCAAGTAGAATAAATCTCCTGAGCTTTGAGGCGGTAGGTTCGAATCCTATATTTTGATAACCTAAGCTGTAGTATAATATTATGGTGGACCACGGCCTTGAAGCGAACCTGTAGGAAAAAATATAAATCATACTGCCATACCAAATTTCATCAAAATTCGTTCAGTAGTTTTTGCGTGAAAGAGTAACATCTGTAGTCTATTGACACTTATAATAATAAATATATTCACGCACACATGTGGGCGTGGTGTCGGTGATGTAGTGGTAGTGGTAAACTAGGAGTGGGGAGATCAAGCACCCACTGGGGACTGCCATTCCACAAGCATTCCAACACTGACCATCGACCGGGTGGGTCTGTGATGCAGCAGTCTAGAGGTGGTTCTGTTACCCATCACAATCCTACAACATCCATCCATCCATCAACAAAACTTTCACATTTATGTGTAGTAGGATGGACTAGCAGGCTACAATTATAAAAATACTAATGACGGCCATTAGAACCGGTGCTGGATTTGCAGGCTGGGCGGTCAGTAAAGCCCTTTAGACTTTACATTCTATGTATGAAATTAGTAATTTGATACATAAAATAGCTTGGAAAAATAAATGCTTCAGTCTATGCTACGATTAGCTATCAGGTCAAACCCTTGAGGCTAGAAATTTTGAAATTTTGCACACGTATTTCTCATATGACGTAGGTATCCACCGAGGAAGGATTTTTCAAAATTCAACCCACAAGGTGGTGAAATAGGGGATACATGTTTGTATGAAACTTTTTACTCCTTGCGCATGTTTGGATAAAATTTCATATGAATTGAGTACGGAAAAATAATGAGTTACGTATTTAAGCGTTTTCTAATATTAAATTATTGTAAAGATATTGTTAAAAACCCAATTTCACGCGGGAGAAACCGCAGGCAAATGCTTGTTTACAATAAGGGGTTTTTATATTTTTTCTGCCGCTAGGTCGCAGACTCAACTCACACAAAGCGTCATCTGGTGGCGTAAGTGGTATCAAAAACGGTATTCTTTTTCTATCACCAGGCGGCGCTTGGTAACACGACGGTCCTTGTCGTGTCAAAAAGCTGTCAGATGCCACGAATTTAAAAACCATCATTAAACTCATAGTGCCGTGCAGACATCTAAGTCATTAGCATCATGACCTAGAAGTCTAACGGAATAAGCTGAATTTTTGTAAAGACCTTTGTTTTAGTATTACAAAATACGTTATCACAAAAGTCGCAAATGCCACCATGCAACATGTTATGCCAACTGTCACATACATGCATGCAAAGACGATAAGGGGCATCACAGACGGCGAATATACTATAATATTTTATGTTAAGTTAAAATATCGCTTGCTATATAGTTTATAATATGAATATTTTATAATATACTTTCATATTACGTAGGTACTTTAAAATTAAATCTATCCAAGCACCTTAAGATAAAACATTATAGTATCTTAGCCGTCTGTGATATCCTTAAGAGGCAGAGAAAACGAGTTATTCTCAAAAACTGATTTTTGTGCCCTTTAGCCTTGTGTACCTCAGGTTATCTTACACGTTGGCGTTTGGAACTTTTTCGACAACATATTTTGTAATACTAAATAGGTTTCTCAGACTAAATAAATAATAGCATAGGTTTGTACAAAAATTCCTGCGTGATTTCCTTATTTCACTCAGTTATCAAAGGAAAAGCCCCAGTTGTAAGTAGAGAGTCATCGATCTTTCATCTTGCTAACTTTGGTAATCATCATCTTCTTTTTCTTGTCATACATAAAAATGGATTGCAATTCCAATTGCCTCGCTAAAAGTCGAGACGGCTGGACCGATTTGGTATTGAATTATTGTGGAAGTTCAGAGAAGATTTAAAAGGTGAGAAAATTTTAAAAAGTTGCGGATCAAATACTAAAAACGACCATAAAATGTTCAAAAAAGTGTTTTCCTTATTGTTGAATTTGTTAAGTTCCCTAATAGAATGTTTTCGTTTTGAATTTATCGATCACGGAACTATTTCAATGGTAGGTATAGTTATTCAATAATAGTCGATAGCAAAAGTCTCTATTACTGTACTTTCTTGTTCTTTTCTTTTCAATTTTTACGCAATCGGGTTTTTATTTTTTTACGGTTCTTGGAGTATTCTCTGATACAAAAGCTATGATATAGAGGAAAGTATGCTCTATTTTGAAGCTCCCTTCTAAGAGTTGTACATTGTCCGATAGCCACATTTCGGAATGAAATATTTCTAGTTATGGTAACATTTCGATACAATTGCTATAATAGACTACTAGAAATTTGTATATTTTTTATACCATCCATTGTTTGAATGTGTCCTTATTTAAGGGTTTCTGATTATAAGGGCGCTTACATAAAGCATAGTATAAAAAATGTACATTAGACCATCTTCATACTAGACCACCTGAATCAGCGCACCCACACATAAGCGTCATTTAGACGGCCGCTAACGAAACCTCGAAAGCAGAAGTACACCATCTTCATACTAGACCACCGGAATCGGCGCACCCACACATAAGCGTCATTTAGACGGCCGCTAACGAAACCTCGAATAGCAGAAGTACACCATCTTCATACTAGACCACCTGAATCGGCGCACCCACACATAAGCGTCATTTAGACGGCCGCTAACGAAACCTCGAATAGCAGAAGTACGAGTATACAGTGTTACACTACACCGCGCGCCGCCAAGACTTGTCGCTGCATTTAACGACTAACGAGTTTTATTACTAGTTGTGCCGCGACGCTTGCGCACTGTCAACGCCATCTTTGTAAATGTACCAGCCCTAGCGCTCCGCTCGGCCACGCTCAACCGTAGGTACAAATTTCATGAATACAGCTGAGTTCCACCACTGTACATTAATTTATATTGTGATTTAAGGCGCTAACGCTACATTCCATGACAAATCTCCTCAATAAGATACCAAAGTATGTAGCGGGAACTATGTGTAGGTCCGTTAATCCTAGTGATGGGACATAGACGCACGATAGATTTGAAATGTCGATAAATTGATGCAGGATGCTTTTTTATGGATTTTAGGACATGACATGAAAATGCTTAGAAAGACATGATTATGTCTCATCTTGTTTACTTCAGGATGCTAAGAAATGCCTGTCTAATATCTGCTTTGTGGACTATCTTCTTCATTTACGATAATTTTACGTGATAACGTCATCACAAGCCTAACGCTTAGGCCGATCGTGCCTCTCTATCGCTTGTTCCGCGCTCTCGCTTGCACGCTCGGCTCAGGCGGGACGTGACAATTTCGTGCGGGCAGTCGGCGTTCATCGATTTATAAGACATTATCACGTCAAAAGGATGGACCGATTTGGCTAAGATCTTAAAATAATTGTGAATGTTCAGTGTAGATTTAAACTATAAGAAATATTCGAAAAATTGTTTGTCGAGTCAGCTAGATAAAAATGAATTTAAAAAAAGTGTGTGTATCAGCTCCGACGCACGACTGCAGTTCTAAAAAGTAAGGGCTTATATAATATGAAAATCGTTTCTTAAGGAGTAAACTCCAATATAACAAAAAATTTCAACAACGTTTGCAGTCTGGACTTGCAACTGCAAAGGATAATGTTTAGAAACCGGTAGAACACGAACTTTGCCAATATTGTCCCTGGCTAATGCTGGGACTGTATGATCCGGAATCCGGAAGGAAGGAGAAAATTCAGGGCACTGAAAATAGAAGTCAAAATATGTCAATGTCAAATCTGATAACTTGACACTCATCTGTTCGATTTTCAACTCTATTGTATAGTAGTCCAGAGTTCTATTTTCAGTGTCCATAGTCCAGAGATTTCTCCGGATTTCGGACAATATAGTCCCAGCCTAAGCGTATGGTACGGAAAATGATAAAAGTAAGTTATATTTGTTAACATTGTTGATTTTTACATGTCTGCTTTAGTTTTTGAAGCTCTACTTTATGCCAATATATATATATTGACTTGATTAAGCCATTCAAATTATGGTATAGTAACAATGTTTAATCGAGATAATGTAAATTGCGATAAAGTTAATAGCCAATAAAATGGATCATCAGTGTATTTTCCAACAATTTCAATTCGTCTTAAGCCTACGAGATTACATTATTACGCTAAAAGGTTGCCAGTATCACCTGTCCTTTAATAAATAGCCCACCATCTTATTGAGTATGTACTTTATCGAACAAAATGGCAACATTTTCGACCATTTTGACATCTACAGGTGCTGGCGACATCTGTGACTAAATTATGCAAAAAAGTGTTATAAGTACTGCTGGTGTCAATTTACCTAAAAGCTATAAATAGTCAGATAGATAACGCGTGTTTATTGACATTAAAGATAAAGTCTGAGAACATGGCGTGTAATTTTAATATATGAACCGCAGCCGTATTACATTAAAATGACAATCGAGTGTCAAATTTAGTCACAATTTTTAAGCTTGAACTATAAAAGGGTTCTTTCGCCTCTTAGATAAATTGGAAAAAAAAATGTTGTGAATAATTGACAGACGTCAACGTGTAACAAACTTGTATCTATTCATATTGTAGTGTGTGTAATAATGTGGCAGCAGGTAGTGTGTGTTGTTGTCATTCTTACTATTTTTATGTATTTCTTGTCATTATTTTTTAAAATATTATCTTTCGGCAGACCTTCCTCCACATCAACTTTAACTGTGCAACATTTCACACTCCGCCGTACGCAAAATTCTAGTAAAATTGTACTTTTGCTTCAGTATTATTATAATGTATGATTCAAAAGCTATGGCATATCATGTGTTGCTAGTAGTTTATATCGAAATAACAAATTGTTGTATTAAATTTATTTTTACTTATTGCCCTAAAGGTATGTTAAAGCTCGATCAGTCATTGTTATCGAAATGAAACATTATGTGATAATGACGTGACCCTACACGATAAAAAGGAAGTCATTACTCCAGCCTGTCTGGCTTTCAGCCTTGGAAAAAGTTCAATTTCGTTGACCTATATCGAAGCAACTTTGTGATTTTCTAAATACTGACAGGCTTTTTTTATCATACCATTATTTTGTTCATTTTTTTTCACGATTTTTTATCCAGCAAATGCTTATGCTAAGCTTATGTAAAAACATAGGTACTTATTTTTAACCAATCTACCTCCACACTTCTATGCATAAAGAGGGCAATTTGATCTAATTATTTGACCGTGTGTAGTTACTATTACTATTCATTTGTTTTCAACTTACTACAATAATAATATGCATAATATAATTAAACATTGAACATAGTTTTGCCTAAGAGTCAGCTATAAATTTGCTATACCTTTTGTAAAATATAATAAATAGACTAGCTGTTGACCGCGGCTCTGACCGCGTAAATACAGTATCCCACGGGAACTAACGAAAACAAACTAACTTCACGGGAAGAAACGGGAACACGGGAAAGAACTGTACTTTTTCGGGTTAAAAAGTAGCCTATGTTTTAATCCAGAGCCTAAACTACTACCATACCTAATTTAATAGAAATCCATTCAGTAGTTTTTGCGTGAAAGAGTAACAAACATCCATCCATCCTCAGAAACTTTCACATTTATGATATCAGTAGGATAGGATAGTAATATTACAAAGAGCAAATAGTCTTCATCAATCTATTGTAAATATTTTGCATAAAACCTATGCATAAAATTATCATTTTTTCTTGAATAGTCGATAATTTTAAAAAAATACCTAGAATATCGATAGAATTTAAAGCAACCTAGCATTGTAAAGTCTGCAATTAAAGAGCAGCAATAAATAAAAAAAAGGTATATATTGTAAAGTATATAAATAACATATATTACACATAGACGCTAGCACATTCATATTATTAAATACTTATTTAAATGATATCACTTACCTAGGGTATCGAGCAGACCGATTGCATAATGGCTGGCGGCAGCGGCCGGACACCTGAAATACCAAAGACAATCATCATTAGTGCATTGTCAGCATTCAGCAATCTTATTATTACTCTAGTTAAAAAATATTACAGTTATTTTACATAACATAAGCATACTAAAAGTAGCATATAAGAGTAAATTCGTTCCTGAATGTTTGGGTTCTAACTGAAAAATTACCCTTTATATCCGATAATAGATTTTATCGATACACGAAACATTGATAGTCGTTTTTTTTGGCAACAGTCGACATTATTCCATTCATTAAACTGGCCTTAAAATTATCGACACTCGACACATCGACAATTCGTCTAGCTATTGACAGTCGACAATCCCTTTTTAGAAATAGAAATAGAAATCATTTATTTGCATACATAAGGTACAATATGATGTTACAGTTTAGGTACATTAGATCCTTATTATTTTGTCTTTTAAGTGGCGTGCAAATTTTCGTTTAAGGACTATTGATTCTTGCATATTCTTTTATCGATAGTCGACACCTACGACACTATTCTATCCCGCGCCAGGATCAGGGATACGCGGGCAGTGGCGCAGTGGGTCGCCGCCCGCGCGGAATGCGGAAACGCAGCCTCGCGGTCTGGCGATAGATCCGAAGATATTGTGTGTTTTCGTAAAATATTCAGTTAATGAACCGCTAATTCACCGTAACGAACCACTCTAAAATTATACTCTTTATGGTACTCTTTTGGTTAGATCCAATTTAATGTAACGTAAACAAAACGATGAAATTCGTCCAAATTAATGTAGCATTGTATTTGTTAATCATAGTAAATACCGTGAATGAAGAAATAGAATTACATACATAATGCAATTACATAACACAATACTAGTTTATGAAACATTTAAATTGGCAGCGTTATGTGTTCTATTGATCTTTTTGTTTATGTTTAAATTAAATTAGATCTGAACAGAGTATTATTTTAGATGTTTTGAGGACCAATAAAAATATTGACTACTAAGGGTTAGCAAAATAAATAATTAAAGTAAAAAGTGCTAATTTTTAAAAATATTTTTATAAAATCCATATAATTGTAAAGTTCAAAAATTAAGTGTTAACGGAATTATAACCGGAAAAATAAATTTTATTACTAAATTATTTTTGTACAGATGCTGTATCTCCGAACTTATCCCTGCTTACAATCCCGTGTACAAGTAACGGTACTCATAACATAAGTTAAATCAGGCGCTAGGATGGCCGATAAAAAATGGACCCTTCTAAAAAAAGGTCCTGTTAGCTCTGGGGTACTGACCCTGGGCCCTGGGGTGGAATGAACCCTGTGATAGGGTCACAGGCTTCTAATGGTCATTACATTCATGGTGACTATAGTTCTTTTTTGAGCCTTTGGAATAAATAGGAAAATTTGGAGAAATATGAAATACCATTTGTGGTTATAGACCTGCTGAGCTTCTGGTATTAACTTTAATTTAAAAATGAAAATGCGACACAATCCGTAAATATTTAAAACAATATAATGTGACTAGATAAAAATGGATCTTCTAAAAAGGTCCTGTTAACTTTATGGTACTGGGTATTTTGGTAAGGACATCGAGTTGAAATGAACCCTATGAGTATACCCAATGAATTAACAGCCTCCGTGGTCCAGTGGCTTAGAGGTTGGCTTTCGACTCGGAGGTCGTGGGTTCGATTCCTGGTCAAATAAGGAGTAACCCACTTTTTGTGTTCATCATATCATATTTATTCATTAACATAGTAAAATAGTATTGTATATGTATTACAGATAGAGTTTTATATTTAACAGGTTTACTCTTATAGAAACAGTTCATTCAATTTTTCGAATGGATAAGGCCATCACTACTATGTTAAATGTGGTATCTTTATTTTTGGAAGTGAAATCACGTGTTTTGTCCCATACGTTTTATTTTTGGCTTAGGTCGTAGTTCGTACTAATTTCGATATTTTACTTTGACTAAGCCCCGGTTTCATTCGTTCCAAATACTGAAATGCGCCTGACCTCGTAAAATTTTTAAATCAGAAATTTCATAATAACATTTCTGAAACACACTGTATAATTCACATGGAAAATTTGGAGCACCTGTATAGCAACGTGACGTTTTCAGAAATCCCTGTTTATGCTGCACGTGATCTAGATGAACACTAGGTCTTAATTTCTTTGTTTCAGCGGTACAAATTGTCTATGGTTATAAAGCATAGCCAATAGACAGAGTGAGACATTTTTTATTTATTTATATAAATATGGCATCGGCTTCAATTATTTTAAGTCAACTCTTGTGTCATTAAAGTATTTTTTTTATATATGGCATCGGCTTATAACCATTTGCCAGTGTCAAGGTAAAAAGGCTGGAAATAGATCTTTCGTTTCAATTTTCAACACCGTTTTCCTAAATCGTCAAGTCTAAAGTCTAGTCAAAGTCCAAATAAATGGTCAGTGCAGTCCATGAGTCATGTCAGTCGATTCAATAAGTTGGTAGAAGCTTTACTGAAAGTTCCTAGGGAGTTTTGGCGGGCACACAAAATAGCACGTTTTTTAAATTGTACCACTTGCCCACACTTGTGCACGTTAACGAATATTTAATGGTTAATATTCTACGAATATTACACATTAAGAACCGAAATAACACAATTTTGTGAAAGAAATGCAAAATCCATAACGTCACCCATGGAATTCCCCGGCAAAACTCAGAGTGAGACTTTCTCGATTTCTTTAGAAAATAGAATTATATCTAGACAGAGAGAAGCGATAGTGGGACCAATTGCTGTCACTTGTTTTTTTTTACGCTAATTTAGGCTTAAGGCCGTCTTAACTTAGTCGGACTGGTGACTGCCGGTTAGTCGTTTTGGCCTGTCTTTTTAACCGATTTCCAAAAAAGGATATGCATCCGGCATATATATATATATATATATATATATTGCCAATTCTCAAATATTTTTTTTAAGTTGGGTATTATAATCCCCAGTTTGTCACGTTTTCACCAAAATAGTATTTAATTTATATGGCCACATATGGTGATTTCAACTTTTTCTGAAGTAGTCTAAGAATATGCTACCATAAAAAAATATTTTGCACCAACGTATACCCTGGATCCAAAAGTACTGAACAGAACTCCTGAGTCCTTATATGAGATACATGTTTGATGATGATGACATAGGTACTCACTACTCATCAGAGTTTTGTGCACTAATATCAATGTGTTCATAATAATATAGATAATAAATTTAACTAAAAAGAAAAAAAATATTATTTTTAAACACAAAATTAAAACCGACTTCCAAAGTAAAAATGCAAAAAAAGTACGAAATAAAACTTTTTTTCTAAATGATTCCCCTTTTAAATTCGGCTAAAATTTTAACTATTTCTCTACTCAATCTTCCTAATTTTGAAGTCGGTACCAGGAAATTTGAACGTGAGTTCTATAAAATATTATAGTATATAGTTTAAGCTGGTACCTCAAACCTACTTCAAAATTAGGAAGATTGAGTAGGGAAATAGTTAAAATTTTAGCCGAATTTAAAAGGGGAATCATTTAGAAAATAAGTTTTATTTCATATTTTTTGGGCAGTTTTACTTTGGAAGTTTAAGTTTTTTTTAATCATAATTGAACGGATACTGGCAGTGTATAACCCTCTTTTATATTCCTAAAATACTTTATGGTATTGGTGGTCTATTCTCTATGTCTGTTAATTTGATTTATGAAAACTAGTGCATATAATTTACAATTTAATTTTTTTGGGTCTATGATCAATAATAAATAGACTAAAAACATTACATATAATAGCAACGGCATGTTGGCTCCAATAAATAGCGAAATTGCCAGCAATATATTATTTAGTCCATTGAATCTATACTCACCAGTAGTTATAATAAGCATAGATAAAAAAGAAAATTATTATTCACGACATATAAACCGATTGCGCCGGCATAATTTGCATTTAATGTCATAAGATACGTGCCTAAGTAACTATTTTATTTATTACCATTCTGCTATTTTCATAATTAAGTATTTCTTATTCTTAATGTCCAATGACAATTGGTGCAAAAAAAATGTTTTGTAAATTTGGCTTTTACCTACACGGCTGTAAGAAATTCTTCATTTTATTTTTAGATTTTGATTTTTAGAATTATGTTAAATTGATCCAAAAACAAGTTGCATTGATTTCCTTAAAAAGTTATGTATGAATCTCTTCACTTTAATTTCCTTAAATATTCTATAGGGTTACGATTGGTTTCAGACAATCAACGACATTTAGTCCTTTACGATCACAATAAAATATCCTATTAATTGCATAAACTCGTAGGCAATAAACAGAAAAATTTAAAAATAGCCAAGCCAACGCACTCGGCGGAACATAAATTCTTAAAAACATAAACTTCCCACATATACGATCGAATTTCAAAAACGTACCACAGACAAAGTAAACGAATTCAAATATCGAACGCCGCACATTATTTTAGGGATCAAATTGGATTTGGCGGGAAACCGTGACATCTGACGTTTTAGTGTTGACCCGTGTCTATGATTAGAAGTAGATTCTAAGACACAAAAAATAAAGTTTAATATGTACGCGTTACAATTCGTGGCTCGCTAGGATATAGGTCGTTGCTCCCCTAAACCTGTAGTTCAATTGCCGAAGTCTCAGTACAGGAGGTACCTACGTATCCTTGAAGGGCTTATGACCGCACACACCACCAAATCTCCTCTAGTTAAGTTTGTTGTTAGACTTATTTATACTTTTGTTATAATCTGATTACATAGTGAACATTTTTAGAAATATTTACATTAATGTTATTAAAAATTAATGTAGATAATGTGCGAGGCATAAATTACAAGATCCATTCGATTTCCTAGTTTTTGTTAGTTTATTTCTAAGTTACAATTAAAATTTTATTGATATTGAAATATTATATATATTTTCTCTCTTTCTTCTCCGCAGACCAAAATGGTCCGCGCCCTTGTCATATTTTTCTTTATTAAATATAAATCGTTAAAATATATAAATTTGTGTCAAATTTATGCTTGTTTGTTGTCATTTCTTAGTCTTACTGATTAGTTACTGAGATATTGATAATATTATCATCTTTGAAGCTGGTATTAACAACAAAGTTATATCACATTTTTTACCCTTGATAATTTAATGATAATTAAACAACAAAGTTACTATTATGTAAATGGTATGCACGCAGAATTTATAAACAGGGAGATCTGAAAGATAACAAATGGTAGTTTCTATGACATCGGCTCCTTATTATTCAAGATGGGAGATTTCTCACGAATCCCCATAGACATTTCGGCAAAAACCGAAAATACCGCTACGAAAATGTTTGTAGAGTTTACCTTTTTTCTTTTACGGCAAACGGCACATGTAAAACTGACACCCGGAAATTCGTTTTTGCGCCAATTCCAAACGCTCTACGTTCAAAAACAGAGTTAGTCTATGACCGTGTTCCTTATTTAAATGCCCTGTCACGTCTTCACAATTCCCATGTCGTAAAATATGCAATATATTTTCAGATTTTTTTCTTTGCGTTAATTAGGCGTTTGCTACTTGGGACGGAAAGGTTTTGGCCGTTCATAAACTAGCGGCTATTTATTTATTTTAAAACGATGCACATTTGGTTTTAGATATATACGAATAAATCTGTCAGTTATTATTTAACATTGCACGCATTTCTTTCATTATTTGATTTTTGTTTTACGAGGGCGGTACTGAAAATTTCGGGAATCAAGGAAGTGACACAACATTACTATTTAAAAATGTATTTATTGCTTTTCGAAGTATTCTCCGCGAAATTTGACACATTTTTCCATACGATGGAACCAATCATTGAAGCAACCATTCCATTCGGAAGTTGGGGTCTCCAAAATGGCCGTTTTGTAGGCGTCCACAGCTTCTTCAGGTGATGAAAATCTCTGACCACGCAATTTATTCTTTATTTTAGGGAAAGAATAGAAATCATTAGGGCTTAGATCGGGGCTGTACGGCGGATGGTCTAATAATTCTATGATTTCTTGCTCTAAAAACTCTTTTGTTCTGTGCGCGGTGTGAGAACTCGCATTGTCGTGATGGAGGATGATGCGGCGGTTGCAGTTCTCTTTACGGAGTTCAGAAACGACCTGTGGCAAACAAATGTTAGCATACCATTCTGCATTAACCGTTCTTTGTCCCTCAAGAGGAATAGTCGCAACATGGCCGGTTTTGGAGACAAACCTGGCCACCATTTTTTTTGCAACACTCCGTGAGCAAACAATTTTTGTTGGCTTTAACTCATTTTCGAACACCCAAACTCGTGACTGGTTTTTTGTTTCGGGTTCGTACGCATATATCCAGGATTCGTCACCTGATACGATATTGTATACAGCATTTGAGGATCCTGCTTGGAATCTTTCGAGAGTTCTGACGCACCAAGTAACGCGAGCCGCTTTTTGCTCTTCACACAGCAAATGCGGTATCCATCGGGAAAACAACTTTTTTTACACCTAATTGTTCATGCAAGATTATTTGTATTTGTCTCATGCCAATGTCTAAAGTTGCCTGAATTTCGCGGTATGTCACATGTCGATCTTCCTCAATCAGCTTACGCACAGCATCAACGTTTTCTTGGGTGGCTGCAGTTTTTGGACGACCTTGACGGGGATCATCACTGAGCTTGACACGTCCACGTTGAAATTCAGCAAACCAGCGATAAATTGTGGTTTTGGATGGGGCTTCATCACCAAATGCAGAAATCATCCGGTCAACACACTGTTTTTGTGTTAAACCACTTCGAAAGTCGAAAGAAAAGTTCGAAATCATCGCTCTAGAATTTTCTCGAGTCAATTCCATTTTCTCAACGTCTAAACAAGTTTGACAAGACCTTGTGACAAGACCGAGAATCTTTTTTTAAATAAATAAACGGTATTCGATTTTTAAAACCAAGGAGTTTTAAATTAAAAAGATTTTAATATGACAGGAACAGTGGAAATATTCCATTCCCGATACTTTTAGTGCAGCCTATGTAGTATTGGTAGATAGTGAGACCCTACTACGTGTGCATAGACGTATATATTATAGACGAGGCATGTTGAGGCAAAAAGTTTCAACACCTAAATGGGCCCAACATGGGGTTGTTTGGGGCCATTTAGGTTTGACATTAATTATCATCTCTATATTTTCACATTTGCTTTCCGCAGTTTATTCAGTCTTCTGAAATCAAGATGGCGTAACTTTTTCTTTTATGAAGATTTTTTCTGTGAAATGTACGTGTAACTCATAAGCCCATCCTTAGTTTTGCAATCTTTATATTAACCACGTTCACCAATTGAAGTAAGGTATTTTGACATTTGCACTGGTGACTCAATGCAAACGCGAATGGACTATAATACCAAATTTATTATATAATATTAGATCGGTACTATTGAAAATGTCTACTTTTTATAATATATCATTTTTAACATAGGTAATGATTTAAAGAATGATCTAGAAGGCTAAATATTGCGGGTTGCATCTCACAATCCGGTAAGAAACAGCACGGGTCGCTTCTACTGACGAACTAGGTCGGCCTACTAGTTGTTGTTGATATCTATCGATAAATCGTCTCAATTCGCATACTGATATTAATCATGACATCACTAAACTCATGATTAACGATATCTAGTGAGGGCAGGTGGTAGATTTTTTATCGATGTTTTTATAGACATACTTTTCAAGGTCTATTTGCTATACTTACTAGTTAGATAAGTTTTAACGTTTAAACAATTAAATAGCTACCTACTTAATTTTTTTACAATTATAATGCTTATAGAAGTATCCTAATATAATATTATAACATTTGTGAAAGTTTTTGAGGATGGATAGATGTTTGTTATCTTCCATGCAAAAACTACATAATGGATTTCATTTGTTATGGGAGTAGTTTAGGCTCTGGATACTAGGCTACTCAGCATACCTAAAAAGTACAGTATTCCCGTGGCATACTGTATTTACGCGGGCGGAGCCGCGGGAAAAAGCTAGTTGAGAATATATGTATATAGAGGAGATCTTGAAATATTTTTTTAACAATCGGTTGGAGCGAAATATCGGCATAAACATTTTTTTTCTAATAAATATGCTAATGCCAAAAAATATAAAACTGTGGACAGTTCTTCTAAAGAGAGGTGCAACTTACGGCCGAATACTGAAACGATAGTTAAATTCAGTGACGCACAAGTCACACGCTGTCCTTGTCATTTCGGCTAGCAGAGACAGAGACAGCCTGTAAATAGTCTGGCTCTTAATTTTGATAAGCGTTTCAGTATACGGCCAGTAGTGTCTCTACAGATTCCAGATGGTCAAAATATGCGTTCACTATATAAAAATGTGATTAATAATAATTAATGAGAAAGTGTGTACACAGTCAAACATATACGTAATATATGACTTTCACGCAAAACCCACTGAACTTGTGTTACCACTGTGTGGTACCAGACAACGGAAATAATGTATTTAATCCTATTAATACACACAGTTAAGTGTTAATAATTTACATTTAAATGCAAATAAAACAGAATGTTGAAAGTTTAGCATGCCAAATGTTAGACAAATACAATTTACCAATTTACTACTCAATGATGAAAAAATGAACTTGGTAGACTCCATTGTATACCTAGGTATATAAATTACAGTGGGGTCCTCATATTGCTTACCTAGCGAATAGACTCGGTTCTGCAGCTTAAGCATACAGCAAACTTAGATAAATTTCAGATGAAGAAACGGCACGCCTGGTTTATTTCAGCTACTTTTGTAGCCGAATCTCCGAGAGAAAAGTTTAAAGAAATAGGTGTACTGACCGTCGCTTCTCAGTATATTTTGGATAATTTATTATACGTTAGAAAAAACTTAAGCAATTTCAAAAAGAAAAGTGATAATCACTGTATTAACACTAGAAATAAGCATAAGCTAGATGTACCAGTGATAAGACTTAGCAAAGTAAGTAAGTCTTTTAAGGGCCAATGCCTATACAATAGGATACCAGAAAACGATTATAAACCTATTAATAAATTTAAAAAAGTAGTCAAAGAATGTTTGTGTGCTAAAGCTTATTATAAAGTAAATAATTTTGTTAACGATTGCACACCGTGGGAGATACCCCGTCTACAAGGCTGTCTCTATGTACTTGTGTACTTTTTACTTTTTTAGGGTTCCTTAATACACAAGGAACCCTTATAGTTTTGCTCTGTCCGTCCGTCTGTCTGTCTGTCTGTCCATCCGCGCTTCTAGCTTCTGTAATTATGAATATAAATTTATAAAATTTGGTATAGTTGTAGATTGTGTATAGAAAAACCGAGTTTTTCCAGCATAAAATAATCATTTTATATTTTAGGGGTAGCTCTCCATACGTATGAAGTGGGGATGAAAAATATTTTTTCATTCCCACTTCATACGTATTTTAAAATAAAGGTAAGATTTCATACATGACTTTTTTTATAAAGTCGCCTGATTTTCGAGTAATCGACCTCCAAAGTGGTTTGTTAGTCCTCCTTGGCATTTCCAAACTATAGTAGATAAAAACTTGTAACTTTCCATGCTGATGCCTATTTGCTATGCTAAGAACTTATTAAGAAAATTACTTTAAACGAAATCGAACCGTAACTTTTAAAGTAATTTAAAAAAAACCTATTACGCGGTGATAGTTACGGAACCCTCCTTAGACATGTCCCGACATGCTCTTGGTTAGGTTATTTTATATTTAACATAGATTTAAAATTACAATGTAAAATATATTAGATTTCTTTCAAAAGAACAATGTTCCATCTTTTTACTAAAAGATGGCCCCGTGCGAGATTCTTACACCGGTTCTTCTCGGCGGGTTAGGGTTGAACCGGTGGTAGCTTTTTCTCTAGACTTTCTGAAAAAAGCGTGTTAAGTTTCATTTGGAAATATATTTTTTTTCATTTCATTACCTACAAACGTTTAAGATTTGTATTATATAATACACATATTTAACACGCATCCATGACCCAGGGACACAGAAAACTTTTAGAACCCGCGATCTCCAGCTTAAGCGCTAACTCGTTAACCACTTAGCCACATAGGCCACATGCTACTTTGTATTCGGGCAAAACGTACGTTTCCCGCGCAGTATACGGCTCTCCGTGCAAACGAACTTGCGAGCAACATCTAGTTGTAAATTGTAATACAAAACAATAATTTCGCCAAAGATATACTATAATGAAGTAAAGATGTGCTCCCGATTAACAGGTAGCAACTGCCACAGGTGTATGAAATCAACTAGTAGACTGATTTTGACGGGACAAGTGACTAAGGGGATAGCGACGTGGGTGGAGTAGACGTATAAATTTTTCAGCCTATTAAATTTAACATTTTAAAAACGATTATAAATAGACAACACATTGTTATCTTACGTTCATAATATAAAGATCAATTTTAAAAAAAGGAGTAGTGTAGACTTATAGGGAAGGCTGTACTTTAAACAAACTGGAGGTTTACTTACAAAATGAAAAAAAAAATACGAATAATATTACTTAATGATAGGCTTTACATTTTGCTAAAGAAAAATTTGGCATTTGAACTAGCAAAAATAATATTTAAACTTTTAACACTTATTTTGGTAGCAGTATTACTTAACGTAGGCAATATTATACCTATAATAATCTTTCACTTCGCCTTCCTACAGTCTTTTTTGTTCAGTCTTAATCAAATAGGATACCTCTAGACTTTGCGCATTTAAAACAATAGTAATAAAAGTAACGAGTATAACTACTCTATACTACTACGTGGTTGTATACAAATAAAAAGAAAAAAAAAACAAGTCAATACCGGCTCTACATCTTTTCGTAGCGCGTGCTAGCCACATGCCATGAACATGTGCTAAATAATTGCAATGTAACTATGTGTCAGAACTCATGGCTAAGTAGCACTGAGAAACTAACGCTTATTGTAAGAACCATAAAGCCTATATTGAGTAAGATATTAATTTTATTACAACTGATAATTGAAACCTTATTATTTAGGTCATAAGGGCGATAATGTGCGAGATATTAAATTTAATACAGCCTATCACCTGTAGCAATTAAGAACAATATGTGTATTGATAATATGTTTTAAAAATGTATCAGGTATAGTTAAAGTACAGACATGGCAAATAAATACATTTCAAGGCACTTTTTATTTTATTTTTTAACTCAGAAAAAGCTGAAGCAAAAAAGGTTTGAGACCGTATCTTCAAAACCTAAACATATAATATAATATAAGACGGAGTTTTGCCGCGGAGTTCAATGGGTGACGTTGTGGGATTTTGTATTTCCTCATAAATTTGTCTTATTTCGGTTCGTAATGTGTAATATTGGTAGAATATTACCCATTAAATATTCGTTAACGTGCACAAGTGTGGGCAAGTGGTACAACTTCTAAAAACGTGCTATTTTGTGTTTCCCGCCAAAACACCCTAGGAACTTTCAGTAAAGCGTCTACCACTTTACTGCATCGACTGACATGACTCATCGACTGTACTGACTATTTATTTGGACTTCGACTAGACTTTAGACCTGACGATATAGGAATACAGTGTTGAAAATTGAAACGAAAGTTCTATTTCCCGCCTTTTTTACTTGACACTGGCAAATGGTTCTAAGATAAGCCGACGCCACATATAAAAAAAAAATAAGACAGAAGAGAATAATATGCATTGTGAATTAAATACCTAACTATTGTAATATTGTAAATATATATTGCAGTTGGGAAAAAACGGTCTATGGGTAAAGAAATAAAAGTGGGCCAGTGCATACAAAATGTACATATGTTCTTCTTTACCTCGAAAAAAAAGATATACTCTTTATTACATAGGTATGGTTAAATATGTATGATGACTACAACTAAACTATTTATTTTCATTAATATACTCAGATATTTTGAGGCATTACTACTTGGTAAATGTAAAAAAAATGTTTAAATTGTTTTTCTGCTAAATTAGTAAACAAAATCTACTTCATTAGTTTACTTATATCGTATACAAACGATTTATTATGGTAAGTATGAACTTAAACGCACAAATATCGGAGATATTTACGAATATTATGTTCCTGCGGCCTTATACTTCAAACACTTTGACTATTTTACCTAGGCGTGACGTCACAGCTAGGTACGTCGAAATTTTGTATACAAATAGACAGACCTTTGTAAATATTGACTTTTGATATACTGTTTGTTCTAAGAAGTTACTCATATTTAAGAGTACTATTCATTTATGCAATGAACAGTTTTTAATCTAGTTTTCAACAGTTTAGTCATCTAGCCTATTGTCAATCTAGCCTATTGTCAAAGCAGTCATTTTGAAATAAAGTTCCATGTTTGTATTACTAATTAACGCTAGAAAAGGACACCAACGAAGCGCAGGCATACAATTTTATTATGTTAGAATTATTATTTAAAACAAAAGCTATTACCATCAATCATCATTTATAAATAATACGTGAAACAAAAATTCCAGTACAGTTTTAGGAGAATTGTGCGAACGGAGGGGTATGTATATTATTAATTATAAAAGTTAAATTTTATATGGAGAAATATGTGCGGAAAGCTAATGTTTATTAAATAATATTTAGAAATACATAAAATTATAAAAATAACAACAACACACACTACTACAGATTATTAACACACACTACCGTGCGTTAGATAGAGTATTGTTAGATGTTGATGTTTGTCAATCTGTCACAACGTCGACTTTTTCTATCAAAGAGGCAAAAGAACCCTTTTAAGTTCAATTTTAAAAATTAGATAATTTATGATGGGCGAATTTCGACTACAAGGCGACATCTAATATTATTCATAGATGATAATAATAATTATATTATTATTATAACTATTATTACTAGTAAATACAAATAATATTATTTACTTAGATTATTAACTAATAATGTGTTAATAGCATATCTACTGCTTTCTCCGTCTATGGTTGCAAGTTTTTGTCATATCAGAGGAATTTAACATTGGTGGGTAAATGGGTCAAAATATGCAAGTTATGCTTAAAAGTTTCGTCTAGTGTAGACCCATGTACTAGATAAATACATAATGTGGTTACATAAGCAGTACAAACGAGCAAGTGGATCTCCTGATGGTAAGTGATTACCGCCACCAGAGGAGTCGGTGCGTACCCGATCTTTAAAACATCAGACACTTGGGCCTCCGGTACCGTCACTTAATGGTAGAAACGCAACACCACAGATTAAAGAGGACTAGATAATGAGCTACATAGTTAGCTATCATTTGATTGCACAACTACAAGCATACGGTGTGTCCACGATTGTGTGGAAAAGTTGTGGGCCGTTAAGGGGGACTTCAATATTTTCAAATTTAGATCGTTCTACGGAAGCTTTTTCTCTGTACGTAAGTATATATCCAGCCTGCAAATCCAATATCGCGGCCTTGAAGCGGACTCGTAGGCAAACATTTTAAATGATCGACACTAATGACGGGCATTAGTGACGGTGTTGGATTTGCAGGCTGGACGGTGAGTAAGCGGCCATTTCAAATTTGGATCGTTCAATGAAAGCTTTTCCTCTGTACGTAAGTAAGACTTTTGGATTGACTTGCAGCCAAAAATTATAATTGATTGACACTTGACATTAATGACGGCCATTAGAACCGGTGCTGGATTTTCAGGCTGGACCGTGAGTATGGGGCACTTCAGTGCTGAGTCAATGAATGAATTTTAATCAGCAACTAGCATTTGCCCGCGGCTTCGCCCGCGTTATCGTTTTTCGCGCGCGCGATCGTTTAACGCGTGATCGCGTTTCATACAAACTTTAATCCCCTTTGAGGGTAGAATTTTGAAAAATTCTTCTTTAGCGGACGCTTGGATGCTTGATGGATTTAGCGGTTTGGTATGTGCGTTGATACATTAGTCAATCAGCTTTGCCATTAATATACATAAAAAGATATCGAACTGCATATACCAATACACTTGCTCCACATTTGCGCTGAAGTAGGAAATTAGCATGCAATTTGCATCGTAACTTTTTGTGAGAAAAGTGATTTCTCCAGCACGCATGTTCTACATTCTAAAAGTATTAAATATACCTACTTTCCGTTGTCCGCTCCCCGTAACACAAGTTCTTTGAGTAGTTAATACGTGGCCAGATGGGCGTGGTGTGAAGCGTCCATAGATATTATTATTATTCTAGGGTGTAGCCGCTAGGAAGTATACGTTCATTTGGTTAATTATACAGGGTATTTTCATCTCAATCAAATATTTAACCCAATGTGAGGCTACACGATTACGTGAGTAATGAAGGTATGTACGGGACTAAAAATTTGCGCATTTTACTGAAAAATAACATGATTGTTAATCAAATTGTAGTGTGGAATTCTCACTACACAATTCTCACTACACATGGATAAACTCGTACTGTCGTACGTCACGCCGGCTTTGAAGCTCACGCGCCCGCCGCGCGGTATCGGTCGCGTGGTTATGAATCGATGTTAATTATTTTATAGGACATAATAAGAAAATACGATCGAAAGCCACGATATATCCGAAATTATTGTATAGTATCATCCATTTACACAGGGATATTTTTCATTTCCATAAAATACGGTCTGGGAAAACGAATGCTTAGCAGTTTGAGCGTCTTCATCGCTTATTTGTATTATAATGACGTGGTGTCAGTCGCTTACCGTTTTCAGTAGTGTGTAAAATTGCTAAAAATGCAACGTCGACCGTACCTACAATAATTGATTTCCTCAATTTTCATAATCCGCTGGTAATAGATATTCATAATATAGCAACCGTAATTTTAATATAAGCCATGACATAAAGACAATTAAAGCTATAACACACGTACGAATTTGGTCTGCAGCAGAACACGGATTCGGTTGCCAACTTAGGGGTTTCTCTCAAAACATTAGGGAATTTTTCCTCTAGGGGGATGAGAGATTGATGATAAGAGTTGGAACACTGCATAAAAATCGGAACGCACTGTAAATAGAACTCTGTGCTAATACAATAGAGCGGAAAATCAAACACGAGTGTCGTGCTGTCATAATATTCTGCTCCAGACCAAATCGGTACGTGTGTTAGCATCTTTATTCAACTCTAATAAAATATGTTTTTTTTTTTATTATAAAATTGTCTAACGCATAAACTTATTCTTTCTAAAATTCAAATACAGATTTTTGGACCCCTTTGGACTTTTGGATATTAGGAATCTGTGGTAAAACGTTTAAGCAATATAATATTATATTGTACCTTTCATATTATATCATTACAACACGCGCTTTATATATATAAGTAGATCACACTTATAATATAATGCTTATAAAAAATGATTTAGGGATCCGTACCCAAAAGGTAAAAACGCTGCTCTATTTACTAAGACACTGCTGTCCGTCCGTCTGTCTGTCTATCACCAGGTTATATCGTATTGACCGTGATAGCTAGACAATTTAAATTTTCACAGATATTTTTTTTCTGTTGCCGGTATAACAACAAATGTAAAAACAAAAATAAAACATATAAGTGGTGCTCCCATACAACAAAAGTGGTTTTATTGCCGTCTTGTACGGAGCCCTTCGTGCACGAGCCCAACTCGCACTTAGCCGGTTTTTTTTATTTTTTTTACATTTTTTACATTAACCTTTTGTATTTGAAAATGTTCGTTTTTACAAAAAATATTAAAATGCTCATTTAGTATCTCATAAGATGTATGTTATTGGCTGTAGTCTCAGGCAGGACTATAATTATGATCCGGATTCCGGCGGGCCCGGGAGAAATCTGAGTTCTGAAAATAGAACTCTGTGCTAACACAATAGAGTTGTAAATCGAGGTGTCGAGTGCCGAGGTGTCATATTGTTTGACAATTTTGACATTCACATTTGACTCTACACTGGTTTGTTCGATTTTCAGCTCTATTATCATGAAATTGGCGTTTTGTAAAGGAGGAACATAAAGTCGAATTTTTTAAAACATAATATATTTATTAAATCAAAGTATTTACCATTGCTATCTATGCACTTTTGCCATCTCATAGGTAGTTCATTGATTCCTTTACTAAAAAAACCATTCGGACAGGAATCAATAAAATCTTTGAAGGCGCTTTGGACTGCCCCATCGGAGTTGAATTACTTCCCTTGCAAGAAGTTACCAAAATTTGGAAAAAAATGGCAATCTGTTGGAGCAAGGTCCGGGGAGTACGGTGGATGTCTTAGACATTCCAATTGAAGCTCCTTTAATTTGGTAGCCGTCTGTTGTGCAGTGTGTGGTCTAGCGGTGACCTGAAGCAGCAGTGGCCTAGAGCGAATGGCCAACCTCGGTTGTTTAGCAGCTAGCTTTTCCATCATGATTTGCAGTTGCTGGCAATAGACATCTGCCGTAATCATCTGGCCAGATTTTACGAAAGCTGTAGTGAACGACACCGGCACTAGTCCACCAAACGCTCACAAGTAACTTTTTTTTAGTCAATTTTCGCTTGGGGCAGGCTTTGGCTGGTTCGCCAGGGTTCAGCCATTGCGATGAGCATTTCCGATTATCGTACAGGATCCACTTTTCATCACACGTAATGATTCGATTTAATATCTCTTCATTATTGTGCCGGTTGAGTAATGTAAGGCAGCAGTCGACGCGCGTTTGTCGGTTTGCTGCACACAATTCATGAGGTACCTTCCTAATTTGCTTCAAGTGGATTAAAACAGTATCACTAATACCGTAGCCTGCAGCTAACAATAGCCTTTAATTCTACATTATCGACTTTGGTCTCCGGCCCTCCACTGGGCCTCCACATTCTTCAGGTCGAAAATTCCAGAACGAAAACGTTGGAAAAAAAACGCACTGTTTCTTTTCTTTTTAAATCTTTTACGGTTTTCGAAACACAAATACATGAGTAAATAGCGGTATAAATTTGAAATTGGAATTCCTAACCAAAGAAGATATATTTGAGATCAATGTGGCCAGTACGACAAAACGCCAATTTCATATGTAAGGACCTAATATTAGCACATAGTTCTATTTTCAATGCTCTGAGTTTTCCCCGGCCTTCCGGATTCCGGTTTATATAGTCCCAGCCTTATATTTCTGGATAACTTCCAAAATTCGAATTTCAAAGTTGATTTTCGAACACTATTTAAGTACACCCGGCCCATAAACGTTCAGTGGCTGACTGCTGCTATTGTATTTAAAATCAGATCAGATCAGATCTCTGTCCGCCAAAATTGCATCACGAGGAATCCACGTCAAGTCCATAAATAGAGCTGGCTTAGACAGGACCAGAGGGGTAGGAAGCTGGTAGACGTGACGTGATGTGATTTCATAATTATCCTATTACGAGTATATTGTAGTGTATGCTAAAGCTTTTAATAAGCCACATGATCAATCTGCTATTGTTCACGAGCTCCCCAAGGCTTACCAACAGCACAGAGTAGGAAATAATTACGTACAGAGAAATAGCTTTCATAGAACGATGCAAATATGAAAGTTTTGACATCCCCTTACACGGCCCACAAATTTTCCACACAATCGTGGACACACACCGTATGCTTGTAGTAGTGCAAAATCGAAAGCTAACTTGTAGCTTTTTATCTGTTCCTCTTTCTTTAATCTGTGCCAACAGCAAGTCCGGTAATGCTGTAGCCATTAAGGCCCAGTTAGATAAGGCGAGCGATGGTCGAGCACCTGTTATCATTCATAGCTTGAGCTTTATCAACTAGGCCACAACGTACTGTACCTTGTGCCCTAGTTAATAAAGTTCAATTTGTGTAGTGATTCTTGTGATCATATAAACGCGCCCTTACGGGTTTTGCAATGTTAGTCATTCCGCAAAAAAACGAAGACTGATTTCGGAGGTTTATCGCTCTATCAAGTACAAGTTCGTTGGAAAAGCCACTTGACAGACAAAGACAGCAACACGCATCAGCGTATCCGTGGTGTTAATATTTTTATTAAAAACGGGGTACATATTAAAGTATAATCTGTCTTGATACTTAGATAGTAGGCACTGGGTAGAGAATTTCTAACGGCCCGTTACAATAACCTATCTACCAATAACTATTTGTTAGAAACGTCAAATTTATATCGCAAAAAACCGTCAAGTGATTGGACGATGACGTTTTTAACAAATAGTTATAGATAGATAGGTTATTGAAACGGGCCGTAAAACGCTGCAAACTTTGAATGTCACTTGAATCGAGAATCTAGAGTAAAATTGCCTTGGGAAAAGAAAATGTGGTGTAAAATTTTGTCATATGCCTACTGACTTCATAATTAATTATATCCATATTAGCTGTCTCTGTCGGATACGTTGAAAAAGTCACTTGACTGACAAAGACAGCACATTGCTTATGCGTTGTGTAAAAAAAATCTTAGTAAGGGGGTAAAAATATAATCTTTGGCAGGATAAATCTTATCTTAGTCTGCAAATACATGCTAAAATTTTAGTGGTGCAGAGATTTGGATGGACGAAATATTTTGCTTAAGCCACATCTGCCTCTTCCTTCAGTCTGGGTCCAGGACGTCGGGGACGAAGGGTTAACGCCTCACGAGAACTCCCAGCTAAATGTTTGGGTGAGTTCACCATTATCAGCAGTCCAAAATAAGTTTTTTTATTTATTTATTAGAAACCCTATTACTGAATGGAATAGAACAGAATAGAATATCTTTATTTGCAAAAAAAAATATGGAACACTGTCCAATGACACCCATGTTTTGTCGTATTTTTTGACGTGGATGCAAAGATTTTAAAACTAAGGATAGGCTATGACGTACATTGGACAGAACAAATTTTCATACAAGGTTACGCCATCTTGGTTTTTACCATACCCCAAATGTCAGCCATCTTGATTTCACCATGCCTCATATGTGGGGCCATTTAAGTGGGGACAGTTTTTGCCTTAACATACTTCGTCTATAATATATAGGTACGTCTATGCGTGGATGTGTTTTTATGAAATTACTAGCCATTCCTCGCGGCTCCGCCCGTGTAAATACAATACCTTACGGCAACACTGAACTCTTTGGTGATAAAAAGTAGCCTATGCGTTAATCCAAAGGTCAATTAGTAGTAAAAATATTTAAATTCATCAAAATCCGTTCAGAAGTTTTAGCGTGAAAGAGTGACAAACATCCATCCATCCGCACGAACTTGCACATTTATAATAGTAGTAGGATAATTTCATATAGCTAATTAACATCGGGATCCTATCAAACAAAGGACAAGTTATTGTAAAATTTAATTTAAAAAATACTACCTACCTAGTGTAACGCGTGAATTTTTGTAAATAATACTAAACAAGAACAATACTATCTGAAAAATCATCCAGGTTCTATAGACAATAATTAACACATTTAATTTAAATAAAAAATGTAGACAACCGTAAATATTCCGTATATAGTGTTGTAAGCCGATATATTTTTATCTTATTGTGTCAATAATGGTTAGCTAACTATCTCATTCACATAAAAAAGTATTATGTTCCGAGACTATAGACAGCGTAAAATTTATTGCCGCCAAATATGCATTTGACAGATGTCAGTTTGACAGTTGTCAGGTGAAAGTTGTCGCCAAAATGGACAAAAGACATCTGCAAGACTGCACGATACTGGCAATTAACATTTTTTTCATTTCAGGTTATTAATTATGGCTAATAAGTTTTAAATCTAATAAAATAATAAAATTTAGCATCATTTTAATAGCGATATTGTAGCTACTTATCTAAAAACCGATCATCATTAATAATTTTTATAACGGAGAACTTGCAACGCCTCTGGTATTGCTGATGTCCATGAGTGGTGGTAATCGCTTTCCATCGGAAACCGTCTGCTCATACGCAAGTTGAATTTATTTACCATAGTAAATTTCTAAAATTGAAAAAACATTTATTTCCTTAATATTATATCTCTCGTTTTAGCCTGGTGACGTCCACTGCTGGACATAGGCCTCCCCATGGATCATGGTCTGTCCACCTGGTGGGTGGCCGTCCTACGCTTCTACGTCCAGTTCGTGGTCTCCACTCGATAAACTTTTCTGCCCCAGCGGCCATCGGTTCCACGGGCTATTATATGTCCAGCCCACCACACCATTCCATAATATGAACAGTAGAGAAAAATGAATGCTTGGCAGATACTTCTGAAATTAGTCGTGATACTATTTCTCGATGGTAAGCGAATGTCGAAGACAACAAATTCAGTATAATATCAAGCTACGAAAATTATTTTTTTTTTAGGTAAAATTAATGTTTGGTATTTTTTTATAGTGTAGTTTCATGAAGAAACTGAAATCTGAAGGTTTCTAAAGAGCCCTTTGAACAAAATCAACGCGAAAATATAAAGAGAGCTTAACGTCAATAAACTTGCACACATCATTTACAGCGTGTTCACAGCCAATAAAATCATTTGCAACCATTACATACCATTGAAAGGAAGTTTGAACCTTATAACAACTGAGTAGACCTTACGGAGTTAGTTTAAATTTTTTCGAAACTTGATTCGATTGATGATTATAATCAAAAGTCAAAAACTGTAACCCGACTACGTAAATCATAAAGCCTATGGACGAGGCGACGACGCATCGCACAAACGACGTCGTACATTCTTGTAAATTTTATTGCAACGTGACGTCGTTTTTGGCGATGCGTCGTGTTGCGGCAACGCAGTGTTGTGGCTTCACGCTGTTACCCGGACCATCATTACGAATCTATTGACACCTCATTCGTTAAAATCGTATCAGTAGTTCAGGCGCTACGACGGAACAAACATTTTATACACACATACGTTGTACATATTACATATAGTAGACTGCAAAAATAATATTTTCAAGTAAATGTGGACTGGTTATACTGCGGAAAGTCAAAATTTCAAGATGACAAATTTCAAACCTCGACTGCCCCAAAGAACCCCAAAAGTAGGGCAGTTTAAGTGATGACACTTTTTGCCTCGATATGCCTCGTCTATATTAAATATGTCCATGGTTGTACCATCTTCTTAATCATTTACTAACAACTAAGTTATTAATTACTTCTTTTTGTAATAGCATATCAGAACATCGTTTAATCTATGACACATCAAAAATATTTAATTTACTTTTTAAGTTTCCTGGAAGCACACATTTAGCAAGAAATTAATCAAAAGCAAACTCTTTAACTTATAATGGCAAATTTTGACAGCCCCTTAACGGCAGAGGACCGTGTATTGTTTGAGAGGAGTTTTTTAGGAAATCCTATCAAACCCTTTCTATTTGTGGACATCTGCCCAAAATCGATTTCGCATTTTTTCGTACAAAAAACCGCGGGTGCAAAAAGGTACGCTTTTTGTAATGCAATGTTTGATAAGTCTAACCCTTTGCTCAAATATGGTAGATCAGATTCGGCATGTGCTATCTTTTTTTTCTTTTTTTCGGCAAGAAATTCGATAGCTCTCGTGCCTGTCTTTTGTAGCTGTATGTATTTGCTTTCGCCTATTCCGTCTTCCGTGGAAAAAAAAAATAGCACGCGCCTTTTCGTTTGTATTATTAAGTATTTGATATCATCTTGCACCTTTTCATTTTTTATTGAAAGAAACAGAGTGTGAATAACTTTTTGGACGTGTGTTTTATTAGAAGATGAAATAATAAAATAAAATTAAATGTTTATTCATCAAAGTAAAAATGAAAACTCATTTAATTTTGAATCTATTAAGGCAACTACTGAGGGCAACTATAACTAAATTCTAAATTTAAATCGGTATTAGTTATATGGTAAAACAAGTAAGTATTGTTATTCGTAGGGTAAAACAGGCATAAAATTTTTTTTTTCTATGTATAATACATAATTTTATAAAAATAAAGGTAATCATTGAGATATGTAGAGAGAACTCTACATGCTTATTTCAAATATTTATTTGTACTCCGTTCTTATGGTTAATTCAACTATGTACTGTCACAAAACAAACCAACAAGAATAAGAAAAAAAAAACAAAATAAGCGAAAAATTAAGATGCACACTGCCTACTTGCAAAACTTGGCAGCAATTCGGTGACCACTCCTTTGTAGTTTTTATGTAAAGTACGTGCCGATGCTTACCGCCTGTATGCGCATCATATAATATTGAATTACAGGCTGACCGTCAGGTGCCTACCCACCTGTACCATCTTGTTTTGACAGGTGGCTTTGTCAGAGGATTACAGTATGGCAATTACACTCTTTGTTTTTCGGATCTATTTAAAGCTTTGCACTTGGCCGTTTGTCGTGTGTCGAGGCCTTAGCCTATAATTACAGTTCGATTTTTTTTAATAAGGCAAATGAATATAGTTTATCATAGAGACTTCATTATCGTGGCTATTAGCTGTGAAACTAAACGGGCATAGACTAATATAATTAAATAAGTAATTGCTTAGAATTTAGATTAATATGAGTGTTACATTAGTATGTAATGAATAATTATAATTATTGTATTGAATAATTGTACACTTACAAAAAAAATGATGTCAAGACTGAAATAATTTATTTTAGTAAGGTTCTATTTAATAGTTTCTGTATAAAAATTAAAATATAAATAATAGCTGGAACTTTACATAAAACTAGTAATAAATACGATGTCACTTTGAATACCATACATTGCAATAATACACACTCGTCTTTAAATCACTTTAATTTAAAATTACATTCCAATTTCTAAAGGTTTTTTGTCTGTGGTCTCATTAACATTATACTCGGCGCAAAAGGGCTCGTATCCAGCTTTGAAAAAAAAATAGACACGGGTATATATCACGACGACCTATGGACACAATGGATGTCGCTGGATTCCTTCAAAATCTGGATTCATCAATACACCGACAAAAAGCCTAACAAAAACCGTCCGCAGATTTTTATTTGATGGAATCCAAGCTCATAAGTATGAGAGTCCTCTCGCGAGAAACACTCAAAAGCACCGCGTCGGCAAAAATGTGCATAATTGGCCACCATCTTGTGAAAAAACCTCTCAAAAACTCGACCTCCAAATGTTTTGAAAAAGTGCACCGATACAGGATGTTCCGAAAAAACTTACCGTAAAAATACAAAAAACCCAAAAATAAACAAGAAATTGGTTACAAGGACAGTTATCCAGGTGTATGAAAACTGTCAAATCCCATGTTGTAACAAAAACCGTTATCACCTGGTGAAATTTTATCCACCAGCTTAGGTGGACTGACCAGGCTGATGTTCCCACTTTTTTAGCATAGAAATGATTATATTATACATCATCTTAATTCTTACGCCATTGGAGAAGCGCCACAAGTGGGAAACGCACACGGGTTCACGTTATTGTGCCTCCCGGGCCTGGGCCTCTGGACCCATAGAAGAATATGTTGAAAAAAATGCTTCTCACAAGAATAACTTGCATATGAGTACCTACTACCTATAGTATAGGTTAGGTATAGGTCCTATACACTGATTAATTCTTTGTCAGTTCGTAGAGACAGACTAATTATTTTCTGCCATTTTACTGACCGAGACAAAAATAAGAGTATACGTAAAGTTCTAAAACGACATTTTCTTGCGCTTTAAGTAAAAAAACACTAAAATACTATATGGCAATTTAGCAATTAACAGTTAACACTCGATAATTTTACGATTGTTATTTTTTATCTAAACATAAAAAAATCGTCATTAAAATATTTTTTGTTGACAATATCTTTACTAATATTATAAAGAGGAAAAATTTGTTTCTTTGCATTGCATAGGCTCTGACACTACTGGACTGACTTTGATTAAATTTGGCACAGTATAAGATGACCACGGGGAAGGATATAGGGTACTTTTTGTCGCGTAAAATGTACGGTTCCCGAAGAATTCGCGCACGAAGTCGCGGGCAACATCTAGTATAAAATATCTATCAGAAAATATAATCGCCTGTATATCGATGCATTTCTATAAAGGATTGATTTATTTAAATCGAATAGCTTTCGATCGTGCCCTTGGCCGCGGGCTTCGTTATTTGTTTTTGAATAGCAATTATACTTTATTTTATATCGCATGATCCCTTCAAAATACCTAATGTTTCCGCGAAATACGTCTGGTCAACTACCGACCCTTTCAAAATAGTCCAAAATACCTGAATAATGATGTTATAAGGATGTTATTTTAACATCCGATATTTTGTTAATTGTTCGATCTTCGTTCGAATTTTGAAAATGTTTCCTTTTTCTGTTTTATGCTAAGGAGTATGGATTATAAGTACTTTTTTATAACTTTTTCTAACTTGTGACGACTAAAGAAAAATTACTTTTTATTTTTCTTGCAATTTGTTTTGAAAATATATATTTTCAAAACAAATTGCATTGCAGAAAATATTATTAATTTGAAAAAAATATTATAATTGTCGTCAATAGACATTATCAGTTTTTACTTGTTAATAATGTAATATGCACGCGGTATGAAGACATAAAATAAATAGCAAAAACTATAAAAAAATCTATATTTACCGACATGCAAAACATCTGCTCTCAAAAACAGAATAAACATAGATATATGCCACTAAAAATCGCACTTCGGAAAAAATGTCATCTGCATACAACAGCTGGCATATAAAAACTATTTGCTAAAAAGCCTATTGCTTAAATATTTTTTGTTTAATCGTAGCATGTGCCGGCGCGGCGGTTTGGTCATTTTTTTAATAAAACGCTTTATTTTTTACGAGATTATTTTTTGATAGCCTTATGCTGCGAAGCTGTAATTTGCTTTAAGTTTTCTTTTTAAGTAAGCATTTTGCAATGCAAGTATAAAATTTTCAGTTCGTAGATAAAGTTAACCATTCTTAAAGATTCTGAATTTCTAAATGTCAATTAATATTAATTTAAAAAACTTTTAACGAAGGCATTTTATTGGTTCCAATCCTAGGCCCCGTGGTGTTTCTAATCATCAAAGACCATCCATCTTTATGTGACAAGTATTAGGCTGTACCTTAGCTGTACTTGAAAGATTGTTGGTCTTTTCGAACGAACTACTAACTAGGGAGCTGGTGACAATGTAAGTGTATGATTTCATCGTCGCTAATACTAAGGCTGGGACTATAATATTATGATCCGGAATCCAGAAGGCCGCAGAAAATTCAGAGCACTGAAAATAGTACTCTGCGCTAGTAAAATGGAGTTGAAAATCGAACACACAAGTGTCGAGTAAAATATCAATTTAAAAAAATGACAGCTCGACATTCGATACTTTGATTTTCAGCTCTATTGTATTAGCCTAGAGTTATGAGTTATTTTCTCGAATTTTTTCTAATTTTTTTCTATGAAATGCTCTAATTTTTTCCCGGCCTTCCGGATTCCGAACAATATGGTCCCACCCTTAGACGTGATGTAGTCTGCAACTGTGTGAAGAGCAAAATAGTGGCAAGCTTAGGTAGCTCTGATTTTTTTAGGTAAGTTCAAAATTTTAGGTTATGAAAATGGTAAAAAATTATAGTATCGTATTTGAAACATCATTTATACCTTGTTTAATATATTTTATAGATAGATAAATGAAAGTTTGCAATAGAAGTATACTAGAAGTTTTCATAAAAATAATTTTTAAAGTGTAAAAAAAGTATTAGAACTATATTTTTAGCTAGCATTAATTGCCCGCGGCTTCGCCCACGTGAAATTAGGTTTCAAACTTTCATTCCCTATTTTACCCATCTAAGGGCTGAATTTTAGTAAACGCTGAAATACGTAACTCATATTTTTTTCCGTACTCAATTTATACGAAATATCATGCAAATATGATCAAGAAATAAAAAGTCTCTCAGTGGATGCCTACGTCATAATATGATAACTACGTGTGCAAAATTTAAAATTTCTAGCCTTAAGAATTTATTTAGCCTGTGCGTTGATACATCAGTCAATCAGCTTATCTACGAGGGCGGGTCAATAAGTCCGTGACTTTTGGAATAAAACACAGATTTTTTGATAAATAAATCATTTTATTTTTCAACGTAGTCCCCCTTGAGCTCTATACACTTTGTCCAACGCTTCTCCAATTTTTTTATCCCTTCCAAAAAATATGATTTGTCGAGGTCCTCAAAATAGGCCTTTGTTTGCGAGATGACTTCATCATTGGAGTCAAATCTTTTTCCACCGAGCCATTTTTTCAGGTTTGGGAACAAGAAGTAGTCACTCGGAGCCAAATCTGGAGAATAGGGTGGATGTGGGAGCAATTCATAGCCCAATTCATGGATTTTTGCCATGGCAACTGCACATGTGTGCACCCTTGCATTGTCTTGGTGAAAAAGAACTTTTTTCTTGGCCAAATGAGGTCGGTTTTTTTTCAAATCCTCATTGAAGCGGTCCAATAAGTTGGCATAATATTCCCCATTAATTGTTCTTCCCTTTTGAAGATAGTCAATGTGGATTATCCCACGTGCATCCCAAAAAACAGTCGCCATAACTTTATTGGCTGACAAACCCACCTTGGCCTTCTTTGGCGCCGATTCACCCTTAGAAACCCACTGTTTTGCCTGTTGTTTGGTCTCTGGTGTGTTGTGATGGATCCATGTTTCGTCCACGGTTACAAAACGGCGCAAAAACTCTTCCATATTGTGATTAAACAACGCCAAACCTTCCTGTGAAGTTGTTACACGATTGCGTTTGTGGTCGACTGTGAGCAAACGCGGCACCCATCTTGCGGAAAGCTTTCTCATGCCCAAGTGATCATTCAAAATTGAAACCACTGAGCCATGCGAGATGCCTATGGCTTTCACAATCTCTTGCACTTTCAATCTTCGGTCGGCCAACACCATATCGTGAATTTTTTCGATTGTTTCGGGTGTAGAGACCTCAACTGGGCGTCCAGGACGTTCGGCATCTTCAGTGCTTGTAAACATAAAAATTCAGTAAACCACTTTTATACCATTGAAATCGATGGTGCAGAGTCCCCATAGTATTTATCAAGCTTAGCCTTGGTCTCGGTAATGGTTTTTTTTCGCAAAAAATAATGCTTAATAAGCACACGAAATTCACTTTTTTCCATTGTTTCCTTAAGTTACTGGATAGTCTGATAAAGATAGCTGTAAAATACAAACTAACTGACGCAGCAAGTTCAAATTTTGATAGGAGTCAACTGACAGATGCCTGTTGACAGGAGTAGTGTTGCTTTTTCAGTAAGGAGGTTAGAAATTCAAAAAGTCACGGACTTATTGAACCGCCTTAGTATTAAATAGATACACAAAGATTACAGCTTAGCTATTATATAGATAACAATTGTGAAGTTTATAAAATGTATTTAATAGGATTTAATTGTTGGCAGACACGATAAAAATATAATTTTTGGCAGTTTTTTTTTACCTGAAATTTCAAAATTATTTATTAAAAAAATCAGAGCTACCCGAGTTGCCCACTATATTTTTCTAATTCACACAGTGGCAGAGTGCATAATGTTTTAGTATCAACGACAATGTGATTGCCACCAGCTCCGTTGCTGAAACGGAAAAAACCGGCCAAGTGCGAGTCGGACGCGCGCACGAAGGGAACGGAAAAAAATTATCACGTTTATTGTATTGTGGCCCTCTTGAATACTTATTTTATTCTGTTCTTAGTATATGCTGTTATAGCGACGAGCTAGCAACAGAAATACATAATCTGTGAAATTTTCAACTGCCAGCTATCACGGTCAAGGAGACACAGCCTGGTGACAGACGGACAGATAGACCGACAGACAGACCGACGGACAGTGAAATTTCAGTAATAGGATCCCGTACCCGTTTCTACACTTTGGGTACGGACGCCTTAAAAGGAAGGGTTAAAGGTTGCTAGTTGGGTAGGGTTAAAGTGAGTACCTGCTAGTTAAAATATAACTTTGCTTCCAAGGGGAGAAGGTAAGATCAGAGGGGCAAGATTTTTTTTAATTTCCTCTTTCCTGCCTAGTACCTAACAGGAATCAATTCGGATTTCCTGCCATAATATACAATACATATTTGAGCTTTTGAGTGTATGGTAGTCATTAATATATAAGGTAATCTGCGAACTGACGACGATAGTAATTTAAGCACAATTTCTCAAACATACGGCGAGATAAAAAAAACTCCATCTGCCTAACTTTTTGTCATTAGCCACATGCCAAAATATAAAAAAGTTAAAAATGAGAGTTTCGAGGCACGAGCGGATTTTTTCTGCACTTTCCTTCATCTCGGCGAATACGACCCAAACAATTGTTGATCAAATTAAGAAAAAATCCCCTAAGCCCGGCTAGAATATGTGGATAAGACGGATAAATAATTTGTGTATGGTTTTGCTTAGTAGATACTAGATACTTATTGAATTGAAAGATAATAACATTTCAATTACTGTAAGAGCGACGATACGCAGCGCTGCATTTAAAAAATAGCTATTCAAACTTGAACTTTATTCACTAGACAAAAAGATACACGTTTCATATGCGCAACTGTGCAGCAAGCGAGTTCAATTTTGCAGGCCACATCGAAGGCAACAAGTATAAATTAAATTACATATGATGTCATGTTGTATCTTATTTGAGCAAGTAAATATTATCTTATCTTATTTTAACATTCGTTGTTATTTGCAGCTAGCTCCCGGATATTCAATAATCATCTATTTGATCCGATTTAGTATTTTAATTTAAATTATTATAATCCAGTTCATTACGACCTGCAAACCTTCAAGAAGGGAGCGTATTCCCCTCTCAAAAGGCCGGGAACACACCTGCAACTCCTCTGATGTTGCGAGTGTCCATGGGCGATGGTAATCGCTTTCCATCAGGTGATGCGTTTGCTCGTTTGCCCCTTAGTTTTATTTTTAAAAAATCACAGTCAAATCTCCACAGCCCACGTTACGGTAGCGACTGCACAGAATTTACAAAAATTCCGAACATTACAAGCAAGGTGAACTTGTTTAATCTACAATTAATACTTAAAACGAGCTTTACACAAATGTAGTCCAAGGTGTAACTGACATTTGATACATTTTATCGAGATGATAATTATTTTTAATTCTTGTTGCTTCATTCATACTTATATGGGCTTTAAACAATATTCGTGACATACCTCAGCTCCTGTTCTCGAAACCTAGATTATCTTGTAATGTAAAATATGAGTCGGCCGTTCTGTTTGCTGTGGCGAAGTAATGCGAGACGCATTGGCGTTTGTATATACTATAAATCTGGCAGGCGTCTTTCGATGTCTTATTGTTGTGATCCTACAATTGAAATAGTTTACTAATAAATGTTTTCATAGAACAGCAGTTATATTTGCTACCTGTATGTTTTTTTTTTTATTTTACAAAATACTGACACTAATAATTACAGCACCCTAATGTATAGAAGCATCTGACTCCGCAACGTTCTAAGTTTTCTATCGACGGTGGCCAGCGAGTTCGCCGAATACAATAGGTAAATATTTTTGGTGTGGGTATTCAATTCCCCCTTATAAATTTAATCCCATTTATATTAGGACAGTCGCTTGAAAAATATTTAAATTTTAATAAATATTAACAGTTTTTGTTTTATTTTTAAGTTCTCCGGCTGTCGCAAACGTTTTTCACTCACCGAAAAAGTTTGTAGGGGCGAGTAACTACAAAATAAACTAAATTTTATCTTCACGGCATATCCACACAATGCTCAGCAAAACCGCGGAAGTGCCCACAAGCCGCTTCCTGCACCATCAAATTTTTTACAGAACAATTATTTGGCTCGTGTCAGATCAGCTGCGAACTTTTGCTTTTTACGAATTAATTGCGCAAAAAAACGCGAGTGTCAGTGTTTTTTTTAAAGAGACTAAAGATTTGCAACATCTGGTATATGCATAATTTATTTGCAATAAGATTTGTTACACCCTTTCAAATAGTCGTTTCACTAAAGATAGACCACCGTACCTACATACCTAGTATTGCAAACTTAACTTATATTTTAAATGCGTCCAATAAGCATACTGTAATGAAAACGCGGTCACATAGAAATAGGGTCTGAATCAAATGAAGTCTACATATGAAACGTCAACTGGATGTATGTAGACTTCATTTGATTCACAATATTTATCCCGCCGCTGTGTAATATCACTGCATGCGTGCTCACGGTGCATGCAAATGCATCAAACCTTACACAAACCTTAAAATTATCAGAATAGTCCTGCTAATTTGAAACACGCTAGCTTTAAACGTAATAATGTGTTTAAAGACACGTTTACAAAATGTGTTGTTTGACAGGTTCCCAAGTATGAGATGACATATCTTTAGATAATTTTTTGTGCAATAAATCCAGACAGTGACCAAAAAATAAACCTTAATGCCACGCAGTAGGAATCATGTCAATTTTAACGTGATTATATCCGCTGTCTATGGGTACTTTTGAAATTTAAATAAACAAAATAAGCTACTTAAGACCAGAAAAAATATTCTCTTTTTGTAAATTTTGGGGTGAAGAGGTTCTGGAAGCTTGTTTTGCTATACTAAAAATCATATTTTATAATATTTTAAACTTATTTTTGATAAAGAAGTACTGTATTTATGACAATTGTTAGTTTTGTAGGACTTGGTTTCATTAAGTCGCCGTAATGGATCTAACAACAGTAAAAACGCGCCCTTAGCAGATTATTTTCTGCTTATGTGAAATATTCATTCTTCAGTGGTTATTAGATAATAATTATATACTTACATTTTCACGGATATTAGCCGTTACCTGCCAGCTCCAAGATCGACAACAGGAATCGCCAACAAAACACTTATGATATGTTATTGATTTATTACGTTTACGCGAGCGAGTGTTAATACAATAAACAAAATACACATAAAGTGTATGGTATATGTATAATGTATATTATGTTTATTATATCATTTATGTACTTGTATATTATAGTATAGTATGTAGGTATAATTAGTTTGATATGTATTATGTTTATTTTAGTAAAATTTATCTAGTTTGCTACGAATATTATTGTATCTATTTTTATCATTAGTTTTACACGATCTTTCGTATAGTTAAATTTTTGTATTTTTCTAGATGGAAAGCACCTTGGTATTTTGACTCTGTCACCACCCTATGGTTGACTGGTAGAAAATGCCCTATGGCATTAAGTCCGCCATTGTACATTGTGCAGAAAGTGTATAAATAAATAAATAAATAAATAAATAAAACTATTTACAGTGTATTTTAATGTTTATCGCCATGTTTCGGGTACTTGACAGCAACCGTGGTGACGGGGGGCCGGAGGACCGAGATGAAGTGTGTCAACTGTCACTTGGGTCATTTGTGTTGAAGTTACTTAATCTAACTTTCAACTACCCGCAATTTACCGATTAATTATTATTACTAGTGGTCGAAATTCGACCATAATTTATATTATTATAATTTTTAAGTTTTAACTTTATAATGGTTCTTTCGCCTCTTGGATGCGAAATAAAAATGTAAATATTGTGTATTGAATGTGAAAGGCAGATTGACAAACGTCAATGTGTGACAAAATTGTATCAAACGCAAGGTAATGTGAGTTATTAATCTTAAGTAGTGTGTGTAAGGTTATTTTTAAGCTACACGTTTTATAAAAAATGTTAAACTTTAAATGTGCCAAATTTCATATTCCTCATAGTATCATCATAAAGGGTATACAAAGTTCTTGCTTCACGTATTAATATTATATTATTATTATTAATTGTGTTCAGATTATGACTGCGGTTGCTGTAAAGTACACGAAACATCACCGCGTCATCAATGCGTAAAAGTTTTTTTTATTATATTATTATTATCTCGGGAATCCGTGAGGAATGTTCTAACGCTGTTCTGGGATTTTCGACCCGCGAGGAAGTTATTCAGGTGAAAGTAGAGCGATCTATTCAACCATAACAAACAAATTCTGAAGAATTTTCATTTTAATATCATTCATTTCGTTGGAATAGCCCTCGATTTCTTTCGCATATAAATAAAAACTATTCCATGCGTATTCTATATTTGCTGAGACGCAAACACATCAGCCATTTCACGCAGTTCTATTGAAAACTGACAAATTTAATTAATTTCTTGCTATTTATAGTTATTAATCTGAGAATTTCTCGTATGATTGTATTTATAATAATTATTATGACATGTAGTCATTTGATATGATACTTACCTATCAGCAAGTCGAAAATGTCCACATTAAGTGAATCATACTATGAAACATTAACTTTTGAAGATGTTGCTTTTACAGTAACATCTAAAAATTATATTTTGACAGTTTTCACTTTTTAATTAAGCAAGTTATGAACGTAATACGAAACACCACAAGGTCTAAAATGGTCACATTAGGTGAATCGTACTATTAAACATTAACTAGTAAAATTCAATAGATGATGTTTCATAGTAGGATTCACTTAATGTGGCCATTTTAGACCTGCTGGTAGGTATAATATGAGACAGTTTAGATTTTAGAGTCAGAAATGTATTGTTTGGTAGCACCTATATGTGCTCCTCTTCTATGACATTCAGAGCTTTCGCATTAATAACGTTATTGGTTACTTATCTAGCAGAAAACAACACATTTCATAAAAATACTATTAGATCGTTATATTAATAATTGGATCAAATAAATAACAAAATTGACTGAAATGATTACTTATAGATGGTGTTCCATTTCACCATAAACTATTACTTACGTTTTTTTTAATTTATCGCGAGGGCATTATGCGGGATAGCGTTCTGCCAAATGGCGTGGAATGAATAAAAAACAGCGATCTCGTGCCCAGATAATTAAGGATTTTGAGGAATCATTTTTATAGAAAAAAAAAGTTTCGCTTTACCTGTGTGATATCAAAATTTGGAAAGATAAGGAGTGTTCCCTTTTTAATACTTTTATTTGTATACTATAACATTTTGGTTGAAGCCACATAATATTATATTACTTTATATTTATTAATTTAATTTTTCACTCTTATACCTTAAATAATTTGACAAGATTTTGACTATTGTCTTAGAGATTCTATTAAATTAAAAATCTTATATTTTAGGTATAATATTACTATTTTGGAGAAACCGTAATGTACCCATTAATCTACCTGTTGATTTATGGGCATATTATGGTCTACTTAGAATTTCGTAAGAACAAGTTTTTTTTTTTTACGTTTAGCGCTTTCAAATAGTAATCTGGACCATATGTGGGACATAATTAAAACGTAAGTACTAACAAGTAACACGCAACCAAAAAAACTTTAGCATGGATTCAAAAACTTTTTTTGGAACACCATGTACATTTTTTTCATACCGGTGCAATGTTACGTCCGTCCAAAAAACCATTCGATCTTCCACTTTTTACGAAACCAAAAGAAATTGGTGTAAAAAACTATTCGCAGATGTTGACTGTGGAGTTTACCACGCGTCCGTTTTTTGTTAAACCTGTGAGGTCTCATTTGTTAAATTGTCTAAAACTTTTGTCTAATTAACAATAAATTGTTATGATGTGGCTGTCATGATTTTCAAAATTGCTTGAGACTAGTTATAAATAATAATCTGGACCATGTGTGGGATATAATTAAAGCCAAATTAAGCGTAAGTACTAACAAGTAACACGCAACCAAAAAAAAACTTTAGGATAGTATCAAAAAAAATTTTTGGAACACCTAAATTTTTTTCATATCGGTGCAATTTAGTAATGACGATAGAATACCATATCAATTTAGACTTAAGTCCCATAATATGGACCAATTGTATAATGTGATACAGGACTTACAGACAAAAGTTACCATTTCAATTTTTGACATTATATTTACAAACACAGCTAAAAATAATTTTAATAATATTATCAAATCATACCAAAATATTACCAAAAAGTAAAGTTAACAGGATAATTTTAAGAGATACGTGTGCATATAATTATACCCCCATCTAGTGATGCCAGTTTGTACTATGATACCGATAAGTGAACTAAAAACTGTAGTGGTTGTAGGTTGTAGTAGTATTGTACTCTACGATAGAGGGCGCTTATTCAGCACATACATTAATTCATTGTTACACTGGCTGTCCCGACACGTTGTTCTGTCTTGTATTTGTATTTATAGGTAAACTAGCTGTCCCGGCAAACGTTGCTTTGCCATATTAAGTATTTTGCCCATATTATTTTATTGAAGTGACTAAATAAGTATGTCACCATGGCAACGTCGATCGCTATCCCGTCACACAAACAATATGGTCGCCGTCAGTCTCGAGTTGTAATAATTTACTATTTTTCATTCAACAAATGCACTTATCAATATATAAAATACCCAGTAGCCGATTCTCAGACCTACTGAATACGCATATAAAATTTGGTAAAAATCGGTAAAGCCGTTTCGGAGGAGTACGGTAACTAACATTGTGACATGGAAATTTTATATATTAGATATTATACTTTAAACCTTCCCTGAACTGATACTGATTATTTTAAGACCAAAATTAGCCAAATCGGTCCAGCCGTTCTCGAGTTTTTGCGAGACATTCAAATTGCAATCCATTTTTAGGGTTCCGTAATACGCAAGGAACTCTCATAGTTTCGCTCTGTCTGTCTGTCCGCACTTCTAGCTTCTGTAATTATGAATATAAATGTATGTTTGATATAGTTAATCGTAGATTGTCTATAAATCTCAGTTTTGTTAGCATAAAATAATAATCATTTTATATTTTAGGGGTAGCTCCCCATACATGTAAAGGTACAATTTCATACATGACTTTTTTATAAAGTCGCCTTTTTCGAGTAATCGGCGTTCAAATTGGTTTGTAAGTTGGTCCCACTCTGGCATTTCTAAATTATCGTAGATAGAATCTTATAAGTTTCCATGCTGATAGATCATGCTACAAACTCTTTAAGAAAATTATTTTGAACGAAATCGAACAGTAACTTTTGAAGCTATCTGAAAAAACCTATTACGCGTTGATAGTTACGAAACCATCCGTCCCGACATGCTCTTGGTTAGGTTATTATATTATACTTATAAGATAAAATTTCAATTATATTTTTTTATTTCGTTTTAACAATATTATCATACAATTCTGTATAAATATCATTAAATTCAACATGTCTTTTACAAGTATATTCTTCAGTAGTCACACACACAGGTCGTTTTCCATCATAAAAAGCACTGTTGTAGTCAATTTGAAAGTTTTTAACTTCTCGTAGGATATCACGCATACACGCACACTGCCATGGATTCTGGTTAAAGTAGAATTTGGTCAGTCTTACTCCGGAATTCCTCAGTTCTAGACAAAAGTTGTCTATCAAAAACGTAAATCTATTGTTAGATAGATTCAAATTCTTCAATGCAGTCCCTCTAAATGCATTCACTGGCACTTCAGCGATACTGTTGTGAGACATATCAAGATTGCCCAAGAGTTTCAAACTCTGAAACATTTTATCTGAAAGATTCATGAGTTTATTTTTTCTCAATTTTAAAACAGTTAATTTTCTCAGCGGCGCAAAAACTTCCTCTTGTATTACTTCAATCATATTTTCTGATAAATCTAGTTTCTCGAGATTTTCTAAATTCACAAATACTGTGATATTCTCCAATGTTGCTATTTGGTTGCTTGCAAGTGTTAAGCCCTTCAAAGTTTTAAGATTTCTCCTTGTCCCAAACGATGGTACTTCAGAAAGAAAACATGCATCTAAGTTCAACGTTTCTAGCGCTAAAAAAGCGTGTAGTAAATTATCTGGCACTTCAGTCATATCGTTTTTTGAAAAATCTATATACTTTATATGTTGACTGCGATCAAATATATAGGGATTCAGATTTCTACCTTCTAGTACATTGTTAGATAAGTCCAAATGGTTCAGTTTCTTCAATGCATCGAATACACCTAACTTCAATTCAACCAATCTGTTTGAACTTAGATCTAAAGTTAGTACCTCAGTTTTTGAGTCAAATATGCCCAATGGTAGCGTTTCGATTAAGTTTATAGATAAATTAAGATTTTTCACATTTCTGGAACCATCTAGAACACCCAATTTCAATTCTGGGATCGAATTATTTGAAAGATCAAGTGACTGCAAATAAAATAAGTTTTGAAAAGATTCCTTTTTGATTTCTGATATTCTACATCCTCTTAGGGTTATGCTTTTTGTCTTATTACTGTCGGATACTAGCCCCCTTTCCAAAATGTAATTATCGTCGTCAGTAGATTTACAAATCAAATCCGTTTCTCTTAGTCCATGATAAGTACAATTTGGTGCCGAAGAAGAAACTTTTATAACAGTGAACAGAATAAATAAATATTCTTGCATCGATATCATCTGTAAAGTAATAAACGATTTATTGATTAAAATTATAAGATTTTTTTTTTCTGTCAATCAATAAGCTACAATTTTCCGATAGTGGAGACAGAGACGTCTCCAGAAATAAGTTTATATGAAAGGCTACTACATTATATAAACAGTTCTCACATACTATTATATTAGCTTTTCCCGCGTACATAAAAGTGGCATATTATGTGTTAACCCATAGCTTAAACTACTACTATACCTTTCATCAAAATCCGTTCAGTAGCTTCTTCGTGAAAGAGTAACAAACATCCATCCTCACAAACGTTCACATTTATATTAGTAGTAAGATTGTTTAATATGTACTAGTTTTATTGGATATGATAGAGCCAGCACTTTGTTCTCTTTTATCAACGATCCAAAAATAGAGCTCTTCGCGGAAAGGCCAAGAAACTTATCATAATTTTACTCTTTGTAAAACAGGTAAACTATTAAAATAAACATCTATTAGGGTTATTATTTCAACAATTATTCTTACACACACCGTTATTCTTCTATTAATATAACCCAATTATGCTTGACTTAATTAGGTTTTAGATTGTTACAGATTTCTTACAAGTTACATTTCAAAATTACGCCGACACTAAAATATGTATAATAAAAAAATATATGACTATAAAATATGTGTTTATTATGTTTAATCCTTAATCGTATTAATCAAAATACTAAATAACGAAAACTTTCCATAGACTTACCGTTAGGAATTAGACTTTTATGCTTTCTATAATCATTGATAAAGATTTAGAATTAAAGTTTAGTAAACACAATCAGCAAAACTGATAAATACAAAGCGCACTTGCGAGGTGGGGCGAGGTTCGCAACTTAACTTAGCAATTGAGGATAAACTGGTTCATTATTCTGATGACAACTTGCTACAAGAATTTTATGTACAAAATGAACTTTATTTTACTTGTATAAAGTAGAAAGCGATTCCAATACTAGGTACTTATTGATAATTAAGATGCTACTTATATGACAAAAAGGTTACGCGTGACGTCATAAACTACGCAATTAGTAGTCGGGGGAAATTTTTAGCTTTTTTAATGTTTTTTGTGTTTACGTAGATTAACAAAGACTATTTATTCTTATATTGATTAAGTTTTGATAAAATATGAGTGCATAATATTTAAAATTTCTAATTTAATAATCAGTATTATATTGACGTAATTAATTATACGTCAGCCTAGGATATTATTGATTTATTTACTGCCATCTAGGAGTTATAAGTTAAAGCTTCACGTATTGCCATTTTTTCAAGTAGTATTGCAACTGACCACAAGATGGCATTTTATCGAATAAAAATTACTTAAAAATCAAAATATTGTGATATAATTATCTATATATTAATACGTGAAGCGAAAATTTCATGTACAATTTTACAAGAATTGCGCGTATGGATGAGAGTGAAATTTGGCACAATTAACGTTTATGCTAAAGAAGGCGTTATATTAATACGTGAAGCAAAAATTTCAAGTAGAGTTATACGAGAATTGCGTGTACGGATGAGAGTGAAATTTGGGACCATTAAAGTTTATGCTGAGGAAAGCGTGCGGAAAGCTTAAATTTATTAAAATAATGCTTGTTATCTTTCTTAATAACATGAAACTAATGAAAATATCAGCAACACACACTACCATGGATTTGGTCACATACAACACGAATCCATTACTGTCGATGCCTACGAGTTTTGACGTTCGGTTTCATTGTGAAAAACAGAAGAAGAAGAAGAGTGATTTTTTTTTAACTGGACTGTTATTATTTTAATTATTACATTAATTAGGTATAGTTTAAAATTATTATCGCTACCTCAGTTAGCCACACTACCTATCGTGCGTTTGATATAATTTTATTACAGGCTGACGTTTGTCAATAATATTTTTTTTTGGATTTTATGATCCGGTGTTTACAACCTTTAGGTCGAAACGTTTGTCAATCTGTCACAACATTTATTTTTTTAAACTTTTTTCTATCTAAGAGACAAAATAATAAATAAGGAGGTAGGTATATGTTTCAATAAAAAAAAATTAGCTGTGTCTCACATTATCGCGCGCGAATCCAGCAGCCTGTCAATAATTTGGACTTTGACTAGACTTTGGACTTGACGAATTAGAAATACGGTGTTTGCAAACTTATACGAAAATTCTATTGCCCGCCTTTTGACAACTTGACACTGGCAAGTGGTTTTGGGCCATAACGCCATCAATAAATGAAAGTAAGAAAGGAAGAAAAAGTAATTTTTTTTATGTTACAGAAATTAAAAAACATTATTATTTGCATACAAAGATTACTCTTGAAAATTGAAAAAAAAAATAAATATTTAAGTACTGTATAGTATACCTACTTTACATTCTAACGTCTGAATCCAAAAAATTACTAAACGCTCTGTAAACTATACTTTTGCGGTAATATACGATGCAAAATATTGTAAAATCGTGTCAAAAATAGAAAATACAATTTAAATTCAATACTTTTTAGATGAGAGCGGCGGGCGGCGGAGGATTCTTTTGGTATTGAGAAGATTGCAACTCTTGCAGATTTTGACTGTGTGTTACTGTGTCATTTATTTTGGTTTTATCCATAGGGTTTTATCCAATAGAAACTTACAAAAGTAGAGACATTTTTGCTCGCTCGCTCCGCTCGCTCGCTTTCAACGTACAGAACATAATAATGTTATTTCTAATATTTAGTTTAACCCTTTCAAAAACGAATTTGTTACAAATTAAACCAGTACAATAGAAAAAAAAATATATTTATCTAATGTTAGCCTTGGATTTGCAGGTTGGACCGTGAGTATGGCTGAGCTTAAATCCGACACTGTAAATATAATACACAAAATTTATACAATTTTATCGCGTATCTAAGAGGCAAAAGAACTCTAAAATTGATACTAAAAAATTTAAATATGTATTATGGTCGAATTTCGACCACAGGGCGATCTCTAGTAATTAATTAATACGAGAAGCGAAAATTTGAAGTACAGTTTTACGATAATTGTGCGTACGGATAAGAGTGAAATTTGGCACATTTAAAGTTTAAGTGGAGGAAGGCCTGCCGAAGGCTAAAATTTTTAAAAATAACGCTTAGAAATACATTAAATTTATAAATATTGTTATATTTATACAACACAACAACAACAACACGCACTACCTCACTCATGCTAGCATGTATGTTTATATTGTGAAAGAAAGATTGACCCTCATTGACAATTGTGTCAAACCTACTGCAATATAAACATACATGCTAGCATGAGTGAGGTAGTGCGTGTTGTTGTTATATTTATAAATTTAATGTATTTCTAAGCGTTATTTTTAAAAATATTAGCCTTCGGCAGGCCTTCCTCCACTCAGTACAGAAGTTCTTATTATTATGTAAATCAGATGTAAATGTGTATAAATATGTAAAAATATTTTAAATTATTTTACATTTGTAAAAACTCCTTATTAAAACTGATAGTTATTCAAATTATTTGCATAGGTACACAGAATTATGTGAGCAGTAAAATACGTTTTAAAATTAATTGAATATATTAATACTTGCACTATAATATAAAATCTTTGGTTAACAATCCATATAATTTTGTATTCATCTTAATATTTAAATATTTTCTTCTTTATCTTTGTCAGCCATAGATAAAGACAAATCATAATTCATAGAATCTTTTAAGCTCACTGCACCAGAGTCAGCCGAATTCGTGAAAGTTCTGACCATGTCCAACTCATTTTTTAACTGTTGCACTGACTGAACCACCTCATTTTGAAAATTCATATTCAGTTTATACAATTGTTCAGAATGTTCTCTTTCCCTTCTTAATTCATTCTTCATATGCGTGTCCTTGAATTTCTCGAATTCCGTCATAATTCTCACCTTTGACTCATATGTATGTTGCACCATTGAAACCAAAGTGAATAATTTATCAATAACTTTTTCTTTTACTTCCATAGAAATATTCGGATCGGATTCTAAGTCTGATTTCGCGTCTAAGGCCAAGTCGTTTGCTGACGATGGAAATCCTAAAAGGGATTTTCCATTACCATTATTTCTAACATTTTCAGGCTTCGGTGACTTTTCTTTTTCCACTTTTTTACATGTAAACGCACCATGGGAGACCACTTCAGTGAAAACTCCGGAACTAGGCTTATGAGCTTGATATTCGGCCGTCTTCTTATTTACCTTCTGTAGTAATTCGCTATTCTTCTCTTTTTTATCTTCCTTTACATCATAGGTCTTCAAAACTTCTTCGTGGACAACTGTAGGTTCTTTTCCTTCCTTATTAAAAGGACTTCCGGTTCGGTTGCTGAAGTTTGTGACGGCTGGTTTCATTTTATGGTTTAGAAAGCGTAATATTATCACATAGTCCACTCCTGACGATGACGGAGGCAATACTAACGTTTTAATGAGCCAAGTCAGTTATCGCTCCATACTTTTGGCTTCCTGCGTGCCTTTGAATAACAAGCGCGTTGCGTGGGCCATGCAGTTTGCATTGAGAATATTTGTACTAGCTACTAATATATGTGCGCGGTAGATTTTTGAGGAATGATGTAATAATGACTATCAGCTTATTTAAATAGCATTAAGTTATATATTTTTAACGTGCTAATAATTTCTACTTTGTAATTGAAAACAATGCGGACTATTTTTTAATTGATATACCTAATTAAATTTTGGCCAAGTATTAACATGCATAATGTATTTAAATTCATGTTATGGTTATTTTTGTGTTCTTTATTCTTTTAAATAGTATCATATGAGGAAATCACAAGCGAAAACATAATTTTCAGGTTTAAATAGAACCTATGCTGTGGATTTAAAAAAACTACCAATTCTGAATATTGCAAAAATTATTTAGGTAAGTATATTAATTTGTATGTATGTAGTAGGTATTCAGAATTTGTAGTCATTCTGCTCTTGGACAATATTAATTTCTCGTACGGTCCTTGACCCAGGCAGCTCAAACCATGGTCTATCGTATGTGCAGTCACAGAAATTTCCGGTGTGCCACATTTCGACCTTATTCCTATGGTAATAAAGTTCAAAAGTGAAACACTGCGAATGTCCACGGCTGTCTACGTTGTACCTACGTTGTCACAAGCACTGCTCAGAAATATACACCTACACATTATTCACCTGTTAACCTCAGACGAAATAAAAAGTGAAGACAGAGATCCGCGAACCGCACAGTGAGGCCGGTCCAAACAACGCATCTCCGTGTAATTAGACAGTGTCACAAGGACACATGTAATTTACTCACTTTGTAACTCAATGAGTCTACATAACTGAAACTGGACGAAGTCCAAGTAGGATTCGCGCACGTAGGGTTCCTTATCATTGTACATGTCTACCAAGCAAGCGCATTTTACAAGTTAGGCCTCTATAACTCTTTAACCTTTCTAAGTTTAAAAAAAAACATTGACTACCATCATGAAGATTTTCATATTTTTCGAGCCAGTCGTTTAGCTTTTAGAGGGGTGGTGGGGGGCCGCCCTGTTTTTACAAAAATTATGCGCTTTAAACTTGAATATCTCGCAAATGGATACCTAAGTCAAAAAAAAATAATCGGTTGTCTGTAAAGTCGGTTTACTGACGATAGTTGAACGTGACAACGTCATAACTAGTCATTAGAAAACACTGATGGAGCGCTCACTCAAGTAGGAGAGAGACAGATGTCGAACACTGCCGAACGCGGAGGCCGATTGTGCCTCTTTGTCGCTCGTTCCGCGCTCTCGCTTGCACTTCAAGCCTTAAATGGAACGCCTCAGAGCGAGGTAACGCCGCATGAGTCATGTGTTTTCGTGCGTGCAGCCGGCTCCATCGAATTATAAGACGTTGTCACGTCAAAAGTCAGAGAAATTATTCACTTTGGTATCAATGGTACAACATACATATGAGTCAAAGGTGAGAATTATGACGTAATTCGAGAAATTCATGGACACGCATATTAAGAATGCATTGAGAAGGGAAAGAGAACATTCTGAACAATTGTATAAACTGAGTACCTACGGACGGACGGACGGAAATGACGATACGAAAGTTTTTTTAAATGCCAAGACGAAACCTCAAAAAACTACCCCCAATTTTTGTTTGACAAAGCTCTGTCTTCACTTTTTTATTTGATCTAAGCTGTGATTTGTTAACATGTAACGTGCGACAGCAACACAAGGTAAGGTTCCGTTGAGTTGCTTGATGCCACTGTTATGTATACAAATAGTGGCAATGTTATGTATACTAAATTCATGGCGTTTTGTATACCTCAGAGCTTCGTGGCCAAGTGGGGGTAGATCGTTTGATTCGCACTCGAGAGTGCAGGTTCGATTCCCAGGTTGTGGTGTGTACCAATGAGACTTTTTCAGATCTTAAGTACATCATACGGACGCTCTAACGGTGAAGGAAAACATCGTGAGGAAACCCGCACATGGTTGGCCCCAGACGTATTTTATATTCCTCTGGACTAGGCTGACTGTGTTGTGAGAATGCCGTATGTGCTTGGGCAACCATACGACATTTAAAAACCAACTGTCCCAGACACTACAGTATTTCAATAGTGGTGCCTTCGCTCGGAGAATACTGTATGAATCATCCAATAACTCTTGTTATTTAAGTTTATATTGTCATACTGCGAGAACATTAAAAACTGCGAACCTAAGCCAACGCGATAATATTATAACGATATTTACAAAAATCAAAGTACAATCAGGGAAATTAATCCTTTAATAGATTGATCATTCTCATAATTCGGTCCTGTTTTATAGAAATTATGATGTTGAACTTTTTTGTGTGATTGACGAATAAATGTATTGTGTCGTTCGTTTAATCCTCTAAGAATGTGTCACAATAGTACAAACAAATTCTGAGAATGATCTGCCTGCCCACCAAATATTATCCAATCCCTACATATACAACTATTGTTAGACTATCTGTCTGTGCGTTTACGGAAAAATATCTACGAAACAGACGTAATGTATGGTGCTATGTGCTACATAATGCTAAGTATTGAGATAAGTAGGATTTTAAATTAAAGTTGACAAGTTATATTTTTAGGTTACCACAATTATTATTATTAAAAGGATCTAGAGCCACCGGCTCTGAGGAATACTAAATGGCCTTCGACCTAAAATTCGTATCAGTAGAGAAAGTGATTTATGTTCTAACTTCACTGTAAGTTTGGTATGTGAATGCCAAAACCACTACATCCTAAAATTATTTAATCCCTAAAAATTAACGGTTTCTGCGGGATATGAAAACATTCGGGACGAACAAACTCGCAGGTAGCATATTCTATTCTATTAGTGTGTATTCTACCCAGAGGACAAGAATATTAAAAATATTACCCCTGTACATAGAACCTGTCTTAAACTACTATGACAATTGATGAATGTCAGGATGGATGGGTGGATGGGTGTATGGATAGATGGATGGATGGATGGTTGTTACTCTTTAGCGCAAAAACTACTGAATGGCTTTGATAAGTATTTAGCTCTGGATGTTAATCATTTACTTTCTCGGGATAAAAAGTAGCCTAAGTATTAACATAGACTACTTTTTTTCCCGAAAAAGTACAGTATTCGGTGTTCCCATGGGATACTGTATTTACGCAGGCGGATCCGCGGGGAAAAGCTAGTCTGAGTGCATCAGTACAATCACAAAGGTGCAAAGTCAATAGCGGCATTATCTCCCGATTCGCAAGTTCAAGTGGAGCATTATGTATGCGAGCGTCGCGTGCGAGGCGCCTGATGCTCATACCAAATAGTACACCATAAAACACCTGTCACCTTCGCACAGCACCTAACGACCATAGGACAGAGCAGGATAGACGATCTGGATCACGTCTCCAACGAATCAGGGTATGGTGTCACAAACAACAGAAAAGGCGCTTAGTATGCTCACCAATAAAACGATCCAAACTCTGCAAATATTGTTTAGACTTAGGACCTTTTGGATCTCATGTGTCTAGAAGGATACGTATCATCAGCTTTCCCTTACACTTAACTCTTCCACGGACGAAAGGTCGTATGTGCGCAATCGCTCTTACATTCCAAGACAATGCGTACCGGAACCGAAGACTACGCGCTGAATTTGAAATAGCTGTATAAAAAGCACAGGGACCTTGTCGAATCTATCACAATTTCGCCAACCGTTGTCCAGTGAACACCAGAAGACATGGCTGCTGTAAAATTGGTGTTGGCCCTCGCGTTATTCGGGGCAGCGTTGGCCCAACCCTCGAAAAATGCGTTTTGGAAGGGAACTCCCATGGATGGGATGGTGGAAGAGATGAGATCTGGATGTGCTGAAGGATCAGACCCTACGGCCTGCATCAAGTACAAAGTCATGTCGTTGCTGGACACCATATTCAAGAAGGACACTTTCCAGGTAATTTTCGGTCCTAATTATTAGAAACAATCTTTCCTCGTTTATTTTTAAATATCAGCACATTTAATGTCGTCATTAAAAAAAATTGATCATTCTATAACTTTCAGATCTCCGAAGCGGTAGAAGTAACCAAAAATGGAGCCAGCAGCGAATCTACCGGTCGTTCTTCTGGTGATTTCATGGATTCCATCGAGAATTACATCCAATCCCACGATGTGACCTTCCAGTTGCCCATCGCTGACACCAAGGTGACCGTTAGCCCAAGGAACTTGGACAACGACGAGCTGAGCCTGAACATCAAGTTCAACAAGGAAGGGGCTCGTTCCGTTGGCGAGGCTCGCAAGGCCAAGCTTAAGAAGATCATCGTCCCAATACTTGTCTTCGTGCTCCTCAAGGCGATGACCCTCATCCCCCTGGCTATCGGTGTTCTTGGACTGAAGGCGTGGAACGCCCTGCAGCTGTCTTTCTTCTCTTTTGTCGTGTCGGTCGCTCTGGCCATTTTCCAGCTTTGCAAGAAGGTAGGCCTTTCATCTAGATCTTTTTAAGCACCAGAATGTTATTTTGAGCACTACTTTACGTACCTAAAAACTACGTTTTAAATCTTATACCTAAAACCTGCAAATCTACCAATATCATCATCACCTTAAAAACTATTCCGATCTACACGTAAGCACCATGTAATTTTCAGCACATTCGCACACTTTTTTGCACCATAACATTTTCGAAAGGTCGTCCTTTCGTACTAACACTCCCTAAACGCATGTATTAACTTTATAGTTTACCCAGATCGCGGCGGACAACAGTCACCCACAAATCGCTGCTCATGGACCCTGGGATGCTGCATATGCTGCCACTCGCCGCAGGAGAGACGCGGAACCCATGGACCAGGCCCAGGAACTCGCATACAACGCTTACCACTAATACCAACCATTGAAACCCTCTAAACCATAAGAACATTCAGCTTGTCACAAAAGGAAAAATTTCTTTACATCTACGAATTGTTTTAATAAGTTATTAATCTTATTCTTTTGATATAGGTACCTAAATATTCGTCATGAATTTGATGTTGACTAGGTATTTGTCATTGAATCGAAGTTTTGTATTAAATTAAATCTTAGTTACTTTTGTGACATCACTCTTTAGATTGGGGATTAAATATATGTCTGTAGAACTGTCCTACGTCCAAGCGGGTACCAAATAGCTCCATAACCGAGTGTGTAAATAGTGTGACATTATTTATTGTGTGTGAATGTGTGAGGATGTTTGTTATTTGTTTAATAAATCATTGATCGTATCATGTCGTTTCAATTTCAATACCTGAAATCGTGTCGTGTCACAAACACAAATAAAATAACTGGCGATTGAGACAAAAAGTACAAAACTTTCATTAACATACAGTATATAAATGATACGTTACTAATGATTATTATATTTAGTAAAAATATACTTTAAAATGTATTCCAAAAAAAATACTATTATTAGTTTCCTACCTATATCCTGTTTCAAACTATTTTTCAGACAAATTACTACTGCTTCATGATCTTGTAATAATTTAACTACTCAATAACTATATTTCTGTATTTTTCCTTCTTTCACAAATGACAATAAAACCTCTAGAGATTTAGGATCCAGGATACGAAGCTGATAGACATTCACGTAACGTAGTAATGAATACTAACACACACTTTTACTTGCCAATGAAAGTGTGCTGAATGGCTGCGGTGAAAATAAATACGTGTATGTATTTAAGTAGTAATACATAGCTAGATAGGTACAGGTAATAGATACAAAGGTAGGAGGCCAATTATAAAAAATAGGCCATGATAGATAACCTTCCTATAAATGGGGTTACTTTTTATGGAATACTGTATATGGATTTTGCGTGCGACTTCGTCGTATAAATATAGTATAAAAATTGTTGAATATATTTCCGTTGTCTGGCATCCATAACACAAGTTCTTCGAGAATTTACCACGGGTTCAGGTTGACGTGGTTTGAAAGGTTTGAATTCTTTATTAAAAACAGAGCTATAAATATGTGTATTTTTAATTAAAGGTGTGGCGGACCAATTAGCGTCACGATCCTGAATCGCGCTATCGAAGTTTTCACAGTTCGACGCCATACACACATCATCCGAAATGTCCCACCAAAACGACTAGGTAACTGGAAGTCATAAACCAACAAAACTGAAACGGCCTTCCGGCCATTAGCACAAACCTATTCGAAAAAAATAATCTAATCTAAATGATGAAGTGGGCTTCGGCCTGACCGAGCATACCACCTCGCTCCGTCGGAGATCCCCTTTGGGACTTCCACTATTCCCACACATGCACATTCTATTGGTTTTTTAAAATGTAATACGTAGAGCCATGCTTCGGCACGAATGGGCCGGCTCGACCGGATAAATACTACGCCGCACAGAAACCCGACGTGAAATACCGCTTGCGTGTTTCGCCGAGTGAGTGAGGATACCGGAGACCAAAAAGGCGGTGGGAATTTTAAGGACCAGGAACGTAAGCAAGTGTCCGTGAGCGGTAGTAATTGCTTACCATCAGGCAATCCGTCTGCTCGTTTCCTGATCCATTTCATGAAAAAATGCTAGTTTCAGAATATGAGAATATGTACTCAGTAGGTATGAAAAATACCTGCAATAAATACATAAATATAATATAAAAATATGTTTTTAAACAGTTAACCTACCTTCGTAGCAGTTGGCTACGGACGTAGTAGCTGAAGCCATTGGGCGTTTTGTAGAAAAACTACGACAGACAGTTACAACTTTTGGCCGTAACTTTTGCAACAAAGTTTAATTCTCTATTAGATTGTATAATTTTCATTCACATTACATTCAGCGTATTTGTTCAGTTCCACCCTATGGAACTATTCAATTGAATAGTTTTTCAATGGAATAGTTCCATAGGGATGGCATCCATTGAATAGCTATTGTGTCTCGTGTGCCCTTAACGTAATTTGTGGATTCTGTACCTACTACTTGTGTTATTGAATTATTGAATTGGATATTTAGTGATAAATATTATGTAGCTAGAATACCAAACTGAACTTGAATTGTCACAAATTTTAAATATTTACTTTACTTCTTTTCACTAATTTTAAATGTAAGCTTTCTGTATTCTCCTTGGAAAATAAAAAATACTCGTGGAAGAGTTTTTTTGATACATCAGTTAGTGTCCAAGATATTTGACTTTAAAGTGGCCCAGACGGTAACATGCGACTAAGCGGTGCGGCGCGAACTCCGGGCTGTATGGCTATATGGAACAGTAGCGTGACGTCACGCTACTGTGAGCGGCAGACTGATTCTATATCTTGCAACAGCAATGTGACAGAGGTAAATTGTACAATATCGCTGTCAAACATAATTTTTATATTACGTATTAGCAACAGCGACGCGACAGTGAACAATCGATTCTCCTTGTAACAACAAAAATCGGTATTACGTATGACATGCGACAGCAACGCGACAGTAGATGGCGAGCAAGGTGTTGAAAGATTTCTGATATTATAAATCAATGTATGCAGTGTTTTTGACGTTAAATTGAAGTGAATTATATGTTGTAGAGTATCAATATGTTATATAATATATAACATCAAAGTAACAATAAATATCGTGCGTTTCTGTTACTTTTAGGTTAGGTATATTTCGATTTTTGCAGTAGTATAAGGCTAAGGAATGAGGCAATTAGCGCTCAGTGCCAATTATATAGGCTTACAATAGAGTATTACGCTGAAATGTCAGCATGGTGTGCATCCACATACTACATCCAGATAAAGTACTTTCTATCTTAACTTCGTCCCATTTTTGTTCATAAACGGCAAGCAATCCATTTTGAACAAAACACTTGATACTTTATAACAGTATATAGTTCCACACGTCGCTACATGATTGCTAGTGGCGCTGTTTACCACTAAAATGCATTTAAAAGTTATCGAACAACAGCAGAGCAACAGTCGTACGTAATACGATTTTTTTCAGCGATTAAAAACCCGTTCGCGCGACAACTGCGCGACCGGTCGCTGTCTGCAAACTGTCTGCTAAAGATACATTATCAGCTAGCGGGAATCCAACATTTTCCGATGTTTGAACGCGTGTAAAATCATAATTACTTATTATTTTTGAATAAAACAAAAATATGTGTATCTGTATACATAATAGCTTTACTGATACAATGTTTCAAGTGATTTTAAATACCTAGTAACATTGTCCGTTGTCAAATTATATTATGCAATTATGTAATTAAACGACTGTGTAAACTTAGAGACCTACAGACTGTAATACCATATTATATCCTGTCTTCCAGAACATTATGACACCAAAAATGAACTAAAGTATGTTATCTATCATTTATCCATTTATTATTGTTAGCAAACTAGAACCTTCATTAAAATGCATCAGACGCTTAGCCCCCTAACCCACTGTCGATACCCGTATCACATTCCATACTATATACACGATTAAAAATTATATGCCCCACTGTATTAGTTTTGTCCCTTTTATTATGATAGAAATAAAATAACCTAGCCAAGATCATGTCACGACATGCCTAAGGAGGGTTCCGTAACTTTTGACGTGCAATATGTTTTTTTTGAATTACTTTAAAATTTATTGTCCAATTTCGCTCAAAATAGTTTTTGAAGAGTTGATGAACATGATCTATCAGTATGGAAACTTACAAGTTTCTATCTCTTATAGTTTAGAAATGCCAGGGGGGACCCAGGGATTTCTTTTGACACTTTGGACCTCCTGTTTTGCCTTGGGTATATAGGCTGGTATGCTGGTAATGTTCAAAGAACATTCACAGTAGAGTAAGTTTGGTGTAAAAGTCTATGAGGTATACCTATATCATGTTGTATGGTGTGATGATGGTGGTCGTGATGATGATTATTAAAAAGTGACATATGCTTGCAGTTTTATAAACGATGCTGAAATTTCCAAACGTGTATCTTCAAAGACTGAGGGGTGCCGTTCAGTGCTTTTGGATCCAGGGTATACATTGGCACAACTCACTTTTTGGTAGCATATGCCCGAGTTATAAAAAAAAAACACTACTATATATATAAATAATACTATAAATAAATAATACGGTTTACTATTCCAACTTCGTTTTGATTCTTAAATCGTGATATCCATTTTAAAATGTGTAATATATAATGTAATATATATATATACGATTAAACAAGTATTAAAAGTTTTTATTGCTAAGTTTAATACACATAAAACCTATTATAATTACCATCACATTTGAAAACTTTGATAAAATCAGTAGGTAAATGCTTTTCAATCTAATTGAAGTCACGTTAAATGTGAATAGCGTGAATAAGGATTGTAATTATACTTTTTTTTAGGTTTAGAAAAATGCATGTAACAGTTAGATCCATAGCGAAACGGAAGTGAAACGAACCGGACGCCGCGGCAAATGCAGATGGCGCGTGACGCGAATACAAAATGGCGGACCAACATGGCTGACCCTTATTACGTAAAACGAGCTTTTGCCAAACGGGTTTCACTTTCCTGGTAAAGTTACATTATGCATTACTACATAACAAAGTACAAATGTGAACTTTCAACTTTGTATCATTGAAGATATAGTATAAAGTAATCTAAACAAAATTATTATGGTCGGATGACATTGGCTTTTTTAACAAAATGGAGTAGGCCATCGTTATGAGAGCATAATGGGAGCGAAATTTATGTAAATTATTAACATAAGAAAATTTAATCATTTAGATAGATAGCCCGAACGTCCTCACGCCCGGTTTCAATAACTTATCTATCAATAACTATTTATTAAAAACGTCGTCATTCAATCATTTGCCAGTTTTTTGCGATACAATGGTGACGTTTTTAACAAATAGTTATTGGTAGATAGGTTATTGAAACAGGCCGTTACAGAAGCTTCGCTTAGAAATAACAAAAAGGTTAGGTTTTTGTTACGTAGTCAACGTTTTCTAGGAAAATCTTGCGCGTCGGCCATTAGTACCACGTGAAAAGGATATGAGGTATGTATGTATGTAAAGTGTGGTCACCGTGAGGGACGAGTGTCAAAAATGGGTGAAAAGTGGTCACGAAGTATGGGTACGTTCCCTAACTACGTAAATCATTCCTAGAAGTTTTAAACTATAGACGACTACCACATCACAGTCTGTGGCTCGTCGCCTCCGTGGTCCAGTGGTTCAGAGCTTGACTCTCGACTCCGGAGGTCGTGGGTTCGATTCCCGTGTTAGGATAACAAAAGATGTTGTTTCAAGTCTGGTTAGGACAATGCAAGCTGATCACCTGATTGTGCTGATAAGAGAGATGATCCATGCGTCGGATGGGCATGTAAATGGTCCTGCGCCTGATATCTCGCCAGTCGTGTCGGTTTTCTGTCCCACTGGGTTACAAGAGTAAAGGAAGAGAGAGTGCTCTTGTGTATTGCGTACAGACTAGGGCACTATAAAATAACTAAATCAGACTTGTTTCAACGAAACCAGATACTGTCACCGCAATCGGCGTGGGAGCTATATTTAAACTCTGAGGTTGTATGTCGGCAATACAATAGAAAAAGTCAATTTATACCTCAGTTTTATACCATTCATACTCTCTAAGTATTTGCGATTTAATAAAATAATAAACAAAGTAAGATGGATATTAGATATTTTATCCGTAAACTCCTTTCTTCATTAATTTTCCCTAGACCATATATTATAGACGAGGCATTTAAACTGCACCACTTTTGGGATTGTTAGGGGCAGTCGAGGTTTGACATTTGTCATCATAATTAAAAAGACATACTTTCCGCAGTATAATCAGTCCGCATTTAATAGGGTATTTTCCAAGTTTTTGAAAAATATGTTAAATTGTTCATAATAATATAATACATTTGCAATCTGGACCTCTTCTTGTGAATTTCTTTCCTTTCCTTGCAAATCAGCATAAAAGTTAAAATAATTAAAATAGCCGTCAAAATGCTAAAATATGTTGTCATTACATCACATTCTTGTAACCACCTCTCAAATAACAAATTAAACATGTCAAATCCTAGAATGCTTGATGTTGACTTCGGTAATTTTATTATTTTAAAATGCAATTTATATGGTGGACTATTATTATCGAAGAGAAATAAATGACGTTTAGTGACGATAATGATGGGATTAAAGAGGCTATTTTTAAAAAAAGAAGAAGAAGTGCAATTGTATTTTAATTAAAATGCACCATTTACTACTGTTTTTAATCATCAAAGAATAAGTAATAATAAGTAAATAAAGGATGCTACGGCGTAGCGCTACGTAGCTCTATAAGATTCTTCGCGTAATAGCTACGCCTTGATCATGATGGCGGCATGTTCTTAAACGGCTTCGATATAGGGAGTTTTTTGTATATTTTTTTTTTTGTACTAGCTAAAATAGTACACTATTTTTTTTTCTAAAATAAAAGTTAAATATTTATAATATCAGCGATGTACCAGTTAAAATCGATCCAGCCGTTTCAGATATTACCTAGAATGAACACACAGAAATAAATTTAAAAAATGTTTTTTTTTTAAAGTGGAGAAAAAAGCTGCGTTTTTTAAATCACAAAGCTTAGTTTCATATTATTTTAATAGATTTGTTACAAAATCATTATTTCAATCGATTTTGTGGCTCCTAAAATACTCTAAACTATTAGTAGAAAACACTAACAATGTCGGTTATGGTTAGAATAATTCAAAATAAATTTCGAAACAAAACAAAAATTATACAATACGTTACATAAAGTCCATGTAACGAGGATGTCCGATGTTTTTTAACTGAATTTTGATTGATTTGTATGTAACATACGGCGGAGAGAGCTGTAGCATGGCGCATAACAATACATAGCGTCATACTGTGGCCGACAAATACTAGCATAAATTGACTTAAATCGCATTTTCATTCAAATTTCTTCAAACAAATTGACTGATTGTTTTGTTACACTTATCCGAAATAAAAATAACGTGTGAATTGTCTTTATTAGTCAAAGTACTGATTAGTTTCATATTTGTTTTTGATGGAAGATAAAGCATAGATAAAATTAATATATCTGTCGATTTGGATGAAACATTATTATTATTTTAAAATTTAAGGTTTTGAAAATATGATATTAATACACACTCTCACCGCCAGGACTTTCTTTTGAAATTACTTCGCCGTGCGTTTTGTATGCGAACCGTGCGCGTGCGCCGCGTGCTTGGCCGTCCAAAGGATCACATATAAATACCAAGCCCATCGAAAAATTAAATCATTGTTGATCCATTAACCGGCCGCGGCGAACGTTTAATTAGTGGAATCTAATGATAGAGTAAAAATCGCGAAAATGAAGTGCCTTTACCTCCTGCTAGCTTCTGCGGCCCTAGTACATGGTTATGTCATTCAGGATAACGAAATCGAGACCTCCAGACTCAAAACCAGTGATGATCTGCTGAACAGTGTGATAAGTGATTGTTTTGAAGATGACTCCCCCATGTCATGCCTCAAAGTGAAAGTCCTATCGTTCCTGGACACCAAGCTCGGAGTATCCTCGGAGTCAGCCCGCGCTTTGGACGAGACGAACATAGATAAAGTGATTTTCGACCGCGTTGGACGGATTTTAAATGAAAATGAGTTTAAATTCCAACTCCCAGAGTTCATTTTCCAAAGCGCTGAAGTGTCCTACCGCGCCGATAGGGGCTTGGACATCACTGTCCCAGAAAACAATGAGGATGGAGAAGGTAATATCCATCAAGAAACAAAAAGAAGTTCATAGATACGAGATACTATAAAAAAAATTCTTTCAGCTCGTGGTCTACTGAAGAAAAAGCTGCTTCTCCCAGTGCTCCTACTCCTCAAGTTGAAGATGAAGGCACTTCTCCCGATCCTGGTCTCCATCATCGGCATCAAGGCCATGAAGGCTTTGATCCTCAGCAAGTTGGCGATCACACTTGTCGTTGGATTCCTCGTCTACAACCTTATCATGAAGAAAGGAGGTATGTCCAGAAAAGTTGATCAAAATTAATGTTTTAGCGAAATCTTAAAAAACAAGTGGCTATCGACAATACCTAATCTGAAGAACAGTCGTACAATTTAAAGAAACGTAGGAGACTATTATTTTTTAGCTTCTACTGATAAAATTTCATATCGCGGGGATAATTTTAAACGTTGGCGAGCCATGCTCCGCATGAATGGGCCGGACTGTCCGGATAAATACCACGGCCCCACAGGAAACCGGCGTGAAATAACCCTTGCTTGTTTCACCGAGTAAATGCGGTTACCGGAAGCCCAAGAGGGGTTGAGGATTTTAAGGACCAGGGACGCAAGTGCGCAGCACCACAGGAATTATAAATGTAACTCCGCTCGTGTTGTGAATGTCCATGGGCGGCGATAATCGCTTACCATCAGGCGATCCGTGTGCTCGTTTCCTGGTCCATTTCATAAAAAATAAGCTAGAATCGAAGCAATATCTTCGATGTAATCCATATTATGTACATTTCATCATTTCCCTATTCAAACGAGTGGCACAACAAACCGAACCCTTCACACAAATCTCATCTTTTTCAGCCATGCCAATGATGATGACGCCCACCGAGGCGCCGGCCCCTCAATATGGACCCCCGGCATCTCAGTACGGACCACCATCGACCCCTGCACCCCCCCAGGACAGTTACGGCGCCCCCCAATGGGAGGCCAGCTCCGGTCCCTACGCGAGAGTATGGGACCCCTCGCAGCTCGCCTACAGCTCGTACTACCCTGAGTCAAACCAATCACCGAGCTACTCCAACGTCGCATCATCATCATCATCACCAACCCACTAAACCGATATACCTCTTGTAAATAGTATAAGTAGTTTATTTATTGATTACTATTTAAAACAAATTATTTATTTTTAACACAATAAATGGACTGTAATGAAATAATTGTGGTCTGTTAATATTTTCCTTTTTCGGCACATACTGAAGAGACACTGAAATCGTCACTGTTTACCTCATCAGTAAATATTCAATTGAAATTTTGTAATATTTCAGTCTAACGGTCGAATACCGAATACCCAAACGCTATTTAAATTAATAAATTAATTATGTCACATCTTGTCATTTATGAAGACTGTGATTAAGAGGCACCTAGATTTAAGTAACGTTTGGGAATTCGTTTTCTAACTACGTTTCAAATCAATAAAATTATAAAAAGTCAATTGTATGCGAAACACGCGTCTGCTGCCATAGAAGGATGGGACTTCCTGTAATTAAATTTCTCTCCATTTATGTAAATTCCCTATATAATATTGTTGTGCCTACAGGGCTTATAGTAAAATATTAGGGCCAACACATTCGAACTGGCTGACGTCGAGTTGGCCACTGGGTCAAGTTAAGGTTAAAACGGTTTGTAGTCATTTTGCTTGGAAGTATTTTTACTTTTGAATTTTGCCAAATACCTAATTATAATGAAAATCTACACACATAACGTGGACGTATTATATACTATGTAGGTACTGCTAAAAGATCACTAAGCATACAAATAATACTAAGTTGAAGGAAAATAGGTGAAAATAGGCGAAAAAGGCTTAAAGTTATTTGGAATCTTTATAATTACATTATTGAGCATTCTCCTTTATCTCAATTCTTATAACGCCTTGGGATAAATTAATTTTTCAGAACGAAGCTATGGACAAAAGCTAGTCTATACTATTATTTTATATTACGATTATTTATCTTATATCTAATCAAGGGTGTCAGTAAGTAAGCACTCGTTAACTTTAATGGTATATTCTTAAATTTAAGGTGGCTACTAAGCCGGCAACACACCCGCCACTCCTCTGGTATTGTGAGCGGTGCTTATCTTGGTTCCATCAGGTGATTCGTTTGCCCCCAAGCCTAACTTCACAAGCACTACACTTTAATCAAGATATTTGGCGTGGCCGTTTCGTTCCAACAATGATAGTATAACAGACAAACAGTCAGTAAATTTTTCACCTAACGACCAAGTGCATGTAGTGAAATGGCCAGGCCACATATTTTGACTCAGGTGTAAGGTTTGTGAAGTTTGGCTTGTAGAGATAGACAAATCATGTCGTTTTACCAGCGACACTAATCTTTTACTTATCTATGTTTATAAAGTTAGGGCGTGTAGAGTCGAAAGCTTGGTAGAGTCAGAAGTATGGTTTTACATGAGATCTGATTACTTTTTGACAGTGCGAGGCATATATCTTGGCATAATTTTGCAAGAAAATGTTTTTTGTGGGATGTGATGTAGTCTAACCTCGAAGCGCCGGCGCTCCTAGGTTTGACTAGTCAATGCGTCTGACTTGACGTCTTAGTCAAAGCCCGAGTAATAGAAGTTTATTGACCTTTGACTCGACTCCGCTAGTCGCTTCGCTAATATCGACTAGGCAACGCCCGAAAAATATATATTTGTCTTTCGACGTTTGGCTAAAAAGGTAGGAACTCCTATGTTTCACTGAAAATACTTTTGACGAAGGCCGAAATTGGAATTAATTTCGGGTTGTGTCCGAAAGCTTTGGTCAAACCTAGGATAAAGTAGTCATTCATGTTAGGTCCTTGCGAGTTTCTTACGCCGGCTCTTCTCGCCGGGTTAGTTCCCGAACCGGTGGGAGGCATCACGTAGGGACAATTCCGTAAGTATTATTTATTACCTATATGGAAATAAAACTTTTTGAATTTGACTTCAAGGAAGAGTCTGCATATCGACCTTTGATTGTAACGTATACGTAATATAAAATATTATTATGAACCTAGAACCTAGTGTAAAATGAATATACCTACTTGTTTTAAAATCTAGTCATTTTTAGTGGCCTTGTGAACTTTAAAAAGCCTTGTTTAATATTTTATTTTATTCTTAATTATTGGCCCTTCAATATTATAAAATCAATATTCTATGCGTGCTTGTCCTATATTTATGTGGCGAAGGCGGTCACTTTTCACTTGTGCGCCAAATACAACTTCATTAGTTGGTACTTCACCACTGTTAGTTTTCATGACATTGATAAGATAATTCTAATACTGGGCCCACACTAACGGGAAATGTGTTGCTACAATAACGTTGATTTTAGCAGTGTTTGGATGTTTGCCTTCGATCTGATCCGATCAGTCGAGCCGTTAGCTCGACTGATTTTAATGAATTTCAGTTTAATTAAAAAAAGTCACTTTACATAATAGGTACATACTATGTATTTATATATCCGAGGAAATAAAGAGAAATTATCTATATATTATATAAAAGGAGATGTCCACACAGACTGACTGACGTATAGACGCTCGCACAGCCGTAACCGCTAATGGTAAAACGTGAAATTTGGACAGTAGTTATTTACAATGTAGACGCAATTCCACCCTTAGAGGACAAGATGGAAAATCTTTAAATATGCACACACGATTTCGATGAAATTTGAGATTCATGCTCTCAAATACATTTCTGTTGTTCGAAAAATATCTAAGTAAATGTCATAAAATTTAATATCCTATTTAATGAATACAAATTATTGAGTACGTATTTTATAGTTTTTTGAAATTCGTCCCCTATAAGGGTGGAATAGGGGTCCAGTAGGGGAAAGTTTGTATGTAAATATCTATCAACAACTGGACGGATTGCGTTGATTTTTGGTACGCAGATAGTTATTATGACGTAGAAATTCAATAAATAAAGGATTTTTCGAAATACATACCTCACGGGGGTGCAATGGGGATCCACGCGGACAAAGTCGCGCGCAAAAGCTAGTATCTAATAAGTACATAGTGGATACCTCTTATGTACAATATCGACAAAGATCCTGCTCGCTAAACCAGTTGCTAAACATTTTCCTTTGTACTAGGACACCTCAAAATAGTTAAACACAAAGAAAGTGACCGCAACGACTGCATACGTGGTTGAACTATGTGTGAGTATGTGTGCGCGCGCATGATTCAACAGCGCTGTAAAGCTATTTTCATGTTATGCCTGGTCGAGCGGAACTTGTTCGATAGTACAAATATAACAGCCGTCCGGGGACTTGATATTTGCTAAAAAAATTGTTGATTAAATACTTATATTGATAAAATAATATTTTATTATGTCCATTAGGATATTAATAGGTTGTGATAAGGTTATTGTTAATATTGATTATTTATTATAATATCTAACTCATTATTATTAATGATACGAGAAAAATAATTGTTTAGGAACTAGGGTATAAAAGCGTAAAAACATCACAGATTAGACTATAAACCTAAATGGACTAAAACTGAAAGGAGTCAACATGCTACTGAAAATTCTATTTATTTTGTGTTTACAGTAAGTATTATTTTTAATATTTTTACGATATATTTGCATAGAATATTTCTGAAGCTCTTCATTATTTGTCTCAGCCCCTGACTTTTGTAATTTATATTCTAATTGTTTTAATTCAGTCACAATTTGAAAAGCAGTCAGCATATTAAAATATTTTCGTAAATATATATTTTTTAGTTTTTTTTATCTCTATCATTGAATTTCGTATAAGGCCGAGACTATATAATATGATCCGGAATCCGGCGGGCCCGGGAAAATTCAGATCACTGAAAATAGAACTCCGCGTTAATACAATAGAGTTGAAAATCGAAGTGTCGGGTGTCGAGCTGTCACGGCATTGAAATTTGACTCGACACTTGTGTGTTCGCTTTTTAGCTGTAATACATTAGCGCCGAGTTCTATTTTCGGCGCTCTGAATTTTCCCCGGCCTTACCGGATTCCGGACGATATAGTCCCAGCCATAGAATCCAGAAGCAGGTTATCATTTCGTCGAGAGATTTTTTTTGCAGATGTTTAATAGACGTTGCCCTCTCCGGCGTGGTCCCGCGGTCTGACCCGTACCGTCGGTCGCTGGAGAGGCGCTACGCGACCGCCGCCGCCGCTGGCGACTGCACCGACTGCGGCGACCGGCTGCTGCTGACGCCGCTCATCGAGGCCGACAGGCTAGCGGACGCGAGACGCGCCGCGAAGGTCGACCCGCTACACTTCCTGGGACGAGAGAGTTACTCTGGCTACCTGACTGTAAGATGTTATACTCCGTTTAGCTGGTCTAAAATGGCCACATTAAGTGAATCGTATTATCGAATACCGTTCCACGGGGCAAAACAATCGACCTCGTCACCTTGATGAGTGGCAGTCCTCCACCGTGCGCTATACTTGGTTTTACCCGAAGTTTTCTGCCGCGCGCAATTAAACTTTGGAGTAACTGTTGCCAGCGGCGTTTCCGGACCATTACGACTTGCCAACTTTCAAGGAGCGTATTCCCTCCTAAAAGACCGGCAACACGCTTGCGACTCCTTCGGTATTGCGTGTGTCTATGGGCGACGGTGATCGCTTTCCATCAGGCGATCCGTTTGCTCGTTTGCACCCTACTTTTATTTTAATAAAATACATGACCCATATTCTTCTTTTTTTTTTCACATTTTCAAAATATGATTCACATAATGTGAATTTTAGATCTGTACATCAAATAGGATCTAAACGTAAACAAATAGAAGAATAGAACACATAATGCTCACAATTTAAATGTCACTTGTGCACATATGTGCACATTCATTTGGTGGACTTTCATTTTATGTGTACGTTGAGATTAAATGGGATAATAAGAGTAGGAACACATGTGTTTAGACACATGTATATTAATTTGCATTTCTATAATAATCTAAAGTATACACCATCATATTGTAATAATATCTAGAGTCTACACTAAAACTATTAAAAAGCACAAGATTAGGTTTTTAATTGTTCGAGCTAACCATAGGAACAGCTGCTGAATCAATTTGAACAATTATTTCTGTTTCGGATAATCCATTGTTGTTGAAAGTGAAGTCTGTATAAAACATTATGTTACGAACATTTCCGTTTTTATCCCCAGGTGAACAAGCAGTACAACTCCAACCTATTTTTCTGGTACTACCCCGCCCAGGGTGTGGCTGTGGAGGAGACGCCCCTCATCATGTGGCTGCAGGGGGGGCCAGGGGCCTCATCGTTGTATGGCCTGTTCAGAGAAATTGGCCCATTTCGGGTCAATACAAGTGATCATTTAGAAGGTGATTTATATGGCTTATTTTATCTTGCAAATATAGGAATACATACATTCTTTACATTACATTCTTTTTCATTCATACATTCTTTTACATACATAGACTGCCAAAATGCCCTTTCTTTTGGTTTCGCCGCCAGTAAAAATAGTGGCGAGCTCAGGTAGCACTGATTTTTTTTAGTTCAAAATTTTAGATAAAAAACAAACTGTCAAAAATAATATTATCGTGTCTACCATCAATTATATATAATAAAATACTTCATAGCTTTTATCATTATGAAAATGAAGACCATAATAATTGTTATTCTTAGTTAAAATAGAATAAACCGATCCATTTCACGCCCAAGTTGAAAATAGAAATAACTTTATACGCGAATTAAAGATAAATATATCTAGTGAGCCACTAGATGGAGCTTTTACGTCTCAAAGACGAAAAATTATTGATTTAATATTACCTTTGCTAATGCATTAGGCAAGTAATTTGCGATGTGTTACTAATTTCATTTTGATCTACCATATAAAACTTATCGCAAGTAAATAACAGATGAGGGAAATAATAATAATAACATACTGTTGGAAGAACAGTGTGTAATATCTAATATTTTGAAATACTCGGGTCACAGTGTTTGTAACCAAACTTCTCCGGAACTGCTATACTACGCCGATTTTTACGATTTTTTTGTGTAGGTACATTCGGTAGGTCTGAGAATAGGTCGTAAACTATTTTCTAAAACTACGAGTGACAACTTAGCTGACAGAACAACAACAACAAGCTACCTTCTAATCCTACTAATATTATAAATGTGAAAATTTGTGAGGATGGATGGATGGATGTTTGTTACTCTTTCACGCAAAAACTACTGAACGGATTTTGACGATATTTGGTATGGTAGAAGTTTATGTTCTGAATTAAAACATAGGCTACTTTATATGCCGGAAAACCGAAAAGTACATTATTCCCGCGGGATACTCAATAGTATATTTACGCGGGCGGAGCCGCGGGAAACAGCTAGTAATTATAACAAAATTCTTCAACCAACATTATAAATGGAAATAAGCAATTAGTGTGGAGTTTTCAGATCAACTATTTTATTTACTAACAGCCTTTCTGAGCTAACTTAAATTTACTCTAAATAAGGGGACCCCCGCTGTCACTGTGTCTGCTTGGTAGAAAATCAGACAGCAGGACTTGAGTGCCACTTAATTATAAGTGGCGTTTCAGTATTCAGTCGTATAAGTTCTAATTTCACTGTACATTTCACATTACACTTCCTACTCCTCCTACATTCTTCTGATTAATTTCGTTGCGGGTCCCAAGACAGACAGCATGTGCCTCGGGCCCGAGATCATAACAAAAGGTTTTTCTGATTGGTTACCGCTTGTAGCCTTGTAGGCTTGTAGGGTGTCTACCCTGGCTAAGTGGCTACACGGGAGTTGCAGTGGTGGGTATGTGTGGTGGGCCAGTTGCCAGTTAAGAAAAATGGCACTGATAGGAGTGTTTACAGAGATGCCGCACTCATGGGGCCGAAATCACTCGCTGCTTTTCGTGGACAACCCGGTGGGCACCGGCTTCAGCTTCACCGACCACGACGAAGGATACGCCACCAACCAGAAACAGGTATTCCGCATAACAGCAATACAACAATATAAATAGCTGAACTCAGCCGTGTCCTTGAAATTTGTACCTACGATTGAGCGTGGCCGAGCGGAGCGCTAGGGCTTGTACATCTACAAAGAAGGCGTTGACAGTGAGCAAGTATCAAGGCACAACTAAAACTCGTTATTCGTTCAATGCAGCGAGAAGTCTTGGCGGCTCCCTCGGGTGTGACACTACATACTTCTGCTATTTAAGTTTTCGATAGCTGCAGTGTAAATGACGTGTATGTGTGTGTGCGCCGATTCGGGCGGTCTAGTACGTACATTATTTATATTGTGCTAATATAGCGCCTGATGGTTAGCGATAACTGACGGCCATATTACCTGGGTACAGCAAAAAAAATTGGCAGTTATAGGGACTGCCGATAGATGAAAAATAAAAATTATAAAACAAAAAGAAATAAAAGGAATAAAAATATTTCGTCTGACCGAGGTTCGAACTCGAGATCAGTGGGTCAACAACGCAAAATCCAAGCGCCTACGTAACTGCGCTACGTGTATCTGACATTAGTATTCGAAATTACTCATATCTTAACTAACAAAAGAAAAAACATAGCAAGCTAAGGTCCTTATTTCGTCGGCATAAAGGTCAAGTCGGTGGTAAAATTATTTTGAACGGAATTTCCACAAGTCAGCCGTGAGCATGTCGGTGGCACGAACCCATAAGATTTTCCTCTACCAATAAGTGCCCAACGCGACTTATGAAGTTTTCACTTCAAAAAGTTTGTCCGTTGCCAACATTTTTTTAGCTCCCATTTCATTTGATCGAAGTGCAAATTTTGGAACTCTTTTTATTTCGTTTTTTTTTTTTGGATCATAGATCGGCTTCAGCCTGTACTTCGCCCTGCAACAGTTCCTCATGGTGTTCCCGGAGCTGCGGGCGGCCCCTCTCATCATAGCGGGGGAGTCCTACGCCGGAAAACACATCCCCTCTCTCGGGATACAGATACACCGGCGCAGGGACGCCGACCGGGCTGAGCGACCTATTAACCTGCAGGTAACAGAAAACGCCAGTAGGTAAAGATTTCAAAACAAAAGATAGGCTATGCAGACTAGTGTTGCCAGGTGGGACTTGATTAATTAAATCGGGGCAGGAGCCAAAAAAAATCGAGATTGGGTCTATAAATAGGGACTGTCAAAAATGTTCACCCAAAATGGAACGTTTGCCTATATTCTTATAATCGCTAGCTATCTTTTTACATGAATAATATAATTTGGTTAAAAGCGAGCGAGCAAATTTTTTTTTCCAATAATACTTGTATTTTTTTAAAGACTGGAAAAAAAACAATAAACACAAAACAGAACATTTTACAGTTACAATGTGATATTTTGATTTTTATGTATTACCGGGACATTTAGCGTCCCGATCAGGTGCAAATCTGTACGCTTCCACAAACCCCTCAAAATCGGGACATCCCGCCTAAGTCGAGACACAGGTGTCGCCAGGGCAACCCTAGCTATGACGTACATTTGACAAAACAAATCTACAAGAAAACGTTATCTTGATTTCACCATACCTCAAAATATGTCATAATGGCCCCAAACAACCCCAAAAGTGAGGCCATTTAAGTGGGGACAGCTCAGCGGTCGGTATTAGAGTGCTTAAACTACCCCACCTAGTGCATACCAGATACCACCACTCCATCACCGTACCACACTCCATGAGTGAGCGTGTTTATATTTAAGTCTTAATCTGGTGGTATCCACTACCCACTATACACCATATAGGTATATATATGATGACATTCTGCTGGTATGCGAAAAAATTGGAAATTATTATGTGGTTTGTACAGAGGCGGGCTTATGCCTTGTGGCATTATCTACCAGCCAAGCCAAATGCTGAGACAAGGTAAAGTGCCTACTTTAGTGCATTTTGAATTTACTGTAAAACAATTGAACTGGAATCAATTGAAATAAATACAAATTTATCAATTTCGTTTCAGGGTATGGCTATTGGAAATGGTTTTGTTGACCCGGCAACGCTCATGAGGGCCAGTTATTTGTATCGGGAAGTCGGTCTCATAGACGATCGCCGAGCAGACGCCATGAGAGAGATGGAGGAGGTCGCCGAAAAGTATTTGAGGGAGGGAGATAAGGACATGGCATATTCTGTAAGCTCAACACATCTTATACTTTAAACGAGACAACCTTGTATATTATTGCACATTCTCGAAAACGGCTGCGAGTATTACAGTGCAATTTAGTTTGCTCGAAATATGTTCGAAACTCCCTGTTTCGATGGACAAAAATCGATCCAGCTAGGTAGAAAAACTGTGTATATATATATATATAATAATATGTATAATTTTTTCTTTGTTTGAATATTCGGTATGTGGCGGGTTCGAATTCCGGTCAGATAAATATTATTGTTTCTTTTTTGTTAATTTATCAGAAATCCGAGCAAAGCTCGGTTACCCAGTGCCCAGGTACTATCCATTTATCACATACAAGAAATAAATCCCTCATGGTACTTTGTTTGATAGACGAATTAAAATTTTTATGGAAACTGAGTTGAAGAAGAAAGAAAGAAGCACGAGTTATGTAGGTTTTAGTTGAGACTATATCGTGGATCCGTAGATTTTTCTTAAAATAGCATAAATATTATGGTCATTCAATACCGTTTAACGGTTTTTAAGACGAACATACAATATCGACAAAGTTTCCGCTCGACCAGTTTCTAAACATTATCCTTGCACTGGGACACCTCAAAATATTTGTAGACGTGGTTGAACTATGTATTTACACGTGATTATGTGTGCGCACGATTCAACGGCGCTGTTAAGCGATTTTCATCTAAGGCTCGGACTATATTATCCGGAATCCGTAAGGCCGGAGAAAATTCAGATCACTGAAAATAGAACACGAGTGTCGAGTTATCAAATTTAACAATGACATTTGACTTGACACTCGTGTGTTGGATTTTCAGCTCTAGAATACTAGCGCAAAGTTTTATTTTCAGTTCTCTGTTTTTTCCCCGGCCTTACGGATTCCGGACGATATAGTCCCTGTTTTGTGCCTGGTTGAGCGGCAACATGTTCTATAGTAGCCAGTAAATACAATGATGTGAATGAATGAATGATATGATCAGGATGGTCTGTGACGTACATTTGGCCGAACAAATCTTCGTACAACAAAAAGTTACGCCATCTTGATTTCAACCCCGAAAGTGGGGCTATTTAAGTGAGGACAGTTTTTGCCTCGACTTGCCTCGTCTATAATATATAAGGTTTGGTAAAATGAATATACTTCGGGCATAATATGATCTACTGCATATGTAAAGAGTGGATGGATGGATGGAGTGGAGTGAGTTGAGTTTGGCCGATCTCACACGGCACTGTGATAATCTTATTTTAAAAATAAAAAGATTTGCTTTATAAGTTTTACAAATATATATTATTGATCGGTGTAGAACAATTATCCTAGTAACATTTTGTACATTGCATAAAAAGTGAAAAATAACTATAAAACATTGAAAATTAGTATCGGCTTATAGTGAGAGTCAGCTGTTCAGTGCATACCTACCCACAGTGTATTTTTTATTTTTTATTTTATTTTTTTTTTTTTACAAATCGCATTTGCAAACTTGATAAATATGCCTAATTTCAAGTGCATCCAATGTGCAAAATTTCTGAGAATTAATGACAGCATTAAATGCATTAAATGTAGTGGTACATACCATCGATACTGTGCCAAAGTATCTGACTCCAAAAGCATAGCTAAGTGGCTTTGTCGTACCTGCAACGTTGGCACCGAGTCTCCCTCACTGGAAAGCCAAAACTCCCCCCAGGATATATATGTCGACGCACCACTTAACACCATGGGATCTCACTCTCCAAACTCCCTAGCAGAGGAGATTAAACTATTGAGGGAGGTTATATGTGATTTCCGGTCAGAGATGGTGTCAGTTAGGCAGGAAATCTCAAAACTTAGCGCAACTATCGTGGAGACTCATAATCGCGTGGGCATAGTTGAATCGCGCCTAGCTGCAGTGGAGCAAAGGATCGAAGCGCACACATGCACTTGCGAGGTTGGCCCGGACGTTACTGAAGTGATCGAGCGATTAAAGCTCGATGTGAATGATCGAGATCAGCAGAGTTTACAATGCGACGTACAATTATCGGGCCTGCCTGAAAAAAATGGGGAAAATGTTGTCCATCTGGTTGGATTGGTAGCCAAAAAGATAGGCGTTGATATTGGCGAATATGATATTGTGAGTGCTGTTCGGAAAGGCGGGAAAAAAGTAGCAGTCAGCGCTGAGGATAGTGACCGCCCGAACTCCAGGCCCATTGTCGTCAGATTTTCACGAAAATTATTATGTGACAATATCCTGAAGGCAGCGCGGGTTCGTCGTGGCGTCGACACATCAGGCGTCGTAGATGGAGTGCCTCGTCGTATATATATAAACGAGCGCCTAACAAAATTGAACCGTACTATATTCCACCTAGCCCGGGAGGAGGGACGACGTAACAACTGGCGATATATCTGGACGCGTGGTGGGGCCATCTTTGCCAGGCGGGATCCAGGTTCTGTAGTGCACCGCATACGAGCTGAGAGCGACTTGAAACGGGTTTTTGGACTATCCTCTGTTGGTCAAAGTCCTTAGACTTATTATTATATTGTCATACACTAGTCTCATACATATATACCTTTTTGTTTCGGCTACCACATTTAAATTTTAATATTTTGTATATTTTGCAACGCATCACTAAATTACGCCTAATGACTATAGTTAAAAAAGCATTGTGGCACTATTGCGAATATGCAATGCCTTACCCTTCTAAACCAACAACTGAACTAAAATTATGTTACTGTCACACGGCACATAGTCTTACTTTATTATTAAGTAACTCTTTGATATGTTACATATATAACTCACATATTATATACACGCATATTTATAACATAATCGCAATCCTTAAAAATGTAAAATATACTAAATTATTCCTTATCGAATCCTTATACCTATTATTAAAAAACAATCTACAACGTATTTATTATAACTTTATATATTTTTATCACTTAATACAATTATGCCACCTATATAGTGACTTTCTAAAATGATAAACACAAAATATATTAAATTAGGATTCTTAAATCCTGGATCTCTTGGTTCTAGACATGATGACTTCTTGGTGGTTATGAATGTTCATGACTGTGATCTCGTAGCTATAAATGAAACTTGGCTACGTTCTGGCGAGGAGGGCCGCGCGCCTCGGGTCCCTGGTTATCGCTTAGTCCACGTACCTAGACCCGTGAGTGTGCGAGCTCGCGGGGGCGGCGTCGGTTTCTATTTGAAAAACACTTTAAAGGTACGTGTCCTAACGCACCCAGTGACAAATAACGTAGAACAGATGTGGCTGTCTTTTCAGGCTAACGGAAGGATTATCTGTGTGGGTACGGCATATAGACCTCCATGGCTGTCAATCAACGTGTTCCTTGACGCCCTATCAGACACTATCAGTACCTTGTCTTTTTACGACTACATATATTTAATGGGAGATTTTAATATTAACTATTTACATGTAAATAATAATTCTTTTCTTTTGTTAGAGGATTTCTTAACTTTGCATCAATTGCGACAGTATACAACTCAGCCTACACATTTTACGTCTGATACGGAAACCTTACTTGACTTGGTCTGTTCGAATGCAGACCAACTTCAAGTTTGTGTTGATTATATTCCGGATCTCAGTAGTCATGCATTTCTATCTTTCACTAGTAACATACGCAAAGAAAAGTTTACCCCAAAAATAATGCACTACAGAGCTATAAAAAATATCGAAGCAGATGATTTGGAATTAGCCGTTGGTACTATAGACTGGTCTACAATACAACAGCAGGCAGATATTAATGATATGGTGCGTGAATTTAATAGTAGTGTTTTATGGGTATTTGATTTGCTTGCACCTGTTAGAACTTTTTACATAAAACAAAAACAACACCCATGGATCACTTACAACATTAAATTAATGATGCGGCGAAGAGATGAGGCTCATCGGCGAGCACGCAAAAGTAAAAATGTAACGCATATTGAGTTTTATAAAAACCTCAAGCGAGAAGTGGCTCTGGCACTGGCTAGAGAAAAAACAGCTTATTTCCAATCGTGCATAAACTGCAATATCAAACAGCCGCGACTTATGTGGAACCGCCTTAAAGAGAATGTAACTATTAGCAATAGTAAAACAATCCTTTCTCTTCCGTTACATCTCAAAAATCCTACTTTAATAAATTTACACTTTCTAGATATGCCAGGCGATAATTCTACACCTTCTTCCCTAAGTTTCTTTACATCGAATAGATTTAACTCTTCTACCTTCTCGTTCACCTCTGTATGTAGTAATGACGTTCAAAAGATTCTAAACTCGTTTAAGTCAAACGCTATGGGTGCTGATTGCATTACGCTTGATATGATACAGACAGTCTGTCGTTATCCTGCTTGTCTTAATAGTTTAACTCAAGTAATCAATAAATCAATGAGCTCTGGTGTTTTCCCTGAAGCCTGGCGCCTAGCCTTGGTTAAACCCGTTCCTAAAAAGGAAAATGTTAGCGAACTAAAGGAGTTGAGACCTATAAGCATTCTTCCTTGTGCGTCAAAGGTTCTCGAGAAGGTTGTTTGTAACCAAATGACTCAGTACCTAGACACAAACCGTATTTTGCCTGAGGTTCAGTCGGGATTTCGGAGAAGTCACAGCACTACCACGGCGCTCATGGACGTAGTAGATAATATTCTTGCTGCGCAAGATGCAGGCGAGGGTACAATACTTGTACTACTTGATTTTTCACGTGCGTTTGATACTATTAACATCTCTTTACTACTAGCTAAAATGAAATATTATGGTTTCGATCAAAATTCTTTCGATTGGTTCTCAAGCTATTTAAACAATCGTACCCAACTTGTGGAGATAATTGATGATTGTAGTGGAATATCGTCACGTTCAGACCCATGTGATGTAAGTAGGGGAGTACCTCAGGGGTCGGTTATTGGACCAGAGGCCTTCGCGTTATACTGTGCTGATATTGTACGAATCATAAAATACTGCAAATTCCATATCTACGCGGACGACATACAATTATACATATCTTTCAGGCCAAATAAAATAATTGAGGCTGTTAGTAAGCTAAATAGTGATCTGGCTGGTATTTCAGATTGGGCTAAGGCCAATGCACTTGTTCTCAACCCGGCGAAAACTAAGTACATGACATTGGGAACAAGGCTACAAATTCAAAAAATAAAAGCATCGCAACCAAAAGTATATGTAGATGGAGAATTAATCGAAAGAGTAGACGAAGCTCGTAATCTAGGTGTATTAATGGACGAAAAATTGAAGTTCGAGAAGCATGTTATAAAAACCGTCAGCAATTGTTTCTACCGGCTAAAGGTACTGTATAAAATTAGAAATGTTCTGCCCGTCAACATACGTGTTATACTGTGTGAGTCCCTAATCTTATCTAAACTAAATTACGCTGATGTGGTAGTCGGCCCCTGTTTGTCATGTAAGTCAAAAAAAACTAATACAAAAGGTTCAGAACTCTTGTGCCAGATTTTGTCATAACGTCCCTCCTCGTGCTCATGTATCCCCTTACATTAACGAAACGCGTTGGCTTAGAATGGATAATAGAAGGCAACTGCAATTTGCCACGCTGCTGTTTGGGATAGTAAAATTTAAATTACCAACCTATCTCTATAATAAACTACAGTGGGCAGGAGATAAACAGCTGACTATCACAACTAGGGGATCATCCTATCTTCTTATTAATCTTCTGCATCACACCTCCGCATTCAGAGGTAGTTTCCGGTATTTGTCGAGTAAGGTCTGGAACAATCTGCCGCCACCAATCCGAGCTCTGCAAACAATACAGGGGTTCAAGTTAAAATACAAAGCCTTTATAATGCAGCAACAACTTTCTTCTTACCAGTCTCTTCAAAACTAATGACAACTGAATTGTAATATACCAATTAGTATTTAATTTATATATAACTGTGTCGTTATTACTTACTCGTATATCAATTATAGTATCCGTAATATATTATTTAATTTCGAATCGCAGAATGCAAACCCTATCTATATATTATACTCTCCCTATAACTACAATAACTACAATCTTATATACGTATATTACATTAAGTGTGATATAATTTTCATTATACTTACCGAAGTGTTGTAAGCTGTAGTTATGGCGGTGTAAATTTTTATCACCAACGTCAATGTCTGCTCACTGCATAAATGTAGTAAATAACAGAGGATTCTTTATTTATTATTCTTCCCGTATATTTATGAATTACATATTATATGATTGTGTTTATATTTACTAAAAATATTATTTCATCTTATTATTACTCGCAATCATGATATTTTCAATTATATAATATTATATTATATCGAGCGTCGTTGTCGTGCCGCCCGTGTCGAGGCAGGAGCGCTGAACGCGTCTCTGCGCCGACCGACTGATTGTGTGCGGTGACTATGTGCGCCGTGAAATAAACAGCTTGAAGCGATAATAACAATGTAATTAGTATCGTATCTATACTATTATATGTATATATGCGTTGTGTTTTATTTTTATTTATTTTTTTGTACCTTTTTTATTTTTGTAACTCAATAATTATGATTGTGTGCCGTCGTGAGATCGCGAACTTACAAGGGGGTCACGGAAGATCAGGCGCCACGGCTTGCCGCGGTCGAAGCCTGAGTGGCATCCCTTTAAACACATGGTGTGGGCATTGCATAGCCTTAATCAGCTGTGTTTTTAAAACTGTCTCTTTTCGTATTCTTTGAATGATATAGTGCGTTAGTGTATAATTTACTTGTTTTTTGTTAAAATTTGGCTGTGTCATGTCCCTTGTGTGTTTAATAAAGATATTTTTATTTTTATTTTTTATTTTAAAGACGTTTAGGCAGTAAAATAATTGTCATACTCGAAAAAAAAACCTTTATGGCCGCGTTTGCGTTTGCTGGAGAGTCTATACATGAGATGGTATTTTTAGTTTGTCGTCTTCTTCGTCGTCTTTACAATAAGCAGTGGATCAAGTGGCTGAAGTATCCGTAATTAATTTTATGAGACATTAAAGGTATACATATATCTTTGAGTAGATACATTGGCATAATGCAGCAGTCTGATATTGGTCTTATTTTTTAGACTTTTATGTACGCATTGGGCTTTGGGCAAAGTGCTGCCGGTATATCCAACGAGTACAACTTCTTAAGCGACAAGGAGGGCATCGATTTGAGATATGTGAAATTCTTGGAGCAGCCTCATATAAGGAAAGCCATCCACGTCGGAAACACCACATACAATAGTTTGAATATGGTTGTGTACCGGTCTCTCGTGCCTGATCTCATGAACAGCGTTAAACCGTGGGTGGAGGAGTTGCTGAACCATTACAGGATCATGACTTACAAGTAAGCCTACGGTCATATATCTTAAAACAGCTCATATATAATCAAGATCACACGAAGCCATCGTGCATATGATTAAGCTCGAGCGCTCACATGGGACAGAGTTCAGATAGAGAGTTCTATTTGTGAAGCTTTGGATTTTCCGCTGCCTACCGGATTCCGGATCATATAGCCCTAACATAGACAAATTAAGTAACGAGAGAAAAGTCCACATACAGTTTACATATAAAAAAAATTAATGACATTCGTAATTGAAAACGTATCGTATTTTAAAACTTGAATAAGGTGGGTGGACCATGGAAGGCCACGCTCCTTTGAAGGCCAACTATTAAAAAGTCGCAGTAATTGACACGTAAGGACATATTCCATCTATTACATACTAAGATCCATCAAACTCAAGGCCAGGACCGCGGCGGCAAGACGCTCGCGCCGCTATTTTGGCAGTGCGATCCCACGTTACGTAGACTTCGGTCGTCGACGTTACAATTATTGTTATTCGCGCGCACAGCAAAACGTTAGTTTTTAGTTAAATAACCTATTATTTTCTCATATTTTTTACTGTGAATTGTCATAAGGATTTTTATAGTACTAAAGAAAAAAGTAATATTTTTTCCTCGATTTATGTTAAAATATTGCTAGTGTTCTTAGGAAAGTTAGTAGTTCCTTATAAGGCCAATCAAAAATTTGACGGTTGGCCTTGGTAGGATATATGGGACTTACAAGGAACATCTATAAATCATGAACATATAAACACTTAGATTTTGGAACGAAGTTCCTTATGGCGCTTTGCGAATTGGGGGTTAGACGGAAAAAATAGGCACGACACTGATTTCGACCACTCGAAATCACAATGTAATAACGACTATTAAGAATGATACAAAAAACGACCTTATCACCTTGACAATAATTTAGAATTTTGCAATTACACATTGTGACTGTTATGACTGTTACATATTATTGCGAGCAGCAAGCAACCCGCCCTCTCACCCCTGTCCCTACCTAAGGCGCGGCCAACTAGTTCCGCGCGCATTATATATACTTAGTTAAACTATTTTTTTGTATAATATAATATATTACATCTATACAGATAAACAAAATTGAAGTGTCTGTTTGTAATTTCAAATTAACAGCTTTTATTTTAGCTTAATGCATTTAAAAGTATGATCGGTACTTACAATAAAATATAAATTGTTAACATTTTTCTATCCGTCTGTCAGTCTGTGTGTTTGTTCCGGCTAATCTCTGAAACGGCTAGACCGATTTTCACGGGACTTTCACTGGCATATATATTATGAGGTGTAGCATTACTTGAATATATATATTCAAGTAATGTTCGTTGAGTTTTTATACATGATACAAATATATTAAGCGTTTAACATTTTGTTTAAATGAGAGAGCATATTAAGCAATTTTATTAAAAGTGGATATATTAATTATTGCAACTCTAATTTTAAGTTGAACGACTGATCTATAATAGTGGCCTTGTTTGGATCCCTGTTCCTTGCAAAGCCATTTGGAAGAGGTTAATAAGACTTAAGTTTAATAAATAGTGTTTAAAGCTGGGTTAAAAAAAATATTATGAAACAAAGTATTACTTAATATGTTTTTTCTTTCAATTATCCAGTAAATAAACGAATAAAAAGCGTTTACTCGTTAGGGTGGCCTTCCATGCCCCCACCTTAATATTGTTTGTTTTAGTGGTCACCTGGACACGGTGGTCCCGTACCACGCGTCAGTCTTCACCTATAACTCGCTGGTCTTCGAGGGAGCCGCGGAGTACGGCACCGCCCCGCGTCGGGTGTGGCGCTACCCAGATGTGGAGGTCGTGGCGGGGTAAGAACACAGATTAAACAAAGAGGAACAGATAAACAGCTACATATTAGCTGTTTTATTAGTTACTTTGCTACTACAAGCATACGGCGTATCCACGATTGTGTGGAAAAATTATGGGCTGTTGAAAAACGTTAAAACTTTTCGAATTCGGATCGATGTGGGTCGTTCTATGAAAGCTGTTTCTCTGTACGTAAGTATATATATATATATATATATATATATATATATATATATATATATATATATATATATATATATATATATATATATATATATATATTAAAAAGAAAAAAAAAAAGAAAAAAAAAACATGTTATTCTCGTGGTGCTTCCCCTTTAATTCTGACTTTTTGTCATCACAATTTTTGCTGTCTCCCGCTTTGCTTGGGGAGGGAAACTGGAATACTTCCTACTCCTACAATCTTCTGATTAATTTCGTTGCGGCTTCCAAGTCCAAGTTCCAAGACAGATTTAGCATGTCCCCCGGGCACCCCTGAGATCATATCAAAGGGTTTTTGCGGTTGGTTATCACTGTCGATCCTACACAGGAGTTGCAGTGGTGGGTAAGTGTGGTGGGTCAATTGCCCGTATAAAAGTATATATATATATATATTCTACTCTGTGGCAAGACACAGATACTATATGTATATACACAGAGTTTAGAAATGTTAGGGTCAGCTCACATCGAAACGATGCGCGACGCGGCGCTGCCATTTTTCAAATAATGATTCAAAATTGCACTTTATTCAATATACACGTTATATTGCAAGAGCGGTGCAATTTGACATTCGAATTATTCCAATAAAACGTTTAACTACATAAGAGTAGTGAATAAAGTTCAATTTTCAATCGCTATCTTAAAAATGAAGCGCCGTGTCACGTATCGTCTCGTCTAGCTAATCTCAGTTCGGTCCATGCACTGACTCATTCGCATACGCGTCATATTCGCATGCGCGCGCGCGAGCGGGACAGCCTGACAACCGAAACGAGATTTAACCGATAATAAAATATACGAGAATTGGCCCCAGGAGCCCAATACTTTCGCCGGATATCTGAAAAAAAATGGTACATATCACAATCAGTGGATTTATTTCATCGATGGATGGATGGACATAAAATATGGAACATTTGGTTTTAATATTTTTATAAAGTCTAAGAAAACTATTTTATAAAGTTAATTTTATTTTATTTAATAACTCTAAAAAACCTCAATAACGGGACTTTTTTATTTATAAAAGTAGATTTTAACTTCGTCTACAAAAATAAAAAAAATCACATCCCAAAATCAAGGACTCGAGGGGCAGTTCTTAGCATTTCAAGATTTTTCATACCACTTCATTTGGAAGGTCAATGACTTAACAGTACGTCAAGTATCCGTTGCTGATTGCCATAACACGACTCTTAATTTAGCATGGGATTAGATTGATGTGATGTACATTACATTATGTGTGTGTTTAATAAAGAATTTGATTTAATTTGAAGTCGAATACTACAAAAACTGCAACTGAGCCGTTCGTGCTAAATTGTCTTTTCCCCAGGTACTACAAGACAGCGGGAAGGTTTCTGGAGGTGATGGTGCGGGGCGCCGGCCACATGGTGCCCGAGGACAAGCCTGCGGAGGCCCTCGCCCTCATCTCGGCCTTCGCCCTCAACCTGCCCTTGGACTCCCCACGCCCTGCGCCCTAACCTAAAACATTCTTGGAATCGGGGCCCTAACCACACGACAATACAATATCGGAGCGATAGCGAAGTTCGTAACGAATGAAATGTACGGTCGCCGATACTCATGGTGTTCTACTTTTCGACCAAAAAACTTTTACTTGGCAAAGTTGGTATAACACCGAGTCCGTCGGCGACTGAACAGGCCCTTTAGCAAAAATTTATAGCGATCATAGATTTTCTATGGAAATGAAATTAAGATCATCTATTCTATACAGATAAATAAATTTGAGTGTCCGTTTGTAATTTCAAATTAACAGCTTTTTACTTAATGCATATGAATGTATATACGGTATTAACGTAAAAAATATTTTTTTTCATTTTTGTCCGTCTGTCTATGTATATACGGTATTAACAGTAAAAAAAATTTTTTAAATTTTTGTCTGTCTCTCTGTCTGTTTGTTCCGGCTAATCTCTGGAACGGCTGGACCGATTTTCAGAAGACTTTCACTGGCAGATAGCTGATATTATAAGGCGTGACTTAGGATACTTTTTATCCTCATCATCATCAAAAAATGTTTAACGCCCAACGAAGTGGTAGCAGCTAGTAAAATGCAATAAAATGTATCAGGCTTACATATTATTTCGACTTTAAATTACGTGATTTAGAGACGAAATAATAATATTATGTCAATTCCATGTACTTATTTTATTATTTTCGAACTTTGCTGTCGTTTTGTGCTGTTCCGCTTATTTCTTACTCATGTACTTATAAGAAGTCATATATGTGTTTATGGTACTAATGAATATAATATTATATTAAGGGACTGTTTCACAATCTATCGATAAGTTTCAGATAGCTTATTTGCATCTTTTATCTCTGTCGTTCAACATAGTGAGCAGCGACAAAACCTCCGTATAAGCAATGCGACACGTTATATAAGAATGTAAAACAGGCCCTTACCCAAGTGTATTAATATCAAATATAAAGAGCAATATAATTTATTTTCATTTCTGCTTCCTTTTTCCATTAACGCCCGAAATTAATTATCAATCTATAACTCATTTTAGCTATCTGAGATCAAGATTTCATTACATTTTAACGATCCTAGGATTAACTTCACGTCAATTTACGTCATTTTTTGTTTGAAAATCTAAGATTGAAGTCAATCTAAGATGTTAGATACGTTATTAATTAAGGGCGTAAGTCTGCTGGACTTTATTTGGATAATTACAATAATAAAAAATATATGTAAATAATCATAAATAATAGGTAAATAATAAACTTAAACCCCCTTACTAATAAAAGATTTACACAACGGATAACTTAAACAATGTTGCTATCTTTGTCTGATGCGTTGGAAAAATCACTTAACAGACAAAGACATCAACGTTGTTTAAGTTATCCGTTGTGTAAATCTTTTATTAGTAAGGGGGATAAATTACAGTTATCCATACTTACAAGTTACCAAGTATCTTGGCTACGGGACAAAAGGGTATCTAAGTACTAGGAAAAGTAAATTCAAAGAAAGTGTATAATTTGTTTATTTCGTATTATCAGAAGAAGAGAAAGATTATTTTCGTATTACAAAATGGTTTTATAAATTGGAAAAGTGAAAAAATACGAATCGGATGAACGGCTATTATTATTGTCACTTTTGCTTACACTCCCTTATTTATATTGTTCATTCTTACTGGAAATAGTATTTAGGAAAATTAACATAACCTTTTGATGAAAATCGCGTCGCGTGAAGCGGGAAGTGGTAACATGGGCAATTTTAGGAGCTACTAAACATTCAGTTTCCTCGATTGTACGGTAAATAATACTTCAACAAGTGCCTGTGCATTTATTCTATTCCATTTCTAGTATTAGTAGTATGCATATACGCAATTGTTTCCCACATAATATCTAGGGGACTACTAAATTTAAGGTTGTATACAATCAATTACGTATATATTGGGCATATTATCTACTGCTTATGTTTTAGCCGTTTAGGCAGAAAAATAATTCAAAATTTCAAAAAAAAAAAGAAAATGTAGTACCCAAATAAAATTAATTACGCTCTTTACGACGCTGTTGAGATCATTAACCTCACACAGCTGATGTATTTGTTATTTAGGCAGTCTTTGCTTCCCTTTTAAGTCAGCTGTTTCTGTGCGAATGATGTTTTAGCGTCTTAGAGAGCGCAATGTAATTTTATAATTATTTTTTTTCATTTGTTCTGACTAAACGTCTTTACTTAAGCTTCAGAAGATCGTATTCGCAAAATATCCGTAATAGATTTTTGTTTTTAACAACGTTATATAAATATACCAATTAGCGACTTATAGTTCCTTCCTTCTTTTATAGAGTATAATATCATTTTTTTACTACTTATGTCATATACAAGTTAGAATGTCTATAAGGCAAATATACAAGCATAAGTCTAAAAGGCCAAATTTTTACATTTGTACTCGAAGGTGTGAAAAGGATTAAGATGATCAATGGTCTTCAAATAAGCAGGTATTGAAATAGAAACGAGGCTTCTCATTTTGTTAATAAGTCGGATAAATTTATAGTCTAAACTTAATTCTACAGTGTGAAAAGTTCGCTACTCAAGTACTAATAAAACATGACAACTTACTTACGAGGTATGGATATTACGAATAGTACGATGAAAGGAAACAATAGAAATGTAAAATATTTTGCATTCGTTGTAACTCTGCGATGAGGTAATGTCAAATGGTTCTCTACTGTGGAGAGGTTAAAGCTAATTTCACAGCCTTCGACACTACAGGAGTGCATAATAGTAATGCTCGAGTAAACTCGACTTGGGATGAGTAGTTTCACTATTATTTAACTACACGAATGAATTTTTTTCCTTGAATATTAATAATACAATATAGAAATTAGGTATAGTAAAGATAATTGTAAAATTATGCTGCAAAGCATAAAATAATTTGAACTGAGTATACAAAAAGTTTGATAAACAAACACTCAAGTATCATTACGCCCACTTACGTAGATCTGAACACTAACGTTATATCTGTCGTTCATCGGTGAATGAAAGAGAAGGCGTGATATTTTAACCCAGATCTCCGCAAGTGGGCCTTAGAGAACTTGAATTTTAGTCGAGTATATTAATTGGTAATAATAAACAATTGGTTTCTCACTCAAGTCGAGTCAAGTAATCAAGTCGCACTAATATGTGCTAGTGGGTAAATATCAAAATGGTCAATAGTTTAAAAATTTATATATGGCATGGTTCTAGAGATAGTATACATATTCACTAAGAATTAGCTCTAGAGTAGGTATGTACTAGTGTCATTATTACGTACTTATGTGAAGTATATTTATAGAGCAAATAGTAAATACTAGGTTGTGTAAAAACCACAGATTGTAAGTCCTTAGCTGTGTGCTCAGTGCGAGTTTCTGTCACTACTCGCCGTGAAGAAGTTAACTACGATTTGTATGGCTACGATTAGTTACCATTGTTTGCCACTAGGGGCGCTGCTTCGATGCCATACAAATTGTAGCTAACTTCTTCACGACGAGTAGCGACAAAAACCCGCACTCGGCACTCTGATACGAAAACTACTGAAATCAGGGAAGAAATGAAAGCAAAAAAAATAAAAATTCAAAAAATGTTTTACTACAAATTAAATAAAACGATAGTAAGATAAACACACAAATAAAGAAAAATCAAACATTTTGGTTCATTAATGAATAGTAAAATACAATTTCTAACATTCCACCAATTTGCACCCGAGTATTTGTTTTCTGATTCGTTACAATTTTGTTTGTAGTAGTTAGTATCATCTCAATTCATACATTAAAAGCGGGTGCAGTGGTAGTAAGGCATTCGTCAATTATTATCGTAAAGCTATATTTAAATTTGTCGAGCCCATGAGTCGTTACTTAACACTTAAGAGATACAAAGAGAAATAGACATTAATTATTGTGCAAGCATTAGTAATAACAGTCGAAATTCTTTCATCCCTGAGTTACTTCTGTTACCTTACTAACTTAGTTACTCAAATAACTGAGTGGTTAGGTTAGGTTAGTTATCAGTCTGTCAAAAAAATAAATAAAACGGTCAACTTCGCAACTCAATCTTACTAAAATATATTACTATATCTTAACTATAAATATGCCTCATAATAATTCTTATATTAATATGCAAAATTTAGAATGTGTAGTGAATTTTGACTTTAAATTTTATTGCGATGAAAAACCGTATCAACAAGTTATCAAACTGTCAGTCCTATCAATACAAGTGTTACAGCACTAGGTCGAAAAGAATGCATATTGACCTTTGCAAAGGAATATTCGGCTAGTGTATTCGGCGGCTTTTTACAGCAACATTTCTGTTGTCGTTTTGGCGGGACGTGGAAGAGTGACACTGTTGTTTTTGTGATTTTTCTATAGATATGTGTTATTTCGGTTTTTTAATGTGTAATTTGATAAAATATTAACGACTAGCTGTTTCCCGCGGCTCCACCCGCGTAAATATACTATTGAGTATCCCGCTGGAACGCTTTACTTCTCCGGGATAAAAAGTAGACCATGTTTTAATCCAGAGCATAGACTTCTACCATACCAAATTTCATCAAAATCCGTTCAGTAGTTTTTGCGTGAGAGGGTAACAAACATCCATCCATCCTCATGAACTTACACATTAATAATATTAGTAGGATGAATTTTCCTTAACATGCACAAGTGTGGACAACTTCAAAAAGCGTGCTATTTTATGTTCTCTCCAAAACTCCCTAGAAAGTTTCAATAAACCGTCTTACACGTTACTGAATCGATTGACTTGACTCATTATATGCACTGACGATTTATTTGGAATTTGACTAGACTTTGAACTTGACGATTTAGAAAAACTGTGTTGAAAACTGAAACAAAAAATCTTTTTTTCCGCCTTTTTAACTTAACATTGGCAATGGTTTTAAACCGTACCGCCATATTTATGAAAAAAAAAACATCTCTGTCAAATACCGCCAATGTGACATATTAAGTCGCTGGCGCCAACTCGGGACCTAGCAGGAACATTTGACAGCGTCGTAAGCGTAATAAGTAGCGTAAGCCGACACTAGCCGAATATCTCTTTCCAAAAGTTGATGTACTCTTTTCGGCCGGTACTGCAATATTCGTCGACTTATAATATTATAATTACAATTAGCAGCTTTGGATTAATATAAAAATCGTTATACCTAAGGACGTAAATAAGGTTGCGTGCACACATACACCACAGAACAAAACAGTTGAAAAACACCTTAATTGGAAAGTTTTGTGCGTTGGCATTCTACTTTTCTAAGTGATTACGTTATACTCTTATTTTATTTCTTCTTTTCAAGTTAGGATAAGGAATAATGTTAATAATTTTTAAGACAGTCAATATTTCATCTTCCCTGGTAAAAATATCAGATTAGACAAATTTTGTAAATTGGCAACCCTAGAAAAAAACGGTTTCTTGGATTGCCAATTTGCCACAAAATTCTCCCTTAAAATAGGGTAAAATTGGCAATCCTGACAGAGTCATTTATATAGCGTAATAATATATTGTTCCATGATGTAAATGTGTAAGTTAACTTATTCAAAATTTATTATTGTATCAATTCGTAAATGCGGTCTGTCAAATGTAACACGATAACACTGTAACTACATAACGTTCTGCACTAAATATACAATAATCTACATTCAACAATATGTATATACTTCGACGGGAAATGCAAAACAATATACGATAAATCTCATATTATAAAATCACCAATTCTTAACATGTTTTATAATTCAATGATTTTCATATAGAAATATCTATGACTGTTTTTTTTACAGGAAGCCCAAAACCTTTGTCATTGGCCAATATGTCAAACTAAGTCAAGCATGACCAATCATCTTCTTCAAATATTTTCAAATATTTTAAAGAAATGCCTCAACTATAATATTATAATGTCATGCCAAAAATGGCACTGTTTCTTATGTACCTACATTATGTATTATGAAAGTTACATAATTTATGACATGGCTGCTAATCATTCAATTTTTCCAGCCATAGAAATTTCTACTTATACAAATATGTAGTGAAATATATATAATTCATTGTGTTATGTGTATAATACATGTCATGCACATAATTACAATTTCTTTGATACATACACCCAGCTTACACTTGTCAACTTATAACTCACTTCACTTTGTCGATTGTCGTCACTTCACTTGTTGTCTCTTACTTCACTTACAATCCGACATGTTCTAGAATATTCCAGAATGTTCCGGCATACGTCGTTAGTCGCTACATGCCTTTCCACAAGCTCATAGATACAATCTCCGGGCCGAAGCGAGAGAAAGTAATGCCGGAAACTAAGCCAGTGACTAGCGTAGCTCCGCCAATCATGCCTGCCGTGGCCGCGTGCTCTGGAGCCACGGTGCTGAAAATACAAGCAAATTGAGGTCAAAACTCACCTAAAATGGGGTGTAGCTGTTGTCAATGACACAGTTGTAAATTGAACATGTATATTGAACTACGCGCCCCACCGCCTGCCGCTATGTTCGAGCAGCGGCCTTAATGAATTAAAAATGGCTGCGGTTCCTTCACCATTGTTGTTTTAGCGTCAGTCACACTGAGAATCGCAATTTTTAAGATGGCGATTCAAAATTGAACTTTATTTACTACACAAGAAGATACACGTTTCATTGCAAGAGCGGCGTCGCGCTTCGCAGCCCGGTGCAATTCGAAATTCGAACTCTTGCAATGAAACGACGTGTGTCGTCTTGTGTAGTGTTCTTGTGACGCTGTGGTGTGGACGGTGTGGCTGGCTCTAAGACCATATTTAGCTTAATGAACTCTTGAGGCATTATCTAGTCTGTCTTAATCCAGAACCATACCAAATTTCAAACTACTACCATACCAAATTTCATCAAAATCCGTTCAGTAGTTTTTGCGTGAAAGTCACAAACATCCATCCATCCTCAGTACCACATTTATAATAGTAGTAGGATTATCTAAACTAGTATATATAATAGATCAAAAGATTTTTTCTTGTATAATGAACGCGCGTCAAGGTGAATTTTGTGCCGTTATTGACTTATTTCTTATGAACAACAATATTACACTTCACTTCAAACCAGTTGGTTAATTTCCGAGCTTCGAATATTGATTTACAAAAAATTTATGATGAAGTTATAATGTTTATCCACATCGGGCTCGTTCGTGCGACTTTAGCATTTTCGTTTATCTTTAGAGTAACGATTTCGCCTTTCATGCGCAACAAAAAAGTTCACCCTGTGCATCGGTAGCGACGTGTGCGTACATCGCGATTCACGCCGGCTTCACGTCCAATTACGACACAATAACTATGACAGTACAGCTTGAAACTTCGTATGTCGTAACCCACAACACTGATTTATAGATCAGGAACACCTGCATGTGCTTATTTACGGACACGACAGTTTTTTTGTCCGAGGTACTAAATTTCTTAAGACAGGTAAAATAAGTTCTGCAACTGATCTTACATAGAGCTCATAGAGCTCATAGAGCTAGATATAGCTATGATATATAGCTATGATATAGCTTACATAGAGCTAGAGCTTCCCTTTAATGCAGAACCAGCCTTCTCCTACTACTACCGCTACATAGCGCGATGAGCAGGATAAGGTCTTCTCAAGTTTGGCCCACCACAATCGTACGAAGGTTTTCATCACCTATTTGTTTACTAAATAATTTAAAAAAAAACTTACCCGCTAACATACATCATGCCCAATGAGCTACCATGCCCGGAGCTCCAGCCCATCAACGCAGCCAGCACCCAGTATGCCCAGTCGTTGGTGATCAGCACCGGCAGCGTCCTCACTCTGCCCATAGGTTGGTAGTTGCTCAGCAAGAACAGGGGTATGAAGAGAATACGGACGGTGGTGAACACCCATAGCCATTTGCTGTTGGGCTGGAAAAAGATTAGTATGGATTATGGTAGCAGTCAGAAAGGCCAAAACTCTAGCCGACATCTTGGTCTCGGCTCTCGGCCAAAATGGGCTGAGTTTCTCGGCCGTAGCCGAGAATAAACAAAGACCTACGAATTACGATCAGTGAATTTAAAAAAAATTAATAATTTATTTTAATTTTTCACACACACAATAATATAATAAAAAAACCTAATATACTTACTAAAATAAGCATTATGAAATGTAAATGTCAAAAGAAAATCTTTAAATTATTATTTACGTAACTAAATCTTACCTTCTCAATCTAACATGTATGTAACCTATTGTAATGTTGTTATACTGAATAAGTATAATACTATATATATTTGGAAAAACAAAAAAATGTGGGTATTCTTAATATTATGTGTAATCTTTTTGTTGTATTTATTTTAAATGCGCTCGCTGTACACGTAGATTTTTAATTACTTTTAAGTCACAAAGTGTATTTCTCGTAAGTGATTTTGTAATCTTTTGAGAAATAAAGAATCTTTAAACCTAAACCTAATTTGAATTTACCGCGAACGGGCGCGGAGCCCAAGTAATTGCATGTTTTTGTATTTTTCTTATCTATTTTAACTATTTTATAAATTCTCGATCTCGGCCGAGAATTGCATTTAGTCTCGGTCTCGGCCGAGACAAAAAAGCATTCTCGGTCGGACCTTAAATATATTTTTTATTTCATAGGCTATGAATCTGAATTGAACTTAAAAGATTTACAGTCTCGGGAGGAGAGTTCCAACCCATCATTTACAGACCTTCGAGAAGGAGGAGTTCGATTAAGTCGCCTACAGAAGATATAGAGGACGACACCCGAACACTTCGCGCCCCACGTCGCAGACAATACGTGTTTAGTGTTAGTTTATTAAATATTGTAATAACGGTTAAATATCGTAGTCTATAAGGTATTTATAATATGCAGACTGAAATAAACGGTATTTAATTTATATTTTTTTATTTACCACTATTCTTTTTCATTGTCATTAGAGACAAAATTTTTCAACTGCAATTATTCCGAGATTATTAGACGCAGTAGTCCCGACTCCCTTACATATTGTAACTATGAATTAATGAATTTTATTTATAAGTTACATAGACTCACATTGGTTAATAAAACTTATAATTTATGTCATAGGGATTTAAAGTAGTGAAGAAATGTGACAGTTTTTTTTTTATTTTGTTTATTTAGGTACACGCATCACTATAAACTGTGCAGCGCCACAAACGCGTGTACAATATCGGCGGATTTTCGACTATCGGCCGAACAGTAAAACGCCAATCAAAATTTTGAGCTTTTCTATTCACAGGCTGTCGCTGTCCCCGTTATCCGAAATGGCAAGCACAGCATATCTGACCTGAGCGTCACTTAATTTAACTATCGTCTCAGTATTCGGTCATAGATCGCTACAAAGGCGTTATATATATGGTGCAAGTGCCCTAATTATATAATAGAAGTACTCACAAACTGGACTGTACTAGCGGTGATGTTCCCGACCATGGCCATCAAATTGAACGTAACAAAACACGTCAACCTTCTGAAGTTGGTGAAGAGGAAGCTCTCGATCCATCCGCCGTCGCCCTTGAATGTCAGCGGTTCGATTTCTGTAATGAGGAATATTTATTTTATTATATTTAGAAAATATTATGTATATAATTAAATTGTTCATAATCAATTACGGATATTTGAGACATATTATGATCTACTGCTATGTCAAGACGTTTAGGCAAAATAATAATAAAAAAATATACTATGATGATAATATACCATCAAACTGTTGATATTTAATCACTAACCATACTTTACTATTAATTATGTATGATTTTCATAAAATATAAAAAACAAAAATAACAATTTTTTCACGTTTTACCACGTGATTAAAAACGTACAGTCGTCACACGAGACGTCAAATTCTTGTACTTCTTCTTTTTTTTAAAGTGTGAGGTCGATGACCGCCACGAACGCCGTAAAGAGCGTATTTCATTTAGTATAATTATATTTTTTTTCGATATTCCCAATTATTTTTCTGCCTAAACGTATTTAATATAAACAGTAGATCATATTGCCAAAATATCCGTAATTTATTTTAAACAACCTTGTATACAGATAAAAAGGCTTAAAGTACTTTCAACCGAATACTACTTAAATTAAGGGGAACTCAAGTCACATGCTATCCATGTAATTTTAGGGGGGATAATTCGGCTCAATCTCAGTAAAATGACAGCCAAAAGTGCGACGCTGGCCTTTTGATCCCTTCCTTGGCTCTCTGATACCTTAGCTCGCACTAAACACAACGCGTTACATTACGCCGATTTTCTTAAATCTTAAAGCTGTGCGAGAACACGGTGAACGTGACGATGAACGCGACGAATGTGTTGTACAGCTGGACCGAGAGCCGCTTATAAGTATAAGCACAGCCGCAGTATAAGCACAGCCGCAGTATAAGCACGTAGTTTACGCCGGTTTTCTGTGAGGCCGGGGTGTCTTACCGCTATGCACCGTCGGGAACACGGTGAGCGTGACGAAGAACACGATGAATATGTTGTACAGCTGGACCGCCGCCTGCTTCAGTATGAGCGCATAGGGCGTGCGTTTCGGCGCCGCGGGCTGGTTCGCAGCTAAGGCTGGGTTAACACGTAGCGTGCGCTCTTGTAGCGTCTCGTGGTAGCGGTAGAACCTCTGAAATATTATATTATACAATATTAATAGGGTACAAAATACTTATATTGCTACATTATGTGTTACATATAATATAATAACAGTGACAGGGTAGAAATATTATTTTAACACAAGTTTATTTGATTAAAGACTATTTGACTGATTTGATAAAAGGCTCTAGGCACTAATTACACTGCAACAAATTTTTAGGCAACGGATAGTCATTAATATAAATGTTCAAGAATACTCACATTCAATGGCAGTGCAAAGTATGTGTCGAAGCATATCAGCAGCACAAACATGCCAACGATGAAGTAATATATGGCTGAAGTCCGTTGGCTGCCGGAGAAGGAAGCAGAGCCCCATTCCAGGAAAGCCACCAACGTCCCACAGATGTTGGATCCGAGCACCACTGCACCTGTGTACTGTGGTGGTAAACGGGCAGCCACTCCGTATACTGTGTTTTGGAAGATTGCATTGAAACCTGAAATATTTTTGGAATTGTTTTTATTTAATAACACATTTAGTGTTAGTATTTTATATAAAAAAAACTATTTTATTAATATGATGCTGTTGTTAAGACATTAAGATAAGAAGAAATTAAAGACCATAATTTTGGCAATACACATTTAATGTCATTTGATCATTGAACCAGCCCCGTGGTTATCCGATATATTCTGTGCAGATAATTTAGGTACTGGTATTTTTAGAATAGGTTTAGTAGGTTTAGTAGGTAAAAGAATAGAATTAGGTTTGTCATAACAAAACGTCAAAATTCTTCTTCTTCTTTTGAGTCTCAGGTTATTAGACAAATTGTGAAAAATTACTCACCGTTTAGGAAGAACACCAGTACTATGGTTAGCCAGAAGAATATGTCCGGCCATTTTGAGCTGTCTACCATCGCCAATATGACGGTGATAACGAAAATCAGCACCTCCATACATAATGACCACACGATACGCGTTGTTAGGTTGCCACTGAAATATGTTCGGATGTTTGTTAATTAGGTGTATTAACTCTTGACTATTGACTATAAATATGATAATGGTGGGACAACACTATTAAAGACACTAATGATGAGGATATGATGATAGTGTTTGTTATGATTATGAAATTCATCACACCAAGGTCATACGTAAAAAAAATATTGTCGGCAACTATCTGAACTGAAATTATAAATCAGTGGCTCACGCGCGCCTGTCGGTGCTGCACGTTGCGTTCGGTATTGTACGACTTGTTACATGCTGTTATCCCGCGTCGTGTTATTTTTCTAAGAATTACGATGCGGTGCATGCCTACTGGCTATGGATAGATGTACACTTGATTCTCCTGACGACGACGGCAATGTGTTGTAATTAACCGATTAGAAGATTCTCCATAGCGCAGAAAAACTATTTAGCTGTAAATACTTTATGGAACTCGGATATAAATGTCAAAAAACTTTTGATGTAGGCATGTCTTATGGGACTTTAAAGGACATTGAAAAGGATCTGACTGAGGCAGAAATTTTAAAGGAATTAGAAATAATATATCTATTTTAAACGTAAAAAGGCTGCAGAGACGTAATTTTGAAACTAGTAAATTTGAGGACAGTGAATGCATTCGATGGTGTTTTAAGGGATCTTCACTACCTCCATATGTTTACACGTACGGAATTAAGGTCAAAGTAGATCCTTATATATTCCCGGTGACAGTGTTCTAAATATTGGAGGTATGGTCATTCTCATAGAACATGTGCACAAATTCATATGACGTGCCTTAAATATGGAAAATCACATCCGAACTGTGAAACTACAACGTTCCGATGCGTGAACTGTTCTGGTACACATATGGCACTCTCAAAATCGTGTCCAGTTTACACCAATGAGAGAAGAATCATTAGAGAAATAATGGCGGAATTCAACATTTAGTGCGCGCGTGCGCTTACGATGTATGTACCACCTTCTCCCCAGGAGGATAAAACACCGTTCAGTCAGTCTGTCAATGCCTCGAGTTATTCCCGACTAAGACCTACGCAGTCTGAAGACAACCCTTTGTGTGCAGAAATTCTTAAATCTTCGGCAGACATACATTACGCGCACACAGAAGGAAACAAGTAGGAAAAAAAGAAGACAGCACAATAATGAGGAAAATATAGAATTACTGGTTGAGGAGGATGATGATGACATCCTTCGACATATGTCATATACAGAAAATGGACAAGAGCAAGCATCCAGAAATATGGACATTAAACATTTAATACAGAAATTTAAAGAAATTATTTTTATGAAAAGAATTAGTTTTGTAGAGAAATTGGAGTCATGTGGTTGGTTGATATACGATTGGATCATTAACATAATTGTAAATTATTTCTCAGAGTAGCCGGTCATTAAATCATTCATTCAAAATGGATTTGTTAGTCCAACAAACAGTTAATATAATCCAATGGAATTGTCAGAGTGTACGGACAAAGCTTGTGGATTTTGAACAGTTACTATCTCAAGAAAAAGTCCACATCGCTATTTTAAGCGAAACATGGTTGAAGCCAGACAGTATATTGAGCATAGCGGGATATAGTGTTCTACGTCAAAACCGAGATAATGGATACGGTGGTGTGGCCTTAAGTTATTTACTCTAGCATAAAATACCAATCATCCCAGGTTCATAAAGTCAATAATCCTGGAATTCAGATACTCCGGGTTTTTTTTAGAATTTTGAATTGCACTAACATAAAGAATATAGTTTCAATGTACTGTCCATCACATGTTCCAACAACGGCTGGTGACTGGGATACAATTTTTAATATGTGCAGGAACAAATCTTTAGTAGCCGGAGATTTCAATGGCCACCATTCCTGTTGGTCATATAAGACGGATCCCAGAGGGGTTCAACTTTTTGATACTATACTAGACAAAAACTTTGTTAGTTTGAATAATGGGTCACCAACTAGAGTCAAATTAGTTAACGAAAGGCTGCAAAAATCATCCCCTGTAGTTACGTTTGCTTCGAATGACATTGCTTTACAATTTATCTGGAACGTGTCCAATGAGTGCCTGGGAAGTGACCATTTGGTTATAAAACTCGCCACACACACTTCGTCGAACTCAGTTGCTGATAAAAAGCGAAAGGACATCATTCATTTTGGACCAAAAAATGAAAGTGCCGGCCAGAAAAAAAACTACGATATTCGGATAGAATACACAATTTCTATCATTTTTTACTATGACGTCCAATCTGTGCGCACAACGGTTACGTCGTAATAACATAAAAAATAAAATATTTTTTATTAATTCTTTGTTGTTAAAAAAAGATTGGAGTGACATTACGAGGGCGGGTCAATAAGTCCGTGACTTTTGGAATAAAACACAGATATTTTGATAAATAAATCATTTTATTTTTCAACGTAGTCCCCCTTGAGCTCTATACACTTTGCCCAACGCTTCTCCAATTTTTTTATCCCTTCCAAAAAATATGATTTGTCGAGGTCCTCAAAATAAGCCTTTGTTTGCGAGATGACTTCATCATTGGAGTCAAATCTTTTTCCACCGAGCCATTTTTTCAGGTTTGGGAACAAGAAGTAGTCACTCGGAGCCAAATCTTGAGAATAGGGTGGATGTGGGAGCAATTCATAGCCCAATTCATGGATTTTTGCCATGGCAACTGCACATGTGTGCACCCTTGCATTGTCTTGGTGAAAAAGAACTTTTTTCTTGGCCAAATGAGGTCGGTTTTTTTTCAAATCCTCATTGAAGCGGTCCAATAAGTTGGCATAATATTCCCCATTAATTGTTCTTCCCTTTTGAAGATAGTCAATGTGGATTATCCCACGTGCATCCCAAAAAACAGTCGCCATAACTTTATTGGCTGACAAACCCACCTTGGCCTTCTTTGGCGCCGATTCACCCTTAGAAACACACTGTTTTGACTGTTGTTTGGTCTCTGGTGTGTTGTGATGGATCCATGTTTCGTCCACGGTTAAAAAACTCCTCCATATTGTGATTAAACAACGCCAAACCTTCCTGTGAAGTTGTTACACGATTGCGTTTGTGGTCGACTGTGAGCAAACGCGGCACCCATCTTGCGGAAAGCTTTCTCATGCCCAAGTGATCATTCAAAATTGAAACCACTGAGCCATGCGAGATGCCTATGGCTTCCACAATCTCTTGCACTTTCAATCTTCGGTCGGCCAACACCATATCGTGAATTTTTTCTATTGTTTCGGGTGTAGAGACCTCAACTGGGCGTCCAGGACGTTCGGCATCTTCAGTGCTTGTACGGCCACAACGAAATTCAGTAAACCACTTTTTTACCATTGAAATCGATGGTGTAGAGTCCCCATAGTATTTATCAAGCTTAGCCTTGGTCTCGGTAATGGTTTTTTTTCGCAAAAAATAATGCTTAATAAGCACACGAAATTCACTTTTTTCCATTGTTTCCTTAAGTTACTGGATAGTCTGATAAAGATAGCTGTAAAACACAAACTAACTGACGCAGCAAGTTCAAATTTTGATAGGAGTCAACTGACAGATGCCTGTTGACAGGAGTAGTGTTGCTTTTTCAGTAAGGAGGTTAGAAATTCAAAAAGTCACGGACTTATTGACCCGCCTTAGTATAATATAAAAAAATATTATATTAAAACTTATTTAGGTACATAATCGCAAAATACTCAAGGTCAAAACCTAGTGGTCAAGATATAAAATCGTACTATTTAACACATTCATATTTATTCTTTATAATAAAGAATGTTGTCTGTTTAGAGTCAAACATTACAGGTTACTTTCTCTCAAAACTTCAAATGGAATTCCGAGAACTAATGAAAAGGGTTAAGGGACGGCTACCTGGGTGCGTGAGCGCATTGTTATTGGTTGCCGACCGCCCGCCCGCGCTACGCCAGCGGCCAGCCAGTCTGCATTAGGCCATGCAACTTTGGTTACATCGGACGGCTATCGTGACAATAATCTCTTGTTCTTAGAGCGATATAATATCAAGTGTATTTAGCGAAGCTTAATATCTGACATTATGAACGTACAATTGTGTATTTCGTGTCGTGTGCCTATTGGTGATCGCCGAAGTTATAGTTGGACATCCCGTGAATCACAACACATCGAAATCGCACAGTTTGTTATTGAAGATCTACTGGGTCATCAGGTGAGGATTATATTATCGCTATAACGAACGAATATGCCTAAGATATTTACTACGAACAAACATCATAACTCTTATGTACATAATGTTATAACATAAGCCGCATTTGCTGCTGTGTTTTTTAACAAACACAAGTTTTCAAATAAAGAGGGCCCCCCGCCCTCCGCAGATATATTATTTTTTTTATTTAATGATATATTACTAAGCTAATAAACTTTTTTTTTTCAGAATGAACCTACAGATGTTATATGCCGACCTTGTTGGCAAAGGGCCGAGCGGCAATATCTCCGACGTCAACGTGAAGTGCAGGAAGAACCTGACAACGAAGAACCTGATGTTGCAGACGAAGAAGTTGACGCTGTGCCTCATTCTACAATTTTACCTGGATTTGTACGAACTAGTAATACGGCAAACTCTTGTGTATTTCAACACTGTGTAGACTCAACAAGACACAGAATACCAGAAAACATTATTCTACGTGTTCTTTGCCGATCCAGTGTATTCATATCAGAAAACAGTCGTGTTTGCAGCGAACACCTCGAGCAAAATGAATGGCATTTACTTGCTATGCAAGACAATTTAATTCAAGATTTTAATTCTGCACAGATCGTTAGTGCGCTAAGGTTGTTAATAAACCACATTAAAACAGAAGTTTTAGATTTTGAGCATTATGAATTGATCAATAACAAAGAGTTCCACGATTGGACTGGTCTTACTGCTGAACAATTCTCTGATTTATTGGCCAACACTCCGAGCTTAAATCAAAGAAGAAACAAAAAAACAATTTTAGCAGCTTTACTTGCAAAGATCCGAACTGGAGACTCAAATGCTAGGCTCGCAACGATATTTAAAACGAGCGAATCCACATTTGCGCGAATGCTTGAGACTGGCCGAGAAGCACTTTTGCGAGACTTTGTTCCAATGCATTTGGGGTTTGACCATATGACTCGGGAAGATGTCACACGTAGGAATCTTCTTATCCCAGAAAGTCTTTTTGGAAATATTGAAAGTCCTCCCGAAGAAAGAAAAGCTATTACAATTGTGGACGGCACATACATCTACATCCAAAAAAGCTCAAACTACTTTTTTCAACGAAAATCTTATAGTAGTCACAAGTTCCGGAACTTAGTAAAACCATTTTTATTTGTCTGCTGCGACGGTCACATAATAGAAGTTTCAGGTCCACACGCTGCTACTTCTTCAGATGCGCGGATAATGCAGAATATTGCTGAAAATGAAAGTGATCATGGCGATGGATTATTCCAATGGTTCTACCAAAGCGGGGACGTATTTATTTTGGACCGTGGGTTCAGAGATGCAGTTCCCATTCTTGAAGGAAATGGTTACACTGTGAAAATGCCGGAGACAAAGCATCCTGGAGCGACGCAACTAACCACAGAACAAGCAAACAAGTCACGCCTTGTTACTATTTGCCGTTGGGTTGTGGAAGTAGTAAATGGCCGATTTAAACGAGATTTCCGCCTGTTGAGAAACGTTCATATTAATATAACATTGCACTATATGTTTGAATATTTTAGAATCGCAGCAGCATTAATAAATGCTTATCACGTGTTGATAGTAGATAATGTCCATGCTTCTGATTTTTTACAAATAATCCGGGAAAGGATAAACATGCCCAATACACTGGCAGATCTTGTCGCCAGACGTAACTTGAACAGAATGAGAGCACAGTTCCAGCCCATGTCTGCAGATATGGCTGAGTTTAATGACTTTCCTACGCTGACCGAAGAAGAATTAATATTATTTAGCCTCGGTATATATCAGCTGAAACAAGCGAGAAGTTACTATGGAGAGCATGTTCAACCAGATGGAGTTTTTAGCATTGAGCTAAGTGGTGGAATTCCTCTAGAGCTTGTAAGGGAATTGGAGGGAGAGGACTTGTGGTTGATTCGAGGGCGAATACAATCCCGACACATCCGATCTAAAACATACTATGTGTATATTGCTCTGGATAGAAAAGCAACCGGGCGTCGAGCAATAAAACATTACTATTGCACATGCCATATAGGAATGAGAACCATCGGATGTTGCTCCCATACTATGTGCATAGTCTGGTACATGGGTTATGCTAGACATGACCCTTACCTCAGCCCACCCGCAATAAGTTTAGATGACGTATTTGTAAGACTAGAAAATGTTTAATTGTACTTCATTAACTTATTATTGTTATTAGCCTTTATTCAGAAGAACAATACATTTATTTTATATACATTACAAAATATTCAAATCAATAATTGATTTTTCTGTTGCGCGGTCTCTGCTTCTGAGTGCCTCTTGGCAATGGCCTCCCCCAACAGCTTCCACTCACATCTCTGACATGCCACTCCACATACACTAGTCCACATTTTGCCAGCCATTTGTACCATTTCATCTTCCCATCTTTTTAGAGATCTGCCCTCTTTTCTTTTAGCCCTTCTGGGATACAAAGATGTTATTATTTTTGTCCATTTGTCTGGCCCTCTCAAAATCAAAACATGTCCGGGCCGGACATGTTTTGATTGTTTGTTGTTTCATTTCAATTTTTTAGTTTTATATGTTACATCAGTTACACGTGTCATTTTTCTCAACTCCTTGTTTTCTATTTTGTCTATCCTTTTCTTTCCAAACATACTCCTCTCCATAGCCTTCGGCCCAACTTCCAGCATACTTGTATGAGCTTTTGTTAGTGCCCAAGTTTGGCACCCTTATGTTAGAATGGGTGGAATCCATGTATTAAATAGTTTTCTTTTGGTGCTCATGTTTATACTTATGCATTTTACTATTTCTTTAAAGGACCAGAATCTTTTCCAGGCATTGCCATTTTTTTTTTGTATATCTTTGGTTGTTGTATCATATATATTAGTTATAACCACTGATTCTAAGCAGGAATCTTGCGGTTAATATTGTCTATTTCTCCCAGCGCCATCACACCTTGCCAGAGTTGCCAGAGCGTTTTTTTCTTAGTAATGTTGTCATTACCTTGTAATATCGATCAAACAAAACAAATGCTGTTTAGTCTATTTATATTTCTTCTTCTTATATATAAAAATGCATTTTCAAATGTGTTAGTCGCGCTAAAACTCGAAAACGGCTGAACGGATTGGGCTGATTTTAGTTTTAAAATATTCGTAGAAGTCCAGGGAAGGTTCTAAAGTGACACGAAGTTCACCGGGACAGTTAGTCTTCTTCTTATATATAAAAATGGATTTTCAAATGTGTTAGTCGCGCTAAAACTCGAAAACGGCTGAACTAGTTGGGCTGATTTTAGTCTCAAAATATTCGTAGAAGTCCAGGGAAGGTTTTAAAGTGACACGAAGTTCACCGGGACAGCTAGTACTTGATACATATTTTTTATACGATGTTTTAGTATTCGTAATAGTGTGATTGTAGAACTTGTTGACCAACTTTCTGATCACTGTAGTAGACCAGGTTATTGGAGTCGTAAAAGAAAGCCACTCATTACTGTCATATATAATTTATTTAAATCGACCCCTATTTATGTTTCGCTTCAGTTGGAAATTTTTAGTCTTGATACCTGGGTACAGAATATTAATTTAGACAACAAGGTTTCTTGTTTTATAGATGGAATTACTATACCTAAAAGGTATTTGGATATTACGTATTTAAAATTTAAATGCAATGAATTGATTGACACGAAATTTAATGGTTTTATAATATTTATACAGTCGGCTCCAAAGGTAAAGATGGTTTAAGAGCGGCAGTGTTTGAGCCCCAGACGAATACTAAAATTAAATTTAAAGTGAACAGTAATGTTTCCATAATGTACACAGAATTAGTTGCGATGTCAGAAGCCCTTGCTTATATAAGTTGTGCCAATTACAATAAATTTGTTATTTTAACTGATGCTAGAAGTGCTCTTTAATATTTAGCTCGGTGCACCTCGAGTTTTCGAGGAGTACCGATAGCTTATATAATTTTACGCACTATGCGGAAGTTAGAAAAGTCTGGGGTAACCGTTCACCTTCAGTGGATACCGTCTCAGATAGGGCTGGAGGGCAATGAGGAAGCGGATCGGTTCGGATCGGTCGAATGAAGCGGTTATGGATGGCATAACTTACAATATTGTTCTCTTTTATACTGATGTAATACCGAAGTTGAAAGACAAAGTTCATAAGCTTTGGTCTGAATATTTTGAATGTATGTTTGTAACCAAAGGTATCTGGCATAGAACGTTACGATCAGAACCTCGTCGATTTCCGTGGTTCAGTTCACGTAGGCTAAGTAATAGAAATATTTTAGTTATTGCATTTAGGATACGATCTTGACACATTCCACTTAATAAGTTTGCATTGTTAATGGGGAAGGCTACTTCCTTAAAGTGCGCCGTGTGTGGGACTATTGATGATGTCTACCACATCTTGGTGGAATGTGTCCGGAACGCATCATTTCGGAATTGTATACCTAATAAATATCCAACCAAACTCGTGACTGGTTTTTTGTTTCGGGTTCGTACGCGTATATCCAGGATTCGTCACCTGATACGATGTTGTAAAAAGCATTTGAGGATCCTGCGTGGAATCTTTCGAGAGTTCTGACGCACCAAGTAACGCGAGCCGCTTTTTGCTCTTCACAGAGCAAATGCGGTATCCATCGGGAAAACAACTTTTTTACACCTAATTGTTCATGCAAGATGATTTGTATTTGACTCATGCCAATGTCTAAAGTTGCCTGAATTTCGCGGTATGTCACATGTCGATCTTCCTCAATCAGCTTACGCACAGCATCAACGTTTTCTTGGGTGACTGCAGTTTTTGGACGACCTTGACGGGGATCATCACTGAGCTTGACACGTCCACGTTGGAATTCAGCAAACCAGCGATAAATTGTGGTTTTGGATGGGGCTTCATCACCAAATGCAGAAATTATCCGGTCAACACACTGTTTTTGTGTTAAACCACTTCGAAAGTCAGAATAAATCATCGCTCTAGAATTTTCTCGAGTCAATTCCATTTTCTCAACGACTAAACAAGTTTGACAAGACCTTGTGACAAGACCGAGAATCTTTTTTTAAATAAATAAACGGTATTCGATTTTTAAAACCAAGGAGTTTTGAAATTAAAAAGATTTTAATATGACAGGAACAGTGGAAATATTCCATTCCCGATACTTTTAGTGCAGCCTATGTAGCACTGTATGAAATCATATTTTGATTTTTTGTAAAGAAACACACACTTGAGAAGAAAAAGCTAACGGAGGAACTGATGAGAATATTTGAAATGAAAGACCTTGGCCGTGCTACACATATATTGGGAATGCGATTGAAACAAGAACAAAATAAGATTGTTCTTGATCAAAGAAATTACATACAGAAAGTATTACAGCAGTTTAATATGGCTGATTGTAAGCCTATGAACACACCTTTAGAATGTGGTGTGAAGTTTAAAAAAGGAGATCAAGCTGATAATGACTCTAGATATAGAAGTCTCATTGGATGTATTATGTACATAGCAGTATGCACAAGACCAGATATATGTCATGCCGCGTACTGAGCCAGTTTAATAATTTTCACTCTGACGCGCACTGAAGAGCAGCCAAACGGGTTCTGCGATACGAGGCATACCTTTTAAGTTTTGTCGTTTGAAGAAAAAACACAACTAGAACCTTATAGTACTTTTTATTGTTTTTAAAAGTATTCACCACGTAGCTTAATACACTTTTCCATTCGCTCAAACCAGTTATTATAACATTTATTCCACTCTAAAGTGGGGGTGTTCAAAATGGCTGACTTGAAAGCGTCGACTGCTTCTTCACCGGACTGGAACCTTTGACCACGAAAACTTTTCTTAATTTTATGAAATGTAAAGAAATCGTTAGGGCTTAGGTCAGGACTTCTTCATTAGGCTTCAAATACTCAATCGTTTGACGAGCGCTGTGAGAGCTTGCGTTGTCGTGGTGCAGGATGATGCTTCGCTTTGAGTTAGATTTTCGAAGTTCGGCGATGACTTGTGGTAAACAAACCGTGGTATACCACTCTGCGTTAACCGTTCTACTATCTTTGTGACAAGTGCAATAGTCGCAACATGACCGGTTTTTCCAACGAACGTGGCTACCATCTTCTTTGAAGTACTTCGAGAACGAACAACTTTAGTCGGCTTTGGCTCGTCTTGAAAGACCCAGATTGTAGATTGTTGTTTGGAATCAGGATCGTAGGCATAGGAAACTCAGCTGTATCATGGGAGAGCCGCAAACAGAGAACAGTTGCCCTTTCAACCACAGAAAGTGAATATATGGCTTTATGTGAAGGGGTCAAGGAAGCTATTTTTATTAGAAATTTCTTACATAAATGTCTAAGTAAATATTTGTTTGTAACTTTGTATAATGATAGTCAGTCAGCACAGAAAATTTGTAACAGTGAATTTAATCACAGTCGAAGTAAACATATTGATATTAGACATCATTATACAAGACAAGTAACAAAAGACAATATTGTTAAATTAGAAGATTTGCCTACTGAGCATATGCCTGCAGATGTCCTAACAAAACCTTTATGTAAAGAAAAACATTTTAATTGTATTTCAAATCTTGGTTTGCCGACTGTGTAGTTTAAGGGCAGGTGTTAGAATAATGTATGTTAGTAAATGTAAACTAAACAGTGTTACGGATTTTTGTTGATAGATGGCGCTGATCCTTGATTGTAAATGTCTCTGTGGTCGCTATGTTACGTCTCTCTCTTGTGTAAATGTCTCAGATGGTAACAGTGTACTTTATGAATAAATCCGTTCATATTAATTCAATCCTGTTTTGTTTTGCCCTAAACCCTTCACTTAAGTGGTCACAAGCCTATGGATAAGACGTGCGAGTGTTTTAGTAGAGCGTCGGTTTACCCACTGTAGAGATGTGATAGAAAACTCTTAGCCACTGCGTTGGTAGTGATTTTTTTATGACTGTAGCCTAAGTTAGAAGTAGTTCAAGAGAATCGCCTAATTTTGACGAATATAATAGGCTACTGTCTCGAACACTGCTGCGAGCGGCGCGGAGAAGGCACGAAGGCGGGCGCCATAGTCGATGTGTTCGAGGCAGCGGCCTTAAAACATCTGAACAGCAGAATCAGGAGATAGAAGCCCAGCCGAGACACGGGCACGGCATGAAGTTTTTCGCATATTGCGGGGGCGCGGGGCGTCCTTTAACTTATAGTCTAAGAGACAACTCACCCGATCTTAACGAATGTTGAATCAGCTAAACGCCAGATTCGGGACCTGAGAAGCCCAGCCGAGATACGGCGTGAAGTTGTTCGCATACTGCGGGGCGTCCTTCAACTTATAGTCTAATAGACAACTTACCCGATCTTAACGAATATGTTGAACCAGCTAAACGCCAAATTCGGGACCTGAGCAGCCCAGCCCAAATACGGCATGAAGTTGTTCGCATATTGCGGGGCGTCCTTCAACTTGTACGTGACGAAGTATTCCCGAGCTGTGATGAACATATTCCATGCCGTGAGGGTCCCGAGCCCATGGACGAGCAGAATGATGTATATGAGCTTCCATTTGTCCTTGGGTGGGGTTAGGTCCATGGCGATGCCTGGAAGTAAAGCGATGTTCATTTAATAATATTAATTATGAACGCTTTCACACCACTACAAGCTGGTCTCGTCTTAAGACTTTTAAGAAGACGGATACAGATGTGTAGTGTGTACCTTCTTATAAGAAACAGTCATATTAGTTAATATTTAACCGTTATTATATTAGCCGTTATTATCAATTAAACCGTTTCGTTCTGAACAAAGTTATCAACTTAATCAAAGAGAGAAAATCGCAATTTGAAGAAGAGAAGAGTATAATATAACAATATGTGGCCACTAGATATATTATAGCTCAGCTTAAATATTTCTAGACAACTTATATAAGCCTATGTTACTTTTAATGGGGAGGAATTTTAAAGTTATAGATAGTAGGTACTACCAAAACCAAAATTGACACAAACCTTGGTAAGTTCATTTGGAACTTGGAAGCAATTGTATCAAATTCTGCTAAAAGCAAGAAGAATTCCGTACTTTTTTTTTCCAAGACTGTATTATGGAACTCTATATCTAGTTCGGATAATTTTCGTTCCGAAGTCACTTTAATAAATGTATCAATTTTTAGGTGCACACATATCTATAGCAGAAATACGCGTGTGTTTTAGAGAAAATAATGTATCCACTGTTAATGCTTTTGTAATATTGTTTGAATACAATCGCTACGATCGAAGTGGGAAATAAAACTTGGGTTAGCGACAGAATGTCATGGAAATGCGTGAGTACGTCATTGTTTTGACAAATTAAAAACGCATGGTATTTTATAACCCGGAATAGGTACACGAAATGCCAATAGAATTTCACCAAAAGTTCATTAGGCAATTTTTCTTACACACCTATAAATAAGCACGTGTCAAGTCGGTTATACATGTAGGCCGAGCGTTGCCGAGCGATAGCCAACGCCAACGTGTAGACAGCCGATTTGCCTTGCCTTGTCATCGCTCGGTGTCGCTCGCTTAGTTGGCCGAGTGAAGCCCGGCGCCCAGCCAACATGTGTAGAGCTCATTTGTCGCAAGTCGCAACTTCATTCGCAGACACTCGTGATCCATTGCCTCACTTCGGACCGGTGTTGGTTTTTGTGCACAAATCAAAGGCGCTCGTCTGCGCTCGGCCAATGCGTGAGCAGCTCGACAAAACACTCGTCCACATTGGCCGCTTGCATTGGCATTCTAGGAACTAGTCCAACTTATCACTTGCCTTGTACCTATTTTCCGACTTAAGAAAATTCTGTACAAGTTTGCCATTATGTAGGCAGTTTTGTCTGCATAGTGGCAAACTAAGGTCACGTCACGGTAAACCGAAGCGTGAACGGTGGCGTGGTAAGAGCATTTAGTGTGATTAGTGATTGCTTCCGTAATTCTGGCATATATAATAGATTAAAGAAAGGCGAATGGATAAACAGCTTATATGGTTAGCTTTCGATTTGATTTTACGACTACAAGCATACGGTGTGTCCGAGATTGTGTGGAAAAATTGTGGGCCGTTGAAGGGGAAATCGAAATTTTCTAATTTTGATGGTTCCATGAAAGCTGTTTGTCTGTACGTAAGTATATATATATTCTACTCTGTAGTACCGAGTACGTCTACACTTTTTGATAGCAGGATAGCAGGACACCCATATTTCGTCGGCGAACGCTCCCTCGAGACCAATAACATTATATTCAGAGCTCGCGACAATTTCCCCCGACAACATAAAGCAACATGACAGCTCATTTTTCACCTTACATACTTGTTACATGTTCGTTCTACTAAATTGATTATGAATGGCACAAACATTTATGTACTTATATTTATTCTATTTAGGGCGGATTCGACCAAACTGGTGTAAAATTTTACTCGAGTATAAATGTTTCCTAATCTAAGAGTAAGCTGGTTTTGCGTTTTTCCAACTTCTAATCCAGTGGTTCCTAACCTTTTCAGAACTGTTACCCCTATATGACCTGTTAGATTTTGCCCCCAGTTAACCCCCAACCCCAAAAATTATTTAAAGCAAGTACCTACATATATCTTTATTTATAAAAAAATGCACATTTATAATAGTTTATTACTAACGTTTTGATTTTAGTGTGAAGGTTGACATTGTTTTAAATTCGCAAGTTTTTTAATATTACATTTAGGTACACTCAACGCGTATCTCATGTCATGCTCCACGTTCAGGCAGACGGTTTCTGGCCTTTGCTTACAATATTACTAGAGTTGAGAAGCCGCTCTCCCATCTATAAGTGGCACAAAACGGTACCAAAATTTTCAGAGCTCTTTCAGCAATGACAGGGTATTCTGAAGCTGCTTTTCGCCTAAATGTACAGAGTTCATAATTCTCACCGCGATTGTATGAACACGAGAGGGCGTCATGGTGCGTACCTACTGTTATTTTATTTGAAACATATTTTTTTTTCTGTTTATTCATCTTTCTTAAGGTACCACCTGTGTTACCCCTATAGAATAGCTGTTTTACCCCCGCGGGGGTAATTACCCCCAGGTTCGGAACCAATGTTCTAATCCAAAAATAAGGTTAATTATTTACTATTAGGATTAAATATTTACACGGGCGATTTTGACGGAGTAAAGTATTAAACTGAGAATAGTGAATAGTCGCACAGCTGGCTGTCAATTGTCACGATCAATGTCATTGTGAAGTGTTATAATTTGATATTGACATTTTACTGTATTACTCTACGAAATTAAATTGTTATGGCGTACAAGTCATTCTAATACAAACAATAGTAAATGAATTTTTGTCGGTTTATACATTCGTTCATTATTATTCATTTTAAACCATTGAATAATAATACCGAGCATAGTATACTCTTCGAGTAACTTGGTAAAACGCAAACGAAGATATCCTAGAGTAAATTGAAGGAGTAAAATTATTCTCATTATAGTTACACTCGTGTAACTTCAAGTTTGGTCGAATCGGGCCTTAGTAGGCTAGAATTTGATTGTTTTTCCTATAAAATAAAATTCAAATACAAGTTTTTCGGAAAGTCAACAGAAATAGCTATCACCGTTTCAACCCTAACCCGCCGAGAAGAAGGCGTTAGAACCTTGCACGGGGCCATCATTTAAACTGTGTTTTTCAATGATAGCGTTGTCGTCATATTATATAGCGGCCGTAACACAGCATTACCGTGACTATTTAATATTTATATATATATATATATATATATATATATATATATATATATATATATATATATATATATATATATATATATATATATATATATATATATATATATATATAAATATTAAATAGTTGATAATGAAGAATTGAAGCCTATTTTGGAAGGGAACAAACACACAGACAGACAGACGGACAGAAAAATGTAAACAATTTATATTTTATTGTAAGTACCGATCATACTAATTTTGAATGCATTAAGTGAAAATAAAAGCTGTTAATTTGAAATTACAAACAGACACTTCAATTTTGTTTATCTGTATAGATATAATAATTATATTATATTAAACAAAACAAATAGAAGAACTAAGTATATATAGTGCACGCGGAACTAGTTGGCCGCGCATTAGGTAGGGACAGGGGGTGAGGGGGCGGGTTGCTTGCTGCTCGCAGTGTTGCCGCCGCGAAGTCCGGCTCCGTACTGAGTAATAACATCAAGCGCTCTTCCGTCACACTGCTCGCCTACCTAAGGCCCGGCTAGCTAGTCATAATATGTAACAGTCATAACAGTCACAATGTGTAATTGCAAAATTCTACATTATTGTCAAGGTGATAAGGTCGTTTTTTGTATCATTCTTAATAGTCGTTATTACATTGTAATTTCGAGTGGCAAAAAGTGTCGTGCCTATAATCCGTCCAGTCCCAATACAATTCGAAACGCGCCATAAGGAACTTCGTTCCAATAAAACCTATAAAAAAAATGGCAGATTTCCCGCCCAAAGGATCGATTGTGGTTCAAAGGAGTTTAATTGACCGTTCACATAAATGATGCGACCCCATTCCTGTCCATCATTGGACAACCCGACTGTACTGTCCTATATTTTTTAATTTTATATACCAGCGGTTCTGCTCGCTTGTGTCCTCGCTTTATGAAACAAAATGGCGAAACTTATACATTCGGTAGTTCAAAATCAACTATAGATATTTTAGGCATATAATCTACTGCTTATGTGAGGACGTTTATTTAGGCTGAAAAGTAATCAAGAATGTCGAAGAAAATATGCAAAATAAAATTACGATCTTTACGGCGCTGTTAATTTAATTGACCTCACACCGCTGTTTTTATTGATGTTACTTAGGCCAAGTCTATGCTTCCTCTTTAAATCACCTGTTTCTGTGAGTTAAATGTGTTTAGTATATTTTTTTCCAAATTTTTAATTATTTTCTGCCTAAACGACTTTACATAAGCAAAAGATCATATTATGCCTCAAAATATCCGTAATGGATTTCGAACATCCTCATACAAACAACTTTGTCTACGTAGGTGTATTGTATAACAACAAATATACGTTTTTGTTGATGCACGGCACATGACATCACAGACGCGCTAAGTATTCTAATGAAAAATTTACATCCTTACCAGAAGATAACTAATGGCGCGAACGAAAAGCCTAAGTTAATACGAGAGCGAGTTTTTGTCTGCAATATGCTTAATGTTATAATTTAAACGAGACAATCTTGTATATATAATCGTAATCTCGAAAACGTCTGCAAGTATTACGATGAAATTTAGTATGCATGTACACACACCGGCATATTTAGCGGAACATAAAATAAAGGTTTGATATCAGTATCCTAATATAAGGTTGCTGGCTGGTTTATACGTCATTTAATTTAAAAAGAAATATTTTCAAATTAAGAAAACAACTGAACATCACATTTTATGCAATTGTTTTAATTTTATTCAAATACACTTTATCTGGAGCGAACTTCGAGTATTTCTTCCTTCTGAGTTTGATTTCAAACTTTTTAAAAGACTGATTTTTGTTAGTTTTTTTTTTAATCGCGTATCTTTTTGGAGTTGAGGACTGAATTATGCCTGACTTAGCCCCAACGGAGATTGCCAGGGCACTCGAAATGCGAAGAAATGGTCAAACCTACAGAGTGATATCCAGAGATCTTCGTCGATCAGTTTCAACGATCCATCGCTGTATCCAACGGTTCAGGGAGACCGGTACTTATGTGAGAAGAGCAGAACAAGGCAGAAAAAGACGCACTTCGAGTAGGGAATTTATAATTCGAGTTTGGGGCGGTCGAGGTTTAACAGCTTTACATTTGACATAACATTTTTACATTTGAAATGAATTGAAATCATTGTTTAATTAGCTCAAAAAAAATATCGACAAGCACTTACAAAGATTTTCTATTACATTTTCTATTAAGTTCCACTTTTTTATTTAATTAAGAGCTAAAAATATTCGAAACACAAAATGGCGCCTATTTAGAGCACGAACTTACTAGTTTATGGTAACAATACCCATGGCCGTAGGGAATCGTAAGACTTATCGCGTATTAATTGCACTTTAATTGGTACGCTTAAGTAGAAAAGTCATTGTTCTCAGCCATAGATAAAATACTTTCTTTTTTACCTACCTATTTACTTTTTAAGAGGAAAGTCACCTACATACCTATTTTTACCCGACAGCCAAGAAGGGTATTTGTTTAACTAGCTAACCTCAATAGTTCGTTCAAACCAAGGGACTCAAACAAATGCAGTCAACACATTATTAGTTGATTTAGTAGCCAACGTTGTTTCAATCCATTAAATAAAGAGAGCTTTATTGAAGTGAAACTTCTAACGAATAAACGTAATACGTTTATTCGTCGTGTAGTAACCAAATAATATACGAGTAATTTCGAATACTAATGTCAGATACGCGTAACGCAGTTATGTACATAGGCGCTTGGATTTTGCGTTGTTGACCAATTGGTATCGGGTTCGAATCTCGGTCGGACGAAATATTTTTACTATTTTTCTTTTACAATTTTTGAAGTGATACAATTATTGTTCTTCAGACACGATGAGAGTATTTTTGGATTTTAAATAATGAATGATGTTTCACTTCTGCCACGTGTAGAGTACATGTAATTTCTTTTTTATTTCAACGAGTTACAAATACTTTGAAAAGCTTTCGCTCAAGAGTAAATTCTAAGTTTGTCAGCTTGCAGCTACACAAGCGCTGTTAGCTACACAGCAATGTTGAACATTTTTGTGGAATTTTAGACGCGTTAAAAATAGTTTCATTAAACCTCATGTAAGGTAAGGACAAGGAGCAAAAGATAGTATAGAACTTTACACATAAATAATTTCTGATTACGTCATTACTTAAAGCCACATCACATGTTACTTTTGTGTTCGTAGTTCTTTGTTTTTAAACAATAGTAGCCAGTAGTAGCCACATATCTATAGGGGCATAGTTATAGTGTGAGTCACAGAACATCTCTCTTACCTAACACTTGCGAGCACGATAAGATAACCGTTTTAAGGACAATCAAACACCATGATGTAACTTAAAATCTCACCAAATTTTCATGTAAAAAGTTGACAAGATACAGGGTTCGTACTTCGTAGTTATGTTACTGTGAACAAAATATTTTTAATAAAAATAATTAAGCAATTGTGTTTATAACTAACTCTATACACCACTTTACGAACTCTAGGGTCGCGCCCACACTGAGACGCGACGTGGCGCGCACTTTTTAGAATAGCGATTCAGAATAGGGTATTCTCCATAACAGTTTAAGTCTTTAAGTTGTGTATAATTATAGAGCCCAGAACCTTTATACAATACTAGCTGTCCCGAACTCCCGACACACGTTATTCAATCTTAAACCATAACAGAACAGGAAATAAATAAATAACCGAACAGACAAGATTACCTTTTGGTTGAACGCACCTATAAATATTTGACAGTCAAGTGACAAATTGAACCCAGTGAATAGTTAGTACGGGCGAATTCAATCGACTTTTTAGTATTTTCCCCACAATCGTTCCAATATCTCTCGCCTTCTAAACCTTCCCTGAACTTCCACAATTAGCCAAAGGTCCAGCCCTTCTCGAGTTTTAGCGAGCCATTGGAATTGCAATCCATGTGTATATATAAGAATAGCTGGTGCCCGCAACTTTTTGAACGCATAGAACTAACGGAAACGGAACCCTATTTTTTTAAAACGAAAATCTCAGATAACGTAGCCTATGTTAGACGTTATAACATCAGCTATCTATCTACCAGTGAACTCGATCCAGGCGTTGCATAGATTAGCCGGAACAAACAGACGGACGGACATAATTTTTAAAAATTGTTTTTTTATTGCAAGTACCGTATATACTTTTATATGCATTAAGTGAAAAGCGAATTTTATTTATTTGTATATTGTACATATTAGTGGCCCAAAAAAAAAGTCTTGCCTATCATCTCAGAAGCTTCTCTAATGTATTAAAAAAATTCCCTCCAAAGCACAGCTTGATATCTCAATTGTCCACGAAGCTCAATGAATCTCTATTTTCCCGTTTAAATAACACGTAAAAAAATAATTATCTATTTGATCCGGTAAAACTACGAAAAAAAAAAATTTTTCTGAATTTTTCATCAATTATTCTTGTAGGAAAGTCTTTTTCGTCATCCCAATGGGTATAAAGTTATTGAGCTTCAAATACTCGCAACAAAAGAAAATTGGAAGAAAGATGGTTCCAAAGCAACTTTCTGAAAACTATTTTGGCGACTTCATGTATTTGTTTCAAAATTTATCAATCTCTAGATTGTTTATAATATAATTTACACATGTCTTTCGGTGAAGTATTAACTGCGATGAGATAATTTTTCTTATTACAATTTGTATATTTTTTCCTATGAGCAGCGAATACTTGCAACAGATTCTGTTGAGTTTCTGTTCTTCGTCTTTGATCCCAAATTGAATCACTTTACATGAATTTTTTTTGGTGGGAAAAATAATTACATAATCAAATACTTTGTAACAGGAAATGGACCTGAATACCCATTGGGATTACGAAAAAACTACTTCAGTACTTTTTTGTAGAGAATTGAATTTCCTACTAGAATAAATGATGAAAAATTGAGGAAAAAAAATTTTTACTTTGGAGGGTTTTTTATACCTAAGAGGAATCTATTGAGTTGAGCACTCGAAAAAAAGAAAATAAATGGTTTTTTTTACCACTCTATATATTATAGAAGATGAGTAAGATGAGTAAGACTAACTCAATCTAATACAGGTCGAAAGGTTAACAACTCCGATACTTAATCAGTTCTAAACGCGGGCCAGTAAAGTTTAGAAGCGATTTCTATGCGGGTAATATATTACGTCCGCATTACCGTGTAAATCCTAGAATATATTTTACTGTAGTTACTTTAAAAATTTAAAAGGAGTTAGTTTTAGTTCTCTGACTAGATTCAGTAGACCAGTGATCCTCATTTGCGGCCCGCGGCCGTGAATGGTGCGGCCCGCGCAGCCCTTGAGACGTATTTGAACTATAACTGTGCCAAATTTCATCATCGTTTTCGTGTACTAAAAAAAAAGGAGTACAGAGTTTTGCAAGTATTTTTATTCCGTTTTATTAAAATAATTGTCAGGTTACAGAATACATAATTCAAAATAGAATCTATACACCAGTATAATATTAAGAATTAAGATAAATTCAATGTAACTCCAACTATAGTCGTCACGTGGGCATAAGTTTGTGGGCAATGAACCGTAAAATATCAAATGTGGACAAATTAATTGCCAGTTGCCACAATAAAAACTTGGGCAATGTTACCAAATATTAATATGTCAAATGACACAGTCGCTGAGAGCATTAAAATGTATAGAAGGTAGTAGGTACCAGTGGCGAAGGCTGATTCTACTACACAGGATAGCCCCAGCCTGAATGGGGTGGGGATTAGGACGAGGGTCTTCAGAAGGTAAGTGGTAAGTGAAGCCGATAGGAATGGAGTTATAGGAACCCCACGCTAGGTACTTCATCTCTCATTCTTCACATTAATTTGCCAGTTAGTAGAGACTGATTTTAATAACTGCAATTTTTTATAAACACTACAACCCGACTACGTAAATTATATAACCTGTTACCCGGGCTGTTATTACGAATCTATCGACATCGCATTTATTAAAATCAGATCAGTAGTTTAGGCGCTAGGAACAAACATACATACATAGACTGCCGAAATCATTACCCCTCCTTTTGGATTCACCGTAGTCGGGTAAATATAAAACAGAGTAGAGTTATGCCGAAATTATTAGCTTTAATTACCAAAAGGCTTATTTGACGTTTCATCCCTAGCTACTGGCTATGCATACGTGTCAATATTCTCAGCTATATTTATACCACGTGGCTTATCACAAATGCGGCCCAAATATTTATACAGGAACATCAAAGCACGCATACTTGCCGTAATCCCTCGTCCTGTGAGTTATGTTATGTGCTAAATAAATAGGAGGTATAACGCGTTCATTTCAAGAAAGTTTTGACACAAATGAAGTGTAGACACGCACACAGCGGCGCCATCCCTTCGACATTGACTTTGATTGACTTGACATTCGAACTCTTGCATTGATACGTGTGTCTTATTGTGTAGTGAATAAAGTATAATTTTGAATAGCTGTCTTAAAAATGCAGCGCTGCGTCGCGTCTCGTCACGGTATGAACTGCTAACGAGCTACGTTTTTTTATATGAAATCTCAATCGCTCGTTTAGCAGACGGATCTCTGATGCCAAGCTATTACTGCCGCCCATAGACACTCGCAAAACCACACTGGCGTAATGCCATGCTCTGGCACGAATGGGTAAGCTGCACCGGATAAACACAGATACCACGGTCACACAGAAAACCAGAGTCAAATGAAGCTTGCGTTGTGTTTCGCCGTGTGATGCTATCGAAAGCCTAAGGGGGGTTGGGGATTTTAAGGACCTGCTGCCCGATTATAAACTTCAACTGACAAGTGGGAATGGGCTTAATTTTGGCGTTTGAACCTTAGTTAGGCCTTCGATAACATCACACGGCGAAACACAACGCAAGCTTCATTTGACTCTGGTTTTCTTACTGGTTTGCAGCTTACCCATTCGTGCCGGAGCATGGCACATAAAATGTATAAAACTAATAGGTACCTATAATTATGTAGCAGTTATCTTATAACTAGTTTTTCAACAATATTCCTCCAGGTGTACGCACAATGTTGTATTATCCCAAAATACGTGACATATCTGGTGCAAGAATAAAAACAAGGCCTCATATTATAGCAGGTATAACGTTTTAAACATAATATTATATTAACGGAAAATAAATAAAAACATGGTCAAGTACACGTGGCAGAAATAAAATTTCATTCATCATTTAAAATCTAAAAATACTCTTATCGTGCCTAAAGCATAGAAAAAAAGAAAATTGTACATCTAGCGTCGTCTGTGTATCGAGCCGTACTTTAGAAAGTTAAGTTGATAATCTTGTTATGTAAGAAGTGTAAGTAACTTCGAACAGATGCCGTTATGTCCAAAATCATGTTGTGACGCAAGTCACGACTTGACGCGACCTTGAAATTTCACTCTATCAACGCCGCTAAAAAAGTTTTACTTCAAAAAATACAATGTAGGTATTACAATTGAATATTTAGCTAAACAAATTATGATACACATTGCAAATTACACTCGACACATTTGACCTACCAAAGATGAAAATAAAATTATTCATATAACAGATTCTAAAAAAGTTGAAGCTTTTATTGGAATTATTGTAGTCTGTATCAAAGAATGAAAATAAAAAAAAATCCAAATTAAACTTAACAAGCTTTTTTCGAAAAGTCAACAGAAAACTACCTTACCCTACTACCTACCTACCACCGGTTCATCCCTAAACCGCCGAGAAGAACCGGCGTAACAAACTTGCACGAGGCCATCATTTAGCAAAAAGATGGAAAATTGTTCTTTTTAAAGAATTATATATTTTACATTGTTTTAAATCTATGTTAAATATAATAAAAGTCAAAAGTACACAAGTAAATAGAGACAGCCTTGCAGGGGAGCATCTTATTCCCACGGTGTGCAATCGTTAACAAAATCATTTACTTTATAATAAGCTTTAGCACACAAACGTTCTTTGACTACTTTTTTAAATTTAGGAATAGGAAAGGTTTTGAACGTTTTCTGGGACCCTATTGTATAGGCATTGGCCCTTAAAAGATTTACCTACTTTGCTAAGTCTTATCACTGGTACATCTAGCTTATGCTTATTTCTATGAATTTTATACAGTGATTATGACTTTTCTTCTTTAGATTGCTTAAATTTTTCCTAACGTATAATAAATTATCCAAAATATACTGAGAAGCGATGGTCAGTACACCTATTTATTTAAACTTTTCTCTCAGAGATTCAAATTCAGATTCAGATTTTATAAATAGCACGAATAGCTTATGTCGGCAGCATTTACCCATAAAAGTATGCCATACGACATTCTATTTTGAACGTAGCTGAAATAAACCAGGCGATGCCGTTTCTTCATCTGAAATTTCACAAATTTTTCTGACTGCATATGTTGCAGAACTCGAGTCTATTTGCTAGGTTAGCAATATGAGAATATAATATAAATTACCAACGTAAATGGTACACTATCAGTAATCTTACTGCCCAAATAAGATACCCACATCTCAAATACAATGTGAAAATAATGAGAACTTCAAGCAGACAACTGCTGCCAACATTCAATTATTATTTGAGTTGAGGGCCGTTCTACATCTACCGTCATTATCGAATCTCATTGGGAGAGGAAGGGCCACTACGAATTTCCTGATAAACGTTATCGTTTCCGATTTTCAACCGACTACGGCGGAGCCAAAACGAAGAGGCCTTAATTAATTCGGCGGTAGGTGATTGATACTACTTAAAAGACTGAAAATCTTTGGAACATTAGTTTTTACCGTGGCCCCTAGGGGCTATAGTGCATGCATTCTATGACTGCATCGTTTTTAACGTGCACAAACACATTTCTATACCTAATTTGAACCAGACAACTCTAATTACATAATATAAGGCTTCGATATCATGTGTCTTCAAGACGGTAAAGACAGATAGGTTTACTACCTCTAAAGGTAGTTTCAAGTTTGTTTCATTACTTTAACAAATTTATAAAATTTTTTAAAAGTACTTATAGTATGTGTGTAAAAATATACAATAAGGTTCCGACACACATAAAATGCTTAACATATGATCGATTTGTAAGAGAGCTAAAAAAAATGCTAGCAAATAATAGTTACTATAGTGTAAAAGAATTCATACAGTCGTTTTACTCATTAGTTTAATTACAGATACTTTGACAGTTGATACAATATTTATATGAACTGAAATAATTTGACATGAAGTAAAAATTATTTAATAACAAGTATTACATAGTTTAGGGAAATGAATATGTGGATAATTTATTTTTACAACCTTGTTGTTTTAGGTCCTTACATATGAAATTGGCGTTTTGTCGTACTGGCCACTTTGATCTCAATTATATCTTCTTTGGTTAGGAATTCCAATTTCAAATTTATACCGCTATTTACTGATGCATTTGTTTTTCGAAAACCTTAATTCATTTGATTTTTCCTCTTTTGGTTTTTTCTTTGCGTCACTCCGTTTACAAAATGGAAAACTTGAAATATCGTATTATTTTCGAGAACGAGTTCCACCGTGGCACCAGTGCTGCAGAAACGACTCGAAGGATTAATGATGAAGGCGGTGTCGCAAAAGAAAACACAGTGCGTTTTTGGTTCCAACGTTTTCGTTCTGGAAATTTCGACCTGTAGAACGAGCCCCGTGGACGGCCGGAGACCAAAGTTGATAATGAAGAATTGAAGGCTTTTGTGAAAGCGGATCCATCGCAAACCACGTCCGAGTTAGCTGCAGGCTGCGGTGTTAGTGATAAAACTGTTTTAATCCACTTGAAGCAAATTGGGAAGGTGAAAAAGCTGAAATGTGGGTACCTCATGAATTGAGTGCAAGCAAACCGACAAACACGCGTCGACTGCTGCGTTACATTACTCAACCGGCACAATAATGAAGGGATTTTAAATCGAATCGAAATCGAAAAAAAAATCGAACATGTGATGAAAAGTGGATCCTGTACGATAATCGGAAACACTCATCGCATTGGCTGAACCCTGGCGAACCAGGCAAAGCCTACCCCAAGCGAAAATTTACTCAAAAAAAGTTACTTGTGAGCGTTTGGTGGACTAGTGCCGGTGTTGCTCACTACAGTTTTCTTAAATCTGGCCAGACGATTACGGCAGATGTCTATTGCCACTGCAACTGCAAATCATGATTTTTGAAAAGCTAGCTGCTAAACAACCGAGGTTGGTCATTTGTTCTAGGCCACTGCTGCTTCAGGACAACACTAGACCACACACTGCACAACAGACGGCTACCAAATTAGAGGAGCTTCAATTGGAATGTCTAAGACATCCACCGTACTCCCCGGACCTTGCTCCAACAGATTACCATACTTATACAGATGCTAATACAGATTACTGTTTTACTTAAAATGAGATCACATTAAGAACAGATTTTGCGAGTAAAGGCTATTTGTGAAAAATGGTACATTTTTTTACTTTTCATGTAACCGGGAAAAGTGAAAATTAATATTAAAATAACAATTAATTAAATTAGAAAAATGGTGATTAATATCGCGTATTTCCTCCACGTGCTCTTATTAAAGTTTCTACCCGTCTAGGCATACTGAGAATGATGTTATCGATGGTCTCCTGGGATAGTCGCCATTCCTCAACTACGGCGATTCGCAGTTCACCCACGTTGGCAGGAGCTGGAATTCTGGACTTAACTTTTCTTTTCAGCAAGTCCTAAACGTGCTCTATTGGGTTCATATCCGGTGATCTCGCCGGCAACTCCATAATAGTGATATTCATATCATTAAGATAAGCTTGAGTTACCTGAGCGGTATGCGGCCGAGCATTATCCTGCATAAAAACAAAATCGTCACCGATATATGGGGCAAACGGTACGACATTTTCTTCTAAAACTTCTCTGATATCTGCATTGACAGAGGGAGTCTGATCTGCAGTCAGACTCCCTCTGTCAATCACTACCAAGTCTGTGCGAGCTCCGAGCGAGTAGTTTCAAAATATGTCTGAATGTATCGTTCTCCATTGCGTCTGTATATTCTTTGCCTGCCGTCAATTTGATTTAAGAGAATTCTGCACTCACCACTAAACAATACCTTACTCCATTGGTCCGCGTTCCAAAGTCGATGTTCCTGAGCAAAAGTTAACCTGTTTCTACGATGATTTACCTCGAGCCTTGGCGCCTTGGAGCCTTGGCGGGCACAAATGAACCCAAGCCAGCTTCTTCGAACCTTCTTCGTACCGTACGCTCACTTACGGTTACACCCCGCACTGCTTCTAACTCATGTCGGGCTTGGACGGCCGTCAAACGGGGGTTCCTACGTACACGAAGCCGAATGAAACGATCATCCCTACTCGAAGTGCGTCTTTTTCTGCCTTGTCCTGCTCTTCTCACATAAGTACCGGTCTCCCTGGACCGTTGGATACTGCGATGGATCGTTGAAACTGGTCGACGAAGATCTCTGGATATCACTCTGTAGGTTTGACCATTTCTTCGCATTTCGAGTGCCCTGGCAATCTCCGTTGGGGCTAAGCCAGGCATAATTTAGTCCTCAACTCCAAAGATACGCGATTAAAAAAAAACTAACAAAAAACAGTATTTCAATGAAATTTTCAATCAAACTCAGAAGGAAGAAAAGTTCGCTCCAGATAAGGTGTATTTTAATAAAATTAAAACAATTGCATAAAATGTGATGTTCAGTTGTTTTCTTAATTTGAAAATATTTCTTTTTAAATTAAATGACGTATAAACTAGCCAGCAACCTTATATGATACTGATATCAAGCCATTATTTTATGTTCCGCTAAATATGCCGGTGTGTGTATTATAATATTAAATGTAATATACGTATGTTTAAAATGATACTCTAATAAATAATCGTCAATTTTAATGTATTAGATTTAATCTTATGTTGCACACCGTCAAGTGATAGAATGAAAGATCAAATTATACTTATAGAATAAGACCATATTATTGTAACTTCATTCTGGCAATAAATGAACTATGAAGTATTATGTTTCTTATTGCGATATCATACTTTTTTATCAATGGGTTCTGTTTCTCTTACATCAGGCTGGGACTATATGTTCCGGAATCCGCAAGGCTGGGGAAAAATAACTCTGCGCTAATGGTATAGAGTTGAAAATCGCAGTGTCGAGCTGTGTCGTATATATTTACATTTGACTCGACACTCGTGTGTTCGATTGTCAACTCTATTGTACTAGTTCAGAGTTCTTATTTTACTGCTCTTTATTTTCAACGGCGTTCCCGATACCGGAGCATAATATAGTCTCAGACTCCTGCAGTATTTAAAAAATTCGGTCTTACTTTTAATAGAGTAGACTTTAACACACCCGCTAATAAAAAAGTGTGTGTCAGCTCCGACGCACGACTTTTTCACGAGTTTACTCTAAAAATTAAAACACGTCCCTCAGAAGGAACAAAAACTTTAGCGATCGATTTGAGTTCAAAAATTCGCGCCATGTGAAAAAAGTGACAGGTGCCCAGAATAAGTTGCGCACGAAAACGTAACGAGGTCATTCGTTCAGTAGTTTTACACCTAATCTTTTTTTCATACCGGGGGCCTTATATGAAAATCGATTCTTAAGGAGTAAACTCCAAAAATATTCACGCAACTGATTAGCAATTCAATGTTGCTGTCTTTGTCTGTCAAGTGACTTTCCAACGTATCAGACAAAGCAATATTGTATACAGCTATCATTTTTATTACATGTAGGTTAGAAAACATAAAGGCAAAAGAGCTATAATAATATTAGTATAGGAAGGATATTTCACGTATTTGAATGTTTGTCACGCCAGCGCCATGATGGCGTGTATTACCAACGTAACATAATTCAACTGCAGGCAATGTAAAAGCACTCGATTTTATAAATTATTCATCAACACCGCATGTTGAAGCATCGATTAGTGTTTTGTGACGTCATATTGTAAACAGACGGTTAGGTGGTGGTTAGCCTGAATACATAAATCGACCGTTAATGTTTAGGAAATCGCCATTTGACTGTAACAAACAAATATACTTTGAAACTTAAGCCTTAGAATTAGTGAATTTGCAATCGATAAGTAGATGATGAAGGAATGAATAAGGTAAAGATAGTAAATGAGAGATAATATCTGTTTTCAGGGATGTTTAAACGTCCTAAAGAAGTCTTTCTTCGTTGACCTAATTGACTTATCGTAACTCATAAATGACTAATAAGCTGCGATGTAGCTTTGAGCTTTGACATTATATTATATAAATTGTATATTATTGTATTGTATTTATCGGACAGCAACAAACAAGTGTGCTGTATGCGAGTTTTTGTCGCTACTCACCGTGAAGAAGTTAACTACAATTTGCATGGCATCGAAACAGCGCCCCTTGTGGCAAACGCTGGTAACTTATTCAATGCCATACAAATTGTAGTTAACTTCTTCACGGCGAGTAGTGACAAAATCTCGAACTCGCACAAGGATGATACTTAAACAATAGACATGAGGTTAAAAACATATTTACTCCCCACACCGATTTCGGTGGTGGTGGCAGGTTTTGTTGAAACAATTCCGGCTCCCTCCTGGAGTTATTTTTATAGTGCCCAATAGTGTGCGCAGTACATAAGAGCACTCTCTCTTCCTTTACTCTTATAACCCAGTGGGACTTATAACCGACACAACTGGCGAGATATTAGGCGCTGGTCCTACTTTTTACATGCCCATCCGACATGCATGGATCATCTTTCTTGTCAGACAATCAGTGGACAGGCCGCATTGTTCAAACCAGACTTGAAACAACATGTTTTGTTGTTCCAACGCGGGAATTAAACCTACGACCTCCCGAGTCGGAAGCCTAGCTCTAAAACCACTGGACCACGGAGGCTTCATAAGATTAGTACTTAGTTTAGTGCCTCTAACTTAACAGGGGCATATTTTTACCCCTTACTAAAAAAAATGTTTACACAATGGATAAGCTATACAATGTTTTGTCCTTGTCTATCAAGCTACTTATCTAACGTTTAAGCAACGACAAAACGTTGTATAGCTTATCCATTGTATAAATATTTTTATTAGTAAGGGAGTTTGTATCAAGGCGTTTGTATCTGTAAATATTTACTTAAAGATTTTCTTGCTCCAACTAACAATAACATAATCCAGTGTAACATATACTTAGTCTGGCCATAAATACTGTTACAATTAAAAATAAACAAAATATTACATTACACTGCTGAGATTGTGATTGCATTACACAAGTAGGTATGGAGCCAAATGCAATTTTTAAAACTCTCCATACGCTTGGTATTAGTAAAATGTTTGTGTACCGGGCTATTAATAGGTACAATGAGACCTCCTCTATTTGTGACAGAAAAAGATCTGGCCGTCCACGTAGTGTTCGTAAGAAAAAGGTGGTCAAAGCAGTAAGGGAAAGAATTCGAAGAAATCCTGTCCGAAAGCAAAAGATTTCATCTCGGGTGATGAAGATAGCACCTAGAACCATGTTGCGTATTTTAAAAGATGACTTAGGACTTCCAGCCCATAAAAGACGTACTGGTCATTCCTTAACTGATAATTTAAAAAAGAATAGGGTGGTAAAATCGAAACAACTACTGAAGCGGTACGCAAAGGGAGGTCACAGAAAATTTTTGTTTACGGATGAGATTTTTTTTACAATTGAGCAACATTTTAACAAACAAAATGACCGTATTGATGCTCAAAGCTCTAAGGAAGCTTCCCAATTAGTCGACAGAGTGCAACGTGGGCACTATCCGACTTCAGTGATGGTTTGGTGGGCTAGCTATTAGCTATGAAGGAGTGACTGAGCCATACTTTTGTGAAAAAGGTATCAAAACATCGGCACAAGTGTATCAAGATACCATTCTTGAGAAGGTAGTGAAGCCCCTTAACAACACCATAATTCCAGTTCAATAACCAAGAATGGTCCTTCCAGCAAGACTCGGCGCAGGGTCATAAAGCTCGGTCTACGCAGTCTTGGTTGGAAACGAACGTTTCGGACTTCATTAGAGCCGAAGACTGGCCATAGTCTAGTATCTATCTTAATCCTGGCTGAATTATGATCTATGTTCAGTTTTAGAGAGTACGGCTTGCTCTAAACGCCATAATAATTTGGAGTCCCTAAAACAATCCGTACGATTGGCAGAGAAGAATTTTCCCATGGAACGAGTGCGTGCTTCTATTGATAACTGGCCTCAACGATTAAAGGATGTATTGTCTGTATTGCAGCCAATGGAGACCACTTCGAATAAGCTTTTTATATTTTAAATTGTTTTATATTTATGTATTAAACTAACACACTGTAAAAGTAATAAATGTTATTTGCAATAGAAAATATATTTTTTCTTTGTTTCAGTATTTATGGCAAGACTAGGTTTGTATGCATCTCGTACGCTGGATACAATAATTATTATTAATGGAAGCCGGAACTGGTGAATAGGTAAAACTAGATTCATCGAATACCGATTAATAAAAATATCTACGGAACTGATTAGCTGTTTAATGCTGCTGTCTTTGTGTGCCAAGTGACTTTTCCAACTCATCAGACAAAGACAGCAACATTGAATAGCTAATCAGTTGTCTAAATATTTTTATTAGTAGGGGGGTTTAGTGATATAAAAATATGGATAACTAGTAGTAGAGTGGCTTATACGCCATAATATCGTACAGTGGGCCTAGCAGGAACATTTGATATCGAAATAGAATTGTATGAAAATATGTCAAATGTGGCGCTGGCAAATCATGACAGCGCTCAATGCTCATACAAATTTCATTCGACAACGTTACACCGCTGTCAAATATTCCAGCTAGGCCCCCACGTAGCAAGTAGGGACCTAAACAGATTGCGAGATGCGAGAAAAAAACAAGGACTCCTTGAAGGGTTGTCAATTAGGTGTAGCTCTTGTTCATTTAACGAGTCATTCTCTGGAGTATAGACTAGGCTGTATATTGTGACTTGTGGAATGCCGTATATGCAGGGCAAGCATGCGACATTAAATACCGCCTGTCGCAGGCTGTAGTACCCAAAGAATGATCGCTTCGCTCTGGGAGTACTGTATAAATCATCGAATCATGGATGAAATGGCCTTTTTTTAACGGTTGAGAAGAGTACCGACAATATCATTAAATAACTGATGAAAAGGCCTAAATTTCTAATTTATTTTATACCTGAACCTCGTGCTGGCAACCCTAGCGAAGATGCATCATTCCATTAAAGTCAATTAGTGGCTGCGATTTGAGCCACTTGTATTTTAATCAAGTCGGATTTTGCAACTGAATCAAGATTCGACAAAGATGGAATTGCATGTTCAATGGAGACAGAGATGGATTAAATATTGTTATTGATGCTCATTTGTGTTTTGAGTTTGAATGATTTCGGTGGACCTTCGTAGACATGAAATTGAAGCGTGACGAGGTAACGCGTCGTTAAAATAATATAATCGTATACTTAATGTAAGTATTTTTGTAAGTTTTTGATTTAACTTAAGATTAATGAAGGGCACAAAGTATGCATGTCAATGACGAATTATAATTAAGAAATTTAATTTGAAAAATAATAAAATTGTATTTTTTTAAATGGTCTGAAATCGTCATACTTATGTACAGCAGGTACCTAGAACGGTCTAGTCATGCAAACAAAGACGCTACAACAATGGACAATATTGGCCTCTACATGACACATGATTCATGAACGAATGCTCACTAGTCACTGGCAAAGCGTTTTTTGTGAAAATTTTACTCATTAATGAAAAACACTTGAAAATTAAATGTCAAACGAATATACTAGAACAAAATCAGTTCATCCGTTTGGAAGCTACGATGCCGCGGACAGACACGATACACAGACAGACACGTCAATCTTTAAAACCCTTCCGTTTTTGTCGGGACCCAGGGGTTTATTAACTTTTGTGTGTTAGTCACCTTAATTACTTTAGGACCCGTTTTTCATTCCCTTAATGTTTTTGTTTTTTTTTTAATTGTCGACTTTTGATGATTGCCTATTTTCATTATGCTCAATTTAGGTAGGCCTATTAGGTCAGCAACGCATTTGCGTGGGTTTCATCACAAAAAACACATAAACTACTAATGGGCATAAGCACTTCTGTACTCGATTGTACCACTATCAGCGTAGCCAATAAATACATTTGTACCGTAAATAGAATGCGATTGACCCATTGTATATAGGACAATCACTTACAAAAGTGCCAATTACGAAGACATACGTCTCGTATAGACTGATTTCCCAAAAATAAAGAATACCTCATGCCTTGCGATGTCATCATCATGACGTTATAGGAAATATATTTAGCCTTTTGAAACAAACCTGGCCGACCATCGAAAAGTTTTCAAAGAAACCGCTTTATGTGTGATATGCAACTTGCAAGCACTCATAAAATATCTTTACAGCTGCGGAACTGTGTATTATTTTGTCTGATGGATCTGAACAACTGATAGCTATATATAATATCGAATTATTGAACACAAACTAGAACAATAGTAGACTCGAGAAGGTTTTAAAAGCGACACAACCTTCACCACTATGTCTATGTCGCGCATTGACGCCGTCTCTAATCTCGACAGAACTCGAGTCGCGCAGAACTTGGAAACATCTGGAACCTATTTTTCGTCCTAATAAGTTCGTTGTCATTTCATGAAATAGCAAGTCTTTCATATACTTGGCCTACCAATTTCAATCTTAAATCTAATATTGTCTTTAGCAACAAGCGATTCTACCCCCAACTAACGGGTCATTAGCAATAACATACTTTCCAGACAAATAAAAAGCTATGCAGTTAGCTATTAAAACTTGAAATGGCGGCATTATTTTGGCGGGAAATATACGGCGAAATATGGCTGTATTAAAGCCGTTACGCGGACAGCTGCATTGCAGCTTACGTTCGCGAAAATTTAATCTGCTCTAGTACAAAGGCGAAATTTGCACGAAAATTTCGGCTGTTGCCATGCCAATGCAGGTGGTACAATATTTTGCACAATCAGCCCTTCTATCATAATTAGCCGCGATAAACGCGAGAGTCGGGAAGGTGTCAAGAAAACTGGCCTAGTGCGGGTCAAACTCGCACACGAAGGGTTCCGTACAAAACGGCAAAAAAATTTTTTTTTTGTTATATGGGAGCCTCCCTACATATTTATTTTGTCCCGTTTTTAGTATTTGTTGTTATAGCGACAACAGAAATACATCATCTGTAAAAAATTTCAACTGTCTGGCTATCACGGTTCATGGGACACAGATTACGGCCTGGTGACAGATGGACAGACAGACGGAGTCTTAGTAATACGGTCCCGTTTTACCCTTAGGGTTCCGAACTCCAAAATAGACAATTTCTAGCCATAACTAATTTACTAGATAGAGAACACCACTAGTGGTATTATGGCAAAAGATGTTAATCGGTCACGACTCACGACTTCTTTTTTTTAAAAAAAAGCGTACGTCATATCCGGATAAGAATACTTTACGTCATATCCGGATACGCATATAGTTAATTAGCAAGCCAGTAGTAATCGAGTACGTCGCCTTTGTTCAGGTACTATTCAATGTGAAGGGCACTCCATACATGAATGAACGTCGAGTGGGTCTCAAATATGTAGTAGCGCTTTACTACTAGAGTATAGAGGAAAAACCGGCCAAGTGCGAGTCGTACTTCGCGCACGTAAGGCTCCGTAGTCCGTACAATTATACCAATATTTTAAATGTTTCTTATTATTTTATTATTTTGTTATTTTTGTACGAAGTGTTCGAATTAAGCGCATTTTACAAGTTAGGCATCTATAACTCCTAAAAAAAGAAAACTACAACGGCCTATAACTTTGTTTAAAGTTCAATATATATATATATATATATATATATATATATATATATATATATATATATATATATATATATATATATATATATATATATATATATATATATATAGGCCATTCGTTACAACGCCGTCAGTTCGTTCCTAAAAATAAATAAATAAAATTCAATCTTATTTTTTTATGTATGTCCCGTAAAACCATTCTGCTATTGGCAACTCGGCTTTCGTCGTTTTTGCCCGACTACGGCAAAGTCAAAAGGAATGCTAATGATTTTGGCAGTCTATGTATGTGTGCGTGGCGCTTAAACTACTGATCCGATTATAACGAATGAGGTGGCAATAGATTCGTAATGATGGCAGCAACATAGGCTATATAATTTGCGTAGTCGGGTTATAGTTTTTAACTTGTTTGCTTCGAGTATTTATATAGTAATTTTATTATGGCGTTAAAAAACGAGGACACTGAAAATTCAAATTAGGAACAGCCTATAGCCCTATACATTTGACTAGGGCTCCACACACTCGAGCCTCAAAGGCAGACTTAATCCTTCGAGAGAAGCGGGTATAACAGTCTTGTCCTCATCTTCACCTAAATAGCCTATGTACATCTACCCACTTGCTACAAACTAAACACGACCTAGATACGGATGACTAAATTTCTTTTGTTGTCAACTAAACAGCTGAACGTTTGAGAAAACAGTTTGCTTTGGTCGCAAAAAAGATAAGAATTATCTCCACTTTCCATTTTTCGACACACAGCTATTGTGGACCAATTAAAAATAAAATCGATTTTGATTCAAAGCTTACAAATCCCTCCTATAATTCCAAATAGATTATTATCTAGTTAATAGAATCAGACGTTACTTTGCGGAAACCCAAACCATACAAATTAATTAATGTTATATCTAGCAATATCTCGCTTACGCCGCCGCAACTTAGGCCTTTTCATCCGTTATATTTATACAGTACCTACTCCCCGAGCGAAGTAACCACTCTTGGAATACTTTAGTGCCTGGGACAGGTGCTTTTGACGTGATAACGTCTTATAATTTGATGGAGCCGGCTGCACGCACGAAAAAACAAGACTCATACCGTTACCACCGTTACCAGCGTTACCTCGCTAAATATTATGACGCATTTGCCGTTACCTCAGCTGGCCGCGTTAGGTTATAGTAGTAGTTAGGTATGTGAGCGGTGGAACGGAGAGGCGGGGCGCTTGATGTTATTACTCAGTTCGGCGCCGGAATTCGCGGCAGCAACACGCGTTGACAGTTCTGGCTAGTTTAGACAAAACGCATAAGAGATTGCATGATGCAACAGATGAGTCCGCCGATAAAAAGACAATCTAAGGAAATAATATTTAAAGTGCATACGTTTTTTAAAAAACGGAAAGCCGATGTCAATAGTTTAGAATATAAACCTGATGCGTCTTTGATTTATTCTTTTCAATAATTGAATAATTATTGTTCAAGATATCTCGAGATTGGTCGTCACTGTCTAATCTCGTGTTAATTAGTTCCGCGCGCAATATAAATATGACGTTGTCACTTTGAACTATCGTCAGTAAACCGACTTTACAGACAACAGATTTTTTTAATATCGTATGGTTGCTCAAGCACATACGGCATTCTCACAACACAGCCAACCTAGTCCAGAGCAATGACTGTTCAATACGTCTGGGTCCAACCATGTGCGGGTTTCCTCACGATGTTTTTCTCCACCGTTCTCAGATCTCAAGTGCATTATACGGACGCTCCGTATAATGTACTTGAGATCTGAGAGTCTCATTGGTACACGACACAACCTGGGAATCGAACCTGCACTCTCTCGAGTGCGAATCTAACGGTCTACTACATCAACTCTACTAAATCAAAACAAGTTTAATAAATCACAGAAACTCTCGTGTATTTCATGGGTTTAAAACCGTTTCATTGCAATCCTCTACTAATTCCAGTTGATATTCCTAGAAAATACACAGTATTCAAATTATATAGGCCATTTTTAAAACCGAACGCACACGGTATATAAAAGGATAAAAACTTTTATTAATATAATTACGATGCAGCATGCGAATAACTCAACTATCCAGGCGCCGAGCCTCCAGAAAGTTGATAAGTAGGACAGAAGGAAATTGACAATTATTAAAATGCTCTGAAAGCCCACACTTCCAACTTAGAATCCCATAAGTCTCATTAAGAGATAGTTTATTTTGCAGATTTATGTAACTTCTTGGATGTTAGGGGCGTGGCCGGCTAGCAGATATTGCAGTTAACTTCTTGGCAAAAATTATGTTACACTACAAAGGGCGTCATAGACGGCGAAGATACTATAATATTTTATTTAAGATGACTGGAATAATTGCCTGCATATGAAAATATACAGTATCTTAGCCGTCTGGGATAGTTAGATTCATACAAATTGTATAGCAAACGATATTTTATCTTTTCATAAAAATCTTCTTATCTTCACCGTCTGTGATGGCAATATTTTATTGTTTTTACTTTTTTAAGAATTTATATATACCACCTACCTCTCAAATATTATACTCCAAAAAAAAATTGTTTTCGTAAGCTTTTTAAATCTTTCGTGGTTGCGTTACATGTAAACTACTAAATGCCAACCAATAAAGAAACTTACTAACAAAACTCTTCGTACAATCTTGTAAGAAAAATGTAGCAATACTTAGGTGCTCACAAGCCTATGGATAAGACGTGCGAGTGTTTTAGTAGAGCGTCAGTTTACCCACTGTAGATAATGTGATCTAGGAGAGAAACTCTTAGCCACTGCGTTGGGTAGTGGGATATTTTAGGCAGGATTCGAACCCACGACCTTTAGGTTAACGCGCAAGCGCGGTGACCGCTGGGCCAGTGAGTCGTCAAACAGAATGGATAAAAACCTCTATGCTTATTTACTCATCCGCAAATAGAGAAAACTTAGGTAAATCCATTTAAGCTTTGTTTTTAAAAAGCTTGGGAAAGGGAAGTTGAGCAAAAGTGATTTCCAATGCCAAGTTGTAGTTTCAACTTTCAAGCAATTTTTCTTAATTTATTTTTTTTAAAGCCAGCTTTGCCATGCAAATTTTAAAACGAGACGTACAAGATAAAACGAGCTTTAATCTGAGTGCTAAGTGTGAGTTTTGAAGTTTACTCCTTAAGAATCGATTTTCATATAAGGCCCCCGGTATGAAAAAAAAATGAGATGTAAAAACTACTGAACGAATGACCTCGTTACGTTTTCGTGCGCAACCTATTCTGCGCACCTGTCACTTTTTTTCAGATGGCGCGAATTTTTGAACTTAAAATGGATCGCTAAAGTTTTTGTTCCTTCTGAGGGACGTGTTTTACTTTTTAGAGTAAACTCCAGTCGTGCGTCGGAGCTGACACACACTTTTTTTTTCTTTTCGCATTCGTTCGTTTCGAAAGAAAAGCTCACTCTTATTACTCAGATAGGCTGTATGCCAAAAGTCTGTAGAAATACTTGTTGGTCTTATCATGGCAAAAAAAAAATTTGAGGACTAGTTTTTGCTCGCGACTTCGCCCGCGTGAAATTGGGGTTAAAACGATATTGAACGATAAGCTATAGCCCTGGCTGCAATAGTATAGTGTATAGGCTGCAATACAAGTATTTACATGAAATTTCGTATACAGGGAGTTTTGGGGGAGAAAATCGGCTTAGCTAGTTTTTAACCCTGAGAAACTGCTCATTTTATGCTATATATGTAGACGGCTTGATTTATTTAGACATCTTCAATATTTGTCGTCACCTTTCAACCAATTTTAACAAATTGTAACATTTAAACCTTCCTAAGGAAGCACTCTGTCGACAGATGAAAACTGCATGGAAATCGTTCAGTAGCTTTTGAGATTATCAAGAACATACAGACAGACGCGGAGGGGGACTTTAATAGTATTTAGATATATTAAATTCGGCTAAAATTTTCGGCGTTGTTTAAAGAACTGCAAGCATATGCCACTATGCCAATTAGGATAATCATCATCATCAACACCATAACATAATCACATTATACTTCTCATAGTATTTTACATCGACACGGATCCATCTTTGAACATTAGTAATTACTTTGCCGTATGTAAACCTATTTGCAAAATTGTTGTGTTGTTGTAAAGGTTATAATTCGAAATTTGCCCCTTAGTCACCAAAGTGACCTGATGATAAATAGATCCATGATAAATAGAGGGATAATATGCTTAGACTACTTCAGAAAAAGTAGAAATCACAATATGTGTCCATATAAATTTCGAGGAGTTTCCTCGATTCCTCATAGATCTCCTTATCAGGTCACCATTTTGATGAAAACGGGACCAACTTGGGATTATACCTTTCATATCAAAAAAAGAATTTTGAAAATCAGCCCACAGACGGCGAAATTATGGTTGCCGTAGCCGAATGCATAAGCGCCACCTTTTTTTGGAATTCGGTTAAAAATGGTTATCACGCAACTCTTTCTCACGAGTGCAAATTGCTGGCCTTTAAAGTCTTATGTATCCACGAGCAAAAACACCACCTATATTTTCGTCCACGTATCCCCAAATATAAAGTGCTGACGTAGAGAACATTCACAACACAATTCGCCATTCCCAAAGCACAATATCCGACAATATTTATACAAAACATTTTGTGGAATATGTTGGATAATAATATGACTTTGTAACGTAGAACGGATTTCAATGTTTTATGTGAGGATATTATCTTTTTAAATAGTATACTCGAGGTCGTATCTAATATAAAAACCGGTCAAGTGCGAGTTGGACTCTCGCACGAAGGGTTCCGTACATAACGGCAAAAAAAAATTCATTTGTTGTATGGGAGCCCCCTTAAATATTTAAATAAATATTTAATAGAATAAAATATTGTTTTTTAGTATTTGTTGTTAAAACGGCAACAGAAATACCAAATCATTCTTACATCTTTGACATCATCTGTGTACAGAAATACATCATCTGTGAAAATTTCAACTGTCTAACTATCACGGTCATGAGATACAGCCTGGTGACATACAGCGGAGTCTGAGTAGTATGGTCCCGTTTTACCCTTTGGGTACGGAACCCTAAAAATGAACCGGTTTTTTAGATTGCCGCGTGTTGCTACTTTCCAGAATTTGTTCCTTACTAGCAACATTGTTATTATTAGCACCTATCGATATCAATCGATAGTTACCAATACACACCCTGTCGAATCGATACCTACTATACGACAATAAAATACACACCTGTACTGATGTACAGGGCTAGAGAAAATTATTTATCAAAAATCAAATGGTGCAGTTTTAGTTTATATCAAAATCGAGCTCGCAACTTTCAGCATTTTTCTCTATTCCTCAGTTAGTTTCTGATTTTTCCTACCATTGTACCACTTGAAAAATTCGCCCTGTAAATTATGATTCTAGTATTTTTATGTTTTGCAATAAAATATATATAATTTTTGATTTGTTATGTTACTATTCTTTGCAGGGTTCCGTAGATCACGATTCGGAACCCTATATGCTTTCGTCATGTCCCTCCGTGCCTCTTCGGCTTAACCGTCCATTGAAACGTTTATTGCTAGAAAGATGAAACTTTGCATGGACAATGTGTATTTACCAAGTCGACAAAGTGCTAAAAAAAAAAACACAAAAAAAAAAACAAAAAACCAGCTGGCTCGAAAAATCTAAAAAAAATCATAATGGTAATCCATGTGATGAACTTTTTAAAGTTCCTTCCTTCCTTTTTAAGTTTCCTTTAGGAAAACTGTAACGGCTTAGATAACTCGGTTAGTTCAGGAGTTGTAGAGGCCTGATTTGTAAAATGCGACGACTTGGAAAACTCACAACAAAAGTCAAAGACGAAAAAAATTATTCAAATTTGGTATTTTTATACACTTTCTGAACGTCGGTCTACATGATGCCCACCACTGGTTCGGGAACCGGCCCGGCGAGAAGAACCGGCGTAAGGACCTCGCGCGGGCAATGTTTTATAAAAAGATGGAAAATTGTTATTTTCGAATAAAAAAGGCATAAAACAATGTTATGACTAAAACTACATAACAAGAGTACAATAGTATATAGAAGTAGCCTTGCAGGGGGCCACCTCATTCCCAAGGTGAGCTATCATACATGAAATCATTTGAAAGCTTTAGCACACAAACGTTCTTTAGACTACTTTTTAAAATTTATTGATTGAAAATTTTTGAACGTTAAAAAACGAAATAATAAGTAAACATGTAAAATCCTACTACTATTATAAATATGAAAGTTTGTGAGGATGGATGGATGAATGGATGGATGTTTATATTACTCTTTCACGCAAAAACTACTGAACGTATGAAAATATAGGCTACATCTTATCCCGAAAAAGTACAGTAGGCCCGTGGACGCGGGCGGAGCCGCGGGAAAAAGCTAGTATTATAATACTAGCATATAATGGTATGAAACCCTACGTGTACGAGGCCGACTCGTACTTGGCCGGTTTTTTAATAGGCTATTCTGTCACTGCTAGACAAAGGACTTCCCTCTTCTCCTGCGCCATCGTTTACAAAACTATTAAAAATTAATTCAATAGTTGCCTCTGACCTGTAAGTATTTCTCTTACTTTTTTGCTTATTATTTAAGGGCGAAAAAGTTTATAATTCATTGTATGTTTTATTTTTTTCTCACACAATAGAACACTGCACTAGGTGAAAGTAGAGAAGGAATATAATACTCAACACAATCTAGAATCTAGATTGTGTCAAACTATCTAGACTTTACACTTTAACGTTTTTACACTTTATAAAAAAAAATATTCCCTCCTAGCACCGCTATATTTAAAATAATACGTATACATATAAACTCATCACGGTCACGGGAGGACCACGGCCGCTGGAAAGTAGCCGAAACGTCGGAAAAAACAATAGTGCACCGCGACACAATCGACACATAAGAAATCAACATATAATATAAATATACGTTTGCCCCTATAATTTTAGCATGAAACTTTCCAGTGTGCTCGAGGTACTGTAGTAGTTTGAATGCGGCCTTACACATCACTACATCTTATACTTTATATGTTACAGTTTGCACGAGCTAATCTTGTATATATATAAAACTAGTCTTGCCATAAATACTGAAACAAAGAAAAAAAAATTCTATTGCAAATAACATTTATTACTTTTACAGTGTGTTAGTTTAATACATAGATTATAAAACAATTTAAAATATAAAAAGCTCATTCGAAGTGGTCTCCATTGGCTGCAATATAGTCCTTTAAACGTTGAGGCCAGTTATCAATAGAAGCACGCACTCTTTCCATGGGAAAATTCTTCACCGCCAATCGTACGGATTGTTTTAGAGACTCCAAATTATCATGGCGTTTAGAGCAAGCCGTACTCTTTAAAACTGACCATAAATCATAATCCAGCTAATTAAGATCGGGACTAGACGACGGCCAGTCTTCAGCTCTAATGAAGTCCGAAATGTCCGTTTCCAACCAAGACTGCGTATACCGAGCTTCATGACCGGGCGCCGAGTCTTGCTGGAAGGACCATTCTTGGTTATTGAACATGGTGTTGTTAAGGGGCTTCACTACCTTCTCAAGAATGGTATCTTGATACACTTGTGCCGATGTTTTGATACCTTTTCACAAAAGTATGGCTCAGTCACTCCTTCATAGATAATACCCCACCAAACCATCACTGAAGTCAGATAGTACCCACGTTGCACTCTGTCGACTAATTGGGAAGCTTCCTTAGAGCTTTGAGCATAAAGACGGTCATTTTATTTGTTAAAATGTTACTCAAGTGTAAAAAAATTCTCATCCGTAAACAAAAATTTTCTGTGGCCTCCCTTTGCGTACCGCTTCAGTAGTTGTTTCGATTTTACCACCCTATTCTTTTTTAAATTATCAGTTAAGAAATGACCAGTACGTCTCTTATAGGCTGCAAGTCCTAAGTCATCTTTTAAAATACGCGACATAGTTCTAGGTGCTATCTTCATCTATATCGAGATAAAATCTTTTGCTTTCGGATAGGATTTCTTCGAATTCTTTCCCTTACTGCTTTGACCTCCTTTTTCATACGAACACTACGTGGACGGCAGATCTTTTTCTGTCACAAACAGAGGAGGTCTCATTGTACCTATTAATAGCCCGGTACACAAACATTTTACTATTACCAAGCGTATGGAGAGTTTTAAAAATTGCATTTGGCTCCATACCTACTTTGTGTAATGCAATCACAGCGATTCGGTTCTCTTTATCAGCCCACTCCATTTTAATATCGCAAAATATTGTACAATGTATTGGCGCCAAAATGAGAAAACTCAATGAACAATCTTATAAAAATGACGATTCCAAATTCAAATGTAATATTTTGTTTATTTTTAATTGTAAAAGTATTTATGGCCAGACTAAGTATATTATACTTTAAACGAGACGATCTTGTATATATATAATCGGTATCTCGACAACGGCTACAGTATTACCATGAAATTTATTATGCAGGAAGTTTTGGGGGAGAAAAACCGATCTAGCTAGGTCTTATCCCTGCGCATAAACTGCGCATTTTTAAGTAATATATTTTTTCTTCCGTCGTGCAACAATATATTATAACAATAATTTCGACTTAATATGTCAGTCCGATTGGCAGTTTGATATGCGAATGTATAATTTTTGTTTTGTTCGCAAATTCGGGATGTGGTGGGTTCGAACCCCGGTAAAATATTTTGTGCTCCATTTAAATTAAAAAAAAAATAATCTACTACAGCTCCGAGCAAAGCTCGGTTAACCAGGTACTTACCACTTATACAGTGGGCGCAGTGCGAGTTTTTGTCTCTACTGACTACTCGCCGTGAAGAAGTTAACTACAATTTGTATGGCATCGAATTAGTTACCATCGTTTGCCACAAGGGGCGCTGTTTCGATGCCATACAAATTGTAGTTAACTTCTTCACGGTGAGCAGCGACAGCACACATACAGCAGAACCAACAGACGCGATCGCAGCACCGATGACTGTAGTGTCTAGTTGTATACGGTTAGCCGTTAGGTCACAGTGCTCTGTAGGTCACCATACAATGTGGAATTGAAAATATAATTAATGAAGTTGCTTATTAATTAATTATTATTATTAGGTCCATGAGATTTTTACTGAGTGCTACATGCGGGATTTACATGGGTCGATTTTCGCCGTTATTATCAATCTGTCATTTTGTTGTTTCTTCCGTAGAAGAATGGATGGTGGTCATAATACGCGTGCGTAATTTTAAAGGAGAAATAATCTATCGAAAAACAGTTCGTAGGAAAATATTTCTTAATCCGTGGTGACAAGGTCGTCAATAGAAGTCAACATTTCTAAATAGCCATATTATTAAAATGGCTGCCGGGAAATCTTCTGTCAAAAATGATCAAATTTTCAAGTAAATGACAGAACGTAAGGAAACTATTTGTCTTGGACCTCTACGATGTGGAGCAGTTGACAATATTGCAAGACTATTTCACTTTGGAATAAAAAAACGTTTCTACTTTAGCTGTCAAAAGAGAGCAATTTTGTGAGCTCACGCTCGGGAAGAAAAGAGATGTTGTTACTCATAACGACGACGCATCGACCTTGCTGCCTTACAATAAAAACTATTTGCTCCGAATACCTATTAATGTATCTTCAATCTGTCATTTTGTCGATTCTTCGGTGTTTCTAGGGTGCGCATGCTAAGCCTGCAGGTAAGCTCGAGGCGCTTGAGCTAATACTGTATGGAAACCTGCACCTGTTTACATGTACCGGCAAACCTGTCAGGTACACCTGCCGTCCTGTTACGCGTATGGCCAGCATTAATCACTTTCATTTGTGATGAAATTACGAGTGAGGTTCTGGTGGCAGTTCGACGTGGGTAGCGGTAGCGACGTGTGCATATAACACGATTCACGCCGGCTTCACGTTTAATTAAAATACAATAACGATGACATTACAGTTTGAAACTCCGTAAGTCGTAACATACAACATTTTTTAAATGTATTGGCAATAAAAGGCTTTAAAATTGAAACTGAACCTACAACATTGTCTATCTGTCATAAATACCTACTTGCACTTATTTACGGACACGGCAATTTCCTAAGATTGGTATTGAAATAAGTTCCGCAACTAATCTCACACCTACAGGCTACGGCTTCAATTGATGGAGAACCAGCCTTCGCTACTGGTAGGTACTATGCTATGTATGATTTATTTCCCGACTGCCAAAAGGGGGATTATATTTTTACTGCGTGTGCATACCAATTTGACTGTATTTAAAAAAAAAGTCTAAAGTGTGCATTCGAAACTTTCTATTTCCTCAAAGCCGCGTAATGAAAGGATATGTGCCAGATAGCTTATTTGCATGTTTTGTCTCTGTCACTTGATAATCGATATAAAGTAAGTAGGGACAAAACTATGTCAAGCTACGCGACATATTATTAGAAGATAGTGAAACAGACCCTTATTGTCAATCAAATTAATTAATCACGAATTCCTATGTGGTTTACCTAAAAAATCCTACACGGATTCAACTCGGTCTAATTAGTCCCTTCCTGGACTGGACTGGATTGAGTGGCCTTTACACACACATTAGGACTTAGGGGTGTATTATGTTAGCAACGAATCGAGACGAGTTTCAATTCAATAAGTTATTTTCGAGAGAATGTCACTTTTACGTCTAGTCAATAGTCATATTAATAAGGTTACTCTTTACAATTATTTTATTTCTTTATTTAGCTAGCAACATTTATTATCATCTAAAACACAATTATATAGAGTAATACTTACATGAATATCTTAACTACATATACAATTTAGTGAGCATCAGAGTCCGAGCTAGATAGCCGTTTTAAATAATTAAAGAAATTATAGACTGAAATATTAAAATAATAATAATAATAATATGTACATTGTACCTACACGCTATTTAATTTTTATTTATTTTCACGTAATAAAAAAAACATCATTTCAAACGTGACACATTGACAGGACAATAAAGTCGGCACTCGGCCGGCTTTAATAAAATAAACGCAAGCTAAAAATAACTTTTAATGCACTTTGTAAACAGCGTGCGTCCCCGTCGAGTAAACAAAATGATAACGGCAACCGTATCATAACCGTTCAGACTATTAGCATAAGGAGGTGAGTTTATTGTGATGCACGACGATAACTATCCATATTAGTTGGAATTCGAAAGGAAAGAATTCGCCGAGTGAATACGATTCGATAAAATTCACAAATGATTTGAACTCCATTGGAAAATCGAAATTTAGCTAAGGAAATTCGATTTGAGAAAATCGTAAATCATTTAGATTTAAGAGAACTGAACGATGTACCATCAAACCAACTGATTGTATGTATTATAATCCGGTATTCAATACGTGCCTAAATTGCCGTGACCCTTAGCGGGCCTATTAATAAACCGTTCTCCAACTCGTTCTCAAGACCTTTCTTGGCTGAGACAGTCTCAAGTAACGATTAGCTTCTCAAGATGGTCTTTAATTCATAGTATGATCTCAAGACCGTCTCAGTTGATAACGTTATTGAGATCACTTACTCAACTTTTGAGCGTCACCTACACGACAAAGAACGAACAAAATAACGTTTCCTTTACACTTCTACAAAGAACGGATTTATTGATTATATATTCCTTCAATATTTCTTTCTAAAAATGTAATATTTAATAATATAAATACCAAAAAAAGTTTAGTCTGTATTTTTTATATTGAAAGAAACTGATTTTCATTAATTTTTACGTAGATATTAATATTTATTATTGTCTAGCATAATAATATCCATATTTTTTTAACAACTACGTAAAACGGAATGCGGATCATTGCCATTCGAAAAAAGTTCTTCTTCTTCTTATTCTTTAAAGTGGCTCCTTAGTGATTCGCCAATGTGTTGTGTTGACGAAAACTCTGCCTTATGAGTGGGTTTTATGAATAAACAAGGGCACGGTGTACAGGAGGAAGTCTGTTGAATAATCTAAAACCTAGAAGAGACAAATTTAGAGCCAGTACCACAGTATGTACATAAAGTTTCAGTAAAAGGAGTATTTACAAAACACAGAACAGATTTAAGGTTGATAGGGCGAGGAATTGTAGGAGGGAGGGATCATATAATGAGGATTGTTTTTTTGGGTAGCGAAAAAAGTTCTGCTGTCAAGTGTCAAATCAAGTCAATTAATTTAAATCAAACAGGTAATTCGTTTGATATAAAAAAATAAATATATTTAAATAAAATCGAAAATATTTCTACAAATACTCGACACTGACAGAATGGTGCAAAACCTTTGCAACTGCGATTACCAAAAAAAAAAAGAAGAAGAATAAGTATCAATAAGCGTCTTTTTTTATAAATTTATTTTGTGTTGAGTATGTAGTGTAAATTCTGAGTTTGTTTAATCATAAATATTTAGATTTTAATTTACATAATAATAACACACCCAAAAACACCACAAATAATAATGTACTGTATCCCAATTCCCAAGCAAGCCGTTCTCAAGTCAAGGTTTGACTGTACCCACGAAACCGCGTCTCAAGTAACAGTTTGACAGCAATGACAGCGTACTTGAGTAACGAGTATCGTTTATTAATACGTTCGCAGCACTCACTTGATACGCCGTACCTACAGCTATACTTAAGTACGGTCTATTAATTAAAACAACATCTTAAGTACTTTCTTGAGAATTGTGTTAGAGATAAGAACGCTTTATTAATACGGGCCCTAATCTGTATCTATACCCGGTATTGTTAAGGACCAAGGCGGGCAAGGGCCAAGGCACAAATATCCAAATCTCCAAATTATTATCCTCAAGAATAACTACAATACATATTTAGTTATCTGTGTCAAGACCAATGTCCCTTGAGCTTCAGTAAGAAGAAATTCGTCAAGCGATTTCGAGATGATAAAATAAATACAGTTGTTGGATTATAGTGATTCAGCATCCAAAAAAACCCGCCAAAACTGGAGACCAGGAAGAATATTGTTCGTAAAGACCTGGATGGGAGTGTTAAAGATAGTGATTCAATGTCTTACTTTAATTCTACAAGTTACATCAACTGCTCACACATCGCCTAGAATTTAGACCAAACATCTAGATTACACTACTTTTACATAATACCCACCCAATCAGGCCTCAGAACTCACATCACTCACCGCAAGAAAAATAACACTTACGTCTCTGCGGCATGACGACGCCCCTCTGTTCGCCTCGTAGGAGGCTCTCCGCCTCTGCACCCTGGTGCGACATCTCCATATCATAAAACTAGCATCGGTGTGTTATCTGTGGAGAAGAGACAACGAGTTAGCGATTATAGTGATAGTCAAATGGTGTCAAAAAGACCACCACTGCAGTCTGCGCCCCAAGGAGCATGTCACACATTGACACACTTGAAACCGTCTGTTAATAAAGTTAAATAACTATTTAAAAAAGCTATAACCCGACTACGTAAATTATATAGCCTCTGTTACCCGGGCTATTATTACGAATCTATTGACACCTCATTTATGAAAATCGGACCAGTAGAATAGGTGCTACGGTGGAACAAACATACATACATACATAGCATGTCAAAATCATTACCTTTCCTTTTGGCTTTGCCGTAGTCGGGTAAAAAACAATCTCAATTTAATTCCAAACTACGAATATCTATCTACCAGTGGCGAAGGTTGGTTCTCCTTCATTGGGAAGCCCTAGCCCTGTGGGTAGGAATTTGGATGAGGGTCTTCAAATAGGTAAGTGGTATGTGAAGCCGATAGGAATGGAGTTATAGGAAAACCCTCGCCACTGATATCTACTTACAATTAATTAATAAATTACGTGTATTAATTAATGATAACACCAAATATTTTATAATGAATACATAATATTATAATATAACTAGTAATAATATTTACATAATTACTGTAATTACAAATTACATGGGCTAATAATATGTTTTATCTGACTCTGATGTCAGCGACAACTTAATGTACATGTTCATTATATATTTATTTACATAACAATATATTATTTGTACATAATCAGTTCTAAGTTCATTCCAAATTTTTGATTAATTGTAAACTAAAGTCATTAAGTAATATAACGTATGCAAACCAAATGTAATTAAAACAATGATCTTTTATTTATTGGATAGGAACAAACCATGGAATAAATGCATCATATCGTTTACATTTCATAGAAAAATTGGTACAGCTATCATTGTTATGAGTCAAATATGTATTAATAGCCCAGTAATTTTGGGCATTTTAAACCCCAATCAGCGGAAAATCCTAGTGAGCTGAATTTTTGTATACACCTTTATTACGGGATTGTAATGAAGATGTGAAAAATCGACATTGATATCGTGCCGGCTAAAAAAGTTATGAAGGTCGCGAAAAAAAAAATATCTCGCACCCTATTGCTCGGAGGTCAATAGAAAGAAGAAAAAATAGTTTGTCGTGAAATTATCTAAAAAAATGCCTCTTGCATGTTTCTGTAAAATTAACCGTTTTCGGAGTAGAGCGCTGAGATTTTTTTTTTTTTACGGGCAATTGGCCCACCACACTTACCCACCACTGCAACTCCTGTGTAGCCAGGATCGACAGTGGTAACCAACCGCAAAAAACCCTTTGATATGATCTCAGGGTGCCCGGGGGACATGCTAAATCTGTCTTGGAACCCGCAACGAAATTAATCAGAAGATTGTAGGAGGAGTTGGAAGTATTCCAGTTTCCCTCCCCAAGCAAAGCGGGGGACAGCAAAAATTGTGATGACAAAAAGTCAGAATTAAAGGGGAAGCACCACGGGAATAACATGTTTTTTTTTCTTTTTTTTTTACGACAAGACAGAATGTAATTAAATGTTTTAATTTATAATATGACAATTGATTACAATGCATTTATAATGACAAAAGAGTGTTGCATTGTTTCCAATAGTACTTATGACAAAAACGTTTGAAAGTTCGGAAGTTCTTCGCGCAGCCCACGAGATCTTCATATTACACAACCCTAGAAACACAATGGACGCTGTTCAACATTTCGATTCTTTCGTCATACCAGAGATCACACTCCCAGAGTATGTGATGAGCAGTTTGTTCATAAGGGCTACCTTCGGTCGAACACTCGCATAGCGGAGACGAGACTAATGTAAATCCAAATAGTTTCGCTTTAAAGTTTCCGTGTCCTGTCAAAAATTGTGCGACGTAGTGGTCTATTTCTATCCATTGCTTCGAGAGTCGATCGCGTACCGAAGGGAAGAAATTATATAAAGCGACTAGTATGTACTCACATACGGTACTGTATTATGTATATCGTACACCAAGGCGCTTCAATTCAGCTCACTAGGATTTTTTTTCGATGATAAAACCTATAATCAATGGAGTATAACAAATAAAATTAAAGGAACTAAACATTAAAATAATCACAAGTCTTAAAAAATAATCTGTGAAATAAAATGTTATGATAAGATTAGCCTTTTTAATGTCAATGTAACACTCAAGGAACCCTTAGCTTCTGTAATTATGAATATAAATGGATAACATTTGGTAAGTATAATTTTTTCATTCTACCCCCATCGTGTGGGGTATCCTTGGATAGGTATTTTAAAATAAAGGCAAGGTTTCATAAATTACTTTTTTTACAAAGTCAACCATTTTCGATTGATTAGCCTCCAAATTGGTTTATAAGTTGGTGGCTGGCATTTCTAAACTATGAAACTTAAGAAATTGCAATTTTTCATGCTGATAGATTATGCTAAATACTCTTTAAAAAAATATTTTGAACGAAATAGGAAAGCATGTTTTGAAGTAATTTCAGGGGGGTGTCACTACGCCGTTCCGCCGCCGAGCTACAAGTACATACCGAAACTCCCCAACGTTGAGGCGATACAGTGGTTGCCACTTGCCACGCACTGACCGGCCGTGGCGCACGCGCGCGCCTCTTACGCAGTACGACTCACTTTACGTCGCAAACGCGTGTCATATTTCAATTGGGAAAAATATGTATCCAAAAAAATACTGTATTGCAGCCGATTGTCGGAACAATAAAAAAAAACCTACATCAAAAGAAAATCACGTGTCGTGTCTGTGTAAACTGATTTATATGTTCAGTATTAATTTACCTAATAGGTACATAGGTATAACAGTTTCCGCTTGTATACCTTGCGTGGTATTTATGTTCGGTCGGTATGTTGTATGGTATCTATATAATATGTATTATATCATTATTATTATTATATATTATATCGTCGTCGAGTATAAATCTGATAGTATAATCTAAGATATTTAATTAAAGTATTGACAAGTGACAACCCTATTTTCGGAATATCTGACAAGGTGTGGAATAATGTCGACCTTCGCGCGGCGCCAGAGAGCCTAATTTCGGCTGCTCGCGTGCAGTCCGTTTGTTAATAATAATTATATAGGCACATAAAAAGGCGGCATTTGTGAAGATCAAAACAGATATACTTCTGTACCTTGTACTATTATCTATTCTGTGGTAATTTGAAAAAACCTATTACGCGTTTAATGTTACGGAACTGTCCATATAAATGTCCTGACATGCTCTTGGTTAAACAACAACAACAACAACAATAATAATGAGGTAAATGCAATGCGAGCTAACGCTGGTACTTGGTAACGGTACTTGGTAACGATAACGGGTAACAGGTAACGCATGAGTCATGTTTCTTCGTGCGTGCAGCCGGCTCCATCGATTTATAAGACGTTATCACGTCAAAAATTGTAAAACTCACACAGTTATTTTTTACATGTGCACCATGGGAAAATATTGACACTACACTCAATATAAGTACAGATAGATTCCTCCGAATAATGTATCACGTCTGTCTAGTGCTTAAAGTCGCGCAATTATGTAATTTCATAGTCGTTTCGTTCCAACGCAGTCAGACCATTTGCAATAATTGTTGAATACCAAGAACTCTAAGGTAAATCACATTGTAATTTGTAATTAAGTAATTAATATTAATTCAAATTGTAAAAAGAGAATCATTAATTAGATCCAGCTTGAATTATTGATTTCATAAACAAGGACATGTCTTTAATAAATAATTTTCTCACTTTCTTAGTAATATAAAGACCTTATAAGACACCTCAAATGTATGAGTACATTAATTTTAAGGTCCATATTCCGTACGACATATGGAGTGGAGGCACTTTTTGTTTTTAAAATCACCTTAATCTTAATTTGTGGTTCGATGTTCAGATCCAATTAAATTTTTTTTATAAACAAAATGTTGAATTCGGCCAAAATAGTAGAAGCACACTATTGCTGAAAACTGCATTTTGATTGCAAAAATCCGTTGAGCAGTTTAAAAGAGGGATATATTAATCTTGCGAACGACTTTAACTGGCGAAAGCACTCAGGTGATAAAAGATAGATATCGGCAGATAAAAAGTGGCGAAGTTTAATCCAAATTGGCACCGAAATTCATGTTTCGACTTAATTTCCGAGTTGGCAACTATTATACGATGTAAGCAGGTATAAAACCAGATTGGGTTGATAAATTTTATACCTCAAATTCAATATAAAATCTAAAAATTCAATTTGCGGCTCCGGAAAATCGCATTTTTGGATACTTTTGGAGTTTGTTTTCCTTTGGTATGGGTTTTTAGCGGAGCAGAATAATATGAAAATGAAATCCATTTTGAAATTCCAAAATGTCGTACATTTTTTTCATTAAAATTAATATGGGTGTCCTTTTCCAGGTTTCTAGGGGTGCTGAATATACAAAAATGATATCCATTTTGAATTTCAAAGGTAGCGGACATTTATTAAGCTATTGCATAGCTTTTATCGCGGGCTTTGAGCGCGGCGACCGAATCAAGAAATTCCGTAACGAAAATAAACCTAACACCCCCCACTCCGACCGGCACAGCGGTGCGGCGTTGAAAGCCGTGCATCGTCTAACGTCGTTTCAGTTCGGCAGACTTCGGCACGGTGTTTGTGTGCGTGCGACTAGACGTATGCGTGTAGACTTACTATGCAATAGCTTTACCGCGGCAGTACCCGAGTGCCACACGTATTTTATAATAAAATAAATCTCGGTGTCCTTTCTAGGTTTAGGGGATGTTAATTACAAAAAAAATATATATATTTCAAAATGGCGGAATATTTTAATTCCTGTAAAATTCTTCTATCTTAAAAATGGTGCGTCCTATTAAAAAAATAATGAAAATTTCCTCTCCCTTATTAATCCCGCAACCACATATTTCCTTCATTTCAAGTTTAATGATTTTCAAAGAAATTTGAAAATCATTAAATTTCAAACATCTATAGCTCTATAGATCGCTCGTATCTCATTATAGAGCTTTTACATTTTATAAAATTGCTTCTAACTCGGAAACAGTGCAAAATAATGAAAATTTTCTCCCCCTTAGTAACGCCGCAACCACTTATTTTCTTCATGATGGGAGAAAACTAAATTTGAAAATCCTGAATTTTCCTTCATTTTTATAGCTTTATACATCGCTCCTATCTCAAAATAGGCATTGCCATATTTCTTTCTTTCGCTTCTATCTCGGAAACGATGCATCCTACTGAAAAAATAATGAAAATTCCCTCCCCCTTAGTAACCCTGCAACCACGTAAAAATCCGAAAATTAGACGACACCCGTATAAATTTAGCAGAAAAATAAATATCCGCCATTTTTAAATTTCAAAATGAATGAATTTTTGTTATCAGTGACTCCGGAAACCTTGAAAAGGACACCTTTATCCATTTTTATTACTATCTTTGAATTTCAACATTAATGTCATTTTCGTATCCAGCACCCCCAAAAACCTGGTAAACGATACCCATATCAATTTTACGAAAAATAAAATATATCCGCCATTTATAAATTTCAAAATGAATCTACACAATATCTACACCCCCCGAAGCCGAAAAATAACGTCTTTTTTATGTGCGCTCGTTTTGATGCTTATTATGTTTTTTGAATTACCTACATCAGGGAAAATATATGTGCCTATTCTTAAATTAAATGTATGTACTCTCAAATTGTCGCCAAGATTAGGTTATTTGTTCGCTAAAATAATATCTGTCTGCAAGTTTGGAATATTCAGTGAAAAAAAACTGGTATTAATTAGTCACCAGATTTGAAATTTTTTGATCCTTATATTCTTTCGCAATCTTGGTAATTTTGTATTCAATATTCGATTTTTTCACACCCAAAATTTTATTGTTTTGTCGCAAGTTTAAATACATGCCTTTAAAAGATCTAAGCAAACAGGAAAGGAAGAGACTCGTATAATAATAATAATAAATTATATCACTAAATCGCGAAGGCGAGATCACCACTGGCAATGTTCAATGACACAGATAAGAGATTTATCAGTTTTTGTTGAGCATAAATTATATGATGACATCTCAATTACCCAGTAGTAATCTTAGTTGGTGGAATGATATTCAAAAGGGCTATGTTAATGAGAGGACCTATTACTATTATTTGCTTTATCTTGCTTGTTATAAAAAATTATGCACAGTAGCTCACCTACTAATAAAAATATCTACACAACTTATTAGCATTCAATGTCTCCGTCTTTATCTATCAAGTGACTATTCTAACGAATCAGACAAAGACAGCAACATGAATGGCTGATCAGTTGTGTTAATACTTTTATTAGTATGGGGGTTTTAGCATAAGGTTTCGCAAAATCAATTACAGATACGACACATGAATTACTTTTTATGTAAAGACATTTAGGCAGAAAAATAATTGTCATATTAAAAACGAAAAAATCATCACTCAAAAGTCAGTTCATCAGTCATTAGTTAAAAATCAAAGTCAGTTTAGCCTTGATAGTTCTTTGTTGTACTTTGTTGCCGCTGCGTTCCGTTGACAACAATGTTTAACATTTGATAAGATAATTTATTCAATACTTTTTATAGATAGCATTGATATATATAATATTGAGAAAATATTTGTGAACAACAAAATAGTTTCATGTACAATAATATGTAAAATCTATTTTAAACTTATAGTCATAATATGACCAAACAAAATGTGTACATGTCCAGCATATTGTCCTTTTGTTACTATATTAACTTTAAATAAGTTACTTCATGTAATATTGTAAGCCTATAGGCTTAAGCCAGGTATGGGCAACCTGGGGGTCTGCCAGTGCGTCCACGTTCGTGCCCCTGGGCAACGCTTGGGTGCGCCACCCCGTCTTTTGCGGGGTGAGGTACTCACGCGGCTGAAGGCTGGCTCTATCTTTCTTTCTTCTTCTATCTTTCACCACCTTTTTAGTTTAAATTTCTTGTTTTTGCTTTAGTTTTATTTGTTTTTTCTATCTTTTCACCATCTTTCTTTCTTGTCTTGCTATCTTTCACTTTTATTTAACTCTTCCGATAGGTGACCTCACACCTGAAAAAAGGCCGCGACCCGGGGTGTCGGAGAATGGACAACATGGAGTAACGCAAATTGAAAAATTCTCCCCGGGAATGCCGGGGAATCCCACACTTCCTCGAAAGAGGAAGTCTGCCGCACGTATACGGGGGCGGTACAAGTTGCGTGTAGTGGAGAGGGAGGCGCGATGGCGCAAGCAGGACCGAAACCGGTGCACCTTACCGCATCGGAGACGGCCCTGCTACCGGAGAGGACTCAAAGGAGGGAATCGGGGGCGTTGCCGCGCGTGTTATTGGAACGCATGCCTGGCACCCGCCCTAAACCTCCTTCTACAGATGTAGATAGCGAGGACTGTCCCTCGGACACCAGCGGCGTGTCTAACATCATGTCGCTGGACTCCGAGGGGCTGCCCGCAAACCCGGACAGGACAGCCCGTAAGAGGCGAAATACCGACGAGGACATGGCGCCGCCCATCAGTAAGGGGGTGGCGACCAAACCAAAAAGGGGACGTGGCCGGCCACCGACGACCGGCCAGTATGTCGGCCTGGCCAAGGCCAAGGCCGACCTAAACAGGGAAAAGGCGGAGGTCCTTCGGCTCCAGGCCGAGGAGGAAATCGCAGCAGTGGCTCGTGGGGCGAGGAATGCTGGAGCGCCCATCCCCTCCCCCACCAGACTCCCCGCTACTTCTCTTACGCGAGAAGAAGCGTCGGAGCGAACGAGCGCTGCGCTGGTCGGAGCAGTTCAGGCCTCGTTGGAGACCATCGTCATGGTCGCCACAAAGTCCTCCAACCGCAAAGGTATCTAAAGGAGGCAGTGGTGACCATCACGTCGGCCTTCAATGAGGTACGATGTCGCACCGCGACAGAAGAGGTAGCAAAGCTGGAGGCCCATAACAAGCGCCTCGAAGAGCAAATGGCCAAATTGCGCCAGGAGCTCGACGAGCTGCGCAAACAGGCCTCCCGCCCCAAGGATAGCGACATGCGTGAGCTGTTGGCGGAGGTCTCTAGAGCAAACATAGAGACCTTCGGCAACATGCTCAACGCGAGGCTGGCCGGCCTAGAGGAGCGTCTTCCACCGGAGCCTCGAAGACGGCCTCCGCTCTGTTATACGGGATTTAAAATTTCCCTTTTTAAAAAAAGATTTGTTATACTTAAACTGATATAGAAAATAATACAAAGAATTAGAACTGAGACAACTGTCACCGTTAGGAGTCGGAGATCGAATGTGTGGAAAAGGTCTGGACTGAAGCGTAGGGCGATAAGAGAGATGCAGGATCAGCAAAGTCGGAAAGCTAGGGTGAGCATGTTAGGGTACAGGAGCGGGATATAACAGCTCGCAGCGGACAGGGCCCAGGAATACTCAGCCCCGGCACCCACGCCGAGCGTCGAGGCGCCGAAGGGAACGGAACGGCCGGAGCCGAAGAGAGCAGCGGCCAAAGAAAGGAGAGGGGCGGCAGAGGACACGGTGGCGCCTACACAGGCTCCCACTGCACCTACACCAGGAAAAGAAAGAAGAAGAAGTCTTCGGCCGCACAGGAGGCTGAAGAGGCGAGGGCGTCCACGACCGCCCCACCCGTGACAGACGCCCCGCGGACCACAGACTGGTCACGTGGGCAGGGTAAGAAGAAGGTGAGAAGGGGTGCCGCCAAAAAGGCACCCCCCCAGGGAGATAGAGAGCGAGACTGAGGCCCCCCAAAACCGCGGCGATCACCCTCACCCTCAAGGAGGGGGTGCTCGAAGAGGGGAGGGCGATAAACGCCTCCATCCTGAAGAAGGCGAAGATGAAAATCAGCCTGGCGGAACTCGGCATAACAAGAGTCGACTTCCGTCTGGCTGAAATGGGCGCCCGGGTCCTCCAGATATCTGGAGAGGGGGCCCAACAGAAGGCGGACGCCCTGGCCGATAAGATGAGGGTGGTCCTGGACCATGATATAGTGCGAGTAGCCCGCCCGGTGAAAAGAGCAGAAGTTCTCGTCACCGGGCTGGACGATTCGACGACGGCCGCAGACATAGTCGAGGCCGCCGCAAGAGATGGTAGCTGTCCGGCCGCCGACATTCGGTCGGGCAGAATTGCGATGGGCCCCAGGGGTGTTAAAAGCCTTTGGCTCGGCGTACCAACCGCGGCCGCTAAGAAGCTCATCAGCTCTGGGCGGCTGCAGGTCGGCCGGGTCCAGGCGAGGGTAGCGCTGCTGGCAGCGAGGCCAAGGCGGTGCTACCGTTGTCTGGACACCGGCCATTTGGCGGTTAAGTGTTCGTGCCCGGTAGACCTCAGTGGGAGCTGTTTCCGCTGTGGGAAGCCGGGACATAAGGCGCCCGAGTGCACGGCGGCACCCAATTGCCCCGTGTGTGAGGCGCTAAATAAAGAGAAGCGAGACCACGTGTTGGGGAGCAGCGGTTGTATAACAGCCAAACCGCGCCCCAACAAGAGGAAGAGTAAGGCTCCGGCTTCGACGGCTCGGCAAAAGCCCAAGGCCAAAGGCGCAAGGGTGGAACCATCCGCCTCCGCCATGGAGCTGGATGCCTAGACCCGTGAGCGGCGATCGGGGGATCGCCGCTCACAAGATGGGTCCCGAGGAGATAAGCTCCCCTATGCCCGGGGAGCTCTCGGTGAGGCAGGCGGCGGCATACGAATTAGCCGCCGCGAAGAGGGCCGGACGCGGCAAGCGCTGCGGGGTCGTGGTAGTAGTATCACGCAGTTCCCATGACCCCGCATAGGCGCAGGAGGCATGGAGGGGTTTTAGTCGGTAAACCTCGGCGCTTTTAATCACCATTGCGCCGAGGGAGTCCGACATACCCCTGCTGCCCTCCCCCGGGGGCGGCGGGGGATACGTAACGTATTTCCCCTCCAAAAAAACAAAAAACAAAAAAAAAAAAAAAAAAGTATGGGCAACCTTTGACATGTTGAGGGCCAAACTTTACCGTACAAATACGTTCGCGGGCCGCGTTTAAAAGAATTTTAAAGTAGTGATAATATTTTTTGCGATAGATATTAGACATGAAATAATACGACAATGTTATTATAGTATAATTTATTAAAATAACAAAATGAAATTTTAAAAAATTATACATTATAATTAAATCGTTACATTTGCAATTCTTACAAACTAGGAAAGTTTGTAACAATTGCAAATTACACCGAAATCAATGAGACACTTGAGCTTGAAATTGGGAAACTAATCCATCGATATTTGCATTAATTCCACGGATACAAAGACGTAAAGAATTTTCCAAATTATCGTCAGTCAGTCTTGTACGATGTGTTGATTTATTAACTTTCATCAATGAAAAGAACTGTTCGCGTTTATAAGTACTGCCAAACACACAAATTAATCTTCTTGCGAATTTTCTAAGCTGCGGAAAATTGTCTTTTTCTAGGTATTTTTTGTAGAAATCGCACAACTCTACGTCTTTAAATTTGGATTTTAGGAGTGAGTTTTCTTGAATCTCATTCAACTCCATTTGTAAGTGTATTGGAGCATTTTGTACATTACATTTTGTAGGAGTAACAAATAAACTGAAACAATCTTCCTTGTTTTTGAATCGCTAAATCTGTAGAAAATTGTTTCGACAATAACTTGAGTTCTTCAGCATATTGAGCATAAGCAATTTTTTCATACGCAGAGAGCGTGTTGAAATGGTAACTGTTACCAGACAGCATCTGTGACTCCCACAAGTGTAGTTTGATCTGAAACAAACGCTTTCAAATGGCTGTACGTATCATTTACTAACTATCCTTGTTTTTTGAAGTTTCAAATTTAAATCATTCAAATAGCCTGTAAGATCGACCAGAAATGCTAAGTCACATATCCATTTTGGGTCACTTAATTCAGATAGTGGTTTATCTTTTATTTTCTTGAAGTCTTCTATCTCATTTCTAAGCTCGTAAAACATTTTCAACATTTTTCTTTTGCTCAGCCATCTGATTTCACAATAATATGTTACGTCGTTATATTCAGCTGATATTTCATCCAAAAACGCCTTGAACTGACGATGGTTAAGCCCTCGGGATCGAATAAAGTTGATGGTTTTAACAGCCACATTCATAACATTCTGGAGTCGAATGGACTTAGAACACAAGTTCTGTTGGTGGATAATGCAATGAAGGACTATCTAATCACCTTTTTTCACATTTTATTCTGTTGCTTTTTCATTCAAAATTCCGATGAAACCTTTACGTAAGCCGACCATAGAAGGTGCACCATCAGTGCATACTGCAATTAATTTTGACCATGACAAGCCAAAACTTGTGAATACCTTTTGAACTTCAATAAAAATATCCTCTCCTGTAGTGGTTACTTTTAGCGGCTGTAAAGCAAGCATTTCCTCAGTAACAGTGAACTCCTTATCAACACCTCGAATAAATATATCCAGTTGAGCTGTGTCAGACAAATCGGTGCTCTCGTCTAATGCTATGAAAAATGATTCAAAACCAGCCATACGGTCAGTCAATGTTGTTTTTATATCATTAGCCATCATTTCTATACATCGAACCATAGTTCGTCTTGACAAACTAATTTATTCAAATTTATTTTTCTTTTCAGGACACAAAATACCGCAAACTTCTAACATACACTCCTTGATAAATTCTCCTTCGGCAAATTGTTTTAATGCCTTTGCCAATTTTGAGCTAACTATATGACTAGCTTTCACAACATTATCAAGTTGTGTTCTTTGTTTATGAAACATTTGTTGCTGTATTTCCAAATTTGCGGTAAGCTTCTGGATTTTGGCTGTTCTTAACTGTCCTGTCAATGAGTGCAGCGTAGCATGCTTAGTTGTTGCTTAGTTTTGCTCTTTATATTGTATTCTTTCATTACTGAAATGGATTCATTACACAGCAAACAAATAGGCTTACCATTGTGCAAGATAAAAATAATTCTTCTTGAAACTGGCGACCCTCTGTATCTACTTTTCGATTCTTTCCACCAGACATCATTTTTGTTTACTTTTCGATCAATAAACTTAATAACAAACTATAGTTAGTCTCCACTCAAGATGCACACAAAGTCACAAAGCAAGTTGACGGCTCGAGCAGTTCGCTAGGATATCGCTTGTCCAAGTTATCACCTCGGTAGCTCAAATAGAACTGAACTAACGTTCGGGCCATCCACCCGCTTATATAGGCAAAATGAAGGAATAATCTGGAATAAACTAGTTTAGAATAATTGAGAAGCAATAAATATTTTGATGTGTCGCCCGTGAGGCGGCAAACCTCAAAGAATTTGATCGAGCAAGCCGAGTGGCGGCGATTATCAAAGAGTGAGGCGGCAAACATCAAATCCTTTGGCCTCACTGTCACTCCTGTGAGTATAAGTACCTAATGTAATATTTTTTTAATTGGGTTTTTTCAAAATGTCTCGCGGGCCGAATCATATCTTACAGTGGGCCGGACCCGGCCCGCGGGCTGGTGTTGCCCATATATGGGCTTAACTATACTAACATTCTGATTCAATGTGATCTAAGCAAAAAAAATTAAATTTGACCAAATTAATGTGACATAATATTTCTTTATTTGCGAGGTGAATAAGTAATAAGAGACTTTAAGATTCGTTTGAGTGCTTGCAACAAGCGTTTGGCTGTTTTTGAAGTTTTTTATTAGGATTTTCGTGCTCGTTCGTGGTTTCATCTCCTTGTTTATTTACCTACTGTGTTACTGTGTTGTTTGTGTTTGTTTTTATTTACGTAAGCAGCGTAGTTTAGTTTTATAATGGATAATGATCCCCCGGATCCTGGCGGAACGCGAGGTTATGTTTGTGTTACCCCGCCGAACGGCCTAAGTACCGTTTTCTAGACGTGGATATGGAGAATATCCCAAATAAGCATCAAAATGGCAATAACTAGGTTTCCCCACAAAACAACCAATTTTCCTACGCAAAACCTGAATTTTTGAATAAGCGTTAATATTCCTTTACTGATTCCTCACCATTTGTTGTACATGTGTCCAAAGCAGACTCTAATAATAGTATAATCCGTCCTATGGACTTTGGCCGTTTTCTCTTTAAAAATAACTTTACTTCAGTTTCCCCCGGTGGCGTAAAGCGTATAGGTAGGAACCGAGTGTCTGTTGAATTTAAGAATGCAGATGACGCTAAAACCTTTTTGGATTCTTCAATACTTGTTAATGCAGGTTTCGCCGCTTCCATCCCATCATATAATGTGTGCGGATGGGAATAGTGAGAAATGTCGCTTAAGATATTGGAATGGAGGAGTTTGCTCTTCATTGCGTAGTGCCTATTGGTTATGGTGAAGTTATAAAAGCACGTCGTATGTGCCGTAAGTCAACAGAAGCTAATGGTAATGTAACATGGCTACCCACCCAAACAGTCGTTGTGACTTTTAATGGACAAAAACTACCTCCTGTAGAGTTGTATAAACTTCCTATCATCCAGTGCAACCGGTGCTGTAGGTTTGGACACGTCAAGACAATCTGTAGGTCGGACCCTAGGTGTTACAAGTGTTCACAACCACTTGAGGGTGACAATTGTAATACTCAAGTGGCTACTTGTCTCTTTTCCTCTGGATCTCATATGGCTAACATCTCTAGTTGCCCTAAATTTATTAGACAGAAAGAAATTATGGCTGTTATGTCGGAACAAAATATTTCATATTCAGAAGCTTCGGCTAGGTTCCCTAGTGTGCGCAGAGCTTTCACTGACGTTGTAGCCTCTCCTACAGCAACTCCCTCACGTTCCCGCCAATTCACTACTTCTCCTCATACTGTCTCCTACAGAAAAACTGTTCTCACCCCTCGTCGTGCAATCCCTACACCCCAACCTGGTTACGACCGTCTTGCCCATCAAGCCATTGTCCAAGACCCTATTTTGGAAACACGTAATGGTGTCGCTTTTTCAAATAACAATTCCTTGTCCATTAATGATAGTTTTCCTGAACTTCTTTCCTCTCTTTTACTAAATCTAATATCCCGTTTCAGCGACTCTGGGATGGGTATATCCAGCTTAACTCAGCTGATAAACATAACAAATTCACCTTTTAATAACAATGGATCAGAAGACCATAGTTCAGTGGAACTGTCGTAGCGTTAAAAACAAAACTCATGATATTTTATATTTTGTTAGTAAATTTATTCCCCTTATTTTTGCCATTCAGGAGTCTTGTTTGAGGCCAGGGTCTCAATATAGAGTCTCGGTCTTCTCATTTCTCCGGGATGACAGAAGTGATGGTAGAGCTGGTGCAGCTATTTTAGTTTCTACTTCTGTTACTTTTAGTTTTATCCCTCTTCCGCCACACAGTGATTTGAATATTGTGGCTATCCGAGTTTTTCACATTTCTTTTCTGTCTATATACTTACCTGATCCTAACTCTGTCGTCCTTTCTCAATTTTTTTCTATTATCAACCTCATCCCTCCTACAATGATCCTTCTGGGTGACTTTAACCTGCAACATACCTCTTGGGGATCTCATTATTCTGATTCACTTTCTAATATCTTCCTTGATTTCGTAGATCATTTAAATATGGTTATTTTAAACAATGGGAATCCGACTCGAAGAGTGACTCCACCCCAAAATCCTAGATCTGTTGTAGATTTATCCATTTGCTCCCTCTCCCTTTCTTCCCGAATTTCCTGGTCCATTCTTCCAAATTCATATGGTAGTGACCACTTTCCTATCCTTTTAACACTACAGTTTACCTCCATTTCCACTATAATTAGAAACCCCCCTAGATTAAAATTTAAAACATCAGAAGCCAATTGGCCACAATTCGCATCGCTAGCTAAGGAAAAAATTGTTTCTTTACCACCTGTAGATACCCATAATGTTTTTGCACTATACCCACTTTTAACACAAGCACTTCTTGATAGTGCATCTGCTACCATACCTAATCGATGCTCATATTATGCGGACCGTGTCTCCTCTCCCCCTTGGTGGGATGCAGAATGTACTCTGGCATGCAAAAAACGCAAGGAGGCAGAGAGGACATTCTTTGCTGATATGACACTCGAAAATTATAACAACTGTAAGAGGATAGTAGCAGAAACCATAAGGATGCTTTCTCACAAGAAGCGCTTAGGGTGGCATAGGTTCTGTGAGGGCTTGGCACACTTTACCTTGCCGTCTATGGTGTGGAATAGCCTAAAAAGATTTCGTGGCTCTTTTTCTTCTAATTCAAATCCTCTATTAAATGACCCTTCTCCTTGGATCTATGATTTTTCCCAAAAAATTGCTCCCCCTTGGGTACCTTCTCTTGAAGACTGCCCTAATCCTGCTACTGCTACTACTCCTAATAACGAATTTGAGGCTTCCTTTACTTTGGAGGAGTTCAGACTAGTCCTTGATTATGTGACAGATTCATCTCCCGGGGTTGACGGTATTCCGTACTCCTTTATTGTTAAATGCAACATTAGCACCCAAAAAGTCATACTTGATTTTCTAAATTGTATTTTTCATTCTGGGCATCCTTCTGAGTGGAAGTATCAGACCATCCTCCCTATCATAAAGCCTGTTAAACCTGAAAGCAACCCATCCAGCTACCGTCCCATTGCACTCTCGTCCACCCTATCGAAGATGCTTGAGCATCTTATTAAAAACAGGCTTGAGTGGTTTCTGGAAAGTAGAGGTATCCTGTCGAGAAGTCAGTTTGGGTTTCGTAATGGTTTTAGTACCATGGATAGTATGTGTACATTAGTCTCCGATATTCGAATTGCCTTCTCGAAACAAGAGACTCTGGTGAGGGTGTTTCTGGATGTGTCGTCCGCATATGACAATGTACTACTTCCCGTACAGGGTGTACAATCTTAGAATCTTTGAGAAGGTAAGATAACAATTTTAAACCTCCAAAATAAAGAAGACCAGCCAAGTAACCAATTATTGTATGAAATGCTTACTTTTTAATTTGGTAGGATAATAATAGTTAACAACTCCATCGTAGAATACGAGATGGCGCTTGTATAAGCTTTCGCATCAGATTTTATTATAAATTGTACTAGATGTCACTACTAAGTTATTTGTAACCAAAATACATATTATGTAAACATAAAAAAATTGAGAATCTTTTATGAAAATAGTATTTTAAATAAAATATTTTCAATAAAAGGTACTGTATTGTATTTTTTTAACATAACCATATTATTTTTCTTTTTGGTAACATCGATAGAAAAATATCTCAACAAAGATGTCAAAGTCAATCAAACTTTTTGCTTCGAGTCTGGTGTTATCTGTCATAGATGCGTCCACGCTTTTTTCTTGCGGCTTACGAAGAAATTTGTTTGTTTCTCTGTCGTCTGTGCATATGTCCGTCGAGTAGAGCCTCCGCTCCTCCGGTTTGTGTGTTTGTAAGTGCTGTGAGACTGTTCCTGTGCAAGAACTGAGATAGGACTCTTTGGTTTGTAGTTTGTAGTGTATTGTGGTGGTACGGTGGCAACATGTCTGAAAAGAAGTGTTGTGTTCCTGGCTGCATAGAATCTGGCGGTAAGAATCCAAAATTTTGTTATAATAGACTGTTCAAACTATCAAACATTCACATTACTACCAGACTGCTGAAAGGAGGGTTATGTTTTTTATAGAATATGATTAACTCTCCGTGTACTAGGTGACTAATCTCACCATGCTGTATTAGGTGGGGTTTGTCATACCCCAACAATAAAAGTCAGTTAAATCCAAAAAAAAAATCCTCATGATTGTAAAATAACAAGTAAATATATTCTAAACATCTAAGACGTAGGTTACAATCAGTTTCTCATCAATCTGATCCATAACTGAGATATGTTTAAGTTAAACTTATACCAGCAAATAATATTTCATCAAGTTAAACACCAAATTAAACATACAAACAAAACAAAAGAAGTTACATTTGCCTTTTTAGCTATGCGCCATACTAGGTGGGGTACGTGATTAACCCCAGCGCACTTTAAGCACATGTCACAGAATTGGTGACAAGTGTGACATCGGACTGAATATTTTGCAGGAATTGAAGCAGCAACATCTCATTTGCAGCTACTGAAAGAACCAACTCGCGCGCATTTTTCGTTTAAAAATGGCATAAATTTTTTACCTCTGGGGTATGTCATACCCCACCTCGTACACGGAGGGTTAAGATTGAGTGTTGCATGTAGCACTAGTTGTTTAATCAATTCATGCAATATTAAATGTCAATATATTTTGTTTGCCAGGATCTCATCGAGTTCTGCATTTATTTCCTAATCCAGAAAAGGAGAGGGAGCGTTTCAATGCATGGCTGATGGCCATTGGTGGTGATGTTTTGGGCTTGGAAAATGATTATATTTAACGACGACGCCGTGTGTGCCACGCTCATTTTGAATACAAATATTGTTGCCGTTTAGATCGCATCAGCAACATAGCGGTACCAACCCTGCGTATGCCAGGTTTGTTGTTTGTAAAACTGAATACTGTTATTTTATTATCAATGATTTGAAATGAGAGTGCGATTTGAAGTGAGTTTGAATGACCTGAAACATTACATTAGTATCTATACCCCTATCCCCATCTAATATATATTTCTTTGTTACAGATCCCTTAAAACTTTTAAAAACATCGTTTTTCTTAAAAGAAAGAAGGCCATTGACTTTGACACAACAGTCATCAGAGTGCTTACCATCAACTTCAAGAGGTATGTATTTGTTATGACAACTACTGTCTACTACACATACCCATGTTATGCAATAAGTCTAGTCATATTCTTTATATAAACAATTATTTTGTGGTCTATTGTTAGTGTTATAATATATCATGTTAATATATATTATTACATTGTTTTCTTTCTGAAGCTAATTTGTACCCAAAAAACTGCCATTATTATACAATCCCGATTAGTTAATTTTGTTGCTTAATTTTCTTTGTATGGTATTAACCTATGGTTTAGCTTTAATATGATTAATTAAATGTTTTCAAAATTAATTTCAGATACTGCTCTTGATGTAGCCATGCAAGCTGACGATACAGAAAATATTCCGACAAACACAATGGGTCGTAGTAAAAAATCAGAACAGATATTGATGCATAGTTGCATAGTTATAAACTGAATACTCACGTATTCAGTTTATAACTACGTCCTATATCTAAGTATTATTATATTATAAACTACGCTATATAAAAGTATCCTATGTCCTAATCCTTAGTAGAAGCTAGTTTATACCCAAAAAAACTGTCATTATTATACAACCCCGATTAGTTCATTTTGTTGCTTAATTTTCTTTGTATGGTATTAACCTATGGTTTACCTTTAATCTGATTAATTAAATGTTTTCAAAATTAATTTCAGATACTGCTCTTGATGTAGCCATGCAAGCTGACGATAAAGAAAATATTCCGACAAATACTATGGATCGTAATAAACAATCAGAACAGAAATTAATGTGTAATGGTGAGTATTCAGTTTATAACTACGAAGGCTTTACTTAATTCTGTCTGTCTTGGATCTATTTTTAAATACTATAATAACTAGCTATCTCTGGAGTATCTATTGTGCATATCTATTGTGTCTGCGATTCCCACAATCAAGGTATTACATTCTGTAAGTTTTAGTTGGCTAGTTATTATTTTATTTTAGTAACCCATTTGCTGATACAATAGTTAGGTAGGTATGACATTCTTGTGCTTGTCGGTAAGTGGTAAAATAGGTACACTAGTGTTTGTTATCACTGCACTTTTGTAGGTTTTAGGTATCAGCGTGTCCTGATGACACATAGGTCTCCCCTAGATGCTTCCACTTCTCCCTATCCTGGGTTAGTCTTAGCCAGAGGTGGCCTGCAACTCTTCTGAAATCATCAGACCATCTTTTCCGTGGCCTACCTCGTTTTCTTTTTGTGTTGCTTCGAGGTTCCCATAATGTCGTTAATTCAAACAAAATATTAGCTTGACAGTAATAAAAAAAATATTGTTCTAGGTAACCTGGACTATAATGTATAAATAATAAAAGTATAAATCCTATTTTTCGCAAATGTGATGTGATTTATTAACTTGTATGAAATATGAAATGATTTCTTAGAAGCATTACAATTTGGCCATTTATTAATTTCTGCTTTCTTAACTCAAAATGTTTATATTTCACATTTCAGTTCGGAAAAATAAGAAGCAAGGCATGACTATGGTTGAACAGGAATTATATCATAAACTTGTAAGATTGCGAGTTAAATTGAGCAAATTGAAAAACAAAATGAAGGCACAATCGGCGACGCTTAAAGCAGCTAGAAATATTACTTCTAGTGAAAAGTTTCCAAAGGTAATGGAAGATTTGCCATGTGCTGCAAGATTGCTGACCATGATGCAGTTCAGAGAATTAAAAAAAAAGGACAAAGGGCGGCGTTTTACCCTTGATGAAAAAATATTATCGTTGGCTATATTCAAACAAAGTGCGAAATCATATCGTTTTTTAAGAAAAATTATAATTTTGTCAGCACCGCAAGCACTGGTAAAGTTGCTTCAACAAGCAAATGTTCAACCAGGAATATCAAAAAAAGTATTTGCTCAATTAAAAAACAAAGCAGAAAAAATGAAAATTGAAGATCGACTTTGTGTTTTATTATTTGATGAAATGGCACTGAAAGCCAATATCCAATATAATGAAAGAAAAGATAAAATTATTGGCTTTGTCACTGATGGTCTGCAAACAACATCAGATTTTGCAGACCATGCACAAGTTTTTATGTTACGAGGTTTAATGAAAAACTTTAAGCAGCCTATTTCTTACACATTTTCGTCAGCTGCCACAAAAGGACCAGAGTTAGCCAAGCAAATAAAATGTATCTTAACAGAAGTACAAAAGACTGGTTTAATTGTAGTCGCTACAATTTGTGACCAGAGTGCTAACAACCGATCGGCAATAAACATATTAGTACAAGAAACGAAAGCATATTTATTAAGAAAAGGTGAAGAAATGAAAGAAAATGAAATTATCCGAAATTATCAAAAAATAGTGCCCTTATATGATCCACCTCATTTGTTAAAATGTATAAGGAATAATCTTATAACGAAAGATTTAAAGTTTAAAATGAAAGGTGAAAGCAAAACTGCCAAATGGGAGCATTTAGAGATGTTACATAAAAAAAATCCAGGTTATAAAGGAATGAGACTAATTCCCAAAATGACCGATAACCATATTGTGCCAAACAAAATAGCTAAAATGAAAGTAAAATATGCTGCGCAAGTGTTTAGCCAGACTGTTGCAAAGACAATGGGATATCTGGCAGGTAATATAATTTTCTAAACTTAGGGCCTGTTTCACCACTTCCTGATAAGTGCCGAATAGGCTATCCACCAGGTATCTTATCCAACAGATAGAGTATGGAGTATCTGTCAAATATGTTGTGGATAGCCTATCCGGCTCTTTATCAGGAAGTGGTGAAACAGGCCCTTAATCTTTAAATTTTAAAGGGGAGCCTTTGAAGTACTTGTATTATTCTTTGTTCACTTTTCTCTTTTGCATTATTTGCATTTTCATTCCTGAATTTGCTATTTTAACATATTTTTTAAAAATACATATATGTGTTCTTATAAAATATATTGTTTACATGCAAAAGCATTTATATATATTTAATTATGACTCTCCAACGACTTATTCACTAATACATATTGTGTTACAAAAGTATTTATCAAAGTTGAATACTTTTAATTATATAGGTATAACATGTTGAAATTTTACAAGTTCACAGTTTTTTATAAAGATTATTTTATTTCATTCACAGATAAGGGGATTTTGCCACCAGAATGTCGAGACACAGCGGATGCCCTAGCCTTTTTTGACCAGCTATTTGACTCAATGAACGGGAGTTTCGGCAAAGGTCGAAAAATATTTGGAAAACCTCTTCTTGGACCAGTGTCGCCGAAGTCCATACATCATACGTTTTGGGGGGAAGCAAAAAAAACCCTTAGTTGTATGAGGTTTATTGAAAAAAATGGTAAAACAGACAAATCAGTGTCTTTGAATAACTGGGCATGGACACTAGACGGAATACAGAATTTACTAAAAACTTTAAAAATCAATTATAATATAAATTCGGTCTGGATGCGGCACCTAAATCAAGACCCTTTAGAAAATTTTTTCGGTGCGACTAGGGCTCAGGGGTGCCGCAATATAAATCCTTCACCTGAAAAATTTGAGTCCGCATATGCTACTCTGTTAGTAAACAATTTAAGTAGTGTCCATGCCCCAGGAAGAAATTGTGAAAAAGATTTTTGTGAAACTTTGCATGCCCTCGTCATCACTGATGACTGCAAAGACAGTGTACCAACCAGCATAATAGAAATCCCAAACATAAATCTAATACCAATAGAAATTAAAAATAAACCACAAATTATTGCACCACTGCAATAATTTGTTACACTGCAAAAGTAAGTGGTTACTTTTTAAGGGAGGCAAAAAAAACAGTCTTTAAAAACTGCCAAAAATGTAAAGAAGATTTGTTTTGTACAAGCGAAGTAGAATTTATTAAATGTCGGGAGTATGCTGGTAGGAACTGGCTTTGCAGTCCGAGTTACTCATTAGTAAAATGCATTTCTGAATTTCAAGACATTTATAATGAAATACATAAATTAAATTTAAAAATTAACAATATAAAACAATTCATTAAAACATTATTTTTTGTAAATATTGATTTCCAATTTATTAACTGTAAAAACCCATAAAGAAACTTCAATAAACTTTTTAATAAATTTGTCATCCAGATTTTTCATACATCATTACTGTAAAAATATTAATAAAATTTTAAGCGGTAAAAAGGATTGTGATGATGATGAGGACACCAACCAATTAAAGGCAAAGAAAATGTTCTTGAAATGTTTTAAAAGAAAATAATGTTCTTGTAATAAATAAAATTTATAAAATTCTGTTGTTTTATTTTAATTTTAAATGTACATCTAAACTACACTTAATTATATCTTTAACTAGGTACCTATAGTAATACTAGAATCCATAGTACTAGTACCGTCGTAAAGTTACAGATGGCGCTTTATTGCGATTTCCACAAAATAAAGAGAGTGAGGTCTCTATTCCCGTATATAATAAAGTACTCTGTGTTCCAGTACTCAGGCAGATTATTCAAGAGCTGAATATACCTGAGAAGATAGTCAATTACATCTGTAACTCCATTTCATGCCGAACCATCCTTGTTTCCCATAATAATGGGCATTGTCCAAAAAAATCACATGTACTTTTTATATTTTTTTTCCTCGAAATAGGGTATTTTAAGAATATAAATTAAATATTTTTGAAATTCACTGGCTAGGTTTTTTTTAATATTTTTTTAAAGTTTTTGGATCTATGACGTCATCATCGGCGGCCAATTGACCAGGATTGAATACATAAAAATTAAAAAATCTTCCCTGAGCTGTTCACTGAATCATTTTTGCAAGCAGGAATAAAATACTTTCTAAAATCCATGACTAATGCAGTATTTTAATAAAGGATAAAATCTGGAGTAAAGAATTGATAGTAGCGAATGAGGCCAATGTTTTAGCCAAACAATAACAACAACAACAAAATTTTAGGTTATATTTTTGACAGTTTTGACATTGCTCGCACAAAGTTTTTTTAATACGGAATGAAGCAAAGATAATTTAACGTTATGCCTTCCAGTGATGACGTCATTGAAGGTCAAACTAAGGTTAAACATATTTATTTAAAAATATAAGTAACTACGAGGGCTGCACTAAAAGTATCGGGAATGGAATATTTCCACTGTTCCTGTCATATTAAAATCTTTTTAATTTAAAACTCCTTGGTTTTAAAAATCGAATACCGTTTATTTATTTACAAAAAGATTCTCGGTCTTGTCACAAGGTCTTGTCAAACTTGTTTAGTCGTTGAGAAAATGGAATTGACTCGAGAAAATTCTAGAGCGATGATTTATTATGACTTTCGAAGCAGTTTAACACAAAAACAGTGTGTTGACCGGATGATTTATGCATTTGGTGATGAAGCCCATCCAAAACCACAATTTATCGCTGGTTTGCTGAATTTTAACGTGGACGTGTCAAGCTCAGTGATGATCCCCGTCAAGGTCGTCCAAAAACTGCAGTCACCCAAGAAAACGTTGATGCTGTGCGTAAGCTGATTGAGGAAGATCGACATGTGACATACCGCGAAATTCAGGCAACTTTAGACATTGGCATGAGTCAAATACAAATAATCTTGCATGAAAAATTAGGTGTTAAAAAGTTGTTTTCCCGATGGATACCGCATTTGCTCTGTGAAGAGCAAAAAGCGGCTCGCGTTACTTGGTGCGTCAGAACTCTCGAAAGATTCCACGCAGGATCCTCAAATGCTGTATATAACATCGTATCAGGTGACGAATCCTGGATATACGCGTATGAACCCGAAACAAAAAACCAGTCACAAGTTTGGGTGTTCGAAAATGAGTTAAAGCCAACAAAAATATTGTTCGTTCACGGAGTGTTGCAAAAAAAATGGTGGCCACGTTTGTCTCCAAAACCGGCCATGTTGCGACTATTCCTCTTGAGGGACAAAGAACGGTTAATGCAGAATGGTATGCTAACATTTGTTTGCCACAGGTCGTTTCTGAACTCCGTAAAGAGAACTGCAACCGCCGCATCATCCTCCATCACGACAATGCGAGTTCTCACACCGCGCACAGAACAAAAGAGTTTTTAGAGCAAGAAATCATAGAATTATTAGACCATCCGCCGTACAGCCCCGACCTAAGCCCTAATGACTTCTATACTTTCCCTAAAATAAAGAATAAATTGCGTGGTCAGAGATTTTCATCACCTGAAGAAGCTGTGGACGCCTACAAAACGGCCATTTTGGAGACCCCAACTTCCGAACCAATCATTGAAGCAACCATTCCATGGTTGCTTCAATGATTGGTTTCATCGTATGGAAAAATGTGTCAAATTTCGCGGAGAATACTTCGAAAAGCAATAAATACAATTTTAAATAGTAATGTTGTGTCACTTCCTTGATTCCCGAAATTTTCAGGGGCGCCCTCGTAATGGGTATTTTTTTAGTTTATATACAGTAAAACGATCACTGACCTTAATCCTCGAAATGTTTTTGTAATGGGCACAATTTAAAAAAATGGACAATCCCAATTCAGATCCCTTTTACCGACGAGTGTGGAAAGGCCTGCCTCAAGGCAATGTCCTTAGCCCGCTCCTTTACATCATATTATATACACATAAATTGAACCTATCTGTTACCTCCTTTTGCAACATTATTCAATATGCGGACGACATAGCCCTATATGCCTCTTCCAAAAAGGTATCTAATGCCACTGTTCGCCTTAATTCTTCTCTTTGCTATCTTAGTGAGTGGATGAATGATCGAGGATTGAGCATTTCGATAGAAAAGAGTAAAACAGTGGTTTTTTCTATACATAGGGCTGTACCAGACATTCAAATATCCCTTGATAATCAATATTTCCCGATCGCAGATCGCAATTAAGTTTCTGGGTGTTTACCTTGATTCAAAGATGACAGGTGTTCAACACATTAGTCATATATCATTAAAAAATGTGAGAAGAACATAAACATAATTCGATGCTTATCTGGAGTCTGGTGGGACTCACTAGGTAGGTAGGGGTCTACACACAAAAACATATATATAATGCCCTAATTCGAAGCCACTTGGATTATGCGTTCTTTATTCTTGAGCCCTGTCATAAATCTGCACTTCAAGAATTGGACAAAATCCAATCCAAGTGTCTCCATTTAGTAATAGAGTGACTCCAGGTAGAGTGTGCAGAACCACCTTTACATTTTCGACGTCAGCTTCTCTCTGACAGATTTCTTTTTAAACCCTTGGAACTTTCAGATAATCCTCTCATTCCAAAATTACATATTCTTTCCCAATTAGTCCATTCTTCATTCTACTGGTCCCATAAAAACCCAACCTGTTTTTTTTAAGTTTTCTTAAATTTATCAACATGCCCTGTCCAGTGTATCAAAGTAAAATACTCCCTATATTTGAAATTCCATATGAGGCCCTGGTTAAGGTTCCATGTATTTCCCTAGATTCCGGCATTATAAAAGGTTCGCAATCAGCTAAATAAACATTTTTTGGAAATACTTAATACCAAGTATAAGAACTGGTATCATATTTATACAGATGCCTCAAAATTAAGTCAGCAAGGCTTTGTTGGTCTAGCAGTTTGGATATCTAAGGTAAATGTGGTGTAGAACTCTAAATTACCTTCGCAGTCGTCTGTTTTTACCGGGGAAGCAATTACTGTGCTCGAGGCTTTATCATTGATTAAGTCCCATCGTCTGAATAATTCAGTTTTTTTTTCTGATTCTCGTAGTTGTCTTCAGGCTATACTTGCTAACCCCTTCCATGCTAAATTTAAATTTCCCTATATCTCAAAAATTAGACATCTGCTCCTAAAATGCCTTTCCCAGAACATTCAGGTCGAACTAGTATGGATACCAGGCCACAGTGGTATCTCAGGTAATGAGAGCGCAGATCTCTATGCAAAACAGGCCACTCACTCAGGTGGCCTTGTAGTGTTTTAGTAACTTTAATGTAGTAACCTAATACCATTGGCTATGGAGCATTTGATTTCCGACTGGAATGCAAGTTGGGCTGTATCGGGAAATTTGAAGGGTAAATTCTACTATTCTCTTCAGAGTCAGGTGTTGGTGAATCCTTGGTTCTTCAAATATAGGAAGGCAAAGAAATTGTCACCTCTATGGTCTGCTGCCTGCGTTTGGGTCACGGTCACTATTGTATTCCAATCTTCCTTCACAAAATTAGGGTTAGAGATTCGTCTCTATGTGAATGTGGACTTGATGAAGGCACTCTTGAACATATTTTTTTCAGTTGTCCAAATCGTCTCTCCTCACTACATGACTCACTTCCCCCTAATGTCCCTCGTCCTTCTAACTTCCAATTCCTTTTGTCCCTGTTCATACCCCCTTTGTTGATGTTCTGTGTAATTTTATTATCAATAATAACATTAAATTGTAGTTGTGTGTGTCTTTACTAATAAACTAACATTTTGTATTTGTCTTATTGTTCCAGGTAATAACAAGATTAATTATGTTGTAAATTCACTTTATTACGAGATTTTAACTATTTATTCTCTTGTTCTTTCACAAAGCCCCACTTTTGTGCAAAATCATTGTCATTGGCCACAAACTTTGATATTTTTTTTTGTATATCTCATCTACACTGACACTAGCTATTCGTCAAAGGAGGACATTTTAAAGAAGAGGAAGAATAAATAACATTTAAATTAAAAGCATTATAGCCCTTAATTTCACGTTGAAAAATATATTCAACATGAAATTAAGTTTTAAATAAACTAATACTGAAAGCTTGCAGTTAATAAAGAGATATTATGTCAGGTCATCAATTCAATTTGTGTTAATATAATGAAAACAAGCAATATTTGATTACATCTATTTGTCGATGCGCTCAGATTTCTTGATTGGATTCAATATGATCATCAGTTTTTCAGACTATTTAATTTTTATTGAATTTTTAAGTTTGAACATATTAATATTTACATTTGCATTGCATATTGTATACCAAATGACTTCCAAAACTATATTTGGTAATGTTTAAAATGGTATTTGAATTTAGCCATTGAGTACCTATGTTACTACACTTGTTTTTTCTGAACATTAATATTACAAATAGGTTTTTTTACATACCTATAATTTTAACTGAACAGTGTAAGCACAAACATATTTTTGGTTTGTTTGTTTGGACCAAAGATTTCTTATGGTATAATTAATTATCTAGGTTTAACTTTAGATTTCTCTAGGATATGTTTTTTGCTCATAGACTTCATAGTTTACTTTTATTGTTATGCGGAAAAAGACTAAGTCACATGCATATGTGTTCGTCACAATCGTAACGTAAGTTTACGGAAAAATAATTTTAATGGTTTTACCAATAAACTGGTGTGTATTATTGTAAATAAATACTAATACGTGAAAAATATTTAATATATTTTCTGGGGTTTCAACAATGTTTATGAGGTAAGTATCTAGTACCTAATATAAAATAAAATTATCGCATAGTTACGGTGCATCTTGAGAGTTGGGATTCATAGTTCAAACTTTGAACTAAATTATGCGTACAGTTTTTAACACCCACAGTAACGAGCTAACGGTAAACTGTAAACACTACATGGTGTAAATAAAGAAACAAATAGCAGTCAGTTTCGTTGAAATTAAGTTTAACTTTTGTAACAAAATTCAATAGAGATATTTGGTTTATTTGTTATTTTATTTCAATTAAGTTGAGGTTCATAACGAGATGAGCGCGTGGTCGCCAAAAATTTGATTATCATGAATTTATTAATAAACTTACCTGTTTAAAATAAAACTCATCACACAAAAACACAACAAATAATATTAACTAAAAGTCTTTGATTCCATATTCAATTAAATTTACTAATCTTTCTGAAACCGAGCGCGAGGTCACTGTTTCTGCGTTCCTCGGATTTCGAAACGGATTACTACGGAATTTCAATTTTCAACAAGTTTGAAGTTTCCACTTCCCCCGCCCAAGTTTTTTTTTTAATATGGTGGTATAGCACGAAGTAATATATATAAAGGCCAGTTTACACTTTGATTATTGCGAGTGCAGGTGTTTAGCAGTTGAGAGTGCAAGTCAGTGCAAGTGCAGTTGTGTCTAATAGGCATGTTGCCTAATTTTTTTTTGTCTATTTGATGTTAGACAACATGTTAGTAAGCAATCTAGATGACCCATTTTCGTATATCTTAAAAATAACGAAGATACAACCAATTTTAATATGAAGGAGAGCGATATATCGGCCTGTGACGTCACGAGTTACACCCGCCATACATTTGTCATTACAAAATGTATGGCGGTAGCAACTTGTGACGTAACAAATCGTTTTGCGAGAAAAAGAAAGGCAAAATTTTTTATTTGCCTAAATTGTTAATCGCGTCAATCTTAATACCTATTTCTTTTAGATTTATGGATCTTTAATCAACAATTTTAAAATTTAATTCATAAAAATGAGATATTCTAGTGTAGAATATCACATTTAGTGATAGTCACTTTGCCTAGTGAGGCAAGATCCCTATACTGTTTAGCTGCTGCGCTAAGTAAACTTCAATTTATTCCAAGTTTTAATGCTATAAAAAAAATCGTCTGGCTACTAAACACTAATCACTGAACAAGCATGTCCAAACGTGTTTAGCACCAGACAAGCTACGGGTCAGGGGGGAGGAAGGGCGCGCGGGACGGGGCTACTTGCAGAAAAATAGAACACGTTTCTATTGACTTCCCTACGCAGATTACTAATCAGCTGCAGTTCACATGTGTTTAGTACTAATGACTTAGCACCTGCACTAAACACCCGCACTCGTACTTATCAAAGGGTAAATGAGGCTTTATGCTGTTTTTATAGCATAAACCAATGTTTCCCAACTACCGGGACGCGACCCAGTACCGGGCCATCAAAATTAAATACCGGGTCGCAACACTCCCGCCTTGTTTTGAAAACAATACCTACTATCAATCGACGTATCTTAAATATTCGTAAGCGGTAAGGCGATACCAAAATAAGTAGTATTAGTAAAACATTTTTACTATTCATCATAAATTTTTAAGTGGGCCATAAAGGGACAGTATGAAAATTACCGGGCCATGGCGGAACGATGTTTGGGAAACACTGGCATAAACCATTGACAATATCAAGTAAAAAAAATTCAGAATTTTTGTTTTCAACAACGTTATTCTAATACTGCTTACACACGTACCGATTTGGTTTGGAGCAGATCATTATGACAGCACGACACTCGTGTGTTTGATTTTAAGCACTACACATTGTATTAGCACAGATATCTATTAATTACAGTGCATTGAGATTTTTGTGCAGTGCAACTCTCAGGAAACTTCTTCCCAAACTTAAATAAACTGATAAACAATTATTAAGAAAGTAATGTTCTGTAACATTATTATATCCTTTATACTATTAAGATATAGGTACTTCCAAAAGTTTATTTTCTACAGGTTGACTTTTCATTCACTTGTCGATGATAAATAGATCAAACCTTTGAATTAAAAACAAGAAAGTACAAACCTCTAAAAAAACCCTAAAAATCCTCCCCCCTAGACGATTATTTTCCTTAATTTTAGGGAGATACCCTAAGTTGTCAACACAATCCGTGGTCTGCTGACCAAATCCGATAAGTAATTACTAGTAATCAAGTCCAAAGTCTAGTCAAAAGTACACTTTTTATACGAACATTTTATTTGTCCGCCACTTCCATCACTTGATACTGTAAATGGTTTTATGCCGTATCACCATATTTATTAAAAAAAAAAAGTAACTGTCGTTCAGTGCTGCCAATATAGGCGTTTTCCCCTTAAATTTAGGGGGAAAAATCTCTACATGCTCTATTTTCAGGGGTATTTTTATTTCCTTGTTTATAACTAAATTAGGATATTGAACTTTTTATATCGACTTGAAAAGTTTACCTGTAGTAAATAAACTTTTGGAACTATATTAAAAGGACACTAGTATTACAGGAAATATTTTTATATAATATTTATTTTATAAACTTAAAGTCATCTTAAACATACCCTACATTTTTAGGAGAATTTTCAAGAAATTTTGTTGCGATTTTGGGGATTTTTGGCTTAAGTTTAGGGAGAAATATTTTTGAGAGTTAGTAGCACAGCTGTTGCCTGTCAGTTTTTATTTTCAGTTTTCCATTTTCCTTTTCTCGTTTTATTGCAATTTGCATTATAAATCTATTTATAAATTACCTATAAATTTTATAAGTCCACTTAGCGTTGGCCAATGAGTAAATTGCGGAAGACTGAAATTTTACAAAAGTCCTAGTCTTAAAGAAATCTCAAAAGAAAATGGTAAATTCGAGTTTAGCGTACGAGATACTTTTATACATAAATTCCTTTTACTTCGGCCTATTTGCGACATGTGAACTCGGTACACTTATTTTAAAGTCAGTATTGATCGGCGGAAAATATGACGATGGGGATAAAAATCGCGGGAGACTCGGCCAAGACTACGGTGTTTTAGTTGCCTTGTTCGTAGTAGAGGCTGCTAGACTTATATTGGGTCGAAAAGGGAGCCTCAGTGAGAGAGGTGAGTAAAGTAAATTAAGTAAATTAAAAAAAAAAAGAGTAAATTAAGTAATTTAGTAATTTAGTTTTAAGTAATTTAGGCGCTTAATCTATTAAGCGGTCCCTAGACGACCATGCAACATGACATGCGTTACGTGCTGTTATGCATGCTTGACTGTTTAATTGTATTGATTGATGATAATGATATGCAAACTACGTGCTAGCAGTTGATTGATAATTCCTTATAATTTTCATAATGCAAACTATGACTGACATGCATGCATGATCATTTAGAACGGTGCATTTCATGCAACACCTCAGTTTGTTTCACGGTAGCGTTGACGATGGACACGTACAAGATTACCGCAAAAGCTTCCCGACAATGACGACGACATCAATGTTAGCCCAGGTGCAAAGGAACTCATATTGTTAATATCTATGTATAAGGTTGCCCCAAACTATGGGACTCGAAAAGAAAAATATATATGACAAAAAGAAGTGAAATATTTTTCATGAAACAAAATAACAAACAATTAGAAAAAATTCGAAAAATATTTCACAGTGGAGAAATTGAAGTGCAAAATCAATACTCACAATACAATTGAATGCAATATTCAAATTTTAACAGAGAACATGCTAAAATTATAAAGAGCCTTAAGTCTGGGATGTCAAGAGATGATGTACCAACCAAAATGACTTGCTATTCATCACCAATTCCACCGATATAGCACCAACAGAGGGTTCAATGCCAGGGACTGAAGTGAGTATTTTTGTATATTTTAGTCTTGACTAGTCTAAGGTAGACAGGTAGAGAAACAACAGGAAATTAAACCATAGACAGCTGATGTAAAACTAGTTTTTTACTTCATTACAACAACTATTATTATTATTAAACATCTTCTTTGTCATGAGACCGTGCCAACTGTGTTAAAATATTCACAGACATCATCACAAACTTTTTTTGCTTCAACTGCTAAATTCCCTTTATCCTTGTAATGGCAAGTTTGTTTCCTATTCTTGTCTCTAAGACCCTGGAGTGTCTGTTTCATTTTGTATGTCTTCAAAATCGACGTCTTCATGTCAAATATAATTCGATGCTCTCTTTCTAGTTATGTAAATGACAACACGCCCATTACAACTTTTCTCACTTTTTGTGGATGCAGATTAATTTTTCTTCTAAATATTTTAAATCTGCTGGTTAGAATCTCAAATGTATTCTCTACAACCATGCATGCCCGAGATAATCTATAGTTGTAGATTCTATGCTCATATGTTAAATTTGATGACTTGATGATGATGAAAAGCCTCATTGCCAATAAAAACATACGGAATTCTTTTGTCTGTTGAGGGCAATTATGTGAGCTGTGGAATATGTAGCTGGTTTGATGAAAACCTGTCCCAGAAATCGTTATTTTTTAAAATTTCGTCATCCAACACTGCCATTTGCTCCACACTTGCACTCCACACACTTGCCATGAGAATGATGCTATAAGTATGTTTATAGTTATAGTCATACTTCAAGCAAAAGCCGGCTTCTTGATATTTATATGTTTACTGTCCACACTGCCAATGCAGTGAGGAAATTTCCATTGGTATTTGAAGTCTTCGGCAATTCTGCTTCATCCTTCTGATGATCTGGGTACCTAAAACAAAGTATTTGTTTATTTAATCAATTTTGCAGCATAAAAAAAATATTTTTTGTTACAGGAAACCATGTTAAATCTGCCAACTGTATCTACAAATAACACTTGAAAAAAACAAAAACGTCATGTCACAAAAAGATGATTTATTATCTTTGGCTTCTAATTATTTCAAAAGACCATCTGTGACATTGATATTATTGCAAAAATTGGGCAATGACTTAACAAATTAAATCCCATGCAATGTCGTTTTACTGAAAAAATTATAAATGGCATTCTTATTGAAGGAGAAATGGAAACTTTGACAAGAGATGGGGCCCGAGCAGTCCATAGTCCCCTGCTGCTGATTGTGTATCTCCTGCTAATGCATTACCCAATCAGCATGTAGTTTACCAGTTGCTGTCCCAAAACCAGCCACATACTATTATGCAATTTGTGCCTCAAGAATCACAAGAACAAGAAATTCTTTATACTGAATGTGCTGTGACAGACATGCGGCTAGCAACATGTTTAAATAATTTCAATTCATTTTAATTTCATTAAATCTTGTGTTCAGTCACTGTTTCTTTTTTTAATTAGTATTCAAAAATAAAAAATTAATAATCTCTTACCTGGATGTTTTCTTTCAATGCCGCAATAATAGCTTCACATGTTTCCATTATTATATATTCCAGTGTGCAATAGCTTACTATTGCACATGTAAATTTTAAATCTTCTAGATCCATGCCCAATACTAAATATCTTAATGTCACACTAGTCTTTGATTTGCAGGGATTGCCTGCCACATTACAGTATCGTGTTTTTAAATTTTCGGTTTAATTAAATTTAATAAATACTCGTAGGTACTATTGTCCATTCTTAGAAAATATTTAAAATCATCAGGTTCTGTATCTGCAAGCACTCTGTAAATGTTCGTCCGTAAAACGATGTCTCATTAAGTAGGTACCACTGTTGTGACCACCGTCTATTTTTTTGTGCAATGAATTAATTGTAGGTAATTAAAAGAAAAAATAAATCTGCCTGACATTTCCATATTAACTAGCAAAGTAGCGAGTGACTCTGCAAACACTGCGGCTGGACTGAAAGTGCGTGCATGATTTGGTCATGTCATTCCGCATGATCGTGTAGGGACCCACTTTATAGACTTCATAATATACAAAATACTTGTACCTGGATAACCAAGCTTTGTTCGGAGTTTGATAAATTATCAAACGAAACGAACGAAAAAAAACGAATCACAAAAATTTATCTAACGGGATTCGAATCCACCACATTCCGAATTTTAGAAAAAAGCAAAAATTATACATACACATACCAAACTGCCTTATTGGACTGACATAATTAGAGATGAAATTATTGATATATTGTTTGACGACGAAAGAAAAAACATATAGTTTTAAAATGTGCAGTTACACAAGTATAAGACCTAGATACATTGTTTTTTCCCCAAAACTCCCTACATGATAATTTTGATGGTAATACTTGGAACCGTTTTCGAGAAACTGATTATACCTATATATACAAGATTGTCTCATTAAAGATGTAGATTGTAGACTACTAATTTAAACACATCAAAATAAGTAGGTATGTAGATAAAAAATAAAAAGTCTCTTTTGAATTTTAGATGTTCCTGTAATGTTTTCCGTGCTGCTGACAGTTCCGTCAATCGTCGGGGTCCTGTATTTGCTGATATGGCAAGTTGTTGTTTTAAGAATTGAGTACATTTGGTGTACACTTATGCTGGGCCTCCAGCTGTGCGAGTTTGTCTTCGCTTCTATGTTCATAGTCACAATGTGCAGGGGACCGTCATACGATTAGTCTACTTTCAAATTTTTCTCCATAATGGTGGTATCACATATATCAAAGATCTTTGTCCAATATGAATTTGATCAAAGAAATTGGATGACTGGATCTAAATACCTTTGTCAAATAAACCAGGAAAGGAGATACAGATACGACCAAAAGAGAAGAGACAAAAATTTGATCAAATATTGGATATCAAAGTTCTTTGATCAAATCTTTTATCCAATCTGTTTCCACTTTCTCTTTCGTTTTTATTTGTATATCCCTGCCTTGTTAATTTGATGAATAGTTTATAAAGTATGTCCAACTTCATGGACATTATGTACAGTTGACGGCAGATCCGCTCTACTACTTCTGAACCTTTATGCCAAGGAATAATGTCGAAAATTGTCCACCAGATGTGTCTTCGACTTCACATTGGACATTATGCTAGTCGAGAGACAGCTATAACTTATAAATCTTATAATATTGCCAAAGATCTTGTACCAGTTCGATAAATCAATGTTCTTAATTAGGTACTTTATTTTTAGTATGTAATTTTTCAAATGCTATAATTCTAGAAAGTATATAAAATTAATGCTTTTGTGTGCTTATTTGTATACTATTGTATATCATTTAATATTCTAGTGGTAAGGATGAATAAAACAAAACAATAAGCGTGTGATTTACTAGCACAATATATAGAAGTTAGAATATTTAAATTAATACCTTAATAAATGTACTTAATACTGTTTTATCATGCTGGGGCGAGCCCTTAATTGGGTTACAACAGTCTTATAAGCAATACACCCACAGTTAGACCTACACAGGTTTGTCTATGAGATGTTTGTGTGCAATCTTCATATATTTCGTAATAGTCTAAGATCCCAGGCTATCCAGACTACCCTTATAATCCTTATAAATAAGGGTAGTCTGGGTAGCCTGGGATCTTATTCCATAATCCAATAGACTGTCTTAAGACTGTTGTATCTCAAGTGAGCGCTCGACTCTTACTATTTTAACTTGTAAGGTAAGAGGAAGAACGATTGTTACATTTAAAACAAATCATTATTTTAACAAAAATATGAATATTATTAAAACCGGATCAGGGTTAATAAACCTAACATTTAGTTCTTAGAACAGGCAATTTGAAAAAAAAATCACATTAAATTATTATAGTGATACATACAATTCATCAACCCAATCTTGTATTTAGTATTATGTGTGTACTACTGCAAGTATAAAGTAGTGTTATAGATATTATATAGAAATGTGTTCAATATTTAAGCAAAATTCTTAAAAAGGTAATAATATATAGTTTGATATAGACAGTTTAGGTTTTCATCCCTTGGTCTCAAATGTGTAGTTGTGTAATAGTGTTGAAACAAACACACACACACACTGTTTTTGCCGGGGATGTGGAAGAGTGACGTTGTTGTTTTTGTATTTCTTCCATAAATTTGTGTTCTTTCGGTTCATACTGTGTAATATTGGTAGAATATTAGCCATTAAATATTCGTTACCGTGCACAAGTGTGGGTAAGTGGTACAACTTCCTAAAGTGTGCTATTTTGTGTTCCTCCAAAACTCCCGAAAAAGTTACAGTAAAGCATCCACTACTTTACTGAATCGTCTGACTTGACCCATTGACTGCAATAACGATTTATTTGGACTCTAACTAGACTTTGGAATTGACGATTAAATATGGCGGATTTATAAAAAAAACACACCCACATAGTTAACTGAAAGAGACAGTTCAAATATGTTCTTTAATATTTAGCCTGGGTAAAACTATAGAACTAATAATAAATTCAGTGCCTTTCAGCACTTAAATTTCTATGTAGGTACTATTTATGCTAGAGAAAAATTTATGTTCTCAAAATATTTATAAGGCCTTTTACTTTACAACAATTAATTCTATTAAAATGTCCTAAAAGTAGTTAATGTGTTCCAAATCTTTTAACTTTCAAAGCCGCAAAATTAAAAGCTTTTGATTCTTTGGATTATTGTAAGAAAGTCGTTTAAAAAAACGTATAGAATACTAGTATCTGTTGATAAAATGTATTAAACTTTATGGTGGTATTACACTTATCAAATATCTTGGTCTAATCTTGCTTTAAAGTGCTGTTAATATATTAATATTGGATCAAATTTCTTCTCGTTTGTACCTGTATCTTCATGTTTATTTGATGAAGTCGTCAAATTTTTGATTCGATATTGGCCCAAGATATTTGATAAATGTAATACCACCTTTAGGCAGATGTACTTAAACTTTAACACAATGGCAACATATTGTTCTATGCCTTTGTACAGTGGAGTCATTTTATTAGGTAACATTTGACGTCTGTCAGTTTTATCTTCATAGTGAGTGACCTGCTTAAAAACATCGATTAAAGTGAATAATCGATAAGGACTTGAAACAAATGTGAATTTTAAAAATCATCAGGCGAATTCCTGTCCCATTATTATTTTTTCTTTCGTAAATTTAAGGAACAAAATAAGACAAGTACATAATTTAACAAAAAAAAATCATTTATTCGTAATAAGTTTAGAATAGTTTATTAATGAAAGCAAATCGTAAAATTACTCGTATCGGTCATTATTACAATAAATATGTAATCGTAATTGAAAAAGTTAAGCAATTGTGCAGTTCTAACAAAACGAAAAAATGTATTGTTTTATGCCCGCCGTTACAAGGTTACTTTGTTGAATTTTGATGAATTGTCAAATGTTACCTATTAAAATGACTACACTCTAGTTTAAATCAAATAAGTCTTTAATAGCGGCTATACGTGTTGGCCCAGAGTAACCGAATGATGCCCAGCTCAACATAACATGTAGAGCTCATTTGCCGCAACTTGCCTTCGCGTGACGTCACTCGTGATCACTTGTCTCACTTCGGACCGGTGTCGGTTTATGTGCACAAATCAATGGTGCTCGTCTGCGCTCGGCCAATGTGTGGGCAGCTCGACAAAACACTTGTCTTCATTGGCCGTCTGCATCGCCATTCAGGGAACTTGTCCAACGTGTGGACATTAGCACTTGCCTTGGACCTTTTTGGTGTCGCTCGCAGAGGCCTACACTGAGCCAACACGTATAGCCGACCTTTCACAATTATCCATTCATAAATAATGGCAAATATGCCACTCTAATATCTGATCTGAAATTAGATATATTTTCAAGATTTAAAAATAATGAAACTATGTTAGGTTAAATAACGTTAAAATCATAGTATGAATCAGTATGGGACCAAAATTGAAACGCCAGGAAAAAAATAAGAAAATTTAAATACAAGTAGTGGAGGCTTTTGCATTAAACATGCAGGGTTTCATTTTATTTGTAAACTACATATTTAAATGATTTGTATTGATAGGAACTGCATTTTACTATTGAGAAAACAATGACTTTAGATATACAAAAACAATATCTTGTACCATTTTACAGAGTTATACTGAATCTAAAAACTCTTACCTGATATATTAAATGTAATACGTACATTTGAAGTTAATCCAATGCCAAAGTTGTAGAAAACTATTTTTTGAGATGCCTTAAAATTGTCCAAATATTTAGTATAGAATATTACTTCATTATCTTAGCCTGTTAGGTCACTTGGTTACAACGGCTTGGCACTTTTTTAATAAAAAGATGGATGTCTGTATATTTATAGTATTCCGTCATAGTAAGTTCCTATCTACCAAATGGAAATCTCCAGTAGCTAAATGACCTAAAAGTGGCGGCGCTTTTCCGTCTTTACTTACAATCCAAGTGTTACCAAGTGATCTTAAACGACTTATCTCTCCTTTTTTGACCAGTGATATTAAATGTGGCCTTTATCTAGTAGTAACAACTATCTTCCAATTTTACTGTAGATGACGTATTGACACCAAAGATTTACCTTAGTTGTAAACTATATATTGCTAGTATTGATGTTTTGATGTGTTAAATTTTATATTACTAATATGTTGTATTCTAGTCATATTATGTAACAGTAATAAATGGTTGAAAATAAACATTTTTATTATTTCAATGCTAAGGAGAAGCATGAGTCTCTCATGAGGAGTAAGACTCCATCATTATCAAATATCAAACCTTCAAGCTGGCTTGTAATCTTTATTTTAGGGCAAGCGACTTTGTAATTTGTTTGTTAATTCAAATTTGTAGGAAAGTAAGTATATAGGCTAAAATGCTAATAATAATAAGCTTGGTATTCCTCAGTGTAGAGAAACGTAACGCTATGCTATATTTCACCATGCTAGCTTATAGCGGGTTGGCAAGCTTCACGAAGCGTTTTCCCAATAAGCGATACGCTATCGGATATCGGATTGACATGAGAAAGACAGGGATGTGCTTACGGAAAAATTAAGTATCTATATAATATAAGAAGCCGTCTTTGTCATTATTGTCGCGATATCCGATTCCGATATGACGTTATCGGATTGGAATGATTGAAAAAAAAAAACGCTCGCCAAAGATATAAGAGTGTATCCGGTCTGTTAATGTGATTGTTACGTGTGTAATGTGAAAACGCTCTCACGAGCCATCGATATTCGGTACGGAACTGGTACATTCAATACTCTATATATATACTGTATTATCTATGTTCAATACGAAACAATACCTGACCACGATCTCATGTCCTTCGAGATTCGGGAATAGTTGTTTTTATGATTTTTTATAAATCGTCTGTCCACACTCCAGAGAAAAATGTTCATCCTTATGTTATTCTAAATCTAAATCCAAAACATAATATTGATACTTTATAAGTATGTAAGTAAAATGAGTATAATTTTCCGCAACTTCAGCGCCTTGCACCTAAAAATTGGCCCACGGCAACACGGCGGGTTACGTTCAATGTACACATATACTACAATATGATAAACATTTTATCAGTAAGAATATAAGGGTAGTCGGGCCTGGGATCTCAGTCCATTAGTAACGTGGTTTTACTGTACAATAGGTAAACTTTACTTATTTATTTGTACAACTAAATGTACATCAAATCAAACTTTCTTGCAGATCTTGGATATCTTATACCTAACTGATTACTGAAGCAGTCCATTGGACTGCTGCAAAGGCTCAGTGGCCGTGTAGTGTGTACACACTTCACAGCAACCGTTGGACATGGGCCTAGATTCTAGAAGTTATTAGGAGTTTGCTCTATATTTTGTCCGAAAAAAAAAACTGTTGACACCTGACCGGTCACCGCCGAGTGCCGACATTTAACAGCTGTTTTTTGCTGTTGCTGTTTCTTGTTGTTTTGATTTTGAATATTGAATTATGTATTTTAATTTTTACAAACAAGTACAGAAGAAAGGAAAATTATTTTCACACTCTTTTGGTGATGTGAATTGTGATATTCTAGATTTTCATCGTTGTCATGGATATAATTGAGTGCACGTTCAAAATTAACTTCAACATGGTAAACTGAAATAATGGACGTTCCATTCTCGTTTACTCAATATTTTGTAAACAAACAAAATGTTCGTTCATTTAGCAATATTATAAAACAAGTGATGTTTAAACCTGAGAATGAAAATGAGTTCTTGAAACACATATTTAACGATGGAGATTTAATTCAAGAATTATCGCCAGACTTCCGAAACATTCTTATAGAATTGAGAGAAAATATTAAATGTACATCCAAACATGATTTTAAACATTACTTTCAGCAGAATGACAGTAACAATTTATCACCAATAGACAAAACTTATGTTAACATTAATTGCTCGAAAGTTTTAAGAAACATTATTCCCAAATGTTTCTTTGGCAGTAACCACAACCATAAGGTTTTTAGTAAAATGACTAAAAATATAATTTATAGTTTTAAAAGGCAAAATTTTAATTATGGGCTTTTAACAGAGCAGTGGGACTTTTCTAAAACACCTTGGACTACTTTACCAGCTGGAATATTAAAGAAGACATTATTTTGTATGTCGTTTTGGTTTCATAGATACATTTTATGTTCAATTATATCATTAAACTTTTATGTAACATCATGTAAAATTGATAATAATGATAATAAATTGCACTACATCTGTAAATCAGCCTGGCAAAGTTTTTATGATAAATCTGTTGCTAAAATGTTATTGTGTAATACCATAAAGAAAGTTTCGGGCAGCAGAAATAAATGTTACAAAAATATGAAGTCTCCTAAGATTCCATTTTCGAAAAAAGATACACCTAAACTGGTTTTGATTCTCAAATCTAAAAGTAACGATTACAGACCAATAGTTATCTACAAGAAAGATGCTCACAAGTTGGACAAGAAAAAAATTAAAGAGAAACTAAATTTCCTTCGAGTGATATCAGGGGTAGCACATGAAAAAATCGAATCACAATATCTGATACTGTACAAGAAGTGGATAAGTCAAAATGAGCCTAAATTGTATTTCATCAAAACTGACCTCACAAATGCGTTCGGATCGATAGATAAGAAAATTTTACTCAAAATTCTTTGCGAAAGACATCAAAAATTACAAAGTCAAGAAAAATCGTTGCTACTTAAAAATAAATATGCCACGCTGTACAGGCAGTTTATTAACGAGGTCCGGAGTCCTTTTGTGATACGCACTGGCTCATCATTTTACGAATGGAACAAGGGATTAGTACAGGGCTACAAATACTCCCCCGCTCTATCAGAGTTATACTATTCTGGTATGGACGAAGTATATTTTACAAAATTCATACAAAAGAGAGAAAATATAATAAAGCTTTTTATTCGAGTAGTCGACGACTACTTATACATCACAGACTGTTTAGAAGATGCATATTCATTTTTAAATGCACTTGCCAATTATAAAAATGTTAATTATAACAAAACAGTTGTTAATTTTCCCCATAAAAGTATAAGGCAGAGTTCTCATATTACATTCTTGGGATACACTTATGATACCGAAAAGATGAACGTTTGCAGGGCTAAAAATGTTTTTGTTGGACAAATGTGTTATAAAATTGCATTCACTCCTGCTATTTCTAATATTGCCAAGTTTATCGAAAACAGAATTGGCCAGTCCGGAATATTTATTACTAGTCATATTTTCAATTTTTACTACAACGATGAAGCTTTAGTATGGCAACACATATTTGTCACATTATGTCATTGTGCAAACAAATTTTGCACAATTCTGGCTATATTATGCCAAGAAAGTGACATGCCTAAGTATTTGCCAATTTACCACAGGAAGGTTTCAAATAGTTTATGTAGTTCTATTATAGACACTTTAAAAAGAAATAAACCTGCAGATTTTAAATTTGTTTATTGTATAAACCATTTTAAATATCTCTCATATAGATCATTATTATTATGTGTAAAAGAAACATCAAAATGCAGTAAACTTATACCATATGTTGAAGCCTGTTTATCTAAAACAAATTGTATATTTGGAAAATGGAATCAGCATTACAGTAGAATTACAGTAGACAGAAACATTTTAGCTATAAGAGAACAGTGCAGACGGCATGATTTAAAAGTAATTTTAAAGGATTTTAACACTTTACCTGAAGGTTTTGAATGTTTTAAAAGTATTAAGAGTATTTAACATATTGATAAATCAGCCTTTTTATTAAAAATCAAAGCTTTAATTACATATTATGTTATAGTCGGTAATATAAACATACAAATACAGAATACTATGTTGTTTTTAATAAAAAATACAAAGATTTTATAAAGTAGTTGTTTCTTAATTTTATTGTACTTATAAAAAACCACACCAATGCCCAGATCCTGAAGGTTTTTATCGAGAGTTTATCTATTCAATAGGGCTTTTGAATGGTCAACGCAAACGAGTTATCCAATCAAAAGCGTCATTAAAAAACTTTAGAAACCGGGCATACACAATCATTTTTTATTTATCTTGGACGGAATTGTGCATCAATCTACATAATAAAAAAATAATACAATAGCTAAAAAATATGTGTCAATACTGTATTAAAATATATAATTTATTAGCTTACATACTAAAGGCACTGATTTTGGACGGATATAAAAAATAAATCTTAAGTATCCAGATTCCAGAGATACAGAACTAAAATTATCGCTGGTTATCCCGATTGTATAGCTGAATACTAAAACGTAAATAGTAAGATTTAGCTGCACCAGTTGGTATCAATGTAACTGACATTGCTACCAACTAAATATAAATTACTTCTTGGCTCATTATGTTTACATATTTTATTCTGATCATTTAACATGTTTATCAGGAATCTATAAGAGGTTATGACTATAACAAGCTATCGCAAATTACTAGAAAATGTTGATGACAATAGGTGTCATCAATTTTCAAGTAATTTGCGATTTCCATGCTAAATTATGAAAACTATGGAATGTAATATCTTTACATATCTTTTATCTTAATCTGTATATTCTTATATCTGCGAGATTCGCATCTAATTACATATAAGTTAAAGCCTTATCTGTAATATAAAATGACCTATAATTTTTTTATTGCAGCAATACTACAAAAAGCTGGGATGGATTGGTTCAATTGTCAAAGACAATGACTGAACTTGACTTTAATATGTTTTGTTCCTTACGTTATTCTGAATCCAAATAATTAGGTTGATACTTTATCAGAATCCCAGTGAGTACAATTTTTTCGCCTCTTTAGCGCCTTGTACCTAAAAATTGGCCCACGGCACAATCTGGTAGGTATGCATACATACGTTCATTGTACACACTAATACTACAATATGAAATACATTTTACTAGTAAAGAATATAAGGGGAGTCTGGCGAGGCTGGGATCTCAGTCCACAATAAAGACAATAATATTTAAATTTAGTTCCTTGATTATACGCCGCTTATTTTCCTGGTAATGCGGCATGGCGCAGGCGCTAATACAATAGAGTTGAAAATGGAAGTGTCAAGTGTCGAGCTGTCATATTTAACATTGACATTTGACTCGATACTTCTGTGTTCGATTTTCTAGCACAGAGTTCTATTTTCAGTGTTCTGAATTTTCTTCGGCCTAACTGTCTCACTTATGATACCAATTGTATTTCTAAGGAATGTAAATTATATGTCGCATCAATTTGTTCACATTTACATTTTTTCACTTCTACCAACAAGAAGTTCTTTAAGCTGCCATTGTCATGCTAAGTTATAGCTATGAAATTATCTATGTCTCATATTAGTACAACATCTTAGGGTCAATTCACACCGAAACGAATCGTTACGCGACATGGCGCTGGATTTTTAAGATAGCCTTTCAAAATTGAACTCTATTCATTACACAAGAAGATATATTATGTTTAATTGAAAGAGTTCAAATGTCATACGAAACGTGTAGCTAAATGTGTAGTGAACAAAGTTCCTTAATTTACAATAGATATCTTAAAAATGCAGTGTTCGCAGTGTGAACTGACACTTCAACTTGTGAGATTCACATGTAAATACTATTTTTTAGATTCTTATATAAAAGCTACTTTGACTATCTTATTGTAACATCAAAATGAGCACTACCAATACGGCTATACCAGCTAACGGTCTGGATGCACCTGACAGAAAGTCAGGGTCGGCGGCCACATAGCTGGCCGCTTGCGGCGCGTCACACGAGACGAGGCGAGTCGCGCGTAGAAGCGCCTCACCCGCGACCAATGCCGCGGAGCGCATCTTGTGTGGCAGGGGCTTTAGGCGAACCGCCGCGTCGCTGAATATGAGATCGGCGTAGGGAGAAGGTGAGAAGAACATGCTGAAACTGAAAAGGAAAGAAAACATCAATAAACGTCGCTTGCTTACTTTTCATGTTTGCGAGGCCGCGGTGTATACCCGAACCAGGGATGTTATGGGAGCTCCGTGACCTTAACTAACGGATATCCGAAATAAAAAAAACTATACCTCTCGACACCGATGTCGGTGACGATGACCGGTTTCATTGAAACCAGGCCAGTTACGCAGGAGTAATTTTTTTGGGCCCAAGTGTGTGCGCAGTACACAAGAGCACTCTCTCCTCCTGTACTCTCGTAACTCAGTGGGACGGATGACCGACACGACTGGCGAGAGATCAGGCGCAGGACCGACTTTTTACATGCCCTTTTGACGCTTGGATCATCTTTCTTGTCAGACAATCGGGTGATCAGCCTGCATTGTCCTAACCAAACTTGGAAACAACATTTTTTGTTGTTCCAACGCGGGAATCGAACCCACGACCACCGAGTCGAGAGCCAAGCTCTAACCATGGAGGCTGTTAAAAAAAAAACTATACCTAACCGTTGAATCCGGTAAAACAGCTTCGGACATTTTCAGATTATATAGAAAGAGACATGACATGTTTAATTTGCCTGCCGTGCCGATTGATTACTCTGTAAATTGCGAATAAGTATTTAGGTACATTTTACTTACATTTGTCGTGAACCTAACATCCGTAACTGAAATTATCCGAAACTAGCAGATTATCCGAAATAATTTAATAGCCGTAACAGAAACCGATATAATTTTATTCCTATAACCATATACAGACCTGAACTCGTCGGTGGCGGTGGCGCCGTACAGCTGCTGCGCGTAGATCATGAGGTTGGAGTAGGTATCCAGCTCGGTGTGGTTGGCGCGGCCCATCAGCACGGAACCCGGTACTCGGCCGAGGTTGCAGCGCGCGTATTCGTGCATTTTCGCTCGGGTGCCTGGAAATGTTCAATTAATTATTCATTTAATTTTTAATTTTCTTACTGACAGTATAACAGAGAGAACGCTAGTGTTTCTAAATGGCTGTTCTTAAAGAAGAATATACATGGAAGGCGTACTATAATCGAAGCCGTAAGCAGCTATCTGTCTCACAAAACATCAATAGCAAAAACCCATAAGAGTGAAAGAGGAAGCAAATCTATGTATTTTCGTTTTTTTCTAAGCCCTTGGTGGACTTTTGGTGTCTTTTATTACGACGACTTTATGTCACTCATAATAAGTGTTAGCATGTGGGATGAAGAACGATATAATATGTTTCTTCGCTTACTAATATCGGGGTCTATGTGCTATAGTTATTACTCTGAGACAATGTGACTTTTGAATGACTACAAATAAACAAAATAAATGAATATATAAATCCAGTCGTTTTGCATTCGTGGTTTATGATATCCAGTTACTAACAGCTGTTTGGTGCTTAGACATCGAATTGATGGTTACACCAAGCTGACACCAGGGGGCCTAGTAGGAACATTCGACAGCGGCCTAAACGTAACGTTATCGAATGAGAATTGCATAAAAATCTGTCAGAATAATGACAGCGCCCATACAAATTTCATTCGATAACGTGACTTTTACGCCGCTGTCAAATGTTCCCGCTAGGCCCCCCCAGGTGAATCACTGCTTGCGCCGCTCGCCCACCACCAGCACTCACCATCAGGACACAGCAGCTGCAGATCATCAGGCAGCAGGTCGCGCGCCCACCACTCGCGCCTCCGCCCGCCCACCACGTCGGCCGGGGCGGAGTGGCGCACGAACGCCACGTCGCCGCCGCCCTCCACCATGCAGCGGAGCGCACCCACGTGTCCAAAGTAGTCCTCGCTCGCGTCGCGGCGGCAGCGTCTGGAAAATTCCAACAAAAAAAGGTGTGGGTGTGTCATGGCCACGTTTGTCTTTTGCACGTGAATTCGCAGCAAATGACCTAATAATGACAGCGCCTATCGTCTTTAATGCTATATTAAACCCCCTTACTAACAAAACTATCTATATAATATAATATATACAGTATATAAGCTATACAATGTTTTGTCCTTGTCTGATAAGTAGCTTGACAGACAAGGACACAACGTTGTATACATAGCTTATACACTGTATAAATATTTTTATTAGCAAGAGGGTATAAGGATGATATGTTGTTTTCATTTTGCCGTATGTTCCTTGACTTACATGCATGGCCACTATGGAAGCACTTTTTAAAATGTACCCACATAATGTTTCTAAAGGAAAGACCGCACTAGGCGACGGCGGCGCGACGCGTCCCTCCTAGTAATACCGCAATGGAGTGCTGCGTCACGTAGTTAATTATTTTCATACAAAGAATATTTGGCCGTGTCGCGTCGCGTAGTTCCGCTGCTGCGTAGTTCCTCCTAGTGCGGTCCCAACTTTATCACGTCGCCATTATTGATATTGCTGTCCCGCACAGTGGCATTGACAGCCATCACAATATGACGTGTGACGCACCTGAAGGACGAGCCGTGACACAGGTGACACAGGTTGTCGTGCGGCACGCTGTTGGCGTCCACGTACTCGCTGCTGAGCGCACCCGGCGCGCAGGATTTCGTGAAGTATTGCGCGGCGGCACGTGCCCCGTCACACCCGTACGGCCTGTGGAATTAAATGTCATTATAACATTGTATACACTAGATTTCTCCGCGCTCCGCCCGCGTTAAATTTATGAAAAACTATAATATAATAAAATCAATTTTGTTTTTAGCTTTATACAATTTCAATTGCTGTGACGTCACTCGTGTATACATATTTTTGTGTGTAGAGCGTTTTAAATGCTCTCCAATGATCTCACTTTTGTGATGACTGTATTTCGTCAACGGTTGATTGTAGATATGCCATTGCAAAGACAATATTTCCTGGCTTATTATGTACTTTCGAAAAGCCAATAAAAAACGGCATGTTCCCCAACACGGAAACATATTTAAGATTTTTATTATATTATATTTAATACACACACATCCAAGACCCAGGAACATAGATAAGCTTTTTGTCGGCGGGTTTCGAACCCGCCGACAAAAAGCCACACAGCCAAACCGCTGAGCCACAGAGGTCGTCGTATGCGTCTTCCACATATGCGAATACTTTCTGCCTGCTCGTGTGGTGTTACTGCTTCGCAGGGTAGTAAACATACCTGATCCATCCGTTGGACAGCAGGTAGGCTAGCGGGTATACCCACCCGGCGGCCATACCGATACCCGTGTGGCAGGTGTTCTTGCCGCGGAGGTAGGTGATGTCAGTATCCGGGTCTTGCTCCTTGGCGACCGCTACCGCGTAGTACCAGCTGTCGCCGCTGGAGTAGATCTGAATGTCCAGTGCGACGTTAGAAGGTTGACTGATAAATTCTCAAACGTTGCTTAGAGCATGTGACTTGAGTGTATGTTAATTTAGGAAAAAAAGGATTGAAGATCCGGGGGGTTCAGACAAAACATTTGAATCCCTCCATATGTACGGGAATACTGTACTTTTTCGGGATAAAAAGTAGCCTATGTTTTACTCCAGAGCCTAAACTACTACCATACTAAATTTCATTGATATCCATTCTGTAGATTTTGCGTGTAAGAGTAACAAACATCCATCCATCCATCTTCACAAACTTTCACATTTATAATAGTAGTAGGATTTAATTTCCTCGTAATATCGAAAGTATAATTTAAAAAGAAACATCCTGTAGAACTAACCTCCTGCATGAACGGCGCGAGGCGATGTCTGTGCGCGGCGTGCAGCATATCGGCGGCATCGAGCAGCACGAAATCCGCCACGCCCTCGGCAACGGCGCGCGCGCAGTGCTCCGCGCCTTGCCCCTGCCAGCAGACTAGTGCCGGCGAGAGGAACGCCGCTTTCAGCGCCACCTGGTGGCAAAGTGGTCAAAGATTAGAATAAAATACAACTTTACCATCACCACAAAACACAATACTGCCAATTATACTTCACTATATGAAACGTTTCCGTTCCATTTCACAAATAAACATTTATTTGAATGTTAGTAAATAGTGCCTATTGACAAAATATTTGAGAGTAAATAAATAGAAACACATTTATACAATGTTTTTCATAAAATGGATTACAAGGTCAAATAATTTGGTCCAAAATAATTTTTTACAAAAAAAAAAAACTTAACATTGCAACTACATAATTGCCCACCCCCAGTTCGGGATTTATGTATTTATTTATAAATTCGTGCAATCTGAAATAATTGAGACGAAAAATCAAAAGTAGTATGTACCTATGTTCTATTTGTCAGTTTAGCCTTTTTTTTAATTTGAAATAAACTAAATTAGGCTAAATATCATAACATATATAGAAAACTTCACACTAACAAAAATCTACTTACCCTCATCTTAACACACTTGTCCATCTCGGGCACACTAGTGACACACAACACCGCCCGCTTCACGGGACAGTCCTGTATACCTCGGACAGCCTTCTCCGCTTGGTCACCCACGAATTGGTTGTTCAGTATGTATTTAGCCGCTTGATGCTCCTCCTCGAGAGTTTGGAAGCTAACTGTTGCGTCCTGAAAAACAAAGTTCATATAAAACTTCAGTTGAAAATATTTTTTACACAGCCTTCGAATAGGCTGGAAAATATTTAATCATATTATATATGTGACATAATAAAACGTGGTGGGATATTAGCATGGTATTATAACTCTCTAAAATAAAATAAAAACTTGAGAGGTGTTAAAGGACACCCGGATGGGTGTTATAATATATATATTATAATATAAATATATAGTTGACAATGAAGAATTGAAGCCTATTTTGGAATTTTATATATATGTTGTAGTCAAAGTCCGATACACAGTCTCTTCGCGGAAGGACTGGTTTATCCTAGGTTTGGCCAAAGCCGTCAGGCGATCCCCGAAATACATTTCAATTTCGCCCTTTGCCTGAAGTATTTTTAGTCAAACCCAGGAGCTCCTAACTTTTCAGTCAAACGTCGAAAGTAAATTATTCTGTTTCGGTTTTGGCCTAGTCAATCCTAGAAACGACTGCAAAACTCGGTCAAACGTTGATCTGAACATGTTTAAACAGGTTCATAATGTCTCTCGCGGTGTTCCGACCGATTGTTTTGTCATTTTATGTTCGTTCATTGAGCGTGCGGGCGTGTAATTGTGTAAAATTGAAGATGAGTGAATCAAACGGTGTTGTTGTTACTAAAAACGTGGATAAAGAAGCTTTAAAAGTAAAGTTTAAAGAGAAAATATGCTAAACCTTATAATATCTGCTATATATGCCAGTTAAAGTCCTGTGAAAATCGGTCTAGCCGTTTCAGAGATTAGCCGGAACAAACACACAGACTGACAGACGGACAGAAAAATGTTAACAATTTATATTTTATTGTAAGTACCGATCATACTTTTAAATGCATTAAGTGAAAATAAAAGCTGTTTAATTTGAAATTACAAACAGACACTTCAATTTTGTTTATTTGTATAGATAAAATATAATAAATTAATTATCTGCCAAATTCACAGTATGCTCATGTGCAGTCGCAAACTATTTACGCACGATCAATAATTATAACCCTTTTTACATATAACTATATTATTTATATTGATTGATTTCAGAATCTACCGATTTTCCAACATCATAAACATTCATATTATTACATCCCTATTTGAGTAGCAGAAAATTCTAGAAAGAAACAATCACACGAATTTGAATTAAGTACTAAGTACTCAAAGATGCAGAAAGCACGTCGAAGGAATGCCGATAACAGTCACAATGTATAATTGCTAAATTCTACATGATTGTCAAGGTGATTTTGTAAGATTCTTAATAGTTGTTATTACATTGTGATTTCGAGTGGCAAAAAGTGTCGTTACAGTCTTAATTTTTTCCGTCTAGTCCCCTTTAGCAACGCGCCATAAGTAACTTCGTCCCAACAGGAACTGAGACAAATTATGGCTATGTGTATATGTTGCAAAGACACGTCTCACTAAAGTGTAGTATGTCGACGATAGTTTGGACACATTGAAATTTTCCGTTTCACGAAATTTACTTACCACAGATAAAAAAAATCATCACAATAAATGTTTATGGCTTAATTGTTATTACAATTACATACAATAATTAATTTAATAACAAAAAGAAATGAGAATATCCAGTCCAGGTATTTTAGTTCCCGTAGTGTTCACGCCGAAACGGGACGTCAAAACTAATTTTTTTAAAAGGGATCGATTGACACTAATGAATCGACCATAAATCGATGTTATAGCTTCGACAATTTAAATACTAGTTTGTGTTTGACGGCGATTCGAAAATCGATTTGGATTCAACTAGTAACTTCCTCGACGCGACATGAATATCGGTAATACTTCTTAATTGTACAACACTACAATTTCAAATACGATGTGTCTAATATACTACAACAACGTCATAAGATAAAAATATATATATTTTTACCTGCAACAACAAGTCCGTAGTGCTGTTAGATCTAAATAAGTAAAATGGTGGCTGCACCACTTGGCCATTGGCGCCTCTTCTCTGTTCGTATGTAATCATGCTGAAAAAATTATATAAATAGAAATCGGTTGCAATTCCAAGGTTTTGCTAAGACTCGGGAGCGGCTTTTGTCTTGAAATAATTGTGGAAGTTCAGGTTTATAGCATTGAAAATTTTTGAAAAAATTGCAGGGAAAACACTAAAAAGTATGAATGAATTTGTCACTTGACTATCAAATATTATTTATAGGTGCGGTTAGTTTACCTGTTTGGCTTATTTTAAAAAATCGGCTGGTCCCAGTAGGTTGGTTGGTGGAGATGTAGGTGTATTTGTAGGTGTAGGACGTAGATGTACATGTAGGTTGTAGGTATACTTAGTTAGAATAGTAGTTAGTTAGAGTAGTAAAGTAGAATATTTATGGCTTAAGAAAATATAAATTGAAACAGATACTAAATAAATGGCTACTACACTTAAGCTACGACGAAACGGAAGCACTGTTTGATAGGTTATGTTAGGTTTTCCTTATCCAAAACTAAATAGTTTCAACCCAGAATGAATATTGCTCATTTATTAACATACAAATATACCGAACATCGTCACACACAAAACAGACACACACGCACATCACCCACACCCACAACACTCACACACACCCAACACAACACACACACACACACACACACACCCAACACAACACACACACACACCCACCCACCCATATTCACCTACAGACGTACATACGCGCTCGCTTTCCAAATATAGTAAACTCTATATTTCTCCTTGTAATAATAGTTACCAGCCTCACTTAATATACTTCCCAAATTTTATTGTTTACGGCAGAGCGAGTTTCCCCTAACACAGGTAAACTTTACTTAAAAGGGTATATTGTATTTTAAGTTTGTGAATAAAGATTTTGTTTTGTTTTTGTTTTTGTTAGTTATTTATTTATTCCAGTTCATAGTTGAGAGAGAACGTGTGCCGAGATAACTAGTAAGAGATAAAAATGACCAGTCCTATTAATTTAAATAGGTTGGGCCACGTCAGAGAGGTTTGACCACAAATACAGTGGTTCATGACTCAATGGATGGATGTTTGTTACACTTACACGCAAACACTTCTACTAATTTACTAGCATTTCTAAACTATAAATAGCAACTTGACATGCTCTTGGTTAGGTTCGGTTATTTTTCGAAAGAAGAACTTTTTAAAGAAGAACTCATTTTCAGGACAGACAGGACTTTTCCGAATGAAACCGAATGCGGAATTACCGTCGACCGAATTTCTGCCACTCACGCGACTCACAAAATTTCGCTCGTTTGATCTCACCCTAAATAATCCACCACAACTTACGTTTTCTCCTGCTTATTGTCATTATTAGTCTCCGGGTCTCGTCTAAATCCATCAAAAGAGAATCTTGACCGGTCGGTAGTCGAGGTAAAACGTCTTCCAAAAGAGTCCCGTTGGTATTCAGTGGAATTGGTCACCCTATTTGACGGATTCGCTTCTCCATATAGCTCCACTGTGCGGTTTAGGAATCTCTGATATCTGAAATAAACAAATTGAGCATTATGCTAATGAAAACGGAACCCTAAGATAGTAGTAGGCTATGTAACTCCTTATAACACCTGTTTATTAGCGCTTATTATATATTGCTTGTATTAAGTGTTAGTGTTGCTAAAAATGTTTACTATAATTATTGTTTAGTTAAACAGTTTAAAAATATGATATTAAAACGAGCGCCATACCTGTCGACAAACTATGTCGCAGTTCGGCCGGTTTAATACTGTATTAAGATGTTTAAATAAACATCTATAACTGCCAATATCTTTATTGGCAAATGCCAATAAAGATATTTTAATTTTTTTTATTATTAAAAATAGATTTTTCGATGTCAGTACTGTATAATGTATATTATACTATCATGTTATGCATTTTGTGCAAAGCTGTTGATTTGAAATTGCAAACAGACACTTTATTTTTATTAATTTGAAGTTTATGTACTTAGTATATGTATATCTACTATTATAAATGTGAAAGTTTGTGAGGATGGATGGATGTTTGTTACTCTTTCACGCAAGTACTACTTGAACGGAATTCGATGAAATTTGGTATTGTAGTAGTTTAGGCTCTGGATTAAGACATAGGCTACTTTTTATGCCCAGAAAGTACAGTATTCCCGTAAATTCCCTAAATACATATAGTAGGATACTATATTTACGCGGACGGTGCCGAGGGAAAAAGCTAGTTGTATATTAACTACTTTTTCCTATATTTTTGCCGCGGCTCCGTCCGCGTAAATAAAGTATCGTGTATCCCACGGGAATACTGTGCTTTTTCGGGATAAAGCCTATGTTATAATCCAGAACCTAAACTACTACGATAACAAATTTCATCGAATTCCGTTCAGTAGTGTTTGCGTGAAAGAGTAACAAACATTCATCCATTCTCACAAACTTTCACATTTATAATAGTATATAATAGGACACACATTATTATAGATGTACAGAGGTGAGGATCTCTTTAATGGGGGTTTACGCTTACACAGTCACCGCCTGCCGTCCCACACTGGGACCATTACCTTTTCCTCTGCTCCACAGTAGCGGCGCTGCTCGTGACGACCGCGTCAGCCGGCACCCTGCCCCAGTGACACTTCTCATACTGTGTGACCTGCATGCGGGACCCGTCGCGACATATTAGCTCGAAGTGGTCTTCCTTGACTCCGCCTGTGTGAAAACATAGATTGAAATTCTTATAGAATTAGTATTCATTTATTAATATATAGTGGTCGAAATTAGTCCATAATAATAATTCCTCCTTCATTTTGCCTCATAGATCACCGTCACCGTGTAACAAAATTTTATATCTATCAAAGGCACGGTAGTGTGTGTGTTGTTGTTTTTTTTTATTAATTTTTATTTTATTTTTTATTTTTTGTAAGAATTACTCAAAAAAACCTACCTTCACATATATTGATCAACTAAATTTCATACTCTTCTGGTTGCACAATTCTCGTCAAACTGTACTGAAAGTTTTGCTGCACATAATAATATTATAATGTCCACTATACCATACGTAATTGTTAAATATAAATCGTAGGCATCTGCTTAAAAAGGATTTTTTATTATTTACCCCTTTTAACTCAAGTACAGTAAGAGCCTTCACACTTGCGTTTGTCAAGCGTAGGCATTTAATGAATCGCTGCGCTAGCGCGACGTAAATTGCACGTTTACGCCAAACAAACGCCAGTGTGAATGCTCTTTTTAGCCGACTACGGCGAAGCCAAAAAAAAAACTACTGATCCGATTTTAATGAAAGAGGTGTCAATATATTCATAATAATGGCCCAGGCTATATGATTTTCGGTTCGATAGTCGGGTTATAGTTTTTAACTTTCGATTATAAGATTCATCGTCTTTCATCTCCAAACTTATCATCTACTAAGATGTTGCCCGCGACTGCGTGCGCGCAAAAGGAAATCTCGCGGGAGCCGTACATTTTGCCGCAATAAAGAGTAGCCTATGTCCTTCCCCCAGGTCTATTCTATATGTGTGCCAAATCTCATCAAAATCGGTCCCGTAGTTTCGGAGCCTATTCAATGCAAAACAAACAAACGTTTCCTCTTTCTTATATTAGTATAGATAAGACAGTAAACACATTCTCACCTAGTATTTTACCGGAAAGCAGCGCGTGTTGTATAGTGGTGTCCCTCACAAACGCGATATCGCCGGTGTTGTTCGCCAACAGACACTTCAGTGCCCCCTCGTAGCCCGCGTACGGGTCAGCTAAAGTACAGCGCACGCCCGCGCCACCCGTGCATAGCTTACACAACCTGATGGAATGAAGTTGTTATATTTTCGGAAAGTCAAAGAAAAAAAGTCCGCGAAAGACCAGCTGCCCCATTATGAACTTCCACTAACAAAATATGGGCATGGGCTTTATTTTGACGTTTGAACATTTTTAATTTTGTTTTAGCACAATGAAATAGAAATATAAGGTTTGGTAAAATCAATTACGGATACTTCGGGCATATGATCCACTGCTTATGTAAAGACGTTTTAAGGAGAAAAATAATTGTCATACTCGAAAGAAATTTGTTCCTTATATGAGCGAGTGAGCGTTTTGCGGAGAGTCACCCATACATGAGATATTTTTTTAAATTTGAGTATGACAAATATTTTTCTGCCTAAACGTTTTTGCATAAGCAGTGGATCATGTGCCTGAAGTATCCGTAATTGATTTTTGGAGGCTTTATATTATATTTACACATTTGTCACAGAATGCCCTTTTTATAGTTTCGAAATGCATTGGAATTTAGTTTACACATTGTTATATGTAACTTATCTATATAAAAAATATTATATCTATATATAATTATATCTATATAAAAAAAGCTGGTTTGTTGTTTACTTGTAAAAACCAATGAACTTTATCAAACTAATCTCTTCTTCAATAGGCAACTCGACTCATATTTAATTTCATACATTGAAGGAGTATTTCCTTTAGTATTTGGCTTAGGAAAACGTATTCTAGCGATATCATACGTTAAAAACGATTGATAAAAAAAATCGGTTGTCTGTAAAGTCGGTTTACTAACGATAGTTGAACGTGACGTCATAATAATAAATGGAACGCCTCAGAGCGAGGTAACGCCGCATGAGTCATGTTTTTTCGTGCGTGCAACCGGCTCCATCGAATTATAAGACATTGTCACGTCAAAAGTTGATTTAAAAATATGTATTTTTGTTTTTTAATATCCATTGATGAAAACACCTCGAAGTAACTTCCGGCAAGGATGTGACGACACAAACACACTAAACACATATGTAGTAGTGAAACGGAACGTTTCTGTAAATAAATAGTTCATGACATCATAAAAAGTTATTTATGTCAAACCGAACCTATCTCCGTCATTTTACTACTACGGACTATAGCACTGATTACAAATAGTACTAGTATGATGTCACAGCACAGATAATTAATCTATCAACCAACATGGCGAATAGTGTTTTCGGCAGTTTTTAAAGTGTAATTAAAAAAAAAATTGTAGGTTTTTAGGTTTCAAAGTAATGTTATATTTTTTGTGTGTAATGAAATAAGTAAGGTAAAAATCTATAGACGTTTAGGCAGAAAGATAAATAATTGTTGTGCTCGAAAAAAAAATCTTTTAAAAAAATCTATATATGGTATTTTTTATTAAATAAAGTCGTATATAGTATTTAACACTACATCAATCTGGTCTCGTAGTAAGTTCTTCAGGAACTTGTGTTACGGGTACTAGACAAGGGAAATATATTTAATACTTTTCATACTATACTCAAAATTAAGATTTTTATTAAATAATTTTTAATACACATCCAAGGAATTCGAACCTGCGACCTCCGGCCGAACACCAACGCGCTAACCACAGAGCCACAGAGGTCGTAAATTATCCTTACGTCATAAATTATCTATACAGTAGACGCCAGTAGCCACAGACCGCTCACAATGGAAAGAGTTGGAGGTGGCCTGTGCCAAAAGGCACACCGAACTGAGGGACATAATATAAACCAACAATGATAGCAAACCAAAAAACAAATCAGTTCGGAACAACAGGCTATATAATAATAAAAAAATATATACTTACTTGTCAGAATTATCACCAATAGGATTATAAATGTCCTTCAGTGAATTAGGAGCACAAGATTCTCCAAAGAACTCGACAGCAGACTTCACATGGTTGTTGCAGTCGGTGATTTTCAAACCACCTTCTTGCATCAGCTAAAATAGTTTAAATTAATAAGCATACTACTTGAAAATAATATGACTAATTGTATCCAAATTGCATCAGTGGTTCTTGAGAAAATCGCGGACAAACATACATACATACAAACATAAGGGTCAAACTGAGAACCTCCTTTTTTGTAGTCGGTTAAAAAATAAAATAATTAATTATATTACAATTACAAAAGTACTTAGAAATGTTTATAAATAATATTTTGAAAGTAAATAACATGCAAGTAAATTACATCAGACTAAAGTTAATGCGTTGTATAAAGATATGCGTGACATTTCTCATATTCCAGGCTACGCAAGCTTCTTGCAAGTAAAAAAAGTAATCGAAATAAATATAAATTACTACTTGTCTAAATAAATGTTTATTCGAAAATTACAAATTAAACTAATAATATTATTTTAATGTACTGTACTCTGTTATTATTAAATTATATAATGCAAATATATATATATATATATATATATATATATATATATATATATGTTACGTTAAAAATGTGAAATGCGTGGAACGAAACTACTGTCAATAGAGAGAGATACGAACAACCATCTTGTAGTCGTAATTCCTTTGTAAAAATCGGTAATTCCGGTTGTATTGCCATTGCCAACTGATTCAATACTTCTAAACAATCAATTATGTTTCGTTAGGTAACTTCACTAGGGTTGTCAATATATATATTATGTCACGCATACAACACACTGACTATACATTATAAAGTATAAAATATTGAATGAACTAAAGCAATTTTTTATAGATTGTTATAAATTTACTACAAATAAGTAATATAGATAAGTTTATCATAACAAACGCTCATTGTAAATTATTTTCTTGAACTATGCTACAACATAATAAAAGTCAACTTACAATATGTATAGGCATAACCCATCCGGCCAATGATCCTACACCTGGAAAGCATGCTCTGGCCCCTCGGAGACCGCTGAGTCCAGTGTATGCCTGGACCGAAGGTAGACTTCCCTTCTTTACCACCGCTACAGCGTACTGATAGGGCTCACCATGGCCGTACAACTGAAATGTACAAGAATGAAATATTAAATTTCTCAATGAAAACTGGTATGAGAAAACTTTATCTGAATAGGCTAGATGACTAAATTTTTTTATTACATAAATGAATAGTACTCATAAATATAAGTAACTTCTCAAAAGAAACAGTATATCAAAAGTCAACATTTTAAAAGGTGCATCAATTTGTTTACAAAAAATATTTTAAAAGGTGCAGCAATTTGTTTACAAAAATTCATAAGTCTCGTGAAAACGCTCCATACTAAAGTCGTAACCAGCTGTGACGTCACGCCTAAGTTAAAGTGTATGAAGTATAAGGCCGCAGGAACATAATTATTGTGAATATCTCCAATATTTATGTGTTTAAGTTCATAATTACCATAAAGAATGTTTTGTATGTGATGTAAGTAAACTAATGATGATGAATGATGAATGAAAAACTTAGGAAAAAAATATTTTAAAGTTTAATTTTTTTTTGCTATTTAGATGTCTCTAATTACGAAACTAAACATAATATTTTTTTACATTTACCAAGTAGGAATGCCTCAATATATCTGAGTATATTAATGAAACTAAATAGTTTAGATGTAGTCATCATCCCTATTGTAAATACATAATAATATTTCTACACAAAATAAAAACAGGGGGCGATTTATAGACGATATATAGATTCGATGACATTACGTTTACGCCGCTATAAAATGTTCCTGCTAGGCTGACAGTAAATACTAAACACACATAACATAATAGTAAGTTAGGTATTAAGAGATACATAGGAAATACAATATTTATATATAGTAAATAGCCATTGTATAAATATTATATCTCTTTTCTAGACAGAATCTTAAATAATATTTAATATTGGAATGGAAGTTACAAAAATGTTGATATTTTATATAATTTAAACCGACTAATTCCTGGATATATATATAAATCAGAATCTTAGAAATGGCTTCAATAATTTCTATGAAATTGTTTGAAATTGGGTTTTATCCCAGAGTAACTGTGATTTTGGGTTTTTATGGATTTTTTCTTTCTTAGTATAATAAGTTTCACTTATTTCACACTCTAATTGTCAAAGCATGTAACTCAGCTACATATGAGTAGGACTTTTTGTATTGTTGGCACCTTAGTGTCTCGGGTTTGAATCCCCGTCAGACTAATATTTTTGTGATTTATTTTTTTGAATACCTATCACCATCTGTAAATTTTTTCTGTACTAGGTACTAGAACTCCAGTCAAAGCTCGTCTCGCAGGTACTAGTTTGAATAAGAGAAATTGACACTTACCTCCTGCATGATAGGTACCAATGAGTGGTACCTCCCTGCTACATACACTTCACCGGCATCCAGGGCAAGGAGGGAAGCATCACCCTGGTCCACCCAGGACATGCACTCTTCAGTGTCAAAGGCCTACAGACATAATCCTCATTATTAGGCTAGCCAAGTTAAGGCTAGGCTAGAAAGGTTTAAATGCAGTGTTGACTCTAACCTAACCTAATAATAGCCATACACCATGCTTTGTATTGTCTAATCAATACAACACTACCGATTAGATCAGTTGGAATGACCATGTGTGAGTGTGGATTTACACAACAGACAAACTGCAGATTGGATCAAGCCTGCAGCATCATGCAGATTGGACGATAAGAAGTATGGTGTATACTTACCCTAAGGGACAGAGCATTTTTGGAATTACAGTAAATGTGCTAGTGTATAAGCTGGACAAAAAAAAAAACAAATATAGAAGTTTTAGATGTGGTAGATAAAAAAGAAATAAAACAAAAATATAAAACAATAGAAAAAAGAAGGGGAAAAATGGTTGGACACTTGATACAACATGACGGATTTATAGAGAATATCATGGAAGGAAAAGTAGAGGGGAGAAGAGGAAGAGGAAGGCCTACAACTTAAGGAGAAGGTTAACACAGTGTTGTATTAAGAGGTCAAAAGTAAAGCACAGGACCAAGAAATATGGAATCGCCATATTTCTTGGTCCTGTGCTTTACTTTTCTGTTTGTGGAGTGATTACTCCTAAAAGCCTAGCTCTTAAAATTTGATTTAATGAAGTAAATGTGCATTTAAAAGAAAGAGATAGATGAAGATAGGCAAACCAAACAAGTCAACATTTTGGACGTTTTATGGAGCTTTTTTGGTACATGGATTGTTATAATAGTTGAAACTGTTTAAAAATATAGTAATACAACTAGTATTTATACTATTATATGAACTTTGGTGACTCACCCGTTTACATTTAAGTTTAATATAGTCCGGCCCATACACATCTTTTTCTTGTAAGGTAATGTTGGCCAACTGTTCACATTTTGACTGTTCAAGTATAGATGTTGTGCACCAAGTTATAAAATCTTGGCCTTCGACTTTGTTCAGCTCTTCGATTCTATTGCCGGCGCTGTCTCGAAAGCTGCCGTTTGCTCCAACTGGAAGAAAGCTTTACTAGTTGAGGTTGCTTGTTTTAAAAAAACTTTTAACAAATTTGATAATACATACCAATTAGAAGGGTAATAATAAAATATAATTCCATGATTGCGTTGTTTTCATATATAGCTACGTTTTATAAGCATAATCTTTAAAATTAAGCTTTATTTCTAAATTAAAAGACACACCCAACAACACCCAAAAATAAGCGATTTTTGAAATTTGAATGTTTTGACAGACGTCAGTTACCATTGACATATACTTCAACTTCTTTCTACAATGCAGCAAATCGTTTTACCAGTAAAAAAAAAACGATGTTACGAGGTTTTTATCTTCTAAACAAAATAATTTTATTTAAATAAGTAGTTTAATTTTAAAAGCTAAAATTAACTAAAATCTATTTAAAATATTTACAAACTATAAAAGTAGGCAAGTACTAAAAAAATAATAACTACTCCAAAACTAAAAATGCTACAAAACAAAGAAGTCTCCCAGGTCGACCCCACCAGGCAGAGTACCTAGAAGGCTCAAAGAGTTTCCTCGCTGGATTGCGATACTTATTCTCTGGGCCAGGTAGGTGCCGGCTCTGGGGTCTCGGGTGGCCTCAATGAGTTTTTTGGAGATTTCTCTGAAAAGTTTGTGCGCACCCAGACCCCATGTACCTAGGGTTTCAACCCCAAACGGTTCAAATAAGAGATCCCCACTAAAGTATATGAGATATTTGCGCCGCTTGAGGTTTTCCGCCTGATTGGCGGCCACACCTGCAGAACTCGAGGTGCCCTGGACATGGGACGGAGCAAGTGTATCGACGCAAGTAGCGTCCCATACAAGAGCCCGTCCCACTCTCCAAGGGACCAGGGTCATACCGTTTGGTCTCCTGCTATCGTCGCGCGCCAAACCAGAGGGTTCCAGCACAGCTGGCACTCCGGCGGTAACAAGAGCCCGACGGATGAGATCGTTCAGGCAGTGATGTCGGGAGATGCGGCCGACGCTTCATTGAGAGGACAGCCCGTGGTGTCCCGAGGCTGTCCACGTTTGCACCACAAACACAGCGATGGGGGGGGACGTGGGGGGTGCCAAGACGCAGGAAAGTGGCTAACCGGAAAGCTGTTCGATTCAGCAATGTGCTCGTATTGGGTGACGGTAATACTTGTAGCCAAAGGTCCGACTCCCACTTCTCCGCAGCTAAGAGGCGAGCCTGCTCCACAGGACTGGTGGACGTATTAAGAAGATTATTCCGTACCAGTCTGCAGAGTGGCTCGTCCCAGAGCCTTTGGGAAAAAGTATTGTCAGGCAATTCGCTACAAGCACTAGTTGCGCTCCAGACATCCTTGGCCTCGTCCAGAAAGTGAACTGTATTGGAGTAGGATGGGTGATGTAGTATTTTGGAGCTTATCTCCAAAATACTACATCTATGGTTCGCGTGGACTGAGGACAAGAAGGCCGGAAGCGATATGTCAGAGGGCTTTCGAACACCTAGGCCACAGAACCTAACTCGAAGCGTTGCCTGAGTCCATGCGCGGTCATCGAAATTTGTATTCAAAATAGTGGAGAGCGTTTGTCTTATGGTATCATCCAACTGTTTGAGAAGTTGAGGGAACTTCCACAGTTGACAACACCGTAAGACTTGCGTAAGACGTAAAAAAAATTAAAATAAATTGACATAGGTATCTATGTCAATTTTTTTTTTTTTTTTTTCCCCTTTTACCAGTTGACTTAAGGGTCAGGCCGCCAATTTTTGCTGATGTGGCGTAGAAGTATTGCGTAGGTAGCGTTGACACTTCTACGCAACGGTGACGTTGGGTGGCGTAGAATAGTGGCGAATAATTGTAAGGGTAGTAATACACATTATATTTTTTTTAAATATATATTATTATTATTACTTAAATGTTTTTTTATGTTTATATAAAAAATATATTATTATACGTAGGTACCTCTATTGTAAGTACAGCCTTATTTGATATTAATCATAGAATAGGAACATAAGAGGTAGGTACTTTGGTTCTTTGGCACTATAATCATAATAGTTATAGAAACAAACTAAGGCCACTGATTATATACAATAGTTACTAGCGTAACTAAGGCACTTCAATCTTAGAATAATACCTACTTAGGTAAATTATAATCACAGAATAAGTACAAACTTTGATAGGTACTTATAAAATCATAGAATAGGAACAATAAGATTTTTATCATTGGCACTTACCTATATCTTAGAATAGAAACGAAATTAGATAAGGTAAATACTATAATCATTAATCATAGAATAGGAACAAACGTTATACAAATACAGATTAAAAACTAACTTAGTTACCCGTATAAAGGTCTATTCAAACCGGAGCGGTATCCGTTACCGCCGTGGGTATCGGTATCCCGATGGGTACATGATTATCGCCTTAATCGCGTTCATTATTAGCGTGTTAATCGCATGCCCATCGGGATACCGCTACCCACGGCGGTAGCGGATGCCGCTCCAGTTTGAATAGGCCTTAAGGTACTTAAAGATGACCTATCAATTCGTTACGGCGCTTAGGAACCGTTCGTTAAATTCAGTATTAAAATCATGAAACGCACGTTTTTCTTTCACAGTACAGGTAGTCACCTACTCAATTTTGTGCCCTCGGCTCATTTTTTTTATCCTCATCTAGGGCCTTCATTTTTTGTTTGTAATGTTTTGCTGATCTTGCTCTGCTTTTAGCTTTAGAAGTGATATATTTTTCCGGGTTGTTTTTAAGTCGCTCTCTGTATCTTTTAGATTTTTCTGCTGTGGATAACTGCATCTGTAGTAGGTAAATAAAATGTATTCGCATTAAATAACACAAAAGACCAAATGATTAAACTACGTGTATTTTAATCTTGTAAACAAATCTAAATGTTTGTTTGTTTTTTTCTTATCCTCGGCTTAAATGTCCATCCAAATACGGTGAAAAATGGAAGTTTTTTCTTGAACTTCCGACAAAAAACGAAGGCATAGTCAACTAGCACTTAACACTTACACACACTAAAATTTATTTCACGGCAATTATATTTACCATAAATTCATTAATATGTATTAACTTTAATACTTACCTACTTCACCTATACTTAATGTGATAAACATTTATAGCACATTTTTTTTTTATATATTTAGGTATTTACAATATGTACATCTTCTATTACTTTAAAATGTAAGTGGACACTAACCCTAATTTTGGTAGCGTAGTGGAGGTGGCGGATATCTGCGCCACCGGTGGTGGTGAAGTACAAATTTGGTGGCGTTTGTTCACTCCAACGCTACCGTTGCGTTGAAAATTCACAAGATACCTCTGGAAATAACGCACAATTTGAGTTGAATGATAACTTAAAAGATGGCTATCACTTTTTCTCACATGGTGCATTGAAAGTGGTTTCTTTAAAAGTTGTACTTACATTTTTATGCTCAAAAATCTTGTCTCGAAAATTCTGTGTACACGCGCCGACACTCACGTTCACATGACATTAGCATTCAAAATGGCGTCCAGCAAGGCGCTGGCCATAGACTATAAAAGCTCAATGTTGCCACCTCTCAATTTTTAATGTCCCCGACTTCCAACTTTAAAAAGATAAGGCGAATATGGTAGCGTTGACAAAGTGGCGCAGAATTTTAGGATTTCGCGACAAAAACGTTTTTTAAAAGTTTTCAATAAAATTCTTTATCAAATGTTATGCACTTAGCTGCACTAATAACCAAACATATAACAATTCATAATATGTACGCCGTGTTTTAATAGTTCTCATAGCTTTTGCTACAGCGACAGTCAAAGTGCACCTTTACCTCGGCGGATTCCCGTTTTTGGGCCATTTCAGCATCTCTCGTCAAGGTTTTTCCGAAAAAACTTTTGGGTTTATAATTTAAACTGAATCATTGACATGTCCTTCCGAGTCATTTTGTTGCTAAATCCGACATTATAGTCAAAAATTTGATAACTGCAACACTTTTGAAAATATCGAAGGCGGAGGGTTTTTTTTATGAAATCAGCAAAAAATGGCGGCCTCACCCTTAAATATTTAAAACGATGATTCTAGTCAAACAGATTGACGAGAAAAAAAAACAGAAAGCGGCTTACTCATGGTCCAGCCTGCAAATCCAATAGCCTGTCGATAGTATTAGTTGACCGTCAATTGTGACAGTTAATTTATTTTGACCTTATAAGTAATTATATTATACCCAACAGGAATGTTGCCTAGTGCGGAATATCACATTTTCATAAATTAAATTTTAGATTTGGAGAGGACACGAATAAGTACGCTTTTTGTAGTTGCCACCACTGGCCCACACTTGTGCACATCAACGAATATCTAATGGTTAATATTCTACCAATATTAAACTGAAATTACACAAATATTGAAAACCATACAAATACAACAACGTCGCTGATTGACATCCCGGCAAAACACTTTTTAGATCGCATCGAAATTAAAAAAACTGACAATAGTTATCGCTGTCATTTTGTCAGTGAAGATTAATTTGACATCTGATAAAAATTACATTTCAACATTAATTTTGCTTTTTGCATGTGTTTAGAATAATAAATATTGTTATTTTTTGGTTACTAAAATAATCAATACACACGTGTTTTTTTTTGTATTTTTGTAATAAATACAAATTTTCACAAGTTTACAGTAAGTTTTGATACTTTTTTTTTTGTATATGTAATTTTTATCGACCTCGCTTAATTAATGTGTGTCACAAACTTATTTATTTTTTAACTATTATGACCTCTATGTTATTCTGTTCCAGATTACGTTTTTAGAAGAGTCAACTTTAGTTTTTTAATTTTTTTACAATAATTGTAAAAAAATTAAATTACTACTTTAATTTATTTTAAATTATTGCAGTAACAAAATACATGATGGTAGTCTTTACGTGCGGCCACTGTGGGGAGTCTGTAAATAAGCCTAAAGTTGAGAAACATTATTTGACTAAATGCAGGAACCGCAGCCCTAACCTATCGTGTATGGACTGTTTCAAGGACTTCTTGTAAGTAATCTACTTATAATCTAAAAAGGCTAACGTTATCACATCACAATTTGATTGCATAGTAAATATCATATGTTGTGCATTAAGTATGAACATAATTTAAAATTGAAATTATAAAATTTTACATGACACTATCTAGAAGGCAGGTGTGAACCATTTGTGAGCAGTAGGCCATAAATGTTGGCGAAACACAAATAATAGTCTTGTTACTGAGCCAGCTCTTTCTTATTGACTCTTTTATTTATTGAAAGTAAATGATTTTAAGTATACTCGAGGAGTGTGAGTTATTAATATGTGTGTTTATTAATTGTATGTATTTCTAAGCAATAAAAAAATTATAAACTTGAATTGTGCCCAACTTTCATACCGTCCGTTTGCATTATTATTGTAAAAAGAGGTAAGAAGTTTGAATACTTCATGTACATTATATAAAAGTGATTTGACATGCCAGGGATTTCAAAAAATGATTTCTATTGTTTTTATATGAAGGTAAACATTTGTGTTTACATTGGTCACAAGACTTTTCAAGTTAAATGTCAGTCAGTCAAATGTTCTCATAAGCATAGTTTTTTTTTCAGACTTTTGACTTTACAGTTACTATAAAGCTTGAAAATAAGATGATGACTAAGAATAAGACTTATGATTATTAAATACAGAGTAAACTCTTTATAACAATATCCTTTATAACAATAAACTCCCTATAACGTTGAAGTGAGCCCAACTTGGTTGGTTTGCGTTAAAACCCACATATTGAAACATTTATAGTGATACGCCATTCTCTATTACGAAGAAATGTGTTCATATTTTTAGACAGTAAATATTTATTATCGGTATTATTGTTTATGTTATGTTATCAGGTAACAAAAGACTTTGAAGCTCCGAAACATCCGAGGTTGGTCTAGCTTTTGTTATCCTTAATTGCCTTGAACACGTGCAGTATGACGCATTGTTTTCTCGGAAGTGATGGTCTTCGACCAAGCATACTGGGTACCTATCCTATTATCAGTTGTAAACCTACTTTGAAACTGTTAACATGGCCAGTAAACGGAAAGCGATTAGTGTTGACGAAAAAGTTTGTGTGATACGTGCGATTGAAAGGGGAGAAAAGAAAAGTGACGTTGGAAGGCGTTTTGAACTAAGTCGATCCACTGTTGCTACCATTTGTTTTTTTGTTCACTCCATATAACGATAACTCTCTATAACGGCAAAAAATGCTCAGTCCCTTGAGTTTCGTTATAAAGAGTTTACACTGTAATAGTAAGATTATTTTTTATATCTATTTCCATATAAGTAATTAACACTCTTTATAACATTGAAAAATGAGTGGAAAGCATCACAATATAGAGTTTACACTGTATATGATAATATTAATAATGATTATTTAAGTCCCAGGCTGGCTATGAAAATAATATAAAGGGTAAACTATAATTGGATTTTCTTATTTACAGAGGAAGTGATTATGAATCTCATACTAAGTGTATAACTGAAGCGGAACGCTACTCGGGAAAAGGTTTTCAAGCTAAAGAAAAGAAAGGGGAGAAAAAACAAAATGCATGGGTGGAGATGCTGCAGGGTGTTCTTGATGAGCAAAAGGATGCCTCCAAAAATGTACTTAGAATTATAGAAACTATAAGCAAACATAATAACACACCTAGGAAGAAGCCCAAATTCATCAACTTTGTCAAAAATGTTTGTGGACACAAAACCAATCCTAAAGATATTGACCAAGCTTGGGACTTAATCTCTGTAAAACTAGCAGCTTTGTCCAACAATAATAATAAACAGAATGGTACTGAGGAAAAACAAAATGGTGAAGCAGCTACCAATGAAAAGTCCGAAGAAAAGGAGGAAATAACTAATGGTGATACAAAATTAGATGAAACAGCAGAAGATGAAGTACAAAGCAGCACAAATGGAGATGGGAAAGATAATGGTGATGTGGATGAGACAAAGCCTGAGGAAAAGCTTACAAAGAAGCAAAAAAAGGAAGAAAAGAAAAGAAAGAAGTATGAAGCTGAACTACAGAGTGCAGCAGAGGTTCAAGAAGAAAATGTAGAGGAAACTAAAGTAGAAGAAGTTGGTAAGAAAGGCAAGAAGAATAGAAACAAATCAGAATCCAATAATAACGAAGAGGTAACTGAAACAGAAGGTACTAAAGGTAAAAATAAGAAACGTAAACGTCAGGATACTGTGCAATCAAATGTCGAGGTAAATGATAAAATTTCAAATATCGAAAATGAACCTATCAAACTGAAAGAGACAAAGAAGAAACCTAAAACAGATGAGGAGATTGAAGCAGAAGCTCTCTGTCTTCACGACCAGAATGTAGCCAACGGCGAAGCTAATGAGAGGAATGGTAAATTTAATTGGCATTCTGTAATCATATCGGTTCTGCAGAAGAAAGGTAATGAACTGCCATTCAAGAGGTTGCAAAAGAAAGTTCTTTCGGAGTATTCAGAGTACACTGGTGATGAAGTAGACGATAGAATTGCTGATAAATTCATTAAAAAGCTAAAGAGTGCTCCTAATGTAAGAGTTGATAAGAATAGGGTACTCCTTTTAGAAGACTAAGTGTAGATTTTTCCATTTTTACTATTATATCATTATAATACATGTTTTATGGACTGAAATTTAAGTATTGTAATAAATACTCTTTCTGTAACTGCCAAAACATTGTGATTTTTTATAACCTTTATAATAATAACTAGCTTTTGCCTGCGACTCCGCTCGCGTACCACACGTACCAGTATACCACGGGAACTCTTGCCTATGTTAAAACATAATTTTTATAGGATTAAATCCAGAGCTATGCTACCATACCAAATTTCATCACAATCCGTTCCGAAGTTTTTGCGTGTAAGGTCCAGCGCAGACAGAGGGGAGCGCAGTGGAGAGCATTTTTTTAACGCACTCCAAAATAAACTTTAAAATTATTAAAATAAAGTGCATACTTGCTTGAACCTGACAAAAAATACTCGCGCGTCCTCGAACATATGCCCAATATAAAATAGAAAATGCCGAGACCGCGCGAGGATTATTCCTCTCTGTCTGCGCTGACCCTTGAGAGTCGCAAACATGCATCCATAAAAACTTTCATATATATAATAGTATAGGCCAGCGTTTCCCATTTGCCGGGTCGCGACCCGATACCGGGCCATTAAAATAAAATACCGAGAAACATTCCCGCCTAGTTTTAAAAATCATAGCTACGATCACAGAGATAATAATATATTATGTACAACAGAGTGATAATCCCATTGATCTATTTGACCCCACACTAAGACGCGCGGCGCGGGCGCCCGTGGCGCGAGCTTGGTACTACGAGTTCTATCATTGTCAGTATAATGTTATTTACTAAGAAAACTTACTAGATGGCACTTTACGTGGAAATTATAAATGACACTATTTTCAGAGAACGAACATAACAAATCATAATTAAGTATATTATTATCTATATACTAACGTAGTATATTATTATCTCTGTGCTATAAAGATAAATTGTTAAATTAGCGCCCATAGCGCCGCCTGCGCGTTGCATCGTCGTTTTAACTAGGCCGGCCATCTATCGTGAATTGACGACATTTATTTTGAAGAGTCCCGTAGTGCCGATGTACTTTATCAATTCAATTTTTAAAAAAGAGGGCAGTGTATGAATTAAATATTGTTATAAATTCATATTTTATTCAGTAATCATTGAAAATTTTGAAGAAAAAAACTAAATAAATCACTGACGTAAAACAAAACGAGTTACATGGCGGTTTAATTGTGCTTTTAATATGATTTACTTTTCCATGGTTCACAATGCTTACTCGTAGCGACATCTTTACGTACTGAGCATGTACTTCATTTTCCAATGTATGAAACTGACCAGACATGCTACTATCGATCGACGCACATATTTAGTACATCGTAAATATTCAGTTACTAAATAGTCTATACCAGAATATTATTAATACAACATTTTTACTATAGATAAATGTGTATTATTTTACATAATGGAACCAGCAGGGCTATTACCTAACTTCGTTGGAATTCATGTAAATGTTTGTACAAATTCTCCCAGCCAATTGATGTCGGGGGTATTACGCAACTATGTACTTACCTAAATAAATACATAAGAAACTATGTTGATCATGAAGAGTGAACTATTGTTATATTGAAATTTGCGTTTTGTTGTGTGTATTAGCACCATGTAATCTATTTAAATTGTATGTTATTAATTAATTATAAAAACTAATAAGGACTTAAAAAGAGCGTTTCAAATAAATTGTGTACTTTAAAATAACACCGCCCATGTTTTAATTTCATATTTAAAACTATTTATATAATTTTCGAGAAAGGCCATCATGTGTAATATCGAAAGGCAATATTGTCACTTTGCTTCAAAATTATAAACCATGCCAAACAATAATATAACCCAAAATAGGTTAAACATTTTCGCATTTAAAAATAAGTTTAATCAATTTAGATTTTTATAGAAAATAAGTAAGTTTTGATATTATTGGATTCTTTTCAATGTTTGGACCTATGAGATTTCATTGAATTGTTTTGTAAACTTACAGGCCACAATATTTATTACGACTGAAACATGGAGAATAGAATTAAATAACTAAACTCAACTAACTTCACTAAATCTCTTATTGGTAACTTCATATCACACCCTTTTCTGACTCTAGCGCCATTATGGCCAGTTTTTAGCTTTTCTGTCTTAGAGAGATGGTACTCCTTACTTCTATTCTCCATGGACTGAAAAGAACGAATAAATCAAGAGACAAGAATATTTGCGGTCGAAGTGGCTCACAGAGGTACCTTTCTATGAAGCACAGATTATTAATTACCTAGTAATATTAAGTCTAGATATGATAACCGCCTCCTTTTTTGGAACTCGGTTAAAAATGTCGAAGCCGGGACAATAGATCCCTGCTTCGTTTGACAGTTCTCATTTCATGGCTTATGTCAAAATGATCTACGTCACACGATTTGATTGGTCAAAACGGCGTTTCATTCGTTCTCTCTCCTTTTCTAAAGTGGGGTTTGACCACCATATATGATTGGCCATAAATATCTCCATTGCCGGGGCTCCGGTCCTTCTCAATGTGAAGTGGATTAAATTTATTTCTACTATGCTAGCCTATACTCTTCTAACATCCAATTGAATCTTAAACATTTACAAAAAGATAAAATTCAACCAAATTGTGTCATGGAGTCCTACAATGTGTCATGACTCTTACCACACATCTGAAGAGTGAGAGAATTGAGTTTCTTTATCGCACTGTAAATACTTTATATAGCCTTATAAAACTGCTGGCCCAAACTGGAGGAGAGTTGTTTTTGATAGGAATCGATACAGACGTATGTCATGCGACACACTTAGCTTAGAGACATCTTGTAATAACCCTACAAGAAAGAGAAGCTCAGGATTATAAGGATCTGTAAATAAGTGACATTTAAATTGGTAGCATTATAGGGCGCTATTGTTTCTTTGTTTACGTGAACGGAGTAAGTATACCTACATTTGCGAAATGGTGTCCACTTTATTCTGTTCGCCACAAGTAATTTAAGTTGTAACAGTTATTATGTAACATTATTATTATTATTTTAATATATGGCGTCGGCTTATCTTAAAACCATTTGCCAGTGTAAAGTAAAAAAGGCAGGAAATAGAACTTTCGTTTCAATTTTCAACACTGTATTCATATATCGTCAAGTCTAAAGTCTAGTCAAAAAACAAATAAATAGTACAGTCAAGAGTCATATCAGTCGATTCAGTAAAGTGGTAGATGCTGTACTGAAAGTTCCTACGGAGTTTTGGCGGGAAACACACAGATAGCACGTTTTTAGAAGTTGTACCACTTGCCCACACTTGTGCACGTTAACGAATATTTAATGGTTAATTTTCTACCAATATTACACATTAAGAACCGATATAACACAAATTTATGAAATATTACAAATTCACAACGTCACCCATTGAACTCCCCGGCAAAACTCCTAACATTATTTTTCTTTTATCTTTACTATTATTGCTTTTTTAGGCAAACGACTTAAGCCTATGACTTTTATTACGTAGTCCTAATGATCAATTTTTGCATTTTCTTCCGCCATGATTTCTTCTGCCTGCAGCCGTAAGGGGGCGTCCATAAATTTGGTGAGACGGTTTTAGAGGTTTTTTTAGTTCATATGAACTATGACGTCTACTATATATTTTTAACTGACTTCCAAAAAAGCAGGCGGTGATACGTTCGGCTGTATATACCTATATAATATAGTCTTGCCATAAATACTGAAACAAAGGAATTTTTTTTTTATTGCAAATAACATTTATTACTTTTACAGTGTGTTCGTTTAATATAGCTAATACATAAGTATAAAACAAATAAAATATAAAAAGCTTATTCGAAGTGGTCTCCATTGGCTGCAATATAGTGCTTTAAACGTTGAGGCCAGTTATCAATAGAAGCACGCACTCTTTCCATGGGTTTTCCACTCATTCCAAATTCTTCACTGCCAATCGTACGGATTGTTTTAGGGACTCCAATTTATCATGGCGTTTAAAACAAGCCGTACTCTCTAAAACTGACCATAAATCATAATCCAGCGCATTAAGATCGGGACTAGATGACGGCCAGTCTTCAGCTCTGATGAAGTCCGAAACGTTCGTTTCCAACCAAAACTACGTAGACCGAGCTTTATAACCCGGCGCCGAGTCTTGCTGGTAGGACCATTCTTGCTTATTGAACATGGTGTTGCTATGGGGCTTCACTACCTTCTCAAGAATGGTATCTTGCTACACTTGTGCCGATGTTTTGATACCTTTTTCACAACAGTATGGCTCAGTCACTCCTTCATAGATTATATACCCCTCCAAACCATTACTGAAGTCGGATAGTGCCCACGTTGCAATAATTGGGAAGCTTCCTTAGAGCTTTGAGCATAAATGCGGTCATTTTGTTTGTTAAATTGTTGCTCAATTGTGCAAAATTTTCTCATCCGTATACAAAATTTTTCTGTGACCTCCCTTTGCGTACCGCTTCAGTAGTTGTTTCGATTTTAGCACCCTATTCTTTTTTAAATTATCAGTTAAGAAATGACCAGTACGTCTCTTATAGGCTGCAAGTCCTAAGTCATCTTTTAAAATACGCGACATGGTTCTAGGTGCTATCTTCATCTCCCGAGATAAAATCTTTTGCTTTCGGACAGGATTTCTTCGAATTCTTTCCCTTACTGCTTTGACCACCTTTTTTGTACGAACACCACAAACAGAGGAGGTCTCATTGTACCTATTAATAGACCGGTACACAAACATTTTACTAATACCAAGAGTATGGAGTTTTAAAAATTGCATTTAGCTCCATAAGTAGTGTGGATTCGTGCATTCTGGTTGACTATTCTGGATCCCCCGCCCTCTCCCCTCGCCCTCTCCCACGTGCTCTATCAACGGTTCGAGTGGCGAAGGCGGCTAAAAAAAAAAAGTTTGGTGTCAAAATGGGGGTTTTCGACCATGCCTAATCGATATATGCGATCCGTTTTTGCGTATTTGCACTAGTTTACGTTTTAGCTTTTGTGCCAGAAAAGCTCCAATACCCTAATTAGGGTAATGCTAATGATCTCCTCGGTTTCTAATGAGTATTTACAATGCATTCATTAAGATGCTAATGACATTTTGCTGTGTCGCAATCGTCATAATACTCCATCGTCTCCATTTTAACAATGAAAGCTGATGTTTAAAATAAAACTTTGGTTTACTTTCAAACAAATTATTTATTTAGTCGTAATCCTTTAGTAAAATATTTAATCTTTAATAAAACAAGATTTAAACATTATATTCAAAAACATATCATTTTTAAGTGTATCACTGCCAAATTCAGTCTGAAACTCTGTCAATGACTTGTTATGAAACTTATATAACAAGTACATTAAACAGTACTCTCCACACCTGTACCCTAAAGTGTATCTACCTTGGTAACACTGAAAATGTTTAGAAAATGAAAAACGACTTAATGTAGAAACTTGCCAATACTTTTATGGTTTTTCGAGGTAATCTCCGTTCCTCTCTACACATCGTCGCATTCGATGGAACCACTGAAAAAAGCAGTGGGCCCATTCTTCCTTAGGGGTCTCTTATATGGCATTTTCGTACGCTTTCACCGCATCTTCAGGGCTCGTAAAGCGAATACCTCGAATTTTATCTTTAGTTGGGAATAAATGAAAGTCGCAGGGCGCCAGGTCAGGACTGTATGGTGGATGACTCATTATCTCGACACCTGCCATAGTCAAATATTCAACAGTCCGTTTTGCGGAGTGCGCTGAAGCATTGTCATGGTGAGGGAGGATCCTGCTTCGAGGGGGCTGCTGTAGAATTTTTTCCAAGACAACAGGCAAACAGCGATTGACATAGTCTGTAGTAACTGTAAATAGTGGCACGAGATGAGGCTTCAATAAGAAATGCTAATCGCAGCCTATCATAGCTTTGTTGTTGACAACAAAAGTCATAATAAATCATTGACCGAAAATTTTCTCGTGTTAGGTTCATTTTCACGTATAACAAGAGTTTTAGATTTGCCGCCAGTTCATAAAAACAAATGAGAAATGAATGCAATATACTACATTAGGTTACCAAAGAGTTCTAAAATTGAAATTCAAAAAAGTTTTCATTAGCAATGTTTCTAACTGGCCAGTTCTAAACATTTTCAGTGTTACCCACGTATTAGGAAGCACTACACTGGTTTTTAAAAAGTGGATCTATAAGGAATAAAGGTGAACTTTTTTCAAAGTGTATCTACGAGGTAAGTATACCTACGAGGAATAATTCTTTAGCAGAACCTCATAAAATCTCCAGATTCAGAAGAAAATTAAATAGAAAATGTATATATTTTAAAGCAAACCTCATGTATATTTGACGACCTCTGTAGCTCAGTGGTCAATAGTTGCAAAGCGGAGGTCGTGGTTTGTATCCCGTCAAGAGAACATAAAAGTTTTGTATGTTCTTGGGTCGTGGATATGTATTCAATACTACAAGTAGTATTAATTGTCCGATACTTCGCCCGTGTGAAATTAGGTTTTAAGCTTTCATCACCTATTTTACTCACCTAGGGACTGAATTTTAGAAAACACTGAAATACGTAACTGTTAGCTTCGCCGCCTGCGTCCTCTACCGATCAAGACAAAGAAGACGCCAGATTCCCGTCACGAGACGATCGGGCTATATAAGCCGAACGCGCCCGTCGACTCGTCCATTTTCTCCTCACATCACAGAGTACTTTTTTATATTATGAAACCTCACATTTTCGCGTGCTCGTTACGTTTAAACTCTGTCCGTGTTGCCTTTTTCTTTTGTTAAGTTTGTAGTAATTTTAATAAATTCCTTTTCTTTTGTGTTGATTAGTTTTAATTTTTTTGTAAATATAAAATAACTAATTTATTTTTTTTCGTTCTCAATTCATATGAAGTATCATGTAAATATGTCCAAGGAATAAGAAGATTTATACAGGGATAAAAATTTTACCCCCTCGAGTGTTTAATTTAGAAAAATCCTTCCTTAGTGGTTGCCTACGCCATACGACAAATACGTGTGCAAAATTTCAAATTTCTAGTCTTAAAGGTTTGGCCTATGCATTGATACATCAGTCAATGAACTTTTATTTATTAAACTTTTCGATGTGCAGGTCCTTACTGGCCCTACAGATACAAATGTATTATTATCGATAGGATGTTGCTGCCGAAATAATTTCCAGTGATAGGAATGGAATTGGTGTTCCCATTAATCTAATGATAATAGCCGTGATGAAATACAATTAACATTCTCTAAGTTTTTGTTATAAATAGTATTCTCCACTAACCACGGTATATTCATTTTGTACTCTCAAGATTTCAACGGTTTATTCACGGTCACCGAGCGAAGCCGGTGATGAGTACTAATTAATTTAGAAATATATGTTACAGACTGTTATAAAACATGAAATGTTAAAGGATATCGTCGTGGGAGTTGAAATCGAAAGGGACCAAGAGATTCCGAATCAGACAGCTGCATATTTTCTCATACTGAACAACTGTATATTTGAATATAAGCCTTTGAACAATATTGTAAATAAGACATCATGAATAGCGATACAGTTATCGTTGACCTTCAAGGATTTGAGGATATCAAAAATAAATTTATCGTAAAAGAATTTTCAATTGCAACCAAAGACTACACACAGACGTTTGTAATTAAACCACCATATCCTTATAATAATCTTACAAGTCATGAAAAGAAGCAAGTTCAATGGTTAGAAAAAAATCGTGGACTACGTTGGAGTGAAGGATTCATAGAGTATCGTGAATTTCAAAGTACGATTATGCCCTACTTAAGCGGTAAAAAGTACTAACAAAAGGAAAGGAATAGATTAAGTGGATTCATGAGCTATGTCAAAACTGTGAAATAATAGAATTAGGGGAAAAGGGTTGTCCTAAATTTTGAATATTGTATTATAAAGAATATTTTGAGAAAACAAAGAAAAAAGAAAATGACATCTCGAATTGTGTTCATCACAAAAATATATGTGCTTTAAAAAATGTACCTACTATGTCTGAAAACATGGTATTGTGAAAATGCTAATTTGTTTTAATATTTTTTTCAAGTAAAAAAATATATTATTTTCTTAATAAAATATGTCTATTAGAATATAATTTTCTTTAATTTCCTTTTATTCTATAATAATAAATTAAACCAAGGAGAAAAAATCGACACTGAGTATTTAGTTTTTTTATTTGTTCAAAATTTTATTTTTAACATGAAAACGCCCGCGTGAAATAGTATTGTTGGAGAAAATCTACTTCGGCGAATAACTCTCTACTTACAACAATATACTTCTGATACAATATTGAAAATATTTTTAGGTTTACCCAATGCAAATGGTTAAAAATGTCTATCACATCGGCACGACATGCGCGATCGCTTGATATACATTTATCGCGCTTGAATATAAATTTTACGATATCTTAATATATCTTAAAGACTATTTAAAAAAACCCGCATCATAATCCGTTGCGTAGTTGTAAAGATTTAAGCATACATAGGGATAGACAAAAAAAGAGACTTTGTAATATACTATGTCAGGGGTCTCCAAACTTTCCAGCTTTAGGGCCATACTGATTACTCCAGTAAGTTCCGAGGGCCAAAACCATATTATCATTGTTGCCGGTGGTAAAAAGTGAAATAGTCCACTGATGAAAAAAAAGTCAGAAAAAGTACGCAACGTTTAAAAAAGGCTGCAAATCGGACTAAAGTCCGCAAAACGGCAACACTGCATATTATTAATTTTCCTGACATTATCTGTAATTTCTAGATTAGTCGTAGAGTACGAGCCATGAGGAGTAACGTGACACGACATCTGGTGGACACAAGCGCAAATAGGTAGTGCCTTCTATCGCTAACAGATGGCGCTAATAGCACGTACAGAATAATCTCGTTGGTTCGAGAAAGTTCTGGTGTCTTCCACTCACTTCTAGATGGCAGTAATTGGAATATATAAGAAGGCTAGTGGCACAACCACAAGTCAGTTCCTTGACACTGTTGTAAAATAAAATAGTGCGTACCTCCTTAAAACGTGTTTGTGCGTGTTTAATTTTAAGACATCTTTGTAACAGTATTTTGATTTGAATTGTTGCTTTTGTGTGTGATTTAGTAGTATGGAAAAGAAGCGAAAAATTGATAGTGAATGCAGAAAATTTAAAGATCAGTGGAACATTCAGTATTTCGTAATGGAGTCCAGTAACAAGGCGCTATGTTTGATTTGCAATGAAAGCATAGCCGTTCTCAAGGAATATAACATTAATTAAAACATTAAAACGTCATTATGAAACAAAACATTTTCAAAATTACTCAAAATATACAGGAAGTTTGCGGACAGAAAAATTCGAAGCTATGAAGTGCGGATTGAAATCGCAGCAATCTTCATTTACAAAACTCAAAACTGAACAAGAGGCTGCAACTCGTGCCAGCTTTCGTGTGGCTCTTGAATTGCAAAACGTGGAAAACCATTCACCGATGGAGAAATGATCAAAGAATGCATAATTGCAGTAGCCGAAGAAATGTGCCCTGAAAAGGTAAATTTATTAAAAACTGTCAGTATGTCAGCAAACACTGTGGCTCCAAGAGTAGAAAACATCGCTGAAAATATATCCTCTCAACTGTTCGACAAAAATGGACATGTTGAGTGGTTTTCTTTGGCCTTGGATGAGTCAACGGATGTGTCAGATACTGCTCAGGTGTTGATTTATATTCAAGGAGTAGATAAAAGCTATGAAGCGCATGAAGAACTTCTTGATATGTATAGTATTCATGTCACAACTAATGGTACAGATATTTTTAAAGGAGTTGAAATGGCCATTAATCAAAAGAACCTTTGATGGAAAAACTTGAAATGTATTACAACTGATGGAGGCAAAAACATGAGTGGGAAAGATAAAGGAGTGGTCGCTCTTGTGTCAAAGGCTGTAGAAAATGACGGTGGTTCAAAACCATTAGTCTTACATTGTATCATTCATCAACAGTCTTTGTGCGGAAAATGTTTGGTTATGTCTGAAGTTCTGAAACCAGTCATATCAACTGTTAATTTTATCAGATCTTTTGGGCTGAATCACCGACAATTCCGACAATTTATTGAAGAGATTGGAGAAAATGACTTACCTTATCATACTGCCGTACGTTGGCTTAGTTGTGGGAAAGTCCTTCAGCGCTTTTTTGAACTTCGAGCAGTGATTGAAATTTTTTTGAATGAAAAGCATCGCCCTCTTACTGAATTACAAAACAACACATGGCTGTGGAAGTTAGCATTCTATGTTGATTTGACAAAACATGTGAACGAACTGATTTTGAGATTGCAAGGAGAATACCAGCATCTTCCTTATTATACACTAATATCAAATCATTCCGGAAGAAATTGATACTGTTTCAATCACAACTAGAAAGTAAATGTTTTTCACATTTAAAAACATGTGAAATATTCAGCCACACCACTGAGACTGAGTTTCCTATCGATTTTGCAATTGAAACTTTGAGTGCTTTGAAAATAAATTTTGATACTCGTTTCTCGGACTTTGATGCCATTGCGAATCAAATTAAGATTTTTCAGAATCCTTTTGATACTGACATTGAAACCCTAGCCCCGGAACTTCAAATGGAAATGATTGATCTACAGTGCAGTGATATAATTAAGAACAAATATCAAAACTCATCTTTGTTGGAATTTTCAAAGGGTCTTCCACTGACACAATTTGATAATTTGCATAAATTTGCTCGTGGGCTGTTTTCTGTTTTTGGTACTACTTATTTGTGTGAGAAGACCTTCTCCAAAATGAAGTACACAAAAATGTTTACAGATCTAAATTAACTGATGAGCATCTTATATCTCTTTTAATAATTGGTACAAGTAAAATTAGTCCACAACTACAAACTATTGTCCAGTGGAAAATCTCAACTACATAAATCTCATTAGTATTTCATATGTCATTATGCTTGTTATAAGTTATGTTTTTATTTAAAATGTATAAAATGTTAGTTGGATTCATTTCAATAATTTGTTAGTTATTATATACTGAAGTTAAATTTTCTGCATATTATACATGTCTTTACTCATTAAAATTCTGTGTTTTTTTATCCAACTTATCACAAAAACAATAACAATAAGCCTACAACAATGTTATGAGTAGTTAGCCCATGATCATATCAATGTAGATGTCATATTAATAATCATTCAACATAAAATTAGAATACTTCAGTAAACTAAATTTAATTTGCTATAAAAAATATGTTCTCTAAAAGAAGTTTTCAAGTATGCTAGCTCTCCGCGGGCCGGACAAAATCTGTCCGCGGGCCGGATGTGGCCCTCGGGCCGTAGTTTGGAGACCCCTGTACATGTAATGATAATGATTATACCGACTATTCTAAAGAAACAAGAAAAGAAAATTACGTTTTGCATTGTGTCCATCACGAAAAGATATGCGTTTAAAAATATTCTCTGTCTGAAAACATGGTATTCTGATAATGCTAATTTGTTTTCAAAATTTTATCTAGTAAAAGTTTTATCAAGTAAAAATTTCACTTTTTAATAAATGTGTATTGAAATAAATTTTTCATTTCATTTCCTTCCACTCTATAATAATAATTAAACCAAGGGAACAAATCGACATTGATAGTTTTTCGAGATTTTTTTATTTGCTAAAAATCTTTAATAAAATTTTTACTTTCTGATGTGTATATTTGAAATATCATTTTAGCTTAATTCCTTTTTCTCTATAATTATAATAATGGTAATTTGTTTTAAAAATTTTGTCAAATAAACATTTCACTTAAAAAAAAAAGTATATTGAAGTATCATTTTATTTCATTTCCTTCTACTGTATAATAAAAATTAAACCAAGGGAAACAAATCGACATCGATATTTTTTAGAGATTTTTTTATTGGCTTAAAATCTTTAGTAAAAATTTTACTTTCTGATGTGTATATTTGAAATATCATTTTAGTTTAATTCCTTTTTCTCTATAATTATAATAATGGTAATTTGTTTTAAAAATTTTGTCAAATAAAAATTTCACTTTAAAAAAAAAGTATATTGAAGTGTCATTGTATTTCATTTTCTTCTACTTTATAATCATAATTAAACCAAGGGGAACAAATCGACATCGATATTTTTTAGAGATTTTTTTATTGGCTTAAAATCTTTAGTAAAAATTTTAATTTCTGATGTGTATATTTGATATGTGATTTATATCATTTTAGTTTAATTCCTTTTACTCTATAATAAATAAAGCGAGGCGAAAAATCAACACCATTATTTTTTAGAGATTATTTATTAGTTCAAAATGTTTAGTCAAAATTTTACCTTTTAAATGAATGTCTATTGGAGTATCATTTTATTTACTTTTACTCTATAATAATAAATAAACCAAGGGTAAAAAAATCGACACCGATTGTCTTAAGAGATTATTTATTTGTTCAAAATTTTTGATATTATATTATACTGGCTATTGTGAAAAACAAAAGCAAATAATATTTTGAATTGTGTTCATCACAAAAAGATATGCGTTTTAAAAATGTACTCTGGCTAAAACCACGTATTGGTATAATGCTAATTTGTTTTAAAAGTTTTATCAAGTAAAAATTTTACTTTTTAATAAATGTCTCTTGGAATATCATTTTCTTTTATTTCCTTTTATTCCTTAAAAAAAACTAAAGGGAAACAATCGATTTCTTTTGTTATATTTTTTATTCGTTCGAAAGAAGAATGCCAAGATACAGCTCGAATAAAAAAAAAACATTTCAACATATTTATATGTATCACTTCACCTCGTGTAACGAACTATTTTAATAGAATTTTAATAGACTTTCAGGAGTTATTTAATTTAATTGATTACTTAGATTTGTGTATTTTAAATGATGGTAGACCTACAACTATAAATCGCCCTGGACAAACTGCTTCTGCCATTGATGTAAGCTTCATCAGTGGCAGCCTCTATGTGAATGGTCTGTACATGATGATACAATGGGAAGTTACCATTATCCAACAATAACAGAGATTTCATTACATATAGATAAATATCATCTCAATTCCCCTATAGATTCATATATAAAAAAGCTGACTGGGCAACATACAGAGTTCTTTCAAAAACAATATTTAATGATTTGGCACTTCAATCACATGATCCTATTTCAACTTATAATAATTTCTGTTTTCATTTAGATACTCTTAAAGAAATGTCAATCCCAAAGCTCACTAAAACGAACACTTTCATAAGCAGACCACCATCTCCCTGGTGGAATAGTATATGTGAACAAAGTGTTATTGCTTCATATAATGCATTAAAACTATATAGAAAAGAGCCTACTATTGAAAATTATATTTATTATAATAGAAAAGATGCCCAGAAAAAGAGAACAATTTCAGAATAGAAAAAAATCGGATGGAATAACTTATGTAACACTTTTAATAGAAATACTCACATAAGTAAAATTTGGAATTTATTGAAAATGTTCAAAGGCATAAGACCTAAGAATAAATCATATACAAATGAGTTTATATCTCCAATCTTGGATAAATTATCAGATAATAACAACTTAATTGAAGTAGATCAACTGAACATTCTTTTTGAAATCAACAATGATAACCCAAATTCTTAATTTTTACTGGATCCATTTTCATGGTCTGAATTTTTAGCAAGCTTGCACTCTAGACGAAATACAACTCCTGGCTTAGATGATTATCCTTACATGGTAATTAAAAACTTGGATGTATCTGCCCAAAAGTTGTTTCTTAACATCCTCAATTTGCTTTGGCATAATAAATCTATTCCACAGTCATGGAAACACAATGTGTTGTCCCAATACTTAAGCCCGACAAATCTCCTGAGTTTGCTAGTTCTTATAGACCAATTGCCTTGTCATCCTGTCTTGGTAAAATATTCGAAAATATGGTGAAAGTCCGTCTTGATTGGTATGTTGAATCCAAGTGTTTCATTCCACATATACAATATGGCTTCCGTAGAGGGCGTAGTAGTGCAGACAGTTTCACCTCTTTAATCTCTGACCTGGAAAATGCAAAACATAGAAAATTAAACACTGTTTGCGTATTCCTAGACGTTCAAAGTGCTTTTGACAGTGTTGATCCTGGTATACTAGTTCATATCATGTTTAGGTTGGGTGTGCCCGGGCACTTATGTAAGTGGATTTTTAATTTTTTGAAGAACAGAACAATCTATGCTAGACATAACAATATTTTACATGGACCCAAATGTGCCTCAAGAGGCACAATGCAGGGTGCCACACTATCTCCATTACTGTACAATATATACACAAGTGAAATTTGTAAATATGTAAATAATAGGAATGTAAATATTTTACAATTTGCTGATGACATTGTATTATACATCAGTAATTACAACTTAGATATTGCAATAGATAATATGAACAAATCCTTATTTCAACTATTACAATATTATAATGATCGTTTACATTTAAAAATTAACCCCTCTAAAAGTAGTGTTATGTTTTTTGGCAAAGAAGCCCCAAATTCAAATATTATTTACAATAATGAAATTATAAATAGAGTCACTTCAAAGAAATTTTTAGGAATAATACTGGACCCAAAGCTAACTTTTGAAGACCATATAAAATATATATCCAAAAATGCTCACACAGGACTAAATGTTATCAGATCACTTTGTGGCTTAACATGGGGTGCAGACCCTAAAATATTGTCAATATTGTATAAAAGTATTGTTAGAATTCACTTAGACTATAGCTCACTCGTTTATATGAATAGTTCTCATGTAAATAAATTAGATATATTGCAGAATAAGGCTTTAAGAATAATATCTGGTGCTATGTGCTCAACTCCCATAAGGACCATGGAAGTTGAGACAAAAGTGATGCCTTTGATTTTGAGGCGAATCTTACTTGCTAAAAGATACTGTCTCAAACTAATAGCATCAAACAATACTCAAGTAATAAACAAAATCGTACCTTATATAGATAGATCCCCAAGAAGACCATTAACAACAGCACAAGGTCTACTATGTGGTAATTCTCCAATACTGTATGATATATTTCTGGAAATAGACAATATTTTTTCAAAAATTAGAAAACAGTTTCCATGGCTATGTTACTCTTTCTCTTATCAGTGTATTTTACATCCAATTAATGTAGTTCAACAGACAATAAACAATAATTCGGAAATGCTTCAATTTTTGGAAAATACAATGTACTATGTTATCTACACTGATGGGAGCAAAGCAATTGATTATGTACATGCTGCTCTATATGATCCACAAGCAAAATTCTCTTCAAGTTTTATTCTGCATGAACCCTGCTCTATATTTACGGCAGAGGCATATGCAGTGTATCAGGCATTAATGCGTATTCGCGAAATCAATAACATTAATTATTTTTTAATCATTTCTGATTCCTTGAGTTTGATCACATCTTTAACTACCCTCACAGTTAAATTCAAGTCTAATTATATCCTTTACTTCATTAAACAAATAATTCACCAATACCACAATAAAAATATCCAAATTTTCTTTTTATGGGTGCCTTCCCACAAAGGTATGAAATGGCTGATAAAACTGCATATGAAGGAGTTAATGCTGTTGACGTTAGAAATACAATGAGTGTTCCTATGTCCGATTACTTGCAATGTATTGAACAGAATACTCAAAAGTTGTGGTTAGAAATGTGGAAGAAAGATCAAGATACGAAAGGAAAATGGTATGGAAGCATACAAGAAAGCTTACCTGGGTATCATCGTATGCAAGATGCTACTCGAGACTTTATTACTATCATAAATAGACTGCGTTTTGGTCATAATACTGTATCATCACACCTTGCTCGACTCGGCATTATTGCGAATAAAACCTGTTCACATTGCAATTCAAGTGATGGAACTGTGGAGCACATTATCTTCGATTGTCAAAATTTTTTGATCGACAGACTAGTGTTGGCCAGTGAACTTAGTGATGTTGAAAATAAGTGTTATTTATTGACCCGCCCGCCGTCATTAAAACAATTGTTACAAGACGAACTTACTTACAAGCACATCTACAATTACATAAAGAATACAATTAAAACAATTTAATGGAATGTGCTCTTATACGTAATATACGTCTATGAATAATAACAGTTGACCTAAAGGTTGTAAACACCGGGTCATAAAATCCCAAAAAAAAAGTATAATCCCAAATTGGTCCTTTTGATATCAAAGTGGTGACCTGATGATGGGACCCATGAGGAATCGAGGGAATTCCTCGAAATTTATATGGACACATATTGTAATTTCAACTATTTCTGAAGTAGTCCAAGCATATGTTAACAAATAATAAGATTTTGCTCCAAGGTATACCCTGGATCCAAAAGTACTAAACAGAACTCCGGACTTCTAATAGATACATGTTTGGGGGTTCGTCGTTGTTTAAAGAACTGCAAGTATATGCCACTATGTCAATTAGAGGAATCATCATCATTACCACCATCATCACACCATACATCATCACATTATAATGATATAAAAGGCACTTCTCATAGTATTTTACACCGACACGGATATCTTTTAACTTTATTACTCTTACTTTCAAATAGGTCCACATATTTGAAAAATTATTTTGTTGTTGTAAGGGTATAATTCTAAATTGGTCTTTAGCTGGAATATAAGATGGAATGGTTATAAGCTGGAAACCTAATGATGGGATCCATGAGGAATCGAGGGAACTCCTCAAAATTTATATGGACACATATAGTGATTTTGACTTATTCTGAAGTAACACAAGCATATGCTACCAAAATATAAGATTTTGCACCAAGAAATACAATGGATCCAAAAGGACTGAACAGAACTCCTCAGTCTTTAAAGATACGCGTTTAGAAATTTCGGCATCGTTTAAAGAACTCTAAACATATACATGTAACTATGTAACTTACAGTAATCATCATCATCATCATCTTATTTACAATACCTAATGGAAGCTTGGCGCATATTCAATTTTACATTCGATCATTTATTTTAAACGTTTTTATTCATAATAATTTAACAAATATCACTAAACAGGGAAAAAATATTATTTTTAAACAAAAAAATATACCGACTTCCATAGTAAAAATGCACAAATAAGTCGGTACCAGCAAAGTTGCTATCAAAAATATGAAGATTGAGTAGAGAAATAATTACAATTTTAACCCAATTTAAAAGGGGAATTAGAAAATAAGTTTTATTTCATACTTTTTTGTGCATTTTTACTTTGGAAGTCGGTTTATTTTTTTTCGTATGACGTACTTGTAACATGATAATATATCCCGGCATCTAAGATAAAATATTATAATCATCGCAAATAATTAGTATCATCGCCACCTGCGACGTCCTAAAAATTTAAATGAATGTATACAAAACAAAATATAAATGGCATACCTAATATTATATCTACCAAATATACCTATTTAAAATAATGTTAGACTATTTCTTCAAAAATCTAGTGCGGACCAGGAAACGGGTAAACGGATCGCCTGATGGTCCATGTCCATGGGACAATCGAACAGCAAAACTAAGTAATCGGACCTCACACACGAGGTGAAACATAACGCAAGCGTTATTTCGCGCTGGTTTTCTGTGCGGTCGTGGTAGATAGATAGTCGTGCCGAATTTAAATGTGTTGTAATAAACTCATTCTACCAACCTACAACCCAAGTTTAAATGTGTTGTAATAAACTCATTCTTGGATGTTTTTGCCCTTTTATCTAAATCCCTTGAAGTTTTTTTTTGGCATTTGGATTAGCGGTCAGCTATCACCCATCCATTTTTTCGTTGCTTAGCTTTCCGTTTATTCATATCCTCATAGCGTCCCATCAGGCACGAACAAAAACCCATTACAACGATCAATCAATCATTCTTTATTCATCCGTTTTGCCGACATTATTTCGTGTTCTACATTCTCTAAAGTATGATTAATGAAGAAGTTAGCGGGAACTAGGGATGTGCCGATCCGCTCTTTCGGAAAATCGGATCGCGATTCGCGAGCATCAACGATTCTTTGGATTGGATAGATTATTTATTTATTAAACTTCAAAGATCGGGCTCGTATCGTATGAATTAAAAATCGGTTCGCCTATTAGGTAATAAATTAAATTCTTCAATTGTTTTGATTTTTGTTACAAAGGACATACCTACGGAATTTTACTATGGAACAATTATTCACGGCAACCAAAGATTAACTTTTATAAGTAAATTATAAGTATAATTTTAATCGAGATGTGGTATGGTTCGGATAATATATAGTGCAGCAAACTACTCTTTTTATAAAACAGCATATTTTTTTCAGATATTTTTTATTTCGTAGGTTTATATCCCTATGCCAAGTAAGAGTTGAGTTTTTTTTATTATTGAAAAGAAACTAAACATGCAAAACTGTAGGTATTACTTAAGTATTTGAAAAAATGTATCCGAGTCGTATCGATATATTAAATATTCGATCCGATCCGATGAGGCAGTCCCTAGCGGGAATACTGAATTGTGGTGAGTGACTCGGCTACCAACATAAAATCAACGATTCATCATAACTTATCATGGCAGTCAGTTAGAAATAGCATAATATTACAGTACCTGAATATTAGGTGCAGCCGAGGTGAGCTGTGCAAAGGTAGAAACGTAGTACGTAACTACGTATGCCGGTTTTTTGGCAACCTATATGCGGTTAATGGCGCTCGATAGGATAATATGAGAAGCGACAACACTTCCGAATGAGCTATCCGCCACTTATAACAATATTGTGAAACAGGCCCATAGGCTAGGACTATTTGATCCAGAATCCGGCGGGCCCGGGAAAATTCAGAGCACTGAAAATAGAACTCTGTGCTAATACAATAGAGTTGAAAATCGAAGTATCGAGTGACGAGCTGTCATATATGACATTGACATTTGACTCGATACTTATGTGTTCGATTTTCAACTCTATTGTATTAGACCAGAGTTCTAATTTTACTGCTCTGAATTTTCGCTGGCGTTCCGGATTCCGAAACGTTATTATAGTCCCAGACTTAGTTTAGTTTTTTAATTAGCTGCTTTTGTACAGCATACTTTTTATTGCCTTATTTTTTCAAGTTTTGTTTAGGTTTATGGCAAAAACCTGGAAAGAAAAAACTGCATTTTGATTAATTAAACATTTCGCTCGTAGGTACGTTATGTAAGTGCTCTCGTCGATTAGGGGCCATCCATTAATCACGTGATGTTTTAGCAACTTTTTAGACCTAATATCAGGTCTATTTTTTTGTACATACTAAGTAGGTTTATAGAAGATACATATGTTTAGAGAAAAACCTTAACTTGAAAAACAGTTTATTTAATTTAAGCACTTATAAACTATACGTATCATATAATTTGTCTTGTTAATTGGATTAATATTTAAACAACACTGCGAATCTACAACCGATACGAATTTCGGTAGGTATGCATAGACTAGATTCGTAAAATTAATACACATAATACAGATGATACTTGGTAGTTTTTTTTTCCCGGACTTTTGGGCATTACGTGATTAATGGACGGCCCCTAACCTTCCAGTTTTTTTGTGGTAAGGACACCTACTAGACATTTCAGTAAAGCAGTTACCATAAATTGTTCGCTTCTCGATCACAAAACTTCTCTCTCCTCGTGTAAGACTGGTAAACCCATAAAAAAAGCAAATAATCACAAACGTTGCTATATAATATAAAAGTTAGTATGTTCTTGCGTCGTTCAGGGTTTGTTTTCAGATTTTTAAGGAAAAACTAAATAAATACAGAACTACTTACAAAAGTAAAATCACTTTTAAGGAAATGTTATAAACTTCGAAAAACTACTAGATAAATATTATATTATACTTACTTATACCACAGATTGATAAATAGTTACTACGTAACTTATACTTTCATATCTAATTTAATCTAATTTAAAACGTGAAAGAAAAGACAATAACGTAGTTTAATGCTACCAATATAAATGTCTTTACCAATTTAAATATTACGCTACATATAATATTGGCTATTATTGTTTTGAAGACATCCTTTATATTCGACATTTCGATATTTTTTCTTTTTTGTCGCTTTTTCGTTTTATATTCAAATAGCAGACAAAGTTTTCACTTCATAATAAGCAATCACCATTTTGGCTCATACTTGTCTACTTATTCTCGCCCAAAGGAAGTTTTATTACATTTCTTTCGTAATAAAAGTATTGTACTTTTGAAACATGGCGCAATTCTGGAACGTTCTCCAAACTTTTAGGGTAGCTGTGATTTGTACAATAAAATTTAATATCGCATTTGTCCCTTTGCATGTCCGAATCTTTGGTGTTCGATATTTTTGAACATCTACTTACCTGTTTATAGATAAGTTAAAAAACTATAACCCGACTACGTAAAAAATTGGTCAAAACAAGAAAACAATTGGCATGTTATCTAAGCGTCAGTTCACACCGAGATGCGTCGCGTCGGGGTTTGAGCTGACCCTAAGGCCTAGAGAAGTTTCTAGTAAACGTATATATTCGTCATACCCCAAGATAGATACAGACGAAGATTCCAAATTTTCGGGAATGAATATATCCGGTATAAATTATATTTTATAGTCTTTTATTAAGTAATGTTCGAAAATTGGACTACTGGGCTGTACGAATTACAACCACATATTAAACGTGTATTTTGATATTAAACAATATGATATATAGGTAAAATAATATATTTATAAATATTTGAAATGTGCTTGCCTTTAATACCTTTCTTTTGATACCAAACACGTCATGATTATCTCGGTTTAATTTTGAGAGTCTGAGGTTCAATTTTCGAAATTTTTAAAAAAAATATATAGCCTTTGTTACCCGCGGCATCATTACGAATCTATTGATAACTCATTTATTAAAATCGGACCAGTAGCTCGTAGACGCTACGAGGGAACAGACATACATACATACACATACTTTTGGCTTCGCCGTAGTCGGGTAAAAATTTGAAGGGACACGTCCAATGAGTGTTTTTAAATTCGTTGCATCTGCCAGTTTTTTGACACGACAAGGACCCTCGGGCTACCAAGCGCCGCCTGGTGACAGAAAAAGAATCTAAAATTCTTATTGACAGTTTTTGATAACACTTACGCCACCAGATGACGCTTTGTTTGAGTTGGGTCTGCCCCCTAGCGGCAGAAAAATATCAAAAACCCTCATTTTGAAACTTATTTTTATATCCTTTTTATTTTTAGGTAAGTGCTTGGTGTGTACTCAAAGAAAACTTCTTATCTACTAAATAATTTTATGGATTTTTTTAGATTTTAGATGAGTAAATATTCCCCTTAACATTTAATTACCCCTTACTTAATTTTAATTAGTTTATTGTCGCATTTCCAGTGTGATTTTAGCGCGTTTACGCCTGGAACTACGATGTGCTTGGACTATATTGTCCGGAATCCGGCGAGCTCGGGAAAATTCAGAGCACTGAAAATATAACTCTGCCCTAATGCCCTAATGCAATACAGTTGAAAATCGAACACATGAGTGACGAGTCAAATGTCAATGTCACATTAATTTCATTGCGGGTTCCAAGACAGATTTAGCATGTCCCCCGGGCACCCCTGAGATCATATCAAAGGGTTTTTGCGGTTGGTTACCACTGTCGATCCTGGCTACACAGGAGTTGCAGTGGTGGGTAAGTGTGGTGGGCCAATTGCCCGTTTAAAAAGGCTACAGCTAACCGCTCCGGCAGAACGCAGCGTGTATGACTTACTTTTGGCTTAAGCAGATTAGAACAGAATAGAATAACGTGTTGATCAGTTAGAAGTCTTTTATGTAATAGAAAATTTTTATTACACAGTGAATGCTAAAAATGAACATGATGTTGAAAATTTGATTGTAATAAGTCGAGGCACGCAGCGTTTATGGACCATTTTGGGCGCAATATCGTTATATTAACATTAGCTTGTTACACATAATACAAGGTATAATATTGTAAGTGCCTTCTACCTACGAGCGACGTTGCTTAAAAACACTTTATATTATGTACCATGAAAAGACGACGATAAAGAGTATTTAACAGCAGTAGAAATTATGAACGACGAGACGAGACGGAAATTGGATTGTCTTCTTCATATTTTATTCGTAATATATTAGGTCCTTACATATGAAATTGGCGTTTTGTCGTACTGGCCACTTTGATCTCAAATATATCTTCTTTGGTTAGGAATTCCAATTTCAAATTTATATCGCTATTTACTCGTGCATTAGTATTTCGAAAACCGTCATTCATTTGGTTTTTCCTCTTTTGGTTTTTTATTTGCGTCACTCTGTTTACAAAATGGAAAACTTGAAATATCGTATTATTTTCGAGTACGAGTTCCACCGTCGCACCCACCAGTGCTGCAGAAACGGATCGATGATGTGTATGGCGGCGGTGTCGCAAAAGAAAACACAGTGCGTTTTTGGTTTCAACGTTTTCGTTCTGGAAATTTCAGCCTGCAGAACAAACCCCGTGGACGGTCGGAGACCAAAGTTGATAATGAAGATTTGAAGGCTATTGTGCAAGCGGATCCTGCGCAAACCACGTCCGAGTTAGCTGCAGGCTGCGGTGTTAGTGATAAAACTGTTTTAATCCACTTGAAGCAAATTGGGAAGCTGAAAAAGCTTGAAAGGTTAGGTAAAGGAAAGGGTACCTTATGAATTGAGTGCAGCAAACCGATAAACGCGCATCGACTGCTGCGTTACATTACTCAACCGGCACAATAATGAAGGGATTTTAAATCGAATCATTACCTGTGATGAAAAGTGGATCCTGTACGATAACCGGAAACTCATTTCATCAAGCTCATCGCAATGGCTGAACCCTGGTGAACCAGCCAGAGCCTGCCCCAAGCGAAAATTGACTCAAAAAAAGTTACTTGTGAGCATTTGGTGGACTAGTGACGGTGTCGTTCACTACAGTTTTCTTAAATCTGGCCAGACGATTACATGCAGATGTCTATTTCCAGCAACTGCAAATCATGATGGAAAAGCTAGCTGCTAAACAACCAAGGTTGGTCATTCGCTCTAGGCCACTGCTGCTTCAGGACAACGCTAGACCACACTCTGCACAACAGACGGCTACCTAATTTGAGGAGCTTCATTGGGAATGTTTAAGACATCCACCGTATTTCCTGGACCTTGCTCCAACAGATTACCATTTTTTTTTAAATTTGGATAACTTCTTGCACGGGAAAAAATTCAACTCCGATGGGGCATCCGAAGCGCCTTCAAAGATTTTATTGATTCCTTTCCGAATGGGTTTTTAGTAAAGAAATGTTATTGTTGTTGTATGTTTATTAAAAATGTCTAACTTTTATAGTTTTGTAATTTTTTTTTATTTTAAATTGTAGTACTTTATTTTGCAAATTGCAGGCCAGTATATTATAACTTCTGATCATTCTTATAGCGCAATACGTTTATATTTCTTTGAAAATTGCATATGAGTGGTGACTGTACTTAAATAGTGGTCCCTCGTCCAAGGGTCCCTAATCCGGACCCTAATGTTTTAAGTTTGACAGCGCGGCGGCATGAGGACTGAGTTGTCTCTACGTAATCCTTAGTGGGGATTTACGTCATCACGGGTTTACAGGGGCGTAGCCAGCACTTGGTGGGCCTTGGTGTATGATGGCAAACTTATGCGTAATTATAGCGTAATTATGCGTATAAAAACTCGAGAAAAGCCAATAGGCGAGCCAGGGGGCTTTGACAAACTATAATATCGATACGATAACGATGTTAGAAAACAAAAAAATGTGTGTATACGATTGAGTCGTGAAGTCACGTGATTAATCTCATACATTTTATTCGTTTCAAGTTTCAACTTCGTAATTGTTACATCTTACTCATGACCATAGCTGTTTACATCTTACCAGAGTTGATTCGTGTAGATGCCCAGCTATTGAGGAAGTAGGTTCACAAAAATTCCTTGGTATAACAATAGATAAAATAAAATCAACTGGAGTCATCATATTGAAAATGTGTGCGATAAACTAAGACAGTTTCTGGCTAGTATTACTATTTTAAAACATAAAATTCCATTTAAAGTGAAACTTATGCTATATAATTCATTTGCTGAGTCGCATATAAATGACGGATGAAGTACTTACGGTCGGACCTATAAAAGTTATTTGAATCAAATTTACAACTTACAACTTAGAATTTTAAAATCAATAGTTTCCCCGAATATAAAACAAAAACTCGTCAACAATGATGATGAATTATTTAAGCACTGTAAAGTGTTACCAGTATTTACTAAATTTAAATTTACCCTGTTAAAAGAACAATATTTTAACGAAAGTTTAAAAGTATTAACTGAACACCCTGTACGCACTCGAGCCGTCGCACAAAACCGGCTACGACGACTCGACTCGTCTTATTAATGATTTACCTACAGATGTAATAAATAATTTAACTTAAAAAAATATAAAATGCAAATTAAAATCATATTACTTAACTGTCTAAAATTAAAACACTAGTATAGAATGCCTAAAACATGTAAAGAAATTCTATCTGGTTCCAAACTGTTTTAATATTCATAAAAAAATTATGTTAAAATGTAAGCAACTGTGTATTTAAACTAGAATTGCGAATAAGGCTGTATGCAGAATTGGAGAAAACTCAGTGGTTTAAAATGCTGTTTATATTGTAGTAAAATTGTACCTTTTTATTTTTGGTAAAATAAAAAATAAAAATAAAATCTAAAGCCTCAAACCTTGCATGATTTTGACAGAAAATTGCAGCTTTACAATAAAATAGAAAAACAATACCAAGGGCCACTTACTTTTATCCATAAGCCACAGATGCAAAATGATCGTTGGAAGCTTGAAGATAAATGAAACTATGAATTTTGTAAGAGGTTCCAAACAGAAAGGGGTCTATTAATAATGCGGACAGGGCCCAATTCGAAGTTCGACCCTGTACTCAGCCCCAGCGAAGATATTTTAGCTACGACAACACTAAATCATAGATTAAATATTGCTTTCATATTTTAGAACTTTCTATGTTTTTTTTAATCCCCGACGCAAACAGAGGGGCGAAGTTTCAGGTGTGTAGCCGATGACGGATGCACCAATTTTCTTCTAGTTTTTTTTTTATTTGAAAGGTGACTTAATCGGGAGTGTTCTTAGCTATTATTATTATCTATATATGTATAGCTCGTTTGCTGTGGGGGTTACTAATGTCGGGGCTTACTTACTTGGAATGTTTACTAAAAAGTCAGTCTAGACCGAGCGACGATTCTACTGTCTTTCATCACTTGGTGATGAATCTAAAATCACACAATCACATAAATTCTGATAACATTGTGAGGAAATCCTCGCATATGAGAAGACTTTTCAGACGCGTGGATCGCGATGCTTTCCTCAGATTTTCTTATACCTATATTATAGGAGTCTCATTAATACACGCCACAACCTGAAGGTCGATTTTGCTAATTCAATCCTGAAATAATACAGTTACAATCCAGTCCCAATATACTAAAACTGGAAAATGGTATTCTCATAAACGTCAAACCCGTTTCGATTGGACCAAACTCCAAAAATCAGCGTATGATATCGAGACGATTAATTTATAATTCAATAAAAGTAAAATGAAAGTATAATTTAATTACCCGAATTGGGGTACAGGGATCGAACCTACACTCTGGAGTCAAGCGACTACTCGCCAGGCCATGGGTGCCCAAGTACCTACTTGTTATGTAAATGTTACTATACAATTGATGAATATTTTAATGATAAACAAATAAATAAGAGTGATCGAATTGTTAACATGATAAACATTTACATACCTACTTCAAGTAAGTAACTGAGTATGTTATAAAAATAACAAAAATATGTAAACGTTGACTTAACTCTATTAAAATGATGATTATTATTAACAATTGACATTAAATTTAATACATTGACATTGATTTAATTTCTACTTCATAATAATGGCAAATTGACATATCAATAATAATTTTAATATAACAAGAATTAATAATAATCATAAGAAAATTGTAAGGTATGCTAACTAATGTATGACTGACTATCAGTCCTAGTCAGATTATATGTCCTTATTGATTTAAGTTTTGGAAAGTTTTTTTTGTTTATTATTTTTTAAGTATCAGCGGTTGTAAGAATTAAAAGTCTTGCACGCCACTTCAAAGGCAAAATAAGAAGGATCTAATGTACCCAAGCTGTAACACCATATTGTACTATTCATTAGTATAAGCTTAAGCAAATAAATGATTTCTGTTTCTATTTGCATATTGTAATATTAGCTTTTTCCCGCGGCTCCACCCGCGTAAATAGAGTACTTTTTCCCACGGGAACACTGTACTTTTCGGGACAAAATATAGCATATGTTTTAATCCAGAGCCTAAACTACTACCATACCAAATTTCATCGAAATCTGTTCAGTAGTTTTTGCGTGCAATAGTAACAATCATCCATCCATCCTCACAAACCTTTACATTTATAATAGATAGTAGCGTATTGTATTTTTTTCTATAAAAATAGAATACCTATTATTTCCACTCCTGATACATTTCCGCGTGTGTTTTAATTGTTACGTCAAGAGTTATTAGCCACCCAAGTACCCACATTACGTCTACATTTCTAACACTATTTCTTATTAGGGTTCAGCAATAAATAAACAATAATCAGTTCTATAAAGTATAAGTGCTGAAAATATTCATAAGTTTTAAAGTAATCTCATAAGCTTAAACATAATTTTTTTAATTGGATCAGACCATAGATTATAGTTGGTCGATTCTGCTAATTAAATCTTACAATAATATAACACTCTCGATGCACTCTCGATATTATGTTAAAGTCACGGAATATAAAAATTAAATCGGCAAAATGGCATTATCATAAACGTCAAACCGACATTTGACGCGTTTAGATTGGTCAACAATCCAAAAATCAGTTTATGATATCAAGACGATTAATTTATAATTCATTCAAAGTAAATTGAGAGTCTATGTTAAATACGAGAATTGGGGTTCTGTGCTCTGGGCTTATCGACTATATTGGGGTTATGTGCTCTGTGCTTATCGAATATAATGTGCAGGGATCTTGTACTTTCTAAGTTTTCTGTTTGTTATTTCTAAGTATTCCTGAGCCTCTGAATTCTAATGCCTAGGTAAATCGCTTCGATTCTACCGGATATCTTAATATAGCCTAGCCCAATACCCACGGAATAACATATTAACAGTCGGTGTTGCCTAGCCCCAATTTCACCAACGTATTGAAACGAGGTTCAAACGCTGAGCTCGGCTTACGATAAGTCTGTCCCGTTCTAACATTGAATGAGAGTTTAGCGATAAACGCGTTTAAAGCAATTTGGTGCAATCGGGTCTTAGTCGTTTCCAGTCTTAGATTTTACGTGATAATTAAAGTTACGTGGTCGTCGTCGATAACGGAACCCTACCTCAGTGGCGCGAATCGTGCTTGACCGATGTTTCATAGCCGTGCTATTAAACAGTCCAGGGGGATGGGGGGTGCGGGTTAGATCGGAGAGGGTAGATATCATTTTACTTTGTTTGTTTTATGATAAGAGTTTTTTCATGTAACTGTTGTATATGACGGCTTTAATGTGAAATGGATAACATTTGATTGTTTTACGACCTATTTTTAGATTTTTTTTCCCAGGGAAATCCTCTTCGGCACGGACAGGTCGTCTCGACCGGAGAAATATCATGGCCGCAGAAAACCGACGTGAAATAACCCTTGCATTGTGTTTCGACGTGTAAGTGTGGTTACCAGAGGCCAAAGGGGTTAGGGGTTTTATTGACTGGGAGCACTTGTAACTCCTCCTCCTGTATGGTGGTTGCTCGTTTCTCGGTTTATAAAATATAATTTAAATTATCTTAAATTCATTCACATAAACTGCTTCATAATAAAAAATTTAATAAACTTTCCCAAGTTTCATTATTTCTAGCTTAAAATTGCAAAAGGTATTTTCCTACAAGCGTTTCATATTTTTCTCAAAGCCGAACATGACAATGTGGTGTGAAGTGTCTGTAAAGACCTGAATAAATTGCTTACGTGAAGCTTTCTCGCCTTATCTATACTTTCAGCCTTTTTTGAAACTAGCTTTTGCCTGCGGTTTTGCATGACGTTTCATTTGAATCATACGCCTAAGTCATGCTTAAATTTCAGCCGAATTTTTAATATACCAGTCAGCTAAACTAGCTTTTATACAATAAACAGGACAATATTATCCGAAATATACATTTATTTTAATTTAAACTAGAAAACTCTAAAAGGTTTTCTGGTTTGTAAAACTCATTTTAATTAAAACAAAATTTTGGAAGGTTGAATAGCTTTCAGGTGAGCTTTTACAGATTTTAATTTGTGTGGAATCGGGAACGGTATTATTTAAATTATCATGTTACCCGTTATCAAATGACAAAATGTCGTTGCTACTCGCTTCACAAAATCGACGTCTTTTGAAACATTTTATCTGTGAATAGCCATCGTGTTGAATTTCTCGTTCGTGAGACTTTTCAATCGTTCAAAATTCAAATGATGGGTTATTTTTGGCGGGACTGAGTATAATTTATTTATTTACTCATATCGTATTCGTTCGATTTATTTTTAAATGTTAAAATTTTTTTTTCTTCCTGTCGTCCTATATATTACAGACAAGGTCGTTGCCATATCGAGGCAAAAATGTCAAACATCAACTGCCCCAAACAACGGGGTACTATTACGGGGTACTTCGTTGTTTGGGGCAGATCATGTGTGACATTTTGACGTTTTCGCAGTTAAATCAGTCCGCTTAATTATTTGACTAGATCTTCTGAAATCAAGATGGCGTAAGCGTAACTTTCCCTTGCATGAAGATATTTTCAAATGTACTTCATAACCCATCCTTAGTGTTGAAAACATTGTGGGATATCAAAAAAATATATTAAGTATTTGGAATTAAAAATATCTTATTAAGTATAACCCATAGACGTGTATATTATAGACGAGGCATGTTAAGGCAAAAACCGTCTTCACTTAAATAAAACTTTTAGAGTTTTTGGGGCAATTTTGACATTTTAAGTATAGTGAAATTAAGATGGCTGACATTTGGGGTATGGTGAAAACTAAAATGGCGTAACTTTTGCTTGTATGAAGAATTGTTCTGTCAAATGTACGACATAGCTATCTTTAGTTTTTAAATATTTGAGTATAACAAGACAGACGGACGGCCACTTCGTTTGCGTAGAACTATCAATGAAAACGGAATAAGATAAGATAGACAGACAGACAGACGGCCGGACGGACAGACGGACAAAAAAATTAAAATAGATTTTTTGATCTAGGTACCGCATTTACTATCATTAAGTAGAAAACTGGTAATTTGAAATTCAAAACAGACACTTCAATTTAATTTATTTGTATAGATGTATAGACTGTTCAATTCAATTGATCGCGTAGCGCTATGTGAGGGTAAAGTCTTATAATAACATACGACGTTCGACATACGGGTAGTAGGTCTCGTCACTGCCACACACAAAAACTGTATAATTACAAGAGCACGCACATAGAACCACGCGCAAATGAGTTTCCGCAGCTTCGCCCGCGTGGGAGTCGGGAGAGTGTGCGTGGCAAATAACTTCTTTAGCAAATATACCTACTGCAATATAATATGCAGCACAGAGTAAAAATATATACTTATAATAAAATTTCACACGTCCTTTTTAATTTGAATATAATATATCTCCTAGATAAGCATTCGGTAATAACAATATTACGGATACAAATCCGTCTTAATAATAAATACCTTCTGAAAATACCACATTATTTGTAATTATTTTTTTAAACTTAGAATGGTTATAGTAAGGTTAATCCATAAATAAAAGATAGACATATTATCTATGCCATCGCAGACTTTTTTGTACAGTAACAATTTTAGCCCAAAGTAAAAAGGAAATTATTCGGAAAAGAAATTTTATTTCATATTTTTTGTGCATTTTCACTTTGAAGGTCGGTTTTAATTTTTTGTTTTAAAATGAAAAAAAAAACGTTTTTATTAACAAATTTTAAGAAAGTTACTAAAAGTTACAAAAAAAGCATCCGGTATTCGCACTATCTCGGCAAAAGAAACTCAAGCGTTTTTTTATGCCGGTTTTCTGAGAGGCCGTGGTATATATTTGACTTTTTGGTCATCGCAACTTTGTGCTGTCTGGAGGGAATCTGGAATTATTCCTCCAAACTTTCTTCTGATTAATTTCGTTGCGGGTCCCAAGACAGATTTAGCATGTCCCTCGGGCACCCCTGAGATCATATCAAAGGGTTTTTGTGGTTGGTTACCGCTGTCGATCCTAGCTCACAGGAGTTGTAGTGGTGGGAATGTGTGGTGGGCCAATACTCGTTAAAAAAACCACTATATTATTCAATAATTATTATCTATTATCGGCGAAAAGAAAGAAGTAGTCAGCATTAAATATTATATTATAGTGATGATGATGATCATGAATATAATTTTGGCAATAGCAAAATTTCAAATATATCGATATCGGTGTACAAACTATTACGAGAGAGAGAGAGAGAGCCTAATGTCACCATAATATTATGTTGGTGTATCGTAAGAAGATGGTGGTGATGATGATGATGATGATTGCTGTAAGTGGCATATGCTTGCAGTTCCTTAAACAAAGCCGAAACTTCTAAACGTGTATCTTTAAAGACTGAGGAGTTCTGTTCAGTGCTTTTGGATCTAGGGTACACCTTGGCATAAAATTTACTTACCTTAAAATTCGAAATCACTATAATTGTCCTTATCATTTTGCGGACTTCTCTCGATTCCTCATGGATGCCATCATTTTCAGTGACCAATTTAGAATTATATTCTTTACAACAACAAAAGAATTTTGAAAACACTTCGACAAACGACAGAGTAATGTTCAAAGATATACGTGTCGGTGTAAAAGACAGTGTGAGAAGTACCTGTACGGTGATTGATGATGATTACTTTAACTGACATAGTGGCATATGCTTTCAGTTCTTTAAACAAGGCCAAAGTCCCCAAACATTTATCTATAACGACTCGGGTGTTCTGTTCAGTACTTTTGGATCCAGGGTATACCTTGGTGCAAATTCTTTATTTTTAGAAGCATGTGCTTGGACTACTTCAGAAAAAGTCAAAATCACTTAATGTGTCCATATAAATTTAGAGGAGTTCCCTCGATTCCTCATGCATCCCATCATCAGGTCACCACTTTGGTAAAAACGGGACCAACTTATACCCTTTACATCAAAAAAAGAATTTTGAAAATCGGTCCACGGACGGCGGAATTATCGTTGAACATAAAAAAATAAATTAAAAAAATACAGCCGAATGCATAACCGCCTTCTTTATTTGGAAATCGGTTAAAAACTCTCTTCAAACAGAACTCGAAAGTCGACATTAGTGAGTAGAGTTTACTCTCTGATTTCTAATCTCAACCAGCAAAACATAATTTTGCCTTTGCTACAGACTGTTCAAAGTTACTTTTACCTCTAACAGGACCTTTATGCCGACGACATAAGGATCACTCTCATAGTGAACACCGACGTAAAGTAACTCTGAACAGACGGTAACTGATAATTATCAAAAACATATATAGGCAACAACCAGCCCGCGGGCCGGATCCGGCCCGCGAGACATTTTGAAAAAAACCCAATTAAAAAAATATTACATTAGGTACTTATACTCACGGAAGTGACAGTGAGGCGGCAAACATCAAATCCCTTGATGTTTGCCGCCTCACTCTTTGATAATCGCCGCCACTCGGCATGCTCGATCAAATTCTTTGAGGTTTGCCGCCTCACGGGCGACACTTCAAAATATTTATTGCTTCTCAATTATTCTAAACTAGTTTATTCCAGATTATTCCTTCATTTTGCCTATATAAGCGGGTGGATGGCCAGAAAGTTAGTTCAGTTCTATTTGAGCTACCGAGGTGATAACTTGGACAAGCGATATCCTAGCGAACTGCTCGAGCCGTCAACTTGCTTTGTGACTTTGTGTGCATCTTGAGTGGTTACTATATATAGTTTGTTATTAAGTTCATTGAACGAAAAGTAAACAAAAATGATGTCTGGTGGAAAGAAACGAAAAGTAGATACAGAGGGTCGCCAGTTTCAAGAAAAATGGACTGATGAATTCTTTTTTATCTTGCACAATGGTAAGCCTATCTGTTTGATGTGTAATGAATCCATTTCAGTAATGAAAGAATTCAATATAAAGAGGCATTACTCAACTAAGCATGCTACGCTGCACTCACTGACAGGACAATTAAGAGCAGACAAAATCCAGAAGCTTACCTACCGCAAATTTGGAAAAACAGCATCAAATGTTTCATAAACAAAGAACACAACTTGATAATGTTTTGAAAGCTAGTTTTAAAGTTAGCTCAAAATTGGCATAGGCATTAAAACCATTTGCTGAAGAAGAATTTATCATGGAGTGTATGTTAGAAGTTTGCGGTATTTTGTGTCATGGAACGAAAAATGAATTTGAAAAAATTAGTTTGTCAAGACGAACTGTTGTTCGACGTATAGAAATGATGGCTAATGATATAAAAACAACATTTACTGACTGGTTTTGAATCATTTTACATAGCATTAGACGAGAGCACCGATTTGTCTGACACATCTTAACTGGATATATTTATTCGAGGTGTTGATAAGGAGTTCACTATTACTGAGAAATTGCTTGCTTTACAGCCGCTAAAAGGAAGCACTACAGGAGAGGATATTTTTATTGAAGTTCAAAAGGTATTCACAAGTTTTGGCTTGCCATGGTCAAAATTAATTGGAACATGCACTGATGGTGCACATGGTGGATGGTTCAAAAACAAGGACAGTTAGTAAATGATTTGTACAGCCATTTGAAAGCGTTTCAGATCTAACTACGCTTGTGGGAGTCACAGATGCTGTCTGGTAACAGTTACCATTTCAACACGCTCTCTGCGTATGAAAATATTGCTTATGCTCAATTCAACAAGAACTCAAGTTGCTGTCGGAACAATTTTCGAACAGATTTAGCGACTTCAAAAACATGGAAGACTGTTTCGGTTTATTTGCTACTCCTACAAAATGTAATGTACAAAATGCTCCAATACACTTACAAATGGAGTTGGTCGAGATGCAAGAAAACTCACACCTAAAATCCAAATTTAAGAACGTAGAGTAGTGCGATTTCTACAAAAAATACCTAGAAAAAGACAATTTTCCGCAGCTTGGAAAATTAGCAAGAAGATTAATTTGTGCGTTGGGCAGTACTTATAAATGCGAACAGTTCTTTTCATTGATGAAAGTTAGTAAATCAACACATCGCACAAGACTGACTGACGATAATTTGAAAAATTCTTTACGTCTTTGTATCAGTGGAAATAATCCAAATATCGATGGGTTAGTTTCCCAAATTCAAGCTCTTCAAGTGTCTCATTGATTTCGGTGTATTTAACTTTCGTAGTTTGTAACAATTGCAAATTTAACGATTTAATTATAATGTACCATTTTTTAAATTTTATTTTGTTATTTTGATAAATTGTACTATAATAACATTGTCGTATTATTTCATGTGTAATATCTATCGCAAAACATATTATCACTACTTTAAAATGCACTAAGCACTTTTAAACGCGGCCCGCGAACGTATTTGGACGCTAAAGTTTGGCCCTCAACATGTCAAAGGTTGCCTTACCTGCCTGCTCCTATATTATATATACCTGCCTCTATAGGCAGGGCTATCCCTATGGCTATAGGCAGGCCAATATAATATGCCAAACTTTAGCTTTACCTGCTCACCTGCTCTAAAAGGTCGATTCTGCTATATAAATTGGGTTTATATAGTTTTATGTAAATATGATTAAATATGAAATCAATATGATTTGATAAATTCTGCAGTAATACAATTACGATCCAGTCCCGATATGTTAAAACTGCAAAATGGTATTCTCATAAACGTCAAACCAAGGTCAAAATTTCAAAAATCAGTTTATGATACCAATACGATTCATTTATAATTCAATAAAAGTAAAATAAAAGTGTCAGTTAATTAAGAGAATTGGGGTTCTGATATCTATTAAGTTTCTAGTTTCTACTTGTATCAATAGATTTCGCTCTCACAATTCTACATCGTGCTTATTTATTTACTGATACAAATCTGTATTCATCTTCCTTTCATTACCAATATTTCAATTTCTTAATTTGCATATCGTGTAAAATCTGTCGGTTTCGCGTTGCATCTGAACCAAATTACTACGAAACTAAATAATTTTGTAACTGCAACTCGATGATTGGCTAGTAACTAGATAATCTCGAAAACAATATCGAATTAATTTCATAATGTATCGACTGACGTCTCCATGATACCAAAGAATTGTATTAGATAGATATTTCTATCGTAAAGAAACGCCATTCCACCGATTTACACGAATGCGGAGGCGGACAGCAGGAGAAGGAGGCGGGCGTGGGTTTTTTCCAGCCAGGACTTTCGTTCTCGGGGCTGGCCGCTGGTCGTTTCGTGCTTTGACATAATTGACAGTATACATTCACAATATTTATGATAGATTTGTCTGACGCGACGATTAGTATTTTTTCGGTGTCAACCTTAGGCTTACGTCGGCTTGTGTCAACATGTCTGACATTCGCCGGTGCTCGAGCTGTCATTTGTGGAGAGTGTCGCCACTGTGCCTACTCCGAAAAGCCCGCGAATTTTACATCACTCGTTCTAAATATAGTCTGTCGTTTCAGAGTAATGGGTGCCATTTGTTATTTTACAAATTGTTCTCATTTTTTATCATAAAACGATGAGGACGTAGGATATATTTTATGAAGACCTATAATATTTGCTCATCATATTTCTAAACTCGAGCTTAATCTTGAATGCTACTTAAAGTTAAGGACCCATTAAACCACAGGCTGTTGTTGCCTCTGCTTGTGCACCACTTAAGTAGCGTTTGACTCGATTAGTCAATAGCCTATACAATGTAAGGTTGTTCAAAGGGCAGGAAAATAATTAAATTATATTAATTCAAATTATATTACGCTCTTTACGGCGCTGTTAAGGTCATTGAACTCACACAGTCGAACATATTGATGTTATTTAGGCAAAGTTTAATAATCACAGCGCCTTAGAGAACGAAATGTAATAGTGACTGATATTATATAGTACTATGACTAGTAAAAGAAGGAATTTTAGTACCTACTTACTAGATATTTCAGTCATCATATTGATATTAATGGCCAAAATTATTCTAAAACATTTTAGACCTAAACAAATTATCCCTGTCCTTTCCGACATCACAAACTACACCAGGGGTGCTCAACATTTTTCAATGTCACTAAAATATTTTTGTTTTATTTTTCGTGACATTTTTAAATTTAAATGTGGCGTCTTGTTTTTATAATTATACTAAGCTTTATAAATTGAACAAAATCTCGTGGTTTTCCATTTTCCATGATTTTGTTAGTCCCAATTTGTCTTTCGTGTCGTCTCAGGTTTGTAATTCCTTATTTACATAGAACATTATTTTGTCCTACGTGAATATAGCTGTGTCTTACGTAATTTGGCTTAGTTAGATATTTGTTGATGTTTTTTTTGCATTTAGGTTTTAACATAACCTAACCCAACTGTAACTTTACCTAAGTACAGGCGGCGATTGTATTTAAAATCCGCCACTGCTTAGGGTTTCATTTGATAAGCATTTTTGAAAATATAATACTATACTTATACTTTATAGGTACTAATGGTAAATGATCTTAAAATACTGAAAAAACTGTTTATTTGAAAAGGTTTTCGCACACGTTTTAAAACTATTATGTAAAACGGAAACTCTCCAACATAAAAATAATTTTATACTCCAACGCTCCGAAATGTTTGTAATACAGAAAAATATACTTTGAAATCAGTTGAAAATCCCTGTATTTAAATAATTATTGGCTTTGTTTTAATATTAAACAAAAGCGACATTATTTATTGTAACCCGACAAGGTTTGCGGAATTTCGGGACTGCGGTCGGGAATGTTCCAGAACTCAAAAATGTGGCTTCTCTATTTGGTCGGGTTATGTCTAATGAGTCAAAGGCGAAATTAAAAGCCAGTACATTACAAAAGTATGCTCATTTAATTTTTTTACGTATGTATATACTTATGTCTTACGGCCTGTTTCACAATTTACTAAGAAGTGTCAAATAGCCTTTTGGCCAGTTTTGTCTCTGTCGCTCGATATAAAGTAAGCAGCGACAAAACATCCGCATAAGCTATTCGACACTTATTAGGCGATTGTGACACAAGCCCTAATTTTTTGGATAAAATCATAATATATAATTATATAATATAATTATATATAGCTAATATATAAATATAAATAATTATGCTATATATACATATATAGCATAATTTCTAAAAGCATAATAATTGTGAAGCATACTTATTGTAAAACATGCATTTTTTACGCATAATGTTAAATAAGCATAATATTTTTATCCATACTATTACAAAAATATATTTAAGCATAATAATATTTAAGCATATTATTATATTTACGCATACTTGTTTGTAGCATTATTTTTTTCGCATACTAATGTAAAAATATAATATTTATACTTCGCATAATTAAAACCTTATAAACATTATTACATAATTAGACTTCATTGCTGTAACGAAATATTATGTAGGCGCTTAACATATTGGGTAGAATGACGATGATTATTTTTTATTTTCCTACCGACATTTCACAAACCATCCTTTCAATGAGTGTTAGCGTGTGTCGCTAAGTTGTATTTGATTAGTTTGTCTTGTAAACAAATAAATATCTATCTTACAGATGGATAAGTTTTATTACTAAAAAAAGGGGAAAGCTAAATATGAACGCATTCATTGACGAGAAAAATAGACAAAGTAATGATAAATTCTACTGGGTGTGCGAGTTAAGACAAAATAACAATTATAATTATTGTAATTCTCGACTGATTACGAGATTAAACTTGGACAAACAACACGAACTGCTATCTATGAACATGCCGTGCCACAACCACGAGCCCAACGCACTTAGGGATAAAGTAAATTTTTTGCATTAAATAACCTTTCGTATTAATTATTTTAAACATGTTAGCGGCTTACGGGTGGCCCAAGGGCCACCCCGCCGCAGCTTAACATATTGTTACACTATGTATAACGAATGTAATACCTGCTTTTTATGTTTCATAAATATGCGTTTAATTACCTTAACCGTGTTTCATTATGTTCTTCCATTTTATGCATATTTATGCCTTGTGACAGTATGCCTTGAATTTATTATGCAAAAATATGCCTAACTAGTTTATGCCAAAAAACAATTATGCCAAAGTATTGTTATGACAAAAAAAAATATGCCTTACGAGTTATGCCTCATAAAATAAGGCAAAAAAGATTAGTCTAAATGATATTTAGGTATGCCTAATTATGTAGTATACCAAGAAACAATTATGCCATAGTATTATTATATTATTGTGCGTAATAAAAATATGCAAAATGAGTTATAAAATTATGACAAATCAAATTATGTGAAAAAGGGGATCCCCCGCTTTAAACAGTTTTGGCTAGTAATAATTACTTATTAGGTAGGTACCTAAGGACATTAAGCTGTATAAAATAATGATTGTTATTTTTTGGAGCAATATTAAAATAAGAAAAATTTGACCCACTTTTATTTATTGTCACAAAATATGTGTTCACAAAAATATTCATCTATTTATTTAAGTCTTACGTACCTTATTTAAAACCTCATGTCACCTCACGAAACTAAACCGTGAAAACGGGTGACAGATCAATTAAGATTAAAGCGTCTATAAGGGTCATATCGGGTACAATTTTGACTACCCACGTCAAACTGAAAGGTACAAAAGGTAACGATAAATTCTCCGTCAGTGTCGCAAAGCGTGAAAATGGTTTACAACCGCTGACTCGGTCGCAAACTGGCCGAATGAGCGCTATATTGCCCCTCTCATTATATAAATAGCTCGGGCTAATCCCCAGGGTTGCAAACCTTTTCCGATTGTAGTTTTATTTACTGATTTTCAGTAAACGACACTATTAAGAATTTACCAAGAGCGTGGAGTGAGAAATTTACCAACTAATAATCTATTTACGTTCAGTCGAAGATAATCAAAACTATACTTAACGTGGGAGAGCCACGCGTCGGCATGAATGGGCCGGCTCGACCGGGTAAACACCACGGCCTCACAGAGAACCAGCGTGAAATAACGCTTGCGTTGTGTGTTCACCGAGCGAGTGAGGTTACCGGAGGCCAAAGGGGGTTGGGAATTTTAAGTACAGGGAACGCAAGTCGCAACACCATAGCAGCTACCAATGTAACTCCTCTGGTTTTGTGACTGTCCACGGGTCAGGCGATCCGTCTGCACGTTTCCTGGTTCATTTCATAAAGAAAAAAAAAACCAACTATGTAAATTATATTAAAGCCTATGTTATCTGGATTCTGGGCCATTGTTATGAATCTATTGACACTCCACTTATCAAAATCGGATGAGTAGTTTAGGCGTAGAACAAACGTACATACGAACATAGACTGTCAAAATCAATGGCACAAACGGCCCTATCACCTCAACGCGACGTGCGAGACCGCTTGATACGAGTATATATTTCTCGCGCTTGAATATAAATCTTACGATATCTTCTAAAAATAAGATATTAGTTTAAACTGTATGGTTTACTATAATTTGTATAAAATGCATAAAGTGAGTAACGTATTTAATTTGATAAGGTCCATTCTGTATTAGGGTTGGCAGATAGAAACTTATCAAATCCGGGACAATTCTGGGATAACAGTGTCGGTTTGTGGCCATAGTAAAAAGTGTCTTGTTTTTTTTATTTTCAAAGGATTTATATTTGTATTTGAAAAGGAAAATGCCATTTATTTTTAAATAGGTAAATACTTTTAATAGATAGGTATCTACGTGCTTAGTAGGTAATTAACATTAAGATGCAGCTTAGACTTAAAACTTTGGTAGTAAATCAACACGTTAAATATGAATCTAACTCTAACAAAATCTCTCTATTATATTATGCATCTTATATACATATAAACCTTCCTCTTGAATCACTCTATCTATTAAAAACCCGCATCAAAATCCGTTGCGTATTTAGAGATCTAAGCATACATAGGGACAAACAGAAAAAGCGACTTTGTTTTATACTATGTAGTGATATGGTTGTTCAACTACGGATAATTTGGGCATGCTACTGCTTATGTTTAAGCTCAAAAATAATTTAAAATTAAAAAAATATAAATATATATAATTATACTAAATGAAATTACATTGCAATTGCGGCACTGAGGTCACCTCACATAAACAGGCGATTAAAGAGGGAGCAAAGACTTTACCTAGATAACGTCAAGATAATCATCTGTGTGAGGTAAATGACCTTAACAGCGCCGTAAAGAGCGTAATGTAATTTTATTTAGTATAAATAAGGTTTTTCGAAATTTTTAATTATTTTTCCGCCCAAACGTCTTGACATAAGCTGTAGGTCATATGCCCATTATAATTATATTGTGTTTGCCCGACTGTACAACTGTGAGATTAGTTAAAGGAGAGCATACCACATTTTATACATTTGATATGAGTTAGCAAGTAAGGTTTATTTAAGAGGGAATTAACATGACACACAAAAGGCTCGCAGGGGCGTTGCCTTTGACGTTGACATTTTTTCTTGGAAAGCCTTCGTCGAATGATCTGGTAAACAAAAACTCATTATACAAAACAAACACATTCTGTATTACAGACAAACTTTTGTAAGGAATCGCAATATTGAAAAAGTTAGAAGAAATCAGTGAAGAGTACTCGTACTTGAAAAATAAAGCAGATCAATGAGTAATGAGCAGAAGGACATGTAATTCTATTTTAGTTTTTTTATCTACTTCGAAATTGCTCCCGTGATTGTTGAATTGATTCAGTTTTGAAATATGTAGTTGAAGTTTTACTATCATTATCGTAAAATATTAAAGTGATTCGAATTTATACTCTATGGTTACATACTTTACACACAGTGTAAAACGTAAAGTAAAACTGTAGAAAATAAAAATACAGCTATAAAAAAAGAAATATAGTTATAGCAAATTAAATAATATGGCTGCAATATCGTGATTTTCTGCTGTCAATACTGTTTAGTGTCTCCCCACATAAATTATTACAAGTCATAATATAATACATACTTCGTTTAACGTTATCGCTTTCGATAGTTGGCTCAATTGTCAAGTTTTATGTTAATATGAAACGTCAAATGTAAGACTAAGAAGTAATTTGTAGGTACACAAAATAATATTATGCAGAGTAAGTAGAACTTATATTTTAACAATAGTTAATAATACATAATTATTTTATTGATAGAAATATATTATTCTCAATGTAATTAATTTTTTTTTAAATAATGAAAGATGAATGATTACAGAGCGAAAGGTTGTCAAACAATTACACAAACTCACAACTAGTTAAACTCTTTTTTATGTTGTATTTTTTAATAAAAAAATCCCGTTCTTATTTAAAAAAAATATTAAACCAGATTAATTATTAGGTATAACTAAATCAAATTTATGCACCGTACTCCTATACTTTCACATTTATTCTTTGGCCACAAGTTAGAAGTTTCACTACGGCAAAAGGTAAACAATTTTATTTTATATAAAAAAAATCGGTTGTCTATAAAGTCGGTTTACTGACGATAGTTGAACGTGATAACGTCATGTTTATAGTGCGCGCGGAACTAATTGGCCGCGCCTTAGGTAGGCGTGTTGCCGCCGCGAAGTCCGGCGCCGAACTGAGTAATAACATCAACTCCGTCCCACCGCTCACATACCTAAGACGCGGCCAGCTGAGGTAACGGCAAATGCGGTGGTAACGGTATGAGTCATGTTTTTTCGTGCGTGCAGCCGGCTCCATCAAATTATAAGACGTTATCACGTCAATAATGCTCTTTTAATGTGTACCGACTTAAATCTTTATGTTCTAGGTACAGCATCGGCGATTACTCAGATACAATTTAATGTTGGCGTAAACAGAAAGATAAAATTCGATCAAATTAAGGAGTCATTGTATTTCTTTATTGTACGGTGAATAAGTGTCATTTAAATAGGGATGTTGCCTAGTGTGGAATAGCACATTTTTAAGAAGTAAGTTTTAAAATTGTTGAATAGGGAAACATAAATCTAAAAGAAATAGGTATTTAGGTTGACGCGATTAAAAATAAAAAATATTGCCCATCTCTTTCTCGGAAAACGATTTGTTACGGCACAACCTGCTATTGCCATACATTTTTTTATGACAAATATATTACGGCGGGAGCAACTCGTGACGTCACAGGCTCGTCACGTCACATATATCGCTCTCTTTCTTGTTGTAAATTAAAAATGTTTGTATCTTAGTTACTTTTTAAGCCGTACAAAAATGGATTCTAGATTGTTTATTATTTTTGTGTTTTCTAACATTGAAAGGACGAAAAAACTTCTTTAGTCAACATTCCTACTGGTGGCATTCTAATTTATAGTGCACTATTGCCTATTTCGTTACGTTCAGATGAAATTGGATCTGAACGTAGTACATCTCTATTCACTCATATGGTGGACATTCTCCATACTTGAACAGGCGCCAATATCCTGAAAAAAGTTTTTTTCATTACATAAGAGCTAAGACCAGCAAACGAGCAGACGGAATGCCTGATGGTAGCTGATAAAATCACCTTAAATTCGATTAAAAAAATAATCCTTATTAAAAATTGATTTGACATAACTTTGTAGCTTTAACTTTAATAGTTTTATTAAAGAGTAAAGACATATTATTTTTTTGAGACAAAATGATGCCTTTTAATGTTATAATGGAAGGAGATTACAATCTCAACATGCTTGAGTATTTGGACGAGTTAGAAGCGATGACGAGAATACCTCGGATTTTTCAAAGTCGCCGTAATTTCTGTGAAGTATACGATAAAGTTTGATTCAAGACCCGGTTTTGCTTATCCAAATCGAGTGCAATTCATATAATTGGATTGAAGATAAATTAGAGTTTGAGTTAAATTCTTCAGCGAATCGTATCCAACCTGCTACTTTCTAAGAATTTGTAGAGGCGTCAGTCCGTTTATTTTCAATTATATTCTTGTATTTCATTACAAGTTCAGATAACACGCTCTTTTCACTGTTGCTAAAATTAGTTGTTCGCTTTTTCTTCTCATCCATATTTATTACAAGAAAACAACAAAACTTGGTTCACTATAATTGTCTACACGATACTATATTGACATAAGATCTACGTAAATATACGTCCTAGTTAAAATGAATTACTCTTTATACAAAAGAAACAATAAACAACAACTTTCACATTTTGTAGCGTTAAATTTTACGTAACCAAATCAAAATCTCAGAAATATAAATGTCATTTTGGAGTTTTGCCGGGGAGTTCAATGGGTGACGTTGTGAATTTGTAATATTTCATAAATTTGTGTTATCTCGGTTCATAATGTGTAATATTGGTAGAATATTAACCATTAAATATTCGTTAACGTGCACAAGTGTGGGCAAGAGGTACAACTTCTAAAAACGTGCTATCTGTGTGTTTCCCGCCAAAACTCCCTAGACTCATTGACTGTACTGACTATTTATTTGGATTTTGACTAGACTTTAGACTTGACGATATATGAATACAATGAAAATTGAAACGAAAGTCTATTTCCCGCCTTTTTTACTTGACACTGGCAAATGGTTTTAAGATAAGCCGACGATATATATTAAAAAAAAAAAAATCATTTTGTTGTAGCCTTTCATTTTTATTTAGTTGTATTACATTTCTCACTCATTTATACATAAACGGCCAGTTTTGAGTTTGTCATGAAATTTTAAACATGTCAAAAGTCATGTTTAAAATATAAACGACCGGTTACAAAATCAATGGTGAAGTTACTTTTGGTGAACTCGAGCCAAAGAGTTGAATGCAAACCGCAACCTGACGTTGAATGAAACGTGTATTTTTTGTGTAGTAAATAAAGTTAAATTTGAAAATATATATCTTAAAAAAGGCGGCGCGGCGCGACGTACTCGCGTCACAGATTAAAAAAGTTGAACAGATAAGCAGCTACATAGTTAGTTTTCGATGTGATTGCACTACTACAAGCATACGGCGTGTCCACGATTGTGTGGAAAAATTGTGGGCCGTTGAAGGGGATGTCAAAATTATAAAATTTGGATCGAATTGGTACGTTCTATGATAGCTGTTTTACTGTACGTATATAATATATTTGCTACTCTGTGCCCGCGTCGCTTCAATTGTGCTCGGATGGCAAACCTTTATGTATTAACGTGCTATTTTTGTAAAAAAATATTTAATGAAGTCATAGACGTACCATCAAAATTTTTATTTCATTTTTCTTTGTGATTTAGAAACGTTTTTAAATTGATGGCACGCGTGCTATAGGTCCGTGGTTAAATAACGTTTGTGTGCAAAAGCTTATTATAGGGTCAATGATTTTACTGACGATCGCACGCTATGGGATTAGGATGGCCACCTGCACGGTTGCTTCTATGTACACTCTCCCTTTCCAAATAAAAAGATTTACACAATGGATAACGTAAACATCGACAACAACAATGCTGTCTTTGTTTGTCAAGTGACTTTTCCAACGCGTCAGACAAAGACAGCGACGGTTCTTCTCGCCGGGCTAGTTCCCGAACCGGTGGTAGGCATAATGTTGTCCGACGTTCAGAAAGTGTATAAGAATACCAATTTTGAATATTTTTTTTTTCTTTACGCCATTGCTCTGCTAGGGCATGCACTTACTCCAGCCGCGTATGCAGTTGTCGAAATACAGGTCGCAGTAGCTGTTGAACGTGTATCTGCCGTACCAATTCATGTTGTTGTAGCCGCAGGCCACTTTCATGACAACCCTGTAATCAATCATTCAATCAATCAAGGCGCCCTCTGCGGCTCAGTGGTTAGCGCGTCGGCGCTTAAGCCGAAGGTCGCGGGTTCTAATCCCGCCGAAGAAACAAGACAGTTCAGTGTGAGGGTCACGGACGTGTATTAAATATGTCAATGATTTCATTGATGATTGTACACCTTGGAAATAAGATGGCCACCTACATGATTGCTTCTATATTACTAGCTCGTTCGTCACGGCATACGTTGTTCTGTCGCACCTATAAATATATTGTTAATATTTGCCCCGCAATTTTACTAATATTTCTCACCGTTTAGATTTCAAGTCCAAAATTATCCATTTTTTTTCATCCATTATTTTAATTAAACATATCCGTGTACGTCTTTCGGATGGTTGCATGGTTTCCGACCTGGTCGCTCTGTCAGTACAAGTCTTCTGATTCACGTCATGGTTAGGTTACTCAGGCTGATCACCTGATCGTCTTATAAGAAAGATGGTCAATTTATCGGATGGGCATGTAAAAAGTCGGTCCTGCACCTGACCTCTCGCCAGTGGTGTCGGTCATCCGTCCTACTGGCTTTCGATAGTAAAGGCAGAGAGAAAGTGCTTTTGTGCACTGCGCACACACTTGGGCACTATAAAAGAACTCCTGCGTACTGGCGTGGTTTCGAATGGAACCGGCCACCGTCACCAAAATCGGTGTGAGGAGTTATTATTACACAGGCTCCGTGTGATCTCTTAAAATTACTCACTGTGTTGAGAGACATTTCATGTAGTCGTCATAGCATCTCTCGTCCTCCTTCCTATTGCTGTACTGGCTATTGATGTACCTATATGTCTGAGTGGAGTAGACACCTTCGTCAATGTTCAGAGCCTCCAGAATATCGTCCTGTGGGACATCCGTGATGATGAAGACTTCTTCTGTCGTTGTTTCTAGAAGTAAATAATACTATCAGCACATATAGGCGTAGTAAACTCCAGAAAAATCGTGCGAACAGTGAGCTCTGGGTGCGAGTTTTTTTCACTACTCGCCGTGAAGAAGATAACTACAATTTGTATGGCATCGATTAAGTTACCATTGTTTGCCACTAGGGGCGTTGTTTCGATGCCATACCGAAAAAACTCGCACTCAGCATACTGATATTATTACTTATTTCTAGAAACAACCCGTAGATGTGCTGATAGTATTATTAAGTACTAGAAACAAATCAAATGTCTAAGACATTTGATTACGTGTGTGCTGAGTAAGAGGTTTTGTCACTGCTCAAGTCAAAAAAGTTAACTACAATTCGTATGGCATCGTAACAACGCCCATAGTTGGAAACAATGGTTTCGACGCGAGACGTGCACGAGAAACACGTCGCGTCGCGCCGCGCCGCTTTTTCTTTTAAATTGTGTTAGGGCAGATATGTCTTTTTGATCCACATTGACATGGTGTGATAAAGATAAAGAGCTCACCCAATTTAATAGTTTCTATCTTCTTCTCGGGTCTAATATCTTCCTCGTCAAGATCCTCGTCCTCAATATTTTGCACATGATCCTCTGTCTCATTCTGAGTCATAGTATTCACCAGTACATCCATGAGGCACAGAAAGACAAAAAGCGACTTTACGATATTAAACATTTTTCAAGTACCTGAAAGTTAAAAAATAAGTTAAGCCTCTCGGGATAACGGAGGTTTAAGGGGTTGTAGGGTTTTGTAGATGGGGACGCGCTTGTATTGCGAGTTATATGGGTTGCGCTAGTCACTTATAATCAGACGATTTGTCTGTTTGTTTATCGGTCCATATCATAAAAACTCGGAATAGACACAATAATAATTATTGTGTCTATTTCACTGTAAACCGACTATTGAATGAGGGGATTTTTTTCCGAGTTTTGATGATAAAGACCGATAAACAAACAGATAAATCGCCTGATAGTAAGCGAAATAACTCTCTAAAATTATTGAATAATACAAATGTCTCTCTGTTTGTCTAATCCATCACAACGACTATCGCAGTTGGAATTGGTGTTACTAATGAACGCCGATGGATATTAATGATTTATTGTTCTGTACCGATTGTGTGATCTCATTATGATGGACGTTGATAAATTCCATCATAATCATCAGCTAAAATAACATAATCAGGTCTCTTTCCCGAGAGAGAGAGACCGAGCCCCATAGGGGTAGGCACTAAGCAGAGACAGCATATTATAGAAAATCTGTTTAATTTTATTTTCTAAAAATTATGCTTTTATTCGAAAAATCTAGGACTATTAGGGTCAGTGCACACCGCTACTCGACGTGACGCGGCGCACCATTTTTAGATAGCTATTCAAAATCGCACATTATTCACTACGCAAAAAGATGTTTGCGCAAGAGCGGCGCCTTCGACATTGCGACTTGACATTACGACTTGACATTGCGACTTGACTTTGCGACTTGACATTCGAACTCTTACATCATGAAACATGTATCTTCTTGTGTAGTAAATAAGTTCAATTTTAAATCGCTATCTTAAAAAGTGCAGACGAAAGTTAGCAAGCGCCTAATAAATTTAAAATTTCCTCATTAATTAATATCATTGCTTTTAACAGGAATATTCGAGAAATCATGTTTTAAGCCTGCAGGCTGTTAATGTTATTACATCTTTGATGACTCCATTAAGGAGAAGTATTTGCGCCTTAAATTATGATAATTAAGGAATTCATCAATTTACGTTACTTTGTCCAGTAATTGACAGGCTTTTAAATGACTACAAAAATAAGATTATGCAGGTAAAGAAAGAGTAAAATGTTTTATTTTCCGTAATTTTTTTCTTCCACCCTAATCAGATCTAATTTAATCAAAACTTAAACAAAAATACAATACTACATTATAATGCTACTGACTGGAAAGACCATGCTTCTGCACGATAAACAAAAATGTACCAAGACTTCACAACTCTTGTACTATCCTACTACTATTATAAATGTGAAAGTTTGTGAGGATGGATGGATGTTTGTTACTCTTTCACGAAAAAACGACTGAACTTCCATGAAATTTAGTATGGTACTAGTTTATTTTCTGGATCCAAACATAGGATACTTTTAATCCCGAAAAAGTACAGTGGGATACTGTATTTACGGAGGCGGAGCCGTGGGCAACAGCTAGTCTAACTATAATTCCTGATTATTTTACATTGTTTGCATTGCGCTTAGATTTGACAAATATTACAGCAACTCATATTGGAAAACTTATAACAAACCTGCATCCAACTTTACTTGTAACTCCGACGAAACTCTAATTAGAGGTTTCCCTTACGCTTAGGTCCTGTTTACAAGTTAGTGTTTAAATTATGTACCAAATATGGTTTGCGGTAATTGGTTCTTTTTACCCGACCACGGTGAAGCCAAAAGAAACGGTAATTAATGATTTTGGCAGTCAATGCGATTTTGATAAACTACATAGATTACTGATCCGATTTGAATAAATTAGGTGTCAACAGATTCGTAATAATAGCCCGGGTAACATAGGCTATATTATTTATGTATGTCGGGTTATAGTTTTCATAAAAAATATATCTATTTATTATGTCGAAATGTGTATAAATTAAATTTAATATATACTAAAAAAATTCAAATTATGCCTCAGTATCCACACAACAGTTATTATATTTAACATAGTACTTATGTAAATAAATAAAAAAAGTAACAATGTAATCACTGATTAAAATTTTAAACAATGTTATATACACTTTTGCACCTTGCAAACAAAGGTAACATTAAGCAAAAACATAACTATACGGAATAACAAATACTGAAAGAAGTTTCGAGCATGATTTTGATAAAAACTAAAACTGTATTATCATATTGAACAATCGGGAATCCGAAATGACAGATTTTTTGAAAAAATAACACATACCTGTCTTAGTAATACCTACTATATCCATAGACTAATCATTGGTCCCGCTGGGCGCTCTACCGAGCGAGACCAATCAAATATCTTTGATTATGTCATTCGATGGTGATCTTTTCTGAGGAACTCAGTGATTTCAAAACTAGGGCTACGTTTCCATTTTTGTGGTCATAACAGAAAAAACTGCACAGTAAAATAAAGAACTCTGCCCTAATTCAATAGAGCTGAAAATGGTGTAGAGTTGTCCAATCTGACATTTGACACTTGACACTTGACCCTTCGATTTCTAGCTCATTGTATTAGCGCAGGGTTATATTTACAGTGCAGGTTTTTCTGTCGCAAGCCGACCGACCGCAAAAACTCTCGTGGTCACGAGGGCTAAGGATGGGCTATGATGTACATTTGACAGATAAAAATCACACAAGAAAAAGTTACGCCATATTGATTTCAGAAAATTTTGTCAAATAAATGCGGACTGATTAAACTGCGGAGAGCAAATGTCAATATGTCAGGATGACAAATATCAAACGTCGACTGCCACAAACAACCCCAAAGGCATTTTAATCGTGGATACTTTATGTATATATACATTCCTATGGAGGAACCGCTAAAATGACACACGGCGAACTTAAGTTAGTGTCTACAGAACCCTAAACTGACGCCCCGACTCACAAGAACTACAAACTTCCTCGCAACTTATAAATTAACTTGTAAATAGTTGATTAAAGTTATGTAAGTTGAGTAAGAAAATTTGAACAAAGAAAACTAGTAGACAAGGGATAGCTGAAGTTTTTCAATTCATGGCAAGTTATCTAGGAAACTACTTCAATTCCTTGGTAGCACGTACAAAGTAGATTAGCGAAGCAATAAAATAAATACGGTACTGGACAGGCGGATTCGAATAACGTATCATGTTTGCTGTATAGGAGATTTGTTATTAGGCTGGGGCACGTCTATGGTCCTAGCCTAGTCTATAATGTATATTAAAGACTTGAGGCAAAAACTGACTCCATTTAAATGGTCCTATCTATAGAGTTTTTGGGGCCATTTTGACAGACTCTAATACAATAGAGTTGAAAATGGACGTTTTGAGTGTCAAGCTGACATTTATGACATTGACATTTGGACTCGACGCCATATTACAACGACTCCTCTTTGTTCTAGCTCCATGCTCGACACTCATGTGTTCGATTTTCAACTCTATTGTTCTAGCGCAGAGTTCTATTTTCAATACTCAGAATTTTCCACGTACTTCCGGATTCCGGAGCATACTTTATGCTATACCCAGCCTTATAGCGGCAAAAGAAATACATAATCCGTGAAAATTTTAACTGGCTAGCTATCACGGTTAAGGGATACAGACTGGTGACAGACGGACGGACGGACAGACAGACAGCGAAGTCTCAGTAATAAAGAAAAATTTTCATTGTCCCTTTGTGTTTGGACTTCGGAACCCTAAAAAATGAAATTTGACCAAATTGATGTGTAATTGTATTTCTTGATTGCGCGTTCGAATGTCATGTGCAGTGTATGACTGATGTCATATGTAACATGTTTCTTTTTTAGTAGATAATAAACTTCAATTTTGAATAGCATCTTATCTTATCTATATATCTTAATAATAGAATCTTAAAAGCACGTGCCGCGTAGCGTCGCGTTTCGTCGCGGTGTGAACTGACCCTTAGAGGCAAAATAATGCGCGACCTCTAATACTTATAAACAGTTCCCCTCTTGTCTGAGCGTGCATTATACGGCTCATCGCCCTAGTTCCTTCTATCAATCAAGTGGAGGTGTTAATTCTAAGCGGTACACAAATATATTCAATTTTATTTTTAGATTTGGTTTATCCAGTGGTTTTTTTTAAGCGTTTTCTCTTGAGGACGCGTTTGCAATATGTTTTGTTTGACAGCGGCCGAGTGACTGACTGACCGAATAAAATAAACCTTATTGCCACGCATTTACACTTGAAACTCTAAGGAGATCCTTACTAATATACTAATACTAATTACTAATAATATATATAATATAATAATATTATAAATGTGAAAGCGTGGATGTTTGTTACGCTTTCACACAAAAACTACTGAACGGATTTCGATGAAATTCGGTATGGTAGTAGTTTAGACTCTGGATTAAAACATAGGCTACTTTTTATCCCGAAAAAGTAGTGTTCTCGAGGGATACTATACTTACGCGGGCGGAGCCGCGAGCAACAGCTAGTATTTTATATAATAATAATAATAAATAACTTTTATTTCAGGCTGCATAGACCCATATTATAAATACCTCACAGACTAACACACATAATATTATATACATATAAACTACACTTTGCACATGTTGTCGGCGACGTGATGCGTGCTTAGTTCCGGAGTTTCCCCCGGAACCTCCGGTAAACCACACCCGTCGGCCAGAAATCCTCCACCTTGAAGGTCGACAGTAGGTGCGTCGGTACTCTCACTACAAAGGAACTGAAATTGACCTTGTGGCGAGACTCTAGACGCTTGACCCTTAAGGCGAGGGACGTCTTCTTACGGATGTAGTCCACGACGTCCTCTATGGTTTTTGACGTGACAACGTCTTATAATTCGATGGAGCCGGCTGCACGCACGAAAAAACATGACTCATGCGGCGTTACCGCAAAAAACGTAACTTTATCTAAAACATAGACAAGCGAGAACCGGACAACAAAATCATGATTACAATAACTATTCAAAAATATTGAAACAATGTATACATACATCTAAACGGCGTTTTAACAAAAAGGTCTTAGAAAACAAGAAAAACAAATGTAAAACTTTATGGCAAATAATCAACGAAAACATTAATGACATAAACTCTAATACAAATATAGATAACATAATACATGATAATAAGTTATACACAAATCCCGCTGACATTAGTAATCTATTCAATAATTATTTTATTAATATGACTAATAAAAATGATTTCCAATTTAACACTCATGACATATCAAGTACAATTAATTCAAATAACAATAATTCTGATTCAATATTCTTAAGACCAACATACCCTTTAGAAATATGTAAAATTATTAACAGCTTAAACAACACTAGCTCGGTAGGAATAGATGACATAAGTACAAAATTATTAAAAACAACCTTAAAATATTTATCAAAACCTTTAAGTTACATTATTAATCAATCTCTACAAGAAGGGGTTTTTTCTGATATTCTAAAAAAGTCAGTTGTTAAACCTCTGCATAAAAAAGGAGATAGAAGGGTTCTCGACAATTATCGCCCGATCGCATTAATACCAATCCTTTCTAAAGTTTTTGAAAAAGCAATGTTAACGCGTCTTGAAAGTTATGCATCACGTCATAATATCTTAACTCAGAATCAGTATGGGTTCCGAAAAAACAGCAGCACTGCCTTAGCCTGCTTCAATCTGATTAAAATAATCACAGAATCTCTAAATGATAAAATACCAGTTTCTGCTATATTTCTCGACATGAGTAAAGTATTTGATCATGTCGATCACGCCCTTCTGCTGTACAAACTTGAAAAATACGGTATAAGAGGAACTGCCAACAATTGGTTAAAATCCTATCTATCACATCGGTCCCAATGCGTCGAAATAAGTAGAATAATAAATAAAAATAAACTTTCTGTGAGATCACAGTTTAAAATTAATGCTTTCGGTGTTCCGCAAGGAAGCCTACTAGGTCCTTTCTTATTCTTACTGTACATAAATGACCTACCTAAAATAACCCATCATCCAACGATACTATTCGCAGACGACACCACTCTCATCGTGAAATGTAATGACAAGGACACTTTTGAAGCTGAATTAAATTCTACTCTGGAAAAAATAAATAAATGGCTTGATAATAACAATCTCAAAATCAATATTAACAAAACACAGCTAATTCAATTTGAAACTTACAAAAGTAAAAAATATAATTTAAATATACAATTTGACAGAACAAATATTTTGGAAGTTGACTCAATTAAATTTTTAGGATTCATGCTTGATAAGAACTGTAACTGGAAGGCCATATAGATTATGTGTGTAATAAGCTGGACCGGTTCGTTTATGCTTTACGTAGATTACGTCAGACGGTAGGTGCTAAGGCGGCACTAACCGCGTATCACGGCTATGTATCATCGGTCCTCTTTTACGGTCTGCTGTTGTGGGGTAATTCGGTAGAAATCGAAAAAGCATTTCGTATCCAAAAAAAATGTGTGAGAGCTATTTGTGGTACCTGGTATTTGGATAGCTGCAGACCATTGTTTAAAAAATTACGTTTGTTACCACTAGCCTGTATGTATATTCGAGATCTCTGTATCTTTGTTAGGCTACATCCAGAATACTTTAAACAGAACTCAGAGGAGGGTAGAAAAATGAAAGATATAAATTTAAACTGTACCGCCCTTGGAGTAACTTGAATTTATACAGAGATAATGCATACATACAAGCTATACACATATTTAATAATTTACCTAATCAATTCAAGGAATTGCCTACAATTCATAAATTTAAAAGAAATCTGACATCTTGGCTTATAGAAAATAGTTTCTATGACATAAATGAATTTATACTACAGAACAAAAAATGACCTGTATCAATTAGTCAACATTATCAAAAATCTTAAATTCATTAAATTACTATAGTGCAAGTAATATTATTGATAAATAAAAATAAAGTTGACATTTATTTATATGGCTTTGAAGTGATTTTTAAATTATTATTTGTATTACATTTGACATTGAACTTATTTAATTATTTATCTTGTGACCTAAAATATTTTGTGACCTAATGCATTCTCAAATTAACATTTTAACTATTTATATGATTTTTAAATTTATTATTTTAATATATATGTAATAAACTTTCTGTTAACATAATGGTCAAAACCAATTATTTATTGTATAATCTATAGATCGACCAATTGCTTTTACTTTACATTTAAAACTATATTTTATAAGTAGACTCTGGAGATTGTATATTTTAATTTCACACACCATGCTATCATGGTAGAATGTATGTTTTTTTTAAACTTACCATCTGCATATGTAATACTATGTACTTACAACATTCAGTGAATAAATGATTTGATTTGATACCTCGCTCTGAGGCGTTCCATCTATTATTATGACGTTGTCACGTTCAACTATCGTCAGTAAACCGACTTTACAGACAACCGATTTTTTCTAAATAAATGTTTAATATTTTTGTTGAAATATATTTTGCCAATTTTATGGTGATTATATCCGCTATCTTTGGGTATTTTAAACAAACGAAATAAGCTATATAGGAGCAAAAAATTATCGTAAAATCGTCATTTTGTATATTTCGGCAGAAGAGGATCTGGAAAATTGTTTTTGCTGTACTAAAAGTTTTAATTTTTTTTTATAATATTTTTTAACCATTTTACAGATAAAGAAATACTCTTATTTGTGGTAATCGTTAGTTTTGTAGGATTTTTCATTTTGTCGTAAAATCAACTAGAAAAGACACAATTTATGTCAAATTTGCAAACGCGTCATTAATACCGTGCTGGTAATGTCTGTCATTGTTCCAAGTTAACGTCCGTAACCAATATTAAATACCTAGGACTTGTCCTAGACAATAATCTCTGCTGATCTCCCCACATGTAACAAATTCTTACATCGCGCATAAGAAAGCTGATCCCTGTCTTTCGCAAACTAAGGAGCTCGGCAGATATAAATACGTTATGGTGTGCATACTTTGCTATCGCGCAATCTCTTATACAATACTGCAGTCTGCATTATCACATGGGGAGGGTGTGGAATCCGTACCTTGCTGCATCTGGAGCATGCTCAGCGCGCTCATCTTAAAGGTCATCTATGGGTATCCTCGTCGCTATAGTACTCAACTCCTTTATCGAGAGTCTGAGGTCCTCACGGTTAGGCAACTGAGCCTTTAGTCAAGATGCATTCGATAAACTCGGCAGCGAAGTCCGTAATAAAAAATGTATGGGATTTGACACAAGTCATCGCTAAGTGGCATGTCGCTTCCGCTTATGTCAAATCCCATATATTTTGTTTTCGAACTTCGCCGTCGAAATTATCGAATGCATTTTGACTAAAGGCCCTGTTTATCATGAGTGCGATCCTTCGTACACATAGAGAGCTCCCCTACATACAACCTAGCAAAGGAAGTACATGGACAATCTATTCGACAGTTCGTCACCGAACCTCTCTTGACAGGCGACAATTCTACGTCAACTCCTCTCTCCTCCTCTTACGGCGAATACACGTAGTAATTTGTATCCTCTTACATTGAAAAAACGGAAACGAGTTATTTTAGTTTAGATTGGTTAGTTTCTTTAGATTACAATAGTACTGTAACTCTATTGAGTATATTTGAGGTTCTACTACTAACTAACTTTGAGTATATTCTAGCGCATAGCGCGTCGAATGATAAAATTGCTTAGACTACAAAATGTGTTCCCTACAGTACTGTAAAAAGTTTACAAAATCCATATACATAATTAACATCTCTATGAATATGCAATACACACGCGTATGCGCATAGAAATTAGAAACCCACCCCACACACTTACACTCACACTCTCTCTCTCTCACACACACACAGCATACTGCATGGTACCATCTTAAAATTAACTAATATTTTTATAATATTAACTCAATTCTATTTTGTTTGGATGTATTTACTTGTTACCTGTATAAGTTCAACAGTCATATTGCACTTGTCTATTAAGGCTTTTTAATCTAGTTCCTCGAGCCGAAAACTTAGGCGCTAAGTTATTTATGTTTTTTCTTTCATCGTGCAGCAATATATCTATAATTTCTACTTTGTAATGTCAGTCCGATTGGCAATTTTGGGTTGTTCCGAAATTTGGAATATGGTGGTGTGGTAATAATGCTGATAGGTATGTTGTATACCTTACGATTGTAAGGGTTTAATTGAGCTACAATGAAATCTATTAATTTGAATACCAATCAATGTTTATTGTTTAACATTTCTATTTGAAGTGAACGCCGAATAGTGTGAAACTATTTGTACATCTCATTTCAAACGGTTTGTTACACTCCTCATTTGGAAATAAAACGGACTATCACCGAAACTATTTCACTTCACGAACTATTCCGATTACAATCCAATACTAGCCAATAAACATTCGGCAATAAGCTAAATTCAATTAAATATAACAATGGCTGTGTAATGGGTTTAGAGCTTGCCAAAGCCCAAAACTAATCCTATATTTATACTCTATCCAGATTCAAATTAATCTTTTTGTAAACAAAAGGACAAAGCTCGCTATAATACTATTTTGAATTAAGTAGTAATTATGTCACTCGCCCCGTGGTCTAGTGGTTAGAGCTTGGCTCTCGACTCGGAGGTCGTGGGTTCGATTCCCCCATTGGAACAACATAAAATGTTGTTTCCAAGTTTGGTTAGGACAATGCAGGCTGATCACCTGATTGTCTGACAAGAAAGATGATCCATACGTCGGATGGGCATGTAAAAAATCGGACCTGCGCCTGATCTCTCGCCAGTCGTGTCGGTCATCCGTCCCACGGGGTTACGAGAGTAAAGGAAGAGAGAGTGCTCTAGTGAACTGCACACACACTGGTTTCAATGAAACCGGCCACCGTCACCGAAATCGGTGCGTTAGTTGTGTGTGTTGTGAGTTAATGTGTGTTGTGAGTTAATGTGTGTTGTGAGTTATTGTGTGTTGTTGTGTGTTGTGAGTTATTGTGTGTTGTTGTGTTTTGTGAGTTATTATTGTCACTAATTTACCGTGCTGTAAGGAACTACAATGTCACATAAATTTGGTTGATTTAAAGGTTTCTGTTTACAAAAACGACAGAGCCTACGTAATATTTTATCGGATCTATATAACTATTTTTAAGGCTATTTAAATGTAACTTTCATACCACGTATTAAAAAAAAAAAAAACATTGCATGTGCATCTGCATTTTTTGAGTCGTTTATTAAATTGAATCTGAACAGATCTGAACATAGCTAAGATGAATTGCGTAACGCTGGGACAATGGAAGTTTCGAGTGTCGAGCTGCCATATGTGACATTGACATTTGACTCGACACTCGTGTTCGATTTTGAACTCCATTGTATTAGCACAGAGTTCTGTTTTCAATGCTCAGAATTTTCTACAGCCTTCCGGATACCGGAGTCCCAGCCTTATACGCATCTCAATATTAATGTAACGTTAATTAAAAGAGCAAATGGGTTTTTGCGATTACTGTGAGTCACTGCTACATAAAACACGCTGTATAACGCCGCACATACAGTGAGTCACCGTTGAGCAATTCTTAAATAATTAATTAAAACACCATGTGGTTTTTGATAATTGTTCATTCAATTCTAACAATTTTCTTAGATTTTGTACGGGGTGTTACGTATTTACTACCAGATGTGGCCCGCGTCTTCATGCGCGCAAAAGTAAATCGCGCAGGAACCGTACATATAACCGCGGTACAAGTAGCCTATGTGTTAATCAGCTTAATCCGGAGCCTAAACTATTACCCTACCAAATTTTATTAAAATCCGTTCAGTCGTTGGCGTGAAGGAGTCACAAACAGGCTACCCTGTCATTCCTATCCACACAGACATTCAAAATCTGTAATTGACAATATAGTAGGATTTGACAATTAAATTTTAAATCATTTTAAAACATTTAGATAGATATTGAAATATTTTTAATTAATATCTAAAACAGCACATGCCTCAAAAGGCACTTCGACTCGACGAAATAAAAAAGTGAATATAGAGCTTCGCCAAACTAAAACTGAGGCCGCATTACATACATTAAAAACCACACACCGCGACAGTTTGCCTTACAAGGTAAGGCGTAGTTTCGATACATGTGTGTGCGTGACACTGTGTCATTACACGGCGAGGCGTAGTTTAGTCCGGCCTCACTGTGTGCTTCGCACAACTCTTCACTTTTTTATTTAGTCTGAGCATTTCAATATACTAGTTACTACAAGGCGATATTACGTTACATTGTCACTAGAAAATTAATGTGTAATACGAGTTTAATTAAGAAACACCGACGACGTTTGAGATTCTACGGAGCACACGCGCTGTATTTAGATGATCTGTGATCAATACTGCCGGCTCTTAGACTTTACGTTCCCACGAGCGTATAATAAGAGCTCGCACCCACAAGAGTTTTTTTGTGGTCGCGACAGAAAAAAAACTGCACTATAAATAGAACTCTGCGCTAATACAATAGAGCTGAAAATCGAAGTATTTAATGTCAGATTTGATTGCACGATTTTCAGCTCGATTTTCCTGTCGCGACCACAAAAAAACTCCCGTGGGTCCGAGCTCTTATAGTCTAGGAGTAATTAGATAAAGGTCAGTGCACACCGAAACGAAACGATGCGCGACATAGCGCTGCATTTTGAAAAAAGCGACATAGCGCATGTTCAGTGTATGACTGATGTCATATGAAACGTGTATCTTTTTGTTAAGATAATTTATTCAAATTTTCAATAGCTATCTTAAAAGTACTTATTCTACTAACAGTATACTTTTGTCACTATAAAAATATCTATGGACATAATATAACATACAAAGATAATATATTTAAGATTTTCTATTATATAATACACATCCACGACCCAGGAACACAGAAAAATTTTTTGTTCCCTGACGGTCCCCGGAAGCCGAGTAGCGTTAGCGTTGGTGCTCAAGTGAGCACCAACGCTAACCACTGAGCCACAGAGGTCAAACTGTAGTTACTAGTCTGTATTAGTACTGCATTGACCGAACAATGAAGTTAAGTTTCGGATTTCAATACAATAACATAACAATCAACAACTTTGTACAATTAATCCGCTTTCCCTCGAAAATTGTTATTGGTTTTTTACAATATCGGAATGGTACGAATGGAATTGGATGAACAATATACGAATGTACTGCCGTCACTGAGTATGACGCAATAGGGGAGACGATTACATGTAAAAAATTTAGTTTAATATTTAGAAGTCTAATTTATATATTCAGATTTTCGTTGCGGTTTCCAAGACAGATTTATCATGTCCCTCGGGCAACCCTGATATCATATCATAGGGTTTTTATATTATACTAGCTGATGCCCGCAACTTCGTTTGCATAGAACTAACGGAAACGGAACCCTATTTTTTTAAACGGAACACTAAAATTAAAGTAGCCTATGTTAGACCTTATAATATCAGCTATCTGCCAGTGAAAATCCCTTGAAAATTGATCCAGCCGTTTCAGAGATTAACCGGAACAAACAAACAGACAGACAGACGGACAGACAAAAAATTTAATAAGGGGTATTTTTTTGTAAGTACCGAATATACTTTCATATGCATTAAGTAAAAAGCTGTTAATTTGAAATTACAAACAGACACTTCATTTTTATTTATCTGTTATAGATAATAGATTATTTATCTGTAAGATATTTTTAAGAATTATTATAAAAATATTTGTGCAGTTCACTCCTTCTCCATACAACCTTAAACTGTGCAAACTCCTACCTTTGCATAATGTAAAAAGGGGTACAAAGTTTTTTCTTGTACACCGGCAAATCGACATCGACAGTTTAATGTTGTTTCAAATTCCACCTTTTTTTAAATTTGATATGACTTCGAGTCAAATCCTTTAAGCCGTACCAATGTTTTATGTATGTAAAATAGGGATATTAAAATAATAAAATACTTTTGGTAGCGCGGTTTGTGTTTAACTAATGTAATGACGTGAAAACTGATGCACTTTAAAACAAAAGAAATAATATCGCGAAGCCGACCAAAAAGCTTCGAAAAGCGACATTAAATCCTCCAACGATGTATTCTGTGTTTCAACGCACACACGTACACTGTTTTGATAGATATGATTGAATTTGAACTTTGTACAGCGGTAATAAAGTGCAAATTGACTCATTGACCTTAGGAACACACCTACATTGCTTAGACAACAGTGAGTGCTTGTAATATAATATGAACTTTATGCAATAACGATAAAGCTCAAATTGACTCTACGTTTTAGTTAGAAAAGGTATGTATGGGAAAAAGAAAAGGGCTGTTTTTAGGGGTTTTCCGGCAATTATTAGTGAGTGACGTCACGATTAATATGACTTTTGTATGGAACGTTTTCACGAGACTTGCCAAATTTTGTAAACTAACAACAAATCTTTGAAAATATTGATTTTCAATAAAATGTTTTTTTTGAGATGTTACTCCTATTGAAGAGTTTATTTATGTAATAAAAAAAAATTAGTCATCTATCGGCCTGACCGAGCATACCATCTCGCTAGGTCGGAGATCTCCCTTTGGGGCTGCCACTAATCACTATTCTCCCATGATCCTCGACAGAATACGCCTCCTTCTGGATATCATCATCATAACTCCCCGCCCCATCGCACTTCGCCAGCCAGCTTCAGCGTCTTCGGGTACTTCGACCACCAGCCTCAACGCACCGCGGCCTGGTCGAACCCACATCGGCTTTAATGGGCACTCTCATTACAATGACCGGTCAGCAGCAGAGCACATCTCTCCTGGCCAGCATCGGCCCGCACGTGCTCCGACTTACTGGAGCCTGTGCAACAGCAGCACAGTTCCGACACACTGGGACTCTCTGGCACTGGCGATTCAATCAGAAGACTCAAGATACAATCTGCGGTCTTCGGGGGGGAGTGATGTGGCGGACCAATTAGCGCCACAATCCTGAATCGCGCTATCGAAGATTTTACAGTTCGGATAAATAAAATTCATCATCTGTGAAAATTTCAACTGTCTAGGTAACACAGTTAAGGAGATATAGCCTGGTGACAAGCAGGAGGCTTGTGGCGGAGCAGGAGGAGGAGGAGGCTGGTGACAAGACTAAGGAGATATAGCAAAGCTACATTTTTAACGTAGTTATTATAGCTAATAACGACGCTTTTAGCGTCATATAATAGCTGTTATTGCTAATTATAATAGCTAAGTTATACTAGACGACGCCATCTATTGGCAAACGTTTCTAACTGGAGCTTCATCTCAAATATTTCTTTATTGTGGCATATGGATTATGCATTACTATTATATTTATTAGTTGTCAGCTAAAAAAAACAATATGATAGTAAGGGTATTTAAGGGCTGTCGCGAGATGACAGTCCTTTCTTTTGCTGAATCCATAATTTATTCAATATTTTCTGGATACAAGCGTATTATGTGTCTTAATCCCGTTTTTACGGTGAGTTTTTTTTATATCTGTGTTGTGAAGTTTTATTTCGTAAATCACGCTTGTAATAAGACATTATTTTTTCATGTAAATTATCACCTTGTAAAATTAGTTATCAAAATTTGATTGGCGAAACCACGTGCTCATTCTTTCCGTTTTGAATTGATATAATATGAGGATGTTTGTATCCATACTATAATTTTTTATTTTGTGATGGTCACACAGCCCGTGATTTTGATCGTTTGGGGTTAAGATCACGCTGGCTGTAAGACTCCAGCTCCACACGTTTTATGGATTTTCCAGGGATCTATACTCCAGGTTCAAGGCACTCCTTTACATGGACTTTGGCTGGTTTTCACACATCCGGATTTCTGAGTGCCGCTAGTTATTCCGGACTGAACTGACTGGTTTTGGAATCAGTCTGCAACGCTCCTTGGACGATCTACGTCGCTGTGAACATACCGGCCTGAACGACAGGGAGACGCTACCGGAAATTGGAGCCCAACTCGCTCGCGCCACGTGCTGACTACACTCTTGGGACCAGCTGGGCAGTGCCCGCGTGGTTAAAGCCCCTCCGATTCCCACAGACACCAAGAAGCTAAACCAGATCGTTCGGCCTTCTGCATGTTATATGTAGTGCATATATTTGTCATGTTGGTAATAACTCATCTTTTCATTTAAATTACCCGTAACAGACGGACGGACAGACAGTGAAGTCTCAGTAATATGGTCCCGTTTTTACACTTTGGGTACACGGAACCCTAAAAACGAGTGAGACCGAAATAAACCCTGAAAGGGATAGAGATTAATGGGGTCTATTCGTCTTGACCGGTGAAAAAATGTGGCGAGTCCGCACGACATAATGGCGGAAAATGACTTAACAAATCCTCCATATTGCTCCCATTCGCGTCTACTTCTTTCTCATTTCTCAATGTTTCATTATTTGTGACACAGCAGAAATGTGGGAGTTAACTTAACCTCTGTGGCTCAGTGAGCGCGTCAGTGCTCAATTTGGAGGTCGCAGGATCGAATCCCAAAAAAAGAAAAAAATGTTTTCTAGGTTCCTGGGTCATGGATGGGTATTCAATATGTGTGTATATAATATTATAAAATCTTAAATATGTGTATGTGTAAAGTGCAAAAGTATTAAGTATATTACCGTTTTCTGGTACCCGTAACACAAGTTCCTCGAGAACTTAGCACGGGACCAGATTGACGTGGTGTGGAAGCGTCTGTAGATATTATATAATATACCGATTGGGAAGAGTATTTTTGAGTATTTACATTTTCTTGTAACCTACAGTGTATAGCTGTTTTGCTTGGAAATAGGAGGTGTCGTTGGATTCGTGTCTATTATTGAAGCAACATTGGGCAAGAACAATGCCCCTGGGGTGGTCCTTATTTTGCAACTTTTGAATTTTCCCGGCGGCGCCTTATCATTTGAAAATATACATCTAAATATAAAATAAGGTTTTTTCTTTGAATTTTTGGTGACGATTTAGAGGTCGCTACCAGAAATTAAATTTTAACGAAAAAGTTAAAGGGCTGCAGAATGGATGGTTTAGTAATGTTTTGTTTATGTGTTTAAATATTTTACATTTCGAAATCATATTATACTACAGGGCCCCAATTCTCGTAACTCGAATCTCGGTTCTATTGTCAGTCTGTCCCTCTCGCGCGCGCATGATTTGCCGCCTATGCGAATGAGTCAGCGCGATAACCGAACCGAGATTCGAGGGACGAGAATTGGGGCCCAGGAGATTAATCAATCGCTGGCCCAAATCTAGTGGTCCTGATATATTATAATTAGTATCTGGAAGACCGAGCTCGGTGTCGAGTCGATAAAATAATAAAAATAAATAAAAAATATAGATATAGATAAGAGAAAGAAATAATAAGAATCACAAAAATATATATCTTATAAGGATTCGAACCCCCCAGGTTCCTAATTTCCGAACAATGCAAAAGTTACACGTAGATGCGCATACCAAGCTGCCAATCAGACTGACGTAAGTGAGTCCAAATTATTGATATATAGGTATTTTACATGACGAAATAAAAAAACATAAATTGTTTAAAATACGCACTTTCTAAGGGATAACACCTAGCAAGATCGATTAGAACTCCTTACTGCATATTAAATTTCATGGTAATACTTGAAGCCGTTGTCGAGATACCGATTATATATATAGAAGTTCGTCTATATATACAAGCGCAACATTTTCCCACTTTCGGGAAAATTTTCCCTTAAAACTGTACACACTCCACATTAATGTTTTGTCTGTGTGCGTGTCGGTGAACGTAAGTATGTAATGCTTACGCCTACATCTATCTGTTGCTTGCTTCACTTTGTACGATGCATTTGTTTGAAGACTATCGATCTAGGCCAGGGGTCGGCAACCTGCGGCTCGCGAGCCACATGCGGCTCTTTGAATGTGGAGCTGCGGCTCTTTAGTACTATACGCAAATATAGTTTATTTTATAAAAAAAAATTGAGAAACGTGCGGGGAAAATCGCTTTTCCCCGCAGTCAGAGGCGGCGTAAGGCATGGGCGACGCGAAGTGAACCTCCGCCTGCGGCCTCGCGCCTCAAATACGCCTAACTCGGAATTTAGATGCAATAAATATAAACAACATAATATGTACTATTTCATTTCTCATACTCGGAAAGTAGTGTTGTTTTGATCTGATTATTGGGTGGAAGATGCTGCTTTCCTTTCATAGGGAGGGAAAAACTCATACAAATTCATTCCGGCCCGAGGGCCGGAAAAACTTCAAAAATAGAACTGTTGTCAGCTGTAAAGAGTTTTATGTAAAAAAAAAAACTATTAAAAAATGACATGACTTTCTAAACAGCCAGTGTGAATTTAGCGCAAACTCCTTTGAGCGGAATAAGCCGCGAGTGCCGCGACAATTACGCGGCGCGCGGCAAGTGCCATATTTAAAATTTAAAAAGTCAACACTTGACGGACTTTTGTGCTAAGATTTGAATTGAATATTAAAAATGAGTTCAAGCGAAATATTGAAACTACAAATATTTTATACTATAAATATTCCAAGCAAAAATGTAACTTTTAATTTCACGAATTGTCCTAATTTGACTATTAATTTTAAATAGGCACTACTAATATATTATTATCAATAAATAGTTTAGATAAACAACTAGTTTTATTTTCCTCATATTTTAAATGAAAAGTAGAGTGTTTGCAACGGGTAAAAGATTAAATTCCTACTCGGACTATAGTCTAACTACCTCGGGAATCGATTCTTTTCAACCCTAGGCTAACAATCTACTATATTATTTTATACCGACGTTCTGTTTATTTTAGTGTATTTTGTGTACATACAGGCTTTCAGGGTTTAAAGTTTAACCTGTAAAATAAACAAAACATTTCCTCGCACGCTCTGCTCGCTTGCATTGTAAATAAATATAGGAAAATATGATGATGATGATGTAGGTTTTAATGCGCTTCCAACCCAAGACAGTTTAGTGTCTTCACCAGTTCTTATGAACAACTAGATAAGTTTAAAAAAAACGATTCTGCTAGAATTTATTTATGTATTGTTGGCAAGAAAAAAAATTGTGGCTGTTCAAAAACTTAGAAATTTTGTAAATTTTTGACTCTTCCGACTCAAAAGGTTGCCGACCCCTGATCTAGGCGTTATTGATGTAAGGGCCAAACTGACGTCAGTTTGGTCGGATGCGATTTATTCCGTGTATTCGCTCGAATCCGTTCAGGCCGAACTAACTGTCAGTTCTAACTGAAACGATCGGCCCCTCGTCTGAGGGAGCCTTAACCTCGAGATTAGTACAGAGAACTATTGAATTTCACAATAAAAGTTTTTAGATGTTCCCGAAATAGGATGTTTTATTTAGGAGACTTCCTGGTCCACATCATTTATTTTATTTAAACATAATTTTTAAGTTAACGAAAAGAAATATTCATTTATCTGATGATTTATGTAAAATCTACCGGTTGGTGCTAACCAAGAAACAACTTAAAATTATTGCAAGACCTAAAAGCCTTTGGAAGCTTTAACAAAAAATACAACTAAATAATATTATCTTAATTTATAATAACCACAGTAACTTTGTATTTTTTATGCCCTGGCTTATAAATAAAAGAAATCGACAAATACGGATTATGTGTTTTTATTAAAAAATAAAGCATTGATAGCGACCCCTAAATGTTATTTAAAAATTTGAGAAAAATATTGAGTTGGTTACTTATGGTGTATAATCATCTTATGTGGTGCCCCGTGAAATTAAAGATTTTTTTCTTAGGAATAAGGACCACCTTAGCCGGCATACCTTACGTCTTATGCTTCGGTAAGCATTATTATTAAGGTTAAGCATTGTGGTGGTGGTGGTGGTCTAGAGGATACTTTTAGGTTTCCGTAGTTCACGTCTCGGAACCGTTATGGTTTCGTCATGTCCGTCCAAACGGTTAGTGCTGGAAAGGTGAAACTTTGCATGGATAATGTGTATTTACCACGTCGACAATGTACTAAAATAAACTCACGAAAAAATATTTTAGGGTACCAGGACTACACGTAAAGTGGTAGGTAACCTAATTATTAGTAGTGGAAAGTTTAAAAACAGACCTAGAGGTTTGTAAGACAATTTTTTGAATGAGGTATCCATTTGCGAGATATTCAACTTTAAAGCGCTTTTTTTTGGTAAAATAGGGTGGTCTCTCTCTAAAACATTAAAAAAAATATGTTGGTAGTCTTGATCTATCTATGTTTAGGAGTTATAGATACCTAACTTGTAATATGAGCTTACTTGGAAAATTTTGTACAAAAATAACGAAGTAATAAGTAAACATATTAGTATAATGGGTTCCCGTATTCGCGCGATTCCGACTCGCACTTGGCCGGTTTATTGTATGGAATGCCTTATCTATCCATAGACCATCTTGACCCAACTGTCAATATATCAAAATTGAAATGGACTTGTGTGTTTTTATTATTTATTAAAAAAGTATTAAGAGCCTTATTACAAATCCGCACTCTGCAAGATTAGGTATTTGAAGCGTTCCCGACATTTCGCATTTTGTAGTAATTTTGCAGTTGTATTTATAGTTTTTATTGAAATAGGTTAATAAATTCATACTTTTTAATTATAAAATCTTTATTCCTCATGAAGTAGCAATTGTTCTGGTATAAATGTTGCTTAATAATATTATCGTAGATAGGAGAAATTCACAGTTAACTTAAAGCAATTTTCAAAGTTTTTTTTGGCTTAGAATAAGATTTTTTTCTATATTAAATCGAAGATATTTTAAAATTCTAAGGCCGCCACAAACTATACGATTTTATAGGAGATAACATTCTCATTTTATTATTTCATTTGCTTAGAACAGTAGCTCAATCCAGGAGCTCAAAAAAGTGCCGTCGCGCATATTATGAAAATCTTTTTCTGCAATTTTGGGTTTAATTAAAAAGATAAGCAAAATTTACAAAAAGCGAGGCGGCTACGAACTAGGCCAATAGCTGTTCTGCACTATTCAATATGTCAAAATTGTCAATGAATCTTTGTTTCTGAGATCAAGAACGCCATAATTGGCCATTTTACGCAAAAATCACAGTCGAGATGTAATATGCCTTTTAAATGCAGAAACATGACCAATAAATGCAAGTAAGTACAATTGATCAGTATAATTTACAACATATTTGCATGGCGGGAGTGTTAGAGCTAATGTTTCACGAACACGAGTAATTGCCGTGCCGAGGTATATTACATGGTACATTTATAATTAACACAGTACAACATGGGAAATGGTGAGAATTTCATTCCACATTTTTAAAAAGGAACGAGCAATTCTTGTATATGAATATAAAATCAGAACCTTGAAAACGGCTTCAACAATTTTAATAACATTTAGTACATGCAGGGGGTTTTGAGGGTGAAAATAGATTTAGCCTTATCCCAGGAAACAGCGAATTTTTGAGTTTTCACATAACATGTTTTCTTTCGTTGCGTAAAAGATATGAGTTATTTCGTTCTTTAATTGTCAAAGCGCGTGGCTCATAGTAACATATATATTCTTAGGTTCAGGTATGTATGCTTGGATTTTATGCGCTGTTGGCAAAAAAATTTTTCATACCACTGCTACTGTAGTTCTCTTAAAGAACTTGTGCAACGGAAATATTATATTTAACACTTTATACTAAACATATATTTAATTTAATAAAAATATGTATAATTTAATTTTAATTATATTATACACATTTTTAATACACATCCATGACCCAGGAATACAGAAAACTTTTGGTTCTTTGGCGGGATTCGAACTCGCGACTTCCGGCTTGAGCACCTACGCACTAACCATTGAGCCACAGGGGACGCTACGTTGTTTGTCACATTCGAATAGCTAATAGATGATGTAAATAATGCCAATAATGTTAAATGTAAATTAGAAAATAACGACAATTTAGACCTGACTTCATCTATGTTTTTAATAGGATAATGATAACATGTCAATAATTTTTTATTTAAATTTCTAGGATCTAAGCAAATTCTCAATCCTCGATTCTTTTTCATGGTAATAACTAAACTACTCACCTAGAGAGTAGGTTTATTCACCTTCCGTATGACTCCCATGTTTTCCATGAGTTGAAGCTCTTTCTTTAACGGTTCAACCAGAGCGAATGGTACCTTTCTAGGGGGATCAATGCACGGAACAGCATCCTTATTTAGCACGATGCTGTGTTCATATGGGAGACAGCTCATACCCTGAAATACATCACCATACCTGGTCACAATTTTGTCACAAGTTTTTTGATACACATTATATACATTTTGCTCAATATTCTTGACATTTTTATTTCTTATAGAAAAGTTTTTTGTTATTAAATTTTGCTTTATACAAGAGGGTAAACCAACCACAGTTGGACAATTTAACCTTGTTACAACAAAAGTAATGTTTTCCGGTTTTGTTTTGTTTTCAAATAAGCACCATATTATGCTTCACACTGACATTATGGGGATTTTATGTCCACTTATGCAAAGATATTATTATATTTTTACACATTTTTTACTCTGTTTTGCAAACTTAATATTAGGTCTTTACCAATGAAATTGCCGTTTTGTATGAAAAAAATTAAACGAATTTTTGTAATGTATTTTTTATTTGTATTAATCGAAGTAATCACCCATGAAATCAATGCATCTTTACCAACGCAGTGGCAGTTTATTGATGCCCTTCTTAAGGAAATCAGCTGAACGAGAGGCAACAAATTCTTCAAAGGCATTTTGTACTGCCTCTCGGGTATTGAATTTTTTTCCCGCCAAGAAGTTATCCAAATTCTGGAAAAAGTATAAAGTAGTCTGTAGGCGCAAGGTCTGGTGAGTAGGGCGGATGACGGAGATTTTCCAACCCCAGTTCTTGCAACTTGGAGACCATCTGCTGTGCAGAATGAGGTCGCGCGTTGTTGTGCAGGAGCAGCGGAGACGAGCGATTGACCAATGCTGGTTGGAGATGTGCCAGCTTCTCCATCATTGTGTTCAGTTCTTCACAGTACATATCTGCAGTAATGCTCACCCCGTTTGGTAAGAAGCTGTGATGAATCACACCGGCGCGGCGCTAGACCAGCAAACAGTGACCATCACTTTTCTAGGGGTAAGTTTTCGTTTAGGGCATTGTTTAGGTGCTGAACCAGGATCCAACCAACTTGCTGAGCGCTTGCGGTTATCAATCAGAATCCATTTTTCATCGCAGGTAACAATGCGGTTCAAAATTCCTCCATTTGTGTGTCTGTTGAGCAGTGCAAGGCACGTATCGACGCGTACTTCGCGCTGGCGATCATTGAGTTTGTGGGGCACCCATTTGTCAAGCTTTTTTACCTTGCCAATTTGACGCAAATGGACCAATATTGTTTTGACGCTAACGTCGAAAGATGCTGCTAATTCAGCCGTAGATTGTGTATAATCAGCTTTTCAACAAACGCCTTTAATTCTTCATTGTTGACCAAAGTCTTCGGACGAACGCGAGGTTCATTTTTCAGGTCGAAATTTCCAGAACGGAAGCGAGCAAACCAATAACAGGTGGTGCGTTGGTTTGTAGTGTTAGCTCCGTAAACGTCGTTGATGTTGCGTGCCGCTTGTGCCGCGTTGCTGGCACGACGGTACTCATATTCCATAATTACTCGAATTTTAACGTATCCATGATGACGAAAAAGATTGAAATGCGATGAAAATGTAAAACTTATCAATAAACAAATGACTACTTTTGGAAAAAGAATTCAATGTTTTTAAAATAAAATTAATTTGAAATTAGAATTCTTAGCCAAACAAAAATTATTTTGATTTGTAATGGCCAGTACTGCAGAACGGCAATTTCATAGGTACCTATTATTAAATTATATAAAGACTTGGTAAGACATTATGTTTATGTCAGCTCCAGTGTCAATTAGGCAATCTACATTTTTATTGTTTATTTTCAGAGAATGATGCCAGGAATTATTTGTGTTATTCAAATTTGTACGGGTATTTTGCGACTTTATGTTTTTAATGCTGAACAATGCCCAAATAGTAAATCTCTCAGCCTCAGCACTTTTTAGGCTTCATTCGTCCTCGAGATTTATGCTACCTACCCCAAGAAACAACAGTCCTGACACTATTTTTCTTAAAGCATAAATTAGTAAAATGTTCATATTTAAAACATGACCTGCATCTGTGATTCCATGCTGGCCAGTTGCGGCGACCATGCGATGTGTTGCACTTTACAAACGTTGTTCTGGATCCAGGTGTAGCTGACCTTATGTGACCTTAGCGCGATGGGGATCTTGACATTCTTTTCTTCTGGTATGGGGGAGAACTGGCTCGACTACTTTTGTGTAGCTTGTATATTGTGGCTTATTTTCTTCCATCTGCTGCATTAATTGATTCTTCACTTTTTTGCGCCGTCGTGAGTGTTCTACATAGAAGTTTGGCTCTTTCTAGGGATAGATATTGCTCTTGTAGGAGCTTTTGACGAAATTGCGAGATGTTTGTGGCTATATTAGCAATGAGAATGTTCTTTACCCATTATTAGGGACAATTATTACGCGTAGCGAACCAAACTCACAGGTATGACTTGCATTTTCTAATTCCATTAGAAAATTTTCCAAGGATTCCTTCACACGTCGCTTCAATGTAAATAATTTTTGCCGCGCCACCGTCAAATTCTTTTTAGGTTCAAAATACGCTACGAATTTTGTCTTGACCTCTTGGAATGTAGCAGTGTTTAGGTCCAAATTGAAGGAATTGTAGATATTTAGACCTTTTTCTCCCATGGAATGCAGCATGAATGAAATTATTCTTTTGTCTTCCGTTTTCTCCATCCCCCAACGCCAATAGCAACGCAAATATCTCGAATAATTGCGTCCATTTCTTGAAAATTTCAGCAATATTGTTGATGATTTTTGTTGAAATTTCAAGCTTCTGCGCTCCGTTTCCAGCCATTGTCAAGTTACCGCACCCCGATTGTCTCGAAGCTTCCGTAGTTGCCGATGCACCCTCTTTTGCGTTCATAATTTTCGTTTCTTTTTTTTATCCCACTTCTGACTCCATGTTGTAAGCTGCGACGTCAACGTCACATGGACATGCACATGGACAGAACCTTCTTACGCTTGAGTGGCGATAATAATAATACAGCAACAATTCTTATATTCTCCTTTATTGGTACTTATGAGAGAGATGCTTAACACAGATACGTCTACACCACGGATAAGATAAATGAGGTTGGATTGGCAATATGCGCGGGGCAGACGCGCCACAAGTATGATTAAACAATCATACTTCAACCGAACCACGCGTTCATACTTTTTAGTCGCTTGTTGATTGCCTCGCAGTACGGAGCAGCGTAAAATCCTTTGAAAATGCCGTGTTGTGCGATTGTTATGTGCAAATTAAAGAGTCAGACATCAAATTTGAAACAAGGAGGAATTTCTTTTCATCGGTAAGCATAAAAACCTTAGTTTTTTAGTATTTTTCCCAAAAAACTAGTTCGAATTATGAAATTCTAAGTAGAAACGACAATTAAGCCAAGAATCACAGAAAATATACATTGCTGGTAAAGTACGCAAATATTTTGCGAGAAGACACATCTGACGCGCAATGGGTTGCGAAGCGAGCCAAATTACCGCGCCTTTCGACTCGTACGCGTCACGTCCGCTTCGGTCGCCTGGATAGTGCAGTAAGTGATCGATGATTTATCGACAAATTATTTTTCTTCAGAATGAGTTACTACTGTTCTCGGTAGTAAAATTTTGCTAGTCTTTTTTTTGCTACATAATATTTATCGACCATCGACTTCTTTTTTTTATATTATTATCTTATTATTATCTTAATTACATTCAAATTGTGACAGCCCTAAATGTAAAGGGCGGGTATTCTGTATTAATACAGATTTAAGTAATTCCTGACAATCGATGCGGCCGATGTTTTACATTCTTAATTGAAGTGGGAATTTAAAGGCCCACTCACGGCCGAATAAGTGCTCCTCAAATTAGGAGGGTCTCAAGGTACTTGCTGTTTTTGTCATTCAAGCAGAGATAGTGACAGATGTTGCTTATGAGTCTCTCAACTTTAACAAACGTTTTAAAATCCGCCGCCCTGGGCGGTGCCGCCTTAGTTTTAATTTATACTGAAACGAAATTATTCGCGACGCAGCGCTGCATTTTTAAGAATGCTATTCAAAATTGAGATTTATTGACTACACAAGACAAGTTGCACCGCGCTGTACAGCGCATGTGCAGTGTATGACTGATGTCTTATTAAACGTGTATATTTTTGTGTAGTGGATAAATTTTTCGCATTGCGTAACGTCACAGTGTGAACTGACCCTTAGCTTCGTGAAAAAGCTCCTAGGGTGGTATTAGTAATTTGTAATTATTTGAGCTATTTAATCGCTGATGTTAAACTTATCGCGATTCGTGAGGTACTAATTACATCGATATTACGGTATTAATAACCTATAATAATGTCATGACATGTTTAAGAGGCAACAGAAGGGCCACGCAATGTATGGAAAAGCATACAAACGTAGTCCCCTGTTTCCTCCCTGGATAATGCCGGTAGATTTTTTCCTGAATATTTATGGATACTATTAGCATGTCCCTATGGTTTCCTTTTTTTCATTAATTAATTATTAAAAGAGATATGGACGTTCAAAATCTTTAAAATATGGCCAGATTTTCCGCTGTGTTTAAACATCCAGAAAAGAAAATTGACTTAATTATATAAAAAAATGAAAACATAGGAACACAGTTCAAGCCTTTTCTGAATTGAAAAGTACTTAAAATCGGTTAAGTTTTGGAGAAGTAATCAGGGGACTACGATACGTCGTTGATTTTTTGTACTTTTATTTTCAGTTCAAGTTACAGTTGTCTCTATCGCACTCTCACACATTGCTAGCTAGCTTGTTCGGGCACTGCGGGACAGCAATATATTTTACAAATACCTATTTTTCATTTCTCTAGCCCTTGATGTTTCCTCTTAAGGTTCCGTAACTATCAACGCGTCATTCAAGCGACTGATGACGATACTGCGTCCTTATAATACGAGCTAATTACGAGGACGATCAACCTCCTAAACATTTATTTACCTCGTCTGTACGAATGATAGATTTTCAATGGACTATAAACATATTTTCAGAAAATCTAAGTTACCCTTAGGATAAAATTATTCTGCGATAAACGTCGCCATAGTTTAGGATTCGATTACGGAAGCTTTTGAGAGCTGACCGCCGTATGGTCTACACCGGTGCTAGGTTAGTGCTTTCCTAATATTAGCGAGAGTTACACAATATTGAAGAGGACAGTCAAATTTAAGCTCTTAAGCTGGGACTATATTACCGGAATCTCTCTGACCAGAGAAAATTCAGAGAACCGCAGAAAATTCGATTTCACAGTAATAACACACGGGTTTTCTTGCACTATTTCCGCTTTAAGTGTTGCTGTTCAAGAAATCCTGTGTGTTATTACTACGAAACATGAATTTTACACCAAGAACCTACAGTACAATCAATAACATAACTAAAATTCGATTTGACAACTGTCACATTTGACAGTTTCATTGTACTCCACTTTAAATAGCGCCCATTACACGTACAGTGTCGGATCGTGAGTGAGGACTGTGTTCTAAACCGCGGATCTGTGAGGTTTGGACTGCGGATCGAACTGTCGTGCTATTAACGAGGTCAAATACGTTCACGGTTTGGACTGCCGGCTTCTTACGTATTACGTCATAGCGCGCGGTTATAACTTCGGTTCGGAGCGCGGGTTGGAACGGTCGCCCATGGAGTATACGGTAAAACGCCAATTTTTATATAAAAGATTATTAAGAGACCAAATATAGCTCAGTTTCATTGTCAAGCGATCCATCTGATCGTCTTCAAAATAAAAACGCGGACGATGATGATGATGATATCCCCGTTTCTCCCGATTCGTTTATTTAAATGCGAATTTGTAATGAAGTTGGTTTTGTTTTCGAGGGTAAAAATTAATAGAATTTAAGGGAGGTTTTTCCATTATTTTGCTACCCTTTTTCGTTTACCCTTTAGTATTTCATCCAAATTACTTTTTCAAACTTTAATTACGCAGTGAAAACTTATTTGGGAGGTCTTTCTTACCTTAGAGCAAACGTGTACGGTCTTATTATAAGTAGATTTGTTTTTAAAAACAAGTTTACGATTTTCGAAAGGTACCGTTCAGTTATAAAAACATTTATTATAAAATTGCCATACATTGTTAGTTGGGGCTGCCCCTTGACTATACCGTCTTGACGATACATGGTCGAATATTAACAGTGTCAGACTTCATAATTATCAAGAGCATGTCAGGACGTGTCCATGCCTCGTTCGGTAACTTTTAACGCGTCATAGTTTTTTTCAAAGTACTACAAAAGTTACTGGCCCATTTTGTTCAAAATAATTTTCCTAATCAGTTTTTAGCAAGACCTATGAGCATGGCAACTTACAAGTTACTATCTCCTATAATTTAGAAATGCCAGGGACCAACTTACAAACCACTTTGGAGGCCAATTACTCGAATAGGTCAAATTAGTAAAAAAGTCATGTATGGAACCTGACCTTTTTTTTAAAAGATCTATTCAACGATACCCCACACGATGGGGTAGAATGAAAAAATATTTTTCATCCCCATTTCACATGTATCTCCTTACATTTCATTGCATGTATTTATTTATATATACTGATACGTCGATACCCCATACGATAGGTTAGAATGATAATATATATTTTATCCCCAAATCACATGTATGGAGAGCCACCCCTAAAATATAAAATTATTATTATTTTATGATGCCAAAACCGAGATCTATATATACATTACATAACTATACCAATTTCATTTATTTATATACATAATTACAGAAGCTAGAAGAGCGGGCAGACAGACAGACAGACGGACGGGCAGAGCGAAACGATAAGGGTTCCTTGTGTATTACGGAACTCTAAAATGTAGGTATGTTCCTCTTGACCCGGAAAGAAAGGTGTTTTCTTGCCTTAGCCAACCTTATGTGTAGATATATAGATGGGTGTCTAAAAATGTAACCTAACAGCGGCGCAGGGTCTAAAGAACTACCTCGACTAAACCGAAAGCCTTAACCAAGTGCCAACCATAAAATTCCACATTCGCATAGCAAATTGGCAATATTACAACGGCATTTTAGTACAAGGAACCGTTATAGTTTCACTCTGTCCATCCCTCCGGCCGTCTGTCCAACCTTGCATAAGGTAAAAGGCTATTATTTCGTGTACTAACACGTTATTTCGTGAGTTTTGCTTCAAGTGTTCTTTTAGTTAAATAAGTAAGAAATTCAAATATTATTCATTTAGGTATATTATATTACATTAATATAAAATCTTTATTATTCAAACTATCTAAAAAAATCAAGAACCGACAGGTTTAAGCGTAAAATAACAGCAATACGAGGCTCAAAAGTCTCAGTGGCCGCAAAAAGCTGTGCGGTGAGCGTAATCTTCTTTTTCAACTTAGAGTTATGCGCTTATGCTTCTTAAGCTCACAGAAATGAAAAGAAGAGTTCATTTGAATAAAACTTTTAATGGTGCTTTTGTGTGTTCCTCAGCAATTAATTTGATATACATGGAGTTTATTCAGTCAGTGTTGTTAAACTCACGAAATAGCGTTCAATATATTTATCGGTGGTCCATTAGTTCCTGTCACTACCGAATTAAGGATATTTTAAACATATTTTAATAATAAATGACCATAAAAAAAAACAATTAAATCTTGTATAGTTAGTTATTTAATTAAAAAATCTTAAAGTCATAAGAGCCTTACGATCCCGAATACAGGGGCATTTACCTTACTTGCTAATTAAGAATATAAATAGATGAAATTTTGTATAGTTAAAGATTGCATAGTATAACTTTTTGTGGCATCATAAAGTAATTACAATTTGTGAAGTGGGATTTGTGATTGTTTGAAGTAGGATGACAATTTTTTTCATTTCTCCCGTTCTCTTCTCGTCTCCCAATTCTTCATTTACAAGCCTTTTTCACAAGCTGAACCGTTTTCGATTAATCAGCCTCCAAAGTGGTTTACAATCTGCCCCCTACCCACCTTGAATTTCAAAACTATAAGAAATATATACTTTCTATGCAGGTAGGGTCAAGCTAAATACTCTTTAGGACAATTATTTTGAACGAAATTAGACTTAAACTTTTGAAGTAATAGGCTAGTTTCGTCTATCAAAATCAAATGATATAAATATGTTATTTATATCATAAGAAATACGAATACAACACTGTTTTGTTATATAAATATGCGACTTATTTATGATGTCGAAAATAAAACTGTGTTATCTGTCACGTGACCTAAAAAAACCAGCCGCCATATTTTTCTTGTAAGTGACGTCACAGGAATATAAACAAATCGAATAAACAACAGCAAAAGTTAAATCTAAATTTGATGCACTACACACGCACATAATATGACATTTATTTGTTTCTGTTCTTATGACGTCACAATAATGGTGGCTGTCGTTTTGGCGCAAACATTTATCGTTTAAATTTTAATCATTTTTTCTTTGCATAAAGAGATATTATTTCTATGAAATAAAAATACTAGCTGACTATCAAATCGATACGAACATTTTAAAATACATATATGTGAAAAAAATTATAATAGCCTATTTAATAAAAAAAAACTATTGCGCTTTGATAGTTACGGAACCCTCCTTAGACATGTCCTGACATGCTCTTGGTTAGGTTATTTGCTTTGGCTGAAGATTTATCATGAATATGTAAAATTGGTAAGAGCCTATTCAATATCAAACAAAAAATTCAGATTGAGCTAAATTGTCACTCCGCCAGGCGCCAATGCTCAAAAGGAAACTCGCTAAAATGCACGTCCATAGATATAAAAATTGTGCACATATGACTGATTTTTTACCCGACTGCGGCGAAGCCAAAAGGAAGGGTGAATTTGGCAGAAGTATGTATGTTTGTTCCACCATACCACCTAAACTACTGGTCCAATTTTAATAAATGAGACGTCAATAGATTCGTAATAATAGCCCGGGTAACATAGGCTATATAATTGACGTAGTCGGGTTATAGTTTTTTATAAAAATTGTAGTTTGTAAAAGACAGCACTGTAAAGTGGCATGATGCATGTTGTGAATGTACAGGCAAAATGTTTAAATTATTATAAATGTCATTATAATAATTATAACATACATACAATACCAATCTTGCTATTTTTAAGTTCTTGGTGGCGTTGAAAAGAGACTTTTTGGGGCTTTCTTTTCATGGTTGAATTTCTTTCGTACGCCATCTGGTTGCGGAGAAGTTCAATTTTATCAATTTGTGTAAATTACTGTATATATTTTAACTTGTTGTTTTTATTTTGTAGGTTACATTGAATGTTCGTTTTTTACGTTAGGTTTAGTTTTATTAAATTTGTATAGTTTTTACTCCGGGACCCGGACAGCTCTGTGGTACACCGGGGCCTAGCCACAGGGTCGAATTTTTATTTTATTCCTTTTTGCTGGTCATTTTGGGTTAACATGTCAGGAGCGGATGTAAGGAGTCAAGGGGTTGGGTCTAGGACGGAGGGGGGTGTGGTGAGAAATAGGAGTAGGAGCAGAAGCGGGGGGGAAACGGATTCGGATAGGGATCAAAGAATGACTGGCTTACTTCCTTTTTTGGAAGGATGGCATAAGTCAGGATGGGGGTAGAGTACCAGAGGGCACTAAATAATAGTTGGTCGACGATAGTAAGGAGGAAGGCGCCGAAGAATTAGACGGCGCCACAAAAGAAGGATGCACCCCCGAAGAATAAAACGGCCAACGGTGCAAAACTGACGCTGCCCACTTCTTCGGCCGTCATAGTGAAGTTGCGCCCGGAAGCTGCTCAAGCGGGAGTTACATACAGTGAGGCCCTCACCAAAGCCCAGCTCAAAATAGGGATTTTAATAGGGAAATAGGGAAGAGTTCAATGAATTTTATATGTTATTTAATTACATTTCTTTATATATAATTATTTACTTGTACTCATAATATTATTATTGACGTGATAACGTCTTATAATTTGATGGAGCCGGCTGCACGCACGAAAAAACATGATACATGCGTTACCTGTTACCAGCGTTATCTCGCTAAATATGACGCATTGCCGTTACCTCAGCTAGCTGCACCTTAGGTATGTGAGCGGTGGGATGGAGAGGCGGGGGCGCTTGATGCTATTACTCAGTTAGGCGCCGGACTTCGCGGCGGCAACACGCCTACCTAAGGCGCGGCCAATTAGTTCCGCGCGCACTATAAACATGACGTTGTCACGTTTAACTATCGTCAGTAAACCGACTTTACAAACAACCGATTTCTATTATACAAATGATTCTAGAGTAGTCTGTCTCACGCCTGACCATATGGGTCCACAGAATAGCAGGGACTGGAGTATCCACGGTCACTATCCTGAGTGGATTCCATTTCGACGGTTTGTGCATTACACTACCTACATATCTTTGTTCTTGCCCTTGTTTGTTTTCCCTTTTTAGAGAATAGGGCTACTATTAGGGCCCTACGTATTAGAAGTTCGGCCACAGGGGGCCGTCTAATTGAGGTCCCGGGACGTACTAGTGGAGAAAAGGAGGCGTCTTGGCTAATAAGCTGTGACCTGGCCCGTCAAGTGAACTGACTTCAGGCTGACGGGTTTGGCGGTAGCTGCGTAGGGCGGGTGTTCTCCTGAGCAAGTTCGGATCGCAGAAATACATCGCAGCATACGTGGGCCGTATGTCGTGTCCAGTGACGGTGGCTAAAAAGTTGCTGCAGCTGGGCCATTTGGTTGTAGGATGGAGTAGGATCCAGCTGCAGCATGAAGGAGCACGCCCCATGCACTGCTTCAAGTGCCAGGGCCTGGTTCACATCGCTTCTCTGTGCCCCTTTGATAAGGAACGTCGCGGCTTATGTTTTCGTTGCGCGCAGCCAGGGCACAAGGCGCCTGGCTGCACTGCTGAGCTACGCTGTGCCGTGTGCACCGAAGCTGGTCGGAAAGCCGATCACATGATGAGGGGAAGATTTTGCAATCCCCCATCCACTCGCGGTAAGATTTCCCTCCCCTCACGCCCATCGGGGGGAGGATCGGTGGCGCCAGAGGCTGAGATGTCCTAATAATGCCAGGACATCTCAGCTTCGTACAGGCTAATATCAACCACTCCGCTGCGGCTCAGGACCTTCTCCTGCAGACCACGGCGGAGTGGAACGTTGACCTCGCCATTGTGTCGAGGCCCTATTACGTGTCCCCTTGCCACATTGGGCGGGGGACGCCCCGGGCTCCGTTGCCCTGACTGTTAGGCCAGGTGCAGGACCCCCCCTCATACCCACAATGAGGTACGTGGTGGCCGTTTGAGGAGAGGTCACTGTCATCGGGGTGTACTTCTACCCGAACCGCGATTTGGCGGCCCTGGAACAGTTCTTCGATGTTCTGGTGCCGCTTGTCAGGTGGCTAGCTCCTCTTCCTGTTATCGTGGCGGGAGACTTCAACGCCAATTCCTCGGCGTGGGGATCTCCGGTCACGAACCCGAAAGGAAGGGAGATGGAGGAGTGGGCGCTGGCCGTGGGACTGTCCCTGCTCAATAGAGGGACAGTCCCGACGTGCGTGCGACGAACGGGCTCGTCAGTGGTGGACCTTACGTTCGCCACTCCTGTCGTCGCATGCCGGGTGGAAGGGTGGAGGGTGGAGACGGAGGTGGAGACACTCTCGGACCATCGTTACATAAGGTTCGAGGTATCTCCAGCCTCCGCATCGAGTTCGGCGTCGCAGTCCAAGGGGCGTAGCGTGTTCCCGCGTTGGGCACTCTCAAAGCTCAACCGGGAGCTAGGGGAGGAGGCGGTCATCGTCGGCCGCTGGAGTCTCCCGTCCTGCGAGGGAATGGGGGTGGAGGAAATGGCTGGCTGTTTCGGCAACGTGCTTACTAGCGTTTGCCGAGCAGCCATGCCGAGAATTTGAGGTCCTCCCCCACCGCGGTGGGCGGTGAATTGGTGGTCGGCGGAGTTGGTCAACCTTCGCACCGGCTGCAACGCGGTGCGTCGCACCTACGTTCGCAGCAGGCGACGCCACCCCCAGGACGAGAAGCGGGATGGTCGTCTGTACAGGCTCTATATGGCTAAATGAGAGATCCTGCAGCTGGCCATCAGTCAGGCCAAGGAGCAAGCGTGGTTGGAGCTGGTGGAGGGGATCGAGAACGATTCCTGGGGCCGACCGTACAAAAGGGCGCGAGACAAACTTCGCGCCCAGTCAGCCCCCTTGACTAAAACACTCCAGCCAGAGCTGCTGCGGAACATCGTTCGGGAATTGTTCCCGGACCCCCGGTAGGCTTTGCTCCGCCGCGGATGGCCCGACGGACGTGGAACTTGAGGGTGGAGAGCGTTCCTCCACCTGTCACCGACGCAGAAATGGAAAAGCCGTTCTGTCCCGGCTCTGTAGCAAGAAGAGGGCACCCGGTCCGGACGAGTTGCACGGGAGAGTTCTATCGATAGCTCTCGTGCATCTCGAAGACAACCTTCAGGAACTGTTTAACCGCTGTCTTCAGTGCGGTCAGTTCCCGAAGGCATGGAAGGAGGGTCGACTCGTCTTACTACCAAGGGCGAGCGGCCATCGGACTGTGCGTCAGCGGTGCGGCCGATCGTACTGCTGAATGAGACGGGAAAGGCGTTTGAATGGGTCTTAGCCTCCCGTCTTGTTCAGCATTTGGAGGAAAGCCTGGGGCCCGGACTATACACAGTTCGAGTTTCGGAACGGTAGGTCTACCGTCGACGCGATAGGGCGCTTCAAGTCGGTGAGGCGACTCGCGCAAAGGAGGTGGTAGTGGTGGTGTCGTTGGACATCGCCAACGCCTTCAACAGCCTTCCCCACAGCGTAATAATCCGGAGATACTGAATTTCTTCGACGTGCCTCCGTATCTTGGAGGGCTGTTGAACGCTTATCTCTCCGATAGGGATGTCGTGTACGAGGACCGGTAGGGGTCCTTAGAGAGGCGGAGAGTCGAGTGTGGCGTCCCCCATTGTTCAGTTCTGGGCTCGAACCTTTGGGACATCGGCTACGACTGGATCCTGCGGAACGGCCTTCTCCCCGAGATGAGTGTCATCTGCTATGCGGATGACCGTGCGGCGCCATAATCTCGTTGCAGTGATTGGGTGGGACCTCTCAGCGGGCAGCATGCAGCGAACCACGCTCGAGAGCGATGAGGCCTGGCAGGCGGCGGAATCCGTCATTTCGCAAAAAGAGGCCGCGGAGCGGGACAGAGAGATCGATCCATCCTTTGCTCCGCTCCGCCGGCGTAGGACAGGAGCGCGGAGGCGTCGCTTTACGAACCTCCAAGTTCCTGTTTAACGGGGCAGCGGGAGAGGTTGGGAATCTCCCCGGCTTAGCTAGTCCCGGCGTCGACGGCGGGGACGCTCCAGTTTGCCGGAGTGGCCCCTTGGCGGCTTCATCTATTGATTCGATATTGGACGACCCGTTTGAAGATGCAGAAGAGGTACCTACTCGTTCACATTAACTAGATTTTAGATTAGACCAGTGAATGATATTGAACGACTGAGGGGGAGCTTATATTGTGGCCGACTGTACAGCTACTACTACTGCACTAATTAATTCTCGCATTTTGCCTAACTAACACATCCTTCGCCATTAAACGTAACGTAACTATCTCTCACTAATTTTGCATCGTTACTTGTATTTCCGCTTCTTGCCTCCAAAGCTGTAAATGCTGTTGCTGGTAAAACATTATCTAGGGCAGTATTGTCAAAGTCAAATAAGTCTGATCGATTATACGGAGAGTCAGATTTACGCAAAAAGTTATGTAAAATGCAACAAGTCAACACTACTAGGTCAATTCTATCTATACGTAAATTAACAGATGTACGAAATATTCTAAAACGATTAGACATAATTCCAAATATGTTTTCGATTATTCCCCTGGCTCTTGACAACCTGTAATTGAATATTTTCCTCTCGGTTGTAAGGGAATTTCTATCAAACGGCTTCAAGAAATCAGGCCTCAATGAAAATGCCTCGTCTCCAACAAAAAAAATAAGATAGCTTCAGAAGGTTCAGAACTATTTTGACATTTTTTTTTACTTGGTATGTTAAGATTGTTACTGACAAGTTTTATGTAAAATTGAGTTTGTTTTATGGCATCATCATCATTAGACACCCTCCCATTCACGCCTGCTTCGCACCAAATGAATTCATAATCAGCATTTGCACAAGCCATTAATACTATTATGAATGAGACACCGTTTATGGATTATTATTTATTGGTGACTTAATACGCGTTACAGTTTTGGTGTCCGGGACCCGACTGACTTACTAGCTAACGGCAAACTGAAATACAATACCTTATGTATATACTTATAATCTACGATGCAATACTCAAGGGTTGCCACAGATACTCCCCCTTTTACCAAAAAAATTTTTTTTGACATACAAAATTTATCGCATAAAATAAATCACTGTTTAAAATGTACATTCATTCATTTGTTATGTTTGATTCTAAGTTCTAAAGTTACAATTCATAAACAATTTTTGCAGAGTGGCATATTACAACTAAACAATAAATGTAATATAATACTTTTCATAACATAGTAGACTCTACCGCAGTGTTATTCTAAGAACTGTAATGTTATACTTACATTATGTTACAACAGTTTATTTTATTCACAGCAGGAAACTGGTTACAAAAATAATTTTAACAAATAAATTTTAGCAATATTACATTATCCTTGTCTAGGAGCTAATACTACTTGCGGTTGAGATTGAGTCTGAGGCTGATGTATGGCAACCACAGGAACTTCCGAGTGTACAGTTTTTACCTGATTTTGCATCCACTTTGCACTTAATACTTTACACTTCTTAAGACAAAAGTACAGGAACATGAGTGTAAATAATATGAGGACAGCCAACATAATGGACCCATATAATTTTATAGATACTTCAATATCACTGGTACTAGCACTGTTCGCTCCGTTCTGCGCGATAATTATTTCTTGGGGTTTGCTTACAGATTTACCCATTATAGAAGGTAAAGATGGTACTGTTATGATCATTTAGATATGTTATAAAAACAAATTATAATTGATAATTATATATATAAATATTCTTTTGATTAGTTCACAAAAATCTAACAGGTAATTTCGTAACTCGTCCGCTGCGTGTGGTGCGAGTCATAAGCTTTTCGCTTGTAGCGGATTCATTATGTTGACCAGTTTCATTATCATCGCTAACATTATCTTTAAAATCATTACTATAAGAGTTATTTTGCCCTTCGGTTTGTTCGTCTATATTTAATAAGTAAGCGGGTTTAAGCCTGTCGATCGATACTGACGTCTGTTTACCAAAAATATCTAATATAAATGTTTTGTCTCCCCTCCTTATAACCTTATATGGCCCTTCGTAAGGATGTTGGATTGATTGTTTAATCATATCTTGTCTAACGAATACGTGTTGGCATGTTTTTAAATCTTTATGAACGAATATTGCTCTCGAATTCTTTTGTAAAACCGGCCTAGGCTTAAGCTCACTGATGGTGCGATGTAAATGATTCACAAATGTATCCGGATCCCATATTTGTTCGTAGGGAGGCGACTTCCACTGCTAATCTGTTCATTTGTGCTAATATTTCCGAGATCGGAAAACTAGAAGATGTACTCGGAGCGTTCATAGCAGCAACTTCGTTGACACTGATGTTTTCCATAATGCTATCTGCGATTTCAGTCAATTTGTCCAAATTCGTTTCCTGTGTCACCGCTAAACTCGCTCTGACCGTGGTAGGTAGTCTACTTAACCACAAATTCCTGAGTATTTCTTCAGAAATTTGCATATTTCGGCCTGCGTCTCTCATTCGTCTTAATAATTGCGAAGGTTTCTGTGACCCGAGCTCAAGCTCGCTAACTAATTTCTTAAACTGCGCATTAATCGAATCTTCGTACACCTTCAGTAGTCTATCTTTCACAAGCTCGTATCTATTTTTCAGGGAGTCATTATATAGGATATCGCTGACTTGCTGCAAAGCATCCGGTGTTAGTTTAGAGATCACTATATGAAACTTCATATCGTTACTCGCTTTTTGTGGTATCAAAGTATGTTCGATCTGGGTAAACCATAACCTTGGCATATGGGGCCAAAATTCGGGAAGTCTTGAATTAATACTGATAGCGGCCATATCTTGAAAAACCGCTCCTGAGTCAGTCGGCTGAGTCGGGTCCGAACTGATGGATGCCGATGTTTGAGACAACACGTACACGGAATTTTGCACTGGATCTGTGTTAGAAAGTTCTGGAGCACTAGCCGCTGTAGGCATCAGACCGGCCAGCGTCGGTATTGACATTTTTAAAGCTAGTCCAAAAAATTAGTCCAAATTATTCACACGCGAATTTACAGTGTGCACTCCGATATTGAAATTTTGAATGTTAGTCCGAAAAAGTAGTCCAAATTGTTCACACACGAATTTACTGCTCACACTCGCGATCACGTCGGGGTCACCAATATGAATGAGACACCGTTTATGGATTATTATTTATTGGTGATTTAATACGCGTTACAGTTTTGGTGTCCGGGACCCGACTGACTTACTAGCTAACGGCAAACTGAAATACAATACCTTATGTATATACTTATAATCTACGATGCAATACTCAAGGGTTGCCACACTATGCTATGGAATCCTTTGTAGTTATAATAAAATGACCCACTTTCGTTTGGAGGTATTATACGGCAGTGTTTTCCATCCACGGATCCTAGGCAATTGGGAAATTGCCATCTTTCTTTAAATTTTCTCGCTATTTCTTTCCAATCATTTATAGATTCTGGCATCTGTAACAGAACACGCTTATTTATTTACAGATTCATTTCGGGAGTAACCTGAATGAAAATTCACTAGATGCTAACATGAATTTAGATTCATTTTCACCATGGCCGTGTTCCAACATGTCTACATATAGTACACCAGCATCAAATAAAATAACTAAAAACCAGGCCGATGCTGTGCTAGCCAAAATATCCAAAAAACTCGATGAGCCGAAACCTCAAATACAGCCACAAAAATATGAAAATTTTGGAAAACATGTGGCTGAAAAAATGCGAAGCTTGCCGCCAAATGTCGCAATACATTGCGAAAAAATTATTAACTATACTCTGTATTATGCCGAGCTTCGCAATCTCAATATTACATCGAGAATCGTCACTGATCCAGTGAAAATAAAAATTGTACCTGGACCTCAGTTAAGTTCACAACAGAATGATAGTTTAAATGAATGTGATTTTACTTTTGAATGTTAGGTGATTTTACTGAAAAATTGTAATTTGATTTTTATAAATAATATTCATAAATATAACAAGTACTTTTTACATAATTTCATATAATCCTTAAGAGCAAAAAGAATCGCTTTACATGTATCAGGAATTATCACTCCCAAACGTTGTGGAGAGATGAGTGTAGGAAATTTCAACTCCTCATATGTCATGCCCGAAGCTAAGAATCCAGGAGTGGCACTAAGTCGTTCATGAGGACTTATAGCTTCCCTCATATTAGTGTTTTGTTTCTGAATCAGCGGAGTCACCAGTTCCAACAGTTTAAAATAGGTAGGTTCATCCATTCGCATATAATTTCTCCAGTCAGTTGGCTCTAAAGTCAATTCCTTCATTAAATATATGTGAGTCAGTTGCGATCTTTTCAGCAACTAATCCTTACACCACTTTCTTTTTAGCTTTCTTTTTTTTAAAACTAGACAAATCGCTATGGCAGATAAATAAAACTCATCTTCTGAATCGAAGTTCATTATGAACACGTCCGGTGCTGTTGACGCCTACACTCAAAATGATCAAATGGAACGGCTCGCTGGCGTGTTCGTGAATGCCATGAATTTGGCTCGGCGCGACATCGAGTATCAAGCCAATGGCGCGAGAGCCATATGGATCGCTCGTGCCTTTGGATTTTGCCTAACTAACACATCCTTCGCCATTAAACGTAACGTAACTATCTCTCACTAATTTTGCATCGTTACTTGTATTTCCGCTTCTTGCCTCCAAAGCTGTAAATGCTGTTGCTGGTAAAACATTACCTAGGGCAGTATTGTCAAAGTCAAATAAGTCTGATCGATTATACGGAGAGTCAGATTTACGCAAAAAGCTATGTAAAATGCAACAAGTCAACACTACTAGGTCAATTCTATCTATACGTAAATTAACAGATGTACGAAATATTCTAAAACGATTAGACATAATTCCAAATATGTTTTCGATTAATCCCCTGGCTCTTGACAACCTGTAATTGAATATTTTCCTCTCGGTTGTAAGGGAATTTCTATCAAACGGCTTCAAGAAATCAGGCCTCAATGAAAATGCCTCGTCTCCAACAAAAAAAATAAGATAGCTTCAGAAGGTTCAGAACTATTTTGACATTTTTTTTACTTGGTATGTTAAGATTGTTACTGACAAGTTTTATGTAAAATTGAGTTTGTTTTATGGCACCATCATCTGACACCCTCCCACGCCTGCTTCGCACCAAATGAATTCATAATCAGCATTTGCACAAGCCATTAATACTATGCTATGGAATACTTTGTAGTTATAATAAAATGAACCACTTTCGTTTGGAGGTATTATACGGCAGTGTTTTCCATCCACGGATCCTAGGCAATTGGGAAATTGCCATCTTTCTTTAAATTTTCTCGCTATTTCTTTCCAATCATTTATAGATTCTGGCATCTGTAACAGAACACGCTTATTTATTTACAGATTCATTTCGGGAGTGACCTGAATGAAAATTCACTAGATGCTAACATGAATTTAGATTCATTTTCACCACGGCCGTGTTCCAACATGTCTACATATAGTACACCAGCATCAAATAAAATAACTAAAAACCAGGCCGATGCTGTGCTAGCCAAAATATCCAAAAAACTCGATGAGCCGAAACCTCAAATACAGCCACAAAAATATGAAAATTTTGGAAAACATGTGGCTGAAAAAATGCGAAGCTTGCCGCCACATGTCGCAATACATTGCGAAAAAATTATTAACTATACTCTGTATTATGCCAAGCTTCGCAATCTCAATATTACATCGAGAATCGTCACTGATCCAGTGCAAATAAAAATTGTACCTGGACCTCAGTTAAGTTCACAACAGAATGATAGTTTAAATGAAGGTGATTTTACTTTTGAATGATAGGTGATTTTACTGAAAAATTGTAATTTGATTTTTATAATAAATAATATTCATAAATATAACAAGTTCTTTTTACATAATTTCATATAATCCTTAAGAGCAAAAAGAATCGCTTTACATGTATCAGGAATTATCACTCCCAAACGTTGTGAAGAGATGAGTGTAGGAAATTTAAACTCCTCATAATATGTCATGCCCGAAGCTAAGAATCCAGGAGTGGCACTAAGTCGTTCATGAGGACTTATAGCTTCCCTCATATTAGTGTTTTGTTTCTAAATCAGCGGAGTCACCAGTTCCAACAGTTTAAAATAGGTAGGTTCATCCATTCGCATATAATTTCTCCAGTCAGTTGGCTCTAAAGTCAATTCCTTCATTAAATATATGTGAGTCAGTTGCGATCTTTTCAGCAACTAATACTTACACCACTTTCTATTTAGCTTTCTTTTTTTTAAAACTAGACAAATCGCTATGGCAGATAAATAAAACTCATCTTCTGAATCGAAGTTCATTATGAACACGTCCGGTGCTGTTGACGCCTACATTCAAAATGATCAAATGGAACGGCTCGCTGGCGTGTTCGTGAATGCCATGAATTTGGCTCGGTGCGACATCGAGTATCAAGCCAATGGCGCGAGAGCCATATGGATCGCTCGTGAATGCCTACCTTTATTGTGTTGGAAGTTCGGTCGCGGGGGGTATCCTGTGTTAGACAGATCCGGGACACTCCCTTTCATAACGGCTGATGGCAATCCGCAGGTGGTTTTAGTGGGTAACCCTATGGTCGGAGTCCCACAAACCCCCGGGTCACCTAACCCGGGAATGGCATAAAGGTCTTTCCCCTGCGATATCAAAAAAAAAAGGATCACGATTTATGGATGAAAAGAGGGGAGGCCTTTGCCCAGCAGATGGACACAACAGGCTAGCATATCTAGTTAGATCAGCGGTATGGTATTGCTGAGGTTGTCCCCGGTGAGTACTTCCAGTACCGAATATTGCAGGCCAACCTTCAGCGGAGCCAAATCGCCACAAGGGAGTTATTACTCGAGGCCACCAAGCGTAAGGCTAGCGTAGCGTTGCTGCAGGAGCCCTACATTGGTGGAGCGTGGAGTATGAGGACATACAACGGAGTGAGGGTCTACCAGAGCGATGGAGAAGGGGGCGGTGTTGTCAAGGCGTGTGTTGTGGTATTCGACGACACATTGGACGTCGAGATACACACACGCCTCAGCAACAACAACATAGTTGTGACCACCCTCCGAACCAAAGCCTGGGAGATGGTTGTAGTGTCCTTCTACTTCGAGCCCGATAAGCCTGTAGAGCCCTACTTGGACCATCTTATGCGGATAGGAAGAGAGCTAGGATCTGATAAGATGGTCCTGGGAGGCGACGCGAACGCTAAGAGCCCGTGGTGGGGTGGCGACGCGGAAGACCCGCGAAGAAGGGAAGTGCCTGCTGTTCTGGAAGCAATGAGTCTACATATACTCAACACTGGAGACACCCCAACTTTCGATACCGTCAGAGGGGGAAAAAGGTACTCCAGTTACGTGGATGTGACAGCGTGCTCCGACGACCTGCTGGACCGAGTGGGCGACTGGAGGGTTGATGAGGGTCTGACGAGCTCGGACCACAATGGCATATCATTTGGCATCAGACAACAGAAATCCACAGGCACAAACATAATACGTACCACACGCATATTTAACACACAGAAGGCAAACTGGACTCAGTTTCGTGAGAAACTGACCCAGCTGATGTCGGACAGACAATTAGCATTAAAAACAATACACAGCACACAACAAATAGAAAATGCAATAGACAGATACACGGAAGACATAACACAGACATGCAGAGACACCATGCCGACCAAAAAACACATACAGAGATTCACCTTGTCGTGGTGGAATGATGAGCTCGCGCAGATAAAGAAGGAGGTCGCCACGAGGAAACGCAGGATCCGTAACGCTGCGCCTGATCGCAGAAATCGCGTAGTTGGACTGTACCTGGAAGCGAAAGAGAAGTATGAAAAGGCAGTTAAGGATGCGCAGGTTGAGAGTTGGAAGGAGTTTTGCCGGAAGCAGGATAGGGAGGGGGTCTGGGAGGGTATCTACAGGGTGTTGAGCAGAGCCACAGGGAGGGAGGAGGATCTGCCCCTTACGAGGGACGGTGAAACCCTCGACGCCCGAAGCTCTGCGGAATGGCTGGTGGAGACCTTCTACCCCGAGGACCAGGAACGTGATGAAAGTGAGGAACATCGGCGGACGCGCCGACGGGCGGAGTCCTTGGACACCGAACTGCCGGCGGATCCGGACGACCCTCCTTTCATAATGGAGGAGTTGAAGAGAGCCGTAAGGTCCTTCAACCCCAAAAAGGCCCCCGGGGCGTATGGACTCACGTCGGACATCTGCCAACACGCTATGGAATGTGACCCGGAATGGTTCCTTGCTCTGCTGAATAGGTGCCTCACCGTCGCCTGCTTTCCCAAACAGTGGAAGCGGGCAACCGTGGTGGTGCTAAGGAAGCCGGGCAAGGAATCGTACCGGGTACCAAAAGCCTATCGACCGATCGGCCTCCTGCCTGTTCTCGGCAAAATCTTCGAGAAGATGCTGGTCGCCCGACTTAGGTTCTACCTGCTGCCCAAGATTAGCCCTAACCAATATGGCTTCATGCCCCAAAGGAGCACCGAAGACGCCCTCTATAGGTTGGTGAACCACATCAGGAAACGGAGAGAGGAGAAGAAAATTTCTGTTGTGGTTTCGCTGGACATAGAGGGGGCCTTCGAAAATGCTTGGTGGCCGGCCATAAAGGTTAGGTTAGCTGAGGTTGGGTGTCCGGGGAACATGAGGCGGGTGATCAGCAGCTACCTGAGTGAAAGAAGAGTGAATGTAAGGTACGCGGGTATGGAAGTGAGCAGGGAGACCAACAAGGGATACGTGCAGGGATCCATAGGTGGACCAATCCTGTGGGACCTCTTGTTGGACCCCCTGCTATGGATGTTAGATGATAGGAACGTATGGAACGACGTTGTAATTGTGTTGGACGGAGACACGGCCTTAGAGATAGAAAGGAAGGCTAACAGAGTGCTGGATAGGATAAGGGAATGGGGAAAAATAAATAAATTAAATTTCGCTCCTCATAAAACGTGTGCCCTAATTTCAACAAGAAAATTAAAATACGATGTGCCTCGACTCTCGATGGGGGGAGTTGAATTAAAGTACTCAAACTCAATAAAAATATTAGGACTAACTATAGACGCAGGCCTTACATTCAACGAACACGTGGGAGACGTATGTGAAAAAGGAATAGCTCGCTACAAACATTTAGCTAGAGCAGCTAGAGTAGGCTGTGGGCTTAACCCCCAGATAGTTAAGGTTATATATACAGCGGTTATGGAACCGACTATTTTGTATGCATCAGCAGCGTGCGCACCCACCGTGGAAAATATGAGGGTCCAAAAAAGGCTTAACTCCGTCCAACGGGGTTTTGCCCAGAAGATTTGCAGAGCATATCGGACCGTCTCCCTGAACTCTGCGATGCTGCTGGCTGGGATACTCCCTCTTGATCTCAGGATACTCGAAGCTTCGAGGCTCTATGCGATCAAGAAGACCGCACCCGGTGTTGAGAGACAGGAAGGTGGAGCGAAAGGCTCCTGCGATTGAGGACCCACATCCGGCAGAGCAGGAAGAGCTGAGGTTCGGGTTGGTAGACGAGGACTCGTATACAGACGTGGTTAACAGCCACGTCCATAGGATCTATACGGACGGCAGCAAGATTGAGGGTTGAGTCGGAGCGGCACTCTCCGTATGGAAGGGTGAGGCCGAGACGAAGGCCGTCAAGCTTGCATTGCCGCCGTATTGCACCGTCTACCAAGCCGAGCATCTAGCGCTCCAGAGAGCAGTAAGTATAGCCTGCAAGAGTGGAATGGTGAAGGTTGGTATCCTTAGCGATTCCAGATCGGCTCTCCAGGCAGTCACTCTTAGTTCCCCTCATCCCCTGGCAGTGCAAACAAGGGAGGCCCTCCGAAAAGCTGCATCGCAGAGGCGGGAGGTCTCCCTGTTTTGGATCAAGGCGCACGCAGGGTTTAGAGGGAATGAGAGGGTTGACGAATTAGCCAAGGAGGCCGCACTGCGATTGAAAAGGAAACCTGACTACGATCTGTGTCCTGTTTCATTCATCAAGCGTATCTTAAGAGAGGATACGGTTGAGGAATGGGACAGGAGATACGAAGTGGGAGGGATGGTCGGAGTCACGAAGCTCTTTTTCCCAAGCGCTGCCGCTGCATACAAGATAGTCAATAAAATAGACATCACACACTACACCACACAGATTCTGACCGGGACACGGCGGATTCGCCTTCTACTTGAACAGATTCAAGCTGAAGGAGGATCCGTCATGTTCGTGTCAGCCGGGAGTTGAGGAGACGATTCCTCACCTGTTACTGGAGTGCCCAATTTTTGCTAGCAATAGATACGATATTGAGCAGAAATTGGGCACATCCATGACGGGTGAGAATCTGCCTTCCATCCTGGGGGGCAAAAAGAGGAACATCTTCCTCGCTTATTGTAAGAAGATAGTGGGTGTAGTTTGTAAGAAAAATTGTGAAATTTTAGTGTGATATTAGTTAGGTTCTATTGTATATTAAGTTAGCTGTGATACTAGGTTAGTCTTTTATTTTGTGCCGTCGTTTTATTGTTGATATTTTAATTGTATTTTTGAGTCATTGAACTATTATTTATTGACATGTGTCAAATCTAATGATACCAAAGTAAGAAAAATGTTAATTATTGAAAATGATTGTTAAAAAACTAAAGTGTAATGATAATCTAAGAAATGTAAAAAAGGAAAAAAGAACTAAAAAATTACGTTAGGGGGACGAAAAAAAAAACAGGCTAGCATAATAATAATAAATTTAAAAAAAAACCAACGTGGTAAAGCAATACTCAATAGGTCTTTACCTATGAAATTGCCGTTCTGCAGTACTGGCCATTTCAAATCAAAATAATTTTTGTTTGGCTAAGAATTCTAATTTCCAAAAGTAGTCATTTGTTTATTGATTAGTGTTCCATTTTCATCGCATTTCAATATTTTTCGTCATCATGATACGTTAAAAATTCGAGTAATTATGGAATATGAGTACCGTCCTGGCAGCAACGCGCAAAATGGATTCTGTTTGATAACCGCAAGCGCTCAGCAAGTTGGTTGGATCCTGGTTCAGCACCTAAACAATGCCCTAAACGAAAACTTACCTCTAGAAAAGTAATGGTCACTGTTTGGTGGTCTAGCGCCGGTGTGATTCATCACAGCTTCTTACCAAACGAGGTGAGCATTACTGCAGATGTGTACTGTGAAGAACTGAACACAATGATGGAGAAGCTGGCACATCTCCAACCCGCATTGGTCAATCGCTCGTCTCCGCTGCTCCTACACGACAACGCGCGACCTCATACTGCACAGCGGTCGGTCTCCAAGTTGCAAGAACTGGGGTTGGAAGCTCTCCGTCATCCGCCCTACTCACCAGACCTACAGACTTCTACTTTTTCCAGAATTTGGATAACTTCTTGGCGGGAAAAAAATTCAATACACGAGAGGTAGTACAGCCTTTGAAGAGCCTTTGAAGAATTTGTTACCTCCCGTCCAGCTGATTTCTTTAAGAAGGGCATCAATAAACTGCCACTGCGTTGGCAAAGATACATAGATTGCATAGGTGATTACTTCGATTAATACAAATAACAATACATGAAAAAAATTCGTTTAAATTTTTTCATACAAATCGCCAATTTCATAGGTAAATACCTAATATTTATTTCAGTTTAATCTAAGTACCTGGTTCTTCGACTTCCAAAGTAAAAGCATTAAGATTCTTAAAAATCACTAAAATTATGAAATAATTCTTATTGCCGAAATAGTTCCCGTTTTAAATTCTGCTAAAATTTAACTATTTCTCTACTCAATATCTGAAGTCGATACCAGCCAACGTCAAACGTTTAGACTTTAAATATTATTCAAGAAAACGTTAGAAGAAGACGTCTGACATTGCAGACTTTTCGCATACATCATGTATATCAGTAATTCCCAAAGTGGTCCAGATGGACCCCCAGGGGTCCACGGAGACTCGACGGGGGTCTACGTTGGACGTGACAAAAAATGGGGGTCTACAATCGTAAGCAGGGGTGCATGAAAATTAATTTGGTTCTGTATTGAAGAACTAAAATGTTGGCTTGTTATTTTAAATAATATGATACCTAAATTAAACCTTCTCAAAAAGACAATTTATAAATAAATTTAGAAATAAAATTGAAAGTTCCGAACTGGGAGTCGAACCCAGACCATGTTGGTATCGCGCCGAGTGCTCTACCAGTTGAGCTATCCGGCCCTATGCCACTTTTCTTTTTCAATTTCATTTATAACTTATTGAGCCACACCGTCCATCATACGGTAATACAACAACACAAACAATATGATACCTAAATTAAACCTTCTCAATACGACGATTATCTCCTATCAATATAGGCAGATAATATTTTAGGAAGCTGAGCGCTGTTACTTGTAAAAACTTGCATATTCCATATTCAGTACAACTCGTCGAGACTTGTTGCCGCCGCCGTCCGGTCCGCAATGCGTGTTCAAACGTGCAAATTAATACGACTTGTGGTGTATGTACTTACAATCTTGTATGAACGTGTTTAATTCTTCACCAGTATAAATACGAATGTCAAGGCTAAACGTTACTTATTTGTTTCCGAAATTTCCTAAAGAAAAGTGAATCGATATTAGTGATTACCGGTGTCGGAAAAGTAAGTACCTACCTGCCTATATAATATAATATCGCGTGCCTAATGCTAAAAGGGCGCATTTTTATTTTTTTTTAGAATTCTCGTTTAATTTTTCAACACCTAATTTCTAAATCGTCAAGTCTAAAGTCTAGTCAAAGTCCAAATAAATAGTCAGTGCCGTCAATGAGTCATGTCAGTCGATTCAGTAAAGTGGTAGAAGCTTTACTGAAAGATCCTAGGGAGTTTTGGAGGGCAACACAAAATAGCATGATTTTTGATGTTGTACCACTTTGCACACACTTGTACACGTTACCGAATATTTAATCACTACATGATGGTGTTGGCGATGATGATTATTTAAAAGTAACATATGCTTGGAGTTCTTTAAACAATGCTGAAATTTACAAACGTGTATCTTTAAATACTGACGAGCTCCATTCAGTGCTGTTGGAACCAGGGTATACCTTGACATAATGTCACTTTTTGTTAGCATATGCTTGAGTTACACCAAAAAACGGCAAAATCACTATAGGTGTCCCTATAAATTTGGAGGACTTCTCTCAATTCTTCGTAGATCCCATCACCAGGTCTACCGTTCGGTGACAATGGGACCAACTTGGGAGTCAACCCTTTAAAATAAAAAAATAATTTTGATAATCGGTCCACAAACGTCGGAGTAATCGCGTAACATACATACAAAAAAACATATACACGAATTGAGAATCTCCTCCTGTGTTTTGGAAGTCAGCTGAAAATAAATAAAAAATATAAAAGAAAAAGAATTAATAAGAATCACAAAAATATTTATCTTACCGGGATTCGAACCCACCATATTCCAAATTTCCAAACAATGCAAAAATTATACGTAGGTATGCATACGAAGCTGCCAATCAGACTGACTTAAGAGAGTCGAAATTATTGATATATTGTTGCACGACGAAATAAAAATAAAAGTGTGTGTCAGCTCCGACGCACGACTGGAGTTTACTCTAAAAAGTAAAATTTTGTGTGCAATGCAAAGCGACTAGCGATCGATTTGAGTATAATATTGTGGGTACTCTATTGAATATTGTTCCATGTGTGTGGCAGATAATGTTTAGTTTATTAAAATCGACGTACAGTTTTTAAAAATAAAATGCCATATCTAAACATTTACAATCTGTGGGCTTGGATCATCAATAAAAGGAATAAAAGGATCACATTTAGCCTTTAGGTTTAACATTTTATATTCAAACACCGTACCGAAATAATTTCGCCGTTTTAACTAATTAAATGAGGCTCGTAGGTAAATTCGTTTTTACTAGGTAATGAGTAACCTTTTTATTCAGAAGACTACGGATCGGAGCAGACGGGCCGCTTGCGAGCGATCGCTGCCGCGTGCTACCGCGACATTTGTACTTTGAGTGGCAGCCGATCGCATTGGTTGTCAGTGGTAAATCTTAAATTATTATTGTAAAGACGTTATTTTTGTGTACTGTATATAGATCAATTATTTTAAAACCAAGGGTGGGCTATGACGTACATTTGACAGAAAACATCTTCATACAAGTAAAACTTGCGCCATCTTGATTTTAGAATTTATCAATTAAATCCGGACGGGACAGTTTTGCCGGCGAATTATTGAATTCGTCGGGTGATGTTGTGGATTTTGTATTTCTTTCATAAATTTGTGTTATTTCGGTTCTTAATGTGTAATATTGGTAGAATATTAACCATTAAATATACGTTAACGTGCACAAGTGTGGGCATTGGGTAAGTGGTACAACTTCAAAAAACGTGCTATTTTGTGTTCACTCCAAAAACTCCCTAGAAACTTTCAGTAAAGCTTCTACCACTTTACTGAATCGACTGACATGACTCATTGACTGCACTGACTGTCTATTTGGATTTAGACTAGACCTTAGACTTGACGATTTAGGAATACGGTGTTGAAAATTGACACAAAAATTCTATTTCCCGCCTTTTTAACTTGACACTGGCAAATGGTTTATGCCGATGCCATATATTCAAATTAAAAAAAATCCGGACTGATTAAACTGCGGAAAGCAAATGTCAAAAAGTCAAGATGACAAATGTCAAACTTCAACTGCTGGGGCAACCCCAAAAAGTGAGGCAGCTTAATACAATTAACACACTTACGGATTTGGTCCGGAGAAGACCACGGATTTTATTGCCAACTTAGGGGTTTCTCCCTAAAATTAGCGAAAAAATCCTCTAGGGGGAGGATTATTAAGGTAATTTTTAGAGGTTTGTATTTTCTTGTTTTTAATTAAATTAAGCTATTGATCGATATAACATCGACGCGATTTGAAAAGTCAACCTGTAGAAAATAAACTTTTTGAAGTATAAAATATGTAAAGAGGACAGAATAATATTACAGAACATATTATATTTTTTTATTATTTACTAGCTTTTGCTCGCAGCTTCGCCCGCGTGTTCGTCGCAAAAAACCACTTTAGCAAATATACCTACTGCAATATAATAGCACAGAGTAAAAAATATATACTTTATAATAAATTTTCACACGTACTTTTTAATTTTAAGATATCTCCTAGATATAATCTCCTAGATAAGGATAATTAAATTGTATCCGTCTAAATAGCTTCTGAACATACCACATTATTACTGATATTTTTTTAAACTTAGAATAGGTATAGTAGCCTATCCTTAAAAGATAGACATATCTATACCATCGCCGACTTTTTTGTAGATCTGTAAAAGAGAAACAATACCACCATACATTGTTTTGTTATTGGTAAACGTTTATTTAAGTTGTGACGAGTATTCTTAAAAGTTGGAACACTGCACAAAAATCGGAATACACTGTAAATAGTACTCTGTGGTAATACAATAGAGCTGAAAATCAAACACACGAGTGTCGTGCTGTCATAACGGTCCGCTCCAAACTAAATCTGTGCGTGTGTAAGCAACATAAGTGTGTACAGTGTAGTGTTAACATTTTTTGCCTCGACATGACTCGTCTATAATAATATATAGGTTTATGGTATGGTATATACGCCATAATAGGGAACATGCATTTGTTTTAAATCAGCAAAATTCTTATATTTTCCGAAAGTCAACATAAACATGGAACGACAAATGAAAAGGTACAGTAATAAGTTATTTGTATCTATCTTCATAAATTTTCAACTGCTGTGACGTCACTCGTGCATCATTGTTGTATAGAGCGTTTTGATGCTCTCCAATGATCTCACTTTTGTGATGACTGATGAGTGTATTTCGTCAACGGTTAATTGGAGATCAGCCATTGCAAAGAAAATATTTCCTGGCTTATTAGTACTTTTCGAAAAGCCAATAAAAAACTATGCATGTTCCCCATTATGTCCTACCAAATAGATTTTACAGCACAGATTTCAAAACTCAAGATGGGCTATGACGTACCTACATTTGACGGAACAAATCTTCATACAAGAAAAAATTACGCCATCTTGTTTTCACCATACTTCAAATATCAAATTGGCCCCAACAATCTCAAAAAGTGGGGCCATGTGACTGGAGACACTTTTTGCCTCAACATGCCTCGTCTATAATATACTTAGTCTGGCCATAAATACTGTTACAATTAAAAATAAACAAAATATTACATTTGAATTTGGTCTCTGTCATTTTGATATGATTGTTCATTGTGTTTCCTCATTTTGGCGCCAAGACATTGTACAATATTTTGCGATATTAAAATGGAGTGGGGAGATAAAGAGAACCGAATCGCTGTGATTGCATTACACAAAGTAGGTATGGAGCCAAATGCAATTTTTAAAACTGTTGTGTGCTTAAAAATGTTTGTGTACCGGGCTATTAATAGGTACAATGATACCTCCTCTGTTTGTAACAGAAAAAGATCTGGCCGTCCACGTAGTGTTCGTATGAAAAAGGTGGTTAAAGCAGTAAGGGAAAGAATTCGAAGAAATCCTGTCCGAAAGCAAAAGATTTTATCTCGGGAGATGAAGATAGCACCTAGAACCATGTCGCGTATTTTAAAAGATGACTTAGGACTTGCAGTCTATAAGAGACGTACTGGTCATTTCTTAATTGATAATTTAAAAAAGAATAGGGTGGTAAAATCGAAACAACTACTGAAGCGGTACGCAAAGGGAGGCCACAGAAAAATTTTGTTTACGGATGAGATTTTTTTTACAATTGAGCAACATTTTAACAAACAAAATGATCATATTTATGCTCAAAGCTCTAAGGAAGTAAGAAGAGTGCAACGTGGCTACTATCCGACTTCAGTGATGGTTTGGTGGGGTATTAGCTATGAAGGAGTGACTGAGCCATACTTTTGTGAAAAAGGTATCAAAACATCGGCACAAGTGTATCAAGATACCATTCTTGAGAAGGTAGTGAAGCCCCTTAACAACACCATAATTCCAGTTCAATAACCAAGAATAGTCCTTCCAGCAAGACTCGGCGCCCGGTCATAAAGCTCGGTCTACACAGTCTTGGTTGGAAACGAACGTTTCGGACTTCATCAGAGCTGAAGACTGGCCGTCGTCTAGTCCCGATCTTAACCCGTTGGATTATGATTTATGGTCAGTTTTAGAGAGTACGGCTTGTTTTAAACGCCATGATAATTTGGAGCCCCTAAAACAATCCGTACGATTGGCAGTGAAGAATTTTCCCATGGAAAGAGTGCTTGCTTGTATTGATAACTGGCCTCAACGTTTAAAGGACTATATTGCAGCCAATGGAGACCACTTCGAATAAGCTTTTTATATTTTAAATTGTTTTATATTTATGTATTAAACTAACACACTGTAAAAGTAATAAATGTTATTTGCAATTGAAAATATTTTTTTTCTTTGTTTCAGTATTTATGACAAGACTAGGTATACGTTCTATGCGTTACAGAGTTGATGTCTGGATCGCCTGTAGTGATGACGAGCAGCGAATGATGCCGATGCCGCCACGTGTGCGGCGAGGAATTATTCCGTGATTGACTCCTAAATTTTCTATCCTCGTCGTTATTACGACGTTACGCAGGAAGAGAATAAAAAGGGGTTGAACACGGAACACGCAACGAGTGAATTGAAAATGCATGAAAGAGCGTGTCAACACGCTGTCGCTGGCCAATAGTCGCGTTAATAAAGTGGAGCGTATGCTCCTTAAACTATGTATTCAAAGAAACTGGACTAAATTGTAAGCTTAGGGTAAGTTCACTCCGAGATACGACATAGCGCGCACTTTGAATAGTCATGCATTTTATTACAGCATCGTCGCGACGCGCCCTTAGGCTGGGGCCTGGTACAATATGCTCCGGAATCCGGAACGCCGGTGAAAATTAAGAGCACTGAAAATAGAACTCTGCGCCAATACAACAGAGTTGAAAATGAAAGTTTCGAGTGTCGAGTGTCATATATGATTTATATTATTATGTTAGATTTCCAACTATTGTATTAGCGCACTGCGCATGTATTAGTTCTATTTTCCCCGACGTTCTGGATTCCAGAGCATGTAGTCCCAGCCTTAGGATGAATAGGACAATGCTTCTTAGTCTTAAATACCAAGATTCGAACCCGCGACTCCTCTTCCTGAGCCCGCTATCAAGATAAATAGTCCAAAATGTCTGGATACCGTGGAGGCAGATTTGCTGTATCCTAAGAAAGCTTTTTATTTTCAAAATTCATTTACTAATGGGATGAAGTGAACACCAATGTTTTCGCAGAGAAACAAGGCAAAAGATGAAGTAGGTAGCTATTTAGTTAACTCTGTGGCACAGGCTAGTACTAAGTACCTATTTCACAATCTTCAAGTGCCAGATAGCTGATTCGGAAGTTTTATCGCTGCTAACTATACCGAACGACAGAGACAAAACATGCAAATAAGCTATCTGACACTTATTAGAAGACTGTGAAACAGGCCCTTAATGTTTGTTCTATACTGTTAGATTAGCAATAAGGCTTAAGATGTCTTAGATGGCCTGAGTCTCATGTAAAATAGGTCTGGATTTCTGTCCAGTCTAGAGTGAAACCGATACATCAAAACATAACTTGGATATTGCAAACTAGATGTTTCCCTCGACATCGTACGCGCAAAAGAAAATCCCGCAGGACGCGCACATTGCCCCGCGATAGAAAGTAGCCTATGACCTTCCCGTCTACTCTGTATCTGTGCCAAATTTGCCTATTCAATACAAACATACCAACAATGTAATGTCTGTGATACTCCTCAACTTAAACTTCATATCATCGAACCCACGAGCTCCGAGTCGAGAGCCAACCTCTAAACCACTGGACCACAGAGCTACCTAATCTACTTATAAGTGTCCGATTGCTTATTAGCATGTTTTGTCTCAATCGTTCTATATAAAATAAGCTGCGACCGAGACTTAATGGTAAACGTGTAAACGGTTAAAATCAGAAAAAAAAAGATTTTAAAGGACAACGGATTATTTATGATTGTAAATTTACAGTAGACGCAGTAGGTTTACATCAAATTAAAAAAACACAAACATTTAATTCAAATAGTATGTAGGTACATAAAAACGTACTTTTAAAAGATAATAAATCAACAAAATTTTCGGTGTTTGAATTTAGGAATGCGAGAAAATAAATTGATTTATAGTCTCCGCGCTTTATGTATTTTATTTTTAATTTTATATATTTACCTCTTACTAATAATAATATTTACACAGGCGAGTCCCACTCGCTCTGGTCCCTTTTTGTTTCTGGATAAGCTATACAATGTTTTGTCCTCGTCTGTCAAGCGACTTTTTCAACCTAGTCCTTGTCTGACAAGGACAAAACATTGTATAAATAATCCATTGTGTAAATATTTTATTAGTAAGGGGGTATCAGTTTTAACTATTGTTTCATTTTTCCCAACGATTTCTCCATACACTTCTGTGTCTAGTATGATTTTCAGGCTGTCCTGCTGGTGCTGTAATGAGTCAGCGCGTGAACCGAAATGGAACTATTATCGAAAATAGGTAAGGGAATTGGGCCTCTGTTAAAATTCCGTATAAACATCCGTATCCGCATCTAATCTGAATCACAGATCGAAAATTCGTATAAATACAGAGAAATTCGTATATCTGGCAACACTGCGATAGACTTACACCGTTGACAGCTCGCAGCTACTCGTATGTGCGCGTGGCTAACCGTATGCTGGAATTGCGCGAGGCGAGCGGGGTGTGAGTTTTTTCCAGCCAGGACTTTTGTTCACGGGGCTGGCCGCTGGTCGTTTCGGTGTCAACCTTAGGCTTACGTCAACATGGCTGACATTCACCGGTGCTCGAGCTGTCATTTGTAAAGAGTGTCGCCCCTGTGCCGTGAGCAAAAAGGATAGCCGAAATTGTTATTTTTGACTCCGTCGCAGTTGGTTAAAAAGTTGTTTTCATGTTTTACATCTGCCATGCTCCGATGTCTCTGGACTGGATTCGAACATTGTCGTAGCTGCTACGAAAGTATAAGCTCGAGTGCTACGACGTAGTGGTGGTATGTCGCTAGTCGGCAGTGGTAGGTTATTTTACGCGACTCATAACTATCGGCTATTACTTGGCCTTAAGTTTTTGGAACGAAGTTCCTTATGGCGCGTTGCAATATTGAGGCTAGGCGGATTATATTGGCATGACACTTTTTGCCACTCGAAATCACAATGTAATAACGACTATTAAGAATTATACAAAAACGACCTTATCACCTTGACAATAATGTAGAATTTTGCAATTACACATTGTGACTATTATGACTGTTACATATTGTGACTAGCTAGCCGAGCGCTTGATGTTATTACTCAGTACGGAGCCGGACTTCGCGGCGGCAACACTGCGAGCAGCAAGCAGCCCCTGTCCCTACCTAAGGCGCTAGTTCCGCGCGCACTATATATACTTAGTTCAACTATTTGTTTTGTATAATATAAAATATTATATCTATACAGATAAACAAAATTGAAGTGTCTATTTGTAATTTCAAATTAATAGCAATAGCAATTTCAAAATAATAATATATATATATATATATATATATATATACATATATAATAAGATTATTGTATAATATGGAAATAAAAGATAATGTGTTGCTTTATCTACAACTACTACAACTAAAGAAACAACATTTAATGCTCATGTTTCACAATTTAAATAATATTTTATACAAATAATTCATAATAAATTAAATATAAGTCTCATTCCCTTGACAGTTGACATTCATTATTCATTAAAAAACAATGAGGTTACATAATTCCAAAATAGGCTTCAATTCTTCATTATCAACTATATATTTATATTATAATATATAATATATAGTATATATATATATATATATATATATATATATATATATATATATATATATATATATATATATATATATATATATATATATATATATATATATATATACGACGTATATACGAATGGACGTCGTTTCGTTCTGTTCATTCGTTTCTGTGTTCTGTGTTCATCTGTGTGTTTCTGTGTTCATTCGTGACTGTTAGATAACAGTCAAAACTCGAGACCCTTTATTTCGGGAACACGTGGAGGCATCGAGTTGAAATTTTAACCGTATACTCAGGTCTACGGTCCTTTGAAGCTGTAAAAATCAGATATCTTAAGTTAACGTAAAACAAAGATACGGCCCTTTTCGCCACAAAAAAACGCATATTTCGATACTCTCAAGGAAATCAAAATTCATAGGGCACTTCCCATTGATCTAGAACTATAAAATTTGGTATGCAACATGGTTATATATCACAAGTACAAGATAAAATATGAAAACTGCAAATTTGTACATAAATTACAAAAAATAAGGGGGTCAAAATTTCAACTTGAAGCTACAAGTTCAAATAGGGTATCATATATTATAAGGGTCATTTGTGAGCATTCAAAAAGATGTTTTATTTATTTTTTTACGATGCATAAATTTTTATTTAAAAATGTTTTTTTTTAATAATAATAATAACTTCTCCATACAAACATTCTTACACTTTGTACGGAACCCTTGTTGGGCGAGTCCCGCTCGCTCTGGTCCGGTTTGTTACTGTTAGCTATCTTAAACAAAAGCAAAGGCACTCGTTAAATAATATTGGAGAAACTAAAATCACTCAGCACGAGTGTACTTCAGCGGAGAGTTCTTAGCAGCGTATAGATAAAGCTGATGGCGCCATGAGACTGGATATCATCATCATCAGCCTGCAAATCCATACATTTAAAGTTGCAACAAGTAAACATGTTATGACAAGTAAAATAAACATAAATATTTCTTATTAGTAGTTATAATATATTTTATCCCACTACTATTATAAATGTGAAATTTTGTGAGGATGGATGGATGTATGGATGAATGAATATTTGTTACTTTTTCATGCAAAAACGTAAAATACAGGATACTTTCTATCCCGAAAAAGTACACCACACCCGTGAGATACCCGATACTATATTTACGCGGGCGGAGCCGATGGAAAAGGCTAGCTAAATACTGATTTAAGATCTTTTTTAGTTGAAGAAACTTTGAATGTGCGAATGAATGATGATGATGATCTTGACCAGCCTCCTGGCTATATCAGCTGTAAATATACGGTGTTTCTTCAATATTCACGCTCACATAAATATAATAAACAGAATAATTATGTGGATAGTAATAATATATTATATAATATTATAACATCACGTCAACCCAATCCCGTGCTAAGTTAAACCACGATATATATAATAATGTACAGTAGCGGAGCTCAGCCGTGTCGTTGAAATTTTTACCTACGATTGAGCGTGGCCAAGCGATGCGCTAGGACTGGCACGTCCACAAAGAAAGCGTTGACATTGCGCAAGCGTCGCGGCACAACTTTGAGGTTTCGTTAGCGGCCGTGTAAATGACGCGTATGTGTGCGTGAGCTTATTCGCACGGTCTCGTATGAAGATGATCTACTGTACATTATTTGAATAGGGATGACGAATACATCTAAAATATTTAGTTTCATTAATATACTTAGAAATAATGAGGCATTACTACTTGGTAAATGTGAAAAAATATAATATTTTATGTGGAGTTTATTAATTAGATACATCTAAAAAGTACAAAAAAGTTTAAATTCTTTTTTGCTAAATTAGTAAACAAAACTTATATCATTAGTTTACTCACATCATATACAAAAACATTCATTATGGTAAGTATGAACTTAAACGCACAAATATCGGAGATATTTACAAATATGTTCCTGCGACCGTATACTTCATACACTTTAACCTAGGCGTGACGTCATAGTTAGGTACGACTTTAGTATGGAGCGTTTTCACGAGACTTGCGAAATTTTGTATACAAATTGCTGTACCTTTGAAAATATTGACTTTTGATATACTGTTTCTTCTGAGAAGTTACTAATATTTAAGAGCACTATTCATTCATGCAGTAAAAAAAAAATTGTCGTCTAGCCTATTGTGGTTGAACTTACACTCTTTAAAGGCCTAAAGATCGTTACTAAAAAATTTTTTTGTACGAGTACCACCAAAGATAATCTCTTTTTGGAGTTTACTCCTTAAGAATCTAAGAATAAGAAAATTTTCATATAATACCGGAGGTATTAAAAAAAATATGAGATGTAAAATCTACTGAACGAATGACCTCGTTACGTTTTCGTGCACAACCTATTCTGCGCACCTGTCACTTTTTTTCACATGGCGCGAATTTTTGAACTCAAATCGATCGCTAAAGTTTTTGTTCCTTCTGAGGGACGTGTTTTACTTTTTAGAGTAAACTCCAGTCGTGCGTCGGAGTTGATATATCAACTCAAAATGTTATATCGTATATAATATTGACATAAATAGATTAATGCTTTAATATACTCGATTATGCTAATAATAAATACATTTTCAATGCGAAATATAGTCTCGTTTCCAAGTTATTATAATAATAAATGAATTGATAACGGCTTTACAAGCTTTTCAATCAATGAAAATTTCCTTCCAAATATGAATAACATAACCATTGACCATTGTATATGCCAATGAGTTCTTTTAAATAATAGCGAATGCAGGAGAAGAAGTCGATATTAAAGCTAAAATTAAAAACTACATCGTCGTGCGTTGAAGTCGTTACTATCAGTAAACAGTATAACAAACTAATGAAAAGGAGTATTAATTAATTAATGTAATCTATAGGAACTAATTTTGATGACTAGAATCGTTTTAAGTTCAGACTTCTCGGGCAAATAATAACAAAGTGTACTTTCAGTCAAACCTTGTGCTAATAAACAGAACAGCTATCGTCTTCAAGTATATAAACACTTGACGAGTACCTAATCAAAATTTAATGGAATAAATAGGATTTTATTTACTGTTCAAATTAACCTAGCTGCCCGACATAGACGGTTCCTAGTTTTCCTTGTATATAATAATAATTAGCACTTTGTTAAGTATAATATTAATCCTTAAGAAATCGGCGTCACTTTCAAATTGTTAACAGTACTGGTAACCGACTGGTAAGGGTTATGATAAAAATTTTCACAATAAGATCATAAATGAATACTACCAAATGCCATCTTCTGAGGAAGATTGTGCATATATTGACTCTGAAAGGATTTTGTGGTTTTATGAAACCACGGTAAAAGTGAAACTTAATAACAAAATAGCGTGGAGCACTGGCACTAATGAGTACTAGTCTATACACTACACGGTCAGCTGATGCGAACTATAGGCGCCGCCATATTGGCCTCGGCTGCTCTGACGAGCGCCTTTCACTTTATACCTACTCCGCGGCCGACCGTCACGCGACATGCAACACACAGACGAAAAAGTTTGAGACGATGTAATAAAAGTTTCACTTTAAAAGTTTCACTTTAAAAAAGGGATTATCAGACATTAATACAAGTACTATTTTAAACCTATTATCTTCACTTATTAGTGCTTTACAACAAAATAATATATTAAAACCGTTCTACGTTGCTTCTTTAAATAAAATGATTAATACAAGTGATGTTCTTAATTATGGATTCCAACATAATACAGTGGAATTGTAGAAGTATTATTCATGAAAAGACTGACTTAATTTATATTATAAATAAATATAAACCACTAAGTATTGCTCTATCAGAGACTTGGTTGAAACCAAATTTTGCATTTCGAATTCCAGGCTATGTTACAGTACGAGATGACAGATGTGACGGATATGGTGGGGCTGCTCTATTAGTTAAAAAATTCTGTTCCTTTTAAAATATTGACATTGCCACTTCAAAAAAGTTGCAATTTTAGTAGAGTTGGTATACAACTAATAATTCATAATTTTTTATATTTTCTATATTGTATATAGCTCAAAATTCATCGTCTACGTTCTTGGATATAGATAATTTATTTAGCTCTCTTTCTACTCCAAGTTTAATCTTGGGTGACATTAATGCTCATCATCAATGTTGGGGAAGTGACATATCCAACAGGGACGACGAGCATTTATTAGATATTATTGATAAATACAATTTATGTGTGATTAATACAGGTGACCCTACACGTGTTGTACATATAAATAAAAATAAAAGTGCTGTTGATCTTTCAATTTGTTCTCCTTCGTTAGTGCAATGTATATATATATATAAAAGTAGCAATAGAAGTGCTAAAAGAATAAGACATAAATATAAATTGGGTAAAGTTGATTGGTGTAAATTTAGAAAGGAAATAGAGCGTCAAATTGATAAATTACCTGAAATTAAATTAGGTTACGAATTAACTTTTTCTGAAATGTTGGCTAGAGGAATAATTGAAGTAGCTAATAAGCAATTCCCTACTAAAAAACCTATAGGAAATAAAGTCTCATTCCCACCATGGTGGGATTGCAAATAACATGTCTAATGAAAATTTTGAAAAACTAACACAACCTAATAAATCCACTCATATTTTTCTAAAACAAAAGAAGCAACAGGGTTGGAAAAAATTTTGTTCTTCCACCTTGTATCACCACTCACATGTCCTTCTGAACTGTGGAAAAGTATAAAAAGATTTAGATCTGCGTTCAAAGAACAGACAGCAGTACTATCTAAAGTTTTTTATGTGATTATGTTGATCTGATAGGCTCCATCTTCAGTAGTAGAAAATTTTCGGTCCCTTCTCCGTCTTATTATTTAAGTGAATATTCTTATTCTTTACTAAATTCTCCTTTCACAATGGTTGAACTCAAAGGTGTTTTATCAAGTGTAAATGATTCTACGCCAGGTATGGACGGTATTCCATATTCGTTCTTAGCTAATTTAGGTGATAAAGCGTTAGATTACTACTTAAATCTTATTAATACGGTTATGATTTCTGGAAACATTCCACAGTCGTGGAAATCACAAGAAGTAATACCAATATTAAAACCCAATAAAATCCGCAAACGAAACATCTTCTAATATACCGATAGCGTTATCTTCAGTTCTTATTAAAGTGGCTGAAAAATTAGTTAACCTAGAACCTAAGTGTACCTAGAGCATAATAAATTATATATATATATTTATATATAATTTACAAATTTTAAAACATGTCAATGTCGATATAAATTGAATTTGAGATTCAGACAGAATTGATATTCTGGAGAAAAAGTTGCACAAATTAAATATTCCCCTTATTCTTATAATTTATACATACGATTTAGAACCTGTTGTTAAGGAATTTGTAAAAATTTTACAATATGAAGATGATTTACTTCTTTATGCTATTAATGCTAATATAGATATAGCTTGTAGCTCATTTAATCAAAGTCTTGTAAACTATAAAAATGAGAAATGAGAAAGATATGGCAATTCTTTTTACACCTCGGGTCACATTATTGAAGATTTAGCAGGTATGCCTAATTTTTTCAAGTAATAAATATAGCCTATATGTAATAGTAATAATGTAGCAATCTAATGATGTTTTTTACGATCGGTCCAGTAGTTGACATAAGCTATGGATTGGCCAATGAAACTTTAGGGGCTAATGCATAGACTTATGCGTTTATAATATAGTAGGGATGAGTAGGGATTAGTAGAATTAAATAACTCTCACGGAACTGTATCTACGTGATGCCTACCACCGGTTCAGGAACTAACCCGGCGAGAAGCAAAAAGACAGAACAGTACTTTTTTTCACTGATAAGTAACATCAGAATATTATTCTAGGTTGTCACAGATTCTTGTAGCTGCTTGCGGAAGGTTTCTCTTAAGGAAGGAAATTCGGGTTTAAAAAATACACATATATCATCTGGCTGAGGCATTTATTAACATTTATTTTTGTTTTTCGTTTTTTATCTTAATACAACATATATAGTAATTAACAATACATAATAAATAGTCCAAAAGTATATTACGCCTACAAAATAGCGTAGTCGTTATAAGATTATCGACGTATGAGTTGCTTGCACACGTCGCCACGTGTAAAGGCAACTCATGTATGACACCGGTAGCAATGTTCTAGTGGATAATGATTGGTGAAACAGTTTTGGAGTACGTTAAGCAGGCTTCGGGTTCGATCTCACCGGGGCCAGAGATCTAGAACAAGAATCCGGTCGGTTAGCCAAAACTTCTGTAAATTGTCAGAAGAGAACATTTACTTACATCGTGTATCTAAATCGTCTTAAGGTAGTTAGCATTTAGTGCGGTTGTAAATGATAAGTTTTGTTTTTTTTGGCCAACATAACATCATGTGAAAATATAATATTATGTTCTCTATCTAGTGGTAATCGAACGTATATAAGTGTCTACAAAAATAGTTTAGTATTTTTAAACAATATCATTGAAAATGCTCGATCAAATTATACTTGCCGTTGACCACAGCACGCAGGCATACATTTCTACCGACGGTTTGATATTTGGATTTTTATAAGAAAAATAACAGGGTACAACTACAAGGGTGTCTAAAAATATTGTTCTTCAATAGTCATGTTAATGCAAGTATTAGTTAATTTGAGCGTATATTATTTGTAACATATTTCATAATTTACCCGCATCATCTTACATAATCCAATAACGGTTTAAGTTTATGTCTAGAGTCAACACTTTATAACTCATAGGTACCTAATTGTAACAAACATGTTTATGTAACTTTATTGCAAACCTGTTCTTAAAAAGTAACATTTTTACCCAAATAAAAAAAAGACAAGCTATAAATTATTGATTAAGCTAGAAAATGATACGAGAATGTAGAATCGCCTGCTTTACAGTCTTCATAAAAAAGTAAACTACACACTTAAATACAGACGTAGTATGTATCTTTTAACAATATCCTATTTACATAAAATTGACCCAAATTGCTAACCGTTTCAAATAATATGTTAGTGTAAAAGATGATAGGTAAAGCTAGATGAAACGATATAGGTACATACAATACAAACATAGTCTCAGACGACCGGCAAGCGAACAATATGGTAACGATAGCCCGTATTCGATACCGACACTGCATTACACGTAGAGTACATAGTCTATTATCGAGATCATAATTTGCATCTTCACCTATAATAATATTAAAAATATCACAATAAATTGCTGTGCACATACAAAACAGGCAAATTTTGAGTGCAATTACATTAATGTTTAATTAGCAATAATTTTAGTCTAAGAAATCATATACATCGAGGAAGTGAACGTTATATGAGATAGGAATACGTACATCGAGTGAGTCGCGAGAATTTTATTCACAATAAACGTATTTTGTAACAGTATCAAACCGGAATGTACAAGTAATAAATTTGTTAAGCGTAACTTTTCGAAATTGTTTTTGTGCTTTTGTGGTTGCAACTTGTATTATAATAAGAATTCATTGGCATGTACATAGATATATAGTTAATTGTACATAATACTATGAAAATTTTATCTAATAAAGGAAATATAGCTCTATTTAATGGCAGATCTACCATTATTTTAACTGGGAAAATATAGAGCATACAGCAATAAGTAAATCAGCATTAATAATACTTGAAATTCTTTCTAAATTCTTACTCAAAGATATATTAATAAAAGTAATAGGTAGCAGGTTGCTTTTACATAATTTTACCGCGGTGATATCTATTATGTTTCATTTATACCAAAGCAACTGTTTTTATAATTTCTAAAAGTAAATACCGCAAAGACTGATGGCTCAAGAACAAACGTTCTATTAGACTATGACGGTATTAACTTTACTAATTTCGTTTACTACGACCGTTTCAACTAGTTTTTGCTGACTTTTATGACAAGGTTGCTTTGATATTCCTCCTCGAACATAAAGAGACCCATCAGACGAAACTATACTTCGCATCATATCTTTACTATTTATAATAATATATTTCTTAATACGGCCGAGTTCTAAACTGGCCGATAATATCTTATATTCTAAATAGACATCAATTTTATTTAAAAATAAGTTTTATTTAATATGTACTATAACTCACAAAAATATGGTGCTGACACACTGTCTCTACAATGAATTTGAGGTGCAATATTACAAACATAGTATTATTATATTCGACAAACATATTATATAGAACTACTTCACTATATATCTATTAAACGACTAATATCAACAAATCTTATATTATCGTATATTTGTCCCATACACACACTTTTTTATCTATATATTAATACGTGAAGCTAAAATTTCATGTAGAGTTATACGAGAATTGCGCAAACGCATGAGAGTTATTTTTTTGAGAGTGAATTTGGCACAATTAAAGTTTATGCATAGGAAAGCGTGCAAAAAGCTTAAATTTATTAAAATAACGGTTAGAAATACATTAAATTAATGAAAATATTAGCAACACATATAAGCTAAAGACAGTTTAGACACATTGTGTTTGAAATTTGTAGTGTTGTACCCTTAAGAAGTTTAATCGGTATTGTTGTCCCAACGAGAAAAGCATGTATGAAGGGAATAATGAAAGTGGATGAAGCGAAACAAGTATGTAAGGATCGTAGCAAGTGGAAAGAAGTGGTCTCTGCCTACCCCTACGGGAAAGAGGCGTGATTATATGTATGTATGTATGTACGTGAAAGTTATTAGTTGAAACCAAATCGATTTTCGAATCGCCGTCAAACAAAAACGAGTATTTGAGTTGTCAAAATTATATCGATTTATGGTCGATTCATTATTGTCAATCACTAACTCATAAGTTTTAACGTGCGGTTTCATCGTGAAAATCGCATAATGTGAATACGCTCTAATACATGAAGCAAAAAAACAGGTAAACCGGTACCATAAAAAAAATGAGGTATCCAATTTTATAATGCGAAATTAGAGAAATTTTTGCTCGCTCGCTCCACTTGCTAACTTTCAACGTACAAAATATAATATTATCATTATAATACATTTTGCGCTGTTGTTTTTATATAAAGAATACACACTTTCAAATAGATATTTGGTACAATATTATAATTAAACCAAATTAAATAATTTCAACCAGGACAATTGTAAAAAACTACCATTGTACTCTTGATTAGTATCAGAAGAGTAATTTGACGAAGGAATTTTTTTTTAATATGAATAATTATGGTCGAATTTCGACGACAGGGCGGTCTCTAGTTCATTACGTCCACAGCTCGATAATATTCAAATCCGGTCTGAAGTTATGTGCCTATGCTAATAAAAAGGGTTTCTTTTTCGATCGGATCAGGGGAAAAGGGATGGAAATGAATACGTATGAGTAACCTAACCAAGACCATGTCAGGACAAGTCTGAGAGACGGTTCCGTAACCACCCTTCAAATAAAATTATTAATTTTTTATAATGTAAACACAGAAATCTATACACAATATATAATTATACCAAATTTGATATATTTATATTCATTATTACAGAAGTTAGAGGAGCGCACACACATACAGAAATACAGACGGACAGAGCGAAACTATAAGGTCCCTGTAGTGCTACGGAACCCTAAAACACTGTATTTCTGTGGTCTTATCAGATCGAATGGTAAATTTTGCTGGTTGATTTTCATAAAACCGTTTTATATAGCTGGTAGATGTTGCCCGTGGCTCCACTTGCATGCTTTTTTCAGTCTATTGATAAAAACCGCATGAAAATCAGTTGAGCAGTCTAGATCTAAGCGAGCGCTTACAAGCTAGAATTTTTTCTGTTTTACAGCAGTAGGAACTAGAAAGTATAAAGAACCTCCTTTTTTTGAAGTGGGTTAAAAACAATTTGGAAAAAGTTTCTAATCGTCTCTATGGGTCTGTTTCACAATCTTGTGATAAATGTCAGATAGCTTTCTTCAGATAAACTCTAAGTGGGTTCCGCGATACCCCTGCAGGGGTTCCGCAAGAACGCCGCCGCCGCGCGTATACTTGTGAGCGCGCAGTCCCTTTGATAAAAGCCGCCTCTGAATTAGACACTATAGTTGTGAACAAGCGACTTTCGGCTCTAACTTCAAAACATAAAGCTGAGATTGTTTACAACGCATTTTTTGTATTTCTATTTTAATAGGCTTGTTTCCACTAAGAATAAATCGGATTCTAATGAATAACCATGATAATTAGTTAACAAAAAAACAACTTTTTTATTAAAATAATAAAAGATTATTAATATTTTTGGAAAATAAAATCGACATAATGAGGCGTTATATCACGTGACATTAAACACCAATCAGAGAAGCGTGACGTCACGCCTCGCGAAACACTTGTAGCTGTGATTTTCGTAAGTGAACAGGATAATTCGAGTTTTCAGCAGTTATTGTTAAATTAATTCAGTTAATTTTTGGTTTAATATTGAAAGACAGTTATAATTTGCCATGGAATCAGGATTTAACAAAGCAAACAGCGGTAATTTGCCCAAAATTGACGCCTTTATGCTTGGCAAATTGTTTGCAATGAACACCGACTTTTGTTCATCGGAATTCCGCAATGTTAAATCTTCTATGTAAGTATTATATGAAGAACAAACAAAGTCTTATTTAATTAGCAGTTACCCATCAAGGAGTCACATTTACCTACTGTGGAATGTAAATAAGTACTCGTTCCTAACTGATTTTGAGGTTAGCGAATACAAAGTTTTAATAACTTTCACTTAGATAATTCATTTTTAATTTCAGGTCATCTCGAGCTTCATACGGAGATGATGCTGTAAGCTATGTGCAGCTTAAGCGTGATGGCAAATTATGTATTGTAAAGTGCAAAATATGTCCTGAGCACAAAGTTCATGCAAAGCTGTATAGATGCACACTAGTTGTTGACGAGGAAGATGAGAGTATTCTCTCAGTACAATGTGAAGACTGCTTAGCTTCACAGGGTGGTTGTAAGCACGCAATAGCCTTCTTAATGTGGGTTCATAGACGAAGTGAGGAACTACGTACGAGTACTTTTACATTGGGGCACTACACAATATTTATAATACGAGGAATTCATTATTTAATAAAAAACACAATTGACTGTCATAAACAAACACGGCTGTTTCGCGAGGTGTGACGTCATTCAAGACGCCATGACAGTCTTGGCCTTTTTCGCGGTCGATTTCAAGTTAATTTCTAAAAACTCCAAAATACTAATGTAAAATACCTATTTTTCTTAAAATAATATATTTTTTACACAAATTTCCAAATTTTGTCAACTAGCCTATTGCCGACTCGAGTATTTTTGAGAATGTTCGAGATCGAGTCTAGGACTAAGTATAAAAGCGGCGATCGCGCGTCGCTCCTCGTCAGTCAGTTGACGATTAGCGTTCGGAGCGATAAGTTCCTACCTACCTACTTACAAGCTGGCTAGCGAATGGCGGAGTTTAAACGCGATATGTAACTAGTGTTTATTGTTCTACTGCCTGCTGTATTCTGATTGTATCAGATTTGTACATTTCTTCTTTGGACTAAACTTAGTATCTTATAAACAGTAACGATTTGCATTATTTTGACCCCACCATCCTGACGTGTAACATTATTAATAATGAAGAATGGAACGTTGGCTTAAAGGCGTTGAACGTGTTGCAACAACATCTTCTAATGACGCTGAATGTTCAAAAGCAGTACGCGCGGAGAATGCAGCAATTACCGATCCAGACGATGATGCCACGACGTCAAGCTCCACGGTTTCAAAGACGAAAAAAAGGAAGTTTGATGAATCATATATCAGTTTCGGATTTATTGATTCCAACGGCTTACCTCTCTGCATACTATGTAGTAAACTGGTTCCTAATAGTTCCATGGCACCTGCCAAATTGCGCTGACATTTAGAAACTGTACACCCTGAGTCTAAAGACAAGAATAAAGAATTTTTTGTTCGCAGAAAAGAACAGTTATTGGAAAGTCAAAAAATATGATGCATGTAACACAAACTATCAATGAAAAGGCCACGGAGGCATCATATTTAGTTAGCTATCGCATTGCACAAGCAGATGAAGCGCACACTATCGCTGAAAATTTAATAAAGCCATGTGTGTCAGACATAACAAAATGTATGCTCGATGAAAAATCTGCAAAGCATCTTTCTAGTGTGCCGCTATCAAACGATACTGTTTCACGGCGAATCCATGATCTGGTAAGCTACGTCAAACAAGAACTAGTTACACGCCTACAAAAAACACGATTCGCCTTGCAAATGGATGAGTCAACTGATGTCGCTGGTCTGGCTATCTTGCTGGTTATCGTGAGATATTCATATGAAAGTTCTTTTGAAGAAAACATGCTTATGTGTTCACCGCTGCCCACAAACACTACCGGGGAAGAAATTTTTATTAAATAAACATATTTTTTGGAGAAAATATAATCTCAGTTGGAACGATTGCATTGACATTTGTACAGATGGGGCCAAGGCGATGACAGGTAAAACAGCAGGAGCAGTGTCACGCATAAAAAATAAAGCGCCTAATTGTAGTTCCAGCCATTGTATTCTGCATAGACAAGCACTTGCGATGAAGCAAATGCCGTCAAATCTAAAATTAGTTATGGATGAAGCGGTAAAAATAATTAATTTTATCAAATCACGACCACTACAATCCCGATTATTCTCATTATTGTGTGAAGATTATGGCAGCAAACATAAAACACTGCTGCTCCATACAGAAGTGCGATGGCTGTCTCGGGGTAAAACTTTAACAAGGATATTTGAACGTAGAGCGGAGTTACAAATGTTTCTTTCAGCTGATACTTCTTTTAATTTGAAAGACCGTTTGTATGTTAAAACTTGGTTGTTCCGATTGTCTTTTATGGCGGATATCCTTCAAAAACTAAACGAATTGAATTTATAATTGCAAGGTAAACAGACAACAGTGTTCCAGGCCTATAACAAAATAACTGCCTTCAAAAGAAAATTAGATTTTTGGATTGTTTGCGTTGATAAGAGAGAAATAGAAAGCTTTACGTCACTCAGTGAGTTTGTTAGCGATAACGACTCAGAAATGTTTCAAGATGATATGTTTGAAAAATTGGTCCAATATCTCACTTCGATACGCGCATCTTTTGAAAAGTATTTTCCCGAAGAACAGAATACAAAAATAAAACTGAATTCATGGATTCTTAATCCTTTTTTACCCAACTTGCAAAAGCCCGAAAGTATGTCAAACGAGATATATGAATCTCTTTTAAAAATGTCATCAGACACAAGTATGGAGTCACTGTTCAAAACGATGCCTCTCAACGATTTTTGGTGCAGAATTCGTAATGAATATCCAATGCTTGGCAAAATGGCTCTGAATATTCTTCTCCCGTTCCCAACAACATATTTGTGCGAAACAGGATTCTCAACGTATGCAGCCACGAAAACAAAATATCGCAATAGACTGGACGCCGAACCTGATATGAGACTGCAACTGTCTTCTATCAAACCTGACATTAACCAATTAATGAAAAATAAAAAACAGTTTCATACCTCCCATTAGTTAGATTTTTTCTTTTTTAATATCTTGTAATAATGTACTTGCCATGTGGCATGTTAAAGTAAGTAATAATCAGTAACTGTTACATTGTACTTTTATTATGTTTATTAATAAAGAATACACTTTTAAAAACTATTGTTTTATTGTAGGGTTCCGTCAAGTATTTTGCTTTCCAAATGGGTTCCGTCACCAAAAAAGTTTGAGAACCGCTGGCTTACTTGTATGTTTATCGTCTCTATCGCTCAGTATAAAGTAAGCAGCAACAAAACTTCCAAATAAGCTATTCGACACTTATTAGAAGATTGTGAAACAGGGCCTTAGAATAATCCAATTGGGTGTTTATTTCTTAGTCTAAAGTGAAATTGCAAGATATTTAAATATCGTTATAATAAACGTTGCTTCACTAACTTTGTCGTTAAAAACCAAAGATTTCAAAACTATAGAGGCTAAGACGTAAATTTTTTAGAATAAATCTTCATCTTTCATCATAATTCAGTTTTCACCATATCTCAAATGTAAGCCATCTTGATTTCACCATACCTCAAATGTCAAAAAGGCCCCAAAATCTTTAAAAGTTGGGCCATTTATGTGGGGAAAATTTTCACCTCAACGTGCCTCGTCTTAAACATATACGTCTATGTTAAAAATATACCATATAATAAACAAAATAATAATATATCATATCTTATCTTATACCTTTAAACGAGCAATTCTTGTACATTTATTTATTTATATGTTTCTGTGATCTCGGAAACGGCTCTAACGATTTCGCTGAAATTTGGTATATGAGGGTTTCGGGGGTAAACAATCGATCTAGATTAGTCTTATGTTTGGGAAAACGCGTTTTCTCGAGTTCTCATGCGTTTTTCTGTTGCACCACCACGCAGAATATAATTTCGTCTTGCCGGCCACTGTCCGTCTGGTCCAGCAGGTTAAGACGCGGACAGCAAGAAATGAGTATTACGGGTTCGAATCCCGCTCGGTGACTTACTTTTGTTTTTTTTATATGTTCAAGTTTATATATAATTTTTTAATTTTTATTGTTTTTAGACAAGTTTAAAAAAATTTAGTTAATGTTTGAGATAACAATATATATTTCTCATAAATATGTCTAACATTTACCTATACTGATTACGTGAATAAGATTTATGCTTTCGAGTTTCACCATATTACAATAAATAGTAATAACCGAGCAAAGCTCGGTCGCCCAGGTACTTTAATATTATCAATAAAACACTTCTTTAACAAAAACAAACGAAAGGATAAAATTCGACTAAATAAATGTGTTAATGTATTTATTTATTGGACGGTGAATTTGTAACATTTATGAATTGGACCAGGAAACGAGAAGATGGGTTGCCTGATGGTAGGACAGATGATAAGTCATGGGCACTCGCAACACTACAGGATTTACACTCAGGTGTTGCGCACTTGTTTTCCTTTCTAAAAAGGCCACTTTAGGTGTTTCATATTATGTTTCATATATTTTTTTCCATACAAAAATCGTGAAATGGTAAAATGGCTACATGATTCATCTGATTTCATCATATTAGAAAACAGCAATTTTGACAATTTTCAAAAGAAATACGTAAAATGGCGTACATAATATGAGTTGAAAAAAAAAAGGTATATATATGGTATGGAAAGGTCCTCAAAATCCCAAACTCCCCTTGGGCCTCCGGTAACCTCACTCACTCAGCGAAACGCAACGCAAGCGTTATTTCACGCCGCTTTTCTGTTAGGCCGTGATATTTATCCGGTCGAGCCGGCCAATTCATGCCGAAGCATGGCTCTCCACGATTAAAATTTAAATTAGCATTATAGTGTACAGATTTCCCTTTGTTTACAAAAAGATTAAATTTGAGTTCAGCCTCCGTGGTCTAGTGGTTTAGAGCTTGGCTCTCGACTCGGAGGTCGTGGGTTCAATTCCCGCATTGGAACAACAAAAAAAATGTTGTTTCCAAGTTTGCCTAGAAAAATGCAGGCTCACCTGATTGTCTGACAAGATAGATGATTCATGCGTCGGATGGGCATGTAAAAAGTCGGACCTGCGCCTGATCTCTCGCCAGTCGTATTGGTCTGTCTGTCCCACTGAGTTTCGAGAGTAAAGGAAGAGAGAGTGCTCTTGTGTACTGCGCACACACTTGGGCACTATAAAATAAGCGTAGCTCAGGTCAGCTACGTAGGAGTTATTTTACCGAAACCGTCACCGAAATCGGTATGGGGAGCTATTATTATTATTAAATTATAAATTGCATCCATAGATAAATGATTGGTCTCGGCGCTCGACAAGATAACGCGCTACCTAACAACAACCGAGCTATCTATCATTATTGTTGTGTGGATTTATAATATCATTTTGTGTAAGACAATTTCTAGTATGCGTGAATTATATTCGGTACGTACATCTAACACGAATATTTCTGTGGCGGGCTCGGGGACGCCGTCTTCGGCATACTATTTGTTGCCACATTTTTCAAGCATGCCAGCGGCGAGCGGTATCTAGTCGAGCGCCGAGTCCAATCATTTATCTATGATTGTATGTAACAGAGTATACCGAGAAACCTGTACAATCTGCATTTAAATATATTCAGCAATCGAGCATACAACATTAATTAATCCCTTTGAGTTCTATAGTATACTGAATATTTAACGTACGCCATGAAGAATTCAGAGGCTCGCAATCTTCAAAAACCAATTTCGTTGGAACAGATATAGGCTTTGGGTCGGTCAGCTGAAAGGAGGCGGTCGTTCTTTGTTAAAATTAATAGAAATTTAAAAACGAGTTAGGCTTACAGTAGTCGCATATGATGTGTAATATTTTAGGAAAATATTAAAAAAAAAACACAAAGCTTAGTACGATTTTCTAATATGATAAAAAATACGGAATCTTTTCCATTGAGCAGTGACAGAATTAACTTCAAAATTTAAAAATACTGAATTTTATTCAACTCTGACGGCCAACTCTACCACCGCGTGCTCATTCGTCAAGTTAAATAGCGCGCGTTTCCGCAACTTCCATCACTCGCACAAATTGCGAGAAAGCGACAGAAAAGATGTGACACGTCAAAAATGCCATCAGAATGTTGCTTGGGCCATACTAAAGATAAACTTGAAAATAATTGCTAAAATGTTGCCTGTATATATATATGGCCACATAACATATGGCCGAGAACCCAAGCAATAGCGCTTAATAATGATAGAATTATGAGGCACTCTATGGTTGTTTCACAATTATTTTATAATGTTGGATAGCTTATTCGAAAGTTTTGCTTGCTGCTTGCCGCTGCTTGCTTTAATCGAGAAACAGAGACAAAACATGCAAATAAACTATCTGACATTTATCAAAAGATTGTGAAACATACCCGATAGAGACGATTACTTTTGCCAAATCATTTTTACTCGAATTTGAAAAAAAGGAGATTCTTTATACTATCTAGTTCCTACTGCTGTATAAAACAGAAAAGTTTCTATCTTGTAAACACCTAGATCTAGACACAGAGACAAAACATGCAAATAAGCTATCTTTTAATGTTTTTGAACTTGTACTGATAAATGTTTGAGAAACAGGTCCTTAGTAGCAGAAATACCCGGCTATTAGCGGATGAGACATAATATATCATTCCTTATTCTCTTTACGACATGCCAATGGGGAAGTGATGTCTAATAGTTACTCATCCTTCTTCCGTGAGATACTCACACCCCAAAATTTTTCTAGGTGTTCATTGTTTTTGTTGAAGCTTTCCGTATACAAATAACATTTGTATTTCTATCAATTTAAGGTGTCTTATTTGAATTGCGAGAAAGTCGTTGTTCAAACGTCGTATGAACATTAGAAACAAGATTACAACCAAAGTGCAAAAACATATTGATTTTTTACAACTTCAGTTTACCTTCCATGTATATTTTTCTTCCGAGTGTTGTGCAACAATCTCTGTCATAGTCATCAACCAAGCAGACAGGGACAGCCTATGATTTATGGGGCACCAAACTACTTTATGCCAAAACTTCTTTACAATTCTCTATTACCTTCGTTCCCAGAATAACAAAAACCAAAACAAACAAAACCCATGTAAGAGAATATATTAACATGGATGCATCAAAAATGTTTAACATTTATATTGCCTGACCGAAAACGTGTAAAGTGGGTTAACCGCAGCAGGGACGTATGCGCTATGGGCTAACAGATGTGCGGTATAGGGCTAAGAAGATATAGATATGACGTCAATGTGAAATTGAAGGGTCATGGTTGTTCGAAGTGAATTCTGTAGGTCGATTCTGCTAATTAAATCTTACAATAAGGCTGGAACTATAATTTGCTCCGCAATCCGGATTGCCGGTGAAAATTCAGAGCACTGGTTATAGAACTCTGCGCTAATACTATTGTATTTACTCTATTAAGTTGAAAATGGAAGTGTCGAGCTGTCATATATGACACTGACATTTGATCCGACAGTCATGTGTTCGATTTTCAACTCTATTGTATTAGCTCTGAGATAAATTTTCAATGGTCAGAATTTTCTGCGGCCTTCCGGATTCCGGATCATATATTCCCAGTCTAATACAGTTTTGATGCAGTCTCGAACAGCAAAATGGTATTCTCATATATCGTCAAACCAACGTCAAACGCGTTTTAATTGGTCCAAGCTCCAAAAATCTGTTTATGACATTAGATATTCCATTTCTATTTAAGTCTTAGTTTAATACGGGAATAGGGGTTCTGTATTGTCACCCGCTGTAGAAGCATCGAGAAATTGTAACGACATATGGCTGAATACCGCAACTCTGAGTAACGTCTCTGCTTGGCAGTTAAATAAGGCCGCGATGAGACTTAACAGCGTCTTAATTTAAACAGTGTTTGAATATTAGCCGGTAATGATTTTTAAATAACTAGATGTTGCCTGCACCTACGTGCGCGCAAAAGGAATACTGCGGCACTGTTCATTTTGCCGCATTAAAATGTAGTCACTTTGTCTGTGCCAAATTTCATCAAAATCGGTCGAGTAGTTTCGAGATAATACATAGGCTCCGAAGAGCGTCTTCGACAAAAACACACAAGTTCTCCATAGTAATAAAATAGATAACGCCGTTCAATATTCCATTGTCTATGGCAAGTTCTAGTCCCAACAGAGCCTTTATGAAACAGTTTACGACATAGTTATTGACTTTACAGAGCTTCGTGTTAAGTGATGTCACGTAATTAGTGTAAGAAGTAGATAATATTCTCCAACTCGTTGGGCGTACACGTTTTTTTGTAATTGATCCCCCAAGGGGCAAAATGGAGATCTAAAGTTTGTAAAGTGAAATATCAACCACTGGACGGATTGCGTTGATGTTAGGCAGATAGTTATTATTATTACCATTATTATATTATATCCGTTATTCATTCTCCAAGAAATAGGCTCAAATTTTGCGGGCTTTATGCACGAACGAAAATTATTATGGAAGTAATACCACCAGAAGTTGGAGTAACCACTCCAACTACTTCCAAGCTGCTTTCTTAAAGAGGGATCTATAATCTAAGTAACTGTTATTTTTAAGTAGGACCTACGAATAGAGGCCCTGTGTTGTATATTACGATGAAACGAGTACTGCTCGTTCCTCCGAGACTATGAATAAGAAATCCGTGTGGGCCTTAACTGGGCATCACTATAAATATTACTACACTATAAATAGCTTTCCTAGAATTAGTTTCATCTCATTGCGAGACGCAAGAGAAGAGATTTTAACTTGAACTTAATTGACTACACAAAAAGATAAGTACATGTTTCATTGCAAGAGTTTGAATTGCAAGCTGCACCGCGCTGCGCGGCATGGCGCCGCTTTTGCAATAAAACGTGTATTGAGTAAAGTTTAATTTTGAATCGTTATCTTAAAAAGTGCGCGCCGTATCGAGTCTCTGCGTGAACTGAGGCTTATACGTTTCTAGAAATTCCTTTTCAATACCTCAAGGTAGTTTACTAGTTAATTATACCATATATTAGTCTAGGGTTTCTATCAACTGTGGAGAAATTTATTATCTGTATATTCCTAATATGAATTCTCAGAAGATTTATGAGGTATTTCCACACGTCGATTTTCGATGAACGATTTTTGCTTCACGGCGAGTATCAACCCGTGTAAATCCCCCATGAGGCTCACTGACAATACGCTAGATTGTATAACTAAAATGGTGATCACAGTTGCTGTTAAGTAGGCAGAAAGTCGCGTTGAAATAAGCTTGAAATATAAAATCCGTAAAAGTAGTTTATTCACAATTACTAATAATCACGTAAACATAAGAGATCAAGAAGTGAAAACTAGAATATTAATTATTATTATTCAACATAATAGCTACCTTGTGCAAGGAATGATCCATAGAATAGCTATTCTTTTATAATTGTGAATGTTAAAAGCTAAAATTAACTAAAATCTATTTAAAATATTTACAAACTATAAAAGTAGGTAAGTACTAAAGAAATAATAACTACTCCAAAACTTAAAATGCTACAAAACAAAGAAATCTCCCAGGTCGTCCCCACCAGGCAGAGTACCTAGAAGGCTCAAAGAGTTTCCTCGCTGGATTGCGATACTTATTCTCTGGGCCAGGTAGGTGCCGGCACTGGGGTCTCGGGTGGCCTCAATGAGTTTTATGGAGATTTCTCTGAAAAGTTTGTGCGCACCCAGACCCCATGTACCTAGGGTTTCAACCCCAAACGCATCAAATATGAGATCTCCACTAAGGTTCTCATATGAAATAAGTGTAAACTATAAGTGAAAACTTGTGTCGTTTAAGTGTGATTTGGATAAGATGGAACGATAAACGAAATTTTTAAATTTAAATAACCCCCGAATTGTCAAGCAGTAAGCGAGCTGATGATAATGGATTATGGCTAAGAACACTCTCGATCTTAGTATCAGCTTTCAAACAAAAATAAAAACAAACCAAGAGCATATTACGACATTTCGATGATGGGTTCCGTAACTATCAACGAGCTATAGGATTTATTTGAATTACTCCAAAAGTTATTGACCGATTTCGCTCAAAATAATTGTTCTAAAGAGTTTTTAGCATGATCTATCAGCATGGTAATGTATATGTTTACAATACATGTAAATTCAACGGAACCCCACACGATGGGGTAGAATGAAAAAATATTTTTCATTCTCACTTCACATGCATTCACTTCTTCACTTCACTTCACCCCTATTATCACCATTTCATTCATCCCTATTATATAAAATTGTTATTATTTTATGATGTCAAAATCGCGATCTATACACATTTTATAACTATATAAAATTTCATGCATTTATACTCATAATTACAGAAGCTAGGACAGCGGACAGACAGACAGATGGACGGAGGACGGAGCGAAACTATAAGGGTTCCTTGAGTTTTACGTAACCCTTAAAAACTGGATCAAAATCGGTTAATTTGTTCATTGCATTCATTTTTAATTTTCAGCTAGAAAAAAAAACTAATAATTGCATTATCTACAAAACCGCAGCTTTCGATAGGTGCTTGATTCAAGGAACTGGCATGGCGTAATGAAATAAATTATTAATTTCTGATGGTACTGATAAGGACTACAAATATATGTTATTATTATATTATATTACTACAAATTATGTAACTTTGTTTGTAGATAATGTTTGTTGTAACGATATTCAATTACATATGATCTTTAATCACATAGGGATTCTACGTTTTAGCGGAGGAAAAGAAAAACATACAAAATGTAAATGTGAACTTTCTCATGTAGAGAAGCTTAGTTTTAAATAAATGCGTGGTACAGGCGGTACAGAGAACTGAAGAGAAGTGAAGAGAAGAGAAGTGAAACAACGCTTGTATTGTGGGCCCTGCACTGGAGAGCCAAGGGGGACGACGGCCCAACAACTCACTTGTAAGTCCTCAGGTGGCGCGTCTGTCTATGAGCGGTAATCACTTACCATCGGGCAATCCTTCTGATCATTAGTAGGCTCATTAAACTGGAATTATTATTGACATAATATATTATTATTGAAATAAACTGTGTTAGACGTTGCTCACGACTTCGCGCGCGCAAAATAAATCCCGCGGCAACCGTTCTTTTTGTCAGGATAAAGAGTACGCTACTTTCTGCTTACCGTTGCCATGGTCTACTTTAAATCTGAGCCCAGTTTCATCAAAATTCGCTCAGTACTCTCGAATTCCCGGTTTTGTTCAGCCTATTCAACGCAAACAAACAATCAATCTTTCCTATTTTTAGATGAAGACAAAGAGCTATTTATTGCTATAAAACTGTGTACAACAGATAAGATGTTAAGGTATATTATGGTATAGTATCAACAGTTTGCCCGTTCGGGCATGCAATAATTGAATGTCAGAACTTAGATTACATTTACATTAGACATTACAAAATGGAGCTAATAGTATTAAAATAAAGTAATAGTTGCAATATCTTTAATAATTTAGGAACAATTTATAGATACAGTATTACATATTTTTTATGTCGTTTTAATTTCATATAATATTTATTTACATTAGGTTTTCGTCAGATTTAAATTATTACATTACTTATAATTTCAATAATTTTAAGTGATAGTCATAATAAAAACTAGATCATATAGAAGTATTCCATCATTATAATTTAATTTCATAGATTTTCTTTAAAAAACTCTTCTAGATTATAAAATACTTTTTCAATTAACCATCTTTTAAGTATGTTTTTCAATTTTTGTCCATTTAGTTTTTTTATTCCTATAGGTAAATGGTTGTAAACTCGTATAGCAGTAATGTAAGTACTTTTGTAAAAAATCGTATTGTGAATTTTTGGTAGCTTTATGTTGTATTTATATTTATTGCTCAAGTTCCTTTTCGTTTCAGATTTAAAGCTAAAGTAATTAATATTATTTCTGACAAATAGGCATAGTTTAAGTATGTATATACCAGTCAGCGTAAGAAATCCCTTTCTCCTATTATATTATACCTCTTAGAGACTCGGTGCTATGCATGTTGTATATTGTTTGTAGGCATTTTTTTTGTAGGATAAATGTGGAATGAACATTTGATGAATTGCCCCAGTATATGATACCATATGTAATGGATACACATTTCCAAAGTAGGCTTTTCTAGTAACGTCTATATTGGTAGTTTCAGCAAGGATTGATAAACCGTAAGAAGCACTAGATTTTTTTTTATTTATATTTTCAATATGAGCTTTCCAGCTTAGATGTTGATCTATTAAGACACCAAGGAAACGAATATTGCTCACTTCTTCAATAGCAACATTTGCTACTGAGACATTTAGACAGGAAGGTTTACTTTGATAAGATTTAAATTGCACGATATTGGTTTTGGATAGGTTAACTTTTAGATTTAAGGAGTTGAGCCAGTAAGTGATGGTTGTTAAAGTTTCGTTTATTTCCTTTTTGTAATCTTCTTTATTTGCATATTCATTAGTAATAAATATTATCGCGTCATCTGCGTACATAACACATAAGTGATTAGGTATAACTTTAGGAAGCTCGTTTATGTAGAGTAGATAGAAGTGGCCCTAATATACTACCTTGGGGAACGCCAAGTAATACTTTTTCGAAATTTGACAGTACCATTTTTAACGTTTTTGTGGTATAATCATACACTTCTATGGCAGTAGCTTGCAGTCTGTCGTTTAAATAGGTTTTTATTAATTTCAATGCTGGACCTCTAATTTCAACAATTTCAAGAATATTTAAAAGTACGTCAAATTTTACACAGTCAAAAGTTTTCGACAAATCGATAAAGATTGCATTACATTGTTTCTCATCATTTATTTTACCCCATACAGAATGAAATAATTTAAATATCGCTAAAGACATAGTTTTTTTCTTTTGGAATCTAAACTGGTTATCATTTAAGATTTTATTAAAGTTCAAAAAAATTATTAATCTATAACCTTTTCAAAAATTTTTGATATACTTGGCAACAATGCAATCGGTCTTTAGTTATTTGCGTCCTGCGTCGATCCTTTCTTAAATATAGGTTTTATTATTTATTTTTAAGGCTTTCTTTAATTTTTTTGGAAAATCTCCCGTTTCTAACTATGCACAAGCGGATTTACAATATAAAAAATACTCTCTTTAACAGCCTTTATAGGTATATCATCGTAACTATGACTTGTTTTATTTTTTAAGTCTTTTACTATTCTTGTTACTTCAGTATGAGGAAGTTTTTTATTTTTGTTTTGTCCTGTCGTATTACAATTTTGATTGATGTAGAAGTTGTTAAAAATATGCACTAGTTCATTTGGCGTTTTTATTATTTTATCATCTTGAATAATGTTTAATCTACCATTGCAGGTTTAAGAGTTTGTTTCTATTGCGTTTGTCTTTTTATTAATTGCCATGTGGCTTGAGTAATATTAGTAATATTGGCTTATAATTTAATATTTGTATTTCTTTTCGATACTTCAATAAGCAGTTTAAGAATTTGACAATATCGAGAGTACCTAATTTTTTGGTCACAACATTTACTACTTTTTGACTGGAGATAGAGCTTCCTTTTTATTTTTGTAGATTTTCGTACCTTTAGTTTTCCATGATATATCTATTTTATGGAAAATTTTTAAACTTTTTCAGAGTGTTTTTAAATAATTATTAAGTTCTATTATTATTGACAAGTGTGTCGATATTAAAGTCGCCTAATAGAAATAGTTTTTTATTTGCTGCCCCTGATCTAATTGTTAATTTGAATAATAGGATTTCAAATTTTTCTATAAAGAGATGAAAATTTCCATTGGGTGTTCTATATTTACAGACAATATACCACTTTGTCTCGGGGATTACTATACCATAACATTCGAAATGAGAATATATGTATATATTCTATATCTATACTATAATATAATAATGAGAATATGAAAAATAGATATTTAGTGCAGATATATATATATATATATGAGTTTAATATTTTGCTTTATTTTTACCTACTGTATTTTTGTAAGGTTTCACTGACGATCTCATTATTTCCAGCTATGAATAATAAAATATTAGGTACACGTCTCGAAACCTTTGTCTTATAGACCTACTGGCAAACGAGCAGACGCGTCGCAGATGGTAAGCGACTACTGCAATCCCAGACGCCCATTTCTCGTTACTGTTTATAATAATAATATCTACGGACGCTTCACACCACATCGGTCTGGACCCATGCTAAGTGCTCGAAGAACTTGTGTTACGGGTACCAGACGACGGGAATTGCATATATTTAATACTTTTGTATCCTACTAGCTGACCCGGCAAACGTTGTTTTGCCATTGTATGTATTTTTTAATGCAACATAATATAAAAATAAAAAAAATGTCGAAAAAAGAAAAAATATATTTAGGAGTAAGTCATTTAGGGGTTGAAAAAATAGATTACGACCGATTCTCAGACCTACCGAATATGCAAAAAAAAATTGTCAAGCCGTTTCGGTGTGTGAAGTGTGTCTTCGACCCCGAACACTATGATACGAGAATTTTATATATTTGAAGATAGTATATCCTACTATTATTATAAATGTGAAAATTTGTGAGGATGGATGGATATATGGATGTTTGTAACTCTTTCACGCGACAAGTACAGAACGGATTTCGATGAAATTTGGTATGGTAGTAGTTTGAGCTCAGGATTAACAGATAGGCTACTATTCATCCCGAAAAGTACAGCATTTCCGTAGGATACTGAATTTACGCGAGCGGAGCCGCGGGCAATGGCTAGTTATACATATTTTTAAGATTTTCATTATATTATACACATATTTAATACATATCCATGAGCCAGGAACACAGAAAAGCTTTTTGTTCCTTGGGCGGGATTCGAACACGCGACCCCTGGCTTGAGCACCAACGCGCTCAACTACTGAGTCGCAGAGATTGTCAGATTTGTGTTCATAATCCTAGTTTGTGCGGACCGAAACAGGATTATGATCACAAATAGTGACGATTCTGATTCTGAGCTGCAAGCGTATTTCCGGATAATAAGGCTAGGAATATAAGATCCGGAATCCGGAACGCAGGGGAAAATTCAGAGCATTGAAAATTGAACTCTGCGGTATTATAATAGAGCTGAAAATCGAACACACAAGGGTCGAGTCAAATATCAATATCATATATGACAGCTCGTCACTCAACACTTCGATATCCAACTCTATTGTATTGTATTAGCGCAGAGTTCTATATTCAACGCTCTGAATTTTCCTGAGCTCGCCGGATTCCGGATCATATAATCCCAGCCTAAGACCTCAAACCTACTCGGGCCTCCGGTACCCTCATTAATTGGTGAAACACAACGCAAGCGTTATCTGACGGCTGTTTTTCAACGTTTTTCAAGGCTCTCCCACGAAAGAAACTGCAATCAATCTTTCGAATAGGCTTAAGGAAATCTCTAAATTGCAATAAAGGTGGGGTGGTCCTAAGTATTGGCCTCTGGGGTGTCCTGCAACTACAATATATCGGTGGCCCCTCACAAATGAATACAGATGAGCCTCTCGTGACTAAACAAATCATTAAATCAATTGGAAATCGCCGTCAAAAAGGACAAGTTGTATGCACAGTTTTACCAGCGTAAATATAGCGTCTACAGGAATGTGTGTACAATCAGGAATCAGGAATGTATGGTTAAAAGGAACATTGCAACATGATACAAGGTGTATTTTTATCCGAATGAAATATTGAACCTAATATTAGGCTACAATATTACAAACGTCCATCCACCCGTCCTCACAAACGTCCTTACATTTATAATAAAAGTAGGATTAGGGTGTTAAATAACTAGTACCTTCTCGTGATAAAGATATGCATTTTGGGTTTTATTAAACGCACTAAACCGCAGTAAGAAATGGCATGCATTAAATTATACAGTAGCTGTTACTTTTGTGCGTGACGCTAAAAGCTTTGCTTAAACACTGTACGACAGACGTAGACATACGTATCGTAAAGACACGGCATAAATAACACAGGCCTGGTATAAGGTCCAAAAAATAATTTAAAACTGTATTCGTGTAATCTCTAGTCCGTACAATGTGCTGAAGATATTGTGCATTATCATTTTAAAGTGAAACTATTTTTACATCGTCTCAAACTTTTTCGTCTGTGTGTTGCATGTCGCGTGACGGTCGGCCGCGGAGTAGGGATAAAGTGAAAGGCGCTCGTCAGAGCAGCCGAGGCCAATATGGCGGCGCCTATAGTTCGCATCAGCTGACCGTGTAGTGTATAGACTAGTACTCATTTGTGCCAGTGCTATAAAATTAAGATTGATGAAGCGATTTTTATACCCTTAATGGAATATTATTCCGAAAATTTTTGCTAAATGTGGTTTCATAAAACCACACAATACTTTCTTTTTTATGAAAATACTTATGTCATACAATGAAAATAGGAAGCAGGTATTTATTAAATTTGAGTATACTAAACTACTTAAATAAATATATTTTAGTGTTTACCGTGAACTGAAAGCCGCAAGTCCCTGTTTGCAGGGGTCCCAGATTTGGCCCCTGGGACAATTTGGCAAACCTGTGAAATATATTCATAGTAACAGCCATAATTTTAATAAATCAAATATAATAAAACGTTATTCTACAATATTTGCAAGAAAATTATGCTTTCGTGGTTTTAGCTGTGCAATATTATTTTTACACTAGCTTTTACCCGTGGCTCCACCCGCCTAAATCCAGTATCCCACGGGAACACTACTAATTCAGAGCTTAAGCATCTACCAAACTAAATTTCATCAAAATCCGTACTTTTTGTGTATTTTTTATTTATTTGTGTGAAACAAACATTCATCCATCTATCCATACACAACCAACCATCCATCTATTCATCCTCCTAAACATTCACATTTATATTAGTAGTAGGATGTCTGATATTTCTAGGTCTATGACGAGACTTAAGTTCGAAGGTTAAAATCTCACTGTTCCTAAACGCCCTGGGTATGGGTATAGTCGTTTGCGGTTAGTTTATGTACTCACAGCTGAATCACAGCAAGCTTCAGTCAAAACCCTCATAAAATGCCTTCAAAGCGAACGTTAATTTGGGTAAAGAGTATGTGCGCGGTTAGCGATTACAATCCGTTCAAGAGTTATTTTACCTATCACTGGATCTTTATTCCAAATACATAAGGATCACGCTGAGGCTGGGTCTATATTGTCCGGAATCCTTAAGGCCGAGGAAAATACAGAACCTTGCGCCAATAGAATATAGCTGAAAATCGAACCCACAAGTGTCAATGTCAAATGTAACGACTCGACACTCATGTGTTCGATTTTCAACTCTATTGTTGGATCAGTTCAGAGTTCTATTTTCAATGCTCTCAATTTTCTCCGGCCATAATCCGGAAGATTCGGGACAATTTAGTCTCTGCCATAAAGAAACTCCAAGGAAAAATAACTCTAAATGCACTTTATGTAATCGGTAAAAAAGATATTTACCTGGCAACCATACCTGATAAAAATTGATTTTGAATTGATTTGAATTGATGAAAAATTGATACCTGATAAAAATTGATTGATCCTGATAGCCAGGATAAAAGATAGTCCTTAATCTAGACTATAGCAATTAGAAGTTTTATCCAAATCTGTTCAGCGGTTTTTGCAAAATATTCGTATATTTATTTAACAGTACAATTCTGTGTTAGTAGGTAGTTTTTGTCTTTTTGTGTTAATTTGTTGCCGTCTGTTTCTATTTATGTTTCTATCCTCCTTTCATCTTAGTTCATGAAATAAACTGAACTAGTTCGCCACAATGAACTGAACACAATTACAAGCACTTTTGAATTTTCCGCCTCGTCAGCGCGTCCGGAAATTTCGGGAACATCGCTATTACGTTCACCATCATCATCACTATGTGAGGAATTGAATAAGTGAGTTAAGAGTGTGTACATAATATTGAAGGGCTATATTATACTATTGGGAAACGCTAACCATCGCGAGGTCGGGGAATATATTAATATTTTATTCGTTTACAGACTGTGTACAGAATTATGTAACGTAGTTACATTCCCTTTCAATAAAATCGATTATTTCGGCGTTACTCGCGTCATCTATGATTTGTATAATTAATTATTTAGTCATTTTTCGAGGCTTAAAGCGCCATCTATCGGCGCACGTCCTTACTAACGGCGTCAGCCTTGCTTTAATACTTAGTTCGCAGATCGATTTTACTTTCGTCTTAAATCTTTGAAAAATAATAATTTAGTTTTTAATAATGAAAAAACAGTAAATTTGTAATATTATATTACATAATATATTGATTATTGATATAATATCTTTTTATTTTGATTTCTGGATTTCTTATCTTTACGCTTTAGTTTATAGTTGTCAAAAGTTTAAAAAAGAGGAAGGAAATGTATATATATGGCACTTCTTCGAATGACATTTCCTTTTCGAATTAAATTTTCGCTAAGACTCAAGATGTAGTCGTTATAATTATTATATTTTAATCCCGTGTTCCACGGTGAGTAATTTAGTGTATCTGTGTTGTGAATGTTTGGAAAACCATGCTTGTATTAAAACGCAGTATTCTTACATGTAAACTATCATCTTGGTAAATTAGTTGGCAATTATTTGATTAGCCATACCACGTGCCCAATTTGTAGTTTCATCTTTCCCATTTAGCACTATTAAAATGTTAGGATGTTTGTATCATATTGGTTGCCCTTAATATTATCTTATCTTTTTTTATTTTGCCTACCTTCTTTGTAATGGTCACACAGCCCGTGATTTTGATCGTTGGGGTTAAGATCACACAGGCTGTAGGACCGGACTCCTACCGACACGTTATCGTGATTATTCCAGGGAACTTGATTTGGGGCACGAAACACCGCCAACTACAGCATTCGAGGCACCAATTAAAAGGACTTATATCTAGCTGGAGTTCAGAGTGCTGATAGTCATTGGACGGGGATTTATTTTTTTCTGAGACGATCTATCTACGACGAACGGACGCGGCGGTGACGGAGAAGCTACCAGGAGTTGGAGCCCTATCTCGCATCCGCCACGTGCTAGACACCTGGATCCTCAGCTAAGTTCCAACGTGGATTAAAGCCCCTTAGATACCCTTCAGACACCAAGAGGCTAGATCAGACTGTACGGCCTTCTGCCCACGACCCCTATTTTTTCTTTGTTTATATAATATAAATATTGTCACGGGAAATCTTTTATTTTATTTTTAATTTCACCCGTAACAATTAGGTAACCACTAAGTACAATAAAACCGCGTTACTAATGTTTTACTGACGCTGTCACTTCCATAGACAAAATGAAGATTGCCGAGAGACATTAACAAGTTGGTCGTACTGCGTACAATACAAACATTTAAATTCCACAAACCAAAAACTATTATATTGTACAATTTTCATTCGCATTTCATTTCCTGTATTTTTTTAGATCCATGGATAATTGCAGATAATCAATATATTGTTAACTACATATTTATATACTAGTTTTTACCCGCGGCTTCGCCCGCGTGGAACAGTGTTCTTGGAGAGAAAACTTTTTCATTTCAGCAAATAACCATACTCACTGCAATATTATTCTGTATACAATATTGGAAATGTTTTTTAGGGTTTCGTACCCAAACGGGACCCTATCACCTCGACGCGACGTGCGAGACCGCTTGATATATATTTCTCGCGCTTGAATATACCTAAATCTTACGATATCTTCTAAATATAAGATATTAATTTAAACTGTATGGTTTAAAGGGTTAGTTTAAACTATAATGTGTATAAAATGATTAAAGTGAGGAACATATTTCATTTCATAATGATCATACTGTATCCGTCTACATAGCTTCTGAAAATACTAAGTAATAATAAGTATGAACTGGACACGGACAGACGCCACCGGCCCCCCCGGCCGATCTAACCGCTATGTCCCTGCATTTTAAATCTGTAATCTCTTCGAAGATATTCATTTATATTACATACTGTAAAGGGCCATATCGATCTATATTAAATGCACAATGTATTTAAGGCACTTAATTGTATAAAGATTAATGCTGTATTGCTTAAATTCGCTTCGTAAACAAGACATTATTAGAAAAAGTAAAGGATAAAAAATGGTTATTGTGGGTCATCCCTAAGAGATAGGCATAATATACCATCGCGGACTTTTTTGTAGACCTCTTTAAGGTGTACTATACTGTAGTACATTATTTTGATCTATTTCGTAGGGTTCAGCCGGCGTTTGCGATGTAAGCGCAAAAATGTGTTTATTTACATCACATTAGAAACCTCTAAAATTATGTTATTCTCCTATATTATTCATGTAATATACATATAAAACATTCCTCTTGAATCACTCTATCTATTTAAAAAGATAGTAAAAGCGACTTTTTTATACTATGTAGTGATGAATATTCGTTGAAATTAGTTAAAATATCACAGTATTTACATTTTCATCTCTATTGTATAAGCAAAAACTTATATTTTCAGCGCTGTATTTTTTTCCGGCCGGAGAAATTTCGGATTATGTAGTCCGAGGCTTATATGATATGAGGCACCCTTAAGGCACGCTACGCCACTGATCGTATTATGTACTTCGTGAAGTAAAAAATTTCAGTACAGTTTTACGAGAATTGTGCAATCAGAGGAGTATGATATTTGGTACAGTTAAAGTTTATGTAGAGGAAGTTGTTTATAAAACTAATAGTTTTTAAAATAATGCTTAGGAATAAAATGAATAAAAATAACAACAACACTCACTGAAGTAGTCGTTAGTACTTGACAATAATGTAGAATTTTGCAATTACACATTGTGACTGTTTATGACTGTTACATATTGTGACTAGCTAGCCGGGCCTTAGGTATGCGAGTGGCGCATATTATATATAATAGTGTAAAATAATACACGACAACCATTTTGCTCCGTGAACGAGTACCTATTATTTGGAGGCAGATAATATCGGTGGTCAGACGGTGTTTTGGGTAAGACCAACCCCGCAATGCAGACAAACGCATGTGTGGTGTGGTCTAAGCCACGAGTTAGAGCTAAAAAGTTGTACCTGGGTCATTGATATACCAGGGAGTTTTGGGGGAGAAAAATCGGTCTAGCTAGGTTTTATCCCTGAAAAACTAAGCATTTTTAAGTTATAAGTGTTTTTTCTTATGTCGTGTAACAATATATAAATAATTTCGACTGTATAATATCAATCCCATTGGCAGTTTGATTACTTTATGCGTTGTTCGGAAATTGGGAATGTGGTGGGTTCGAACCCCGGTAAAACATTTTTGTGGTTCTTTTTTTTTAATCTATTTACCAGAGCTCTGTACCCCGGTACTTACTACTTAAAATAAGCGTAATTAATCTTTTGATATTTAAGCTATTGAGTGGTGAAATACAAATTTTAACCCCCGACGAAAAAAGAGGGATGTTATAAGTTTGGCGTGACTGTCTATGTGTGTTGTCCGTGACATCGTAGCTCCCAAACGGATGAACGGATTTTGATCTAGTTTCTTTTGTTTGAAAGCTGACATGACCGACGGTTGTTTCTTAGCTATAATTCATCATCATCAGCTCGCTCACTGCTTGACAATTCGGGGGTTCCTTAAAATTTTTAATTTAGTTTTTTAAGGAATGATATATATATGTGTAGCTTAAACACTAAACTGTATTTCCCCAATTCCGTTACTCGGTATTTTCCTCTCACTATCAAAAATACAACTGGCCTGCTCGAACGTTAAGTCTCTTTTTAGATATTGCCACAATAAAGGTAATATTTTTATCCAAATTATATATTTTACGGATTACTTATTATGTTACCACAAAAGCAATTTCACACCGCGACATAAAGCTATTCAAAATTGAACTTTATTCACTACACACCAAGATACATGTTTCATATGACAGCAGTCATACACTGCGCATGCGCTGTGCAGCGCGGTGCAACCTAACATTCTTACAATGAAACGTGTATCTTCTTGTGCATTGGATAAATTTCAATTTTGAATAGCCATCTTAAAAAAATGCAGCACCGCGTCGCGTATTGTTTCGTTTGGATGTGAATTGACCTTACGACGATTCTAATGATACCTCTCAAGAAAAACACCCTGTTTAGATATCAATATGTATTAACAAATATTGCATGTCTTCGTAAAATCACAGTTATATTTTAGTTGTTTAAGGTCCGGAAAAATCAATTACGGATATTTTGGGCATATGATCGACTGCCTATGTAAAGACGTTTAGGCAGAAAAATAATTGTTATACTCAAAAAAAAAAAAATCTTTATATGGGGGACTTTGCCTTGAGCGAAGATTCACCCATTATTAGACGATTTTTTAACTTTGAGTATGACAATTTTTTTTTTGCCTAAACGACTTTATATGAGCAGTAGATCAGATACCCAAAATATCCGTAGTTGATTTTACCAAACCTTATATTACGTTAATATTCAGCTTATCAAAATACGCCATTATTTTTTCTAAGTTTGCCATATAGGCCATGTTTTGGTGTATTTATATCTATATATAATATATAAAAGAATATAAAAGTCGTGTTAGTTACACTATTTATAACTCAAGAACGGCAGAATCGATTTGGAAAATTGGTGGAGAGGTAGCTTAGAACCAGGAGATGGACATAGGATAATTTTTATCCCGTTCCCGTGGGAACGGGATAAAAACCCGTCGCTACCGTCCCGTCCCGTCGCTACAACTCGAGAAGGGCTAGATCGATTTGACCAATTTTGGTTTTGAAATAATTGTGGAAGTTCAGGGAAGGTGTAAAAGGTAAAAAATATTGGTTTAATTATGGAGAAAATACTGTAGATGTAGGTGTACATGTAGGTGTGGGTGTACATGTAGGTGTAGGTGTACATGTAGGTGTAGGTGTACATGTAGGTGTAGGTGTACATGTAGGTGTAGGTGTACATGTAGGTGTAGGTGTACATGTAGGTGTAGGTGTACATGTAGGTGTAGGTGTACATGTAGGTGTAGGTGTACATGTAGGTGTGGGTGTACATGTAGGTGTGGGTGTACATGTAGGTGTGGGTGTACATGTAGGTGTGGGTGTACATGTAGGTGTAGGTGTACATGTAGGTGTAGGTGTACATGTAGGTGTGGGTGTACATGTAGGTGTGGGTGTACATGTAGGTGTAGGTGTACATGTAGGTGAAGGTGTACATGTAGGTGTAGATGTAGGTGTAGGTGTACATGTAGATGTAGGTGTAGGTGTACATGTAGGTGTGGGTGTACATGTAGGTGTGGGTGTACATGTAGGTGTAGGTGTAAATGTAGATGTAGGTGAACATGTATGTGTAGGTGTACATGTAGGTGTACGTGTACATGTAGGTGTAGGTGTACATGTAGGTGTAGGTGTACATGTAGGTTTAGGTGTACATGTAGGTGTAGATGTAGGTGTGGGTGTACATGTAGGTGTAGGTGTACATGTAGGTGTGGGTGTACATGTAGGTGTAGGTGTACATGTAGGTGTAGGTGTACATGTAGGTGTAGGTGTACATGTAGGTATGGATGTTGGAGCAGGTTATATGTATGTATCGTTATTTATTTATTGCAGTTCACAGGTCGGAGACAGAAAAACGTGGGTCGGGATAGCAAGTTAAATATAAAATTATCTTTAATATTTCTCTTGAACATTCTCGAATTGTGTATATCACATTTTAGCGCCAAGAGGCATAATCCTTTACTTAGCTAATACATTTGAGTGTAAACGCTTGATGTATCGCACGCCATCCATACACGTCTAGCCGAGTGCCGAGTGCGATTACTCAAATTTGTTTATCGACGATTTTTCGCTTATATCCTCGTTTTGTGACATTTAAAAATGCAAAAATGTAATTATATTTTATACAATAATAATAAATAATATCTATGGACGCTTTCACACCACGTCAACCTGGTCCCGAGGTAAGTTCTCGAAGAACTTTTGTTACCAGAGTTCCCAGACAACGGAAATAATACATCTTATACTTTTATAGGTACTATACACATCATAAATAAGATTTTTATTAGATTATTCACACACCTACTTAGATGTACATAGAAACTTTTTGTTCCTTTGTCGGGATTCGAGCCTGCGACCTCCGGCTAGAACACTGCGCCGCGTCTACCTACTGTTCCGCAGAGGTCGTCAATATTTTATATGTATGGAGTATACTTTAATTTTATGAATGTGAAAATGCGTCTGCCTGTATGTTACAGAGGTAACTCTTAATTTGTTCAGCGGTTAGTGATATTTGGAATGGAGATGCTTTGGGTCTCGGGAAAGGACGTAGGATAATCATTGTTATTCATGGCAGAGTGTATGGTTCCCGCTCTATATACGAATTTCTGCGCGAACGGAGTTGCGGGACAACATCTAGTGCTTTCATCTAGTGCATCTAGTATTTTCAGGTTATGTTAAAGTCGACGAGTGGGTGGCGAAACACGAGACAATTTTCACGCTGGCTTTCTATGAGGCCGAAGTATTCATCCAGTCAAGGTGTACCTATTATTTAACACTCGTGCCAAAGCATAGCTCTTTCATTTCATTTAATTTTCTTTGTAATTCTTTAGGACAAATCTGATTATTAGATATAACGAATTAATTTCTAAAGGGCGGTCGCGGAGCACGTTGAATTTCATACATTGACTCATTGCTACTTGTCCCGTTCGCGCTCCTATCACGAAATTTTTTAAGCGTGATTGCAATATGTTCGTGTGCGAGTAAAGAGACAAGTGGCGATAAGTCGAAGTACGATATTCTACGTGCTCCGTGACCGCACTTTAGTGCTGTATTAAATAAAGTTGTTGAACTTATCCTGAACTTTTTTAACAAAGGCTTTCGACGTAATGAATAAAAGAAAAACAAAATGTAACAAAATATATACCATCCTGGTAGGCTTTATGATTTAAAAAAAAATACAAAATGTCAATGTTAAATCCCGGACTACGAAAGATTAATCACAAAAAAGTTATGACTTATGCTGATTATCAAATCTATGTCCACGGACTCAGAAAATTCATTTTCCTCGAGTTTTATATTATCTCCGACTGTTTTCTGAAAAATCTTGTAATTATGGTAATGAAGCTGTAGATAAGATTTGCTTTTTCTTCGTTTTCTCTTTTTGACTACCTACGTTCTTAGGCCTTTAAATTATAGACGAGTCATGTCGAGGCAAAATGTGTCCACGCTTCATAAATAAAAATTAAAAAATCTTTATTCGGAACAATTTAGACTTAAGAGGACGGTAAAACAGTGGCAACACAGAACAAGAACAACAGGAAACAAGAAAAAGAAAAAAAAAGACTAACAATACCAAAAAAAAAATTGGGCAGGTTAGCATGAGTGTAATGTCTAAAATCGAAATGGAGACCACGGTGTATCACTACGGCACGGCGCGCTGCGGTACCAGGGCCTTTAGTCAAGATGCATTCGATAATTTCGATGGCGAAGTTCGAAAACAAAATGTATGGGATTTGATATAAGGCATCGGAAGCGACGTGTCACTTAGCGATGACTTATGTCAAATCCCATACATTCTTTATAGTGTAGTTTAGTAATTACTAACTAGTAATTACTAAACTGCACTACATTTTTTTTCCTTTCTATATCTACTATACTATACTATACTATACTATACTATACTATACTATACTATACTATACTTTACTATACTATACTATACTATACTATACTATACTATACTATACTATACTATACTATACTATACTATACTATACTATACTACACTATACTATACTATACTTTATTATACTATACTATACTATACTATACTATACTATACTATACTATACTATACTATATTTATATATCCTGCACTCGCACAAGACTCGCACCCACGGTTTTATGCGCGTAAGAAGTTGAAGAAGTAATCGTGACGATGCTAACGATTAATTTCCTATAAAACAAACGTTAAACAAGCGATATTGAATTTTATACCGGGATTAGATTACTCGCGTCGCCCGGGACCAACAATCTGGCAACTCGTTAAAACTTTTATATAATTTTTGTTTGGCTTAACCAATTATCTTGACTTTTGTTTACGTCATTATTATTGCAACATTATTTAAAAACATTAATGAAAGAGGCACAAACTTTCTCATGGTAGTTAAAAGCTTTTCATACAGGTAAATTTCATACAGGTATTACTTATCGCTACTTGTCTCTTTCACTCGTGCACGAATATAGCATAAATATAGAATCGCGCAGTAGCAATGAGTCAATGTACGAAATTCTATATGCTCCGCGAACATACTTTGGACTAGCTTTATCGTCGTGAATTCGATCGAATCATTTTAAAAAGATTTTTTTTCACCGAAATATCTGAAACAAAATAACTATGGCAGGAACTAAAATTATTTGGGATTACGTTTTGTTTTATTATAGTTTTCTTTTGATAACAAAAAAAAATACTTAAATTAATTAAACTTATAATATAATCGTATGTGAATCAACAGCAAGATAAAGTAGGTATATAACATTTATACCTATATACGTTAACGGTATAACACAAACATGCAAAACTTTGCCTTCTTCTTTAAGAAATGGATCAGGAAACGAGCAGACGGATTGCCTGATGGTAAGCAATTACCACCGCCCATGGACACTCGCAATACCAGATGAGTTACACTTATAACTCATCTGGTGTTGGTGGTTTTATTTCACGCTAGTTTTATGTGAGGCCGTGGTAATTCTCTACTAGAGCCCGTCTATTCGTGCCGAAGTATGGCTCTTCCACGTTTAACGGTCTACGGCTCACCTGCGAGAAATTCTTTATTTACGAACAAAACTTTTGTGCGGAAATAACATAATATACCTAAGCGTAAAAAGCTAACTAGCATTAACATCTCTAAATATTACATAAAAAATATTTTACGAGCTCCGTGGCCTAGTGGGTAGAGCGTTTGATTCACACTCGAGAGAGTGCAGGTTCGATTCCCAGGTTGTGGCATGTGCCAATGAGACTTTTTCAGATCTCAAGTACATTATACGGACGCTCTAACAGTGAAGGAAAATTACGTGAGGAAACCCGCACATGGTTGGCCCGAGACGTATTGACCAGTGATTCCTCTGGACTAGGCTAGAGAATACCGTATGGGCAAGCATACGACATTTAAAAACCAACTGTCCCAGGCACTACAGTATTTCAAGAGTGGTTTGTTCGCTCTTAGAATACTGTACAAATCTGATTTATATGATATATGTTGACGTAAGCCTAAGATTGACGCCGAAATAATAATCAACGTCGCGTCAGACAAATCTATCTTAAACATTATCTAGGAAATTATACTGGCAATTATGTCAAAGCACGAAACGACCAGCGGCCAGCCCCGTAAGCCATAGTCCAGGCAGGGGGAAAATTTGCTCCCCGCCCGCCTCCGCATTCGCCCAGCCACGCACACACAGCCGCGAGCTGTTTGGGTACCAGAAATCCGTGTTGCTAATGAAACCCCCGGAAACTTTGTTTTACTATGGGAATGACAGATTGTGTATGAAAAACGACGATTGCCGAAAGACATTGAGGTCGAGGTCATACTGTAAAGGGGCTTAATTATTAATGCATTATATTTTAACAAAAAGTGAAAGCTTCTACTGAGGATCGGGATTTTCAATTAGCAAAGTTACGAAAAAAAGTAAGAAAGTCATGAAAAAACCGGCCAACTTCGAGTCGTACTTGCTCACTAAGGGTTCCTTACAAAACGGCAAAAATACACTTTTGTAGTATGGCAGCGACACAATATGTATAAATATTTATTTTACTCTGTTTTAGAATTTATTGTTATAGACAGACAGACAGAGGGACGGAGAGCGGAGTCTTTACTAGATTCTAGTAACAGGGTCCCGTTTTTACCTTTTGGTACGTAACCCTAAAAATTACACCTACTAAAGTCGGCCAATAATTCTACTCCATAAAGATTCTTAACTCAGATTTAGTTGGAAAACTTAGCTGTCTATAATCCTTATTGCTTGAAATCGGGGTGAATTTATAAATGCCGAAATGTTGTAAGTTGGCGAAATTTTTGCAAAGTGCCCACTTAAGTAGCTTTCGTTTTTCCTTTCAAAGGGAGTTTGGAATTTATTTTTGATCGGGTATTAATCTTCGCAATAAATATGGAGAAAGAAGATTTTTGCATTGAATAGGCTCTGAAACAACAAGACTGATTTTAATGAAATTTGGCACACACATAAAGTAAACTACGGAGAAGGACAGGACAGGCTGCCATTAATCGCGTCAAATGTAAGGTTCCCGCGTGATTTCTTTTTGTGCGCACTATGTCGAGGGCAAAATCTTATCTTTTTACCCGACTACGGCGTAGCTTATGGTAATCTATGACGTATGTATGCATGTATGTATATATGTATATATATATATATATATATATATATATATATATATATATATATATATATATATGTTCCACTGTAGCGGGTAAACTACTGATCTGATTATCATAAATGAGGTGTCCATAGATTCGTAATAATGGCTCGGGTAACATAGGCTATTTTAATATATTTTGCGTAGTTGGGTTACTTTTAATTATTGTAAAAAAAATTTCAGTCAGTGTCCAAACTTTCAGGAGTGAATACACTCTTGAATATAAGAAAATTTTACTATGGTGATCCCATAACTTTCCTACTTGAAAAAAAATTACACACAGTATTTCTTGCACTATTTCCACATGGTGATGACTTCACCTGATGATGACTTTGTCAAAACCGGTCGTGTAATATATTAAAATTAATGAAAAATACTTATTGTGTCATTACTGTGAAACCTGAACTTCCACCAAGAACCTACAATACAACCAGTACAATCAATAAAATATTTTAAAAAAATTTTGCTGTTCTATGCCGTAGCCCTTTTATAGAAAATAGCAGATTTTTTTTTCAAGTGGGAAAGTTGATCCCATAGTAAAATTTGTTTTTATTCAAGAGTATATTTACTCCAGAAAGTTTGGACACTGATTGAAAAAACACCATGTATTTACAATAACTACAATTTTTATAAAAACTATAACCTGACTACTTAAATTATATAGCCTACTAGCTATTGCCCATGGCTCCACCCGCGTAAATATACAATCTGGTATCCTGCGGGAATACTGTACTTTTCCGGGATAAAATGTAACCTATGTTTTAATTCAAAGCCTATACTACTACCATACCAAATTTGATCAAAATCCGTTCAGTAGTTTTTGTGTGAAAGAGTTACAAACATCCATCCATCCATACAAACTTTCACATTTATAATATTAATAGGATGTAACCCGGGCTATTATTACAAGTCTATTGGCACCTTATTTATTAAAATGCAACCAGTAGTTTAGGCGGTACGGTGGAACAAACGTACATAGATCGACTGCCAAAATCACTGCCCTTCCTTTTGGGTACGCCATAGTCGAGTAAAAACACACATAGTACGTGTTTTTGTACGAATCTGTATGCATTTTTGTATCATGGCCGAAAAATGAGTAAAACCACGTGTAAAATTAATTACAAATAATTTAATGCGCCCGGTTAGTGAGTTTTCCATTTCATACAGTACAACTCATACATTTGCATAACAAGTTTGGTTTTAATAGCAATTGTTCAAGAGTTTGGTTACAATTTCCAAGTTGTAAATGTAAAAGTTTGAAATCCTCGCAAATTTGTCAATACCAAACTTCATACATACATCATATTACGTACACTCAGCAAAAAAAATTTAAGTACAATTATTGTTTAACTAAAATATTACTAGATGATGCATGCCGCGATAAAAAGTAGCCTATGTGATATGTTCTTTCCCGTGGTCTACTCAATATCTGCGCCTTTCATCGTTCCAGTTTCGGAGCCTATTCAATGCAAAAAACAAATAACCAAATCTTTCCTCTTTATAATATTAGTGTAGAAAAATGCTGAAAACGTAAATGATGGCACCCGCGTGAGTTTCATTCGCCGGTTCTTCTCGCTAGGCCCAGCACAGATAATAATTATAATGTTATTAATTTTTCTCTGCTTTAAAAACTTTGTTAAAACGGTGCTTTATTCTACCTAATAGACCAGAAGAATAATAAATAAATAAAACGTTTATTTCATCTCCACAAATTACAAAGGTGGTATTCATAAATTTTAAAATAAAAACATTTTACACAGAAATTGTAACTTGTGGGAGATCTGGAGTCTAAACTAAGCCAGGCCTGTAATATAGATCTCCAGGCCCCCCATAAATATTGCTAGTGCAGTTACATTTACAGCATGCAAGTGTGCGTCTGAAACTGAGAAGCAATGAAGAAACGATTGTGTGTGCATAGGATATGTGTTTGTTGTGTGTGTGTATATATATGTGGGTGTGTGTATGTTCATGCAAGCGTGTGGTGTGTATGAGTGTGAGTACGTCGGTATTAAATTAAAACATTCTAAGATATTAAACTACCTAAGAAGAAATTTGTTGAAAAAGAAGAACTATTTGTTGTAATAATAATTTTTCGTTAAACAATAAACTATTACATAGTTATGTAAAATTTTATAGAATGTGATATGAATAACAATTGTACTGTATATCTTTTTTTAATAAAAAATAAGAGGCTAACAAGCAAACGGAGCGCCTGATGCAAAGCGATTACTGTCGCCCACGGACACCCGTAACACCGGATAAGTCCTAAGTGCGTTGCCGGCCTTTCAAATATGAGAGGTCCGGAATCACCGCTGGCAACAGTTCATACCAAAGTTTTGTGTGCGCAGCAGAAAACTCCGGGAAAATTACTCACAGTTTAAAGGATATTTTTTACGTTATCAGATCTAATAGAACCGATGGTTCTGATACCGTCAGGGAATAAATTTATTTCATCTAGTGCGGTTAACAGGTCATTTCGACCTTATACCCGACAACCTGATACTCGAGATTTAAGGACAGTTTGTCTAGTGCAGAGCTTAAGTGCAGTCACAACGCGATAGACACGACTACCAATGCGATTTTATCCATGATAATTGAATTACAAAGTTTATAATATTATAACATGCTCGTTATAATATGATATTCTATAGTACATTATTTTTTATTTACATAATAATATGTGTGGTTTTATTTACATAATAATATGTTGTGGTTACATAATATTATTATCGCAATCATGAAGCAGTCTAGGAGGATGCTTTTGATGTCTACTGGGGATGATGAAGTAATTGAAAAGTGAAATAATTGTTAATTTTAATAATTATTCTAATAGAAAAAGAATGTCATCAGTTTAATTTAATTTTGTAATCGTTATTTTATTTGCAAATCACTAAAATTTTATCGACATCCGTTCTACGGGGATATAAGGTAGAAAAGATCTGTTATTTTTTTATTCTTTTTACATGTTTCCAATTTTATTATCCGATTTGAAAACGGCTCAAGAGGTATGTTGACAATTTCATTGAAAATATGTCGGTACATTAAAATAAACTTAAATTACCTCCAACAAGTAAATTGCATATAAACTTATGCAATTCTAAAACCTTACCTTACCTACCAAATACTTACCAATAAAAAAACTAGCGTTTCAATTTAAAATAATTAATCATTATATTGCCCACTGTACATTATCACCACACATTATTACCAAAGTTATAAAACAAAACTTTGTAACCGGAAACACCTTGAAGTATTTTATACGAATCATTAAGCAACAGAGCTGAGAAAATGTACGTTATTATAAATGTTTACTTATTACTTTAAGATATTCATTCTCAAACAAAATAAATAATGAAAAAAATAGGGGAAAAAAATATTTAAAATTTTACCCTGAAAACATAATATTAGGAGAAACTTATAGCAAGGGCAGGGCTATTTTGATCAATAAAATCGGTTGTCTGTAAAGTCGGTTTACTGACGATAGTTGAACGTGACAACGTCATAAGAAATGGAACGCTTTAGAGCGAGGTAACGCCGCATGAATCATGTTTAGCGAGGTAACGCCGGTAACACCGCATGAGTCATGTTTTTTCGTGCGTGCAGCCGGCTCTATCGAATTGTAAGATGTTGTCACATCAAAAATAATTATCATGTTAGTTATGTATATAATTTAGGAGTACAAGATCGCTTCAAGGCCGCGTCCTTGGATATGCACGCTGGACGGTGAGCATGTTGTCAATCACGCTAAAGCGCCATACTCACGGTCCAGCCTGCACATCCAGCAGCATGAGTATCTCAATAGTGTTGTGGCGGACCAATTAGTGCCACAATCCTGAATCGCGCTATCGAAGTTTTCTACGATCGGCGTTATATATACAACACCTGAAATTACTACAAGTGGGCTACGGCCTGACCGAGCACAGCACCTCGCTCGGTCGGAGATCTCCCTTTGGGGCTTGCCACCATATTCCCACAGTGTCAATTGTCAGTTGCTCGTCAATAAGTCACTACTTTGTATGATTGTTAAATAATTTTATTTTTGCCTAGTGGTTAGAGCTTAGCTCTCGACTCGGAGGTCGTTGGTTCGATTGCCGCATTGGAACAACAAAAAATTTAGTTCCAAGTTTGGTTAGGACAATGGCGGTTCACCTGATTGTCTGACAAGAAAGATGATCCATGCGTCGGATGGCCATGTAAAAAGTCGGACCTGCGCCTGATCTCTCGGCAGTCGTGTCGGTTATCCTTCCCACTGGGTTATGAGAGTAAAGGAGGAGAGAGTGCTCTTGTGTACTGCGCACACAATTGGGCACTATAAAATTACTCCTGCGTAACTGGCCTGGTTGGAAACCGTTCCACCGTCACCGAAATCGGTGTGGGGGAAGCTATTTTGCCTACTAGTCCACTTCAATTTGATACTATTGACAGGCTGCTGGATTTGCAGGCTAGGTGCTTTAGTATCAAAAACTACGTTCGGTTTGCTAAATTCTTAATGTGTTTGATAGTTCATTTGTCGAAAAAGGTACGACAATTGGGTTTTTGAATAAAATTTTATTTCAAGATTTAATTCGCATTAAATATCAATATTATTAATAACATTTCAAAATACATTTCAAAAATTTTTTTTTCCCAATTGAAATTTGAAATTTGAAAAAAATTCCTGATTGTTACAAACTTAATAACATCACGTTATGAGCATTTTTGTTTAACGCAATTACATTGGTAAGATTGTAAGTTTTTAATCTGCATATTATATTATGTTGATTGAAAATTGGACAATTTAATTAAAAATGAATACAGGAGGATTCGAATGGATATATTAAAGTGCAGTTATTCAGTTTTCGGTATTAAAACCTGTAACCCCAACGTCGCACCTATACAGAATTTCCGTTAAAAAAATTATGTACAAGATTAAAATAAAATAGTCAATTGGCACTAAGTTTGTAAATTGTAGTGAATCATCAGTGCATATTACATAGACGTATATATTATAGACGAGGCATGTTGAGGCAAAAACAATCCCCACTTAAATGGCCCCACCTTAAAGGGTTGATTGGGGCCATTAAGACATTTGAGGTATGGTGAAATCGAGGTAACTTTTTCTTGTTTGAAGATTTGTTCTGTCAAATGTTTCTCATCTTTAGTTTTGAAATCTTTGGCATATTATGTCAACATTGACCATTGACGCACAAGCCGTGTTCATACTAATTAAAGTACGAGTACCTAAGCCATTTTGACAAATGTACGCATGATTCACTGCAAACTTAACGCGCGTAGACTACCGGAGTTTACAAATATCGCGCGACAGAAGTAAAACATTCAAGGTTTCTAATTCATTTAACAATACAAATATGAGCGTTTTCACACTACGCGATATCCGATATCGCGCGCGATAGTGCGAGGCTCAGCTATATGTTTTATATAGAAACGTATCTTTCTTTGTTGTTACATGACATACTGGCGCGATATCGGATATCGGACTTAATCAATGTGAAAACGCTGATAGAATAACAATATAATCTTATACTTTAAACGAGATAAAATTTAAGTCGAGCACGACGCTTTATTTATAATTTATTGAAAGTAAAATACAAGTCTGAGTTAAAAACACGAGAACTGTGGTAAATATTACCAACAAGTACTCATCTGGTGTTGCGAGTGCCCATCGACGGCAGTTCTCGCTTACCATGAGGCGTTTCTTGGTCTATTTAAATAAATAAAAAATGTATACTCTTAATCTCCTGTCATTTTTTCGTTTCAAGTTTCAAATCGCAATGAAGTTTTCCCTTTAAATACAATTTTACCCCCAAAATATTGAATTCACAAGATGCGCCAATTAAGATATCAATGGCGCATTTATTTTTTCTTTTTGTTATGAATATAAAATCAGTGACCGTAGGAACAGTCGACAAACTCGGTACACGTTTATACCTTATTACTTTTGCGATAAAGTCCATAATAACCGCAGTGAAGGTACAAGGAAAAGGGTACACAAATTGGTATCTCTCAAATGAACCCAGATCTAATTGTAGGCCTATTTAAATGGACCCCGGGGTATAGCTGGCCCATTTGATATAGCTACGTCACGTGGATATTTACCTTAAATTTCGTTCCATCATCTTTAGGTAAGAGCTCGCACCCACGAGAGCTTTTTTGTGGTCGCAACAGTAAAACTGCACTGCAAGTAGAACTCTGTGCTAATACAATAGAGCTGAGAATCGTGTTGAGCTGTCAAATCTGTCATTTGACACTTGACACTTGGAGAAAATAACTCTCGTGGGAACGTAGCCCAACTGGATGATGTCATGTCGAAGGCTGTCCACTAGGCAAGTCCACTGCGCGTTAAGATAAGAAAATAGATAAATGGAAAGATCCGTGATGATGATGACACTTAATAATGATCATTTTAACCGTGTGTCAGACAAAAAGTACCGTACAGAAAATTATTCTGAAAACAAAAAACTTCTAAAGACATACAAAACCTGTTTCATCTTTGTTGTCTCACCAATTTACAGAGCTCTCATTTTGCAGAGAATTTCGTTTGTTTCAGTGAAAAATGCTAAACGTGCGAATAATTAGCACCTCTTTTAGGGTTCAAAGTTACTTTAAGCCATTTTGGATTTTGCAACTCAAATCAGCATTTCCTCGAAAGCCTTTTAACGAAAACAGCGAAAGATAGAAAAGATTTGTTAATTTGGTAAAGGATGAACTTTGCAATGTGAAAATTATATTAAACAATTTTTAGAAAACATTTTAGCTGTATATTTGAACTAATTCTGTAGTAGTTAGTATTTGAATGGTTTTCATGGTATAGAATACCTTTTTACTTGCGCACGTCATATGAGCGTATCATACGTTTTTAGCTGTCATGTCTATCGATTTTCTAGTCCTCCTTTCAAAGTTGTTAATAATTCTTTAGTAAACTCAATTCATCAACAACTTCTCAGAATTAATTTTGAGTGATTACATTAAAATAATTCAAATGGCAGGTGCAAGTGACTCGTACCTCCATCTTGGAATTAAGTGTTAAGTGCTCAGAAATTTACTTTAAACAATAATATGAATTGTTTTGGCAAGCACGACCGATGTTAATTTTAATGATGTTATAAAGGGTCATAGAGACAACTTAGAAATTGGGACTACGCTAATATTTAACGTCAATATTTTAGGCGTACACCTGAAGTGCGGTCGCGGAGCACTCAGAATTTCGTACATTGACTCATCGCTACTTGTCTCTTTCACCCTCGCACAAATACACACTCCGGCATATTTAGCGGAACATAATATAAAGGTTTGATATCAGTATCATATAAGGTTGCTGGCTGGTTTATACGTCATTTAATTTAAAAAGAAATATTTTCAAATTAAGAAAACAACTGAACATCACATTTTATGCAATTATTTTAATTTTATTCAAATACACCTTATCTGGAGCGAACTTCGAGTATTTCTTCCTTCTGAGTTTGATTTAAAATTTCATTGAAATACTGTTTTTGTTCGTTTTTTTTTAATCGCGTATCTTTTTGGAGTTGAGGACTGAATTATGCCTGACTTAGCCCCAACGGAGATTTCCAGGGCACTCGAAATGCGAAGAAATGGTCAAACCTACAGAGTGATATCCAGAGATCTTCGTCGACCAGTTTCAACGATCCATCGCAGTATCCAACGGTTCAGGGAGATCGGTACTTATGTGAGAAGAGCAGGACAAGGCAGAAAAAGACGCACTTCGAGTAGGGATGATCGTTTCATTCGGTTTCGTGTACGTAGGAACCCCCGTTTGACGGCCGTCCAAGCCCGACATGAGTTAGAAGCAGTGCGGGATGTAACCCTAAGTGAGCGTACGGTACAAAGAAGGTTCGAAGAAGCTGGTTTGGGTTCATTTGTGCCCGCCAAGGCTCCAAGGCTCGAGGTAAATCATCGTAGAAACAGGTTAACTTTTGCTCAGGAACATCGACTTTGGAACGCGGACTAATGGAGTAAGGTATTGTTTAGTGATGAGTGCAGAATTTTCTTAAATCAAATTGACGGCAGGCAAAGAATATACAGACGCAAAGGAGAACGATACATTCAGACAAATTTTGAAACTACAGTTGCATACGGTGGTGGATCAATAATGGTTTGGGCGGGCATTTGTTTGGGAGCTCGCACAGACTTGGTAGTGATTGACAGAGGGAGTCTGACTGCAGACCGCTGTATCAGAGAAGTTTTAGGAGAAAATGTCGTACCGTTTGCCCCCATATATCGGTGACGATTTTGTTTTTATGCACGATAATGCTCGGCCGCATACCGCTCGGGTAACTCAAACTTATCTTAATGATATGAATATCACTGTTATGGAGTGGCCGGCGAGATCACCGGATATGTAATAGAGCACGTTTGGGACTTGCTGAAAAGAAAAGTTAAGTCCAGAATTCCAGCTCCTGCCAACGTGGGTGAACTGCGAATCGCCGTAGTTGAGGAATGGCGGAGACTATCCCAGGAGACCATCGATAACATCATTCTCAGTATGCCTAGACGGGTAGAAACTTTAATAAGAGCACATGGAGGAAACACGCGATATTAATCACCATTTTTCTAATTTAATTAATTGTTACTTTAATATTAATTTTCACTTTTCCCGGTTACATGAAAAGTTCAAAAATGTACCATTTTTCACAAATAGCCTTTACTCGCAAAATCTGTTCTTAATGTGATCTCATTTTAAGTAAAACAAATGAAACTTTAAATAACAAAAGAAGTGTAGTAAGTAGTATAAAACCATATTTTTTTAATTATGAAACTTTTTTTGTGTTCCGCTAAATATGCCGGTGTGTTTATATTGCTATCGCATTTGCACAGGTTCGCGATAGGACCGCGTTAGCAATACATTCGTGCGCGAGTGAAAGTGACAAGTAACGATGAGTCAATGTACGAAATTATACTTTATTTATTTTTCTCGAACTAGCTTTGCCCATATTATATATAAAATCTCGATCAACAAACGACATTTTTTTTACGGTGATCGCACTATGCAAGTTTTTCAGAAGATAACAAGGAAAATAAACTTGTCCAGATAAATCAAGTGTGGGCAATGATTGGTAATAAGGCTGACAGATAAAAAAGACCTCCCGCCCGCCCCGGGACGCAAGACGAATGTGTGGGCTGAGCCGAAAAGAGATAGTTTTGGGGCTTGGAAATGGGTAGATGTGGCGAAACTATTTTGTGCGATGGATCTACAAAAATTTGCAATACAAAATAGAAGTCCGTTAGAAAAGGATTTATCGAAATGTACACCCCACGGGGTGCAATGGGGATCCACGCGGACGAAGTTCAAAATAATGTGCAAGTTATATATCGATTTCTATGAGTTTGTTGGTACTAACTAGTGTTTGGTGCGATGGTGTCCGTTAAAATTAAATTATTATTTATCGTGCACCATAATATCTATTATGTATATGAAAACCCTAGGAAGAAGAATAAAACATGATGGAGTAGGTACTAATATCGACGGCGTAAGCAGCTATATGTCTCACAAAATGACAATGGTAAAAACACATAAGAGTGAAAGAGAAAGCGAATCTGTCTTTCCGATTTTTTAGTCCATTCTACGACGTTGAAATTACGACTTTATGATACTCATAATAGGTGTTAGCATGTGGGCTAAGGAAATATATATTATGTTTCTTCTCTTACTAATAGCCGGGTGGGTCTCTATGCTATGGTTATTATTTATAATAATAACTCTCCACACAAATTTTGGTGACGGTGGCCGGTTTCATTGAAACCAGGCCAGCTACACAGGAGTTATTTTATAGTGCCCAAGTGTGTGCGCAGTATACAATAGCACTCTCCCTTAGTTACTCTCGTAACCCAGTGGGACGGATGACCGACACGACAGGCGAGAGATCAAGCGCAGGACTGACTTTTTACCTGCCCATCTGACACATATCTCATCTTTCTTGATTTTGTTGTTCCAGCGTGGGAATCGAACCCACGACCTCCGAGTCGAGAGCCCATCTCTAAACCACTCGACCACGGAGGCTGGTGCTATACTTGATACTTGTTACTCTGAGCTTGAACGAATGCAGCATAAGTACGTGTGTTCGTGTGACATCGTGCTAATCCAACTGAGGTATATCACAAATAATTGCCGTATTTAACCCTCAGCTTACGACGTAAGGGGACGTTTTGTAGTTTATACCTTATACGGAACGTCATAGTTAGAGAAACATGTATTTTTTTGCCACCTCTATGTCTCCTTAACTCTACACGCTCCAAGTGTAGCATCGCGTTCCTGAGATAGACAAATTGCGTAGTCAAACACTTCCCATTATGCGTAGATGAAGTTCGTTGCCAGATGTGGGGTTATGAATTACTTACTGCACATGGTTACTCCAAATTACGCCCATACTAGTTGTTTCCAGTGAATTCGTTCGCTTAGAATATCTTTCCTAAGAAAGTTATATCGGAAAAAAAATATAAAGTTTGTTTCGTCTCGAGGCTAAGAGATTTTACCAGCAGATAATAGGTTTAGTTTTATCGGCGAAGCAGCTCCTTTTTATGGGTCGCAACCTTTATCCCCCCGAGCTACAAGCATATTTGATGTTTTGGTGACTACCTTTCGTCGAATGAAACTAAATAAATAACTAAATAAATAAAGTCTTTTGTTTATTTTGCGAATTCTCGAAAATATCGCCTACATTTTTAGGAAAACACAACACCAAAAGCAGACAATCGCCCGTTGAAAGTATAATAATACTAAAATTGCAAACAAAAATTACAATTAAGAGGGTGTTTTGTCGATAAAATGAAACATAACATAACTTGCTGTTAAAATTTCTTAGCCTCGAGACGACAGACAACACTTTTTACGTTTTAGAACCACCAAAAACTCCAAATTCATCCCAAATCAAGACAATACGCTACCTTATATACGATTCCTTGTACGCACAACACCCGATGTAACTTTTCGATCTTATTACTATGGCAATAAGGTTCAAAGGTGCCGCTAATGTCGACGTCTGTACAGTGTACATACTACATATAGTGACATAAGCAGAACAAACCTCAATTAGACAAAACATCTTCAGAATAATAGCTCTGTTGTACGGCGCCGTACTTTGCCAACAATGTATTGTTTCACACACAGGTGCTATTAGGATTGTACAAAGGGGCATTAATAAATTTAGCTTACTTAAGCTTTTTAGAAAGAGAATAAAATCCAATTTCTAATAATAAAATAACCATCTTGTTACATCTTATTAAACACGAGCTTTCAACCGCGGCTTCGCCGGCGTATATTATCCTATGGAAAACTATTCCTTTTTTGGGATAAATAGTAGCCTATATCTCCAGGGTCTAAACTACTGCCATACCAAATTTAATCAAAATCAGTTCAGTAGTTTTTGCATGAAAGCAACAAAAACATCCATTCATCCATTCATCGTTAAAAACTTTTACATTTATAATAGCAAAATGACCTCAAAATGGCAGCTCTGCACCTTGCAACACGCTAAATAACGTTATAAATTATTTGATTGCTATTTGACAAGCATTAAGATGAAACTGATCCCCTGATTTTATGACTCCAATATAAAATAGATATTCACGTCAAAATGGTGTCATTGTTCGTCATCAACCTATAGAAAGAGATATTTAGTTTGTCAAGCATCGTTCTTGTCCACCGATGTTATATTTGTAAGAGAAAACGCTGGCGATGATGTAGATAATAATATTTAGAGCGTTTTTCCATTTTCCGTTCCAATATCTATTTTCAAATGCCAATGTGCATTCTTTATGGGCAGGTAATCTAAGGGTCAGATTACGCCAAGACGCGACGCGACACGACGTGACGGCGCGCACTTATTCATAGCGATAAAAAGGCGCAGTGCTGAATATTATTACAGCATTTTCAAGCAAGTCGCGTCGCGTAGCGCCTCGATGTGATCTGGACACAAAAAATGTACCTAGTAACATAAATAATTTTCGGATAGGATATATTTTTTTCCGGATGTAGGCAACCCTGGACGGTCCACACGTTCTCGACTCCCAACAATTTCATTTTACCCGCGAATGTAGAACTCGCGGACACAACCGTCCCCTGAAAATTCTCGGACTTTCCCATCAGGTGTGTGAGGATCGTTGAGTACTAAGTAGGTATCAACTGTGTTTTACGTACAATGTTATTTTACAAATAATATTATGGTATGGTAAAATGAATGTAACGTTTCACAAAGGTACTTAATTATGGAAACTTCGGTCACGTTTAGAAATCAGCTGTGCGAGGTCAATGACCATCTAATTTTTTGCCTTAACATTTTTACAATTTATAACAATAAATCATCTAATAACTTGTAGTTTTCGTTATGACTTTTGCGTAAATATTTTTGTGATATTTAGCTGTTTGAAACTTTTTCCGTCTAGAATTGATGCTACTATCACTCGATAGTGAGCGACTGCATTATTATAATAGGCACATTAAATATTGACGGGGAGACACTGCTAAATATTTACGGACAAATTATAGTACATATAGGTCATATTATGTACTATTTTTGACGTGATAACGTCTTAAAAATCGATAAACGCCGATTCACGAAAATTTGTCACGTGCCGCCTTATAGTCACGATCCGCCTGAGCCGAGCGTGCAAGCGAGAGCGCGGAACAAGCGATAGAGAGGCACGATCGCCCTAGGCGTTCGGCTTGTGATGACGTTATCACGTAAAATTATCGTCTGTAAACCGACTTCACGGACAACCATTTTTTTTGGTAAATATTGACAAGTTCGTTGAGGAACAAACTTTGAGCGAAATGCGAATGTTGTCATAGTAGTTTTGTACTCGGTCCATAAGAGTAGATAATATATACTTGTCGTATACACCTTTGTAATGTATATACAGTTATATACATTACAAAGGTGTATTCACATGGTGTGTGGTCCATAAAGTAAATAATATATACTTGTCGTGCTGTCTGTACATTACAAAGGTGTATTCACATGCTATGTGGTCCATAAAGTAAATAATATATATACTTGTCGTGCTGTCTGTACATTACAAAGGTGTATTCACATGGTGTGTGGTCCATAGAGAAAATAATATATTAGTGCCTGGGTAACCGAGCTTCTTCTAAATTTAAAAAACGAGTTCTGATAAATTTAAATCGGAGACGAATTGTTAAATCTCCGTTCTTCAGCGTTTTCATTCACCAGTAGCTCTTCCAGGCATTTTAGATGTGACGGTCGATTGTGTGGACTAACAATTTGTTATATGTTATTTAAATTTTAGTATATAATATTTTAGTTAAACTTGTCAATATTTTGCGCGCTATCTCATTGGGTCACTGACGTTGGAGACATTTTACCGGTAGACAGGGCCTGTCCTGACGGCAGTAATATAAGTCAATGTTTATCCATTATAACATGTAAACTCAAAGTAAATAACAACTTTCTACAAAGATTCGATATATAGAGTGTTATTTAATATTTATAGTACCTGGGCGACCGAGCTTTGCTCGGTAATTACTATTTATTGTAATATGGTGAAACTCGAAAGCATAAATCTTATTCACGTAATCAGTATAGGTAAATGTTAGACATATTTATGAGAAATATATAGGTATTGTTATCACAATAAACATTAAAAAAAATAAAAACAAAAATTTAAATTTAAATTTAATTTAAACATTTCATCAACATTAACTTCATTTTTTAAACTTGTCTAAAATCAATAAAAATTAAAATATTATATATAAACTTGAACATATAAATAAAAACAAAAGTAAATCACCGAGCGGGATTCGAACCCGTAATACTCGTTTCTTGCCGTCCGCGTTTTAACCCGCTGGACTAGACGGACAATGGCCGGTAAGATGAAATTAGCGACCATATTCTGCATGGATAGAAAAACGCATGAAAACTAGAAACGCGTGTGCGTTTTCCCAAACATAAAGGGGCCCATACATGGTCCGATCTGCCTTCAGTTCGGCCTGAACGGATGCAAAATCGTGTCGTGTGTGTGCTCGAATCCGTTCAGGCCGAACTGACGTCAGTTGGGTCGGATGCGATTTTTTCCGTGTATGGGCTCGAATCCGTTCAGGCGTCAGTTCTAACTGAAACGATCGGCCTCTCGTCTGTGGCTGCCTTAAGACTAATCTAGATCGATTGTTTACCCCCGAAAATCCTTACATACCAAATTTCAGCGAAATCGTTAGAGCCGTTTCCGAGACACAGAAACATATATAGATAAATATACAAGAATTGCTCGTTTAAAGGTATAAGATTTAAACAGCTCATAATCTTTATTACATTATTTTTTCTATTAAGGAAATATCTGATCTTAGGATTTAGAAACCAATTTCGTATGAGGGAAATATTTGCATCTGAATAATATATTTTGCCACTAAAATAACAATCTTCTTTTTCTGGCAGTTTGTTAAATAATGTTATGTATCAAATAAGGTTAGGTTAACACAAATTGCGATCATAACTAATAACCAAAATTCTATATATAAAATTCACGTGTGACAATGTTTGTTACAGGTTCTCCAAAACGGCTTAACCGATTGCTATGAAATGTAATATAGGTGTAATCGGTAGGTAGGAGAATAGGTTGTAATCTATTTTTCACACTCCTAAGTGATAAAGGTGGCCCACTTTAAATTATAATTTTTTATTTTCTCTTATAATTTATGATTTAGCATTAAAAATACTCTCATATTGGTAGACACTAGATATTGTAATAATGTTCCCCAGTTCTTAAGATCATCAGGGGAACGATGAAAGCGCAGGTCGAAGAAGTATTTGACCGTAATGGCACTCGTATGGCCACGGACAAAAAACAATAATAAACAACATTATTAAAAGGGCCGAAACATTATTGAAAGGAACGAAGGTGACCAGCGACTTTGATTTTAGTTTACCAAAAAAGTGATGAACTTCGTACACAATTATATATTATTAAAAAATAATCGTAGGAAATTTAAAAATGTCCTGAGCACGATAATTGTTATATCTGATTAAAAAGGGTACGCGCTTTAAGCCTGCAGTTCGTTTCCATTAAATTAAAAAATTACATTAACAATTAATTAAAAGTACCCCTCAGTGGTCGTCCGTCAGTAACTATCATGTGTGCACTCTTTTACGCACCGCCATTATTGGTAGGTAGTAGATGTAAGTAGCAGTAGGTGTAGCTAGTATGTGTATTGAGTAGCTTGTAGATGTAGGACGCGTTCATACTGTAAAAACGGCTTAAGCATCTTTGGTATATTTTGATATTTGCACCGATGACTCACTGCATTCTTAACGTAAATATGGTAGAGTTTAAAATTTTCAACATACAATTAACGTAAAAATTCGAAACCCAGAGCAATTTCCTGCAGACTTGTGAAATTAATCTGCTAAGCCAATTATTATTGAATGTAAACACAAACTTAGCCCTTAGCTAAGAAAACAAATCCCTGAAGTATTTGAATGTTCAGTTCCCGTGGGATTTATATGCGGGATTAGGTAATTATATAATCATAAAATGAAGCATATGTTTTTTCAATTTTACATCAAAATTCAATCCTGTTGGAGTACATGTAATTTCATAAGAGCTATTGTTATATTTAAGTATTTCCTGTAATACATTTTCCGACACCCGGTATGCTGGAAAATGTATTTTCCAAGAAAAACCCAAACCACGTTAAATGTGCTAACATTTTTCGCCACTAGTAGGTGAAGAATTTGCTGGAGTATCCGAACTTTTCGCGTTTACTTAATAATATAAAGTTGGAGCTCTGGTATTTGTTACATTGTTTTGAACGAATTAAAAATCACACATTTTAGGAGTTAGTTTCCTGAAATATGTACAAATGATACATAAGTTTGTTGTTAAAATAACAGCCTGCGTGGTCCACGCTTAGAGCTTGGCTCTCGACTCGGAGGTCGTGGGTTCGATTCCCGCATTGGAACAACAAAAAATGTTGTTTCCATGTTTGGTTAGGACAATGCAGGCTGATCACCTGATTGTCTGACAAGAGAGATGATCCATGCGTCGGATGGGCATGTAAAAAGTCGGACCTGCGCCTGATCTCTCGCCAGTCGTGTCGGTCTATCCGTCCCACTGGGTTTCGAGAGTAAAGGAGGAGAGAGTGCTCGTGTGTACTGCGAACACACTCGGGCATTATAAAATAACTCCTGCGTAGCTGGCCTGGTTTCAATGAAACCGGCTACCGTCACGAAATCGGTGTGGGGAGCTATTATATAAGTTTAAACCTTGAATGAAAAGCATGCAAATCCACTTGAAAAAGTTTTTATCTATACTAACATTATAAAGAGGAAAGATTTGTTTGTTTTTTTGCATTGAGTAATTGATTTTGATAATATTTGGCACAGAAATAGAGTAGACCAGGGGGAAGGACATAGTCTACTTTTTATAGCGGCAAAATGTATGGGTCCAGAGGGATTTCTTTTTGTGCTTACGAAAGTCGCGGGCAGCATATAGTAATCCATACTAATATTACTATAAATGTTAATATGAGTTTGTATGTTTGGTTGTTATTCTTTCACGTAAAAACTACTTTAACAAATCGTCATGAAATTTGGCACAGATGTAGACTACGGGGAAGGCTACTTTTATTTCATACAAATGAACGGTTCCCGTGGGATACTGTATTAACGCTTTTGAATAAAAACTACACATCCGATCATCATTAAATTTGGAACAGATATAAAGTAGAGCACGGGGAAGGACATAGGCTACTTTTTATCGCGGGAAAATATACGGTTCCCGTGGGATACTGTATTTACGCGGGTGAAGCCGCGGGCAAAATCAAAAGCTTGTTTCTTTGTTTGAATTGAAAAGGCTTCAAAACTACTAAACCGATTTTGAAAAAACTTGGCACAGATGCAGAGTGGAGCACGGAGAAGAACATAGTCTACTTTTTATTGCGGCAAATGTACGGTTTCCCCGTAATTTTCTATTGCGCGCACGAAGTCGCGGGCAACACCTAGTGTCTAATAATTACGGTCGCCCATGGAAACCAGCAACACCAGTTAAGTTACAAGTGCGTTCTTGGTATTCGTTACAATTTCTCGAGCACATTGTACGGAAGCTTAAACGATGAAGGGATAGATCCTGTGGAAATTTCCGTGTCTAAATACTATTAGTTAGTTAAAATAACAATCTAAGGCTGGGACTATATGATCCGGAATCCGGTGGACTCAGGAAAATTCAGAGCACTGAAAATAGAACTCTGCGCTAATACAATAGAGTTGAAAATCGATGTATCAAGTGTAGAGCTATCATATATGACATTGACATTTGTCTCGAGACTATTGTATTAGCGGAGAGTTATATTTTCAGTGCTCTGAATTTTCCCGTATATAATCATATTATAGTCCCAGCCTCTGTTAAAAATTCATACGCCCGTAGTCGCAGTGTAAAAATATATTGCTCAAATGTCTCTTTCGTCTTTTGGAGGGCAATAAACTCATATTATTTGAAAACACACGGTATAACATTCACGAGCATATAAGAGGACTGAGCGACATAATTACTATATCAAATAGAATACTCAGACAGGTAGGAAAATAATAAAGACATGTCTTCAATTAATAATATTCCAGCACTAAAAAAGAGGGTCAGCTCACACCGAGACACGACTCGACGCGGTGATTCATTTTTAACCGATTTCTTACGATGGCAATTCTAAATTGAACTTTATTCACTACACAATAAGATACACGTTTTTTCATTTGAGTATCCAATTGCGAGATATTCAACTTTAAAGCGCATTTTTTGTAACAAATAGCTAAAAGCTAAACGGCTGGCTTAATTTTGTCCCAAATAGCCCCCCTCCTCCCTCTAAAAGCTAAACGGCTGGCTTAAAAATTACAAAAAAAAAACATGATCGTAGTCCATGTGATGAAGTTTGAAGGAAAACTATAGCAGCTTATATAAATTTGTTAGTTCAGGAGTTGTACAGACCTAACATCTAAAATACGCCTATTCGGAAAACTTTGTACAAAAATAACGAAAAAACGGTACGAGACCCTTCGTGCGCGAGTCCGACTCGCACTTGGCCGGTTCTAATTTTTCGTCGATGTGGAATTTCAGTTCACCAATTTGTTCAGTGGTTTATGTGGATGAATCGCGGTCGAAATGATCAGACTGATCCATTAATATATGGATCAGTTCGTACCTCTTATCGCCTGCATGTGATCTGATATTGCAGATGTTGGATGGATTTAGTGATCAGTCAGTCAGAATATGATGATACGTAGAATAATTTTCCCTAGATTTTTTGAAAGGACTAAGATGGCAATTCCTAATGGACAATGCCAATAACTTATACTATTCCCGTGGTGCATCCCCTTCTAGTTCTGACATTTCTGGTCATTACAATTTGGCTGTCTCCCGCTTCGCTTGGGGAGGGAAACTAGAATACTTCCTACTCCTATCTTTCTTCTGATTAACTTCGCTGCAACCCCAAGACAGATTTAGCATGTCCCTCGGGAACCCCTGAGGGATATGATTATCAAAGGGTTTTTGGGTTGGTTGCCGCTGCCGATCCTGGCTACACATGAGTTGCAGTGGTGGGAATGTGCGGTGGGCCATTTGTCCGTTAAAAAAATGTAACAATGTTACATCGGGCTTACTGTTGGTGGAGCTAAAAACTCAGGCTTAAGTGATCAGTCCAAAAGCATTTGCACTAACCGTATAATCTCTGCGTAAAAAAAAATATTGCAAAAAAAACAAAGTAGGCAATAATTATTATGAGTAGAACTCTAAGGTTATTAAGATTTTTTATTATTATTATTATTTTGTTATTAAGATCTTTATCGATTACTTGCTAATTATTTAACAGTTTTTAGGCTGGGACTATATGCTCCGGAATCCGGTGGGCCTGGAAAATTCAGAGCACTGAAAATAGAACTCTGCGCTAATACAATAGAGTTGAAAATCGAAGTGTAAGTGTCGAGCTGTCATATATGACATTAACATTTGACTCGAAACTCGATACTCGACACTTCCATTTTCAACTCTATTGTATTAGCGCAGAGTTCTATTTTCAGTGTTCTGAATTTTCTCGAGATCGCCGGATTCCGGACCATATAGTCCCAGCCTTATATCATCAAAACAAAGAAAAAATACCTTTACATAAGCCGTTAGATAAGAGTTGCCTATGACATGTGACGTTGTGTGATATTTACTCGTCATGATTATGAATAATCATGACGTGCCATCACGACACTAATCCTCATCTCATAGACAGCACACAACGTAACATGCATATAGGTTGTAAGAGCCAACTCTTATCTAACGGCCTATACAAAGCAAAGCAAAGCATAACCGCTAGTTTGAAACGGCAAGTGTTTAGCTAGAAATACGTCCAGTAAAGCTTCCTATCAGTTAAGACTGAGTGAGGCATTGTTTCAGAAACTTGTTCTAGACTCACTCTTAGTCCAGGTTGGTACGATGATACCCTTGACCAAAATATCTTTTGATAGGCTTATAAATTAAATTGCAGAGCTATTCGTCTTACATCGGTTTACCACTGGATTGTAATGGCTAAACAATTAGGTACTATTGTCGAATAATTGCAATGATTTACCTTTTTTAAATTAACTTGCTAGCAAATAATACTAAAGAATTTGAAATTGTAGTCTTGCATTGTTTTTTATTACTCATTTGTATGAATTTACAACCGTCAAATAAATAAATTGCAAAAATTTTCTTTTGGGGTCTGCCAGACCCATCTCAATCCCTCATGGTACTTTCAATACAGCAATCACTCCACGGTTAAATGCTTTCTATAATTCCCACCAAAGAGAAGTTTTTTAACTCTGTACTTTGATGTCTTTGTTGAAGAACTCTGGAACTTTCTGTAAGAGTATTTGTTACGTCTGCCACTTTGCGAGTGATCTCGCCATTTAATTACAAACTTTTATCTTAAGGATTTGTAAATTAAATGATCTGTGTAAGTTTAATAACTTGCTAATGCTTGTGCGCGCAACTTTGTTTGCGAAAAACGTCATCAAAAATTCCACCAAAAACATTTTCATGTAAAGTGATGCCAAGATACTGTCAAAAAGTTATCAGATCTCATGTAAAACCAAGCTTCTGAATCTACACGCCTAACTACACAAACTCATAGCCTTAGTCAAAACAATAATAATATCTATGGAAGCTACACACCACGTCAATCTGGCCCCGTGCTAAGTATCCGAAGAACTCGTGTTACAGGAAAACGGGAAGTATATTTAATACTTTTATGCTATACATATATTTAAGATTTTTACTATATTATACACATACTTAATACACATCCAGAAACACAGAAAAACTTTTTGTTTCTTCGGCGTGATACGAACCCACGATCCCTGGCTTGAGCACCAACGCACTGAACCACTGAGCTACAGAGGTCGTCGAAATATGTGGCCTGGCCAAATATTTTTGTCAAAACAAGTATCTACAGATTAAATACATTACTGTGCCTTTAGCCACCTTGCCACCGCTAATTACGGCCACGAAGTTCGAAAATAAAATTGCATGGGATTTGACATACCCAAGCATCGCTATGTCACTTAGCAATCTTCTTCTTATGTGCTTATGTCAAATCTTCTTCTTCGTAATTAAAGAACTTCGACGGCGTTATTAGCGATAGCAACTTAGCTAAAGGCTCTGGTCGATGTTAAAGTATTGAAATAGGAATTGCGTGTTAAAAAATCAACGAATAAGTTTGTTTCTAAGTACAGTATGCACGCAACACGCATTCAGCACGCAACACGCATTCAGCACGCACCAGAATGCCACAATGTAAAGCGATCTTGACATTTGATTTTTTTAAAATCTTTTGTGAGTAACATTTATTTTATTTGTACGTTAGGTACGGTGAGGAAGGTGAATATTTAGCAGTTTAATATTCCACATTATTTGTTACTATCTCAGACCAAATAAAAAAGTGAAGAGAGAGATCTGCGAACCACATAGTGAGGCCGATTACACAGTGTAAAGAAACACGAAAAGTAGGTCGTCGTCGGTACGAGCTGTCGCGGTGTGAGGTTTGTATGTATGACGACTTCTGTGGCTCAGTGGTTGGCGCATCGGCGCGCGCTTAAGTCGGAGGTCGCGGGTGCGATCCCGCCGAAAGGGCAAAAAGTTTTTCTATATTCCTGGGTCTTTGATATGTATTAAATATATTGTATATTACAATAAAAATATTAAATATGTGTATAGTATAAAAGTATTAAATATACTTCCCGTTGTCTGGTACCTGTGATACAAGCTCTTCGGATACTTAGTACAGGACCAGATTGACGTGGTGTGGAAATGTCTAGAAATATTATTATTATTATGTAGTGCGTAGCTACATAAGCACTACATACATAGAAAATCACCATTGTTTTTGTTTGACATAGATATCTCTTAACTTTTTTACTATATTAAACTTTGTTATTGGGTCTAAGGTTCGCATTATAATGAAGTGGTGACATCAGCCGCGAGCTCATCTAGACAAGATCCGACGGGAAGTAACATTATTTGGATGCATGTCAAACTACAAAATTGTCTCCACTTCATACCTACATAGCACTCCATATAGATATCCAAAACATACCTATATCAATGCAAAATACTTGTCACATTACACCTATAAAAACCACGAAATTTCCTCCTCATTCCCGAAATTCCCCTCCCATCCCACTCATTCCAGACATTCCCATTCCGCTCCCATCCTACTAAGCTCCCGAACGCAAATATAATTGACTTAATCGTTTCGTTATTTCGTATATTACGCCGACAGTGCGAAGACTTCGAGTTTCTTAATACGTCATCGTATGATAATATAGAATTACTAAAGATTGGCTGCAACTTCGTTCGTGCAAGAAGAATTCATAAATCCTTTTTACCCAACTACGGCGAAGCCAAAGAGAAGGGTTATGATTTTGGCAGTCCACGAATGTATGCATATATATATGTGTGGTTGTTCCACAGTAGCGTCTAAACTACTGATCTGATTTTGATAATGAGGTGTCAATAGATTAGTAATAATAGCCCGGGTAACAAAGGCTATATAATTTATGACGTCAAATCTTCTTGGCAACTAATACTGGCATAGTTTAGGAACACAAGCTCCATCTACGTGCCTTTCAACGCAATCTGTCTTGTGGTTTGAGGTATGCATTGATACGTCAGTCGGCCAAACACTTTTACAGATAGTGATTTCTTTGGAAATTGTGCGTAGATTGGACGAATTAAAAAAGGAATTTTAAATTTGCAATCACAGCACGGTGGCAGCGTTCATAAGACTTTTACTCATATAAAAGTAATTTTTCGTTTTCCGTGCTCAGGTGATACAATATATCTTAACTGGCAACTTTATATGGCAGACGCGAAATTTTTCCCGTAATATCATTACCATAACTTCGTTTTTATTATAACATCCAAATCAATACTCAATTCTAGCGGGAAAGTATCATTCAATTTGACACAAATTCGAAAAACTTCGTGATTACAAAAATCTTTATTTAAGATATGATTTATTTATTTATTTACTATGATTTATGGTCGCAGTCGGTAAAATTATTTTTTATTCCCATTTCTCTTTAGAGAAATATCTAAGACCGCGATTAAAAGTAGCCTATACCAACACATGATGATTTATTTATCTATTTATTTATTTACTATGATTTACAGTCGCAGTCGGTAAAATTATTTTTTATTCCCATTTCTCTTTAGAGAAATATCTAAGACCGCGATAAAAAGTAGCCTATGCTAACACATCCAGTTCAGAGCCAAAACTACTAACACAACATATTTCTTCAAACTTTACAACTTTCACATTACTTTAACTTTCACATTCACACTAGTAGAATGTTTGGATGCAGTGACTACATCGTAGCTGTTCTACAACTGTCGTAGCGCATAGAGCTATATCACGTAGAGGAGCGCTACGCCGTAGCCACACTGCGACTGCGGCCTTAGGAAAAAAATGTTGCTTAATATAACAGTATTATTAAAGTAGAACTATCCATGTCATATTGACAGATGTCACAAGCACAGGCTATTTATTTAAATTTATCATTTATTTAAATATATGGCGTCGGTTTAAAACCATTTGCCAGTGTCAAGTTAAAAAGGCGGGAAATAGAATTTTCGTTTCAATTTTCAACACCGTATTCCTAAGTCTAAAGTCTGGTTAAAGAACAAATAGATAGTTAGTCTAGTCAATGAGTTATGTCAGTCGATTCAGTAAAGTGGTGGAAGCTTTACTGAAAGTTTCTAGGGAGTTTTAGAGGGAACACATAATAGCAAGTTTTTTGAAGATGTACCACTTGCCCACACACTTGTGCACGTTAACGAATAATTAATGGTAATTCTACCAATATTACACATTAAGAACCGAAATAACACAAACTTATGAAGGAAATACAAAATCCACAACGTCATTCATTGAATTCCCCGGCAAAACTCCCAGCACAGCCTATCTAGTTTATTTTAGTTAGCCAAAAGGCTGTAATATAGTGTAGACGTATCTGTAAGCATCTCTCTCATAAGCACCAATAAAGGAGAATATAAGAATTGTTGCTGTATTATTAGTATCACAACTCAAGCGTAAAAAGGATCTGTAAAAATCCAAGACGTCGTAGTTCTCAACAAAAAACATATCCTAAAACCAAAACATAAGATTGATACTTCGTCAGAATGTAAGTAAAGTGGGTAAAATTTTCCGCAACTTCAGCGCCTTATACCTAATAAATTATAGTGTTAAAAAAACTAAAAAAACACGCTTTTATAGAAAATCTAACTAAAAATAAAAAATAACATATTGATTTCTTAGGTTTACGCGAATATTGTTCATTGTTTTAAACACTTACGGATTGTGTCGCGGTGCACTTTTCTTTTTCCGACGTTTCGGCTACTTTCCAGCAGCCGTGGTCACGGGAGGACTGAGGTGTCAATTGTCCTATTTGTTGAAGTTATTCGTATAACTATATAGTTGTTTCGGAACACAAATAATAATTGAAGAATCTTCGGGTAGTTTGAATAACTTCAACAAATAGGACAATTGACACCTCAGTCCTCCCGTGACCACGGCTGCTGGAAAGTAGCCGAAACGTCGGAAAAAGAAAAGTGCACCGCGACACAATCCGTAAGTGTTTAAAACAATGATAAAAAATAACATTTAATAAATTTGGATTAAGAATAGTGTAAATGAAAAATAAATGTTTATTTTTGTAAAAAAGCGTGGGGTGCATAGTGTCAATAGTTATAAACATTTTATTGGCAGATATGAGAAGGATCTTCACTTTGATAATATCTTAAAAATCACTTTAAACGAAATCTGACCATTTGAAGTGGATCAAAATCAAATCCACTGGAGTCGGTTACATACAAACAAACGTACAGGTGAAGACACTGCACCCCACGCTTTTTTACAATAATAAACTTTTATTTTTCATTTACATTATTCTTAATCCAAATTTATTAAATTTTATTTTTTATTTTTTAGTTAGATTTTCTATAAAAGCGTTATTTTTAATATTTTTTAAACTATAATTTATTTATAACGCTTTTATTAGTTTCACCTGTATGTTTGCTTGCTTGCTTGTTTGTTTAATTAATTTAATTTTAATAATTAAAAAAAAAATAATAATAATTATTTTTTTTAATTTTTTTTTTTTTAATTTTTAAAATTTAATTAAATCGTTTTATTGCATTGTCATTGGACTTTGACAGGTGTGCAAAGTTTGAATTAAATCTGATCGTTCAAAGTAGGACAATTGTTCATTGTACACACTAACACTGCAATATGATATACATTTTATCAGTAAGAATATAAGGGAAGCCTGGCAGCCTGGGATATCAGTCCGTTTGCAACTTATAATCAAATTAAAGACATTTTAGCAACTTGCATGGTGGTGTGGGGCCTTGCACGATCTTGTTTCTGAGTGTACGCATAAGCAGTGTGGGAGGAGGGAGGAGCTTTACGCGTGCTTATGCGTCCACTCACGCATTTGCTTGCAGGTTGTGGGTATTTTTTCGCAGGATATTGCTAGATATAATATTAATTATATTGTAAAAACATTTTACTCAGGTAATGTTTATTAAAGTTTATATATATGTTTGTTGGCCACTTTTCGGCTGGACCAATAGCAGATGTAGTAAATAAGTATAGAGTAAATATTAAAGAGAACTTTATTTTAGAAAATCAGTGTTCCGTTTCAGCTTGTTAAACGCAAAAGAATTTGCGGGCATTAGATTTAAAAAAAAATATATCTCCGCGTCCAGACAAAAAGGATTTTTTTTACTCAGATTTATAATAGCTAGACATACATAAATACCCGGCTATAGGGGAAGGAGGAGACATGACGTATCGTTCCTTATTCTCCTTACGACATGCTTATAGGGAAGATAGAGCTGATGTGACATGCCTCATGTTTCTAAGCGTTGTTTTGTTGAAGCTTTACATATACCATTTTTGACATTTGTATTGCTATTAATTTATCTTAAATTCATCACTTATTTACATTGCAGTAAAGTCCTTATTCATACGTCGTATTAGCATTACAATCAAAATTACTACCTAAGAACAGAAACCTACTGAATTTTCACAACTTTAGTGTTCCTTCTTCCGAGTTAAAAACCACCGAGAGTTCACAAGTTTACTAATTTTTAGCCAGACATAAAGCTAGATAGGAAAACATAAAGAGAATCCGTAAAATGGAGAACGTTCAAAGAAATTGCTTTCCCGCAAATAGCTCACAACGTAAAGCGCCTTTGGGAGTTTCATCATAATATAGGTTAAAGATAATTCAGATAACAAGTCAAACATTGCCATTTCTCCCTTTTTCCTTGGTACTTTTGTTGTTATAAGGGTAGCTATACACCTAGTTAGTAGTTCAAAATGTATGAATATTAGTAGCAAACGCTGGTTCTCCATTAAAGGAAATCCTTTGCATGTAGATGTTACATCAGTTGCAGAACTTATTTTAGCTGTCGTAAGATATTATATTAGGTCTTTACATATGAAATTTACGTTTTGTCGTACTGGCCAATTTGATCTCAAATATATCTTCTTTGGTTAGGAATTCCAATTTCAAATTTATACCGCTATTTACTCATGTATTTGTGTTTCGAAAACCGTAATTCATTTGTTATTTCCTCTTTTGGTTTTTTCTGTGCTTCACTCTGTTTACAAAATGGAAAACTTGAAATATCGTATTATTTTCGAGTACGAGTACCACCGTGGCACCAGTGCTGCAGAAACGGCTTAAAATATTAATGATGTGTATGGCGGCGGTATCGCAAAAGAAAACATAGTGCGTTTTAGGTTTTAACGTTTTCGTTCTGGAAATTTCGACCTGCAGAACAAGCCCCGTGGACGACCGGAGACCAAAGTTGATAATGAAGAATTGAAGGCTATTGTGGAAGCGGATCCATCGCAAACCCCGTCTGAGTTAGCTGCAGGTTGCGGTGTTAGTGATAAAACTATTTTAATCCACTTGAAGTAAGTTGGGAAGGTGAAAAAGCTTGAAATTGAAAACTCATGAATTGAGTGCAGCAAACCGTCAAACGCGCGTCGACTGCTGCGTTACATTACTCAACCGGCACAATAATGAAGGAATTTTAAATCAAATCATTACCTGTGATGAAAAGTGGATCCTGTACGATAATCGGAAACTGGCAATGGCTGAACCCTGGCGAACCAGTCAAAGCCTGCCCCAAGCGAAAATCGACTCAAAAAAAGTTACTTGTGAGCGTTTGGTGGACTAGTGCCGGTTTCGTTCACTACAGCCACACACTGCACAATAAACGTATACCAAATTAGAGGAGCTTCAATTGGAATATCTAAGACATCTACCGTACTCCCCGGACCTTGCTCCAAGAGATTACCATTTTTTTAGTTCTTGCAAGGGAAAAAAACCAACTCAGATGGGGCAGTCCAAAGCGCCTTCAAAGATTTTATTGATTCCTGTCCGAATGGTTTTTTTAGTAAAGGAATCAATGAACTACCTATTAGATAGAGAAGTTCATAGATAGTTTTTAACAGCCTCCGTGGTCTAGTGGTTAGAGCTTGGCTCTCGACTCGAAGGTCGTGGGTTCGATTCCCGCATTGGAACAAAAAAATGTTGTTTCCAAGTTTGGTTAGGACAATTCAGGCTGATCATCTGATTGTCTGACAAGAAAGATGATCCATGCGTCGGATGGGCATGTAAAAAGTCGGACCTGCGCCTAATCTCTCGCCAGTCGTGTCGTCGTGTCGGTTATCCGTCCCACTGGGTTACGAGAGTAAAGGAGGAGAGAGTGCTCTTGTGTACTGCGCACACACTTGGGCACTATAACATAACCCCTGCGTAGCTGGCCTGGTTTCAATGAAACAGGCCACCGTCACCGAAATCGGTGTGGGGAGCTATTCATAGATAGCAATGGTATATATTTTGATTAAATAAATATATTATGTTTAATAAAAACCGACTTTATGTTTCTACTTTACAAAACGCCAATTAACTGTAATTAAAAAAAACTGTCGTGTCCGTAAATAAGTACAAGCAGGTGTTCCTGATCTATAAGTCAGTGTTGTGGGTTACAACCTACGAAGTGATCAAGCTGTACTGTCATAGTTATTGTGTCGTAATTGGACACGTCGCTACCGATGAAGATAAAAATTATTTTACCAACTTAAATACTGTGTTTATGTATATCATTGTGGTAACAAAAAATGTCCCGAACAACATAAGGATTTGAATAATAATTTTCATTTTTCAATCATAACAAAACAAAATTGATTTCTAGTCCTTTTTAGTCCTCTAACTTTTTGATTTAGCGACTGATTACAGTAACTTTTGTATTTTTCGGTCCATATTTATTTTTTGCTTTTTGGAAAATATAATAATTATGTTGATTTAAAAAACAATCCAAGTTTCCTGTATCCTTCTTCCGTGCATGTATGGGCGTGGATTAGCGTGACAGTTATGCGTTTGCGGTATATATGGACGAACTGCTGATTGGATCAAGCCTGCCACTTGGACGAGGGGCTGTATGGTGTATGGCTACCCTTAAGGAATTATTGACAAGCATCATACAAACATACTCTTTAGCGTCATTTCACACCGAGACGCGACGTGACGTGGTATTTATAAGCTAGCTTTTTAAAATCGAAATTTATTCACTACACAATAATATACACTTTTCATTGCAGGAGTGCAAATTTCGCGTAGTGTCTCGGTGTCAGCTGATCCTCAATCTTCGAAAGAAATATAGTTATTTGCATAAACACGAATATTTGCCAGGAAAAAATGTACATATTTATTATTTAATAAATCGTGCAAAATATCTGCAAACGCTTCTGATACGAATGATGAACGACTAAAATTAGACATATTACTAATTTACTGAAGGTAAAGGTAGCATTCCGTTCGTAGCGTCCAGTTCCAGCGACCCCCTGATTAGTATGAATTAATATGGAGCACTAACCATATCCCGCGATCGCGTCGCCAGTAGGCGTAGCCAGAGAACCTAATTCGAAGGTTCGGTGGTCGCAGTTGGTAAGAATGGAATGCCACCTTAAGCGACTGAAACACACTATGCGGACATTCATTTTTTACATACCTACCTAGGCGTAAAAGTGTACAAAAAGGCTTTCGACTGAGCGTGTTGGAACAATTAGAAATAATTAAGGAAAAGAGCAACAATAGACTTGCAATATTCAATGTCCAGACTTGACTGACTTGACTGGACTATGTCACCGTTTATAAACTCTTTTGGTGGGGGGTACTAGTAGCTATAGTAGGGGTATATAACGTGGGGGTTTGGATGGCCAGTGGCGACTCACTCACTGTACAATGTACATACAATGTTCATCATGGTTTACAGCAAATCAAATACTAGATAACTAGGTGAGGCGCATAGCAGCGTTTAATTGATACATTCTAAAGCTAAATCTAGCTAGGACCTACAATTGGATTGTATTTGGAATGCTGACACAGTGGTACACTTAGGCCGATTTGAGCTGGGATATTGGATTTCACCTTTATTGTCTATCTCTGTCTATTGTTATGCTTATACTATAATTGTAGCACTCCATATGTGAACAAAATGTTGCGTAGTGTTTCGCCGAATACAGTATCCCACAGGAACACTGTACTTTTTTGGGACAGAAAGTCGCCTATATTTTAATTCAGTACCTGAACTACTACCGTGCCAAATTCCGTCGAAATCCGTTCAGTAGTTTTTGCGTGAAAGAGTAACAAACATCCATCTATCCACTCATCCATCTATCCTCACAAACTTTCACAGTTATAACATTAGTAGGATTCAGATCCATTTTATTTTTACTGTGTCATTTTACTGTATTCAAATTAATGTGTCATTATATTTCTCTGTTGCACGTAATTAAGTGACATATAAAAAGTGGGCAAATGTATGTTTGTTTGCGTTTAGAATAAATTGGATCTGAACAGAGAATATCGGATGCCTAAGGTGGGAGTTTAAGGTCGCTGCCTCGAACCTCCCGGCGAGCGACGCGACAGCGGCGGAGGCGCGGGCAACACTGAACAGCTCGCGAAACCAGAGGGTCAATTCTGCTAAATAATACCTGCAATAATAGAATTATAATCAAGTCCCGATACGCTTAAACTACCAAACGCTATTCTCGTAAACGTTAAACCTAAATGAAGCGCCATCTGATTGGCCCAAACTTCACAAAATCAGTTTATGATAACATGTCGCTTCACTTATAATACGATCAAAGTAAAATGAACGTCCACTTTGAATACGAGAATTGAGATTCAGCGGCCAGGTCGCGCGGCACAATAGAGATTTTATAAAATAAACGTGCAAATTATTTATGACGACGAAATTGTATTATTATATTAATATGTGAAGCAAAAATTCTACAAGAATTGTGCATACGGATCAGTGTGAAATTTCCCATATATAACGCTTAGAAATAAATTATAAAAAATAATAACAACACACACTGAGGTAGTGTACTAGCATTTTTGTATATAACTGTAAATATACAGTAGGTTTCACACAATTGTCATCGAGTGTCAATCTTTCTTTCACAATCCATAAACAACATTTACATATTTTTTTGCATATCTAAGAGGCAAAAGAATCCTAAAAATTTTGAAACTTTATAATTAAAACATGAATTACGGTCGAATTTAGACCTCAGGGCAACCTCTAGTAATGTTAAATTAATGAAATAAGTAAATTAGACCAAAGCTCATTTCATCTGCACGTTTGTCAGCGTAATGCCACAAATGTATCTAATTAGTGGGTGACAATATTTGAGAGGCTTCAAATTCGATATAAAGTAAATTCTAAGGCCGCCGCCGCGCCGCCGCCGCGTCGCCGCCGCGACGTTTGCCGCTGTGTTCGAGGTGGCGGCATAAAGCCACCGTTTCTTTTGTTTCATAAAAGTTATTTAAAATTCAACATGGCAGCTCTATTACCATAGATTTATTTTTTATTTGAAAATTCAAAATGGCGTCTTTAGTTTGCAGCCGCTGGGACCGATAGCTTCCGTTTTTCAACTGCAGCTGTGTTCTAAACTGAGAAAGCCACGTAGACTGAAAAACAGGATTTTTAACCCTCCGGGATGCTCCGCTTATCTTTGTGTGTTACGAACAGAGACAAATTTAAGTGGACGTTTCAAATTGATTTTAGTGTCCAAAGATATTGCAAGCTAATAAGTCATTTTTAGAATAGAGAGAGAGAGAGAGTCATAATGAATGCGTAAAGTTCGGTCGCCGACAAACTAGGTGTACCATACTATGGCAATATGTACGTGTGGAGTAGGTATTCGAGATCTGTCGGCAACTGTACATAAACAACACGCATGGACATTTTAGTGTTGATTGTCTTCAACACGAAAATTTCAAAACTAAATATGGGCTATAACGTATAATTGACAGAACAAAAACAACACACACAAGGAAAAGTTATCCTTCGCCATCTTGATTTCAGGAGATCTTGTCAATTATACGGACCGATGCGGACTGATTAAACGAGGATTATTCATGCGGAAAGCTAATGTCAGAGTGTCAAGATGGCAAATGTCAAACCTGGACTGCCCCGAAGAATCCCAAAAGTAGGGCACTTTAAGTGGGGACCCTTTTTGCCTCGACATGCATCGTCAATAATATAAAGGTCTATAGTTGAAGGAAATAAAATATAATATTGTAATTTTCAAAGTTATATAATATATATAATAAGATATAATTGTTAAGTTTATCATCTCGCAGTACAAACTAACCTACTCAAAGCATACTGCATATTAAAAAAAAAGGGAAGAATGATATTATTACATATTATATTTATGTTTTTTAAACGGGCATTGGCCCACCACACATTCTCCACTGCAACTCCCGTGGGCCAGGATCGTCAGTGGACTACAAAAACCCTATAATAATATGATCTCGGGCGTGCTAAGTCTGTATTGGGACCCGCAACGAAATTAATCGGAAGAATAATTATTACAATTATGTTAACATAATAAGAATAATTATATTGATGTGTACGAAAAATTTAGTAAAATAGCGTCTACTAAAATATATATCCATGGTGCCGAACTGTATAAATTGCCACAAAAGAAATAAGAGCCAACCGCCCGGCAGAATGTTGCAGCAAGAGATAATTCCACAAAACTTTCTCTTTTTAACTAAGGGTGTTATTTCAAGGGTAATCTAAAGGAATTGGTTTAAATATAATTACAACTTATTTTGGGATTCGTAACGATTTCTTCTCAACAATGTATTAGGATTTTAGAAAAAAAAAAACATCACAAATTTAAGTATTAATGACAAACCTCGATTGCTCCAAACAACCCCGAAAGTAGGGTAGTTTAAGTGCCTCGACTATTATAGAATTCTCTGAACCAAGTATTAATATTGTAGAAAAAAAAAAACATTACGAAATAAAATAATAATACAAAGTAAATAAATCATTCTATAAAATTATTTTTTTAAATTGAAAAACTGAAATAATTAAAATTTATTTTCAGTGTGTCATTCCATTTTCTCAAATCTAAAATAATCCACATAATTTTAAACGACTCAGAAAGCAATATCTCCTCAGAATAAGTTAGCTTTGCTGTTTCTACTTTGATATTTTCTAAATTGTAAGTATTGTATTATATGATATTATACAATTTTAAGAAACGTGGCCTTTCTTTATATTTTGGCTAAGTACATAGTTAGCTAAGACTACATACATACAACATAGTAGGCTGGTTAATTTACCGGCAGGTTTCAAATTGCCAACTTAAGTGGCTAAATTATCTTATACTTTAAACGAGAAAATCTTGTTTAATAACATCACAAATTTAAATATATATTATATTATTATATTGTTTAAAACGAGATTTTATGAAACTATTATATATATATATATATATATATATATATATATATATATATATATATATATATATATATATATATATATATATATATATATATATATATATATATATATACATCTTATATATATAAGAGCTGAGCTTATTTTGTTCATATATTATAATCGGATTCTCGGAAACGGCTGCAAGTATTTCCATGAATTTTAGTATGTAATTAGGGAGTTTTGTGGGACAAAAGTCTATCTAGCTAGGTCTTATGCCTGGCAAATTGTGCTTTTTAAAGTAATATAATAAAAAAAGTGTGTGTCAGCTCCGACGCACGACTGGAGTTTACTCTAAAAAGTAAAACACGTCCCTCAGAAGGAACAAAAACTTTAGCGATCGATTTGAGTTCAAAAATTCGCGCCATGTGAAAAAAAGTGACAGGTGCGCAGAATAGGTTGCGCACGAAAACGTAACGAGGTCATTCGTTCAGTTTCAACTTCAAACGCTATTCTCCGATTTCGTTCAATAAATTTTTCTAAAGAGTCTTTAGCATGATCTATCAGCATGGAAACTAACAAAACTTCTTTAGCAAATATACCTACTTCAATATACACTGGCGGACACATAAACTGCATCATAGTACATAATAACTAGTCCATTCCTCCTTCCACATTCTGTCTATTCTACTCTGGAACGCCCTTCCTACGGAAATCAGAATGTCCACAACCAGAGATATGCTTAAGCGCAGAGTCCGACAGTTGTATTTGAAGTATTTGGCAGAATCATGAACTTTTTATTATAATTTTTGGTTGGTTGGTATCGTGTAATTATGCAGTATGGTATATGTATAATGTATATTATGATTAATAAATCATTTATGTACTTGTATATTATAGTATAGTATGTAGGCATAATTAGTTTGATATGTATTATGTTTATCTTAGTAAAATTTATCTAGTTTGCTACGAATATTATTGTATCTATTTTTATCATTAGTTTTACACGACCTTTCGTATAGTTAAATTTTTGTATTTTTCTAGATGGAAAGCTCCTTGGTATTTTGACTCTGTCACCACCCTATGGTTGAATGGTAGAAAATGCCCTATGGCAATAAGTCCGCCATTGTACATTGTGCAGAAAGTGTATAAATCAATAAATAAATAAATAACTTTCAATGAAATATAATTAGTGAAAGTGCAAACTATTTCGATTTATTTCAATGATAATGCTAAGACTGGTTCTTAATCTGTTAAAAAAATCAATTCATCTGTGTATAGGTCAACTTTTCTCACTAAAAGAATCAAATTACTCCTTTTGCAGCTTTTTGGAATGAAACAGTGAATAGAACAAAAACGGCTTTATTATGAAAATTTTACAATACTAAGAAAAGAAAATGTTTTTTTATTTTTTATAAGGTGTATTACCTCCTCTTGCCCTAATATCTGATTCAAGTCGGTTTCGCATCGACCTGATCAGTATTTAAAAGATCAGTATTTAAAAGATCTTGGGCAGTATTGTCCCATTCTTGTGACAATGCAACTCTGAGCTCCGCAACCGTTGTTGGGGCCGGATTTCTTGTAAATACAGCTCTTTTTAGGTTGTCCCACACGTGTTCAAATGGAACCCTCTCCTCAATGCAATTTTGAGCATATCACTCTCTCATCTCCTAGATAAGGATTAGGTAATATATGTTTGTGTATCCGTCTAAACAGCTTCTCAAAATACCACATTATTTGTGATCGTTTCTTAAACTTAGAATGGGTATGGTAATATTATATATAAACAGCCGAATGTATCCTTCATCCGAATGTATCCATCCTTTTTTGGAAATCGTATAGTTGAATTTGCAGTGGAGAGGAGTAACCAAAACGCATTACTGAAAACCGCATTCGTACTCTCGAAAACGAATATCGCGGGAACCGTACATTTTTCCGCAATAAAGTAGCCTACATGTTAATTCAGAGTCTAAACTACTACCATACAAAATGTCATCAAAAACCGTTCAGTACATTCTGAGATTAGCGCGTACAAACGTACAGACAAACAGACATACAGACGAAAATTCTAAAAATCATTATTTTGGGTTCTATGTTGTTCATAAAAACCCCCTGTAATAGTTTCTCTTATATATTTTCCGAGACAGACAGCGAACAGTTTCGATTTTATTATATGTATAGATATAGATATATATGTATAGATTACAGAAGCTAGAAGCGCGGACAGACAGGCAGACAGACGGACGAACAGAGCGAAAAAACTATAAGGGTTCCTTGTGTAATATAGAAGCCTAAAAATCACGCAATTTACCAAAAAGTTACTTTTTTCTATCTTTTATTTATTTATGTTAATATACAATTCACAATATTTTAAATAAAGTATTGATAAGATTTTTTATCGCATTTTGCTTAACAAACTTAACCTATTATCTAAAATAATAATTCACAAATGTTCTCCATTTAAGACGTTGAACACTTTTCAAATAAAACACAAAAGGTTTTAGTTAAAACACAATTTCCTTCGTAACGAGTTACTGGAAGAGTTAACGAAGTATTAAATAATTTTATATTGCGCAGAATTTTTATAGTCTGACTGTAAATTCTTCTTCAATATTCAGAAACGGTCCAGGGTTATTAAATATTTTGCGATTTGAAGTCTTCTGAAATTGGTCATTAGCGTTTGTTCACACGTGACGCGACGCGGCGCGCACTTTTAAAAATTGAACTTTATTCACAAAAAGATACAGGTTTCATTGCAACTTGCAAGAGTTCTAATTTCGAGCTGCGCAATGAATCGTGTTTCTTTTTGTTAATAAAGTTCAGTTTTGAATAGCTTTCTTGAAAAACCTATGTGGCTCAGTGGTTAGCGCGTCTGCGCTCAAGACGGAGGTCGTGGGTTCGAATCCCGAAGGAACGAAAGTTTTCTGTGTTCCTGGGTCATGGATGTGTATTAAATTAGATTATATAAATACCCGTAACACAATATCTTCAAGAACTTACCACGGGACCAGATTGACGTGGTTTGAAAGAAAGTAGATATTATTTATTTATCTTAAAAAGTGTACACCGCGTCGCGTCTCGGCGACCACAACATTCATATTGTTAAACAGGTTGACATACATCTGGAATTGGTCATGTTACTATTTCCCGACGGTGTTGTGTGACTAACGACACCGTATCATCCTACTTCTATTATAAATGTGAAAGTTTGTGAGGATGGATGTTTGTTACTCTTTCACGCATAAACCACTGAATGGATTTCGATGAAATTTGGTATGGTAGTAGTTTAGGCTCTGGATTAAAACATAGGCTAGTTTTCCCGTGGGAACACTGTACTGTTACGCGGGTGGTGCCGCGGGCAACAGCTAGTTATAATATAAACAAATTACGAAGACTACCAAACTTCTAAACATGTCCTCTAATCCTATTACTATTATAAATGAGCGAGCTTGTGAGAATGGATGGATGTTAGTGACTCTTTCACGCAAAAACAACTGAATGTATTAGCATCTAGCTTCACAGTAATATAGCTTAAACATCAGAATAACGAATAAGATCTCCTTATCCTTACTTCCTTACTTAATGTTATAAATGTGAACGTGAGTTTGTTTGTTGCGCTTTCACGTAAAAACTACTTAACCGGTCATCATGAAATTTAGCACAAAAATAGAGTAGACCACGGGGATGGACATAGGCTACTTTTTATTGCAGGAAAATATACGTTTCTATAAAATATATTGTATTTACGCAAGAGCCGCGGGCAAAGGCTAGTAAGATATAAAGATGTCGTGTCAAACCCAATTTAATACGGGTAAAGCCGCTAACAAAAGTTAGTAGTATATAGCGCATACACTCTAACAATCAACTCTTCTTTTAAGCCACCAGGTGATAGAAACTAGAAACCAATTTGAAAACACGTTCTTTCCTGCTTCAACACTAACTTGCAATATCTATAGCAGGGCTTGCTAGCCTTTTTTAAAAAAAGTCTGTGTCAGCTCCGACTGGAGTTTACTCTAAAAAATAAAACACGTCCCACAGAAGGAACAAAAACTTTAGCGATCGATTTGAGTTCAAAAATTCGCGCCATGTGAAAAAAAGTGACAGGTGCGCAGAATAGGTTGCGCACGAAAACGTAACGAGGTCATTCGTTCAGTAGCTTTTACACCTTATTTTTTTTTCATACCGGGGGCCTTATATCGATTCTTAAGGAGTAAACTCCAAAACTCCTTACGCATCGTTGTGATTTAAAAGAAAAAGCGACCTTTGTAAAATACACCACATACATTTAAAAAGTGGCATAGCGTCTGTGTACGATTTAGTTAAACGTACGTGTTACCTTAATATTGGCTCGCCAACACTCCGCCACGCGCCTGTTAGTCTCACGGCTGCAATATGACGTCTACTGTCACGTCAACTGTCATCTGTGACTTCAACGCTTGAGACAATACCATAACAGAAAATACACTACAGTCTGGCAAACGAAAGTTGAACCTGGGTTATTTGTATGTATAACTTTTCCTTTTCTTAACTCTATACGACCTTCTATAGTAAAAAAACATTTATTTCACATTTTCTTTATCATGGTAGTACTAATTAGATAATTAATAATTATCAAGTAACCTATCAGGTTATTTGATTTTTTTCATACGGACTAGAGTGTTGTCATCCATTTTTTTTTTAATTTGCTAACATATATTAGGTTCTGCTTTCGTTATCTAGATATGGTTTGAAGATTTCACTTTTATCGCGTCTGAACTGCACACTTTCTTGTCAGTTTGCCGGGATACTAAGTGACGACTTTCTTCTAGTAGTTTTTTTTTCCGAAAAAGCAGGTTGCCTTGCCTCACTGTGCCACTGGTTGGGAACATCTTTTGTCGCAGAACTTTAACGTGTTTGACACAGTCTAGGAGTAGTGTCTTCGAATTCGTTTTAGCCTCTATTTGACTTGTGGTCGTTTGCATTTAATCTTGCAGAGTCTTGAGCCAATTTGAAAACTGTAGAGGCTATATTGAAATCGACGTAATGCACTTTGTATTTGTATTTATGTACTAGCTTTTTCCCGCGGTTCCGCTCGCGTAAATACAGTATCCCACGGGAACACTGTACTTTTCGGGATAAAAAGTAGCCTATGTGTTCCAGAGCTTAAACTACTACCATACCAAATTTTCAAAATCGTTCAGTAGTTTATGCGTGAAATAGTAACAAACCATCCATCCATTCATTCTCACAAACCTTCTCATTTATAATAGTAGCAGAATAATTGATTTTTTTTCATTAGGAACTAAGCATATCTCGGTCAGACAATTCTCAACCAGGTATCGCACTCCTGCGCATAATTCTCGAAAAACTATACTTACTGTTAGTTTTTGCTTCACGTATTATTATAATAATTGGGGTTTTTAAATAAATTAAGAAATAATGAGGTATTACTACTTGATAAAAGTAAAAAGAATTAGGATTTTGTTTGTAGTTTTGTAATTACATGCATTTCAAAATCACAAAAAAGTTGAAATATTTTGACGTGATAACATCTTATAAATCGATGGAGCCGGCTGCACGCACGAAAAAACATGACTCATGCGTTACCTGTTACCCGTTATCGTTATCAAGTACCGTTACCAAGTACTGTTACCAAGTACCAGCGTTAGCTCGCATTGCCTTTACCTCATTATTATTATTATTGTTGTTGTTGTTGTTGACGTTGTCACGTTCAACTATCGTCAGTAAACCGACTTTACAACCGGTATGTTTTTTTTTTAATAATTAGTCTATAAAACCTACATAATTAGTTTACTTACATCAAATACAAAAATATTTACTATAATATATATCAACACAGACACGCAAAATTACTAGATATCAGAAATTTTGTGCATATGGCCGTACATTTCGTAGCAACATTACTAGCGTGTGTCGTCACCTACTAGTACGACTTTTCTATGGGGCGTTTTCACGGGACTCACAAAGATACTTCAAACAATCCGCAGTATCGTCGAAAATTTAGATTTTTATTATATTACTCGTATTCCTTTTGTAGATCTTCGTGTTATTTTTCAGAGCACTATTAATTTATGTAATAAAGAAAATACAGGAAAATACCGTATTGTATCAACAGAATGAATATTCGTGTACGTTGACAATATTTAACAATGAAATGAAGAATTATGGACCGAAGCATGTTCTTAGCAGTGCTGTTTAATAATTCTAGTGCAAAGAAGATTTATACGAGTTGCATATTCTATTGTTATACCTACGCCGTAGGGATGTGCCTTATCGATAGTTATTATATTAATAAAATATAATAGTGAAGCAAAAACTTTCAGTTCAGTTTCACGACAATTGTACAACGGAAGGAGTGTGAAATTTGGCCGGTAAGTTTAAGGTTATATGGTGGAAGCTGTTCAGAATACTAACATCTTTTTTAATAATGCTTAGATTACATAAAATTATTTAAAGCAACAACAACACAGACCACGTAAGAATAAAAACACACACCACCGTGCATTTCGTTTCATAGATAGACAATTTAGTTACACGTTGACGTTTGTCAATCTGTCAAAAGATTTAAATTTCTTAAATTTTTCTATCTGAGAGGCAAAAGAACCCATAAAAACTTAAAACTTAAAATTTATATAAATTAGTAAGAGCAAATTTCGACTACAGGGCGACCTCTAGTAATAATTATTAACATTAAATTAACAATTTTTCAGTTTACTTGGCTACTTTTTATCCCGGAAAAATTTAAGATTCCCGTGTGTTTTAAAGCCCATTTACTAATTAAATTCAATGACAATATAACGTGTATGCATAATATTTTACTTCGAGAAAATATTGTATAATTTGAATAAGGTTACAATTTTTCGAAAGTTTAAAACGTTTATCGACATCCAGGAACAATATCGATATTTCACTGCACAACACTACTCCATTGTACGATGTCGAAGATATATTGCTTTATTCTGTTGGTGTGATAAGCTTACAGTTACTTCGAGAAACACTATCAAGTGCACGCAACTTTGTAGTCCAAACTACTTTTTAGGGTTCCGTACCCAAAAAGTAAAAACGGAACTCTATTAAAGAGACTTCGCTGTCTGTCGGTCTGCCCATCCGTTCGTCCGTCTATCATCAGTTTGTATCTCGTGAATCGTGAGAGCTAGACAGTTGAAATTTTCACAGAATATAACAACAAAAGAATACTTGAAACGGAATAAAATAAATATTTTAGGCTCCCTTATAAGAAACGTTACGTTTATACGGAACCCTTCGTGCGCGAGTCTAACTCGCACAAGGCCAGTTTTCTTACAAAATTAGTTACATAGTGAAATTTTTAAAATGGGCACAGGCATGACGTTGTAATATATATTCCTTGGCACAGGGGAAATCTGGAACTATCGCGCTCGGCGTAAATAGGCCACAAGTCGCCGCGACATTTGTCAAAAATTTCCAGTTGCCACAACCGGCTACGCGTGTGCTTATCATGACGTTATACAAATTGTACGGCAGCCTAATGTAGCGGTGATTTTGGACTAATAAAACTTCCCAGGATTCGAACCAATTATATCTTTACTATTATAAAAAGGAACAGCTTTTTTTTATTGTTTCCATTGAATACGCTCTGAAACTGTTGGATCTATTTTGATGAAATTTGTCTCAGATGTAGAGTAGACCACGGGATACATAGGCTACTTTTTATCGCGGAAAAGTGTACAATCCGTAAGATTAACTTTTGCGCGCACAAAGTCGCAGGCAACATCTAGTATTAATAACTACAATATTATATTTAAAAAAAACTATAACCCGACTATGTAAATTATATAGCCTATGTTACCCGGGCTATTATTGCGAATCTATTGACGCATAATTTATTAAAATCGGACCAGTAGTTTAAGCGCTACGGTGGAAACACATACATACGTAAATACATAGACTGCCAAAATCATTACCCTTCCTTTTGGCTTCGCCGTAGTCGGGTAAAATAAATAAAAAAAAAAAATAAAAATAAAAATATCTTTATTAAACACACAAGGGACATGACACAGCCAAATTTTAACAAAAAACAAGTAAATTATACACTAACGCACTATATCATTCAAAGAATACGAAAAGAGACAGTTTTAAAAACACAGCTGATTAAGGCTATGCAATGCCCACACCATGTGTTTAAAGGGATGCCACTCAGGCTTCGACCGCGGCAAGCCGTGGCGCCTGATCTTCCGTGACCCCCTTGTAAGTTCGCGATCTCACGACGGCACACAATCATAATTATTGAGTTACAAAAATAAAAAAGGTACAAAAAAATAAATAAAAATAAAACACAACGCATATATACATATAATAGTATAGATACGATACTAATTACATTGTTATTATCGCTTCAAGCTGTTTATTTCACGGCGCACATAGTCACCGCACACAATCAGTCGGTCGGCGCAGAGACGCGTTCAGCGCTCCTGCCTCGACACGGGCGGCACGACAACGACGCTCGATATAATATAATATTATATAATTGAAAATATCATGATTGCGAGTAATAATAAGATGAAATAATATTTTTAGTAAATATAAACACAATCATATAATATGTAATTCATAAATATACGGGAAGAATAATAAATAAAGAATCCTCTGTTATTTACTACATTTATGCAGTGAGCAGACATTGACGTTGGTGATAAAAATTTACACCGCCATAACTACAGCTTACAACACTTCGGTAAGTATAATGAAAATTATATCACACTTAATGTAATATACGTATATAAGATTGTAGTTATTGTAGTTATAGGGAGAGTATAATATATAGATAGGGTTTGCATTCTGCGATTCGAAATTAAATAATATATTACGGATACTATAATTGATATACGAGTAAGTAATAACGACACAGTTATATATAAATTAAATACTAATTGGTATATTACAATTCAGTTGTCATTAGTTTTGAAGAGACTGGTAAGAAGAAAGTTGTTGCTGCATTATAAAGGCTTTGTATTTTAACTTGAACCCCTGTATTGTTTGCAGAGCTCGGATTGGTGGCGGCAGATTGTTCCAGACCTTACTCGACAAATACCGGAAACTACCTCTGAATGCGGAGGTGTGATGCAGAAGATTAATAAGAAGATAGGATGATCCCCTAGTTGTGATAGTCAGCTGTTTATCTCCTGCCCACTGTAGTTTATTATAGAGATAGGTTGGTAATTTAAATTTTACTATCCCAAACAGCAGCGTGGCAAATTGCAGTTGCCTTCTATTATCCATTCTAAGCCAACGCGTTTCGTTAATGTAAGGGGATACATGAGCACGAGGAGGGACGTTATGACAAAATCTGGCACAAGAGTTCTGAACCTTTTGTATTAGTTTTTTTGACTTACATGACAAACAGGGGCCGACTACCACATCAGCGTAATTTAGTTTAGATAAGATTAGGGACTCACACAGTATAACACGTATGTTGACGGGCAGAACATTTCTAATTTTATACAGTACCTTTAGCCGGTAGAAACAATTGCTGACGGTTTTTATAACATGCTTCTCGAACTTCAATTTTTCGTCCATTAATACACCTAGATTACGAGCTTCGTCTACTCTTTCGATTAATTCTCCATCTACATATACTTTTGGTTGCGATGCTTTTATTTTTTGAATTTGTAGCCTTGTTCCCAATGTCATGTACTTAGTTTTCGCCGGGTTGAGAACAAGTGCATTGGCCTTAGCCCAATCTGAAATACCAGCCAGATCACTATTTAGCTTACTAACAGCCTCAATTATTTTATTTGGCCTGAAAGATATGTATAATTGTATGTCGTCCGCGTAGATATGGAATTTGCAGTATTTTATGATTCGTACAATATCAGCACAGTATAACGCGAAGGCCTCTGGTCCAATAACCGACCCCTGAGGTACTCCCCTACTTACATCACATGGGTCTGAACGTGACGATATTCCACTACAATCATCAATTATCTCCACAAGTTGGGTACGATTGTTTAAATAGCTTGAGAACCAATCGAAAGAATTTTGATCGAAACCATAATATTTCATTTTAGCTAGTAGTAAAGAGATGTTAATAGTATCAAACGCACGTGAAAAATCAAGTAGTACAAGTATTGTACCCTCGCCTGCATCTTGCGCAGCAAGAATATTATCTACTACGTCCATGAGCGCCGTGGTAGTGCTGTGACTTCTCCGAAATCCCGACTGAACCTCAGGCAAAATACGGTTTGTGTCTAGGTACTGAGTCATTTGGTTACAAACAACCTTCTCGAGAACCTTTGACGCACAAGGAAGAATGCTTATAGGTCTCAACTCCTTTAGTTCGCTAACATTTTCCTTTTTAGGAACGGGTTTAACCAAGGCTAGGCGCCAGGCTTCAGGGAAAACACCAGAGCTCATTGATTTATTGATTACTTGAGTTAAACTATTAAGACAAGCAGGATAACGACAGACTGTCTGTATCATATCAAGCGTAATGCAATCAGCACCCATAGCGTTTGACTTAAACGAGTTTAGAATCTTTTGAACGTCATTACTACATACAGAGGTGAACGAGAAGGTAGAAGAGTTAAATCTATTCGATGTAAAGAAACTTAGGGAAGAAGGTGTAGAATTATCGCCTGGCATATCTAGAAAGTGTAAATTTATTAAAGTAGGATTTTTGAGATGTAACGGAAGAGAAAGGATTGTTTTACTATTGCTAATAGTTACATTCTCTTTAAGGCGGTTCCACATAAGTCGCGGCTGTTTGATATTGCAGTTTATGCACGATTGGAAATAAGCTGTTTTTTCTCTAGCCAGTGCCAGAGCCACTTCTCGCTTGAGGTTTTTATAAAACTCAATATGCGTTACATTTTTACTTTTGCGTGCTCGCCGATGAGCCTCATCTCTTCGCCGCATCATTAATTTAATGTTGTAAGTGATCCATGGGTGTTGTTTTTGTTTTATGTAAAAAGTTCTAACAGGTGCAAGCAAATCAAATACCCATAAAACACTACTATTAAATTCACGCACCATATCATTAATATCTGCCTGCTGTTGTATTGTAGACCAGTCTATAGTACCAACGGCTAATTCCAAATCATCTGCTTCGATATTTTTTATAGCTCTGTAGTGCATTATTTTTGGGGTAAACTTTTCTTTGCGTATGTTACTAGTGAAAGATAGAAATGCATGACTACTGAGATCCGGAATATAATCAACACAAACTTGAAGTTGGTCTGCATTCGAACAGACCAAGTCAAGTAAGGTTTCCGTATCAGACGTAAAATGTGTAGGCTGAGTTGTATACTGTCGCAATTGATGCAAAGTTAAGAAATTATGCTTGATGCTGCTTATAATGATGCTTATTTTGTAATTTGTTTTGACCTTAAAAGGATTTTATAAAACTTCAGCGTGGATGGATCTTATGCTGTTGTGGATTCCACATCACCCAGCCAATAACAATAATAGCCGAGGATTGAAATGTTTGCTTTGCTGTACATCCGTCATATTATATTTCCCCCCACCCAAATTGAACCTGAAGTCAACTGGCATAAGGTTGAATATCGTGCGGTCGGATAAAAGTGTTATAAATTCGAGGGTCCAAGGGTAGGCTCCGTCTGTTATGACATCCGCTAAAAGCCAGTCACGTACTGTGAGACTAGGTAACGAAACAGAAGGTCAAGTTTCAGTCAAGAAGCAACATACACACATATTATGCTCAAGCCATCATGACGACCACTGTGTCTCAGTCGCGGGTTTGAATCCCGCCAGTTTTCTGTGTTTCTGGGTAATGGATGTGTATTAAATAATATGTGTACGAGGGCGGCACTGAAAATTTCGGGAATCAAGGAAGTGACACAACATTACTATTTAAAAATGTATTTATTGCTTTTCGAAGTATTCTCCTTGAAATTTGACACATTTTCCATACGATGGAACCAATCATTGAAGCAACCATTCCATTCGGAAGTTGGGGTCTCTAAAATGGCCGTTTTGTAGGCGTCCACAGCTTCTTCAGGTGATGAAAATCTCTGACCACGCAATTTATTCTTTATTTTAGGGAAAGTATAGAAATCATTAGGGCTTAGGTCGGGGCTGTACGGCGAATGGTCTAATAATTCTATGATTTCTTGCTCTAAAAACTCTTTTGTTCTGTGCGCGGAGTGAGAACTCGCATTGTCGTGATGGAGTATGATGCGGCGGTTGCAGTTCTCTTTACGGAGTTCGGAAACGACCTGTGGCAAACAAATGTTAGCATACCATTCTGCATTAACCGTTCCTTGTCCTTCAAGAGGAATAGTCGCAACATGGCCGGTTTTGGAGACAAACGTGGTCACCATTTTTTTGCAACACTCCGTGAACGAACAATTTTTTTTGGCTGTAACTCATTTTCGAACACCCAAACTCGTGACTGGTTTTTTGTTTCGGGTTCGTACGCGTATATCCAGGATTCGTCACCTGATACGATGTTGTATACAGCATTTGAGGATCCTGCGTGGAATCTTTCGAGAGTTCGCACCAAGTAACGCGAGCCGCTTTTTGCTCTTCACAGAGCAAATGCGGTATCCATCGGGAAAACAACTTTTTTACACCTAATTGTTCATGCAAGATTATTTGTATTTGACTCATGCCAATGTCTAAAGTTGCCTGAATTTCGCAGTATGTCATATGTCGATCTTCCTCAATCAGCTTACGCACAGCATCAACGTTTTCTTGGGTGACTGCAGTTTTTGGACGACCTTGACGGGGATCATCACTGAGCTTGACACGTCCACGTTGAAATTCAGCAAACCAGCGATAAATTGTGGTTTTGGATGGGGCTTCATCACCAAATGCAGAAATCATCCGGTCAACACACTGTTTTTGTGTTAAACCACTTCGAAAGTCATAATAAATCATCGCTCTAGAATTTTCTCGAGTCAATTCCATTTTCTCAACGACTAAACAAGTTTGACAAGACCTTGTGACAAGACCGAGAATCTTTTTTTAAATAAATAAACGGTATTCGATTTTTTAAACCAAGGAGTTTTAAATTAAAAAGATTTTAATATGACAGGAACAGTGGAAATATTCCATTCCCGATACTTTTAGTGCAGCCTATGTATTATATTATAATACAATTTTTAAAGTGTTAAAACAATATTAAATATATTTCCGTTGTCTGGTACTCATAACCACGGGACCAGATTGACGTGATGTGAAAGCGTCATAGATAATATTATTATTATGCTATTTCCCAATATGCAGTGATCATCGATCCCTTTACAGAACAAATATGTAGTTCACATCTCGTCCACTCGGGAACCATTACGTGACGGGTAGCGAACCGCGTTGCCGTCGATACTGAATTAAGCTTCAAAGCGATAGTATCAAGATTTAAAAAAGGTGATCCTATCTTTTTGTAGTCTTGAGACTATCGCCATTTGCTATCGTACACGTATGTAGTAACCGCAATCGCTATGCGTGACCTAATGTCCAAATTACAAAATCCATAATCCCAAATCCAAATCATAAGTGAGCATGCTACTTAAGTCATGTTTGTCATTTTAAAAAGCGTTTTTTAAAGTATGTGTCTCTGGGATACATTTAGTGTTAAATTTGATTTTTTTAACAAGTCATTTAAAGAAAAACATCTACTTTCTTCCAATCCATATTTAATAATAATAAAATACATTACTTAAGAAACCTAAGCTACTGGGTAGTCTTATTTGGAGGACACCCAAAATTATAAAATGTAAAGTAAATTACATGCTAAATGCAATAATGTGCTAGTACTATTCTAATACTATGCAATAATATATTACTATCTATTATCTAATTAACACACTTCAGTTTAAATTAAGCCACATTTAATATAAAAAGTCCCTTCTCTTGCGTTATCTACTCTTAGGACATGACGTCCTCACTAGTCCTCATATTCTGCACCTAAATTGTAATTTCATATTGTGTTCGCCATAGATATAGGTTCTTACTTCTAGCAATTGTTTTGTGAAGAGACGTGGTTTCGAAATGTTATTCGTTCCTTTCAGGGATCTGTATTGCGGCTACATTATGTTGATTTTTGTACCTAATACCGTCAAATGAGCAGGCAGGATGAGATGGCATGGATCGCCTGATAAATTTCGTGATTTAGGACGTAGAAAGACAACTATACCCGGAATCTTCATTCGCCTTACAAATATGTTATCATTCTTTTGGCTGTAGTTTTTGATTGACTAGAAAATACTTCTACGACAGACAGAAAAAACAACATTTCACTATGTTTTGGTTATTTAAAAAAATAAGTGTACATTTATTTTGAATATTGTAGCAAAGAAATGCATGAAAATATTTTAAATTCTGGAAATCGCGATGAAACAAGTTGCGGTAGGTACCCCTGTATAATATTCACACAGGGGTACCGCTTGAGTGAATATTCTCTAAAAATATTCAAAAAAAAGGTTGGGTAGCCCTGTGTGTATTCTAACTGACTATAAACTGTGACATGCCAAAGGCTGCGTCATTTTAATAACGTTTGAACTGCGGTGCACAGTCTGAAAACTCACAAAGGGAAAACCTTACGTCATAACGAAAATAGACAATTTGAACTACGCTTTAGTTTTTGTAGTTTAATAAAGCGACCAAGAGCAAGTCGGGCCCACGCATGTAGCGTTCCGTACCATTATACTAATATTTTACATGTTTACTTTTGTATTTACTTATTTTTGTACGAAGTTTTCCAAGTAAACGCATTTCACAAGTTAGGCCAGGCCTCATTTAACAAAGTTACATAATCCGTTATAGTTTTCCTTCAAAGTTCATCACATGGAGGTACCATCGTGATTTTTTTCAGACTTTTCACGCCAACCGTTTAGCTTTTAGAGGGGGGGGGGACTGTTTTATCAAAAAATGCTCTCTAAAGTTTATTGAAAACGGATGCGTAAATCTTAAAATCGTCTTAGCAACCCTTGAATAGTTTTTAAAGACCTATCTAATGATACCCTACACTATCTATGGGTTAGAAGTGAGAAAAAAATTATCCTTACTGTACATCTAGGGAAGGTACTCGAAAATAAAATCACGAAAAAAATATTTATCGTGATTTTATTATAGCACTTTATTTATTTATTTTATTTATTTATTTACAAATTTATGTACACAGAATAATAAATAATGAAATCTTAAAACTAGGTACTAAATACAATTTAGTACAAAGGTACTACTTATTCCAAAATTGGAATTTCTTCCAGTAGACCCGATACAGGAGAACTAAAGAAAATTAACAGTATCAGGTGCGTACAATTATAAACAATATGAAAACAGATTAAGTTCTTTATTATATTATACAAATAAAAAATACTTACAAAAAAAATTTACAATATACTAATAATCGGCGTACGGCGGCGGTAAAAATACATATTCATGCAAAGTTTCATCTTTTTAGCACTTATGGTTTGGACAGTAAACAGTCATACAGTAACAGGACACTTATGGTGTGGACAGTAAAAAAAAGCCGATGTCGGACGACGGACGGACATGACGAAACTTAAAGGGTACCGGAGACGTGAACTACGTTACCCTTTGAGTAGGTCATATTTTATTTTAATTGTCATCATTCATCATATTATGTATTAATATGCTTTTTGATCAACACACGATATTCGTGAGGCTAAGATAATTAGTAGGTACAATATGAAAACGATAACAAACTAAAATTTAAGTGTTTAAGATTGACAATTTTTTATCGCTAAATCACATGTTTAATCAGTATGTATCGTCTGGAGGCTAAGAGATTTTATCAGCTGATAATAGCTTTAATTTTATCGAAAAAACACCCCCTTTTGGGGGTTGCAACCCTCACCTAAGCTCGGGGGGCTACAAGCAATTGAATATTTTATGTTACTTTCTTACGTTGAATAAAACTGAATAACAAATATTATTTACTATCTACACACATCAAAAGGGTCTCATTTTATACCCAATAATATTTCTACATTATTGAATTACTTTTTATATAAATTTCTCATAAATAATGTAAAAAATACATTTGAGTTAAAAAAAAAGAAACATTTTCTTAGTTTTTATTTTACTTTGTAAATAATAAATATATTTTAATCTGGCTCGGAGACGACACACACTGAATACATTTTATTATATTTTGATTAAAAATGAAACCATTGAATACGAATTTAAACGACGCATCGCGAGCAGTTGGAAATAGGAAAGCGTGGTGACGATAAATGATATCAAAATGGTGATTTTGATATCATTTAGCGAACGTTAGCTATGTATTGACATACCTGACGTTCGCAGAATGAATCAAAATTAAATAATATCCTAAAATAAACTCAAATTAACACTAAAAAAAGAAGACTTATCTACAAATATGACTATCACTAAAAATATCTAAAAATAGAAAAACTTCCCCAGGTCGTTCCTTCCCTACCTGGCAAATTAAATTAATTATATTTTCCTTATATTTTATTATATTTATTATTATCATTCCTTATATTATACTATATTTTAAATTTCGAAGATAGTTATTGTAATTAACAATGGCATGTTGGCTAGGCCCTTTGGCCCTATAGCCAAGATGCCATCGCTTAATACGATGACAAAGTTAGAAATCAAAAATGTATGGTATTGACGTAGGTATCGCGCGCAATATCGCTTTATGTCAATCCCATATTACAATATTTTCAATTTCGAAGATTCGTTCTGCAACTTCGTTCGCGCAGAAACACTTATATACCGCGGGAACCGACCGTTTTGTCACGACAAAAGTAGCCTTGTCCGTCTGTTTTTGTGCCAGACTCCATCAAAATTGGTTCAGTGGTTTGAATGACAGATCTCGACGAGGACATACCTCTACCATGGCGTTGATGTGAAGATCGTCATTGTATTAACGATGGCATGTTGGCTAAGCCCTCAGATATTTCTATTTGATCCAAAGTTTACGAGCTCTTTGGGCCCAGCGGGAACATTAGCTGTGGCGCAAACGTATCGTTATCAAATGAGAATTGTAGAAGAAAATCTATGTAAATGACAGCGCCCATATAAAATGTATTCAATAACATTACTTTTACGCCGCTGGCAAATGTTTCTGCTGGGTTCCCTGAACGTTTGTTTACAAAGTTTATTTCATTTCGTCAAGTATCTTTTTGTCTCCTGCCTCTTACCGCCAAGTTGTAGCCACGCCCAATACGACTTAGATGAATTTGGGTTAACGTCCCACTCCGGTGTCAAGTTCACCTCACGCGGCCCCAGAGACCCTCCGACGCGGCCGTACATGGAAACGGGTTTTGTACCATAATGTATGAGATATTTTGCCTTAGGTTCAGCCCACACCGAGACGCGATGCGGCGCCCACTTTTTAATAGACATTCAAAATTGACTTTATCCACTACAAAAAAGGTATGTTTTATTGCAGCTCGCATTTCGAACTCTTGCAATGAAACGTGATCTTTTGTTTTCGGAAAATCCTACTACTATTATATATGTCAAAGTTTGTGAGGATGGACGAAGGGATGGATGGATGTATGTTACTCTTTCACGCAATAACTACAGAACGGATCTTATTGTAGTTTGAGCTTTGTATTAACACATATACTAGTTTTTATCCCGAAAAAGTACAGTGTTCCCGTGAGATACTGTAATTAACGAGCGGAGCCGCAGTAAAAGGTAACGGTAAAAGCTAGAAAAGTATTTTTTGTACCGGTATGAACTGACCCTTATATATTGGCTTCATCGAAAAGATAATATAACATTGTGTCATAGTATTCATCTGTTAATGGACATTCGCCGATGGCCACTGGATGTGGGTCACAGATCACGCAATATTTCATTAAAATGACACCAGAACAAAGTAAAGATATTGTATGTTTCTATGCGTGTTATTTTTGGATATACGTATATTATTACGACAACGTAAATCCTACTACCTACTGTCATAAATGTGAAAGTTTGTGAGGATGAATGGATGTTGGTTGCTCTTTCCCGCAAAAACTACTGAACGAATTTTGGTTTGGTAAATTTGGTATGGTAGTAATTTAGGTTGGACTATCTCATATATTTCTTTTTATTCCAGACAAGTACACTGTTCCTGTGGGATGATGTATTTGCGCACGCAGAGTCGCGGGCAAAAGCTAGTTATTTTTTATTATACTAGACGTTGCTTGCAACTTCGTTCGCGCAGAAACACTTATATAGCGCGGGAACCGACCGTTTTGCCACGACAAAAGTAGCCTTGTCCGTCTGTTTTTGTGCCAGACTCCATCAAAATCGGTTCAGCGGTTTGAATGACAGATCTGCACAAGGACATACCTCGTCCATGGCGTTGATGTCGTGTTGTATGAACACCAGCAGTTTTGCCGCAAAACTCCTGTAATATCGAAATAAATAATTTATAATAAATGTCAGTAGCATCAGTGGGAGCATTTTTCATTAAACTTAACCAATCTTTGCACGTAGCGCGGCTTGCCAACATTTTCCAGACTTCTCGCGGATTCCGTAAATCCGAAAAAGTCCTAAAACTGAGGATCAGGTGGATTCCGAAACGGACATAAATACTGCACCAAGTTTAGCAATTGAATTGGGAAGTGTAGCTTAGAGGCTCATATTCCCCGGTCAGGAGTTGCAAACCTTTTGGACTTAAGAGAAATTAAATTATCATACTTATTTTACGCGTGTAATCAGTAGCTCTTATCGAATATTTTGTAGGGTATATAGAGAAATAATTTATTTTATAACATACTGCGAACAAATCTAAAAAATACATTTGAATTCAAAAAACAAAACTCAGTATTTTTTACGTCAAAATTATATTTGTTATCTAAATTTCGTATGATATTGCCTACAATTTGCTTTCTACCGGCAATCAAATGTTTAAAGTATCAAGTTTATGAATAATACATAAATTGCACAGAAATATCTTTTCATGCAAATAAATGAATTGAAAATAAGCATTCCCTCTCAGGGGTCGCCACTGGTTAGGGTTGCAACCCCCAAAAGGGAGGTGTTTTTCCAATACAATTAAACCTATTATATTCTACTGTTAAAAGCTCTTTGCCTCAAGACGACTCATAATATTAGTATTGAAGCGTGAAGTTGGACTCATTTGATATGTACGTAAACGGTACAGCAACTGAAACCTAGCGCTAACGTAAATTATCTACCTAATTAGAAATTATATCTAAAAGTAGTTGGTATTTTATAAATAAAAATAACAAGAGAAAAATATACTTCTGTTACTTTTGTTTTTAACAATAAAACACTAAAAGGTTGTGTACCCCTGGAATAAACGTTCCGACGGGGAAATAGCCTGGAAGTTTGAGCGTAAGTTTAAAAATTTAATATTTCTCGGACCGCTCCGCACCGGACTGCAGCACTTTCCACAAGATGAATTACGATACTATTATACCTACTTCAGCTCCTGATCCATAAGCGTCAGTACTCAGTTCATGCCGAGACGCGATGCAGCGCGCACTTATTAAGCTCTAATTGTGCATTTGACGACAAATTGCAATGAAACGTGTATTTTTTGTGCAGTAAATAAGGTTCCAATTTTGAATAGCTACCTTAAAAAGTGCGCGCCGCGTCTCGGTGTATGCTTACCATTATACCTAATATACGTTGAACGTCGCGCGGCAATCTATACTACTATTATAAAGAGAAATTTTTTTTCTTTCTGTTTGTTTGTTTGCATTAAATAGGCTTTGAAACTACTGAGCCAATATTGATGAAATTTGGCTCAAATATAGAGTAAACTACGGAGAAGGTCATAGGCTACTTTATATTTAGGAAAAATGTACGGCTACCGCGAGAATAACTTTTGCGCGCACGAAGGGCAACATCTAGTAATATTATAAATGCTTTCGTGTGTGTGTTTGACTGTTTTTCATTCTGAAACGGCTGAACAGATTTGCATAAAATTTGGCACACAGATAGTACACGGATTCATATAAAATATGCCACATTTTATCTATAAAAGAGTTTGGGTTTCCAACGGTAATAATATTAGGTCCTATATAATAATACATATGAAATTGGCGTTTTGTAAAGGAGGAACATAATAACGATTTTTTTTAAACACAATATATTTATGTGATCAAAATATTATTGTATAGTATACCATTGCTATCTATGCACTTTTGCCATCTCATAGGTAGTTCATTGATTCCTTTACTAAAAAAACCATTCGGACAGGAATCAATAAAATCTTTGATGGCGCTTTGGATTGCCCCCATCGGAGTTGATTTTTTTCCCTTGCAAGAAGTTATCCAAATTTTTCGAATCTGTTGGATCAAGGTCCGGGGAGTACGGTGGATGTCTTAGATATTCCAATTGAAGCTCCTCTAATTTGGTAGCCGTCTGTTGTGCAGTGTGTGGTCTAGCGTTGCCCTGAAGCAGCAGTGGCCTAGAGCGAATGACCAACCTCGGTTGTTCAGCAGCTAGCTTTTCCATCATGATTTGCAGTTGCTGACAATAGACGTCTGCCGTGATCGTCTGGCCAGATTTAAGAAAGCTGTAGTGAACGATACCGGCACTAGTCCACTAAAAGCTCACAAGTAACTTTTTTTAGTAAATTATCGCTTGGGGCAGGCTTTGACTGGTTCGCCAGGGTTCCGATTATCGTACAGGATCCACTTTTCATCACAGGTAATGATTCGATTTAAAATCCCTTAATTATTGTGCCGGTTTAGTAATGTAACTCAGCAGTCGACGCCCGTTTGTCGGTTTGCTGCACTAAATTCATGAGGTACCCACCTTTCAAGCTTTTTCACCTTCCTAATTTGCTTCAAGTGGATTAAAATACTTTTATCACTAACACCGCAGCCTGCAGCTAACTCGGACGTGGTTTGCGATGGATCCGCTTCCACAATAGCCTTCAATTCTTCATTATCAACTTTGATCTCCGGCCATCCACGGGGCTTGTTCTGCAGGTCGAAATTTCCAGAACGAAAACGTTGGAACCAAAAACGCGCTGTGTTTTCTTTTGCGACACCGCCGCCATACACATCATTAATCCTTCGAGCCGTTTCTGCAGCACTGGTGCCACGGTGGAACTCGTACTCGAAAATAATACGATATTTCAAGTTTTCCATTTTGTAAACAGAGTGACGCAAAAAAAAAACCAAAAGAGGAAAAAACAAATGAATTACAGTTTTCGAAACACAAATTCATGAGTAAATAGCGGTATAAATTTGAAATAATTAGAATTACTAATTAAAGATATTTGAGATAGAAGTGGCCAGTACGACAAAACGCCAATTTCATATGTAAGGACCTAATATTTAAATATTGCTTGTTACATTTAATTGTAACAAGCAACGGCGTTCCCTTTAATGAGGTCCGAACAAACTAGCGATAACCCACGACTTCGTCCTGATATATTATTCAAACATCCATCACTTAAATTCCCTCAATGTTCCATCAAATTAAGTTATAAAGAATAGTTTTTAGATTATTTCCTCCAAGCGTCAATTCACACCGAAAAGAAATGCTACGCGACTTGGCGCTGCGTTTTTAAGATAACTATTTAAAATTCAATTCTTGATGTCGCACCGCGCTGCACGGCGCATGTGCAGTGTATCACTCATGTCATATGAAACGTGTATCTTTTTGTGGAGTGAATAAAGTTCAATTTTCAATAGCTATCTTAAAAATGCATCGCCGTGTAGAGTTGCGTATTGTCGGGGTGTGAAATGACCCTAACTGGCATCCAAAAAGAGGAGGTTATCGGGTTGCAAGACGTATTAGTTAGTTCTCCAGACTGTACCCATAGAATTAGGAAGTATTTGCCTAACCCTGTGGTTATCCACAGAATATACATCAATAGATCAGAGTTAGTATCATTTTCCTATGACTGCGCTAATGTACTATCGAGCAAGTTGCCGCTCGACCAGGCATAAGATGAAAATCGCTTGACAGCGCTGTTGAATCGTGCGCACACACGTTGCTGAACTGCGCATTTACACGTGACCATGTTCACGCGTAAATGCGCAGTTCATTAACGTCTGCAGTCGTTGCAGTCATTTCTTTTGAGTTTAAATATTTTGAAGCGCCCTAGTCCAAAGGAAAATGTATGACAAAAATCTAAAAATAATTATAGCTCCTACATCGATTTCAGTGACGGTGACCGGTTTCGTTGAAACCAGTCCATTTACGCAGGAGTTTTCTTAAAGTGCCCAAGAACGTACGCATAACAGGAGAGCAGTATCTCTTCCATTACTCTCGTAACCCAGTAGAACGGATGACCGACATGACCGACCGACAGGACCAACTATTAGATGCCCATCCGACGCGTGGATTATCTTTCTTGTGAGACAATCAGATGATCAGCCTGCATTGTCCTTTGCAGAGTTGAAAATAAACTTTTTGTTTTGTTTCAACGCTTTTAACGTTGGAAACGTTGGCGACGTTAAAAATACACTATATTCAAATCCAGTGTGTTGTTTCCGACAAAATCATATTTATGCTGTAGCCCTTTTGTTGTACAAATTATGTACGACTACTTTTTACTATTAAAGTAAAAAGTAGACGTACAAAATTCGTTCGGTTTTGTGCAGGGGTTTTAACCGCTATCGTTTATAAAAAAAGGATAGTGTGTTTAGTAAATGTATTCCAGTTCAAAGGTAGCACAGCGAGATATTCAAATTAGTTTGCATTGTAAAGCAATTTCCTTTTGGATTCGCTTTCGGATTCGTTTCGTTTGGATGTTCATTTTCCGGTAAATGCTATTGTAATAACTTGATTCCGTTTCGTCGGGCATTTTTACCTGACTGCCGAAAAAGGGTTTTTTTTTTCGAAACGAGACGAGACGATAATATGTGTACCTTCATACGTTGAGAATGAAGTTCAAATTTGAATCGATATCTTAAAAATACAGCGCCACGTCGCTTATCGTCTCGTTTCGGTGTGAGCTGCCCCAAAACGGCTTGGTTTTTGCTTAAAAGGTGTCTGTATATAAGTTTCAATCATAAATTATTGATCCCGAGTATATCAAAATTAAAATAGCATTGGTTAGAGGTTCCGTTTTTCTGCTATATATATAATATCTCCATAAAAGCCTATATAGGTATTATATTCAATTGTTTTATTCTAAGACAAGAATTAATGTTCCTGACATTGATGGATTAAAATCATCGATCACACTACCTTAACCGCAAATCTAAAGGGTTACGAGGGTCAAAAGTCGTCTGAAACAGTATAATATAAAAAAAATATCGGTCGTCTGTAAAGTCGGTTTACTGACCATAGTTGAACGTGACAACGTCAACAACAACAACAACAACAACAACAACAATAATAATAAAATGCGAGGTAACGCTGGTACTTGGTAACAGTACTTAGTAACGCATGAGTCATGTTTTTTCGTGCGTGCAGCCGGCTCCATCAAATTATAAGACGTTATCACGTCGATAATACTATTGAAATTTCGAAACAAGTCCTAAAATTTCTAGTATGTAATGATATTAGGTCGAGAAAAAAATAGGGAACACGGTCAAAACCACTCATAGTGAAAATCTTAGACATGCGGACAAATTGAAAAAAAAATATCCTTACTAATATTAGTATAGATATTTTCTATTATACAATAGAGAGAGAGGCGGCTTATTTGTTTCGTTTGTTTGCACCGAATGGGCTCCGATACTACTGAACCGATTTTGATGAAATTTGGCACAGATATAGAGACAGCCACGGGGAAGGACATAGGCTACTTTTATTTGCGGTAGAATGTACGGTTTTCGCGTGATTTCTTTTAGCGCGCACGAGGTCGCGGGGCACATCTATTGAAAAATAAAAACGGGGAACGATATAATATAAATTTTTCGCTTTTGTAAGTATTCTACATTAATTTTGATAAATTACACGACGGATTTCGACTAAATCATCATCAGGTGTTTGTCGAAACCGTCGTCGTCATTCATCAAGTCGTGTAATATATGAAAATTAATGTAAAATGCTTATTAAAGTAAAAAAAAAGTGCAAGAAGTCCTGTGTGCTATTATATTACAGTGAAACATGATTTCCACCAAGAACCTACAGCACAATCAATAACAGATATATTTTTGTTTCGCCAAAGAAGTAGTTAGTGACTAAATTAATTTAGACATCTAGAGCTCGGATGCTCAAATTCTAGTCTAATTTTCTATCCGAACATTCTAGAAAATTTATTTACAAATAACTATCTAAATTAATTTTGCCAAATTCCAGATAAAATAAAATAATAAAAATAAAAATATCTTTATTGAACGCGCAAGGGGACATAAGCACATAAAATATCAGATTGTCATATCACAGTCCAGACAATGAATCCGCTTTATCAATTTCGGTTATTGTTATTTTAACAAATGATTGTAATTAAAATTGCTAGGATAATTTTAATAAGCAGACAGAATGAGATTTAAGTCTTGGCAGAAAAGAACATCATATTATTATTTATAATATTAACTATACTAATATTGTAAAGAGGAAAGATTTTTTGTATATTGGATTGTTCGTTTGTTTGTTTGTTTGTTTGTTTGCATTGAATAGGCTCCGAAACTACTGGACCGATTTTGATGAAATTTGGCACAGACATAGAGCAGGCCACGAGAAAAGACAAAGGCTACTTTTTATCGTGAAAAAAGGTACGGTTCCCGCGTGATTTCCTTTTGCGCGCACGATGCCGTGGGTAACTTATCTATAGCTAGTATCATCTAATCACACTCCTCCGAAACAGCTTGATCGATTCTTATAATATTTTTCTTGCATATTCGTTAGGTCTGCGAATCGGTCGTATTTTTTTTTACTCCTACATGATAAGGGTTACCCACCTCGAAATATTTATTTTTTATTTTTAGATAAGAATTGATGAAGAATGTGATGTGACATTAAAAATACATACAATAGCAAAACAATGTTTGCCGAGTCAGCTAGTTTAATATAAAAGGCTTAATGCTCGTAAGTCGTTCAATCGATAAGTCTTGTCAGCGCGATTCGGCGCGTGGCGCGACACTCCATGTTTCTGCTATTTGATGTTTTGTTAGCGACCGTGTAAATGACGCGTATGTGTGCGTGCGCCGATTCGGAAGGTCTAGTATGAGGATGGTACATTATTTATATATTGTGGTGACAGCGCAGCGCATCGTCCACCCTCCATCTTCGTCTCCTGTTCGTCGTTCCGTTGAAACGTCGCTTTCGATGACGCAACGCAACAATGGAGCAAAACTTAAAAAAATCTTTCTCAAACGCAACGCACTTACCATGTAGCCTCGCTGTTACTTGGTCAAAGTAGCGAGAAATGACTAGTTTCACAGCATACAGTAAGAGAAGCAATTTATCACACATGGTCAAAACTTCCTCCTATATATTGACATTATCTTACCAACTTTTATTTCGGCGGATCAAATCACCTAAAGAGCCTTTTTAGTAAGTATCCTTCATATCACTTACACCGTGTGTCTTCCCGCGACCACTCAATCAATCTCATACAAAAATATTAGCTTTCGTACTATGGAGTTTATTTCTATCGAAAATTATAAGTTTGTTTTATATAACAGTAGCTTTTCTCGGTGTTTTAGTAGATATGTGTTTATATTTTAGTGATATTTTAGTGATAACGATAAAATAATAAAAATATATAAAAGTTATAAAAGAAAAAGAAATAATGAGACGTAAGAGAATTGAAATAATAATTAATTATATTAGTAGCCGTTATCGAGATACCGATTATATATATATATATATATATATATATATATATATATATATATATATATATATATATATATATATATATATATATATATATATATATATATATATATATATATATATATCCTGGAACCTATCTGACGTCCAACATGGCATTAATTACATTTAAACTGGCGACCACCGACTTTTGACGTCCGATATACGGACGTCAGATTAATTTTCTTGAATTTTCACACCATTTGATCATAGATAGCGTTAGGGATACCATATCAATTTTTATGATGGACTCCAAATTGTCTCGGATGTGCGTGAAAATGTATATTTTAGTTCACGGTGATGACGCTAGAGGGTCTATATACAGGGCGCTGTATAGTCACTTTCATTACCCCGATCATCTTGCTACCGATTTCTTTTACCACGTTGCCAGCTCGTGCCCTTGATGGCGCGGCGTTGCCTTTGTTATTGTTTTCGCTTCGCAATGCAAATCAAACTCAGACAGATCGTCCCCACGTGCGCTAAGTTGACTGGTGACCGGCCGGTATAAAAATTAGTTTGTTTACTTTAAATTATAATTATCAAAGTGATGATTATCAAAGTAAAAGAATTGAAGTGTTGTGTGTATATTCAATATCCGGGATAAAAAGAAATTATACAATGACGCGAAAGCGGCGGACACAAGCAAGGATTCTTCGATCAAAAAGAAGTAAGTACCTACCTACTAATGTTTAGTGATTAATTTAGGTAACAAGACCTAGATTAACCTTTGTACTTAATATCTCTGAGTTCTAGTGATATGCGCCTTGGGATCTGGATCCTTAGGTACCTACCTACTTCTATCGTTTGGGATCTCGGAGGTACTTAGTGGGTTCGATTTCCATTCGCTTGGGGGGACACAAAGTAAGAAATATTTTGTCAGATTGTTCTCAGTTTGGTTAAAAGAATGCAATTTATAGTAAGATAAGAAAGCTAACACGATAGGTATACTTATGTATGTACCGTGCTTCTTAGGGCACGTTAAGCCATCGTAGTCGCGGTTCGCTTACACAATCAACCATGGCAGAGATAGGTAGGATATGTCAGAAACGCAACTATTAGTTTGAAAAACTTATAAAGTCAATTTTCATGTTTTTGTAGATGTGGTACAGTCAGCCTAAAAATTTGTTACTGAATGTAACCTGATATGTATAATTTACGTTAGAATTACAGGTAAAGCTGTTAAAAAAGTACAGTCTGAAACAAAAGTACTTAATTGAGTACCACAAAATAGTTTCTTTTTAAATCATAATATTATTCATAGCATTGTTTTTGTAACGTTTATTTTTTTAGTTATTAGGAATTTGTAAGAACGCGACGTCACCATATTGACGGACGGACGGACGGACACGGAAATCTTTGAACATTACTCTGCCGTTTATGAATCTATTTACAAAATTCTTTTTATTGTAATGGGTTCAATTCGAAATTGGTCCTTTAGTCACTAAAGTGGAAACCTGATGATGCGATCCATTAGGAATCGAGGGAACTCCTGAAAATTTTTATGGACATATACAGTGATTTTGACTTTTACTGAAGTATCGCAAGCATATGCTATCAAAAAATAAGATTTTGCACCAAGGTATACCCTGGATCCAAAAGCACTGAACGGAACTCCCCAGTCTTTAAAGATATGCGTTTGGAAATTTCGACATTGTATAAAGAACTGCAAGCATATGCCACTTTGTAACTTACAGTAATCATCATCATCTTATTTACAATACCTAATGGAAGCTTGGCGCATATTCAATAATTATACATTCGGTCGTTTTTTTAGACGTTCTTAAGGTATTTACGGTTCGGACGGTTCTTTCGTATTATTAATAATTTAACAATATATATGACTAAAAAGGGTGAATTTATAATTTTTAAACAAAATTTAAACCGAATGAAAGTCGGTTTAATTTTTTGTTTAAAAATAATATCTTTACAGAACTCGGAAAATGTTTGTTTGTCAATAACATAATATTTTAACAGTTACGGGCCAGTGACCCGATAAATTCGATACTTAATGTTATTTAAAAGAGTTTCGGCTTATACAGAATGTGTAACGACCGAGAAAAAACCAACGGGAGAGCCAATAACTAAAGAAATTTCTGCGGTTCAGCAGCTGCAGCCAGAAGTTGTTAATTATTCGGAAGTTGGACCAATTGAACAAAATATTGATAATTTATCGGAAGAACGTACCTTGGCCTCGCAGCAGCCAGTTAAAGACACTGAGAAAGTGAAGGACGTTTCATCAACATCCTTATCAAGTCTGGCGGAACAAGATTTTGAAGAATCAACTAAAAAACATCATCAGCACTCAGAAGAAAACCGTGAGAAGAATAAAAGTATTATTGATGAGCCAATAGAACAAGATTTTGAAGATTTATCTGAGCCTGAGGTAGGTATACATACAGTTATTGGAATACAGTTATTACAATTTTAAGTTGACATTATTTAGTAAAAAATAGACACAAATTACCAGCAAAGAAAAAAAACCGGAAGAAATTCCGGTGTTATATGATTGAAGATCACGAGTAGAATGTGTACCCTATGATTTTGAAAAGACCTGTCACGTCACTTATACCCTGTATTTATTAAATCAGTTAAGTTCTTAGCTCTTCAATTTAAAAAAGATATTTCATTATTTTATATTAAAAATAACCTTAAAAAACCGTCTAAATCGAACAAACCAGATGAACCACCGTCCATGAAAACTTTCGTATTTATTACTACTGATTTTACATGACGAACGACGACTGGTTGTGACTTGTGTTGCATTTTGTTTCAGACTTACCAAGATTCTTCCGAATCGTACATACCATCATTAGAGGAGAACCAGTCTGAAGAGTCTTACGTATGTCTTTTCTCTGATATATTACACTGTATATCAACAATGGTTGTTTACATGGACATTGATCGATTTTTAATAAAAAGGAAATTTGTTCTTTGTTTGAAATACAAACTAGTTTGGCCCTGGATATTCACCCATTTTGTGCGAATGGATGAATGCTTCAACTGTGGTACTGACGTAAATATAAACAGTCCGATCCATTTCATATCAAACATGGATAGGAAATCTATAATAACTTTGACACATCAAAAATTTTTTTGGTGTCATGTTTGCACTTATGCTGTTTACAATCATTATACACCGGATGAGTGCGACTGTAATAATTATTAACAAGATTATGTCTACTTTCTTTTTTATGCATAGGTTGATAACTCGTTTCCTAAAATTTATCTGCAGTAAATTATCTGTAGTATTAGAAATCTGAAGTGAGGTATTTATGTAGTAGGTATTCCCTAGTATTACATAGAATGTTTTCATTTAGAGTGACAATGATCTGATGAAATGTAAATATTTTTTTAGATGTAATTATAATAATAATTGTAATTAATTATAATAGAAGATATCTAAACGAACGCATAATGTGCATCGCTGCTACCTCTTTAATAATGGATCTTAACTACATTTAATGTTCGATTTTCACCGAGCGCATTGCGTCATAGTCACATAGACAGAGAGATAGATATGTAGAGCACAGCGCAGTAAAATTTTAAAATGTGTAAATGAAAATTGAATAGTCTATACAAAAGTAAATTTCATATTTGTATATAACTTAACTATTGGAAACCGGTTTCCTCAAAATACGCGCGGATGCATCTGGCTTCCAAGCTGTGTAAATTCTATGCTAAATATAAAATTTTGCTACTTCTTCTTTCTTTCATTGCTACTATATAGACGGTTCAATTTCTTTCACAAATTTTAAAATACGCTGCGCTGCTACGCTCTGTCTGACACAGTGCGCTCGGTAAAAATCATACATTATTAATCAATAGTTTATGTGCGGTAACTATTTAGATATTGGCAAAGGATCTAGCGTCGAACCGCACTACATTTGACTATTATATGACGGAAATATTTAATTAATCGCAATGCTTTAAGGCGCAGATTTATGGTAATATACCAAAGAATACATTATTATCATAGGTAAATGGTTCACTTACGTGTGTTAACGTCGGGATGTATACAATCTCGTTAAAAACACACGTAAATGTACCATTTACCTATAATAATTATAATGAAAAACATTACGTTTCGGTTATCAAAAAATAAAATAGACACGTTAATAAAACATTATATCTGGTAATACGTAGGGTCTGACATCGACATGTCATAATATTTTACTATAATCAAAACGTGTAGAGCGTTGCCCCACTAGATCCTTTGAATAAAGTTAAGACTGATGTCTTATTTTACATGTCTACATTTCTATCAACAGGTAGCAACAGAAGTCTCTGACGAAGGTAATTTGGAAAATAGTGCGGACCTTACGTTAAATTCAAATATAAGTACATTTTTCCAACAGTCTCAAATTTTAAACGCTCTATCTGATTCTAATTGTACAACTTCCTCATCCGAGTATTGTTTTTTTTGCAATAATTACGTTCAAAATTTTCTAACTCATTATAATGAAGTTCATGAATCCGATTATCTGCGCTCTATTAACTCGTCAAATTATTCTCACTCAATTGCAACTACCAGTTTACAAAGATCAAATAATAATAAAAATGTTTTTAAAGACATATCTAATAATACTATAACACCATTAGATATTTCTTTAAAACGACTTGTTACTTCATGTAGTGATAAAACCAAGCACAAAAACACATCCGATAATAAAACAAATGAAAACAAAGAAAATAACACACGGAAAAACATACAAAAAGAAAACAGTAAAATAAAAAGAATTCGCTTACCTGATTTTTGCTTCTTTTGTGAAAAAGAAGTTCATAATTTTTCAAGACATGTAATTAGGAACCATTCTGTCGAATGTGAGGTGCAAAAGATATTGTCTGTCCGTAAAAATGATCCTGAAAGAAAAAAACTACTCACTGCTTTACGCAAAAAAGGAAATTACATACTTAACAATGCCAAATGCGTAAAACCTATGAAAAAGACGAACCATTCTGGATCTGATGATTACTTACCATGCTCTAATTGTTTAGGGTTTTACTCACGGAAACAACTATGGAAACATCGTAAAATATGCTCTGGAAATAGTGGTGAAACCTTTTCACAAGCAGATGCTCAACATTTTTTGGTAAGGAATATGAAAGTTGACGAAACATTAAAAAGTACAGTCTTTCCACGCATGAGGGCTGACAAAGTATCGTTAATAGCTAAGAAGGATCCCCTTATATGTGCGTTTGGCTCACAGTACCTAAAAATACACAGAGAGAAACATTTTGTTAATGTAGTGTCACGAAAAATGAGGGAGCTGTCTAAAATGCTTATTGAAATTAAAAAAGTAAAACCGGAAGTACAGGACTTTTTTACTGCATTGAAGCCAGAGCACTATGATGCTATGGTGATAGGCACAAAAAATTGCGCAAAATATAATGCAGAAAAAAATAAATACGTGAGCCCTACATTTGCAATGAATATCAGTACGTCTATAAAGCAATGCTGTAATATAGGCATCATGGAAACCCTGAAAACTCAGGAGCGCTGAAACAGAAGCGGATTTGAAAACATTAATACAACTGATTGACGCCAACTGGAAATTCGATGTATCTTCTCAGGCAGCAGACGACCTAAACCTAAAAAAATGGAATAAAATTACAATAGTGCCTTTGGCAAGTGATCTCAAACTATTGAAAGAATATTTGACCAAATTAGCAAAGATCAGTAGCAGCAAGTTACAAAAAACGGAATATGACGTCGGAGCATACACAGATTTGATGGAAACCATATTTTGTAGAGTGCTTCTGTTGAATAGGCGTCGGCCTGGAGAATTGCAGCGTCTTCTTCTAGATACTTACGAATCAGTAGAAAATGCCCAAAATAAATACGAAGAATTCGACAGAGCTATTACAATGACTGAAAAGGTTTTGATAAACAACTTGAAACGCGTAGTAATTCGCGGCAAAAGAGGAAGGGGTGTGCCTGTTCTATTTACGTCTGATGTGCAAGAAGATATAAAAACTTTAATTGATTCGAGAGACAAATATGTAGACAAAGAAAACCCTTTTCTCTTTGCAAAGCCAGGTTTCAAAACACCTATTTATGGCTATAAAGTAATTGAAAAGCATGCGGTACTTTGTAAAGCCAAGAATCCCAAGTCAATCTCTTCGACGAAACTAAGAAAGCATTTAGCGACTTTAACGCAATTATTTAACATGACTGAAAACGATATAGAACAACTCGCAAACTTTATGGGTCATACGAGTGCAGTCCATAAACAATCATATAGATTACCTGATGACATCTATCAAACGGCAAAAAATTCCAAATTACTTATGTTGATGGAAGATGGCAAAGCTGATGCTTACAAAGGTAAAAATCTAGATGAAATTAATTTAAACTTAGACGAAGAATTGGTGGGAGAAAATATAGATATAGAGGAAGTACTGGAGTATGCAGAAGATTTTGAAAAGGATACAGAGATTAATACAGTTCCAAAACCAAGTAATGTGCCAATTAGTAAAAAAGATATGGGTGAATACAATACAAACACAGAAACTAGCTATCAAAAACCTAATTTAAGTTTAGGCCAAGCCAAAAAGAAGCGTAATTTGGTTCCATGGACAGCAGAACAAAAATCTGCCGTTTTATCATATTTTAAAACGCACGTCAAAAGTTGCAAACCGCCAAAAAGGGCAGAGTGCGAAGCATTAAAAGAATTATATCCAGATTTATTGTCCAATAAAGATTGGCTCAAAATTAAAGTTTTCATCCAAAACATTTATACAAAGAAGTAATTACTTGGGTATTTGCCTTTTTTAAAGTTTACTAGCACCTACTTAAGTAATTATGGCAACAAATTCAGTAAAATATCTTATGCACCATAAAATTTAATTAGTTTTAAAAGCAGCGCAGTTGTTTCTCCTCCTAAATTACCAATCGACTTTACCAAAAGAAAAAAACCTTTATTTGCATAAAATGTTCATCTTTCTCATACAAAAGGACTAATTTCATCTAAGCTATGATATACATATATAGGGAATGTGAAAAATGTTGCTAGTATAATTTTTCTGTAAGAATATTGTTTGTTATCATGAGAAGAATGACTGTGCTGCACCAGGTATCAAACGAATAAACTTTATGTATGTCAATAATATATAATATGTCGCTCACGTAGATTTTGGTTTGATCAAACATATTATTTTTATCATCTCAGAAATGCTTCCTAGACGTAGCTAATGGTTAAGGAAGTTGTTGTGTATTTCGTTATTAATTCTATAATATTAACTGGTTGCAAATTTATTATTTAAATTATTGTCGGAAAGATATATTATGTTTTTGATTCTATTTTTTAAAGTATTATTAAGTTAATTATGTGTAAAACAAGGAGTTTTATAACGTTAACTAGTGCACTTATGTGTGTTAATCAGTGCTTATTTAATAATAAATAATTATGTTGTTATTTAGTACTTAATAATATTATGTTTCAGCATAATGTACATTTAAACAGTAAATAATTTAATTATATATTATGTTTTTGATTCTATTTTTTAAAGTATTATTAAGTTAATTATGTGTAAAACAAGGAGTTTTATAACGTTAACTAGTGCACTTATGTGTGTTAATCAGTGTTTATTTAATAAGAAATAATTATGTTGTTATTTAGTACTTAATAATATTATGTTTCAGCATAATGCACATTTAAACAGTTAATAATTTCACTATAAGAAACATCTCTGATACAATTAGCAATTATTTGTGCTATATTATATTATAATATGTATTGTAGTATGGTCTTCAGCGCATACTCATTTGTTGATACATTTTGTTTATGTTTAAAAAATTTAAACTTCGTAGCCGGTTATTTCTTTTATGTCTTCATTTGATCCTGCTTCGAAGTTAAAATCTTTTAAATATAAATGAAGTTTATCAACAAAATGAGTTATGCGCTGAAGACTAGACTAGAATACTAAATTCAAAAGACTTCAGTGACAGTCAGAACTTTGAGATGCTTTCCGTGTGACAATTTATTGTTATTATGGCACTGTTAATTTTATCAAAAGTTAGAGTTTTATTTTCTCAAAGCCTTTTATTCTGTAAGAGTAAGTAGATAAATAATGCAAAATTGATGTTTTTTCTGAGCGGGTTGTGATTTTTTTCAAACCCACGTTAATACCAATAGGAACTATAGATTTTAGTCTACCATGCATGACAAATTGAGATTCATGTTTTTTTATGTTATTAGTTTTATTTGAGCTAAATTGGTTCGAATCTGTAGCATAGTGATCCCAAAACTTCGAATCAAATTGACAGAACCTTAGCAGACTACCTACAATAGTTTGTCTAACCCGGAGGTTCGTATGTGCTACATGACGATATTAGCTTTATCCATGGTTAATAAATATTAAATTAAAAGACACAAGAGACGAAAGTTTAATTTTTATCTTATGTTCTCTTTATAACTTTTTATCCTTTTTTTTAGGCAGGTAATTTCTTTATATTGTGGCGGTACCGTTCCAAATATTATTTTATAATTCAGCTAGTTACCAAATGTAAGAAAATGTTGTTTTTTTGATATTTTCTGTTCACTTTCTGAGATTAATAAAACTGTTTTAATTCATGATGATCCTCTTTATTGCTTTTTCCTTTCTTCCATAATGATAGGATTAAACAAACTTACCTGAAGTGAAGTTCTATCCTAATTATATGATATAATTAGTCCGAGGTAGGAATACCTATGTAGTACTCGTCTTTTCCCGCTTCACGTCACAAATTTTTGAGAACCAGAAAAAGAAAAAAAGAAAAACTCCTACTGGCAACATAATTATGTCAAATCATTAGTTTAGAGCTAAGTTAAGAGGAGGGAGGAAACTCTCCTACCTCGGACTAATTACTTCATATAATTAGGATAGAACTTCACTTCAGGTAAGTTCGTTTAATCCTATCATTATATTCTGAATTAGTCCGAGGTAGGGTTATAACTATGTATGTTTGAAATTAAATCAATAATTTATTGATGAGAAGAAATTACCACAATAATAAATAAAACTAGGATTCTTACTTCACCTTTATGAAAAAAAACTTATGAGATAACTAGATACCTAGTTAAAATTATAATAACGTAATTAAAATTATAGTAACATTATAAAAAAGAACATGATAATATTCTTGATATATGTATAAGACTGTGAATTAATGTGCAAAGGGTTTATTTTTCGCATTTTTTTCGTGTTGGCGATGAAATGGCAGAAAATGAGATGTGGATAACATATTGTTACTGATTCAGTTAATATTTTTGAGCTCGATTGTACTTTCCGGATTCCATATTACAGTCCTACTGAAAGGAAGCATGTTTGCTAGCTACGTAAACGTTAATATACGGTTAGTGTAGTGAGGCGTTACAAGTACTCGTTGATGGTAGGATGCCCAAAGTACTTAGGAATGAGTTGACAATATACTTGACAATACGGAAGTAGTATATATGTAAGTAAGAACGGTAGGCTTATCTCTTTTAAAATAAATATAAATATACATCAATATACATGGACGGTGTAAGTATAACAATACGGATTGGTTGTCAAAAGTATTGCGAAAAATATATGTACCCGTATAAATTTATTTTGGAGGATATGGCAACAAGGTAAATTTTAAGTAATAGTCACAGTATTATAGCTTATAGTAAGTTAATATTCATACCTTTTATTGCCCTAATACTGCTGTAAGTCGTGGTTGCCAGAAGGTTGCAAAATGAAAGGTTGCCAAAAGTGTTCCTGGATTTATATATATATATATATATATATATATATATATATATATATATATATATATATATATATATATATATATATATATATATATATATATATATACACAAGATCGTCTCGTTTAAAGTATAAGATAAAGGCATGCCAAATTTTACTCAATTTTTTTGTTGTATTAGTTACTATAGTTTTTTTTAACATCCTCCGTGGTCTAGTGGTTAGAGCTTGGCTCTCGACTCGGAGGTCGTGGGATTGATTCATTCCCGCGTTGGAACAACAAAAAATGTTGTTTCCAAGTTTGGTTACGACTTAGGACAATGCAGGCTGATCACCTGATTGTCTGATTGAATGCTGAAAGAAGAATGTCCATGCGTCGTATGGGCATGTAAACAGTCGGACCTGCGCCTGATCCAAAGCCAGTTGTGACGTTTATCCGTCCCACTGTGCACTGGGTTAGTAGATTAAAAGGTAGAGAGAGTGCTCTTGTGTACTGCGCACACACTTGGGCACTATAAAATTACTCCTGCGTAACTGGCCTAGTTTCAATGAATCCGACCACCGTCACCGAAATCGGTGTGGCGGAGTTATTTTTTTAATAGTTTTTTAACTATCACACTCTTTAATTTTCCGGGATGAAAAGTATCTTTGACCTGGATTTGATGAAGCCACAATGCGAAAATTCATTAAATTCGTTCCAATAGCTTATCGGATATGAATGTTTTTTTCCAAGGGAACTCTCTAATTTTCCGGGATTAAATGTATTCTATATGTTGACCGGGAATATAAGGTACCACCATGCAAAATTTCATTTAAATCGGTCCTACAGCTTCGTAAATTAGCCTGTATAAACAGACAAACAGACAGAGAAACAAAAAAATTGAAAAGTATCTAGATTTATTCTATTGCTCTTTTTACATTCCCCTGACTCGGTTTTAAGCACTTTTTTTCAATGTACAGACATTCGACCTCTACAGTTTTATATTACTAATAGGTATAAAATTTTACAAAGACATTTTTTTAATGGAATGGATCAGGAAACAAGCAGGCGGATCGCCTACCTTACACTTACCTACCTAAGGTTACTTACAAACTTAATAAGGTTGTTGAGTTTTCCTACTATTTTTTTTTATTTTCACGCAATTTTTTCGTTCAAAAACAAACATAAAAAAATAAAAATCTTACGTCTTTATAATTTTAGTATAGATATTGTTTATTATAGGTTACTTTCTATGAATTACATGGGAATTAGGATGGAGTCTCTACACTAATATACCTTTGATGTCTAAATATCACAATAAATAGGCGTTCTAAAGCATTATTCAATTCTTCTTGCAGGGTGTAAGTAATGAAAACTTAAAACCTCTTGAATCTAAGTTAATTGTAAAAAACTCATAATGTTTCCGCAAATTATATACCAGAATCTATTCTGAAGTGATAGGCAACTTGTAATGACTATAAAACACTTTGTAATTTCCCTTAAAATATTCAAATCCTCTTATTGATAAAATGTTTTTACACCACGAATACGCTCATATTATGTTGCTGTTTTTGTCTGATACGTTGGAAAAGCTTCTTGACAGATAAAGATAGCCAACATGGATTCCGTAGTGTCAATATTTATATTAATATGGGGATATGAGGAAAGTCTCTTCGCTTTAAGTTTGATGTGAATCAACGCTTGACCAATGACGCTTAGGGTCAAAAGACGCTGCAATTTTAAGCTAGCTATTCAAAATTGAATTTTATTTATTACACAAGAAGACATACAGTTTGAATTTACCCATGTCAGTGTCAATTTACCCATATTTACAGTTGTGAGTTGAGCGAGCTAGTGAACGGTCGCTTTCTGCTTTACGACTTTCAAATATTAGTAAACATTTAATACCTACTTTGCGAGTCTTGCGGCTTGCTGCTGCATGTCATCATGGCGCTCATGGCCAACGAGCTGCTGGCTTTCATACAACACGTCATCAACGCCATGTACGAGGACAGCGCCGTGCAGCTTATTCAAACCACTGAACCGATTTTGATGAAGAGTTAAGCATAGCATATCGCTGCGGTGTGAACTGACCCTTAGGCCGTGTTCATATGGACCAATAATTGAAGTAAACCATTCAATCAGTATTGTCGCGTCATTGGCCAATTTCGACATTGAGCATCGTTCATCAGACGATCGACTTCAAACTTAATGCGAATCCTATTACTATTATAATTTATACATTTGACAGCCTTCGTGGTCTAGTGGTTAGAGTTTGGCTCTCGACTCGGTGGTCGTGGGTTCGATTCCTGCATTGGAACAACAAAAAATGTTGTTTCCAGGTTTGGTTAGGACGATGCAGGCTGATCACCTCATTCTCTGACAAGAAAGATGATCCATACGTCGGTACATCCATACAATTTACTTACTATAGGTACAACTTTGAGTAATGAAATTAACTCACTAATCCGTCTTAGTAAGTTTATATTTGCGAATCTAGAATGTTTCTATTGAAATATGAGATGAAAATAATGAGACGATTCATCTTACATACTTAAGCTTCCTTTGTACTAGCGCGTGCGAAAGCGCTAGCGATTTGAGAGAAAAGTTTCGGTGTAAGTGTAACAGACAGGATAATTTATTAATTCAATTAGAAACTGTAAGTTCTTATGCTACCACGTCAGTCTGGTCCCGTGCTAAGTTCTCCAAGAACTTGTGTTACACAAGACAACGGAACATTTGATACGTTTATACTAAACATATTTGAGATTTTTATTATATTATACTCATATTTAATAAATATCCATAACCCAGGAACACAGATAGCTATTTTGTTCCTTTGGCGGGATTTTACCCGCGACATCTGGCTTGAGCACTTACGTGCTCAACCACTGAGTCACAGAGGTTGTCTATCATCATCATCATTAATACCTATAATAATAATCATCTATCTACCATAACTGCACTAGTGTGGTATGTCTATTGGATAAGTAAAATACAGGATGTCTTTAAAACGAAAATAGATATTCAAGGAGCGTAATCGGTATTCGATTCTCGTTCCAAAAATATATAATAGGTGTCCTTAAAAGGAAATAGAAGGGCCACGCAATGTATGGAAAAGCATACTAACGTAGTCCCCTGTTTCCTCCCAGGATAATGTCGGTAGAGTAACAATTATTTAACCTGAATATTTATGGATACTATTAGCATGTCCCTATGATTTCCTTTTTTTCATAAGTTAATTATTAAAAGAGATTTGGACATTTAAAAACTTAAAAAAATGGCCAGATTTTCCGCTGTGTTCAATCATCCAGAAAACAAATTTGACTAAAGTATATAAAAAATTAAAACACATAATGAATACACAGTTCAAGTCTATTTTGAATTGTTAATGAAAAAAGTACTTAAATCGGTTAAGTTTTGGAGAAGGAATCAGGGGACTACGATACGTCGTTGATTTTTTGTACTTTTATTTTCAGTTCAAGTTACAGTTGTCTCTATCGCACTCTCACACATTGCTAGCTAGCTTGTTCGGGCACTGCGGGACAGCAATATATTTTACAAATACCTATTTTTCATTTCTCTAGCCCTTGTTGTTTCCTCTTAAACGTTGTTCAGATATTTATAATATATAAAAATGCTACTTATAAACGCGCGGCGCATACTGCGCGGCGTTCGCGTGACCTTCAATTCAACAGATTAAAGTCTGGAATACATAGACTGCTTTATATCCTAGAAAAATATCCAATACCTTTTTGCGCGAAGTCACGTGCGACTATTTAAACTTTACCTAATTATTTTTTTCGGGAGCGAAGTCACAATAACCTTTAGTTTAAGCCATAATTTCCACAACCACTTTCATGCGGTACTGTACTGACGTCAATATATTGTATATTTTCACAGTGCTCCGTTCCCCCATACACCATTTGTCACTGACAGGTTCAAGGCCAGCAGACGCCATCGAAGTGCTGGGAATTCGCTTATATAACACTTTTGTACTTCCAAACTAGATATAAAATGCTAGTTCGTTTGAAATGACATAATAAAAAATGTTACAGAGAAATTTGCTTTTAAGCAAATTTTGTTTGTGATCTGCAATTTGGTCAACCATTCCATTCAGCCATCTACAAAAACAAGCACCAACATTTTCATGGCAACCGAAACTCTTAACCAAGATACTTCTAGCTTAATAGCTAGAAGAATCTTGGTTAAGAGTTTTGTTACTATAAAATAACTTTTGTTATTTAATAATAACAAAAGTATATACCTAGCATTGGCGTGGGGTTCCTATAACTCCATTCCTACCGGCTTCACTTACCACTTACCTTTTGAAGACCCTCATCCAAATCCCTAACTTTATTACAGGCTATGGCTTCCCTACAATAGAGAACCAGCCTTCACCACTGATACCTAGATAACTCTTATAGAAACCCATATCACTTATCAGCAATCATGAATATCAGTGTGCTGAGTGCGAGTTTTTTACACTACTCGCCGTGAAGAAATTAACTACAATTAAACTAGGGGCGTTGTTTCAATATAAAAACAAATTGATACTAACTTCTTCACAGCGAGTAGCGACAAAAATTCGCACACAGGAATGCGCATCTCAGCAAAATGCCTCGCCGCATGAGATACATAAAATAACGCTGTTACAGAGAAGCTTCTATTTGTTTGCAAACCAGAATCTGTTCCGTTCCAGGGGTTAAGGCATTGCACAGTTAACGCGAATGACCTGTATCAGAATCGGCGTATTCGTCTAAAGGTCGATTCTGTTAATGAAATCCTGCAATAATACTATTACGATCCAGTCCCGATAAGTTAAAACTGAAAAGTTGTATTGTCATAAACGTCAAACCCGTTCTGATTGTTCCGAAGATATCAAGACGTTTCATTTATAATTATATAAAAGTAATACGAAAGTGTAAGTTATATTACAAGAATTGGAATAAATTAAAATGTAAAATTCATACACATGTTCTACGCTCTGAGATAGCAAAATCTCCAACAAATATTATACCTACTGTTAAATCACCCGATAAATCAATAAACTGTCTATACCCCGAATATTTCATTTGATAAGTTATTTAACATTGCCCCCGCATCAGCATAAATACTTTCGTACGGGGCGCCGAATCGCACATGAATTATTCAGCGCCAGCCGGAGGTTAGATCTTCATTTCGTCGAGATTGGTTACCGTTTTAAGAAGAGAAGAAATATGTTTCTTTCTTTACCTTTTAAGGGTACTGTAAGCTTGTGAGCTTACAGTACCCTTAAAAGCACACCTAACCAAGACACACATCTTTGAATCCTTAAGATGTTTCGTACACATGACTCTTGTCATCTGCTGCTCGCTTACCCTTGCTACGCTCTGCCAATAATAAAATTTAATTTGTTTTTTTTTATAATAATGAAGTATTATCTACACTTAGGTTAGTTTACACCGAAACGAGATTTTTAAACATAGCTATTTGAAATAAAACTTTATTCACTACACAAGACGATATACGTTTAATTGCAAGAGTTCGAATGTCAAGTCCATCAAAGTCAATGTGAAAGGCGCCGCTTTTGCAATAAAACGTGTATCTTTTTATGTGGTGAAGAAAGTTCATTTTTGAATCGCTATCTGCATATCTAAAAGCAGTGCCATGTCGCGTCTTGTCGCGTCTCGCCGCCCTGAGCAGCGCGGTGCAGCTTGTAATTCGAACTCTGGCAATGAAACGTATATCTTTTTGCGTAGTAAATAAAATTATATATTGGATCGCTATCTCAAAACTGGTTCGGTGTGAATTGACCCAAGAGTTCCCGAGCTGCCCCGCGCAGCGCAGTCGAGGGTCACTCTTGCAATAAAACGCATAAGTTCAATTTTGAATCACTATCATAAAATACCGCGTCTCGGTGTTGTCCGGCCCTAATTCCTATTTTTTGAGTTATTATGCTTCAAGAATTTGAAAGATGTTGTTGTTCTTTCTACTTTTGTATTAATATTGTTGGTGCCATTTTTAGAAAAGCATTTTGTCATCCTTTTACAAGTTAAAAATCGAGTGTCGTAGCATATAAAAAATATTTTTCGCAGATACCGTTGGAGTATTTTTTTTAAGTCTTTTGTTTGCGTTTCTTTAGAAATGTTCACGAATCATATATGCATGAGTACGCTTAGATTATAAGTACTCGGAAAAGGAATTTGGATAAGGAAGGCAGGAAAATTTTTCAACAAAAAATATTTTTATGCGAGCCGTAGCTAGGCAAGAAGCGATTAGCGATATAAGCATGGGGTGGCAGATTTTATATATTTATGTACTCGTTGACGTATTCTATAGTTTCCAATGTGACGGGAAATGTATTAAAGCGTTAATGTCTCCAACAAAAATTATGAAAAGAATCATAAAAATATTTATCTCACCGGTATGCGAACCCAACATTCCGAGTTTTCGAACAAAGCAAAAATTATGGATACCCATACCAAACTGCCAATGTTATGTATCGTCCCAATGGACTCAAGTTGGAGACTGATTATATTATTTTAATGCTTAAACCAGGTATGGGCAATCTTTGACATGTTGAGGGCCAAACTTTAGCGTGCAAATACATTACAAAGTACTTAGTGCATTTTAAGTTAATGATAATATTTTTTGCGATAGATATTAGACATGAAATAATACGACAATGTTATCATAGTACAATTTATTAAAATAATAAAATTAAATTTTAAGAAATGGTACATTTTGCAATTGTTAAAAACTTCGAACGTTAAATACACCGAAATCAATTACACACTTGAGCTTTAATTTGGGAAACTAATCCCACGATATTTGGATTAATTCCACTGATACAAAGTCGTAAAGAACTTCCCAAATTATCGTCAGTCAGTCTTGTACGATGTGTTGATTTATTAACTTTTATTAATGAAAAGAACTGTTCGCATTTATAAGTACTTCCAAACGCACAAATCAATCTTCTTGCTAATTTTCTAAGCTGCGGAAAATTGTCTTTTTCTAGGTATTTTTGTAGAAATCGCACAACTCTACGTCTTCAAATTTGGATTTTAGGAGTGAGCATTCTTGAATCTCGACCAACTCCATTTGTAAGTGTATTAGAGCATTTTGTACATGACATTTTGTAGGAGTAGCAAATAAACTGAAACAGTTTTCCATGTTTTTGAAGTCGCTAAATCTGTTCGAAAATTGTTCTGACAGTAACTTGAGTTCTTCAGCATATTGAGCATAAGCAATATTTTCATACGCAGAGAGCGTGTTGAAATGGTAACTGTTACCAGACAACTGTGACTCCCACAAGCGCAGTTTGATCTGAAACGCTTTCAAATGGCTGTACAAATCGTCTACTATCTCATTTCTAAGCTCGTAAAACCGTTTCAACATTTTTCTTTTGCTCAGCCATCTGACTTCACAATAATATGTTAAGTCCGTTATATTCAGCTGATATTTCATCCAAAAACACCTTGAACTGACGATGTTTGAGCCCTCGGGATCGTATAAAGTTGATGGTTTTTACTAACACGTTCATAACATTCTGGAGTCGAATGGACTTACAACACAAGTTCTGTTGGTGGATAATGCAATGAAGGACTATCAAATAATCTTTTTGCACATTTAATTCTGTTGCTTTTTCATTAAAAATTCCGATGAAACCTTTACGTAAGCCGACCATAGAAGGTGCACCATCAGTGCATACTCCAATTAATTTTGACCATGGTAAGCCAAAACTTGTGAATACCTTTTGAACTTCAATAAAAATATCCTCTCCTGTAGTGGTTCCTTTTAGCGGCTGTAAAGCAAGCAATTCCTCAGTAACAGTGAACTCCTTATCAACACCTCGAATAAATATAGCCAGTTAAGCTGTGTCAGACAAATCGGTGCTCTCGTCTAATACTGTGGAAAATGATTCAAAACCAGCCATACGGTCAGTCAATGTGGTTTTTATATTATTAGCCATCATTTCTATACGTCGAACAACAGTTCGTCTTGACAAACTAATGTTTTCAAATTAATTTTTCTTTTCAGGACACAAAATACCGCAAGCTTCTAACATACACTCCTTGATAATTTCTCCTTCGGCAAATGGTTTTAATGCCTTTGCAAATTTTGAGCTAAATATAAAACTAGCTTTCACAACATTATCAAGTTTTGTTTTTTTATGAAACATTTGTTGCTGTTTTTCCAAATTTGCGGTAAGCTTCTGGATTTTGTCTGTTCTTAATTGTCCTGTCAGTGAGTGCAGCGTAGCATGCTTAGTTGTAATGCTTCTTTATATTGAATTCTTTCATTAAAAATATATTCATTACACATCAAACAAATAGGCTTACCATTGTGCAAGATAAAAATAATTCTTCTTGAAACTGGCGACCCTCTGTATCTACTTTTCGATTCTTTCCACCAGACATCATTTTTGTTTACTTTTCGATCAATAAACTTAATAACAAACTATAGTTAGTCTCCACTCAAGATGCACACAAAGTCACAAAGCAAGTTGACGGCTCGAGCAGTTCGCTAGGATATCGCTTGTCCAAGTTATCACCTCGGTAGCTCAAATAGAACTGAACTAAGGTTGGGGCCATCCACCCGCTTATATAGGCAAAATGAAGGAATAATCTGGAATAAACTAGTTTAGAATAACTGAGAAGCAATAAATCTTCTGATGTGTCACCCGTGATGCGGCAAACCTCAAAGAATTTGATCGAGCAAGCCGAGTAGCGGCGATTATCAAAGAGTGAGGCGGCAAACATCAAGGGATTTGATGTTTGCCGCCTCACTGTCACTCCCGTGAGTATAAGTACCTAATGTAATATTTTTTTAATTAGTTTAGTTTAGATAATAATTTAGTTATTTCAACTTGTTTTTAAATCGGCATTTTTTAAATATTGTAATGTGAATCTTCTATGTTATAGCTTAAATATTTTTATTATTAATCTTTAAAATATTATTATTGCGCCATTTTAGCGCATAGAGGTTCAACATAATGTGTTATATAATAGGACTTTACCAATGAAATTGCCGTTCTGCAGTACTGGCCATTTCAAATCATTTCAATTTTCGACGTGCGAATGGCCAACCATGCGTGCGGACGTGTATTTAGCTGCCTCTCTAATAGTCAAATAAAGTTTTCTTCAATTATAAATCCTAACGAGCAGTTAATTATATTTAACACACGCGACACTTTTTTTGTGATTTACACCTTGTAAATCACAAGGTTCAATCAAAGTCAATCAAAGTGATTTTGATGGAGGACAAGGAGGCTTTCTTCACCCCCTCGGGTAAAAAGGACATAAATATATTTTTCATCTCGCTTGCGTGACAGACCAGTGCGCGCGCGCCTCCGTAGATACCCGAGTACGAGCGATCGGCCGTGACGTCACCCTTGGTGTGTGGTACAAGTCATGAACGCCAGACACTCGCCTCCTGGAAAAAGCAACTCATATTCTAACCTATCAGCAACAAGTACTGAGTTTATGATGGAGGAGCATATTACCCATAGAAAACGCAAGCAGCCTGAACATAATTGTAACTGTAATTGTTCGAACGACATTCAAGACCTACGTAAAGATATCATGGGAATGTTAAAACAATTTACAGAAGCACAGGAAACAACTATGAACCTTATGCGCGATAACATAGTTGAAATGAAAACCCAATTGAAATATAAGAAGCCACGGCAAACCTAAGCAGTGAACAAAGATCGATAAAAACCCAATTGTTAGAACTGACTGATAAGGTAACCATCACCGATAATAAGATCCAGACACTTGAGAATGAATACTCACTTATGAAATACAAAACAACTGGTTTGGAATATTACATCATGCAGTAAATCCAAGACCGTGCATCGAGGGAAAAAAATATTATCATTTTTGGTATACCAGAAGGAAATGTGGCAAACAGTGAAGAAGGGCGCTCTCGTGACACTAACGAAGTCTTAAAAATTATTGATAATGTGGTCAGCGACTGCCCCAAACCTACAAAAATATTCCGAATTGGTAAATATGTCCCAGGAAAAAATCGAAATATTAAAGTCTGTTTTGAAATGCCACAAACGGTGAAATTGCTGTTACGTTATAAAGATAAAATTAAGAAAGACATTAAGATCTTCTCAGACCAAACGCCAGCACAACAGAACTACATCAAGAATCTTAGGAATGAATTAGATAAAAGAATTGCTAATGGAGAACAAAACATCACCATCAAATATATAAAACGCTTCCCAAAAATTGTACCTAATATAAAAAACTAGCAACCAATGATCGTATGATCCCCACAAGCATTGGTAAAACACAACACAAATTTGCTACTTACCAAGTACTAAATAGTTACCAAGACATTACCTCCACTAAGTCATGTATTAACTTCTATTATGCCAATGTCAGAAGCATATGTAAGCCTGGTAAATTCGATGAATTGAAGTGCATCATTCAATCCTTTGGGAAAACTGTGCATGTAATACTATTAGCTGAAACATGGATCAGATCTGAAGATCAAGCTAAACAATTCCACCTACAAAACTACTCACACTACTTTAACCTAAGACTAGGGACAATAGGTGGAGGTGTCTCTATATATGTGCGCAATAATCTCAAACATGATTTAATTACTGCATCCTATGTTGGTGGGAAAAATTACTTAAGTATCCAGCTAACAAAATATGCACTGAATATTGGTGTAGTTTACAAGCCTGGCCATACAAATGTAAGTGACTTTCTACAATCATACGAAGAACAGCTACTAAAAACGAAACGCACCATAATATTTGGCGATACAAACTTAGATCTACTTAATTCCGACGCTCCTACCAACCGCTATAAGACAACACTAACTCAATCCGGATATAAGCTAACTAATAAAATAGATCCAAAATTTTGCACCAGAGAAACTGCTACTACCCGCACCATCATTGATCACGTCTCTACTAACCTAAAAGAAAACAACTGTCATATGGCAATTATTGACTCCTCTTTGTCAGACCACAAAAATATTTATCTAGAACTGAGAAGAGAAGATACTCCAGAAATTCAGAGAATCCAATACGAAATGATCGACTTTAAAAATTTGCACGAAATGGTAAAAGCCAATAAATCTGAAATGAACAACTTTGAACAGCTTAACGATTACATTATGGAAATGATAAATAAGAACAAAACACAAAAAACTAAGATATTAAATCCCCCACGAAAAGAATGGATAAATAAAGAATTAATAAAAGGAAAAACGAAAGGAACACATTATGGCACAAACTCAAGCAAGATCCAACAAACAAACAACTAGAAAGAGAATTTAAAACTAAAAGACATAGCATAGCACAACAAATTAAAATCACAAAAGAAACTTACTTCCACGGCGAATTTATAAAATACACGAAGAAACCCAAAAAAATGTGGAATCTCATAAAAACATTGTCTAATAACAATACTGTTAACTGCTGTGCTCCACCGAACCTCAAAACTGAAAATGGACAGTTGATTTCGGACCCATTTCAAATATGTGGAACCTTTAAGGACGTTTTCACAAATATAGGCACTCACTTAGCTAACCAAATACCGACTGAATTCCAGAATGATACTACTCACACATTACCAAGGCTTGATCCTGACATGTCCCAAGCCTCAATGTTTCAATTTGAACCATGCACTACCGATGAAGTCACCAAAATTATTGATGATTTAGATTCTAGCACAAGTGTTGGTCTGGACGGAATCAGTATTAAGGCTCTGAAATGCATAAAAAATCATATAGTCTCAAACCTAACCTACTGCCTAAACCTCCTCCTAGCTGAAGGAATATTTCCAGAAAACTTAAAAATAGCCAAAGTAACCCCAATACACAAAGTTGGTTCGAAGTCTCTTCCTGGAAATTATCGCCCGATATCTGTTCTTCCCACACTATCCAAAATTCTAGAGAAAATAATTTACAAAAGACTAAACGACTACTTTATAAAAATCAAATTTATATCCGATAAACAATACTGATTTCGATCCAAATCTAACACATTGGGAGCTACAATTGATGTGATAACCAAAATAAGAACAGCAATTGATCAAAAGCAAGTAGCCTTAGGAGTATTTATAGACCTAAAAAAAGCTTTCGACACTGTCAGCCATCGTCTTCTACTCAAAAAGCTCAAGCACATTGGGATCTCGGGAACAGTTTACAAAATGATTGCGTCATACCTGAGCAATCGATTCCAAATTGTTAAACTCGGACCGACAAAGAGTAACCCCAAATTAGTCACTTGCGGAGTGCCTCAGGGCTCCATTTTGGGTCCGTTGCTTTTCTTGGTATACATAAATAATGTGTACCAAGCCGGTTTGCAAGGTCAACTATCCCTCTATGCAGATGACACATGCATATTTTATTTTGGTAATAATTCAGTTAATATAATGAGGCAAGCACAGAGAGACCTAAACATTATAAGCAAATGGTTTAACTATAACCTTCTTACCATTAATGTTGCTAAGACATCGTACATAATCTTTAGCGCTAAAAACAAACAAATTTCAAAAAACCTAACCTTATCTATAAACGGGGATGTCTTACAAAGAAAAAATAAGGAAAAATACCTCGGATTAATATTCGATAATAATCTAAGCTGGAACGCGCATATAACTCACATTAAAAAGAAACTTTTATCTTTAATAGGCCGGCTCCATCAAATAATCCGATGCATCCCAAAAAATGCTAGAATCTTAATTTACAATGCCCTAGTCAAACCACATTTACTTTATCTAGTCGAAATATGGGGCACCGCTGCTAAGACAAATATAAAAACCATTCAAGTTCTTCAAAACAAAATTATAAAAATATTATACAACTACAATTACCTAACTAACTAACCATCAGACACTATTTATAAAGAAACTAAACTTTTAACTATCTCTCAACTATTCACATACCAAACATGTATTCTTGTTTACAAAATAAAACACCAACTAATACACACACAACTTACATTTACAACAAAAAAACAAACAAACACGTACATTACGCGACGAGCAAGTAACATTGTATTACCTTGTATACGAACCAATTTCGGTAAAAATAACATGACTTATAAGGGAGCACAGCTGTTTAATAAACTACTGAAATCTGTAAAAGAAGCGAAATCTTTGAACTGACTTTTAAACGATTACTACGCAATTACATAAACGATAACTAAATCATCAACCTTATTATAATAATTATTCAAATATAACCAGTGATAGCGTTTTGTACTTTTACCACCACCCAAGATGTATAGCAAAGACATTCGCTTCTTAATAATTATTATGTTTTTTTTTCAATCTACCTGCACTGTCGAAATTTAAAACGTTGTAATATTTTATTGTTCTCATATAAGTGACGAAATGTCTTAATGGGAAATAAAGATCTTTAAACCGAAATCAAAATAATTTTTGTTTAGCTAAGAATTCTAATTTCAAATTAATTTTATTTTAAAAACATGGAATTCTTGTTAAATTATTAATAATTATGGAATATGAGTACCGTCGTGGTAGCAACGCGGCACAAGTGGCACGCAACATCAACGACGTTTACGGAGCTAACACTACAAACCTTTTTGTTGCTCGCTTCCGTTTTGAAAATTTCGAATTGAAAAATGAACCTCGCGGTCATCTGAAGACTTTGGTCAACAATGACGAATTAAAGGCGATTGTGGAAGCTGATGATACACAATCTACGGCTGAATTAGCAGCAACTTTCGATGTTAGCGTCAAAAAAATATTGGTCCATTTGCGTCAAATTGGCAAGGTAAAAAATCTTGACAAATGGGTGCCCCACGAACTCAATGATCGCCAGCGCGAAGTACGCGTCGAGACGTGCCCGTGACACACAAATTAAGGAATTTTGATCCACATTGTTACCTGCGATAAAAAATGGATTCTGTTTGATAACCGCAAGCGTTGAGCAAGTTGGTTGGATCCTGGTTCAGCACCTAAACAATGCCCTAAACGAAAACTTACCCCTAGAAAAGTGATGGTCACTGTTTGGTGGTTTAGCGCCGGTGTGATTCATCACAGCTTCTTACCAAACGGGGTGAGCATTACTGTAGATGTGTACTATGAAGAATCGAACACAATGATGGAGAAGCTGGCACATCTCCAACCAGCATTGGTCAATCGCTCGTCTCCGCTGCTCCTGCACGACAACGCGCGACCTCATACTGCACAGCAGACGGTCTCCAAGTTGCAAGAACTGGGGTTGGAAGCTCTCCGTCATCCGCCCTACTCACCAGACGTTGTGCCTACAGACTACTACTTTTTACAGAATTTGGATAACTTCTTGGCGGGAAAAAAAATCAATACCCGAGAGGCAGTACAAAATGCCTTTGAAAAAATTGTTGCCTCCCGTCCAGCTGATTTCTTTAAGAAGGGCATCAATAAACTTCTACTGCGTTGGATTGAGTGAGTGTAGTTGTATGATATTATAGATATATTATTTATATTATTATTTAAATATTAAATATATATAATTGTTATTATTATTATCCATATTCAGATCGCTAGAAAAAATGAGTTATTTAGAATATGGAGAATGGAACCGTCTAACATGAATAAGAGGTTAGATTACACGAGGTTTCGAAACAAGCTAAATAAAATCATAGAAACTGCGAGAAACAGGCATAGAAGAAACAAATTAAATGAGTGTAAGGGTGATTATAAAAAAATATGGGCTCATATAAATATGTGGATTGGTAAGAGTAAGAATAATATAGATAGTGTAATTAAAAAGTACTTAGGTAAGACAGATAATATGTATAACATTTGCACTAAGTTTTCCAAAACTTTTACACAAGAAATAGAAAAAATTAAACATAACTGTGGTACATTTTTTTTAGATAGAACTAGCTATGTTAATGTAAATATAAGTTCCTTCCGATTTAAAAAGGTAAATGCCAAGGAGGTTGAAAAAATTATTAATAACTTAGATTGTAATAAAGCACCGGGTAGGGATCAAATACGGGTAATGGATTTAAAATGCATAGTTAAAGATGTAAGTAAAATTATATCGAAATTTATAAACCTGTGTGTAACGCAAGGTATTTATCCTGATGAACTCAAACAAGCACTGATCAGGCCTATTTATAAACAAGGATGTCATCTGGATTATAGTAATTATAGGCCCATAGCTATTTTATCTGTAGTAAATAAAGTGGTAGAAAAAGTTGTAGTTAGACAAATAAGTGAATATTTAGAGAGAAATAACATTATAGCCGACTGCCAACATGGATTTAGAAGGGGAAGGAGCACTGATACCTTACTAATCCAGTTTACAGACTTTATTAATCAGAAACTAAATGATAAAAACCAATTAATAGCACTATTTATTGATTTCAAAAAAGCTTTTGATACTCTTGGACACAAACAGCTGTTACAGGCCATGGACGAATGCGGTATCAGTGGTCCCACCAACAAGTTCTTCGCGAGCTATTTGAAGAACAGGACGCTCTGCACCGTTGTCGACAGGACAATGGGCGCAGATGCGTCCATCACATTGGGTGTACCTACTGGATCCGTGTATGGTCCTGTTGGCTATATAATGCATGTGAACAGCATGGTTAATGTAGTGAAATATAGTGAGGTATTCATGTATGCAGATGACACATGTTTATTAATATCAGGCATAAACTTGCAAAACATGATAGTGCAGTTACAAAATGATTTCGACCAAATAACAAAATGGGCCCATGATAATGGAATTATAATTAACACGAGTAAAACTAAAATCATGCATATTTGCTCTCCCTATAACAGGACATCAAGGACAGGGGCTAAAGTACGCATCGTAGGGCACACATACGACTGTTTACATAACAACCAGGATTGTCAGTGTAATGATTTAGAATTAGTTAGTACTATTAAATACTTGGGCCTGCTTATAGATAATAACTTGAGCTGGAGGCCACACATAAACTTGGTATGTAATAGGCTAAGATTAGTCCTCAGTAAATTTTATATCCTTAAAAGATTATTAGACAAGTGTACTTTGGTAATGGTCTACTATGCATTGGTGGAGTCAGTTATTAATTACGGGTTAAGTTGCTATGGGCTAACATTTAAAACCTATGTTGAACAAATTAAAAAGATACAGATAAGATTCTTAAAAATAATCGTAGATAAAAGAATAAAGGTAAAGTATAGAGATGACTATAATAAGCTATTTCAGGAGTGCGAAATAATTCCAGTAAGTGAAAAAGTTAAATATCTGATAGCAATAGAAACATATTATAAAGAGGAATTTAAAACAAAGAAAATGTATAAATATAGTATTAGAACAATAAATAAAGGAAGGTTAGAGCAGATAAAAGTTAATAATTATTATGGGGAAAGGACTAGAAAGTATATAGTGCCAAAGATATGTAATAAATATAAATTATTAAGAGAGGAAAATAAAATTAAGTGTAAATTTAAATTAAAGCAAAAATTAAAAGAAATTCTTGGATTTTCTAACAATTGTAAGTTATAATGTCATAAAATATAGGATATTTTTAGTATTCTAAAGGGTACAGACACTAGATATATAATATTAGAGTCAAAAATTTATGTATTAGTATAGTAGTATATTAGATGTAACCTGTAAGTGTAAATGACATGGCAAACCTTAAAGTATTTTGTTATTGTAGTAATTTAATCAAAAGTATTGTATTAAGTAATGACTATGTAAGTGTAACAAATTGAGCGGAACGCCTACAAACTGCTTGATCAGTTTGGCGGATTACAGTATATTGTAAAAAGTGTAATCTTAATAAATAAATAAATAAAAAAAAAAAGAGAATAAAAACACAAGCGGAAAGACAAGCCTTTATTGAGAGAAAACATAATATAAATGGCGAGCACAGAGATGTATATCAAAGATGCTTGAAAAATAAGTTTTAAGAAAATAATTTTAATTTGGAGTTTACAGCTTACAAAGAGAATAATTATTATCTAATGACATCACGATGTCCTTGGCGGCCGGTATGTTGCACCGTTTCAGCGCATAGAGGTTCAACATAATGTGTTCTATATTTAAAGTGCATATTTTGTATAAATTGGTTGTCAAATAATTTTCCAAGGTAAAGTTTTAAATCTGTTAAGTCGATCGGTTGTTTCTCTTGGGAAAAACAATTATTTTCATTTCGTTCTCATCATTCGTTTTGTAATCTTCAAAATTATATTATAGGTATAAAAAGATAAGTAGTTATGAAATTGTTTGACAATTTATTTTGAGTACCACTTAAAAATAATAATATTTTTGCCCAAATTAAATAAAAAGCTTCCCCACTTCTAAGTACTCCGAATAATTATATTAAAAGTTAATTTGGGTTTAACAAAAAGTAACACGAACGCAATTTCAAGAAGATGTCATTATGCGGCGAACTAATTATAAAAGTTCATTTTGTTCGAAGTCACATAAAACACAAAAAGACTTTTTGAAATCTATGAAAGTGGCATAGCTTTGGCAGGGATGTGAATGTGTGACTTTTTTGTTTTTGTATTACATAGGAGTACATTTGTGTTATTTCGGTTCATAATGTGTAATATTGGTAGAATATTAACCATTAAATATTTGTCAACGTGCACAAGTCTGGGCAAGTGGTACAACTTAAAAAAGAGTATACATTTGTGATCTCTACAAAACTACCTAGAACTACCTACATTAGGCGTGCGCGTTCCTTGGGCGTGTGAGTGGCGCGGGCGCCGCGAGAGCGAGAGGTCGTCAGTCACAGGGCGACCAATGCGAGTGCAGAGTGCGCGCTGCACACACGCCACACGGCGGCAACATGCGACGCTCACGCAGCGCGCTTGTGGCGCGCACGCAACGCAAGCATTGCTCACACGCCCGAGGAACGCGCACGCCTAATGTGGGGGACGCCTTACTGAATCGACTGACTGCATTGACGATTTATCTGAACTTTGACTAGACTTGCACGAAACTCCTCCCTACCTCCAAAAAATAATAATATGGCATTTGGCAACAGTGGCAGTGACATAACGTCATCGCACAAATGTCGTCATACTATTTGATTGATCTATACATAGTTGTATATATTACAGACGAGGTATGTCGAGGCAAAAACTGTCCCCACTTTAATAACTTTTGGGGTTGTTTGGCGCCATTTTGACATTTAGGTATGGTGAAATCAATACCTACTTTATCAACAAACTAATCACACCATTTATACTTACATATTATTTCAATAATACCTAATACCTTCTACATCTACTAACTAATCACACCATTTAAGCTTACATCTAATTTGAATATTATCTTATACCTTCTACAACTACTAAAAAATCACACCATTTACACTTACATTTTTTTTCAATTATACTTAATTCCTTCTACATGTTTTAAGTTATAACTAATCAATAAATAATACTTTTACTTTCTTATTTTACCAACTATTCAATTCATCATTAATCCAAAATCAAGATGGCGTAACTTATTCTTGTATGAAGATTCGTTCTGTGAAATGTACGCCATATCCCATCCTTAGTTTTGAAATCTTGTGTAAGCTAGGACTTACACATGCGACTTTGAGCTGAGAAACGAAAATAAAATATATAATATAATATTTCCAAATTTCCTTGTTTAGTAGTGTTATATAAACACCTTCTGTTAGTATTTTTTGCCTACAGTCATCATGCCTTTTCCTCAAATCTTTCCTGTGTCATATTCTTTAGCGTAATATTATTATTCGTGTAAGCCGCTACACGGTTTTTCAATTTGGAGGCGTATGAAAGTGCAATAATAATAAGGGTTATTGTCATAGGCAAATTTCATAACTAAATATGGGCTATGTCGTACTTGTGGCAGAAAAAAAATCTTATAGAAAAAGTTAAGTCATCTTGATTTCAGACAATTTTGTTAGTAAATAATTTAAGAATAATCAATGCAGACTGAATAATTTACTACGGAAAGGGAAGGGAAGGAAAGGGAGTTTTGTCGGGGAGTTCAATGGGTGACGTTGTGGAATTCGTATTTTTTCATAAATTTGGGTTAGTCCGGTTCTTAATGTGTAATATTGGTAGAATATTAACCATTAAATATTCGTTAACGTGCACAAGTGTGGGCAAGTGGTACAACTTCTAAAAACGTGCTTTTTTGTGTTTCCCGCCAAAACTCCCTAGGAACTTTCAGTAAAGCTTCTACCATTCTACCACTTTACTAAATCGACCGACATGACTCATGGACTGTACTGACTATATATTTGGACTTTGACTAGACTTTAAACTTGACGATATAGAAATAGGGTGTTGAAAATTGAAACGAAAGTTCTATTTCCCGCCTTTTTAACTTGACACTGGCAAATGGTTATAAGCCGATGCCATATATAAATAATAAAAAAAAATACTACGGAAAGCAAACGTCAAAATGTCAAGATGACAAATGTCAAACCTTAAATGCTCTAGACAAACCAAAAAGTAGGGTATTTAAATGTGGACACTTTTTGCATCGTCAAGCCTCAATGCCTCATCTATAATACAAGGGCTGATTGATAAGTTTCCGAAACGACAAAGAAAAACTTCAAAAATCTATTTAAAATAAATTTATTTCTCAACGTAGTTTTCTTCTACCTCGATGCATTTAGTCCAGCGCTTCTCCAATCCCGTTACACCAGTTTGATAAAATGTTTTCTCCAACCCCTCAAAATACTCGTCCACGGCAACAATGACTTCTTCATTTGATGAAAATCTCTGGCCACCTAACCATTTCTTCAGGTTTGGGAATAAGTGGAAGTCGCACGGGGCCAGATCCGGGGAATAGGGTGGATGCGGTTCAACAGCAATTCGAACCGCAATTCATGGAGTTTGGCGACTGCAACCATTGACGTGTGTGCAGGTGCGTTGTCATGGTGGAACAAAATTTTTTTCTTGGCCAAATGTGGTCGTTTCTTCTGGATTTCTTCACTTAATTTTTGCAGCAAGCTTACGTAGTACTCTCCATTTATTGTTTTTCCTTTTTGCAGATAATCCACTAAAATAATCCCTCGAGCATCCCAAAAAACAGTCGCCATCACTTTGCCGGCCGACAAAACCGTTTTTGCTTTCTTCGGCGCAGGTTTTCCGCTCTCAGTCCACTGCTTAGATTGTTCTTTTGTCTCGGGAGTATAATGATGTATCCAGGTTTCATCGACTGTTACATAACGCCGCAAAAACTCATTAGGATCTTGGTTAAACAGCGCCAAACACTCCGATGAATCGTCCATTCGACGTTGCTTTTGGTCTACAGTGAGCAAACGCGGCACCCATCGCGCGCAAAGCTTTTTCATTCCCAAATGTTGGTGCAAAATATTAAAAACGCGTTGAGATGAAATGCTCACCATCTCTGCTATCTCTCGCAACTTTAAGCGCCGATCATTCAATACAATTTTGTGAATTTTTTTGATCATGTCCGGATTCGTGACTTCATTTGGACGGCCAGACCTGTGGGCGTCTTCGCAGCTCTGTCTTCCACGTTTAAAATCAGTTACCCAGGTGTGAATTGTACTCAATGCAGGAGCAGAATTACCTAACACTGTAACACTGTCTAGCTTGGTTTTAATTTGGGTCGCTGTTTTCTCTTTTAAAACGTAAAACTTTATCACTATTCTTTCCATTGTTAAGAAAATTTACGACAGAGAAAGTTCTACGTCCTCTCAAACAAATTCCATCAGTTCGATTAAATTCAAATTTGGCGTTCTATTTTCAAAAAGATGCCAGAATATAATGTAATATTCCTTTTTTGCGTATCATTTTTTTAAGTTCGTCGTTTCGGCCAGCTATCAATCAGCCCAGGTAGTATGTACTATATAGGCTATGGTGGTAGACAATTTTAATCGGGGCCCTACGCAGGAATCTTTTTAATGTGAGACCATCCATGGTTTCCTTGTGCTAAAAAATATAATGAAAGATGAAAAAAAAAACAAGTTTGATTTGATAATTTGATAAATACAATTTTTAAAATTGTAATTATATAATTACAGCTTTCTTTAGTCTGGCCAGACGATTACGGCAGATGCCTATTGCCAGCAACTGCAAATCATGATGGAAAATCTAGCTGCTAAACAACCGAAGGTTGGTCATTCGCTCTAGGCCACTGCTGCTTCAGGACAACGCTAGACCACACACTGCACAACAGACGGCTACCAAATTAGAGGAGCTTCAATTGGAATGTCTAAGACATCCACCGTACTGCCCCGGACCTTGCTCCAACAGATTACCTTTTTTTTTTCGAAATTTGGATAACTTCTTGCAAGGGAAAAAATTCAACTCCGATGGGGCAGTCCAAAGCGCCTTCAAAGATTTTATTGATTCCTGTCCGAATAATTTTGTTTAGTAAAGGAATCAATGAACTACCTATGAGATGGTAAAAGTGCATAGATAGCAATGGTATATACTTTTATTAAATAAATATATTATGTATATTATTAAAAATTATTATAATATATTATTAAAAAAATCGAATTTATGTTCCTCCTTCACAAAACGCCAATTTCATATGTAATAACCTAATATTTGAGATCAAAGTGTCCAGTACGAAAAAACGCCAATTTCATAATATGTAATGACCTAATATTTTTTTACATTACATTACAGTAAAAATTCAATAAAAAACGTAACAAATTCGATAACCCGGCTTATCCGCCCAAAATGAAACATAATACCTAAATATAATGCCTAGGTTTATAGCTAAACCCTAAATCTGTCTGGGGTATAAGTAAGGGCTAAAGGAGCCCAGATTATTAACATAAGAACAATCCTTAGTTACTAACATCTATATCTTATATATAAAATTTTCGTGTCACAATGTTAGTCACCGAACTCCTCCGAAACGGCTTTACTGATTTTTACCAAATTTTATATGCATATTCAGTAGGTCTGAGAATCGGTTACTGGGTATTTTATATATTGATAAGTGCATTTGTCGAATGAAAAATAGTAAATTATTACAACTCGAGACTGACGGCGACCATATTGTTTGTGTGACGGGATAGCGATCGACGTTGCCATGGTGACATACTTATTTAGTCACTTCAATAAAATAATATGGGCGAAATACTTAATATGGCAAAGCAACGTTTGCCGAGACAGCTAGTATATTATAAATGTGAAAGTTTGTGAGGATGGATGTTTGTTACTCTTTCATGCCAAAACTACTTAACGGATTTCGATAAAATTTGGTATGGTAGTAGTTTAGGCTCTGGATTAAAACATAGGCTACTTTTTGTCCCGAAACAGTACAGTGTTCCCGAGGGAGACAGTATTTACGCGGGCGGAGCCGCGGGCAACAGTTTACTACTACTTACGGCTACTTAAATGATTAAATAAAGCCATATTATGGTTGATAGGTATCAACCCACCAAAATACTTACTTTTTACCCGACTACGGCGGTGCCAAAAGGAAGGATAATGAATTTGGCAGCCTATGTATGTTTGTTCCCTCATAGCGTCTAAACTACTGGCTGATTTGAAATTACAGTTCAGTTTACGCTACCCAGCGTCTCGGTGTAAACTGACCCTCAGTCCCATAATGACCCAAATATGACCATTAATCGAACCCTCTTTATTATTTAATTATCTAATGCTTCTTTACCAAAACAGGTTCATTTGTGTGTGCAAACACTGTGCTTGATTATTAATACGGTTACCCTTAAACCATTTTAATATTTATGTTCCAAAGTTTCAGGATTACAATACACAAATCCTTTGTTTTACAAACCATATATATACTCTACTACGATCCAATTTAAGCTTTTTGTAAACAAAAATATTAAATTCGAGCAAATTATGTATTTCTTTACTGCCTGTTGCCCGCACCTCCGCTCGCGCATATACAGTATCCTACGGGAACGCTGTACTTTTTCAGGATAAGAAGTATGCTATGTTATAATCCAGAGCATAAACTACTACCGTACCAGATTTCATCGAAATCCGTTCGGTAGTTTTCGCGTCAAAGGGTAACAAACATCCATCCATCTTCAAACATTTTCGCAATTTTAATAGTAGTATGATTGCCCGGTTAAAAAATGACATTTACATTAGTAGCATCATAGTGAACTTATGTATGCTCACAAAAACATTAATTTTTTTTTTTTTTTTTTATGAAATGAACCAGGAAACGAGCAGACGGACCGCCTGATGGTAAGCGATTACCGCCGCCCATGGACACTCGCAACACCAGAGGAATTACGCTTGTAACTCCTCTGGTGTTGCGACTTGCGTTCCCAGTACTTAAAATCACCGACCCCCCTTGGGGCTCCGGTAACCACTCCCACTCGGAGGAACACAAAGCAAGCGTTATTTAACGCCGGTTTTCTGTGAGGCCGTGGTATTTACCCGGTCGAGCCGGCCCATTCAAGCCGAAGCGTGACTCAACAGAGTATCGTTAGTTCTACAATCATGAACATCTAAAACTGATTTCGATTAAATATATTTAATAAATTTCCACACCGATTTCGGTGACGGTGGCCGGTTTTTCGATGAAACCAGACCAGTTACGCAGGAGTAATTTTATAGTGCCCAAGTGTGTGCGCAGTACACGAGAGCACTCTCTCCTCCTGTACTCTCGTAACCCAGTGGGACGGATAACCGTAAACCGACACAACTGGCGAGAGATCAGGCGCAGGTCCGACTTTTTACATGCCCATCCGACGCATGGATCATCCTCTTATCAGACAATCAGGTGATCAGGCTGTATCGTCCTAACCAAAATTGGAACCAACATTTTTTGCTGTTCCAATGCGGGAATCGAACCCACGACCTCCGAGTCGAGAGCCAAGCTCTAACTACTAGACCACGGAGGCTGTTAGATGAAATATAAATCATCAATAAATAAATACTAACTTGTTTTATAAAATTTATGTCTGTTTCATTATTTTCATAAAAAGTTATTTCCAGAACTAGTAAGAAGTAATTTTATTAACAATCATTTCATTCATTCGCTCAAATACATACATACGTATACGTAGTAAAATTATAATATCAAAATAGTTTTATTTCCATATATTATGTAGGGTTCATAAATAACAAACACGGACTATATATATATATATATATATATGTATATACTTGTCCCTACGTGATGCCTGTCACCGTGGCACCGCATCGGAAACTAACCCGGCGAGAAGAACCGGCGTGAGAGAGGGGCCATCTTTCAGCAATAACATTTCCATGTTATGTTATGTTATAGTTATTTTTTAAAATATATAATATAACAGAAGTTAGCATACATATAGTACATAGAAGCAGCCTTGCAGGTGGCCACCTTATTCGCAAGGTGTGCAATCATCAATTAAATCAATGACCCTATAAACAGCTTTAGCACACAAACGCTCTTTCACTACTTTTTCAAATGTATTAATGGAAAGGTTTTGAACGTTTTCAAACCCACCTTTTCGCAGTCAGGAAATAAATCAACTACTAAATCGAAACACACTTATAATTTCATCACAAATAAAATGCCAAAAAAAGTGATTAACGCCCAACAAGGTGGGCACGGGTCAGCTAGTAAATAAATAAAGGTAACAGAAATTTTAATGTGAAAATTTTTTTAAGCGCTTTGGTCATTTTATGAGATCGGAAAAACCAGTAAACTCGCGACACTGTGTCCGACACCGGTGCGGTATGAGGTAGGGCGAGGGGGAGTTTCTTTTCTTTGCTTAATCGATACTTTTCAACACCGCAACTGGCTTAAGATAATGATAATAATTAAAGATCTGTATACACAAAATGAAGTTAATTTCAGAGGGGAGAAAATAATTTTTCTAGCTTACATTTTTTACGAATAAATGCCGGTTTTAAACAGTAACTCATGTTAAAGTTTTTATAAATTCCAAGAATTTCCGCGAAGAATGTTTCAATAAAAATACATAAATAAATATAAAACAAAAAGGCACTTTATCATAATCATCGTGCTATAAAAGAAAACATGCCGGCTGATCTATGGATCGCTAGTAATCTATAGATCGGTTAAAATTATCGAGCGTGCGTCAGAACGTTACGTAAACTGAATCGATACAGTTTCAAGATTATTGTATATTTAGATATCATCTTTATCTTTAGATATCTTTGGTATACATATACATGATATTATGTTAACAATAAGGTTAGTAAGATAGCTTTTATTTTTTTTTAGAGTTTAATCCTTAAGAATCGATTTTCATATAAGGCCCCCGGTATGAAAAAAATATGAGCAGTAAAATCTACTGAACGAGTGACCTCGTTACGTTTTCGTGCGCAACCTATTCTGTGCACCAGTCCGGACGCCATCTATGGAAATAAACATTAACCAAAAAGTTTTACAAAAAAAATATAGATGGCGCTTATACGAAGTAGTTAGTTTCTAATTTTAAATACTTTTTTAGAGTAAACTCCAGTCGTGCGTCGGAGCTGACACACACACTTTTTGTTTCTGTCACTCGATTTAAAGTAAGCAGCGACAAAACTTCCGTATAAGCTATTCGACACTTGCAATTGTGAAACAGGGCTCTATTAAGAGTAAAAAATTTTACATTATGCTATTTTCCTGTATTTTTTTTATTAAATAAATGAATAGTGCTCTGAAAAATAAGAGAGTTCACAAAAGGAATAGTTTATTAAAAATCAATATTCTCAAAGAAACTGCGGATTGTTTGAAAACGCCCCATACAAAATTCGTACAAACAGGTGACGTCACACGCTTGTACGAAATGTATGGCCGTATTCACAAAATTTCTGATATCTCCGAAGTTTGCGCGTTTATGTTCATCATACATACAATAGTAAACCTTTTTGCATTTGATGTAAGTAAACTGATTACGTAATTTTTTTACACTAATGCTGTAAAAAATAATCCCACGTTTTTGTTACTTTGGAATGCAAATCTAATCTTAAAATTCACTTTTATAAAGTTGGAATACTTTGTAATTATTTCTTATTGTTTAAAAAAAACTGTTTTTTTTACATGTAGGCAACCGAATTCCATTTAAGTAGGACATGTATTGTTTTTATAGGGTCCCGGGACCTTATTACTAAGACTTCGCTGTCCGTCCGTCTATCACCAGGCTGTAGACACAGCCTTATCCTTAGCCGCGATAGCTAGACAGTTGAAATTTTTTATAGGTGATATTGTATTTCAGCGACAATAGAGTCTATTGTCGCTATAAAAACAAATACTAAAAATGCAACAAACAGTTTTTTTTCGTGTTTTACGGAACTCTTCGCGCGCGAATCCGACTCGCATTTGGCCAGTTTTTTATTTGAAGGAAAATTTTAATGTCAATATTTATTTATATTCAAAACTCACACTATCATCCTCTTTCGGCTATCACGTTTGGGAGCGTTTCAAGCTTAAAAACGATTTTAAAATAGATATCACATTTTATGAGTAACCGTTTTATTCAACAAAATATGTTTCCACAACAATTTTCAAACACAATTATACGAAGCTGAAAATGAAAATGAATTAAAAGCTGCGACTGCGTTCGTTTCTCCTGAAATTGTTTTAGTGAGCTTTTTAGTTTCAAAAAGCTTACATTTTTAACACTTTAGCTCAATTATTACTCTTCATTTTCGGTTACAATGTTTATATTTCGTTTTGAATGTTCGTTACGGACAAATAATTAATAAAAGGGGAAAAAAAAATTCTTCACATAACTAGTTACGAAAATTAAGTTTCGACTTTCCACTGCCGTGATTTTGTAATTTGTATTAAGTAGGAGCAGCTTGAATCGACTGATGTGTTGTGTATATAATGGGTATGTAACAGTGGCGTGGGGTTCCTATAACTCCTATCGGCTTCACTTACCACTTACCTTTTGAATACCCTCATCCAAATCCCTACCTAGTAAATAGTCAAGGGCTGGAGAACCAGCCTTCGCCACCACCTACGGTATGTGATATCACTAGCAACTTTGTTACAGTAAAGCTAATAGCTCCCCACACCGATTTGACGGTGGCCGGATTCATTGTGAAACCAGGCCAGCTACGCAGGAGTTAGGTTATAGTGCCCGAGTGTGTGCGCAGTAGACAAGAGCACTCTCTCTTCCTCTTCACTCTTGACACCCAGTGGGGCTGATGACCAGTGGCATGCACAGGATTATGACACTGGGTATGCGGCGAAGTACTCGGTCACAAAAACTTTTTCGTTTATAGATTTTTAGCATAGCTACAGCCAAGCGACGGATCTCTAAGTCGAAACCATGCCAACAGAGCAAGTCTTAGATGTGCTACTATTCATGTACATCTTCTACGGCAACGCAGACAGAACAGCGATCGATCGTCGCGGCGGTAGAAATTGTAATAAGTAAAATAATAAGCATATTTTAAAATATTATATCTACTCACCAGTCAGTCAGCTTCAATTTTCAGATATTCAAGGTTCCGGTTACTTGAGATTACTATATCCCGATGTAAATAAACGCAAGATTTCGGCCACCTCAAATATCTTATCCAAGTGAGTGAGGCCGCGGAATAGAAATTATTTGAATCTGAATATCCCGAATCAGTCCACACTGTACTAGAATAACTTAATAATATGCAAGGAAAACAATATAATTTAATCGTGTGTACACAACCACACAGCCAGTTATACGTTTCATAACTTTTAACATGAAATTTTCGAGTTACATTATTTTATTGCTGGTTTAATTTTTGTAACTCGGGTACACACCTACCTTTAGACAGAATTTGAATCTTTTCACCGAATGACAATTGTGAGAACTTGTTATTTTTAATTTTTGATAAACACACATTATCAACGCAAACCCTTACAATCAAATAACATTTAAAAAAAAATCAACAAATGCACTAGTAAAAGCTAATCACTACAATTATTAGAGAAACTCAGTAAGAAACTGTTAAATGTACACACTTTCAAATGTTAAAATTAAAAATCTTCTAAGAAAACTTTAAATAAACAGGAGCGATTAAATTGTAAACAATGCTTATCATATGAAATACACGCGTTATCACATGAATAATCGCGAAACACAAAATGATTCTTCTATTAAAATAAATAAAACCTTAATAAACAAAAATGCATAATGTGCATACATGATTCATTAGATTCACGTCGAATTATTTTTAGTCGGATTATAGGCAACGAATAATTTCCGACAAGTCAGTTCGGCGGTTTTCGGAAGCGATCGGATAGCCGAACCGAAGCCGATGGCCATCGCCTGCCGCATGAGTTACCGGTATATAATCATGTCGATATTCATGGATGTGTGCGTTTGCGAAGTATGAAAATTACACACACATGCGATGATTTTTCCTGTAGAACTTACCGGCATTAGTTGCTATTTATAAAATATTAGGCGTTTTTAATTTATTATATTTTTTTAATTAATTTATTTACTATTAATTAAAGTCATCTAAAACGTACGAACGTTTCATTAAAATATCTGTGAATGACAAGTAAAGCACTGCATTTCTGCCTACAAAGAGCGCACGCCCCTGCTGATGACCGACACGACTGGCGAGAGATCAGGCGCAGGATCGACTCACCATCCGACGCATGGATCATCTCTCTTGTCAGACAATCAGGTGATCACCCTGCATTGTCCTAAAAAAACTTGGAAACAACGCTTTTTGTTGTTCCAACATGAACAGCGAAAAAACGCCCTCCGAGTCGAGAGCCAAGCTCTGGAGACTGTTGAGACAGTAAAGCTATTATGTATACACATACACAAACTTATTTTTTGTTCAAAAATATTAAGGAGTTATGATTTTACACGCGTTCAAAGATCCAAATATTTGGAAATCTCGCTCACAGTAGCGTGACGTCCCGCTACACCTCGGCCATACAGCCCGGAGTTCGCACCGCACCGCTTAGTCGCAAGTTACCGTCTGGGCCACTTTAAAGTCAAATATTATCTTGGAAACTTACTGACGTATCCATATAACTCTTATTTATTTATTTATTTACACTTATTGCACAAAAACAGGTACATAGGCGGACTTAATGCCATATGGCATTCTCTACCAGTCAACCTTTAGGCGTACAAAAGCAAAATAGTGTTATAGCAGGTGCTAATAGAGAAAAAAATAAAACAAGTCAATAATCAGCTCTAAATAAAATAATAAGACGTAGCTAAAACACATAAATAAAGTAGTATAATATACAGATACAAAATATATGTATATAACTAAGAAATATAAATAATATGCCATATAATATTAAAAATATAAATACCATACTATATAATATATAAATAATATAATATACTAGGATTCTGCCAATTGTGTCGCATAAAACTCACGGACTCTGCGCTTAAACGTGTCTCTGGTTTTGGACATCCTGATTTCTAGAGGAAGAGCATTCCAGAGAAGAATAACCTGTATGTTGAAAGACGAGTGAACGATACCGGATCTATGGGAAGGGCAAAAAAGAAGTGCGTTGTTTGAGGATCGGAGGATCTTGTCGTGACTGCTGCAAAGATACTGGAATGATGAAGTTAGATATTTGGCAGTATTTGGGTGATGTAACAGGGAGTACAGCATACACAAGGCCCGTACAGAGTGGCGCTGTCGTATTGGTAACCAATGCAGCTTACAGCGATAGGCGGAAACATGATCAAATTTTTGCAGATTGAAAATAAATCTTAAACAAGAATTGAGAAGGAGATCAAGTTTATTAAGTTTATCGGCATTGAGATCGAAATAGCACACATCACCATAGTCTATGATGGGAAAAATAAGTGATTGGACGAGCATTGTCTTAACCGGGAGAGGAAGGAAATTTTTAATACGATAGAGGGACCGCAAGATGCCAGTGACCTTACAAGAAACATTTGTAATATGAGTCTGCCAAGTAAGAGTCGAATCGATGTGTAAACCAAGATCCTTGACGCTTGGACAAAAAGGAATAACAGAGCCGTTATAGATAACGAGTGGAAGGGTTTCTAGGTCCACTTTGCTTAAGTATCTAGGACTACCCAATAGAATGGCCTGACACTTAGCCGGATTCACGGTTAGTCCAAAGTTATTACACAAATCCTTAATGGCATTAAGATCTCGATTTACGACTTCGATGGCAGTTGATAGGTATTCTAGTTCTGCCTGGCCATAGAGTTGTAGGTCATCAGCATACAGATGATACGCACTGCGAAGTATTCTAGTAACAAGATTTATGAAAATTGAGAAGAGAAGGGGAGATAGAATACCGCATTGGGGGACGCCAGAGTCAAGATATTGCCAATTGGAGGACGACTTATCTGTACGTACAGACTGTTGACGCCCCCTTAGATAGGAGGATTACAGTTTAGTGCTTCAGACGAGATCGAAAGACATGAGAGTGCTGCCAGTAGGATGTCATGATTGACATGATTAAATGCGTTTGAGAAATCTACCAACACCAGGACTGTAATCTTGGAGTTCTCGAAGCCTGTTCTAATATCACCTGTCACTTTTAACAGTGCTGAGGTTGTACTATGTCCAGGTCTAAAACCGGATTGAAGTGGAGAAAGTAAATCATTTTGGTAGACAAATCTGGACAAATCTGCCTATGGACGCAGGCTTCAAGAACCTTCAATAGGTAGGGAAGGATGGATATAGGGCGGAAATGTGTAGGATGACTGGGGTTGGTGATTTTCGGAAGCGGAAGTACAAAAGCTTTGCGCCACAAGGTTGGGAATTCAGATGATTTGAGGGAAAAATTAATAATATGGGTGATAGCAGGCAAAAGTTGGACTTGGATGGAAATAATCATACGACTCATCACATCCCGTAGCTTTAGAAACAATAGACTTGATTATCCTGTCGATTTCGTCCGAAGCAACAGGAGAAAACTGAAGTGGCACTATATTGGGACGAGGTAAGCAGTTTAAGTACCTGCTGGATTGTAATTTAGTATGACCATCTAGTGCTGTTGTGGTAGAAAAATGGAGATTAATATCATCAGGACTAGGCAGTTCAAGATCATATGACTTGCCTACACCAATGGTTTGAAGGAACTTCCAAATATTGGAAGGGGATGAAGAAGTTACAATCTCAAGAAAATGGCGGCGTTTGGCATTACGTATCATCTGGTTGCAACGATTCCTAGCAACTTTAAATGCTTCCCAATTAGTCACGCATCGGTCTCTTTTAAATTTAATAAAGGTACGATCCCTGCGCCTCATTGCCACCCGAATTTCTTCAGACAACCAGGGTGCTGGTTGGTGTTTTAATTTGATTTTTTTTATCGGTGCATGAGTGTTGTACAACCTATTTATGGTCTCATTAAAAATGTTGATTTTATCATTAACAGTTAATGCACTAAGTAATGGTTCACAGTAATAACACACAGGACCTCTTGCACTATTTCCACTTTAAGAAGTATTTTACATTAATTTTAATATATTACACGACCGGTTTCGACAAAGTCATCATCAGGTGTAGTGATGATGATGATGACTTTGTCGAAACACGTACGTGTATACATTATACACAGAAAAAAAAAGGATTAAAATTAGCATTATATAAACACCTTGGCTGAGAATGCATTATAGAGTATTTCTGTACCACTACGGGTAGATTAAAGGGAATTCTATTTACAGACGCAGAAGCGTCTCAGAGAGTTCAGAGGAACACATTAATTTATGTCGGGTAAACTAGAATTTTATATACATGGACAGCACATATTTTCCTCGTATTTTGACTGTGTTGGAACTTAGAATAAGGGTCTACTGTCGTTATTTTTATTGTTTAATTTGTAATAACGCAAATATATACCTACCTTTAGGTTATCTATCAGGCGGCTTGCAGGTACGGAATATTTCTCATCTGATTGTTAGGTAATACTAATTGTGTGTATGATTCGGCTATCCAGCGGTTCTCTTCTCTTTTCTTTCTTTTTGACGTGATAACGTCTTATAAATCGACGGAGCCGACTGCACGCACGAAAAAACATGACTCATGCGATACCTGTTACCCGTTATTACCAAGTACCGATACCAAGTACCAGCGTTAGCTCGCATTGCCTTTACCTTATTATTATTATTATTGTTGTTGTTGTTGTTGTTGTTGACGTTGTCGCGTTCAACTATCGTCAGTAAACCGACTTTACAGACAACCGGTATGTTTTTATTTGCTTGTTACGTAATGGTTTATTATTATTATTGTTTTTTTCATCTCATTACTTCATGGTTACTGCTAAATTATAGCGCTTACCTTAATTATTACAAATCTGTAAAAACTTTGAAAAGGCTTTTTGTTTTTATTTTGTTATGATATTGTAATATAAATATCTGTAAGTTTTTCCTGTACAAATAAAATAAAATAAATAGAATAAACTAAAACAAATAAAAAAAATTAAGTAACCCCCGAATTGTCAAGCAGTGAGCGAGCTGATGATGATCGATCATACCAGCATTAAGACTAATAAAGCCGCCTTTTAATAGGACCTTTCGTTCAGGAGATACGATGTCATGGAAAGACACGCGGACAGACAGACATACAGTTATGAACGTCAAGATTATTAGAATTCAATACAATTAACAAATTATTACATTATATCGACGTTACAAAACAATTTAACAGTTCAAATCATGTTAAAATTATATTAGGTCTTTACCTATGAAATTGCCGTTTTGTATGAAAAAATTAAAACTATTTTTTTTCATGAATTATTTATTTGTATTAATCTAAGTAATCACCCATGCGATCAATGCATCTTCGCCAACGCGGTGGCAGTTTATTGATGCGCTTCTTAAAGAAATCAGCTGGACGGGAGGCAACAAATACTACAAAGGCATTTTGTACTGCCTCTCGGTATTGAATTTTTTTTCCCGCCAAGAAGTTATCCAAATTCTGGAAAAAGTAGTAGTCTGTAGGCGCAAGTTCTGGTGAGTAGGACGGATGACGGAGAGCTTCCAACCCCAGTTCTTGCAATTTGAGACCGTCTGCTGTGCAGTATGAGGTCGCGCGTTGTCGTGCAGGAGCAGCGAAGACGAGCGATTGACCAATGCTAGTTTGAGATGTGCCAGCTTCTCCATCATTGTGTTCAGTTCTTCACAGTACACATCTGCAGTAATACTCACCCCGTTTCGTAAGAAGCTGTGACGAATCACACCGGCGCTAGGCCACCAAATAGTGACCATCACTTTTCTAGGGGTAAGTTTTCGTTTAGGGCATTGTTTAGGTGCTGAACCAGGATCCAACCAACTTGCTGAGCGCTTGCGGTTATCAAACAGAATCCATTTTTCATCGCAGGTAATAATGCGGTTCAAAATTCCTTCATTTGTGTGTCTGTTGAGCAGTGCAAGGCACGTCTCGACGCGTACTTCGCACTGGCGATCATTGAGTTCGTGGGGCACCCATTTTGTCAAGCTTTTTTACCTTGCCAATTTGACGCAAATGGACCAATATTGTTTTGACGCTAACGTCGAAAGCTGCTGCTAATTCAGCCGTAGATTGTGTATCATCAGCTTCCACAATCGCCTTTAATTCGTCATTGTCTACCAAAGTCTTCGGACGACCGCGAGGTTCATTTTTCAGGTCGAAATTTCCAGAACGGAAGCGAGCAAACCAATAACAGGTAGTGCGTTAGTTTGTAGTGTTAACTCCGTAAACGTCGTTGATGTTACGTGCCGCTTGTGCCGCGTTGCTGCCACGACGGTACTCATATTCCATAATTACTCGAATTTTTAACGTATCCATGATGACGAAAAAGATTGAATTGCGATGAAAATGTAACACTAATCAATAAACAAATGACTACTTTTGGAAAAAGAATTCCATGTTTTTAAAATAAAATTATTTTGAAATTGGAATTAGCCAAACAGAAATTATTTTGATTTAAAATGTCCAGTACTGCAGAACGGCAATTTCATAGGTAAAGACCTATTATTATTTAAACATTTTATTTTCTTATTAAAATACTCTAATAGTTGAATTGTTATCGTCTTATACTTAAAGTGTAGTTTTTTCAGTTTTATACAATTTACTATCATACTTTAAACATGCAAAATTGATAATTAAATTCAAAATATTATAAGTGGCTTAGGCTGGGGCTATATCCGGATTCCGGATCATATAGCTCCAGCTTAATTAAGCCACTGGATCCCGTAGGCGTCTGTTATTTAAATAATGATGATGATGAGGATGATATAGCGAAAGCCAAATCGCAAATCAGCTCGGTTAACAGTGAATACCAGTAATTGACGGACCATGACTGTGCAAATTCTGACTACATTTAATTGCACCCTACACCTTTTAACCCATTGTGAGGCTCGGGTGTATGAACGAAAAAAAACCGACCAAGTGCACGTCGGAATCGCGCACGAAGGGTCCCGTACAAAACGTCAAAATCACGTTTGTTGTGTTGGAGCACTCCTAAATACTTATTTTATTCTGTTTTAAGTATTTGTTGTTATAGCGGCAACAGGAATAAATTATCTGTGATAGTTAACAAAGTTAACTGTCTAGCTATCACGGTTAAGGAGATACAGTCTGGTGACAGACGGACAGAGAGACGTTTTTAACCTTTGGGTACGGGACCCTAAAAATAACAATGAGCCTGTCGGGATAATATAAACGAATTTGCTTCAAAAATAGCATTTTATTACCCACTGGCGCTATCAAGGCTCTTTTCAAAGTAGCTTAAAAATATAGCTTTAGAATAAGCTCCATGTCATAATTCAAAAATATTTTTTTATACGTGGGTATACTTTAATACCATTTTGGGCATGTTTCACAATTTAAGATTCAGATAGCTTATTTACATGTTTCGTCCATGTCATCCGTTATAAAGTAAGCAGCGATAAAACTTTCGAATAAACTATCCGACACTTGCCCTTAAACAACTCTTTATACACAAACACTATATTCACAAGAATGATTCCGATATGATAATGATATCCTGCTGTAATAATAACGAAGGAGCCTCCGTTGTTTTATTTCATAGAAATCGGCTACCCAAAATTGTTATTTGGGAACTAAATATTATATTTAGTTACAAAATCAATCACAGTGCACATTGTATATAGCATAACACTATATAATCTACCTAGCGAGATTGTGGCTCTCTAGATTAATTTATAATGTAATGGTATATTTAAATATTATAGTACAGTGAATATTACAGTGATACGTGGGTAACACTGAAAATGTTTATAACTGGCCAGTTAGAAACATTGTTAATGAAAACTTTTTTGAATTTCAATTTTAGAACTCTTTGGTAACTCATGTAGTATATTGCATTCATTTGTCATTTGTTTTTGTGAATTGGCGGCAAATCTAAATGCGTGGCAAAATAAAGGCGTGAAAATGAACCTAACGCGAGAAAATTTTCGGTCAATGATTTATTATGACTTTCGTTGTGGGCTTACTCAACAACAAAGCTATGATAGGCTACGATTAGCATTTCTTAATGAAGCCCCATCTCGTGTTACTATTTACAATTGGTTTAACGAGTTTAAGCGTGGACGTAGCAATCTCAATGATGATCCGCGTGAGGGACGTCCTTTAACAGTGACTACTGAAGATAACATCAGTGCTGTGCGACGCATGATAGAGGAAGATAAGAGAGTGACCTATCAGCAGATACGGGCAAGCCTAGGCATTGGTATGAGTCAAGTTCAAAACATATTACACGAACACTTAGGCGTCAGGAAGCTTTGTACCAGATGGATTCCCCATACTTTAACCGACGACCAGAAACACCTTCGCATGGACTGGTGTCGCTAATTGTTAGATAAGTTCAACGGCGGTGACTCAAATGCTGTATTTGACATCGTCACAGGTGATGAAAGCTGGATATATTGCTACGAACCGGAAACCAAAAGACAATCAGCTCAGTGGGTGTTTCCTTTCGAGGATCGGCCAACTAAGGTAAAGAAAGGAAGAAGTCAAGGAAAAAAGATGATTGCCTCATTCTTTGGTCGGAAAGGTCATTTCGCGACAGTTGTGCTAGAAGATAGAAGGCAGTTACTGCAGACTGGTATGTCAATCGCTGTTTGCCTGTTGTCTTGGAAAAAATTCGACAGCAGCGCCCTCGAAGCAGGATCCTCCTTCACCACGACAATGCTTCAGCGCATTTCGCAAAACGGACTGTTGAATATTTGACTTTTTGTTATGAATTGAATATTTGAATATTTGATTTGGCAGGTGTCGAGATAATGAGTCATCCGCCATACACTCCTGACCTGGCGCCCTGCGACTTTCATTTATTCCCAAGAACTAAAGATAAAATTCGTGGTATTCGCTTTACGAGCCCTGAAGATGCGGTGAAAGCGTACGAAAATGCCATAGAAGAGACCCCTAAGGAAGAATAGGCCCACTGCTTTTCTCAGTGGTTCCATCGAATGCGACGCCGTGTAGAGAGGAACGGAGATTACTTCGAAAAACAATAAAAGTATTGGCAACTTTCTACATTAAGCCGTTTTTCATTTTCTAAACATTTTCAGTGTTACCTAGGTAAATATACCTTTTCCTATCCGTTATAGTTTATTTAGACATTCCAAAGGAAACGTATGTATCCCATTATCGGCTGCGGATATTTACGACATACTCAGATATCACACTATTTTTAGGCGCACTCGAACATCAGATGGAATTTAATTTATCTACATATCTATCATACTGAAGAGGGTGTACATTCATCTAAAAGATTACTGTATTTACAGTGTTACTAAGTGCCTACTGAAAGTATCTGTATGTCAACTGAAAATTCCCAACACAACTTTACTAAAAACAATTTTGTAATAAACGTAATAAGAAGATTATAAAGCAACATATTATACCAATCTACTATGGTCAGCGCTTATGTTTCGCAATCTACTGATAAGTGTCACACGTGTGCCTGTTTTGTCTCTGTCACATGATTTATAATAAGCAGCGACAAAACTTCCGAATAAATTATCCGACACTTATTCGAAGATTGTGAAACAGCCCCTTAATATTTCGTAGCCATAGGTAGTTTTCCAATTACAGAGCACAGTGGCGCACAATGCCGAATTCTGCTGAAGCTTAATTGGAACGTGAATTAGTTTTCAAATGCACCGCTAAGTTCAGTGTTGAAAAAAAATGTGGAATACGTAGATGTATTATTAGTTATCAATGGTGGAATATAAAAAAAATAGTCATTGTTTGTACTTTCATCCATACTTATCACAGTCTGAATTAACTTTTATTCTTTCCAAAAAACTACGACGAAACGAAAGTTATAGTATTATTAAGTTACATAAAATAGTTTACGAAAGTATAAATAATATTTCGATCAATGCCAACTTAAAGAAAAAACAAATGAGTTGGTATCGATTGCACGCATCATGCGAAAGCAGTACTTTGGAGAGTGCTCGATTGTGCGAAGCGTTGCTGTAGTTGAAACATTCAACGTTGAGCATTATGCCGCATAATGCGCTTTCCTGCTGCTATTGGAAAACTACCAGCGTGTCAGGGCTCGGCGCATACACAGTCGGTTCCCCTCGCTAAACGATTGCTAAATCTAAAACTGTTCATAACTTCAATGATACATTCAATACCTAGTGATTAGTTTTCATATGTTTTTTCGTTGTGTAGTGACGTTCACACTGAGACGCGGCGCGGCGCGGCGTTTTTAAGATAGCGATTCAAAATTGAACTTTATTTACTACACAAGAAGATACACGTTTCATTGCAAGAGTTCTAATTTCGAGTTGCACCGGGCTGCGTAGCGTGGCGCCGCTCTGCCAAAATGCTTAAAAAATCGAATAACTTTTTATTTATTTTATTTATTAATAGTGTTTGTGTGTGTGCACCCGACGATTAAATCCTTTACACATGTTTTAATTTGACAAATGAGGCACAATGGTTTATAGTACGGACTATGGGCACGTATTTGTTTTATTTTATGAAATTAACTAGGGAACGAGCAGACGGATCGCCTGGTGGTAAGCGATTACCACCGCCCATGGAGACTCGCAACAATCGCTCTAGTGTTGCGGCCAGCGTTGCCAGTCATTAAAATCCCCAAACCTACTAACGTAAAGAACCGTCATTCGATAGACTTACACGATTGACAACTCGCTCTATGTTCGTGGCTAGACTATGCTCGGTTTGCGCGCGGCGAGCGGGGCGTGGTATTTTTCAGACAGGACTTTCATTCACAGGGCTGGCCGCTGGTCGCTTTGTCATAATTGACAGTATAATTTTATAATTGTGGGGGACACGGCTACAGGAAGATATCGAATTAGGGGAAAGTTACATGGGAAGGGAATTAAAAGGATACTGGGAAAGTCGAGGGAAAATAGAGAGTGAAGGATTAAATGGAATTAGAATATGGAAAATAACACCACTGGTCACTGTTCACTACTTCGATGGCCGGCAGGCAGGGATTCGTCTTACTTTGCGGCTGGTTACGAGCGACTACACCGTGTATGGCCGCCAGCCCTATATTTATTCCGGCGGCTTGTAACCTCTGAACTCGAAACATTGTTTATCCATTCTCAAAACAAATTATTACACAATCTTTACAAAATTCGTATCCTAGTTACTTACATTTTCACAATTATGATTCATGTGTCGCCTTGGACTGAGTAAATCGGGAATAATCGTTGTCTCGATATTTATACTACCTCGCCCGCCCTAACTTAATGGTCTCCCGTTCGGTCCCTTACACACAGTAAGTCTCTATCGGAGCCAAAGGCTGCCCCTAGCGGTAATGCCACGGAAACGTCTATTTCGTTACTTAACTTACTCAGTGCCCATGCGGGTTAACACCCCCCTACTTTGATGTAGGTAGTTCATAAAATTAACAATTTTTATCAATTGATACATTTATCCTATTACGTTGTGCCTGTATAAAAACAGGCGTCTAATAAGACTTAAATCATGACTCTCCAATTAAATTAAACAGGTTTTACTACGAACTTTACTTTAGCAATATTATTTAATTTATATTTATTTACTTTGAACAAAATATGAACTTACTGTTTACATTGACATTTCTATCTTGAGATAGGATCGTGAACAATGGCTGTGTTTGGCAAAAAAGCGCTTGCTAGCGCTGAAGTTATTTTACAGTTGTCGGCCAGGACACGCTTACTAACTTCAATAGCGCTGATATAATCCGCCATTTTGCTTAATTATTTTGTTTGTTTTGAAATCAGATAATAGTGTTTTGTGCAATTAATTTAATTAAAGTATTATTACAATTAACAATAACGTCAGCCCAAAAAATAGTAATATATATTTGTATGTAATCTATATATAATATATAAAAGAAAGTCGTGTTACGAGGGCGGGTCAATAAGTCCGTGACTTTTAGAATAAAACACAGATTTTTTGATAAATAAATAATTTTATTTTTCAACGTAGTTCCCCTTGAGCTCTATACACTTTGCCCAACGCTTCTCCAATTTTTTTATCCCTTCCAAAAAATATGATTTGTCGAGGTCCTCAAAATAGGCCTTTGTTTGCGAGATGACTTCATCATTGGAGTCAAATCTTTTTCCACCGAGCCATTTTTTCAGGTTTGGGAACAAGAAGTAGTCACTCGGAGCCAAATCTTGAGAATAGGGTGGATGTGGGAGCAATTCATAGCCCAATTCATGGATTTTTGCCATGGCAACTGCACATGCATTGTCTTGGTGAAAAAGAACTTTTTTCTTGGCCAAATGAGGTCGGTTTTTTTTCAAATCCTCATTGAAGCGGTCCAATAAGTTGGCATAATATTCCCCTTTAATTGTTCTTCCCTTTTGAAGATAGTCAATGTGGATTATCCCACGTGCATCCCAAAAAACAGTCGCCATAACTTTATTGGCTGACAAACCCACCTTGGCCTTCTTTGGCGCCGATTCACCCTTAGAAACACACTGTTTTGACTGTTGTTTGGTCTCTGGTGTGTTGTGATGGATCCATGTTTCGTCCACGGTTAAAAAACTCCTCCATATTGTGATTAAACAACGCCAAACCTTCCTGTGAAGTTGTTACACGATTGCGTTTGTGGTCGACTGTGAGCAAACGCGGCACCCATCTTGCGGAAAGCTTTCTCATGCCCAAGTGATCATTCAAAATTGAAACCACTGAGCCATGCGAGATGCCTATGGCTTCCACAATCTCTTGCACTTTTAATCTTCGGTCGGCCAACACCATATCGTGAATTTTTTCGATTGTTTCGGGTGTAGAGACCTCAACTGGGCGTCCAGGACGTTCGGCATCTTCAGTGCTTGTACGGCCACAACGAAATTCAGTAACCACTTTTTTACCATTGAAATCGATGGTGCAGAGTCCCCATAGTATTTATCAAGCTTAGCCTTGGTCTCGGTAATGGTTTTTTTTCTCAAAAAAATAATGCTTAATAAGCACACGAAATTCACTTTTTTCCATTGTTTCCTTAAGTTACTGGATAGTCTGATAAAGATAGCTGTAAAACAAAAACTAACTGACGCAGCAAGTTCAAATTTTGATAGGAGTCAACTGACAGATGCCTGTTGACAGGAGTAGTGTTGCTTTTTCAGTAAGGAGGTTAGAAATTCAAAAAGTCACGGACTTATTGACCCGCCTTAGTAGTTTCACTATTTATAACTCAAGAAGGGCTGAACCAGGAGGTAGCTTAGAACCAGGAGACGGACATAGGATTTTTATCCCGTTCCCGTGGGACGTGTCACGTGACATAAAACGTGGTATAACAAAACGCAACTGACAGCTAAACGTAATGTTGTCTATGGTTAAGTATGGTTGAAAATTTTACAAACTTATAAATTTTGAAGTTGACCGGTTGATGTGTTTGTTTCGAGTTTTCATTAGCTTATTGTGCCGATGTTATCATTAATAATGCCGCGACCATCATCGTATATGTCGAAACCTATCTCCACACACATTTTAAAACTATAATTTTTATCCATTTATATTCATAATTACAGAAGCTAGGAGAGCCGATAGGACAGGAGAGGACAGATAGACGTACGGGCAGAGCGAAACTATAAGGGTTCCGTAAGTATTACGGAACCTTAAAATGGATTGCAATTCCAATGTCTCGTTAAAACTCTAGAACGGCGGGACCGATTTGGCTAATTTTGGTCTTGAAACAATTGTGGAAGCTTAGGGAACGCTTAAACGGTGAGAAATATTGGAAAATTGTACATGTAGATGTAGGTTGTAGATGTAGACGTTGGAGTCGGTTGTAGCTGTATGCATAGTTATTTATTTATTCCAGTTCATAATTGAGACAGAACAGCATGTGTCGGGACAGCTAGTAAATATATTATAAATTGAATTTAATACTTTATAAACATAGTACCTGGGCGACCGAGCTTTGCTCGGTTATTACTATTTATTGTAATATGGTGAAACTCGAAAGCATAAATCTTATTCACGTAAACAGTATAGGTAAATGTTAGACATATTTATGAGAAATATATATTGTTATCTCAAACATTAACTCCATTTTTTTAAACTTGTCTAAAAACAATAAGTAAGTCACCGAGCGGGATTCGAACCCGTAATACTCAATTCTTGCCGTCCGCGTCTTAACCCGCTGGACCAGTCGGAACGTGGCTGGTAAGACGAAATTAGCGACCATATTTTGCGTGGGCAGAAAAACGCATGAAAACTCGAAAAAACGCGTTTTCCCAAACATAAGACTAATCTAGATCGATTGTTTACCCCCGAAAACCCCCATATACCAAATTTCAGCGAAATCGTTAGAGCCGTTTCCGAGATCACAGAAACATAAAAATAAATAAATATACAAGAATTGCTCGTTTAAAGGTATAAGATATTTAAGTTAGGTTAGGTTCCCCGGTTAACGCTAACTTAGCGTCCTAGAGGAAAATAGCATTATAACAATAGCAAAATAACAATGAGTTAATTTCCTCCTACAACAGCCGCTTCCGATTTCTTGAGCGGGGGAATCAATATGGGGTACAGTCGGCGACCTGAATTTCTATAGTCGGAAAGGCCTAAAACCGGACCACGGGCCATTCGAACATAAATAAAAATGTCGCTCGATATAAAGTAAGCAGCGACAAAACTTCCCATCAAGCGATCTGATACTATTAGAAGTTTGTGAAACAGACCCTAAGTGTGGTAAGGGCGCCTCATTCATAAGTCAGAGGTAATTCATATCAATACTAATATTATAAAGAGGAAATATTTGTTTGTATTTATTTATTTTGCATTGAATAGACTCCGAAAGTACTGGACCGATTTTGATTAAATTTGGCACACATATAGATTAGACCACGGGCATGGAAGTTATAATATATATATATATATATTATGTACATATATATGTATATACACATAATATATAATTAGCCCGAACAAACACACAGACTGACAGACAGACAGAAAAATGTTAACAATTTATATTTTATTGTAAGTACCGATCATACTTTTAAATGCATTAAGTGAAAATGAAAGATGTTAATTTGAAATTACAAACAGACACTTCAATTTTGTTTATCTGTATAGATATAATATATTATATTATACAAAACAAATAGTTGAGCTAAGTAAATATATGGTGCGCGCGGAACTAGCGCCTTAGGTAGGGACAGGGGTGAGGGGGCGGGTTGCTTGCAGCTCGCAGTGTTGCCGCCGCGAAGTCCGGCTCCGTACTGAGTAATAACATCAAGCGCTCGGCTAGCTAGTTACAATATGTAACAGTCATAACAGTCACAATGTGTAATTGCAAAATTCTACATTATTGTCAAGGTGATAAGGTGGTTTTTTGTATCATTCTTAATAGTCGTTATAACATTGTGATTTCGAGTGGCAAAAAGTGTCGTGCCTATAATCCGCCAAGCTTCCATACCATTCGCAACGCGCCATAAGGAACTACGTTCCAATAAATAAATATCTATGGACGCTTCACACCACGTCAGTTTGGCCCCGTGCTAAGTATCCGAAGAACTTGTGATACAGGTACCAGAAAACGGGAAGTATATATAATACTTTTATACTATACATATATTTATGATTTTTATTATATTATACACATATTTAATAAAAAATACATGACCCAGGAACACTGAAAAACTTTTTTGTTCCATCGGTGGGATTCGAACCCGCGACCCCCGGCTTGAGAACCAACGCGCTGAACCACTGAGCCACAGAGGTCGTCAGGGGAAGAACATAGGCTATTTTTTGTCACGGAAAAATGTACGGTACTCACGGTATTTCCTTTTGCGCGCACGAAGAGGCGAGCAACGTCTAGTAATATTATATATTTTTATTAATTTAAGTAATTTTATAAGTAAAATGTGATTAGATATTGTAAGCAATTTTAGTGGCCGCCTGTACGTGTAAAGTGCGTTAGGTGGCAGATGATGGATCGTTGCGGATTCGGTTACAAATGGTGATCAGCGCTGGTATTTACCAGAATGCGGATTATCCGAATGTACAAGTTTATCCGAATAAGCTAAACAGACAATAGGCTCGACCCAGCTAAGCAGGAGTTATTTTATAGTGCCCAAGTGTGTGCGAAGTACACAAGAGCACTCTCTTTTCCTTTACTAGTCCTAGAAATCTAGAAAATAGTCCCCGAATCCTAGTGGGACGGGTAGCCACACGACTGGCAAGAGATCAGGCGCAGGTCCTACGTTAACATGCCCATCCGACGCATGGATCATCTCGCTTGTCAGACAATCAGGCTGATCTTGCATTGTCCGAAGCATTTTTTGTTGTTCCAACACGGGAATCGAACCCACGCCCTCCGAGTCGAGAGCCGAGCTCTAACCCACTGGCCTACAGAGGATGATTTTATTTATTGCATCAATGAAGAATACTGTTTTATATGAATAACTTATCAGATGTTACTGGATACTAAAAATGTATGTTTTTACAGGTACAGCGATTTGTTTAAATATTTCACAAGTCTCGTGAAAACGCTTCATACTAAATTCGTACCTAACTGTGACGTCACGCCTAGGTAAAATTGTATGAAGTATACGGCCGCAAGAACATATATATAAATATCTCCGATATTTGTGCGTTTAAGTTCATACTTACCATAATGATCATTTTTGTATATAATGTAAGTAAACTAATGATGTAGGTTTAGTTTACTAATTTGGAATTTATTTCATAGTATTTAGATGTATCTAATAACTAAGCAACACATAAAATAGCATAGTTTTTACCCGACTACGTCGAAGCCAAAAGGAAGGGTAATTATTCTGGCAGTTATGTATGTGTGTAAGGGAACAAACATTTGTTCCCTTGTAGCGTCTAAACTACTAGTCCGATTTTAATAAATGAGGTGTCAATAAATTCGTAATGATGCCGTTGGTAACATAGGCTATATAATTTTTTTCAAAATGTTGTATTTCGAAAATTGAAGCTCAGTTTCTGAAATCAAAAAAATTTTATCCGAGATATTTTATTATTTTAGTTTTTCACTCCATATCTATTTTTATCAAAATCTCTACATACCCACATACACACACACAGCCCACAGATAGCTCGTAAATACGGATTTTACATTTTCTTATCTAAAATTAAACTTTCATCAAACCTAATTATTCAAATGGGTTTATCTGATTGGATTAATTAAACTGAAGAATTATTAGAAAAGTCTGATGGTCCTAAAGTATCTGGAGATACTTTAGGATCATCAGACTTTTCGAACTTAAAGATCGAAAACTTAAGACCGAAGTTCGGGTCCCATTCGAATTTAAATTGACATTAAGTATATAATAGACGTAGATATTATAGACGAGGCATGTCGAGGCCAAAACTGTCTCCACCTAAATGGCCGGAGAGATCGCCACTTTTGAAGTTTTTGGGATCATTTTGACAGCCATCTTGATTTCAAGATGACTGACATTTGAGGTATGGTGAAAACAGAGATGGCGTAACTTTTTCTTGTACTAGATGACCTATGCCCACTTCGTTGGGCAGTAAACATTTTTCCTTGTGATGAAATTTTTTTTTTTTTTCTTTACTTTAAGCGTGTTTCCTTTACTTTTGTGTCGACTCGACAATGCCTTGTGGTTCGGTTAATACTGAGTGCTATGGTTAGTTTCCTGACTGCCAAAAGGAGGGTTATATTTTAACCGCTTATTTATGTGTGTATTTGGCTATATTGACGGGTTTCTAATGAGTGAATGAAAGCAATAAAATTGAAAAAATTATGTTTATTTTAATTGTTAAAAACTTCTTTGTATACTATATTAGATGTAATGTTATTATTTTGTACCAAAATATATTCTTTCAGGAGCTCCAACCCGAGATAAGGCAACATAATCATAACTGCCCATGGGAAAAACATTGTTTTCTAAGGTCAATGTCCACTAGAGATAATTTTTGACCCATGGAGCTAGTAAAAGTTTGACACATGGAGCTAGTAAATGTTTGACCTATGGAGCTAGTAAATGTTTGACCCATGGAGCTACTAAATGTTTGACCCATGGAGCTAGTAATATGTTTGACCCATGGAGCTAGTAAATGTTTGACCCATGGAGCTAGTAAAATGTTTGACCCATGGAGCTAGTAAATGTTTGATCCATGGAGCTAGTAAAATGTTTGACCCATGGAGGTAGTAAATGTTTGACCCATGGAGCTAGTAAAATGTTTGACCCATGGAGCTAATAAAAAGCTCCATGGTTTGACCCTGGGACTTATTAATAACGGACGGGATACGGTTGCCTTTTAAACGGTATAGGTAAATCCGTTGGAATCGTGGGTATCCGCGGAATACAAGCCAGTTGACCCACTGCTGGCCCTGTGAGAATGGTAGCCACGATTATTTTCTCCCGCAACTCTTTTACAAGGAGCCTTGTGCCATTACACATAGCCTATGTCACTCACAAATAACTTAACCTTCTATTAGTAAAATAATTTTCAAAATCGGTTCAGTAGATCCAGAGATTACCCCCTACAACCACACCATCTTTACCTCTTTATCATATTACTAGCATTTGCTCGCGGCTTCGCCAGCATGAAATTGGTTATTAAACGCTATCTTTATAATAAAAAACTTTCATCGCCTATTTTGCCCTCTTAGGGGATAGGGAATTTTAGAAAACCCTGAAATACGTAACTCATTATTTTTTCCGTGCTCAATTCATACGAAATTTCATGCAAATATGTCCAAGGAATAAAAAGTTTCATACAAACTTTTATCACCTATTTTTAGTTGAATTTTGAAAAATCCTTCCTTAGTGGATGCGTACGTCATATGAGAAATACGTGAACAACATTTCAAAAATCTAGTTTGAGGGTTTGGCCTGTGCGTTGATACATCAATCAGCTTTGCCTTTTATATATTATATAGATAGATAAAAGTTCCACATATGCTGTCGCTGGCTTTTTTGTAGGAATTATCAAGCTCTACAACTTTTCTCTAGGGCTTAATTGTATTATATCTCCCATCGGTAAGGCAGCGTTCGTAAGAAACGATTTCGTTCGACCATTTTTTCTCCGACTTACTTTGCAAATCTGACTACTACGAAAACGTCTTTTAATTTTTCGGGTTAATATATATCCTATATCACTAAAAAATAACGTAGCCTTCTATTGGTAAAATAATTTTTAAAATCGGTTCAGTAGATCTAGATATTACTCCCTACAACCTCACAAACTAATAATATAAGTATAGATATAGTATATTATATAGTAAAGATGAAGATTTGGTCCGTCAAATGTACATTTGCCCATTATTAGTTTTGAAATCATTGAATTATATTCTACCCGCGTGCGAAATGTTATTTTTATTTCATCACAAGCACTGATATACCTACATACGTTTAAAATGTCAAAAAATATTAACGATGCATAATTAGGTACATAAAAAAATTAAGACAATGTTTTGTCAATAAAAAAAAGTGTGTGTCAGCTCCGACGCACGACTGCAGTATACTCTAAAAAGTAAAACACGCCCCTCAGAAGGAACAAAAACTTTAGCGATCGATTTGAGTTCAAAAATTCGCGCCATGTGAAAAAAAGTGACAGGTGCGCAGAATAGGTTGCGCACGAAAACGTAACGAGGTCATTCGTTCAGTAGATTTACACCTCATATTTTTTTCATACCGGGGGCCTTATATGAAAATCGATTCTTAAGGAGTAAACTCCAAAAATTGAGGCCGGTTATTATGTATAAGTACGCGTTTAGCTATGCACTACATACATAAAGCGTAGTTGGGTTACATGTGGGTGCGTGACACTGTGTATACACGGCGAGGCGCAGTTTAGACCCTCCTCACTGTGTGCTTTGCAGAATTATGTCTTCACTTTTTTATTTGGCTTTTGAACATTTTTAAAGAGGACTGTTCAATGTAACACAATATTAGGTTTATTAAAGAAGCTTCAAATTGCACCTCTATTCGTTATCTGTCGTTATTCTATGATCTAATACGAGCCAGAATTCCCGAACCATGTTTAGAAGTGGCGATATGTGCGTCAGATCCAGGGGTGGTAATCAATTTGTCCAAATATTGAACTTATTTCGAGGAAATAAGGAAAAAGGTTGTTTCCTCATAATCGTAAGTGGGGATGATTGTTCTCTTGTAATTTTGCGAATTTCCTCTTTGAAATCGAAGTTTGTGAAGATCACATTTCTATGTATACTGTATTATAAATAGGAAAAATTTGTTTGTTTGCATTGAATAGTCTCCCTAACTGCTGGACCGATTTTGATGAAATTTAGCAGTGATATAGAGGAGACCGCGAGGAAGGTTTCCGCGTGATGTCTTTTTGCGTGCACGTAGTAGCTGGCAACATATAGTTTGATTATCTTTTGAGTGTCTTTATGTCTCTTTGTCGAATAAACAGCAGTTTGCTTTGCTACTAGTATGACATTGACATTAAACTCGACTCTTGTGTGTTCGATTTTCAGCTCTATTGTAATAATGCAGAGTACTATTTTCAGTGGTTTGAATTTTCCCCGGCCTTACGGATTCCGGAAAATATAGTCTCAGCCCAAGTGGCTTGTAACGAGGTAGTACAATTTGTCGCAAAGGGCATGTAACATTAGCGAAGTAAACATGACATTAAGTACTTTTGCTATAGACATAAATTGACACAATGATGTGTATTTTGTTAAATAAATTTTACTATTGTGATGTTAATTTGAATTTATGTTGATGTATATTATACTATATATGAATGTAGATGTTAATTAGTATGGTGGAATTTGGATGAATATAACTGTAATTTAATAACATCTGTAAGTATATTATTGTGTGGAATTTGCTATAAATAAATGATAAGTACCTGGGTAACCAAGCTTTTCTCGGAGCTTTAGTAGATTTGATTTTTTTTTTAAAGATTCACAAATATATTTTACCGGGGTTTGAACCACCACATTCCGAAACAACGCAAGAACTAACCACTTTCCAAACTGGCAATCGGCATAACATTATAGAGTCCAAATTATTATACACATTACGAGGAAACATAAAACATATATAACTTAAAAATGCGCAGTTTTCCAGGGACAAAACCTAGCTAGACCGATTGTTCTCCAATAAAACCCCCTGCATACTAAATTTCATGGAAACACTTGCACCCGTTGCCGAGATTACGAGTATAATATTGTCTCGTTTGAAGTACAGGGTGGGCCATAAGGGTGTTGGCGGTTTCAATATTCAATTAAAAAAGAACTACGAAACATAACTAAAATATATTTATATTTTTAAAAAGTAGAAACATAGGAATTTTTAAGACCTAAAAATAATATTGTCCAAATGACTTCCCTCGGCTGCTCGGCACTCTTGCAAGCGAAGTCGCAAGTTTTGGAAAACCCGTTGAAAAATTGTTCTCGGTATTTTGCTACATTCCTGAATAATATTCCCCTTCAGCTGCTCTAAATTGATCGGATTACTCTCGTAGACTACTGATTTGAGGTATCTCCATAGAAAATAATCGCATGGAGAGAGATCGGTACTACGTGGTGGCCATTCAATATCCCCCCTTTTAGAAATTAGTTTTCCGGGAAAAATATTTTTCAGCAGCTCTATGGATACCCTAGACGTATGACATGTGGCCCCATCCTGTTTAAAACCACATCCTCAAGGTATTGCCTTGAAGTTCTTGCAAAGCTGGCACTAAACAGTCTGTTATCATGTTGCAATAATTGTTAGTTCTAACCGTCATCGCATGCCCTCTTTCGTCCTCAAAAAAGTATGGCCCAGTAATACTGGTTGCTGTTATCCCAGCCCACATGACAAGCTTAGGGCTGTGAAGTGGACGTTCATGCAAGCGTCGGGGGTTAGTCTCAGACCAGAACCGACAATTTTGCTTGTTCACATGGCCGTTAAGGTGAAAATTGGCCTCATCACTAAACATCACGTTGTTGAAATTGTTGAACCGCTCGAGCATCAAATTGACAAAGTTAAGTCGGTTATGGGCATCATCTGGTTTTATTTCTTGGACTATCTGAATCTTTTAAGCCTTCAAATGCAAATCACGCTTAGAAATTCGTTGCAAAGTCGTTCTTTTGATGTCCAAAGACTGACTTCTCTTACGTGTTGAATGTTGCGGATTTTGCTGAACTGAAACACGAACACGCTCCACAATGTCGGCTGATCTTGCAGAAACTGGACGACCACGAGCCGTAATTGGTACCGTTGAGCCGGTTGTTTCGAACATTCTGATCCATTTCCGTATCACATTGGCGCTTGGAACTTCACTTAAATCGCGTAAACCGTGTTCATGTCGATACAAACGTCGTCGTGTTAGTAATCACTGATTTATTGTTTTCGTAATACGCTCGGACACAAAATGCACGCTGCGCTCCCGTGTACGGCTCCACGGCGACTAAATTTCCTTGAATCGGTGCAGCTAATAACATATCTCCCCGCCGCCCCGCGCCACGCGTTTTCGAGAAATTGAGGAGTTAAATCGCCAACACTCATATGGCCCACCCTATGAGATAAAATTGTACCTATTACTGCAACATACTTACCTATGTAATATTACTGTAACTATGTAATAGTGTGTAACATTGACAAGGTTTTGTAGTGCGCCACCGGTTCAATGCCCCTGGAACATGTGCAGAAACACGATTTATTGCAGTTTCTGTTTCTCTGAAATGTATTTGATGATAAAATTATGTTATATTGATATGTTTTACAGTTTAACTAATACAGTTGCTGTAGGGGAGCTAGCTTTGGCACGAATAGGCTGACTCATACGGAGAAATACCACAGCGTCACTGAAAACCAGTATGAAGTAATGATTCTTTTGTTTAGCCGAAGGGGTCGCATTCGTAACTGGATCTATGTAAACGGTTACCATCAGATATATACTCGTTTTCGGTCTTCATAAAAATATTAAAGTCGAGACTTTAATATAACACTATTTCCATAAACATTATTACCACTTAAAAAACCATTAGAGCCAAGATTTCATACATAAATAATACCGGAGCGCTTGCAGGTTAAAAGCGTCCGTAAATTACCTCTTTTAAATGTATGCAATGTTCTTTTTTACCCCTATACACAAGAGTCTTTAACCCTTTTATATATTATATGTTCATCATTTTACCCTTTCGATGAGAGGTTTGTACGAGGGCGGGTCAATAAGTCCGTGACTTTTGGAATAAAACACAGATTTTTTGATAAATAAATCATTTTATTTTTCAACGTAGTCCCCCTTGAGCTCTATACACTTTGTCCAACGCTTCTCCAATTTTTTTATTCCTTCCAAAAAATATGATTTGTCGAGGTCCTCAAAATAGGCCTTTGTTTGCGAGATGACTTCATCATTGGAGTCAAATCTTTTTCCACCGAGCCATTTTTTCAGGTTTGGGAACAAGAAGTAGTCACTCGGAGCCAAATCTTGAGAATAGGGTGGATGTGGGAGCAATTCATAGCCCAATTCATGGATTTTTGCCATGGCAACTGCACATGTGTGCACCCTTGCATTGTCTTAGTGAAAAAGAACTTTTTTCTTGGCCAAATGAGGTCGGTTTTTTTTCAAATCCTCATTGAAGCGGTCCAATAAGATGGCATAATATTCCCCATTAATTGTTCTTCCCTTTTGAAGATAGTCAATGTGGATTATCCCACGTGCATCCCAAAAAACAGTCGCCATAACTTTATTGGCTGACAAACCCACCTTGGCCTTCTTTGGCGCCGATTCACCCTTAGAAACACACTGTTTTGACTGTTGTTTGGTCTCTAGTGTATTGTGATGGATCCATGTTTCGTCCACGGTTAAAAAACTCCTCCATATTGTGATTAAACAACGCCAAACCTTCCTGTGAAGTTGTTACACGATTGCGTTTGTGGTCGACTGTGAGCAAACGCGGCACCCATCTTGCGGAAAGCTTTCTCATGCCCAAGTGATCATTCAAAATTGAAACCACTGAGCCATGCGAGATGCCTATGGCTTCCACAATCTCTTGCATTTTCAATCTTCGGTCGGCCAACACCATATCGTGAATTTTTTCGATTGTTTCGGGTGTAGAGACCTCAACTGGGCGTCCAGGACGTTCGGCATCTTCAGTGCTTGTAAGGCCACAACGAAATTCAGTAAACCACTTTTTTACCATTGAAATCGATGGTGCAGAGTCCCCATAGTATTTATCAAGCTTAGCCTTGGTCTCGGTAATGGTTTTTTTTCGCAAAAAATAATGCTTAATAAGCACACGAAATTCAATTTTTTCCATTGTTTCCTTAAGTTACTGGATAGTCTGATAAAGATAGCTGTAAAACACAAACTAACTGACGCAGCAAGTTCAAATTTTGATAGGAGTCAACTGACAGATGCCTGTTGACAGGAGTAGTGTTGCTTTTTCAGTAAGGAGGTTAGAAATTCAAAAAGTCACGGACTTATTGACCCGCCTTAGTATGTTTCTTTGTTTGCAATAAATAAGATCCGACACCAATGGACCGATTTTGATGAAATTTGACACAAAATGGAGCTCAATTTCAAGGATAACTTGAGTTATGTTGACCTTTAGGGCAGCAACAATTGACAGTGGATTTTCTGCGTAGACTAAAGGTTTCGCGTAGCCCCTCAGAAAGTAATCGAGAGGTCGTCAAAACCAAATGTTTGTGAGGTCCATACTAGGTTTATTACTGTTAATATTATGCAACATCTATCATGGGCCACAATTTCTTTTTTACCCGACTACGGCGAAGCCAAATCGAAAGGTAATGATATGGCAGTCTATGTATGTACATAAAAAGAGCTCCGTGGCCTAGTGGGTAGACCGTTTGATTCGCACTCGAGAGAGTGCAGGTTCGATTCCCAGGTTGTGGCGTGTACCAATGAGACTTTTTCAGATGTCAAGTACATTTATACGGACGTATTGACCAGTCATTCCTCTGGACTAGGCTGACCATGTTGTGAGAATGCCGTTTGTGCTTGGGCAACCGTACGACATTTAAAAACCAACTGTCCAAGGCACTACAGTATTTCAAGAGTGGTTACTTCGCTCGGAGAATACTGTATAAATCATCCAAAACGGATGAAAAGGCCTAAGTTTGTATGTATGTATGTTTGTTCCACCGTAGCGCCTAAACTACTGATCCGATTTTAATAAATTAGGTGTAAACAGATATGTAACGAATCGCCTCCCGTATTAATTCGTAATAGATCGCCCGGGTTACATAGGCTATGTAATTTACGTTGTCGGGTTATAGTTTTTATAAAAAAAATAAGTTATTTGATCGTCATAAATTAAGCGCAACCGAGGCAAAGAATATTACTAACGTAAATAATCATCATTCCACCGATTAAAACGAATGACAGCTGGCGGCTGTGTGCGCGCGACTGGGCGAATGCGGAGGCGGGCGGGGCGTGAGTTTTTTCCAGCCAGGACTTTCGTTCACGGGGCTGGTCGCTGGTCGCTTCGTGCTTTGACATAATAATTAATTTGACATGATAATTGACAGTATAATTTCATAATATTTATGATAGGCTTACGTAAACATTGCTGACATTCGCCGGTGCTCGAGCTGTCATTTGTAGAGAGTGTCGCCCCTGTGAGGCGCAAGGCACGGAGCGTTAGGCGAATAGAGCGCTGATTTAGAAATTTCTACGCGTTTTTGAAGAGTGCAGCTTTCTATGCATATTTGAATTGTCACTGTTTAATGTTATGTCAAATTTTACAGTTACAGTTTGACCCCCTCCGACAACCCCCCCGGGTGATAAACAAACCGGTTTTTCGGAAAAGTCACGGTACACGGTACGGTAAACTATTTTTAGGTCTGGAGACACAAATTCTGTCGAAGACAATATTACGAAGAAAATTCGAATATTTCAACACAAGTATCATCAGGCTAGCAATGGCGAGGCGGTGATAAAATCAAAACGCCGTCGTTGAATTTATGTGGATATAAAGTCTAGTTGAAAGGCGTTTGCGGCGACAGCTGTCCTACCGTACTAGGAGCTCATAAAAGCTGGATGGTACTTGTTCCCCCCGTATTATTATTTGCCCCAGCTCTACATTATGCACCATACATTCAGATTTTATGCTGGACTGTGATGCTGCCCGCGACCAATTTATATAATTTTTTTTCCGCAACATCGTTCGAATAAATCAGTCTACTGTCTACAGTATTTCCGTGAAGGAAGTTGCGCCAAAAAATAATTTAATTGTATAAATTGCAAACTATAGTTTGCAGGGAAAATTTCCCGGGATAAGAAGAAGCCTGTTTGTTAATCTAGACTCCAAACTATTTAAACCAGTTCAGCACGACTTGGCACCAATGTCACCAACTTATTTTTTCATTTATTTATTAAAGATACACTTTTAACAATATACTGTATTATGCCAAACTGATCAAGCAGTTTGTACGCGTTCCGCTCAGTTTGTCAAATTTTTCTCTCTAATATTATAATTCCACTAGAATCTGTATCCTTTAGAATACTAAAAATATCCTAATGAATACTACTCGTGTTCTTATATTTATGTTTTGAGTTATATGTATAACACTATGACTAACAATTATTGTTAGAAAATCCAAGCATTTATTTTTATTGTTGTCTTAATTTAATTTTGTTTTCCTCTCTTAATAATTTATATTTAATACATAGCTTTGGCACTATATACTTTATAGTCCTTTCCCCATAATAATTATTAAATTTTACTTGATCTAACTTTCCTCCTTTTAATTTTCTTATACTATATTTATACATTTTATTTGTTTTAAATTCCTCTCTGTAATATTATTAAATATATAACTTTTTTACTTACTGGCATAATTTCGCACTCCTGAAATACATTATTTTAGTGATCTCTATACTTTACCTTTATTCTATTATCTAGGATTATTTTTAAGAATCTTATCTGTATCTTTTTAATTTGTTCAACATAGGTTTTAAATGCTAGCACATAGCAACTTAGCCCATAATTAATAACTGACTCCACTCCACCAATGCATAGTAAACCATTACTAAAGTACGCTTGTCTAATAATCTTTTGAGGTTATAAAATTTACTGAAAACTAATCTTAGTCAATAGACTATTAATGTAATACATCCCAAGTCTATCTTCTTAAGTCTGTGTGGCCTCCAGCTCAAATTATTATCTATAATTAGGCCCAAATATTTAATAGTACTTACTAATTCTAAATCGTAACACTGACAATCCTGGTTTTTATGTAAATAGTCGTATGTGTGCCCTACGATGCGTACTTAAGACCCTGCCCTTGCTAACCAGTTATAGGGAGAGGAAAATATGCATGATTTTTTACTCGTGTTAATTATAATTCCATTATCATTTTGTTATTTGGTCTAAATCATTTTGTAACTGCACTATCATGTGTTGCAAGTTTATGCCTGATATTAATAAACATGTATCGTCTACATACATGAATACCTCTCTATATTCCATTACTTGAACCATGCTGTTCATATGCATACATATATAGCCAACAGGACCATACACGGATCCAGTAGGTACACCCAATGTGATGGACGCATCTGCGCCCGTTATCCTGTCGACAATGGTGCAGAGCGTCCTGCTCTTCAAGTAGCTCGCGAAGAACTTGTTGGTGGGGCCACACCGCACAGTACAGTGTACAGTACAGTACAGTGCAGTGCAGTGCAGTGCAGTGCAGTGCAGTGTACAGTACAGTACAGTGTACAGTACAGTACAGTGTACAGTACAGTACAGTGTACAGTACAGTACAGTGTACAGTACAGTACAGTGTACAGTACAGTACAGTGTACAGTACAGTACAGTACAGTACAGTACAGTACAGTACAGTACAGTACAGTACAGTACAGTACAGTACAGTACAGTACAGTGTACAGTACAGTACAGTACAGTACAGTACAGTACAGTACAGAGTACAGTACAGTACAGTACAGTACAGTGTACAGTACAGTACAGTACAGTGTACAGTACAGTACAGGACAGTACAGTACAGCGTACAGTACAGTACAGTGTACAGTACAGTACAGCGTACAGTACAGTACAGAGTACAGTACAGTTCAGTGTGTGTGTAGGGTAAGTACTTCCCCTTCTAAATCCATGTTGGCAGTCGGCTATAATGTTGTGTCTCTAAATATTCACTTATTTGCCAAATTACTACTTTTTCTACCACTTTATTTACTGCAGTTAAATTAGGTATGGGCCTGTAATTACTATAATCCAGATGACATCCTGGTTTATAAATAGGTCTGATCAACGCTTGTTTGAGTTCATCAGGATAAATACATTGCGTTACACACAGGTTTATAAATTTCAAAATAAATTTAATTAAACATTTTAAATCCATTACCCGTATTTGATCTCTACCCGGTGCCTTATTACAACCTAAGTTATTAGTATTTTTTTCAACCTCCTTGGCATATATATATATATATATACAATCGGTTGTCTGTAAAGTCGGTTTACTGACGATAGTTGAAGGTGACAACGTCATGTTTATAGTGCGCGCAGAACTAATTGGCCGCGCCTTAGGTAGGCGTGTTGCCGCCGCGAAGTCCGGCGCCGAACTGAGCAATAACATGTCTTGTGTAAAAGTATTGAAACGACGTTTAACGCTGAGCCTCGGTTTATGATCTGTCGGTCCCGTTCTAACCGTGAATGAGAGAGAGAGATCGAATCCGAGTCTAGTAAGTAAACGCGCTTAAGCGTTTAAAGAAGTTTGGTGAAATCGGGGCTTAGACGAACTCTGTGGCTCAGTGGTTGGCGCGTCGGTGCTTAAGCCGGAGGTCGCGGGTTCGAATGGACAATAAGTTTTTCTAGTTAGTTTTTCTTGGAAGTGTTTTTTAATATATGTTTAGTACAATAAAATCTCAAAATTATATATAATAAAACAGTATTAAATATATTTCCGTTATACAAGTGATACAAGTTCTTCGGATACTTAGTACAGGACCAGATTGACGTAGTGTTGAAGCGTCCATAGATTTTATTATAAAAATTACTTTTTGTGTGAAAGACAATTACCTGAGCATGCACATATTAAACAAATTTGCAAAGTATAATTCTTTATACATATAAATGGAGTGCAACTCCAATGTCTCGCTATATTCGAGAACAGATGGACCGATTTGGCTAATTTTAGTCTGGAAATAATTGTGGAAGTTCAGGGAAGGTTTAAACGGTTAAAAATAATGGAGAAATTGCGGGGAAAATACAAGAAACGACGATTAAATTTTCCTATACCAACTGTACACTGTGTTCTATCTGTGACTTGTCAAATATTTATAGGTGCGTTCAGTTTACCTGTGTCAAAAAAATCGGCCGGCCCCAGCGGTTGCACCGTGTGCGCGCGCATAGCGAATACGTACGCACGCATAACACGTACTCAACGTGCGTATGCGACCGTTTTTGGATTGCAACTGACTGCGAGGCGTTACGTAGTAACTATTTATTAATCTGTGGCGGGAGGCCGGTCCTTTTTTTAAGAATTGCGGGTAGATGAGAATAATATTTATTTTGTCCAGCTTAACGAGCGTGTTAATAAATAATTAATATAAGAGCTTTCACATTACGCGATATCGATATCCAATAACAGACAGGATACATTGAAAAAAAAAACACACACTTATGTCATCTTTGGCATAAGTGTGTTTTTTTTAAATATCCAATCCGATATCGGATATCGCATCGATAATTTCAAAGACAGGTAGATATATTCATGTTTATGTAATTTATCAGTCCGATATCAGATATCGTATCGCCTAATGAGAAAAACTCATCAAAATGGGTCCAATGTAACAAACAAACGGAAAAAGGATAAATAAATAAACGAACGTATTCAAATCTATTTTTTATTTCACTTCTTCAGGGCTCTACATAAGAAAGTACGATGAGACATTTCATGGACTTTTTATAATTATAATTTACTACTTACATTACAATATATTATATGATATATCATACATATCATGACATAAACACAAGCGCAGACTGTAGCCCAAAACAATATTAAATTATCTACGCTGAGTTTAACTCAAAAGAGCCACTATCTATCTATCTTTGAAAATTTCCAATGAACTATTTGCCTTTGATGGTTTAGAAATAATGGAAACATGACGCTACTAATTAGGAAAACTTCAGGGTTTGTAGTTACTAGCAATTGTAATTAAAATAACTAATTATTTTAACATTATACTATAATACAAATTCCAATCATTTAAAATTTAAAATTAAGATTAGACACATATAATTGTATAGTTTATCTCTTACGGCCGGTTTCAATAACCTATCATATCATTCAATCATTTGCCGGTTTTTTGCGATACAAATTTGACGTTTTTAACAAATAGTTATTAGTATAAAAATTATTGAAACGGGCCGTTAATTATTTTGGACATCCTTTTATTATTGTAATATTTTAAAGCTGTATAATGTTTTACAGTTTTGAAAAAAAAGAAACAACTATTTATTAAATATTGTACTAGTAGTTAACGATAGTGTGCTGTGTGCGAATTTTTGTCCCTGCTCGCCGTGAAGAAGTTAACTACAATTTGTATGGCATCGAAACAACGCCTCTGGTGGCAAACAATCGAAACTAATTCGATGCTTTACAAATTGTAGTTATCTTCTTCACGGCGAGCAGTGACAAAAGTTTCAATTCTATATAATAAACTATTTGCATTTTTACCCGACTACACTGAAGCCAAAAACTGGGTGAATGATTTTGCGAGTCTATTTATGTATGTATTTAAGTATGTTTGTTCCACTGTAGCGCCTAAGCAACTAGTCTGATTTTAATAAGTGAGGTGTCAATATATTCGTAATAACAGCCCGGGTGACATAGGCTGGACTTATTATAGACTATAATTTACGTAGTCGGGTTATAGTTTTTATAATTTATTATTAGGCCTATTTTGTATTTAGCTGTAGTCTGCGCTTGCGTTATAGATTTTATAAACATAAATATTATATTATGCAAATGACAAGAAAATTGCGACTACATGAATCCATTTATGAAAACAAAACTTACAATAATGAAATATGTTCAATAAATGCATGAATTAAAGTAAATAAAACTAATAAATTCCGTTGAAATTAAATAATGATAAGTTTCATTATAGACACTCACAATGTATCACAAACTTTTGCGTAAGTTACTTTTATTTACATATATTATTTTTGCAGCAAAAGTTGAGAAACATTAGTATTTAGAATATTATTTAACTACAGTAACGCATTACGTGGCACCACTAATTAGAACACAATATAAATCAAACTAGTCGCGATAAAAATGGTAAGCAGTTAGATGGTCCTCATAATTTCTTCGTAATATGGTGATATCAGCCATGGTGACGTTATCGTTGGAAAATAGAGCGACCAACTTAAGAAGCATGGCAAACTGCTGAACAATTAACATTCTCGACTATTTAAATTATCTTATTCGATAGCACGGTGGCGTCATAAAATCTGTCAGATACATGGAAAAATTAAACATTTGCGTTTGTGTGAACGACACAATTGAAAATTCTTATTAAGTTTTAAAGGACATTGGAAATTTTACCATGAAACAGTCATCCACGGCGTCCAGGTTAGATGGTTAGGTGTAAGCGTCATTTCATCTGGATAACAACGACGTAGGGGGGTAAATACTGTGTAGTACTGTGGCTAATATATTTTTACCCAATTTATGGTTTATTCATATAAAATATGATTAAAAATTCATTATACCAGCATTATATCAGATTATACCAGCTTCTCCCTGGATACGAATTAAAATAATTACGGAAAATAAACTGTAAACGAAAATTAACCAATCTAATAGTATACAAACGTCTTTTATAACATCAAAATCTACTTAAAACTGAATTATTGAATTTCAAATTGGGAACATACAATCCAAAGTTCACATCAAATTCAATGAATTCCTATACATTTAACGATTTTTTTGGAACTGGAAAATATATTGTAAAATTTTCCAACAGTTGTGCCCGTAAAGCTTTGTTATTCACACAAGATCACAATCTATATGGATAGAAACTACACCGAAGAATTTATATTTATTTAGTACAACATCAAAAACTGTCAAATTATGTTCCAAGCGTAGTTTCCCCACACAGTAACTGCTGTATTCACTTATCTATAATAATCTTTATACAATAAATATCTGTATCTAATAAATGTGTACAATTGTACATTTTCGCTGTGTTTTGTTTATGAAATATCTTAAATTATTTGACGATTATTACAAAACAGCAATTTTGTGTTTTCAACAATTGTTATTTATGTTTTGTGTGTGAAGTGTAGTTTAGTATTTTACATTTGTTTAAATTATAAATTGTAGTGGGCCCAGCAAACTTCCCTGGGGAAGCCCCGATGTGAAATGATAGTAGCAATCATCGATTATTTCACTTGTTAAAAGTTAGTTATTCATTTCGATTTTACATTAAACTATTCAAAAACAATTTGCGCAATACAAATTACTCAGCATTGGGAGAACAAAAATAAGATTTTTCTCATTTCAAACAACACCGGCCACTTACATCCCCATTGCTGGGGCTAGTATATCGCCTAAACATGTGAAGAAAACTGTGGCCTAATAGCTGAAGCCTACAAGGTTGATAGTAGGCTAGGGTGGTGTTATAAATAAATAATAAAATCGCATGACTTGGAACAATAAATTAGATTTATAGAGAAATGTGACAGTTACTTATTTAAGCATCATTTTCATGATTGCATGGGCTTAATCATAATGTCAATATAAATCTTAGGAAATGGACTTAATTATTACTTGCTTTATTTTTATTACTTGCTACTAGAAGCGAAATTCTTTGTACTACTACAAAGTCATACCTTTGCCACCACTAAGACATTGCATATACAAAACACATTGCATAATATTGTTTTATTACAATCTTAAATTAGTACAATATTTTTAAATTACTTATTTAGTACGAAATATATTATAATTTAAATTGATTTTGCGGTATCTTATTCTGATACAGTTTCATAACCAGCATATAGGTTTTATTTAATTCATTTTTAATTTATTTTGACCGATATGATAGATATTTTTTAATTAAAACTACTCTCACCAAAGTGTATGACTTCGATGAAATATTTTTTTTATAGTTATTATAAATATATATTATAAAATAAATATTATAAATATACATAACTTCATATTGGCCAAAATAATTATCATCAAAATTATTGTACACTGACCCTCTTACTAATAAAAAATTCTTAAACATGCGTTTAACATATGAACAGTTAAATTCGCTGTTTATTTTATTCATCCGTTATACAGCGTGTATACAGCCGTCAACTAATAAAGATATTGAAGACCTTGTTTTTAACTATAATCACGCTACACACCATAGACAGAAGACTTAATGAAAAACGTTTAGGAACTGAGTAACACGCAAATAACACGTATCTGATGGTCGCATGTTGATGACAAAATTGACATCAAATTTACGTTATTATGGACCTCGAAATTTTAATTATATACAGAATTGATGTTTATACATTTTTAATCAATTTCAAGTACATAAGTATGTAAATTTTGTAAATAATAGTAGTTCTACATAGTAAAGTTACTAACATTTTTGAACGCACCTCTGCCAAACTGTCAAAATATGTCAATAAAATTGTCATTTGTCACAAGTCTTTCGCTAACCGTGTCAAACGTCAATTGTAATTTGTAAATGCATTTCTTGAGTTTTTTCAAAAGCAAAATAGGAATTTTCTAATTAGAACAACACTAAAATCTGATAAATTCTGATTATTCATGATCTGTGCTTATGATCTACTGCCGCTGTAAAGACAGTTATTTAGAAAGAAATTATTATACTTGGGGGGAAAAATCATTATTTTAATAGTTTGCGCTCCTATATCTGAGTTTAGGTTGTTATTTTTATCCTTAAACATCTTAACATAAGCAGTAGTGACTTTACCAAATCTTATGTACAAGAAACAATACAAGGCTGGTTCTTCTTCAGCCCTACCCTGTATTATAGGTATAGGTTAAATATAATATTAGGTATAGGTATAACTCCATTTCCCTCAAGGGAAGCTCTAGTCTGTATAATAAGTAGGTAGTTATAGGTATACGGTAGTACCCATACTCCTTAGCTTTTGAAGACCCCCATCTGAATCCCACAGCACTAATAAGAATTCCTAAACCTACTTGGTTTCGCCCTGTCTGCCCTTACGTTATGTTAGTAAGAACAATTAATTGTACCTAATCAAGGATTGAAATTGAGGAAATTAAGTCATTGTCTTTTAGATAAAATCCAACAAAAATGAATCATCACGATCATTAAGCATTAAGCATTTGTATTTTTCCGGGTGCAAGAATAACTTCCTAGCCTCTTAATTTATAAATATTGATACTTAAATCAATATTTAAGTAGTCCAACACATTACTCAGACATAGAACGCTAACGAGATTCGAAAGAATATAAAATCAGCTGATGTATAGAAAAATCCGCCATCTTTCTCTTATCCACACGCTATACCACTTTTAAACAAGGATCTTGCCTTGTTTAAGCGTTAGTTATATTAGTATGAAAATTATAACGTCGCTATATAAGCCATATAAATGATTATTAGAAAAAAGAAATCTTAGAACGCCTGTATACGCAGTGAGTAATTTTTTATTAGTAAGGGGGTAAATAAATATTAATAAAATATTTGCTGATTGCTTATATTATATTACGTTCATATTGTACCTAAACTCTTGGGAGTATGTCTTACGGATGGTGAAAATTATTCTGGTAAAATAGAGTTAAGAATATAGATGCGGCGCTTCTTTCAGAGATAATAATAAATTAAATTTTTCGGACTTCATATATATTATAATAATCTATAATTTAATAAATTTTTTATCTATATTCAAATTTCTAATGCGGTTGATCAAAGAAAAATATAAATTATTATGTACATGACCATTTTAAAGAAATTGTTTCAAGTGGTTAAATTATACTAAATCTACTATCACATATATTAAATACTTCTATTTACGTCAGTACATATTCTATAGAATCAAATTCACAACAAACTACTATAAATTCATTACAACAAATAGACTCTTTGGTCTTGTACGAATCTGACGCGCCCTTAACTCTAGTATTTACACCGTCCCAGAGTACATTAACTTTCACGACTAGTTCAATTGGTAACGTTAAATTGCTTACTATTAAATATTGATTGAGTCTTAATTAAATCACAGTATCCAGGTCACTGACCCCGGGCATTGACAATCATAGAAAGCTCTCCGACGCCCTAGTCTCCTCCCTATCCATGGCCGAAACTATTTCAATACCCTCCTCGTAATTCAAAATTTTGGGCGAGTCGTTCCCGCAGTAGTGCTGCTCCGGTCCGCCATATTGGCTATGATAGAACTCCTCCCTCATCATATGATTCAAATTTGAACATCTGAAGAAGAGGATTTCTTTAAACGGTTTTCTAAAATCCCGGTTTAATGTTGCGTATATTATTGGATTTAGCAGACTATTTATGTATCCGAGCCAAAGGAATAAAGCGCTGACAGCATCTGGGATAGCATCTTCAGCTACAAATGGTCTAACTACAGCCAACACGAAGAATGGCAGCCAGCATATGACAAATGCTGACATAATTATTCCTAGCGTGGTCGATGCTTTTCTTTCTTTTGCGAGTTGAAATCTCAGCTTCTTTTGATGCGTCACTTGACTCGGCTGCAGTAAGTCCTTAGCAAAGTGGCTCTTTTGAGCAAAATGTGACAGCGATGACCTAATTCTACTTGTGGTTAATTTGTTACTATTTTCGGATGATAGTCTTCTGCGTTCTTTGAGTGGTTTGACTTCTGGGTTGGGGTTGGAAGGGCCTCTATTGATGGTGTGTATTGGTTTAGTTGGCGTTCTTTGTGTCAACATCGGGCACTGTGATTCATTCGATTTTCGCTGGCTACTGAAGCATCTTCCTATAGAACTCCCCGCTTTGTCTACGCTACACTGTAACAATAGAATTTAAATTTTAAATTTCTAAACTCAATTTAAAATTCCCGATACGGTAATGCAGTTTTCAAGTATGCAGGAACTAATTCTAAAAGTTTGCAACTAGAAGACATCGTTATACATATACAGTAGTTTTAAAAGAAAACTATTGCTGCTTGTCTATTTATAGGTTTTCCACAAATTTTTAAATTAGGTATATACTTTTTATGGTGATAAATCTATACATACAGTAGTAATCCTTTAAAAACTATTATCTTAGTTTTAAATTAATGACTACTGTAATATAAATAGGCTATTCTGATTTTTTTTTAATTATATTTTAAAATGTTCGTGTCGATTCGATAGTCAACTAGTATTTTCATTTCCAGTAAATAATATCTCTTTATTCGAAGCAAAAAATGATTAAAATTTAAACGTAAAATTTTCTCGCCAAAACAACAGCCACCATATCGTGACGTCATAGGAACAGAAACAAATACATGTCATATGTGCGTGTGTAGTGCATCAACTTTATATTTAACCTTCGCCGTTATTTATTCGATTTGATTATGTTCTTATGACGTCACTTACAAGAAAAATATGGCGGCTGGCGTTTTCCGTCACGTGACATACAGATAATAAACTACAGATTTATTTTCGAAATTATAAATAAATCGCATATTTATATAACAAAATAGTGTTGTATTCGCATTTGTTATGATGAAACTATATAAATAACAAATTCATATCATTTGATATTGATAGATGAAACTAGCCTATTGCAAGCTAATTGTTTTTGTTTTGCTGCATCATGCTTATTAACAATCATGCTGTATGGTTTTTGTCTCAATATTTTAGTGCATATTGTAGTTTTATGATGAATGAGTGAATAATAATGAATATTATATAGGTAACTATAAAACATTTAATTATGGTAATTCATCGCTAGGTTGTTTTTACCAGCTTATTAGTTTTTGCTACGAAACACAATACGTCACAACTAGCAAACAAAAATAAGACAAGGTAAATAGTATAAAGATGTTGATTTTTTTTAAAGAGATCTTTTGCAATTTTTTTAACGTATAGGTCGAGATACCGAACGATCGAAGATAACGAACGAGGTCATCTTTTGTAAAAATAACTGACATTTCGTGCAATACTTACAACAGTGTTTGTGCTGGCTGTTGAACCTCTAGCAGGTCTCGCAGGTTGCTGTGTAGTCTGTGTGTCTAATAATTTCGCTTCAGCTGCTCCCCCATTCTTAACGTTTATCTCCAAGTAGCAATGAGTCTCCAAATGCGACTGAGCTCTCTTCTCATCCTGTACTATTTTCCTGGCAGCACTGAATATTTTGTAGTACACCACTACCATCACCGTGAGTGGCAGATAAAATGATCCAAATGTTGCATATATCTGATACCCTTGATTCTGTGATACGGAACATGAAGTCTCTGTTTTTTCATTGCCCAGTATTAGAACTGGGGGCAGCGATATAAATGCTGCCCCGATCCATACAATAAATACGCAGAACAGCATTCTTTTAGGTGTCCGCTTCACCCCGTACTCCAAAGGCTTTGTAATAGCGTAATATCTGTCAACGGCTATCATACATAAGTTTAGAATACTGGCTGCACAGGATAACACGTCGCTGGAGACCCAGAAATCGCAAACTACAGGTCCGAAAGGCCATGTGCCCATCAAATCGTATACCATCGCGACGGGCATGACTATGACAGCAACACAGAGATCACTGACAGCCAAAGACACGACTAAATAGTTGCTCGGCCTCCTCAACTTCCGGACCAGGCAAACGGCCACACAGACTAGCACATTACCGACTATAGTTCCAATAATGACTATCAAGAACACAGTCGCAAGAAGGACCGTCGCGAGAGTGGAATACTTCAAATGCTTTATATGCAAATGTTTGGTTGAATTAGAATCGTACAAAGTCCAGTTGGTCGAATTTGGATTGGAAACGTAATCAGAGAAGTCGGGGTCGTTTGAAACTGTCGAATTTGCTTGCAACACTAAAGATATAAGTATAAGAAGGCACGAAGGTAAAGTAACAAAGCTAGTTCGTGGACAATGGGAGTTATTTGGAGCCGCCATACGCGTCCCTAGCTTGGGTGGTTACGCGTTTGTGACCATGCATCGGGTAGGGGGGCTGATCTGTTACTGATCATGGAACAAATCAAGTCTGAAAAACGACCTCGTCATGAAGTTGTTTACAGCGACGCCATTCATTACAATCTAGAGGAGGCATTAATTGACATATTGCTTGGATTTCTCTAACTCCGAGCAAAGCCATTGGATTCGGTGTCGAGTGATTTTGTTCCTTTTGTTTCGGGCGGTAGGGTCGGAATTTCCTTTTCTGATCGTGTTTTATTTTACTCGAAGGCGTTTGAAGAGCCTCCTACTTCAATCTCCGCGCGGCAGATTGCTTCATTACCGCCGGTAGTTAGTGAAAGTTCCGATCTGAAAAGACAGAAAAATCGAGTTTAGTTCCTTGTTGAGAAAACATTAGGGGAGTTAAGGACAGCAGGACTGTTCAGTTTATCAGTCTTAAGCACTTCTTTGCGTATTATAAAATATAATAATAAGATATTCAATTATATTGACAACCTCTGTGGCTCAGTGGTTAAAGCGTTAGCGCTCAAGCCGCAGGTCGCGGGTTCGAATCCCGCCGAGGGAACAAAAGTTTTCTGTGTCTGTCATGGATGTGTAATAAATATGTGTATATTATTATAAAAATCTTAAATATATGTATGGTATATATAAATGTATTAAATATGATTTAGTAAGTTGTAACAATACAAGTTCTTCGGATACCTAGCACGAGGCTAGATTGACGTGATGTGAAACGTTCACAAATATAAATATATTTATATTATTCAATAATAAGCGAGGTATCTTACGAGTACGTGGTACGTAGTGTAAAACATTTACGTTTCCGCCTTTGTACGCTTAAGCTGACACTATATGATCCGAAATCCGGCGGGCCCAGAAAAATTCAGAGCTCCGAAAAAAGAACTATAACAATAGATCTTAAAATCGAACACCTGACTGTCAAGTCAAATGTCAATTTCAAATCTGAAAACTCGTCCAGAGTTCTATTTTAAATGCGTTTAATTTTCTTCGGCCTGCCGAATTCCGGACTAAATAGAACTCTGTGCAAAACAATAGAGTTGAAAATCAAACACACAAGTGAGGAGTCAAATGTCAATGTCATAATATATGACAAGCTCGACACTCGACACTTCGATTTTCAACTTTAGTGTATTGGCCCAGAGTTCTATTTTCAGTGCTCTGAATTTTCTCCGGCCTTACGGATTCCGGACAATATAGTCCTAGCCTTAGATATTTTAAGATACGCAACGGATTTCAAAAATGTTTTCATCAATACCACATCGAAATCCGTATTCATTCTAGAATCTTCGTCTACAGAAAGGTTTATTACTTGAATAGATGCATATTACTTCAATACAAGCATATCTGTAGACACAAGCTAGTATATGACTATGTGCGCCGTGAGATAAACAGCTTGAAGCGATAATAACAATGTAATTAGTATCGTATCTATACTATTATATGTACATATGCGTTGTGTTTTATTTTTATTTATTTTTTTGTACCTTTTGTATTTTTGTAACTCAATAATTATGATTGTGTGCCGTCGTGAGATCGCGAACTTACAAGGGGGTCACGGAAGATCAGGCGCCACGGCTTGCCGCGGCCGAAGCCTGAGTGGCATCCCTTTAAACACATGGTGTGGGCATTGCAAAGCCTTAATCAGCTGTGTTTTTAAAACTGTCTCTTTTCGTATTCTTTGAATGATATAGTGCGTTAGTGTGTAATTTACTTGTTTTTTTGTTAAAATTTGGCTGTGTCATGTCCCTTATGTGTTTAATAAAGATATTTTTATTTTTATTTTTTTATTTTATATATTTTATAAATAAAAGCGGTCAAGTGCGAGTCGGACTCTCGCGAGGAGGGTTCCGTACAAAAAGGAAAAAAAAAAACACTTTTCCCATCAAATATTTTTTTATTCTGTTTTTAGTCTTTGTTTTTATAACGCCAACAAAAATAGGTACATCATTTGTGAATTTCAACTGTATAGCTGTCACGGTTAAGAAGATACTCCCTGGTGACTGACGGACAGATAGACTAACGGGCAGCGAAGTCTCGACAGTAATAGGGTCCCGTTTTTACTCTTGGGATACGGAACCATAAAAAGTAAGAAATACAACAATTTAACAAGGACAAGGATGAAACAATGTAATACTTGAAAACTTCGTCGTAGTTTGTAATAGTTTTCATAAAGGCACTCGACTTAAAACCTTTTATTATTCCAAGGCAGGGCGAGGTAAGGCAATAAATTTTTTATCGTTGACTTTACTACACTCCCTTTCAATTTAACTTTATGACAGTTCTGTAATCCATTGTATTTTGGAATGGAGGGTAGATTGAAACCATAGTTTGTTTATAAATAGATAAGATCACGATGGGTATAAATTGTTGTATAAAACGCTGCAAATGGCTAACCTTCGGCCACACTAAAGGTAAATAACCTAACAAAGAGCATGTCTGGACATGTTTAAGGAGGGTTCCGTAACTATTAACGCGCGATAGTTTTTAAATTCAAATTACTTCATAATTTACTGTCCAATTTCGTTCAAAATAATTTTCCTAGAGAGTATTTAGCAAGTATTGACCTAGCAGCATGAAAAAAAAAACAAGTCTCATAGTTCAAAAATGCCTGGGCCGCCCTGTACATGCCTGTACTGACTTATTACTCGAACATGGTTTACGTTATATTATAAAAGTCATATTGACCGGTGAAACCTTGCCTTTACTTAAAAATATATATTCTACGATATCCCACATAATGGGATGGAATGAAAAATCCAAATTTCATCCTGTACAAAATATTGTATATTTACATTAATAATTACCGAAGTTATCAAGGGAAACAGACGGACGGACAGAGCGAAACTATAAAAGGGTTCCTTGTAGTTACTAGGGAATACTAAAAATGTTCGCGAAGAAAACATTGAACGGAACGGCTCGAAACGGAAAATAATGGTCATCGATCAACTGCTGATCTTATTTATATACTAGAGTATTATATACTAGAGCGGTATAAGCACAGATTAAAGAAAGAGTACCAGATAAACAGCTACATAGTTAGCTTTCGATTTGATTGCACTACTACAAGCATACGGTTTGTCCACGATTGTGTGGAAAAATTTTCGATGAAAGAGGACGTCAAAATGTTCAAATTTGAATCGTTCTATGCAAACTGTTTCTCTGTACGCAAGTATATATATTTTCTACTCTGTGCTATTATTCTTCGCTAGTCTGTGAACGTCCTAAAGGTCTAGACCATATATGGGCAACCTTTGACATGTTAAGGGCCAAACTTTAGCGTGCAAATACGTTCGCGGGCCGCGTTTCAAAGTACTTAGTGCATTTTAAAGTAGTGATGATATTTTTTGCGATGGATATTAGACATGAAATAATACGACAATGTTATTATAGTACAATTTATCAAAATAACAAAATGAAATTTAAAAAATAATACATTATAATTATTAAATCGTTAAATTTGCAATTGTTACAAACTACGAAAGTTAAATACACCGAAATCAATAAGACACTTGAGCTTGAATTCGGAAAACTAATCCATCGATATTTATATTAATTACACTAAAACAAAGACGTAAAGAATTTTCCAAATTATCGTCAATCACACATCGTATAAGACTGTTGTACGATGTGTTGATTTACTAACTATCATCAATGAAAAGAACTGTTCACATTTATAAGTACTGCCAAACGCACAAATCAATCTTCTGGCGAATTTTCTAACCTGTGGAAAAATGTATTTTTCTAGGTATTTTTTGTAGAAATTGCACAACTCTACGTCTTCAAATTTGGATTTTAGGAGTGAGTTTTCTTGCATCTCGATCAACTGCATTTGTAAGTGTATTCGAGAATTTTGTACATTACATTTTGTAGGAGTAGCAAATAAACTAAAACAATTTTCCATGTTTTTGAAGTAGATAATCTGTTCGAAAATTGTTCCGACAGTAACTTGAGTTCTTCAGCAAATTGAGCATAAGCAATATTTTCATACGCAGAGAGCGTGTTGATATGGTAACTGTTACCAGACAGCATCTGTGACTCCCACAAGCGTAGTTTGATCTGAAACGCTTTTTAAGCTGTACAAATCATTTACTAAATGTCCTTGTTTTTGAAGTTTTAAATCAATCAAAAGATCGACCAGAAATGCTAAGTTACATATCCATTTTGGGTCACTTAATTCAGATAGTGGTTTATCTTTTATTTTCATAAAGTCTGCTATCTCATTTCTAAGCTTGAAAAACCGTTTGAACATTTTTCTTTTGCTCAGCCATCTGACTTCACAATAATATGTTACGTCGTTATATTAAGCTGATATTTAATCCAAAAACGCCTTGAACTGACGATGGTTAAGCCCTCGGGATCGAATAAAGTTGATGGTTTTTACTACCACATTCATAACATTCTGGAGTCGAATGGACTTAGAATACAAGTTCTGTTGGTGGATAATGCAATGAAGGTCTATCAAATCATCTTTTTGCGCATTTAATTCTGTTGCTTTTTCATTAAAAATTCCGATGAAACCTTTACGTAAGCCGACCATAGCAGGTGCACCATCAGTGCATACTCCAACAAATTTTGATTATGGCAAGCCAAAACTTGTGAATACCTTTTGAACTTCAATAAAAATATCCTCTCCTGTAGTGATTCCTTTTAGCGGCTGTTAAGCAATCAATTACTCAGTAACAGTGACCCCTTATCAACACCTCGAATAAATATAGCTAGTTGAGCTGTGTCAGACAAATCGGTGCTCTCGTCTAATGCTATGGAAAATGCTTCGAAACCAGCCATACGGTCAGTCAATGTTGTTTTTATATCATTAGCCATCATTTCTATACGTCGAACAACAGTTCGTCTTGACAAACTGATTTTTTCTTTTCAGGACACAAAATTCCGCAAACTTCTAACATACAGTACTTGATAAATTCTCCTTCGGCAAATGGTTTTAATGCCATTGCCAATTTTGAGCTAACTATAAAACTATCTTTCACAACATTATCAAGTTGTGTTCTTTCTTTCTTTATGAAACATTTGTTGCTGTTTTTCTAAATTTGCGGTAAGCTTCTGGATTTTTTCTGTTCTTAATTGTCCTGTCAGTGAGTGCAGCGTAGCATGCTTAGTTGAGTAATGCCTCTTTATATTGAATTCTTTCATTACTGAAATGGATTTATTACACAGCAAACAAATAGGCTTACCATTGTGTAAGATAAAAAAGAATTCTTCAGTCCATTTTTTTTAAACTGGCGTCCCTCTGTTTCTACTTTTCGTTTCTTTCCACCAGACATCATTTTTGTTTACTTTTCATTCAATGAACTTAATAACAAACTATATTTAGTAACCACTCAAGATGCACACAAAGTCACAAAGCAAGTTGACGGCTCGAGCAGTTCGCTAGGATATCGCTTGTCCAAGTTATCACCTCGGTAGCTCAAATAGAACTGAACTAACGATAGGGCCATCCACCCGCTTATATAGGCAAAATGAAGGAATAATCTGGAATAAACTAGTTTAGAATAATTGAGAAGCAATAAATATTTTGATGTGTCGCCCGTGAGGCGGCAAACCTCAAAGAATTTGATCGAGCAAGCCGATCTCTGTCTCGCGGGCCGGATCATATCTTACAGCGGGCCGGATCCGGCCCGCGGGCTGGTTGTTGCCTATATATGGTCTAGATTATAGACAAACAATTATTAGGTAACACACGTAGGCACTAAAATCATTGTTACGTCTTAACACACAATAAACATAAAATCTAATAGTCCATTATAATAAATAATTGTAATGATTATATTATTAGCATAGCACTTAAAAAACTATGACGCAAGAGATTGTCAATATATTTTAATTATTATTGCGGTTGCAAAACTGCTGTTTTGCAACCTAACCAAAAGTCTAAGCGAGGTAAGGAGAAAAGGTTTCTGAATTATATTCTCACAAAAAATCTGCCGTTCATTTATTTGAAATTCCTATTTGTTTATAGCTTTTGAAATTTTTCATGTGCGTGTTTGAAATTTTCGCACATTTTTCTAATGTCATAAGGAATCATACGTTTTTTAATACTTTTTCCTAATTCTTCGGCTCACCGCCCAAACGGTTAGTGCTAGAAAGATGAAACCTTGCACGGATATGTGTATTTACCACGTCGACAAAGTGCTTAAATAAAATCGCGAAAATATATTTTTTGGGGTGTCTGAACACGTAAAGTGAGGATGATTTTTTCTCGTGTCTACCCCATAGTGTGGAGTGTCAGTAGATAGCACTCTAAAAAACATTGAGAGGTTGCTAAGACGATTTTTTTATGTAGGTATCCGTTTGCGAGATATTCAACTTTAAAGCGCATTATTTAATATATATATATATATCAGGGCGTCCCTTCTAAACGCTAAACGGCTGGCTTGAAAAATCTGAAAAAAATCATGATGGTAGTCTTTGTGGTGAGTGTGACGAACTTTAAAGGAAAACTATAACGGCTGTTATAACTTTGTTAGTTCAGGAGTCATAAAGACTTAACTTGTAAAATGCGCTTACTTGGAAAACTTTGTACAAATAATAATAAAACTTCGAACGCGAGTCCAACTCGCTCTTGGCCGGTTCCTAACTTGTGAAATATACTAGTAATGCCCGAAATTAATAATCAATCTTAATCTCATTTTAGCTATCTGAGATTAAGATTTCAATACATTTCAACGATGCTAGGATTAACTTCACGTCAATTTACGTCCATTTTTGTTTGAGAATCTAAGATTGAAGTCAATCTAAGATTTTAGATACGTTATTAATTTCGAGCGTAAGAGCCTGTTTAACAATCGCTTAACGGTCCGTTGCAATAACCTGTCTACCAATAACTATATGTTAAAATCGTCAAATTTTTTATCGCAAAACACTGGCAAATTATTGAATGACGACGTTTTGAACAAATAGTTATTGGTAGATAGGTTATTGAAACCAGCCGATAGGGACGAATAGCTTATCTGGAAGTTTTGTCAACTATGCTATCTGACACATAATATACGATTGTGAAACAGGCCCTAAATATAAATTTTAATCGGACAATAGCTGTCAGCAAATATTATTTATTATATTCCTGTGTAACTGATTGTAAAAGGATCAATAGAATTTACATTATAAAGGAATTTTCGTAGCACTCATGTAGGTACTAAATAAGCTTTACTAATTTCATTATTTGTTCACAATGTCGAGTGTGAAATATCTTCCTCGGAATAAACAATTAGTTAAGTGTTCAATTAATTTTATAGACTTTTTTAATACTTGCTTACGTTCGCAAGGAAGTTTTAGTGAAATTGATGTTGTATAATATAGTTGTAATAAAAAGTAGAAATGTCAATGTCTTATTGACAGATGTCACAAGCAAAGCCTGTCTAGTTAGTTTATTTCAGTCAGCCAAAAGGCTATATATAGTGTACACGTATCTGTGTTAAGCATCTCTCATATGTACCAATAAAGAAGAATATAACAATTGTTGCTGTATTATTACTATCACCACTCAAGCATAAGAAAGGATCTGTAAGAACCAAGACGTCGCAGCTCACAACAATTATTTTATTTCAAAACTAAGGATGGACTACGACGTACATTTGACAGACAAAACCTTCATACAAGAAAAGGTAACGCCATCTTGATTTTATTGTCAAGCCATATATATATATATGCATTTAGTGCACAGCTGTAAATTTGAAATTACAAACAGACACTTCAATTTTATTTATTTGTTATTTGTGTACATGCAATCACAACATTGTAAAGAAACCTGCGTGTTTAAAAATACTAGCAATAATTTAAATGCAATCCGCATTAGTGTGATCCTTATTTTCTTTTTTTAGAGTTTTTACATAATTATAAAGAAATTAAATTATGCGAGCATTATGATAAACCTAACCTAAAAAAGAAATTACAAGCGCAAATTCAGCATTACATCATAGGTGCTACATAAGTGTGTAATGTGTGTAGAGGGGTGTAGCGCTTAAGTCAGCTGGTTGGGGGTGGTGTCAAACACATCGTATATGATTTACTGTTCATACTTCAATTCCGCTGAAATATTAGCTGTAGATGCTACGTCACGCTACACACACACTCACACACACACTCACTAAATATTAATGTTATACTTAGCTTGTGCAAATTTTTTAACACACCCAGGGTCGCGCTTCTCGTACCTCGAAACTAGGTTCGGTTGTCATTCTGTCCGGCTCGCCCGCGCATATTTGACGCCTATGCGAATGAATCAGCGCGTTAATCAAATCAAGATTCGACTGTACGAGAATTGGGGCCCAGTTGCATTATGAGTAGGTACATTCCTGCTAACCTTTCAATCAATGATAAAAAGAAAGAACATACAATACTAATGAAATTTTCTCTTCTATACACCAGTGGCGAAGACTGGTTCTCCTTCATAGGAAGCCCTAGCCTATATAATAGGTAGGGATTTGGAGGAGGTGTTCTGAAGCTCAATTCTCGTATTTAAAGCAGACTTTTATTTTGCTTTGATTTTATTGTAAGTGAAGCGACTTGGTATCAAAAACTGACTTTGTGAAGTTTGGACCTATCAGGACGCATTTGACGCTAGTTTAACGTTTACGAGAATACCGGTGTGACAGTTTTAGCGTGTCGGGACTTGATTGTAATTGTATTATTGCTGGTTTATGGATTGTAATTGTATTATTGCTGGTTTATGGATTGTAATTGTATTATTGCTGGTTTATTGATAGTAATTGTATTATTGCAGAAATGACCTTCTGATCTAATTTAATAAATAATCACTATAATTTATCAATTTAAATGTCACTTAGTCCCCGTGCATTAAACAAAGTACCTGGGTAACCGAACTTTGCTCGGAGTTCTGATAAATTAAAAAAAAAGGGATTTGAACCCATTACATTACGAATTTCGGAACAAAACAAAAATTATATATACGCCTACCAAACTTCCAATCGGACTGACATAATAGAGTCGAAATTATTACAGGGATACCACAGGAAAACACAGGGATAAGACCTAGATAGATCGATTTTTTCCCCCAAAAAGTCCTGCATACCAAATTTCACGGTATTGCTTGCAGCGGTTTTCGAGAAACCGATTATATATATACAAGATTGTCTCATTTAAAGTATAAGATACTATGACACATTAATTTTGTCGAATTTAATATTTCTGATAACTGGATAAAACTGGACCAAAAAACAGCGTATAATTTCCCGGTCTTTTGCCATAAAAAAACCTTTACACGTATCTCGAAGGCTGGGACTATATGATCCGGAATCCAGCAGACCGGGAAAATTTAGAGCATATTTTCAGTGCTCTGAAATTTCCCGGACCCGTCGGATTCTGGATCACATAGCCCCGTCCCGTGGGTCGTAAACGTTGCTTTTTATTTATGTTTACCATTGACAGGAATTTCATGAAACTCACATTTGTTCCGTGGAATTTACCACAAAACGAGCAGGGAGAACTCGTAGTAAATATTGCGTACGTGTGAGGATATGATAAATAATTTAAATAACGTTTTTGTGTGAAAATACAGACTGTCTTCAAAACAAAAATTCGAGGAGCGTACCGTAATCAGTATCTATTCGATTCCAAAACATATATACATAATATGTGACCTTAAATTTTGACCAGAATCCAGATTATCCTAAAAACTATTCATAGCCGCAGGGCCGATACTAGTTACTGCACGACTCTCAAAGCCTGCGCATTGTGTGGCAGTGAGAGGGTCTCCAGTCTCCATGCGAAGTGCGAGTTGTCAGGAAACGTTGATCACGTTATTTTTCTGTAAATTGCGTAATTTTTTATTAGTTATGCACACTGTCATTGCGAGACTTTACAAAAATTACTAATTCCGTTTATATTCTTTACAAAATTTATTTATTCCGTATTGTGGTGACAACTTCCGATCAGAGACGCTTTCATTACGACCACGATCTTAGTGGGTTTTGGAAATCGTTGTTTATCATATTATATGGTTTTGAATTCTATAGAAAAGAAGATGATTGTCGAAGGTCATTGGGAACGTCATTTATTGACGTACATGTTCTTGGAGTAATCAATTTATGAAACTTGCACTGAAATATGCTCAGCACCACTGGCCATGACAAGTTCTGAACTCATTAACCACTCAGAAGTCGCTACTTGCTACTTAGCATTTAACAAAGGAACTTGGTGTCCAAGTTTTGAAACTTTTGACAGGCCACAACAAACAGGTTTTTTAAGCCACCAACTGTCCGTGTCTGTCCGTGGCATCGTAGCTCCCAAACGGATGAACCGATTTAGACTTTTTTTATTTGAAAGCTGACGGGATCGGAGTGTTCCTAGCTATAATTCATCATCATCAGCTCACTGCTTGACAATGACGGGACCTACTTAAAATTTTGTTTATTATTTGAAGGCAAACCTTTCATTGTTCTCAAGTAAGAATAAGAGTTAGTTTAAAATAACAGATAAATCATTAAAAGTTAAAACACTCAACATAATATAACATATGTAATAGTAACTGGTGATTTAAAATAATTTATGCACAATATTATAATATTATACTAAATACTTTATTCTATTGCTTTCATCTCTACAAATTTCATGTACTAAAATAACCAAAATTATCCGGAATACCATTAATAATGGATAACACAATAACACAGAATTGCTAGCCAGCGGTTAATTAAAAGATTAGCCGGCTAACCGTGGCTTACCTGTAATTAGCTACATCCAAGTTACAACATACAACACAACCACAATTTTAACGTATGTATATTTAACTCGATACTCTTTGCAATAGAAAATTAAATTATAAAATGGTAAGTATTTTTATGTAGTTGGTATTTCTACACAATTTATAAATTACAAAAGATCATAATATAATATTTAACTAAACTTTTTTAAAGAAGTTTGACTATTATAAACGTGAAAGTTTGTGAGGATGGATGTATGGATGGATAGATGTTTGTTACTCTTTCACGCAACAACTACTGAGCAGATTTTGATGTAATTCGGTATGGTAGTAGTTGAGGCTCTGAATTAAAAACGCTACTTTTTATCCTGAAAAAGTACAGTGTTCCCGTGGGATACTTTATTCACGCGAGCGGGAACGAGTTTGAACGAAGTTTGAAGTTTGAGTTTTAAAGTAAAAAAAAATACGTGTGGCACTCGGGGACTGCCGCGGTAAAGCTATTGCATAGTAAGTGTACACGCATACGTCTAGTCGCACGCACACAAACACCGTGCCGAAGTCTGCCGAACTGAAACGACGTTAGACGATGCACGGCTTTCAACGCCGCACCGCTGTGCCGGTCGCAGTGTTAGGTTTATTTTCGTTACGGAATTTCTTGATTCAGTCGCCGCGCTCAAAGCCCATGATAAAAGCTATGCAATAGCTTAAAAAAATATATAAGTATATAAGGTACGAGGGCGGGTCAATAAGTCCGTGACTTTTGGAATAAAACACAGATTTTTGATAAATAAATCATTTTATTTTTCAACATAGTCCCCCTTGAGCTCTATACACTTTGTCCAACGCTTCTCCAATTTTTTTATCCCTTCCAAAAAATATGATTTGTCGAGGTCCTCAAAATAGGCCTTTGTATGCGAGATGACTTCATCATTGGAGTCAAATCTTTTTCCACCGAGCCATTTTTTCAGGTTTGGGAACAAGAAGTAGTCACTCGGAGCCAAATCTGGAGAATAGGGTGGATGTGGGAGCAATTCATAGCCCAATACATGGATTTTTGCCATGGCAACTGCACATGTGTGCACCCTTGCATTGTCTTGGTGAAAAAGAACTTTTTTCTTGGCCAAATGAGGTCGGTTTTTTTTCAAATCCTCATTGAAGTGGTCCAATAAGTTGGCATAATATTCCCCATTAATTGTTCTTCCCTTTTGAAGATAGTCAATGTGGATTATCCCACGTGCATCCCAAAAAACAGTCGCCATAACTTTATTGGCTGACAAACCCACCTTGGCCTTCTTTGGCGCCGATTCACCCTTAGAAAACCACTGTTTTGACTGTTGTTTGGTCTCTGGTGTGTTGTGATGGATCCATGTTTCGTTCACGGTTACAAAACGGCGCAAAAACTCCTCCATATTGTGATTAAACAACGCCAAACCTTCCTGTGAAGTTGTTACACGATTGCGTTTGTGGTCGACTTGCGGAAAGCTTTCTCATGCCCAAGTGATCATTCAAAATTGAAACCACTGAGCCATGCGAGATGCCTATGGCTTCCACAATCTCTTGCACTTTCAATCTTCGGTCGGCCAACACCATATCGTGAATTTTTTCGATTGTTTCGGGTGTAGAGACCTCAACTGGGCGTCCAGGACGTTCGGCATCTTCAGTGCTTGTACGGCCACAACGAAATTCAGTAAACCACTTTTTTACCATTGAAATCGATGGTGCAGAGTCCCCATAGTATTTATCAAGCTTAGCCTTGGTCTCGGTAATGGTTTTTATTCGCAAAAAATAATGCTTAATAAGCACACGAAATTCAATTATTTCCATTGTTTCCTTAAGTTACTGGATAGTCTGATAAAGATAGCTGTAAAACACAAACTAACTGACGCAGCAAGTTCAAATTTTGATAGGAGTCAACTGACAGATGCCTGTTGACAGGAGTAGTGTTGCTTTTTCAGTTAGGAGGTTAGAAATTCAAAAAGTCACGGACTTATTGACCCGCCTTAGTATTAAATATACAAGGTAACGTCATTCATCATGTCCAAAAAGATTTACAACTCGCGTTGTATATTAAAACATGTCCTGTCCATTGTTAAACATAGCAAAGTTTCTTATCTTTAGCCTAATTCTATTAACTATTTTCGATTTCGAAGTCAAATGTGATCACGAGTCAAATGTGAGCACGCGAGCGGATGACAAACCTGAGAATCCAAACAAGATTTAGGGCCTGTTTCGCAATGGTCGGATAATAACTGTCGGATAGCGTATCCGGCACTTTTGTCGCTGGTTACTTCTAGAGCGACAGAGACAAAACATGTAGTTAACCTATCTGACACTTATTAGAAGATTGTGAAACAGGCCCTTAGACCATAATAATTATGAGAATTGCCCCCCGGTATAAATATCAATAACTATAAATATCATAGATACCTAACTGGCTATTAGCAAGAGAGTAAGACATATTACATTTATCCTTATTCTCCGTACGACACAATAAACGCTTCTTCCGACTTAGGATTCATTTTACTTCCTGCTATTTTACTTGACCGAATTTAGTTACTGGAACAGTCTGAATTTAGAGAGATGAAAAACGCGCTTTAATGGATTTTATCTTCAGATGTGTATTTAGATTTTTCTTGATTGTGACTGTCAAAATCCGAATATTCAAACGCTGCTTAAGTCATGGGGCCCCACAAATCACAGGCTGTCAGTGTCTCTGCAGAGTTTATTCGGAATTCAAGTCATTCGGTCGTGTATCAAAATTAAAATAGGGTGTTTCTTTTAATTAAATCTGCACAGCATTTTAAATACAATATCCAGAAAATTAACCGATTTAAATGATAGCAGGGATCACTTAGTGATTTCATAGAACTTTTAACAGGCATTTTGCTCTGTCGCCAACCTAACACCTAAACTTCTGAAGTAATAATAACTTTAACTTTTAATGAACTTTTGTTTAATTATATTATAATGGAAGTTAAGAAGTAACCAAAGGGTGTAAAACCACTCATTAATAAAGGGCGGGTTCATTACAATATCTGATACAAACAAAGTTTACTAGCTGTCTGTAATACATGTTGTTCTATTTTAACTATGAACTGAAATAAAAAAACTTGAGAGGTGTCAAGGGACACCCGGATGGAACGAAGTTATAATATATATATTATAATATAAATATATAGTTGATAATGAAGAGTTGAAGCCTATTTTGGAAGAAATATATATATATGACAGACGGACAGAAAAATGATTTATATTTTATTGTAAGTACCGATCATACCTGTCTTTTAAATGCATTAATTGAAAATAAAAGCTGTTAATTTGAAATTACAAACAGACACTTCAATTTTGTTTATCTGTATAGAAATAATATATTATATTATACAAAACAAATAGTTGAACTAAGTATATATAGTGCGCGCGGAACTAGTTGGCCGCGCCTTAGGTAGGGACAGGGGTCAGGGGGCGGGTTGCTTGCTGCTCGCAGTATTGCCGCCGCGAAGTCCGGCTCCGTACTGAGTAATAACATCAAGCGCTCGGCTAGCTAGTCACAATATGTAACAGTCATAACAGTCACAATGTGTAATTGCAAAATTCTACATTATTGTCAAGGTGATAAGGTCGTTTTTTGTATCATTCTTAATAGTCGTTATTACATTGTGATTTCGAGTGGCAAAAAGTGTCGTGCCAATATAATCCGCCTAGCCTCAATATCGCAACGCGCCATAAGAAACTTCGTTCCAAAAATAACCAAACAGATAAACTGAACGCACCTATAAATATTTGATAATTACTATCAAATATTTGTAGTACATACATAATAATAATAATAACTCCCCACACCGATTTCGGTGACGGTGGCCGGTTTCATTGAAGCCAGGTCAGTTACGCAGGAGTAATTGTATAGTGCCCAAGTGTGTGCGCAGTACACAAGAGCGCTCTCTCTTTGTTTATTCTCGTAACCCAGTGGGACGGATAACCGACACGACTGGCGAGAGATCAGGCGCAGGTCCGACTTTTTACATGCCCATCCGACGCATGGATCATCTTTCTTGTCAGACAATCAGGTGATCAGCCTGAATTGTCCTAACCAAACTTGGAAACAACTTTTTTTGTTGTTCCAATGCGGGAATGGAACCCACGACCTCCGTCGAGTCGAGAGCCAAGCTCAATCCACTAGACCACGGAGGCTGCTTATACATATACAAGTAGTAAATACAAGTAACAAATTGAACACAGAGGACAGTTAGTATGGGTAAATACAATCGTCGTGTGGGAAAAGAGAGAAAGAGAGAATGTGGGAAGAGAGAGATAGTGTGGGAAGAGAGAGATAGTGTGGGAAGAGTGGGAAGCCCCAAAGGGAGATCTCCGACCGAGCGAGGTGCTATGCCGAAGCCCTCTTGTAGTAATTTCAGGTGTTGTATATATACTGCCGATCTTAGCAAACTTCGATAGCGCGATTCAGGATTATGGCGCTAATTGGTCCGCCACAGTCGTTTTTAGTATTTTCCCCGCAATTGTTCCAACATCTCTCACCGTTTAAACCTTCCCTGAACAACCACAATCATTTCTAAACCAAAATTAGCGAAATCGGTCTAGCCGTTTTCGACTGTCAGCGAGACATTTAAATTGCAATCCATTTAAGGGTTCCGTCGCATTATATATAAGAAGAAAAGAAGAAGATAACCGGTACAAACATTGCATTAAAGTTATTGACATGAAGGTTTGTAAACACTTTTGTCTAACTCCTGGGTCATGGATAATTATGTTTTATTAAATACTTAATACATGTCCCGAAACACGTTGTTCTGAACATAACGTGTTTCAGGACATGTTACTAGATAAGAAACTATGAAATGACTACACCTATATATACTTGTGTGGGAAAAGTACATTGCCCCAAAGTGAGATCACCGACAGAGCGGGTGGTATGCTCGTTCAGGCTGATGCCCTGGCCCTGGAGGCTTTTCAGATATTGTATATGTGGCAGACCAATTAGCGCCATGATCCAGAATCGCGCTATCGAAGTTTTCACAGTTCGGCGCTATATATACAACATCTGAAAACTCTGAAAACTACTACAGTGGGGTTCGGCCTGACCGAGCATACTACCCGCTCGGTCGGAGATCTGGGATTTGGGGCAATCTACTATTCCCATATCGGTGATCCTCGACAAGAACACTTCATCATTATCATCACTCCGCGCCCCGCCGCACTACGCCAGCCAGTTTCAGCCGCGACCACCAGCCTCAACGCACCGCGGCCTGGTCGAACCCTCATCGGCTTCATCGGGCACTCTTAGACCGGTCAGCAGCAGAGCTCATCTCTCCCGGTCAGCACGGAGCATCGGCCTTAACGGCAACCCTCCGAGTTCCGAACTGTGCTCACTGGGACTTCACTGCAACAGTTCCGACTCATGGAGACTCTCTCGCACTGGCGACTTCATTTACAAACCCGCAGTAAGCTAGTGGTGGATAACTCAGTCTACAACAAAACCCTCTTTAAAAGAATAGAGAAATATTGACGGGTGCGACAACGTAGCCATGGATTTAGTAGAAACAATATTTTCAAACAAAACTGGTCCAATAACAGATACGTATCGTATAGCCATTTGACCTATTTGGGCAAACTGGCCGACTGGTCGATATTTTGCAGCCATGTTATGTTAGTGGATAATGGATATAATATATACTAGCCATACCTACATGCGGCTCTGTCTGACTAGATCAATATATATAATACGAGGCATGTCGAGGCAAAGACTTAAATTGCCCTACTTATGGGGCTGTTTGGTGCAGTCAACGTTTGGCATTTGTCATATTGACATTTTGACATTTGCTCTTCGCAGCTTAATCAGCCCGCATTTAATTGATGAAATCTTTTAAAATCAAAGTTGCTTTTTCTTGTATGAAGATTTTTTCTGCACGTCAAAGGCTTTGAAGGTCACGCGCCCTCCGAGCGGTATCGGCCGCGGGGTTGTGAATCGAATTTAAGTATTTCATAAGATAACCTGGATAAAATTTACGGCCACATGTTTTATATATTTTTGGAACGAGAATAGAGTATCCATTACACTCCATGAATACCTATTTTTGTTTTAAACGGCAATAATTATGCTGTGTAGCTGGTATATATATTATCTTCTTCGTTCTTATATATAAAATAGATTGCAATTGCGATGTCTCTCGCTAAAACTTGAGAACGGCTGGACCGATTTGGCAAATTTTTATCTTGAAATTATCATATGAGTTCAGGGAAGGTTAAAACGGTGAGAAAATTGGAGATATTGAGGGCAACTATTAAATAACGACGATTGAATTTTCCCATACTAATAGTTCACCATGTTTAATTTGTCACTTGACTGTCAAAAATGTTGTAATATATGTATTTAAATTTCACGCCTTCTATAGTCTGTATCCATTTTCTATTAATGTTGTCTTTGACACAACTCGCTCTCTACTCTGTGGACATTACTATCTTTAATTTTTCTCTTTATTAAAGTTCATTAATTTTACAGTAAAATATAAGTATTTCATTTAATAACAACAAAATAATTATAAGTGCGTTCAGTTAACCTAGGGTTGCCAACCGTCCTGTTTTCCCAGGACATGTCCTAGTTTTTGCAGTGTCCTGGATAGTTTTAAAGGACCGTCCTAGGTTTTAAAGCGCCCTGATGAGGTCATGTATTTTTAAATTCGCGCGCCACCTTTACAATTTGTCTTTCTAATTTAATTTTATTCAAATACTTTTATAACAAATATGATTATTAGCATTATATGTATTTCATTTAACCTGTTTTCACTACATACGGATTTAATGGTTGCAACTTTATTACTACGTCCTGTTTTTAGACTGAATTGTCCTAGTTTTTCCAACTTCAAGTCCTAGCTTTTTAAATTTGGGGTTGGCAACCCTAAGTTAACCTGATTGATTTCTATCAGAATAATCGACCAGACCCAGGTAGGTTGTAGACATCTACACCTACAGGCTGTGGTTGTAGATGTTGGTGTAGGTTGCAGGTGTAGGTTTAGCTTATAGTTAAGATATAACAACGTATGCCAAGACAGCTAGTACTTATTAAAAACCAAATTGCAAAGAACGCACCTGCAACTCAAAATATTTATCATATTATCTAATGGCCCCAGTACACAATAACTTATGATGGGCCATGCTTTGCAATGCACAACTGTAGGCCACGATCACTTGGTGTTCACACAATGGCGCATGGCTCATTGCTGTCTGGCGAAACACTCACGATGGACGTGGAAGTGGTTACGGCCGCGACTATTCATATACTGCTTACAAGTATTACAGAAGTGTGTATCGCTACAAAGTTTTAAAAATAATTGGCGCAAAATGCGATGGTGGATGCTGCCCATTCACCATAACAGGAAAAGGTGCGTAGATTTTAAGCGTTACTTAGATGTATTTTTAGTTGTTTCGGTCTTATTTTATATACGTATAGAATGTTAACGTATATGACTAAGTATTTTTTATCGTTTTCAGGCAAACCATGAACAATCTGCTATATGAGCTTGTTGAAGAACAATCAGAGGAATGTGATAACTTTGTTCGTATGTCTTCTAGTGATTTCGAATATATTTTGCAAAAAACATGTCCAATTATTATAAATTAATAAACTTAAAAGTCACTTCGTTGCTGATATTTTGAGCGATCAACACTATCCCGGTCAACGGTCGGTGATGAACTAAACTATGGGCGATTGCGTAGATACTACAGGCCGTTTTTTTTTGAAGTGTGCCCAAAAAACCTAACTAAGAGCATGTCAGGACATGTCTAAGGAGGGTTCCGTAACTATTACCCGTGTAAAAGGTTTTTTTTTTAATTACTTCAAAAGTTACTGTCCAATTTCGTTCAAATTAATTTTCCTAAAGAGTTTTAACATGATCTATCAGCGTTAAAAATTGCAAGTTTCTTAGTCTCATAGTTTAGAAATGCCAGGGGCGACCAACTTATAAACCACTTTGGAGGCCGATTACTCGTGAATGGTTCACTTTGTAAAAAAGCCATGCACGAGTATAAAAACTTGCCTTTATTTTAAAAGACGTATTCAACGATACCCCACACGTAGGGGTAGGATGAAAAAATATTTTTCATCCCCACTTCACATGTATGGGCAGCCACCCGTAAAATATAAAATTATTATTATTTTATGATACTAAAACTGAGATCTATAAACAGTCTATAACTATACCAAATTTCATCAATTTAAATTCATAATTACAGAAGCCAGAAGCGCGGACAGACAGACAGACAGACAGACGGACGGACGGACGGACGGATAGACCGAAACTATAAGGGTTCCTTATGTATTACGGAACCCTAAAAACCGACAACTTTTCGATTGCGCGCCACGATGGGCAATTGTGCGCCACTATGTACCATTACCCCCTGTACATAATGGCGATGGCGTGCAGTAGGCCAGCATGTGCCACTGTGTACTGGGGCCATATTAGTCATACTTAATAATACAATTATAATAATCTTATGTGTGCCATGATACGCCTACACAGATAAGGAGCTGATATAATTAATTAATTTAATATTGATAAGAATTGCCAAGCTCGTTTCGGTGATAAGCTACTGGTTGATTAAATTTATTATCAATATACTATAGTTGTTGCCCGCGACTTGATGTGCATCTTTTTGTGCAATGAATAAAGTTCAATTTTAAATAGCTAACTTAAAAATGCAGCGCAGCATTCGTTTCGGTGTGAATTGACCCTCAACGATGAATACGCAGACGCTTCTGAAAGTGCCAGCATGAGATTTTAGATCCTTTTAGACTCTCACATCTCATGCTGGCACTGTCTCTACTTGGCAGAATGTAAAAGACATGCGATTTGAGAGTCTCTTTAAGGAGTATTCGACCGTATTGCCTCTTTAAATTACGAGACTCTCACATCACATTTTGTCTTTGTCATTCCGCCTAGCAGAGGCTATGATTTAAGAGGGTCTTAACTTTCGTAAAGTCGCATTTGAGAATTCGGAAGTAAGTGTGGCAATATAATACCTGTAGCAGATACAGTTAAAGTCATAGAACGTGCTACTTCTCAAAAATATATAAACCATATATTATTGCGACATTAATTTGTATACACTACATAATATACAAAATTTAAAAAATTAATTAAACCCCGAATTGTCATACAGTGAGCGAGCTGATGATGATGAATTATAGCTAAGAACACTCTCGATCACATCAGCTTTCAAGCGAAAAAAATTGCATCTAAATCGGCGGACCTTTCGTTTAGGAGCTACGATGCCACGGACACACAGACCGACAGACATATCCAACTTATAACACTAGGGGTATTATAAGTTATATGTGTCTGTCGGTGTGTGTGATTTTTGCGTCAAGGGTTTAAACAGGTTGTTACTTAGCATTATTGATGCAAAGTGTTAATATTTCATTAAAAATTTGACGTGTAAACATGTAAGTGGTCATGTCAGTAGAATACCAATTTACTCTGTGTAAACGTGGTTTGAATACCTTAGAACAGCCATACTCAACGTTTTTTTTATAGGGGCCATAAACATGTTTCAGTTATGGTGTCGAGAGCCGCAAGCAAAAACTATTATGGTTTTGATTTAAACGTAATTCCAAGTTATTGGTGAATTTACTTTATTAAATATATTTTAATGCTATTTTTGAAATTGAACATTTTTTTTAAAACCTTATCAACTTTTAAAAAAAAGGGGGGGGGGAGTGTCAATTTAGTGCGATTTCAATTAATTTTCATAAATTTTTAACTTCAGATAGGCCACATTCGGCCCGCGGGTCGCAAAGTGAGTATAGCTAGCTGCCCTAGAATATAAGGTACTTACAAATGTCCGTGTCTCTGTCTGTCTGTTACGCTATATCTCCGAAGGCACTGAACGGATTTCGATGTCTGATACCAAGATACATATTACAATAGGCTAGTTTTCATTGCAGACAAATGCAATATACGGCCGCACAAATGAAGCTGCGGGCGACATCTAGTATGACATAATCATATGGGTGTGTCTTATGTATTCAAACGTCGCCTGCGTCCATATCAGGCACAATGGCTAGTAAACATTAATATCCTCGCAGATGGCACTAACAATATGCTGCTGATTAAGGTAAGTCTGAATTTTTTTATTAACTGGACCAGGAAACGAGCAGATGGACCACCTGATGGTAAGCGATTACAGGTGCCCATGGACACTCACGACACCATAGGAGTTACACTTGTAACTCCTCTGGTGTTGCGCTCTTGTATTCCTGGTCCTTAAAAACCCCAACTCCCCTTCTCACTAAAGACCGGCATGATACAACGCTTGCGTTGTGTTTCGGCGAGTGTGTGAGGTTACTGGAGGCCCAACGGTGGTTGGGGATTTTAAGGACCAGAAAGCACTTGCGCACAGTTGTTGCGAGTGTCCATGGATAGCGGTATTCGCTTGCTATCCGTTTGTTCGATTCCTGATCCAGATCATATGAAACCTGCAAATGTAAAATGGTCACATAAGAGTATGGATTGTACCATGAAAAATCGACTTTTGAAGAAATAGCTCTTACAGTGATACAGATATCTAAATACAATTGTTAGAAGCCACGGCAAGAGTTACTTCTTCAAAAGCCGATGTTTCATGGTACGATTCTCTTAGTGTGGCTATTTTAGACCTGCTGATATTCGATTTTCATCATTGACGCAAATCCATTTCTATTTTATTAATTGGGGAACGGCAGTATCCCCCCCCCCCATCCCCCCGCCAAGACGAGCTAAACGAAGCGCAAGGGCTCTACCAGGCCACCTTTTCTCGAAGCGTTTCGTCGATTTTTTGAACCCTGATAACTTAGGTTTGAATTATACCAGATAAACTAATATTTTGATAGACTAATTAAACATGTAAAGTTTTGATTACATAGGTCTTATATTTCAGATTCTATTGATATCTTAAAAGTTAAAACCCCTAATTTCGTCACAAACTCACTGATGATCAACAAAATTATAAAGTATTAACGGATGTCCTAGAAAGCTGAAATATGGTATGTAGGCTAGAATTAGCACAGAAACGACATAAAAATTTACAAACTTGGAACTTTTATCCTCCAACCCCTTAAACAAGGAGAAGGAACAAATTTTAACTCTAGAGGACTGAAAAATTATTGTAGGGATCCGTGTTATAGGTAGTAACAATAAAAAAAATAGTCATACCTTTCAAAAAGATGTGAAATCCACAACACACCATTTTCACGTACAGTGATTCCAAGACAATAATACCATGTATATCTAACATATAACTCTAACCGCCTTAACTAACTCTACAAGCCTAACTTCACAAACTCTACACATTAGTAGTCAAGTTATATGGCTGGCCAACGCCCATGATAAGTTTTGGAATCATTGCAACAAACTGCTGTATTTACATTTCATTATGTCTGCATTACTACACATAGTAGATAGTGTAATGGCCAGTTAGGCATTACACTACCTACCTTCCTATCCATAATAGTATCTCTTGCGTACCTACTCCTACTGATTGCATGTAATTTTATGTTTTGAGTTGTTTTCCTTTCCTGGTTTTATGATTTTTGTATGTAAGTCTTTGTTTTATTTGTGGTGTAATGTCTTATTGTGTCAAATAAATGTTTATTTATTTATTTGTCTTCGAATATTTAAAAAAAACTGAAATATTTAATATTCCGTCCCTCCTCTCCTTCCTTTCGCTTGCCTAGTGCCTATATCTGGTAATGTTTATGCTGTTTAAAAATACCTCAGTGCATTGAACTCTTTTCATAGCCTGCACCTTTTCTTTCAATCTCCGACTTGTAAATCATAACAAGCTTTATTTGTATTCTTTTACATTCACTCACATTAAACATAGGTTATATTTGATATTCAGCGCGCGTCTGTCTGGTGTACGTCAGTATAATCTGCGTCATGTGTGTTTTAGAATTGCATAACATAATATCTTTTAACATTGTAAAAGTGTTCTAAAGTCTCAAAATACTTTGGAGTTTAAATGTGTATCAACAGAGAAATTTGTAGAGAAGCTGAAGCGATTTTAATTCAAATTACAAATCTAAAAGATATTATATCTCGAGGCAATAGGTAAGACGACTGAATTTTTCTTATTGCATAAATGAATAGTACTCTTATATATGAGAAACAATCAATATTTTCAAAGGTACAGCGATTTGTTAACAACATTTCGCAAGTCTCGTGGAAAAGCTCCATACAAAAGTAGTGTGACGTGTGACTGTGACGTGACGCGTAGGTAAAAGTGTATGAAGTATATGGGTCGCAGATACATATTATTGTGAACGTTTTTATGTAGCTTGTAAGTAAAACACTGTAGGGTTTTTTTAAGAAATTAACAGAAAAAAAAATTATGGCACAGATATAGATTAGAGAACGGGGAAGGACAAATAAAATTTATAGCGTGGCAAAATGTACGGTTCCCGCGAGATTTCAAGTCGCGGGCAACATTTATTATGTTAATCAAAAATAGAGTTAACTTTTCCGCAAAACATGATTGTTTTTCTATACGGCCATGTTTTGCGGAGGAATTGACTCTATTTCGCGTACGCTAAAGCCGATAATCAGAAATCGGAATGCAAATGGTGGAGGAAGGAGGATAACTTTGTTGCCAGTGCGCGATTACGAGCAATTACGTGAAGTCACAACTCGTATAGAACCGCAAGTAATGAAACACGGCATGCACTCACCGATAGCTTGCAAATGCTGCTACAAGGACACATCTTTTATAATATACTAGCTTATTCCCGCGGCTCCGTCCGTGTATTATGTCGAGTATCACACGGGAACACTGTACTTATGAGGGATAAAAAGTAGCCTATGTTTTAATCCAGAGCCTAAACTACTACCATACCTCATCGAAATCCGTTCAGTAGTCTTTGCGTGAAATAGGTACAAACATCCATCCATCCTCGCAAACTTTCACATTCATAATGGTAGCAAGGATTTTTGTTGGAGTTTTGTCCGACTACGGCGAGGCCAAAAGGAACGGCAATGATTTTGGCAGTGTATGTATGTATGTAGCATATATGTATGTAGCATGTATGACGTAATACTTTGGTTTCCAAAACGCCTTACCTACTGATACGATTTTAACGAATGAGGCGTCGATAGATTCAGAATAATGGCTCGGGTAACTTGTTTACCTTATTATAATTTACGTTACCGGGTTGTAGATTTTTTTGACGTGACAACGTCTTATAATTCGATGGAGCCGGCTGCACGCACGAAAAAACATGACTCATGCGGCGTTACGTCGCTCTGAGGCGTTCCATTTATTATTATGACGTTGTCACGTTCAACTATCGTCAGTAAACCGACTTTACAGACAACCAATTTTTTGTATTTATTGCTTTTAAGTGCATAATTTATTAAATTACGAAACGAAAATCATTACAAAGCTATAAGCGACACAGCGCTGTATTTTTAAAATAGCTACTCAAAATTGTGCTTCATTAGGCGCTGCACAGCGCATGTGCAGTGTATGGCTGATGATATGAAAATGTGTACCTTTTTGTGTGGTGAATAAAGTTCAATTTTTAATAACGGTCTTGAAATGCAGCGCTTCAGTATGATCTTAGGTTTCTAACAAAGTGATTGATTTATATCAATCACCTGACATTATAGGCGAGATTTATCTGCAATACTCGAAGATACGCGGGTGTAAAATTACGCAACCAGCTAGAGTTCGGTACATTATATTACCTTTTCAAAAATTAAAATAATATTCTATCTTAACGCATGAAACATCGTTACCTTTTATATTATGCAGTAAGATTCTACTCAAGCGATTTTCACACTTGCTGCGGAAATATTTTCCTAACTCTCAAGGGGTGCACCTTTGCCAGAACATTCTACTGAAATCAATGTTTGCATTTGACTGCAAAACAACTTGTGGCTAGTTGCTGAAAGTTCTAGAACTTGTAACACAACTAAGCAGATTCGTGATGCAAATCTTGGAGAGACATGGCAAAATGTATTTGGATTTTCTGAAATGTATAAAATAAAGGAAGATATATTTAAATTGTTTCAGGACTGAAAGTAAGGTGGTAAGTAAGTAAGGATGGTGGGCATCACGTAGTAACGACGTTCAAAAAAAGTATTTAAAAATACCAATTTTGAATAAAAATTTTTTTGATTTTGATTTTTTGATTTTTAAGGTAATAAATCTACACTAATAGAATAAAGAGGGAAGATTTCTTTGCATGTTTGTTTGTTTGCATTGAATAGGCTCCGAACTACTGCTTCGATTTCGATCAAATTTGTCACAGACATAAAATAGATCACGGGGAAGGACATAGGCTACTTTTTTGCGGTGAAATGTACGATTCCTGCGGAATCTGCTTTTGCGCGCACAAGGTCGCAGGCAACATCTAGTAACTAAATTGAAGTAACTTTTGTGCTGGCGAATTTTAAATCTAAAGTTACCTATAAAATTTTCCTTCTATGCGATTCTAGTCACGTAAGTAAAAAATATTTTAAGAAAGCATTGAAGATTTCTTTGGACCTTTAACCCACTGAATTTTACATTATCATTCCCTGCATCCCATGGAAATGTATATAAAATTGTAATTTTGTTCGCGTTTGCAATTGAAATAGATAATTCAGTGGCAATACAGCAGTTTAATTTTAAATATGATATTATATAAGCTGACTGCTTGGCCGCTAGACGTGAATAGTTAAGTATATTATGTTTAAGGTAAAACCGCACTTAGCGGCAGCGGAGCTACGCGACGCGACACTTTCCTACTAGTAATACCGCAATGGAGTGCCGCATCGCGTATTTCCGCTGCCGCGTAGTGCGTTGTATCTCATACAATTTCATACAAAGAATATATTTTGGCCGTGTTGTTTCGGGTAGTGTCGCCTAGTCCCTCCCCCTTCAGTTGACACATGTTTAAACCTCTACATTTGAGAATTTCACTTGCTAGATTTTGAAGTTAAGAGGGTCATATTCTATTTTTGTTTTACGGGCAAAAGGAATATAATTTTGTATGGTACTATCAACTTTACCCATAGACAATCTGGCCCCATAGGTAAACACGATGCATGCACATGCATAGACCTGTATATTATAGACGAGGCATGTCGATCCAAAAAGTGTCCACACTTAGACTGCCCCATTTTGGAGTTGTTTCATGTTTGTCGAGGTTTGACATATTTTTCGTCTTAATATTTTTACGTTTGCTTTCCGCGCTATAGTCAGTCCGCATTTAATTGACGAAATCTTCTGAAATTAATATGGCGTTACTCTTCGTGTATGAAGATTTTTTCTGTCAAATGCACCTCATAGCCCATTCTTAGTTTTGGATTGTGTGTGTATATTATATATACGTGTATGTATATATATATGCGTGTATGTATACCAGGAGAATTTTTCATGTGGGCCTGGGTGGGTGAAATCCGAAGCTATAAGGAGTAGCGAAAAATCCTGATTTTGGTATAAAATAAAACCGCATCATTAGATGTTTTGATAATTCAATTTCCCTAGCCAGGAATCGTGCCGACTGTCTTTAGGAAAAAAGATTCTTGATTATAATTGCGTCTTACATACTCAAAAGTTTTGATATCTCTAAAATATTTAGACAAATAAATAATACTTCCAGTATGAATCGAACGTAAATACGACTGTCGATAACTCAAATAAAGTTAAGGCCCAAATATAAAAGGCCATAACCCGCAAAATTATTGAATTGCATTTATTTTCAGCCACGGCATGCGTGCTGTATGAATATTAAATTTCCAACAAAAATTATTGCTTTCCAAACGCTTGTTAAATTCTTCCATTTTTCATAAAGAGTGCACTCTAGTTAGTATTCAACTTGATTTTGTCGAAAAGAGGCGAAATTTGCCTGAAGTGTGGTTGAATTAATGTTTTGGCAAAATCAAAGTTTACTGCCTCAATTGTTACGCCAATTCAAAAGGTTAAAAAATTGGACGGAAATCACAGTATCATGCAGCACAGTAATTTTTATAAAAAATATTAGATAATATGTATCCTACTGAAAAAGCAAGCAAAAAAACGTGACGCGCACACGTTTTCGAAGGTGTCCATTGGCAAAGAATATATTTCTAACGCCATTGACCTATCGCGGCAGCACTGGCCAATTCAGGGGTCGAAACTCCAGCTTTTACTCGGGGCGATGAAACTTTGGGGTTTAAATGGACTGTTTAATGTTTATGTATTTCCAAATGTCAAAGCTAAGGGTCAGTTCACACCGCGATGATGCATTATGCATTTTTAAGATAGCTATTCAAATTTGAACTTTATTCACTACACAAAAAGATACACGTTTCGTATGACAACAGACATACACTGCACATGCGCTGTGCAGCGCGGTGCAACTTGGCATTCGAACTCTTACAATGAAACGTGTATCTTTTGTGTAATGACTAAGTTCAATTTGGAATAGCTATCTTAAAATGCAGCGCTATGTCGCGTATCGTTTCGTTTCTGTGTGAATCCTAATGCTAAAATTAAATAATGAATTTCATTTACTAGAATGTGCTCCCACGTAAATAATGAATTTTATTTATTACAGCTGTGCTCCCAATCTCTGGCGATATCAGTAGGGCGATTCTGACCTTTACTCTTACAATAATACAATTTCGATGCAGTCTCGATATGATAAAACAGCAAATTGGTGTTCTCATAAACGTCAAACCAACGCGATTTGATTCGTCCAAACTACAAATATCAGTTTATGACATCAAGACGATTCATTTATAATTCATTGAAAGTAAATTGAAAGTCCACGATAAATACGAGAATAGGGGATCTGCTTTTCCGTTAATCTTAATCTGCTGGTTCCATACAAAAAGTGTAGCTTTGTTGTCGTCGTCATTTCAGCCTCGTGACGTCCATTGCTGGACATAGGCCTCCCCATAGATTTCCAGTACGACCGGTCGCTCGCAGCCTGTATCCACCGACTCCCTGCGACTTTTCTCAGGTCATCTGTCCACCGTCCTACGCTTCGGCGTCCAATTCGTGGTCTCCACTCGAGAACCTTTCGGCCCTAGCGGGCATCGGTTCTACGGGCTATATGTCCAGCCCATTGCCACTTTAGCTTGCTAATGCGCTGGGCTATGTTGATAACTTTACTCTACGTTTACGCACAGCCCTCTCTGTAGCTCTTTGAGCGACATGAAGCTTTTGTATAAGTCCCATTGTGAATGACCACGTTTCGGCTGATGTTTACCACGTTTCAGTTTATGTTTATTATTGCAAAATATTAGTCCAAACGGCAACCGCTGTGAGTTTCAATTTGTGGTGCCGGGAAAATGAACATTTCCGATATTAAAATCATAATTATGTGGCATCAAAATACGGTCAAACCGTATTGAAACGTGCCGGACTTGAAAGGTAAAGATATGCCTTAATAATATTAACTTTTTTTTTTTAATTGGATCACATTGTATTGTAATAGACCGTAGGTATAATTTAAATTTTTGATTGTATCAGATAATATTGTGCAGCTTATTTCAAACTAGTTTTATTTGTAAACAATTTTGATAGCAATATTGTTTTTATTTTATTAGATACTAGCTGATGGCCGCAACGTTATTAATGGAAACGGAACACTATTTGTTTTATACGGATCCCATAGATTAAAGTAGCCTAAGTTACTCCTTAAAACATCAACTATATGCCACTGAAAGGCCAAAATCGGTCTGACCGTTTCAGAGATTAGCCGAAAAAAACAGACAGACAAACATTTTCTTTTTTGTTGGTGTAGGTGCCTATCTAATATACCGATTAAGTACTATCATATGCTTTTAGTGCAAAGCTATTAATTTAAAATTACAAACAGACACTTCACTTTAATTTCTTTGTATGTATGTATAGATCTTTGAACAATCAAATGGTCAATTCAAAACGCAAAATCCGTGTATCCGCTTTCTTTCTGTGGCTCGCACTTGTTGTACAAAAAAAAATCCTACTAATATTATAAATGTGGAAGTTTGTGAGAATGGATGGATGTTTGTTACTCTTTCAAGCAAAAACTACTGAACGGATTTCGATGAAATTTGGTATGGTAGTACTTGAGGCTCAGGATTAAAATATAGGCTACTTTTTATCCCGAAAAAATACACTGTTCCCGAGGGATACTGTATATACGCGGGCGGAGCGGGGCAGCTAGTCTATTCATATTATCTGCCGTATGTATCAGTCCCTTAGCTCTACATCGTAATGATATGTATTGATCAATTATTATATTATATATATTTATTATATGGATTTGCTGGCTACATTGAAAATAATTTGTACAAAATACCGTTGTGTATCATCGAAGTGGTGCTTCGGCACGATTGGAATGGCACTAGATACCGTACTCTCACGGAAAACTGGCGTTAAACAACGGGTTGGGCTTCTGAAGCCTCAAAGAGAGTTTGGATTTTTAAACATCGGTAACGCACTGGCAACTCCTCTGGTATTGCAGTTGTCGAGAGCGATGGTAATCGCTTACCTGGCGTAACAAGCGATCATAGCCTATCGGTTAGCTTGGTTTTATCCCTGGGAAACTGCGCGTTTTTAAGATAAACATGTTTTTATCTTTCGTCGTGCAACAATATATCAATAATTTCGACTCTCTAATGTCAGTTCCGTTTGGCAGTTTGATTAATTTTTGCGTTGTTCGGAAATTCAGAATGTGGTGGGTTCGAACCCCGGTAATTTTTTTTTGTTATTCTTTTTATATTTTTTTAAATCTACTAGAGCTCCGAGCAAAGCTCTGTGACCCAGGTACTTTAAATAATATGTACAAACACCGGTAAATTGGTGGCATTACGTGTTTTATTGTTCTTTATGTTTACTTTAAGAATAAAACTAACGACCTCTGTGGCTCAGTAGTAGCGCGCTGTAAAAGCCGGAGGTCGCGGGTTCGAATCCCGTAAGTTGTAACACAAGATCCTCGGATACTTAGCACGGGGTCAGACTGACGTGGTGTGAAGCGTCCATAGCTGATATTATATAAGATTAAATTCGATTTCAACAGACGTTAGGTGAGCTGATGATGATGAGCCAATTTTGAGCTACAATGGAGCGTCAAAGCCGGTGCTAGTTCACGGTATATTTTTATTCAATTTAGAATCTAACAGCAAACGTTACACAAAAGGTTTTCCCTTTTTAGCTGTTCGTGCTTGGTGTCACCATCATCCACTGTGTAGTAATTAACTACTACTATTATAAATGAGAAAATTTGCGAGGATGGATGGGTGGATGTTTGTTAACAGTCACGCAAAAACCACTGAACGGATTTCGACGAAATTTGGTATGGTAAGTAGTTTACGCTCAGTATTAAAACGATTTCTTTTTTGAATATCCGATATATATATATATATATATATATATATATATATATATAACGTATACATTAATTATTATCTTTAATTTAGTATATTTTTTTTCCTTTATTTAAGGTCGCACATAGGTACATAGGTTACGGTACATAGGTTATCAGCGACCACTTTTACATTATTTAAATTAAACCATATAAATAACAATATTTGAGGAAATGTTGAACATTATCACACATATCAGGATCAGTTAATAATACATATCTGTCATTGGTAAAGCCGAACAATTGTCTCTCGGAATCATAACTATTACAATCTATTAAAACATGATTAACAGTGAACGGTGAGCTACATCTGAGACAAGTGCGAGGAGTGCTTTTCGCGAACAGATGCGAGTGAGATGCGTTGGTATGGCCTATTCTCAGCCGTGTTATTATACATTAGTCTTTTCTATTATTCTATTTTTTAGTATATTATTAACTACACAAGAAGATAAGCGTTTAATTGCAAGAGTCCGAATGTCAAACTGCACCGCTCTGCATAGCGCGGCGCCGCTCTTGCAATGAAACGCGTATCTTCTTGTGTACTGAATAAAGTTCAATTTTTAATCACTATTTTAAAAATGCAGCGCCACATCATGAGTCGTCTCGTTTTGGCGTGATCCTTGTTGACCAAAAAACATCTTAACCACCAATATCTAATATTTTTAACCATGCGCGATACGAAAACTAAACGTAGACATAATCTTCAGTTACGATATTTCTAAAATTCGCTATCTAAAGGGACAAAAGCTCACAAAGTTACAACGATAATATTCAATTAAACAGGAACAATGCTCCAATTAGCTAATAAGAAGCTAGTTAGCTAATATAAAGCAGTAAGATAATTCTAATCTAGGTTTAAAGTACGTTCATTTGAGCTGAAAAGTTTAGTAAGTAAACCCCAGTTAAACTTTTCACTTAGCATTATCTACAATACAAAGTTTCGTGTACAGCGTTGAAGATTAAATTTTAATCTTCTACGCTCTATGCGAATTTTCATAGTAAAAGTGATTGATATCGGATTTTATTCTTGCTTTTTGGAAGTCGGTAAAAATATAAGGATAGTTGGGGCAAGAATCTAATCTCCTTTATTTTTCGTTTCGGGTCAAGGGGACCATTATAGGAGGAGGAGGAGGAGGATAATTATTACATGGCTCTGGCCATCTTCACTCACACCAAAAGGGTCAGCTCACACCGAAACGAGTCGCGACGCTTCTAATTTTAAGCCTTATCTAATGAGAACTTCGACCCTAAAATCAATATCTGTCGTCACAAAAATCCGTAACAATAGCTACTGTCTGCAGAACAATTGTCTTGTAACCGATAGCCAGTCTCGAGATGAGGATTAAGATTTCCCTTTGCCAAGGGCTCTCACACACTAGACCACGGTGGCGCGATATGAGAATCTTTGTGCGGTCGGTGTCAAGTTTTCGGGGACACCGACGGACATCAGTAATAATAATATATATAATAATAATAATCATAATAATAATAACACCTCCATAATACATCTAATACATTTGGGTAGTGGGGTCTCTGGTGGAACGAGCATGCAACAAGGATGCAGCGAGCGCTGAATACGAGTTACGATGCAAATACATGACATTAAACTAATTTCAAGCAAACTAAATTAACTCGTGAATAAAAACGACTACGTAAATTGTATAGCCTGTGTTACCGGGGCTATTATAACGAATTTATTGACACCTAATTTATTAAAATCGGATCAGTTTAGGCGCTACGGTGGAACAAATATACATACATACATATTACATACATACATAGACTGCCAAAATCATTACCCTTCCTTTTGGCTTCGCCGTAGTCGGGTAAAAAACATTAAGTGATAATATTATGTTAACATTTTGACAAAAAAAAATCATTTGTTTATTCACATAATATTAATAAACGTTTGTGCACATTCGTGTGAGAATTGTCATCTATGTTTAATCTTAGCCCAGCTACGCAAGAGCTCTTTCTTTTCTTCTCTCTCGTAACCCGACACGACTAGCAAAATATCAGGCACAATACCGACTTTTTACATGCCCATCCGACGCATAGATCATCTTTCTTACCAGATAATCAGGCGATCAGCTTGCACCGTCGTAACCATACTTGAAAAAGCATATTTTTATTGTTCGAACACGGGGACCGAACCCACGACCTTTGGAGTCGAGAGCCGAGCCACGAAACCACATAGGGGACCATAAGCACTCATGAACTGTACGTGACTGTATTTACTACAAAGAATGTACAGTGAGCGGCAACTCTTATCCATTGTATTTTGTCTGCGATTGTACCGGGGTAAACGAGACCCTTCCTATTGTTTTCGGAAAGTAATTTTGCGTGTTCTGCCGATGAAGTGTTAACATCCCACCCGGCGTCCGATAACGGACAGATAATTAGAGGGTTATTTTGGTCCGGTCGCTGCGAAGGAACAGTGTAAGTAATTTTGTGTGTTCTGCCAATTGGATGTAACACTAACATCCGATGTAATCTTACCCGATCCGATGTTTTTGACCCGATGCTTCTGACCCGATGTTTCTTACCCGCTATTTTTTATACTTCTGACCTAATGTCCGAAATGTAACGGACAGATAATTAGAAACATTATTTGGTCCAATCGCAATGATGAAGAAATATTGGCTAGTAATTTTGCGTGTTTCGGTGTTACCGATATTTACCCCGATTGTTTCTATGAAAATAACGTATCCGTTGCGGTCGTCTAGTTGAATAAGCCAGCCAATTCGACCCCTGGACCGTTCATTATACGCCGGCATCCAATGAAAGTAGACCAATAGTTATTTCAACTTGGATCACTCAAAGATTATCGACTTGACGTATTGAAAGTTAGCCTGTTCACTGTTGGACATGACAGACTAAGCCCCGATTTTACCAAATTTCACTAAACGGGCTTATTGGTAAACTCAGATTTGATGTCTCTCTCATTCAATGTTAGAATGGGACAGACAGATCTTAAACCGAAGCTTTGTGTTAAACGTCGTTTCAATTTATTGGTGAAATTGTGGCTAAGACTCAGTGAATGTTAAATTTAGTTCAGTTTTTTAGGGTTCCGTAATACTCAAGGAATCCTTATAGTTTCGCTCTGTCCGTCCGTGTGTCTGTCTGTCTGTCCGCGCCTCTAGCTTCTGTAATTATGAATATAAATGGATGAAATTTGATATAGTTAGATCTCAATTTTGGCGTCAAAATAATAATAATTTTATATTTTAGGGGTATAATTTTATATTTTAGGGGTACTCTCCATACATGTAGTGGGGATGAAAAATATTTTTTCATTTTATCCCATCGTATCGTTGAATAGGTCTTTAAAAATAAAGGAGGTAAGGTTTGATACATGACTTTTTTAAAAAGTCAACTATGTTCGAGTAATCAGCCTCCAAAGTAGTTTGTAAGTTGGCCCCCCTCTAGCATTTCTAAACTATTGGAGATAGAAACCTGTAAGTTTCTATGCAGATGGACCATGCTAAAAACTCTTTAGGAAAATTATTTTGAACGAAATCGGACAGTAACTTTTGAAGTAATTTGTAAGAAATCTATTACGCGTTGATAGTTACGGAACCCTCTTTAGACATGTCCTGACATGCTCTTGGTTAGGTGATTTCTACTGTAGCGCTAGTAGTCGTCAATACAAATATAGTGTCCACAGGGCACAGCGCAGTGCATTGTTTCGTTAGCGATTTCCTAATTCTAACCAAACATCGTAAAATCATTCAATATTCAATTTAGCTAAATTATTCAACAAGAGCTTCTGGTTAACCGTTGCGCCAATGAATTGGCTAGCCGTTATTCATCTATTTCATTGGATGCCGGCGTATGGTGAGCGGCTTAGGCGTCGCATTGTCTGGATATATTACAATATAACTAGATGGTACATATCTCGTTGTTTCTATGAAAATAACGAATACATTTTTTTATTAACTACACCGGGCAAGCGCGCAGACGGATCACCTGACGGTATGCGATCACTGGGGCAGAAAAATCTCTATCGAGCTGATACACAGCAGCTGATGATGATGTATATCACACATTTCGGTGTTCCCCACTTTGGTGCCCGCGCAATATGTTTTTATGCTATAATAAAACCTTTATGGCAGGTAAACCATCGAAATGTGGAGGTTATTGTAAGTCATCAAAACGAAATAAAAACTGGGTGATTAGGTACTTCTGAGCTTTCAGGAGATTTTCTCATCATCAGGAACAAGAATGGATTAAAAATATGTTACACATTATCTATAGGTACTAAAATAAAAATGAAAGTTAAATTGTAATCTTGGTACTAGGATAGATGAGAAAGAAATTTGATATGGTAGTAGTCTGAGCTTTATCCCGAAAAAGTACAGTATTTCCGTAGGATACTGTGTTTACCCAGGCGGAGCCGCGGGCAAAATCTATAAGTACTGGTAAATAAGTACACAATGACACCTTCTCATTTTCCTTTAACTTATACCTAAAAAGAATACATCAGCAATTCTAACTTCTATGCGAGAACTTTCGTAGAAAAATGTAAATTATAGCTGCCACAATGCTTAATCTCTAATTTTATTAGACCACGAGATATATGGGATCATAATTCAGAGATTTCAATCGAAAATAATCGCTAAATTAGGAAAATACAGAGAGATAAATTGAGAAAACATAATTTTCCTTGTTTTTATGTCGACGATAAAAATGACATCAACGTGGTTGTAATGTGGTAATAAATAATAATGTTAGATACCTTTTAAAACTTCTTGTGAAAGCGAATTAGGACACCAAGCTTAATAATCATTGAAATGTATTAATAATATATTATATATATATATATATATATATATATATATATATATATATATATATATATATATATATATATTGTTAGCAGTTTGGTAGGGATTTCTATATAGGTGGTGGGAGAGAGGCCGCATCCCCATCAGGATATAAAACAGAGCGTCAGCGTGTAAGGACCACTTTTGCGTCCGATCCTGTTGCCGTGCGGAAGCTCTACTGGTTTGATTGTCGGTGTGATTTGTAAGAATCGTGAGTTCTATTTTAATTTTGTAAGTTTGTGTTAAATCTGTTCCATAATAAATAAATGTTTAAAATTAAAAGTAAATAAATGTAATCGTGTGTAATGGGTTGTTGTTTTTTTTTAAGTAAAACTGCTTCTGATTCCTAAAAATTTATATCTATGGACGCGTCACACCACGTCAATCTGGTCCCGTGCTAAGTATCCGAAGAACTTGTATTACAGGTACCAGACAACGGGAAGTATATTTATTACTTTTATACTAATACTTATATTTAAGATTTTTATTACAATATACAGTATACACATATTAAATACACACCCATGGCCCAGGACCGCAGAAAACTTTTTGTTCCCTTGGCGGGATTGGAACCCGCGATCTCCAGCTTAAGCGCCAACGCGCCTACCAGAATCACAACCAACTACGTCGTCGTAATTATAAATAATAAAATATATAATAGGGTGTCTTATCCTCGTGATAACTTATTTTACTCGAGATTTGGTCACAATATTATGGGATTAATATAATGAAAGTATGCATGTATACAAAAAATCGTAATTGACAGGAAAATAACTTAAAATTTTATTAATATTATATCTAGCAAATACCGCGACACAATACCCATTACCTGCAAGCAAATGTGTAAAGCCACGCATAAGCATGCGTAAAGTACCTCCCTCCTCCCACACTACACACACACAGAGACTTTAGCCAAGCTGGCATCGCCACTTACGACGGCGAAGTTCGAAAACGTAAAATGTACGGGATTTGAGATAAACATCGCTAAGTGACAAAGCGATACTTAAGTCGCTTAGCGATGCGTATGTCAAATCCCACACATTTTTGTTTTCGAACTTCGTCGTCGTATTTAGCGATGGCAACTTGGCTGAATACTCTGTTCATGCATACTTATGGCATGTTCTCTATGACCCCCACAACTTGTCCACCGCTGGTAGACATCGGGAAAAAAAGGAGGTACCCAGTAACATTTTTCCCCGGTGTCGTTTGCACAACACATTTGCAGGTTGTGGGTATCATTATGAATTTATTATTAATATATAGATTCCCGCAAAGTAACTCCTGATTATTTCAAATATAGAAAAATAAATTGCAATTATTACATCCTATATTTTCCCTGAAAATTCTCGCAACTTAAACCATTGCGCTGCCGTACGCCGCGCCGGCTTGGAAATCTACGCGCGGGGGAGGTTTTTGTATCGCCCTCGACTCGCGTTTCATTTGCGACAAGTGTGGCAAGATTTGTCGCGTTGCCATTGGCTTATATGGTGACAAGAGCAGATGTGGTGCCCCGAGACTGAGAACTTCGTGACTGTTACCCGCTAGCGCTGCAACAATCATCTGACACGATGCTGTGGCCAATGATGGTGATGCGCGTCTATGAATCAACTTTAATTATTTTTTAGGATAATCTTGTGTGTAATGATTATCTTAATCCAGAAGGAAAAACGGGGATCCTCTTGCCCCATTTACTCTAGCATTTTGTTACTCGAAATTTAACATTAAATTATATTAATTTTGAACCTGTCAGAAAATGGCTTATACAAATAATTTGAAATTTATTAAGACGGGGCCAACCCTCATGAAAATAACTGAAAATATTATGACAGACAACTTTGACAGGGTACATCTAATTGAAGTTTATTGCTTGACATGAGAGATGTTTACATTAATTGAGAAATTGAGGACTGAAATACATTTTGTATTTATTCAGTCGTCAGGCTAAAGGTAGATATGGGGCACTAAATATAGTGCAGGTTGCGGATATTTCTTATTTTAATACAAAATATGCTAATAATAATAATTTGTGAAGTGAAAAGTCTCCTAACATAACGCAGTCCAGACTTAACGTAATCCTTTGATCCTGTAACTAATCAGTGGCGCATATACACTGTCCAGATCCAATTTAATATTCTTGTAAACTTGACAATAGTCCTACTAATATTATAAATGTGTAAGTATGTGAGGATGGATGGATGTATAGATGGATGTTCGTTACTGTTTCACGCAAAACCTACTGAATGGATTTCGATGAAATTTGCTATGGTAGTAATTTAAGCTCTGGATTAAAACATAGGCTACTTTTTATCCCGAAAAAGTACAGTGTTCCCGTACTTGTTCAAGTTCAAGCTACTGAATTAACGCGGGCGAAGCCGCGGACAGCTAGTAATACATTCATTGCATACACACGCGCTATAAATCAACAAACATAAGTTGTATGACACAACCTATGGACGTCGAGAACTATCCATTACTACACGAGAGGTGTCGCAAATTACTACACGGATCGTTAACAATAGATATGCCTCGAGAAAATGACCATATAAAAATCTAAAACTGTAACTAAAAAAGTACATGGTATAAAAGTACATACTCTGATTTATACTTGATGATTATTTTTTTTTTGTTTCGACAGAAAGGGCATGTTTTGTGTCATAAATCTTACTATTGTAAATGTGAAAATTCTAGTGAATAAAGTTCAATTTTGAATCACTACCTCAAAAATGCAAGGCCGCATCGCGTCTTGTTGTGAGCTGACTCTTAGTGAGACAGAATTAATTGTCTGTCATATAACTGTCTGAGATTAAAAATCAGGGCCTTGTCAGCGGCTCGAAAACAAAATGTGTGGGATTTGACATAAGGCATCGCAAGCGACATGTCACTTAGCGATTACTTATATTATGTCAAATCCCATAAATTTTTGATTTCGAACTTCGCCGTCAAAATCATCGAATGCATCTTGGCTAAAGGCTCAGATTATAGATAGAGATACTCCTCATATATATTATTTTATATATTATTCTAATATATAAAATCCTAATAATAAAAAAATATTATTTTCATCCTAGTGATCACAAACTCCACAAAGAATCCATCATCAATCCATCCCGGATCCCTACATTTTGCTCGACGATAATTCAATACACAACCGAAATAGCTAGGAATTCATTGTCATGATCAGAAACTCCATAAAGAAGGATTAGGGATTTACTCTACCAAACAATATGTTAGCAGATTTCCCGTGTCGTATTGTAATATTAGAAAATAGACACAGGTTTGACCACGGAACACAACTCCATGTGAAAATTTTATAGCATTTCTGGCATATCTAGTATCTACAGCTCTTTGGCCATCGTTATTGAAAATTATTCAATTACAGAGGTCTGTGAGGGGAGTGCGTTTTATACCGCTTCATTTTATTGGATTTGTCATCAATTTGTTCACACCGAACGTCGCAATTTACGTAAATTTTGTCGTTTGCACTGCACTTATCCTTTGTATTTTAACGACAAAAGGCTTGTCATTTATCGTCAGAAGCGTTCCGTTAGTGCGGCCCAAGCATTATCGATAGCAAAGTTACATTTAATAAAAATAAAAACATATCTAAAATATAAATTACTAGACGTTGCAAGCGATTTCGAGCGTGTAAAGAGAAATCCCGCGAGAACCGAACATTTTCCTCTGTGAAAAATAACCTATGTCCTTCCGCGTGGTCCTATATCCGTGCCAAATGTCATTAAAATCGTTCCCGCAGTTTTGGAGCCTATTCAAACAAACAAATAGCTTTCCTCTATTTCATTTATATTAGTACTTATAGATTATTATCACGCACGCCACTAAATATCCAAAAATTACAGGATTTAATGCTTAAATAATATTATCATGATCTAAGCGAATAACACGAGGGGAACCAGAGGCAAAAGCTAGTAAATTATAAATACAAAAATACCTACACCCACTTGTTTTAGCTTTCAAACGTCGAACGATCTGAATTCGCCTCTAACGTTACGATTAATTTTCTTTCCAGTGTAATATGACAAAGATAATACACCGGTACCTACCAAAATGCGTTCACGTTTTAATTTTCCTGGACGAGTTTCACGAAAAGTTTTTGCTGACACAGGCATGGCATAATTACGTGGAAATGATGTCATGTTGTACTCAAGATACGACCTAGCCTAGGCATGTACAATCGAGGAAATAATTTTCAGCAGTTTGTTCGTCCAAATAATTTGTTTGTGTTCTACTGACGTGTGTCATCAGTCGCTTACTGAGAAAGTAACATGACCGATTTCAAATAGAATTGACTGTGGAAGTTGAACATATCTATGCTAATATTATAAAGAGGAAAGGTTTGTTTGTTTGCATCGAATAGGCTCCGAAACTATTGGACCAATTTTGACGAAATTTGGCACAGATAATGGGTAGACCACGGGGAAGGACATAGGCTACTTTTTATTGCGGCAAAATGCATTGTCCCCGTGGGATTTCCTTTTGCGCGCACGAAGTCGAACGAACATCTAGTACTAAATATGTCTACTGTGATCAAAATGTGCAGTTTTATCGTTGTGGTGTGTAGCGGGCATTAGAGGGAGGGAGAGAGGGTTGTGCTAGTATTAAGAGATGTTGCCCGCGGCTTCGTTCGCGCTAAGGGAAATTTCGCTGGAACCGTACATTTTGCCGCAACAAAAGTAGCCTATGTCCTTTCCCGTGGTGTACTCTATATCTGTGCAAAATTTCGTCAAAATCGGTCCAGTAGTTTCGGAGCCTATTCGATGCAAACAAACAAACTTTTCCTATTTTCACCATACTTCATATATCAGCCATCTTGTTTTAACCATACTTCAAATGTCAAAATGGCCCCAAATATCACAAAAGTGGAACCATTTAACTGGAGACTTTTTGTCTCAACATGCCTCGTCTATAATACGTCTATATACGTCTATGCTTTATAATATTAGTATATATGAAGATAGATGAAGCTTTGATTGGTTTAATGAAAATTTTGATAATAGTAGTCACGAGAAAGGTGTTTAGTACAAATTTATTCAGGGTGGGCCTAATCGGATTTCTTGGTTTTTAACATGCAATTTTATTCTACGAAGACATAATTATATTATAGTTCTTACATTTTGTTATCATTGTAGTTAGTTACTTTAGGACTATTGGTATACCTACGGCTAAAATATCTTAGGGGAGACCGGGGATAGTTGAATATAGGGGTAGGTAGACTAAGCGGAAAAAACTCGCTACTGTCACGTGTAAAACATCGACAATCACGGACGAAGACGCGCCCCCGCGACCCGTTAACTTGTGCGAAGTGCCCTGACGCCGTCGCAGTCGCGTGGCGTTCGGGAGTGGTACTGCATGTTTTGGTTTTGCTCTTGGTAAGTAAATTTTACCCCCTACTAGCTTAACTGTGAGAAATGTGGTGTAGTTGATAATTTCCAGCACTTGACTATGAAGTGTGTGAAATGTGTTGATAAATAACCTAACCCAGAGCATGTCTAAGGAGGGTTCCGTAACTATCACCGCGTAATAGGCTTTATTAAAATTACTTTAAAGTTACTGTTCAATTTCGTTCAATATAGTTTTCCTGAAGAGTTTTTATCATGATCTATCTGCATGGAAACTTACAAGTTTCTATCTCGTATAGTTTAGAAATGCTAGGGGGGGACCAACTTACAAACTACTTTGGAGGCCGATTACTCGAAAATGGGCGACTTTGTAAAAAAGGCATGTATGAAACCTTGCCTTTATTTTAAATGACCTATTCATCGATACCCCACACGATGGGGTAGAATGAAAAAATATTTTTTATCCCCACTTTAAATATATGGAGAGCCACCCATCAAATGTAAAATTATTATTATTTTAGATCAGACGGACGGACAGAGCGAAACTATAAGAGTTCCTTGTGTATTACGGAATCCTAAGAAGACATTGTTTACAAAATAAAAGTTTTATATTAGTGATGTGTGGTTATGCATGAGCAATCATGATTCATGAGTGATGGTAAATGGTGTACAATATCGACAAAGTTTCTGCTCGACCAGTTTCTAAACATTTTCATTTGCACTAGGACGCCATAAAATTAAAAACACAAAGAAAGTGACGGCAACGACTGCAGACATGGTTGAACTACGTATTTATACGTCAGTGTGTGCGCGCACGATTCAACGGCGTTATTAAGAGATTTTCATCTTATATTTGGTCGAGCGGTAACTTTTTCGATTGTACATTTACCTTACATTAGAACTCATTTTCTCTAGTATACCTACCTAAGTACAACTTTGTATTTAATTTTAAACATGAAGGTATATATGCGAATGTTGTTCTGTTGATGAGTCAATAACATAAAAATAAAACTACTTTTTACCCCGAAAAAGTGCAGTTTTCCCCTAGGATATGCGATACTTCATACTATGTATACGCGGACGGAGCCGCGGGAAGAAGCTTCTTTTGAATATAAATAAAAATTACTTTTGAATTTGAAAAGCAACTAAGACGAATTTGAATACAATATATATGAAATATTCAATATACTTAATTTGTATTGAAGATTAAAATTTTAATTAGCATTAATAAAAAATGAAGTGACACTTAATTATTCTAATCAAAAAGCGCCCGCTAAAATTTTATTACCGATTGCGTTGAGCGTTACATTCGAGAAAATAACGCAAAATTAAATTGTACATTTAAAATTAATGAATTTCGTAAATCCTGTAATATAGGTAATGAAATGAATGTAAGAAGCGGCATGTTGAATGTAAAATGTATTACATTTAGTTAATGTTGGATGAATGCAAATGAAGCGCGATGTTAGTTAGCAAGTTCTTTGAGTTTTCTGTTCTTTAGGATTCCGTACTCAAAGGGTAAAACGGTACCCTATTAATGAGACACTGTTCGTCTGTTACCAGGCTGTATATCCTTAACCACATGTGCACATTTAGTAGGTAGTCGCTTTCCATCAGGCAAGTCATATGCTCGTTTGCCTTCTATGTCAAAAAAATCTCCTGTAAAGTATGGAAGTATAATAATATGATCCGGAATCCGGCGGTCCCGGAAAAATTCAGATTGTCTAGCTGTCATATATGACATTGACAATTGACTCAACGATTGTGTGTTCGATTTTCAGCTCTATTGTACTATCGCAGAATTCTATTTTCAATGGCCTAAATTTTCCCCGGCCTTCCGGATTCCGGATCATAAAGTCCCAGCCTAAAAGGGCGTGGTTGTGGTCTGTGGACAAAAGAGCATCTAACCGCCTGATGGTGGGCGACTCTGTTGCCCATGGACACTCACGCTAGAGGTATAGGTATAGGCTAGTGCATTGGCGATTGTAAGGTTAACTAACACAACGAAATGCCACTACTATTATAAATGTGAAAGTTTGTGCGGATAGATGGATTGATGGATGTTTGCTACTCTTTCACGCAAAAAGTACAGAACGGATTTTGATGAAATTTGGAATTGAAACAGTCTGAGCTCTGGATAAACACATAGGCTACTTTTTAACCCGAAAACGTACAATGTTCCCGTGGGATACTGTTTTTACGCGGACGGAGCAGCGGGTAAAATCTAGTTATTTATAAACTCTCTCCTATTATGCAAAAACAACTGAAGTGCGAACCCCAAAGTAATCATACAATACATTCATAGGAGTTGGTCGTTTATTTTGCCAAGTGAAACTAGCTACACCTGTATATTGGTGGTAAAGTTTATCCGTTCCAAGTACTGAACTTTCAGTAGGTATTTACTTGTACCTTGTACATTGTAGCTAGCATACAATGTACATACGTAGTCAGAAAACTTTGCGTTTGGATAAAAACACACAAAACAATAATTATTTTATTAATACGTGGTGCAAAAACCGGAGGTCTATGAAATTTGTCCGGTAAATTAACGTTTAAGTGGAGGAGGGTGTGCCGAAAGGTTATATGTATATACTCCGCCCGCGTATATGTACTGTCGGGTACTCCGCGGGAACTGTACTTTTTCGGGATAAAAACAATAACCCGAGTCTATGATTTAATCCAGAGCGTAAACTACCACACCACAAATTACATCGAAATCCGTTCGGTAGTTTTTGCGTAACAAACATCCATCCATCCTCGCAATGGATCACCATCATCCATCTTCACAAACCCCTGGGGTCGTGGGTTTGAACCTCGCCGAAAGAACAAAAACTTTTTCTGTGTTCCTGGATCATTAATGTGGATTAATTAATATGTGTATGATAGTAAAGTAAAAATCTTAAATATACCAATGTAAGTGTAGTGTAAAAGTATTAAAATACACACTACTCGTCGTCTGGTCCCCGTAATATAAGTACTTCGGATACTTACTTAGCACGGGTGATGTGTAGTGATGTGAACCGAATTATTAATTTTACACATGTATAGATTAAACATGGCTCTGAATGAAGTATGAACTCGTAGAAATGTTTCAGTAACCATGGTATGTTTTAACAACAGCCACCGTGGTCCAGTGGTTTAGAGCTTGGCTCTCGACTCGGAGGTCGTGGGCTTGATTCCCACGTTGTAACAACAAAACATGTTGTTTCCAAGTGTATAACTGATTTAGTGTGCTGTTGGTTCTTATTGGAAATTCACGTTCATAATAATATCACACAACTTTTTTATGCACTTTTCCACTTTGTTTAGGTTTTTACAATAATTTATATATAAACATGGCCGATTTTGAATAACTGATGATGAGTGTGGGTGTGTGTGTTATTACTAAGTTTCCATGTTTGATTTGGACAATGCAGGCTAATCACCTGATTGTCTGACAAGAAAGTTGAAACACGCGTCGGATGGGCAAGTAAATAGTCGGTCCTACGCCTGATCTCTCACCAATCGTGTAGGTCACCCGTCCCACTGGGTAACGTGAGTGAAGGAAGATAGAGAGAGAGAGTGTGCTCTTGTGTACTGCGCACACACTTGGGCACTATAAAATAACTCCTGTATAGCTGGCGTGGTTTCAATGAAACCGGCCACCGTCACCGAAATCGGTGTGGGGAGCTGTTATTATTATGTTACAACAAAACCCAAACACAAATAGGAGATGAAATATATACAGTCCGTTCGGAGTTTTTTTTACCTCGGAGTGTGCATGAGAGCGACCCTTATGTCGTCGGTATAAAGGTCATGTCAGAGGTAATATAACTCGGAACGGCCTGTACTCTGTGGCAATGAATTGATCCTATTGGATTGTATAAAGCGTGTATGAAGCTTGCAAATCAATTTCATTCACTCGCCAGGGGCGGAAGTGTTCTATACAATGTTTTACTTTAGATGGACTTACAATATATTGTTTGTACGATCACTGATCTATACTAATATTATAAAGATACAATTTTACATAAAGGAGTATTATTTGTGACAATTGGTAGTTTTGTAAGACAGTTTTACTTGGTCGTTGCGAAAATCGACTGAAAAACAGACAATTTGTGGAAAATTTGTGAACGCGCCCATTGTTCAACAATTACGTTACTAAAGTGAAAAGTGATAACCTCTTAAGTACCTATGAGCTTTGAAACAGCATGAAACGAAAAAGCGACAGTAAATAAAAAATAAGTTTAAAAAACTATAACCTAACTAACGTAAAAAAGGGGTCTAAAAAGGCCGAAACAAGAAAATAATTCAGATAGAAATCCAGAAGTGCATAGGTTTAAAAAATGGGTCAAGCTAGAGTCGTGATTATTTTTTTACTTAACTTTTTATTACGGCTCTAGCTTGACCCATTTTTTTAAACTTATTTTTTATTTACTGTCGCTTTTTCGTTTCTACGTAATCGGGTTATAGTTTTTTAATTAATTTTTTATATCGTATTTTTACGTTTACCAATCGAACATATTTTTGGAATAATATTAATAAATATCTAATTAAAACACTTGAAATTAAAGATATCTTCTTCAAGAGCGCGAGCGAGTATTCTTTTAATTTAAAGGTTCACCTCCACTGCGGGAGACGCTCACATCTGTTTTATTTTTAGAAAAATTCATATCAACTACTTAGTTAACTTTTCCTCATTGCAGGTTGAAGGTTTCATTGAAATGGGAAGCACAACCATTGATTAAAGATTGGTCTCGGCGCTCGACTAGATACCGCGCTATCTAACAACACCATCTCTGTGAATGCGGCAATTCATTATTGTAGTGTGGGTTTATAACATCATTGTGTGTAAGACATTTGTTGCCGCATTTTTCAAGCACGCCAGCGGTATCTTGTCAAGCACCGCGACCAATCATTTATCTACGAGCACAACTATAAGAGGTACCTATTCCAATTCATAAACTAAACCCGTAGAATTGCAAATGCAAATTCCCCCACATACACAGACGAATAAAAATAAATATTTTATCGGGAATAAATTCTGAAATTTGCCGGAGGACAGTAATCCGTAGCTTAAATTAGTTATTTTTACGACTACATAAACTTTCAACTGTAAAATTCCGTTTTATGCACGCTTAAATTAAACATTTCGGGCTGGTGCAAACAAATACGAAATCCCAGTCTTTTCTGCATGGCAAAGTGATACGTCGCCACACGGATGAACAAATAAGGATGTTGCCTAGTGTCGAATATCAAACCTTTACGAATTACATTTTTTGATTGTTAAATAGAGATATATGAAATCTAAAAGAAAAAGTATTTAGGTTGACGAATATAGGATTAAAAATTATAAGCAGATGAAAAGGTTTGCCCGTCTCTCTCTCGCAAAACGATTTGTGACGTCACAATCTGCTACGTTGTTACGCCATACATTGTTTAATGACAAATGTATGGCGGTAGCACGTCGTGACGTCACAGGCCGATCGCGATAATATATGGTTCTCTTTCTCGTTGTAAATTTAAATTGTTTGTATCTTTGTTATTTTTTTAAGATTTGCAATAATGGGTTTTAGATTATTTATTAACATGTTTTAGTCAACATGCCTATTCCGATATTTGAATTCTTCAATAATTAAATAAACGTATAGTATATTAAAAATCTAATGGTGAGTGATTTAAGTATAACTATGGATGCGCGGTGCGCTTGGCAGACTTCACAAGCAGCTGCAGCTTAGCAAACAAGCAATCCAAGTTCAACGGTTGTTTGCTAAGCTGCTTATCGAGCGTGTGGCGTCATTTTTCCTTAATAGTAATAGTTTAATGGCCATAGACGTATATGTTATAGACGAGACATGTTGATGTGAAAATTGTCCCACTTTTGGAGATTTTGGTATGGTAAAATCAAGATGGCGCACATTGGAAGTATAGTAAAAACCAAAATAGCGTAAATTTTTGTTGTATGAAGATTTGTTCTGTCAAATGTACGTCATATGTCTTTAGTTTTGAAATCCTTGTTAATGGCACTGAAACTGATACATGCGTATTTAGTCAGAAAAATCGAGAAAATTGTATTTCCGACAGGCAATCATCGATTTCATAACTGAAGCCAATTTTTTATGCAAATCCCTTAACGAATCTATATCTCATCAGTAATAAAAATCGTCGTACGAATTTCCTTTATGATATAATCTAATGATGCTATTGATCGATCGACTCATCACGACAATTTGCTTCGTTACGCTGATCCGAAATGCCATACTTGTACGTCGAGCAGTGCCTTTATTTTCTTAAGTTATTGGTTAAATTTGCGACCAAGTCGGGTCGCACATGACCCGACTCGGATTAGTTTATGAGGTGTTTTAATTTTAAAGCCATGAGGAAAGTTAGGAAACTTATTGTTTGTAAGTTCGACATTATCTTACACTTTAAACCAGCCAATCTTGTATATACAGGATGCTCATCATCATCATCATCATCATCATCGTCAGCCCGTCCACTGCTGGACATAAGCCTTTCCCATTTCGCGCCACTCACACACAGGATGCTCGGTTAACAAAAATAGACATTCAAGGACCGTAATCAGTGTTCGATTCTCGTTCCAATAGTATATATAACTTGTGAGGTTAAATTTTGACCAGATTATCCTATAAAATCTACTAGACTCCGAGCAAAGCTCGGTTACCCAGGTACTAATTCGTGAAGCAAGCAACGGAGGAGTTCGATATTTGGCGCAGCTGAACGAATGACCTCGTTACGTTTCCGTGCGCAACCTATTCTGCGCACTTTTCACTTTTTTTCACATGGCGCGAATTTTTGAACTCAAATCGATCGCTAGTCGCTTTGCATTGCACACAAAATGTTACTTTTTAGAGTAAACTCCAGTCGTGCGTCGGAGCTGATACACACCTTTTTTTTAAATTTTAATTTGTTTAATCTGAATGTAAAAACTCATAAAACGTTTTAACTTAAACATTTTATGAATTAACTTAATAAATTGGTGAAGTCACGAACTCACGAACAATACAATTCGTTCGTGAATTATATCTAATCGAAAAATTTAAAAATATCATAATTATTATTAATATGATCTTAAATAACATAAAAACTTAAAAAGTAAAACTACATTATTTAGTGTGAGACATAATTTAAAAAAATGATGATGATGAATTATGGGGACACTCTCGATCATGTCAGCCTTCAAACAAAAAAGAACTAGATCAATATCGGTTCATCCGTTTGGCACCAAATATGCCACAAACAGACACACAGACAGACAGAAACATCAAACTTATAACACCCCTCTGTTTTCGAGGTAACTACAAATGAATTTTCGTCTATAAAAAACTGTTAATTAAAAATTTCTAACTAGAACCCAGTTTTTTATAACCAGACAACACTGCTACTTTGTTTTAAGCTGCACAGTAGCTTTTTCTAGTTTCTAGCATAGTTTTTGTTCTAAAATGCAGATATAATAATATAATGATCTAGTCTTATAGGTATAATGTATATTTTATACTCCGTACAGGACCCCAATTCCCGTAATTACCTTACACTTTCATTTTACGTTTATTGAATTATAAATGACTTGTCTTGATGACGTAAATATATTTTTCATGTTTGGACCAGTCATTACGGGTTTGGCGTTGGTTTGACGTTAATGAGAATATCATTTTGCAGTTGTAACATATTGTGACTGTATTATTGCAGTATTGAATTAGCAGAATATCGACCTTCAATACAAACGAACTAGCGTTAATTGCCCGCGGCTTCGCTCGCGTGAAATTAGGTTTAAAACCTTCACCTATTTTACCCACCTAGGGGCTGAATTTCAGAAAACCCTGAAATACGAAACTCATTATTTTTTCCGTACTCAATTACTACTTCTACTAAAATACTTCCGTACTCGTTCCGTAAAAAACGCAAATATATTCGAGGAATAAAAAGCTTCATGGAAAATTTTATACCCTTGGGGGTTGAATTTCGAAAAAACCTTCCTTGGTGGATGCCTACGTCATATGAGAAATACGTGTGCAAAATTTCAAACTTCTAGCCTTTAGAGTTTAGCCTGTGCGTTAACACAGGCTAAACTTTCTTTTAAAAAACTTTTTCTAAAAAAAGCTTTTTCTCGCGTCTTCGCCCGCGTGGAATAGTGTTCTTGGAGAAAAAAACCTCTTCAGCAAATAACTTGGGAGCCCGGTAGCGCCGCGCATTCTACTATGTCCTGCATTTTAAATCTGTAATATCTTCGAAAATATTCATTTAAACTACATAGTGTCAAAGGTCATATTGATCAATATTAAATGCACAATGTATTTATGGTACTTAATTGGATAACAAATAATGCTGTATTGCTTAAAATCGCTTCGTAAATATACCATTATTTCTCGTAAAAAGTAAAGGATAAAAATGGTTAATGTGGGTTATCCCTAAGAGTGGTAGTGGAGTAGGGTTATCCCTACATATACCATCGCGGAATATTTTGTAGACCTTTTTATAAGGTATAAAGTACTGTAGTACCTTATTTTGATCTATATCGTAGGGTTCAGCCAGCGCCAGTTCAATGTAAGCGCAAAAAATGTGCTTATTTACGACATTAGAAGCCTCTAAAGTTATCAGTGTCTCTCTACTAAAACTCTTAGTAAACTCTAGTGTCTCTCTTCTCTACTGATTACTCTATCTATTAAAAAATCCGCATTTTAAATTTCCGCGTTTTAAAGATCTAAGCATACATAGGGATAGACAGAAAAAGCGACTTGGTTTTATACTATGTAGTGATACTTTAAACGAGACAATCTTGTATATATGTATATAATCGTTTACTCGAAAACGGCTATAAGTATTACCATACAATTTTGTATGTAGGGAGTTTTTGGGGAGAAAAATCGATTTAGCTAGGTCTTATACCTGGGAAACTGCGCATTTTTAAGCCGTATAAGTTTTTTCTTTCGTCGTGCAACAATATATCAAAAATTTCGACTATATTACGTCAGTCCGATTGGCAATTTGGTATACATAATTTTTGCTTTGTTCGAAAATTCGGAATGTGGTGAGTTAGAATGCCGGTCAGATAAATATTTTAGTGACCCTTTTTATGTTTTTAATTTTATCAGAACTCCGAGCGAAGCTCGGTTACCCATGTACTAGATATATTAAAAGGAAACAAAACCAACAGGACAATACCTTTTTTTTAACGATGGGAAATTCTTTCTGAATCCCCAGCGGACTGGGGAGACCGCCGGGGTATGTGGGGTTACCGCACTAAAACCCATCGGTGCCTCCTCCTCCGCTATGCTGCTGAGCCGCCGGACTCGCCTGAGGCGGTAACAGCAGCGGCCCAGTAAGCGGCATCTGCTTCCGCAGCAGAACCTCCGCGCAACAGAACACTAAACTAACTAATGTGGATTTCTTTATTGCGCGGTAAACAATTGACATTTAAAATGGCAGCATTATATGATCTATCGTTCCCTTTGTTTACGTTAAGATTAAATTGGAGCTGAATAGACTAGTAGTGAACTTAGTAAGAGTATAATATTAAAATAGTAAGTAATAAATAAATAGTACAAGATTAGTGAATTTTCAAAGCATTGAAACGGGAAAATATAAAATACTAATGTAAACAACACAGGCCGGATACTCTGTATCGTGTATACATCGTGGTAACAGACAGCCAGGTGTTAAAAGTGAAATGGACTTATAATGGGGTATCTCAATGTATTATACACGATGCTAATGTACGGCGGTGTAGACGTAAGAAATGGATAGACTGCCCATCAAATAAAATCTATTTTTACTTACTTCGGCCCGATTTTTATCTTTCCTACCCGACTACGGCGAAGCCGAAAGGGTAATTATTTTGGCAGTCTATCGATGTATGTACTAGCTTTTTCCCGCGGCTCCGCCCGCGCGTATATCCCACGGGAATACTTTTTCGGTATAAAGTAGCTTCGGTAGCCTATGTTTTAATCCAGAGCCTAAACTACTACTACACCAAATTTCTCTACAGCTGTCGGTAATATAACTTGAAATCCAATATGGCGGCTATTATAATGTTTGGGATTACATGACATTGTTTCGAGTTGTAAATGTCATAGCGATTTAACCTAAGCTGGTTTGTAATAAAATAGGACGTGCATAGGCATGCATGAGTTGCATGTGCAAGGGGCTTAAATCGTCTAAAATGTGCCATAAATATTCAGAATTTTCCGTTTGAGGAAACATTGAACATTTAAGCGTGTGAACACAGCTTTAGCTAGGCGATTTGAAGCTATGAGGTTCGATGGACATAAGGGGATATTTTGTCTGAATGGGACAAAATATCCCCTATTACTATTTTCTTTGTGGGTCTAGACTCGAGAGAAACATACTTTTATAATAGCACTAGCCGTCTTTACGTGAAATGTGATAAAATAGCCTTTCGTCATCTCTAGTGTAACCGTAAACGCGCAGCACCCAGCGTTGAAAATTAAACACTGCTTAAAAAAAGCGCTGTGTAATGAAAGTGCTGCCGTGTGAAAAAAAGATACAGCTTCGCAAAAAAGGGTACGCGGTGACAGCAGGTCACACAAAAGTGTGTGTGTCAGCTCCGACGCACGACTGGAGTTTACTCGTGCTGATAAACTTGAGCATTCACTTGTAATGAGTATTTGTGCGAATGTTACATCATAGAAAAATACGAGAACATTTTAGCGAGCATTCTAGCGAGCATTGCTTCGAGCTATTTGGCGAGCCAAGCTTCGGTCATAGTTCCGCGCCCCGCCGCTCTGCGACGTCTCCTCCCCGCAACCCTGTTGCTCTCCAGCTCCAGTGCGACAGTGTAAAGCATAGAGGCCGGTTGTGCGTTTAGTGTTGTGTGCGTTCAAAATGTCTTGGGACAGTGATTAGTGTATACTTTTGATTTCAAACTATAGAAATAAAATCATTTTGTGGGACTCAAAGCATCCTCAGCATTACGATAAAATTTTGAAAAACGATGCTTGGGTCGAGATAGCAACTGCATTGGACTGTTCCATAGATGATTGACGGAAAAAAATGACAAGTTTGTTGGCGTCTTTACGCCGAGAAGAAAGTAAGCACGACAAAAGTAAAGGAACCGGAAAAGGTTAGTTATTTAGGTACAATGCCTATTTTTTGAGTTTGGCAGATAGTAATTAATTAATAATGAAGTCGTGCCGTATACCTATTTCAAAGTGTTTTGTCTTAATTGGCACCGACTTCATTAATAATTGATATACCTATGAGAACATAAAATATGGCTTCAATTTGTACCTTTAATATTATTTTGTTAATTTTTGTGCGAAGTCGGTTTTGTTTTATTAAAAAATTGTTTATACCTTCTTCATAATATCTATATAAATGTTCCATATATTTCAGGAGCGGAAGAAATTTACAACAGTTCGTGGTTTGTCTATAAGAGTTTGAAGTTTTTATTGGACAAAAATAAACCTCGCGACGGATCAGATAGTGTGAGTATTTTTTATTTATTCAAAAGCAGGCTTAGCTGTGGGGCTTATTCTAAGCATATCTATATTCCCATTGTATTTCGCCTTCTTGTGAACAATATTCAGCAACTTCATCTCTTATTCGACTGGGGGTAGTATCTTTTGAGTAGATTTGTGGATATTCAAGCGGCATAAGTGTAGTTTCTTCAGTTCCAGTTCCAATTTGTGAAGCATAAGTTGTGCTTGATTTAGAATTCCTCATTTAATTATGTAAATAACATATACAATTGACAATCAAACTTTTTCCGGGCTTAACAACATAGGTTTACGTAAAACACGAAACACCGAAGACAATATGCCAAACACATTTTCAACCACTCGTCACGCTCTACAAAGTATATAATTATATATTCTTTTTATAGAGCCAATAGCATGAAATCCTGAATAAACTTTCATGACATTTTCATTGAAAGGAAATGCTTCATCGCCGACAAAAAAATATGGGATTGGCAATTGTCTTCCAGGTAGAGGTGATGATTCCGGAAGGTTTAGAGATTTATCATTTAATTTTTTATTAAACGTACAATTGTTAAAAACTCCTCCGTCGGATATCCGTCCTTAGCAGCCAAGGTTTGCATATATTATTTTATTAGTTCGCATCTACAACTATTAAAAGTACCACGCTGAAGAATCCTTTATAATTATAGTACTCGCTTCCACTATTTAAGGGTGCTTGAATGATTATGTGCTTTCCATCCAATGCTCCCAGACAATGAGGAAATTGCCAAGATCTTTCGTATTCTTTTACGACTTGCAACCACTGATCAGCTGTTTGTGGTAACTGTAAAAAAACATATTTTTATTTCAGATTAATGCAAAACCTTCCCTAGATTCTACCAATGAGAATGAGATGAGTTCTGGAGTACAATCAACTCAACGTGAATCATTTAATTCTAATAAAGTTCAACGTGAACGTAACAAACGTAAACGGGAGACAGATGATGATATGATGATGCGATCAGCTTTTGATACCTTGCAAAAATCAGCTAATTCACTTAATACCATGAATGACGAGTTTGGGATGTTCGTTGCTGATAAATTGAGAAAATATACCGAAAATATAAAAAACCATGTACAACATATGATTTCTAACATACTCTATAGTGCAGACAAAGGAGAATTTGATTACTACAAATATGTATGGCGGTTCTCGTGGGTATCGCACAGCACACTCGACCCCATCGAATGCATCTACTTCGGCTGTTGCGCAAAATTCCAATCAACAAGACACAAATAATTCGGAGGCCAGTCTCGCCGAACTGAACGTAATGAGTCAAATATCAGATTACATAAATTCCTAAATTCAAATTAGGGCTGTAAACGAAGTCCCTTTTTTGTATGAAAATAAACAGTTTGTACTTACTTTGATGTTTTCTTCCAATAATCCAATGATTGCTTTACATACTTCCGGTATTATGTATCCAATGGAATGTCTTGACATTTTAAAAAGATACTGTAAACTTAAATAACTATCTCCCGTTGCTAAAAAACGGAGAGTTACTGATAATCTTTCTTGAATCGTGATTGCAGCTCTAAACTTTGTGTCCTGTTTGACTATTTTTGGACCAATCATACTTAGCAAATATTCAAAATCACTTGATGACATTAACAGAAAATTTCTATAGTGTCCGCTTATTTCTTGTTCTTTTAACTCTGCAACTAATTGTAGACCTCCACTTTCACTTCTAATACGAAACAGATTAGTTTGCCACCATCTTCTACTTTTCTTTTCCTTTTTTTTTTACATAACCAATGAGTATAAATGCAGCACACGCGACCGTCAAGTCTGACATCTTCGTGAAGAATGACGATGATGAGCGTCGACTAGAGCGTTCACTAGAATGCTCATGAAAACATGAAAAAAAAATCATAGCAATGTTTGGCTCTATGCTTGGCTCGGCTCGTTGTTCAGTTTGACAAATATAAAAACGGCGAATGCTCGATGTTCTGTTACAAGTGAATGCTCAAGTCTATCAGCACCTTAAAATTTGGTGTGCAATGCAAAGCGACCGACGCATCTTTGGCTAACATCGTGTGACACCGTACCGTGTGACCGTGTGAATTCGATTTTACTTCCATAGATTTTCATACCCCGGGCTTATATATGAAAATCCTTTCTTAAGGAGTACCTAAACTCAAAAATTTGACTGTATCATCTTTTATCCTTATTAAATTGGAATCACATATTTAATTTAAATATTTTATTATAATATAACAAATAAATATAATAAATTTCATTCCAATCCAATAAGGATAAAATATTATACAATCGAAAATGTTTTTAGTTCATGCTGTCACCGCGTCATGCTCTTCTTTGCCAAGATTGTTACATGGAAATATATTAATTGTTCTATTCTAACGCTTTTTAACGTGAAGGTAAAATGCGTTCGTGCGAACGAGTGCTTACGAGTAGTACAACATTATGAGTAGTGACCTGCCAAGTAAAAAACAAAACTCAATTTAACCCGAGTTAAAATTCACGTAACTCGGGTTGAACTCGAGTTACGTAACTAGAATTAGCTGGATGGAAGAGTGAATGGATTTTTTTTAAATTTTTACCAATTTACTCCCTGAGCTTCGCATTAATAGTTACAAAACATTGGAACAGACAAATTATATTTTTATCTGTTTCAATTCTTTCATTTTTTTATATTATCTATTTATATCCAAATCCAATACATTTATTGGGAGAGTTATACTAATTAAGTGAAAAAGGGGATTTATTGTTTGAAATCGAATCATTTATTTATGTATCTTTGGCTATTATTTTAATTAAAAATAATATTTATATTTACTGTCAATAAAACTATGTAATTATATAGCAGTATTTTCGAAATAAAACTAACTAACATTATGATGTAGATATTATGTGTACATAGGTACATTTAGGGCCGATCACACCGAAATGGAAGACGGCCAGCAGCATAACTGTCATACGCTGACGGTCGCTAGCGTGAGCGGCAACGGTTGACTCAAGCGAAGCTGTGTAATGAATATATTATGTGTAATAGAATATATACGTAATGAATATAAAGTTTAAAATTATATGACAGTTATGCTGCTGGTCACTCCGCTTCCATTTCGGTGTGAATCGGCCCTTATGGGCTCATACTTGTTTTAATATCACAATCACAATATTTAAAAAAAAAATAGCTAATTAGTATCACAAAGAATATTTTTGCAGTAGTTAAATTGTATGTTGATAATTTAGAATATATATCCCTATAAAGGAAAATTATACTAAAAATAAAACGAAAAATTCGGTTTCGGAACTCGAGTCGGAGAGAATCCAACTCGAGTTGGTTCGAGTTAAGCCCAACTCGAGTTAAGTCGAGTCGACCATCACTAAGTATAATAAATCACGAATTCATATAGGTATTATAATAAGGTATAATTATATTATAGCTTGTACTACCTAACTGAGCTATAATGATACGTCGGCTTGTACAAGCTATCTATCGTGCTATAGCGATGGACGATAAGCTGTAGCTTCCTTATTACTTTCAAGCTACATATTTCACAAAGCATTTTCTGTGAAACTTCCAGAACAAAATGTTTGGTTTATCTAAAATCTACATAGTAATATTTTTCTTAGTGCTTTCCAACTATGAATATAATACTTGCGTATCTAAGAGGCAAGCGAACCCTAAAAATATAAACTAAAAAAAATAAATATGAATTATGGTCGAATTTCGACCACAGGGCGATCTCGAGTTATGTATTACTAGATGTTTCCTGCGACTTCGTGCGCGAAAAAGGAAATACTACGTACCGTATATTTTGCTCCTATTAAAAGTAGACAACATCCATACTATTGAAAATGTGAAAGTAAAATATATGGATGGATGGATGAACGTGAGTCTTTCACGCAAAAACTACTGAATGGATTTGATGTAATTTAGTATGGTAGTAGTTTTGTTCTGGATTAACACAGGGACTAATTTTTATCCCGAAAAAATACAGTGTTCCCGTGGTATACTGTATGATATAATATGTGGGTATGTTTGACTGTCTTTCATGCCCAAAGGGCGAAGCCGGTTTGCATGAAATTTGGTACGATAGTGGTTCAGGCTTTGGATTTACGGAAAGGCTAGTTTTAATCGTGATAAAATGTGCTTTTCCCGTCGGACTTCATTTTTTTCATTCAGGTACAAAACGCATCGCCAAAAACGATGTCACATTGCAATACAATTTACAAGAATTGTAAGATTTCGTTTGCGCGATGCGTCGTGCGTTTTGGCAACGCAGTGTTATGGTCTCTCTCGCCCTTATATTTTAACTTTGATTTTATTTTTGTTTATTTTTACCCGACTACGGCGAAGCAAAGAGGAATTGTAATGAGTTTGACAGTCTATATATTATTATAGTCACAAAAATATATATTATTCCCGTGGTACTTCCCCTTTTACTTATGACTTTTTTTGTCATTACAATTTGGCGGTCTCCCGCTTTGCTCGGGGAGAGAAACTGGAACACTCCCTACTAGTCCTACAATCTTCTGATTAATTTCGTTGCGGGTCCCAAGGCAGATTTAGCATCAGGCATCCCTGAGATCATATCAAAAGGTTGTGGTTGGTTACCACTGTCGATTCTGGCTACATTTGCACTTGCAGTGGTGGGCCAATTGCCCGTTAAAGTCTTGTATATGTACCTATTTAGGTAAGTTTGTTTCATCGTAGCGCTTAAGCTACTTTTCTGTCATTTTAATGAATGAGGTGTCAATCGATTCGCAAATCGCAATAATGGCCTGTGTAACATAGGTTACACAATTTACGTAATCGGGTAATAGTTTTTTTTTTACTTTTTATTATTATTTATTATTTATCAATCTTAAATTATTTTCACTGAAAAGGATTATTCCTGACTCAATATTGTATACAGCTAAGCCTTAACCTGAACGATGAAACAGATTAATGTAAAATAATCACATAATATCTGATGAATTATTCATAAAGGAATATGGGGGAAAATTCTTGGGAAATCGCACCGATATAAACCGATATAGCATCTTGAATATTTCACAATAGGATTCTATATTTTTATACTAGCTTTTGCCCGCGACCCCGCCCGCGTATATACAGTCTTACGGGAACACTGCACTTTTTCGGTATGAAAAGTAGTAAGTACCAAACCTCATCAGAATATGTACAGTAGTTGGCGACCTCCATCGGCCTTGCAATAACAATATTAATAACACATTAGGTTTTTTATTTTATTTATATATGGCATCGGCTTATAACCATTTGCCAGTGTCAAGTTAAATAGGCGGGAAATAGAACTTTCGTTTCAATTTTCAACACCGTATTCCTAAATCGTCAAGTCTAAAGTCTAGTCAAAGTCCAAATAAATAGTCAGTGCAGTCCATGAGTCATGTCAGTCGATTCACTAAAGTGGTAGAAGCTTTACTGTAAGTTCCTAGGGAGTTTTGACGGGAAACACAAAATAGCACGTTTTTAGAAGTTGTACAACTTGCCCACACATGGGCACGTTAACGAATATTTAATGGTTAATATTCTACCAATATTACACATTAAGAACCGAAATAACACAAATTTATGAAGTTTTACAAATTCCACAACATCACCCATTGAACTCCCCGGCAAAACTCCTCATTAGGTTCATCTTGTAATATTATAAAGATTTTACGATTTATTTTACTTTCCAACTTTAAGATTGCCTCTTGACGAAGATTAAAGTCTGGAGCATTGTAAAGTTAACAAAAGTACCAACGTCTACTGCCAAAATTTCATCGCCCTTTAGGAATTAGTTCTATTTTTTAAGGATTACTGATCCCTCGAAGATAGAGCCTCGGAAGAGGAAATCCTTTATTATTTTTAATTAGAAGTTTAATCACAGCCTTTCTTCAAAACATTGTTAAAAAAATCGGTTGTCTGTAAAGTCGGTTTACTGACAATAGTTGAACGTGACAACGTCAACAACGTCAACAACAACAACAACAACAACAATAATAATAATAATAAAATGATGAGGTAACGCTGGTACTTGGTAACGGTAACAGGTAACGCATGAGTCATGTTTTTTCGTGCGTGCAGCCGGCTTCATCGATTTATAAGACGTTATCACGTCAAAAACTTGTATACAGATTTGATGGTAAAGATGTCTCAGTTATTATGTACCCATTACCTACTAGATCTTGCCTGCGACTTTGTGCGCGAAAAAGGTATTTTCGTGGGAACCGTACATTTTACCGCGATAAAAGTCCTTCCACGTGATGTACTCTATATCTGTGCCAAATTTCTTTAAAATTGGTGCATTCGTTTCGGAGATTATTGAATGCAAACAAACAAGCAAATCTTTCCATTTTACATAATAATATTACTAGGGTCTTATTTATTTTCTTTATTTATTGAAACCTAATGAATTTGAACGTGTCCTTGGTTAAGGACATCCTGATTTCTAGAGGTGCATTGAGTGCATTCCAGAGAAGAATAGCCTAGATATTGAAAGAAGAATGGACGATACTAGACTTATGGGGAGGTTAATCGATCGGAGGTTCTTGTCGTGCCTGCTGCAGAGATATTGAAAGTGAGAAGAGAGATACTCGGGAGCGTGTTGGTGGTGCTGCAATGAGTAGAGCATGCACAGTGCCCGCACAGAGCGGCGCTGACGTACTGCGTGTTCGTTGCTCTCCGCTTTGAGGACGCTCGCAATCCGCTAGTATGATAAGGCCCTTAGTGTACATAAATCAACCGGTTCATCTAGCGCAAGTGGGTTGTCTAATAGTTGAGATACATTTAATTTTTAAATATGAATTTTATAAGAAAGAAAACATGTATATTTATAATATTTAAAAACGAATTAGAAAATTGGTTACCAGTTATATGTAGTTGATTGTTGTATATATTGTACCTGAAATCAAAGAAAATACTTCAGTTTAAAGTATAATATAAAATAATAGTTATACAATATTTGTGGACGCTTCACACCACGTCAATCTGGCCACGTGCTAAGTATCCGAAGAACTTGTGTTACAGGTACCAGACAACGGGAAGTATATTCAATACTTTCTACTATGCATATATTTAATATTTAATTTAGGATATTATACACAAATTTAAAACACGTCCGTGACCCAGGAACACAGAAATTTTTTTGTTCCTTCGGCGGGATTCGGACCCGCGACCTCCGGCATGAGCGCGAACGCTCTAATCATTGAACCACAAAGGTCGTATAAACATTGCTTTTTGCTACTTGAGTTTTCTATCTAATAGTTAACCTTTTTCTTTTACGAAAGATATTCCATACGGGCTAAGAGGTCCAGTCCATTAGGAATTATCCCTTCGATCACTTTGAGGTGACAGTGACGTGAAGAAGGTCCTCCATCAGGTGCGTTAAAGCTCGTCAATCATCTAAGTAAACGATCATGTGACATTGTAATATATCTTTAAGTAAAAGACATTGTCCGAAAGAAAATACGTCTATTATTAGATTCTTATGAAAAGAAAAGGCGAAAAATTGGTTCCGGGTTTTTAAATAAAAAAAAAAAAGCTGGGATCGCACTGTTTACTGATAATGCGGCAACGATGATACAATCAGGTGAACCGTCTGTTCGTTTCGTTTCCACAATCGTCTGTCATTGTCATTGAGAAACGATGATTCCGAGAGGCATTAGCAACGTGAAATACATTTAAGGAAATACTTGCAATATACAATCAACGTTGTTATTCTGTAAGTGTAGCCCTTGCATTATGTTGTAATCAAATATTTTCAGAGTTCAATAAACTTACATACATAACAAATAATAATATTATATATATTTATAATTATTGTCTTGAAATGGCGCAACACAAAATTGAAAAAACAGGACCTATTGTAGATATTTTCAAGATGAAGTATTCATTTGATATTGAGGTAAAATTGGAATGTCATTATTGAGATCTCCGAGAATTCGCGAGAATTTACTGCCATCAGCAGTCAGCTGTATAACCCGTATTGTATGGAAAAGCTCGGTAAGTAACTTAAGTCCATAAAAATATATTTTGTTTATTTTATGAGTACATATTTCGGTTCTTAATGTGTAATATTGGTAGAATATTAACCATTAAATATTCGTTAACGTGCACAAGTCTGGGCAAGTGGTACAACTTCTAAAAACGTGCTATTTTGTGTTTCCCGCAAAAAATCCCTAGGAACTTTCAGTAAAGCTTCTACCACTTTACTGAATCGACTGACATGACTCATGGACTGCACTGACTATTTATTTGGACTATAACTAGACTTTAGACTTCACGATTTAGGAATACGGTGTTGAAAATTGAAACGAAAGTTCTATTTCGCGCCTTTTTAACTTGACACTGGCAAATGGTTATAAGCCGATGCCATATATAAATTTAAAAAAAAAAATGTTAATGCCAAATCTGACAACTCGACACTCGTGTGTTCGATTTTCAAGTCTATTGTATTAGTTTGAAAAAAAATTAGCATTGAAAATAGAACTCTGGCTATTTTCAATGCTCTGAATTTTCCCGGGCCCCTCCGGATTCCGGAACATATTAAATATAATCTCAGCCTTAGATTAATTTCGACCAGATGGTTTTTTATTGCATGGTACACATTATTTAAGTGACATTTAAATTGGTAGCGTTATAGTGTATATTTATTTACGTGTAGATGAAATTGAATCTGAACAAACTAAATAACATTAAGAAAATATCTGATAATAATGGTCAATAGATTTCCATGAGTGAACGAGGACACTTAAATGTATGTAAATTGATGCAAGGCTCTCACTTCGCCCAATATAATGTTAGTGGAGCAGAAATAAGTGACAGGTTTTACTGTTGCCATAGATATAGGAAATGTAGATATGTCAGAACAGTTATTGAGTTCTGGATAAGAGGAAATTGTTCGTAAGAATCTGAATCGCCATTGTATTAATAAAAGTAAAGTAAAGAATAATTTTAATTTTTTTTTTTTTGCTTCTCTGGTGTTGCGGGTGCTCATAGGAAGCGATAAAGCTCTGGTTTCCTAGGATGGCGTTGCCGTCATAAAGCGGCCGTAATACAGCGATGAATTAACATTTTCTATGTAAACAAAATATACATATACAAAAGTTCAATTGACGCTGAAACAAAATGATACGCGACATGGCGGTGCATTTTTAAGATAGCCATTCAAAATAGAACTTTATTAATTACACGCGAAGATACAATTTTCATTAAAAGAGTACGAATGTCAGGCTGCACCGCGCTACACAGCGCATGTGCAGTGTACGACTTTTGTCATGTGAAACATGTATGTATAAAAATGCAGCGTCGCGTATCGTCGCGCTGAGAAATGACCCTTATTGCTAGGAAGGCTGAGCCTGATGGCATTCTGCTTTTCTTGTTGTAGTTACGTTCTGTTCTGCTTGTACAGTACTGTTTTGAACGTTCTATATAAACAATAATTATTATTATTCAAAAATAATTATATGCATTTTTTAAATTTATTTATTTAAGGTCGCTACAATATTATTATTTTATTTATATAATATATTATAATATAATAACTATATTATTTGTATAATAAAATGCATATAATTATTAAAATGCATATGCATATAGATATGCACAAGAAAAAAAATCGCGCGCGTAAGTGGTTTGCGCCGAAATAATATTGTCATATCTATACCTTTACCTACAAATGATACCTACAAATTAAAAAAATGAGGAGAAAAACTGCCCTTTTCTCCCTCTAGATGTCGCATGAGCGACTGTACCCTGTTGCGATATAAGAACTGTCAAATTGTATGGTTATTTTGTAAACATTCGAGTTTAGAGCTATTTTTTGACCATTTAAATCGAAAATGCCTCAATGTAGTGCTTTTAATTGTAAAAATAGGGGAATTCATTTACTTCCCACGGATCCTAAGCGAAAAAACTGTGGGTAAATGCTTTGTGTATGAAAAACTTTCAAGCTAGTAATTCAGCGCGACTGTGTGCAATGCATTTGAAAGAAAGTGGTTAAAAGATGCCGAGATTCATAAAGGAGTTGTCCTTTGGACTAGTACTGAATCTATAACAAGGTTATAAATGCTATATGAAACCTAGTTAAAAAGTTTAGAACTGTGTTTTAGCGAAAATCTCGAAATACCTTTGGAAGTATAAGAATACTTTCCACCATTAGATACATTCAAAGATATTAACGCTCAGTCGTCTCTTCCGAATATCAGTAAACATGAAATATAAGAATATTTAGTATCTAATGATGGACAAACATATATAGGGTCTTCTAGAATGTCCAAATTGCCACTAAATCATGGGCTAATTACTGGTAAGTTCACAATAAAATGAATTGCAAGAGCACTTAACCTCAAATTGATTAAATATTTACCTTTCTATCAGATCCGCTTTTTTACCAGTTGTTAATGCATTTCTCCTTCGAAGCTCAGCTTGTATCTTGCTAACAGTCACCAATGAATACATGTTTTACTATGTATCGCAAGGAAAATTAAAAAATAAATCGCAGCCACAGTTTGACACAACGTAAACAAGGTACAGTCGCCGAGAGCGCCATCTACGTCAAGTTTATAGTTTTTCTCTCCATTGAAGTCTGTTTGTAATTTAAAATTAACATCTTTTTACTAACTTCATATGAAAGTATATTCGGTACTAACAATAAAAATATTTTTTTAAAATTTTTGTCTGTCCGTTTGTCTGTTTGTTCCGGGTAATCTCTAAAACGGCTGGACCGATTTTCACGGGACTTTCACTGGCAGATAACTAACATAGGCTACTTTATCTGATGGTTTCGTTTAAAAAAATAGGGTTCCGTTTCCGTAAGTTCCGTGCAAACGAAGCTTTCGAAGTAAAGAAGCATTAGCTAGTTCCACAATACTTACGAGTCACGACATATCTAGCCATTTTAAGGGATTTGTCGGAATTCAAATAACATTTCGCCGATTCAGTAAGATAATTGAATAAAACAAGACCGTTTAAATTAAGAAACAAAATGAAGAAAAATGAATAAAGAAAATAGTCGAAAAAAACATTAGGGCTTATCGAAATTCAAACAACATCTCGCCGTTTCGGTGTGATGATTAACTTAAAAAAATATAACAAAACCCTGGAGCACGTTTAAATTAAGAAACAAAATGTAATAAAGGAAATAGTCGAAAAAAACATTCGTTAAAATTGTAATGTCCGACCTGAATTTCCCGAAACATCCTAAAATAACATTGCACTTAATTATTTTGGAATGTATTTGGACTTTGGGATCATAATATCGTATACGGTATCTTTACCCGACTGCCGAAGAAGGGCAATGTTTTACCAGTGAACGTACTTTTTATTTTATTTAAAATACTGGGTATTTAAAGATCTAAAGATTTAAGCAACTAGTAGTTTAAGTTTCGCTATGTCCGTCCTGTCTGTCTGTCTGTCCGCGCTTCTAGCTTCTGTAATTATGAATATAAATTGATGAAATTTGGTAAAGTTATAGATTGTGTATAGATCTCGGTTTTGGCATCATAAAATAATAATAATTTTATATTTTAGGGGTGGCTCCCCATACATGTGAAGTGGAGATAAAAAATATTTTTGACGTGATAACGTCTTATAAATCGATGGAGCCAGCTGCACGCACGAAAAAACATGACTGTTTGTTTGTTGTTTGTTTTAAAATAATGCAACATGTGTGTTTTAAAATAATGCAAGGTATCATACATGTTTTTTTTTTGTAGTTTTTTTTAGTTATCTGAAAAAAACCTTTTACGCAGTTATACTTACGGAACCCTCCTTAGACTCCTCAGGATATCCTGACATGCTCTTGGTTAGGTCAAGTGACGTTTTGAAAAACGTAAAAAAAATACGCTGGCGATCGCACACGGTCGCCCGATTACGTAGGAATTCTGCACTTACACCTCCAACGCTGGGATTTGTATGAGATTGTTATCTCACCTCGTGGTAATCTCACGTATTACGTAAGCATTTACGGTGGCATATCCCGTGTCGCAGCTGATTGATAGACCGCCATAATTATATACCCATTTATATAAGTATGTATATAAGTTACCGCGTCGTTACACAATATACAGAATGAATTTTTTAACTGGGCATAGTAGGCGAAATCGAAAACTATAACTAACTAGCCTTTGCCCGCGGCTCCGCTCTCGTACCTAAATAAAGTACCCACCCACAAAAAAACGAAACTATTTCGGGATAAGAAGTAGCCTATGTTTTAAGCTAGAGCCAAAACTTCTTCCATACCAAATTTTATCGAAATCTGTTTAGTAGTTTTTACGTGAAAGAGTAACAAACATCCATCCATCCATCTTCACAAAGATTTATAGTAGGACTAGCTGTTGCTCGCGGCTTCGCCCGCGTAAGCATAGTATCCCTCGGGAACACTACTTTTTCGGGATAAAAAGTAGCCTATGTTTTAATCCAGAGTCTAAACTACTACCATACCGAATTTCATCGAAATCCGTTCAGTAGTTTTTGCGTGAAAGAGTAACAAACATCCACGCTTTCACATATATATATATATATATATATATATATATATATATATATATATATATATATATATATATATATATATATATATATATATATATATATATATATATATATATATATATATATATATATATATATACTATATATAGTAAGGATAAACGAAATTAAAAAATTAAGTAACCCCCGAATTATCAAGCAGTGAACGAGCTGATGATGATGAATTATAGCTAGGAGCACTCTCGATCATGTCAGGTTTCAAACGAAAAAACCGCATCTAAATCGGAATTTTCGTTCAGGAGCCACGATGCCACGGACATACACACAGACATACATACACATCAATTCAGGGCTTACAAATAAATGAACAATGATATTTTTAATAAGAGAATAGCGGAAAATGCGTGTCCGATTTGGATAAAAATTAGACAAACAAAATTGCATCATTAGATATTTAATAAAATGATGTTTTTGAAATTGAAATATTTAATAATTATTTAATATTTTTATAATTATGAATAGTGGAATAATAAAAGAATAGCGATTACACTGAAAGGTCACTAGATTTTTGATAAATCAAATTTGAAACTGATTAATTTTGACAAATGTATACTCGCTATATTATTACATAAATCGTTTTGCCAACAACAGAATCGCCAACGATTTTTATCAACCATGGCCATTGGCCCGTTAAAAAATTCACCCTGTTTATATTGTGTATGAATATATTTATGACTTTTCGGGCACTTTTTCCATTTCTAAGAATGATAAAATCTACGAAGGTTTAATAGCTGTTGTATACGTAAAAGCAAGGCGGTGACATGACATAAGGGTCAATTCACACCGTAACGAAACGATACGCGACAGGGCGCTCCATTTTTAGGATAGCTACTCAAATTGAACTTTCACTATTTCATTACACAAGAAAATACACGTTTCAGTAAGAGTTCGAATGTCAGGTTGCACCGCGCCGCACGACGCATGTGCAGTGTATGACTGACGTCATATGAAACGTGTATCTTTATGTGTAGGGAATAAAGTTCAAATTTCAATAACTATTTTCAAATGCAGCGCCACGTAGCATCACATATCGTAGCGGTGTGACCCTTCCACAGGGCTTCCCTCGCAATTTCTCTGTACACTGCCATCGTTACCACAACGCACTTGTTACTTCCTCGTGTATCGACATGCAGCTTAATTATTATAATTGCTTACCATCAAGCGATGCGTCTCCTCGTTTCTGTGCGGCCAAAGGATTTATTTCAGAAGTTTGTGATACCGTGAAACTCTGACAATACTGAAAGATTTGTGACTGATCATAATCTGATATAACTGGGGAACGAGGAGTTATATCATATTATAAATTAAAAATAAAAACTCTGACAATACTGAAAGATTTGTGACTTATCATAATCTGATATAACTGGGAAACGCGGAGTTATATCATATTATAAATTAAAAGTAAAATCTCTGACAATACTTAAAGATTTGTGACTGATCATAATATGATATAACTGGGAAACGCGGAGTTATATCATATTATGATCAATCACAAATCATTAAATATTGTCAGACTTTCACGGTATCACGAAACTTATGAAATAAATCCTTTGGCCGCACAGAAGCCTCTGCTATATAGACGAAACATACTACAAGATATTGTTCAACCACCATAGATGTAAAGACAGATATTATGGTTCTTATGCAACTTTATTGTAGCTGTCAAAGTCAAAGTGACGTATCAGTTGAGTACAAGGAAGAGATAAGAAGATTATTTCGAACTAGATTTTGCCCACGGCCCCGCCCGCGTAAATACAGTATCCCACAGGAGCACTGTCCTTTTTTGGGATAAAAAGTAGCCTATATTTTAATCCAGCGCCTAAACTACTATAATAGCAAATTTCATCGAAATCCGTTCAGTAGTTTTTGCGTGAAAGAGTAACCAACATTCGTCGATCCATACATCCATCCTGATTGACTTTCACATTTATAAAATTACTAGCTGATGCCCGCGGCTCCGCCCGCGTAAATAAAGTATCCCACAGGAACAATGTACTTTTTCAGGATAAAAAGAATCCTATATTTTAATCCAGAGCCTAAGCTACTATGATACCAAATTTTATCGAAATCCGTTCAGTAGTTTTTACGTGAAAGAGTAACAAACATCCATCCATCCTCACTAACTTTCACATTTATAAAATTAGTAGGATAGTAGTACTGTAGGGTTACTAGAAAAGAATTCTAAAATACTAGAAGCCAATTACAAATTCTGGACTCCAAAAAACTCCAACTCTAACTTAAGGGTTAGCTTCAAATCCTTCCACAAATTATTGTTACCAACAAAAAACATGGGGTAAAATTAAAAATAAAATGTTTCGTCATCATTGTAACACAAAATACTACAAATATTTTATACATAATTCTTTTAATAATTTGTCACATCTATGTATTTCTTATATCTGCACATATAAAACCCACTCGGCTGTTCTTAAGATTGATAATAATAATTATGATCTGTGTTAACAGCTTTCTGTTATTATGATTGTAGTTACGAGAGTTAAAATAATGCACTTTATAGAAATATACACGTTATTATTGCTAATTAGTTATGAATAATTAGTTTCAATAATTATACCGTTAATTAAGAAAACAAAAAACCCAAATCAAATAATTTTAATGTACCTACCAAGTGTCACTCTCAGGACTAAGACGAGGCATCATCTCATTTGAGCTTGAGAGGTCGAGTTCAAATGCGAAAAGCGTCTAGAGCGTGCCAAAGAAATATACATACATTTATGATACATATACATACATAAAATATACACTGAAAAAACAATACCCTCCTTCTGGTGCAGTCGGGTAAAAACCCCTGGTCGACATCGTCGGTCATGAGGTCATGATGACATTTCATAGATTTTTTTATTTATCAACAATCGAATGATATCTACAGTTTTAGATTTTATAAAAAAAATAGTATATTCCTTTGAGCATTTTTCGCTACTCCGAACATTCGCAGATTTAGCCTAAAATTCAGTACGTTTATAATATTACTAAGATGATAATAATATAATCCATAAATTACTATACTATATTTACCCATTTCACTATTTTTGTACCTGCCACGTCGGTACAGTTCGCATGGGTAATTGGAAGGAAAGTATGGAAAAATATGCTCGGTGTATTTATAAAAGTTTCAGTTCAAAATAATATAAAGTATGAAGGATTGCTACTTTAAGTAAAACGAGGTGTGTATCTTCTTTTCATTCATCTTTTTACTGTCAAAATAAAATATATAAAAAAATTGTCGATCATGCTTGTGTTCATGTTTTTTTTCGGGTAATGTATTTCTGTAACCCTAATGATTTGTCATAATTTTCTTTGTGTAAAGAAGGCGTGGTTTTAACAATAAAAGAAATTAACAAAAATATGCATCCAAATTGGTGAATATGGGTCGTCTATAAATAATACTTCTATTTACTAACTTGGCTCAACTAAAAATACAAAGATAACGAAGATTTTAAACTGCCTGAATTTTTGAGCTATTCAGATAGTTGCAAAATTTACAAAGTGAGATGTCGTAGTTTTTAGTCGAGGATTTTTTAGCTTTCACATTTCAAAATGGATACCCAAAATATATGTTACAACCATTAAAACGTGAATATTTTAAAGACACGCCATGACAAAATGCCAAGACTTGCTGTTAAAAATGAGAGATATGCTTACTGGCTTGGCTTTTACACTACCGCGCGACAGACCGTTATCTTAAGAACTGTTAATAACCAAGAATAAATGGGAATAGACGCTTTTTGTCTGAACACAATATATTTTCTTACTCATTTTCTTAATTAATGTTAAGACGGCGAAAAATTGCTTTTTTTGTTCCCTCCATAAGATGTTCGGAAATGTAATTATGGGGAAAATTAATTAATTTTAAACAATATCCTTCAATATAAAGAAAACGATATTTACAGTGTTTTTTTTAATGCAATATTTTTTGTAAGTTTCTCATAGGAATACATTTTTTACGACAGTTATAAAAGCAGTTAGTATAATTGTTGTTGTTGAATTTTTTTTGTTTTATTTGTCAAAAAAAAACCCGCCAGTACCGAAAAATTTATGTTTTTCCGGCATCAACGCAGGCCTCCTGAGAGGTCATTGTTAATGTTATTCATGACTGTCAACATACTATGTAGCTCGATAGTCACAGTAAGATAATTATAATTTTAAAAATTGGCACATACCCATGTGTCAAAATGTGGACAACCTGGACGGGCGCCAATGTCACTTATTTCAATGTCTTCATAGGGCACAGATTAATAATAATTATGTAAATAAACAAAACTAAACAGAATCTGTAAATAGAATGAATAAATTCTATTTTATACATACACAATCATGACAGTATTCTGTATAATACAGTCATGATTTTGACAGATTTTCATACAATTCTCATTTGATAACGTTACGTTTAAGCCTAGCAGGAACAATGTGAAATGTTCCTGCTAGCACAGACTAAAGAAAGCTAGGTCCAGATAAACAGCTACATATTTAAATTTCGGTTAGATTGCACTACTACAAGCATACGACGTGTGCACAATTCTCCTATCGCGTACACGGCAATAGTGTCCAAAAATCCGTCAAGATTGTGCGCCGTCGAAGGGACGTCTAAATTTTCAAATTCCGTGTTTGGGTTTTTATGTCATGTGAGATTGGATATTGTGTTGAGTTGTTGGTTGTCATGACGACAAATAATATTTTTTTAAATTTTATTTGTGTCCAATGAATGCTTAAACTTTATAATATTAAATACAAATAATATCAAACAAAAAAGTAGTTATATGTATTGTACTGTGTGTATTAAAAATAATAGAATAAATAAAAATATATCTTATTTTACATAAAATATCTATGTTATTTTTACCTTTCAAATATTTCATTTTCTAGGAGATATCTTCCTTTATTATAAGAGCGTCTATGACCTAGTAAATATACCCCCTGAGTCACATGCGTGATTGTGCAGGTTCGATGCCGGGTTGTGGTATGTAGAAATGAGACTTTCTCAATAACCGTATACTGACGCTGGACTCAGTTTAATTTACCCCTATCTTATGTGACAACCCTGACAAACTTTGGTTTGGTTTGGTTCTATGAAAGGTGTTCCTCTGTACGTAAGTACTCTATGCTGCTAGGCCCCCAGGCGCCACGGCTCTGTTGCGGACGAACCCTGAGTGGCTTCCCTTTTAACACACGAAGTGGGCATTACAAAGTTTTAACCATGAGTTTATGTTGATCGGCGTTTTGGTTGTGTTATGTCCCTGATGTGTTCATATTGTTTTATTAATTTTTAAGAAGTACTAGGATTGGAAGTCTAAGGGTCCGTTCACACTGCGACGGTTAGCGACCCGACGTGGCGCGACGTTGCATTTTTAAGATAACTCAAAATTGAACTTTAAAAGAGCTATACGTTTCATATGACGTCAGTCACAAACTGCACATGCGCTGTGCTGCATAGCGCATCGCGGTGCAACTTGACATTCGAGCTCTTACAATGAAACGTGTATCTTCATGTGCAATGAATAAAGTTCAATATTGCATAGCTATCTTCAAAAGCAGCGCCGCGACATCGTATCGTATCTACACATCGCGTGCGGAAACGCTGCGGCGTGCCACGGCTCGTATCGTATCTACACATCGCGTGCGGAAACGCTGCGGCGTGCCACGGCTCGTATCGTATCTACACATCGCGTGCGGAAACGCTGCGGCGTGCCACGGCTCGTATCGTATCTACACATCGCGTGCGGAAACGCTGCGGCGTGCCACGGCTCGTATCGTATCTACACATCGCGTGCGGAAACGCTGCGGCGTGCCACGGCTCGTATCGTATCTACACATCGCGTGCGGAAACGCTGCGGCGTGCCACGGCTCGTATCGTATCTACACATCGCGTGCGGAAACGCTGCGGCGTGCCACGGCTCGTATCGTATCTACACATCGCGTGCGGGAACGCTGCGGCGTGCCACGACTCGTATCGTATCTACACATCGCGTGCGGAAACGCTGCGGCGTGCCACGGCTCGTATCGTATCTACACATCGCGTGCGGAAACGCTGCGGCGTGCCACGGCTCGTATCGTATCTACACATCGCGTGCGGAAACGCTGCGGCGTGCCACGGCTCGTATCGTATCTACACATCGCGTGCGGAAACGCTGCGGCGTGCCACGGCTCGTATCGTATCTACACATCGCGTGCGGAAACGCTGCGGCGTGCCACGGCTCGTATCGTATCTACACATCGCGTGCGGAAACGCTGCGGCGTGCCACGGCTCGTATCGTATCTACACATCGCGTGCGGAAACGCTGCGGCGTGCCACGGCTCGTATCGTATCTACACATCGCGTGCGGAAACGCTGCGGCGTGCCACGGCTCGTATCGTATCTACACATCGCGTGCGGAAACGCTGCGGCGTGCCACGGCTCGTATCGTATCTACACATCGCGTGCGGAAACGCTGCGGCGTGCCACGGCTCGTATCGTATCTACACATCGCGTGCGGAAACGCTGCGGCGTGCCACGGCTCGTATCGTATCTACACATCGCGTGCGGGAACGCTGCGGCGTGCCACGGCTCGTATCGTATCTACACATCGCGTGCGGAAACGCTGCGGCGTGCCACGGCTCGTATCGTATCTACACATCGCGTGCGGAAACGCTGCGGCGTGCCACGGCTCGTATCGTATCTACACATCGCGTGCGGAAACGCTGCGGCGTGCCACGGCTCGTATCGTATCTACACATCGCGTGCGGAAACGCTGCGGCGTGCCACGGCTCGTATCGTATCTACACATCGCGTGCGGGAACGCTGCGGCGTGCCACGACTCGTATCGTATCTACACATCGCGTGCGGAAACGCTGCGGCGTGCCACGGCTCGTATCGTATCTACAAATCGCGTGCGGAAACGCTGCGGCGTGCCACGGCTCGTATCGTATCTACACATCGCGTGCGGAAACGCTGCGGCGTGCCACGACTCGTATCGTATCTACACATCGCGTGCGGAAACGCTGCGGCGTGCCACGACTCGTATCGTATCTACACATCGCGTGCGGAAACGCTGCGGCGTGCCACGACTCGTATCGTATCCACACATCGCGTGCGGAAACGCTGCGGCGTGCCACGACTCGTATCGTATCCACACATCGCGTGCGGAAACGCTGCGGCGTGCCACGACTCGTATCGTATCCACACATCGCGTGCGGAAACGCTGCGGCGTGCCACGACTCGTATCGTATCCACACATCGCGTGCGGAAACGCTGCGGCGTGCCACGACTCGTATCGTATCCACACATCGCGTGCGGAAACGCTGCGGCGTGCCACGACTCGTATCGTATCCACACATCGCGTGCGGAAACGCTGCGGCGTGCCACGACTCGTATCGTATCCACACATCGCGTGCGGAAACGCTGCGGCGTGCCACGACTCGTATCGTATCCACACATCGCGTGCGGAAACGCTGCGGCGTGCCACGACTCGTATCGTATCTACACATCGCGTGCGGAAACGCTGCGGCGTGCCACGACTCGTATCGTATCTACACATCGCGTGCGGAAACGCTGCGGCGTGCCACGACTCGTATCGTATCTACAAATCGCGTGCGGTAATGCTGCGGTGTAGCAGCTCCGTGCGGTGTCGTGCCTCGCCGCACGGTGCGTTACCGCGTCGTGCTAGTGCACAATAAAGTTCAATCTTAAATCACAATTTTAAAAATCTAGCACCGCGTGTCGTCACGTTTCGGTGCGAGCTGACCCTTATGCTTAAAATTCAAGACTCCTTTGATTTCCGTCGAAAAAAGACTATACATAATATAATCAAGATATGAAAAGTTTCCTTGAACAGCGCACTGTTTTGACGTTATTGTACATTCATAGAGAATAACATTATCATCAAATTATGTGTAAAATTTCCATCATAATTATTCATACGAAATTTTAAGTTGAACCTCTAATTCACAACTGCCATAATTAACTAAGCCATTAATAAAATTAATGAATACTATGAGCGGCAATTTGATAATTCACAACATAATTTCTTTGATGTATTAATTTTGATTGTGTAGAAATTATTATGTTTTCAATTATCAAATATGAAAGTGATTTATACGACGGAATATTATTACCTACTAAGCATATTATAATCCATACTAATAATAAAGAGGAACGATTTGTTTGTATGTTTGCATTGAATCGGCTCCGCAATTACTGGACTGATTTTTATGAACTTTGGCACAGACATAGAGTAAGGGGTACCACCTTACACCACGGGTAAGGACACGGGTAAGGACTACAATTTATGGCGGCAAAATACGGTAAATCGCGGGCATCGTCTAGTATAATACAATTACAAAACAATATTCCAAACCCCTTACCCACATCTCACCCTTCGTCTTGAAGGGATTTTAGTAATCAATGGCTGGGGCCTTCAAATTGAATATCTGATGTACTGAATTACTTTATTTGACAACCGGTTAAGTTGACGAGAGGCAGACGACTGACTCTCGTAGGCGTTATATATTATTGCGACGTACATATATATAACATTACAACGTAAGCTGACTCTACATTCTACGATTACTGAGAATTATTATATGCACTACAGGATCATTTATATACACTACAGGATCATTTATATGCACTACAGGATCATTTATATGCACTACAGGATCATTTATATGCACTACAGGATCATTTATATGCACTACAGGATCATTTATATGCACTACAGGATCATTTATATGCACTACAGGATCATTTATATGCACTACAGGATCATTTATATGCACTACAGGATCATTTATAATGGCGGCCCAAATATGTCAAATCAACACTGTGTCAGTAGTTACGTGATAAGTTATTCCGTAGGGTCGTACCGTAGCAGTGGGGCAGTGTGCTGAGCCCAATGATTTCCACACCAAGGATGGGCTACGACGTACATTTGACAGAACAAATCTTCGTACAAGCAAAAGTTACGCCATCTTGATTTCACTATATCTGAAATGTAAAATGGCCCCGGACAACCCCAGGAGTGGGACCGATTAAGTGGGGACAGTTTTCGCCTCGACATGCCTCGTCTATAATATACACCTATACATCTATGGTTAAGATGAGTATCGATTTGTGATGCCTTGGTTTCTTGTAGAGATAGCCGTTTACTACACTTACCCGTGGTCTGCTCTATAACTGTGCCAAATTTCATCAAAATCGGTTCAGTAGTTTCGGAGCCTATTCAATGCAAACAAACAGACATGCAAACAAACGAATATTTCCATTTTATAATATTTCTGTTGATTTAGATATACATAATACAGTAAGTAATAAGAAGGTACTTAGTCGATTCTTGGCGCTTGCAATTTTTCAAAATGTGAGCGGACTAAAGAGGTGTAACACACATATAACCTGGATCCAACACAGGCTATAAAATGTACGATTTCCGTGGGATCAAAGTTGACGGCAACGTATATTTATTGCGTAAACTCGTTGTAAAACGTTAATTACCAAAGCAGCACTTACTGGGAAGCGTGAGTTAACCAAACAGGAGCGTTGAAGTTACTTTTCTAGTTAGTAAAGGCTAAGCTGCAAACAGCTTGCGAACTTAGATTAATTTCATTTAATTAGACCAAGTGTACTCGTGGTTCCGTTTTCTTTTAACGAGGATTTTTAAGAGTTTTATGTTTGTACATAAATTATAGCGCCCTCCACACGGTACAGTTCGAACGGATGTGTGCGGTTTGGACTGCAGAGAAAACTGTCGGGCTAGTAACGAATAAAATGCGCCCACGGTTGGGACGAGTCTGACATATAGGGCGAACGTTCCAAACTGCGTGTAAATGTGATTTCGAAAGTTTAGACTGCAGTTTGAACTGGCACGCGAACGTAATAAATTTTAAAAGTTTTGCTGTCAGTACTAAGTCGACGCTCCGAACTGGAATGTTTTCCGTGATTAGCGTGACGTGATGCGCGGATAAAACTATAGAAAATCTAGTTGTATCGACATGTCAGTTAAGACTGTTTCGGAGCGAAGGTTGGAACGGTGCGCGCTATTTCCCGTGGTCTGAACTTGACATGTAAGGGAGTTTTCACGCGACACCGCGGCGGCAGCGTTCTTCACCGCCACGGTGCCGCAGGAGTGGCGGCGTTGCACCGCAGAGCATGCGACACAAATACAAGATTTGTCCCACAAGACTGGTCTTTCACGAACGAGTGAGATTAATAGGTCTATATCTATGTTCTTAATAAATTCAGGTATATCCATTCTGCAAAATACCCTTTGACACGGTGCCGCGGCGATGTCTTCCCTCTCCGTGTGGAAACGAACGAACTAAACTCGTACAAGTTGAGGGAACTACGACACCGCTCGCCGCTGCCGCCGCGGCACAGAGACTCGCTGCCGCCGCCGCGGCACAGAGACTCGCCGCCGCCGCCGCGGCACAGAGACTCGCCGCCGCCGCTGCGGCGCCATGTGATAGATTCCATATAAATCCTAGGGTGATTAACGGCGCCGCGGCGGTGACGGTACTGCATATAGGCTTAATTTCAGTACCATTTTAAACGAGACACCTATGACAATTATTATGCTCAGGAGATTTATGAATTTCCTACAATTATTTGATGATAACATAATATGATCGCTTACGAAGTCCTTGACGGTTTTGGTAAATTAAAATCAAGGTCACTGGTCGCCTTTGTACCCTCGCCCTTTTCATAATGTTATTTATTATTGTTTTTGGCTCGTCGCGTATGGGCATTCTAACGTCATAGTCGAATACTTCATCGACTGACGCTTCCATCGTTCGCCTAATGATCTTGGACATTTTAGTCCCGGTTTAAAAATACACTAAACTGTGTGAGAATGGCCTTTGAGCTTTGATCGATTAATTTATATTTTATATTTATATCATCACTGACGACATCTGTGGCTCAGAGGTTCAGCGCGTTGGTGCTCAAGCCGCCAAAGGTCAAAGGTCGCGAGTTTGAATCCCGCCGAAGTTATGGATGTGTATTAAATATGTGTATAATATAATAAAAATCTTAAATATATGTATAGTATTAAAGTGTCAAATATACTTCCCGTTTTCTGGTACCTGTAACACAAGTTCTTCGGATGGGTACTTAGCGCGGAGCCAGATTGACGTGGTGTGAGGCGTCCTTAGATATTAGTATTATTATTAACTAATCACAAACACAATCACGTTGACTATCAACAAACATGTTTCATTAATTAGGAAGCAAAAAAATTGTAAAAAAAAAAAACATTAAAACGTATCTTATTATGGAGACTTTATCATGAACAAGATAATAAATTTCGAAAGATTTCTTAAAATAATATTTACTAATATTATTGAGAGGGAAAGTTTGTTTGTTTGTATTGAATAGGCTCCGAAACTACTTGACCGATTTTATGAAATTCGGAGATATAGGGTAGACCACGGGGTAGGACATAGGCTTTATCGCAAAAAAAGTACGGTTTCCGCGAGATTAACTTTTGGGCGCACGAAGTCACGAGCAACATCTAGTTCTGTATAATTTTAACAATCGTACCAAACCGTCGTGCAAAAAATAGTGTGACCCTGAAATGTCGTGACTTCTTCAATCGTATTTTTGTTTAACTGTTTATAGGCGCTAACAGAATCACGCCAACCGAACAAACAATGAGAAACAAACAGTTGCCGGGGGAAATGCGGGGAAATGGGTCGTCGACATTAAGGCGTGTACACACTGTGGTTGCGATATGTGATTGGCAAACCGCAGAAGATAACGGAACGGAAGGAACGGAGCGGAGGAACGCGGCACATTTTTCAGTCAGTGTTGTGACATTTTATGCTTTTCACTTCTCTTTATGTCTTTCCAAAATTTCAAAACTAAGGATGGGCTATGACATACATTTGACAGAAAAAATCTTCATACGACAAAAAGCTACGCGATCTTCACTTCCGAAGATTTTGTCAATTCAATGCGGACTGATTATATTGTGGAAAACTAATCTCAAACCCATGGTCAAACCACATGTCAAATACTGTTTTCAGTTTCTGGAAAGTTCTTTAAGGCGTAAATGTGTCGTGTCAAGTGATCAATGATTAGTAAATTTTTCACTAGCCCGTTAACTCAACAACGTGTTAGTTCTATTTGATCAACGAAGAAATGAAGTTCATCAACTATTTGATTAGCCTTTTAGAATCCGGGTGTTAGTGTATTGTGGGTTCTTGGTGGAAACTCATTTTTTTTTCTTATTCTAAATCATATAATTTAGAATAAGAAAAATATAAATTTTGTCCTTTTTGTATATAACATACGATTTACGTTTACGTTAGAGGAAACCTAAATAAAGTTAAAAAAAAAGTTGTGTGATATTATTATTTATAATATGCATTTTTTTTTTTAATATAAAAAATTTATAATCATATTTTGCCAGACTCAATATACAATATTATAACGATGATTACCTGATGATTACCTTAAATCTAATGTTAGTATACAAAATGTTAAATTCTGTTCAGCTGTTTTAGTTTGAAAGGCAATAGTACCATGCATACAATATTTTGTATATATTATATACAATAATAATATTAATAAAGTGGAAAATAAAAACTTAGGGTTAAATTACAACGAAAGTACGTTGACTCAAATTCCGAAAGTTTGTACAATACTTAAATTCCGAAAGTTTGTACAATACTTAAATTCCGAATGTTTGTACAATACTTAAATTCCGAAAGTTTGTACACACTTAAATTCCGAACATTTGTACAATACTTAAATTCCGAAAGTTTGTACACACTTAAATTCCGAACGTTTGTACAATACTTAAATATATTCGAAAACCGAATACTTAGATAATTCTGAAGACATTGACCGTTTAAATTTCGTAATGATATTTAATACATTTAATTGGTTTAGAAATTTTTTGGGTATAAATTAAATTATTTATAAATAACTGTCGTAAGGACGGGCCCTGTTTACTTGTATAATTGTCTCCTACGTTAGACAGGGATTGGGGCCATCTTACTATCTAGGTACGGACCGCACGAAATAGTGACAGCGGTACATCTGCAAGGCAAAGCTAAGTAATGTGTATGTAAATGTAAAGTGTATGAAGGAGGTTTGACAAAATATTCCTAGGTACTCCTTACTTTCAAAACACTGGGTATAAATAATTAATTAATTGATTTGAGTATAAATAATTCACATACAGTGGAAGAGGTTTTTATAAATGGATTTTCATTGCATTGTTAATGATTTTTCATTTAACATTGATGACGTATTATTTGTGTTAAAAATTACACAAATTTAACAGAAATTTTATAATTTAAAATATTTCAGTAATAGCAAAATATATGTTTGAATAAAATACTGCATACGAAATTCTCAGTACCCTATTCTCGTATATAACTTAGACGTTCAATTTACTTTCAATAAATTATAAATGAATCGTCTTGATATCATAATTCCTTATCTGATTTTGGAGTTTGGACCAATCAAAACGTCTTTGACGTTGGTTTGACTTTATTTATACAGCAAAATGGTATTCTCATAAACGTATGAGAATACCATTTTGCTGTTTTAACCTTGAAGGAGAATATATATGGAAAGAGTACTAAATTCGAAGCCGCTATCTGTCTCACAAAACAGCAAAAACCCTTAAGAGTGAAAGAGAAAACAAATCGAAATATTTTCCTTTTTTTTCTAAGATTGTCACGCCTTTGGTGTCTTTTTTACGATGTTGGAATTACAAATTTAAGTCACTCATAATAAATACTAGGCCGGGACTATATTATCCGGAATCCGTAAGGCCGGGGAAAATCCAGAGCACTGAAACTGAGCTTTGCGCTAGTGTAATAGAGCTGAAAATCGTACACACGAGTGTCAAGTCAAATGTCAATATCAAACCTGACAACTCGACACGCATGTGTTCGATTTTCAACTCTATTGTAAATATCCAGTTTTTATTTTCAATGGTCTGAATTTTCTCCGGCCTCACTAATTCCGTACAATATAGTCCGAACCTTAGCATGTGGGATAAGGAACGATTTATATTTCTTTATCTTACTATTTGCCTGGTCTCTTTGTTTTGTTTTATAATTCGATGGAGCCGGCTGCACGCACGAAAAAACATGACTCATGCGTTACCAAGTACCGTTACCAAGTACCAGCGTTTCCTCGCATTTTATTATTATTATTATTATTGTTGTTGTTGTTGTTGTTGTTGACGTTGTCACGTTCAACTATCGTCAGTAAACCGACTTTACAGACAACCGATATTTTTTTTAAATATTATACATCTCTTGCTGTTCAAGATTGCAATAACTTTGCAACTGTACATAATTAAATATATCATACATTAGTTGTTTATATATTTTATGAAATCTGTCATGTAATAATTAGTAATTTAGTAGTAATTAACTCTTTTTTCACACACAGACCCCCTCCCCAAGAGTTTATTATATTATCTCAACTCCATTTTTACTCGACTACGAAGAAGCTAAAAGGAAGGGTGATGATTTTAACAATCTATGTATGTATGTATATTTGTATGTATGTTTGTGCCATCGTAGCGCCTAAGCTAGTGATCAGATTTTTAAGAATTCGGTGTCAATAGATTCGTAATAATGGCCGGGTTTAATAAGATTTATAATTTGCGCAATCGGGTTCTTAACTTTTCCTTTTTCGCGAGACTTATGCGAGACTTTTGCAAGACTGCGCTTACTAAACTGATCAGCCTTACTACTATTGTGGTGAGGCGGAATTTGTTAGGTAGTGGGCGGTGGACTTACATGATCACGACGATACACTACGCGACACGTCGCTGCATTTTTAAGATAGCGATTCAAAATTGAACTTTGTTTACTATGCAATAAGATACACCTTTCATTGCAAGAGTTCTAATGTCAAGTCAGTCATAGCCAATGTCGCAAGGCGTCGCTCTTGCAATGAAACGTGTATCTTTTTGTGTGGTGAATAAAATTTTGATTAGCTATCTTAAAAATACAGCTCGCGTGTCGCGTCCCGTATCGTCGCGGTGTGAATTGACACTTAATATTCCAGATATTTATATATAAGTGTGGAATTTATTGATCTTTAAGAAGGTTGGAAGGTATGTCAATGCGAGCTGGAATTTTTTTCTTATGAATTTTTTGTTATATTTACTATTTCGATTTGGACAGTAATTTTTTTTATAATAAAGAATATTTAAACCTAAACCTAATTTCAACAAGTGAATAGATTGCCTATTGGTAAAAGATTGTCGCGCACACGAATACCCGAACCAGATTTACCCTGTTAAACGGAAGAAGAAGATTTAACCTGTTAAATGGGAAAAATGTTTCCTCGCTCGCTTCGCTTGCTCGCGTTCAATGTAAATAGCATAGGTATATTATTTAGTACCGATGTTCTGTTTTAGGCGGATGTTTTTCCGAACTTCACCGTTTTTCAGTGGTTTAGTTTGAAAAGATTTTAATAAAAAAATTGCTTTTTTTCGGTTAAATTCGCTCCGCTCACTCGTGTTTGACTTAAATAACATATTATAATATTTAGTACTGACGTTCAGTTTTAGGCTATTGATATAACTGTATTTATTCGAAGTACGCAGTCTTTTAGGGCTTAAACAGGTAAAACAGAAAAAATTTGCTCGCTCGCGCTAACTTATTTGATTAATTAGTATCGACATTCAGTTGTAGGCTATTGATTTTTATATATTTTTCCAAAGCAACCATTCTGATAGGATTTAAAGAGTAAATTTATTTAAAATCGTAAAATAAACATAATTTTTTGATAGTTAATAATCCGTCACTACTTAATAGGCGGCGAAATATTTAATTGGCCCGGGGCGCCAAATCTTGAATTATGCCTCTAAATTACAAAGAAAAATGGAATTAAAAATTTGATGGCACGTCTATGACCTCATTAAACATTTATATACAAAAATACGTAAAGGTTCGCCATCCCTGCCTTACCAGTGGGGTAAAATGAAAAAATATCTTTCACCCCCACTTCACATGTATAAAATATTATTATTATGTCATGATGCTAAATACAAAATCTATTATATACAATATATGGTTTAACATGTTAATTCATCTTTTTGTATATTTATAATTATTACAGAAGTTAGAAGGGTGGACAGAGCGAAACCACAAGGATTCCTTATAGTCGGAACCCATAAAAAGCCCAAAGTACTAAGGCGGGTCAATAAGTCCGTGACTTTTTGAATTTCTAACCTCCTTACTGAAAAAGCAACACTACTCCTGTCAACAGGCATCTGTCAGTTGACTCCTATCAAAATTTGAACTTGCTGCGTCAGTTAGTTTGTGTTTTACAGCTATCTTTATCAGACTATCCAGTAACTTAAGGAAACAATGGAAAAAAGTGAATTTCGTGTGCTTATTAAGCATTATTTTTTGCGAAAAAAAACCATTACCGAGACCAAGGCTAAGCTTGATAAATACTATGGGGACTCTGCACCATCGATTTCAATGGTAAAAAAGTGGTTTACTGAATTTCGTTGTGGCCGTACAAGCACTGAAGATGCCGAACGTCCTGGACGCCCAGTTGAGGTCTCTACACCCGAAACAATCGAAAAAATTCACGATATGGTGTTGGCCGACCGAAGATTGAAAGTGCAAGAGATTGTGGAAGCCATAGGCATCTCGCATGGCTCAGTGGTTTCAATTTTGAATGATCACTTGGGCATGAGAAAGCTTTCCGCAAGTCGACCACAAACGCAATCGTGTAACAACTTCACAGGAAGGTTTGGCGTTGTTTAATCACAATATGGAGGAGTTTTTGCGCCGTTTTGTAACCGTGGACGAAACATGGATCCATCACAACACACCAGAGACCAAACAACAGTCAAAACAGTGGGTTTCTAAGGGTTAATCGGCGCCAAAGAAGGCCAAGGTGGGTTTGTCCGCCAATAAAGTTATGGCGACTGTTTTTTGGGATGCACGTGGGATAATCCACATTGACTATCTTCAAAAGGGAAGAACAATTAATGGGGAATATTATGCCAACTTATTGGACCGCTTCAATGAGGATTTGAAAAAAAACCGACCTCATTTGGCCAAGAAAAAAGTTCTTTTTCACCAAGACAATGCAAGGGTGCACACATGTGCAGTTGCCATGGCAAAAATCCATGAATTGGGCTATGAATTGCTCCCACATCCACCCTATTCTCCAGATTTGGCTCCGAGTGACTACTTCTTGTTCCCAAACCTGAAAAAATGGCTCGGTGGAAAAAGATTTGACTCCAATGATGAAGTCATCTCGCAAACAAAGGCCTATTTTGAGAACCTCGACAAATCATATTTTTTAGAAGGGATAAAAAAATTGGAGAAGCGTTGGACAAAGTGTATAGAGCTCAAGGGGGACTACGTTGAAAAATAAAATGATTTATTTATCAAAAAATCTGTGTTTTATTCCAAAAGTCACGGACTTATTGATCCGCCCTCGTATCAAGGAAACTAATCTCTTTAACACGAATGATTTGATTAAAAGCGATAAGTCTGTTGAATATGGATCAGCCGGCCCTCATGTGATTACACTATAACGAAGTTTTTGAACACCGACGCTCCAAGGCCTCTAACGAACTAAAATAATGTACCGTAGGCCTAGCAGGAACAATTGACAGGTGCGTCAAAGTAACGTTATCGAATGTCAATTGTATGGGCGCTGTCATAATGTTCATACAAATCTCTTTCGATTGCGTTACGTTTATGCACCTGTCAATTGTTCCTGCTAGGCCTAGAGTGGAAAAAAACGCTGTTACCAGTAACCATATTGACTTAAGTCTGAAATTCATATAAGCGACAGCACAAGAGAAGGAACAGACAGACAGCTACATAGTAAGCTTTCGATTTCATAGTACTACTACAAGCATACGGTGAATGTATGTGTTGGTTATCATGACGACAAAAAAACAAAGTATGTTTGATAATCCTTACTAATATTATAAATGCGAAAGCGTGGATGTTTGTTACTCTTTCACGCAAAAACTACTAAACGAATTTCGATGAAATTCGGTATGGTAGTAGTTTAGACTCTGGATTAAAACATAGGCTACTTTTTATCCCGAAAAAGTAGTGTTCCCGAGGGATACCGTACTTACGCGGGCGGAGCCGCAAGAAACAGCTAGTATTATTATATTTGTGTTTGAATGTTTTAATACTATATTAGATAAAAATATTAAATACAAATAATATTAAACAAAAAGCGATTATATGTATATATTTGTACTGTATGTATGAAAAATAATAGAATAAATAAAAATATCTCTTTTTTTACCTATTATAAGGATAATGAATAATAGGTAAGTAAATATTTCTTACTTTATAATAAGAGCGACCATGACCTAGTGAATAGACAGACCCCTTGAGTAACACGCGTGACCGCGCAGGTTCGATGCCGGGTTGAGGTGTGTGCCAGTTAGACTTTCTCAATAATCGTATACTGACGCTAAGCTTATTTAACACCCACATCTTCTATGACGATCCAGATTTATTTTAAACGTTCTATGTTCTTCTGTACGTAAGTTTATATTTTTACTTTGTGGCGACGGTAAGCGATTACTAATGGGCATTGTCATTAGAATGTGGACAATCGAACTGCTAAATATTTAATTTTCTCGACTGTACTACTATAACAAATCATCTATATCTAATACTATAACAATTCATCCGTTATTGGATGATTTATACAGTATCCTCCGAGCGAAGTAAACACTCTTGAAATACTGTAGTGCTTGGGACAGTTGGTTTTTAAATGTCGTATGGTTGCCCAAGCACATACGGCATTCTTACAACACAGTCAGCCTAGTCCAGAGGAATATAAAATACGTCTGGGGCCAACCATGTGCGTTCCTCACGATGTTCTCCTTCACCGTTGGAGCGTCCGTATAATGTACTTGAGCTCGGAAAAAGTCTCATTGATGCACGCCACAACCTGGGAATCGAACCTGCACTCTCTCGAGTGCGAATCAAACCGTCTACCCACTAGGGCACGAAGCTCACTTATATCACTATTACTCTATAACAATTATGAATTAAACCTTTAATAACCTTTGGTAAACAACCGAGGTTGGTCATTCGCTCTAGGCCACTGCTGCTTCAGGAGAACGCTAGACCACACACTGCATAACAGACGGCTACCAAATTAGAGGAGCTTCAATTGGAATGTCTAAGACATCCACCTTACTCCCCGGACCTTGCTCCAACAGATTACAATTGTTTTTGAAATTTGGATAACTTCTTGCAAGGGAAAAAATTCAAGTCCGATGGGGCAGTCCAAAACGCCTCCAAAGATTTCATTCATTCCTGTCTGAATGGTTTTTTTAGTAAAGTAATCAATGAACTACCTATGAGATGGCAAAAGTGCATATATATCAAAAGTGTATACTTTGATTAAATAAATATATTGTTAAAAAAAAAAACAACTTTATGTTCCTCCTTTACAAAACGCCAATTTCGTGTGTAATATTTTAATATTTTTGGCCTACCCCCCGCTGCGCTATATACAGGCAAATAAATAACACCACGGTTTTAAATATGACCACCATCCAGAAGATTTATTCCTGAATACACATTACACAACTTTTTTCTTACGAAGGGAAATGCGTTATGCATACTCCGGGGGAGGGTCGCAGGGTTATGTGGGACTCCACAGTGCTTTGCACCGGCTTACCAACTAAAACGCCCCGATGTCCCACGCTTTAGGCGGGGCCATGGGAAACTATTGTGACTACCACAAGCCCGCTGACGTTTTGCCTCATCGGGCATCATCTTATTATAGATGACGGCGATGCTGCCATCTTCCTTCGCTAAGGGTTCACATTACAATAGTCGGTAGTGACGTACCGAATACCATGGACAGTAGAATTTAGTATCGCGCGAATATTCAAAACAAGCCCAATGACCTACACACATAGCGCCGAGGTTCAACAGGTTTCCCTACATAATAAATAAATAACTTTCATTTCAGGCTGCATAGGCCCATATTATAAATACCTTACAGACTAACATACATAATATTATACACATATAAACTACACTTTGTCACGTGTTGTCGGCGACGCGACGTGATGCAGGCGAATAAAGTATTTTTATAAGTTGTATAGAATATTTAGGTTTCTTTTAGTCATGCTAGTATAGAGATGGAACATTTTTTATTTTGACTGTGTTACAGATTTGGTACACCGCACATTCATAAAAATGTATTAAAGTTGTTATTTAAATGTTATGTCGATATACTCGTATGGGTAAGATTAGCTGCATGAAATTAACAAAAGCCTCGAAATGTCGAACCTCTTCCCAAACCACCTAGAGTTTCCCACGGGAACACTGTATTTTGTCGGGATGAAATATAGCCTATGTGTTAATCCAAAGCCTAAACTACAACCCCACCTAATTTCATCAAAATCCCTTCAGTAGTTTTTGCGTTTTGCGTGCCATCCTCACAAACTCTTACTTTCATAATAGTAGTAGCATCCATACATCCATCCATCCTCACAAACTCTTACTTTTATAATAGTAGTTGGATACTAGTTTCGACTTGACGTTCGAATACTAGAAACGTCCATTAAATTTTCCCTTACTAGCTGTTCATTGTATACAATTTGTTACTTGTCTGTCAACTGTATAAGGTTTGGTAAAATCAACTACGGACATTTTGGGTATCTGATCTAGTTTAGGCAAAAAAATCTCATCAATCATCCACAAAATAAAAAAATCATCTCATGTATGGGTGAATCTGCGCTCAACACAAACTAGCCCATATTTTTTTTTCGAGCACAACAATTATTTTTCTGCCTAAACGTCTATAGATAAACGGTAGATCATATGCTCAAAATATTCGTAGTTGATTTTACCGAACCTTATATATTGGTGCGTTCAGTTTACCTGTTTGGTTTGGTTGTAGGTTGTAGTTTTTTTTTAAATTCCAGGTAAGATAGAACAACGTGTGTCGGGACATCTAGTAGGTACTAAATACAATATGACCAATTTTAAAGGTTTCTTAGCAACATTAAATTGTATCGACTTTACATGACAGAAAATATGAATAATGAACGTAATAATGTTTAGCAAGTCGGAACCGTCCCTCTTGGAATCGTATCGAGTTGGCTCGCTCTCAACACCTCGTTATGAGTCTCGAGGTTTGAGCTCTTCCTTCCTACTGTCGCGTCGTAAGGAAAGGCCATGATTACGCGATAAAATGTCTTCAACGTAGGTGCCCCATTGGACGCGACATATTGTCGCCTACGGCCCAGTAGATGCAAAAACATTTTAAGTGCAAATTGACATAATGTCATTTGCGCTAAGTATATTAGTGAATCATCAGTTCATATTATGTCAAAATTTAAAAATTGACGCGTAACCCATGTTAGAATTTTTAAAATAAGCCATTTTGACGTTTGTACTGATGATTTACTGCAAATTCAACGCGACAGTAAAGTCAGTTTTATAAGAAGTAGGTTTACGCAAAATATTCGCCGGGTCTAATTATTATTGGTCAAATATCTTAATAAAAAACAGAATATGAGGCCTGAAAATCCGAAACACATGAATTCGTACAGGTTGTTTTCAAAAAAACTAATTGACACTAGAAATCAAAGAAAAAAAAAATGGAGATTTTTTATCATAAAAAACGAGTGCTATTATGCGTTACGACTCTACCATAGCTTAGTAGAGTCGTAACTCGGTATGGGGCCCGTCCCTACTTTAGAAATTAGTCTGACTATTTATCAACGTCTCTCTGCAAGTTTGAGGTCGGTGGATCCCCTTATCGCTCGACATCTCAAGGTCGCTGTTATCTATTCGTTCGTTCGTTATATTGTTCCGGTCAACTATTTTTTAAGGACGTTTTTATTAGATCAAATCAGGACAGTGGACCGAATGAATGGACTTTTAGTAAAAGTCACAATATTTTGTAACTTTTATATAATAATTTATGGATCCTTTCACACCACGTCACTGGTTCCGTGGTAAGTCAGACAACGGTAATTATATTTAATACTTTTTATATTACTTATGTGTAAGATTTTTAATATATTATAATACACATATTTAATACACATCCAGACCCAGTAACACAGAAAACTTTTGGTTCCCTGATTCGAACCCGCGGCCACCGGCTTGAGTGTCAATACGCTAACCACTGAGCCACAGAGGTCGTCTTTATAAGGAGGAAAGAACTTAGGTATATACGTAAGGAAAATGATCCCCGTTTTCACCAACTGATTCCTAAACAACTCTTATGCAAGTGACCCTTTGGATAGGTGGTCTCCTAAAATCGGCACCTACCTAATTTCATTTTCATCAAGCTGGGTAACACTTAGCTATGGAACTCCTAGTTAAGTGACAGTATTTTTTTCTTAATTTGCGCTCATACTATTGATATTTTATCGATAAATGTAACATTGCAAATTAGTTTTATCATAGTATAAATAATTCACAGATAAATAATATAATAATAACATAAATAAATCCAAGTTAGTGTACTTGTGTATGCTTTGATAAATTATTCAGCAAATTTATTCATTTAATTTTAATAACTAAATTAGTGAGACGATGACGTACAGCATGTTCAAAAATGTACTGTGCTGTAAAATAAAAAGTAATAATGTCAGTTTCACTGATGAGTGACAGACGAGTCATTTGATGTTGTTTATTTATAGTCTAAGAGCCCGTGAACCCCAGACATTCGATATCTTATAAAAGTTGAAAGTTTGTCAGCGCATGCTCCCAACACAGGTAAGAACGATGGACCATTATGAAGTTTGGGTTACAGTGGCTTTGGCAGGTAAACGGTACTAAAGGTGTGTAAAATGCCGATCTAATTACATCAAATAATAAAGTGCGATTTTTTGGTATTACCTTCCGAATATTATTAAAAATCACGTTATTCATTGCCAGACACTTAACATCGTAGCAACCCCTTGCCAGACACTCTTAATATTCATGAAATTATAATTTTACTTACGTTATAGTATAAAAGCTGTTTTTTATATAATATGATACTTGGGTAATAAGAAAATGATATTTCCTCATTAGCCAGACATTTTTGATAGCTCCAACTCCTTGTTAGACAAGCATGTAGGGTAGCTGTAGGAATCCGCGCGAGGCAGCATGTATATGGGGGAAATGGTTAATGAAAGAGAAATTAGGGAAACTAGAGAGGTGGAAGTACAGTGTGAAAGGGAGGAAAAGGAGTTAGTAAAGGAATGTGTAGAAGGAATGAAAGAATGTGATTGTAAGGAAGTAATTATTGAGATATATAGAAGATTGAAAGAATTGATAAATGCAAAGGAAGAAAGTATACAAGAGTATGTAATGGAAATGAATTTAAATACAGTTGAATCACTAACAAAATAAATAAGATCGAACTATGAAGAAGTGGTAGACAGAAACAAAGAGAATATAGATAAGGTAGTAGGAGTAGTGGAGCAGTGGAGGACCGATGCCCCCACGAACCCACAACCAGCGACTTACGCGAGTGTGGTGAGACTGGTGAGCGACCGGGGGGAAATCCAGACTACATCACTGGACCCCAGGCGCATGACCCTCCACTCACTGGTAGTTACGGACAAAAAGGACTTTATGACGGGATCAGAGATAGTAGAAGAAATAGGAAAAGTTATAAACACAAAAAACGAAGGAATAAAAATAGATAGAATAAGAAAAAGGAAGGATAGAAAAGTTATTATAGGTATTAGAAATAGGAATGATAGAGATAGGGTTAAAAATAAAATAGAGGAAAGCGGAGGTAAGCTCGAAGTACAGAGCATAGAAAACAAGGATCCGCAGGTTGTGCTGTATGGGGTGCTCAAGTCAAACACAGACGAAGATATATATGACGCGATAAGAACGCAAAATGAGCACCTCATACAGCATATCCTGGACGGGGATGAGGACAGGATGAAGGTAAGGTACAGGAAGCGTGGGAAGGATAATGGCACCGAGCACGCGGTGATGACTGTGTCGCCGGAGATGTGGCTGTGCTTCACCAAGGCGGGCTATCTATACATAGATATGCAGCGTGTTCGGGTCGCCGACCAGTCCCTCCTAATACAGTGCTCGAGCTGTTTAGGGTACGGACATGGAAGGCGATTCTGCACTACCGCCGAGGAGAGGTGCAGCCATTGCTCCGGGGCGCATCACCAGTCTCGGTGCGAGGATCGTAGGTCTGGCAGCAAACCACGCTGTATAAACTGCAAAAAGGCCGGCAATAAAAACATTGAACATAATGCATTCAGTGCGGAGTGCCCGGTCCGGCAGAAGTGGGATGCTATGACGCGAGCAACAGTCGCGTATAGTCCAGAAGACCAATAGTGCCAGCACCGTCCGGAGCAAATTGGATGTATGTTAAACTGCATTTTAATAACACCAATTAGACATAAAACAAGTGGACGGTGCGAAACTGTTGGGGGGAAATTAGGTGTATGTATGATTATAGTGACATAAGATAGCATATATAGCCTTAGCAACCGAAAACTGGCACTATTAGCGTATGTGCGCGCCATGGAATCTCACATAGGATGGGTAAAGTGAAATTGAAACGAATTGAAGTGAATAGAAATTGCCAATAATGAATGTAATGTGAAGTAATGTAAAAATAGAAATAAATAAATAATTAAATGTAATAGAAAATAATGTCAATAAGTATAAAAGAGAAATGTAAAATATGATGGCTGGGAAAATGAATGTAACAGCTAACCATAACAATATAAATTAAAAACAGAAAAGTAAGGGTAAAAGTGAAATGTTATACAAGCAAAAGAAATTAAATGAATGTATACAAGTAAATAATTAAGATAAATAAAATGGAATAGTAAATGTAATACAAAAAGTAGGGAAAAAATGGAATTTATTCTGTCAATAACAATATTCTGTCAATATATATATATATATATATATATATAGGTTATGAGTTATATAAATCTGCGCCAAAAAGTTTATTTGCATAAGTCATTCTAATCACGAATCTCTTCTTAAGATTTACAATGTTTGTCTGGCAAGTACTATCAAAACTATATATAACTATCAAAAATGTCTGGTTAATGAGGAAACATCATGTTCTTATTACCCAAGTATTATATATAAAAATCAGCTTTTATACTATAACGTAAGTAAAATTATAATTTCATGAACATTAAGGGTGTCTGGCAGGGGGTTGCCACGATGTTAATTGTCTGGCAATGAATAACGTGATTTTTAAAAATGTTCGGAAGGTAATACCAAAAAGTTGCACTTTATTATTTGATGTAATTAGATCGGCATTTTACACACCTTTAGTACCGTTTACCTGCCAAAGCCACTGTAACCCAAACTTCATAATGGTCCATCGTTCTTACCTGTGTTGGGAGCATGCGCTGACAAACTTTCAGCTTTTATAAAATAACGAAGGTCTGGGGTTCACGGGCTCTTGCTCTATTACAATTCACAACCACGTTTACTGTCTCACAATCTCCAAATTGTTCGTTTATTCTGTTGTGGTTAATAATTATATCATTTTTGATTAGATTAATTTAAAATATTTTCCATTAAATGTGTTTCGCTGCCTGCTACTTGTGACATACCTATTTGTATGGAATTGTATCACAGACGTCCAAGTAGGTAATGGTACAGGTAAATACATATTAAAAGAACCATCACTGCTTTTGATTTCGACATTATATTCAAATATCATTAGAACATTATGAATTCCATTGGTAAAGGAGTATGTAGGTAAGTACGAGAAAAGTACCTAAATATAAAATGTAAATGAATAATACACTTACCTGTCTTTATACTCAAGAAGATGTTCAATTTGTTCTAATAAAAATATTACCCTCTGTTTTGTTAACCTATATCGGATGAAGAAGTCGATATCATATTCATCAAAATGTTCCACTCTTTGGCGATATAAACGGGGTATTTTTGGTAACGAGTCATTAGAAAATAATTCAAGCACTTCAACAGCGTCTAAAGTTACCAATAACTGGCTTAGATCGTCTTCCATTTCAAGGTATTCGCGTATTTTCAATCACAATGTAATGTTAGGTGACAGATAAGGCGCGAAATATCGGGCCCCTAAAGTTAGAGGCCCCCCTAAGGTCTTAGGTGACACCTAAGCGTTGGTGAAAACAATTTTTCTTAAGAGGCGCCCTAAATGGCCGCTAAGGGAATTCTTGGGAAGGAATTCCTTAAAATTAGGAGTCAGTTGGTGAAAACGGGCATAGTGTTTTATTTTTAAAAGTGAACCTAGGTTGTCAGGTTGTATTTTTGCAATTATAATATTTTTACAGCATGACGTTAAAACGTGTGCGGGAAAAGTGGTAAAAGAAAAGTCTTCGAATTATCGTAGAAGATATCAAATATAAAATTTCGTATTTTCGTTTGATGTTGATATTATGTTGAATCCATTAGTAAATACACATACATATATATGTATGTATGTGTATTACAACACCCATAGTGGACACAACATTGTCCCGATTGGATCAATATCGTGTCTTCACTTTTAGCGTGCAAAAACACCTTACACAATAAGTACCGGTCTACAATAAAAAAAAAAAAAAATTAGTAAATCAATGGATAGATCAAATTTTAACTACTACATTATTGCTCCTCGGCAATTATCGTTTTTCTATGGCTGTGACAGACGTAATATGAAAAAAACAACAATTCCCGAAATACATTAAAAAGTGTCTGTAGTGTAAACGTGTATGTGTGCAATGTGGCCTGCGTATTCAACTCACAGCTGATTTTAAGACGCAAGTTTCTACATTATTACTCCTCGGCAATTATCGTTTTTCTATGGCTGTGACAGACGTAATATTAAAAAAACAACAATTCCCGAAATACATTAAAAAGTGTCTGTAGTGTAAACGTGTATGTGTGCAATGTGGCCCGTATTCAACTCACAGCTGATTTTAAGACGCAAGTTTTTATATTGATTTCTTAGGTTTACGCGAATATTGTTCATTGTTTTAAACACTTACGGATTGTGTCGCGGTGCACTTTTCTTTTTCCCGACGTTTCGGCTACTTTCCAGCAGCCGTGGTCACGCAAGTTTTTAGTATAAGGCTGGGACTAAATGCTCCGGAATCCGGAACGCCGGTGAAGGTTCAGAGCACTGAAAATACAACTCTGCGTTATTACAAGAGAGCAAATATCGAAGCGTCGAGTGTCGTACAGTCATATATATGACTCGACACTCATGTGTTCAATTTTCAACTCTATTGTTTAAGTCCAGAGTTGTGTTTTCAGTGCTTTTAATTTTCTTCTGCGTTCCGGATTCCGGAGCATATAGTCCCAGCCTAAAAGAGGTTTTAAATCAGCTGTAAGGTGAATCAGATGATAGTGTGAGGCCTCAGCGGCGAAGATTCGTTTTATTACTTTTTATTATGTGCCCAAATTTTCTGCTATTGATTTTACAAAACATTTTATACGCTAACATTGAACTAACATATGTTGATTGGTATTAAGTGAAAGACTTGCAACTGGTTAATAGCAATCGGATATTACCGATCATAAGCGCTTCACTGGGAAATTAGTTCGCGGTGGATGGACCATAAATTGGTGCGAGCCATCGACGTACAGTACCCTGAACGTCGCATTCTGAACATGTTCGTAGAGGCCGACAACAACAGACTTTTCATTGTTGTATAATAATTTTGTGAAGTAAATCCATATGAAAGTATGCATTCTTAATACTTAAGTTGTCCCATTAATGTCTTTACTTTCACTCTCTGTACAATATAATATGAAAGGAGATGTTCTCACTGACTGACTGACATAATATGACAATGACAGAAACGTGATCTTTGGACAGTAGTTTTAATTTGTTGTTGGTTAACAAAACGAAAGTTGAAGTGGTGAAACAGGGGTTGAAAGTGTGTATGGAATATATTTAAATTTGCACCGATTTTGTTGCTAATAGAGGCTTATGGTCTAAAATATATTTAATTAAATAAATATTTCAGGGTTTGTAAGAATTCACCATCTGAAGGACTAAAATAAGGGTTGAATGTTTCTATGAAAAATATTTAAAATCTGCCCGATTTCCATGAAATCTTATATCTGAGCTAATAAGTATAAAATCATTGAGTACTACTTTTGCACTTTAACTCGATAATGCTTTTGCACTTTTACTGTAGTTTTCATATTAGGTGCGACAACACGTGATGTCCCGACAATAATTGTAGCCCCATGGACAACCGAATACACTTATGGCCCGTTTCAATTACCTGTCTACCAGTAACTATATGTTAGAAATGTCAAACTGGTATCGCAAAAGACCGTCATATGATTGAATAGCGTTGTTTTTAACAAATAATAGATTATTGAAACGGGCCGTTAATAGGTCGGGCTGTAGCCGTTGTCGACTCTCAGTATTGTTGGAGGTGCGACGTCCGTAAGTATATGCTACGTGAATTCTAGCCGAGCAATTTGACGGGAAAATACGTTTAGAAAGGCACGAGTAGTCGGAAATTCGGTAGATATTGACAGTCCATCCCCCATGCACTTGGGGACCGTTGGCATTGGGTTTGTTTCGTCAGGGGTCAGGCACCGGCAGGTAAACGATATTGTGTCATAAGAAGGTGTCGGTAAGAGAAGAAATACAATTGCATTATATTTAAACAAAATAGCGAATGTGTTTATAATTAGCTAGACGTTGCCCGTGCTAACAGGGTTACTGCGGAAAATTGTACTGACATTTTGCCGCGATAAAAAGAGTAGCCTATGTCCATCCCCGTGCTCTACTCTGTATCTGCGCCAAATATTACCAAAATCAGTCCAGTAGTTTCGCAGCTTATTCAATACAAACATACAAATATTTCCTCTTTATTATATTTTAGTATAGATTAAACAATATAAAACAATTTCCAAACTTTACCACCGTCCGCTGAACTGGTTACGCACATCCGACGGATTTGCACGAAATCAGATATAGCAGATAGATAAAAGATGTTACACATCATCATTATTTTCCGTCAATTTTCTATAAGGCCATGGTATAGTTAAGCTGGCCAATCGTGCCAAATCTCTCTCCCACAGTAAGCTGTTTTGTAAGTTTCGTTTTATTTTAGGCGTTGAGAATTCCACTATAACTGGAATTTGCTTATGACTTAGTAAGCAGTTTACTATTGAATACCTATTAACCTTATGAAACTCCAAGACAAACAGGTACAGACAAGGACATCCGTGGTGTATCACTTCTGAATCTTATTGCCATGGTAATAAGGTGGAAGGGTGATGCACCGAACTTCGACCGTACAGTGCAATCTTGGCAACTGCCAACTACAATCCGAAGTTGATAATTGGATATAGTTGCACGTACGACTTGAATCTCGATGTATGCCGAGATTTAAATTACTTTGACTTAAATGAAACTTACAATTAGTTGGATTTGAGATAGACTTAAATGAGCAGAAATTCTTACGATTATAATAAACGCGAAAGTTTGTATGCATGGATGTTACTCTTTCAGGAAATAACTACTGAACGGATTAACACAAAAGAACATAAAAAGAGCTTTTTATCGCGGAATAAAACACAGGAACCGCACTGTTCCCGCAGGATTTAAATAGCGCATATTTGAATAAACTTTTAATAAATAAATAAATAAATATGCCCAATTATTATGTTCAGGGTCTGAACACCAATTCTCGTAATTAACTTAGACTTTTATTTTACTTTTCTTGAATAATAATTGAATCGTCTGGATATCATAAACTGACTTTTGGAGATCGGACCAATCAAAACGGGTTTGACGTTTGTTTGACATTTATGAGAATTGCACTTGGCCGGCGTTTTAAATGGATACAATATGAATGTTACGCCTAATGATAGTGTATAATTTTTTATCTGACTTGGATAGTTCAAGAAGGAACTTTTAACCTCTAGTCTAAAGCTGGAACTATATTATGCTCCGGATTTCGGAACGCCGGTGGAAATTTAGATCGCTGAAAATATAACTCTGCACTAGTACAATAGAGTTGAAAATGGAATTTTCGAGTGTCGAGCTGTCATTTATGACATTGACATTTGACTCGACACTCATGTGTTCAATTTTCATCTCTATTGTAATAGCGTAGAGTTTTCTCACTACCGCTCAGAATTTTCTACGGCCTTTCGGATTCTGGAGCATATTATAGTCCTAGACATAGACACATTAAAACAGAATTAGACATTTTAAATTGGGGCTATTTCGTCAAGCAGTGAGCAAGCTCGTGATGATGAATTATAGCTAAGAACACTCTCGACCGTGCGAGCTTTCGAAAAGAAAAATCGAAATCAGTTCATCCGTTTGGAAGCTACCATGCCACGGACAGACACATACAGAGACAGACACGTGAAACTGAGAAAACTCCTCTGTTTTCGTCGAAAAACTATCTATAAGTACAAACCAAACATAACTAGACCAATTGTGCTTCAAAAGTTCATAAATCACACTTAACTTTTTTAATTTAACCTTACGTACCTATATTAGGTGACTAGCCGCATGGGAGATAGAATATACACGAGTTACTGCCTTTCCACATGTGCACGGCACGACGCGCGACGTCGTCAACGTAAAACGTGCGTTGAGATAACGTGCAAATTCACGTCGCCGTAAAAATGCACGTCACGAAGGCGGGCGGGCGCCGTGCCATGTGTAATTGCGGTACATTTCGCGCCGTTCTGCGGTGACGTTGCCGTGTCGTCAAAATCACGACGCAGCAACGTACCGTGCCGCGACATCATGACACAGTTGACGACGTCGTGTCGTGGACATGTGGACAGGCCCTTATGCTCTCTGTTTTACTCCTGTGGGTATTGTTTTGTCAGATAAATTACAACAATAGCGATCAGATAGGTCAGATAAACCTGAAAGGTTATACCTAAAAAACGTCATAGAGTAGCTTAGTAATCGTATGATAAGCAGTACATTCAAGTAATATTAACCAAATCACTACATAGTATTAAACAAAGTTGCTTTTTCTGTCTGTCCCTATGTATGCTTAGATCTTTGAAACTACGCAACGGATTTCGATGCGGATTTTTTAATAAATAGAGTGATCAGTAGAGAAGAGAGACACTAGAGTTTACTAAGGCTCGTGTTCACCTACATTTAATCAACCGTCTAAATAAATAATCGGCCGTTTTTGTAAAAAATCCTGTTCACCACGTCCTAAACACTGGTTATAGAAGTTAACCGGCCGATTATCTTAACCACGACCGAGACCCTTGTTTAACCGTCGATTATAGTGATTTGATAGAACTTTTGTAGCTTTAAATTTAATAGTTTTATTAAAGAGTAAAGAAATATTATTTATTTGAGACAAAATGATGCCTTTTAATGTTATAATGGAAGGAGATTACAATCTCAACATGCTTGAGTATTTGGACGAGTTAGAAGCGATGACGAGAAGACGACGACTCGGATTCTTCAAAGTCGCCGTAATTTCTGTGAAGTATACGATGAAGTTTGATTCAAGACCCGGTTTTGCTTATCCAAATCGAGTGCAATTCATATTCTTGGATTAATTGAAGATAAATTAGAATTTGAGTTAAATTCTTCAGCGAGTCGTATCCAACCTGCTACTTTCTGAGAATTTGTAGAGGCGTCAGTCTTCAGGGCGTTTATTCCCAATTATATTCTTGTATTTCATTACAAGTTCAGATAACACACTCTTTTCATTGTTGCTGAAATTAGTTGTTCGCTTTTACTTCTCATCCATATTTATTACAAGAAAACAACAACATTTGGTTCACTATAATTGTCTACACGATACTATATTGACATAAGGTCGTTGACGTAAATATACGTCCTAGTTAAAATGAATTGCTCTTTAAACAAAAGAAACAATAAACAACAACTTTCACATTTTGTAGCGTTAAATTTTACGTAACCAAATCAAAGTGTCCGAAACATAAATGTCATTTTATGTTGTAGCCTTACATTTTTATTTAGTTGTATTACATTTCTCACTAATTTATTCATAAACGGCCAGTTTTGTCTCGATTTACTAATCAGAGAAAGAGAAGCGATGGTGAACAGGAAAAAATGACTCCTTGTTTAAAGTCATGTTTAAAATTTAAACGACCGGTTACAAAATCAATGGTGAAGTTACTTTTGGTGAACTCGAGCCTTACAGTTTTAGTAGAGAGACACTGATAGTTTTAGAGGCTTCTAATGTCGTAAATAAGCACATTTTTTGCGCTTACGTTGAACTGGCGCTGGCTGAACCCTACGATATAGATCAAAATAAGGTACTACAGTACTGTATGCCTTATACATAAAAAGGTCTACAAAATATTCCGCGATGGTATATGTAGGGATAACCCTACTCCACTACCACTCTTAGGGATAACCCACATTAACCATTTTTATCCTTTACTTTTTATGAGAAATAATGCCTTATTTACGAAGCGATTTTAAGCAATACAGCATTAATCCTTATCCAATTAAGTACCTTATATACATTGTTCATTTAATATAGATCAATATGGCCCTTTACAGCATGTGATTTAAATGAATATTTTCGAAGATATTAAATATATAACATAAAAATATAATAATCTTTATTAAACAAATCAGGGACACAACACATCGAAAGGATAACCAACAACACGGAAATTAAAATTCTTACTCACTAGAACTTAAAATCAATTTCGTTTTTTTTAACACAGCTAGATAAGACTATGTAATGCCCACTTCGTACCGCTATGTCCCTGCATTTTAAATATTACAGATTTAAAATGCAGGGACATAGCGGCTGCGGCGCGGCGGTACCGATCGGTAGGAAACCCTTTTCAATATTGTATCCAGAAGTATATTGCAAAGACTAGAGTTATTTGCTGAAGAAGTTTTTTCTCCAAGAACACTATTCCACGCGAGCGAAGCCGCAGAAAAAAACTAGTAGCTTAAAAACAAAAGTTTTAGTTTATATTAATTGCACTACATATGTTACTGAGGTAAATTTGTCGATAGTTTATCTATTCATTAGTGCTATAAGTTCGATAACTTTCTTTGTTTCTGAACAAAAAACTGTTTGTGTGTTAAGTCGGTTTACGGACGATAATTTTACGTGATAACGTCATCACAAGCTGAACGCTTAGGCCAATCGTGCCTCTCTATCGCTTGTTCAGCGATCCCGCTTGCGCTCTGCTCAGGCGGAACGTGACTCAGGCGGAACGTGACAATTTTTCGTGCGTGCAGTCGGCGTTCACGGTCACATATTGCTATCAGGGTTCATGACATACAGCCTGGTGACAGACGGACAGCTAAGTCTCATGAATAATAGTGTCCCAATTTTACCCTTTGGGTATGTAACCCAAAAAATACAACTACGGATGGTTCCTTGTCACGTATTCTTGTCACTATAACGGTTAACTCAAAATCCCCCATTACGTTGACAAATAAAGGGTTAGGCCTATTTCAGGTTGATCCATGGCCGACTTGTAGGTTTAAACGTTACGAGAAAAGGGCAGACAGCTTGATGTATGCCCTACAGAATATACTTTATCGAATAGTTGTAAATACATGCTTTGGCACGAACGGGAATGCGCAAGATGATGACGAAATAATACTTGCGTTGTGTTTTAATTAGTAAGGATACCGGAGACGCTAGCGAGGGTTTACAGGCAAAGCGCTTATTATACGAGGGCGGGTCAATAAGTCCGTGACTTTTGGAATAAAACACAGATTTTTTGATAAATAAATCATTTTATTTTTCAACGTAGTCCCCCCTGAGCTCTATACACTTTGTCCAACGCTTCTCCAATTTTTTTATCCCTTCCAAAAAATATGATTTGTCGAGGTCCTCAAAATAGGCCTTTGTTTGCGAGATGACTTCATCATTGGAGTCAAATCTTTTTCCACCGAGCCATTTTTTCAGGTTTGGGAACAAGAAGTAGTCACTCGGAGCCAAATCTGGAGAATAGGATGGATGTGGGAGCAATTCATAGCCCAATTCATGGATTTTTGCCATGGCAACTGCACATGTGTGCACCCTTGCATTGTCTTGGTGAAAAAGAACTTTTTTCTTGGCCAAATGAGGTCGGTTTTGTTTTCAAATCCTCATTGAAGCGGTCCAATAAGTTGGCATAATATTCCCCATTAATTGTTCTTCCCTTTTGAAGATAGTCAATGTGGATTATCCCACGTGCATCCCAAAAAACAGTCGCCATAACTTTATTGGCTGACAAACCCACCTTGGCCTTCTTTGGCGCCGATTCACCCTCAGAAACACACTGTTTTGACTGTTGTTTGGTCTCTGGTGTGTTGTGATGGATCCATGTTTCGTCCACGGTTAAAAAACTCCTCCATATTGTGATTAAACAACGCCAAACCTTCCTGTGAAGTTGTTACACGATTGCGTTTGTGGTCGACTGTGAGCAAACGCGGCACCCATCTTGCGGAAAGCTTTCTCATGCCCAAGTGATCATTCAAAATTGAAACCACTGACCCATGCGAGATGCCTATGGCTTCCACAATCTCTTGCACTTTTAATCTTCGGTCGGCCAACACCATATCGTGAATTTTTTCGATTGTTTCGGGTGTAGAGACCTCAACTGGGCGTCCAGGACGTTCGGCATCTTCAGTGCTTGTACGGCCACAACGAAATTCAGTAAACCACTTTTTTACCATTGAAATCGATGGTGCAGAGTCCCCATAGTATTTATCAAGCTTAGCCTTGGTCTCGGTAATGGTTTTTTTTCGCAAAAAATAATGCTTAATAAGCACACGAAATTCACTTTTTTCCATTGTTTCCTTAAGTTACTGGATAGTCTGATAAAGATAGCTGTAAAACACAAACTAACTGACGCAGCAATTTCAAATTTTGATAGGAGTCAACTGACAGATGCCTGTTGACAGGAGTAGTGTTGACAGGAGTAGGAGTAGTGTGTGTAGTGTAGTAAGGAGGTTAGAAATTCAAAAAGTCACGGACTTATTGACCCGCCTTAGTAGTAAAAAATCAAACCCATTACTTTCATATCAATGTGTTTTTATCTGAATTAAATATTTAACCCGACATTAGGCTACAATATTATGTAAGTAAAAATAACATGACTAACATGATTAACAACTCTAATTAGGCATGGACATGGAGACCCTCGTACAGCCGTACAACGCGCCGGCTTTGAAGGTCACGCGCCTGCCGCACTGTATAGGCCGCGCGGCTATGAATAGAATTTAAGTATTAGGAATAATCTGGTAAAAATTTAAGGTCATATGTGACATATTTTTGGAGCGGGAATCGAATAGCTACTGATTACGATACTTCAATATCTATTTTTGTTTTAAACACAGTCTGTATCTGTGCACTTGTTAGTTAGGTTCCCTTTGAACTTATAATTGAAAATATTCCTTTGCTCAGCATGCCCTATGTAATTACCACTCTGTTCATTTAGGAATTTGATTATCTGATAGCTGATTTTTGATGGGCTTGATCTTCTCAATGGTTTTACACCATACTGCCTATCGTCCAATCGGCATGACGCTGCAGGCTTGATCTATTCTGTAGTTGTTGTCTGTCATGCCAATTCACGCTCGTAGAACAGAATAGAAAAAAATACGTGTGGCACTCGGGGACTGCCGCGGTAAAGCTATTGCATAGTAAGTCTACACGCATACGTCTAGTCGCACGCACACAAACACCGTGCCGAAGTCTGCCGAACTGAAACGACGTTAGACGATGCACGGCTTGCAACGCCGCACCGCTGTGCTATGTGTTATGTTTATTTTCGTTACGGAATTTCTTGATTCGATCGCCGCGCTCAAAGCCCGCGATAAAAGCTATGCAATAGCTCAAAATATATATACTTACCGTACAGACATACAGCTTTCATAGAAAGATCGAAGTCGATCCAAATTTAAAAATTTTGACATCCTTTATAACGGCCCACAATTTTGCCACACAGTCGTGGGCACACTGTATGCTTGTAGTAGTGCAATCAAATCGAAAGCTAACTATGTAGCTGTTTGTCTGCTCGTCTTTCTTTAGTCTGTGCCCATAGTCATTTCTAACTGATCCGATCAGTAGCGTCATGCAGACTGGACGATAGGCAGTATAGTGTATGGTTAGTGAAAAACAATAACTTTTTGTGTCCAATTTTTATAACACAGGACAAGAATACTTTGTTATATTCATTTAAACGGCTTTTTTGATTGAAAATGATCTAGATACCAATAAATGCAAATCTTTGGAACTACTGCCTCGATTTGAAATTTTTGTTGGATAGTTTTTGTTTTGGGAGGCTTGTGACTATAATAAATATAACATAAGTAACTTTTTCCCGCGGCTCCGCACGCGCAAATATAGTATCGGGTATCTCACGGGAAAGTTGTATTTAGGATAAAAAGAAGCCTATGTTTTAATGCAGACCCTTAACTACTACCATACTAAATTTCATCAAAATCCATTCAGCAGTTTTTGCGTGAAAGAGTAACATCCATCCATCCATCCTCATAAACTTTCATATTTATAATATTAGTAGGTTGCTACGGACAATTTAGATTCACGCATGCTACGTCCGCAGCACCAGATTTTGCCTGTTTCGTTTGTATTAATCCTTCATTTATTTATGGCCTAAGTCCACAGCCGCTATCAAAGGCCACCAGCTAATGTATTCACAAACTTAGCAAATGATCAGGATATTTGGATTTCAATACTATCTCTGAAGATATCCAAACCAATAATTATCTAGCCCACCCTCTGTTGATTTTGCTAACTAAGTTTATTTGACTAAAATTATAATATATAACTAAGAATGTACCTAATATCTCTAAAGGAAATTAGTAAGGTTTAGTGAAAATTTCAACGACGCCTGTTAAAGTTAAATATCTTGGAAACAAAATGACGTTACGTACCTATTTATTATTTTCCACAGAATACAGAAAGCTTAAATTTCAAATTCTAATGATGTTTTCCTTCACCGATTAGGCGCCAAAAAAAATATTATGTAAAATTATAGAATACCTATGTAAAATCTCAAAGGTAGCCTTTCGGCCGAATTCTCAAATTCATCTTACATAATATTGTATTAGTTAAATCGAGGACTGTCACAAGGACAACATATTACTAATAGGGATGTTGCCTAGTGTGGAATATCACATTTTTATAAATTAAAATTTAAAATTGTTAATTAAATATAAGTACATACATCTAAAAGAAATAGGTATTTAGATTGACGCGATTAAAAACTATAAGCCAATAAAAAACATTCCCCATCTCTTTTTCGCAAAACGATTTGTTACGTCACAAAGTGCTGCCGCCGTACAGTTTGTAATGACAAATATATGGCGGGTGCAACTCGTGACGTCACAGGCCGATGTATCGCTCTCTTTCAAATTGTAAATTTAAATTGTTTGTATCTTCGTTATTTTTTAAGATATACGCAAATGGATTCTACGAGTAGATTGTTTATTAACGTGTTGCCTGTGCATTATTTGACAAAGAGTTTATTATATGTGTTTTTGTTCAAATTTGTTTTATGTGAACATTTTTTTTGTTATATCTAGATTAAATCATGTTACATCTAGGGCACGTAAATTTTAGCATCGAAGTGAATAACGGACATTGCGCTACTTATTCTATGTAATTTGCTAGCTTGCATATTCAACAGAAAACACGTTATGTGATTTAATTTAAGTTTTCAATAATTAAATAATGTTGGAAGTCGCTTCAGTATAGTCAGTCTACTTTACTTTATTTTATCATAATGGGAAAGTACCAAACAAAAGACAACGTGGCAGTGGCACAGGCTCAAATTAATTCGGGTACAGCTGTAGACCGGCATCAAAAAGTAAATACTATGAGTTTGGTTTTAATTGTTTTGGCGGTTATCATCGTCGGCGCCCTGCTCTATGGCATTCGCATGCAATGTCACCGCCGGGCCCGGAGCTGGCTCCGCAAGGCGATGCGATCCAGCAGCGCGAGCGTGCTGCCTACCGTGGTGCGTGTCCCCGCCGCGCCGCAGCCCGCCGCGCCCATGCAACAGGGATACGTGTAGATTTGGGTTTGCTACATCATATTTTTAGGTATTTTAATATATTTTTATATTGTGTTGAATATACAAGCAAGCAAGCAGTAATTCTAATTAACAAGCTGTTTAGTTTAATGTGTGTCTAAATGCACAATAATTTTTATTTTAATTTTTGTGAAATCAAGGAATTCTGTCATAGAATTAGCTATTTGAATTTCTAGTGTTATTTTAATTGAAGAAAATTAATAAATGACCAGTTTGGCAAAGAAATTATTTAGTAATAAAAATTAGTATAACTGTTTTGTATGAACTTTGTATAATGTATTTTTTTTGTTTTATAAGGAGGGAGGATGATGTAGGGACCACACAAAAGTGCATGCTTGAACTCTTAGTTCCAAGTCATTTCCATATTATATTTCCAATGTTAAGTAGTCAGTCTAGTCCTAATCTCGGACCTAAATGGTATGTTAAGCTAAGCATTGTATGTACGTAATAAGTGAAAAGACAATATAATATAATCGGGACTATATATTTCATTTATCTCTCCAACATAAAGTATACCCCACATTGTCTAACATCGAATAGACGAAAAAAAGATTTTTTAGGCAACACGCCTATTGAGGGCCTCCTTATTTAAGTAGAGTTTGTGTATTCATTCGATAAACTGTTATTAGTTTACCTGAAACTATATTGAACACGGTGTGCGAATCAAATTTCGTGATTAATTTAGATTAGCGATCAAATTCATATCAAATTGCTACACTGCCACTTTGATAATTACCAAAATGTTGATTGATTTAATTATATAATTGATTTATTGATTAATTACTGTAAATTAGTAAATTAAATCATTCATTCAAAATCCATAATAATTTATGGAACATGTTGTGTGAGAAAACTTAGGACAAGTCAGATGGTAAAAGTAGGATGGTTCAAGTTTCATATAAGCATCTTATCCCTTAATCTTGTATATGTATAATCGGTTCCTCGAAAATGGCTGCAAGTATTACCTGAAATTTAGTATGCAGGGAGTTTTGGGGTGGGAAAATATCCCTGGGAAACTACGCATTTTTATGATATATCAATAGTTTTAACTCTACTATGTCAGTCCAATTGGTAGTGTGGTATAATATAATTTTTGTTTTGTTCGAAAAATTCGGAATGTGGTGGGTTCGAATCACGGTCAAATATTATATATTTATGTATCCTTTTATTTTTTTTAATTTATTAGAACTCCGAGCAAAGGTCAGTTACCCTGGTAGTTAGTACCAGCTTATATTTAATAGAGCAGCTTGAATCATAACTTTTTATTCCCAAGTCCTAAAATATAATATAGTTTTCTTTAATTATATAAGTTTAATTATAGTTTAAGTTAAGTACTTTAAAACCATATTATATGTTAGGAACTTGGTCACTCTTGATGGAAAATCAGGCAGGATTCGCCAGTGTCCATTATAACACCCTTCTGTGTGAATGTGTTATTCCATTATTGTATATATGTAGAGTATGGAAAATTACATATTCAAATAGTTTTTGCACGAAATAATAACTTATTATTTATTAATTATAATATTATTATTTTATATAATAATATTATTATTATTGAATTTAGAATTTTACAAAAAAAAATGCAACTTAGCACGTATATCTGCAAATTAGATTAATGCTGACATCAGACAATGAAGCACTTTCAATTTGAAAAGATTTTCTCTTTTTGTGTCTAAAATTACAAACAAAAGACAGTTGATTTTCCTCTGAGGACTTTTGATTTTGAGGTTTTGTTTAATTTTATTAGAAATATAAACAATGAAATTTAAATGGATTTTATAATATATTTTAAATTATGTTTCGAATTCAAAAAAAAAAACTTTTTCGTTTTAAATCTATTTTGATATATAACTTTATTTCAATACCTACGACCTACGTCTTGATATTTTGAATTCTCCGAATCATTGAATGAAGGTAAAATATTATTCTAAATAGATTATGAAATGGGAAAAAAAATCTAGGAATAATAATAATACGCTCTTTTTTGGAACAAAAACATTATTATTATTTCGCTTTATTAACAGCAGTTATTAGAAACCGAAAATGTCTAATGAAAGAATACTAAAAATTAAAAACATAAAAAAATAAAAATGTCACATAGGGTATCTACCTACTATAAAAAAAATATTCAATTAAAAAAAATAACAACAGTGATTGAAACTGCAGTCGACTAGTCTTGATAGTTGTGGAGCACTTAAAATAAAACAGAACAGAAGTGATCACTCATGACTCAGTCTAATGGCTCGTGTTTATTAAGCAATTTAAAAAGATACTGTTTATTCTGCGAGATTTGTTTGTATAATCAGGTACGTCAGAATTATGTTATAACAATAGCGACTTTTACGATTTTAAACGATTCGATTGTATTTGTTTAAAATGCCGCGAATATAACAATATCGTCAGATGGAAAACTGGTTTGTTGGTAAAAATGGCCACAAACATATACAAAAAAAACCTCGTTTTCGCTTGAGAATAGATCACACTAATAATAAAAATACTTACTTTAACAGCTGTCTCGTTGATTACTCCCATTAAATTATCTGCAACAATAACAAATAAATTAACAATTGATTAAACAATTAAACGACTAATTTCAATTCTTACTTGTTATTCATGAAAATGTGGGAATATGGTGGCAAGCCCCCAAGGGAGATCTCCGACCGAGCGAGATAGTATACCCGGTCAGGCCGAAGCCCACTTGTAGTCATTTCAGCTGTTGTATATTGATTAGAATCCGGGTGTTTCAGACTTGTTGTGGTTACAGACAGACATACTGACAGGGTTTCTTTAGCATTTGTAATATTAGCCAGATTTATTTTCCTCAGGTTTTGAATTAACAATAATATTTTAATGATAGGGAACTTGAAAAATCGTTGTGATTTTAAACACGATGAAAAGAAAAAGCGACAATAATAAACAAAATAAAAAAATGTAACGCCCGTCGTTGTTGTAGTAAGCGAGCTGATAATAATGAATTATGGCTAATACATATACAGAGTTCAATAAAAAAAACTAGCTCAAAATAGCTTCATCATTTTTTGAGCTACCACGCCTCGTACAAATACACACAGACAGACTGACGGACACGACAAGGACCGTCGGGCTACCAAGCGCCGCCTGGGGACAGAAAAAGAATCAAAAATTCTTATTGACCGCTTTTGATACCACTTACCCCACCAGGTGACGCTTTGTGTGCGTTGGATCTGCCCCCTAACGACAGAAAAAAATTCAAAAATCCTCATTGACAGAATGTAATATCTAATAGTGGTATTTTTAGAATGAGATAGACAATTTAGATATACATAGATAGATTTTTAGGGTTCCGTAGTAACTACAATGAACCCTTATAGTTTCGCTCTGTCCGTCCGTTCATCCGTCTGTCCGTCTGTCCTTGCATATAGACTTGCACACAGACTTTATTTTTATACCGTAAAATAATCTTAGTTTGGTATTTTAGTGAAGTGGGGATGTTTTTTTTTATTCCACCCCATGTCGGTTATCATCGAATACGGAGTAGATCTTATTAAATAAAGCAGGGTTTCATACATGACTTTTATATATTATAAACAATTTTCGAGTAATCGACCTCCAAAGTGGTTTACAAATTCTCTTCTAGTATTTCTAAACTATGAGAGTTAGAAACTTGCAATTTTCCATGCTTATTGATCATTCTTAATACTATTTAGGAATTTTACGCTATTGCATAGCTTCTATCGCGGGCCTTGAGCGCGGGGACCGAATCCAGAAATTCCGTAACGAAAAAACCTCACGCTCCCCACTCCGACGGGCACGGAGGTGTGGCTTGAAGGCCGTGCATCGTCTAACGTCGTTTCAGTTCGGCAGTCTTCGACACGGCGTTGTGTGCGTGCGACTAGACGTACGCGTGTAGACTTACTATGCAATAGCTTTACCGCGGCAGTCCCCGAGTGCCACACGTATTTTAAGCTATTGCATAGCTTCTATCGCGGGCCTTGAGCGCGGGGACCGAATCCAGAAATTCCGTAACGAAAAAACCTCACGCTCCCCACTCCGACGGGCACAGAGGTGTGGCTTGAAGGCCGTGCATCGTCTAACGTCGTTTCAGTTCGGCAGTCTTCGACACGGCGTTGTGTGCGTGCGACTAGACGTATGCGTGTAGACTTACTATGCAATAGCTTTACCGCGGCAGTCCCCGAGTGCCACACGTATTTTTTTAAACGAAATCAGACAGTAAGTTTTGAAGCAATTTGAAAAAAACCTATTGCGCGTTGATAGTTACGGAGCCCACCTTAGACATGCCCTGACGTGCTCTTGGTTAGGTTTTATATTATTAGAGGTATTTTGTAAGGATTTACTTCTATCGCGTGTCGTGTTGCAATTGAATTTATTTTGCATTTCGTTGTGACCACAGTCCACACTCATTGGTGGCAAATTAATAATTTATCGTTCCGAAATCGCCAATGCTCATATGCGTAATGACAGGGTAATAATTCATAACTACCCATATTGCTGTTGCTAATAGGCTGAAATATACGAGCAATTTTACACAGAAGGCTTTTACTAATATTAATCTGTTAAAAATGCAGTCTCGTTTGAGTCTCAGACGATGCTATCGATCGCTTTAAATCATGCGAGTGTTAGAACGATTCTATAGTGATTTACTAATGTAATACAAAATATCTTGTTAGGTTGGTAGGTCCAGCGTAACATGAATGTTATGTTTGTGATATTATAATTATTGTAACACCATTTATACCAAATTCTAGCAAATAAATGATTTGCTTGATTGATTATATCGCCAGATGGTAAATATCTGCAACACCAGGAGAGTTTCAAGGGCACTCTACGGTTTTTATCCTTGGTCCTCCACCCGGTTGCGTCCAGCGGTAAATCAAGCCGGCTTTCCGTGTGGCCGTAGTAAAACCTATAAATTTTAACATCTGTCACGGTCAAAACACTTTATTCTAAAAGTAAACTTTACATCATTCACAGCATTGTCTATGACTTCATATCAGTCAACACTTGTTATGTTTATTTTAGTTACCATAACTAAAAATATCGTCATTGGATATTTGCACGCCAGGATGTTAGGAAAATGTTCGCGGGGAAAAGTATATCAACATTAATATTATTGGTTAATAGAATCAGGTGTTACTTTGCGGAAATCCATAGCATACAATTTAATCAATATTATATCTACCAATATCCCGAGAAAAAATATCCACAATCTGCAAGCATGTCTGTGAGTGCACGCATAAGCAGTGTGGGACGAGGGAGGTGATTTACGCATGCATAAGCGTGTGTCAGCAGTGGTTGAAGGACAAGTGGTAAGTGGTCCAAGGTTGTGGGTACTTTTTCATGGGATATTGCTAGATATAATATTAATTAAATTGTATTGAAATTATTAATATATAAATTATTTTTTGAAAATATACCTTTTAGAACAATATTAAATTTAAATAAGGCTAATATCAAGATTGTTAAATATACTATGTTACGACTTACAAGGGATAATATAATAAAGGGCAATAATACTTATGGTACATGATATCTACTTTAAAAATAAATTTTCGTCTTTATCAATATTTTATATCTATGAAATAATCATGTTTGCTACGGGGAATCCAAATGGAAGGGTAATTAATAATTTTATCAGTGTATGTGTGTACTATGTATGTTTATTTTTTCCATCATAGTGCATACTAGTAATCCGATTTTGATTGTTTGATTGAATGAGGTGTCAATAGATATATAATAATGGCCCTAGTTACATATAGGTTAAAGTTTTAATTAAAAAATATAATTATTGTCGTTCTGGATTTTTCCACTATTGCCAGGCACCTACGCGATAGGAGATTAGTGGACACGCAAACATTTACCGTATGCTTGTAGTGGTGCAATCAAATTACGAGCTTGTTATGTAGCTGTTTATGTGTTCCTCTTTAATCTGTGATGTAACTAAAAGTCAGTTCACACCGCGACGATACGCAACGCTACGCGGGGCTGCATTTTGACGTGATAACGTCTTATAATTCGATGGAGCCGGCTGCACGCACGAGAAAACATGACTCATGCGTTACCAAGTACTGTTACCAAGTGTCAGCGTTACCTCGCATTGCCGGTACCTCATTATTATTTTATTATTATTATTATCATTATTATTATTATTATTGTTGTTGTTGTTTTTGACGTTGTCACGTTCAACTATCGTCAGTAAACCGTCTTTATTTAAGATTATTCAAAATTGACTTTCTTCACTATACAAAGAGATACACGCTTCATATAACATCAGTCATACACTGCACATGCGCTGTGCAGTGCGGTGTATCTTCTTGTGTAATGAATGAAGTTCAATTTTGAATAGCTCTATCTTAAAAATGCAGCGCTATGTAGCGTATCGTTTCGTTTCGGTGTGAATTGACCCTTAGCTTTGTGACATCAAGATCTGAAAATCGATGCGAGGCTGAATATTTCAACTTCGAATGTTACAATGATTTCTAAACTTAGGATCTATGACATACATTTAACAGAAAAAATCTTCTTACAAGACAAAGTTACGCCATCTTGATTTCACAATACGTCAAATGTCAAAATGGCCCCAAACAGCCCTAAAAGCGGGGCCATTTAAGTGGCGACAGTTTTGGCCTCAACATGCCTCGTCTATAGTATATACGTCTATGGATTGTTAGACCAGTCGTAGAGAATCAATTAGTCTATAATTCGACATAAATAGACATGACGAGGTCACAATTTGACCTCCAGGCTCCAATATAATACATTTCCATCGATTCGTTGTTATCTACACAATTAATAAGGCGATAGTATTTAATTGTTCGGGGACACGCATAGACTATACATTAAATAGCACATTTCTACGGAAAACACACGAGAGGTACAAATCTGATGGTCAATTCTGCTAAATAAAACCTGCAACAATCCAATTACAATCAAGTCCCGACACGCTTAAACTGCCAAACCGGTGTTCTCGTAAGCGTTAAACACGTTCTGATCGGTCCAAACTTCTAGTGTCCGACCGAACCGACCGGTTTCGCTCGTAGTTGCAGCGGGTTTGCCGCCGAAACCGAAACCCGTATTTTTCCGAAACTCGACCGAAACCGAAACAGCATTCGGGAGTTATCGCGCTGTGATCGGATATGTTCGCGCTTGGAATTCCATCTAAGCCACGAGGACATTTCTTTGGTTCTATTGCATTTACTTCAGATTGGGTACAAAATTTTCGTAAAAAAACTCATTATAGTTTGTTTTCAGTTAGATAATTAATATTAAAATTTAATAGTGAAAGTACTGGAGTTTTAGACCTTTACCTACGGTTGGTATACTAATTCACAGAACCACTAACTCGCGTTTAACCTAAGCGTCATTTGCAAATAGCTAATAGGGCATTACACACGTAAGTTCGGACGGCGAATCGGACTGCGTTCCAAACCGCAGGGATCTGTGTGGTTTGGAATGTTGATCGAAATGTCGTGCTAATTACGACTAAAAATGCAGCACAGTTTGGACTGCCGACGTCTTACATAATACGTTTGAGCTGGGGAAAATGTGCTGTCATCGACATGCCAGATCAGACTGTCGGCCCCGCGCATTTGCACGTTCGGTTCGGAGCGCGGCGCTATTAGGCTTACGAGCTGTTTGCCTATTTTGCGTTGTGCCTAATTCGATTAAAAACTACTTCGCTGTACATCTAAATCTTTTATGGCCTAACTCGCGCTAAGCCTAAAATTTTGTACATAGATAAGAATGATGTTTGACCACATTAAACTGTCACACGACAATGATACTTTTACGAGATTCTATTTTCTCTTATCTGTGGGAGACCCATGCTATATGGCCAATAAGGCTAAGGGGCCCCATACATGGTCCGGTTTTCCTTCAGTTCGGCCTGAACGGATGGAAAATCGTATCGTCTGTGTGCGATTTCGAGATCGCATCAGTCGGCCGTATGGACTGAAGCGTTTCGTTCTAGTGTTGCCAACTGTGTTTTTGCGAAACTACTAAACTCGCGTCGTTTTCTACTAAAAACTACTAAAAGAGTACCAATAACTATAAAAAAGCTACTAAACTTAGGATATTTTTTAGGGATTTTGTGTTTACAAACATACATACATTTTCAGTTTTAATATTTAACCGTTTTAAATTAAAAAAATATAGTAGGAAATATTACGTACATAGAAATTAAATCGGTAGTTTTAAGCGACTTACGGATGCGTGCTACTATGTGCTATTATGATAAGGTGTCATAATAGCACATAGAAGCAGGCCACTTTGCATATTATGATTACTGTCTAGATATTTTCTACAAAACCACTACTTACAACTAAATTCCAACTAAGGAGGGAATAAAAATATACAAAATTAGTAGTAAAACTTAGTAAAAAAACTAAGTTGGCAACATTAATTCTGACCTGTACAGATCGGACTGAACGACAACAAAATTGGACTGAACGATAGTAAAATTCGAGTGTAAAATAAAACCGGTCAAGTACGAGTCGGCAAGATGAGTTCCGTACAAAACGGAAAAATGACGTTTGTTGTATGTGAGCCTCAATTTTTTTTTTATTCTGTTTTTAGTATTTGTTGTTATAACGGCAATAGAAATATATATACATATTTCTATTGCCGTTGCCGTACATACATTTGTGAAAATTTGAACTGTAGAGCTATCATGGTATAAGAAGGTTAAGATAGAGCCTGGCGACAGACGGATGAACAGCAAAGTCTCAGTTATAGGGTCCCGTTTTTACCCTTTGGGTACGGAAACCTAAAAATGGCACGTGGTCTAAAGAAATTTATTAAAGTTCATTGAAGTATTGAAAACTTGAGAGCCACTATGATTGATAAAATCTAAAGACTATTACTATAAAACAAAGATAAAATTATTTCTATAACATATTACTATAAAAATGTATGGCACAATAATTCGGTTTCGTCGATAGCGTGATTACAATTGCAGCAAAATACAATGAATAAATAAAATAATAGCCTAAACTGACCAAGAGCATGTCACGACATGTCTAAGGCAACGTAACTATCAACGCGCAATAGGTTTTCTTTGAATTACTACAAAAGTTATTGTCATAAAGTTATAACATAAGCTAGGAGAGCAGCGGACAGACAGACAGACGGAAGGGCAGAGTGAAATTATAAGGGTTCCTTAAGTATTACGAAACCCTAAAAACACGACCGAAGCTAGCGGCAATTTTCCGTGTATGTGCTCGAATCCATTCAGGCCGAACCTTAGATTAAAACGCCTAGAAACCGGGTACGCGCATGAAAAGTGAAGTAAATCATACTGAGCCATATCGCCTTAGTTTGTTCGAACGACCCGTCAGTTGTCAAGGTTAAGCGCTAGTGCATACATCTCCGACTATTTAAAAACATTATTACGGTTTGTGTCGTTATTGGGTGTGGTAAAAAAAAATAAAAAATCTTCGGACATAACATTTGAAAAGTTATGTCCGAACAATTTGACTTGTATTAAGTCAAATATTTGTCGCCATCTTGCTGCCCTATTGTGAATTGTGAAAGTGTTACTAGTAAAAATAAATTTATTTCAAAACATTCATGGCTAACTAAACTAAGACAAAGTTTTATAATATTTTCTGATTTTTTAACTATCAATTTAAAGTATTGCCAGTATTAATATAATGCTTAATATATTCCTTAATACCAGTTTAATATAAATAAAGTTCACAAATTGTGTTTAGATGGTTTAAAATGAAATATAAGTTATATTTTTACATCTCACGATATTAAGAAAAAACAAATACAATAATTCCAATTTTAAGACTACACACTCCACAACTTTAAAGTTTGTTTGAAGACTATCTAGGCGTTATTAATCTAAGGGCCGAACTGACGTCAGTTCGGTCGGATGCGATTTTCTCCGTGTATCTGCTCGAATCCGTTCAGGCCGAACTGACGGCAGTTCTAACTGAAACGATCGGCCTCTCGTCTGTGGAGGCCTTAACGTTTCGCCTACTTTGCAAGTTGATTTAGTCATAACGCGAGTTAGACATTTTGTGAATTAGGTATGCCAAGAGTAGAGTATTTTAGATACATCATATCATATTATATTAAAAACATAGTTCTTTTACAATAAACAATAGTAAATATAGTGATATTTAGTAAGGAGCAAGATTTATAGTTAATTTTATATTGGGATGGATCAATGCCCACCTTTTATTACTTTTTATTACATTTCTTCACCACACTTCCGACGGGAGAAAGATAAAAAAAAAAGACTGACTGATTATAATAGGTAAAGATTTCTTTTTTTTTTTCTCAGAATGTGATCCTTGTAAGGGAGTTTCGGTTTTCGGCCGAAACTGAGACAGTTACCGAAATTCGTTTTCAGTTTAGGTCGTGAAACCCAGTTTCTGTCGGACACCACAAACTTCACAAAATCAGTTTATGATAACGAGTCGCTTCACTTATAATACAATCAAATTAAAATGAAAGTCTACTTTAAATACGAGAATTGAGGTTCAGTTTACGAAAGATGACCACTTTTTATAAGGCATATTTCAGTCACCTTGGAGATGCGGAATTGTGCGCTAGTGGACAACTAGCATCTAGAATATTACATTATTTTACTAACATTTAAATATTATTGAGCTCCGTGGCCTAGTGGGCAGACTGTTTGATTCGCACTCGAAAGAGTGCAGGTTCGATTCCCAGGTTGTGGCGTGTACCAATGAGACTTTTTCATATCTCAAGTACATTACACGGACGCTCTAACGGTGAAGGAGAACATCGTGAGGAAGCCCGCACATGGTTGGCCTCAGACGTATTGACCAGTCACTCCTCTGAGCTAGACTGACAATGTTGTGAAAATTCCGAACGTGCTCCATTTCGCTCGAGAATACTCCGAGCGAAGTAACCACCGATTCGAATTAAATCATCGAATAACGAATGAAAAGGCCTAAGTTTAAATAATATTTATGTTTATAGTCTTAAGTCTTCTCTTTATGAGTGTACGTATGGTAGACGGCTGGCATTTGCGGTCATCTTTCGTGAACCGAACTGTAGACATACAGGGGATAGGGGAGGTACATGCCTGTAATTTTTTATTACATCAATTAATATTGAATAGTGATCTGAAAAATAAGAGATTTACAAAAGAAATAGTACCTATACTAAAAACAAAAAATTAAAACGACCTCCAAAGTAAAAATACACTAAAAAGTATGAAATAAATCTTATTTTCTAAATAATTCCCTTTTTAAATTCGACTAAAATTTTAACTATTCCTCTACTCAATCTTGAGTTGAGTGAGTTGAGTTTTTTGGAAGTCGGTTAAAAATCGATACTTTCAAAGAAACTGCGGATTGTTTCAAGCACTTTTGTAATCAAGCAAATTGTAGTTTTCTTGATTACAAAAATGCAAGCAGATTGTAGTTTACTTGATTACAAAAGGGCTAAATTAAAAAAAGGATTGTGTGGTTTTATGAAACCACGGTAAAAGTGAAACTTAATAACAAAAAAATGCGCTTCTTGTGTCTTCGCGTGAACTACATAACGAGTTAAATGCGGTCTTTATCAATATACAGACTGTTTATGCGTTAGATTTTAAGTTAATTTTCTTAAGAAACTTTGGTTCTCATATGGCATACTAGATGGCGCTGATTTACCGCTAGATCACGCTATAGGTAAAGCGAACCTATTTGCATAAGATGTTTATGAGGGCTTTACTAATATGAAGTGTTTTTGGGTTGTAAACCAATCAAGAAAAGGATTGTGTGGTTTTATGAAACCACGGTAAAAGTGAATCTTAGTAACAAAATAGCGTGGAGCACTGGCACAAATGAGTACTAGTCTATACACTACACGGTCAGCTGATGCGAACTATAGGCGCCGCCATATTGGCCTCGGCTGCTCTGACGAGCGCCTTTCACTTTATCCCTACTCCGCGGCCGACCGTCACGCGACATGCAACACACAGACGAAAAAGTTTGTTTGTAGAGCAATATTTTTGGCAGTGTTTTGCCACAAAAGGACGGTCCTTTCGAGGTTTACAAGAACATAATAGAAGGGATTTACAGGGCACTTGTATATTTACATTTCCGTATTACGAATAAAGCCGCTTCTGATTGGTTATTTCTTAACTTTCCATATTGAAAGAGAAAAAAACCATTACTTTGTGGTTTGTTTGGCAATATAAAATATACCCAGATATAGAAAGTATAGGGCAGCAGCCCGTAAATTCGTTCGTGAAAAAATCCTAATACAGCGTGGGAACAGTACATTTTGCAGTTATAAAAACAACCTTCCCCAAGGCACAGGGGCGACACTCTACAAATGGCAGCTCGAGCACTGGCAAATGTCAGCCATGTTGACGTAAGCCCCTTAGGTTTAAAACTAAGCACTATAAAACTGACACCGAAATAATTTCAAGCGTCGCGTCAGACATATTATCTATCATAAATATTTGAAATTTTACTGTCAATTATGTCAAAGCACGAAAAGAGCTTGTGAATGCTTAGTCCTGGCTTGAAAAACCCGACGTCCCGGGGGCACCGCGCTACCCCAGCACTCGCTTAGCCGCGCACACATAGCCGCGACCTATGTGTAAATCGTTGAATTACGGTTTTTTAAGTTAATATATAATATATTCTTTGCTCGAATTCTAATGTATTATATAGTCTATATATATAGTCTAATGTATTTCTGTGCCGAATTTTGTCAAAATCTGTTCAGTGGTTTATGCGTGATTATGTCACAGCCACAGCTGTTACTTTTGCATTTATAATATTAGGTACAGATTATTCGGTATCGGATGTATTCCTTATAATATATCCGATACCGAATAATCCTTTCTTAAGGTAGGCCTTCCGATGCACGCGAGACCGCGACCCGAGACCGATATAGGGTCGCGGAGCCACTGCTTAGAATGAATTTGTATGGCTCACTAAACAATCCCCGCGACCCGCGTCACCCGACAGGCGAGTATGGCCAGAGAACCTGATTCGTTGGTTTGCTGGTCGCGGTCCCGGGTCGCAGTCTCTCGTCGCGGTCGCTAAGATTGGAAGGCTACCTTAAGATTGGCTTTTAATCCTCACATTATTAGCCAGATTAATAGCCATTTGTGTTACTGACAGATTTTAAATATTGGATATAGTAATAAACCATATTATATCCTCCGACATTTAAGGTCGGACAAGAGTTCAAATACAATGAATGACGCACGTCGTCAAAAGACTATGACGACGCAAGAATGAGTCGCAAAAACTACATTTACACTCACCTTTGAGAGGAGGGAAAGTCATCATCATCACTGACATGAGCATTTTTTTCGTCTATTCGATGTTAATGATGTCAACATGATAATAAACAGTCTAGAACCCATTTTTGTAAATCTAAAAAAATAACGAAGATACAATCAGTTTAAATTTACAATAAGAAAGGGCGCGATATATCGGCCTGTGACGTTACGAGTTGCTCCCGCCATATATTTGTCATTATATTTTTTTTTGTATGGCGGTAGCAGCTCCTGACGTCACAAATTGTTTTGCGAGAAAGAGCTTATAATATTTAATCGTGTCGACCAAAATTAATATTTCTTTAGATATTGATTTCTTATATTTAAACGAATATTGTTCATTGTTTTAAACACTTACGGACTGTGTCGCTACACAACTGCCACCTGGTCCTCCCGTGACCACGGCTGCTGAAAAGTAGCCGAAAAGTCGGGAAAAAGAAAAGTGCACCGCGACACACTCCGTAAATGTTTAAACAATATTTCTTTAGATTTATAAATCTCTATTCATCAATTTTTTTAATTTTGATTTGTAAAAATTTTGATTTGATTTGTAAAAATGTTATATTCGGAACTAGGCAACATTCCTATTGTAATATGGGTTCAAGCTCCAATACATCAATTCGAGTTCCGTCGAAGGCCCCCGTACCAAGCTATTCGAATGGCTGTTGACACTAAAGCCTTTCGCCTTTCTGCCTTTTCAAAACCCGGGCCCACGTTTAAGTGGTGGGTGCATTTAAATATTCATCTCGCGTGAAAGTGTACGGAAAACTCAAGTCTATTTTAGTAGTATGAAAGGCAAATAATGATAACATGAATTATATATCCAGGAAAATGTGTTTAAGTGCTCGAATCTCATCACTCCACAAGCATCTTCAACGCCACTCGAAAGAATAAATAAAAAAATCGTTTATATAAAATATATCTTATCATTTCGTGAAACAATATAGGTATATTGTTTATGCGTATATGAAGGATTTGTTCGCGGTATGTTTTGGTTAAAATCTCAGAGCAAATGAAAAACTGATGGTAGAGCTTTGTCAAATAAAACTTAAGGCCGGTTTCTAATGTATGTGGTGCGACTGGTGCTTCACATTACATACATAAAAAACCACACTGCGACAGCTCTCCTTACAAGGTAAGGCGTAGTTTCGTTAATGTGTGCGTGACTTAGTTTAGAGGCTTAGTTTAGAGCGGCATCACTGTGCGGTTCGCATAACTCTCTTCTTCACTTTTTTATTTAATCTGAGGTAAAATATTAAACCAAGGCTAGAAGTGAAACCTTTATTTTTTGACTACTTATAATTCAGACTCGAAAGCATATTAATAGTATACTGAATACTATCAAAAACACTATCTAAAATATTTACAGAAAAATATAATATTGAGCACAAAAATCTACAAATTAAAATGTATTTTTACCGGTGTAATGAACGGTACATTCGAAATGGTATTTATATATTATTTTGCGCACATATTTCTCGTTTACGTAATGAAGGATTTTTCAAAATTCAACCCCCAAGGGGGTAAAGTAGGTGATAAAAGTTTGTATGAAACTTTTTATTCCTTGGACATATTTGCATGATATTTCGTATGAATTGAGTACGGAAAAAATAATGAGCTACGTATTTTAGCGTTTTCTAATAAGTCAAAGTAAAGTAGGGGATGTTAGTTTTAAATTATTATAAAGATATCGTTTAAAATCCGATTACACGCGGGCGTATAATATTATAAATAGTTATAGTACCTACATTTTCATTTTAGCAAGTATCAAATATTGTAAAATTGTAAATTCATTTGAACAATGAACGAGACGAATGGATTTACAGATTAAAGTATCAATGAATGGGGATCCAGGTATTTGAAGTTTGAAAGCGATTTGGAATTTAATTGGATTTTTGATTACATGTTCGGTCTTGGTATTGTAGCTGTGGGCATAAAAACTTTTTCTTTTTCTTCACAAACCCAATTAATAATATTATATGGAAAATTATTTTGTCGAACTTTTAAGAGATATTTATCTCACTTAAAAAAGAGAATCAATTATCACAGAAAAGTATATTTTAAGTTTCTTTAATCCATTTTTAGGGTTCCGTCGTAATCAAGGAACCCTTATAGATTCGCTCTGTCCGTCTGTCCGTCTGTCTGTCTGTCTGGGTGTCCGCTCTTCTCGCTTCCGTGATTATAAATATAAATTGATAACATTCGGTATAGTTACAGGTTTTGTATATACCTCGGTTTTGGCATAAAAAAATAATAATATTTTTTATTATTTTAGGAGTATACATGTTAGCAGTTAGAGGATACATGTGAAGTGGGGATGAAAAATATTTTTTTATTCTGCCACATTGTGTGGAGTATCGTTGAATAGGTTTTTTAAAATAAGGGCAATGTTTCATACATGACTTTTTTACAAAGTCAACCGTGTTCGAGTTATCGGCCTCCAAAGTGATTTATAAAGTGATTTAAATAAGCCCAGACATTATTGTAAGGATGCAATTTTCCATGCTGACAGATCATGCTAAATACACTTTAGGAAAATTATTTTGAACGAAATCGGACAGTAACTTTTGAAGTACTTTGAAAAAAACCCATTACGCGTTTATAGTTACGGGAACCCTTCTTAGACATGTCCTGACATGTTCTGGGTTAGGTTGTTAATAATCATTATAAACTTCAGGGCAAATGTACCGCACTATAGTTATAGTAGGTAAAAACTACCAACGTATCTACAAAGCTATAATTGTGAAGGATCTGTACAAAACCATTGTTACACCTGTGTTATATTTAAAATTAGACGTCGCTCGCGAATTCGTGCGCGTAAAATGTAACCCTGCGGGAACCGTACATTTTGGCGCGATAAAAAGTAGCCTATCTCCTTCGCCGTGGTCTACTCTATATCTGTGCAAAATTTAATCAAAATGGGTCCAGTAGTTTCGGAGCCTATTCAATGCAAACAAACAAACAAATATTTTCTCTTTATATTGTCTCTATAAAATCAGGACGACTACGTAGTCGGATTAAAGAGGTGTAACACACGCTACACACTCACTGCTTTTTGTTCCTCACAATAAGCGACAATTTTATCTTTTCGCAAACAAAAATATTAAAATCGACCAAATTAAAGTGTTTTACCCGACTCCGGCGAAGCCAAAAGCGAGGGTAATGATTTTGGCAGTCTATGTATGTTTATTCCCTAGTGGCGTCTAAGCTACTGGTCCGATTTTAATAAATGAGGTGTCAATAGATTTCTAATGATGCCGCGTGTATTTATTTATTTATCGCACAGCAATTAAGTGAGATTTAAAATAGGTAGCTCTTGTATTATTGTCATTTTTTACAAAAATATTAAATTGGATCTCAACCGAGTACATAACAGAATGATCCTAACATCAGAAGGTCTGTTCTGCTAAATCGTCCAATAATACAGTTACGTTCGCGTGCCAATATATGTTTACTGAAACTGAACTGAAAGATGGTATTCTCATAAACGTCAAACAACAACAAACCCGTTTTGATTTGACCAAACTCCAAAAATCAGTTTATGATACCAAGACGATTCATTTACAATTCAATAAAATAAGAGTAAATTGTAATTGTAAGTTAATTACGAGGATTCGGGTTACGCATACTCAAATCATTTAAGCTTCCTATGGGTATTGAACAGTCGAATGCTTATTATAGCTCAGATAGTCAGAATCTGATATATTCGATTTTATTATACGATATGTCGAAAAAGCTTTCGATACGCCATTACGAGCTTCGAAAGCTGAAAAGCTCTGGCCTTATGGACGTGCTTTATAGGCTCAGATCTCGGAAACGTCATATTATTTTATGGTATGTACAAACTTTAGTACTTGAAGTCCAAAAGCCTTGGAGTTTATAGCTTATGTGTACATAAATAGAAGGTGAAATATAAATTCATAATAATTTAGCAACTAGAGACTATCAGCAAAGCTCCTGCTCGGCTTGTTTCTAAACATTTTAACCGGAAGTGACCGCATCGACTACAGCCGTGTTAGAAGTCCGTATTTACAAGTGAGTTTATTATGTGCGTGCGCACGATTCATCGGCGCTGTCAAGCGATTTTGGCCTTATGTCTGGTCGAGCGGAAACTTGTTCGATTGTACATACGAACCAAGTTTTCAAAAAAAGTTTTGTAATTCATTTTCTAATTATTGCATGTATTTTTTTTTTTTTGAGTATAAATTTACATTTCATTTATGGTTGTACATTTCATTGAATTAATTATTCTTATAATTAAATAAATTTGAATGTATGACGCACATGAAAGCGCCCACGACTATTTACAATAGGATTTAAATTTGACAACATGTAAAAAGTTGCTATTCAAATAAATTAAGAAATAATTAGGTATTACAACTGGATAAAAGTAAAAAGAATTAGGATTTTATGTGTAGTTTTGTAATTATATGCATTTCGAAGACACAAATAAGTTTAAATATTTTTTAAAATCATTAGTGTATAAAACCTACACGTACATAATTAGTTTACTTACATCAAATACAAAAGATTTACTATGGTATGTATGTATCAACATAAACGCGCAAAATTACGAGATATCAGAAATGTTGTGCATATGGCCATACATTTCGTAGCAACATTACTGGCGTGTGACGTCACCTACTAGTACGACTTTTATATGAGTCGTTTTCACGAGACTCACAAAAGTGCTTCAAACAATCTTCTATCTTAAATCTTTGAAAATTATATTATAATAAATAAATAAAAATAAATAAAATACAGGAAAATACCGTATTAGACGGGGTATTTGGTAGGAAGTAGTCAATATCTGTGAAATATATTATGTAGATGACAATGATGATGATGATGATGAAATGTTGAACCCCCCCTCCCCCCGCTCCCCCCGCGGATGACTATTAGCATAATCACATAATAAAATGTTATAAGATAAAACAAAATCAAACATTTTAAATAGCCCCCGAATTGTCGAGCAGTGAGCGAGCTGATGACGATGAAGCTAAGAACACGAGTGTCATGTCAGCTTTCAAACAAAACAAAACTAGATCAAAATCAGTTCATCGTCCAACTTATAACACCCCTCTGGTTTCGTCGGGGGTTAAAAATATGTACAGTCGAGGAGATTCAACCTTGATACTCTTGTTCTTCCTTACAATTGCCTCGTATAATAAGTAAAATAGTGATATTACGGACGTCAGCCGCTTCCGGTCTAACATGACAACAACCAAAAACTAGTTTTTAGAACTATGTCTGCTAAACTTAAAATTTCCACGACTGAACATAACTTATGGCAATAAAATACAATGTTATTTTAAATAAGATTACACTTGTACTTTAGATTTGACCAATTCATTGTATTGCAGATAAGATTTTTATCAGTGTAAAAACATGCTTCGTACAGCTGACAAGGAAAATTATTTTAATGATATAGCAACAGATTCGATTTATTATTACTTGTAGGTCACAAGAAGTCACTGAGTTCAAAGACTGGGACTATATTGGCCGGAATCCGGAAAGCCGGAGAACATTCAGAGAATGGAGGAGAAAATGGACTAATACAATAGAGCAAACAACGAAACACATGGGTGGTCGAGTTGTCAGATTAGACTGCATGCTGCATTTATAATATAGCTATTCAAAATTGAACTTTATTCACTATACAAGAAGATACACGTTTCATTGCAAGAGTTCTGATTTCCAGCTGCACCGGGCTGCGTAGTGTGGCGCCGCTCTTGCAATGAAACTTGTATCTTATTGGATAGTGTATAAAGTTCACTTTTGAATGGCTGTCTTAAAAAAGCAGCGCCGCGTCACGTCGCGGCGCGATTCGGTGTGACCTGACCCTAGGAGGCACTCCAAACTAAAGATTTCAAAACTCAAGATAGGCTATGACGTACATTTGACAGAACAAATATTCATACACTAAAAAGTTACGTCATCTTGTTTTAACCATAATTTAAATGTCAAAATGGCCCCAAAAATCTCAAAATTGTGGTTATTTAACAGGAGACTTTTTTCGCCTCAACATGCCTCGTCTATAATATATATGTATATGCTCCAAACACAATGTGCTGCCTTATCGTTTGCCCAACCAGCAACCAGGGACGGAGACAGCCTGTGACGAAGGCTAGCTTCATGTAGTGATTGGGAATTCGGCCGTTAGACCGTCAAACGAATAGACAGAATCACAGATTAAATAAAGAGAAACAAATAAACAGCTACATAGTTAACTTTCGATTTGATTCCACTACTACAAGCACTACTACAAGCAAGCACTACTACGGTGTGTCCACGATAGTGTGGAAAAATTGTAGGCCGTTGAAGGGGGCGTCAAAATGTTCAAATTTTGATCGCTCTATGAGAGCTGTTTCTCCATACGTAAATACCTATATATTATATTTTCTTCTCTGTGACAGAACTGTGGACATCTGAAATACTAAAGGAGTTGCGAGTGTGTCGCCAGTCCGGCAAGCGTTATTTCGCGCTGGTAGACCGTGGCATCACTGACTGAGCCAGCATGGCTTACGACATACTGTTAATATCGCATTCCGTCAATATAGCAACGCCTATTTACATTTTAAATACATAATTATAATGACTATAATATCATCAATCATACCTGACAAGATCATTATGTACTTAACGTTATTTTAACTAGCAGGTGGAACCAATTTTATTATTAAAGTGTACACACATAGTTACTATAGGGCCAAAAAACTATCTGAAGGTAATGCTAATTATGATGATGACTACCAAACTTGTTTATTTCGATGATTCTCAGAAGCTAAAACATAGTGTCATGTACATTTCTATCAAAACAAGTAGGTACCTCCATACATATATTACATAATCGCTTAAACTATACGCACGACTTTTATGAAATTTAAAACATAAGCTTGTAGTCGCTAACGACTCTTCCGCTACAAAAATTTATTACGACCGCTAGCTTTATTACACACGAAAAAATGTTGGAATTTTTGGAAGCATTTTTTCGTGTTGAGGACACACACACACACACATACAGAAGAGATAGTACGATAGAAGTAAACGTATAGTTTTACAGCGTGTATTGTTATCCGAATGAAATATTTAACCGACCATTAGGGTATAATGTAACACAAGTACTGACGGTATGCAAAACAAAAAAATCTCATAACTAATAGAAAAATAGCATGTTTAACATTTCCTGAAAACACGCACTACGCATATCATACTGTCCTATAACTCGCCGGATTTGAAGGCCACACGCCCGCCGCGTCATATCAGCCGCATGGTTATGAACAGAATTTAAGTGTATAATAAGGATAATCTGGTCAAAATCGAAGGTCACAATATGTTATATTTTTGGAACGAGAATTGAATACTGACTACGCTCAAATATCTATTTTGTTTTGTACCTATTACCTACCTACATATATTAATTAAGTGCTCGTGACGACACAAGAGTACTCACGGTAACTTGAAAGGCAGGCGGAAAACAAAGTGATGCTAATTAAAAGTGTCCCGTTTTTTGGTACGGGGTGTAGAGACCTAAATACTAACCAATTTTAGTCATGTTTCGCCTAACGACTTGTATTAATTCTATACATAGTAGATACGCGTCCTTATCTAAGGAAGTATGACGTCACGCCGTAATTTGAACAGTAAATAACGCGTGTCGAGGCGACAAACAACGTTTTATTCATGACTTCAATCACAAGTAACGACCATACAAAATTACAAATATAACAGTCATTTACGAACACTTAAAATGAGATTAGAATTATATGGAGTAAACTATAGGTTATTGAAAGTGGACGTTATATCCGAATGGTGTAACGAACTCTAATAGCCCGTGCCACCTTGTTGAAAGCGTTCTGAGTCTTAATTCACAGGAAGGTTAATAAAAGCTATAAGACTCAATCTCAGTATGTCTGACAATCATTTAGCTTGTCTCGCGGGTGGCCCACATATATACTAATAAAATAAATACCAATATTATAAATAGGAAGGATTTGTTTGTTTTGTTTGCATAAGCATAGACTCCAAAACTACTAGACCGATTTTGGCACAGATCGACCACGGGGAAGGACTGGGCTTTTTATAGCGGCAAAATGCATGGTGATTTCCACCCGCGTGATTTCCTTTTGCGCGTACGAAGTCATGGGCAATATCTAGTGGATAATAAGGCTAATCCTCGTTTTGCCTAGGTACGAGATTTGATTTAGGAATAACGCGAGTTAGTCGTTCACAATTCGACTGTATTTTTTTTTAAGTTCTTCAGACCTCTCAGCTGGGTGAACCGATTTAGATGATTATTTTTTTTATTATAAAGCTATTGTTTCCCGTGTGGTCCCGTTTTTACTTTGGAAAACGGTTTTCATTTTTTGTTTAAAATTTTTTTATTAAGATAGCAATTAAAAATTGAACTTTATTCGCTGCATAAAAAGATACACGTTTTGAATTGAATCGCTATCTTAAAAAGTGCGCACCGCGTTGTGTCTCGGTATGAGCTGACCCTTAATTGGACTCAAATAGCTAAACGTAAAGGAGACAATATACCGTGAACCTAGATGTTAAAGACCCGGCCAACAAAAAAAAATTATAGATAAAAGATTGTAGGGGATGTCAATCGGATGGCAATACTTAATTATGGAGATACTAATTTTTTTTAAGCTTAAATTGAAACATTTACCCATTATATCGCGGTTCGCTTTTCTTCATCCCGATGTTTCGGCTACTTTGTAGCTAAGGGTCACAAAGACGTTGTCACAATCTTCCGGTAGTTTGAACAACTTCAACAAACAGGACAACTGCCATCCCAGTCCTCCCGTGACCACGGTTGCTGGAAAGTAGCCGAAACGTCGGGAAAAAGATAACTACAATTTTTATAAGAAACTATATAACCTGACTATTCAACCAGGGCTATTATGGCAAATCTATAGACACCTCATTAATTTAAATCGGATGAGTAGTTAAAGTGCTACGGTGGAACAAACACACATGCAGACTGTCAAAATTATTACCCTTCCTTTTGGCTTTGTAGTCAAGTGATGACGAGTTGGGTGTTGCGACTGTCCAGTGGTGTTGCGGTAATCGCTTACCATCAGGCGATCCATCAGCTCGTCTCCTGGTACATTCCATAAAAAATACACTATTCGAAAATGTTCATGTATTAGCAAAAAGTGGTCTATTATTATTGATAAAGAAAATGTATATACTTAATATAAAGTACATATACATAAATAAATAAAGTTTTTAAATATTTTTCAAAGAAGCTATACCCGTAAGACGGCTATAAAATATCTCGAAGGTCTCCCCGATCTATTAGTGCCTGCCCCAGGTGTGAGTGTCGACATTAACGGTGGCTAATGTTTATGAACCTGATATCGGAATTTATAATAGCCTAAGTGCCTAGATCCTCCCTTATTGATATTATGAACTAACTAGCTTTTGCTCGTGGCTCCGTCCGCGTATACAGATTTTCCGACGGGAACGCGGTACTTTCTCGGGAAAACAGAGCTAGAGGTCGGCGTCAAAAAAGTCATCGCGAAAAATCTTTGGACCAGTTTCCAGCCAGACCGCCCTGAACGTGTAAGAATGAAAGGGTACAAGGTCAAATTATACGTCAGTCTGTTGGTTTCCTAATCATCAATCAATCTGGCATGCTCAAACCTGGCCAAAACTCAGCCAGACCGGGATAAAGTTACCTCCTGTGATCCTTACTAATAGGTAAAAAATGAGTAATTTGCACTTAATAAAGCTTGATTTCAGTAGATTTGTATGTATTATTTCCCAATTTAAAATTTGCTACATCATATTGCTACCACTCGATCCGCCATCTTGAAAAAATGGCGATGTCTTTCAATATTTTGGCTACATCTCTTTACAGATATACTTTACGATATTTTATGATAATTTTTGTGTCAAATTGATAGTTTTAGCGCTGCAGAGTCTTAGTGAGAAAATTTATTAATGTTGTTGATATGTTTTTGAATCAACTATATTCTACTCTTTAAGCCCATTCAGATGATACCCATATCGAGAAGTTTGTGAATAAACATAAAAACCGCCATATTATGACGGCAGCCATTTTGAATTCACAATCATATTGAACATAGGTACCAAATTTTAGAAAAATAAATCGTAGAAAACGACAGAAACTCGCACTCAGCACACATGTCACAACCAGGGATCCATTCTGCACATTATCGAGACTCGAACGGACTACCCACTTATAGGCCAAGGTCAGTCAGTAATGCCAGAACATTCTTCAGCACCATAAGGAAGTCTAGTTATACCATAGCCTATGTTCTAACCATGGCCAAGTCAATTGAGATGGTAATGCACTCGTGACAGGTTGACTATAGCTAATGCGAGGTTTACCGACAATACAATATATTTATTGTTTGCAAAACAAAGTACAGTTGTATATTTAATATTGGCGACCAGGAAATATTATAACAATGCGCCATTCCAGTGTAAACGGCACATACCGGCGATATACAGGGGAGAAATTACTCGTAAATTAAATCGTTACTCGTTAGTTAGTGCGAAACTTCAATAGTGCGTTGCGTTGTCGCAGTACTCGCGGCGTCTGCGACGTTGTTCAATTTGTTATTTATTCCAGTTCATAGTTAAGACAGTTTCCCAGGTCGGTTGTGTCCGTGGTCGACAAAAGCGGCGCGTGTGGGATTAGACCCATACACGCTTCCTGGTCCCCGATCAGGACCTATGGCTGGCGTCGACCGCAGGTCTTGGCCGTCCTCGGCTCTCGCCATCATCACTCCCAGTCATCGCCTCGGGTTTCCCCCGCGTTTTGCCGCAAGGAGTCTCGGAGGGGTCTGTAAAACGGAACGCAACTCGCGCGATGATTGGTTGATCCGAATTGAATCGAGATTTTTTTGATCTCTGTCTACCCCTTTGAATTTATTTTCTTGAATTTTTTGTCGTGATAACGTCTTATAAATCGATGAACACTAAAAATTGTCACGTTCCGCCTGATTGTCACGTTTGAGGTCACGTTCCGCCTGGTTGTCACGTTTGAGGTCACGTACCGCCTGAGCCTAGCGTGCAAGCGAGAGCGCGGAACAAGCGACAGAGAGGCACGATCGACCTAGGCGTTCGGCTTGTGATGACGTTATCACGTAAAATTATCGTCCGTAAACCGACTTAACAGACAACTAGTTTTTGAAAATGGTGATGTTGACGATGACAAAACGAGTGTCGTGCTTGTTTACTTCAGGTAATATCTAACGTCATGTTTACCTCGTTGGCGTAGAGTCACACGGACATAAGGCGCCGTACACGCTGGCCGAAAGAACCGCGCGGATAAATCGCTACTTAGGTAGGGAAAGCTGAAAAAAATATAATAAGTTTGATTTTTAGGATTTCAAATTGATAGATTTAATTAATAATGTTATTACGTGTATTAAAATTATCTATTAGAGTGTCACGCTTCGTACAATATAGGTACAATTAGTTTACGAAGTTATGTATGTATTATTATAACAGATTTTTAATTTTATTTTACATATTCTGAAAACCAACAACTTAATACAAATAAATTTTATACAAATATAGCCAATAACAGGTTTCCCTAAGTATCAATAGTGCTAACGTGAAAAGAAGAATAATAATTTGAAAGTAAGATTATATAAAGAAGAAGAAGAAAGGTGAAAGTTTGTGAGGGTGGATTGATGAATGGTTGTTTGTTACTCCTTCTCAAAAAACTCACAACAACTACTGAACGGATTTTGATGACTGAAGAGCTTTGGATTTACGCATAGGCTTCTTTTTATCCCAAAAGTTACAGTGTCCCTGTGGAATACTGTATTTGCGCGGGCGGATACGCGAGCAAAAACTAGTCTGGTAAACAAGAAAGTTGTAATACATTTTTTTGTTTATTGCACGATCCTAGATTTCACTACGATAATAATATGTGAACAAAACTTGAGTGCTTGCACAATCCGACCGGTCTTACCTATACTTATTTCGAGGGTGGTTAGCGCTCTTTGTGAAAAGCCCTTAATCTGGCACATACGGTACCTACTTTTGAATTCTTTCCACTATAACATGACGTATCTTAAATATATTCCCTATTACTGCAACGCTTTATATTTAAGTATATGCCTGTATAAATGCAATTCTGTAATGTAATGTGTAAACAATAATAATAAAATGCGAGGTAACGCTGGTACTTGGTAACGGTAACAGATAACGGTACTTGGTAACAGTACTTGGTAACGCATGAGTCGTGTTTTTTCGTGCGTGCAGCCGGCTCCATCGAATTATAAGACGTTATCACGTCAAAACTAAAACTCGAGTACGTAAATTATATAGCCTATGTTACCCGGGCTAATATTACGAAGCGATTGACACCTCATTTATTAAAATCGGAGCAGTAGATTCGGTGCTACGGTAGAACAAACATACATACACACATTACGATTCATTAATAATTTAGCACATGTTATATTATGTACTCCTAACTGCATATAATAAGTAGGCACATAACTGAAACTATCACCAGTGTGTCCCGGATCCCTCTTCTACAGAATACCATTCCAATCTAGCGAGAATATTAAATCTTTGCCCTTATTTTTCACGTGCCAAATTATTACAGGGTAGTGAAAATGACGTCCTACTTACTATTGTAAATGTGAAAGTTTGTGAGGATGGATGGATAGATGGATGGATGGATAGATGGATGGATGTTTGTTACTCTTTTAGGCATAAACTACGAAACGGATTTTAATGAAATTTAGCATCGTAGGAGCTTAAGCTCTGGATTAGAACATAGCATACTTGTTATGCCGAAAAAGAACAGTGTTCCCGAAAAAGGAAAGGTCGGGCAATTGACCCACCACACATTTCCACCACTGCAACTCCTATGTAGCTACACAGGATCGACAGCGGTAACCAACCACAAAAAACCCTTCGATATGATCTCAGGGGTGCCCGAGGGACATGATAAATATGTCTTGAGACCCGTAACGAAGTTAATCAGAACAAAGGTAGGAGTTGGAAGTAGTTCCAGACGGATACTGTATTTACGCGGGCGGAGCCGCGGGCAAAAGCTAGTGTGATATAATTGTTACATTCAATAAATTTTACAAAAATAAATGGGTCCCGCCTGCTACCAAACATAACGTCAATTATTTCACTTCGGCTTTCAGCTCATTGTGTAGTCTGTTTTCTCTATCTTGTTTCGGTATTTTTAGTCCGTTGCTTAGGTATCTTTCTTTTTTTGCAGTCATGTTTTTTTTTAATTATTTTATTTTATATTTTTTAGTTTATCCAACACACACTTGGTCGATTTATAGCAAAAATACGACTATTTGAATGCATTGATTACAAATTTATTCGAATGATTTAATTAATAAAATGGTTGTAAATATTCCTGATTGAATCAATAATTGTCTTTACATGTATATTTTTGTAATCTCTAGGTAACTAAGTATCTAATCCGCCATTTTGTATTTTTTCTGTGAACTAGCTTTCTAAGAACACTTGGGTTTTTAAGACAAATCGTCTCGTGGGAATTAAGACATTTACAAACATACATACATACAAGACACGCGCGAAAAACATCGGTCAAACAACCCAGTCGGCAGTCGGGTAAAAAAGCATCTATTCTTAGCTAACATTCTTATTAAATTTTGCTAACATTCTTATTTACGCTCCATTCAAGTTTTCAGATTTCAAAGTGGTATTTTGACATCAGGGGGTATAAAAAGCCACTTTAGGTGTTTCATATTATGTTTCATATATTTCTTTCTATACGAAAATCGTGAAAAGGTAAAATGGCTACATGATTCATCTGATTTCATCATATTAGAAAACAGCAATTTTGACAGTTTTCAATAGAAATGCATAAATGGCGCACATATTATAAGTTGAAAAAAATATATGAAACATAATATGAAACACCTAAAGTGGCCTTTTTGGTTAGTGGGCGTAAAAGAATTGGTCTCCTTTGGAACTATTTTTGACTATTCGCGTTAGGTTGGCAATTTTAAGTTATCAGTGAAAATTTCAAATGCCATTTTGACAATATTAACACTAATGACTCACTGCAAACTTAATGGGAACGAATTAATGAAAATATATTATATTTAAATATAATAATATTATAATTTGTGTGTAACATGAAGCACTCCTAAATTTTCAACACAGCTATTTAAATAACAGTTTTTTTTTATTATTCTCTTGGGTGTGTTCTTTGACAATATATAGCTAAACACACGGCCAGATAATTTTAAAACTAAATATAGAACATAATTGCGTAAATTGCAAAGCATTATTGTAGTCATTATCATTCATCGTGAAATGCGTCTATTGAAAGAAAAGGGAAATTAAAAACCTTATCTGGGATTGAGCGTCTTGATAATGTGAAAAGACGCCGTTAAAAAAAACCCTGATTTTAAAGAAAGCAATAAGTAGGAATTGTAATACGAGATTGATGTAAGAGAGTTTACAGAATCATCATAATACAATATTAAGTAGGGTAACTAGGGTAACCGAGTTTCGCTCGGAATCACAAAAATATTTATCTGACCGGGACTCTTGGATTCGATCCCACCACATTCCGAATTTTCGAAGAAAGCAAAAATTATACATATAACGCATTAAAATTAATGATCAAATTCGATGATTACACGTTAAAAATACGTTATTATAATAATATCTACGTTACATATTATAAATAAGGTACCCTAAAAACATATCGCAACCACTTAAAATCATTTCACATTCGCACAAAAATATTTTCAATACAAGACGTTCATATGAATCAATCATACTCGAATAAGCCTTACATTCAAAGCAATCCATCCATTTGGACTTAAAAGCTTTGGAAATGTTGTTCATTTTGTTTTTATTCGAGTGAGTAAGGAATTAACGTGAAAACCAGGCAAATGCTCGGCCATTACTTTCAATATCAGAGGCATACTAAATACTTATATTAATCTTTATAATGTAAAGATTCTAAAGAATTTGTCCTTTCATTGAAGATATTCAACCCAGTTTTTTGTCACGACAGTCTTTAATACATTTGATCCCTGAAAAGCATTTACTTTTAAAGTTAAAACTATAGAACTGTTGTAATATGGATTTCATGAAACGGGAATGCGCGTCCTCCGCGCGTTTAAAATATGCCGTGTGCTATCGCTTGTGCTTATACCAGCATTGAGCTGTAGTTTAGTAAGTTCTTTCAGTCCCGTAGAAGCCAAAGAAAGATTTTGAATGAAAACACCATTATAAAAAGACTTGGTTCCCGTTACGTAAGGGTTCCCGTGAGGGCGAGATGAGGGCTACAGGTTCGGTCTGCCTACTCCTATGGTCCTCGGGGTTCTCTGCCTACTAACACCTTTTGGGAAATAGGCGTGAGCATGTGTACTATCGAACAAGCTGTTTTTTAAATCGCTTAATTGCAGCGTGTTCAATAGTGCATACTCACACAAACTCGTGTGTAAATACGTAGTTCAACCACGTTTGCAGTCGATGCGGTCACTTCCTTCGTGTTAAATATTTAGAGGCATCCTATTGCAAAGTAAAATGTTTAGAAACTGGTCGAGTAGGAACTTTGTCGATATTGTACACGTGTGTTTTTCTGCGCAGTAGTAATTTTAAATCTAAGGCCTTTTGTCATCTGTCTATAATTTATATCTACCAGTATACGATAAGCACAAGAATTCAGTAGCTTGTCGCTGACGAAATATGTAGATACGAATATATCTAGACGACAACATTTGTAATCTAATTCATTGACATTACAATAATGTTGATTAGATTATTAAAAATTCCCTTTTGGTAAAAAAAATATTTGCAACACTTCAAACAGATTTTTTTTAAAGAAATTAACCAGGAAACGAACAGACGGATCGCCTGATGGTAAGCGATTACCGCCGCCCATGGACACTAGCACCACCAGAGGAGTTATACTTGTAACTCCTCTGGTGTTGCAACTTGCGTTCCTGGTCCTTGAAATCCATGATCCGCCCCTTCGGCCTCCGGTAACCTCACTCACTCGGCGAAACACAACGCAAGCGTTATTTTACGACTGCTTTCTGTGAGGTCGTGGTATTTATCCGGCGTGCTGTGGCTCTCCCATAGTACAAAAAGCCTACCATTTACCCATCTACACATCTCAAAAATCTATTTAGGCATCTCAGACAATCACAGACGGCGAAGATACTATAATATTAATTATTAAGATATCGCTTGCTTTACAGTTTTGTTTGTGTCAACTTAAGTTGAAGTGATTTTAAAAGCAGTTAATAGGCTTAATTTTATCGACAAAACAGTCCCCTTTTGGGGGTCGCAACTCTAACCCCCCGAGCTACAAGCAATTGAATATTTTATGTTTTGGTTACTACATTACGTTGAATAAAACTAAATGATTAATTTTAGTTCTGAACTACACACATCAAAAGGGTCTCATTTTATTCCTAAGATTATTTTTGCACTATCAAATTGTCTCTCTCTCCCTCAGTCTAATAAAGATTATAAGTCAATCAGTGAATATAGTTCAATTTTGAATCGCTATCTTAAACATTCTTCGCCGCGTCGCGTCTCGATGTACAGTATGAACTCACGCTTATGGCTCTGTATAACGCCAGTGACTATGAACGTCAAGTCCCATACTAATTTTGTAGGCATAAGGGCGTATCGCGCCGAGCGGAGAGCATTGAAATCGGATAAAAAATAGCTTTAAATATTTGAGACAAAATTCATATAAACTAAAACGACCTTCCCCTGAGTCTTGTCTTACTTAAAATACTGAAATAATTTTCACACTCGTGTGACTTATAGAAGAAGAGAAAAATGGTTTTAACTTTAAAAAAGGGTGGATTTAGCATATTTCTAAATCAATATTTAAATAAAAAAAATCGCTTATCTGTAAAGTCGATTTACTGAAGATAGTTGAACGTGACAACGTCATGTTTATAGTGCGCGCGGAACTATTGGCCGCGCCTTAGGTAGGCGTGTTGCCGCCGCGAAGTCCGGCGCCGAACTGAGTAATAACATCAAGCGCCCCCGCCTCTCCGTCCCACTGCTCACATACCTAAGGCGCGGCTAGCTGAGGTAACGGCAATGCGTCATATTTAGCGAGGTAACGCTGGTAACAGGTATCGCATGAGTCATGTTTTTTCATGCGTGCAGCCGGCTCCATCAAATTATAAGACGTTATAATTTGATGGAGCCACGTCGGACGTCAAAATTCCAATTTATAAAAAGACAGTCCTCAGCTAAATATAATGCGGATTAACATATATTTTTTTTGGATTTTTCAATACGGCCATGACTGAGAATAGAGGTTTCACAAAACTCCAATTTTAAGTTCTATCCAGCGCACAACCCCTTAATATACAACGCCATCATGGATTCCAATATCGTCTTGATACTTCTGAGTTCCTTGAAGACATCTAGATGATAATATAATTGCCTCCATCAGTCATGATCATAATTATCACATCCTCCACGACGACACATTATGTTTTGCTATTATAGCGTTGTTGTTTTTGTTTGTGATGCTCAAGCCTCAAGGTTTGTACTATTAAAATAACTAATTAATTTTACTATTCCTATTTATCGCTTTGATGATGTGGCTTTAAATTTTGTTTTGATGAAAAAAAAAACCCGAGAGTAGTTTCCCCGTACCAAAAGGCAAAAAAATCCAGTTTGTGGTATGGGAGCCGCACTTAAATATTTTATTTGTGATGTTTTTATGGTTTGTTATTATAGCGGCCACAGATAATCATAATCTGTGAAAATATCAACTGTCTAGATATCAAGGTTCATGAGATACAGCCTAGTGAGCAAAATAAAGCTAGCTTTGTGTTTCATCGAGCAAATGATAGTACCAGAGATGAACATCTTCTGTTGGAAAAAACATATGCGGCTAAATAATATTTCCCACTGTTTCCTAGTGTTGCCATATGAAATCCCGACGCAGCTGAAATTTGGGGAAATATTCCAGGAGCGTTTAATATCCTGTGTTAGAAGCTGTATGTTGAAAGTTTATTTTGCACGGAGTGTTTTGTGTAACAATAATGTTTCAAATCTCTGCACTGCTTTAGTTAAAGTTGAAAATCGTGTGGCAACTAGCAGGCTTAGTTGGCGTATAATATAATGAAATACAAACTTTGTACTCCCATTCCCCTTTAAGAGCTGAATTTTGGAAGATCTTACCTACACGCTTATTATCTATGTTATGATAATTCTGCATTTCGGGTTTTGACGCAATGCGTTCAGTCGTTTAAGCTGTGCGTTAATGAAATATGCTGATACTACATTAGTTATTAACTTTTGGATTTTTAGGAGTAGGTAATACATAAATTAATAGGTAATGTTAACAGCGGATATAAATTTTTAACATTTAAAATTGGACACAATTGGGTTAATTAATGTTAAAAACATTCTTGGTCTTATATCATGTATCCTAATTCCTACATAGTTGGGAGTGATATACTTCGGCACGAATGCGCTGGCTCGACCAGATAAATACCACGAAAACCGGCGGATAAATAAGTGAAAAGGGTTTTGTAATGTGTTTCGCCGAGGTTGGGTTCGCGTGAGGTTACCAGAGACCCAAGGAGGGGTTTGCCGCACTTGTATTACGGGTGTCCATGTCAGCGGTTATCTCTTTCCATCAGGCCATCCGTCTGCTCACTTTCTGGTCGATATTCACACAAAAAAAGCTTGAGATTTATTTTTATACGCCATGTTGCCTGCTTTATTATAAAATGATATGAGCACGACTTCTAATCCATGAGCTGATTACATGGCTGGATCGTCGTGAATGGACCTCATTAGACACGTGCACTCAATATAAAATTGTACAGACTTCCATCGGAAGCAGCAAATTAATGTCAAAAATAAAATACTTACAGTGTTAACAGATCGGATTTGCTCCGGAGCGGACCACGTGGATTTGGTTGCCAACTTAGGGGTTTTCCCTCTAAAATAAGGGGGAAAAGTCTCATTATCAATCTTCACTCTAGGGGGGGGATTTTTAGGATTATTTTTAGACTTTTTTTTTAGGATTTTAATTTAATTAGGTACTGTTATATCGACAAGCGATTTGAACAGTCGACCTGTAAAAAAAGTTTTAGGAGTATGTATTACAGGTGTATTTTAATAAATGATATAAGTAGGTATTCCAGAACATTTTTTATATTATTTATTTTTCATCTTCCTATCTATACAAATAAAGCAATTGAATTGTCTGTTTGTAATTTTAAATTAACAGCTTTTCACTAAATGCTTCATGAAAGTATGTACCTACTTACAATAAAATATAATTTTTTCAAATTTTTGTCTGTCTGTCTGTCTGTTTGTTCCGGCTAATCTCTGAAACGGCTAGATCGATTTTCACGAGACTTTCACTGGCAGATAGCTAATGCTATATGGAGTAACATAGGCTAATTAGTAATTATATCTTATGGTTCCGTTTAAAAATAGGGTTCCGTTTCGGTTAGTTCTAAGCAAACGAATTTGCCAACCAGCTTGTCATTAATAAAAGTGGCGACCACAATACAAAATACAATGAAATTGTACAATTTTCATTTATACTTCATCTCCCATAGCTACTTTAATTCACATCCATGGAGAAGTGGAGATGATCAATAAATTTTAATCATGTTTAAATTAATAGTAGGTACCTGGGAAACTGAACTTTGCTTGGAGTTCTGAGAAAATTAAATAAATAAAAAGAATCACTAAAATATTTACCTGACTGGGATTCGAACCCATCTCTCCGAATTTTTGAACAAAGCAAAAATATAAGCATACAAATCTGCCAATCGAACTGATATAGTAGAGTCGAAATTATTTATATATTCTTTCACGACGAAAGAAAAATCATATGTAGCTTAAAAATGTGCAGTTTTCCAAAGATAAGACCTAGCTAGATCAATTTTTCCCCCCGCATACTAAATTTCATGGTAATGCGTTTTCGAGATTACGATTATATATATATACAAGATTGTCTCGTTAAAGTTTAAGATTCGAATATGTAATACAATATTTACCCCACCTCTCGTAGATACGCGACCTACACCATTACAATCATGATGTAATCACGCTTCCATCTCATCTAATTTTAATGTCGCCGTGGACATTTGTGCATAGTAAAATTTGGCACAAAAATCAACAATATTATTAGACATTAGCGAAAAAGATACGGCTACTTAGTATTGCAAAATGTACGATTACCGCGCGAAACAGGGATTGACATGTGTTGCCATTAGCAGAATCAATAAGCAGCAGAATGGCGGAAAAACTCCACAAGGCGGCTGTCACAGCTGTCAAAGTGACAAGCGATATATTACAACGTCTATTTATCATTCTCCAGATACACTGCCAAATATTGTGCGACAAATATTGCACTTGAAAGTTGGCTGCATTCGATCGCTCTTTGGCTTGTCTAAGAGGGAATAGGAGACTGAAAATCATGTCGTCTGTTCGTTTATTCTGTTTGTTCGTTGTGTCGTCTGTTCGCGCGCGAGTGTCTTGCGCCGGTTGTTCTCGTCGGGCTAGTTTCGGAACTGATGGTCGGCATCACGTAGGACAAGTAATATATATAGATATTTTATCACCTTTAGAAATAAAAAAAAATGAGTTTGAGTTTGAAAAGCATTGTAATTGAGAGATCAATAACAAATGTCCAGGCCAAACGTTTAGGCAGCTTGCGTACTACTGAAATCAATTAGTCGTGTTAGTGCGTTTTCACATCGCGCGGTGCGATATGACGACCTCTGTGGCTCAGTGGTTCGGCGCGTCGGTGCTCAAACCGGGGGTCGCGCGTTCGAATCCCGCGGAGGGAACAAAAAAAGTTTGTCTGTGTTCCTGGGTCGTATAGTATAATGAAAATCTTAAATTATGCCATACCAAATTTCACCGAAGTCCATTGGGTGATTTTTGCGTTAAAGAGTAAACAAACTTCCATCCATCCACCCTTCACATTTTCCCAAACTTTCACATTTATAACAGTAGTAGAGTTTAGCCTGAGCGTGACCAAAAAGAATAAAAGAACTCATACTGCCTCCAATATAGACCGGGCAATATTTAAGAAGAAATACAAGAATTCATTAATTTCGGCATTTTTTTTACGTTAAAATTACATTGGATTTAAACAGAGTAAAGCTTGCGACCACAGATCACAGGAAGCGAGGACCAGAACTAGAGCTAGAATAGCTACACACTAAATTTTCGATCGGATTGCACTACTGCAAGCATACGGTGTGTCCACGATAGTGTGGAAAAATTGTGGGCCCGTTGTAGGGGACTTCAAAATTTTCAAATTTGTATCGCTTTAGATATCTGTACTGATGAAAGTTGTTTCTCTGTGCGTAAGTACACATTTTTAGGGTTCTGTAATACACAAGGAACCCTTATAGTTTCGCTCTGTCTGTCCGTCTGTCCGCCTGTCTATCTGACTGTCTATCCACGCTTCTAGCTTTTGTAATAATTAATATAAATTGATGAAATTTGGTATAATTATAGATTGTGTATAGTCCTCGGTTATGGCATCATAAAATAATAATAATTTTATATTTTAGGGGTGGCTCCCCATACATGTAAAGTAGAGATGTAAAGTATTTTTTCATTCTACCCCATCGTGTGGGATTTCGTTGAATAGGTATTTTAAAACAAAAGCAAGGTTACATACATGACTTTTTTACAAAGTCGATCATTTTCGAGTAATCGGCCACCAAAGTGGTTTGTAAGTTGGTTCCCCCCAATCCCCCCTTAACATTTTTAAACTATTAGAGTTATAAACTTGTAAGTGTCCATTCTGATAGATCATGCTAAAAACTCCTTAGGAAAACTATTTTGAACGAAATCGAACAGTAACTTTTTAAGTAATTTGAAATAATTTGAAAAAACCTATTAGGCGTTGATAGTTACGGAACCCTCCTTAGACATGTCCTGACATGCTCTTCGTTAGGTTATTTCTACTCTGTGGTGCACGACATTACAATACGGAAAAAATTATGAGGACGCTCAAATTGCGAAACATTTATCTTCTGCGAATGTACCTAGGTACTAGGTACATGTCGAAGAGTTTAGTGTTTTCTAGGAATAATCAGTTACTCAATATTTTATGTTTTTTCACGTCTATTCAATATATATTTATGGATTTCCCCATATTCGCATGTATGTATATGTCACTCAAAAAGATAAGATATTATACATAGCGAGATGATGATTTCACAATCGAATAATATTCATTGGTTAAAAGATTAACATAAACAAACTTTGTTGTTCTACATCATCAACATCCGTAAAACAGAACAGTCACGTTACAATTCGCTCCGAAGTTTTAAATGAAAATAACAGTAAATATATGTTTTTCGATTGAGTATTATAGTGAATCTTTTAAGTAAATAATTTGTAAAACGAATGATAAAGTTTTTTCGTCCAATAGAACTGTTTTAGTGTGTTAAATCTACAAACCAAAGTGTTCAGTGACGGTGGTCCTAAGTGTTTTTTATTAATCAACATATTTAATTTTTACTCTACCGCCAGGCGTGCATTAGTGTCAACATCGAACATTACTAGCGATCAATAATTTCGCTCCAATATCCATCAGTGCCCATACCGTTGTGGGAACGGCTCGGACATCATAATCGTTTAGTCGGGGGATCAAATCCCGCGTATGCACGCAACATAATCTTTGAGTACATCATATCGTCAAGTTTCGACCCAAATTGTATAAAAATATAGTATTCCCTTTTTAATTTTTTTTTATAAAATTATTACAAAAATAATATGTCATCGTCTTCTATGAACTGGGGTTGCTGTAGTGTCTCTAATAACGAAAATGAGCTATTTTTAATCTGTTTAGTATGCAAAAAAGCTTTCCATCAGGTGTGTTTGTCTCTCTCAGAAACCACATATTTGCGTCTGTTAAAAGAAACTTGGAGTTGTCCGTCCTGCAGACAAAAAGTTCCTAAAAAGGACACTACTCCTATGAGAAACGTCACCTTATCGAGAGGAAGTAAGAGACCTGCATTATCTTCACCACCACCATCCTCGACTAAGGACAGTATGGAATCTATGGTGGAGGAGGTCATAAAAAGAGAATTTGAAAGAATGTTGGACCGAATAAAAAATGAATTTGCAGATATGATACAAAACCAAATGCAGGAAATGAAGTTAGAATTACAAGATAAAATTCGGAAACAAATACAACCTATTGAAAAAAGTATAAAGGACATCGGTGAATCAATGGCATTTATTGATAGTAAATTTTATGATTTCGAAAAAGAACAAAAAAGTACCAAGGATAAGTTAAATATTGTTGAGAAAGAAAATCTTGAATTGAGATCTAGCGTGTATGATCTCACTAACAAAATAAACTATATGGAACAACAATCTCGTGCCAATAATATAGATATAGGGTTATGTGTAATTGGTAGGTGATGAGTATAATAGAAAGTTAGTTAGAATAACCAAAAGATCAGGTCTGAATCTTATATTCACGGGTCACAATATCGTTTCACAATTACACCACAAAAACCTATATTTAAATAGAAGGAGAGTGTGAGAGTCCGCAGCAACTAAAGTACATAAAAAATACAAAACAGCTGACCACGATATCGAGGTCGCGAACTTAAATTTCGGCGCACGAGCGTCACTAGTTTCGCCTATCGATCCAGAAATCCAACTGGCGAGCGGCCGCGCGGCGCGCAGCGATATCTTCATACCGCGTAGGTACTCGCTATACCATAGAAAACCGGTCGGCGCGCGAGTCTCCCATGCGCTTTAGCGTAAACATCTATTTAATTATAATATTTTAAATGAGCTGACTGGGCACCTGATGCCTTGTCAGAGTTTTATATGTGTATATAATAAATACTTTTAAATGAAGTAAATAAGTTTAATTTTTGAGTTTGTAAATAGGAGTATAAATAAAATTGTGTGTAAAATAATATGTAAATATTAAATAAGATGTAGGAGATCCCTACATTACTCCCCCCCAGAGACCGAGTCTACGGGCGATAGTAGTCAGGGAATCTTACAACACGTCCCGACCTAGTTTTTTTAATATTATAATCCTGGGTAGTATCAGGAACGGTACTAGAAATAGGCACAGGATTAGGGATAGAAACAGAAGGTGGTATGGGGGTAGGAAGTAGATTAGGATTTGTATGTGGGTTAGGGGTTGGTATAGGGAAAGGCTCAGATAATACGTAGGCTGGCTTTAGGCGGTCTACAGATACTGTCATCGGCTTTCCTTTGACAAGGATTTTGAAAGTCTTGTCGTTACGGTCGAGGACCTCATGGGGACCGGAGTAGGGAGGCTGTAAAGCGCCTCGTACAGTGTCGTCCCTTAGAAATACGTGGCTCGACGTATTTAAATCCCTAAAGATAAAGATATTATCTTTGGTGTGACGCGCTGCAGGTGATGGTTGCAACTTCGTGACGAAATGGCGTAAGCGAGTGGTGAAATCAGTGATATCACTCGAGCCAGGAATCGTCGCATGGAAAAATTCGCCAGGTAGGCGTAGGGGTTCACCATAAACCAGTTCGGCTGACGAAGCCTGTAGGTCATCCTTGAAGGCGCTTCGGATACCAAGAAGCACAAGGGGCAGTGTGTCGATCCAGTTACAATCGGCATGACACATGATGGCCGCTTTCAACTGTCGGTGGAATCGTTCCACGAGACCGTTACACGCGGGGTGATATGCGGTCGTACGGCGATGTTTGAATCCGATCATTTTTCCAAGGTATTGGAAAAGTGTGGATTCAAATTGCCGACCACGATCAGTGACAATATCAGATGGACATCCAAATCTGGATATCCACGATATTAATGCCTTGCCCACGGTTTCGGCGGTCATGTCGGCCATAGGGATGACTTCAGGCCAACGCGTGAAACGATCCACAACAGTTGTGCAGTATCGATAGCCTTGTGATGGAGGAAGGGGACCTACTATGTCTACATGTACAAATGCGAAACGTGCCCGAGGTAAGTTGAACGTGCCAAGAGGGGACGACACGTGGCGACTTACCTTTGCACGTTGGCATGCTAGACACTTTCGAGACCACTCTCGACAATCTTTGCGCACACCGGGCCATACAAAACGCTCAGCTACTAGCCTGGCAGTAGCGTTGGCACCTGGGTGGCTGAGGTTATGAAGACTGTCGAAGAGTTGCTTCCGCAATGGTTTCGTCACGAAAGGCCTGGGGGTTGGGGTGCTGACGTCACAATAAACTTTGACGTTGGAATTGGGGACGGGCAAATTCTCCATGCGGAGCGATGATTTGCCGCGGAGTAGTTGTGCCAACTCCTCGTCCACAGCCTGTGATGAAGCCAATTGGTTGTAATCCATACCTATCGATAGTTCATCGACACGTGACAACGTGTCGGCAGCGACATTATCTTTGCCGGAAATGTGTCTGATGTCGGTTGTGAACTGCGATATGTAATCGAGGTGGCGAAACTGTCGAGGCGAGCAGTTGGCTTTTCTCTCATGAAAAGCGTAACTGATCGGCTTGTGATCAGTGTAAACCACGAAGTGTCTGGCCTCCAACATATGGCGAAAATACTTTATGCTCTCGTAAATGGCCAGCAGCTCGCGATCGTACGGTGAGTACTTTTGCTGTGAATGGCTCAATTTACGAGAAAAGAAAGCGAGTGGTTGCCATTGGTCGTCTTTCCACTGCTGCAGTACTGCTCCCAAGGCCAAGTCGGACGCATCTGTTACCAGAGCGAGCTTGGCTTCACTGTCGGGATGCGCGAGTAATGCAGCATTTAATAAACTTTCCTTACACTGCTCAAAAGCCGTCAGAGTATCGCCAGTCAGCTTGACTGGATGTGACGCCTTCACGGAGCCTGTGAGAAGGGAATTCAGAGGTGCCTGTGTCAGTGCGGCATTAGGAATAAAACGCCGGTAAAAATTTACCATGCCCAGGAACCTACGAAGCTGTCGAACATTTGTCGGCGCAGGGAAGTCCTTTATGGCCTGGACTTTGGACTCCAGGGGCTTGGTACCGGTTTCGGAAATGCTGTAGCCTAGAAAGGTCACCTGACGGACTCCAAAGACACACTTGGATGTGTTCACAAGGATGCCGTACTCCTTCATGCGGCTGAACAGCAGTTCCAGGTGGGTCTCGTGGTCTTCTGGGGTCTTGGAGAAAACTAGGAAGTCGTCAAGGTAGGCGTAGCAGAAATCCAAGCCTCTGGTCATCTCGTCAACAAAACGTTGGAAGGTCTGGCCAGCGTTCCTCAACCCAAAGGTCATGAAAGGGAATTCATACAAACCGAAAGGTGTGGTAATGGCTGTCTTCTGGATGTCGTCTTCAAAGACCGGAATCTGGTTATATGCCTTCACTAGATCAATGGTCGAGAAAACCTTACAACCTGCAATGGAATGAGCAAAGTCGTGGATATGCCGTATAGGATAGCGGTCTGGAATAGTGCGGGCGTTAAGTAACCTGTAATCGCCGCAAGGACGCCAGCCGTTATCCTTTTTAGGGGCAAGGTGTAAAGGTGAAGCCCAGGGACTGTCAGATGGACGGGCTGTACCGCTATTAAGCATAAGCTGGAATTCTTGCTTTGCAAATTTGAGCTTATCTGGAGCTAATCTACGTGGATTACAAAAAATAGGTGGGCCAGGTGTAGTGCGAATATAGTGTACGGTGTTGTGCTTTTGAGTGCGCAAAGTGCCTGAAGGGCGGGTGATTTCAGGATATCTAGCAAGAATAGCGTGATACCTAGTGTCGCCCATCGAAACCTTAATTGAATGAATAATACTATTCACAGACTTAGCAACACGAGCATTGGTACATAATGTAGTAGTACTATCTAAAAGTTTTTGATTTTTACAATCTACAATTAAATTATAATTACTTAGGAAATCTACTCCCAATATTGGCTTAGTTACATTAGCTACTGTAAAACGCCAAGGAAAACTACGCCTTAAGCCTAAATCTAAACTAAGATCTAAAAAACCATAAGTCTCTATAGCACTACCATTAGCTGCACTTAGCTGAAAGTCCGTCTTGGTTCGGCGTTGGCGAAGCGCGGAACGGGGGTAAACGCAGAGGTCACTGCCGGTGTCTACTAGAAATTGTAGTCTGGTGGTGCGGTCAGTGACAAAGAGACGACCTGAAGCAGCGCAGCAATCACCAGTCGTCATCAGTGACTGCTCGCGGGGTTTCCCGACTTCTTGTTGAAGTCGCACGGTTTGATGCAGCTACGGGCCTGGGTTCCGTACTTCATGTGGTACCAGCAGAGGGGATGCCGGCGGTAGCTGGAATCGGATCTGGAGCGAGGGCGCGAAGATGAGCGCTTCCTGGGTCTGGATCTGATGCTGAAACATTGAGCTGAGCGTGTGTACCTTTCAAGCTCTAGCGTGAGCCGTTCCACCATCCTCTTCAGCTCGGCAATCTCACACGTCTGCTGTGCCGCGTTCGATAAAAAAGAAACTCCTGCGGTGTGGGGGGTGGCAATCCCCTGGATCCTGTCGGCGAGGTCGGCGAGTTGTTCCAAGGACTGGCCGGTCTGGGAGGCTAGCACTGTCTGCAGGTGATGAGGCAGACGGCTGGTCCAGATCGACTGTATTAAATCTTCAGGAACGGTCGGGCCGGCCAGGTCTTGAAGGTGGCGAAGAAATTGTGAAGGCTTCCTGTCACCTAGTTGTTCATGGGTCAGGAGCTGGCGAACCTTGGTCTCCTTCGACGCAGATAGTCGTTTGACGAGCTCGGCCTTTATTCGCTCATATTTGTTAAAAGCCGGAGGATTTAGTATGATATCCTTCACTGCTTTTGAGTGTACAATGTCGAGGTTATTGATAACGCTCGTGTACCTTTTTGTATCACTCGTAATATTAAAAACGTCAAACTGACCTTCAAGTAGCGCAAACCATATTTCGGGTTCCTCTGGAGAAAACGGTTGCACCTTCAAAACGTTGCTGGGGGAAGATGTTGTGGCCACGTGTTTTTTACGGCGCACGGTAACGCCGCCTTTCTGCGAGCACGTGGTCGCCGCCGAGTCACTGCTACTTTCACTCATTTTGTGTTCGCGGGGTCACCACTTATAGGGTTATGTGTAATTGGTAGGTGATGAGTATAATAGAAAGTTAGTTAGAATAACCAAAAGATCAGGTCTGAATCTTATATTCACGGGTCACAATATCGTTTCACAATTACACCACAAAAACCTATATTTAAATAGAAGGAGAGTGTGAGAGTCCGCAGCAACTAAAGTACATAAAAAATACAAAACAGCTGACCACGATATCGAGGTCGCGAACTTAAATTTCGGCGCACGAGCGTCACTAGTTTCGCCTATCGATCCAGAAATCCAACTGGCGAGCGGCCGCGCGGCGCGCAGCGATATCTTCATACCGCGTAGGTACTCGCTATACCATAGAAAACCGGTCGGCGCGCGAGTCTCCCATGCGCTTTAGCGTAAACATCTATTTAATTATAATATTTTAAATGAGCTGACTGGGCACCTGATGCCTTGTCAGAGTTTTATATGTGTATATAATAAATACTTTTAAATGAAGTAAATAAGTTTAATTTTTGAGTTTGTAAATAGGAGTATAAATAAAATTGTGTGTAAAATAATATGTAAATATTAAATAAGATGTAGGAGATCCCTACATAGAAATACAATGTCTACCAGAAAAACGTAACGAAAATTTATTAAATATAGTAAAGAAGCTCGGTACAATTTTTAACTGTGAGCTGCATGATAACACCATATTACACTGCACTCGAGTTGCCAAACTCCAATCGAACAATTCTCGTCCGCGATCGATAGTCGTACAATTTGCAAGTCCTCGCATACGCGATAATTTTTTGGCGGCATGTGTAAAATTCAACAAAGCCAACTCTCAAAACAAATTAAATACTTCTCATCTGGAATATCCCGGAAATAAGGTTCCTATATACATTGTTGAGCATTTATCTCCCGCTAATAAAGCGCTGCACGCAGCAACCAGAGTGAAGGCCAAGGAGAAGAGCTACAAATATGTATGGATTCGGAACGGAAAGATATTTACCAGGAAGGATGATGTATCAGAACATATATTAATAAGAAATTTAGACTCACTTAACAAACTAAAATAACTTAATTTATGTATATTTTTATATCTTTGAAAGTATTTTGTGTTAATTAATTTAAAATTCAATGATCTTATTGTATATTATCAGAATTGTCGTGGGCTAAGGACAAAAACTAGTATATTTTATAGAAATATTTGTTGCAATAACTTTGATATTATAATCTTAACAGAGACATGGCTTAATAATAGTATATTGAGTACAGAGCTATTCGACGAAAGATACGTAGTTTATAGGAGGGATAGAAAAACCTCAGTGTTTGCTCGAGGTAAAGATGGTGGAGGTGTTCTCATAGCTATAAAACACTATTTAAAACCAAAATGTGTCCTTAACTGGCAGAGTAATTGCGAAGATATTTGGGTTACTATAGATTCGGGTCTTTCCCCATCTGAAGGCAATCGTCTAATGGCTATATGTGCAGTCTACTTGCCTCCACCTGTTAATAGTTCTGTTCTTAAACATTTTATCAATAATTGTAATTTAGTGGCGGAGCAAACTGCGATGCAGATTTGTATATTTGGTGATTTTAATCTTGGCAATATAATCTGGAATGGCTTAGGATGTGCAAATGACTATAAAACCACTAAATCTGCCACTCAACAAATGTTCTTAGACTTTTTAAATTTAAATAGCCTGTCGCAAAGTAACAGTATTTTAAACAGAAACAACCGCAATCTAGACCTTTGTCTTATTCCTAAGCCGTTAAATTGTACTGTTAACACAGTCGCACCTCTTGTACCTATGGATGTGTCGCATCCTGCATTAGACATTATCATTTCATATCGTAAGGAGCGACCACTAAAAAGTTGCTCTACAAATACTACATTTAACTATTATAAAGCTAACTATAAAGCAATATGTGCAAAATTAGATGAAATTCAATGGATATATGAATTTAAAATGCTGCCCGATGTTAATGCAATGCTAGAATTCTTTTATAATAAATTAAAGCATCTGATAGATGTGTTCGTCCCGGAGACAAGACGAAGGGGCAAAAACTATCCGCGTTGGTTCGACAAAAATCTTATAAGAATTTTAAATAAAAAGAATAAAATTAGAAAACGTTTTAAAATTTACCGTAATCCGAGGGACGAAGTCGAGCTTCAGCTGCTTAGTGCAAGATGTAAAAGGCATGCTGTATATTGTTATAAAAACTATATATGTAAACTTGAGGATGGTCTCTTAAGTAACCTTAAGCTTTTTTGGTCACATGTTAAAACAAAGCGGAGAGGATCGAGTGTTTATCCAAGTACATTTTTTAACGGTGTAACTGAGACCTCTAATGGCACGGACATTTGTGACATGTTCGCGTCGTACTTCACGTCTGTATATGAGCCCGAAAGTGACGACCGCCGTGATCATAATTCAGAATATTTGCGCTTATTGAATGCATATGGTAATAAATTGGTAATACCCCAAATGTCAGACGCGGCTATTTTACAAAAGCTTAAGAATTTAGATCGCAACGAGGGGGCAGGTCCAGATGAAATACCACCAATTTTTATAATATCATCTGCTACCTCTCTAATTGTCCCTCTTAGATTGATATTTAACCATTCTCTTACAACAGGTGTTTTTCCTTATGAATGGAAGAAAGCAAAAATAGTGCCCATACATAAATCTGGCGACAATGATGTTATTTCTAATTAACGCCCTATTTCTATTTTATCCGTTTTTGCTAAAGTCTTTGAGGCATTGTTGTGTTCCCATTTTCAAAGTCATTTGCAGTTATACATCTCTAGTAGTCAACACGGTTTCGTTTCTGGTAGGTCAGTAATTACAAACTTGGTTACATTTACTGAATTTATAAATAATGCCGTGGACTCTGGTAAACAGTGTGATGTTATATACACAGACTTTTCAAAAGCGTTCGATAAAATATCTCATCATAAATTGCTTAGCAAGTTATCTGCATATGGAATTACAGACTCACTTCTAAATTTTGTAAGATCGTACTTAAAAAACCGTCCGTTTTTTGTCGTAGTTAATGGATATCAATCCTGCTATAATTATGCAACATCTGGCGTTCCCCAAGGATCTCATCTAGGACCCACCTTGTTTAATTTTTTTATTAATGATATAGTAGAATGTTTTCACTCATCAGAAGTCTATATGTACGCTGACGACCTAAAATTTTGTAAAATAATTACGTGCTCAAATGATTGTATTCTTTTACAAAATGACCTTAACAGACTTAACAATTGGTGTAACAATAATTTAATGTTCCTAAATATACAAAAATGTTGTTCCGTTAACTATACTAGAAAATATAAAATAATTGAATTTAATTACCATGTAGAAAACCAAATAATAGAGAATGTTGACAAAATCAAGGACCTGGGCATAATTTTTGATAGAAAGTTGACATTTATCTTACATATGGAATATGTAATTGCAAAAGCGTCAAAGTTGGTGGGCTTTGTGATAAGGACATGTAAGGATTTTCATAATCCTAAAGTAAAAGTTTTGCTTTATTATTCCTTAGTACGGAGTGTTCTTGAATACGGAATACAAATTTGGCGGCCTCACTATGCTACACATACACTCCGGTTAGAGCGAGTCCAAAAGAGGTTTCTTTGGCACTTAGCTTTTTCTCTTGGCAAAAATAAGGAGCTTGATTCGTATAGCAGTAGATTAAAATACTTTTCACAATTTACTCGCTCTGGATTTGATCCGCTAATTCTTCGGGCAAAAATAATAGATGCAACTTTCTTATATAAAGTATTAAGACATAAAATATCGTGCTCCCAATTGCTGCAATGTATAGAGTATCGCGTTCCAGTTCGTCTCCCGCGGGCTCCTATAACACCTCTTTACTGCCAGCCAAAGAGAACAAATCTTGGCATGAACTCTCCTCTGACTCGAATGTCAAGATTAATTAACGAATGCTGTAATGTCTTGGACTTGCACTTCGATTCTCCGACGTCTTTTTTCCACCATTTGAGAGATCAACTTAAGTCTTACTTAAATTTGAAATCGTTCTCAAAAATCATTGTCATTCTCTCTATATTAATTATTTTGTAATTACAATTCGATTTCTTTCTTTGTCACTATTAATTATTTTGTAATTACAATTAGGTTTCATTTTTTTTATTTATTTTATCAATGATTTTATTGTTCTTTTTTTTTGGTATTTTAATTATTATTTGTTGAATTTTAAAGAAGGTTTGTGTCAATTTTAGTAATATATGTTTTTTTTTTTTTTGCGAATTGTAATGCATGATTTTTGATTATTTTAATATTAATTCTTTGTAATATGTTTTAATTAATTATGCAGGTTGTGTTTGTCTTTCAGAAATTGATATACGTTTCATTGTGATTTTAATTGTATTTTTTAAATGTATTACGTGTAATCAATTGTTGACAAACCTAATAAAAAAAAAAAAAAAAAAAAAAATCTCGTTAATAGCTTGAGTTTTGGCATAGTTGTTAGTGACGTGTATACTAGCTGACCCGACAGCGTTGTTCTGTCATTGTCAGAACGAACATGGAACTTTTGATAGGTACCAACGCTTACTATGGAAAAGATTATTTGTTGTTTTTAGTATCAACCCCATTGCTGGTCTGTGGATAAAAAAAATAAATATTAAAATCGCTTTTTAAAAAATATGGGTTGGTGGTAGAAGGGTAAAAATGTGGGTCTGTATGTATTTTTACTGCCACAACATACAATAATAAACATTAAAATTTTGTCGAAAACATAAAAAAAATTAACCCTTATCATTTAGGGGTTGAAAAAATAGATTAAGACCGATTCTCAAACCTACCGAATATGCATAACAAATTTCATAACAATCGGTCGAGCTTCGAAGGAGTGTGTCCCCGAACACTACGACACGAGAACACTGAGAATGACGACCTCTGTGGCGCAGTGGTTGAGCGCGTCGTCAAGCCGGGGTCGCGGGTTCGAATCCCGCCGAAGGAACAAATAGTTTTTCTGTGTCCCTGGGTCATGGATGTGTATTAAATATGTGTATAATATAATAAAAATCTTTAATATATGTGTGGTATAAAAAGTATTAAATATATTTCCGTTGTCTGGTAACCGTAACACAAGTTCTTCGAGAACTTACCAGAGGGACCAGATTGACGTGGTGTGAAGCGTCCATAGATATTATTATTATTATTTTAATTTTATATATTAAATTATGTGACGATGTTCGCTGCATAGTGAAAACTTTGTGGCACATAAAAACATACTGGCGACTTAAAAACTGTATTTTTAAACGTCACAGCGAACTAAGCAAAAGGTAAAGAAATAAATTATAGTTTAAAAAACTAAAAAGATACGCTTTTATAGAAAATCTAAAAAAGTACTAAACTAATAACTAAAAAATAAAAAATAAAATTTAATAAATTTGGATTAAGAATAGTGTAAATGAAAAATAAATGTTTATTATTGTAAAAAAGCGTAGGGTGCAGTGTCTTCACACGGAGAGAGAAAAACAGAGTCGATTACATTCAAACAAACGTACAGGACGTTTGTTTGTATGTAACCGACTCCAGTGGATTTGATTTTGATCCACTTCAAACGGTCACATTTCGTTTAAAGTGATCTTTAAGATATTATCAAAGTGAAGATCCTTCTCATATCTGCCAATAAAATGTTTATAACTATTGACACTATGCACCCCACGCTTTTTTACAATATTAAACATTTATTTTTCATTTACACTATTCTTAATCCTTATTTATTAAATTTTATTTTTTAGTTAGATTTTTTATAAAAGCGTGATTTTTTAGTTTTTTTAAATTATAATTTATTTTTTGCTTTTTAGTACGATTTGCCAAAGAGTAAGCCTGGAACTGCACGCATGATTATTTATTATGATAATTTATAATTTTAATTTTAAAAATTAAAAAATTTTTAATTATTACAATTAAATTAAATCGAATTATTGCATTGTCATCGGTCTGTAACAGGTGTGCAAAGTTTGAATTAAATCTGATCGTTCAAACTAGGACAAAATCGAGCCCAAAGGAGTCGGTTACAAACAAACAAACAAGCAAGCAAGCAAACATACAGGTGAAACAAATAAAAGCGTTATAAAAAGTGTTTTTTCCGTAAAAAAAAAAGTAAAGAAAAACAGTATTTTTCAGTAAAACATTTCCATGTGTCCACATCGTCAGCTTGGCTAAGTATAAATCGCTGACACGAGCAGACCGCAAAAAAGATAAGTAAGGCAGAGTTCTCACTGTGGGAAAATATAGATTTCAGCCATTTGGGAAGGATAAATTTGAGCTGGTCGTCAGCCGGGGTTAAAAATATTTTTTTGCTTTAAAAACATGCTTATATGCTGAATTGAGTATTGATAGTAAAGTAATATTAATATGTCTACTAGCTGTTCGCGGGTCCGCCCGCGTATAAATAGTATCCCACGGGAATAGGTACTGCACTTTTTCGGGATAAAAAGTAGCCTATGTTTTAATCCAGAGCCTAAACCTTACGAAATTTCATCGAAACCCGTTCAGTAGTTTTTGTGTACAGAGTAACAAACATCCATCCTTTCATCCATACATACATCCATCCGTCCTCACAAACTTTCACATTTATAATATTAGAAGGATTGTTACGATAATATGTTTAATATAAAACTTACATATAAACTTAATTTAATATAGATTGAGCAGTGTATAAAGGAAAATTATTTTAGGTTAGAAGAGAAATCGAATGGTCTGTTGGGAATAGAAAGTTAATGTGTTTTTCGTAAAATAAATAACAATACAATATGAATAATGAACGTCTAACAATATACAGAAAGATATCTAATGATGATGATGATGGGAATTGGCGGTGGAAGTGTAGACTTGTTGTATGGCATCTACCCCTATGGAGCTCTGTCTACCTACCCTTATTTAGCTCTGTGGCCTCTGTCTATCCCTATAACAGTTAGTCAGTATCTGCCTACCAGCCCCTATTGTAGGGGAATAGGCGTGTTATATATATATATATATATATATATATTATATATATATATATATATATATATATATATATATATATATATATATATATATATATATATATATATATATATATATATATATATATATATATATATATATATATATATGAGCACTCGTTGCTCACGCCTATTTCTCTACAATCCAGCGATCCGGCGTCGTGACGTGCATTTTTAAGGCGACGCACCGTGACGCGTCACTGCACCGTTTGACGCTGATGATGATGACGTCTATACAGATGAGAATTTATATTTTTGGAGTGTACACTAAGCTTTAAGTTCCGCACAATACAGAGAGACACCACAGAGAGAGCTGCGTACCTTTATTATTTTCCTTTGTCAAAAATAATGGTTTTAAAAAATTGAATGTTAACGAAACTGATACAAAAAAATATATTTTAACTGTACTCGAGTCTGCAACAGTAAGAGCAACCACTGAGCCTGTCCTCCAAAAAAAATTGCAATGTTTACCGAGATTTAGAGAGAATGTATGTCTGTTGTGCTTTTTTACAAGAAATAAATAAACAAATTAGTGTTATATTTTTCCCCTAATTTTTTAGTAAGTAAATTACCCGGTATTTATTATAAGTGCCGAGGCGCAAACTTTTACAATAAATACACACTCAGGCATCCAAGTTTTATAAAGGACTTTCCAAAGGTATACTTCTACTAATATATTAAATGAAATATTTTTAACCTAATCCAGACATTTTATAAACTCCAGTGAGCCTTAACAAATTGCGAGGGATCTTTTAATTGTAGCATATTCATTATAAGTTATAACACAATTGGAAATTCTCATTTATTATCTACAATATAATATAATAATGTCCAGAACAAATAAGGTGATTTACATAAATTATTTAAATAATTTGTAGTAGCAGTACCTATCGAAAAATTGAAGATAAGAATTTAGTATGGTTAAAAAAGTGTCCATATCGCCAACAAACTGATAACAAATGTTTAGTACATGGGTAACCGAAGCTTTGCTTGGAGTTCTAGTAGAGTTTAAAAAAAAGTATCATAAAAATATTTATCTGACCGGGATTCGGGCACACCAAATTCCGAACTTCGAACAAAGCAAAAATTATACATTCGCATACCAAACTTCTAAACGGACTGACATAGTAGAGTAGAAATTATTGATATATTGGTGTACGACGAAAGTAAAAATACATAGAGATTAAAAATGCGCAGTTCCTCAGGGATAAGACCTAGCTAGATCGATTTTTCTCCCCCAAAGCTCCCTGTATACAAATTTTCATGGTAATACTTGCAGCCGTTTCCGAGATTACGATTATATATTATATACAAGATTAGCTCGTTTAATATATTCGATTTTGAGTTATACTAAATATTAAGAAAGAAATAGTTTAACACTGTATCGATATATTTAAATGTTTCTAACATATTTCTGATATCTACATAAATACATAATCAATCATGTTATGTTTTGTAAAATACTCCACAGACTTATATAAATAGGAAGTAAATAAAATCTATTTATCACTAAGGCTGGGACTATATTGTCCGGAATCCGTAAGGCCGGGGATGATTCAGAGCAGTAAATATAGAACTCTGCCATAGTAAAAAAGATCTGAAAATCGAACACTCGAGTGTGGAGTCAAATGTCAATGTCAAATCTGACAACTCGACACTCGTGTGTTTAATTTTCAACTCAATTGTAATAAATTGTAACTTTAAAGTTCTATTTTCAATTCTCTGAATTTTCTCCGGCCTTCCGGATTCCGGGCAATATAGCATAATGAATGTTATATATTTTTATTATGTGTGTGCAAATAATAGACATTTCTATTCTATTCTATCCTATTATATCTATAGGTAATACATTTGTACCTTTTCGCGTAGAAAACATTAGGCAAAAGGTTAAAATTATCATATTGTAAACAATAAAATGTTTAAGACATTCAATTCTTACTCAAATAATACTCAAATACTTGTTTTATCATTTATGTTATCAGTCATCCTATGCTTCAAAATATCAACTCTTTTGGTATATAGTAATAAAAAAAAGGATTGTGTGGTTTTATGAAACCACGGTAAAAGTGAAACTTAATAACAAAATAGCGTGGAGCACTGGCACAAATGAGTACTAGTCTATACACTACACGGTCAGCTGATGCGAACTATAGGCGCCGCCATATTGGCCTCGGCTGCTCTAACGAGCGCCTTTCACTTTATCCCTACTCCGCACTGCCGTCGTAATTATAAATGCAGTAATCGTCATTTTTCCAAATTCCTGTTTTTATCGAAAATGAAGTTAAGAGACACGTATGTAAGTTTTGGCTAAAAAAAAATTTTAAAAAGGCTATGGAAGGTAGTAAAATTATAAGCAAAAATGCAGCATTTGTGTGTTTTTCCCGGGAGTTTGTTAATTTAAATGCAGTAATAATAATTTACAAGGATAAAATGCAGTACTAATGTCCATACTACTAATGTAAATTGCAGTTCTAAACATGTCGTACAGCTAAATGCAGCATTCGCTTATTGAACTGCATTTAAAAGTTGTACGTTTGATTTTTGTATGCGTCTTTTGTTATATACTACTAATTTTAATTGCAGTATCATTCTTATCGTAGAGCTAAATGCAGCATTCGCATAATGAACTGCATTTTAATGTTGTACATTTTATATTCCTATGAGTGTTTTCAAAAACAAATGCAGTAAATGTTTAATACTGCATTTGAGTGTAGTGTTAATAGAGTGATTCATGGCGCTATGCAAAATATGATATAATGTTTTGAACTACTGTATACTGCATGTTGCCTAAACAGCGCCCCGAGCCTCAGTCTGCGATTGCCAGCCGCACCCGCCGCACGCGGCTGTTATTTCAATTTTCACGTATACCTACCATATTTGACGGTGAGTAGTCTCGTTTTTTATTTATAATAATAACCAATAATATAACTACAATAATATATCTAACAAAAAAACTATCAAATCAATGTCATAACGTATCCAAACTATATATTTACGTAACATTAAGTCCCATTAAAATATCTAATTAATACCTAACTAGTAGGTATTCTGTATTAATAAATGGGACGATCAATGTGGTCTTTCAATATATTTCTGTCTTATCTTCTCTTTGTGCTCCCGATTTCGACGTTTGTCAGCTTGGGCATTTTTTTTTAAAGAATCCAATATTCAACGATAATTTTGAATATCTACTAGGTAGTTAGGTATTAATAAATGGGACCATTTATTAATAGATATCTTTGTAGGTATTTATGTAATTTGTCCGTTAATGTTTATTAATATATATTTTATTGCTTTTGTGTTGCAGGTAATAATGACGTCAAATAATTTCCGTGGTCGCAAATTAGTACAAATGGTGACCAACGCTGAGATCGATAGCAGTAATGTTGAACAAAATGAGTTAGCAAGCACAATTACCATGGAAATGGAACCAATTGATTTGAAAGCTTGGGCATGTTCTCGCGATATCACAGTATTACAACCTATGATTAATCCGTCCCAAAATTTTAATGAGCTACCAGGGGATTTGGGAGACATTAGCATATCAGAATATTCTTTCTCAAAAGATGAGAGCTTTGGATCATTATTGTGTAATGAGATAATTATGGAAAGTCCCGTTGCCGATCAACATGAGGAACATGATACCAACACTACGCCTGGTAACGAGACGGTCAATAAGGAAATCAATAAAAATAGGCCTGAAGAGCTTATGAAAGAGACTGGAACAACAACAACTGAACTGCATCAACAAATTATTCAAACAGATTGTGTTCTGCAAAGACAAGAAAATGAATCTGATGTTTCTATGAATGTAACAAAAAAAGGAACACCAAGAATAAGAAAACGATTCATAGAAACTGTGAAAACAAGAAAAGAAGTAAGGAAACAGAGAAAGTTAGAAAAATTCTGTGTAAAACCAGCGTGTACTACATCATGCAAGAAGAAATGTTCAGATTCATTTTCAGATGCTGACCGTTTTAATATCAATAACACCTATTGGAAACTAAACTATGAAAGTCAGGGACAGTACATACAATCCTTAGTAGCTAAGCAACGAGTCTGTAGGCGCATACGAGCAAGTACCTTGTCTCGTAATAATACATTTAAATATTTTCTCGATAAAGGAAATGGAAAAGTAGAAGTCTGTAAAATATTTTTTTTAACCACTCTAGGTTATCATAAAAAAAATGATCGTAGAATATTGGATTCTTTAAAAAAACCAATAGACGCGCAAGCTGACAAACGTGGAAATCGGAAGCACAAAGATAAAATAGACAGAAATATATTAAAAAACCACATAGAAAGTTTTAGACCTGCAGTTGCCCATTATCGAAGAATACACGCACCGAACCGAAGATACCTACCTAGTGATCTAAACGCGACTGTAATGTACAAAGATTTCATCGAAAAATATCCGCACATTAAGATTTCTTATGAATTATACAGACGTTTTTTAAAAAAAGATATGAATATCTCGTTTACCCTTTTGGGCAATGAAGAATGCGAAGAATGTGAAGGTTTTAAAATACACCAGCCCACGTGCCAGGACCCCGCATCCTGTGATACCTGTAATTTCTATAAACTTCACAAGATAAGATATGAGATGGCCAGAAAATTGTATCAAGAAGATGTCGATTCGTCTACCAAATTTATTAATAAAGCCTTTTATTCAGCAGATTTACAAAAAGTCATCATGTTGCCTAGAATTGACATGTTCAAAGCAGTTATTTTTTGTCCTAGAATAATAGCATTCAATGAAAGTTTCGTGCCCCTGGGATCCAGTAAGACAAGTTCTCTGCCATTTGCCGCAATATGGCACGAAGCAATTTCAGGCAGAAAGCAAGAAGACATCATTAGTGCGTTTAGAGCATTTTTCATTAGCAAACGTGATTGTACTGATATAACGGTATGGACTGATAATTGTTCGAGCCAAAATAAAAATTGGGCATTTTTTACATTTTTAGTCCATATAATAAACAGTTCTTTAATAAATGCAAAGAGTATTGTAATAAAATATCTCGAATCAGGACATACTTTTATGTCAGCTGACAATTTTCACCACCAGGTTGAAAATCAGTTACAAAAGGCAAAGAAAGTATACGATTTTAGTGACTTTATAGATTGTGTGCAAATGAGTAACTCAGGAAAAGTAACAGTGAAAGCTATGGAAGTTACCGACTTTTTTAAATATGTTGATCAATCATCTCAACATAAACTAAAAAAAAATATAAATCGTATTTATTTGAAAGACATAGTCTACGTAGAGGTACGCAGACAAAACTTTAATTTATTTGTTAAAACTGGATACGATTGTGAAATTCGAGAAATGGACTTTCTGAAACTTAAACTTACAAAATCAAAGTCAATTCCTGACCCAATTCAAAACACGATTCCCAGAGGTATAACCGAAGCTCGAAAATCTGCCATTCTTAAAACTCTATCCAAATTAATTCCACCAAACAGGTTACCATTTTGGCAAAATCTTTACACTGATAATAATTCTACTGATCTCGTAAATGTTTTAGATGTACAAGAATAAGACTGAATTTAAATAGACAAGTAAGAAGACTGATAAAGTGCCTTTAGTAGAATTAAGTTCGTTTTTTAATGTTCGTTATTTAATTTTTATTTGTTGACGGTATAAGTTCCTTTTTTTCTTAATTTTTAAAGAGAATAAGCGAATCTCTATAATATTTAATAATGAAGAAGCTATGATTATTGATTTTGAGTGATTTGTTGAGTACAATTTTTTTATGGCTGTGTTTTAACATTGAATTGTTTATATGAGAGTTTTACTTTAATAAAGTACTAATTATTTTTATAAATTATGACTTTTATTTGTAATTTTATCTACATTCCTATTATTTTATGTGTCCACGAAATAATAATTAACTGCATTTATAGAATTGATAGTCGATCGTTTAGTTTCGATGTACTAGAAATAAATGCAGTTTGAATTATTTCCTAGACAACAACGCAGTACTAAGCACAAATACTGCATTTCACTTTAAGATAAATGCAAATGTCAAATACAAATACCAAGATAAAACGCAGTATTCAACATTATAAACTAAATAATCAATAAAATTGTCATTGCTGTTAAAGTAAATAGTAAATTGACTTATTATGTAAATACTCAGTCAAAAATAAAATATATATGATTTCAGTAATTGTAGAGAATGTAAAAAAACCTTTAACCGCGTTTTTCTCGAAACCGCCATTTTGCAAATACTGCATTTACAATTACGAGGGCAGCGCAGCCGACCGACACGCGACATGCAACACACAGACGAAAAAGTTTGAGACGATGTAATAAAAGTTTCACTTTAATAATAATGATTACATTAATGCCTACGTGAATCAAAAAGCAGTGTTTTATGAAAATTGGAGGGGTATGAAATTTGGCCGGTAAGTTAAAGTTTATGTGGAGGAAGGTGTACAAATATGCATAGAAATACATAGAACTAATAAAAATAACAACAACACACACTACCTCACATTATTAAAACACACACTGCCGTGCGTTTGTTATATACAAATTTGATACACGTTTATGTTTGTCAACCTTTTATAGCTTTTTTTTTAACTGAGAAGCAAAAGAACCCTTATAAAGTTCAAAATTAAAAATGACATGTATTAATATGCGAATTTCGACCATGGGGCAACTTCTAGTAATAATAAATACTTCAATAAATATTTAATAATGGCACGTCAGTAATTTCGTCAAATAATAAACAAACTTATCTACAGTCAGAGGAAATTAATGTTTAGCAGTATGATCGTCCTCGCAATTTACTAGTGTCATCACGGTGTTATCTGTTGCTTTGGGTATGTCAAGCTATTTCCTTGATTTTAAATTAGTGTGCCGGCTCGACTGGAGCAAAGGCCTCATACAAAACCGTCTTGAAATAACACTTGCTTGAGGAGGTTTAAGGGCCCAGCAACGCATTTGCAATTCCTCTGGTATTGCGGCTATCCATGAACTGCGATGCGTGTTACCATTACTTGGTAATCGCTTACTATCAGGCGATGCCGGTCTTATTGTTTAAATCTAGCTGTGTTTACTGTTTCAGTACAATACCTCGGCTATACTAAAGCTGCTTTGTATGAGACTCCATAAATTTCCAGCATTGTTTACTTGGAGACATAACAAATGATGCTGCAGAGGAACTTTGGAGAAAAAATGGCGGATTCTTTGGCGGTTAAATGTCAAAATCCTTGTATTTTATAGTCCGTTATATTTTAAAAATAAAAATTAGAACCATATAACATATATTGGCTATCTTTTTGATAAAACGTGGCACCCGCGCGAGTTTTTTTTTCGCCGTATTCTCCTCGCCAAGTTGGGGTTCCGAACCGGTGGTCATTTCTTTTTTTTCTTCATAACTTCAAAAACCGATTTAATATAATTTTGAATAAAAATGGTACCCAATGTGTTATATACATTTATTACATAGTAACAGTGTTTAATAATAATTTACCTTTATTATGTAGACACATTTGTACAAACAGACTTTTTGCTTACAGATAAGCGATAATGAGGGATTTATCCGAAGTTTACATGTTCTTAACAAAACATGTTTCTTAATGGTAGTGTTTGTTATTTGTATGTAAAAAAGGTAAGTATTCACCTACAATTTTGCATTCAGAACTTCTGAAGGAGACCGGCATGTCGCCATACATTTACTGCCTGGTAATTAAAATACGTGGCCACAAAAAATATTTATAATAAGTTGTACTCTATGAACATAGGAACAAAAAAAGCAATAATATTATACATCAAACTCGGGGGATAAAAGATAATTGATTAAGTATAACCTTACCTATTGTTCAATAAATTGCCCTAGTGGCGGTTTGCGGAAAAGCGACATATTCATATATCTGTTCATACATATGGAATCTAAGGAAAGTGAGTGTTTTTTTTTGTACATTTGGCGCCCTGTACCTGAGAATTGGCCCACCGCACAATCTGGCGCGTATACAATCGTTCGTTATACACACTAACACTACATTATGACATACATTTTATCAGTAGGAATATAAGGGGAGTCTGGCGGGCCTGGGATCTCAGTTCTGCATGATTTGGGAGTTGAGTCGCCTTATTTAAGAAGCGTTTGAGGTTCATCATTACGATCAGTAGGTTATAATGGCAATGGCGAAATATGGCTTGTATGGTATTCATTATAATAGTCCTCATATTGCTTCATAATTATAACTTCACCGATCCCGCCTAATGATATTATCTAGTAGCTGGTGTCCGCAAATTAGTTCGCGTGGAACTAACGGAAACGGAACCCTATTTTTTAAACGGAACCCTAAAATAAAAGTAGCCTAAGTTCCTCCTTATAATATTAGCTATGTGCCAGTGAACGTCTCGTGGAAATCGGTCCAACCGTTTCAAAGATTAGCCGGAACAAACAGACAGACAGACAAAATTTTAAAAAATATACTTTATTGTAAGTACCGTATATACATTCATATGTATTCAATGAAAAGTTGTTAATTTAAAATTACAAACATACACTTCCATTTTATTTATTTGTAATAGATTATAATAAATACAAAAGCAACACTATTAACATTAAATACGATATTAAAATATTATGTAGGTACGTACCACTATATTTTTTTTTTAATTTACAGCATAATAATATGTATATTTTATAATATATTGTGATGTGGTATTCGTTTCTAGTATTCTTAGCCGGTTTGTATGCACTCCTCGTCTGTGGTAGGTAGTAACATATATACAACTATGTTATATTATGTATACACATACATTAGACAACAATATTGATTTTGAGGACGTTGGAGTTTAAGGGTCAGCTCACACCGAAACGCGACTCGACGCGACGCAGCGCTGGGTTTTTAAGATTGCGATTCTTAGGATAGGATTTTCTGCGCTGGAATGGACGGTAATTGTAGAGGAACTAGTGTGTGCAGTAAGTGTTGAGGATCCAGATGGGGATCGAGGTCTGTCTGCTTCAGAAACATTTACTATAATAGAACTAACGTCCTCGTTGTTAAGTTCTATTCGTGATAAGGCGTCGGCATTTGTGTTACATTTGCCTTGTTTGTAGATGGGTGTGAAATTATATTCACTTTACGTTTTAAACGCCACCTAGTGAGCCTCGAGCCGCGGGCTCTTTAAGATTCATTATCCATTGAAGTGGCTTATGGTCTGTTAACTACCTTAAATTTTCTACCGAATAGATGGGGGCGAAAGTATTTTGTGCCAAAAACTGTAGCTAAAAGCTCCTTTTCAATTGTACTATAGTTGATTTCACTTATATTTTCGTAATTCATTCACTACGCAGCGCGGTCCAGCTCGAAATTCGAACTCTTGCAATGAAACGTGTATCGTGAGAGAGGGAGAGAGATAGATTAAGCCAAGACTGTCTTTCTACGAAAATATTTTTGTGAATATAACCGTAGAAGATGCTATGATTTAATTCTACGTTTAAATTTTGCCGCTTTACGCCCTTGCGACATTAGCGCCACACCCTATTTTACGCTTTTGTACGGACACTTTGTTATGTATGGAGAAAATACTCCTTTACTCTAGTCTCCATGGTTTGGACTAAGAAGACTTTATATTACTTAAGTAAAATATATAAGTATATTATATGTATAGGTGCTAAGTTTTTTTACGCCGAAAAAAATACGTTTTACAAGGAAAAGTTACAAAAACACAATAGTTATTTAATTGTATTAAGTTAGATTAATGTTAAAGCTAACCTAAGCAGGTTAGGGTATAGAAAAAAATAATTGCTTTAACTGTGCCAAATTTCACACTCCTCCGTATGCATACATTTTTAAAAACTGGGCACACAGTTTTTGCTACAGTATTAATATTATGTAATGAGATGATGATGATATATTTAAGTAACACCTGTTTATACTGTAAATATTGTAACTAATAACTATAATCTAAATAAATTATAATAGTTTAAAAAAACTAAAAAAACACGCTTAGAAAATTTTTATCGGGTTATTGCATTGTCATCGGCCCTTAAGACGTGTGCAAAGTTTCAAGTTGATCAGACGTCTAGAAACCGGTGAAAATTAAGCTCAAAGATTCCGTTACATACATAGATACATACAACCCGAGCTAATAAAAGCGTGTTAAAAAAGAAAACGCTCGCTGTTCACATGGATTGTGTACTACTAAGTATTAAGCATAGACTAATCATTAGTCTCGCTGGGCGCTCTACTCTATTAGGTATGAAGTTACAAATTGTATTTCTCGTAAGTGATTATTTTAATCTTTTGAGAAAAAAAAAATCTTTAAACCTAAACCTAAAAAATATACCTACCTACCCACCTGCAACAGCGACCTAACTACACACTCCTACCTCCTACATTCTACACCTACATCTCCCCCTACGATCATTTTGGATTTTGTTCTTGTTCATAACTTTTATACCTAGTGTATTTCGGGTTTGACACTTTGGTATCATCAATATGATTTAAATCACAGAGTAGAAAATGTAATATAGTAATAATAATCTATCTAAGCCGATTTCGACTACAGCGGCTGCTGGACGGGCTCAGCAGCTGGACTGCTCCGGTCGTGTGCTCGCATATGGCTGCAATAGCCAATTTTGGTCTTCATAATATAGTATACTTACGTACAGAGAAACAGCTTTCATTGAACGATCCAAATCGATCCAAATTTGAAAATTTTGACGTTCCCTTCAACGGCCCACAATATTTCCACACAGTCGTGGACACACCGTATGCGTGTAGTAGTGCAAACGAATTGAAAGCTAACTATGTAGACGTTTATCTGTTCCTCTTTCTTTAATCTGTGATTTAAAGTGAATCAATCAAAGTCAATCCACTGCTGTCGACTCTGGGCTTTTTCTATGGATTTTCGACTAACTCCTTTGCTCATATAGAGTCTACCAAGATCAAAATTATGTTGACCGTGTCTGGGATAACATATTGCACCTCATATATATTCGTATTCAGAATTCTAACAGCGGTATTTGAGTTTCATTACTTCACAGACATTATTAAATAATTGTTAAATAAATATGGTTGTCTTTTAACTGATTACCCTTGGTCCCCGGTGAATGTCAAAGGATTATTAATCCAGACTTTTCAATTATAATTGTATGTATTGTATACTTTTCTTTTGTGATTATTGTTCCATGCCTTATTAATAAAATATTATAATATATGTCAATGACAAAGACAGCAGCAGCAGATACGTTGGAAAATTAATTTAACAGACAAAGACAGCAACATTGAATATCTATAAAGTTGTACAGATATTTTTATTAGTAGCTACGAGCTCCGTGGCCTAGTGGGTAGACCGTTTGATTTGCACTCGAAAGAGTGTAGGTTCGATTCCCAGGCTGTGACGTGTACCAATGAGACTTTTTCAGATCTCAAGTACATTATACGGACGCTCCAACGGTGAAGGAGAACATCGTGAGGAACGCACATGGTTGGCCCCCGACGTATTGACCAATCATTCCTCTGGACTAGACTGACTGTGTTGTGAGAATACCGTGTGCTTGGGCAACCATGCGACATTTAAAAAACCGACTGTCCCAGGCACTACAGTATTTCAAGAGTGGCTACTTCGCTCGGAGAATACTGTATAAATCATTCAATAACGGATGAAAAGGCCTAAGCTTTGAAAAAATTTGGCAAAATTTGGCAGAGATCTAGCAAGGTCTTATCCCTGGGAAACTGCGCAATTTTAAGCTAGGTATACTTATGTGTTTTTTCTTTCATTGTGCAACAATATATACTAATTTATAATTTCATAATTTATTTAATAATTTCGACTCTATCATGTCAGTCTGATTGGACAGTTTGGTATGCGTGTGTAAAATTTTTGTTTTGTTAGAAAATTCGGAATGTGGTTCGAATCTGGGCCAGATAAATATTTGTGTGATTTTTTTATTTATTTATCAGAACTCCGAGCTAGTTACCCAGGGACTATATATTTATAGTACTGGTGTAATAATGGTTGAATGATGGAAACCTAAGGAGTATTCTCCAATAAAAGTTCTTTATTTTATTTACTAGTCGTGAATTTTACAAAAATGCTTGTGGACTTCCATAAAATAAATTATTTAATAGAAACAAATGGCAGAATTATGTTTCATTGGCATATCAAATCAATTATGTCTATCTCGACACGTTATGAATTAAACGAAAAGTATTAAACGATAAGCATTAAACGTAAGCGTTAAACGTAAGAATTAAACGTAAGCATTAAGGATTAACGATAAGCATTAAAAGATACGTTAAGCGTTTGATAAATTGTCACTTTTCGTTAAAATACCGTTTTTTTCCAACTATAGAGGAAAACTCTGGGGTCACAAAGTCATAATGTTAGAATTCGTCAAGGATTAGAATTAATTAAGGTAGGTAATTAATTTACACAATTTAATGATTTTCCGATAAATGTCATTGACCGTATAAATAGTAGCAAGATTAATGTTTGAAATTCATCGTTGACAATGAGGAAAACTCTGGTGTCACAAAGTCATAATATTAGAATTCGTCAAGGATTAGAATTAATTAAGGTAGGTAATTAATTTACACAATTTAATGATTTTCCGATAAATGTCATTGACCGTATAAATAGTAGCAAGATTAATGTTTGAAATTCATCGTTGACAATGAGGAAAACTCTGGTGTCACAAAGTCATAATATTAGAATTCGTCAAGGATTAGAATTAATTAAGGTAGGTAATTAATTTACACAATTTAATGATTTTCCGATAAATGTCATTGACCGTATAAATAGTAGCAAGATTAATGTTTGAAATTCATCATTGTCAATGCAACCTTGATTTTCGTAGCCGAATCCGAACTGCCGAACCGCGCTCTGTAGGTTCTCGAGGACATTGATTGTTCGTAGTATTCGCGACGTAGGCGACAAAATAACACCGCGTCATTTTAATGCGAACGTCATGAGGACCATATCATACTGCTAAATATCTTATTTACCCGACTGTACGTTGGTTTTATTAATAGCATTTCAATATTTATTTTGAAGAGTAATATTATATGTAGAATTCAATGCAAAATATGGAAATAAGATGAATACTGCCTTTCTTTAAGGCCGGTAACGCCACCACTCATCCGGTGTTGCCGCGCGACGGTAATCGCTTTCCATCAAGCGATCCGTCTGCTAGTTCGGCCGCTATATTTAATTAAAAAATCGAATACGGGCACACTACGACTCAAAAGTGACAATAACGCCCTTTAGTCTGGCCCCAATTAATTTAATAGGTACGCATCGAACTGTCGCACGTTGAAGGTCATGTATACATTATTCCACTATTTGAATACATTATGTAAACATTATGACGTTGCTCATTATCTATTCTGACACTACATAATGTCGCGTCACTGTCAAAATTGTTTTGACAGTCATCGGATTCTACGGGTCAGCTCACACCGATACACGACGCGGCGCTACATTTTTATGATAGCGACTTACACTTGAACTTTATTTACTACACAAAAAGATCGGTCCAATAGCTATTTTCGGAGCCTATTCAGTGCAAACAAACAAACATACAAACCAACAAATGTTTTCTCTTTATGGTAAATACTAAAGTGCGGTCGCGGAGCACGTAGAATTTCGTACATTGACTCATCGCTACTAGTCTCTTTCACTCGGGTTACAGGTATGAATATATAGCACACTCCTCTAAACCAAATATATTTCATTAATACCCAAATCGGCATTATTGGGTACCTATTTTATTAATAAAGTGGAAACAGTGCAAGAAGTTCTGTGTTTTATTACTGTGTAGGATAACAGATCTTTAGACAGAAAATCCGTTACTTTGTCAATACAATCTGTCATTTAGTATTTTCTTCCGTAGTCAAAACCCATATGTCTACGGTGTTTATATTGCAGGAAACAACTAGACAGTTTGCCTGATGGTAAATAATATATATTACTTACGTAAATAACCGTCAATCGATAGACTCACATGATTGACAGCTCGCCAGTGGCGTGGGGTTCCTGTAACTCCATTCCTATTGGCTTCACTCACCACTCACCTCTTGAAGACCCTCGTCCAAATCCCTACTTATTATACAGGCTAGGGCTTCCCTATGATAGAGAGCCAGCCTTCGCCAATACAGCTCACAGCTATGTGTGCGTGGCTAGACGTATGCGAGGGTTGCGCGCGGCGAGCGGGACTTGAGTTTTTTCCTGCCAGGACTTTCGATAACGGGGCTGGCCGCTGGTCCTTTCATGCTTTGACATAATTGACAATATAATTTTATAACATTTATGATATATTTGTCTGACACGACGTTTGACACCTTGACGTTTAAAAGTATTTCGGTGTCAACCTTAGGCTTCCGTCAAAGTGGCTGACATCCGCTGGTGCCTGAGCTATTATTTGTAGAGAGTGTCGCCCTGTGCTGATGGTACCTAAGCGATTAACGTAGACAATTTATCTAGAAGCTTTATCAAACCCATTGATGCGTAAAACATTTTCTCGAAAATTGCACATTTTAAGCCGTCCCCTCGCAATTCTTCAGTCGCCTCTATCTATTAGACATATCCGGACTTTTATTTACACTTCTAAGTGTCAGTTCACACCGAGACGCGACGCGGCGCTGCATTTTTAAGGCAGAGATTCGAAATTGAACTTCAAACACTACCCAAGAAGATACACGTTTAATTGCAAGAGTTAGAGTTTTCGAATTTCATCTGCAACCAGCTGCGTAGGCTGCTCTTGCAATGAAACGAGTATCCTCTTATGTAGAGAAGAAAGTTCAATTTTGAATAGCTATCTTAAAAATGATGTCGCGTATCTGATCTAATAAAAAACGGAACCTAATAATAGAAAGGGGAAAGATTAATTCTTTGTTTGTTTGCATTGAATAGACTCCGTAACTACAGGACCAATTTTGATGATATTGGCTCAGACAGCGTAGATAATGAGGAATGTCATTTGCTACTTTTCATCGGGGGAAAATTTGCGGTTTCGATGTGGTTTTTTTTGCGCTTAACCTCTATATCCCCTAAAGGTCACACTAAAGAATCCAGGCGAAGCGACAGACCAAATAAAAAAACCTACATTTTCCCGATGCCACTTTTTATCGCAGTAAAATGTACGGTTCCCATGATTTTTTGGGGCATTGGGTCTGGGTACATGAAAGAAAACATAAATCTTATACATCACCTAGAAGCTAAAAATCTGAAGTCTGAAAAAAGAGTCTCCTAATGTGTACACACCTCTATACTAAAGACATTTCAATAATGCCCAAATCGGCATCATTTATGAAATTTTATGTGTTTGTTTATTTTGCTATAAACAAACACATAAAAATATATTTTGGTTTAAGAGATAACGACAAGTTTTACACGACTAAATAGAAAAACGAAGGTCAGTGGGTTTAGCACGAACAATTGCCAATTACGAATTCGTAACGCTATCGAATAATAATTGTATAAAAATCATAACTGATGTACGATACATATTCGATAGCGTTACGAATACATTGTTGTCAATTGTTCCTGCTCTGGCTACTGAAGACGAATTCACGTGGTTATTTTCAATACAGTCTCATATTTTGGACAGTCTCATTGAGAGCGCTGAAAATAGAACTCTGCGCTAATACAATTCGAGTTGAAAATCGACGTGTCAAGTTGACATATTTGACATTAACATTTGACTTGACACTCGTGTTCTCGTGTAATTCTCAGCTCTAAAGTTTAATTAAAGCCGTCGAATTCTATTTTCAACGCTCCGAATTTTCCCCGGCCCGCCGGATTCCGGACAATATAATCCCAGCCTTACGATACTGGTATGTACTCCCCAGTTTCCAGTTAATTACTTCGTCATCTAATAATATTTAATACAGATTAAGCTATAGATCTGTTTTTCATAGAAATTTCACAAGTAATTTAATTTCTGTAAATATTTAAATATTTACTTCCAGCAACTTACTTTGGTCGAACTTCTGAAGACTTGGCGGAGCTTATTAGTGACAGGATGTTGTCCGCGAATTCGTTTGCGAAAAATGTTCGTATTTTATATTGTGGCGGACCAATTAGTGCCACAATCCTGAATCGCGCTATCGAAGTTTTCTACGATCGGCGTTATATATACAACACCTGAAATTACTACAAATGGGCTTCGGCCTGACCGAGCACAGCACCTCGCTCGGTCGGAGATCTCCCTTTAGGGCTTGCCACCATATCCCCACATTGGTGACCCACATTATTTTCCACCATTCTTGCCACCATATCCCCACAATATATTTGTAAACAAAATGACAATACGCTAGTAATTCTTTTTCACTTATTTAAAGTGCAATAAAGAACTACAACGACATAATTGTTTGGTCGAAATAAAAAATAAAAAAAAACATTGGGAATTTATTACCCGCTGTTAAGTGGCGACCACAAACTCAAATACTTTTAGATTGTACAATTTTCATTCGCGTTTCATTTCCCGTAAATAATACCGATCCATGGAGAAGTGGATATAATCATGAAAGAATCATATTTTGTATGAATATATATTTGTGTGAAGTAAGTTAAAATAATGCCGTTGTAATCCAGATGTAATTACGCATTTTAACCTAATAAGTCGCTGTGGATAATAATTGTTCCATAGTAAGAATCCCAATGTGCTCTGATCTCAAAATGGTATATCTTATACCTATATAGCTTCCTAATGTCTAACACATAAAAATTTTTAACTTAACGAAAAAAAAAACGAAAAAAACTGACACCAGTTGCGTCTTACAGACCCCATCAAATTTCAGCTTGTATTATTATAATATAGGTTCTCGAGACACAACACCAAAATGTAATATTGAATTTCCTTCTAATTTTGGATTTCGAGCTTCTGTTTTAATGGATGCGTCGAATGGATCTTTCAATAAAAAGCTGTCAAAATGATACTCGTATATAATGTCAAAACGACACTCACAAGAATGCTCAAACAATGTGAAGTAAAAAGGTTTTTGTCAGAATAATTCAATTGTTATAGAGTTTCAATTGAAGAATAGGTAAATTATGTTTTTTTTAGATTTTACATTTACTTCGTTTGTTCGTAATTATTTATGTATTAGGTACTTCTTATTCTTAAAATACTTACACTATTGCATATCTAATCAGTAATCTTTTTTTTTATTTTTTAAAGTGAAACTCTCAAACTTTTTCGTCTGTGTGTTGCATGTCGCGTGATGGTCGGCCGCGGAGTAGGGATAAAGTGAAAGGCGCTCGTCAGAGCAGCCGAGGCCAATATGGCGGCACCTATAGTTCGCATCAGCTGACCGTGTAGTGTATAGACTAGTACTCATTTGTGCCAGTGCTCCACGCTATTTTGTTATTAAGTTTCACTTTTACCCTGGTGTCATAAAACGACACAATCCTTTTTATTTATTATTTGCACCTAACCACCTAAATGAAAATTAAATAGGAACCTACCTTATTTTCTTTTTGGACGAATAATTTCGGTAAAGTTAAAACAGATAGCACAAAACTTTTCATTTTCAGTCATAGACGTATGTAAATATATTATTATAGACGAGGCACGTTAAGGCAAAAACTGTCTCCACTTAAATGGCCCCACTTTTGGAGTTTTTGGGGCCATTTTGACATTTGAAGTATGGTGAAATAAAGATACATTTGAGGTATGATGAAAACCAAGATGGCGTAACTTTTTCTTGTATGACGATTTGTTCTTTCAAATGTATGTCATAGCCTATTTTAAGTTTTGAAATCTTTGTTTTCACTCCATTAGTAAAATAACATAACCCTAACAGAGCTAGTTGGGTAAATAGTCTGTTTTTATTCAACATTTTTAAATTTTAATTAGTATAGTAAAAGTGAACAATTTAATATTTATTATTAAAGAACCCGTGGTGTAAAATATTATTTTTTCGATTTTTTTAAATAACAATATTGTTTATATAATTATTAATCTAATTAGATAGCGACGCGCTGTTGAATTTAAAAATATTTTTAATATAATATACGGTAAATAATTATTAGGTATTTTATTGATTAGTTTGCAGGAAAAAAATCGTCTGTGCATGTCAATTATAACACTAATATAATATTTTAACAATATTGTAAATAATTATAAAAATATGATATTTATCGTATTTCAATCGCTGGTTATTGGTTATATGATTAAGACTTTTAAGACTTTATGTAAGGTTCATTTTTAGGGGTTTCGTACCTCGAAATCGACGAAATCCTTATATTTATAAGTTTCAAGAATTAAAAACTATATATGTTTCACTTTAAAGTTTTAACCTACAATTACAGTTGTTTTATTTCTCCAGTATAAAATACGATACGTATAGTCGCCTACAGATCTGTATATATATATATATATATATATATATATATATATATATATATATATATACTACTACTAGGTACGGTACTACCAATATTAACTTCGATTATTATATTATTATTATTTTGAGTATTTTTATAATACTTATAAAATATACACAATAAGGTAAAGATCATACGAAATATTTCAAAAGGTCACGAATTCAAACCTGTTACAAAATTATTAGCAATAAAAAGAATAGGTATACTTCTGTCGGTACTTTTAGAATCAAATTCAATATTATAATTATCATTTGCATACCAAAGTTTTGTATGAAATAACTCACCAATAGTTCAAGAGTTGGCAACTTTAAAAGTTTTTTGTCACTTTTATCTCAACTGTCACAACTCCATTATGTCACAAAACACGGAAAAATCACGTCACATCACTGTACAAATTTTGGGAACACTTCAAGTCATTTCACGGAATTTTCGTAGTTTGAAATTCATATCGGCAACACGCGCACGCACGACTACGCCGAGCAGAGTTCGTGTGGTGACTGATTAGGCCGCGCGTCGGCAATCGGCATCGCTCGCGCGCACCTGTGGCTCCTGAACTATTATTTTGAAAATCGAATTCTCATTTTTTTAGAGAAGTGAAAACTCTTGGTGCGTTTAGAATTTTTGGGCGGGAAAATAACATAAACTTGTGAATTGTAAGGCATAATGGTTAATTTGTCACTCTTGGATCTAAATAATATCACGATCATCATCATCTAGTCTAACGCGCATTGAATTTTTGTAACAAACAAAACAAAATAAATTATATTATAGTATAAAAACACAACTCAATTTAAAAAAAACCAACCGTCACTCCAATCTGAACGTAAATAGAAAAATTTAACAGACCGCGTACCTACTGGCCGCATTTGATTAAATATTTTTTTATTCATGGCTTTTTTTATTTGCTGACAAACAAAATGGCGGGAATTGAACTCGTTTGTGTTTCCAATTCTCAACTGACGTTTGTTGGTTTTGGATTACAATTGAATTATTTTGCGAAAAAGTTGAGTGTTTTAATAAAACTTAATAAAAAGTAACTAGTTTAATATATTTTAGAGATCACTCACACACATAATATTATATAGCATTGTCGTGAGGACAGGCCATGTCTACCCGTAAATTGTCTCCAACCTCGGTGCCCCAATGCACACTCGACGCAACTCATCTACGATGATCGAGAGATGATCTACTGCTTATTTAAAGACTTTAAGGCACAAAATTAATTTAAAAATTTCTATAAAAATATTATACCTATACTAAAAAAATATATTGCGCTCTCTAAGGTCATTCACAGAAACAGCTGACTTTAATACAAAAGCAACGACTTTACCTAAATAATATAAATTAATTCAGCTGTGTGAGGTCAATGACTTCCGTAGCGCCGTCAATATAATTTTATTAAGTTTTTTTTTTCGAATTTTTTTAAATCGAAAAAAATTTCGTACTCGAAAAAAAATCTTCTATTTTATGGTCGAGTTTGTGTTGAGCGCAGATTCACCCATACATGAGATGATATATACGTATGACAATTTGCCTAAATGTCTTTATATGAGCAGTAGATTATGACTAGGCACTAGATATGCCTAAAATATCTGTAGTTGATTTTACCAAACCTTATATTATAATAAGAAAATATATTAGGAAAATTAGTAGGTACTTATTATCAAATTTTTGTCTTGTTTCATTACGACAGAAATTTCAAACATTATTTAATAATATAACAATGCTATGCACTAAAATTATTTTATCCTAAGGAATGTTTTTTCATAGTTCCAGCTTTGTCCATAAAACATTATATATATATATATATATATATATATATATATATATATATATATATATATATATATATATATATATATATATATATATATATATATATATATATATATATATATATATATATTATAAATAATTATTATTGTGTGATTTACCTTACTTTATTTTCGATGTCAGTTCGAATGCCTGGATTTATAATATATTAAGTCACTTTTATGGTCAGCTTCAGTCAGCAGTTTAAGATACCTATTCAAAATTGAGGTTAATTCACTGCACAAAAAAAATACACGTCTCTTAGGACATCAGTCATACACTGCACACGCGCTGTGCAGCTCGGTACAAACTGACATTCGTTTCACTATCTCTTACAATGAAACTTGTATCTTCTTGTCTATCGAATAAAGGTCAATTTTAAATAGCTATCTTAAAAATGCAGCGACATGTCGCGTATCGTTTCGTTTCGCTGTGAATTGGCCCTTAGCCTTTAATTTATTAAGGGTCAAATCGCGTGTACCTGCGGTTCAAATTAGTTTATTTTGTGCTGCGATTACCGTCGCGTCGGTCAATACCTGATGGCTTGACTAATATCGGCATTGCGTGTCGTTACTTGGGTTTCGATGAAATGGAAATTAAAAAAAAACTTTTCAATATCAGTGTTTATCAGAAAATTTAAAAAAAATGTTGACGTTTGTCGTAAAAAAAAAGAAAAAGACACTGGGCGTTTGTTACCCGTTTGAAAAAAATCGCGACCACAAACCAAAATACCATTAGACTGTGCCATTTTTATTAATTATTTACATTTACATTTTACAAATCATCTGAATGGTTACCAATGGAGAAGTATAATCAATAAATATAATTGTTACACATATTTTATTTATTATATAATCGTGAAAATATCACAGTATTTACCCCACCTTTTGCAGATATATGCGACCTATGCCGTTGTAATCCAGATGCGATTACGCTTACATCTATGATCTTTAACAAATTTTATCTCTGCTCCTTTGATTTTCGAAATCATGTCAACATTTTTGTTTTTGAATTTAAAAAAAATTCGAATAAGTCCTTTACATACCTTTTATATTTTTTTTACTGAAAGTTCAAAATTTCAATGCGACAATTTTGATTTGTTAATTCCACGTGCTAGGAGCAAACTGCAGTATTATTATTTCCTCTCTAACTCTGGGAAGCTCAGTTTAATCGTATTACCACTGATCCCCTATAATAATAACGAGCTGCTGATGGTAAGAAGCCTGACATTGGCTACGGTTAATCACTAAAGGTCGGTTCACACGAAGACGCGACGCGACTACGCTTGAATATGCTCTATAATGTTTTTTTTCTATCCAGTTTTTAGGCAGTCGGTTTTTATATATTTTCAATTAATTTATGTTATTTTATAACTATGTTATTATTATATGAAAAACAAACGAGAACTTAAAAAGTTCTCGTTTTTTTTTCATTCACCTCAAGACCATATTCTGCAGTCGGCAGCACTGCATCAATATCAGTTCTGTCTAAAAGCCTATAAGTGAGAATCGTTATTAATCAACTTTAAATCGTTATAGATCCTAAACGGAAATAGACTATTCTGCATTTTTTTTCAAATATATTTTAAAATGTTCGTATCGATTCGAATTCAAATAGTATTTTTATTACCTGGAAATAATATCTCTTTATGCAAATAAAAAGGATTGTGTGGTTTTATGAAACCACGGTAAAAGTGAAACTTAATACCAAAATAGCGTGGAGCACTGGCACAAATGAGTACTAGTCTATACACTACACGGTCAGCTGATGCGAACTATAGGCGCCGCCATATTGGCCTCGGCTGCTCTGACGAGCGCCTTTCACTTTATCCCTACTCCGCGGCCGACCGTCACGCGACATGCAACACACAGACGAAAAAGTTTGAGACGATGTCTCAAATGTTTGAATGATTAAAAAAACGATAAATGTTTGCGCCAAAACGACAGCCACCATTATCGTGACGTCTTAGGAACAGAAATAAATACATATAATATGGGCGTGTGTAGTGCATCAAATTTAGATATAACTTTCGCTGTTGTTTATTCGATTTGATTATGTTCTGATGACGTCACTTACAAGAAAAATATGGCGGCTGGCGTTTTCCGTCACGTGACATATAATAAAACCACAGTTTTATTTTCGCAATTATAAATAAATCGCATATTTATATAGCAAAATAGTGTTGTATTCGTATTTGTTATGATAGAAACTATATAAATAACACATTTATATCATTTGATTTTCATAGATGAAACTAGCCTTTTTAAATACCTATTCAATGATACCCCACTTGACATGGTTCGTCGATTTTCATTTTTTCTTTTTCACATTGTGGCATCCAAAATAGACCATTTCGATTTTCCAACTTTTTATGCTTTTCTTTCTTTGCTTAGTTAAAAAATAAAAAACGTTGTTTGGATTCTATTGATAATAGTGGTTATATTACGCGCTTATGATATAAGAATGTAATAAGAAAAATCTTCATCAATAAAAACTAGCTCTTTATTATTTATTGTCCGTCACATGAAGTTGCGCGCGCAACGCATCTTCACCTTCATCTCTCACCACTCGCATTTAAAATTTACATAAAAAATATAGGTAACCATTAACTTCAATTATAATTTTAATTATTTAATATTATTAGGGCGCAATTTAACTAGGCAACCTATTTGCAAGGTGTCAATATGAATATTATCTATCATTTATGTTTTACTAGCTGTTTCCCGCGGCTCCGCCCGTGGAAATACAGTATCCCTCGGGAACACTACTTTTTCGGGATAAAAAGTAGCCTATGTTTTAATCCAGAGTCTAAACTACTACCATACCGAATTTCATCGAAATCCGTTCTGTGGTTTTTGCGTGAAAGAGTAACAAACATCCACGCTTTCACATTTATAATATTATTAGTAAGGATCACTAATAAATAACAGATGGTATATTATTTCTTATACCAGATCTTGCACTATTAGAACATTACCAAGTTAAACTTTTATTTTAAAATTGGAACATTGTATTCTGAATTTCAATTTGTTGCTAAGCAACAGAGACATTTGAATTTCATTTTCATATAAAGAACAAAGAATATTATTGACAGCTGTGTGACAGTGCTTTAAGATATTAAAATCACATGTTACAGTCTATAGGTACCATAGATGTATTATAATAAAAAGAGATAGATATGAGCGCGAGAAAAGTAAAGACTCGAAACTGAGCTAAGTAGGACAGTTTTTGGTTAGTATGCGACGAGCCGGTGACACGTATGTGACGTCCGATAAATTATTCAATAATGTTAAAGAAATAGTCCTGTTAGGAATACAATGAGACCCTTTTGATGTGTGTAGGACATAAATAAAAATATTCAATAAGGTTTATTCAACGTAAGGTAGTAATTAAAACATAAAATATTCAATTGCTTGTAGCTTGGGGAGGTGAGGGTTGGGACCCCCAAAAAGGGGGGTGTTTTGTCGATAAAAGTAAATCTGCTGTTAAGATATCTTCACCTCGAGGCGAAACACACTGTCGGTAAAGAGCGCATAGATGTATAAGTCTATGCGCTCTTAGTTAAAATAGCATATATGTTATATAATATAATAACATATATGTTATTATATTATGTAACATATAATAACATTATATATAATATAATTATAATATAATAACATATATGTTATAGACGTATATGTTATATATCTATAATATATGTTATAGACGATGCATGTTTAGGGGAAAACAGTTTCCACTTAAATGGCCCCACTTTTGGAGTTGTTTGGGGTCATTTTGACATTAATGAGGTATGGTAAAATCAAGATGACTGACATTCGAAGTATGGTGAAAACAAGATGGCGTCACTTTTTCTAGTATAAAGCTTTGTTCAGTCAAATGTACCTACATCATAACCCATCTTTAGCTTCGAAATCTTTGGGTTTTGGCGCTCTTTACCAACCATTATGCCACATCTGGCAATAAACCTATTTATTATATTTAACAATAATTCTTATATATTCAAAATATAAAAGTTTTGGTGCATAAGTATTTTCATTATTTCGTTTTAAAATCCGAGGCTTACTATCGATAAAAATGGTATCACTACTAAAATACGAAATATATCGATATAAATGTCGATATTGGATATAAATTTCTTAGTGCATTAAATATATGGGACTCTGGAGACTAAAGACGCATGCAAGATATTATATTAGCCGATAGTTTAAACTAGCTTCTGCTCGCGGCTCCGCCCGCGTACAGTCACACCCACGGGAACACTGCAAATTTTCAGGATAAAAGTAGCCCATCTGTTAATCCTGAGTCTTAACTATTACCACACGAAATATGATCAAAGACCGTTTTGTAGTTTTTAGTAACAAGGATCCATCCATCCCATCCATAGTTGCGTCCTCGCAAACTTTCACATTTATAAATAGTAATAGGATTTTGGTAGTAATCAAAGACTGAATTAGTATAAAACAACAAAAAAACGGCCAAGTGCAAGTCGGATTCGCGCACGAAGGGTTCCGTACAAAACACAATACATCGCCTTTCGAATTCCACAATGCGTATATTGTACGCTCATTTGAGCATACAGTGTTCGCTTGGTCGCCAGTCTCTCTATAGTGCTCAGTGTTTTAGAAGCGATATTTCCTAGTGTCGCGTGCATCGTAAATATATAAAGTATCGATTGTGTTGTGACGAAGACGATAGTTTGCATCGTAAGTCGTGACAAACATTTCACATACGTTTTATTTTTCTAAGGGCCTGTTCCACAATCTACGGGTGTGTGTTAGATAGCTTATTTGCATGTTTTGTCTCTGTCGCTCGATATAAAGTAGGCAGCGACTTAAAACTTTCGCATAAGCTATCCGATACTTATCAGTATATTGTGAAATAGGCCCTGGTATTAATAGAAATAAACTATTCTGATTAATGAAAAAGAATTTAGAGACTTTCACAATATTATGCACCTTAATGGCCGACTAAGGGCGAGATTACACAGAACCTCGATTTGCCTCACCCGGTCACACAGGTGCAAACTGCTGATGTGACAGGAGACAGCCCCTGTACCCCTGTACTTGCATGGCAGGTGCTCGACTCTTCTCACCCGGTCCCACATGGGTGAGCTGCTGATGTGACAGGAGGCAGCCACTGTACCCCTGTACTTGCATGGCAGGAGCTCGACTCGTCTCACCCGGTCCCACATGGGTGAGCTGCTGATGTGACAGGAGACAGCCACTGTACCCCTGTACTTGCATAGCAGGAGCTCGACTCATCTCACCCGGTCCCACAAGTGCGAGCTGCTGATGTGACAGTAGACAACCACTGTACCCCTGTACTTTCATGGCAGTAGCCCGACTCGTCTCACCCGGTCCCACAAGTGCGAGCTGCTGATGTGACAGGAGACAGCCACTGTACCCCTGTACTTACATGGCAGGAGCTCGACTCATCTCACCCGGTCCCACAAGTGCGAGCTGCTGATGTGACAGTAGACAGCCACTGTACCCCTGTACTTTCATGGCAGGAGCTCGACTCGTCTCACCCGGTCCCACATGGGTAAGCTACTGATGTGACAGGAGACAGCCACTGTACCACTGTACTTGCATGGCAGAAGCTCGACTCGCCTCACACAAGTGCGAGCTGCTGATGTGACAGTAGACAGCTTCTGTACCCCGGTACTTGCATGGCAGTAGCTTGAAAAGAGTTGTAGTACCTCGGATGCGAGCTACCAACCGACTCGCACATAACAGTAACTCGTATGATAACTGACTAGGCCAGCTCGCATGCCGAACCTAACAATAACCTAAAAATAACCTAATTATGTAACCATATTACCAAGGTGATAAGGTTCGAAAGTGGTAGACCGCGACTGTACTTTCAGATTTAGTAGTTATATTGAGGAGATTCTAGTACACACGTCATGTGTATGTGTATGTACTATAGAATCTCCTCATGCTATTTTCCAATAGGGGTTCTGCTTACTAGGGGTAAACAGGGACCATCGAGCCATATGCCGAGGGGCAGGCGAGGTGGGGTTACCAGAAGGAGACTAGATTACAGCAGATTTCGTTCATTTAATAAAATCGCGCTGAAACCGTAAAATTTTTTTGTGATAAAAAGTAGCCTACGCCCCATTCTATATCTGTGCTAAATTTCATCAAAATTGGTCCCGTAGTTTCGGAGCCTATATAATGCAAACAAACAAATATTTTCTCTTCATAATATTAAGGGCAAAATTAAAGAAAATAAACTTTTTCCCAGTAAAATTCATATTTAATATTTTCTAATTGAGAAAACTCCAACGAAAAATAATTTTTGGTGTGTCGTCAATAACATGACGAAAATTCTGTAAATCTAAATTAAATTTTATTTTTTTGTAATTTTATTTTATACGTTCAAATTAGCGTTCTTGGGTCAAGGCGGCGATACAAGTCGGAGGTACGTTACAGATAAAATAACATATTATCTGGACCCAGCTTTATTTGGTGGTGGTAATCACTTAGCATCAGGCGATCTATTTGCCTGTTTGCCTATTTTGTTCCATATGAAGTTCTATCAAATCAAGCAACTTTATTCAAGACAAAGACGGAAGCAAATTCCAGTAACAAGCTCGCTTTGAAATAAGATAGGCGGACAGCTAAGCGCGAACAGGAATTATGATGCAGGTTTTCGTATATTTAGATAAATATATTTACATATGACAACAAGTAACAAGTAATCATACATACGTGAAGCGAAAATTTCTTACCCCATTTTATGAAAATTATACAAACCGAGGAGTATGAAATTTGGCACATTCAAAGGTTATGTGGAGGAGGGTGTGAATAAAGCAAATATTTTTTTTAAATAATGCTTGGTAATAAATAAAATTCATAAAAATAACCACGTCACCTCAAATTAATAACTCACACTACCTTATTAGTGTTAGATCCGGTATAATAATAATAATAATAATAATAATAATAATAATAATATTAATAATAATAATAATAATAATAATCATCATCATAAGCTTAAAGCATAAGCTCCCCTTTCAAACTTGCGAAAACCTTTAAAATACTGCACGTACGTAAGAAGTCACTTAGAATACGCCTGTCAGATTTGGAATCCCTGTTATGATAAATATATAACTCAGATTGAAAGCATTCAAAAGCGTTTTATACGATTCCTATGCTACCGCCTCTGTGCAAGAAATTTCACATTCAACCTTATATATTCAACCCAAAATATTGCAGATTTTATATTTATACTAAAAAAAAAGGATTGTGTGGTTTTATGAAACCACGGTAAAAGTGAAACTTAATAACAAAATAGCGTGGAGCACTGGCACAAATGAGTACTAGTCTATACACTACACGGTCAGCTGATGCGAACTATAGGCGCTGCCATATTGGCCTCGGCTGCTCTGACGAGCGCCTTTCACTTTATCCCTACTCCGCGGCCGACCGTCACACGACATGCAACACACAGACGAAAAAGTTTGAGACGATGTAATAAAAGTTTCACTTTAATAATTAACAATGAAATTGACTGTCCAGATCTTCTTAGTAAAATAAACTTTTATGTACCTACTAGGCAACGCCGATTTAATCCGCCACTGGTTGTACCACGTTACAACTCCAGCTACAGGCGTAACTCCTGCCTGGTGCGAGCTAGCATTGAATTTAACAAGACTTGTAAAAAATTCTCCTTTGATCCATACACATTGAATAGCAAGAATGCAAGAGATAAGTTAAACCTTAACTTCTTTGAACAATAACGTTTGTTAAATTTAGATTTATATAAGTATTAACTTTGATTTCAAATGTTGTTGCTACGAGGGCGGGTCAATAAGTCCGTGACTTTTGGAATAAAACACAGATTTTTTGATAAATAAATCATTTTATTTTTCAACGTAGTCCCCCTTGAGCTCTATACACTTTGTCCAACGCTTCTCCAATTTTTTTATCCCTTCCAAAAAATATGATTTGTCGAGGTCCTCAAAATAGGCCTTTGTTTGCGAGATGACTTCATCATTGGAGTCAAATCTTTTTCCACCGAGCCATTTTTTCAGGTTTGGGAACAAGAAGTAGTCATTAGGAGCCAAATCTTGAGAATAGGGTGGATGTGGGAGCAATTCATAGCCCAATTCATGGATTTTTGCCATGGCAACTGCACATGTGTGCACCCTTGCATTGTCTTGGTGAAAAAGAACTTTTTTCTTGGCCAAATGAGGTCGGTTTTTTTTCAAATCCTCATTGAAGCGGTCCAATAAGTTGGCATAATATTCCCCATTAATTGTTCTTCCCTTTTGAAGATAGTCAATGTGGATTATCCCACGTGCATCCCAAAAAACAGTTGCCATAACTTTATTGGCTGACAAACCCACCTTGGCCTTCTTTGGCGCCGATTCACCCTTAGAAACACACTGTTTTGACTGTTGTTTGGTCTCTGGTGTATTGTGATGGATCCATGTTTCGTCCACGATTAAAAAACTGCTCCATATTGTGATTAAACAACGCCAAACCTTCCTGTGAAGTTGTTACACGATTGCGTTTGTGGTCGACTGTGAGCAAACGCGGCACCCATCTTGCGGAAAGCTTTCTCATGCCCAAGTGATCATTCAAAATTGAAACCACTGAGCCATGCGAGATGCCTATGGCTTCCACAATCTCTTGCACTTTTAATCTTCGGTCGGCCAACACCATATCGTGAATTTTTTCGATTGTTTCGGGTGTAGAGACCTCAACTGGGCGTCCAGGACGTTCGGCATCTTCAGTGCTTGTACGGCCACAACGAAATTCAGTAACCACTTTTTTACCATTGAAATCGATGGTGCAGAGTCCCCATAGTATTTATCAAGCTTAGCCTTGGTCTCGGTAATGGTTTATTTTCGCAAAAAATAATGCTTAATAAGCACATGAAATTCACTTTTTTCCATTGTTTCCTTAAGTTACTGGATAGTCTGATAAAGATAGCTGTAAAACACAAAGTAACTGACGCAGCAAGTTCAAATTTTGATAGGAGTCAACTGACAGATGCCTGTTGACAGGAGTAGTGTTGCTTTTTCAGTAAGGAGGTTAGAAATTCAAAAAGTCACGGACTTATTGACCCGCCTTAGTAATACTTAAGTGTTTGCTTTTTTTTAATAACCAATGAGGAAAGTAGATTAAATAAATTTAATTATTGAATACTATCCGAACGCAATTTAACTAGGCAACCTGATTGCAATGTGAATGTGAATATTATCTATCATTTATATATATATATATATATATATATATATATATATATATATATATATATATATATATATATATATATATAATGATAGATAATATTCACATAATGATAGATAGTTGAACGTGACAACGTCATGTTTATAGTGCGCGCGGAACTAATTGGCCGCGCCTTAGGTAGGCGTGTTGCCGCCGCGAAGTCCGGCGCCGAACTGACTAATAACATCAAGCGCCCCCGCCTCTCCGTCCCACCGCTCACACACGTAAGGCGCGGCTAGCTGAGGTAACGGCGTCATATTTAGCGAGGTAACGCTGGTAACAGGTAACGCATGAGTCATGTTTTTTCGTGCGTGCAGCCGGCTCCATCAAATTATAAGACGTTATCACGTCAAAAAAACACTTGTTAAAAGAATATACCTAACAGGATCGAAAACGTTAAGGTTGCCTTTTTTTACCACTGCTTAACTATGGGGTTGCCAGGTGTAAGCAGGTGAGTGAATGTTATTTAACCCTCATCAGTTATTTAGTCGAAAAAATGGCAAATGAAGACTAATTCTTAATTTAACTGTATTAGGTTGCGTCATTAAAAAGTTGATCTACATAGTTCATGATTTCCTAGATTTTGTATGTAGATTTTAAATGCGAGTGGTCAGAGTGACAAAGATGCGTTGCGCGCGCAACTTCATGTGACCGACAATGATAGTTACTTACTTTTTGTCTCTATTATACCCTATATAGAACCCTGTACTTTTTATAATATATGTACAGGGTTCCCGAGGGATACTCGAATTTCGATCACTAGGCAACCTCTAATAATTAAATAATTTAGTATAGTGCGGCTATCGCCAACAGATGTTTAATCCTACCACTATTATAAATGTGAGAAATTTGTGAGTATGGATGGAAGTTTGTTACTCTTTCGCGCAAAATCTACTGAACGGATTTTAATGAAATTTGGTATGGCAGTGTAGGCTCGGTTTACACATACGCTACTTTTTACCCCGAAATGGTACAGCACTCCCGCGGGACATCGCATCAACGCGGGCAGATCCGCGGGCAAAAGCTAGTTCTTCATATTACATATTGATAGAAGAAAGCGAAATGGATTTTTATATATTAATACTGACTTTTGTAACATAATTTACTTAGTAGAAATTGAAATATTAAAGCTGCTATTAAAATTTTACTTCTATCTCTAAATTTTATTTATGGGTTTGCGTTGTTGTAGTCCTGGATTCGAAGAAAAATTCCAATTAATTAATATGGAGCAAATTTTTTGTAACATTTTAGGCAACCCGGACTATTAGTATTAGGTGATGAATTTTGACAAGTAATTTTCCGTACCGTTTCCTTCGCGTATATATCTGCTGAAACTCATAATAATCCCTCCAAATTGTCATGCCAAGCGTTAGAATGCTTACACACGTACCGATTTGGTCTGGAGCAGACCATTATGACACTCGTGTGTTTGATTTTCAGCTTAATTGTAATAACACAGAGTTCTATTTACAGTGCTGTTTTTCGATGATAAACGATGATTCCCGAAATCCATTGAGATCGTGCAGTGTTCCATCTTTCAAAAATGTTTCTCCCCAAACTTAAATAAACTGATAAACAAATAATTAAAAAAATAATAATATTCTGTAATATTATTCTGTGCGTGTAGTTATTATTTTATACATTTAAACTTTATTTCCTACTGGTAGACTTTTCAAATCACATGTCGATATAACAGTTCAATAGCTTAATATAATTTAAAACAGAAAATACGAACCTCTAAAAATAACGCCAAAAATTTCTCTCCCTACAGGATTTTTCCCCTCATTTTAGAGAGAAACCCCTAAGTTGGCAACGAAATCCGTGGTCTGCTCCGGACCAAATCCGTACGTGTTTTAAAACTATTAGAACAACCTAATCATCAGTTGCGTAAGTGCATAGATTAAAACAAATAAGATAAAAGATGTTAATTTTAGGCTAAGTCCATAATTCACAAACGATAAGGTTAAATATTATTTTCTATTTGTGCCTAAGCATCTCTAGAGATAGTTTTATTTTAATACTCGCCATGCCGGCTCTAACGAGGCTGATAGGCAATTTATATTCACTCGGAATACGGTTTGCCTCTAATAATATAACAAAATACTTACTCCTTCTGAAATTGGTTGGTTTTACTTCGCCCGTGGTAAGAGTTCTCCGATTTGACTCTTTCATTTAGTTATTATATTTAGGGCCTCCGTTGTCCAGTGGTTTAGAGCTTGGCTCTCGAGTCGAGGTCGAGAGTTCGGTTACCGCGTTAGAACAACAAAAAAATGTTGTCGCCAAGTTTGGATACGACAATGCAGACATGCGTCGGATGGACATGTAAAAAGCCGGTGCTGCGCCTGATCTCCCGCCAGTCGTGGCGGTCGTCCCACTGGGTTTAGAGAGTAAAGGAAAAGAGTGTGCTTTTGTGTACTCCTGCTCCTCCTGCTCCTCTCTCTTTACTCTATACTCCTGCGTAGATGCCTTGGTTTTAATGAAACGGTCACCGTTACCGAAATCGGCGTGGGGAGCTATTATTATTATATTTAGGGCCTAATTCACAATTTTATTGACAAGTGTCTAGATTGATTAATTGCATGTTTTGTCTCTGTCACTCAATATAAGGAAAGCAGCGACAAAACTTCCCAATAAGCTATCCGACACTTATCAGAAGATTGTGAAACAGGCCCTTAAATGACTGATTAGTTTTTCAATGTTACTGTCTTTGTCAGACACTTTACGTAAAGTGTATACGCAGATACGAGTATATTTTAAATAATGTACCCATCGCGCTCGGCCCCATTAGGGCAGACGCGTTGAGACATTTTATCGTATAGACGGGGCTAGCCTTTACACTAGTAAAAAAATATCAAATATAAGTCAATGAAATCAAATCGAAAGTACTTTGCATACAACTTTATTCCTACTTCTGTAGAGTTGGATAAAATCTGCGCTTTCCAGTCTCTAATGATAAACTAAAGTCATTTAAACTTACTTATGTTATTAATAATGTCTTCTAAACAATCACATTCAAATTATTTTTCGTAAACCAAATATTGTTTTCTACAATATATGGAAGCACTACAATTACATTCTCAAATTATTTGTAAACAGATGATGAGTTTTGATTTTGATTGTATTTGCAAAGTTTCGTGCAATTTTTTTCTCGTTTGATTCTTGACATTGTGAGAACCATAGACTTAGAGAATGAGAAAAACAGACAGATTTCAATGAAAAAAAGAATGGTTGTCTGTTAAGTCGGTTTACGGCCGCTAATTTTACGTGATCACGTCATCGCTTGTTCCGCGCTCTCGCTTGCACGCTCGGCTCAGGCGGAACGTGAACATTTTTCGTGCGTGCAGCCGTCGATTTATAAGACGTTATCACATTAAAAACAGTACACGAGCAGAACGATCGTCTGACGGTAAGTTTGATGCCTTATGGTATTTCGTTGGCCTGGATTACCACCAACAATGACCAACGTAACACCGGAGGAGTAACTGTTTACATGTGCGTTGCCCGTCTTTTAAACCTTCACTTTTTTTAAATCACTCGGCGAAACATAACAACGGCAAGCACATTTTCATGTCAGCTATTCGTAAAGCCGTGGCATCTCTCCGGTCAAAGCGTGTCTCTTTCATATTATTATAATTTACAACATATATTTTTGATAAACTCAGCATATTTTATAACGATATTTTTCACTGGCGCTCGGCTCAATTCATTTTCTGTATCTATGGTACTTCCATTCGCAATTAATAATCTGTCAAAATGCGACATGTTTTCAGTTGCGTAATGTACAAAAATGTATGTGTGTAGTCAAAACAAAGTCACAAAGTCGACCAACTGTTATTTTTAATCTAAAAATACTGATTTATTTTTGTTACAATTCTCGCTACTTGTTCCGATCTATTTCAGTATAACCTTTGTTTATACTTTCAAAGCATTGATATTTATTATAATAAATTACCGTCGAAAGTGTCCTGTCCAAGCCTTAAAATGTCTGACACGCTTTTTCTACTTCGTAGAGCTGGCTCATTATTATATAGCTTTGAAATCATTGTTCGCATTTGTAATATCAATAAGATAAGAACCAATTATTGCATTTAAACTATTCTGCTTTTCTAACCACAGATGAAATAAAGAGGAACAGCTACACAGTTAGCTTTTGATTTGATTGTACTACAACAAGCATACGGCGGGTCTACGATTGTGTGAAAAAATTGTGGACCGTTGAAGGGGGACGTCAAAATTTTCAAATTTGTATGCTGTGCATCTAACCAACAATCATACTTTAAAGCCTAGTACTTGATGAGCCACAAATTATTAAAACAGTTTCTCAAACTCTTCCTTAATCGTTCATAATTCATTAAAAGTTTCGCAGCGGAGATGTAAATAAAGCTAAACTTGGACTATAAATTATTTATCTCAGCTGACGGGTGAAGAAATGGGTGAAGTTGGATGAAGTTGGGTGAAAGTGGAACTTGGGTGAAGGGTCCACTTAAACACACCTAAGGGACTCGGTGATAATATAACTGTGTTTGTTAACTTCTATTTGGAAACATATTTGAGAAATCAGCATCATCAGCAATTATTCAAAATGCATAAAAACGGTGTGACTATGACCAGAGGCCTGATTCTCGTATTTAACGTAGACTCAACTTACCATCAATTCATTATAAATTAATCATCCTGTTATCATAAATTAACCAAAAGTAGGTATTCTACTACACTATTTAGTACATTTAAAATCCCAACGCAGTCGGTTTCAAATAGCATTGACTACAATTCATAATTATATCAAGCGAGTACAAAGACAGCTGTTTTTTTGCTTGACGTTTGTACAATCCAGTGTTGCCAATTATTGTCAGTTAAGGCGCGTCTCCTGCTCGTGTTTTTTTTAAACAATACACAAAACAGTTAAGTAGAATACGATTTTGCTGTTTGATAGAATCTTGACTTGTTTCGATAAGTATCGAAGCTACATTGTTGTTGGATTAAAATAGCAAAATCGACCTTCAGGACACGGCCGTGTGTTGTACGTGAATATGCAACTTCATAAACCCAAAATGGCGATCTCTTTCCATAGGATTTTTATTCTTATAATAAATATGATTTTTTTGACTACTATCCAAAAAAATCATACATGCTATTTATAAAAATACCTTTTGTTCAAATAAAAAGTTGTTAGGATATCATTATAACAGGAGTTGAATGTTATGGGATCATATTAACATAAGTATTGTTGGATACATTAATTGAATGTAAAAATTGAGAGAAATGCTGGAAAAGTTGGAAAAGGCTGCAATTTTAATATTAAAGGGGTTTTCCACATAAATAATGGCTTTTTTCCAGAGAACTTTATAAAATTCGCAATACTAAAGTGGTGAAAACATAAAAAAAATATGACGTGTTGTATAATAGAGTAGAATAAAAGTACTCTCAACATGGCCATCACTTCTAAAAGGAATATAAAAATTATAATTTGTACACGTAGCTCCACCTTTGTATTAAGGCGCACTTTAGAAAGGTAAGTTGTTACGTAAGAAGTGTAAGTAGCGTACGACAGTTGGCGTTACATCCAAATCGTTTCATGATTAGTGTCGTGATGTGACGGGACTTTGAAATTTCACTCTTAACAGTTTCACTTTGAATTTGAGAAAATTTAAAAGAATGCGAATTGAATATTTGTATAAAGATAAGCTAAATGAGGCTGTGGGTTAAAACAAGTGAAGTGAATTTTACGTGGGAGAGCCACGCTTGCTTGATGCTTGAGATGAGATGGTGATGAATGGTGATGAGATGCTTCAACACGAAGCAGTAAAACTGAAAGATACGGCTTCACAGAAAACGGTAACGCTTTTTGTTTCGTAAAATAAAGGAGACCATTCAGGGGATCCAAAATACCGGAAATGCACTTCTCACTCCTCTGGTTACCTATACAGGATGTTTTTACAGTCAGTGTGAGTGTCCAAACTTTCAGGAGAAAATATACTCTTGAACATAAACAACTTTTACTATGGGAAAAAATAAAAAATCGGTTGTCTGTAAAGTCGGTTTACTGACGATAGTTGAACGTGACAACGTCATGTTTATAGTGCGCGCGGAACTAATTGGCCGCGCCTTAGGTAGGCGTGTTGCCGCCGCGAAGTCCGGCGCTGAACAGAGTAACAACATCAAGCGCCCCCGCCTCTCCGTCCCACCGCTCACATACCTAATACGCGGCCAGCTGAGGTAACGGCAAATGCGGTGGTAACGGTATGAGTCATGTTTTTTCGTGCGTGCAGCCGGCTCCATCAAATTATAAGACGTTATCACGTCAAAAAATAATCAGCTGTTTTCTACAGAAGGGCTACGTCATAGATATAATTTTGTAAGAAACAGCTGATTTTTTTAAAGTAAAAGTTGCTTATATTCAAGAGTATATTCACTCCTGAAAGTTTGCATACTGACCTGAAAAAACACTGTATATATCCATCAGCAGAACGCTTACCATCACACGACTTCTGTCCAGATCAAATTTAATCAATTTTTTAACAAACAGATTAACAAATGAATGTGTTGTATATTTCTGTATTGCACTGTAAAAAAAGTAACGGTTAGATTGTAGTGATGTCTCTTTGTTTACAAAAATATTAAATTGCATCTGAACAGAGTATGTCAGCGCGCTAGACGGTCTTTCATATATACATATAATAAAATACCACTAGGTATTTTATATTCATAATGAGCTTATGAGATTTATAACGATTTTTGTACGCCATATTTCTACGACATAATTTATACGAAAATGCGTCGATTAGTTACATTTCAACAATTACATTGGCTTCCCGCCATTTTATATTTTTAATCTCCTCCAATATATAATAGTTTGTACTAGATGTTGCCCGCGGCTCTGCCCGCGAAAGTATACCACGGGAACCGTACATTTTCACGCGATAAAAAGTAGCCTATGTCCTTCCCCGTGGTCTACTCTATATCTGTGCCAAGTATCATGATGATCGGTTAAGTAGTTCTTACGTGAAAGCGTAACAACCAAACAAACTCACATTCGCATTTATAATACTAGCTTTTTCCCGCGGCTCCGCCCGCTTAATTATTATATCGAGTATCCTACGGGAACACTGTACTTCTTCCGCCTATGTGTTAATCCAGAGCTCAAACTACTACCATACCAAATTTCATCTAAATCCGTTTAGTAATTTTTGCATTAAAGAGTAACAAACATCTTGTTCGCGCCAAAACGCGACGCACAGAATGGTCATATAGAACATTCAGATCGGCCGGTCACGAGCGGTTTACGAAACGTCCCGAGCATGGCCGAACGCTAGATGACGCTGGAAGAGAGTGACGTAAGGACTTGCAATTGGAACCCCTTCCGTGCCGGATGCATTTTCAGCTCATCCCGAATTCTTAGTGAACGCGAACGCGTGTGCGCATATTTATTTGTGCTCGTTAATATAATACCAAATTCGCCGGTGAACCGCGATAAATCTATCGATAATCCGCACAACAGCTGTGTAGCGTAGTGAGAAGTAACCTCCGCCCAGATCCAGCCACCAGCTGAGCGAAAAGATCAGTCCCAGTTGTCTCCAGCCCTCACGTTAACCTACATACCTACGTCCCTCAGCTCAAAGTCGCATGTGTAAGTCCTAGCTTACACACATCTATCAATCCAACCTCACAAACTTTCACATTCATAATAATAGAAGGATTAGTAAGGATTATAGTGCAGAATGAAGATTGAGTAATTTAAGGTGGCGAGGACAAGTAAGGACTTAACATATTTTGTTGCAATTTTTCATTACACTTTTAATCTACAACACCGACAAAGTTGCATAACTCGTAAATTACGAGAAACAGTAAAAAAACCGCTCATAAAAAACCTATAAAATCTCTTTTAATTTAAATAATGACCTAATTACTTTGTGTCATCCCGTCCACAGATATTCCTGAAGATCTTCAAATCAAATTAAAAGTTTAATCTTTTTGCCCAAGTTTCATCTTTTTATCGGAGCAATTTCAATTTCAGACAGGAAAAATCGGGGGCAAGTCTTTGTGTTTTACGTCAGTCAGTCCTAAAGGAACCGTAGTCATTTAATTAACTTTCGACACATTTACTGAGCATTTACATGTTTCCCATATAGGTATATCATATAGGTACTAATAGAATAGAGTGGAAAATATTCAAACTTACGTACAGAGAAACAGCTTTCATAGTTTGATCCAAATTTGAAGAAAATTACATCACCTTCAACGGGCCCCCAAATTTTTCCACTCAACCGCCACACCGTATTCTTATAGTAGTGGTATCGAATCGAAAGCCAATCATGTAGCTATTCCTCTTTCTTCAATCTGTGTATCTATTCCTCTTTCTTTAATAGCTTCCACCAGAGTTTCCAAAACTTTTTGGAGTTTACTCCTTAAGAATCGATTTTCATATAAGGCCCCCGGTATGAAAAAAATATGAGATGTAAAATCTACTGAACGTATGAACCTCGTTACGTTTTCGTGCGCAACCTATTCTGCGCACCTGTCACTTTTTTTCACATGGCGCGAATTTTTGAACTCAAATCGATCGCTAAAGTTTTTGTTCCCTCTGAGGGACGTGTTTTACTTTTTAGAGTAAACTCCAGTCGTGCGTCGGAGCTGACACACACTTTTTTTTTCATAGACATACCACTTTCGTCCACGAACGGGTTGTTAGACTTCAATTTCGAAATTGAATGACATGGGCTCGTAACGACTAGGCTAAAATATTGTTTTCAATCAAGCTCGGACGTCTCCATATGGCGAAAACTAATGTTGATGATTGCTAAAAAGAACGCTTTAAAGAGGCGTGTTTTGTAGAAACCCCACACTTCATTGTAAGGGCTATAGGCCCTTTAACGGTTTGGGCTAAGTCTAGAAATCCAATTTTTCGGTTTGGTCCATTGGCTTTGAGAACCGACGTTTATTTAACGGTCGGCATCGCTATAAGGTCCGCTGAAATTCTTTAAGTCTCATTATTGGTGTTTAAGCGACAAAACCTTGGCCGTTACCTTCTGTGAATACATTTACCACAAAAGGTGTATTAAATACATTCGTTAACATGCCTTAAGGCAAGCTATAATAATCTGAGCACGAGTGGGTCTTAGAGTGCGGAATTTTAACTTTTGTATTTATTCCATTAAATTACCAAAAGGTTATGCTGTATGTAAAAAAGGCACAAACTATTCCATAATAATTATTTTACAAATTTCAAAAGTTAAAATTATCTTAGACCCTTACTAACGCCTTTAGACCCTTACTAATAAAATATTTACACAATGGATAAGCTATAAATTGTTTTGTCCTTGTCTGTCAAGTCGACTTTTCCAACGTATCAGCCAATGACAAAACAAAGCTTATCCATTGTGTAAATATAATTATTAGTAAGGGAGTGATGATATAAAGTTTTAGGGTCCTATAATTGGTTATGTTCAAAATTAAAACCTGCTCGGATTTGCTAAAGAGGGTAATAATTCACTAGGTTTTGTGCGCGACTTGAACATTGAACCGCCACCGTGGGGGGATGAATTTCGAAAATTCCTCTTTTAATGGTTGTCTACGTCATAATATCTATCTGCTTGCCAAATTACAACAGAATTGTTAATATTTTACCATATATTATTTATACAAACTTTAGAACCCATTTCACCCCTTTAGGGGGACAAATTAAAAAACCAAAAGTCATATACTCGACGGTTTCCAGTTAATAGGTGGTGAATGTGATGTGATGGTGAATTGTATAAGCCCTGAAACACTCATTGAATTATCTTTTCGTATTCTATATATAATAGCATCAGTAAATAATAATATGCACTACATTCGTCCTTTTAGTCTAGATAAAAAAAAATGCAGTTATAGGGACTGTCGATAGAAGTGAAAAATAAAAATTATAAAAAAAAAAGTATTAAAAATAATATTGATCAATAACGTAAAATCCAAGCTTCGTTCGTAATCAAAAAAAACAATCCTACGTACTAATTAATTAATTGTGTTACGCGTATCTGACATTAGATTTCGAAATTACTCATATCTTATTTATATTACACGACGAAAGAAAAAACATGACAAACTAAGATCCATAAGTCGTCGGCCTAAAGGTCAAGTCGGAGGTAAAATAATTTTGAACGAACTTTCAATAAGTCCGTCATGAGCATGTCGGTGACGCGGACCCATAAGTTTTTCCTCTAGCGAGTGCGAATTGCAAAACGCGGCTATAGAGTTTTCACTTCAAAAAATATGTTTTTTTGCGCAATTTGTAGCAACTTTTACCATAATCCTTGGTTTTTCTTTGCCTGTATTTAAAACCAAAGTCTTATGAGCGTCCATTGGAGTTGAATGTTACAGGTTCAATACCCGCGGACAATAAAGAATATTTTTATAGTTTAATCGCGCTAAACTTTTTATTACAGTAATATTTGCGTGAACATTAGAAATCGATAAACAGACTAGTTTCTAGACTCTGGTCTAGTAAACTAATTCGATAAATTCGTCGAATGGAATAAAGTTAAAATTCTCACAATTTCTTTGTACAGAAAAATATTTGCTAACAGTAAATTGGGATTGCTTAATGCCACGCAACATCGTTTGCGTAGAACTAACGGAATCGGAATCCTATTTTTTTAAACGGAACCCTAAGGTAAAAGTAGCCTAAGATAAACATTATAACATCAGCTATCTGCCAGTGAAAGTCCCGTGATAACGAGTTAAGCCGTTTCAAAAATTACCAACCCGAAACGCAATTAAAAAAAACTGGTTTTTTTTGTAAGTACTGTATTACCTTCATATGCATTTAGTGCGAAGCTGTTTATTTGAAATTACAAACAGACACTCAGATTATTTGTTAGATTAATGGTGTAGTTCGCCAACTGGACCTAAGGTTTTTGACGCAAGCGTGTCCAGTTAATTAAACTAGTAGGGAATTACATTTTATTGACACATCTGAGAAGGAGCAACCCTACTGCAACAGTGTATCTGAGAAGTGACAACCCTACTCTGCAACAGTGTATCTGAGAAGTGACAAACCTACTGCAACAGTGTATCTGAGAAGTGACAACCCTACTGCAACAGTGTATCTGAGAAGTGACAACCCTACTGCAACAGTGTATCTGAGAAGTGACAACCCTACTGCAACAGTGTATCTGAGAAATGACAACCCTACTGCAACAGTGTATCTGAGAAGTGACAACCCTACTGCAACAGTGTATCTGAGAAGTGACAACCCTACTGCAACAGTGTATCTGAGAAGTGATAACCCTACTGCAACAGTGTATCTGAGAAGTGACAACCCTACTGCAACAGTGTATCTGAGAAGTGACAACCCTACTGCAACAGTGTATCAGAGAAGTGACAACCCTACTGCAACAGTGTATCAGAGAAGTGACAACCCTACTGCAACAGTGTATCTGAGAAGTGACAACCCTGTGCAACAGTGTATCTGAGAAATGACAACACTACTGCAACAGTGTATCTGAGAAGTGACAACCCTAATGCAACAGTGTATCTGAGAAGTGACAACCCTACTGCAACAGTGTATCTGAGAAGTGACAACCCTACTGCAAGAAACATTACCAGTCCAATGACTTCTAGCTTACAGTCTTCCATACTTCGTCCACTTCGCATCTTTTACATTGCGTTTGAATAGCTCTTATTGGTTTACTTTCAATAGTTTCTTAGGGTTAATTCACACCGAAACGAAACGATACGCTACATAGCACTGCATTTTAAATATTACTATTCAAAATTGAACTTTATGCATTACGCAAAAAAATACACGTTTCTTTGTATGAGTTCGAATGCCAATTATGTTGCACCGCGCTGCACAGCGCATGTGCAGTGTATAACTACACAACAAACAAAAACGTCATATAAGTCAAGGCTTCTACGACTTCCAGTTGTATTGCAGTTTTATAATAGTAATGAGGAGACTAATAGGTCCTTTAAAAAATAAAAAAATAAAAATATCTTTATTAAACACACACACACACAAACCTTTAGACTTCTTTAACTATTTAGTCGTGCGACCAATATGTCATAATAAACAGGTCATAGCAACGTCGGTAAGACAAAACTACACGACGTTATAATATTAGGTCTTTACCTATAAAATTGCCGTTTTGTATGAAAAAATTTAAACTAATTTTTTTCATGTATTTTTTATTTGTATTAATCAAAGTAATCACCCATGCAATCAATGCATCTTTGCCAACGCAGTGGCAGTTTATTGATGCCCTTCTTAAAGAAATCAGCTGGACGGGAGGCAACAAATTCTTCAAAGGCATTTTGTTCTGCCTCTCGGGTATTGAATTTTTTTCCCGCCAAGAAGTTATCCAAATTCTGGAAAAAGAAGTAGTCTGTAGGCGCAAGGTCTGGTGAGTAGGGCGGATGACGGGCTTCCAACCCCAGTTCATGCAACTTGGAGACCGTCTACTGTGCAGTATGAGGTCGCGCGATGTCGTGCAGGAGCAGCGGAGACGAGCGATTGACCAATGCTGGTTGGAGATGTGCCAGCTTCTCCATCATTGTGTTCAGTTCTTTACAGTACACATCTGCAGTAATGCTCACCCCGTTTGGTAAGAAGCTGTGATGAATCACACTGGCGCTAGACCACCAAACAGTGACTATCATTTTCTAGGAGTAAGATTTCGCTTAGGGCATTGTTTGGGTGCTGAACCAGGATCCAACCAACTTGCTGAGCACTTGCGGTTATCAAACAGAATCCATTTTTCATCGCAGGTAACAATGCGGTTCAAAATTCCTTCTTTTTTGTGTCTGTTGAGCAGTGCAAGGCACGTCTCGACGCGTACTTCGCGCTGGCGATCATTGAGTTCGTGGGGCACCCATTTGTCAAGCTTTTTTACCTTGCCAATTTGACGCAAATGAACCAATTGTGTTTTGACGCTAACGTCGAAAGCTGCTGCTAATTCAGCCGTAGATTGTGTATCATCAGCTTCCACAATCGCCTTTAATTCGTCATTGTCGACCAAAGTCTTCGGACGACCGTAAAGGTTCATTTTTCAGGTCGAAATTTCCAGAACGGAAGCGAGCAAACCAATAACAGGTGATGCGATGGTTTGTAATGTTAGCTCCGTAAACGTCGTTGATGTTGCGTGCCGCTTGTGCCGCGTGGCTGCCACGACGGTACTCATATTCCATAATTACTCGAATTTTTAACGTTTCCAGAATGACGAAAAGATTGAAATGCGATGAAAATGTAACACTAATCAATAAACAAATGACTACTTTTGGAAAAAGAATTCCATGTTTTTAAAATAAAATTAATTTGAAATTAGAATTCTTAGCCAAAAAAATGGCCAGTACTGCAGAACGGCAATTTCATAGGTAAAGACCTATTATTATAGTTTTAGCTTAAACGTTTGTACGACAACGCAATAGTCATACTAAATTCAACTGACCAAATTGGGTGATTGAAAAACCTATATATGACGTTTATATGTATAATGAAGAAGATGTATACACGTTTTCATAATGACGTTTGTAAAACGAACCCCATCTTGTTTTACAGCAGTCATTTTGAGACACTTGAGTGTCTTGGTTGTTCATTTGCGACTTAAATATACCTTTTATATTACATGTTGTCGATTAAAAGTCATGCCCTTACTTTAGCCAACCTTGCTGTCGCATTTAAGTAAAATTCTTACTTTTAAACGCCATATTAATGGAAAGTTTGATATAATTTAATTCCAACAATGATATATTTGAATATAATATATTTTTGTAATCTGCACTGCGCTTTTACTACGATCAGCTTTTGCCTGAAATTAATAAATATTGTGTGAATATTGACAAATTAAAAAGGGTTATAAATTTTTTGAGGACCCCTAAGAGTAATGGCGGATGGCGTAGGTATTGTACAAAAGGACAACCTTAAGGACGACCTAGACATAGAACGGGAGCGGAGGGCGTTGGCGGTCCGTGGTAATATGCTGGCCCGCAGATTCGCGCGTTGTAGAGATGAAGTTAAGATTACGCTTTTTAAAGCATTCTGTCAGAATCTGTACACCGGCGGCCTGTGGATCAGCTATACAAAAGATCGTTACACGACCTTCGCATCCAATATAATAATATATTTAGGATGTTGTTGAAACTTACAACATCAATTAACAATATGACAAAACGAGTCGCTGTTAAGTTGTAATTAAACTGTGCGATGAAAGTGGTAATTTAACGTTAACACGACTTTTGAATGACTTCAACGAAGACACTTGTGAGTTTTGTATGACGATTATACAACAACGTTGGTCGTATAAATGAGGCCCTTTTCGCGTTTTATAAACGTTATTAAAAACGTTAGTGTGACTTAGCTGTGGTTATATAATAACATTTACTCAACTATTGCACCACGATAAATTGTTACTTGGGTAATGTCATATGAAACGTGTATCTTTTTGTGCAGTGAATAAAGTTCAATTTTGAATACCTATCTTAAGCGTGTGGCGCCGCTTAGCGTCGCGGTGTAAACTGATCCTTATAGTCGTTAATAGTTTGAGAAGTTAACTGTGGACTTTTAAATGCCACATGATAAGGAACTTTTCTATTTTTATTAGAACAATAACCGAAAAACGAGCAGACGTTTCGCCTAAAAGTAGGCGATATCCGCCTCAAATGGACATCCGAAACACCAGAGGAGTATCTAGTGCAGTGGTTCCTAACCTTTTCAGAACTGTTACCCCTATGACCTGTTAGATTTTGCCCCCAATTAACCCCCATCCCCAAAAATGATTTAAAGCAAGTACCTACATATATCTTTATTTAAAAAAAAATGCACATTTACAATACCAGTTTGTTACTAACGTTCTCTCACATCTATAAGTGGCACAAAACGGTACCAACATTTTCAGAACTCTTTCAGCAATGACAGGGTATTCTGAAGCTGCTTTTCGCCTAAATGTACAGAGTTCATAATTCTCACCGCGATTTTATGAACGCGAGAGGGCGTCTGCTGCGTACCTACTGTTATTTTATTTGAAACAATTTTTTTTACTGTCTATTCATCTTTTTAGGTATCACCTGTGTTACCCCTATAGTCTGGCTGTTTTACCCCCGCGGGGGTAATTACCCCCAGGTTCGGAACCAATGTTCTAGTGCGTTTTCGATTTATTTGAACGTCCGGTATCCACACTCAATCTTATTCATACAGCGCATTCATTATTTTTCGCACGGGTTTTCTTTCTTTTCTCCCGTATCTTTTCAGTCGTGTCGGGTCATTCGTGCTAAGCATGGCTCACGGCAGTAATTACTAGATATTTAATTAAAGGTCGTCACAGACGGCGAAGATACTATAATATTTTATCTTAAGATGCCTGGATATATTTCATATTACAGTACGTAATATTATGTATTCACTTAGCCGTCTGTGATAGTTCATACAAATACAAACTGTATAGCAAGCTGTATTTTATCTTAACATAAAATATTATAGTTTCATTTGTGATGCCCTTTAGAAATACCGTTATAAGACCACCTTATCTCTTAAAAGTTACTGATAACTGTGCCAAGTTTCAGTACCCTCGCATCAATCTCTTACTGACAGGGTGTCCCTAAGGGCCGAGTACTGAGGGCCGGAAGGCGTCATTACGTATAACTTTTAAACTTGAGAATCTCTTTTGTTAGAATACTCTTATAACTTGATAATCCGATAGTATTATTCCACCTGGCAGATGAATAAAGCCGGCCAGGTGCGAGTCGGACTCGCGTACGAATGGTCCCGTACCATTATCTATAAAAACGGCAAAAAACGTTTGCTGTATGGTCCCGGCTGGGGACCCCTTAATTATTATTTATTTTATTATGTTTTTTTTAGTATTTGTTGTTATAGCGGCAACAGAAATACATCATCTGTGAAAACTTCAACTGTCTAGCTATCGCAGTTCATGGGAAACAGCCTGGTGACAGACGAAGGGCCAGCGGAGTTTTTCTAATAGGGTCCCGTTTTACCCTTTAGGTACGGAACCCCAAACAACAGAAATCTCAAAGAACTTGCGATGAAGAACTTAATGGTTTTAAAATGATTTGAGACCAACGAATTCGGTGATTCAAATTTTATTCCTAATCGAAGAAAAAGGGAAATTGAGAACCAGAAAAATCCATTTATAAGATGGCTTACCTGTTATGTAAATATTATAAATAGTTAGGTTTCTTTATATAATTTGATGACTAAATTATTACCTACAGAAATTCCATTAGTCTTTCATTGGCATTTCGATGTTGGAGCTTTTCCAACCAATACAAACATCTGCTGAAAGCTAAAATGTATTATGTCCAAACAATTTTGCATGTGTTAACATTTCAGTAGATTTGCGAGTAAATTAAATTATATAATGTAGTGTAGTGTGTAATTTCAAATACACGGTAAACATTTTATATTAGAAAATCACTCGAAAATAACAGAAAGATGTTGTTACGATTTATTGCATTAAGATTTTATATCAAAAATAATTGGGTATATAAGAGAAAATGAATATTTAGCACTGGCTGGGTTTTCTTTCATTTCACTAAAAAGCGGTTAATTTGTAATTACATACAGACACTTCAATTTAATTTATTTGTATGGATTTTAATAATATTTGATCGTATAATGTATTCGTATTTCGTTCATCAGCTGCGAATTATTATTTTCACTGTTTTCCGATCAGCGTTTGAAGAAAGAAACAAATTTAGTTTTAACGACCTCTGTGGTTCAGTGGATAGCGTGTTGGCGCTAAAGCCGGAGGTCGTCGGTTCGAGTCCGTCTAGGGAACATAAAGTTACCTGTGTTCTTAAGTCATGGATGTGTATTATTATGTGTTTAATATAGTAATAATCTTAAACATTATACGTATAGTAGTACCCTAAGGGTCAGCGCCAAACACGGGGCCAGATTGACGTGGTGTGGTTATTATACATGATTAATTTTACAAGTAGGTAAGTCATTCTGCTTTGCATTAATTTCTCTCGACTGGACGTAAATATTTAAAACTAGGTTTTGCCCGTGAACATTTTTCGAGATAACATGTAGCCTATATTTTAATGCAGAGCATAAACTACTACCATGCCAAATTTCATTCAATTCGATTAGTAGTTTTTGCGTGAAAGAGTAACAAACATCCATCCATCCATCCTCACAAACTTTTACATTTATAATAGTAGTAGGAAGTAGGATTCGGAGTGCTACACTTTTATGTAAAAAAAATAACATTCAAGCTCCCTTTTCACCATAACTGCCGATCTCCCCTAATAAATGCCGTCACATTTCCTGATGGCCGATCAATCGCAGCTAACTGATGGAGCGTGACTCCCTTGGTCTAGTCACTCACAGTATCTTATTAACCTGATCAATTACCTTCCGTAAGGTATATATTTAGTTAAACGTAGAAACACGCAAACACGCAAGAGTATACAGGTTCGATTTTCTGTTCGGTGCCAGTTAGAATTTAAGTGAGGATGTTTGTGACTCCTTCAGGTAAAAAGTACTGAACGGATTTTGATAAAACTTTACAGTGATATAGCTTACCTACGCCTTTTTTCGACCCCGGGGGAGGGCCGTAGGGTTCTGTTGGACTTGGACTTACAGTGCTTTGCACCGGGTTTATCAACTAAAACCCCCAGATATCCTTCATCACGCTTTTGGCCATGGGAACTGTTGTGACTGATATAACCCCGAGCTTATCTGTAGTCTGTGCCTACATTAGAATAACGAATACGCTATATATTATAAAGATACTATGAAAAACCCAATGTAATGCAGGCTAAGCCGTTAGCTAGTAAAAAAGCTAGTGCTAGAATATCGTGTATGACAGTATTGAAAAATCCGATCCGTAAAATTTCCAGTGTCAAAGTTTTGAATCGCGGATCCAAACCCCGCCGAAGGAACAAAAAAGTTTTCCGTGTTCCTGGGTCGTGGAGGTATATTAAATATGTGTACAATATGATAAAAATCTTAAATATAAGCATTTCCGTTGTCGGATACCCGTAACATAAGTTCTTCCTGAAATTAGCACGGGACCAGATGGTTGAAAAGCTTCCATAGATAATATTATTATATTATAATCTATAAATATTATAAGCCTATAATATAAAAAATCATAGATTATTATATTATAACGCTACTTATATTTTGGATAAGATTTCGATCGTAAACTTGCTACGAAAACCGCACCTATATATATTATATACTATATATATATACACTATATGTATATATATGTATATATATATATATATATATATATATATATATATATATATATATAAGTTATTGTTTATAATACGTTAATTTAATATAAAAAGTATCTGTTATTTACAAAATATTCAGGTAAATTCAGTAACAGTTCCTCGGGGAACGGTATTTATGTAACAATTATAAGTTAGCTAAGTTTGCTTAGGAAGTTTCAACTTAATCAGTATTATAATTTAATAGAACTTATAACATTGTATTAGCGAGGTATATAATGTAACCTATCACTATAATAATAAGGACATTCCCATTATTTATCTTGTCATTTAACATCTAAGATAATTTTTCGTGGATAAACCATAGCCAAAGAATATAATATATTAATAACGTAAAGAACAGTTTTTCCATAGTCATACACGATTGACGGCTTTCGTTCACGGGACTGGCCGCTTTTCGCTTAGTGCTTTGACATACATTGCAATATAATTTCATAATACTTATGACATATTTGTCCGACGCGACGTTTGAAATTACTTCGGTGTCAACCTTAGGCTTATTTAAATAATTTCAAACGTCGCGTCAGAGAAAGCTATCGCAAATATTAATATGATGTTATAATATCAATTATGTCAAAGTACAAGCTTGTGATTTATGCGTAGTCCATGCTTGAAAAGATTTTTTCACGTCCCGCGGCCCGGCCCCCGCGACGCCTAGTCGCGCACACATAGCCGCGAGCTGTCATTCGTAAAGTCGTTGTAAATCGGCTTACATTAGTATATATATAATATATACTATATTCTTTGCTCTTGGTCCTGATTTCTGAGAAGTAAATATACTAAATAACACTGAATACATAACACCTAAAGTGCTAGTTTACATCTCTGTGTTAAATAATTAGTTGAATATGGAAACTAACGAACCCCACAGGACCAGTCGCGTCACTAGTTTATATTGAATTAACGACATGAGTATTTTGTGTTCTGTGTAGAGGGGCTATGTCGAATAAGATAGGTTATGTTCGATAAACGGTAGTCATAATAAAATGTAGGATGTGTAGTTAATATAAAACTTGCACGAAAAATAATAATATATCGCTTTTGCCATCAAGTTAGGGACTAGGTAGGCTATCCTAGACTACTAGGGCCCAAGTCAAGAGCAAACAATATTTCTCTTACCTACTTCGGGCACAAAATCATATTAGGACCTTACATATGAAATTGGCGTTTTGTCGTACTGGCCGCTTTGATCTCAAATATATTTTCTTTGGTTGGGAATTCCAATTTCAAATTTATACCGCTATTCACTCATGCATTTATGTTTCGAAAACCGTAATTCATTTGATTTTTCCTTATTTGGTTTTTTCTTTGCGTCACTCTGTTTACAAAATGGAAAACTTGAAATATCGTATTATTTTCGAGTACGAATTCCACCGTGGCACCAGTTCTGCAGAAATAACTCGAAGGATTAATGATGTGTATGGCGGCGGTGTCGCAATAGAAAATACAGTGCGTTTTTGGTTCCAACGTTTTCGTTCTGGAAATTTCGACCTGTATAACAAGCCCCGTGGACGGCCGGAGATCAAAGTTGATAATGAAGAATTGAAGGCTATTGTGGAAGCGGATCCATCGTAAACCACGTCCGAGTTAGCTGCAGGCTGCGGTGTTAGTTATAAAATTGTTTTAATCCACTTGAAGCAAATTGTGGAAGGTGAAAAAGCTTGAAAGGTTCATCAATTGAGTGCAGCAAACGGACAAACGTGCGTCGACTGCTGCGATACATTACTCAACTGGCACAATAATGAAGGGATTTTAAATCAAATAATTACCTGTGATAAAAAGTGGATCCTGTATGATAATCGGAAATGCTCATCGCAATGTCTGAACCCTGGCGAACCAGCCAAAGCCTGCCCCAAGCGAAAATTGACTCAAAAAAAGTTACTTGTGAGCGTTTGGTGGACTAGTGCCGGTGTCGACGATTACGGCAGATGTCTATTGCTAGCAACTGCAAATCATGATGGAAAAGCTAGCTGCTAAACAACCGAGGTTGGTATTTCGCTCTAGGCCACTGCTGCTTCAGGACAACGCTAGACCACACACTGCACAACAGACGGCTACCAAATTAGAGGAGCTTCAGTTGGAATGTCTAAGACATCCACCGTTCTGCCCCGGACCTTGCTCCAACAGATTACCATTTTTTTCGAAATTTGGATATCTTCTTGCAAGGGAAAAAATTCAACTCCGATGGGGCAGTCCAAAGCGTCTTCAAAGATTTTATTGATTCCTGTCAGACTTTTTTTTAGTAAAGGAATCAATGAACTATCTATGAAATGGCAAAAGTGCATAGATAGCAATGGTATATACTTTGATTAAATAAATATATTAGGTTTAAAAAATCGACTTTATGTTCCTCCTTTACAAAACGCCAATTTCATATGTAATTACCAATATTATAAGATACTTACTAAAATATCTGATTATTGAAACCTCTGTCCTAAAGTGTCGGTAGTGTAATTAATGATTTCTCTCTAAATAATAGTTTTTTGTTTATTTATTGAAGTTAAACTACATTAGCGCCGTTGAGAGCAAAATTTCAAGGTCGTATCACGTCACGACACGCATCACGACACTAACTGGGAAATAACGCCATCTATCGGAAGCCACTTATACTTCTTACATAACAAAGTAACTTTCAAAAGTACGTCTCAATATAGAGATGGCGCTAGGTGTACAAATTTTAATTTTTCAATTCAGTTTTTGAAGTGTTCTTTAGGCACGATGAGAGTATTTTTGGATTTTAAATAATGAATGATTTTTTACTTCTGCCACGTGTACGTGTTTTTTTATTAAAGTGTGGTACAATATTATTTCTCTCTTCTATTCACGTACCTATTCTCCCATACCCTCTCATAATTAATATGGTGCGATACATGCGGTTAGAATTGCCTGACACGGACACTGCGACCGCTGCCGTTATCATAATCAAGTGCCATAACCAACGGCACAACGCATATATGGAATATATGCCTTCATGCGACGCCCGTGACTTCAGAGACCGTGTTACCGTCGGGTACACATTTAAATTCAGAAATGAAAATCTTTCCGTTAAAAGCGTACCTTTTCCTAGCCTTTGTAGCTACATCTGGTATACTTTCAGATTTTGCCTAACACACCGAAACGAGACTATACACGGCGGCACATTTTAAAGATAGCGATTCAAAATTGATATTTGTTCACTACACAATTGCAAGAGTTCGCGCACCAACGAAGCAAACGCAGCAGAAGAAAAAGCCATGTATAGGGTGAGGCCGCTGCGGAGCCTAGCGGTGGTAGGTATGGCGTGGTATGGTGGTAGCCTTCAGTTTCGTGAGTCCCGCTGAATTCGAACTTGTCCCAGTACCATAATCGAACACCCAATCTGCAAAATGCCTTTGGCACATGAGTAAGGAGATAGGGACACGGGGACCTCCGGCTCGTCCGTGATGGTTGAACTCCTTTAATGGAAGGTCGCTGGACGATGGCATGTGTTTCAGGCTCACATACGTAAAGATGGAATAGGGAGGATGAAGGCCAGAACGCAGAACTAAAAGAAAGCATGACTTAGAACAGACTATAGCAAAAACCTAACCAAGAGCATGTCAGGACACGTCTAAGGAGGGTTCCGTAACTATCAACGCGCAATAGGTACACTTTTAATTACTTCAAAAATTATTGTCCGATTTCGCTCAAAATTATGTTCCTAAAGATTTCTATCAGCATAGAAACTTACAAGTTTCTATCTCCTATGGTTTAGAAATGCCAGGGGGGGAAATGCCAACTTACAAACCACTTTGCCGGCCTATTACTCGAAAATGGTCGACTTTGTAAAAATGTCATATATGAGACTTTGTCTTTATTTTAAAGACCTATTGAAGGATACCCCACATGATGGGGTAGAATGAAAAAATTTTTTTACATCCCCACTTCACATGTATGGAGAGCCACCCGTTAAATATAAATTTATTATTATTTTAAGATGCCAAAACCGAGATCTATACACAATCTTTAACTATACCAAATTTCATCCAGTTATATTCATAATTACAGAAGCTCCATAATGTAATTTTTTTTTATTACATCCGAATTCAGAGTTATGCGAGGCGCGAGGCCGTAGGCCGTAACGGCGCCTCTTGGTGCGCGGAAAAGCGAATACAAGTGGCTGAGAGATAGAAATGGTGCCTTATCCATTTATTCCATTTATCTGAGATTGAACAGTATATTTATAACAAGCTGTTGCCCGCGGCTCCGCCCGCGTAAATACAGTATCCTAAAGAAACACTATACTTTTTCGGGATAAAAAGTAGCTCATATCTTCTCCAGAGCCTTAAAATACTAACATACCAAATTTCGTCAAAATGCATTCAATAGTTTTTGCGTGAAAGAGTAACTAACATCCATCCATACATCCATCCATCCCTCCATCCATCCTCACAAACATTCACATTTATAATATTAGTAGAATTGGTTTATGAACCAGCCGCTAACTATTGTATTAAACGGAATCATTCAAAACAAACAATTGAATATTTTGACAGGCTGACGCGGATGTTTACAATATATTATGTACAGATAAAATTATAGGTAAAGTAGCAGATGAAAATAGGTGAAATACAGTCGAAGAAATTGAATGGTTAGCAGGGCAACAAATTGGTCGTTCAATTTCCCGACTTGCGGCGATAAAGCTCTGGTTTCCTAGGATAGCGTTGCCGGCGAACGTATTACAGCGGTTAATGGACGTTTCCTATGTAAATTAAATGGCGCGGTTTCCTAAAAAGCTATAGGTAGCTAATTGTCACCTTTTTTTTTCAAGGAAAACGTTCATTATTCGCTATATTAAGACGGCAACGCTATCCTAGGAAACCAGAGGTGTACCGTCGCAAGTTGGGAAATAGAACGACCAACTTGAAAAGTTTGTTGCCCTGCTAACCATTCAATTTCTTCGACTGTATTTCACCTATAGTTTTCATCTGCTATTATGCCTATAATTTTATCTTCCATCTTTCCAGAGATTTAGCTACTAGAATACTATATAATTTTAAGTAGAAAACGTTAATTATCCGCTACATGACGGCAACGCTATCCTATAAAACCAGAGCTTAAAAAAATTATAGAGTGTATGCTTAAGACCGCACGGTAGGAGTGAAAACTTAACTGGCAATCGTTATCAATTTACGTGTAATCAAAGTATATTAGAACCGCTCACCCGATCGAGCCTTTCACCTTAGAGCGTGACGGATCAGCACTTGCAGCCTACGAAGAACGAGTTCACCCGATCGAGCCTTTCACCTCAGAGCGTGACGGATCAGCCTCACTTACAGCCTACGAAAAAATGTGTGAGCGGTGCGCCAAAAGAAGTCATCACTTCAGAAAACATTATTTCTTTATATGGGCGAGTTTGCGTTTAGCGGAGAGTCACGCACACATGAGATGATCTTTTACTTTGAGTATGACAAATATGTTTTTGCCTAAACGTCTTTACACAAGCAGTGGTTCATATGACGTTATAATAATATGACGACAGCACGTCACTCTGCATCATTAAATTTAATACGTGAAGCGAAAACTTATAACAACTTTTAACAAAATTATTTGGCCCAGTTAAAGAGAACGTGGGGGATTTATGGTGTGCAGAGAGCTAATGTTTTTTTAAATAATGCTTTTCGAAGCATACATAAAATGAATTAAAGTAAAGCTTACATACACTACCTCACTCACTGTACCACATAACAGTAGGTGTTGGTTTCATACAATAACTTTGATACAATTTCTTTCACATTCTATAGACAAGATTTACATTTTTTTCTTATCTAAGATATCTGTCTGTCAACCTTTCCACCCTTCTTACTCCTGATATTGTGAATAAATGGATTAATTTTGGTATAATTATAGATTGTGTATAGATATCGGTTTTGGCATTTTATTTTTATTTTTTTATTTTACGGGTGGCGTTTCATACATGCAAAAATGGAGGATGAAAATTATATAGCCTATGTTGCGTGGGCTATTATTACGAAACAATTGACACCTGATTTATTAATATCGGATCAGAGTTAAGGCGCTACGGTGGAACAAACATACATATATACATTCATAAACCGCCAAAATCATTACCCTTCCTTTTGGTTTCGCCGTAGGCGGGTAAAAAGGGCAAAATTTACTATTCTTTGTTCATGTAAATTTTGCCATTATTTCTACTTTTGAAGCATATTTATGTACGACTTTTCATTCCCTTTGTCGAACAATATTATGGCTTACATTCACATTTAAATTAATTATGTAGTCAGAAAAGGGTACGTGCAAAAGATGTCATTAAATTTAAATTAAGTCTCTATTAAACTAGGGTTGGTTCTTTTTTTATCCGTGTTTTGCTTGCTATTTTTATAGTAGGCAATAGACGTGTTAAGGCTTATTCAAAATGCTTCACCATTTGAATATTACCATGGTCTGATGAGTAATAAATTATGCAAATCTGGATATGCAGAGTAATTACCTAAACCCTAAACATATTGGCGTTCCCTCCTCCACCGCGTACGTTGCATCACAGACCTCACTTAGTGTAGTAATAGTAGTATGTAGTAATGAGTATTTTATCTCTCTGTTAGGGTCAGTTCACACCGCGACGATAAGCGACAGCATGCGGCGCTGCATTTTTAAGGTAGCTATACAAAATTTAACTTTATTCACGACATACGTACTATCATCGACCATTGGTCTACCAAGCTACCGACCATTAGACCATTGGTACTGTTGGTACCTACCTATAATTCCTCCATGGTACGATACACGTTTTATATGACATCAGTCATTTTTTTTTTATTAAATAAGGGGGCAAACGAGCAAACGGGTCACCTGATGGTAAGCAACTACAGTCGCCCATGGACACTCGCAACATCAGAAGAGCTGCAGGTGCGATGCCGGCCTTTTAAGAGGGAATACGCTCTCTTCTTGAAGGTTTGCAGGTCGTATAGGTCCGAAAATACTGCTGGTGACAGTTCGATCCAGAGTTTTACAGCGCACGGCAGAAAGTTACGCGAAAAGCGCACGGTGGAAGACTGCCACTCAAGGTGATGAGGATGGTATGTTCAGTCATACACTGCACCAACCTGACATCCGAACTCTTACAATGCAACGTTGCATGCATCTTCTTGTGTAATAAAGTTTAATTTTGAATAGCTATCTTAAAATGCAGCGCCATGTCGTGTATCGTTTCGTTTCGGTGTGAATTCACACTAATGTGATAGAATTTTGAAAAGAATTTATAGATGCGTTCTCCGACTTTCTTATCATATTTTGTCACTATCTTGCCTCGAGGTGAAGTAGTTTTTGCGACAAAAGTAATAATTATACTTCGGTTAGATCTAATTTAATATTAACATAAAAATAGGACAATAGCCCTATATAATGCTTCCAATTTAAAAGACGCTTAAATACAATGCAAAAGGAAACAACGACATAAATGTGATCGAAATAAATATTGTTGCTTACGATTAGATACCTATATTGGTATCCGAGTAGGTGACGAGAGTATAGAATAAATAAAAGAAAAGGTGACAACCCTAAATAAAAAATTACACGTTTCATTCTGTACGGCGCGGCGGGTGCAATAAATTATTTTAGTTCATGTTGTCGACGACGACGCACCCTTGTACGTGATTGTACGGACGATGTGCGTACGTCGCGTCGTCGATTTTTGCGTTGTGACGCCTCAACGCAGTCACAGAGTAAAAATATACCTACGTGCAGTGGAACAGCTTTCATAGAATGTTCCAAGTTTTGTCAGGGTTGTCACAGAAGATAAATTAAGTCTAGCGTCAGTATTAGGTTATTGAGAAAGTCTAATTGGTACACACCACAACCCGACATTGAAGTGTGTGACTCAAGGGGTATATTCACTAACGGTCGTTTTCAATAACATATCTAAGATTAGGGAAAGATCCCCGTTAAACAGGTCGCTGTAAGATAAATCTTTAACTTGCGTTTCACAATCAAAGATAGGACCAATTTATTCTTGTCCAAAGAAGAATACGTAGCATCCTTTCCTCTCGCTTATCCAAGCCTCTTGAATCGTTTCATTCGTTGCTAACTACATAACAATTCATGTTTTAAACAATTATATATTCATTTACAATTAATGTATTTATAAGTTATAAGCGTAAATAATGTACTTAAAATTGAGAACCAAAACTCGGGATGATTTTTTACTATAGATATCGTGTTTTTTGTGAAACAACAGTTTGACGCCAGGAGTCGCATGAAAAGGAATGAGAAATTTAAAATGAAATCCAACTTCGAAGCAAAGAGAATGTAACTATAGGTAATAAGAGGTGGCACTCCGAATAAAAAAAATATGATTTTTTATTTATATATGGCATCAGCTTATAACCATTTGCCAGTGTCAAGTTAAAAAGGCGGGAAATAGAACTTTCGTTTCAATTTTCAAGACCGTATTCCTATATCGTCGAGTGTAAAGTCTAGTCAAAGTCCAAATATATAGTCAGCACAGTCCATGAGTCATGTCAGTCGATTCAGTAAAGTGGTAGAAGCTTTACTGAAAGTTCCTAGGGAGTTTTGGCGGGAAACACAAAATGTATCACTTGCCCACACTTGTGCACGTTAACGAATATTTAATGGTTAATATTCTACCAATATTACACACTAAAAACCGAAATAACACAAATTTATGAAGAATTCCACAACGTCACCCATTGAACTCCCCGGAAAAACTCCCAAAAAAAAATGTTCGAAATTAAAAATTATACCTTACATTTTTTACATATTATCGTCAAAAGTGCAATAGATTAGTAATATATAATATATTCAAATATATAAAAATTGTTATTAGTAAGCATACCAATTATTGTTGGGTTAAAAAGGTAAATAAAACTACAAAACAACTATAATTCAAATATTTTTATTGCATTTTAAAGAAAATAAAATACAAAAGTAAGGCATTAGTATACTTCTATTTACAGTGCAGTTTTTTCTGTCACGACCACAAAAAACCGCTCGTGGGAACGGTAGCCTTCATGTCACTTGTCAAATTGATAATATTACGTTAAGTTTTTTTATTTATTTATATATGGCATCGGCTTATAACCATTTGCCAGTGTCAAAGTCAAGTTCAAAAGGCGGGAAATAGAACTTTCGTTTCAATTTTCAACACCGTATTCCTATATCGTCAAGTCTAAAGTCTAGTCAAAGTCCAAATATATAGTCAGTACAGTCCATTAGTCATGTCAGTCGATTCAGTGAAGTGGTAGAAGCTTTACTGAAAGTTTCTAAGTAGTTTTGGCGAGAAACACAAAATAGGACGTTTTTAGAAGTTGTACCACTTGCCCACACTTGTGCACGTTAACGAATATTTAATGGTTAATATTCTACCAATATTACACATTAAGAACCGAGATAACACAAATTTATGAAATATTACAAATTCCACAACGTCCCGTCATCAAAATACGATAGTGGTCAATACCTAGTAGAAGTCAATATGTTCCGCGGCAATTAGTGGAACAAAATTTGGTGAATTGTTATTTACAATTCCTGAGGTCGTAAAATGTGCTGCCCGAGAAATGATACTCAGGTTAATGGAGGTTTGTGAAGCAGAACAGCAGAATCAAGTTATTCTGATACCCATAAAAAATTGTGACAATATTTTGTCGCGCGACCACAGCGCCGAGTCTAGGGGACTTCTTTCATAATAAGCACTTTGTCTATTTAACTTTTAGAAGTTACAACCAAATGTGGTTGTATTAATACAAGCAACTGATTCACAGCACTTTTATTCAGCCTAAATCTGTACGACAATTCATAATCGTTTAATTTTGACATATAATTCACACGTGTATTCCTTTTGTATGATATTATTGGTATCACTGTCCTCATCGCAATCTATGATAATTTGCATTAATTCAATATCACTATCATCACTACTACAATATTCCGTTATGTATGTATTTAGAAAATAAAACCAAAATCAAAGTAATGCTCGAATTTTCTCTTTATATATATATTTATGGCAGAATGCATGCTTGCAGTAGTGCAATAAAATCGAAAGTTTACTATGTAGCTGTTTATCTGTTCCTTCTATTTCTGTGGTATTGTGGCCTCGCCCTTCTACTCGATAACTCACCACGCCCAACAGTTTTCAACTCTTGTATGACGTGGGACTGTTGAAAGATGATAAGAGAAATTACTTTAAGATTAGCTCTGTAACTTTAACTATTACTTAAACCCTTGTGGGTCAGATGTTGGCCCGTTTTAATCCCAACTTGACAGTATAATTAGTTTAATTAACTAGTAGATAATGCCCGCGACTCCGTCCGCACAAAAGGATCAATAGATCATTCACGAGGAAGGACAAAGGCTACTTTTTATCGCGGAAAAATGCACTATTCCCGCGAGATCTCTTATTGCGCGCACGAAGTCGCGGGCCTCACCTAGTCTATAGTAATATTAGAAAGAGGAAAAGTTTGTTTGTTTGTTTGTATGTTTGAAAGTTTGTTCGGATTGAATAGGCTCCGAAACTAGTGGACAGATTTTGATGAAATTCGGCAGAGACATAGAGTATCCCACGTGGAAGGACATAGGCTACTTTTTATTGCGCAAAAATGTACTGTTTCCACAATATTAACTTTTGCGCGCACGACGTCGCGGGCAACATCTAGTATTATATAATAAATTATTGTTATCATTATATTATACAACTGTCAATGACTATACCGACACACGGTCGTAACTCACATCCTGAAATGTCCAATTAGATCGGCTGTTAGTTTCGCGGAAAAGTTACGGCCCCCATTAGCGACAGTCGCGGCTGGCTCTATATATAATATCATAGCTACGTAAGCATAATACCTAAATTTTCTTCGTGGGAGAGCTATGCTTCGACGCGAATGGGCCGGCTTGACCGGAAAAATACCATAGCAGCACAGAAAACTGGTGAGAAATAACCGAAAAAGGATGACCTCTGTGGCTCAGTGGTTAGCGCGTTAGGTCGCGGGATCGAATCCCATCGAAGGAACAAAAAGTTTTTGTGTTCCTTGGTCAGGGGTGTGTAGTATATAATAAACATCTCAAATATAAGTATAGTAAAGTATTAAATATATTTCCGTTGTATGGTGTAACACAAGTTCTTCTCGAACTTACCACGCGAACCACGGGACCAGATTGACGTGATGTGAAAATGTCCATAGATATTATTATTATTAATAATATTTGCGTTGTGTTTCAAGAACGGGAACGCGCTTGTAACTCCTGTGGTGTTGCGGGTCACAATGGGCGGAAGGAATCGCTTACCATCAGGTTAATCAAAATTGACCTTTGAACTTTATATAGATTATTTTGCTATAAGTAGATAGAATAAAATAGATGTAAATGTTGTCATGGATTAACAAACGTCAACCTGTAACACAATCGTCTCTATCACACGCACTGTAGTGTGTGTTAATAATCTAAGGGTGTGTGTGTGTTGTTGTCATGTATTTTTACTAATTTTATGTATTTCTAAACGTTCTTTAAAAAATATCAGCCTTCCTCCGGTCGCACAATGCTATTAAAACCGTACTGTAACTTTTCAAAAATAATATATTGTAAGCTGACAGAAGCTGCCATCAAGATGACAGGAGCTGCCATTACGTTGACAACCCGTGTTTGACATTTACCCCGCGCAACCATTGGACTGGAGTAGGGCTGTCGGCAGTACTATAACAAGGCGATCAACCCTTTTTCCAGCCTCTTTTCTTTCGTTCGAGACGGTCGCAGTGTAAGCGGTAACGGGCGCATCACTGGTAACGTTAACTATCGAATAATTGTTCCTTCTAAGCATATAAATCATATAAGTGTGCTAGTTTAGTGCTTCATTAAATAAATCTTTACTTGTGTTAATTGTGTTTTACTATAATATCATAAAATATATTTTTCTGACTACAACTTTCTTTGGGTTAAAGGAAACGAAACTACGTCAAAAAGCAATGTTGCCTTTACAAGAATTTTCAGCTCGACTAATTCGGAGGGTTCGAGAAAATTCGAAGATCAAAATGGCTGAGGAAGCTGCTGTCAATTCGCATTCGAAACGTCAATCATATTTCCCTTCATCGACAACGTATCTGTCAATCAAATGCGTCAATGGTGTAAGTCAATATCGAGATGCGCCATTGTAAACCTCACGACCTGGTAATAGGGGTATATTTTGAGTGACTGTTGGGATGCACCGCATTCATATGCCATTTTGAATCCTCCTGGCTGGCAATAGCGGTGAATTTTAAGTGATATCAGTGATGCACCGGAAAATGGTGGTTTGCCAACATCAGAATGTGTGAATATTATTTATTTGTCATTCCCAATGTCTTGGGCTTAAGGTCAGGCGTACACATGCCAAGTTACCACTAAAATAGATTTTAAAGAAATTAATAACATTCCTATCAGTATCCTACTTTTTACCGTTCATTAAAAAAAACAAAAAACCGACTGTGTCAAATAATATTGAAGTCACTCTCACGACTAACACGAATCTAATGATACCTCTGAAGCTCAAATGAGACAAGCCGCTTAGACATACACAACACAACACAACAAAAAACACAACCCTTCTTCTGGAGCAGTCTGTTAAAATTCTGAAAAAATCATCAATGTAAAATACTATTTAAAAGTAGACACAAAAGATTTCTCCCGTTACAACCTGTCATAAACAAAACACAATATTGTCCCTCCAAAAGTCCCAGAGATTTATTAAAGTATTCAACAATAAACGTACCATGAAAGCTTATTGAAAAATCAATTTTACCATAGATCTAGACTACACACAGATATGCCTCATTACAATCAATATGAAAGCTTGGTTATGATTATATGAATAAGCTGAAGTGAAAGTAGTAATGTCTGTTAGATAAAAATAACTTTGGCAATATATAATGTTTAATTGCTAAATACGCCCTGATGGTAAATAAAAAAATAATCTGCTTTTGAATACACTAAGGGCCTAGTGTTTCACAATCTACTGATAAGTGTCAGATAGCTTAATTGCATATCTTATTTCTATCATTCGATATAAAATAAGCAGCGACAAAACATCCGAATAAGCTATCCGACGCTTACTTAAAATTCTAATAATTAAAACAATAATATTGTATTAAATTTAAAATTATTACATAAAAAAATTCTATTAAACTAATATTAGTACAATGACATAACTATATCAGACAAGTTCAAGATAAGACATTTGGAGAAAACTTAACAAAAAACTATTGAGAGCGTATGTAAATAACAAAAATATTATCTTCGGCATATCTATTTATTGGAATCTATGGCTTCTAACGTCGGAAACGATGAGATACGTTTCAGAACGCTTTAAGATAGCACAAACTATGAATGTGATCCCTGGAGTGATGAGGGTTTGTGGGTCAGGAGTAATCACGTCATCACGCCAGCTGATGACGCTTGTCGCAGCGATTGGTACTAGCAATAAGTGTTTGCAACCTCTTATTAAATAAGCTGATTTCTGCATCGACTTTATTTCTAATAGGCATTCTTAATTATTGTGCATAGATGATCGATGAACAGATAAAAAAAAGAAAAAAGGTCCACAAAAAAGTTTTGTGCATGCATGCCTTGTGATTGAATGCTAAATTTTTATACTATAAGGGATCAGTGAATACAGAAACAAACATATTTGGGTCACGTTAACTCAATAAAAAACCTTGAGAGGTGTCAAGGGACACCCGGATGGAACGAAGTTTATAGTTGATAATGAAGAATTGAAGCCTATTTTGGAAGAAATATACATATACAGAGATTGGCCGGAACAAATACACAGACTGACCGACGGAAAGAAAAATGTTAACAATTTATATTTTATTTTAAGTACTGATCATACTTTTAAATGCATTAATTGAAAATAAAAGCTGTTAATTTGAAATTACTAACAGACACTTTAATTTTGTTTATCTGTATAGATATAATATTTTATATTATACAAAACAAATAGTTCAACTAAGTATATATAGTGCGCGCGGAACTAGCGCCTTAGGTAGGGACAGCTGGGTTGAGGTGGCGCGTTACTTGCTGCTCGCAGTGTTGCCGCCGCGAAGTCCGGCTCCGTACTGAGTAATAACATCAAGCGCTCGGCTAGCTAGTCACAATATGTAACAGTCACAACAGTCACAATGTGTAATTGCAAAATTCTACATTATTGCCAAGGTGATACGGTCGTTTTTTGTATCATTAATTCAATAGTCGTTATTACATTGTGATTTCGAGTGGCAAAAAGTGTCGTGCCAGTAATATAATCCGAAAAAATTGTAAGCTGTTGTAACAGTGTATGTAAACTTATAAGCTTAAATATGCCTTGACTGAAAAATACGAGCTAACATTCAGTTTTAAGTGATATCTTTCAAAACTCAGCGAGTGGAAAACTATTATCTAGCACACTTTCATGCAAAAGGAATTTTTGATGTAGACTGTTATCACAGAGTAGAAAATATATTCACTTGCGTACAGAGAAACAGCTTTCATAGAACGATCCAAATCGATCTAAATTTGGAAATAACGACGCCCCCTTCAACGGCCCACAAAGTTTTCCTCACAATCCACACCGTATGCTTGTAGTAGTGAAGTCAAATAGAAAGATAACTATGTAGCTTTTTTATCTGTTCCTATTTCTTTAATCTGTGCTGTTGTCATATAACCAGTATCTTCTCACCGTCGTCCTTCATCCTATATAGAATATAATATTATCTTCATGGCGAAAGACGCCTCCGAGTTATTAGTTTCAAATGGACTCGACGCTTTCAACAACAGTCACGTGCAATTTAAGAAATAACGAACAATTGCATGGAGTGCATAAAAAATGATTTGATACAATAAAACATATTATTTTTATTACTCCCAAAATTTTATTTTTTTAACACTAAATCCATATTTATTTATAAGCATTGTATGTACAATTGACGTAATCGATGACGTCACAGTAATTATTCAGGTCACTCAATCAGCAGGAAACTGACCTGTCCCAAAAGCGTCAACACAACATTTTAAAAAACTCATTACTTGTTGTTCTGGGCTACAATCCAAGATATTTTCTTTTGTCATTGATATGAACCAGATGTTGCTTGCGACTTCGTGCGCGCTAAAGGAAATCCCACGTGAACCGTACATTTTATCGCAATAAAAAGTGGCCTATGTCCATCCCCGTGGTCAACTAGATATCTGTGCCAAATTTCATCCAAATCAGTCCTGTAGTTTCGGAGCCTATTCAATACAAACAAACAAATCATCTTGTCAGACGACAATCATCAGTCAGATGTGAAACACCCTAATCATCTTGTACATTGACATCTGAAACATCGAAATTTTGTCGTAGATTTTTGATATTAATATTTTGTCCCAAAATTTTGATACACCTAAATGGCTCGAAGGTGTAAGTTCACGATGAGTACACGACAACAGCTGACACGTGTGTGCACAGCCTTATTTACATGCTATAATATAGATATGCTATAATATAGCTATATATCGATTGATTTTACAGGTTTAGGGCTTCATACCGAGACGCGACGCGGCGCGGCATTTTAAAAATAGCGATCGAAATAAGGAGATACACATTTTGTTGCAAGAGCAGGTACAGCTCGACATTCGAACTCTTGCAATGAAATGTGTATAAGAGTTGGCCAAAGAAAAACAAACACTATAATATCTTCTGGTACAACTTTTATTCGATTGCCAGTACACTTTTATCCACGAGTACTTCACTCTTCGATGCTCAGTCGGCAATTGCCACAAAATTGACAGGCATCATCTTTTATAGCAGCCGCCATCTCTATTCTTACGTTGCATCGGAAGTGTAGAGATGGCGGCACCGGAAATTATATAAAGATATTTAAATTACAAAATTATAATCCAAATAAATTTATGACTATTACAAACAATTATCGAATGATTTACTTTATCTGTTAAATTACTTTTATTTACACCAATAAATCATAATAACAATCACTAACCGGAAGTTCAGTAATACAAAATGTAATATTTATAATCTTTGCGAAAATAATTATAAATTAATTCATAATCTTATCCAGTATCAATAATTACAATTATAACTAATATAAAATCAATTTATAATTTTATTAAACCTTGGCTGCCAGAGACATTTCCGCCAAATGTTATACGGATCCGGAAACGTATCTAACAGCTCGGCCTTCCTGCGACAGCACGAGTCCCTTCGTGCTTTTTTCTCAATAAAAATCTATAATTTCCTAATAAAAAAAAAGTAATAAAAATAAGAAAAAAAATGATAATTTAAAAAGAAATAAAAAAATAAGTAAAAGTGTTGCAATAATATTGTTTCTCTTATTTAATTACATTTTTGATCAATTTTCCAAATTTTCGTTTATTTCATTAATACTCATATCATTACTGGTCTTATTTACATTAATAATTATTGCATTATCTACATTGTTATCTATACTTTCGTTAATATCTTTATGACTATCATCATCATTACTGTCCGAAGTATCATCATCAAAGTCTCTATCAAAACTGACCCATGGTTGTATCTTATCAACTGCTACAATTGCCTCATAACGACGACCTTTACGAGACAATGGTGTGTCTTCTATTAAAAACCTATCATTTTGGAGAACTTTAACTATGCGGTAGGGCCCTTGGTATTTGACTACTAACTTTTGTGATTGACCGTCATGAGGAACTTGTTTTTCTATACGCACTAAATCTCCTATTTTATAATTTTTACTAGCCTTTCTTTTCTTATTATAGTACTCTCTATCTTTTTCTTGCTGTTCTTTTATTTTCTCAGAAGCTTTATTCCTAACTGACTCTAATTCATTCGAGGGAATAATGTTAAGCGTATCGTTTATTACCGTATTAAGTATTCCTTGCGCTTTGTGGTTTAAGTTAAATCCAAACAAAAGCTCAGAGGGAGATTTTTGTGTAGTTTTATGAACAGTCGTATTGATACCTATCTGTATGTCGTGTATTCGTTCGTCCCAACTTTTTTCGTCAAGTCCGTGATTAGAAGTAGCTAGTGCTTCTGTTATGGTACGGTTAAACCTCTCGACCTGTCCATTAGCCCTTGGAGTGGCGACCGCATTGAGGACATGTTTTATCCCGCACTCTATCATAAAGTCTTTAAAAACTTTACTCGTAAAGCTAGATCCTCGGTCACTAATGAGACGTGTCGGAACTCCAAAAAAACTAATGTGATCTTTTAAAACTTTGATCGTGGTAGAAGATTTAGTATTCTTGACCGGTGTGATATTTATAAATTTAGTGAAGCTATCTATAAGTACTAATAAATAGCAGTTTCCTGTCTTACTTTTAACAAATGGCCCTAGGTGGTCTGCGTGTACAGTATGAAAGGGAATGCTTACTTTTTCAATTGAATGCAGTTTACCTTCGCGTTTACCACCGGGTGCTTTATGATGGGCACATTCTAGACACGCGGACACGTATTTTTTTACAAAGCGCCTCATTCGTTTAAACCAATAATTATTTTTAATACGTTCTAGAGTTTTTTCGTAGCCATAATGCCCTACGTCATCATGATTCCTTTTCAAAATCTGCCACCGCGCCCCTTTAGGGACAACCCATTTCATTTCATCTCCTATAACCCGATACAATCTACCATTTTTCAATTTAAAATTTTTAAGTATATCAACTACATCTGCGGCATCAGGATTATTCAAAATATTCTTTATTCTCGTGATATCGTCATCAGCCGTTTGTACCGTAATAATCCAGTCTTGTTCGTTAGTATTTATTGTTAAAACATCAAGCACGTGATTTTCATTCAAAGCCAATCCTACAGGATTGCGACTTAGCGCGTCTACATGGGACATTCGTGATCCCGGTCTATACTCGATTGTACAATCGAATTCTTGTAATTGAATCCACCATCTAGCGATTCGCGGAATTAAGTCTCTTTTAAGAAGGGTTGATCGGACGGCGTTACAGTCTGTCTGTATAGTAAAGGGAATACCTAATAGATAAATTCGAAATCGATTCAGGGAAGCAATTATGGCTAATGTTTCAAGTTCAAAAGAATGATATTTTTGTTCGTCTGCTGTTGTTTTGCGGCTGAAATAAGAAACCGGTTGCATTATGCCGTTCTCATTACGCTGTAGTAGAATACCGGCTAAACCGTGTTTGCTAGCATCCGTATGTAAATGAGTTTCGGCTTGCGGGTCATATAAAGAAAGCAACGGTCGCTCTGAGAGTAATTTACGGATTTTCTGAAAAGATTTTTCTTTCGAAACATCCCAAACCCAGTCGTGATCCTTTTTTAACAGATCTGTCAGCGGGGCAGCTATTATCGCGTAATTTTGAATAAACCGTCTAAAAAAACCTGACAAACCTAAAAATTGGCGTAACTCATGTTGGTTTTTTGGCGTTGGAAATTTCGACACAGCCTCTGTTTTCCTCAATCCAGGCTTTATACCTTTAGCGCTAACTTCAAACCCAAGAAACTCTATTTTATTTAAGAAAAAATAACATTTACTCATTTTAAGCGTCAGTCCACCACTTTTTAACAGTTCAAATACTTCTTTTAATCTGACCAACCCTTCCTGAAAGTCCTTAGATGGGATTAATACGTCATCCATATAAACCAAAGCATATTTAATTTTAGCGTCCGCAAGAATTTTGTTTATTGTTCTTTGGAAAACAGACGGTGCATTCACTAGGCCGAAAGGCATACGATTATATTCAAATTGGCCGTCCGGCGTTACGAATGCCGTTTTATGCCGTGAGATTTCTTCTATTTGTATCTGGTAGTAACCCGACGCTAAGTCAAGCGAAGTGAACATATTATTACCCGCTAGCAAGTCCAACTGGTCTTCAATACGAGGCAAAGGATAATGTTCCTTTTTTGTTTTTCTATTTAAAGCACAATAATCCACGCATAATCGTTTTTCACCAGTTTTCTTTTTAACAAGGACAATTGGACTTGCGTACGGTGAAGACGATTCCCGAACTATATTGTTATCTAGCATTTCTTTTACCATGTCCCCAACCAGTGATCTTTCGGAATATGACATTCTATATGGCCGATACACTATAGGCTCTGAGTCAGTTAATTCGATCTTCATTTCTGTACAATTCGTAAATCCTAAATCACTAAGACCACTCGAGAAACAGCTTTTATATTCCGATAAGAGATTTTGAAGTGCGTGACGATGTTCACGTCTTAGGTCCGGACAACAATTTATTTCGTTATTATCGGATTCGGTTGTACTAATAGTTACCTGACACGTATTTAGAGTTGGTGTTTGCAAATGTGTAGCTCTCGTAAGTAAAACATTTTTCTTTATAATTATGCTGTCATTTGAGATATTATGAACTAATAAAGCGCAATTGTTATTCAAAACTTCATACTGTCCCGGCATAAGGTAATATTCTTGACCCCTATTTCCTCTAATAGACCCGTCAACATAAATAGAACCGTTCTCGAGCTTTTGGGGTAACAAAACAGGTACGGCACGTAATTCATTTTTTGATATCAGAACATCGTCACGAGATATTAAGTGTATCTTTGGATTATCCGATACGCGTTTCAATATTACTTCAAAAGGTGTTTTAGTTATTACTATATCTGGTTTTTCAGTAAACGAATGTCCTATTAAAACTGGATGTCTAAGCACATAATCCTCTACTACATACATATTTAAATTTTCTATGATATTTTGTAACTCTACTTTTGCAACAATCATACCTAAAGGGCGCGTAAGATTTGCTCCTATACCCCTAAGCATGGGCAGATCAACATCAGTTATTAAATTTGAGTTTAAGGATTTCGCGTTGCTTTCCCTTATCAATGAACATTGACTACCCAAATCTAAGTGACATTGTAATCGGGTCCCGTTTACTAATACGTCCATTATGTACTTATCATTAAGACTATCAGAGGCGCAAAGTTCTGAAACTAATTTCTCATTTTTTTCGGTAGTGACAGTATTAGAGATCCCGCTAGTTTTGTTTCTGTAACAATTAGAAGCTTGATGGCCTATTCTATCACAATTCGTACATTTAATTAGTGGTTTATCGCACTTAAAACTGGGATGTCCGTTTTGATTGCAGTTAAAACATTTCATTGTAAAGTTATTACTTCCTGGCCTGGAATTTACCGATTTGTTATTTACGGAGTTAACATTTCTGTCCACCCTATTCTTCCTATAATTATCATAATTTTCTCGTGTGCCACCTACTTTTACCGATCTGAAATACTTTAAAATCTGTTCAGGTTCTACAAATTGTGCCGCTTGTGCGCCTACTTTTACAGCGCGATCGTCTACGCCATGTAGCAAACAGTCGACCGCCTGTTTACCACTCAGCTTGCATCGATTAAGAAGATTAATTTTAGCATAGTAATAGTTCTCCAAAGACTCTCCATACCTAACTCTTTTAGCTAACATTTCAGTGAGAAGTTCGGCATAATCTTCCCGAGACGGAAAATATTCTAAAAGTTTTTGCTTCCATTCAGTCCAACTATATAACAATGTTGGCAGAGATTGATACCATGTATGTATAGTTTCTTTCTCATCCCATCCATATATTTCTGAACATTCTTCTACTTTAGTTATCCAGGTTAATACAGTTTGTTCTTTTGCCATGGGATCAAACTCGGGTACAACATTATTATTATAGGACATTTTAGGTTTTTCAGAACTCCTCAGATCTTTAATTATTGTCAAAAATTTATCGAGTATGTCGTCTGTAGACCTTTTTTTCGAATTTACAGAACGCTTTGTTTTAGACGGAGCTATATCGGACTCGCTCGATGATAGTTCGGTAAAATAATATCTACGCTTACCTCTATTTTGCCTACTTGATCGACTATTTCTACCATGCTTTAATCTCCCGTTGTCACCAGAATCTTCAGATGATGACCGCTGCTCTCGTCGTCGCCTCTTTCGCTCCCGGCTACCTTTGTTGCGAGATGTAGTAGGTTCCGGAATTATATTGTCCATTTGGCGCACGCCGCCTTCACCTTGGCTGCGATATTCATGTATATAGACTCCTTGAGGAGCTTGGGATTCATCAGTGCTCGACCCTTGACCTTGGGCCCTATGACGATCTAGCCCTCGACCTCGGGCACGATCATGATCACTATATCCTTCACTTTGATTGTTAGCAGTAACTAGCCCTTGACCTCGGGCATCATTTTCGATGGGCCCTTGACCTCGGGCATCACCTTCAGTAAACCCTTGACCTCGGGTATCATTCTCGGTGGGCCCCTGACCTCGGGCATCATTTCCAGTAAACCCTTGACCTCGGGTATTTCCATTTTCCATGTTTCGGAGCTTAAAAAAATTTATAAAAAGCTTAATATCTATTTAAAACACACTTCTTATAAAATATACATTTAATAAATCTTTAGTTAACGTTAAAATATTGTTATAAATTTTATAATTCTTATGGATAATGTATATATTCATCAAATAATGTTTAATTGTTTAACTAAACCAACATAATTACTGTAGTGTAAGCAATCAATAAAATATTAAAATGAAAATATACTTCCTATATTATATTTGCCAAAATAAAATAAAAAGTAAAAATAAAACTAAATAAATAATTAAAATAAAATATAAAATTAGTTATAGTAGAATTAAATTAGTTTTAAAAGAATGATAATAACAAGGAAAAAAAAAATATCTATGCAATGCAATAAAGGATAAAGTGAATTATATAAAATTCCAATCTCTTTAGAAATTCATTTAAGATTTCCTTAAATTCATTTTAATAATCTTCTCAATTGTAATGCCACTTTTGTGTAAAAATTCAATCTTAAAAATTACTATGGAAAAATTATTTGCAGTACTTACGCTTAATTTTAGCTCCTTTTCGTGTGGGCGTGCAGGAAATTTTGTGTATCCTGTTCTATCCCACTTCTGAACTATAAGAGTTGGCCAAAGAAAAACAAACACTATAATATCTTCTGGTACAACTTTTATTCGATTGCCAGTACACTTTTATCCACGAGTACTTCACTCTTCGATGCTCAGTCGGCAATTGCCACAAAATTGACAGGCATCATCTTTTATAGCAGCCGCCATCTCTATTCTTACGTTGCATTGGAAGTGTAGAGATGGCGGCACCGGAAATTATATAAAGATATTTAAATTACAAAATTATAATCCAAATAAATTTATGACTATTACAAACAATTATCGAATGATTTACTTTATCTGTTAAATTACTTTTATTTACACCAATAAATCATAATAACAATCACTAACCGGAAGTCCAGTAATACAAAATGTAATATTTATAATCTTAGCGAAAATAATTATAAATTAATTCATAATCTTATCCAGTATCAATAATTACAATTATAACTAATATAAAATCAATTTATAATTTTATTAAACCTTGGCTGCCAGAGACATTTCCGCCAAATGTTATACGGATCCGGAAACGTATCTAACATGTGTATCTTTAATACAGTTGTGTGTAGAGTGTGTAGTGAATAAGATTTAATTTTGAATCGCTACATTAAAAATGCCGCCTTTCTCTAGCGCGGTCTAATGACGAAAGGTTTTAGACAAATTACATATACATACATTCAGTTGAATTATTTGGTCTCAAACCCTTTCTTTAAACGACCAACGGGATCATAACATTTTAATTTTACTATTAATTTCTATACTAAAATAAAAATAATTACGTAAGATTTTGTGCGACCTCTGTGGCTCTTACGCGCGTCAGTGCTCAAGCCGGAAGTCGCGGGTTCGAATCGAAATTCGGATGTATTAACTATGTGTATAGTATAAATGTATGAAATATATTTCACTTGTCTGGTACCCGTAACACAAGTTCTCCGAAAACTTACCACGGAACAAGATTGACGTGGTGTAAAAGCGTCCAAAGATATTATCATGAAGATAGTTACGATGTGTGTTCGTGCACTTGTCAAACCATTGAACATGTTTCAATGATATTAAGGATACATATATAAGTATTTTATGCCCTTGATAAGCTATTTCTGTTACGGACTAGCTGGTGCCCGCAAATTCGTTGGCATAGAACTAACGGAAACGGAACCCATTTTTTTTAAACGGAACCCTAAGATAAAGTACACCTTATAATATTAGCTATCTGCCAGTGAACGTCCTGTGAAAACCGGTCCAGCCGTTTCAGAGATTTGCCGGAACAAACAATTTTTAAAATTGCATCTTTATTGCAAGTACGATATATACTTTCATGTGCATTAAGTGAAAAGCTGATATTTTTAAATTACGGACAGACACTTCAAATTTTTACAGATAAATGTACGGTAATGGCAAATCAGTCTATACCGAGAGGTATAGACTGATTTGCCAATTACACTAAAGAGGCACGGACTATCTAGGTGATAAAAATTGTAAACAAACAAAAGATTCGCTACACAATATTATAGGAAAATACGTTATGATACTATTACGAGTATCTATTTTATTCTTGCATCTTATTTTCGTTCAAAATAAACCCCAGTAAAGTAAACTAATGAAGAAGTTTTTTTCGAATTTCTCAAATATGCACCATCACGTTCTCTTACTGAGCTCAAGGACTTTTTATGAAAAGCTTTTGCTTGGGTAAACGGGTACTGAACACATTATAGACATAAGTGGACGCACAATTTATAGCTACGATTTTATAAAAAACTATAACCAGACTACGTAAATTATAAAGCCTATGTTACCCGGGCTATTATTACAAATCTATTGATAACTCATTTATTAAAATCAGATCAGTAGTTTAGGCGCTACGGTGGAACAAAAATACATGCATACATAGACTGCCAAAATCGTTAACCTTCCTTTTAGCTTCGCCGTAGTCGGGTAATAAAAATAGTAAACTAATCACGTAAAAGTAGAATAATATAAAAGTGTTCACAATTATAATATTTACGTTAAAAATGCATTGGGTGATCTGTGCAAATATCAAAATTGACCAATGATGACGTCTATACTGATTGAATGGGTTACTTCAATTGGTGAATTGAAGCAGGGCTTAAGCGTCATTGGTCAATTTTTACTTTTGTACTGATGACTCACTGCATTCTTAACATGGTATAGTGAGTATTCAAAGGAATTACAATTAATTAATAATATTAAAGCCTAGTTTTTGCTACACATGACAATTGACCAATAATTACGTACTTTTATTCAACATCAAACGTTTTTAAATTTAAATCTATACTAATATTAAATTAAAAAACGTTTGTATGTTTGTTTATTTGCATTGAATATACTCCGAAACTACTGGACTGATTTTGATTGAATTTAGAAAAGATATATAAGAATAGACCACGAAAAAGTATATAAGCTACTTTTCATCGCCCAGAAACTAACGGTTACCGCAGGATTCCCTTTTGCGGACAAAGTCGCGGGAAACATGTAATAGCTAATATTAGTCTCAAATTAAATCACACTTTTAGGCCGAATAAACTGAATTGTTGAAACTATCCAATTAGATCCAATGTCATAAACGCCTTTATAATAGCTTGAAAAACGAGTTAAAAGCTGTATTTCTTAATGCTCAGTCTTAGTTTAATGCACACGACACCAACACAATAACACAAACGATAGAATAGAAAATGAGAAATAAATTCGCTTTTACGGTTTGTAAATAATGACCACAATGTGCGCGTAAGTTTTCGCTGAATGGAAAATATTGAGGCAAAAATGAATGTTGAAAAAATTTTCGCTGTACATTGTTGTCATGTTCTTATAGATACTCATAAAAGACGAAAACAAAATTAGTATCTAATATTCAGACAGACACCACTCCAAAGTTGAACTTTGACACCATCTCGACCCTCAATCAATCAATCAATCATTTATTAGCAGAAAGAAGGTGAAATATACGAGTATGTTACATTGATTTATTTTATAGTTTATTCTGGCCCACGATTCGTTTCATATATTACTAACGTAAAGAACCGTCATTCAATAGATTTACACGAATGACAGCTCCTAGCTATGTGTGCGCGGCTTGATGTATACGGGGGGTGCGCACGGCTAGCGGGACGTGAGTTTTTTCAAGCCAGGACTTTCGTTCACGCTGGTCGTTTCGTGATGTCGTGTCGTAGTCGTCGTATCTTACGCGAAATTATTTAGGTGTCAACCTTAGGCCTACGACCACATGGCTGATATTCGCCGGTGCTCGAGCTGTCATTTGTAGAAAGTGTCGCCCCTGTGCTGGGGGTATACTACGACGAAGCTACAACGTAGACAACGCTACGACGAATCTACGGCATTGCTACGATAACGCTACGACGTCACTACGACATCCCATCTGTTGTTTCCACTCAAGAGCTTGTATTTTTTAAGTGTGTTCCAGTCTTTAATAACCCCACGCTCCTTGGGACTTTTGGGACTCCAAATTTCATTTGTTCAGTAATACACAACGCAAACCTAATTAACGCCGGTTTTCTCTATGGTCGTGGTATTTATCCGATCGAGCCGGCCCATTCGCCCTTTCGTCCGAATGAAGTCGAATAAAACCTAGTCTATATTTTTTTCAAATAAATCCGTAATAACTGAATCCCAACTTTCTATCGTTATTTTAAATTTTTTGTTTTTTTGAGTTTGATCTATTGCATTTTTGTTTATTTCCAAAGGATTAAAATATTATAATATTGTAAAACAAGAAGGCACGTGGAAGCCTTTGGTTTTATTTTCATCAATATTAAATTCGTCATTTACAAAAAAAAAATACCAATATACTTTTTGTTGTTCTATAAATATAGGAGGCACTTAATATTGTATTGAAGCTAACATTACATTTTTTATGTACCTACATGTTTTTTTATTTAATTTAACAAAAACCATTTAATAATATCAAATTTAGGAAAGTAAAAATACTTTAAATTATTATTAACTAGATGTCGGTTCCCATCTACTATGGTGAAGAAATAAAAGATGTAAAGATAGAGCTGCTATATATTATTATGGCATGTAGGTACAATATCTAGCGGAGCTTGCGCCAGCGCTGGTGGATCGGAAAGAAGAGAGCCCCTCCCTCCGTGATGCTCACCGCCGCGCCGTCCGCGCTCACAGTCCAACCAGTCCAGTGCCCCTTCCTTCACCCCGCACCACCACATTGGTCAGCGAGGTCCGTGCGCGAGGGGAATCGCACTCGATGCGATGTCCATACGTGGACACTAGATTTTGCCCACGGATTCGCCCGCGTAAATTAGTATCCCGCGGGATCACTGTACTTTTTCGGGATAAACGTAGCTTATGCCTTAAGCTGAGAGCCCTAAACTACTACCATGCCAAATTGCGTCAAAATCTGTTTGGTTGTGTTTGGGTGAAATAGTAACAAACATCCATCCATCTATCCCTCCATCCTCACAAACTTTCACATTCATAATAGTATTTTAATGTAAATCTTTATGCCACATATTTATTGTATCAGTGGATATTTTGCCTTTCAATCTACTTTAAGATATAAAAGCCATTAGATTATTGATCTTTTGACCCGATGACCTTTGACCCCGGTCAGCGGGCCGGTGCAGAATTAGGTGAACAAAAGTTCATCATCATCATCGACAAACGACCCCACTTGGCCACGGGTCTTTTTTGGAAGAAGTGATAGTCAACAAAATGTGGGAATAATTATGAATAACTTAATATTATTAAAAATTGAAATCATCCCGACAACTCTATCTTATACTTCAATAATTGTATGTATATAATCTTAATCTCGGCACCGGCTGCAAGTATTGCAGGGAGTTCGGTTCTATCGTTAAATCGGTCTAGCTATGTTTTATCCAGTAGGAAATGCAGGAAACTGCGCATTTGTATATATAATATATGTTTTTTCTTTCGTCGTGCAACAATATATCAATAATTTCGACTCTCTAGTATCAGTTCCGTTTGGCTGTTTGGTTAGTTTTGTGTTGTACGGATATTCGGAATGTTTTGTGTCCTTACCTCGATAAAATATTTTTGGGATTCATTTTTTTTTTATCTACTAGAGCTCCAACCAAAGCTCGGTTACCCAGATGCTATGTTATTATGTTGCTGAATGTTACATATTTTGTTTTCCTTTTATGTTACCTAACCATAAAATAATGTAAGATTTACATATTTACAAACAAAACATTTTAATATGTTTTTACGAAATTAAAACACCAAATATATGGACATTCATCAATTTAATTTATTCATTTGACTTTGCGTTGGAAATCGTTTAAACGATTACTATGAAATGATTGGTTTTTAATGTCTCCTCAAACTTTAAAATGAACTTTTGTAACCTTACCTTAACTAACCTTTTGTAATGTTCCATTTAAGCATGAACACTTAGTTTACAAAAGAAGAAATCTGTTTTATCCCTATTTCACCCCCTTGAGGTTTGAATTTTGAAAAATTAATTCATAATGAATGTTTAAGTCATATCGGAAAATATAGTGCTGAACAACGTAATCTATCTAGTGGTTGATATTTCACAATGCAATCTTTTATACGCTTTTTACCCACCCTGTTGAGAGATGAATTTTGTATTTTTTTTTTAAGTCCAGTTCTGTGTAGTTTCAAAAATTCATTTTTAAGGAAACGCGTTCCATCCTAGCCTTAAAAACCCAAATCCGCACTTGGGCCTCCGATAACCTCACTTACTCGGCGAAACACAATGTAAGCGTTATTTCACGCCAATTTTCTGTGACGCCGTGTTATTTATCCGGTCGAGATGGCTGATTCATACCGAAGCGTGGCTTTCCCATGTAAGATTCATACCTAATTTTTAATTAAATAATATGTACCTACAACTATTTTAGAAATTCTCCAAAATTATTCAATTTTTTTCAATTACTGTCGGATTTACCCTAGCAAACAACTATTCGAACTACTGGTAGTTTTTACACTGTGGTCGTACATGGGTAGAAAGGCACTAAAAATGACTCAGTGGAGAGTGAAAATTACAGTTAAGTTCGGCTTAATTGCCTTACTAAAACTTGTACCCGGGGAAATACCATTAACATGTATATGGGCAAACTTCGCTCCCGGGGTGGCTTGTCTGATTCTTTGATCGTCACAATATGGGCCTAAATCGTCCCCGGAGAAAAGTGTTGAGAAAATTCCAATTTAATAAGGAACGATCCAAAAAATTTACCGACACGTTTTTCTGTCTGAACTATGAACTGGAATAAATAAGTAACTACTAATATACAGCCACAGTTTCTACACCTACTACCTACAGTTTACACCTGCTGCTCACACCTACAACCTACATCTGTACCGACAACCTACGTCCTACGGTACGGACATTGGTGATGTCCAATATATCACCAGTTCCTATCCTACCTATCCTACCTAACTCCATTCCTATCGGCTTCACTTACCGCTTACCTTTTGAAGACCCCATTCAAATCCCTACCTATTATATAGGCTAGGGCTTCCCTATGAAGGAGAACCAGCCTTCGCCACTGATGTACACCTTCAACTCACACCTACAACCTACACCTACTACCTACCCCTACAACTTACTGGTGCAGATGTGTGAAAGAGTTATCGACCACTGAGGGTTGAAGACGGCACTAAAGCACTCATATTGCTATTGTACAATGGGAGTTGACGTTATAAGAGTGAAAATTTAGGGTTACATTGTGTTTTTCCTGATGCCAAATTAAAAAATTACTTGGGAGTATGAAAAATAGCTTACAACCAATTCTCATTCCTACCGAATACACCTACTTATCTACATCAATTAACGCGAAATTTCATAAAAATCTATCTGACCGTTTTGGAAAGCTCTAACAAACACCATACGCGAGAATTTTAAGAGTATAGAATATAAGATAAGAAAAAATTACATTCTGAATTTTAATGCTTGGAGCTTCATAGATATTAATTATATTATATTATGCTCGACTGGTCGCCACCGCTATACCATATTTATACGCTTTGTATAGCTGCTGTGGCCCACAGATAACGGTGAATCGTCATAAATGATGACCATTGTCGGTCAAAACTAAGGGTCAGTTCACACCGAGACGCAACGCAAAGCGGCGTGTTGTGAACTCATCCCGTGAAAACTTAAGGTCCGGCTACCAAAAATAATATATTTTTAGTAAGAAACACGCACTATAAAGCATTTTGATACTTTAATGTCCGGTGACGGCGGACGTGAGCCGGAAGTGACGTACGCACCCATTTCACTCCCGGCATTTAGAATAAGACGCTGTGAATTATAGCGCGACCGGCATTCTCGATACTTAATTCTTATCTTATTTATAAGTAAAAGAGACGTCTCCGTTATTAAAACTCGTGTCCATCGGAGACATTCAAAAAATGTTTTTTGCGAGAGCCTTAATTTTTTCAAATAAAGTACATGTCCATAACTTTCTATATGCACGAATATACACACGAAATACACGAACAATATATTCTGTGATTTTTGCGTGAAAGATTAAAAAATATATCCACACAATATCTTCACAAATATTCGCATTTATGAATTAAGATTTTGCGGTATTTTTGGAGTTTACTCCTTAAGAATAGATTTTCATATTAGCCCCCGGTATGAAAAAAATATGAGGAGTAAAATCTACTGAACGAATGACCTCGTTACGTTTTCGTGCGCAACCTATTCTGTGCACCTTTCACTTTTTTCACATGGCGCGAATTTTTGAACTCAAATCGATCGCTTGTCGCTTTGCATTGCACACAAAATTTTACTTTTTAGAGTAAACTCCAGTTGTGCGTCGGAGCTGACACACACTTTTTTTAATAAACAGCAAACAATACAACTTTTTCTCGGTTTTATTCAAAAACAGTCTGTATTTTCTCGTATATTTGAAAAAAACCGGTCTCTAACTAGAAAATGATTGTGATGTTGGAATTAATGAATCCTTTAGGCATATATTATGATTTATATAGGTTGCAGACGAATTTAATGACTCCTGCCTTCGTACAACGTGTTCATTCCTCTGTAAAAATAATGATATAATAATGTGGCCGTGTATTTTTATATTTCACGTCAGTTAATAAGGGTTGTGTGTTAAAGCTAACCAACCTATTACATAATTATATGAAAAATTATAAGCCACAAGAAAAATTATTGTTTATTTTGTTAATGTACCAAATTTTATCATCATATTATATCCCACTAATATTATAAATGTGAAAGTTTATGAGGATGGATGGATGGACGGATGGATGTTTGTTACTCTTTCACGTAAAAACTACTGAACGGATTTCGATGAAATTTGGTATGAGAGTAGTTTAGGCTCTGGATTAAAACATAGGCTACTTCTTGTCCCGAAAAAGTACAGTGAAAAAGTACAACGAGTATGATATTTTGCACAGTTAAAGATAATATGAAGAAAGGTGTGGAGAAAGCTAATATTTAAAAAAAATGATCGGAAATATATACAATTAACGAAAAAGACTTGACGGGTGTCAAGAGACACCCGGATGGAACGAAGTTATAATATATATATATATATATATATATATATATATATATATATATATATATATATATATATATATATATATATATTTAATATAAATATATAGTCGATAATGAAGAATTGAAGCCTATTTTGAATATATATTTATATATATACAGAGATTAGCCGCAACAAACACACGGACTGACAGACGGACAGAAATATGTCAACAATTTATATTTTATTGTAAGTACCGATCATGCTTTTAAACGCATTAAGTGAAAATAAAAGCTGTTAATTTGAAATTACAAACAGACACTTCAATTTTGTTTATCTGTATAGATATAATATATTATATTATACAAAACAAATAGTTGAACTAAGTTTATATAGTGCGCGTGGAACTAGTTGACCGCGCCTTAGGTAGGGACAGGGGTGAGGGGCGGGCTGCTTGCTGCTCGCAGTGTTGCCGCCGCGAAGTCCGGCTCTCTGACTGAGTAATAACATCAAGCGCTCTTCCGCTTAGTCACAATATGTAACTGTCAGAACAGTCACAATGTGTAATTGCAAAATTCTACATTATTGTCAAGGTTATAAGGTCGTTTTTTGTATCATTCTTAATAGTCGTTATTACATTGTGATTTCGAGTGGCAAAAAGTGTCGTGCCAATTTAATCCGCCTAGCCTCCAATTCGCAACGCGCCATAAGGAACTTCGTTCCAATAACAACAACACACACTACCTCACAGTATTGACACACACTACCGTGCATTTGATAGATACAATTTTGTAACACGTTGACGTTTGTCAATCTGTCACCACATTAAAAAAAATCTACAAGAAGCGAGAGAACCGACATAAAGTTAAAACTAAAGTTATCACGACCTCGAGTAACCTCTAACCTAATCAATGAATCTTTATAATGCTTGCTACTTTAGGTAAGATTTGGCCAAGGCTTTATCAAGATTCCATAATATAATATTTACCTTTACTCCAGCGCGATGCGTTCTGTGATTTCAGCTTTGTTAGAAACATTTTTGTAACCTTAAATTATATACAAAATATACAGTTAAATATTTGTTTTAGGGCCAAGAATACCCACACCCCACGGTAAATTCTCCGTTACGTCCCTGAAGTATGATAATGACATCAAATGAAACGAAATTTATTTGTTAATAAGATATTTTCATTCCGCCCACCGCTTTACTTAATTAAAAATGTTAATTAATTTGCGCCCCTGCATGGATCCAAAGTGTACCGTCTTCTATACGTAATTTTAAGCTGTTGCATAGCTTTTATCGCGGGCTTTGAGCGCGGCGACCGAATCAAGAAATTCCGTAACGAAAATAAACCTAACACCCCCCACTTCGACCGGCACAGCGGTGCGGCGTTGAAAGCCGTGCATCGTCTAACGTCGTTTCAGTTCGCCAGACTTCGGCACGGTGTTTGTGTGCGTGCGACTAGACGTATGCGTGTAGACTTACTATGCAATAGCTTTCCCGCGGCAGTCCCCGAGTGCCACACGTAATTATTGTTTGCATGTTGATTTGTTTGCATTGGCTCCAAAACTACTAGACTGCTATTGATGAAAGGCACAGGTTTCTACTCTATATCTGTCCACGGTAATGGACATCGGCTGCTTTGTATCGTGACGAAATGTACGGTTCCCACATGATTTCAATTTGCACGAAATGAGATTACTGGTTAATAGTGATATACTCACTATCAGTATTCAACACAAAAGTGAGGTTCTAGATTTTGTGATCTTTTAGAAACCGTAATTTTTATCGCGATAATAAGTAGTCTGTGTCCTTTCCCGCGGTCTACTCTATATCTGTGCCATCATCAAAATCGGTCCAGTAGTTTCGGAGCGTATTCAATGCGAACAAACAAACATTTCCTCTTAATAATGTTAGTATAGAATACTATTATGACAATAATTTAAAACACTCTACAATGTTTAAAAAGACAAGAATCATCAAGTCTCAAAATGATCCAATCCCACATCGTGAACTTGGATTGCGTAGTTTTAAGCGTTGACATCAATTCAACGGTATAAAATTGTACGAGTGTGAATAATATCCTTACATCCACCGGCATAATTATAGCGCGGGATCTGGGTCGGAAATAATGAGGGAATAGTATTGTCTTATGACGTGTGTGGCTGTCGTGTTCAGTTATAATATAGGTTAGAACTTAGGAGATGTTGCTATCTGTCTGTACTATACAAATATGTAACGACACCAGTAGTCAGCATATTATTGGTTATCAAAAATATAATCGCTTATATTTTTTTGCCAATAAGAGTGTTAAGTAATATAATGCGTTAAGTAAATCATTATGAGATCAAAGTTTCTTATAAAATCAACATTATTTAAATTCCCCTTTCAAAAAGAAAATAAAAGCTATTACAAAAAAAAATATCGGTTGTCTGTAAAGTCGCTTTACTGACGATAGTCAAACGTGATAACGTCAACAACAACAGCAACAACAACAACAACAACTACAACAATAATAATAATAATAATAAAATGCGAGGTAACGCTGGTGGTAACGGTACTTGGTAACAGTACTTGGTAACGCATGAGTCATGTTTTTTCGTGCGTGCAGCCGGCTCCATCGAATTATAAGACGTTATCACATCAATAATACACCTATTCCCAGTGCTCGGCCTCAAAAATCTATAACTCAGCCGTGTTTGGGCCCAGTAGTCGGCCCCCTAATTAATTACAATATAATCATTCTGAAACAAATATAATTTCTTAAATTTAATATCTACCTAGAACATAATCAACTGGACTGTAATACATCCAAACAAGATCGACTATTAAAAATTGTCACATGGCTGTCTATTGAAGTATAAAATCTAGTAGTCGGCCATTTGCAACTTCACATCATTCGAGGCGGCCGACTACTGGTAACAATAACAATATGGATATAGTCTAGTATTCGGCGAGGCTGGCTGAGCACTGGCAAATCGATGGAAAAAGTAACTCTAGTAGTCATTTCAAATTGCACTTAAATTTTGTACAAAGCCATAATAATTTTAGCTATACTAAATCAGAATGTAATTGTCTAGATATCAAAGCAAAGATTTCGATATGACAACTAAAATAACTGCAAAATATTTACCTTTTTCGCGAGCATATGGGGATGGTTGACAAACTTTTGGCAGCAGCTCATATATATTAGATGTTTGATTTAATATAACGGTTGTTACAGATAGAAGAACTATCTGTTAGTAGTAATAGTATATATATAATAGCCAGGTAGTAGTAATTATTGATTTTGATACATATTTTTATCATTATGATACTTAATTATTCGATTTTCTAAACCTCTGCCTCTTGGTCAACCTTCCCCATGTCCGGGGTTGGCTGACTATAAGTACGGGGTAGGTCGACCTATTCACGTAAATAAAGAGGATTAAATGAAAATAAAACTTAATAATTTAAAAATGGTAATAACTCTTTCATTCAAACATCAGAGATCAATATTAAATACTTGCTTTTATATATAAACATGAATCAACATACTTAACTGTCTATAAACCATAACATTCTTCTTTTAGAAAACGAACTTAATAAATAATATTAGCTACAAATCTCTTGTTTCTTCTTTTTTCTCTGTCTTTCTTTTACAAATTTGGCGTAAAATAGTAAACTTACTTTGTTTATTATTTTGGTAATTAATTAGTCCACCTACCCCCCACAAACTTCGCCAACCAGCCCTTTACGCCATTTTAAATTTTAGCACCGTGGCTTGACTACACCTTGGTGCTAGTATGAAATCAATTCAGTGTAATATAGAAAAAGAGTATCAAATTTACATTTGGCATAGTAACAACTGTGTTTTAGATGGATGTCTATCCATCTAAACAAATAAAGTATGAGCAAAAAAATTAACTTACCAAGAGCAAAAAGAAAACATGCAGTGCCACTCCCGAACGCCACGCGACTGCGCCAGCGCACTTCGCACAAGTTAGCGGGTCGCGGGGGCGCGTCTTCGTTCGTGATTGTCTGACGAAAAACACGCGACAGTAGCGAGTTATTGTCGCTTAGTCTGCTTACTCCTATAGTTAACTATCCCCGGTCTCCCCTATGCTAAAAAAATGGCCGCCATCACCTTATGACACTTTTTGGTCGCACTAATATTAACAGCAATTCGCGAATTGCTGTATTTAACTTTAACACACTCACAAGCAAAAGTGTTGTTGGCCAATTATAGATCGAGGAACCGAATTACCTTCATGTTCTAGGTCAAGATTTAGAAGACCGTTATTAATTTGACTTAAAAGGCAGAAAAGGCTGACTACTGGGGCGGGACTGACTACTGCTGCCATAAAGACGAAATATTTGTTTGTTTGTATCGTATAGGGTCCGAAACTGCTAGACTGATTTTGATGAAATTTGGCACAGATATAGAGTAGATCACGGGGCATAGGCTACTTTTCATCGCTGACAAATGTATGGTTCCCGCTGGATTTCCTTGTAGTCGCGGGCATCATCTAGTAACTTATGAATGAATCGTTCGATAGGGAACATGATGATGAATCAGTAAAATTATTATATTTTCCGAAAGGCAACTTAACATCAACCGAAAAATGCATAAATTGCACTAATGGATTGCTAAATTAAAAAGTTACAGGACTAAAAAGGACCAAAAAAACGACGATTTTTTTCATATCAATGTTGGAGCTGTGAAGTTGGAAATTTCAAAATGAAAATGAAAAGCTACCAAATACTTATAGACGCGACTTTGAAAAATTCTAAACGCGCGTTAAGTTTCGCTTGTAATAAAAAATCATTTAGTTACAAAAAGAAGAATACCAACTGTAATTTTAAAAAATATCAAAACTTGTTGGTCGCAGCTTTTCATAAGGATAGATGACAGTTCAGAGTAGTTACATTTTTAACTACTTTTTTTTACATCCGACAGAATGTAAAATTCTTGAAGTTATTAGCAATATTTACTAATTGAGTAATTAGAAGCTTCAGATTTTAAATATTTAGGAAATTGACTTTTACTTGTCACATTTTGAAGCACGAGATGTTGCTTCGTACGTGCAAAAGGAAATCTCGCAGGAACCATGCATTTTGTAGCGTGTATTCTGTGACCTAATCTATATCTGTGCCAATAATTTAAAAAAAGTATATTTTCAAAAAGCTGTAAATATTATTAACTGCATTTAAGTATTATTACACTGTTACAAGGACCTACGTAAACAAATTTTGAACTAATAACTTACCCCAAGTTAACTTATTTAAAACTAGCTGACCCAGCGAACTTCGAACCACCGTTCGCCGTCTTTTTTTTTTGCCGTCAAGTTGCTATCATTTTTTTGAATATTATTTTTTTCATACAAACCTTCTCCTGACAATAACGAACACACAAAATAAATATTTATCCAATTTGGTGCAGTCGATTGCAAGTTGCGCGTACAACATTTCGGTATTTCATTTTTATTTATATAGATAGGCTATATTTATAAGGATAAGCTTTATTTTTAAAACGTTGCAAATTTTTAAAATGTCTTCGACTCAAATGTTTTTATTAAATTCTCCTATCAATTTTGCAAAGTGCCACTTGATGGAATGAATATTTCAATGCTTTAACGTTATTAAGCCAAATATACATATAAGCTATATTAAATTTTTAACCACAGTTAAGACCTAATTTCAGTTACTTTGAAATAATTATAAAATAATATATAGTATGATGCGAGATATAGCACAAAGATTGCAAGCGATAAACTCGGATTTGGAATAAAGGCGCGACATACTTGATGCAAACTGTAAAAATTGTATTGGGTTTTTCGCGTGTCATGACTCTTGACAGTTGACACCAGGGGGTTTAAAAAGGCGACTTTAGGTGTCAGATATTATTATGTTTCATATATTTTTTTCGATACAAAAATCGTGAAATTGTAAAATGGCTCCATGGTTCATCTGATTTCATTATATTAGAAAATATCAATTTTGACAGTTTTCAATAGAAATGCGTAAAATAGCGCACATAATATGAGTTGAAAAAAATATATGACTTATAATATAATATGAAACACCTAAAGTGGCCTTTTTAAACCGCCTGCTAGTGCAAGAATTCAGACACCCCCTCATTTTATTGGAGACAATAGACAAATCAATATAGTACCGGGCTTCATTTTCTTCTCTAGGGTTCGGTAGTAACTACAAATAACCCTTATAGTTTCGCTCTATCCGTTCGTCTGTCCTTCGTTGATAACTTCGGTAACAAAAATGTTGTTTAGTTAATAGTCATAGATTGCATTGTCATGGTAAAATAATTATAATTTAGTTTTTGCAAAATCCGCATACATGTAAAGCGGGAAAGATTTTTTTTCTTCCTTCTACCCCATCATGTTTGGTAGGTTTTTATATAACGACAAGGTTTTACATGACTTTTTTATAATGTAAACCATTTTCACGAAATCGACCCCCAATGTGACTTACAAGTTACCCTTCTCCTGGCATTTCATAACTTTAAAGGGTAGTAACTAGTGTATTTCCATGCTGATACATCATGCTGAATACTATTTAAGCCTTATGGAATAGGTAATATTTTGAGCGCAATCGGACAATCAATTTTTAAGGAATTTTAAATAGAACCAATTGCGCGTTGAAATTTACGAAACCCTCCTTACGGTCGATTTCAATAACCTATCTACCAATAACCATTTGTCAAAAGCAACACCTTTGGTATCATTTGCCGGGTTTTTGCGCTTTAATAAACTAACTTAGATAGAGGAATCTTTGTCTGTAACAGCGGGATCGCTGACAGCGATACCAAATGTGACGTTTTTAACAAATAGTTACTGGTAGGTAGGTTATTGAAACGGGCCGTAAAACATGTCCTGACATGAAGTGGAGATGAAAAATATTTTTTCATTCTACCCCATCGTGTGGGCAATCGTTAAATAGGTCTTAAAATAAAGGCAAAGCTTCTTAAATGACTTTTTTACAAAGTCGACCGTTTTTGAGTAATCGGCCTCCAAAGTGGTTTGTATGTTGCCCCCCCCCCCCCCCCCCCCGCATTTCTAAACTATAGGAGATAGAAACTTGTAAGTTTTCATGCAAATAGATAATGCTAAAAACTCTTTTTGAGCAAAACCGGACAATAACTTTGGAAGTAATTCGAATAAAATCTATTGTGCGTTTATAGTTACTGAACCCTCCTTAGACATGTCCTGACATGCTCTTGGTTAGGTTAAGTTATTAATAGGTGTCGGATAGCTCATTGAGAAGTTTTGTTGTTGCTTACTTTACATCGAGCGACAGAGACATGCCAATAATAATGTATCTGACACTTATCAGTAGATTGTGAAACGGGCCCTGAAAATAGATTTATTCTTGCCCACGACTTCGACGCGTAAAAAAATATGCCTTTCCCGTGGGAACCGTACGTAAACCAGGATGTACAAAGTGAATTATTCAACGGTATGGTAGGCGATATCCGAAGATATAAAGCATTGCGAAACATGCTGAAAAAAGTTACGAAATACGAGGCCTATTTTGATAAAAACTATAACTCCATTTTGGATTTTCGATAAATAACATTATTCCTAGCCAGGAATTGAACCGACTGATTAAAAAAAATACTGTTTTTAATTTCTTTATCAGTCCGTTAGATTTCTGTATTGTATATAAATTACCATAATATATACGGTAAGTAATTTTATAATGTTGATAATTAAGAAATTTCTGCAGAGGTATTACGACATCAAAATTACAACTTTCAGCATTTTTCGCCATTAATTATAGTTTAGAATTTCGTCTACCATGTCCAGTTGAAAAACTAACTCTGCAAACACACAATACTGTTTCACACCTTATTTTAAACTACCTTTTTCTCGCGGCTCCGCCCGCATGTATTTACGCGTTTTTTCGGGATAAAACGTAGTCTATGTTTTGATCCGGAATCCAAACTATACTACCATACAAAATTTTATTAAAATCCGTTAAGTAGTTTTTCGTGAAAGAGTCACAGCAATTCATCCATCCATCCTCACACTTTCATATTTGTAATAGTAAGATGACGCAAGCGGAAACGGTAGGGAAATTTGTTTCCCCGTGCAACAACTTTATACAACACAGGTAACAATTTCAGGAACTTAAAAAAAGACGTGTGGCACTCGGGGACTGCCGCGGTAAAGCTATTGCATAGCATTATCGCACGCACACGCCGTGTCGAAGACTGCCGAACTGAAACGACGTTAGACGATGCACGGCCTTCAAGCCACATCTCCGTGCCCGTCGGAGTGGGGAGCGTGAGGTTTTTTCGTTACGGAATTTCTGAATTCGGTCCCCGCGCTCAAGGCCCGCGATAGAAGCTATGCAATACTAAGGCGGGTCAATAAGTCTGTGACTTTTTGAATTTCTAACCTCCTTACAGAAAAAGCAACACTACTCCTGTCAACAGGCATCTGTCAGTTGACTTCTATCAAAATTTGAACTTGCTGCGTCAGTTAGTTTGTGTTTTACAGCTATCTTTATCAGACTATCCAGTAACTTAAGGAAACAATGGAAAAAAGTGAATTTCGTGTGCTTATTAAGCATTATTTTTTGCGAAAAAAAGACCATTACCGAGACCAAGGCTAAGCTTGATAAATACTATGGGGACTCTGCACCATCGATTTCAATGGTAAAAAAGTGGTTTACTGAATTTCGTTGTGGCCGTACAAGCACTGAAGATGTCGAACGTCCTGGACGCCCAGTTGAGGTCTCTACATCCGAAACAATCGAAAAAATTCACGATATGGTGTTGGCCGACCGAAGATTGAAAGTGCAAAAGATTGTGGAAGCTATAGGCATCTCGCATGGCTCAGTGGTTTCAATTTTGAATGATCACTTGGGCATGAGAAAGCTTTCCGCAAGTCGACCACAAACGCAATCGTGTAACAACTTCACAGGAAGGTTTGGCGTTGTTTAATCACAATATGGAGGAGTTTTTGCGCCGTTTTGTAACCGTGGAAGAAACATGGATCCATCACAATACACCAGAGACCAAACAACAGTCAAAACAGTGGGTTTTTAAGGGTGAATCGGCGCCAAAGAAGGCCAAGGTGGGTTTGTCAGCCAATAAAGTTATGGCGACTGTTTTTTGGGATGCACGTGGGATAATCCACATTGACTATCTTCAAAAGGGAAGAACAATTAATGGGGAATATTATGCCAACTTATTGGACCGCTTCAATGAGGATTTGAAAAAAAACCGACCTCATTTGGCCAAGAAAAAAGTTCTTATTCACCAAGACAATGCAAGGGTGCACACATGTGCAGTTGCCATGGCAAAAATCCATGAATTGGGCTATGAATTGCTCCCACATCCACCCTATTCTCCAGATTTGGCTCCGAGTGACTACTTCTTGTTCCCAAACCTGAAAAAATGGCTCGGTGGAAAAAGATTTGACTCCAATGATGAAGTCATCTCGCAAACAAAGGCCTATTTTGAGGACCTCGACAAATCATATTTTTTGGAAGGGATAAAAAAATTGGAGAAGCGTTGGACAAAGTGTATAGAGCTCAAGGGGGACTACGTTGGAAAATAAAATGATTTATTTATCAAAAAATCTGTGTTTTATTCCAAAAGTCACGGACTTATTAACCCGCCCTCGTAGCTTAAAAAGTTTCAAACGACATCTGTCAATAGGCTTACTTGCATTGTTGTTCTTGAATTATGCTTCTTTGCGAACACAACAAAAGTTTCTTATAAGAAAATTATTTTAAGTAATTGTTTTCTTTACATTTTCCCTCAGAGCAGGTTACTTAAGTAATAGAAAAGTTCAAATATTATTGTTATTTTTAATGTTATTCTTTAGCTCAAAAAATAAAAGTTAAGTAGGTATACTATTTGTATAGTCGAGGAAAATGAATGTGTAACAATTCTTTGATCGTCGCGTCTTCACAAATTGTTCGTATTATAATGACGTGGTGTCGTCAGTTTCTCGCCGTCGGGTGATAGTTTCATGGCCAATAAAATCAAACCTCAACTGCCCCAAACAACCCCAAAAGTAGGGCAGTTTAAATGTGGACACTTAAGAAACGCCTCGTCTGTAATATTATATATTGTAATATTTATGTTATCTATCTTCATTGTATTTATATTATTGTATTATATCATGATTGTATCCCTATTTCATCTAGGATTTTTGGATTCCTCTCAGCTTCTTTTTTTTTCTCACTTAACCAGAACCTATACAATTTTGCTGTAACGCCCAAAGGTTGACTGGTAGATAATGCCATAAGGCATTATGTCCGCCTTTGTACATGTTTGTGCATTAAGTTTCAATAAATGTTTAATTCATAGACCTATTTATTACAGACGAGGCATTTCCCAAGTGTCTAAATTTAAACTGCCCTACCTTTGGGGTTGTTTGGGGGCAGTTGATGTATTACATTTGTCATCTTGACATTTGCTTTCCGCAGTTTTATCAAACCGCTTCAAATCGACACAATATTCTAAAATCGAGATAGCGTTAGCTTTTATTACATCGTCTCAAACTTTTTCGTCTGTGTGTTGCATGTCGCGTGACGGTCGGCCGCGGAGTAGGGATAAAGTGAAAGGTGCTCGTCAGAGCAGCCGAGGCCAATATGGCGGCGCCTATAGTTCGCATCAGCTGACCGTGTAGTGTATAGACTAGTACTCATTTGTGCCAGTGCTCCACGCTATTTTTGTTATTAAGTTTCTTTTACCGTGGTTTCATAAAACCACACAATCCTTTTTCTTGTACGAAGACTTTTTTCCATCAAATGTACGTTAGTTTTGAAAACATTGGTTTTATTGCGATGCACATCAAATTTCCGTTTCGAAACGTCTAGTGACTTTTAAAATCTAATTTAAGTTCCTCCTACACGTGTAATTTTTGGTAATAATAGGCTTTAAAAGGCCAACACACCAAAGGTTTCTTCAGGTTAAGGTGTGAATAATGATAATTCCAAATTAGGTGGTAATTTAAATTGACGAAATGCTAAATGGCGGCTAATGGTTTCGCGCTAAAAGCACCCTATTACGTTTACATATGACTTATTACCTTATATACCTTATATATTACTTATATATATACCTTAACCATAATAGTAAATTACATGAAAGACTTAAATTATAAACACACAAACATATTTTATTTAGAATAATAAATATATTATTTGATATTGCCTATTCAAAAGTATCTCACACGATGGGGTAAAGCGAAAATCCCCACTTCATATATTATTTTAAAATATAAAATAATAATTATTTTATGATGCCAAAAATCGAAATTTATACGCAAGCTATAAGTGTACTAAATTTTATTCTTATATATTCATTATTACAGGAGCTAGGACAGACAGACAGGCGGACGGACGAACGGATAAAGCGAAACTATTAGGGTTCCTTGTAGTACTACGAAACCAGAAAAATAATTTTGGTATGATACAAGAGCCCACTCTTAACTGGACCCAACACGAACCGGTTAATTGACCAATAAATTGTTTTTTCTTTGTTCAAAAAAAGGGTAATGATTTTTGCAGTCTATGTATGCACGTGTGTATGTTTGTCCCACTATAGCGCTTAAACTACTGATCCGATTTTAATGAGTGTCAACGTCAATAGATTCGTAATAACGGCCCGGGTAACATAGGCTATGTAATTTACGTAGTCGGGTTATAGATTTTATAAAAATTGTGATTATTTATATAGCAGTTTTCCATTATATTTCAAACTTTTGTAGAGCTTTCTTCATGGTAATCATGACTATTCAATAACTAAACTACAAAGGAACTACACTTAACAGTTAATTCACTTATTACAATGTCATGGTTATTTACTGGGAAACGCCTTTCCGCTGTAAAATTTGGTCTAGTTTATTTTAGCCTTCAAAAAAGGAGTGGGTTTGAGACAAATGAAGTCTACATATACATACGATACGTCAAGGAATCATTAACGACCTGTGGCTCAGTGGCTTAGCTCGTCGATGCTCAAGCCTAGGGTCGCGGGATTGAATCCTGACAAAGGAGCAAAAGACTTTTCTGTGGTCTTAGGTCATGGATATGCATAAAATATGTGTATAATATATTTAAAATCTTAAATATATTATGTATAATAATATAAAGTATTAAGTAGCTATTTTCTGTTGTCTGGTACCCACAACACAATTTGAGAACTTCCTCGATGACAGGACAAGATTGACGTGGTTTAAACGCGTATTATTTTACTGTGTGAACTGTTCCTTAGAAATTGATATTTTTAGCACACTTGTCGCATACAAATTCAAAGATCTAATTAAATCATTATATACGATTCGGTCTCTCGTGTACCTCAGTCTTATTAAAAAAAATAATTATTCTTAATGCGCATGTCGTATGACTCTGCAAAGATTATAATCCATTATGTGTAACGCATAATCATTTTTAATGCGCATGTCGCATGCCTCTGCAAAGATTATATTCCATTATGTGTAATGCATAATCATTTAAATGCGCATGTCGCATGCCTCTGCAAAGATTATATTCCATTATGTGTAATGCATAATCATTTTAATGCGCATGTCGCATGCCTCTGCAAAGATTATAATCTATTATGTGTAACGTATTATCATTTTTAATGCGCATGTCGCATGCCTCTGCGAAGATTATAATCCATTATATGTAACGCATAATCAGTTTTAATGCGCATGTCGCATGCCTCTGCAAAGATTAGATTCCATTTTGTGTAACGCATAATCATTTTAATGCGCATGTCGCATGCCTCTGCAAAGATTATAATCCATTATGTGTAACGTATTATCATTTTTAATGCGCATGTCGCATGCCTCTGCGAAGATTATAATCCATTATATGTAACGCATAATCATTTTTAAAGCGCATGTCGCATGCCTTTGCAAAGATTACATTCCATTATATGTAACGCATAATCATTTTAATGCGCATGTTGCATTCCTCTGCAAAGATTATAATCCATTATGTGTAACGCATTATCATTTTAATGCGCATGTCGCATGCCTCTGCGAAGATTATAATCCATTATATGTAACGCATAATCATTTTTAATGCGCATGTCGCATGCCTCTGCAAAGATTATAATCCATTATGTGTAACGCATAATCATTTTAATGCGCATGTCGCATGCCTCTGCAAAGATTACATTCCATTATGTGTAACGCATTATCATTTTAATGCGCATGTCGCATGCCTCTGCGAAGATTATAATCCATTATGTGTAACGCATTATTACTTTTAATGCGCATGTGGCATGCCTCTGCAAAGATTATAATCCATTATATGTAACGCATAATCATTTTTAATGCGCATGTCGCATGCCTCTGCAAAGATTATAATCCATTATGTGTAACGCATAATCATTTTAATGCGCATGTCGCATGCCTCTGCAAAGATTATAATCCATTATGTGTAATGCATAGTCATTTTTCAAGCTCGTTACATTTGCTCATTATTATCTTGTGTTGAAGTCGGAAACAAAAATTTCGTAACCATGACCTATTAAAGTTTTCGTCTTAGTAAATAATAAGGCTATGGTATATTATTGTAGCATAGCTACATTTTAACGCATTATTATAACTTATAACGACGCTCCTAGCGTCATCTATTGGCTGTTATTGCTAACTTTAATAACTAATTTATGTTAGACGACGCCATCTATTGGCAAAGGTTTCTAACTAGAGCTTCATGTCCAATATTCCTTTTTGTGGCAGTTGGATTATGCATTACCGCCAGTTGTCAGTTAAAAAAAAAACATTATGTCAGTAGGAGTATATAAGGGCTGTCGCGAGATGACAGGGCCTTTTTCCTCCTGCTGAGTTTTTATTGTTGAAGTTTTTCCAGTATCTTATATTTCTTAATCCCGTGTATCACGGTGAGTAATTTAGTATATCTGTGTTGTGAATATTTGGAAAATCATGCTTGTATTAAAACGCATTATTCTTTCATGTACACTATCATCTTGGTAAATTAGTTGTTAATTATGTGATTAGCCATACCACGTGCTATCATTTGTAGTTTCATCTCACATTCTTTCATTGTTAAAATATTAGGATATTTGTATCCATGCCTTAATTATTCTGTATATCATCTTCTTAATATTGTAATGTCCACACAGCCCGTGATTTTTGATCGTTTGGGGTTAAAATCACACTGGCTGTGGGACCGGACTCCTACCTACATGTCGTGAATATTTCAACTTGGTTTCGGGCACAAACTCCGCCAACTACAGAATTCGAGGTACCGATTAAAAAGGACTTATACCTAGTGGAGTTCTGAGTGCTAGTAGATATTGGACTGGGACCTTTTTGGACGATCTATCGACGTTGATCGGACGCAGCGGTGTTAAGTGAAGCAACCAGAAGTTGGAGCCCCATCTCGCTCTCTCGCCACGTGCTAGACTCCTGGACTAAAGACCGGACTCCTCAGCTAAGTTCCCACGTGGATTAAAGCCCCTTAGATACCCTTCAGACACCAAGAGGCTAGACCAGACCGTACGGCCTTCTGCCCACGACCCTATTTTTAAGTATATATATTATTGTCACGGGAAATCTCTCTTTCATTTAATTTCACCCGTAACATTATGTCTACAATGGCCCTATTTGATTAAGATGCCAGAGGCTATATAGAAATTAGGAAGCTTTGGGAAAGCTAGTTGCCCAATGTATTATAACGACCTTTACCACTGAGTTACGCTTATTAATAAATCTGTCCCGTTATAACTTTGAATGAGAAAGAGAAATCGAATCTGGATTTAGAGTTATCTGGGTTTGAGTTATCTGGGTTTAGAGTTAAGCGCGTTTAAAGGAGTTTGGTGAAATCTAGGCTAAGTGTTAAGCCCCAATTTCACCAATGCGATAAACCAACGTTTAGGGCTGAGCTACGGTTTTTGATCTATCTTTCTCAATCTAACATTGAATGAGAGAGAGATCGAATCAGGGTTTAGTCTTAAGCGCGTTTAAAGAAATTTGATGAAATCAAGTGCAATTGCTACGCATTTACATTAAGCCCACGACGTGGAAAGTGTGGCTGTCTGTGGGATTGTAGCTCCCAAACGAATAGATACTAGACAGATTTTGACGCAAACTTAAGTCTAATGTAAGTTCACACCGAAACAAGACGATATGCTACGCAGCGCTGTATATTTAAGATAGCTGTTCAAAATTGAACTTTATTTACTACACAAAAAGATACAAGTTTCATGTGAAATCAGTCATACACGCGCTGTGCATTTGTGTGCATAATATAAATATGCATAACTTGACATTCGAAGTCTTACAATGAAACGTGTATCTTCTTGTGTAATTAATAAAGATCAATTTTGAATAGCTAACTTAAAAATGCAGCGCCGCGACGCGCATCATCTAGTTTTGGTATGAACTGACCCTTAAACTAAATAAATCCGCGTCATTTAGATAATAATTTTAACTATAACCAATCATCAGCTCCCTAACTGCTTGAGAAAAGGGAGACGGGGGTTACTTAAACTTTTGATTTGGTTTATTGATTCACAAGCTTAGTTTAAAAGCATCACTTGCCATCAGGCGATCTGCTAATATCCCGGTTATTTGCAATTGAAAAAAATATTTTCTCCATCAATATAATTATTTTGTCTGCTTATTTAAAATATTTTATGAGCCATTTCAACATATTTTATCAGCCATTTTAAAATGTTCTATCGTTGGACAATAAGGTACTGTATTTTAGGACCCCTCATCCCCATTATTTCCTTAAGTGCATAATTTCCTTTTCTTTTGTTAGGAAAACGTTGCTTTTAGCGGGCGCATACATTAGCGAAGCAGTGTAGATATAGGGACAAAAATATTATCGGTACGGTAATACAAAACGCAAAACGGTACACACGTATTTTTTCAGATAAATGTAAACATCATAAAAATGTTATGTTTGATTACAGATTGATTACAGAAAGTTACGAATCAGGCACGAACTAACGAACGACCGACTTGATCGGATAAATACCACGGCCTCACAGAACCGGTGTGAAATAACGCTAGCGTTGTGTTTCGCCGGTTGGGGATTTTAAGCACCAGGAACGCAAATGCGCAATACGAAATTACCAAAAGGAATAACGTAAATGTAGCTCATGCTATACCTTTAAACGAGACAATCTTGTGTATATATAATCGTAATCTAGAACTTTTTCTATGTATGCTGCAAGAATTACCATGAAATTTAGTATACAGGCAGTTTTGGGGGAGAAAATCGATCTAGACCTACAGCCTACCTACCCTAGAGCTAGAGCTAGGTAATTTTTTCTCCCCAAAACTCCCCAAAAAAATGCGCATTTTTAGGCTATGTATTATGTTTTTTCTTTTGACGTGCAACAATATATCAATAATTTCGACTTTATTATGTCAGTCCGATTGGCATTGTCCGAGAGATCGGTATGCTTAAACTTTTTCTTTTTTCAAAAATTATGGAGTGGTGGGTTCGAATCCCAGTCAGATAAAGATTTTTGTGATTCTTTTTATTTATTTAAATTTATCAGTACTTCGAGCAAAACTCGGTGACCAAGGTACTTATTTTTAGCCTCCGACGCCAAAAGAGTGGTATGTCTGTCTGTACGTCTGCGTGTCTGTCCGTAGAGTCGTAGCTCCCAAACGGATGAACCAATTTTGATCTAGTGTTTTTGTTTGAAAGCTGACATGATAAAGAGCGTTCCTGGCTATAATTCATCATTATCAGCTCGCTAGCTGCTTGACAATTTGAGGGTTACATTAAAATTTTTATTCCGTTTATCTTTACAACTTCTCTTTCAGCATGGGCGGTGTTTTACGTGGTGTATGATAAAACACAACGACCACTTCTCGTAAACTACGTGATGTTAAACTTTTACGACTGAGGCTGTAAAAACTTTGTTTCGTGGTTACAATGTGCCTGAGCTTAACTGGCTGTAGAAAAATATAAAAAAACTAGCTTTTACCCGCGGCTCCGCCCGCATGAATACAGTATACCACGGGAACATTACTTTTTCTAGATAACAAGTAGCCTATGTGTTAATCCAGAGCTCAAATCACTAGCATACCAAATTTCATAAAAATCCGTTCGTAGTTTTTGCGTGATAGAGTAACAGACATCCATCCATCCTCACAAACTTTCACATTTACTACAGTAGTAGGATAAAGGAGATAAATCAACCCTTTTAGGGAATAGACTGGATATATGCAGATGGGTCACCTGATAGTTATATCCATGGACACCCGCAATACCCGAGGACTTACAAGTTCCCAGCCTTAGAGCCTCTTTGTTTTGAATACACCCTGCATAGTCAACTTATCGCAAGTAGCAACGAATATATATTACCAACGTAAAGAATCGTCATTCCACCGATTAACACGAATGACAGCACGCGGCTGAGTGTGCGTAGCTGGGCGAATGCGGAGGCGGGCGGGGCGTGAGTTTTGGCTGGAAAGCCAGGACTTTCGTTCACGGGGCTGGCCACTAGTAGTTTCGTGCTTTGACATAATCATCAGTATAATTTCCAATATTTATTATAGATATGTCTGACGCGATGCTTAAAATTATTTCGATGTCAACCTTAGGCCTACGCCAACATGGCTGACATGCTCGAGCTGTCATTTGTAGAGAGCGTCGCCCTTGTGCAAGAATTCATTATGCCTCTCATTCTCTTTATTCGAATGAGTCTATTTCACATTGTATCGTCACTATGTTTGAGCGCTAACACAGACAATATAATGTTAACAAGGCATAAAACTCTGCTGCTTTGTAAACGGTATGCCCTCGTTGAGATGAACGCTTTTTATCGCGTAAAAAACAATAATAATAGCTCCCCATGTGGCCGGTTACTTTTAAACCAGGCCAGCTATGCAAGAGTTATTTTATAGTGCCCATGTGTGTGCGCAGTACACAAGAGCACTCTCTCTTTTCCTTTACTCTGACACGACTGGCGAGAGGTCAGGCGCAGGACCGACTTTTTACATGCCCATCCGACGCATGGATCATCTTTCGTGTCAGACAATCAGGTGATCAGCCTGTATTGCCTTAACCAAACTTGGAAACAACATTTTTGTAGTTTCAACGCGGGAATCGAACCCACGACCTCCGAAACGAGAGCCAAGCTCTTAACCACTGGACCACCACTGTTATTTAAATAATAGCCCGAATAGAACAGACGCATATCCGTGTATCACACACGTGTTAACACGAGCGTCGCGTTTTTAAAATGCTACCATATTGTGTTCCATTTTCAACTCTATTCTACAGAGTGCTATTTTCAGCGCTGTATAATTTTACCGCTCTTGTAATACGCGATAAAAAAGCGTTCGTACGAACGAGGGTTAACGCCTCGACTTTAAGGCCTATTACCGGGTGAATTATGCCGTTTAATGACGCAACACGGTAGATTTGTGCTTAATTGCCATGAAATATGGCTGTTTGGAAGTAAAATGTATACAATAATAGTTATAAGAACCGTTCAGATCTTACTTGCGTCGTTACCAGCGATAAAAATGGAGCGATAATTACGGAGGTACCAATATGAGGTAAGGGAAAACCTTAGCTGTGTTTACCTGACTACCTGGCGAAGCCAAAAGGAAGGGTAATGATTTTGGCAGTATATTTGTATGTATGTATGTATGTTTATTCCATCGTAGCGCCTAAACTACTGATCTGATTTGAATGAATGAGGTATCAATAGATTTGTAATAATAGCCCGGGTTACATAGGCTATAATTATATTTTACGTATTGGGGTTAAAATTTTACAAAAAAAGCATATAATAGTTATTGTCATAGGATTTGCAAAAACTTTACTGTTTTTGTTATGTAATCTCAAATATAATCTGCAACAATTTAGCTGTTTTTGTCATAATATCCATGCACTTACATAAAACGTAACACGTAAACTAAATGCGAATAGATGGTTTAAATGCAAGAAAATCAGACTCAAGATCAATATTCCATCGCTTATTACAAAAATGCCTGCTGCTTATGTCACTTAGCGATGATTTATGTCAAACGTTGTAATTAGCGATGGCAACTTGACTAAAGGCTCCGAGGGCTTAGCCAACATGTCGTCGTTAATTACAATGAAGATCTTCAAAATTTAAAATAGGTATTACGATTGATATAACGTGTGCTAAGATAAACTATTGCGCTAATACCAGAATTCGCGTTTCTGTATTTTCCATTTTGGATGTAACTTATTTTCATCTACACTAATATAATAAAGAGGAAAGGTTTGTATGTTTGCATCGAATAAACTCCGAAACAACTGAACCGATTTTGATGAAATTTGGCACAGATCACAATATATGGAGTAGAACATAGGCTACTTTTTTTTTTTTTTCCATCCCTAACGTAATCAGGGCTTGTTTTTTAACTTTTTATTCTTTCTCTTTCTTTTTTTAATTCTTATTCATATTCTACTTTTTAACAAATCTTATATTTACTATATACAGTTCATTATTTCTTGCATAGTTAGCTTCTAACTATGTACATGTCAGTTTTAACATTTGTAAAAGTCAACAGATATTAATTTTACACAATAAAATACAGTAAATCAATAAAAACTTTCCCATACTATACAATAAATTTAACAATTTCAAAGTGTCGATAACTCAATAATCAATAAATAATAAAAATACAAATACAATTCAATTAAAATGTCAATAAACAACGGCACACACATTTAACTTAACCTACTATCACAATAAAAACTTATCTAGAGCCTATACTAAAATCACACCAAAATATCACAGTTCTTTTTTGTTACACGATCTACAATCTGTTTACAGAAGGAGAGAAAAACTTCCCTCTTCTTTCCCCCCAGGATGGAAGACAGGCTCTCACCCGTAATCGATATGCCCAATTTTTGCTCAGTATCATATCTACTGCTAGCAAAAATCGGGCACTCGAGTAACAGGTGAGGAACCGTCTCCTCAACTCCTGGCTGACATGAACACGACGGGTCCTCCTTCAACTTGAATCTGTTCAAGTAGAAGGCGAACCCGCACATAGGCTACTTTGTATAACGGCAAAATGTACGGTTCTTGCGCGATTTCCTTCAGAGCGCACGAAGCCGCGGGCAATATCTAGTTATAGAGTAAGATTAAAAAATACTTTATTGATTTCTTACAGGAATGAAATCCTCAACTTGGTAATATGAGAATTTCAACTTTTATTATGTCTCTGACATGCTTCTTACTTACTTGAAAGTTTGTAAGTATCTAATGTTGTTACGATATTATTATACTGACCAAGTTTCAATGGAAAATTCTCTATTAATTTTATGTGGGAGTCTAGACAACGAAATCGTTTTATATCCAACGTTCTAGTTGTGTGTATGCTACTCACTTATCTACGAAACTTTATGAGAAATGACACTACTGAGTAGTAAAGTTGATTGTGTTGTAAAATTAATTGAACACTAAAAACGAGTGTCACTAAGATGGATGGTTCATAAAACTTAATAACAAGTATATTTTTAATAACAAGTATATTTTTAATAACAAGAAGAAGTTTTAAAAGTTATCCTCCTACTATTAAAATTGTGAAAGTTTTGTGACGGATGGTTGTTACTCTTTCACGCAAAACTTTTCTATACGCTAGTTCCATCCTATCGCCCAAACTATTGATCCGATTTTAATGAATGAGGTGTCATTAGATTTGTAATCATAACCCGCATAACATAGGCTATATAATTTACGTCGACTACGTGTATATACATACATCTTAGGTTATGGTTTTTCAATAAAAAAAATATAGTTATTGAATTATTATTATTAGTGACAAATTACCTACACGAGACGTGTTCCAATAAACCACGTTGTTTTTCTTTGGCCTCCCTGGTCCAGTGTGGTAGAGCTTGTCTCTCGTCTCCGGGGGTCGTGAATTCGATTCACACCTTGGAACAACAAAAAATGTTGTTTTCATGTCTGATTAGGACAATGCAGGCTGATCACTAGAATGTCTGACAAGAAGTAAAAAGTCGGTCCTGCGCCTGATCTCTCGCCAGTCGTGTCGGTTTTCCGCCCCACTAGACCAGGGGTCTCTAAACTTTCCAGCCTTAGGGCCATACTGATTACTCCAGTAAGTTCCGAGGGCCAAAACCATATTATCATTGTTGCAGGTGGTAAAAAGTGCAAATCGGACTAAAGTCCGCAAAACGGCAACACTGCATATTATTAATTTTCCTGTCATTATCTGTAATTTCTAGATTAGTCGTAGAGTACGAGCCATGAGGAGTAACGTGACACATCTGGTGGACACAAGCGGAAATATGTAGTACCTTCTATCGCTAACAGATGGCGCTAATAGCACGTACAGAATAATCTCGTTGGTTCGAGAAAGTTCTGGTGTCTTCCACTCACTTCTAGATGGCAGTAATTAGAATATATAAGAGGGCTAGTGGCGCAACCACAACTCAGTTCCTATGACACTGTTGTGAAATAAAATAGTGTGTACCTCCTTAAAACGTGTTTGTGCGTGTTTAAGTTTAAGACATCTTTGTAACAGTATTTTGATTTGAATTGTTGCTTTTGTGTGTGATTTAGTAGTATGGAAAAGAAGCGAAAAATTGATAGTGAATGCAGAAAATTCAAAGATCAGTGGAACATTCAGTATTTCGTAATGGAGTCCAGTAACAAGGCGCAATGTTTGATTTGCAATGAAACCATATAAGGAATATAACATTAAACGTCATTATGAAACAAAACATTTTCAAAATTACTTAAAATATACAGAATGTTTTCCGGTCAGAAAAATTCGAAGCTATGAAGCGCGGATTGAAATCGCAGCAATCTTCATTTACAAAACTCAAAACTAAACAAGAGACTGCAACTCGTGCCAGCTATCGTGTGGCTCTTGAAATTGCAAAACGTGGAAAACCATTCACCGATGGAGAAATGATAAAAGAATGCATAATTGCAGTAGCCGAAGAAATGTGCCCTGAAAAGGTAAATTTATTAAAAACTGTCAGTATGTCAGCAAACACTGTGGCTCGAAGGGTAGAAAACATCGCTGAAAATATATCCTCTCAACTGTTTGACAAAAATAGACACGTTGAGTGGTTTTCTTTGGCCTTGGATGAGTCAACGGATCTGTCAGATACTGCTCAGGTGTTGATTTATGTTCAAGGAGTAGATAAAAGCTATGAAGTGCATGAAGAACTTCTTGATATGTATAGTATTCATGGCACAACTACTAGTACAGATATTTTTAAAGGATTTGAAATGGCCATTAATCAAAAGAACCTTCGATGGAAAAACTTGAAATGGAGGCAAAAACATGAGTGGGAAAGATAAAGGAGTGGTCGCTCTTGTGTCAAAGGCTGCAGAAAATGACGGTGATTCAAAACCATTAGTCTTACATTGTATCATTCATCAACGGTCTTTGTGCGGAAAATGTTTGGATATTTTTGAAGTTCTGAAACCAGTCATATCAACTGTTAATTTTATCAGATCTTTTGGGCTGAATCACCGACAATTCCGACAATTTATTGAAGAGATTTGAGAAAATGACTTACCTTATCATACTGCCGTACGTTGGCTTAGTTGTGGGAAAGTCCTTCAGCGTTTTTTTGAACTTCGAGCAGTGATCGAAATTTTTTTGAATGAAAAGCATCGCCCTATTACTGAATTACAAAACAACGCATGGCTGTGGAAGTTAGCATTCTATGTTGATTTGACAAAACATGTGAACGAACTGAATTTGAGATTGCAAGGAGATAACCAGCATCTTCCTGATTTATACACTAATATCAAATCATTCCGGAAGAAATTGATACTGTTTCAATCACAACTACGAAGTAAATGTTTTTCACATTTTAAAACATGTGAAATATTCAGCCACACCACTGAGACTGAGTTTCCTATCGATTTTGCAATCGAAACTTTGAGTGCTTTGAAAATAAATTTTGATACTCGTTTCTCGGACTTTGATGCCATTGTGAATCAAATTAAGATTTTTCAGAATCCTTTTGATACTGACATTGAAACCCTAGCCCCGGAACTTCAAATGGAAATGATTGATCTACAGTGTAGTGATATAATTAAGAACAAATATCAAAACTCATCTTTGTTGGAATTTTATAAGGGTCTTCCACTGACACAATTTGATAATTTGCTCGTGGGCTGTTTTCTGTTTTTGGTACTACTTATTTGTGTGAAAAGACCTTCTCCGAAGTGAAGTACACAAAAAATGTTTACAGATCTAAATTAACTGATGAGCATCTTAAATCTCTTTTAATAATTGGTACAAGTAAAATTAGTCCACAACTACAAACTATTGTCAGAGGAAAATCTCAATTACATTAAATGTAAATCATTAAATCTTATTAGCATTTCATATGTCATTATGCTTGTTATAAGTTATGTTTTTATTTAAAATGTATAAAATGTTAGTTGGATTCATTTCAATAATTTGTTAGTTATTATATACTGAAGTTAAATTTTCTGCATATTATACATGTCTTTACTCATTACAATTCTGTGTTTCTTTATCCAACTTATCACAAAAACAATAACAATAAGCCTACAACAATGTTATGAGTAGTAAGCACATGACCATATCAATGTAGATGTCATATTAATAATTATTCAACATAAAATTAGAATACTTCAGTAAACTAAATTTAATTTGCTATAAAAATATGTTCTCTAAAAGGAGTTTTCAAGTATGCTAGCTCTCCGCGGGCCGGACAAAATCTGTCCGCGGGCCGGATGTGGCCCTCGGGCCGTAGTTTGGAGACCCCTGCACTAGACTATGAGAATAAAGCGAGAGAGTCTTCGTGTATACTTCGCACACATTTGGGCACTATAAATAACTCCTGCGTGGCTGGAATGGTTTCCGGTAGTGTAGCGTGTAGCTTTATATATATATATATATGGACGCTTCACACCACGTCAGTCAGTCAGTAAGTATCCGAAGAACTTGTGTGACGGGTATCAGACAGCGGATATGTATTTAATACTTTTTATACTATACTTATATTTAAGGATTGAGAACACAGAAAACTTTTTTGTTCCCTGGCGGGACTCAAAGCCGCGACCTCCGGCTTGAGTGCCAATGCGCTAACCACTGAGCCACAGAGATTGTCATATAGCATATAAACACAGGTAGGCATGAAAATGGCCATGTAACCAAGCAGTAATGTAGTTAACATTAATTAATATGCGGTAATAACGCATCTGAGAGCCAGCCAGGAGCAAGTTGCAGCGCAGATTAATTCTGTAATTTCGTTTGAAGCATAAATATTAAGCTAATGCTAATGTTCCCACACCACGACAAGCCAACGACCTTTTATATTAGAACGTTGTACATTGCGCGATCTTTTGTGTAGTAATGCCAAAGAATGATATTATGCCATATTTCTAACGTAAAAAACCGTCATTTAATAGAATTATACGAAAGACAGCTCGCGGCTATCTGAACGTGGCTAGACGTATGCGGGGGGTGCGCGCGGCAAGCGGGATGCAAGTTTTTTGCAGGCCAGGACTTTCGTTCACGGGGCTTGCCGCTGGTCGTTTCGTGCTTTGACATAGTTGACAGTAAAATTCCATATATTTATGATAGATTTATCTATGTCGACATCAACATGTCAACACAACTATGACATTTGCCGGTGCTAGAGCTGTCATTTGTAGAGAGTGTCGCCAGTGTGATAATGCGCTACAAATTTAACTCAGACCTGCGCGCGTATATACTATCTATAGATAGAAATGGTTTCTTTCTACGGAAGAATAAACAAAATGACAGATTGATTTTATCTACACAGCCTGTCAGTATGTGTTTTATTGTGTGGACAAAACGTATTTTAACGCGGCCATGCTACGCGTGCTGATGGTGAACCTCACTGCGATGCGTAATTACAGTCCTCACTAAGCGTTTTTAATCCTTTGATACCAGATTGAATAGCATTAATTATTATCTGCAACGCCATACGGTATTCTCCATATTGTTATCATTCATTTTTATTTGCTTATGAAAATCACCATGGAAGCAATTTTAAAGACAGGTTATACACATTTATATAGAACAGTATGTATGCAAAAGTACTGTATGTCCGCCACGCAACCAAGCATAATATGTCACTAAACAGATTTTGATGAAATTTAAACAGGGATAGATAAGACCTTGGGGAAGGACACACTTCCCATACGATATACAGATTTTTGCGCGAATTAGGTTACGGGGAACATCTAATTATATTGTAATGTATTTTTTACGTAATGGATAACGCTCCAACGTGTACCAGTTTCACAGTACGAGGCTTCTAAAATGAAGTGGAATATTCCAGAATTTGAAACTTCGGAATTTGCATATTGGAATTCAAGTCTGGCCACCAAAAGATCAAAGCGTCTTTGTTACTAGCTTTTACAAGAGTTAAAAGTATTAAATACTTGTGACTTTTTTTTCAATGGCCGGGAATAGTGCCTACCATAATATAGATGTTCCGAAATCCGGAAGGCTGGAGAATATTCAGAGAACTGAAAATAGAACTCTGCGTTAATACATCGAGAGCTGAAAATCGGACACTCGAGTGTCAAATCTAATTTCAATATAATATCTGACAACTCGACGCTCATATGTCCGATTTTAAACTCTATTGTATTGGTCCAGAGTTCTATTTTCATGCCATGAATTTTCTTCGTTTCTTTACGTCCGTTTTCTTAAACATCTAGATAACAATTTCACTTATCTACTGTGACTAATGGCTTACTTCAGACACCTTATGAATTAAGACATACTATAAAATATGCAGTCTTAGTAAAGTCGTTCAATCAATGAATTTATAAAACTAAGGACGCACTATGACGTACATTTGACAGAACAAATCTTCATACAAGAAAAAGTTAAGCCATCTTCATTTCACTATACCTCAAATGTCAGCCACCTTTTTTCACCATACCTCAAATGTCAGCCTTCTTGATTTCACCATACCTCAAATGTCAGCCTTCTTGATTTCACCATACCTCAAATGTCAGCTATCTTGATTTCACCATGCCTCAAATGTCCAAATGGCCCAAGCCCCAAAAGTGAGTCTTTAATATATACACCTATGCGTTCGATAACAAAAAAATATATATCAGCTTGCTCGTCTACCGCGTTGAGCGTGCGCAGCGCGCGCGTTAGGGGCGCCTTCTGTAAAGCTTAGTTTCCACGAGAGTTCTTTGTGGTCGCGACAGAAAAAACAGCACTATAAATAGAACTTTGACAGTTGACAATTAGATTTTCAGCTCTAATATACAAGTTCTATTTACAATGCTGTTTTTTTCAGTCGCGACCACAAAAAAACTCATAGATACTAGTGCGAAGAGGTTTGAGCCGAACGTGCGATGCAATAAATCCTGTGACTTTTTACTTGAACAGAACTTTTGTAATACATGCGACTTTAAAAGTGATATTTTTAAATATTATTAGAAATAAGTGATTCCGTACGAAATAATTTTGGAAAACTTACCTAGTTACTTGAGTGTTTTTCATGGTCGGCAACGAGCGAACGGATAACTTCATGGCGTCCATATTTACCACAATCATGGAGGAACAACATATTAGTTAATACGTAAGTGTTCTTTTAAACTCTTGGATATATCATTTTTTCACATGCAATGAAATACACAAGCATTATATTAAACGCCAGTTTTTAACCGACTTCCAAAAAAAGGAGGCGGTTATACGTTCCGCTGTATATATATATTTTGTATGTTCAACGATAACTCCGCCGTCTGTGGACCGATTTTCAAAATTCTTTTTTGATGTAAAGGATATAATTCCAAATTGGTCCCGTTGTCACCAAATCGAGGTAACTCCTCGAAATTTATATGGACACATATAGTGATTTTGACTTTTTCTGAATTAAGCCAAGCATATGCTACCAAAAAGTAATATTTGCACCAAGTTATACCCTGGATCCAAAAGTACTCAACAGAACTCCTGACTCCTTATAGATACATGTTTGGGGATTTCGATGTTGTTTAAAGAACTGCAAGCATATGCCACTATTTTAATTAGAGTAATCATCACCACCATCATCACGCCATACTTCACCACATTATGATGATGTAAAAGGTACTCATAGTATTTTACACCGACACGGATATCTTTGAACATTACTCTGCTGTTTATGGACCTATTTGCAAAATTATTTTGTTGTTGTAAAGGGTATAATTCGAAATTGGTCCGTTAGTCACTAAAGTTGAAACCTGATGATGGAATCCAAGAGGAATCGAGGGAACTCCTTGAAATTCATATGGACACATATAGTGATTTTGACTTTTTCTGATGTGACATAAGCAATTGTTACCAAAACATAATATTTTGCACCAAGCTATACCCTAGGTCCAAAAGCACTGAACAGAACTACTCGGTATTTAAAGATACGCGTTTGAAAATTTTGGCATTGTTTAAAGAACTGCAAGCATATGCCACTATGTAACTTACAGTAATCATATGTATAATACCTAATGGAAGCTTGGCGCGTATTCAATTATACATTCGATCATTAATTTAAACGATCTTAAAATTTATTAGTAATAACTTAACAAATATCACTAAAAGGGGAAAAAATATTATTTTAAACAAAAACTTAAACCGACTTCCAAAGTAAAAATATACAAAATAGTATGAAATGAATATTATTTTCTTAATAATTCTCCTTTTAAATTCGGCTAAAATTTTAACTATTTCTCCACACAATCTTCATTATTTTGATGTCGGTACCAGCCAACTTAAACGTGAGCTCTGTAAAATAATTATTAATCAGGTTATTGTTCGGGCTGGTACCGACTTCAAAATAATGAAGATTGTGTAGAGAAATAGTTAAAATTTTAGCCGAATTTAAAAGGAGAATTATTTAGAAAATAATATTCATTTTATACTTTTTTGTGCATTTATTACTTTGGTAGTCGGTTTAATTTTTTGTTTAAAAATGATCTGTAGAACTCTCCGGTACAGCCGTCCTATGTTGGGACTTGGGACAGACTTACTGCCTTAAATTTTAAACATTTTTAGAAGGTTTAGGTTGAAGTTTTTTTACCTCAGTGTTAGAGCTTCTTAACAATGCACAAAGAACCTAATTAATAAAATCCTTCGTAGAATTTATAAGAATGTTCTAGATTTCTTAGATATTTCTAAAGACCTAAGAATAAAGTCATGTCCTGGGGGAGTACTAATGTTTGCTAAATTCAATTATAGCTGTAAGGCCGGGCGCACACTCTATAATAAATGTATATGAATAGTGTATGACTTCCATTAGCATGTTGTAGATTGTGAGATAGGTAAGTATCGAATTTTGTAGGTTACGATCACTCACTTGGGCCTTTAGTCAAGATGGGTTCGATAATTTCGTCGGCGAAGTTCGAAAACAAAATTACATAAGGCATCGCAAGCGACATGTCACTTAGCGATGACTTATGTCAAATCCAATACATTTTTGATTTCGAACTTCGCCGTCGAAATTATCGAATGCATCATGACTAAAGGCCCTGGGGGCTTAGCCAAAGTTCTTATCGAAACGATAACGAAGTTAGAAAAGAATAAAATGTATGAAACAAACCACGTGATTTAATGTTGTTTGTTTGACGACCTCTGTGTCTCAAGGCGTGGGTACGAATACCGCCAAAAAACAAAAAAATCTGTGTTCCTGGGTCATGGATGTGTAATATATATTTACTTCCTTACTAATAAAAATATTTACACAATGGATAAGCAATACAATGTTTTTTCCTTGTCTGCCAAGCGACTTTTCCCACGTATACTTAACATAACTTATCCACTGTTTAAATATATTTATTAGTAAGGGGGTTATGTGTATTTATTTAATAATATACTTAAATATATGTATATTGTGTAGTATAAAAATATATAATATATTTTCATTGTCTGGTGCCCATGACACAAGTTCTTCGAGAACTTACCACGGGACCAGATTGACGTGGTGTGAAAGCGACCTAAAGTTATTATATTATTATTACACTGTATTTTATTCGTATCTAGCTTCGTTTTTATTTTATCTTGTTACATACTTAAAAACACTTAATATTATAGTATGTTATAATAATATGTATTTACAGTTATGTATAAAAACGAATTAACGAATGTTAATTCGTTTTTAGGGTTCCGTAATACACAAGGAACCCTTATAGATTCGCCCTGTCTGTCCGCACTTCTAGCTTCTGTAATTATTAATATAAATTGATGAAATTTGGTATAGTTATAGATGGTGTATAGATCTCGGTTTTGGCATCATAAAATAATAATAATCTTATATTTTAGGGGTGTCTCTCCATACATGTGAAGTGGGGATGAGTAATATTCATTGTACGCCATTGTGTGGAGTGTCTTTGAATAGGTCTTTTAAAATGAAGGCAAAAATGAAAAAAATTTGGCAAGGTTTCATACATGACTTTTTTACAAAGTCAAACATTTTCGAGTTAACAGCCTCAAATAGTCATCCATTTATATTTATAATTACAGAAGCTAGAAGCGCGGATAGACATACAGATCTAAACTATAAGGGTTCCTTATATATTACGGAACCCTAAAAATGGATTGTCATTTCAATGTCTCGCTAAAACTTGGGAACGGCTGGACCGATATGGCTAATTTTGGTCTTAAAATAATCGTGTCAGTTCAGGGAAGTTACTCCGTTAGGTTACACCGTTTAACGGTGAGAAGTTTTGTAAAAAATGCGGGGAAAATATTAACACTATATATTTTATAGGTGTGTCGGGGACAGCTAGTCGTTGATATAAATCAAAAAATTAATTTCTCATATACAATTTTACCTACACAACAAATTCAACTTTAAACCCCCGACCAAAACAGAGGGGTGTTGTTATAAGTTTGGAGTGTCGTTATGTGTGTGTCTGTCCATGATCTCATAACTACCAAACGGATGAACCAATTTTGATAAAAAAACTCATAATCGAGTGTTCTAAGCTAAAAATTATCATTATCAGCTCGCTTACTGCTCGACAATTCGGGGGTTTACTTGACATTTTTAATTTATTTATTCATAATTTTGGAATTTTAAATAAAAAGATGTCTTTTCAAACGCTGAAACGATAAGACAAGTTATATCCCTGGATCAATGGTTCCCACTTTCTCTTTACTCCCATCATTAATCACTCGCCCGTGTGATAACTCCTATCTCGTAATGATTAATGACAGTAGAGTGCGTGGCCACTTCGCGACGAATTCTGTAAAAAAATTGTATACTAGATGGCGCTAGAGGATTTTTCTGTGCGAAGATACATAATATTGTTACGGGATTATAATCCGATATTCGGAGTAAAACGCCAGTTTCATCTGAGGGAGTTTATTCGCTACTAATTTCCACACCAACACAGGTCTGGTCTTCCAACACGCCGAAGTGTCCAAATCGTAAGTGGTCGTAGTCGTAGTCGTAATTCGTAGCCGGAGTCGCAGAAAGTATTCGCATTAATCACTTTAAGTATCGCTCGAAATTAACTCAAAGAAAACTCGTAGTTAATAGAACTGCCGGCGGTCGGCGGCGGCCCTTTATATACCGATGACACATGTACTAGAAAGTGCGCGGTGTGTAGAACTTTCTAGATCTTTCCACATACAACAATCCAGAGGAGTCGGGTTGAGAATGGGACAGTGCAGATTCTAGTATTTTCCATACTAGAAGCTTCGAAAACATGTTCTATAATTGTCTATACATCGAAGCGCCGTAACAATATACATGATTGTTTGAAATCAATAACGGATATTTTGGGAAAATAATCCACCGCTTATGTTAAGACGTTCAGGCTGGAAAATAATTATAAATTTGGAAAAACTCGACAAACGACACTCGAGTGTTGGATTTTGAGCTCTGTTGTACTATCGCAGAGTTCTATTTTCAGCGCTGTGAATTTTCTCCGGCGTTCCGGATTCCGGATCATAAAGTCCTAGAATAATAAACCGACAAATGCAGCACACTAAAATTACTACTATTACATTATACAGGCCTATTAAAGGCCATACGGAATATAAAACATAAAAATCACAAAAAAAATTATATGATACTAGACTGAAAAATATAATGCGAAAAAAAATGCTATGCAAATCGTGAATCATCACATCGGATCTCTCTGTCTAACCGGCTACATAACACCTTCCAACCGGCTACATAATACCATTGTTACATTCAACGATACACAAAAACTAACTTTACTGCATGGTCTATCAAATGAGGTAGATAAAATCTATTATTTTATCTCAGCATATTAAGATAAGTACCAGGGAGACCGAGCTTTGGTTGGAATTTTCGTGGAACGTTAAAATAATTTAAATAAATATAAAAAGAACCACACAAACATTTAGCTGACCAGGATTCGAACCCACCACAGCCCGATATTTCGAACAGCGCTAAAATTATACATACGCATACCAAACTGCCAACCTCACTGGCATGAAAAGAGGCGAAACTATTGATATATTGATGCACAACGAAATAAAACACGTATATAACTTAAAAATGCACAGTTTTCTAGGGATAAGACCTAGCTAGAAGGGTTTTTCTTCCCCAAAACTCCCTGCATACCAAATTTCATGGAAATACTTGCAACCGGTTCTGTGATTCCGATTACATCTATACTCCTATACTAATATTATAAAGATGAAAGGTTTGTTTGTTCGTTTGTTTGCGTTGAATAGACTCCGAAATTACTGGACAGATTTTGATGAAAGACACAGATATAGATTAGAACACGGGGAAGGAAATATGCTACTTTTTATCGCGGCAAAATGTAAGGTTCCCGCGAGTTTTCTTGTAGCGTGCACGAAGCTGCGGGAAACATCAAGAAATATACCTACGACTTATACAAGATTAGCTAGTTTTAAGTATAAGATTTAGAAGATTATCGACATGCTATTGGGGTGGACTGCGCTCAGCGCTGGACACTATTCAACCGAATAATGATCCGATCTGCAGTGTATCAGCATGGCGGACAACATCTGCAGCAAGTCATCGAGTGTGTACGCACCTTGACATAATCAACGCTCTCAAAAAATGTTTGTAAGGTAAAATGCTAGGAATATTATAAAATATCCAAGTTATTATTATGGTGTTTCTTCCTGAGTCACGTGTACATTGAAATGTAGCTACTCGTAATAGCGCAGAGATGGAGAGATTTTCTATATGTAGGAGCCTGGAGGATACTCTGTTCAAATCGAATATAATTTTCACGTCAACAAAACGACAATAGTACATAATATAGACAAACGACATAATGGCATCAATTTAAAAGTCACTTAAGCGTGCAATTACGTCATACAATGACACATAAATTTAGTCGAATTACATCTTTTTGTTTTCGTATATTATGTAGGTTAAATTTGATATGAACAGAATATTCTGGCACATGAGAAACATCAATATTATTATTTATACTTATAATGAAAAGTTAAAAACTATAACTCGACTACGCAAATTATGTAGCCTATGCTACCCGGGCTATTATTACGAATCTTTTAACATCAGTCATTCATTAAAATCAGATCAATAGTGTTGGCGCTTCGGTTGAACAAACATACATACATACATAATTTACTATCGACAAAGCTGCCAATCGACCAGGCATAATATGTAAATCGCTCAACATCCCCGTTGAAACGTGCACACGCAAACATACCTACGTGTATACACGTAGTTCAATCACGTGTGCAGTCGTTGCGGTCACTTCCTTTCTGATTAAATATTTTGAGGCGTCCTAGTGCAAAGACAAAGTCTTGAAACTGGTCGAGCAGGAGCTTTGTCGATATTGTACACATACATAGACTGCCAAATTCATTACCCATCCTTTTGGATAGTGCCGTAGTCGGGTAAAAATACGGGTGGGAGCAATACCCATGAGAGTATATTACCAGCTGGTGTTGGTGGGAGACACTCCTCCACGACAGAAAATCTCAAAAATACCTATCTACTTAATTCTTTAAAGTAACAACGCGTTATATTTCTTGAAACATAAAACATCTTTCTTATATGAAGTGAAATGATAAAAGTACTAAGGCGGGTCAATAAGTCCGTGACTTTTTGAATTTCTAACCTCCTTACTGAAAAAGCAACACTACTCCTGTCAACAGGCATCTGTCAGTTGACTCCTATCAAAATTTGAACTTGCTGCGTCAGTTAGTTTGTGTTTTACAGCTATCTTTATCAGACTATCCAGTAACTTAAGGAAACAATGGAAAAAAGTGAATTTCGTGTGCTTATTAAGCATTATTTTTTGCGAAAAAAAACCATTACCGAGACCAAGGCTAAGCTTGATAAATACTATGGGGACTCTGCACCATCGATTTCGATGGTAAAAAAGTGGTTTACTGAATTTCGTTGTGGCCGTACAAGCACTGAAGATGCCGAACCTCCTGGACGCCCAGTAGAGGTCTCTACACCCGAAATAATCGAAAAAATTCACGATATGGTGTTGGCCGACCAAAGATTGAAAGTGCAAGAGATTGTGAAAGCCATAGGCATCTCGCATGGCTCAGTGGTTTCAATTTTGAATGATCAGTTGGGCATGAGAAAGCTTTCCGCAAGATGGGTGTCGCGTTTGCTCACAGTCGACCACAAACGCAATCGTGTAACAACTTCACAGGAAGATTTGGCGTTGTTTAATCACAATATGGTGGAGTTTTTGCGCCGTTTTGTAACCGTGGACGAAACATGGATCCATCACAACACACCAGAGACCAAACAACAGTCAAAACAGTGGGTTTTTAAGGGTGAATCGGCGCCAAAGAAGGCCAAGGTGGGTTTGTCAGCCAATAAAGTTATGGCGACTGTTTTTTGGGATGCACGTGGGATAATCCACATTGACTATCTTCAAAAGGGAAGAACAATTAATGGGGAATATTATGCCAACTTATTGCTTCAATGAGGATTTGAAAAAAAACCGACCTCATTTGGCCAAGAAAAAATTTCTTTTTCACCAAGACAATGCAAGGGTGCACACATGTGCAGTTGCCATGGCAAAAATCCATGAATTGGGCTATGAATTGCTCCCACATCCACCCTATTCTCCAGATTTGGCTCCGAGTGACTACTTCTTGTTCCCAGACCTGAAAAAATGGCTCGGTGGAAAAAGATTTGACTCCAATGTTGAAGTCATCTCGCAAACAAAGGCCTATTTTGAGGACCTCGACAAATCATATTTTTTAGAAGGGATAAAAAAATTGGAGAAGCGTTGGACAAAGTGTATAGAGCTCAAGGGGGACTACGTTGAAAAATAAAATGATTTATTTATCAAAAAATCTGTGTTTTATTCCAAAAGTCACGGACTTATTGACCCGCCCTCGTAGAAGATAATCGCTATTTTTAATATCACGAAGGGAAGCAGGTTGTATTATAATAACAATGTAGCAATTTTATATTCTACCCCTCAAACAATAAAAGCATTTTTACATTGTCTGAAAATTTCAGGAAAATGTAAAGACAACAAAGTAGTATATTGAACATAAAACATTATTACTGGGTAGTATAATGCGGCGAAGTTGAAAATGTCGTACCAACTAAGCGATGGAGTAGATAAAGTGTGGTTGTGAATGAGTCGGGTTATGTAACGTGGTTCCGTAGGTAATACAATTAATGTGTTAAAATAAACGTATTAAATATGTAAACATATTATCGAATTTTGTAAACTTACTCAGAGCTTTCACACCACGCGGTGCGATATCGCATGTCGCACCGATAAATTAATAAGGTATGAGAGAGACAGCGATATGTTTTAGTATGAAACGTTATACCTGTCTTTGTCATTAGCGGTGCGACATGCGATATAATAATGTCTCTATATATTTTTGTTTAATACGAGCCGTTTCTGCAGCACTGGTGCCACGGTGAACTTCGTACTCGAAAATAATTTTGTAAACAGAGTGACGCAAAAAAAAACCAAAAGAGGAAAAAACAAATGAATTACGGTTTTCGAAACACAAATGCATGAGTAAATAGCGAGCGGTATAAATTTGAAATTGGAATTCCTAACCAAAGAAGATATATTTTAGATCAAAGTGGCCAGTACGACAAAACGCCAATTTCATGTGCAAGGACCTAATACTTCATTCATTTTCATATTTTATTGCTTGAACAAAGCGTTCAATGTTCCATTACATTTTATAGATCATAATATTATGTATAGTCGCAAATTAAATGATTATATTCAATATCGAAATATTTCAAAATTAAGGTATAGTTATTGCGATTAAGGCAATAATAATAGTAATGATAGCTCCCCACACCGATTTCGGTGACGGTGGCCGGTTTCATTGACACCAATCCAGCTCCGCAGGAGTTATTTTATAGTGCCCAAGTGTGTGCGCAGTACACACGAGCACTCTCCCCTCCTTTAATCTCGAAACCCAGTGGGACGGACAGACCGACACGACTGGCGAGAGATCAGTCGCAGGTCCGACTTTTACATGCTCGTCCGCCGCATAGATCATCTGTCGTGTCAGACAATCAGGTGATCAGACTGCATTGTCCTAACCAAACTTGGAAACAACATTTTTTTTTGTTGTTGCAATGCGGAAATCGAACCCCCGAGCTCCGATGCGAGAGCTCTAAACCACTGGACCACGGAGGAAATATAAATAATTTTTTTAATTTAGTGGTAATGTAACAATCAAAAACCAAATATTATTGTAAATGGAATTGTAGATGTGTTTATTTTATTGTAATTGTATTGTAATTGTATTTTATTACGGAATACACAAGGCTTTATTATTGTTATGTACAGTCGTGGGATTAGTAACATGGCTAATTTCACAACTTCCACAAAAATAAAAACAATACGGAACCCTAAAGTATATATTAGCTTAGCATCTGCTTATCGCTGCAATGACTTCGGAACTCTTTAACGATTCCAAAGGCGGCGGTTAAAATAATTTATTATTTTGCATAATTTCGCGGTTAAGGAATTTTCAATTTTTTTATTACTTACCGACTTCGGAGTTCGGATTAAATTATCGAAATCCTGAATAACAAAGATATGGAATAAGAAATTGGTAATACGATTTGAATGTTTTGTTTAAGGTATAAACTATTGAGGGTTTTAGAATATTTGTTATACTATATACCGTATCGCGTAGTAACATCCGTAAATTATGTTTTAACCCCCAACGCAAAAAGAGAGGTGTTATAAGTTAAATGTGAGTGTATCTGTGTGTCTGTAGCATCGGAGTTTCTAAACCTAATATATGAGCGGTTCAAACACGTAAGTGTATATTTTTACTCTGTGCTTCACACCACATCAATGTGATAGATAAGCACTCGAAGAAATTGTGTTACGGGGACCAGACAAAAAAGTTTATTGTTTAATGCTATTTATATGATACATATTATATTTAAGTTTTTTATTAAATTATACACATATTATGTAGAAGGATCATTTTTAAGTTTAAGTTTTTTCTAATTCTATTGTTTTATTGGCTGTGTATACTTTTAGTCGTAAACTTTCTTGGGAAAAGGTTATAAATTTAGGGATTAAAAAAAAACCAACGAACAGATGTCCGTTTGTCTAAATGTGTCTAAATATTAGTGTGCGTGGGAACTGTATTACCGGGGTATGACTGATGCAGGGGTGAGAAACCCAGGTAGCAAGTAAGGAACGAATTGTATGGGACTGAAAGAGGCAGTCCCTGACGAACTTTGCTGTAAGACAGACCTCTGACCATTTGTCGATGTAATTTAATCTTTTCAATAAACACTTCACTTAATATTTTAACCGCCCCGTGATTCCTTAATATCAACATCATTTAATACTAGTATCCTATCAAAAAATCCGATACTACACATATTTAATATACATCTATGATTCAGGAACAGTGATTTCTTTTTAATTTTTACCAATGACAGTAAATCATAACTCAGTGCGCCTAAAACTGCGATAGCGCGATTTAGGTATCGCAAATTTTCTGCAGATTATCCACGAAGCGGCGTCTAATGAAATACACGAACCTCTTGTAAGTCTTAAAATTACAGTTATCAAAGTAAAACCCGTATGCTACAAAGGTAATAAAAACTAAGGCGAAACACTAAGGGGCCGAAGGGTCAGGATGAAATCGAACAAAAAATTTAATACCTCAGAAACCCTTACTGGTTTTTACACAGACTCTACGCAAATAACCCTTGATATTACCTTGTCCTTTCGTAGCGAAGGTTAGGGGGTTGGAATAACGCAGAAAATCAGATTAAACAATATTCCATATAAGGTAAAATTTTAAACAAGTTCTACTAACAGATTTTTTCGAATTACATATAAGCCGATGACACCTTTTCTAACGATAGAATTTTTTTGGAATATATTGATACAATTTTAGAGAAACTTACCTTGTTATAGTAAGACTAGCATTAAATTCCCGCGGCTTTGCCCGCGTGAAATTAGGTTTCAAAATTTCATCCCCTATTTTACCCACCTAGGGGCTGATTTTAAATACTGAACAGGTAACTCATTATTTTTTCGTACTCAATTCATTCCAAATGTCATACAAATATGTCCATGAAATAAGAAGTTTTATACAAAGTTTTTTCACCTTGTTTTGAAAAATCCTTCCTTAGTGGATGCCTACGTTATATGAGAAAGATGTGTGCAAAATTTCAAATTTCTAGCGTTAAAGGTTGGTTGGTTAAGGGTAACCATACGTTCGCGAGTCTGGCTCGCACTTGGCCGGTTTTTATTAGTCCAAGTCAGCTAGATTTTTTAATATTATCGGCACAATTTTCTATAACTTATAATAATCATTATTTTTGAATAATTATATTATTATCAATTTTGCAGTCGCTTATCAATGTTTCATATGCTAGTGCGTCCCACGTTTGGATAGTGAAAGTTTAGACGCGCTTTTATTACGCTCAACTTAAATCTTACAAACTACCATAGACAGACAGTCCAAGTGTCTGTTTCTCTGTAGTGATTTAATTTTGCAATTCAATGTTAAATCAATAGCTAACGTTGTAATCCATGTAGATAAAGTATAGACGTATCATAAAGTAGGGACGTCGCACAGAAATCGACAGTAAAATGTAGTACACGGCGAATGCTAGTACATGTTCCTAGCACAACTAACAATAATCTTACAGTCGAAGAAAATAAATTAAAAACACCGACTGCGTCATTTTGACGTACCCAGTGTCTCTCTCACGATTAAGGCTAATCTTATGACACCTGTCAAGCTCAAATGAAACAAGCCGTTTAGATTCTAGAGCGTATCAAAGAATATATAAATATATACACTCGAAAAACATAACCCCCGTTCTGGCGCAGTCGGCTAAAAAGACTACTCGACGCCGGATATTGAGAGTCGCGACTGTATATTGTCAATAATCTCGCGTCCGTTGGACGATTTTTGATCCTTATTGTCAAGGAACAAGGTCGAAGAGTGGTACACCGGTTGTCGGCGACCGTACATAAGGGATTTTAAACTTTGGAATGAGCTGTTGCCAGCGGTGTCTTCGGACCACTGTGACCTTCAAATTTTCAAGAAAAGAGCGTATTCCTCCGTAAAGCCGAAATACGCGCTTGCAATTCCTCTAGTGTTCCGACTGATGTTTTGCCCCATATTACTTGAGAAAATATATGTGAGTCTTCCAGTGGCGAAGCGCGAGGTTATCAGAATGGTAAGCCATATAAGTTAATATCTAGTACCTGGTTGACCGAGATTTTGCTTGGTGTTTTAGTAGAACAATAAATAATTAAAAATAAATATAAAAGAAATAAAAATAAAAAGAATCACAAAAATATTTATCTTACGAACCCACCACAATCCGAATTTGCGAACAATGCAATCAAAATTATTGATATATTGTTGCACGACGCAATAAAAAAACATATATTGCTTAAAATGCGCAGTTTCTAATGGAGAAGACGTAGCTGGATCGTTTTTTCTCCCCAATTCCCTGCATACTAAATTTCATGGTGATAGTTAATACTTGTAGCCGTTGTCGAGATACCGATCGAGATTGTCTCGTTTAAAGTATAAGCTTGTCGTGCAGAATAACGAGACTTTATTTTTATTTCACTTAGCGCCATCTATCGGGCGGTATAATTATATCTAAAGCAAGTTTTTGGGCGCGTTGGGTGCAATTTTTTGGTTTGTTTCAGTGTTAAATTGCAATAATTATAATATATTATAGATGAGTTATATTCACAAGGGAACCGATACGATTTCGAGTTGTATACACGCCTCGCTACTGTAACACGGTATATTTGAACTTCTTAAAAGTTCAAATATACCGTGGACAATGTTTATCTTCGTAGGATACAGTCGGATAGATACTTGAAGCGTATACCGATCGATACGAAAGTCGATCTTACTTAGTTACACAACCGATAATGACAACCTCTGCGGCTCAGTGGATAGCGTGTTGGCGCCGGAGGTCGCGCGTTTGAATCCCGCCGTAGGAACAAAAAGGTTTCCGTATTCCTGGGTCATGGATGTGTATTAAACACGTGTGTAATATAATAAAAATCTTAAATATATGTATCGCTTAGAACTATTTAATATATAATTATCGTTGTCTGGAATCTGTAAGGCTGGGACTACGGCCCGGGAAAATTCAGAGCATTGAAAATAGAACTCTGCGTTAATACAATAGATTTGAAATTCGAAGTTTTTTGACTCGACACTTGTGTGTTCAATTTTCAGCTCTATTTTTTTAGGCCAGAGTTATATTTTTAAAGCTCTGAATTTTCCCCTACCGGATTCCGGACAACATTACATATAGTCCCGGCCTAACACAAGTTCTTCGGATTAGCACGGGGCCAGATTGACGTGGTGTGAAGCGTCCACATATATTATTAAAACATGTCCTCGGTCAGGCCGTTGCTGGGCTGGTCGGTGAAAATACATGTCGTTGTTGTTATTTTCATACGCTTTTGCTCCCCCGGCAGCTGGCGGTCGCCGGCACCGGCGCCGGGGCCGGGCTGGTAAGTGGACAAACAGCCAACAAATTGTTTCATCCGTCCAATTAGACCAAACTTGGGAGTTCCTACTTGTGGTTCTGAGCCTTTAGCCAAGCATCGTTCATTACAACGACGAAGTTCAAAAACAAATATGGGATTTGACATAAAGGCAGCCTTCCGATGCATGCGACGAGCGACGCAAGACCACGACCCGATACCGAAAGGGTCGCGGAGCCACTGTTTAGTATGAATTCATATGGAGCACTAAACAATCCCCACGACCCGTGACACGCGACCGGTGACGCGCGACCGGTGACCGTGGCCAGAGACCCTGATCCGCTGGTGTGCTTGTCACAGTCTCGCATCGCGTTCACATAGTTTGGAAGACTACCTTACACATAGCTAAGTGACTCATGCATCGATGTGTCACTTCGTCATCGTTATCAATCTGCATTATGTTATTTGAAGTTGTTTATTTATTTGAGGTCATTTGTTTGTTTCCAATTAATGAATAATATGTATATAAATACATATCCCTTTTATTTATAAAAATATTTACATAATGGATAAATTCCGAGTCACTTTTCCTGCGTATCAGAAAAACAATTACATTGTATTATTTACTATATAGCTTATCCCTTGTGTAAAAATATTTTTATTCTACTAAGAAAAATATTTACACAAATGGGTGAATATAACAATAATATGGGGTGTATAATTTCGTTTTTCAAACATCGCCTCCCATGGAAAGACGAAGATTGTCGAATGCCGATGATCGCGTCTATAGCGCGGCAACACTTCGCGTACCACCGCAGCGCTCGCGGGGCACGAGGGGCGTGCGGCGTGCGGGGACTGGACGGCGGCGACCAGCATGCGGTCAACCGCAGCCACTACACATACAGACTCCTCGGCGGCTGGACGATTACACTAGGCTTAACAAAAGTATAATTACAGTCCGCTTTTCATTGAAGGACATGGTTGTACTGGTAAAGATAGGATAAAGCGGCCTTGCCCGCGTTATAAAAGTGGTACAGTCTCTCATATTCCCTATCATCGATTATGGTAATGTGTGCTATTTTGACCTCAATGCAGACAAGCTCGACAAATATGACCGACTACTTAACAACTGTATTAGATTTATTTACAATCTCCGGAAATACGACCACGTATCCTCCTTTCGCTCCAAGCTGCACTGGTTTCCTGTGCGCCAACGTCGCACAGTGCGAGCCCTGTGTATGCTCTACTCTTTCCTTAACTCAACCAATTCTCCTGCTTACTTAAAGTCCCACTTCCAATATCTTTCTAGTAGTCATGATAAATCCCTCCACTCCTCAAATAATGCACTTCTCCTTTGTCCCCAACATAGTTCTAGTTTAGTCCATTCCTCCTTCCACATCCAGTCTATTCTACTCTGGAACGCTCTTCCTACGGAAATCAGATTGTCCACAACCAGAGATACGTTTAAGCGCAGAGTCCGACAGTTGTATTTGAAGTATTTGGAAGAATCATGAACTTTTTATTATAATTTTTGGTTGGTATGGTATATGTATAATGTATATTATGTTTAATAAATTATTTATGTACTTGTATATTATAGTATAGTATGTAGGTATAATTAGTTTGATATGTATTATGTTTATTTTAGTAAAATTTATATAGTTTGCTACGAATATTATTGTATCTATTTTTATCATTAGTTTTACAAGATCTTTTGTATAGTTAAATTTTTGTATTTTTCTAGATGGAAAGCACCTTGGTATTTTGACTCTGTCACCACCACCCTATGGTTGACAGGTAGAAAATGCCCTATGGCATTAAGTCCGCCATTGTACATTGTGCAGAAAGTGTATAAATAAATAAAAGTAGAATTACATCAAAATCCGTTCAGTAGATTTTACTTGAAAGAATACCAAACATCCATCCATCAGTTCCAACAAACTTTCACATTTATCGTACAGATATCAAGTGCCGAAAGGATGAAAAAATGTATGATTTTCAATATTAATAACTTTTATTGTTCTAATTAACATGATGAAACACTTGATGAAATTTCCTGAACAAAGCTTTTGCACATCGATATAATAATAATATTTTTATACATTTTTAAAGGCATATTTAAATAGTTTTCATACTTACGGTGTTGTTGTTGTGTTGTGTGTTGTGTTACTAAAATGTGGGTCATCTTCAAGCCTAATATTCACTTAAGGCGAAGCTCCACTTTCTGCCCGCACTAGTTGAATTTATATTTAATATCAAGGTGCCATGGCCCCAGCCCTTGATATGCAAATTAAATTTGCAGACGACGCCGCTAATTCAGATCCACTTCAATCTCAGCCAGCGTAGATTTAAGGAGTTGTCGAGTTAAATTAATATGAATATATATCCCAATAAAGATTCCCCCTTACTAATAAAAATATTTACACAATGGATAACTTAAACAACGCCGCTGTCTGTTAAGTGACTTTTCCAACGCATCAGACAAAGACAGCAACGATGTTTAAGTTATCCGTTGTGTAAATATTTTTATTAGTAAGGGGGATAATCAATAACATAATAGCTTCTATGACACATTCTAAGACCTACATCCTACTAATATTATAAATGAGAAAGTTTGTAAGGATGGATAACCATCCATCCTTATGGATGTATGGATGGATGAATGTATGTTTGTTACTCTTTCACGTTAAAACTAGTGAACGAATTTCGATGAAATTTGGTATGGTAGTTGTGGCGGACCAATTAGTGCCACAATCCTGAATCGCGCAATCAAAGTTTTCTAAGATCGGCGGTATACAACATCTGAAATGCAAACAAGTGGGCTTCGGCCTGACCGAGCATACCACCTCGGAGTCCCTTGCCCCTTTGGGGCTTCCACTATTCCCATGTTGGTGACCCCGAGAACACTAGTTTGGTGAATATAAAGTAAACAATATTTAAAAAAAATCCGATTACCCAGCGCCGACACCCCACGCTTTTTTACAATAATAAACATTTATTTTTCATTTACACTATTCTTAATCCAAATTTATTAAAATTTATTTTTTATTTTTTAGATTTTCTATAAAGGCGTGTTTTTTTTAACTATAATTTATTTTTTGATTTTTAGTACGATTTGCTATTTATTAACCGGGGGACCAAAGAGTAAGCCTGGAACTGCACGCATGCGTAGTTCGCGCACTAGTTCTATCCCTTTTACTCTCATGCAAATGATGCGGAAAGAAATTGATGAATCCTGGCGAATTTAATCAGGATAATCGGATATTTTAATCGAATTATTGCATTGTCATCGATCTTTGACAGGAGTGCAAAGTTTGAATTAAATATGATCGTTCAAAGTAGGACAAAATCGAGCCCAAAGGAGTCGGTTACAAACAAACAAACAAGCAAGCAAGCATGCAAGCAAGCAAGAAAACATACAGGTGAAACTAATAAAAGCGTTATAAAAAAAGCCGGTTACCCAGCGCCGACAGTAAGCCACCACCCAGTGCCACCAGCAGACATGATGTCCATTACCGTGTCATCCAGAATACCAGAATCCTGGATGGACCACCCGAGGATCTGGTTCATCCGCGTGCAAACAATATTGGCACCTCAGAGGTTGAGCGATGAGAGCCGTTTCGATCTGGTGGTCTGCAAACTCCCAAAGGTAAGGCAAAGCCAGCTGACACTGGAAAGTTTGAGGCGCTCAAGTCAAAATTACTCGGCATCTTTGAAGACTCTATGGCCAGGCAGATAGAGAAATTAATCGGCGAAATGGAGATGGGAGACCAAAATCCTTCCCAACTACTGCAACGCATGAAGATGAACGCATGAATCAAGACTTAGCTTGCGACAAGATTCCTGACCACACGCTCAAGGTGCTCTGGCATCTGCCACAAGCGATCCGTGCGGTGTTGGCTGTTTCGGACACAAAGGAACATCCTGGCGGTTGTTGAGGTCCTGCCGACAACGCCGACAACGTTGCTGAAGCCACTCGCACGTCACATTTGGCAGAAGTGTCACACAAGCCAAGAGCTGCGGAACGCTATGGAGACCAGGAAATCGACGGCATCTCGGCAGAATTGGCCAAGATCGGTTTGATTTGGTTTGATTCGGAGATTGGCAGTTCGGCCGCCCCCTCCTCGTCGGTAAACTAGCTGAGGAGGTGCAGCCCCCGGCGGAGGCCTGTACCATCGTCCCCTACAGCTGCCTATCAGTCACCGATCGCAACTTTGGTCTGCGTTTCCTCATAGTCACAGGTGCCAACGTCCCGTGCTTCCGGTGAGCAAGAATATTTTTTAATCTTTGCAGCCAACTAATTATAAATTATACGCCGCTAACGGCATCGAAATTAAAACCTATGGTGTTAAAACTTTAGTTAATATATAAATTTAATTTATTTTATATTAAATTTAATTTTTATTTATCGCTGGGATTTTATTATAGCTGGAGTCAAGCAGCCAATTTTAGGTGCAGGTTTTTAGCTCACCATAAAATTTTAGTTGACATGCACCGTCGTAGACTCGTAGATCAGATTACTGATATGAGTAGATCAGCGCCTGTTGTGAAAATTGGTCAGCCTCCTATAACATCGATAGTTGAGAGTCTTCCATATTTTGATATGTTGAATAAATATCCCGATTTAACTAAACCAGTGTCATTTAGGGAAACACCTTCACATAACGCGCTACATCATATTGAGACGACCGGCCCCCCTGTTTATGCGCGAGCCCGTCCATTGCCACCCGATAGATACAAAAAAAAATTAAAGAAGAATTTTGAGTTATGCAGGAAATGGGAACCTGTAGGCCTTCTAAAAGCGCATGGGCTGGTCCACTGCACGTGGTTCCCAAAAAGAACGAACTACGACCGTGTGGTGAGTACCGCCAGTTAAACGCAATTACGAAGCCTGACAGAGAAGAAGAGGAATGGGATAATTCCTAGGTTGCACGATTTTACATACATTTTAGCGAATAGAAAGATTTTTTCAAAATTAGACATAAATAGAGTATATCATTGTTTAGGCGTAGCATCGGGCGACATAGAGAAAACTGCAATTATTACCCCTTTTGGGTTATTTGAGTTTCCCCGCATGACATTCGGTTTAAGAAATGGAGCACAGACATTCCAACGCTTTATGAATAATACCGTTTAACAAGGTTAACACGCCTCCTTCTGGACATCATCATCATCATCCGTTGGTATAAAAGCTGGTTTCAATCTATCGATTGAGATACGAGCTTCACGACCCGGCAATTGAACTTTGAATACTTTAAAATCTCGCTCTAACACTCGATATGGGCCATCGTAGGGGGGTTTCAACGACTTATGTACCGCGTCATCCCTTACGAAAACGAAATGACAATCTTTTAACTCCGAATTAACAAAAATTTACGTGAGTTTTTCTTATCTCTCATAGGGCGGTAGCTATTTATAGCCTCGCGGATTTTCTCGACCATAATTTCATGTAACGGAAAACCTATCTATAATAGTAACTAAATATCTAAATCCTTGTGGAGATGTTGGTAACGGACAAACGATGTCCACATGGAATGCTATCATTAGAAATTTCGCAATAAATTGGCTTACTTGAATGAGGTAATAACATTTTCTTTAATTTAATATTGTTATTGCTACTTGGACAGTGCATCTATTGCGAATCATAGTCTTTCAGTTGAGTGTCAGCGATTTCGTCGGAAGTCGAGTACAGTCGGACAAAAAATTGTTTCGATTTCCGATCGCAACAATGTGTCGGCTACGGTAATATCGTATATATCTTTTTCCTAAATGAGCCCAATATCAACCGTAAATTCGCTAATAAAAAGAAGATACGGCGCCCTTCGCGGTGTTTCCCTATCCTCTTGACCTATTTTTGAAAAGGCGCGACAAAGGTTTATGGTCTGTGAACACTGTCACAGGTCGACAAGGTCGACCTTCAAATAATTTTCTAAAATATTGGATAGACTTATAAATAGCTAGTAATTCTCGATCAAACGTAGAATACTTCTGTTCAGTTGTCGATAACTTTTTAGAGAAGTACCCTAGAGGTTTCCATGTGCCGTTCCAGTCCCGTCCAGCCGTTTCAGAGATTAGCCGGACCAAACAGACCGACGGACAGACAAACTTTTTAAAAAAATATTTTTCATTGTAGGCACCGTATATACTTTCATATGCGTTAACCCTCTGTTGCAATACTATACAATACAAATACTGCTCCTAAGCATGTATTAGAGGCATCAGTCATTAACGCGAGTGGAACATCTGGAAAAGGATGAGATAAAATAGCGGCTTGTTGAAGGCCGTTTTTACACTTTAAAAACGCTTCCTCAGCTACTTTTGTCCACGCAATTTTTGTTTTATCATATTTCTTTGCGTTAACTAAATATTTTTTGAGTTGACTCGGATAAAAAGCTAAATTTGGCAAATGAGACCTATAAAAAATTTACATTCCTAAAAATCGTCTCAAATCGTTAACAGTTTCGGGTTTAGGAAAATTTACAATTGCTTCGACTTTTTCATTTAGCGGCTTGATACCGTCCGTGACCTACGAATACTATTTGCGACTGTCCAAAATAACATTTAATTAGGTTGATAGTGATACCATAAGTATTGAACCTTTCGAATATGAGCCATGAATATTCGTTATGTTGGGTTGCATTCTCGCTGGCAATAATAACGTCATCCAAATAATTAAAAAGTGGGATCTATCACCAATGTGCGATTTATTTATTGTTGGAGAGATAAATGATAAGTATAGTCCCGATAATATTATATTGTCTTTTCACTTATAACGTACATACAATGTTTAGCTTAACATACCATTTAGGTCCGAGATTAGAACGAGACTGGCTACTTAACATTGGAAATATAATATTGAAATGACTTAGAACCAAGAGTGTAAGCATGCACGTTTGTGTGGTCCCTACAGTAGTAGTTTAGGCTCTGGATTAAAACATGGGCTACTTTTTATCCCGAAAAAGTACAGTGTTCCCGTGGGATACTACATGTACGCGGGCGAAGGCGCAGGTAACAGCTAATATTGAAAAGAGGAAAAGTTTGTATATGCTTGTTTGTTTGCATTAAATAGGCTTCAAAACTAGTAGACCGATTTTAATAAAATTTGGCTACTTTTAATCATGTTAAAATTTTAAGGATTTCTTCTCGCGCGCACGAACATCTCATAAGTTGCCCGTGATTTCGTGCGTATTTTTTCTTACATTCTTACATTCGTAGGTGAACTGCGAAGATGGGATGCGAAAAAAAACCACGTCTGTTGTATGGGAATACAACCCTTGAAAATTTATTCTATTCTGGTTTTAGTACTTGTTGTTATAGTAGCAACAGAAACACATCGTCTGTAAAAATTTCAACTGTCTAGCTACCACGTTTAAGGAGCTATACAGCCTGGTGACAGACGAACAGACAGACGGATAGACAGCGAAGTCTCAGTAATAGGGAACCCTATTTTACCCATTTTACGTCATACCGAATCCTAACAAAAGATAAATACGAGATAACATTGCGCAATTCATCATTATGAATTCTTACTTCCAATTGTTAAATTTATCTCCTTTTTTGAAGTTAAAAAACCTAACCAAGAGTATGTCAGGATATGTCTAAGGAGGGATCCGTAGCTATTTTCTCTGCTGTTATCCGATTTAGCTGAAACAAATTTTCCTAAAGAGTATTTACTATGATCTATCTATAATGGACATTTATGAGTTTCTATTTAATACCAGAGTAACATTATTGTAAAAGACCTTTATGTAAATAGACCACACGATGGGGTGTTTACGAAAAGACAAAAAACCATCCCCACTTCTCACAATATGTATGCTGAACCGGTACTAAAGCTTTTTTTTATTATTTTATGGCGCCAAAAGTAAGGCCTATCGCAATCTATTAGAGTACTAATTTCATCAATCTATATTAAAAATTACACAAGTTAACAGTAGCGGATGGACAGACGGGACGGACGAATGGATAGACGGACACACAAATAAACAGAACGAAACTGTAAGGGTTCCTTGGAGTACTACAGAACCCTAAAAAGGAACAAAATGTAAAGGAAAACGATAATATAATTTTTATTGAACAATAAGACGTGCGCTACTAGTGATTATAATTTAATTATAATATTATAACAAAGATCGGTAAGTGGCTTGTAAATAATTAACGATACATAATTTAATTAGAAAAGTACGCAATAAATGTTATGTGTGAACTGCGTCTTATGCCACCTGCGAGACAGGCTCTGCCTAGTGCAGGGGCATAGGAAAAACATCTCTGTATGTAGATAATTTTTCTGATAAACAAACATTTCATTTTAATTTATTCAATGAAAAAAAAATCGGTTGTCTGTAAAGTCGGTTTACTGACGATAGTTGAACGTGACAACGTCATGTTTATAGTGCGCGCGGAACTAATTGGCCGCGCCTTAGGTAGGCGTGTTGCCGCCGCGAAGTCCGGCGCCGACCTGAGTAATAACATCAAGCGCCCCCGCCTCTCCGTCCCACCGCTTACATACTAAGGCGCGGCTAGCTGAGGTAACGGCAATGCGTCATATTTAGCGAGGTAAGCTGGTAACAGGTAACGCATGAGTCATGTTTTTCGTGCGTGCAGCCGCCTCCATCAAATTATAAGACGTTATAACATAATGTGGGATTCACACGCCATTTGGTCGGTCGCTTTTTAACGTGCAGCAAAAGACTTCTACGAAACTCGTAGCTTGTCGTAGAACCGTACTACGGTTGTAGCAGCTCTACGAATTTACCTCAATGCTATGTAATGCGAACTTATGCATGCACCAATACATGCAAGTAACAAGCCTATATTATCGCCATTTTACAAATGATATCATTTATTTTATTATAATATTATAAATATGTAATTTTTAATATTAAAATATATTTTTTTACTTAATAGGCTACTTGACTCATATTTAATTTCATACATTGAAGGAGTATTTATTGCCTTTAGTACTTGACTTAGAAAAACGTATTCAAGCGATATCAAATTTTAAAAACTTAAGATTGATAAATAAAGTTGATTTAAAAATATGTATTTTTGTTTTATAATTTCTACTGATGAAAACACCTCGTAACTTCCGGCAAGGATGTGACGACACACTTAACACATATGTAGTAGTGAAACGGAACGTTTCAGTAAATAAATAGTTAATGACATCTTAAAAAGTTATTTATGTCAAAACGTCAAACGGAACGTAACCAGCAATTTTACAACTACGGACTATAGCACAGATTACAAATAGTACTAGTATGACGTCACAGCACAGATAATCTATCAACCAACATGGCGAATAGTGTTCTCGGCGGTTTTTAATAAGTGTATTTTAAAAATATTTCTTTTGTAGGTTTCTAAGTTTCAAAATAATGTTATATTATTTTTTCTGCGTAATGAAACAAAAAACAAACAAACATTTAGGACATAAAAAAACAAGGTCAAGTAGCCTATTTCCTTTACAAAACAGTAAGATCTAACTGTCGCTCTATGAATCGAACAATATATAATATAATAACTAAATTTTTTTCGCAGCTCCGCCCGCGTAAACATAGTATCCCGCGGGAATCGTACATTTTTCCGCGATAAAAAGTTATCTATGTCCTTCCCCGTGGTCTACTCTATATCTGTGCCAATTTTCATGATGATTTGTTTAGTAGTTTTTACGTGAAAGAGTCACAAAGAAACAAACTTACATATATATTATTAGTTAATAAACTATAATATTACTATAGTACAGTTAGGATAAGGATAATATGTATGGACGCTTAACATCACGTCAATCTGGCCCCGTGCTAAGAACTCGAAGAACTTATGTTACGGGGACCAGACAACGGGAAGCATATATTTAGAATTTTATTATATATACATATAATACAAATCCATGACCCAAGAACACATAAAACTTTTTGGTCCCTTAGCAGAATTCAAACCCGCGACCTCCAGCTTAAGCACAGGACACACTCAACCACTGAGCTACAGAGGTCGTCAGATTTAGTCAAAGTGTATTGAGAAATGCTTATTAATAAAGTGAATAATGTCAGTGACCAGTGACTACACACTATGGCACCGATATCCTACTACTATTATAAATGTACAAGTTTGTGAGGATGGATGGATGCTACTCTTTAACGCAAAAACTATTGAACGGATTTTAATGAAATTTTGTATGGAAGTAGTTTGGGCTCTGGATTAAAACATTCTTATTCCGAAAAAGTAGTGTTCCCGTGTGATACCCGATAGTATATTTACGCGGGCGGAAACGCGGGAAAAAGCTAGCATACAATAAAACCATGTTGCTAATTGTATCGCCTTCGGTAATCTTCGTTTTCCTATGGAAATGGCAGACGATGTTTAAAAAACGAATATTCCCGAAAGACATTAAGCTCTTGTTCATAGTATAATAGATAGCTTTTAATAAAAATACCTCAACAAGGGCCCATTGTGACGTACGTGCCCTAAGGGTTGCCCGTGTGGAAGACCCCGAAATCGATTGTTGTCCGTACGAATATTGTTTATTATTCCACATACGTTCGATATGTTTAGCTGAAGTAAATCTGGGATGACGGGCATCAGTGAATAAATAGCTAAAAATAAGGAGAAAACTGGCAGATAAAGGTGGATACCCATGCGGTGCGCGTTAGAAAAAAACCTTGATACCACTTAAATCTCTATCATAATATAAAAAAGAAACATTTAATTTCACTACTTTATATTTTTAATTCATTAATCTATTTTTGATAAATCTGAACAAGATTTTTATATTTATAGTTAGGGAACGTTAAATATTCTACAAATGAATTAAATATTGACGACCTCTGACGCGCAGTGGTTAGCGCGTTGGCGCTCAACCCGGAGGTCGCGGATTTGAACCCCGCCGAAGGAACATAAAGTTTTGTGTTCCTGGGTCATGAATGTGTATTAAATATGTGTATAATGTTGAAAATCCTTAATATGTGTATAGTTTAAAGTATTAAATATACTTTCAGTTCTCTGGTACCTGTAACACAAGTTCATCAGATACAAAATTCAACCCCCAAGGGGGTAAGTTAAGTGATAAAAGTTTGTATGGATTTTTTTATTCCTTGAACATATTTGCATGATTTATTATTATTTATTTTATTTATTTATAACTTGATACCAGTAAACAAAAAATATAAAATAAAGACCTACAGAACTGTTCTTCAGTTTGTCTGTAGGTTCAATGTTACAAAAATTAATACAAAATTACAAAATCCGTTCAGTAGTTTTTGCGTGAAAGAGTAACAAACATCTATACATCCATCCTCACAAACTTTCACATTTATAATAGTAGTAGGATTTGTAGTTACGAAACGTTGTTAATTATTCTAAAAATTACTTGAATTTGTCACCTACTTGGATCATGTTGCTACTTTCAAGTTTAGTGAAACATTAGAAAGTATGTTAAAAAAAAGCTTGCTTATTTACTTTCAAAATAATCTGTACTCTATTCGATATCAAATATCAATATTCAAATATTTATAACATTATATATCTTTGCTACAGATTTTCAGCATTGAGTTCAATTGTTTTGTTTAAAATGTGATGATTTGTATTCAAATGATTTCTATTTGATTGAATTTTTGATGATTTCTATTTGATGATGATTTCTATTCAAATGTAAATCTTATATTGTTATGAAAATCGCTTAAAATGCATACTTTATTGAATTAATTGAAGTATTTAATTGTATAATTAAATACTTCGCAGCTGAAATTGTAAAATTTCAGCTGCGAATTGTTTCAAAGTATTAAAGAATCCAATTATAAACTACATCAATTGTTAAAAAATATGAATATTAATTAATATTGATTTAACATCGATCCGAATTGATATGAGAAATTATTGGAAAAATGGCGGTGTCTGTGGGAACGTGGAATCGTGCGGCAATTATTAGGAATACTTATCGAATGATGTTGATATAATAACAAATATGTATACTTAGTCTGTAGTAATTACAACGAATTCGGTAAAATATTGAAGTTTTTTCGTAAAAAGAGTAACTTATAATTGTTTATTGCTAACAAATAATCTTGCATAACATAGTTATTATTAATTTAGTACTAATTTATTTTAAAATAATATGTTTCATAGTGTTATTTGTCTTTCTGCAAAGTTTTATCCTCTTTCCTTTAGTAGTCTAAGTGTTATGCAGGACATGCAGGACACGCATAACCTGCCAATTGGATTAGTTAGAAGTGACCGTGTGTGAGCGTCATGCCAATTGGACCATAGGGAGCATGCTGTATGGCCCGCATACCGCTTAAAAACTACTAAACGAAAGGGGATAAAACCTTTCAAAGAGACAAATCACACTATGAAACATTGTATTTTAAACAAGATGAGTACTTAAAAATATGTTATGTCACATTATTTGTTAGCAATAAAGAATTATAAGTTACTCTTCATAGAAAAAAAATATTTTAATTACTTTGCACATACATTTTTTACAATATATCAACATCAGTACAAAATAAATCCTGAAGAAATGCGTATAATGATATAATCCTCTAAAGAAAATCGCCTTTAAATAGATGCCCTATATGTGCTTTAGTTAACAGTGAAATAAACAGTGGACAACACGTACGTTTTGCCGGTACGTAGCCGGTTGCGTGTGTACAAATATCCACAAAACTTATATTACCTTCCTACTAAAAGTGTATTCTACAAGTTTAATTCGCTAATTTAAAGCCTGCAAATCCAGCAGCCAATCAACGGCCTTAAGTACGGGTGCTGGACCCGCAGGTTGGACAGTCAGTATGGCCCTTTAGGCCCAAGTTTTTGAAGCGCCAAACTTACGGTCCAGCCTGCAAGTCCAGCGCCGTGGCCTTGAAGCGGAGTTGTAGACAAAAAATTAAAATAATCTTTATTTATAAAATTAGATGTCCCCACTGACTGACTGACGTATAGATGCACGCAGAGACGTAACCGCTAATGGTAAGAAATGTGAAATCTGGACAGTAGTTTTAATTTGCAATTTAGACGGGCACTAAAAAGGGATTTTGAAAAATTCCACCCATAAAGAGGTGAAATAGGGGTTGAAAGTTAATATGGAAAATCTTTAAATCTGCACTGATTTCAATGAAAATGGGGATTAATGCTCTTTAGATACATTTCATTACATACATATTTCAGGAAGTGAGGTGTTTATTAGAATTTACCCAGTGAGGGTGCAAAATTTGTATGAAATAAAATTATAATCGGTCCCGATTTCCATAAAATTTAATATTCGAGGAAATAAATATTGAGAATTAATATTGAGTACGTGTTTAATATATTTTTTTAATTCGTCATCTAAAGGTGTGAAATGGGGGTCCAAAGTTTGTTTAGTGAAAAATCAACAGCCGGTCGTGTTAAGTTGAATTTTGTCATGCAGATATTTCTTATGATGTAGAAAAATAGAAAAAAGGTTTTTCAAATACATACCCTTGCGGGTGGGTGTCCATGGGATGGGATCAAGGGGAATTCACACGGACGAAGTCGCGCGAAAAAGCTAGTTGATGCTGTTATGACTCAGTAGCTAGGTAGGGCCGAAGCTGGATTTGCAGGCTGAACTCTAATTTATTAGTGCTGAAAGTACTTGTTAAAAAAAAATTGTTATTGACAGAAGATCCGAAAAATCTAAAACAAAATGCCGCACAAAAATAAAATCCGTTCGTCGAAGGTGAAATGTGCATTTTTGATGTTATTAATAACCATATTTTACACGATATGGTGTATACGGCCTTTAAGACCTCAAAGCAGATTTTCTTCTGAAAATCTCTTGAATGTTATAGTTCATTTGGACTTCAAGGGCTCACCAGTTAAATTGAGCTACCTTCAGAGGCTGTTTCCTAAGCTGGAGAGACTCGGTGTTACTGGTCTTCTTTTGGAGTATGAAGACATGTTTCCCTATGAAGGAAATCTGGTGAATATAAGTGCGAAAAATTGTTATGAAAGGGCTGAGGTAAGTGAAAATGAAAATTTAATAAAAATGTTAGTAAATCAAACTTAATATGTTTTTTTTCGCAATGTCAACAGAAAAGGCTACCATTGGTTCAACTCTAACCCGTTGAGAAGAACCGGTGAAAGAAATTCGTTCGGGTGCCACGTTTTAGCAAAAAGATGGAAAAAATCTTCAAGAAACATAATATTTTTTTCAATGTAACCTTAATCTATGTAAAATAAATATCAAAAGTACATAAAATCACAGCCTTGAAAGGGGGCCATCTTATTATAAATAAGATGGCCCCCTTGCGATGAGCGATTGAAAATTTAACATTATTGACTACACAAGAAAAAGAAGAAGAAGAGCGCCGCGCTACGCAGCGCGATGCGGCTCGAATTTCAAACGAATTCCAATGGAACGTGGGGAATCAAGGAAGTGACACAACATTACTATTTAAAAATGTATTAATTGCTTTTCGAAGTATTCTCCGCGAAATTTAACACATTTTTCCATACGATGGAACCAATCATTGAAGCAACCATTCCATTCGGAAGTTGGGGTCTCCAAAATGGCCGTTTTGTAGGCGTCCACAGCTTCTTCAGGTGATGAAAATCTCTGACCACGCAATTTATTCTTTATTTTAGGGAAAGTATAGAAATCATTAGGGCTTAGGTCGGGGCTGTACGGCGAATGGTCTAATAATTCTATGATTTCTTGCTCTAAAAACTCTTTTGTTCTGTGCGCGGTGTGAGAACTCGCATTGTCGTGATGGAGGATGATGCGGCGGTTGCAGTTCTCTTTACGGAGTTCAGAAACAACCTGTGGCAAACAAATGTTAGCATACCATTCTGCATTAACCGTTCTTTGTCCCTCAAGAGGAATAGTCGCAACATGGTCGGTTTTGGAGACAAACGTGGCCACCATTTTTTTTGCAACACTCCGTGAACGAACAATTTTTGTTGGCTTTAACTCATTTTCGAACACCCAAACTAGTGACTGGTTTTTTGTTTCGGGTTCGTACGTGTATATCCAGGATTCGTCACCTGATACGATGTTGTATACAGCATTTGAGGATCCTGCGTGGAATCTTTCGAGAGTTCTGACGCACCAAGTAACGCGAGCCGCTTTTTGCTCTTCACAGAGCAAATGCGGTATCCATCGGGAAAACAACATTTTTACGCCTAATTGTTCATGCAAGATTATTTGTATTTGACCCATGCCAATGTCTAAAGTTGCCTGAATTTCGGGGTATGTCACATGTCGATCTTCCTCAATCAGCTTACGCACAGCATCAACGTTTTCTTGGGTGACTGCAGTTTTTGGACGACCTTGACGGGGATCATCACTGAGCTTGACACGTCCACGTTGAAATTCAGCAAACCAGCGATAAATTGTGGTTTTGGATGGGGCTTCATCACCAAATGCAGAAATCATCCGGTCAACACACTGTTTTTGTGTTAAACCACTTCGAAAGTCATAATAAATCATCGCTCTAGAATTTTATCGAGTCAATTCCATTTTCTCAACGACTAAACAAGTTTGACAAGACCTTGTGACAAGACCGAGAATCTTTTTTTAAATAAATAAACGGTATTCGATTTTTAAAACCAAGGAGTTTTAAATTAAAAAGATTTTAATATGACAGGAACAGTGGAAATATTCCATTCCCGATACTTTTAGTGCAGCCTATGTAGTAAATAAAGTTCAATTTTGTATCGCTATCTTTAAAAAGTGGCACGTTATAGATTCGGCCATTGAATATCAGAATTAAGAGTGTATAATATAGAATTTAAGGATTGATTCTCAAATGGTTGACTCTTTAAAAAAGTCAACCTAATAAAACAATGTACAAATAATATACTGTCAGATCAGGATACCGACATCATTTTAGTAACATAAGTAATATTTAGTAACTAATATTAATCTATTACTGGAAATTTATTTACTAATATTTCAATTCGAACATGTAATTGTTATAGCAAATACATTTATCTCAACCTACCCAAAGAATTAAAGGTAGGTAGATAAATACACCATTTTCTAAAAAGATCTTTTACATTATCACAGTTTAAAATATAAAAAAGAAATTATGTAGTCAAAGTTGTTTATTAATTCGGAAATAACATATACCAACATGTGGGTAGGCTATGAGATTAATAAAAGACTCACTTTCTATTTGCAGAACTCTATTAATCTAACAACACAATTACTAATGACATTATATCCTTAAATTAAATCATAAATCAATATGCATAACAGCTAGAAATAAAACCCAATTATAATTACATTTTTATTCTTTCAATTATTTAAAATTATAAAACAAGTAATTATATAAAATATCATCAGGGAATATTTAAACAAATTAAGATTACAGAAATAACGAACAAGTACGTCACCTGATATCAGCTTTAGTGTGAGAGGATAACCGGGTGTGGTTCGCTCATTTATAGTCTACCACCACCCCCATCTTGGGGTTGCCACAGTTGCCATAGACAATAATTATTATAGGCTTTAACGACAAATACGTTTATACATTTCGTCTTCACAAATACATAATTATTTTGTAATAACATTAATCATTACACCAACGACTCATAACAAACTGAGGTTTAATATTTAACACAGTAGTTATTATATTTGAACGGCATTAATATTGGTTTTGCCATCTCTTTAACGAAACCAATTGATTTGAATGTTTTATTTAAATAAATATCCGAGTTGTGTATTTTATCACCGAACAAAATTAAGTATATTTGCTTCATCATAAAGTACGAATATTTTATCGATATCTATACCTCTATATATCTCGCATCTCGGCGTAAACTGACTCCAAGACAGAAATTGTGTTGCACATAATAACATTATCCCGCCCTACTAATAAAAATATTAACACAACAGATTATTATATGTATTATTCAATATAGCTGTCTTTGTCTGTCAATTGACTTTCCAACGTATCAGACAAAGACAGCAACATTGAATTGCTAATCAATTGTATATACTTTTATTAGTATTAAGGTTTAAGCTCAATATAAATAATGTCCAGTATCAGAACTCAGCCGTGTCCTTGTAACTTTTACCTACGATTGAGAGTGGCCGAGTGGAGCGCCAGGGCTGACACGTCTACAAAGAAGGCGTTGACAGTAGCACAACTAACTAAAACTCGTTAGTCGTTTAATCCAGCGACAAGTCTTGGCGGCACGGCGGCGTGACACTCCATGCCTCTGCTATTTAAGGTTTCTTTACCGGCCGTATAAATGACGCGTATGTGTGCGTGCGCCGATTCGGGCTGTCTTCTATGAAGATGGTCTTCTGTACATTATTTGTAATGTGGAATAAGTAGGTATTTATTTTATTTTATTTTCCAGTTAAAAACCTTCATCGAACTCGCTATCAAAACTGGTTTTGAGATCATCCCTCTGATACAGACATTTGGTCACATGGAGCACGTACTGAAGTTATCAGACTTCGAACACTTGAGAGAAGTGCACTTCTACCCCGACTCTATATGTCCCAGTGTCGTGGACAGCTTGCAGGTGATACAGGATATGTTGCAGCAGGTAATAATTTGTTTATAATAGTGCCAGTGCCTGGGTAACCGAGATAAGACCTAGGCTAGATCGATTTTTCTCCCTGAAAACTCCCTGAATACTAAATTCCATTCTAATTCTTGCAGCTGTTTTCTAGTAACCGATTATACAATTATAAAAGATTGTCTCGTTTAAAGTTTAGGATAACATTAAAGAAAAGGTTTAAGCAGAAAACTAATTCCCGTTATTAACAATGTTAAATGGAGTTATTGCACTAATTTTAAATGAAAGCTTTCGGTACTCCCGTGACAAATAAGCTTTTATTATTTAGAATGTATGATATCTAGCGATATTATAAATAAAAAACTTAAGATTGATAAATAAAGTTCATTTAAAAATATGTATCTTTGTTTTATATATAATTTCTACTGATGAAAACACCTCGAACTAACTTCCGGCAAGGATGTGACGACACAAACACACTAAACACATATGTAGTAGCGAAACGGAACGATTCTGTAAATAAATACTTAATGACATCTTCAAAAGTTATTTATGTCAAAACGTCAAACGGAACGTAACACCGCCATTTTACTACTACGGACTATAGCACAGATTACAAATAGTACTAGTATGACGTCACAGCACAGATAATCAATCAACCAACATGGCAAATAGTGTTCTCGGCGGTTTTTAAAAAGTGTATTTTTAAAATAATTATTTTGTAGGTTTCTAGGTTCCAAAATAATGTTTTTTTTTTTTTTTTTTGTGTAATGAAACAATTATGAAGCGTTCAGGACATAAATAAAAACACGTTCAAGTAGCCTATTATTTCGATAAGTCAATTGGGTATTTCCTGTATGGAAAAATTTAGTTTTTTAAAAAACAAGAAATAATTAGCTATTACAACTCGATAAAAGTAAAAAGAATTAGGATTTAATGTGTAGTTTTGTAATTATATGCATTTCGCAGTCACAAAAAAGTTTAAATATTTTTTTACAACATTAGTGTATAAAACCAACATAATTAGTTTGCTTACATCAAATACAAAAAGATTTACTATGGTATGTATCAATATAAACGCGCAAAATTACGAGATATCAGAAATTTTGTGCATATGGCCATACATTTCGTAGCAACATTACTAGCGTATGACGTCACCTACTAGTACGACTTTTATATGGGGCGTTTTCACGAGACTCACAAAAGTGCTTCAAACAATCCGCAATATCTTTGAAAATTTTGATTTTTAGTATACTATTCCTTTATGTAAACTGTCTTATTTTTCAGAGCACTATTCATTTATGTAATAAAAAAATACAGGAAAATACCGTATTAGTTAACCAAGATATTTAACTTTGAAGTGGCCCAGACGGTAACTTGCGGCCGCGGTAAGTACGGCGCGAACTGCGGACATGTCCGAGGTGTAACTTTGAACGCATGTAAACACTAGTGCATCTGTATACATAATACAGCTTTACTGTAACAAATTTTCAAGTGATTTCATATACCTAATAACATTCTCCATTATATTACGAATGCGACCGCTATGTATAAGACATAATCCAGACTGCGAATTGAACTTTTTTAATAACGAGAACTGGCCCGCTGATTTGGGAAATACAGTAGGCTACTGCTATATCCCATAATATGGCTAAAGCAACGTTTAATGTTACGATGATAAAATACCATTTAAAAATGATAATGTAATAAACTCGCATCCTTTGTAATTAAATGATTAACGCCTGACAAAAGTTAATAGCGAAAACGTAATTAAGCGCATATAAGCATACTGGCAGGGTGTTTATTTAATAAACGTAATTAAAAATAGCAAATTTGTGATTTTTAAGGCCTTGTAACCCTTATCATATTTTGTTATAATACCGAACATTATAATATTATATATTAGCTTGCTAATTTAATATAAATGGTACTAAATCATCATCAATAGCGCCATAAAATGCAACAAATTGAAATGCCACCTATTCTCTCACGATACAGAAATACAATAACACATTATTTTAGTCAAATTTGATCGTTTTATTTACGATTAGGTTAAATTGGATCGGAGCAAAGTATATATTTTTCTATAACTAGCTTTGTTCTTTAGATATCGAAATATATTTGCAAAAATATTTGATATAATTGGATTTAAAATCAAATCAAATCAAAAAATATATATTTCCATATAGGTTACAAAGGAACGCTTATGGAATTACCGGCCTACCACCGGTTCGGTAATTAACCCGGCGAGAACAACCGGCGTAAGAAATTCGAACGGGGCCATCTTTTAGCAAAAAGATCGAAAATTGTTCTTTTAAAAAAACATACCGGTTGTCTGTAAAGTCGGTTTACTGACGATAGTTGAACGTGACAACGTCAACAACAACAACAACTACAACAACAACAACAACAATAATAATAATAATAATAATGAGGTAAAGGCAATGCGAGCTAACGCTGGTACTTGGAACCGGTACTTGGTAACGATAACGGGTAACGTATGAGTCATGTTTTTTCGTGCGTGCAGCCAGCTCCATCGATTTATAAGACGTTATCACGTCAAAAAGATATATATGTTTACAATATTATGTAAACTTAGTCTATATAATATGTATTAACAAAAGTCATATGCATATAGTACATAAAAGCAGCCGTACAGGTGGCCATCCTATTCCCATAGAGTGCGATCGTCAATAAAATCATTGACCCTGTAATAAGTTTTAGCAGACAAACATTCTTTAACTACTTTTTTAAATTTATTAATGGAAATATTTTGAACGTTATCTGGGATTCTATTGTATAAGCGTATACATAGATCTTTAAAGGATTTGCTTAATTTTCTAAATCTGATCACCGGGACATTTTGTAAATTGAACGTATTGCTCGCTTCTGCAGCACATTATATGCAGCATATTGTACTTATGTCAGTGGCATTTCCCCATAAAAGGATTCCGTAAGACATTCTACTATGAAAGTAATTAAAAAAAACTGATCCCGCCGTGTCTTCGTCAGAAATTTTTCTAATTTTTCTGACTGCATATGCTGCAAAACTGAACCTATCTGCAAGATTAGGAATATGAGGATCTCACTGTAATTTACTACCTAGAGTTATACCTAGAAACACAGTGGTGTCCACTAAATTCATTTTCTCATCATTTTATACTATATTGGTTTATACTTGCCTAACATTGGGCAATGTAAACTTTAAATATTTTGTTTTTTTAGAATTTAAAAGTAAGTTGTTAACATTAAACCAATGTATTATTTTCGAGAGAGCACTATTTACCTCGTCGTAATCTGACTGTTGTCGCTTTACATTAAAAATTAGTGAAGTGTCATCGGCAAAAAGTACTATCTCATTATCATTATCTTTAACATAATAAGGTAAGTCATTTATATAGATGAGAAAAAGAAATGGGCCTGAAATGGATCCCTGTGGGACACCTTTTACTATTTATCTCCACACTTTGAGTTCTATTTTTAAGGTAAGAACTCAAAAGTTTGAGTTCAGAGTCATACTATAGAATATATACATAGAATACATAGTGGTGCAATTTTCTGATTAATGTAGAATGCTCAACACAATCAAAGGCCTTGGAGAGCTCACAAAACACACCTAATGCATCCTGTAACCCCTCCCAAGTTTCAAAGATACTACAAAAAACATCTTTACCACCATCTGTTGTGGATCCACCCTTAGTAAAACGGTATTAATTATTATGTAATTAATTGCTTAAATTAAAGTGCACTAATAACTATCTCGATATAGGCCTGTAATTTGTCGGATCAGATTTATTTCCAGCTTTGAATAAACCTTGCTATGCTTCATTAAGTCAGGGAAAACACCACTTTTTGTACATTAATTGAATATTATCGCTAGGTAAGGGGAGCTACAATGTCAATTATTGATTTAATAACTTTTGTAGACATGCCCCAGAGATCAGCAGTATTTTCAAAATTCAGCAACTTTGTTAATAATATCTCTGAAGTCAATTTCTTTAAACTAAAAATTGACATCACATTCATTTACATTATCTCTGAGTAGTTTTACAGCAGCTGCAGGTGAGGAATTTAAATTTCTTGTAGTTGAGACCGGAATGACAGTAAAAAACTTTTCAAAGACCGTTGCAACTTCTAAATTAGTTCAAAATCAGAGCTATGATAGGTGACGTTTCCAGTCTCACCAGCTATTACCTTCCATATAATTTTAATTTTATTTTTAGAATATTTAATTTTATTCTTTACATAAAGAGCCCTAGGAGCTTTACATACTTTTTTGAAGGTTTTTGAATAGTTTTTAACATATGTTTTAAATGTTTCATTATTATTAATACCTTTTTCAGCATATAATTTATTTAATCTTTGCCTGCTTATTTTAATTCCTGCAGTTGTCCATTCAATAAAGTTACTTTTTATTACCATTTCTAGCCTTTTTAGAAGTAAATACTGCATTAAATTGGGTTCTTATTACCTTAAAAAATGTATTAAAAGCTTCATCTATGCTATTTGACCCATCCAATAATTGAATATTTGAACTTAAATTACTTCTAAATTTCTCAATACGTTTTGTATTCACAGGAATAAACACAAGCTCTTCCTTTTGGTTACGGTCACAATTAATATTAAAAGAAGCAAACTATCAGCAGTGATCAGAACTGAACTTATTAATTATCTGAATTATCTGTGCGTTGATACATCAGTCAATCAGCTTTGCCTTTTATAGTTATAGACAGATAGCTTTTTCTAGACTAGCTTTTTCCCGCGACTCCGCTCGCGTAAATATAGTATCCGGGATAAAGAGTTGCCTATGTTTTAATCTAGAGCCTAAACTACTACCATACCGAATTTCATCGAAATCCATTCAGTAGTTTTTGCGTGAAAGAGTAACAAACATCCATCCATCCATCCTTACAAACTTTCACATTTATAATAGTAGTAGGATAGATAAATTGATACTATTCTTATACTATGTAAATTACTTTGAAGCCGAACTTTTGAGTTGTTGAATAATTATTATTCTCTAACTCGGTGTGTCAGTGAGTTATGCCAGCAATTTGGGTTTATATAACTTATGCACTGCTAGCAAGAAGTCGCCTGGAAAGTGTAAATCATAAATCCTGAATTTCAACAAGTTTTTATGTAACTTCGTGTTTTACGCCTGGAAATTATTGTCAAAGCTGACGCAAGGCTGGGATTTTATGAAAGATATTCAGAGTTTCAAGTGTCGAGCCGTGTCATGTATGACATATAACATTGACATTTGACTCGACACTTGTGTGTTCGATTTTCAGCTGTATTGTATTAGCCCAGAGTTCTATTTTCAGTGCTCTGAATTTTCTTCGGTGTTCCGGATTACGGATCATATTGTCCCAGCCTTACTCTATATTCCGTTGAGATTCAATGTAATCTGAACGTCAACAAAAATTGAAATTCGACCAAATTAAAGTGTCATTGTAGGTACTTCCTTATGGCGCGGTGAATAAGTGATATTTAAATTGGTAGCATTATAGCCTATATTATATTGATCTATGTTTACATTTTGATCACATGGAATCAAAACGGAGTACACTTACTTGTTTAAAGACAGGAGTTTTATTAGATCAGCATTTGAGCAGAGAGATCGCCTAACAAGTGATTACCGTCGCCCACGAACAACCGCAACCACAGAGAAGTTACATGTGCGTTATCGGCTTAGGCCGGGACTGTATTGTCCGGAGTCCGTGAGGCCGGGGAAAATACAGAGCACTAAAAATAGAACTCAGCGCTAATACAATGGAGCTGAAATTGAAACACACGAGTGTCAAGTCAAATTTCAATGTCAAATCTGACAACTCGACACTCATGTGTTCGATTTTGAACTCTATTGTATTAGACCAGAGTTCTATTTTCAATGTTCTGAATTTTCTCCGGCCTACCAGATTCCGGACAACATATTCTCAACCTTATCGCTGTATTGCGGTGCATCATTGGTTCTTACACCAAAAAATATATATTTCAGAATTACATTAGCATACCTAAATGCAAATCAATAATTGTTAGTGTTTTTCTTTTACTTTTCAGGTAACAAAGTTCCATACCGCGATACATCCCTTGAGGTACATACATATTGGTTGCGATGAGGTGTTCCACATCAATCAGTGTAAGAGGTGCCAGAGCAGACACCTTAAACGTCAGTAAGTGAATTCTTATATCTGAGCCTTTAGTCAAGATGCATTCGGTAATTTCGACGGCGAAGTTGGAAAATAAAATGTATGCGATTTGACATAAGGCATCGCAAGCGATATGTCACTTAGCGATGACTTATGTCAAATTCATTTTTTTTTCGAACTCTGCCGTCGAAATTATCGAATGCATCTTGACTAAAGGCCCAGGAACCATCATCTGCCATATGAAACACCTAAGGAGGCACACTCCTAGTGGCCTACGGTACCCACGCTCACTCGGCAAAACTCAGTGCTGGCGTTATTACCCGACTGGGTTGTGTTTTTCGCGCGTATCTTTTTTCACTTCAGTTTTCTTTGAGGCCATGGTATGTCTAAAGTCGCGGCTGTTTTACTGCAAATCATATTACGACTAATTTTTTATTTTGAATTCAGAGGGAGTATGATATAATGTTATTTTTTTGGTAACATAATAAAAAAATTAAAATAAAATGTTTATTTCAGGCATAGCCCATAATATAGTTAGTATACAAACGACTTATTTAATTTAGGTATTTACCCACCCTCTGGGGCATGTGTATGTGCCCGGAGCAGTGCCGCAAAATGGGACTGTCCAGTTTGGCACTGAGCAGATTCCAGATGATAATGGGGCTTGCACGCGTGCAGAACATCAGCGATGCGATGCGACGCCGCAGCACGGTGTCAAAACCGTCTGCGTGTGCATGCGCAAATATCGCAGACGCACTCCAGCAGCAAGGAAGCCCCACCAACACCCTGAACTCGTTATTATACTGTATTCGGAGACCGTTGATGGCCTGAGCTGAGCTGAGCTGAGTTTGGCAAAACGCTTTAAACAGTGTAATTTTAACATCTGTACTGCATCTCGCGTATCTGCTAGCCAACATGTTACAGCGGAGCGCCATCTCTCTCTTCTATCTTTCGAGGACCACATGGCCGAGGTATTTCAACTCTTTCACCCTTCGAAGAGTAACACCATTGAGCAGCACAAGCGCCGATTCTCCCAGCTTACGACTCTTGGATTGAAATATCAAGAGCTCACTTTTTCTCACATTATATACGAGTGTACGATACTGTGCATCCTCGCATACTCCTCACACACTCTAATCATTTTTCTGAGGGCAGCTATTGATGAGCTGAGCATCACCATATCATCTGCATAACTAATACTGTTAACAGTAGCCATCAATCGAGCAGCCTACTCTGGTGTCGCTCAGCTCAGCAATCAGCCTATTCACGTACAAGTTGAAGAGCAAAGGAGACGTTAGTTGTCTCACTCCACACTCCAACCTGTACTCGTCAGAGAGTTCACGGAGCCATTTGACCCGATTAGTTTGTGTTCATACCAATATTTAAGAATGTTAACTCACCCGGCACACCTGCGTCTTTTATCTGACCAGGTCAAATGTCTTGGAGAGATCAAGAAAGGCTTTATACACCTGACACAGATTGTCAAGTATAACACACCTGTGTAATACTTGTCAATCTGCTTGAGATACATAATCGTACATTCTGGTCAGAGTCCTGGCCTGAAACCTAACTGTGCATCATGGAAATTTAGATGTTTTTTAAGATGTCTCTCTAGCATGCCGTTAATCTTAAATCTTAGCTTTGGTTGTAGCTAATGATATCGGGCGGTAGTTGCACTTATCGGAACTCTCTCCAGTCTTCTTCTTAATTATAAGATCATTAGGTCGTTTGGCAGGTAGGAGTGCCTAATACACAGTGTAAATAACAGTCCCAAGAGCCTTGGGAGATGTGGGCCCGCATATTGAAAATGTTATATGCTGAAGCCGTCGTGTCCGGGCGACTTTCCTCGTGTTTTGCTGTGACGCGTTCAGGCACCGTTAACACTATGGCCTCCGCACCCCTGGTCTTCTCATGCTCACTATTCAGCGGAGACTCCACTTGAAAGTGAAACAAGTTCGCGTAAACAGATTCGCGATATCTTTCGTATCACTGATGCCTTTAATACTCGCCAGGGAGCTAGGTTTTATGTTCAACTATTTTGTTTGTTTCCAAAAACCTTTGAAATCTTTATTTTTATGTTAAGTTGATATTTTTTTTTAAATTTCAATGAATACCTGGTTATTCTGACAATATTGTAATTTACTTTTAAATATTTTTCTAGACTGATGCATTTCATTATAAATATTACCACTACTGAGTCTACCGTACCAGACTGAGCTCAAAAATGTCAAAAAAATCCACTTTTCATGACAGGTAATGATTCGATTTAAAATCCCTTCAATAATGTGCCAGTTGAATCCTTCTTCCAGGTGTCTTATTAAACGAGGTAAACAAAAGATTTTTTGCTGCACTAATTTATTTCGGTTTAAACGCCATGGCACACAGCCTGATATATGAGTCCTCGTCCATCATATCACACTTGTATTGAATAAAGGTGTGGGAATATAGTGGCAAGCCCCAAAGGGAGATCTCCGACCGAGCGAGGTGTTATGCTCGGTCAGGCCGAAGCCCACTTGTATGAATTTCAGATGTCGTATATATAGTGCCGATCTTAGAAAACTTTGATAGCGCGATTCAAGATTGTGGTTCGCTAATTGGTCCGCCACATCACTCCCCCCGAAGACCGGAGGTCGAATCTTGAGTTGCCAGTGCCAGGGAGTCCCAGTGAGTCGGAACTGTGCTGCTGCTGCTGCACGGGCTCCAGTGAGTCGGAGTGCTGCCGTGCGGGGCCGATGCTACGACGTGCTGACCAGGAGAGATGTGCTCTGCTTGCTGACCGGTCGTTGTAGTGAGAGTGCCCGTTGAAGCCGATGAGGGTTCGACCAGGCCGCGGTGCGTTGAGGCTGGTGGTCGAGGTACCCGATGAGACTGAAGCTGGCTGGCGTGGTGCGGAGGGGTGGGGAGTGATGATGATGTCCAGAAGATGGCGTGTTCTGTCGAGGGTCACCAATGTGAGAATATTGTGGCAATCCCCAAAGGGAAATTTCCGACCGAGCGAGGTGTTATGCTTGGTCAGGCCGAAGGCCCTTGTATGAATTTCAGATGTCGTATATATAGTACCGATCTTAGACAACTTCGATAACGCGATTCAGGATTGTAGCGCGCTAATTGGTCCGCCACAAAGGTCAAAACTTCGTTTATTACCGAATTACAGTTCCCGTAGTTTAATATTTTTGATGTCGTTGATCCGTTCACATCATCCATTTCATTGATAAATAAGTTTCAGTTTGTTTATATAATATGTATATAATATTGTTGATTCAAAAAAGGTATGCAGATATTTAATTAAATTATGCATTATTATTATATTAAATACACTCGTTAGCAAAAAAAAACGAGTGCACTAAGGGTTTCGTACAAAATGGCAAAAAAACACGTTTGTTGTATGTAATATAAATTATATATATAATAATTTATCTTATTCAAAGTCTCAATAATAGTTTTTACGAGTTGGTTACGAATCCCTAAAAACGAGCACCTAAGAAGATTACCTTACTTTGTATCGAAAATTTAAGATTTTTGAACATTACAATTATTTTTTGATAATTTACTCAAAATGTTTTGATAAAATAGACTTAAAATATTCCTTATTAATAAATTTTTATGTTCAAAAGATCATTTAACCCATAGGCCATAACTATCAGAAAAGGAGCAAGGCTAAAATTGCAAAACTTTGCCGATCTTTTTTTTTTGCTAAAGAGAGTATAAATAAAAATCGGTTTCCAGTGACATCTACTTGAATCATGTGAAAGCAATAACGAAAATAATTGACAATCTCACCCCGCACGCCATTGTTTTGATATGGGATGACATGTTACGAGATATCCCGATACAGGACTGGAAGTTGAAAGAAAAGAAAGAAAGAGGCAATAAAAAATTACATAATATACAACCGGTATATTGGGATTATTCTCCATCCATAGCCGTGTCACATATAAACATGATGAAGTACCATCGAAAATTCCAGAAGATTTGGATAGCATCAGCATTTAAAGGCGCCGATGGAAGAACTAGCACCTATCCAGACTTACTGAAGCGGTTATACAATCATTATGAATGGATGATGTTTATAAGAGACTATAAGTTTGGTGGTGAGGAAGAGACTTTTTGTTTTGAAGGCATAATTCTTACTGGATGGTCTAGGTACAGCCATATGGACCCACCCTGTGATCTCATTCAAGTTAGTATTCCTAGCCTATTCCTTAATCTACTATTCATAAAATGGTATATGAGTAATACGGAAAAAGTCATCGTGGATGGTTTAGACGAAATTTTCAGTAAACACATACACAAGGATTTAATGGAAGAATTAAGCTGTTCCGAATTGATTAATTTGGAATATTTTGATGGAAAACAGTGTGATTTTAACGGTAGCTATCTGTACGAAGTGTTAACTAAATGCGATGAATTTGTAAATGAAATAACTAATTATGTTAAGGACAGTGGATTATTAGCAGTTAAATATTATTCGAAATTTAGTTATGTAAATAGACATCAAGTGGTAGATAACGATAAATGGTGTAATATAACGATTGTAGAACTAGTAACTATAGAAACTGATATAAGAAAAGTAATGTCTGAATACTATGACGAATATTTTATAGATGAATATGTTAATTTTAAACTTTATGACACTAAAGGCATGTTGTTGAGTTTACTTGAAGATTTAAAGAATATTTTGTATGTTACCTCTTGGGATAGAAGACCTTTTACATTATATTAAAGCAAAAAAAATATTTTTTTAATCTTAATAAACGTAGTACTCACATTGAAGAGGGACTCCAAGCCCCAGCAGTTGGTATCTATGCTCTGTTCAGATTAAATTTAATATTAATGTAAACAAAAAGACAATGGAACACTAAAGTGTTATCAATTTAAATGTTATTTACCGTGAAATAAAGAAATACAAATATTAACAAAACAATACGTTGACTGTATGCCGTTTAAAACTCATGTAAAGTACTGAAAGTTTTTCGTTGTTTTATCTTTAACCCCGCCCGCAAAGTGTCAAAGGCAAAAGTTACTCGCTGTTTTTTTATTTTCTAACCCTCGACTTTACAGAATGTTGAATAATACTGTGTGTGTTTTATGTTAAACTTATATACCTAATATTAAAAATAAAGTGATTGCAATTGAGCGATATCCTTACAAAGAAGATATAATATTATTGTAATTGGGTATTTTCCTACATGTAAAAATTTTGTTTTTGTTTTTTAAATAAATTAATAAATAATTAGGTATTACAACTTGAGAAAAGTAAAAAGAATCAGGATGTTATGTGTAGTTTTGAAATTATATGCATTTCGAAGTCACAAAAGAGCAATTTTTTTTTAAACAATAGTGTACAAAACCTACATAATTAGTTTACTTACATCAAATACAAAAAAATATACTATGGTATGTATTTAACATAAACGCGCAAAATTACGAGATATTAGAAATTTTGTGCATATGGCCATACATTTCGTAGCAACATTACTAGCGTATGACGTCACCTACTAGTACGACTTTTATATGGGGCGATTTCACGAGACTCACAAAAGTGCTTCAAACAATCCGCGCAATATCTTTGAAAATTTTGATTTTTAGTATACTATTCCTTTTGTAAACTGTCTTATTATTCAGAGCACTATTCATTTATGTAATAAAAAAATACAGGAAAATACCATATTGTCGAAAAGAACGAAATTTCTATAATTCTTCAACCCTTTTCGATGGGTTTCAAAATTAAATAAAATGGAAATGTATGTACTGACCTCGTCGATGGCTATGCTGTGGGCTGAGATGATGATGACGATATTTCCAATCACAGTTCACAGTTTAAAATAATTAATTGACCAATAGGAAAGATGCAACCGGATTCGATTAAAATATGTCGTATATCGTCCAAAAAGGAAAATGGGCAACAATATCGGTTTTAGGGCAAAATCACTTTGGAATTAGTAAAACTAGGTACTTTATTTTTTATGAAGCCGCGGTGTTTGAGATTTTAAGTATAAATTTAATTTTTCACTAGATTTATTACTTTTTAAAAGATCTCAGCGATGAATGATATAAGTCGACGCTGATGGAGTCATAGACAAATGTTTTAAATATACATTAAATAATGGAATTACGAATTTGTTTCAAAGAAAAAATACGAAGAAAGGAAAATAAATATAATAAAATGAAAGCCAAAAGTCATATTTGCCCAAGTTATAAGTGAAATCTTCTAATAAGATAAGTGCTTTTGGAAAATATATTTTCATTCCTCCGAGTGCACGAATGTTTCATCAGTCTGAATTATTTATGTTAATATTCGATCACAATATCGTGAATTACGTAAGAATTTATTGATTCCTACACTGAAATATGGATGTAGTAACAAAATTATTTTGTCTTGTGTGGATAGTGGAATAAATATATACCGCGTATAACACGTACATACAATGTAAATTTTGATGTTTCTCATAAAAATTATTGCTTTAATTTATAGAGTTAGCCTTCACCGTCGAAAAAGGAGGTCATCAAGAACAAATAGCATAGCACAAGCGTAGGATTATTGTATATAGATATAGTATTTATATATATTATTGTATATATATATATTATATATTGTATATAATATATATATATATATATATATATATATATATATATATATATATATATATATATATATATATATATATATATATATATATATATATATATATATATATTATATATATATAATATATATATATAATATATATATATATATTATTATATATAGAGACACTGAAGTTTGAGATATAAAACTGTCTATATGCCGGTTCTAAACTTGCCAGTTTTTTATTGACCAAAATGTGTGAAGATTCTTTGAATAAGAAAAAGGTCACAAGTAACAAGCTAACTGTTTTGACATACGGCTGCGCGCCAACTAGAAACCCAGAAAAATGTACGGTTGTCATTCCCACTCTTGACCAGTTTCCAGACAGACCGCCCGAACGTGGAATTTAAAAAAAAGCTATAACGCTTACTAATAGATAAATAATGAGTAATTTGCGCTTAGTGAAGCGCAATTTCAATAGATTTGTATGCACTGTTTCCGAATTTAAATTTTATTACCTCATATTGGTACGTACCACTCGAACTTAAATAGCACAGTTTTTCGACGGTAAACGCTCTATTAGATCACTGTAAGTAGCAGTTTATTTAACTTATTGTGTCATTTACATACGCTTAAGATTTACTTTATCGCAGTGATAACTATGGATACGTAATATCCTTACAAAACTATCACGATTTTTGTGCCGTTGATTGACATATTTTTCATTATTGTTACATTTCACTCACACAGCAAAAATTCGTGAAAGGGAAGGCATGCTTCATTCAATACCAAAAAAAAGACGACTAGTGTTGTAGAAGCGTATTATTAAATGAGCGCGTTTATTCAAGTTAAGAATCTCTGCCATAGAATATTTGACGACACAGATGGTACATAATGCGTATAAATTCTATTCGATCATAGCTATTTACCTTTAACGACATGCTCACAATTTAAATGTTTTGGGTAATCGGTTGTTTGACAACCATTTTATGTAATGATGGCGTGAATGCCTACTATTATTTAGATATAACTGCTTTTTTTTACATTAATGTCCCAAACAAGAATCGAAACCTGGTATTTAAAAACATATTTGTATTGCGCTTTGATAGTATTGATGTTCTGGTACAAATTCCGCAAAGTAATACGGGACGACACACATGAATAAAATTATATTTTACAAAATACTCCTTTTAAACCAAGCTTTGAGTAATTATAACATCAAAAAAATAGTTTGTTAAAAGTTTGCTTATTTTCTTGTTTGCTCATTAGGAAAACTTACTATCGATCTCTTTTTATGTTAATGTTAAGAAGTAGGGCTTGCAAAAATTCGAAAATTTTGATATTCGAATATTAGTTTTTTTTTTGGCACTATTCGAAATAATTGAAAAAAAAACTATGTTCTTTGACGATTGGCGATTTACACGAAAAACAACAAATTCTTTATAAAATCTAGATGCGTAGGAATTTTAACAATGAAAGAATTAAATAAAATTAGGAAAATTAAATAAACGGTAACACTGTAGAAAAAAATAATAAAATAAGATTTTATTACTACTATTAGTCCTCTTTCACTTTGTATATCACACTAATATTATAAAGGCGAAAGTTTGTGTGTGTGTTTTGGAAACCTAATGAAAAATTTAAGAAGAGAGAGAAATTTTAATCAAATAAAAGTAGCAGATACTTTACTGTTAGGCCCACAGTTCGTTTTAAGTTATTTAACATCTCACAACTCACTTTTTGTAGTTTTTCAATTTTAAAAAGTTTATATTTATTTAACTTATTGAACGATGTAATTAAATTCTTTTCGCCAATCTTATCAAAATATATTTAAAGCTAGATATAAAATAAAATAAGTGCGTTCGGTCTATAATTCTGTACAACTATCGACATTTGCTTCTTCACATCAAAGTATACATTGACACTGTTTTCCTTTTTTCTCAAGTCATAAACTGTCAAGTATTTTGTTGTAATTATTTATTGTAAAGTAAATATATTTTAAAGAAAATACTTTACTGGCAGTGATAAATGTTGTAAAGTTACATGTGAAATGAAATTCCTTGGCTTTTATTCACTTTATTTGTCATGGTTTTTATAGCTTTTATAGACACACGATGACAGACAGACTACTCGTGGACCGGCTCGTCGCATACTAACCATAGATAATACAGTATATATATAGATACTAACCACAAACTGCCCGACTTCGGGCAGTTTCGAGTCTTCACTTTTTGCGCGCTCATACCATATCTACCTCTTTTTAATATAATACATCTATGCTTCATCGTACATGCTTTTGTAATGTCATAATTGTCACCAGTACTTACATAGTTCAAAAGATTTAATGAAAATACAATTAATTCAAACCATTTTTATTTATTCAACAATAAATATCTGTATCAAAATATGTATCATTCCTTAACATACAAATAACAAAATCACACTCACTGAAACAATGTCCTTATATTATCTATTTTTGGCATCCTCTTTGGTTTCCTCTTCCTTCATTTTACTTTCCTCAGTATTATCTCTTGGCTTGTGTACGGGTACTATTTCTACTGGGGGTGGTGTTATTGGTACTAAGCTACCATCTTCTTCTGCCACTTTAAGACCTATTGTCGCACCAAGTTTAGCACTTGCCTGTCTAAACGTATCCGATAATTTTACTTGCACCACGTTAATGCACATAGACGTTAGAGCTAAACCGAAAACTAGATATAGAATTGATGCCATCATGAACATTGGATGATCAGGGACCAAATCACCTAGACCTATAGTGGACATAGATATGAAAACGAAATAGAACGACTCAAAGAAACTCCAAGTTTCCCATAAATTATATCCAATAGCACCAATGATTATGTAAACGACTAAGATTATGATGGCTACTGATATGGGTAAGTTAAATTCATCGTCTATCTCAAAAACTGATGGTGCTGGTGTCCCAGGATCAGTTTCAACTTCTGTTTCTCTCACCACACCAGGTTTGGGTGGTAGTGGGGGTGGAGCATCGCTGGACTTCCTCTCCACTGGTGGACCAGCAGCCACCTCCACGTCTTCTTCAGAGAATACTTGTGATGGTCGCCGCACTACATCGTACACGATGTTCAGTCCTTTCATTACCTCCTGAAAATTAAAAATAGGAATATTATAATCTTTATACCATGAAATAAATGTTAAGTTTGCATAGTTTGATAATTAACTATGCAAACTTAACTACAACAAGCCTTGAACTTCAGATTTACTGTTAATGATAACTAGTTTTACGAAGCTTGTAACCGTACTTTAATAAAGTAGTCTATTTGTAGGATTTTGTAGTACTTACTACAAGGAACTCTTATAGTTTCGCTCTGTCCGTCCGTCTGTCTATCCGCCCTTCTAAGTTATGTATCTAATTATGAATATAAATGGATAAAATTTGGAATATTTATAGATTGTGTATAGATCTCGATCTATTTGGCATCATTATAATAATTTTATACACTTGAAGTTGGGATAAAAATATTTTTTCTTTCTATCCTATCGTGTGGGGTATTGTCGAATATGTATTTTTGAAAAACGGCAAGATTTCATACAATGTGACTTATTTACGAAGTTAACCATTTTCGAGTTATCGGCCTCCAAAGTGGTTTTTAAGTCCCCTGGGAATTTCTAAATTATAAGATACAGAAATTAATGAAAAGATACCATGCTGAGAGGCCATGCTAAAAACTCTTTAGGAAAATTAGTTTGAGCGAAATCGGACAATAACTCTTGAAGTAATTTAAAGGAAACCTACTGCGCGTTGATAGTTACGGAGCCCTCTTGGTTAGGTTATATTTAGTAGCCTGTGCTGTCCTACTACTGGGCAAAGACCTCCCCCAATGTCCTCCAAGTCTATTAACTAGACTCTAGAGAAAAATCAAATTACTATTCCCAGATGTCCGAGACAAACTTAGACCTATCGCACAAATGTAATTTATGAAACAAATTACCAATTTTAAGACTAAAATAAACATTAAATAAAATGCCAATAACAGAGATTTAGAGACACGCACAAAAATGATTTCTCATTTCCGAATGTTCATAATTTCCGACGGAATGTTTATCCGATGTGTGTTCCCCAAACTGATTCCGACAGATAATTTGAACGATGTTTGAGGTTGTTTGATTCGCAATTTATTGAATTATACGGCTACTTTGCTGGGATCTCGCGGGATTCTGTCGTTTTTTTTTACCAGAATTTTGTTTTACTAGGCCAAGAAGTAAGAACCAGTCTAGTTGGTATGTTGAAGTCAAGAAATTGAGAATAAAATGTTTTTCATTAGAAAAATGCAATATAAAAATGCAAATGGTATATTTTTTTCATTTATCATTCACAAGGCAGAAATTACAAAATTGTTCCTTCAAAATAACTTTCATTTGTGAAAAGTAATCAATTAGCTTATAATTAAATAAAAAATGTAATCTATCCTAAAACATTACTCCCCGATGACCAATTAAGGCAAAAAGGGTTTTTACGCGATCCTTAAATATCTAAGCATTTAAAACAAAATAATTGGATGAATATTCTACGTTTTGAAGATTTTAAGTGAAATAACTGCCAACTGATTGCTGCCCATTAGTTCAATGATTCTATTTATACAAAACAAGATAAATCTTAGGAATTTGTCTAGACCTAATGTTTTATGTTTTGTTAGCTCCACGAAGAGGCAAACGATTTGCAAAAAACGACAAACAAACGAAGGCACATATATTCAACGGTAAGTTTTCTGGTAACGTAACAAATTTATTATATAAATCATTTTAAATTATATTTTGTGCAGTAAATTATTATGCCCTGTTTTTATATGTACTGGGCACATAAGCCTCCAAATTGGTAATGCAGAAACTAATATTTTTAGATGGGATAGGATACGATGTTATATTTTAGAGTATGTGGCGGACCAATTAGCGCCACAATCCCGAATCGCGCTATCGAAGTTTTCTAAGATCGGCGGTATATATACAACACCTGAAATGCCTACAGTGTTCGGCTTCAGCCTGACCGAGCATACCACCTCACTTGGTCGGAGATCTCCCTTTGGGGCTTGCCACTATATTCCCACAAGTGTATTTCCTTTAGAGCCAGGAATAAAATTGAAAGAAATACAAACTTACTTGAACAGGCGCTGTCCTTCGCACTCGTCTGCAGCTCCTGGTGTAGTAGAACCTTCTGATAAAGGCCCAGAAGAACTTGATGATTCTCGTGAAGAACTTGCCGAAGTCAGCCAACACTATCAGGAACAGCGGTATGCCAATGATCGCATAGATGATAGTAGCTACACGACCATAGGTAGTCTTTGGAGCTATGTGACCGTAACCTGAAATATACAAGGTTATTAATGTTTAAAAATCAAAGTAGTATAATGTTGGATTGTCTTTGTTGAATAAAACACTTGCAAGATGCATCACTATATCGTTACAAATAAACCTAAATTTAATGAGGGACTAATCCAAAACTTAATTACATATTATGTTTGATACTACATTTAAGTACTTACAATACTTTTTTGACAAGCTATAAATTAAACGTAATCAAGAAACCAAATCCAGGAGCTACAAAATTCTCTTAAAAATTTAAATAATATGCATAATATTATTTAAATTTACATATAATAATAAATGCATATACGACTATGTAAAGATCAATATTTATAGGGATAGGAATATGCAATTAAAGTTTTCTGCAATAGCAGTGACACTAAATCAAACACAAATCATTAAAAAATCATCTAATTTGTAGAACATGCTATGCTTACCAATAGTAGTCAATAACGTTAAGCAATATACGAAAGAGTTCATAAAGTTCCATGATCTTTGACCGCTGTACGAAGTAACACCAGCTTCATGGGCTGTGTGCAACTGATCCTCGAATTCATAGAGTTTCTTTCTTGCCATAGACTTCCAATCTTCTTCTCTAAGATAATGGCTTCCACGCCACAGGTTTTCTATAAAATCTCTTTTAACATTTCGTGTGCTGCATTTGTATGCGTTCTCAAAGGAACCCTCTAAAGTTTTGAACATCATTCCTCCCAAACCGCACATGAATATTAGAAGTAACATATCGCAAATGCATCTATTTCTTAATGATATCAATTTATCGTATGCACTTCGATTGTCATCCTTAAATTGTTGCCAATTAGCGATCAAAGTCCAACGCGATCGTTTTTTTATTATTTCTTTTTTTTTTCTTTCTGGTTTTTCAATGCTAGTTTTTCGTTTTACTTCAGTCACTATAGTTTCTTTTGGAAGAACTGGAATATTTTTGCCTGCAACTAAACGTTTTCTGAGCACAGACTTTGGTTCAGCTTCTTTCTTTTCACTGTCTGACGATAAAACCAAATTGCATATTTTAGCCTCATGTTCATTTACTTCTCTACTTAAAAGATGTAGTTTGCGTGTTAATTCAGCAGTTTTGACAGACAGGTCGAATTCGTATTCATTTTCACTACCTGACGATGTGTAACAACTAGTAGATGTATATTCTGACTGACTAGCTTCAACATAGCCTGAGCTTTGTCTACTATGCTTTTTATAATCACGATGTCTTCGATGTGTTCGCTTACTATTCAAACCAGATAAAATTTCCTTATCGCTTATGATTTGAATTGTTTTAGGACAAGATATACCTCTTGTATTTCTTAAAGATGACGGAGTTTTGTTTGGTGTTTCTAAAACTTTCGTGTAGCCTTTATAAGCTGATGGTAGTCGTGGATCATCTTTTGGAATAGAAAGACTTCTTGCTCTAGCTTTTTGCATCAATTCTAATATCTCTAAACTAGTTTCGCTCATTCCTGTGCCTGTTTTGTCTACAACTTTAACATCTTCTACTCTATTTACTGAGTTGGATCTATTTGCTCTAGGAGACTTTTTTAAAAATCTCCTTGGGGTTGGCACTACTTTTCGCTTAGCACCATTTAAACGATTATACAGTTGGTCCTCACTCATTTCACTCTCACTAGTTTTGTTCTGTAAATTTTATTACAATTATTTATTAGTACTTGTCATATTAAAATGTATAAAATAATGTTCATTATTATTACTGTAGTTTGAGACTCAAATAATAATATAATGCTATTAATATAGCTACTACAAGTATAATAAATAATTTTATATCTAAACTGACCCCAAATCGTGATGCTGATTTGCTTCTTGCTGGTTTCACTGGTGCTTGAATCGGTTCATTGCTAGGTTGCACATTTTCAGTTTTATTTTGCGCCTGTTTTGTTACTGTAGGCTTTGCATCGGTTGTCAATTTTCTGCTCGGTGTCCTGACAATTCTTTCCCTGACTTCGACTAGCGGTTTTTGATCCGGAGTTAATTTTTTGCTTGGCGTTCTTTCCACTTGAATAACTTTTGTCACCAGTTCACCTGGCGCTGGAAGAGTTTCTGTAATTTTTCTAGGAGGTTTCGTTATTGGCTCCTTTTTTGCTTCTTTTGGAACACTGTCTTCAATTGGTTTCTTTTCAGTTAACTCATCCGGATAAACCATTTCCTCAAGTTTTTTAGGCGTGCTCGGTAATGGAAATGGCGCATCTTTCTCTTTAGGTGATACATTTGCAGACGATGGTGATCGGATTGGATCAAGTTTTGGTGGCATGTCTAACGTCAATGAATTTCGCCTTTTTAAATCTTCGTCTTTCAGAGTTACACAATAATTTGTAGACAAAAGTTTATTGGTAGGATCGACGAAACTTAGTTTTCGTTCAAGTTGTGCTATTTCTTCCTTATCGGGAATGGCAAAAGGTGAAATACTTCGTCGTCGTCTTTCATTTGCTTCCATAGCCCGGGCTTCCAGAATTTCATCAGTATTTAAATCATACACTGGATCTTTAGCTTTTGCTTGCTCAAAAACTAGTCGTTTCATTTCTTCATAAGTGTTATCAGCTTCTATTTCCCTAGAAGTTTGTTGAGGACAAGTATCTTCTTCATCAGTTGTAGTAGTGTCTTCATGGGGAATAGGAGTCCTACCGGGCTCTGGTGTCTTTTCCCTTGTATTGAGTCCTCTATTTTTTGACAAATTTCTTCTTTTCCTTATAGACATAGTCTGATTTTCACCGTAGCCAGACATATCGTCGTCTTTTTTCCTAACTGGTGACTTCGAAATTTCTCGGGCTATAGTTTGCACTTCAGATTCCGTTTTGATGATAGGAACTTTTAACTTAATATATTCTTTATCACTCATCACCACAAGGCGAGAACTCCTGCAAGCAAAAATAAAACAATCACCAACTGCACCAGGTCACAACTAAAAGATAATCTTTAGACAAGCTCTCGATAAATTGGCAGAGATAATTAAAACGAATGCCAATGTAGGTGCTGAAATTAGGCTGTAATGGAAGAGTCAAAAGATTCACTTACCATTTTCACTCGCGCGAACAATATCGCGTTGGGTCTGGCATTCCTCTACTAAAAGATTCTATATTTAGACGTGCGTCCCAAATCGTTCACTTCACAATCTGAAGCACCAATCGTTGTAAATCACTTGAAATACGAGTAATTCTTTTGTTCCAGTGCTATGATTCTGTTATGAGTGAAAAGAAACGAATTTTCTCAAGACTTTCGCTGTCGGACGACGGAGATCGTGTGCGTGGAACTTCTGGGCAACGTTCCAAAATTAAATCATCAGCGAATACTGTGTGTTCAAAATAAAACGGTCCAGAAAAGTGTGACACTTTACGTGAAATATTTACATACACTCGCATTATTTTCAGAGTCTTTCTTTTATTTGTTCAATTGAATTAAGCGCCTTTCACAGCGAACATTATTTACTAAGCTAATTTTGGTGTATGGTTTTGATTTATATATGGACCAAATGTCCACCTGCGCCTTCGTGCGCACAAAAGAAAGTGCTGCGGGAACCGTACATTTATTGTGCCGCGATAAAAGTAGCCTATGTGGTCTACATCTGTGCCAAATTTCAGCAAAATCCGTCCATAACTTTCGGAGCCTATTCGATGCAAAAAAAAAAACAAACAAACCTTTCCTCTTCATTATATTAGTATTGATAAGTATATATAGGTATATTGTTTTGCAGCAAAATGCATCTTTAAATAAATGTTCGTTCTTCGCGATGTAAAAAAATGAATAATCTGCGGATTGTTTGTAATTAAAGCATTTTTGCGAGTCTTTTAAAAACGCCCCATACAAAAGTCACTGCGATTGACATGTCACATTGCTCGGAAGTTGCTACTAAATGTACAAAAATATACACAAAACTTTTAATATCTCGAAGAGAGAGTGCACTTGTGTCCTGCGCCCACACTTGGGCATTAAAAATGCGTAGCTGGCCTGGTTTCAATGAAACCGGCCGGTGGGGTTATTAACTTTAAAAGTACACAATATAAAATCCTATTTTCTTTTACATTTATCAAGTTTCAGTTAAACCTAATTATTTCTGAGCGTATCAAAAAACTAACTTTGAAAATATTGTCAAACACCCAATTAAACTATGAAATTACCAAGTTTTCTTTTTATAAACGTTTTAACATGGAATAACTCAAAAGTAATACTTTATAAGTTAGGTGCTGCCAATCTTTTCAACCGAATATTTTCCGTTGTCGGTATACCTACTCTATACCTACTTATTTACTCTATAATAAATATAGATTTCCCTTTTATTTGTTTTGAGCCAATCAGCTAAATATTGGCTTACATTCAAAAGCAAGTTTTGTTTTGACTTTTATAAGTCGATAATTGTTTTCAACACTTCAATTAAAGCACTTTCTTTGAAGAATTCCTATTGATTACTCAATAGTAAATTCCCACGAATACAATTATTTTAATTGTTTCACTCACTATGAGGTTAAAAATTTCAACGATGGACTTCAAAAACACTTCTTAGTTAAAACTAAAATTAGGCGAAAAAGTAAATAGGGGAAGGTGGGGTAAATGTAAGTGGGATGAAGTGAGACTAGTGACAATAAAAAAAATACAACCGAACGTATAACCCTAAAGGAGATCTTTTTTTGGAAACCGTTTATAAAAGTATGAAATAAATCTTGTTTTCTAAATAATTCCCCTTTTAAATTCGGCTAAAATTTTAACTAGTTCTCTACACAATCTTCATAATTTTGAAGTCGGTACCAGCCAACTTGAACATGAGTTCTTTAAAATATTAAATATTGGTTTATTCATATTTTGTTTGGGCTGGTACCGACTTCAAAATAATGAAGATTGAGTAGAGAAATATGTACAATTTTAGCCGAATTTAAATTGGAAATTGTTTAGGAAATATGATATATTTCACATTTTTTTGTGCATTTTTATGTCAATATTACGACTTAATAATTTGATTAATGTTTCTAGACAAATGCGATATTAGTAATCTAAATGTTGTATGATGCTATCACTAAATGTGTGTATGAAGATATGCTCCGATCCTTAAGTACCTACCCCATGTCGCCCCACCGCGCCGCGCCGCGGCCGTCCCGTTCTCTAATAATGAGGTAGCCATTTTTACGGTTCCGTATTACTACAAGGAACCCTTAAAGTTTCGCTCTATCCGTTTCGTCCCAATTGATATAATATCATACGACAGTATGTATACATAAAATGTTTGGTAATTTACAGAATAAAATGTTTAATATTTCCGGACAACACTCACTACGTATGGACATACATACATGGAGTTGTCCTCGCGCTTCCGTACGCCGTACTCATTATAAGCGCGCATCTATGAATCGACGTTAATTATTTCATAGGATAATCTCGACATATAAAGTCATATATTGTACCTACATATTTTTGGTACGAGAATCAAATACTGATCACGCTCCTTGAAGAAGTAATTTTGAATACAGGCTGTATAAATATAAAAGACAAGGGACTGTAAAAAATATATTCTACTAGCTGTTGCCCGCGGCTCCGCCCGCGTAAATACAGTATCTCTCGGGAGCACTGTACTTTTTCGGGATAAAAAGTAGCCTATATTTTAATCCAGAGCCTAAGCTACTACCATGCCAAATTTCATCGAAATCCGTTCAGAAGTTTTTGCGTGAAAGAGTAACAAACATCCATCCATTCTCACAAAATTTTCACATTTATAATATTAAGTAGGACTAACCTTTAATACTTAAAAATTAATTATTATAATCATCAGATAAGCCTCTTATTTCATCATCATCTCACTCGGTCGAATCAGAAATTCAATAGGTCTTGTGTCTTGTCCGACAAAGTATTTTTAAAAAATAGCTACACATCTATTGAACACAAAGACTCGGATGAAACAGTATTTTCTAAATTATTCTTGTTTGCCTCATATTATCTAAAGCTGCGAGCATACAATGAGTCTACCTCGATTTATTTTATTTACTTTTTAGAGTGCATTTGGCGAAAACTTGCTGGATTTTATCTCATTCCGTTTTCTTTGTTTTTATTTCGCCTGTATTAAACTAATAGCAAACATTTAAATGAACGCTCGTTTTCATTTTATTTCAGGCAATGTATTTTTAATTTTAATTAAAGACTGCTATAATTTTGATTATTTCAACTGGGTAAGCATGGTTTAATTTTATAACCGACAATTGATACTCAGTACTTCATGTTTTAAGCGTTCTAACCGAAAAAAGTATGTAAATTTACTTTGTGATTTTGTATTATTTTTGGTGTATTTATTTATTGGTCAAGGAACGTTAAAAGGACCTAGTTACTTGTGTAAAAAAACCTAACTAAGAGCATGTCAGGATATGTCTAAGTAGGGTTCAGTGACTATAAACGTGTAATAGGTTTTTTTCAAATTACTTTACAAGTTACTGTATGATTTCGTTAAAAATAATTTCCTTAAAAATAAATCCTAAAGAACATTATCTATCAACATGGAAAATTGCTAGTTTATAAGTCTGATAGTTTAGAAATGGCAGGGGGGCAACTTATAAATCAAGATCAATGCCGTTAAAGCTTAGTGTGTTAGACCATTATGGGGCGATTTCACCATTCACAATAAAAACTTCGTATTATAAACTTCTATTAGTTCTCACTAAGCTCGTTCATGCGTCGATGACAATCTCTATTTTTCTACGTTTAACGGGTTTCACCATATACATATGCATATGCTAATCGCGTTAACGAATTTTGAGTACTAGTAGTAGAAATACTATTTTAGTATAGATGTAAAATATCTTTGCACAAGTGTATTTTTATAGATTTTCCGATTTGTGAGAGCGACCTAATGCGATATTAAACACAAAATAATACTGAATTTATAAATCATGACACATGACAGCCCTTGAACGCGTTCAACGAAGTTAAGCCGATGAAATCCAGATTTCTTAGTTCAGAACTTAAACTCAGCTTAGCTAGAAACGTGTTCATGTTGGTGAAATACAATTTGGATTTTTAAACTCGTTTAAACGCGTACAGCGAGTTTTGCGTTTACTGATCGCGTTTAATTTCATTGGTGAAATCAACCCTATGTTGTTGCTATAGAGTATATTATTATTTATAATACTTATTTATACTACTAGGTACTAGACCTATTTGTATAAATAAGTAGCCCAGCTATATAAAATTCTAATATAATTATTGTTAATAATTTACCTATAGTAGTATAAATAGTTCCGGCGTAGAACATGGCGTTCCAGAACGTCCAAGTCTTCTTCCTGCTGTCTGTGCTAGAGACGAACTTGCTGTACTCCTGGAAGCTCAGCTCGTACTCTTCTAGATCCTTCTCGATGAAGGACAGGAACTCGGGGCTGTTCTGTACAAAAATGCCGTTGTTAGAGGAATAAAAAAATAAAAAATGGTATATTTTGAGTTCGTAGAAAGGTTGTGGGGGGGTCTAAAAAGGCCACTTTAGGTTTTAGATATTATGTTTCATATATTTTTTTCGATACAAAAATCGTGAAATTGTAAAATGGCTCCATGGTTCATCTGATTTCATCATATTAGAAAACATCAATTTTTGTCAGTTTGCAATAGAAATGCGTAAAATGGCGCAAATAATATGAGTTGAAAAAAATATATTAATCATAATATGAAACACCTAAAGTGGTCTGGTATAATAAATGTGATTTTAATTACTTTTGTATATGTACTAATGACAGAAAACTACAGTTTTTAGTCAAGTCAAATCTTTGTCGAAATAGACTCGGACATTGCTGCTCACCAGTATTTTTAGCTAAAATGAGGGTTAGGGATAGCTCTCTATGTGAGTGTGGCCTTGACGAAGGTACCCTAAACCACATATTTTTCTGTTTCTCTAGAAACCAATGCTCCCTTTATGACCTTCTCCCTTCCAATATTCCCCGCCCTATCAATTTCAAATCATCTCTATGTTATGTAAATACTTCTTTTATTGAAATTTTATGTGCATATATTCGTTCTAATAATATTAAATTGTGAAGTTTTACTAACACTTATTTGTTTGTGATTGTTTTAGATTATTCAACAACATAGCATCAGTTATGTCGATCACTGTACCCTTGTTTCCTCACTAGACCTACAATAGAGCAGGGTTTAAACATGTTTAGCACTCGGACATTGACAACTCACTGAGGCCGACATATATAAAAGAAGAAGAAGAAGAGGAAGTCAAATCATAAAATACTTAAATAAAAGGATTGTGTGGTTTTATGAAACCACGGTAAAAGTGAAACTTAATAACAAAATAGCGTGGAGCACTGGCACAAATGAGTACTAGTGTATACACTACACGGTCAGCTGATGCGAACTATAGGCGCCGCCATATTGGCTTCGGCTGCTCTGACGAGCGCCTTTCACTTTATCCCTACTCCGCGGCCGACCGTCACGCGACATGCAACACACAGACGAAAAAGTTTGAGACGATGTAATTAAAACCTTTGACCACCTCTGTGGCTCAGTTAACGCATATTTTCGTTGTCTGGTACCCGTAACACACGTTCTTCGATAACTTACCACGCGCACGGGACCAAATTGACGTGGTGTAACAGCGCCCATAGAAAAAAAAACTTTAATAATAACAATGAATACACCACCTTAAACAGTGTTTCGTTATTGATGACGACGTTACGTATCCGCGTGGCGACCTCTCGCCGGATGTCCGTCAGGTTTTTGTCATACTTCTCCTCCGTTGGGCCTGTGGGGATATGAAGAAATAAATTAACTATGTCGTCCGCAGAACTGAAGCTTATGTGTACGTACAGCGTACGCAGTATGCTACCAGTAAGTATTACATGGACAACCAGGTCAGGTGTCCTATCTATTAAGGTAGCCACAGACGAGAGGCCGATCGTTTCAGTTAGAACTGACGTCTGAACGGATTCGAGCCCATACACGGAAAAAATCGCATCCGAACCAACTGACGTCAGTTCGGCCTGAACGGATTCGAGCACACACACGACACGATTTTGCATCCGTTCAGGCCGAACTGAAGGCAGACCGGACCATGTATGGGCCCCTTTAGGTATATATACTTACAAATAAATTAAATTGAAGTGTCTGTTTCGTTGTTCATTCAAGCTTGTTGAATTGTTTTCGCTTGCTGAATAATGTTTTAAACGCGATAAGTTAATGTATTTCCCTTTGAACTTGCCAGAATATAATATCACCAGTGGAATCCCTAATACCTTTAAATATATAATATTATTTTATTTTATTTCTTTATTTAATAATTTATTGCACACAAGAAAAATGTATAAAATTACAATTTAACAAGAAAGACGACACAAAGGTACTGCTTATTTCTAAAAAGAAATTTCTTACAGCAGCCCTACGGAGAGAGATGGGATAAAAGACAGCAGATAGGACGTGCACAATTACAAATACACTACTTACATATTATTATGTCCTTACTTAAATTAAATTACATACATACTTACATATTATATACATACTTAACAAATATAAAACACATAGTTGATACGATAAAATTATTATTAAAAATATATATCTAAAGTTATTATACACGTGACTTTGAAATGGCTTGGTAAAATATTATTGTATAAAATAGTAATAAACGTATGTATTCATTTGTCTAGACACTTCTTGAAATACACGATGTCTCAAAGCAAATGCTAGAATAATATTAGGTCATTACATATGAAATTGGCGTTTTATAAAGGAGGAACATAAAGTCGATTTTTAAATCATAATATATTTATTTAATCAAAGTATATAATGTATACATGGCTATCTATGCACTTTTGCCATCTCATAGGTAGTTCATTGATTCCTTTATTAAAAAAACCATTCGGACAGGAATCAATAAAATCTTTGAAGGCGCTTTGGACTGCCCCATTGGAGTTGATTTTTTTTCCTTGCAAGAAGTTATCCAAATTTTTCGAATCTGTAGGATCAAGGTCCGGGGAGTACGGTGGATGTCTTAGACATTTCAATTGAAGCTCCTCTAATTTGGTAGCCGTCTGTTGTGCAGTGTGTGGTCTAGCGTTGTCCTGAAGCAGCAGTGGCCTAGAGCGAATGACCAACCTAGGTTGTTTAGCAGCTAGCTTTTCCATCATGATTTACAGTTGCTTGCAATAGACATCTGCCGTAATTGTCTGGTCAGATTTAATAAAGCTGTAGTGAACGACAACGGCACTAGTCCACCAAACGCTCACAAGTAACTTTTTTTCAGTCAATTTTCGCTTGGGGCAAGCTTTGGCTGGTTCGCCAGGGTTCAGCCATTGCGATGAGCATTTCCGATTATCGTACAGGATCCACTTTTCATCACAGGTAATCCCTTCATTATTGTGCCGGTTGAGTAATGTAACGCAGCAGTCGACGCGCGTTTGTCGGTTTGCTACACTCAATTCATGAGGTACCCACCTTTCAACCTTTTTCACCTTCCCAATTTGCTTCAAGTGGATTAAAACAGTTTTATCACTAACACCGCAGCCTGCAGCTAACTCGGACGTGGTTTGCGATGGATCCGCTTTCACAATAGCCTTCAATCCACCATTATCAACTTTGGTCTCCGGCCGTCCACGAGGCTTGTTCTGCAGGTCGAAATTTCCAGAACGAAAACGTTGGAACCAAAAACGCACTGTGTTTTCTTTTGCGACGCCGCCGCCATACACATCGTTAATCCTACGAGCCGTTTCTGCAGCACTGGTTCCACGGTGGCTTACTCGAAAATAATACGATATTTCAAGTTTTCCATTTTGTAAACAGAGTGACGCAAAGAAAAAACCAAAAGAGGACAAAACAAATTAATTACAGTTTTCGAAACACAAATACATTAGTAAATAGCGGTATAAATTTGAAATTGGAATTCGTAACCAAAGAAAGTATATTTGAGATCAAAGTGCCCAGTACGACAAAACGCCAATTTCATATGTAAGGACTTAATATTATCATTGTTAATATTACAAAGTTATGCAGTTTACGCAAGCTGGAGGTGTGCAAATTGCTATTCTATGCTATCAAACTTAGATCTTTACCAAAGTACTTAAATATTAGCTACTAAGTTATGCCTTATAAATCATTTACATACGCATTTCGCTTTGGAATCCAAAAGATTGTAAAATGCCTGTATAGTTAAAACGGCAATATGCTTTAAGGAAATTATTGCTGTAACATTTATTTCAGGCGGGTTACATGTAACTATTTCTTTTGCACTTTTAATTAATTTAAACAAGTTTAAATTACACAAGTACAAAAATCTCGGTGTCACAAAAGCCTGCAGTGGATTGAGATCCCAGACCCGCCAGACTACCCTTATATTCATTTACTGTAGAAATATTATCATCATATCAAATATCATCATTGTGTACAATGAACGTATAGTTTGTACCGTACGCTTGGACCAATTTTTACCCGACTACGGCGAATCCAAAAGGAAGGGTAATTATTTTGGCAGTCTATGTTTGTATGTTCCACCGTAGCGCCTAAACTACTACTTAGATTTTAATGATTGAGGTGTCAATAGATTCTTTATAATAGCCCGGGTGACATAGGCTAGATAATATACGTAGTTAGTAGTATACAATAAAAATGTAGTTATTAACTAATAAACTTGTAACTACTAGGCGCTAAGGTTGCGGAAAATTGCACTCACTTTACTTGCATTCTAATAGTGCCAATGTTATTTTTTAACATAACGAACAAAACGTCTTGGTAGTGTAATTTTTCTCTAAGCATAGTATGAACAGAGATATAAATGTTACAAGATTAATGATTTTTATTTCTACGTTGATGATTTTCCGTTTTCTTTATTATTATTAAAACTACAACATAAAAATAAGTAATCCGTGTAAATTTCACTTTATAATATTTATTTGTGATTAAATTCTACAAAATCCATATATACGTTAGAATCATTTCAAAGGCTCTAAAGAAAAGTTACTACTATTATTGTGTACCATAGAATTGGCTCAACGCACAAACTAGCGGGTATGCGCATGTTCATTGTACACACTAACACTTACGTAGTAACTATTTAGTAATCTGTGCTAATCTTGTGCTAACACTACATTATGACATACCTACATTTTATCAGCAAGAATATACGGGTAGTCTGGCGGGCCTGGGATCTCATTCCATAAGGTTTGTCCGCATTCCGGTCTTGTTGAGTGCATGCTAAAAAAATATGACTATGTTCATTATGGTATCTTTTTCTTTATATTTTCAGTAAATTTCGATTAAAGATCTGCGAAAGCTAAAAGCTAAGTGATTCGGAGAGCAATATTTCTTGCGGCAAAGTCTTAAAGCCAGTACGCTGATGCTTCCATCAGGAGAATAATAAATGGAACAACAGCCTCTGTTGAGATTCTCATTGTGATGTGTACAATACAAAGATTAATCTGCGCGTTTTGTAAGCATTAATTAAGTAATACGTATTCATTTTTGACATTTTGTAATGATGACTTAAGCTAAGAACGCACGGAGCGATTTTCAGTCGCGCCCGCCGCGTTTGTGGAATTGCGATTTTATTTCACGAGTCACGAGACCGGTTATTTGCGAGATAACAAGTCGCCGCCACGCTACGCCACGCGAAAATCGCAAGAAGGGCGACTGCAAATACAAACATAAGAATTTCGCCCGCCAATCGATCACAGAGCGCGCGGGGGCAAATCTCCGAGGCTGCGGGTGATCGCGGCGCGCGCGATTCTAGTAGTCGCCCGCCGCGCCGGTGCAGCGACACGCGCAAACTTAACGCGAAATCATATCAAAGGAATCCATCCATCCATCTATCGATCTGCGAACAATATTTTAAAATTTTAACTGAGGTATCGATAGCGCAAACACTGTAGCGTTCATAATTATGTAAATTATTGCATGAAACAAGATTCAAAAACGGAAAGCGGGCTTATTCTGCAACGATACAACAAAGAACATTATAAATATCTAAAACAACTCCTGCTGTAGCTAGATTATATAAACTTTCATTTCAGTTTTACATTCATCGGTGTTTTTGTCCGTATTTTTTGTATAAAACTTGAATCTACTGTGCATGGAAGCTTTATTCTGGATCGGGTAGATTTTGAGAGCCTTATAAGTACAGACACACATAAAATAGACATTTTGGAACGAAGTTCCTTATGGCGCGTTGCGAATTGTATTGGGGCTAGACGGATTATTAGGCACGACACTTTTGGCCACTCGAAATCACAATGTAATAACGACTATTAAGAATGATACAAAAAACGACCTTATCACCTTGACAATAATGTGGAATTTTGCAATTACACATTGTGACTGTTATAACTGTTACATATTGTGACTAGCTAGCCGGGCCTTAGGTATGCGAGCGGTAGGACGGAAGGGGCAAGCAACCCGCCCTCTTACCCCTGTCCCTACCTAAGGCGCGGCCAACTAGTTCCGCGTGCACTTTATATACTTAGTTCAACTATTTATTTTGTATAATATAATATATTATATCTATACAGATAAACAAAATTGAAGTGTCTGTTTGTAATTTCAAATTAACAGCTTTTATTTTCACTTAAATCATTTAAAAGTATGATCGGTACTAACAATATAAATTGTTAACATTTTTCTGTCCGTCTGTCAGTCTGTGTGTTTGTTCCGGATAAACAATTACAATTACCTATTTACTTAACTAATGAGTTATGACCTAATAATTCACACAGCAAAAGACCATGGTGACTACCTCTGTGGCTCAGTGGTTGAGCGTGTTGGTGCCCAAGCCGGGGGTCGCGGGTTCGAATCCCGGAAAAGTTTTTCCATGTTCCTGGGCCATGGATGTGTATTAATAAATATGTGTATAATATAAAAGTATTAAATATATTTCCGTTGTACGGTACCTGTAACACAAGTTCTTCGAGAAATTACCACGGGACCAGATTGACGTGGTCCATAGATATTATTATAATACACGCACTAAATGGACTTCATTCAGAGCCGGATCACAGTAATTATTATTACACAATTACATTACTATACAGGGTTATCAAAATCGATTACGGATATTTTGGGCATAAAGAAGGTAAGGACGAAAAATAATACAATAATTGAAAAAAAAAACAAATAAAATTACATTACGCTCCCTGAGACTTTGAAATCATTAAACTCAGAGAAACATCTGATTTAAAGGGTAAGCAAAGATCAATGACATTAACAGCGCCGTAAAGAGCGTAGGTACTGTAATTTTATTTAGTAAATATTGTATTTGATTTTTTTATTATTTTTCTGCCTTAATGCCTCTTTTTACCCGACCGGGTTATGTTATTTGTAAATTCCTTTATTCCCACGTATCTTCCAAACGGCTCCCAAAAACTCTCAAAAACCCAAGTGTCCTTAGATAGCTAGTTAAGAGAAAAAAGAAAAAAAAGAAACCTGACATGTATAAAGGAAATTAAAAGGAGATTTCAAAAATATACATATTATGTCATATATTTAAATTCAATCAGGAATAATTACAACCATTTTATTAATTAAATCGTTCGAATAAATTTGTAATCAATGCATTAAAATAGTCGTATTTTTGCTTTAAATCGACCAAGTGTGTGTCGGATAAACTAAAAACAATAAAATAAAAAAACTTGATAGATGTCAAGGGACACCCGGATGGAACGAAGTTATAATATATATATATATATATATATATATATATATATATATATATATATATATATATATATATATATATATATATATATAATATAATATATGATATATTATAATATAAATATATAGTTGATAATGAAAAATTGAAGCCTATTTTGGAAGGGAACAAACACACAGACTGACAGACGGACAGAAAAATGTAAACAATTTTTTAATTTATTGTAAGTACCGATCATACTTTTAAATGCATTAAGTGAAAATAAAAGCTGTCAATTTGAAATTACAAACAGACACTTCAATTTTGTTTATCTGTATAGATATAATATATTATATTATACAAAACAAATAGTTGAACTAAGTATATATAGTGCGCACGGAACTAGTTGGCCGCGCCTTAGGTAGGGACAGGGGTGAGGGGGCGGGTTGCTTGCTGCTCGCAGTGTTGCCGCCGCGAAGTCCGGCTCCGTACTGAGTAATAACATCAAGCGCTCTTCCGTCCCACCGCTCACATACCTAAGGCCCGGCTAGCTAGTCACAATATGTAACAGTCATAACAGTCACAATGTGTAATTGCAAAATTCTACATTATTGTCAAGGTGATAAGGTCGTTTTCTGTATCATTCTTAATAGTCGTTATTACATTGTGATTTCGAGTGGCAAAAAGTGTCGTGCCTTTTCAATCCGTCCAGCCCCAATACAATTCGCAACGCGCCATAAGGAACTTCGTTCCAATAAAAAATCCTGACTGCAAAAAAAGACAGATACGTATCTGCACAGAAAGATAAGCACCGCACTAATAGGACCGAAACAAGATTGAGAAAGCAATCTACACTATGAGCTGTAAGAGTGAAATAATTGACGTTATGTTTGGGTCCCCCATTTGCAAATTATAAATCGTACAAAACCAAATGGGCTAAATGTCTCCACATAAAGTGTACATTATATGCCCGAAATATTCGTAATTATATTTTGTACAACCTTATAATATACTTGCTTATAGATTCCGCTTTTATTGAAAATGCGTAACCTGAAAGTTTACAATCGCTTATCGAAATATCTTCCAGAATAACCCCGCTCCGAGTTACGAGTTTTAATACGCCTGTGAATAGTTTCGGTTTATTTTAACCGCTACATTCAGCGTAAATATTTCGTTGTTAAATTTAAACCGGTCTGTTAAACAGCTTGTAATTAGTGTCGCTAAAATATATTCATTTTCACAAATTCTCGCTGTACAGTCCGTTCAGACTTATTTTACCTCGAAGTTATGTGAGAGTGATCCTTATGTTGTTGGCTTAAAGGTCCTGCCAGGGGTGAAATAACTCGGAACGGACCGTTCTTTGAAAGGATTGCGATGAAGGCTTAGAGAAGTATTATGTATGGGAGGAGGAGGCAAATTAATGTTTTTATTTTAATTAATAACGACCCGCCCCGCCTTCGCACGGGTGAAAACTCAACTCATCTTTAGCATAAAGGTGCTCCCTCACCGATAGCATTCGCGCATAAATTAACGTTACATATTCGAGCATTACATCAGTGACGAAGGATTACCGAGCATTACAATGCGCACCTTTTAATGAATGTGTAATATCGTGATACATCTTGTAACATCAATGGATCCCCCGTCCGCTCGGCGCTCACTCGCTCAGTAGTAAAGGTGAAGCGTATTAATCTTCACAGGTAAAGGTGAGACCGCACTAAGCGTAACTACACGGCAGCGGAGCGCCGCGACGCTACACGACACTTCTAGATATACCGCACTAGAGCGACACCTCAGCGACACTACGCGGCAAATTTTGATATTCAGTCTTTCGGCAACGTCTGAGCATGATGGAAATATGTAACACGTATGATACTCATATGATTATAATGATATATATTCACAAAAAAAACGAAATTTTCATTCCCATTTTCTCGGCAATCTCCTTTCAAATATATTTTTTTGATTGGTACTTTATGCTTAGTGTTTATTCTGTAAGCCATAATATATCTCTGGATATTGACTAACATACCATTAATATAATCAATTGTTCCTCGTCTAGTATACCATTTTCACAAATAAACTTTCTTTTTACCCACCAAAACAAACATAATATGACTCGAATACCGTGAAGTGTCGAACCGTTCTGCTACCGCGATACCGCACTAGCAGCAGCGGAGCAACGCGACGTAGTAGACGTAGACGTAGACGACCAGTATTATCTGGTACCCAGACAGCGCCGCGCACAAATGAGATAAACTGTCTAATTAAGTACGTCGAAATTGGCCTAATATAAAAAATAATTATTCAAATAGTTTTAAATATTGAACTTTAAAAGGGTTATCTTAGATAGAAAAAATAAATAAAAGTAAATGTTGTGACAGATTGACAAATGTCAACGTGTAACAAATTGTACCTAAGAAACGCACGTTAGTGTGTGTCAATTTGAGGTAGTGTGCTGTTGTTATTTTTAGGTATTTTTTTTAATAATTAACCTAAGCTTTATTTAAAACTAGCTGTTTCCCGCGGCTCCACCCGCGTAAATACAGTATCCCTCGGGAACACTACTTTTTCGGGATAAAAAGTAGCCTTTGTTTTAATCCAGAGTCTAAACTACTACCATACCGAATTTCATCGAAATCCGTTTTATAGTTTTTGCGTGAAAGAGTAACAAACATCCACGCTTTTACATTTATAATATTAGTAAGGATAGTATTAAAGCTTTCTGAATACCTTCCTCTACATAAAATTTTGTTTGCCGGCCAAACTTCATACAAATCCGGCTGTTTCGTACACTATAAAAAATCAGCTGATTCCTACAAAAGGGCTACGGCATAGATAGCATTTTGTAGGAAACAGCTGATTTTTAAGCTATTGCATAGCTTCTATCGCGGGCCTTGAGCGCGGGGACCGAATCCAGAAATTCCGTAACGAAAAAACCTCACGCTCCGTGCATCGCCTAACGTCGTTTCAGTTCGGCAGTCTTCGACACGGCGTTGTGTGCATGCGATTAGACGTATTGTACGACTCTACGAAACTCGCACGAATCGAGACGAGCTGCTCCGAAATCGGATGAATACATAAGCAGCTGTTTATGAGAAAGTAATTGTAAAAAATAATAATTTAAAACCCACATTTATTGTAAAATAATAAAAATATTTTAAACAATATTAACTTTTTATTTATTTAATAAAAGAAAAATTTGTTTTCTTATCGGTCACCACGCTCAAAAAGTGTAACTTGAATTAATATCAAAGAAAAAGAAATACTGCATAAATAAAATAAAATAAATAAATAATTATAATTGCATAAGTTGATACAAAATGCTATGCAATAGCTTTACCGCGGCAGTCCCCGAATGCCACACGTCTTTTTTTTCAAGTAGGAACGTTGATCCCATAGTAAAAGTTGCTTATATTCAAGAGGAGTAGTTTGGACAGTGAATTTTAATCTACAAGAGCTCCGAGTAAATTGAGTTCGGTTACCCGGGTACTTCTCGTGAAACCATACCGCAAGGTTTTGTTTGACGTATTAATCATTTATAAATACTTTGAGAAGAGATGGTACTGAAATAAAAGGCTGGAAGGAAGAAGAAAAGAAGAAACTGACGCGTAAAAAACTTATAACTCTAGTACGAGAATCCTAATATAGAGCCTCTAGATATCGCCGTCTTCGAATGATGTGGATAGGAATTAGTATGCAGAAGCTCAATTATTAGTATTCTACTTTTCAGCTGTCTTCCGAAAATAGGGATTATTTGTTAATTAATTACAGTGCCCAACCAAAAGATAAATGTTACACGTTTTCTTTAACAATATCAGTTTTTAAAGACGACAAATAACGCTCCGAAATGTCGACACCAGCCGAATGTCTATTCGCAAAGGTAGATGTGCTTTCTTTTTGGTCTGGTACCACAGAATAGAAAATATAATATATACTTACGTACAGATAAACAGAACTTACTTTCATAGAACGATCCAACTCGATCCAAACGAAATTTTGACGTCCTCTTTAACGGGCCACAATAATTTTTCCACGCAATCGTGGACACACCGTATGCTTGTAGTAGTGCAATCAAATCAAAAGCTAACTATGTAGCTGTTTATTCATTCGTCTTTCTTAAATATGTGCTGGTCCTGTATATTATTTAGCAAGTACTTATATAATAATACCAATTTAAGATATATTATAATGTCGGCGTATTACCCTCCAAATATATTTCATGCATCTCTATATAACATGCACATAAAAAACATTAATTGACTGAATATGAACCTGTCATCTCAAACAATCGAATCGCAACTAATATAGGTAAAACAAATCTATATATATCAGGACATATCGGGCGAATCAGGTGGAACGTATGACATGGGTTGGCGGGAAGATTAATATCAAATTACCCACAAAATAGCTGTGGCATTATCAGCATCATCCTTTTGTTGTGACCATATACCAATGGGGCTCGTTCACGAGATAAAATAGCAATCGAAGTTGCCAAGGTCAGTAGATCCTTAGCAACCAACATCGCAACGTGTTGAAGCAACAAATTGCTTGTCAGAACGTGATAGGGGCTTTAACCCCCCAGGTTGGTCAGATTGTTCTATTATGTGCCAATATACTAGGAAAATGCTTCACAAACGTCAGGCTGCGCCACCATTATTATAAGAGCGTCCATGACCTAGTGAATAGACCCCTTGAGTCACACACGTGACGGTGCAGGTTCGATGCCTGGTTATGAGGGTGTGCACCAATTAGACTTTCCCAATAACCGTATACTGACCTCTAGACTTAGTGAGTTTATTTTAATTTAACCCGGGGGGGTTAAATTAAAATAAACTCACTAACTCTTCTCACCATCATCTGTGACAACCCTGAAAAATTTAGAAAGTTTTATGAAAGCTATTCCTCTGTACGTCGTTTACTCTGTGACCACCATGGTCAGCAAGGGTCTTGGTCCATATCTACAAGATTAATCAAGTCGCTGCCACATCAATAAAATCAATTGAATACCTTTAGGGATATATTATTATTTCGTACAATTCACAGTACATATAACAAGTGTCACTCATAAGTTCTATTTCGCTTGCAGCAATTGGTTGAGTATATTCCAGAATTCCAACATGGCGGCCGAAATTATCCACAGAATAAAAAGCACCAGCCAGTTTGGCAGGCTATACAGAAGAGGCCCATGGCGAGGTAGCACAGGAGGGGTATAATACGGAGGACCACGAAGCATGTGTACATGACCATTCTTGATATTAAGTCCCATGGCGAAAAGTACTTTTTGGCTCGCTTGCCTGAGCAGAAATCGGTATCGTTGTATTCTGGAACGGATTATTATATAAAAAGTATGGAAGAATATGAATGGAACATAGAGAGACCTGTTATTAGATGACGAGGCATGTCGAGACAAAAGTGTCCACACTTAAAAAAGTCCGAATGCCGGAATCCGGAATGCCGGTGAAAAATGCTGAGCATTGAAAATAGAACTCTACGCTAGTACATTATAGTTGATAATCAAATACACGAGTGTCGAGTCAAATGTCAATGTCATATATGACAGCTCGACACTCGAAACTTCTATTTTCTATTCTATTAGCGCTGAGTTCTATTTTCGGTACTCGTGAATTTTCACCGGCGTTCCGGATTCCGGAGCCCATATAGGAGATAGTGACCATCTACAAGTGCCAACAATTCATATTATGTAAATCATATGTCTCAGCTGATGTTTCAAATAAATAGATTATGAGAGTACACAAATTAAGTTCGTTTTCCTTAAAATAAAAGTGCTTTGAAAATCAAACTTTTTTATGTGAATTTTAAACTTGATTTTTATGTGAAAAAACAAATTGAAAAGCTTAATAAACTTTAGTAATTACTCACTCGGCATTATAATGTTACGTTTTAATCTGTAGAATTATTTATTTTATTTACTGTTTTTCTTCTTTTTTTTTACATATTTTGCGGACTGACGGCTGACCTGATGATGACAGGTTTTAAAGTGATTGAAAGGAAATAATGGAATGTCAAAAATTATTCTGATTGCTGACAGCAAATTAAGTTTTTTTTTTAATATAATACATCTATGATAGCGTAGAGATTTTATGTTTCGGTAAAAAGTATTTAGGCATCATTTTGACGACCTCCGTGGCTCAGTGGCTAGCGCGTTGGCCTTGACGCTCAAGCTGAAGGACATAGGCTCCTTTTATCGCGGCAAAATATACGGTTTCACGAATTCTCGAGCAACATCTACTACTAAACAATTTTCATGGTTTCTCATTTGTCAGGCACCTTTTACAATGTTTATTAGGATTATTGTTGTACATGCTATAACGCCCGCAGTGTGGCGGCCTGGTGGGACATTATCGCGTTTACGACCGTACCGTTTGCAGCGTCAACTCAATACTAAAATTATGAGTACAGACAGCAAATTCATTGAGAAATAATAAAAAAATCGGTTGTCTGTAAAGTCGGTTTATTGACGATAGTTGAACGTGACAACGTCATGTTTATAGTGCGTGCGGAACTAATTGGACGCGCCTTAGGTAGGCGTGTTGCCGCCGCGAAGTCCGGCGCCGAACTGAGTAATAACATCAAGCGCCCCCGCCTCTCCGTCCCACCGCTCACATACCTAAGACGCGGCCAGCTGAGGTAACGGCAAATGCGGTGGTAACGGTATGAGTCATGTTGTTTCGTGCGTGCAGCCGACTCCATCAAATTATAAGACGTTATCACGTCAATAATAATAAAAATCAAGGTCCGATTTATTATTTCAGTAACTAAAATCATAACCATACATTATTCTGTTTCTACTACCTATCAAAGGAAAAGAGAGAAGTGAAGTGTATCTAATTGTCATTTCACTGACCATCGTTAAAAATGAGAATATAATATTTGGTCTAATCGACAAACTGATTTTCGTGTTAAATAGGTCCTACGACTTTGTCCTATAACTATGTGTAATATGAAAAGCAAGAATCAGAACTTATTATTATAAAGACGACTAAATAATATCCTATAATTTTTTGGCGGTTACTACGCACATAAAACTTGTAAAATAGGTTGAATGAATAAAAGAAATTCATTAATACTCAAAATAATACAAAAGTCGTTTTTGTGCATTTTTGTGACTGAAGTTTTATTCAGAACGGACAATTTTGCTCACTGCTGAAAAAGTTGAAAAGATTTTTTTTAATTGATACGAGCACAGCGTTATCTAATAATCTACCGACTTCCAAAAAAAGGAGGCGGTTATACGTTCTGCTGTATATATATATATATATATTTGTATGTTCGACGATTCCGCCGTCTGTGGACTGATTTTTGTTTGATGTATAAGTCAAAGTCAATCAAAGTGGTAACCTGATGATGGGATATATGAGGAATCGAGGGAACTACTCGAAATTTATATGGACACTTATTATGATGATTTCAACTTTTTCAGAAGTAATCCGAGCATATGCTACCCAAAAGTAAGATTTTGCTCCGTATATACCCTGGATCCGAAAGTACTGAACAGAACTCCTGACTCCTTATAGATACGTTTGGGGATTTCGGCGTTATTACGGCGATTTACTATGTCAATTAGAGTAATCATTGTCATCACCGCCATCATCACACCAAACATCATCACATTATGATGATATAAAAGGTACTTCTCATAGAATTTTACACCGACACGGATATCTTTGAACATTACTCTGCCTTTTATGGACGTAGTCGTCGGTACTAGCAAATTTAAACGAGAGTTCTATAAAATATTGTAGGATATTGTTTGGGATGGTACCGACTTCAAAATTAAGAAGATTGAGTAGAGAAATAGTTAAAATTTTAGCCGAATTTAAAAGGGGAATTATTTAGAAAATAAGTTTTGTTTCATACTTTTTTGTGCATTTTTACATTGGAAGTCGGTTTAGTTTTTACTTTCTCTATTACCTTATTACGTAAACTATTAATGAAACTACTTGTTTTTATGAAGATAGCATGTGCCTTTCCCGCGCGATATGTACCTGGACGGTCGGAGTGCAACATCTAGTTAATCAATAAAGTATTTAGATTTTCGCTAAATTATTTTTTTGCAGACCGTACCGGCGCGGCGGTACCTTACTATCGTTATCGGTGTATAATGTCGTTTTCATGTATCTACATAAATCGCGTTAAATCGTACTTTTCCCCAAATGTATCATATTATTGTGTTCTGTGTAATGATAGCCATACACCATACGGTCTATCGTCCAATCGACTTTGATCAGTTCGATAGGATCAGTTCCATATTTACATATACAGTATAGACCATAGTTTCCCAACCTTTTATGCTAATGCCCCATTTACAAGAAAACAAAATTCCAACGCCCCCCCCCCCCCCCCTAAGCATCACCATCGTAATATTAGGTATTTACCTATGAAATTGCCGTTTTGCATAAAAAATTTAAACGAATTTTTCTCATGTATTTTTTATTTGTATTAATCGAAGTAATCACCCATTCAATGAATGCATCTTTGCCAACGCACTGGCAGTTTATTGATGCCCTTCTTAAAGAAATCAGCTGGACGGTAGGCAACAAATTCTTCAAAGGCATTTTGTACTGCCTCTCGGGTATTGAATTTTTTCCCGCCAAGAAGTTATCCAAATTCTGGAAAAAGTAGTAGTCTGTAGGCGCAAGGTCTGGTGAGTAGGTCGGATGACGGAGAGCTTCCAACCCCAGTTCTTGCAACTTGCAGACCGTCTGTTGTGCAGTATGAGGTCGCGCGTTGTCATGCATTACCAGCGGAGACGAGCGATTGACCAATGCTGGTTGATGGAGATGTGCCAGCTTCTCCATCATTGTGTTCAGTTCTTCACAGTACACATCTGCAGTAATGCTCACCCCGTTTGGTAAGAAGCTGTGATGAGTCACACCGGCGCTAGACCACCAAACAGTGACCATCACTTTTCTAGGGGTAAGTTTTCGTTTAGGGCATTGTTTAGATGCAGAACCAGGATCCAACCAACTTGCTGAGCGCTTGCGGTTATCAAAAAGAATCCATTTTTCATCGCAGGTAACAATGCGGTTCAAAATTCCTTCATTTGTGTGTCTGTTGAGTAGTGCAAGGCACGTCTCGAAGCGTACTTCGCGCTGGCGATCATTGAGTTCGTGGGGCACCCATTTGTCTAGCTTTTTTACCTTGCCAATTTGACTCAAATGGAACAATATTGTTTTGACGCTAACGTCGAAATCTGCTGCTAATTCAGCCGTAGATTGTGTATCATCAGCTTCCACAATCGCCTTTAATTCGTCATTGTCGACCAAAGTCTTCGGACGAACGCGAGGTTCATTTTTCAGGTCGAAATTTCCGGGCAAACCAACAGCGAATTTGTGCGTTTGTTTGTAGTGTTAGCTCTGTAAACATCGTTGATGTTGCGTGCCGCTTGTGCCGCGTTGCTGCCACGACGGTACTCATATTCCATAATTACTCGAATTTTTAACGTATCCATGATGACAAAAAAGATTGAAATGCGATGAAAATGTAACACTAATCAATAAACAAATGACTACTTTGGAAAAAGAATTCCATGTTTTTAAAATAAAATTAATTTCAAATTAGAATTCTTAGCCAAACAAAAATTATTTTCATTTGAAATGGCCAGTACTGCAGAACGGCAATTTCATAGGTTATTATTTTCGCTTCTTCGAAAACTTCTTACCCCTTTTCCGGAAATTATGCAAACGAGTATGAAATTTGGCACAGTTTAAGAGCTTATAATAAATTTATGTCAAACGCACGGTTTGATACAATTTGTTTTACACGTTGACAATAAGTCACAACAATTACATTTTCTATTTATGGACCAAAAGAACCATTATAAAGTTCGAACTTAAAAAATATATGAATTATTATGATTGAATTCCGAATTGAATTTCGACCACAGGGACGACCTCTAATTATTATTATAACTATACCAATTTTACTTATATGTTTGTCTATTTTCTAAAATTATTTCACAAAATAAAGATAATTCTCTCTCGCTCTCTCTCTCTCTCTCTCTCTCTGTAATCATGCTACTCTATGCTCTATACTACTATGCTTTTACTCCGTGCTACTCTATGGTGAATGCCCCCTTGACTGACGTAACGACCCCCATTTTTAATTTATAAATCGTACAAAAATAAATGGCTTCCGCCGGCTATCAAACACAACGTAAACTATTTCACTTAGGCTTTCCGCTCATAGTGTAGTCCGTTCAAACTTTTAGTAGTTTGTTTTCTCAATCTTTTTTCGCATTCGGGTCTTTTTAATCGCGGTTTATGATATACAGCCAGACAGACGGACAGCGGAGTCTTAGTAAAAGTGTTCCGTTTCTACCTGTTAGGTACGGAACCCTAAAATGATAAACTACTGTAAAAACGTCTGCACATGTTTTAGTGGCCATCAACTTACAAAAAATATAAATAGTTTAGTTTAGAATACATTTACGCGGGCGAGAAATGAACTGTTACTGATCAATGTTTGGATTGAACAGCTCATCTCGAATTGGTGTTAATGTTGCCAATAATTTACAGTATGTTCTCAGAAGATAGTGTTTATACCGCGGGAGAGGCATGCTTCAGCACTCTTCAGTGCTCAATGCACTAACGGAGAGATGTCACGTGTTCAAAAAGTAAAAATTTAAAACTATTTTTGAGAGACGTGCGCCGCGCCGCGCGAGTTGGCCGGCTCGGCGCTGACGCTTGAGTTTTGTTTTGCCGAGTGTGAGGTTACCGGAAGCCCCGAGGTGGGGTTATGGAGATTTTAAGGATAAAAATAAGGCGATGGTAATCGCGCCCATGGACGCCCAATCTGTCTATTGAGCCGTACTTTAGTAAGTTAAGTTGTTAAGTAAGAAGTATAAGTAGCTTCCGATAGACGGCGTTATATTTAAAATCGCCGTGTTTTATCCAAAATTGTGTTGTGACGCGTGTCGTGACGCTTTGACTTGAAAATACCGTGAAAAACGTTTGCGTTGTTTTGTCAAGTGATCTTACTAGGACTCCCCCCTAGGACTCCGGTACTTTCGCACCAGAGTCCTAGGGGGGGAGGGCATGTGTTTAAAAGACCTCCTTGAGATTAGCGAGGCATTTGTAACCCTCTGGCGTCGCGATGTCTATTTACGGCGCGGCAGTAAGCACTTGCCATCAGGCGATCAGTCTGCTTGATTTTAATATACCATCGTAAGCCGTAATAGGCGTATATTGGTCATAACCGATTGATAGTGTCATTTTACTCTCTATTCTCCCGCAAAAATTCCCTGCATACTATTTTTTTTTTGTTTGTTTTCTTAATGTTTAGTTACATTAAGAAAACTGTGTGTTGTGTTATTACTAAGTATATAATGAAAGATTGAGAGGCCCACTAGCGTACATTGTATGGGTTAAAGTTAACCCCGGGTTAAAATATCGTGCCTTCTCTTTCATAAATACGAAGAACGAGGTAGATAACACAATATTTAACCGAGGGTTAACTTTAACCCAAATCTGAACAAGTGGGCCTAACTATATTTCACGTTTAACCTCCAATTTAACCATGATGACTAATCAATATTTAATATTGCGACATCCTCTAGATACCAACACGTCATGTTCCAAAATACCACCAAGGTTCGATTCCCAGACGCCAGGAGAATATGGGACTATGTGTCAAAATAAGTGACAAACGCCCGTGACACATCGTGACGTCAGCATGATCGTGAGCTTATGAATCATATGGGACTTGTGAAGGGTTGGGCTAAAATAATTAAAAAAACTATAAGCCGACTACGTAAATATTACTATATTTTATATAAAACCCGGGCTATTATCATCTACAAATCCCTTAGATTTATTTAAAAAACCCATCGTGCGCGAGTGCGACTCGGACTTGGCCGGTTTTATTTATTCAGTCAAAACTCACAAATGCTTGTCAAATGTATGTATGTACCTACTACGTACCACATCTTAACATTGGGTGGTTTACAACTTTTTGAAAATTTTGCTATGTATACATGTTAGTGCTCTCGTAGCTGTAGTATAGCATGAATTTCTACAGATTAGTTTGGGATTATATAATATGATCCGGAATCCGACGGGCCGGGGAAACGTCAGAGCGCTGAAAATAGAACTCTGCGCTAATACAATAGAGCTGAAAATCGAACACACAAACGTCGAGTCAAATGTCAATGTAATAAGTGAAAATTGACAGCTCAACGCTCGACGCTTCCTTTTGAACTCTATTGTATTAGCGTAGAGTTCTATTTTCTGTGTTCTGAAATTCCGGATCACATTATAGTCCCAGCAAAATGAACTTTTTATCTGCTTCTTTTCCGCCAGACATACATTTCCTATGACAATGAAACGAAGAAATCAAAGTCTTCTGTGTCTCCATCTCTGTTTTGATATTCCTGATAACAATTTTTAATTTTCCTGATTGAATCGATAAATGAACATTCTGGAGTCAATAAATTTTTGGAATTACTTCCTCGAGTTCCTACATAAAAGCGTAGATAACATTTTGTATGACGCTATCGTTGAGTTTTATGAACATAAAGTTACTGAATTTTTGGATAAAAATTAAGCACGTAATAAAATATGGTTGCAAACACTTCGAACAATGCAATAAAAGAGACATCTAAATGTTAGCGTCAGTTCTCACCGAGACGCGACGCGAAGCGGTGCTGTATTTTTAAGACAGCGATTCAAAATTGAACTTTATTCACAAAACAGCAAGATACACATTTTATTGCAAGAGATCGATTTTCTTGCAATGAAACGTAAATCATCTCGTGTAGAGATTACAGGTTAGTGAACAAAGTTTAATTTTGAATCGCTATCTTAAAAATGCAGCACCGCGTCGCGTCAAGTTTCAGTGTGAGCTGACCCTAAGACTGTGTTGTAATTATACAGAATGATAATAATATTAATATGGTTAACGATTTTTTCTAGATTGACACGATTCTGTACCTCGAAGGTAAAAAATTAAAGATGACAATTATTATCTTCATAATATATAACCTACTATTCAAATTCAGTGTTTGTAACCAAACTCGTCAGAAACGGCTTGACCGATTTTTATGAAATTTTAGAGGTAGGTATATCCGATAGGTCTGAAAATAGCTCAAAAACTAGTGACAGTTATGACAGCAGAACGACATTCGTCGGGTTAACCAGAAATTTTATGTTATTATGATCACTAGAGCTCGCCCTGTGGTCGAAATTCGCCCATAATAACTCTCTATGGGCTATTTTGGCTCTTAGACAGAAAAAAAAATGTAAATATTGTGACAGATTGACAAATGTCAACGTGTAGCAAAATTGTATCTGTCAAACGCACGGTAGTGTGTGTTAATAATCTTAGGTAGTGTGTGTTGGTGTTATTTTTATTAACTTTGTGTATCACTTAACATTTTTCAAATTATATTAACCTTCTGCACATCTTCCTCCACATAAACTATATATAACTGTGCCAAATATCATACTCGTCCGGCTGCACATATCTCGTAACTATTGCTTGATGTTTTAATAAAATAATAATTAACATCAAACAATACAAACAAACTATTTCTATAATAGCGGAGACAGAATTTCTGAATTTGCGTCCGAAATGACATAGCAGATAGGCGTAACTATTAATAGCCTACCGCATTACAGACTTATATATAACAAAACGGAATTTGTGTCGGAATTTGTGGTCTATTTATCTCAGTAACGACTTTGAACCCTGTTACTTAGTCGCACGGCTTCAAAAGCGCTTCTTAATGTTAAGAGCTCCTTATGTCAGAGGCTGCTACTGTGTCTACTTGGCAGAATAATAAGTTGAGAGTATCTTAACTTTAAGAAGCGTCTGAAAATTTGGGCGCAACCGACATTAATGTTTATAATGTAATTGTATTTGTATTGTATTGTATAATGTAAAGTAATGTTCATTTTAGTTTTTTCACGGATTATTGTTATTTTTTACATAAAGTAGATGCTTGTTTGAAATAATCATAGGGAAGGTTACCTATTATTTTTGTCGCTTTTCATATTGTATAGTTTACATTTCTTGAAAGTTTTATGATAATTTCTGATAGCTATAACATGACAAGTTACAACAAAAAGCACTTAATGAATATGCTCATTTCGATTTTGTTATATTTACTAATAAATTAACAATGGTTGTTATCGCTTTATACTCTGGATAATTTATAATACTCGGTGTATTTTTTTATACTATCAGTCCAACTGCCGTCATGAATGATCTTGGGCAGGGACTATGCTCTGAGCATTTAAAATAGAACTCTGCACTATTATAATAGAGTTGAAAATCGAACACACGGGTGTCGAGTCAAATGTCAATGTCATATATGACAACTCGACACATGAAACTGCCAATTTCAACTCTATTGTATTAGTGCAGAGTTCTATTTTCAGTGCTCTAAATTTTCACCCACGTTTCGGATTCCGGCGCGTATAGTCCCAGCCTTATGGATAGAAGAAGGGGTGAAACGTCCCCACTCCCCACTCTTATAGCACTACCACACATTTTATATCAAATGAGAGACCTTAAAAAGTGTATCATTTTATACTGTATACCGGAAAATCTCTAAATCATGGGAGAAAAAAGTTAAAGGGGGTTAAAAATTTAAAAAATTAAATTAAATAAATATTTTATATTATTGCACTATTTGATAGTGTGGCGTCGCGTCGCGTCTCAGTGGGAGCTGACCTCAGCTGACTGTGCTACAACTGAGCAAAGGTTCAGTACCTATGTATGTGCTGCTAAGGTGTGTGTGTGTAAGAGAGTATGTGTGTGTGTAGTACAGGTATGTATGTGCACCCTAGTCCGTGTCCTGTGTCGTCACGACAGTGTCTTGGGTTCAGTAACTAGGTACTGCTAGGATGCGTGTGTGTGTGGATATGTTACAAGTGTGTGTATATGTATATGCCCTATGCATGTTTGTGTTCTATGAGTGTACCCTCTCTCTGTGATCTGACGCTAATATTCTCCACAATCATTATGAAATAAAAACATTAAAATTGATTTAAGAGAAAATTATAAATTTACTCTCGGCCCACGTCAGCCGGTACATTTCGCTCGAATATGTGAAAATACTGGAAATAGGGTTACAAGTATTAGACAGAGACGAACATACAATACTCCTGTAGGCGTGAAAGGAATAGAAGTATTTTGATTACACTCACGAGCATTTAATTCGGGTCAGCCATATATCTTGTGAACTATAAATGTTGTCTGAAAACTGTGTAATGTCCGGTCAATAATAATAATATTTACAGCACTTTTTTAGTTTAGACGTTTTTCATTTGTATCCAACAAAAAATTAACAATTTAACCAAGAGCATATCAGAACATGTCTATTGAGGGTTCCGTAGCTATCAACGCGCAACATAAAGCATTTCAAGCGACATGTGCGACACTTAGCGATGACTTGGTAATTCAATTAAGTACAAAATTATAATAATACCAGTTAGGCCTACCTTCACAGTTAATAATAGATTTATTTACTATGCCACCTTTTTTTTCACTATATGACCCATGTCTTCCGAAAAGTTACCGATCACTGGTTTACACCATTACGTTTAACCGAACTGTGCAGTTTTGTCGTTACGTGTGTAGCGGGAACAGGGCTGACCGTCAGAAAAACTGGCCATTTCAGTTGATGACTCGACTGACCAGTCGCTAGATCAATCGGTCAACCAGTTGGTCGAACAGCGGACACAAGGTGGCGAGCTGAAGAAAAATCTCATAAGATCGGCAAAGTTCGTGGTTTATTGCTAAAGGTCAGAGTAATAAATATTCAACAACGATCCCTCCATGCTAGTAATTACTAACGTGTAGAGAGGGGCTAATGAATTTGTATGTCCGGGGAAAAACACCCTTGATTGAAAATCAAAGTAAAATCCCTTTACTGTCGGGGACTCCGTATACTCTTGTTTAATTTATAGTACCTGGGCAACCGAACCTTGCTCGGACTTTTGATAAAATTTAAAAAATAAAAACAATCATCACAAAACTTATCTGACCGGGATTCGAATCCACCACATTTCGAATTTTCGAACAAAGCAAAAATGAACTATACGCATACCAAACTGCCAATCGGACTGACATAATATATTCCCTCTTAAAAGGCCGGCAACGCACCTGCAGCTCTTCTGATGTTGCGAGTGTCCATGGGCGACGGTAGTTGCTTACCATCAGGTGACCCGTTTGCTCGTTTGCCCCCTTATTTAATAAATAAAAAAAAAATAATAATAATAGGGTCGAAATTATTGATATATTGTTGCACGACGACAGAAAAAACATACTTAGTTTAATTATTAATGGCTAGGTCTAGGTCTTCTAGCTAGGTCTCATGCAGGGATGAGACCTAGCTAGAACGAATTTTCTCCCCTAAAACTCCCTGCATACATTTTATGGTAATACTTGCAGGCGTTGTCGAGAAACAAGTTTGATTCATATAAAGTATGAGATACTCAGAAATATTGAGGTATTACCACTTGATAAACGTAAAAAGTACTAGCGTGGGAAACACAGCGGTTACGTCCGCGTAAATATACTATCGAGTATCCCGCGGGAACACTGTACTTTTCCGGGATAAAAAGTAGCCTATGTTTTTATCCAGAGTATAAACTACTACCATACGAAATTTTATCAACATCCGTTCAGTAGTTTTTGCATGAAAGAGTAACAAAGATCCATCCATCATCCATCCTCACAAACATTCCTATACACATCCTAAATACATACATACTACATACTATACATATCCTACTAATATTATAAATCACATTTATAATATTAGTAGGATATACCTAACGCTAGCTGTCACGTTGTTTTGTTTTAACAATGAACTGGAATAAATGAAAAAGTTAAATAACCAATTTACGCTACCGACATAACGAACATCAAATGTTACTACACAGGTAGGAAAAGTTAGTGTGGAAAAAGTTAATTGTAAGTTTTGGTATTTTCCTTTCAAATTTTCCAACAATTCTCACCGTTCAAATCTTCGCTGAACTACCACAATCCATCAAGACCAAAATCAGCCAAATCGGTCCAGCTGTTCTCGAGTTTTAGCGAGACATTGAAACTGCAATCCATTTTTATTATATAAAAGATTTTATGTTAATTTTATACATAATTACTAAACTAACTACATCTAAAAATACAAAAACATAAAATTTGCCAAAAAATCTTTTGTACGTTGACAATTGACACACATAGCCTTGGGAGAGAAAAATAACTAATACACGGGGACAGATTGTATTTCTAACGACAGTGATTCATATTAGTTAGTAGTTAATAGTAATATTAACTATGTATATACTAACGACATATTAATTTTTAACAGATATAAAATTTGAATAACTCTATTATATATCTATTTAAATATTCTCTATTTAAATAACAGATATTTTTATATTTTTCTGGGCTCCTGGGTCGTGAATGTGTGTTAAATATGTGTAAAATGCAGCCTCCGTGGGATAGTGGTTAGAGCTTGGCTCTCGACTTGGAGGTCGTGGGCTCGATTCCCGCATTGGAACAAACAAAAATGTTGTTTCCAAGTTTGGTTGGACAATGCAGACTGATCACCTGATTGTCCTGACAAGAAGGATGATCCATGCGTCGGATGGGCATCTAAAAAGTCGGACCTGCGCCTGATCTCTCCCCAGTCGTGTCGGTTATCGTCCCACTGGGTTATGAGGGTAAAGGAAGAGAGAGTGCTCTTGTGTACCGCGCATACACTTGGGCACTATAAAATTACTCCTGCGTAACTGGCCTGGTTTCAATAAAACCGGCTAACGTCACCGAAATCGGCGCGGGGAGAGTTATAGAATAAAAATCTTAAATATATGTATAGAATAAAATTATGTTAAATACTTCCCGTTGTCTGGTACCTGTAAAACAAGTTCCTCGGATACTTAGGAAGGGGCCAGGCTGACGTAGTATGATTATTAAAACTAATTAATATTACATATAATCGAATATACCTCATACTATCGAAATTCGCAAAATCAAAACCAATGTGGCTAAAATAGTTCCCTACCGTGCACATTTCGCAGACAAGCTGCTTTGAATGAATATAACACTTGAAAATCCTGAAAATTCTTAACACATTTCTCCGCATATTCAAGGTACAGAGGTAAACCGTGTTAAGCTGGGAACGTTGAAGGCGGATATCCTCCTGCAGTGAAGTATGAAATTCCTTTGGGAAGAAATCAACATGCTCTCTGAAACGTGTTCTTAGTTACAGATTTGTACAAAACATTTAAAACAGTTTGGAAAAGCTTTCAGTTGCATGTATATTGTATTGTTTTCAAGCTTTTCATCACAATAATATCCGACCTATATAATACTACAAACTGTCGCCCGCGGCTCCGCCTGCGTAAATACAGTATCCCACAGGAACACTGCACTTTATCGGGATAAAATGAATCCTATTTTTTAATCCAGAGCTTAATCTACTACCATACAAAATTTCATCACAATCCGTTCGGTAGTTTCTGCGTGAAAGAGTAACAAACATCTATCCATCCATCCACACATCCAGCCATCCATACATCCTCACAAACTTATACATTTATAATAGTAGTAGGATAGACGAGGCATGTCGAGACAAAAGTGTCCACACTCAAACTGCCCTACTTTTGGGGTTGTCTAGGCAGTCGAGGTTTGTCTTCTTGACATTTTGACATTTGCTTTCCGCAGTCTAACCAGAAGGTTGATTCTGCTAATTAAATCCAGCAATAATACAAACCCGTCCCGATAGGTTAAAACTCGTAGCCCCACTTTTGGAGTTTTTGGGGCCATTTTGACATTTGAAGTATGGTGAAATCAAGATGGCTGACATTTGAGATATTGTGAAATCAAGATGGCGTAACTTTTGCTTGTATGAAGATTTGTTCTGTCAAATGTACGTTATAGCCCATCCTTAGTTTTGATATCTTTGTTAAAACTGCGATTTTTCAAATATACATACTGTCAAACCAACGTTGCAACGTCAAACCCGTTTTGATTAGTCCAAACCCCACAAATCAGTTTATGATATCAAGACGATTCATTTATAATTAAATTAAAGGAAAATGAAAGTGTAAGTTAATTACGAGAAGTGGGGTTCAGTCCGCATTTAATTGACACAATCTTATGAAATCAAGATGGCGTAACTTTTTCATGTATGAAGTAAGTTCATTATTCTTTTTACACCTAACGCCCTTTAGAGGCTGTTAAGTTACATGCTGCCTTTGTCAATCAATTTAAGGAGCTTCTGACTTTTTGAACCGAGTATTGGGACACCAAAGCGCGGTCGCGGAGCGCATAGAATTTCGTACATAAACTTATCGCTACTCGTCTCTTTCAATCGTGCACGAACATATTATTGCCATCGCGCTCCTGTCGCGTACCTGTGTTAACGCGATAGCAATATATTCGTGCACGAATAAAAGAGACAAGCAGCGATAAGTCAATGTACCAACGAACTCAGCGACCGTACTTTTTCCCGTCCCAAAATTGGATTAGTTAGTATATTGTCTGGATAAGGCAGGCTTTTATATTTTTACTTTTATCCCGGCAATTTGAGGTTCGCATTTTAGACTGAATTTCTTTGGTAAATAACACATAATATATAACTATTTAAATAGAAACACAGATCTGTTGAAAGACGTAAACAAGTAAATAATATGTACGTAAAAAAATCGGTTGTCGGTTAAGTCGGTTTACTGACGATAGTTGAACGTGACAACGTCATAAGAAATGAGTCATGTTTAGCGAGGTAACGCCGGAAAAGCATGAGTCATGTTTTTTCGTGCGTGCAGCCGGCTCCATCGAATAATAAGACGTTATCACGTCAAAAACTATTTATTTACATGGACAGAGATATCAGTAAATGCATAATCATGTTCCTGTTTGCAGGTATTATTCTTACTATCAGGATATAGCGTGTAAACACTGTTGACATTGTGATAAAAATTACTTATATACATTAGTACCTGGGAGACTGACCTTCGCTCGGTGTGTTAGAAAAAATAATTTGAAATAAACAATATATAGAAGATTTTAGAAGAATTATTTCCATATAATAAGAATCACGAAAATATTTATCTTACCTCGATTCGAACCCAACACATTCCGATTTTCCAAACAATGCTAAAATTATACGTAGGTGCGCATACCAAGCTGCCAATCAGATTGACGTATGACAGTCGAAATTATTGATATATTGTTGCACGACGAAATAAAAAAACATATTGCTTAAAAATGCGAAGTTTCTGAGGGATAAGATCTAGATCGTATTTTCGCCTCCAAAACTCCCTGCATACTTAATTTCATGGTGATAATTGTAGCCGTTGTCGAGATACCGATTATATATATACAAGATCGTCTCGTTTAAAGTATAGGCAGCCACAGACGAGAGGCCGATCGTTTCAGTTAGAACTGACGCCTGAACGGATTCGAGCCCATACACGGAAAAAATCGCATCCGACCCAACTGACGTCAGTTCGGCCTGAACGGATTCCAGCACACACACGACACGATTTTGCATCCGTTCAGGCCGAACTGAAGGCAGACCGGACCATGTAACTTTTTAGATATGGAGAAGTATAGGAGACAACTCTTTTTAAAAAAAATTGTTGCCAGATGATAAAGTTCCGTGTAGAGCTAAAAAAACCTGCCATCATTAGCCTCAACGGAAGTCAAGTCTTTTGGAAATACACCTACAACCTACAGGTGATGTGTGAAAGACAAGCCCTTGGTGGGTTGAAGATTGTTGCAGTACTACTATCTAGTATAGTAGTATTACAAACTAGTAGTACTATACTACTATACTAACTATGCGTTTGTTAGTATAGTACTAGTAGTACTATACTAACAAACAATGAGGAGTGATAGATTATTTCATGAATCTTGAATTCTTGAAAATCAATATATTTTAATATACTTTACAACCTATTCTCATACCTACTCAATACACATGCAAAATTTCATGAAAATCAGTCGAGCCGTTTCGAAGGAGATCTGTAGAAAACACCACGCACGAGAATCCCCCCACCAATCCCCCCCTCAAAAGCTAAACGGCTGGCTCGAAAAATCCATGTTGTGCAAACTTTGAAGGAAAATTATAACGGCTTAGATAATTACTTTTGTAGGTCAGAAGTTATAGAGAAGGAAGGAAGGAAACCTTCGTACAAAAATAACGAAATAATAAATTGACTACGGAACTTTATTCTATGCGTGGTCTGACTCACACTTGGCCGGTTTTTTAAATTATTTATAACTCTATGTACCTCACTTACTCAATGTCATAGGGGCGACACTCTCTACAAATGACAGCTCGATATGATATGAGTTTGATCTGTCTGTCTGTGGGTTCGTAGCTCCTAAACGAAAGGTCTGATTTAGATGCAGTTTTTTTTATTTGAAAGCTGACATGATCGAGAGTGTTTATCAGCTATAATTCATCATCATCTTCACGCTCGCTGCTTGAAAATTAGATTCTCTCGGAGATTCGAAAGTTTCTTTTTATTCTCTGTCTGTTTGCTATATCTTTAGTATCAAGTTACTTATATTAGCTTATATTATTTATACTCATTTATATTATTATTAAAGTATAATATTGTATATATTTATATTATGTATATTAAGCCGTAGGATGCATGTACGTATATATGCATTAAATATTATGTTTATTGTATCATAATATATATTTTATGTTTATAATGTGTATACTGCGAGCACAATTATACCCTTCTCCAGCAATTTGATCCGTTCTAAAGGTTGTCTGAAAGAAATTGCTGTTTAGTAATAAGGCCGCCTTTGTGTACTATCGCTTATATAATATTGTTAATATGTATAATATGTTTGTGTAGCAGCTGATTGTGCACAATAAAGTATATTTTCATTTCATTAGTACGAAAATTACATAATATCAAGTAAGCAGTCCTAGTTAAATTTCGTATTCATAACATACTTCTTATTCTCAGTGAAAATATTTAACATCTGCCGTTTTATTTGTCCAACGCACTTGGATTTTTAATTGCTCAATGTTGAGTGGAATATACTCTGAATTACAACCTATTAAATTACGTGATGTGCAACTATGTTCTTAATGTCTTTTGGGAATCCAACTGTTTTTAGGGTGAAAGAAGAAGAAAGACTTCGCTGTCCTTCCGTCTGTCTATCACCAGGCTGTATATCCTTAACCGTGATAGCTAGACAGTTGAAATTTTCACAGATGATGTATTTATGTTGCCGCTATACCAAAAAATAATAAAAACAGAATGAAATAAATATTCAAGAGGGCCTCCCATACAACAAACATGTTTGTTTGCTGTTTTGTACGGAACCCTTCGCGCGCGAGTCCGACTCGCACATGGCCGGTTTTTATACATCGTCTGTCTTTCTAAGGAAAAACTTTGATTGCCGAGGGACATGAAAGTACTTGCAGTATATAAAATAAATAGTTTGAATAAATATAGGCTAAAGAATAACCCCCTTACTAACAAAAATATTTACACAACGGATAACTTAAACAACATTGCTGTCTTTGTCTGATGCGTTGCAAAAGTCACTTAAGAGGAAACAGAAGGTCCACGCAATGTATGGAAAAGCATACAAACGTAGTCCCCTGTTTCCTCCCTTGATAATGTCGGTAGGGTAACAATTTTGTTCCTGAATATTTATGGATACTATTAGCATGTTCGTATGATTTCCTTTTTTTCATAAATCAATTATTAAAAGAGATATGAACGTTCAAAAACATAAAAAAATGCCAGATTTTCCGCTGTGTTCAAACATCCAGAAAACAAAGACTAAATTATATAAAAAAATGAAAACATAGGAATACAGTTTAAGCCTTGTTTGAATTGTTAATGAAAAAAGTACTTCAATCGGTTAAGTTTTGGAGAAGTAATCAGGGGACTACGTTACGTCGTTGATTTTTTGTACTTTTATTTTCAATTAAGTTACAGTTGTCTCTATCGCACTCTCACACATTGCTAGCTAGCTTGTTCGCGCACTGCGGGACAGCAATATATTTCACAAATACCTATTTTTCATTTCTCTAGCCCTTGATGTTTTCTCTTAACAGACAAAGACAGCAACGTTGTTTAAGTTATCCATTGTGTAAATCATTTTATTAGCAAGGGGGAAAGAGAATATCATTTTTTTTTATAATAAACCATAACCCGACTACGTAAATTATTTATTAGCCTATATTCCCGGGTTGTTATTACGAATTTATTGACACCACAATCATTAAAATCAGTAGCGCTCTATCATGGTGGAATAAATATACCCTTCCTTTCGACTACGAAGTCGAGTAAAAAGTACTAAGCAGTATTTTGTAAAGAGGACTATACAGAACGAGCATACAAAGCACCTGATAACACTGAACATAAAGTAAATTGTTTTTTACTATATGTTAAGAGTAAGAACAATAGGTATTTATATGCCTAACTTTTTCAGGTAAAAATGTCACAAGGTGGATTTACCACGACTTGTTTTGCCAACACTTGTTAAACATAAGTAAACCAAATGGCCAATTTCAACAGCAATTCATCAATGTACAGATAACTCCAGTACTAGAGTGGAGTGTCCTACTAATATTATAAATGTGAAAGTTTGTGAGGATGGATGAATGGATGTTTGTTACTCTTTCACCCAAAAACTACTGTACGGATTTTATTGAAATTTGGTTTGTTAGTAGTTTAGGCTCTGGATTAAAACATAGGCTACTTTTTATCCCGCAAAATTCCCGCGGGATACTTTATTTACGCGAGCGGAGCCGCGGGCATAAGCTAATAAATGTACGTAGATAAATTACTATATAAATTATCCATTTCATGTCTACTTTTTCAAAATCGTCGGCAAAGTTTTATCATAATAATAGATGCGGAGGATCGACTTGATATCATAAACTGATTTTTGAAGTTTGGACCAATCAAAACACGTTTGGCGTTATTTTGCCGTTTATGAGAATAGCATTTTGCAGTTTTAACATCTCGGTACTGGATCGTAACTGTATTGTTGCCCGATTTAATTATATCTACGGAATTTTTAACGTTGAAAAAAATATTATTTCCACGTCCAGATAGACAGATTTACGCGACTTCCACAAAATGACACCGTTTTAGTCTCCTGGACCATAAATGGTTTTATCTAACCTAACTTTAAGAGAACAAAAAATAAAGTTTAAAATTTAAGTAACCCCCGAATTGTCAAGCAGTAATCGAACTGATGACGTTGAATTAAAGCTAAGAACACTCTCGGTCATGTCATCTTGCAATCAAAAAAAACTAGATCAAAATCGGTTCATCCGTTTGGGATCTACGATGCGACAGACAGATACATCTTTTTGCGTCGGGGGTTAATAAAAAAATTCGCAAACCCCGAGTACAGCTGTCCCGGTCTAAAATGGCCAAATTAAAAGAATCGGACAAAGAAACATCTTGTAATGAATTTCAATAGATGATGTTTCACATGATGATGATTTTAGACCCGCAGAAAATACAAATAAACATTTTTAACACCAATACATACCTTCTAGAGCCATAAATATAGTAGCACCAGCAATACTGTAGAGCACTAAGCACAAGGTCAAAAACAAATGTGTAAACCACTTCTTGGAGAGCAGTCTTAACTTATTGTAGAACCAGAAGGCCGTCTTTTCACCAGCACTTAAACCACTCCTAGCCGTGTGTATGGTAAAGTCTTTGAAGCCTTCGAATTGCTTGAAGACGAAATCCGAAGCCTTATTGTGGTACATGTGGAGGAAGGGGTTGAAATGTGGGTCGGATATGTGGGAGGCGGAAGTTTGGGCGCCCTTTGGGTAGTATTTTGGTGGAGCCCATTGGATGGTGGAGGCTGTGGAGGGACCTTTAGGTGGCGCCGGGCTGGGGATCTGAAGGGTGATTTTCGGCTTGGCTTTCGGAGGCGGAGGCGGAGGCGGAGGGTAGCTAGGCGGGTCCTGGGATTCCATTTTTGAAAATCTTTTTTTTTTTCACGCGTATTCAAAATACATGTACACGCACGCGAATCCGAAATATGACTGGCCAGGTTTTAAAAATAAACCCCCGTTTATACTGACATTAGTTATCTAAATTTCGTGTAAAGGACCGGCGCCAGGAGTACTTCTGATTATGAACTGGACACACGCCAATATATTTTACCATACGTTACGTGATTTTGATCTGTTGATTAAACATTTAACGCACGGTTACACGTATCCAATTTGCAGGAAAGAAAAAAAATCTAGGTTGCAAATTGCAGCTTCAACTTACTATATTCATGTATTTTGAAATGAAAACTTCTTTTGGCCCACCACACACAAATCTGATCTGACTGATCCGTCACGCTTCACGAGGTGAAAGGCTCGATCAGAGTGCTAAGTGTGAACTAAAAACTCACACTTAGCACTCAGGTGAACTCGGGACCACCAAGTGTACCCGAGCGAGAAAGCACCGCACACACATTTCTTCGTAGGCTGTGAGTGAGGCTGATCCGTCACGCTTGAAGGTGAAAGGCTCGATCGTGTCAGTAGTTCTAATATTATGTACTGTATTTACACGTAAAATTGATTACGATTGCCCATGAAATTTTCACTTCGAACACTGAAAATTTCACACACACTTTAATTTTTTTATAATATGTTTAAAGTAGTAGATAATACCGTTAGCAATAGATTTATTTTTTCAAAAATAATATCAATGATCATAGTATTTACGTCGAATTAAAAACTAACCAACATACGAGCCGAAGATATTTCTGAAAATCGATCGAGTATGATAGAGCCTTAAAAACTTTACTCTATCGAAAGCTTTTGTCTTAATCGATTTTATAACTCTTGGGATTTGTATTCAGTGCTAATTTTCAATGGAACAACTTCATTATTATAGTTAAAGAGTTCTCTTTGTTAACGACGAATAATTTGTGAGTTTGGAAATTGGAATTGCGATGAATATCTTTATTAATCTATTATTGTACCAAAATATTATTATGCTTCGCCGCACAGGTCGTTAAAATTTGTTTGTTGGCAAATGTACGGTACTTGTGGGATTGATAGTTTTATTCTTCGCGAACAAAGCCGCGAGCCGCAAAACAGGACTTCGCTAATATGGTTAAAGTTACCACTAATTGCAGGTATATGACGTTACTCATGTTCATACCTTGCATTTAAAGGTGCCCTCGCTAATACCAGCGCCTCTGTGTTGACCTTTTTTAGGGTTCCGTACTCAAAGGGAAGAAACGGTACCCTATTACTGAGACTTCGCTGCCTGTCCGTCCGTCTGTCCCTCCGTCTGGCTGTTCTAAATTTCTATTGCCGCTGTAACAACGAATACCTACTAAAAACAGAATAAAATAAATATTACATGCGACAATAAATAGACATGAATTTTTTGCCGTTTTGTGAAAACTTAAGTGCGTGAGTTCGACTTGCACTTGGCCGGTATTTTAGAATTGGCCTCAGACGTATACGTTTATATTATAGACGAGGCATGTCGAGGCAAAAACAGTCCCCACTTAAATGTCCCCACTTTTGGGGTTGTTTAGGGACATTTGAGGTATGGTGAGATCAAGATAGCGTAACTTTTTTGTATGAAGATTTGTTCTCCCAAATGACGGATGGGCTATGACGTCATTGGAATTGGCTGATACTTATCCCAAAAAAAAGATTTCCTCAGCATCTAAATGCCAAATGCGTGGACGTTTCCAAGAGCTCAGTATCACCGTCACAGTCACATAGTCATTCCCTGAAGTGTGACAACATAATATATCGCGATGAATCATTTAAAAATATATAAGTCTACAGTCGACTCCGCTATGTTACGGACAAACAGAAATTATTTTTAGATGTGTCGCCTACTGAACTTCTTGATGGCATTTTTGTCGAAAATAAACCGATAATAATAAAAGCAGGCTAACGTAGCGGACCGTCTTGTCTGTCCCAAATTGAAGAGCCCTTACCCTTTTATACGTTTTTAGTATTTAACTAATAAATAAATAAGAATGAGACATTTTACTGAACAAAAAGAGCTGAATAATAATATATTGAAACATTCGCTTTTAATTAATTGTTAATTCTACTATCCTACTGCTATGATTATAAGTACTTACTTGGGTAACTAAGGGAAATATTTAAAAGTAACATGCCCATAAGTATCAAAACAAATTTTTGACATCATGCCTCCTACCCTGCCTGACCTACGCATGTCGAACTTGGAAGTACACTTCTAAAATTAAAAATAAAATTACTACTTGTCAGCACGGCATAGAGCGAAGCATGCTCAATATTAATAAAATACAAAATATCCACCACACTAACATTAGAAGAATTACGAAAGCTAAAGATGCTCTAAATTATGCCAAAAAACAAAAATGGAAGTGGGCAGGGCACGTAGCGAGGCTAGAGGATGACAGGTAGACTAGCAGAATAACAAAGTGGAAAGGTCCGTACGGCAAGCGTCCAAGGAAGACCCCACACGAGGTGGGAAGACGAGATAAAAAAAATATCTGGTCCCTGCTGGCCACAAGTGGCTCAATATAGAGATAAATGGAATTCTTTAGAGGAGGCCTTCACCTTCAACTGAGAGGGGTTCTTGCGTAATAAGAAAGAAAAATTACTTAATTTACTAATTCATTATACTTTCAGATATTGAAATCTTTGAGATATTGTACTATAGACTGTAATAAAATTATTATAACTTGCAAGAAGGCTTTCTTTTTTTTTATTATTTATTTTTACTTGGGTAACCGACCTTTGCTCGGAGCTCTAGTAGAAAAAAAAATACAAAAATATTTGACCGGGGTTCGAACTCACTATATTCCGAATTTCCGAACAACGCAAAAATTAACCAAATCGCCAATCGGACTGCGATTATGGAGTCGAAATTATTGATATATTGTTGCACGACGAAAGAAAAATAGTATATAACTTAAAATCAACCTCTGTGGCTCAGTGGTTCAGCGCATTGGGGCTCAAATCGGGGGTCGCAGGTTCGAATCCCGCTGAAGGAACAAAAAGTTTTTCTGTGTTCCTGGGTCATGGATGCGTATTAAATATGTGTATAATATAATAAAAATCTTAAATATATGTATAGTATAAAAGTATTAAATATACTTCCCGTTTTCTGGTATCTGTAACAAAAGTTCTTCGGATACTTAGCACGGGGCCAGATTGACGTAGTGTGAAGCGTCCATAGACATTTATTTATTTAATACGCAGTTACCCAGCGATAAACCTTATTTTCTTTTGAGCGATTTCTCTCCCCCAAAACTCCCTGCATACTAAATTTCATGTAAATACTTGCAGCTGTTGCCTAGAATAAGATTATATATATACAAGATTGTCTCGTTTAAAGTATAAGAATGTGAAAGTTAAAAGTACAGTGTTTTTGTAGGATACTGTATTTACGCAGGTGGCGCCGCTGGCAAAAGATAGTTTTTAAGTATTTTATTGGCAAAATTTAAACCCAATAACTTCAATATTAGACCACAGCATAAGATATTTTTCCCATTTAGTAGTGTAAAAGTTGAGTAGCTGGCATCACAATTTTTCACGCACACTAGAATTTGTCGCATTTACGAAGTTCTTGTTGTTGAGTAGCGCATCATCTAGTCGAGCGCCAGCGATACCAATAATTTATCTATGCTATAAACCAGGAGAGTTAATAATTTATGTAAACAATGATCATCTTTCAAAATGCTGTCAAAATAAAGATAAGTCTAAATGATAATTCAAACAACCCAAAGTAACACGTCACGGTCTTTCGAAACTAATAAACATTCCAATTGGTCGGGTTACTGTCTTATCTGAAACATGAATAATTCAGAAAAATAACAATCATCATCATTATCATGTTAGACTGATCACCACAAATGGTCTCAGGTAAATCTCATAGCTTGACTTTCCGTACCTTACCGTTGACAAAGAATATAATTATATTACTAACGTAAAGAACCGTCACTCGATAGACTTATACGATTGACAGTTCGCAGCTATGTGTGCGTGGCTAGACGTAAGCGGGGGGTGCGCGCGGTGAGCGGGCGTGAGTTTTTTCCAGCCAGAACTTTCGGTCACGGGGCTGGCCGCTGGTCGTTTCGTGCTTTTACATAATTGATAAAATAATTATATTATATTTATCTCACGCGACATTTAAAATAATTTCAGTGTCAAACCTAGGCTTACGTCAACATGACTGACATTCGCAGGTACTCGAGCTGTCATTTGTACTCTACCTCGCCCCTGTGCCAAAGAACTTTTAAATAGAACTTTAATCTTCAAAGCAAAGTTATCTCAAAGGCTTAAAATTGAGATCAGATAGTAAAGAATAGAACCAAAATAGACTATGACTAAAGTCTATTTTATTTTATACGCGTTAAGAAGGCAGTGAATCACACGTACAAATGACAATATTGACCAATGACGCAAAAGCTGTGTTTACATTAACTAATCAAAGTATGCCATTCTTACATAATATTATGTACGCATGATTTGCTGATTTCATAACGCGAATCCTACTACTATTATAAATGTTAAAGTTTGTGAGGATGTATGGATGGATAGACGGATGTTTGTTACTCTTTCACGCAAAAACCATTGAACATGATTTGATTTTGATGACATTTGGTAAGATAGTAGTTTAAGCTTAACGCATAGGCTACATTTAATCCCAAAAAAGTAAAGTGTTCCCGTGGGATACTGTATTTACGCGGGTGGAGCCGCAGGAAAAAGCTAGTAAACTATACTTTAATAGTTATTTCTCGTAAGATAAGTGAGTGTCGTTAATTATAATAATATAGTAGAAATACTTAGCGTTTTCTAGACTCACATTCTGACGTAGCGGGATTACATCGTAGAGGCCCTGCGACGTAGAGCGGCGTAACCGAAGCGTAGAGGGATTGCGACGTAGAGTGTCGTAGCACGGAGGCGTAGCGGCTCTGCGGCGTAGAGGCCCCGTAATAATAATATGACGTATGTTATAATGCATCGTAGCGACCAGAAGGTCAATTCTGCTAATTAAATTCTGCAATAAAACAGTAACAATCCAGTCTAGATATTAGGTTAAAACTGCAAAATGGTATTCTAATTATATATATATATATATATATATATATATATATATATATATATATATATATATATATATATATATATATATATATATATATATATATATATATATATATATATATATATATATATATATATATATATATATATATATATAATGTCTTTACCGAAGTAATCACCCATGCAATCAATGCATCTTTGCCAACGCAGTGGCAGTTTATTGATGCCCTTCTTAAAGAAATCAGCTGGACGGGAGGCAACAAATTCTTCAAAGGCATTTTGTACTGCCTCTCGGGTATTGAATTTTTTCCCGTCAAGAAGTTATCCAAATTCTGGATAAAGTAGTAGTCTGTAGGCGCAAGGTCTGGTGAGTAGGGCGGATGACGGAGAGCTTCCAACCCCCAGTTGGAGACCGTCTGCTGTGCAGTATGAGGTCGCGCGTTGTAGTGCAGGAGCAGCGGAGACGAGCGACGAGCGAGCGGAAGGATGGAGGAAAGATTGAAATGCGATGAAAATGTAACACTAATCAATAAACAAATGACTACTTTTGGAAAAAGAATTCCATGTTTTTAAAATAAAATTAATTTAAAATTAGGATTCTTAACCAAACAAAAAATTATTTTGATTTGATGGCCAGTACTGCAGAACGGCAATTCATAGGTAAAGACCTATTATATATATATACAGCCATTAGGCTTATTTATATATTTATACATTAGGCTTATGCATTAGCATAACCACCCCTTTTTTGGAAGTCGGTTAAAAAGTGTAAATAACTTACGAGAATTGAGGTTCAGTCAGTCCGGTCAGTCAGTCAGTCAGTTCAGAGACGTCGTCACGCCAATCTGCAACAAAGCGTATTTCAATATGAACGTGACGACTTGACGAGCAAACGGTCGACTCCTTAGCCTAATCCTAAGTTATAACGAGAAAAACATTCTACTACTATTATTTATTTTATTCTATAACTAGGTGAAAGTTTGTGAGGATGGATGTATTGATGTTTGTTACTCTTTCACGCAAAAACTACAGAACGGTTGTTGATGAAATTTGGTATGGTAGTAATTTAGGCGCTGGATTGAAACATAAGCTACTCTGTATACCGAAAAAATATAGTGTTCCCATGGGATACTGTATTTACACGGGCGGAGCAGCGGGCAAAGTCTAGTTTGTATTAAGTGTACTTTTTTACTCGACTGAGGAAGGATAATGATGCTTGTTCCACCGTAACGCCTAAACTACTGATCTGATTTTAATGAATGAGGTGTTACGGACATTTGTAATAATAGCTTATGATTTAGGTAGTCGAGTTATAGTTTTTAAAAAATATATTCATGTCAAATTAATCTACACAAATCCGTTAGATAGTTTATAAGTTATCTCTTGGTGTTCAAATAATGTTATATATTTCAAGTAAAACAATCGTATGTTCCAAATTTTATACGGTTTATACTAAAGTTTACCCATACAGAGAGCATGTCACAACAGTGACATAAAGCTTTCACACTAAACTTTCGCAAGGCAGAAAATTACGACGCGAATAGAAGCGATGCGACTTCTTGCGACAAGGGCTTTGTTTAGAATATATTTCCTAAATGACACACATTTATACACATCATACCTTTACACCTAAATATTAACCTTACGTTACGCGAACGCAGTTTTAAAAAAGTAGCGGTGAGCACGCGTTACTAATATGTCTAATAAGTATAATATTATTATTTACAAGCGCCTTTATCGGGACTTTTTTCACTATGTGGCCCATGTCTCCCAAAAGGTTGGTTTAATCAGCTCCATGGTTTAACCCCCGGTTTAGATGATAACTCCCTTTAACGTCGTGATAGGAATTGTTGTATGACAGCATAATTGGTAAGAAATTATAGCAAGAAAAAACAAAAAAATACTTTGTAGGGGGTGAGGATCGATGGTAAGAATTTAACCATGGTCCATGATCTTCCAGAGGTTTTTTTTGTAGGTGTTAATGTGCGTTGCCATGAGCCATGCAAGTTCGTCTTACAATGCGACGCGACGTCGCAGTTCAGTGTGCAAGCCCATAAAGCTAGGAAGTGAACTAGTGTATAAACAAACAACATCGATCACATAAAATCACAGATGGCCGTCGTAAATAGCTCCTGTGATGTGCGCTATAAACTGACACGATTCACATAAATACAGGGAATAAACCGTGAGAGATATGCTTCGGCACGAATGCGCTGAGATCCCGGAGATACCACGCAAAGCGGCGTGAAATAACAGAGTCAAAAGGCTAGCAATGTATTGGAGTTGTCTTCGGAGGTAATCGGTTACTGTTAGGCGATGCGTCTGCTCGTTTACCAATCTTGAAGTTGAATCTTGAGTTGAAAAATCCAACGGGGTCCTACTGAGGCGATTATGCGGTTGAGTATTATAAAGAGATGTTAATAATACTCGTAATATTGGTACGAAGTGATAATGGCATGGAGATAAAAGTAATAAGGTTAGAATCTCTCGGAAGCTACTTATATTTCTTACATAACAACTTAACTTTCCAAAGTACAGCTCAACACTTTATTTTAATTGTACCATACCATAGCTGTATTAAATTAAAAATGTATTGTACACATAAAATAGCGCCTATAATTTTAAATTTTCTATTTTTAGGGTCCCGTAAAAACAACTAGGAGCCCGTATAGTTTCGCTCTGTCCGTCCGTCTGTCCATTCGTAATACTTGGTAGAGATTCTGTATTCTATTCTGTTGGACAAAGTAGCTTAAAATAATTATTTTATTGTAAAAGGCCACAAAAGGAGTTTTGCCGGGGAATTCAATGGGTGACGTTTGGATTTTGCATTTTTTTCATAAATGTGTGTTAGTTCGGTTCTAAATGTGTAATATTGGTAGAATATTAACCATTAAATATTCGTTAACGTGCACAAGTGTAGGCAAGTGGTACAACTTCTAAAAACGTGCTATTTTGTGTTTCCCGCCAAAACTCCCTAAGAACTTTCAGTAAAGCGTCTACCACTTTACTGAATCGACTGACATGACTCATTGACTGTACTGACTATTTATTTGGACTTTGACTAGACTTTAGACTTGACGTTAGAGGAATACAGTGTTGAAAATTGAAACGAAAGTTCTATTTCCCGCCTTTTTTACTTGACACTGGTAAATGGTTTTAAGATAAGCCGACGCCATATATTAAAAAAAAGGAAAAGATTGTTCGATAATTATTTTTTTTAGTAAATCAATCAATGTACAAGGCAAGTTCTTTTTGTGTTATTGATATAAAGAAAAAATAAAGATAAATTATTGACATGGAGTTATTGAGTGACGTTGTGGAATTCGTATTGCCTCATAAATTTGTGTTATTTCGGTTCTGTGTAATATTGGTAAAATATTAACCATTAAATATTCGTTAACGTGCACAAGTGTGGTAAAGTGTTACAACTTCTAAAAACGTGCTATTTGTGGTTCCCGCAAAAACTCCCTAGGAACTTTCAGTAAAGCTTCTACCACTTTACTGAATCGACTGACACGACTCATGGACTGTACTGACTATATATTTGGACTTTGACTGGACTTTAGACTTGACGATATAGGTGTTGAAAATTGAAACGGAAGTTCTATTTCCCGCCTTTTTAACTTGACACTGGCAAATGGTTATAAGTCGATGCCATATATAAATTAAAAAATAAATTGACATATTTAATGTGACAGTTGACAATTTTGTCAGTTGTCATTATTTGTCATTTGTATTTTGTTTGCATTTTTCTGTCAAAAATCAAAATCCAATCCATTGCTTGAATGTTGTTTTAATCTTGTAGTTTGTAATTAGTATTATTTAAAATTTTATTAGTATACTATGAAACGTGCATTTGTTTACAAAGACACTTCTGAAAAAAATGGCAAAGTTATGGTTGTGGAAGATACGATTAAAGACTTCAAAAAACAGATAGCAATACAATATGACTTGCCTGATGAAAACCTTCAAATTTATTTAGAGAATGGATGTGAAATAGACGATGTGAGACTAATAAGAGAAAACGACAAAATTTATTTGTCAACAGATGGTTTTAAAAACTGTGATACGCATACTAAAACTTGCGAAACACGCGAAAATGGGATGAAAGTTTTTAGTGTGTCTAACAAAAAAGAACGTACCATATCCGACTGGATAATGCTTAATGTTGGTGGTAAATATTTTGTTACATCCCGATCCACACTTGTAGCTAAAGAACCGCTCTCCATGTTGGCGCGAATGTTCGATAATGATGTTTATTTAAATCCAAGTCCAACAGACTCTAAAGGAGCCTACCTTATTGACAGAAGCCCAGAATATTTTGAACCAATATTAAATTATTTGAGGCACGGTGAAGTTATTTTAGATAGGAATATAAATCCAAAAGGTGTCCTAGAGGAAGCCATATTTTATGGTGAGTTCAAATTAAGTTTTTTTTTAAATATTTCACTTGTTAAATTTGACTTTTTTTACAGAAATTACATATTACTAGCTTATGCCCGCGGCTCCGCCCGCGCAAAATTAGGTTTCTTTGGCCCCCCCAACTGTCACCATACCATACCATATCAATTTACACTTAAATCAGTTAAGGATTTTGGGTGTGAACCACAGTAGAAAACACACATTTATACTTTATCCCACCGGAACACTACTTTTTCAGGAAAAAAATATTCTATGTCCTTTTCCGGGACACAAAGTATGTCTATACCAAATTTCATAAAAATCGGTTCAGTGGTTAAAGCATGAAGAGTTGACAGACAGTCAGACACACTTGTGCATTTATATTAGTATAGATTGCAAATCACAACTTTAAAAGTAAACTATACCTAATTTCAGTTTGCTGATTCGAAATTACTTTAAGTTTTCAACATTAATAAAATATTGTTAACTTTTCAGGGGTAGACTCAATGATAGCACAACTGAAACAAATAATCGAAGAGTCCACAAAACACAATGACAACAATCAGTCACTAACAAGGAATGATGTGATTCGCTCAATTATCATGACATCCACAAAAAAGGAATTGAGATTTCAGGGTGTAAACTTAGCGGGTGCTGACTTAAATAGGTTAGATTTACGATTCATTAATTTTAAGGTAATTACAATATTTTCAGTGATATATCATTGCTTATGGCTTCAATGTCAGCCTGAGGGCCAATTCTCACAGTTAAAAAATGTTCAATTTACAGTATCTCTCAAGTAAATCTGTTACTTGCATGCATGCCATTTTATATGTGTGTAAATGCAATTAAAAAATCAATACTGAGACTGGGGCCATACTGCAAATTGAACATTTTTAATTGCAAGAATTAGACTTCAGATAAAAAAGATACACTATGTTATATAAGGAACTTACCAGGAACTTGCTTGCTTTGTTATAATAAATTTATTAAATATTATTATATTATACCTTATAAAAAAGAATCTTTCTTTTTTTATAAGGTTTATTTTTATAAGGCTTAGAAAAAAAATGTTATTTAAGTAACAGTTAATTCCTATATTATTGTTATGTGGCATTTCAGTATGCTTGTTTGGCTGGATGCAACTTGAGTCATGCAAACCTGTCTTTCTGTTGCCTAGAAAGAGCGGACCTCTCGTTTGCTAATCTAGAGGGTGCACAGCTACTTGGCATTAAAGCATTGTGTGCTAATATGGAAGGTAAGATCATTTTGTCTCTAAAATATACTAAAAAGTTATAAAATCATTCAATCATTATTATTCTTAACTACTAAAAATCATCGCCATTTAAGTACAATCGCTAGAATGAAATAAAAAAAATATTTACAAATCACAAATACCTTAAAGCTAGGTCTTTATTCAAACTTAGTTTTTCAAAGAATTTATTTTTATTGCAGCTCTCAATGTTCATTTGTGTGTTATTTTTACATAATAGAATATGAAGTTGCTTCCTTTCCTCTTCTCTTAGATCTTTTAAACTACTGAACAGATTTTAATGCAGTTTTCATCAATAGAGTGATTCAAGAGAAAAGTTTTTTTTTTTTTATCAATTTTTTGACGAGGCTTATGGTGCACTTGGCATCTATGTCAGCCTCATAGTTTTATTCAAATTAATAAAGACATATTAAGGTATTCAAGTGCGACCATGGCTCATTATTCAAAGTCCTGTACCAGATACCCTTGGAGGTTGATCAATCACTAAAATTTTCCTCCGCATTTAGAGCTCAGATCCTGGCTAATTTTAATCCATGGAATACTCTTATTTGCAGCACTTTGTATGATATTGATAAATAAATCATAGCACTCCTGAACACTTGGTACACATTCCCAATCTAAGAAGTCTTCTTCTATTTGTTCTGTAAACATGTCCCATTCTGCCTTTTTATAATTCCTCTTTTTCATGTGAAGTCTAGTCCTCTCAAAACCTAATTTCATTTTTTGGAGAGATACTATTTGCATTCCACTGAAGAATATTCATGACACCATCTAGTTTCTTATTAGGTGTAACTTGATCCATTATAAGAATCAGTTATCAATTTGAAAATAGATTCTGCATTCAAAAAAATTCTTATGTACTTTATAATTATTTTTTTAACAATAGAAAACAACATATCAATTTTTGTTGAAGTATCACTTTCTGACTTAATTATTTCATAAAAACGATGTAGAAACTGTGCAAATAAAGACTTCTTTGGCTTTTTATTTTTGACATTCATAATTGCTTCATCTGAATCAGTGCATTTATCTTCATCTGTGCTTAAGGTAACTTGAAGCTCACAGGACTCAATCCTCTTTTTATTGTTTTTACCACTCGCCTTCTTTTTACTCATTACCTACTAACTAGTAGTAGTGTCACTATAACCCCTACGATAAGTAGGGACTATAGTGACCCACTATAAATACATAAAAGTCCTTCACGTTTTTAATTTCAGGTGCAATTTTGAAAGGTTGTAACATGGAAGATCCTGCTCGGTCAAAAACAGTTTTAGAAGGAGTTAATCTAAAAGGTAATATCAAAATTATATATATATATATATATATATATATATATATATATATATATATATATATATATATATATATATATATATATATATATATATATATTGTGACGTCAATCTGGGCCCATGCTTAAGTATCGGAAGAACTTTTGTCGTGAGGACCACATAATGGGAAGTATATTTAATTTAATACTTTTAAACTATACGTACATTCAAGATATTTATTATATTACAAACATATATTATTTCAATGGTAACTATCAATGCAATATTGACATATTTCTCTAAAGACTATTGTAAGAAATTACGGTACAAAAATGTGGTTGTAATTATTTGTGTATAATTATATGTACCTGCTTGACTGAGCTTTGCTCGGTGTATTAGTAGAACGATAAAATAAATAAATATAAAAGAAAAAAGTGTGGCACTCGGGGACTGCCGCGGTAAAGCTATTGCATAGCATTTTGTATCAACTTATGCAATTATAATTATTTATTTATTTTATTTATGCAGTATTTCTTTTCTTTCACTATTTTTTCGTGACTTTCTTCATTAATAATAATAGCACTTTGTTCATTCATATTCAAAACACTTTATACACAAATTTTACAAGTACAGCTATTCACTGTTGTACATAAATACCTATACACCTATATACTTTCTCATAAACAGCTGCTTATGTATTCGTCCGATTTCGGAGCAGCTCGTCTCGATTCGTGCGAGTTTCGTAGAGTCGTACAATACGTCTAATCGCACGCACACAACGCCGTGTCGAAGACTGCCGAACTGAAACGACGTTAGATGATGCACGGAGCGTGAGGTTTTTTCGTTACGGAATTTCTGGATTCGGTCCCCGCGCTCAAGGCCCGCGATAGAAGCTATGCAATAGCTTAAAAAAGAAATAATAAGAATCACTATAATGAAGGGATAAGACCTAGCTAGATCGATTTTTCTCCCCCCAAAACCCTGCATAATAAATTTCATGGTAATACTTGTAGCTGTTGTCGAGATACCGATTATATAATATACAAGATTGTCTCATTTAAAGTATAAGATTTAATTAATGCATGGGTTACTTTTTGTCATTATGTATGTACATAATACCTCCCTACTATTATACGAATAAAGCACAATATCTATGGACTGAGATCCCAGCCCCGCCAGACTCTGCTTATATTTTTACTGATAAAATGTATGTCATAATGTAGTATTCAAATGTCATTATTCTACTATATATATATATATATATATATATATATATATATATATATATATATATATATATATATATATATATATATATATATATATATATATATATATATATATATATATATATATATATATATATATATATATATATATATATATATATATATATATATATATATATATATATATACGTTAGAATCATTTCAAAGGCTGTAAGAAAAGTTTTTTGGCACCCTGTACTTGAGGATTGGCCACGGCAAAATCTGGTGGGTATACAAACATTCATTGTACACAAATAATACTACAATATAATATAATATTACACATTTTATCAGTAAGATTATAATATGGGGGACTTCCCAGTCAGACTTCGCTGAGCTAGGATCTCAGTGCACAACCTTGTAAATTGTTAAAGTAAAAAAAAAGAACATTTTTTTTTGTCTTGCAGGTGCAAACTTGGAATGCAGTAATATGTCAAGTGTGAACTTGAGGCTGGCATCTCTGAAGAATGCCAATTTACAAAACTGTGTGTTGAGATGTGCAGAATTGGCAGGCGCTGATTTAGAGGTATCTTTCTTGTTTTATAAAAGCTTATGGTTAATGTAAAGAAATGCAACCATAATAATAATTATTGTAGCAAAAATGTTTGCCAACATTGCCGCCAGTCCGTGTGTTGCCACATTATTAAAATTATAATTGCTGTATTTTTTGAGCTGAAATAATTTTTAACCATATAATAATTTCGCCATTAATTACAAATCTGATAAAAAATCTACATATTGTTTTACACAGGTTTAACAAGTTGTTTACATAATATTTATTATGATTTTTCTTTTTTTTCAGTGCTGCGATCTATCGGGTAGTGATCTTCATGAAGCGAACTTGAGGGGCGCGAATTTAAAAGACGCCGCTTTCGAATTGATGCTGACACCGCTGCACATGTCCCAGACAATACGATAGCAATTATAAAATAAATAGTAATAATAATAATTAATATTATTATACAATTATAAGTATTATTTTGTATGTATTATTGAAATAAATTTAATTTCCCTTGTGTTTTTAAATATTTGTTTTTTGTGTTTTCAACAATTTTTAAATATTAGGTCTTTACATATGAAATTGGCGTTTTCTCGTATCGTTATCGCAAATATATCTTCTTTGGTTAGGAATTCCAATTTTAAATTTATACCGCTATTTACTCATGCATTTGTGTTTCTAAAACCGTAATTTATTTGTTTTTTACACTTTTCGTTTTTTCTTTGCGTCACTGTTTACATAATGGAAAACATGAAATATCATATTATTATCGAGCACGAGTTCCACCGTGGCACCAGTGCTGCAGAAACGGCTCGAAGGATTATTAATGTGTATGGCGGCAGTGTTGCAAAAGAAAACACAGTGCGTTTTTGGTTCCAACGTTTTCGTAATGGATATTTCGACCTGCAGAACAAGCCCCGTGGACGGCCGGAGACCAAAGTTGTTAATGAAGAATTGAAGGCTATTGTGGAAGCGGATCCATCGCAAACCACGTCCGAGTCATCTGCATGCTGCGGTGTTAGTGATAAAACTGTTTTAATCCACTTGAAGCAAATTGGGAAGGTGAAAAAGCTTGAAAGGTGGGTACCTCATGAATGAGTGGAGCAAACCGATAAACGGGCGTCGACTGCTGCGTTACATTACTCAACCGGCACAATAATGAAGGGATTTGAAATCGAATCATTACCTGTGATGAAAAGTGGATCCTGTACGATAATCGGAAACGCTCATCGCAATGGCTGAACCCTGGCGAACCAGCCAAAGCCTGCCGGAAGCAAAAATTTACTCAAAAAAGTTACTTGTGAGCGTTTGGTGGACTATTGCCGGTGCTGTTCACTACAGCTTTCTTAACTCTGGCCAGACGATTACGGCAGATGTCTATTGCCAGCAACTGCAAATCATGATGGAGAAGCTAGCTGCTAAACAACCGAGGTTGGTCATTCGCTCTAGGCCACTGCTGCTTTAGGACAACACTGGACAACAGGCGGCTACCAAATTAGAGGAGCTCCAATTGGAATGTAGAAGACATCCACCGTACTCCCCGGACCTTGCTCCAACAGATTCCAAAATATGGATAACTTGCAAGGGAAAAAAATCAACTTCGATGGGGCAGTCCAAAGCGCCTTCAAAGATTTTATTGATTCCTGTCCGAATGGTTTTATTAGTGAAGGAATCAATGAACTACCTATGAGATGGTAAAAGTGCATAGATAGCAATGGTATATACTTACATTGATTAAATAAATATATTATGTTTAAAAAAAATCATATTATGTAATGACTAATTACCTAATACAACTATTCTTCTGGTTATGCTTTTGACAACTTCAACAACGGGCAGCATGGTAGTGTAATTCTAAGTTGTAAGAGCATTATTTATTTCATTTCTAGCTTAATAAGTCAATTCCTGCTGTAATAATTGAATAAAATAATATTATATAATATAATATAATAATATTAATATTTACAGTGTTTCATAGTTATCTACTTTATGTCGAGATAGAGCTAGGTTAAAGGCTCGTACTAAGGTATCTCATGAAATAGTCACCGAGATCATGTACGCGGATGACTTGGGCTTTTGGCCTGCTCTTGACGAGGCATGCACAAAGTTCGGTCTTAAGTCAAATGTCAGTAATACAGAAGTAATGAGTACCTACAGGCATGCCAACAGACGAACCTCAGGAGATCTGTCTCATTCAAGATGTCCTGAAACGAGTAGAGAAGTTAAAGTATCTGGGAAGCACGAACACATCGCAGTGCGACCTTGAAGCCGAAATAAACAGCAGAATTGGCACTGCCTCAGCTTCATTCGGCAAACTCTGGATCCAAGGTAGGTACTTCGCTCGCATGATCTCAAATTGGCAACAAAAAGCTTTTCGCTGTTTACAGAGTTGTTGTCCTACCGAGTCTGTTATACTCCTCTGAGACTTGGTGCCTTTACCGTAAACACGTCAAAACACTGGATCAATTCCATCTCAGATCTCTGCGGGACATTATGAACATTCACTGGACAGATCGCATCAGAAACACTGAAGTTCTTCGGCGTGCTAATATCTGTGGCATAGAAGCTTATCTGATGCTACGCCAGCTGCGCTGGTGTGGTCATGTGTTCCGTATGCCAGACGAACGGTTGGCAAAGCGCATCTTTTACAGCGAGCTTCAAGAAGGCAAGCGCAAGCACGGCGGGGAGCTCTTGCGGTACAAGTATGTGCTTAAGAGACACATGAGAAATTGCAGTATTGACCCTTTGACGTTGGAGACATTAGCTGCAAAGCGCTCGGAGTGGAGACGTCTTGTAAGACAAAATATCAATGCCTTTGAAAATTTACGCAAAGACGAACTCGACGCTATGAGAGACGAGTTAAAAGTCAGACCACCAACGCCTTTAATATACAATTATTGCAGCGGCGTACTCACCAGCCCGAAGTGCTCAAGGATCTTCAAGGCCTAAATTGGTGGGGCAAAAAAAACACGACCGCGCGGAGCAGTGAGATACCAGCTGCTGAGCCCGTCCAGCAGTCGCAATCGGCTTAGATACATTAACTATTAATATATATAAAATACTAGATAATACCCAACCAGCAAAGTAATCCTGGAATGCGATATTATAATGCTATTTTGATTTATATAGCTCCGATGATGGTTTTGATATTTGCTACTGCGCTTTTATCAGCATTAATGAAAGCTGTTTTTACTTCAGTATGTTTAATCCTATAATTTGAGCTTATATCGGTATATAGGATCATATTTCATGGCCACTACTGGATTAAGACTCCTGTAAAAGCTAGGAACGAAACTAAATGCACTCAGGAGTAATTAATCCAATAACTCAGACTTATATCCGCCTATAAGATAACATCTTAGGAGCGTTTAAATCCTAAGACTCCTCCAGGAGCATCTACTAGGAATAGGTATATACACTGAGGCGCAATCCGTTATTTATTCTTATAACCTCATATAAGCTAATATTTTATGGCCAATATGAGTAAATTCAAGTTAAAGTACCGAAAAACATATATATTTCTTGTCTGGTTTTACATTACCTTAGAAGTGATTTTATATCATTTTATTATAATATTATATATTTATTTTATTGTGATAAAACCATACTAAGATTATAACAGCATGCAATAGGATAAAATGTTCTCTATACAGATTTATCGCATGCCGTTATAAGCTTAGAGACACTTATATAATAGGCATATTACATAGTAGTGTTATAGACTAAGTAATCTTGAACAATTCTGGTCAAAACTCTTATAGGCGAAAAAACGCTTTATATAGTTTTGCAAATTCTATTATAGACTTAGCTATCAGCTTTTAAGATTGCAATTATTTTTGTCTACGATATTGAAAATGGATTTAAATAAGTGGAAGCGGTTAAAAAAAGTGGTTCTTATAAAAGAAAAGTAAAAAAACGATCAAAATATTTTAACCATAGTCAGCACTGATGTATTAAATTTAACGGGTGAAGACCGCATCGCGAATTCTGGCGAGGGTTCCGGACAAGATAATAATTGTAGTAGGTACTACTTTAGATGGAAGAGGTTCGGACTGCGAAATTAATAATGAAAAATCATTGAGCGATTCTGAAAGCGATAATGAGAAAGAACTTTCAGATTACAACAAAAATGTAGAACTGCGTTATTCTATTAAAAAATGGGCTTTAAAGTTCAATATTTCTCATGCTGCATTAAACTCTTTACTTGCAAGTTATAAATATGAGAATAAACTATGTTTTACCTAAAGATGCACGTACACTAAGTATTAGATACAAATAGAGAAAACCTAAAAGAGTTGGTTTTTATCTGGGCAATGTGAAACCCTAATTGGTAACGATATGGCGAATCTTCGGTTTTAACACTTGCCAATATAGAACCAATATTACTTATAATGGCCCTAAGTCGTACTTGGCAATGCTCACCGAAAAAATGGCGACCGTTCATGATATTTTCAGAATAAAATATTAACTAAATATTAAAATGTAAATAAGTGAATTACACGAGGCGCTTTAAAATTTTAATTAAAACCATGATAGAATTTTCAGAAAATTCACATTCCCCTTCGAATATACATAACTGACTATAACAATAATAAGCTATTGATTTTCTACTATACAATTTGATTACTATGGTTGACATTTATTATTATAAAATTAAAATAAAGTATACTTTATACTCTTCAAGCAGTTTCGACAATTCCTGGACTCACAGACACAATTCGATTGTTCACAAAATGTGAGCTTATACAAGCATTGCGAGGCTTTTATTCATCTCACTTTTTCCTATAATTTACTTATATTGGCATTTGCAGGACTAATTGCACTTACGTAATTCTATCATAGGAGAAATATAGGCGTAAACGGCATTGAAGCGGTCTATTATAAACTCGATATAAGTAAAAGTTTACTTATAAAGTGGGCCCTTTTCCGGACTTATATGTGGATATCAGTCTCATATAGTCCTATGGAAATGTACTCCTGGAGATACTTTAAAAACCACTTTTTGCTGGTTGGGTAGTTTACGATACATATTTCGAGATATGTATCGTAAACTATAATATCATTATTAATTTATACTATAACGAGTGCACTGGAGACCGTGCCTTCTCGCTCGCACCACAGTGTAAACGCGCCGCTGGCCAGCAACGCGTCAGGACAAGCTTACTGCGCCGACGCGCTCTCGCCAGACTCCCGCGCGCTACCGATCTGACTAGATGATATATTCACTGTGTACTGTTTCCCGCGTTTTCGCCTTTGTAAATTGTTTTTTATACTTTTAATTTCGGCCTTTAAGTTAGTAATATTATTTGTAATAAGTGAAACCAATGTTAAAAACACTATATTGTGAAATTGTGTTTCGTTCAATAAACATTTCCTAGACATTTTCGATTACCATATATACGAATACCCAAATTATTAATTAAAAGATCAATTATTATTATTGTTTGTTGAAATTTGTTGTTATATCAACGCCATCTGTTGAAAATTAAATAGAAAATTTGAGGAATAACAGATCTTGGAGAATGTAAAGCGCCATATTCACCATCAGCAAATGAATTGCATCAGCAAAAAAATTGCAGGTTGCAAATCCAAGGCCGCGGACTTTTATGCGAAAAATTATAAATGATTGATAAGACGGCTATTAGTACCGGAGCTGGATTGGTGTTACACTTGGCCATAGACGGTCGAAATCGTTCGGCTTTAGTCTGGGACTTTATTGTGATCCAGAATCCGGCGGTCCCGGGAAACTTCAGAGCACTGAAAATAGAACTCTGCGCTAGTAAAACAGAATTTAAAATCGAAGTGTCGAGTGTCGAGCTGTCTTAATCATATATGACATTGATATTTGACTCGACTTTTTTTAAATTATTTATATATGGCAACGGCTTATAACCATTTGCCAGTGTCAAGTTAAAAAGGCGGGAAATAGAACTTTCGTTTCAATTTTCAGCACCGTATTCCTCAATTGTCAAGTCTAAAGTCTAGTCAAAGTCCAAATAAATAGCTTTATTAAAAGTACCTAGGGAGTTTATAAGGGTAACACAAAATATCACATTTTTACAAGTTGTACCACTTGCCCACACTTGAGCATGTTAACGAATATTTAATGGTTAATATTCTACCAATATTACACATTAAGAAACGAAATAACACAAATCTATGAAGCGATACAAAATCCATTGAACTCCCCGACAAAACTCTGACTCGACACTTGTGTGTTCGATTTTCAGCTCTATTGTATTGGTCCAGAGTTCTATTTTCAATACTTTGAATTTTCGATGGCCTTCCGGATTCCGTATCATATTAATATATTAGCGCAGAATTCTATATTCAGTACTCTGAATTTTCACCGGCGTTCCGGTTTCCGGAGTATATAGTCCCGGCCTTAGGCACCCGTGTAAATTCTAAATTAACAAAATAAGGTAGATTGGGTATATTAAAATAAGTACCAATTAACAAGTCGTAAAGATAGTCGAAATTACGTGCAGAAGCCAGAATTTACTTTTCTAATATTTTTTTATTACTGGTATCATTATAGTGCGCAGTGAAGTTAGTTTCAAAATACAATTTGCATTGTTTTTTTTTATTCATGTTCTATTTTTGTGTGTGACGGTTCTGTCGTGCGAATAAGGATTTGTAATTTACATATAATTTTAATGATTCAATTTCGTTTTCTAATCGAAAACTATTCAGGAACTATCTTTCGTTTGCGCTAATTCCAAAATGCAGAACGGAGAGGAAACAACTGCGCCCGCAGATACTGGTAAGACATGAAAATACCGTAATAATTAATAAATTTAATTGTTTTCAACATAATTAATTCGTAAAAACCCACGAAAAACAATTTTCTCACGTTTTCCGATGACATTTCCATCGTAAATTTGGTTTATAAATTTTTATTAGTACCCACAAATTGTCAAATGTGACTAAAATATTTGAGAACGCATTTGCGAAGTTTTCTGCGTTACAAAGGCGGTAGAAACTTAAGTTTCACTGGATTTCGTGTTCCAATTCACTATTTGGGTGGTTTCCTCGTTAGTAATTGTTACTGTTAGCATTTTAACTGGAGTGTGAAGAATGACTCACATTCCTCTATACGTATTGAAAAAATGTTAGTGATTTATTAAGCAATTAAATTATATTCGCCGCTTTCGACTCTTCACTTGCGCGGCCGTGCAGTTTTTTTACACAAAAAATGTGAGTATCCTATCTTCTGTCTACTGTCCAATTTATAAAAAAGTGCAAAGCTTTTTTCTATCTCCTGTGAGGGTAAGCACTTACAATATAATTTTCTAATTTTTGTTAGTAGACACTATCTAAAGTCATTTAAGCACACCACAAACATAGAATTTTTATTAAATTGAAATACCTACTTATTGAAATTATCTCTGCTAACAAAGATGAGAGGGTAGTATTTAAATATTTATCTTGCACTAACGGTTACCTGTTATCTTTTCATAAAGTTTTGAGCTATAAAACCATCTTATAGTAATTCAGTTATGTAGGTAGACAGAAAAAAATTAACTGTCCCAATTAGCCTTGTCCTGGAATTTTGCATCTTGTCCCGTGTCCAGTAAATAGACCTCATTGTACCAGATTCCAAAAACCTACTAGTTTTGTTATGTTTTTTTTTTCAGTTTATTACAATTTAATTTATAATATAGTTTTCATTTTCTACTAAAGTTGTAATTTTATTGATAAGCTAAGTGCTCAATTTTATTCATATTTAACAAGTTCATTTACTACCAAAGTTTTAAACCTAAGCTGTTTATTTTGAGAATGCACTATGCTGCATATAATGATGTAAACAAGGCAACAATGATTACAGATCTTAAGTTTCTGAAATGTCAGGGGAAACTAAAATGATAACAATTTTAATAAAATCCATAAAAAATCAGCCAAGTGAGAGTTGGGTGTGCATGAAGGGTTCCAAAACTGCACTAAAACCTTTAATATATCCTATGTTATTCTGTTTTTAGAATTTGTTTTTATAGTGGCATCAGAAAAACAGTCTATCTAGCTATCACTGTTCATGAGGTAGTAATATGGCTCCATTTTACCTTTTGGGTACCTAATAAAAATTATGTGCAGTAGTGCTATTTGTTATAGACAGCAAAGTGGCAAAAGATGCCAATCATCATTGTTGCCGGCAAACTGTTGCTGCATTTGCCACAAAGTGAAGGCTGCCTGAGATCGACAATAAAAAAAAAAAATTCTAGGCAAAAGATGTTCTAGTTTGCAAAATTGCATGCGATATGAATGTTTGAACTATTAAATTTAATTATAGCACTGTCTGATTATAAAGTATAATTTAGCATCATATATTTTATTTAATAGTATTTTTTTTTCTGGAAAAGCGTTACATTAGTTTCTTTAGGTTTGTGCTAGGCTAATCTGAAGTAATATATATTTTTAATTTACATTATATGACTCATGCATATTTCATACAAGTTTAAAGGCTGTACACACTAATTATGTCATCATTATAATATTTAGTAAAAGGTTAAAACTTAGTCATATGATATAGGCAATACGCAATTTATTTATGCCAATAGGCTAAATACTGCCTACTACTATTATAAATTTAAAGTTTGTAAGGATGTACGCATGATTGTTACTCCTTCACTCAAAAACTACTGAACGGATTTCATTGAAATTTGGTATGGTGGTAGTTAAAAAAACTATATTACTCAACTTGTAGAGAATGTAAATGTCATGTCCTATAGAGAGCTGAAGGTCTAGTACCTTATACCGGAGGATAGAGAAAAGTGGCGGAAGCTCCACCGACAAGGGCCCTGTCCTATAATTGAAGAAGATGTAGATTAAGGTCTGGATAAATAGAGTGTTCCCGTGGAATACTGTATTTAACCGGGCGGAGCAGTGGGCTAAAGCTAGTCTGTAATCATTGCAGCTGATACAGTATAGACGTGTTATAGCTACATAATGAAATATGAATAATATTATCGCCGAATTATTTGAACAGACAGTTTATTAGGGTTCCGTTACCAAAGGGTAATAACTACAATAGGAATGCAATTATTTTATTTATTGAATAAATGATTGGCACTCTTAAATATGAGTAACTTACGGAACCCTTCGTGCACGAGTCCGACTCGCACTTGGCCTGGTTTATTATTAACTCATTTTACATTTTGAAGGTGTAGAAAGTAGCAATGTGGTGAAATGCGATTGTTGCTACATACATTGGCGGTCAGCATTGAAAATTAGGATATTGCAATTATTATCAAATTGTTATCACATTACCTTGCACTTGCCTGAAGGTCACATACATTGTACAACTACACTAACAAACATATCGCGAAATTTGTTTTTAAAGTGAAACTTTTTTTACATCGTCTCAAACTTTTTCGTCTGTGTGTTGCATGTCGCGTGACGGTCGGCCGCGGCGTAGGGATAAAGTGAAAGGCGCTCGTCAGAGCAGCCGAGGCCAATATGGCGGCGCCTATAGTTCGCATCAGCTGACCGTGTAGTGTATAGACTAGTACTCATTTGTGCCAGTGCTATAAAATTAAGATTGATGAAGCGATTTTTATACCCTTAATGGAATATTATTCCGAAAATTTTTAGTTAAATGTCTATAATGTGAAAAAAAGTTTCACTTTTACCGTGGTTTCATAAAACCACACAATCCTTTTTTTTTGGCTTCATAATTTAAACATAAGGGGGTGTCCATAAATTACATGCGGCATTTGGATTTGGTCCAGCCCATCCCTCTATGGTCAAGCGGCTCTACCCGAATATCACCAAATGTCACTTGGGGGAGAAGGCGTGTGTCATCCTCAAAAACGTGTCACGTAATTTATGACGCCCCCTATTTTTACATGTTGGTTTGGACATAGCCACACTAACGGCCGAATACTGTGTCACGTAATTTATGACGCCCCCTATTTTTACATGTTGGTTTGGACATAGCCACACTAACGGCCGAATACTGAAACGATAGTTAAATTAAGAGTGCTCAAGTCGCAAGCTGTCCTTGTCATTTCGGCTAGCAGAGACATGGACCGGCTGTGAATAGGAAGGCTTAAATGCCCATCGGATGATAACAGCTAGTTACTAGTGTCACCACTGCTAAGCCTGGGACTATAGTCCCAGTAATAGTCCCTACCGGATTCCGGATCATATATGATTCGGAATCCGGTAGGACGTAGAAAATTCTGAGCACTGAAAATAGAATTCTGAGTTAATACAATAGAGTTGAAAATCTAAGTGTCGAGCTGTTATTTATGATATTGACATTTGACTCGACACTTGTGTGTTCGATTTTCAGCTCTATTGTATTAGTCCAGAGTTCTATTTTCAATGCTCTGATTTTTCTACGGCCTTCCGGATTCCGGATCATATTACAGTCCCAGCCTAAAGGTCTTCGCACATTATAACAACTCCACGCCAACGCGGCAGCAACTCTACTCACACTCTCGATGAGTAGTCAACTAGTTGATCCACCCAATGGTCACTAGTGGACAACGCGGTGTCAAGGAGTGGCCAACGCGGTGCCAACGAGTGGGTTATTCAACAGACAACTCGTCTAACCTCAGTTTTCGGTTAAATTTTGTCCAAAGAAGTCGTGTTGCTTATGAAATGTCGAACTTTACATTCAGTGAACTGGCGATTATAGCTATTATATTTGATAATGAAAATGAACGAAACAGCAGGAAAAGAAGATATTGGGTACATGATATGTTGCGACAAAGGAAATCAGAAGGGGAATATTGGAATATCCGGAAACGTCTGCTAGATGATGAAGAAAAATTCTATATCTATTTCCGTATGCCGAGATACTTGTTTTATTATATACTTAATATTATTGAGGACGACATCTACAAAAGAAACACGCGATTTAGAGAAGCTGTATCACCGGAAGAAAAGCTGGCAGTGACATTAAGGTAAGCAATAAGAAACTTTTTTATAATTTATATGTATTTATTTATATATCAAGTTAAAGGATAAATCAAAGCAAAGCAATTTTACTTTAATTGTGTTAAGAAGAACCATCAACCCTCGATTCTTCCATAGGCGTTGTATTTTGCTGTTGGGTGCTAGCGGTGCTACTACCGATAGTACCTGCATTTAGGTTTTGAGTTGTGTAGCCAGAAGTTCCTGGTGCAAAAAAATCATCATAGTAACAGTTTCGATTATTTTGCAGTTCTTGTATTTCAGCTTCCGAAACTAAATTAAAAATTCTTGACTTTAAAAGTGCTTGATTATAGGTAGATAATTTTTTTACTGTGCTAGAAATACTTAAAAAAAATTTATCCATTTCGTCATTCTGCTTTCCATCTTCATCGTTTTTTTTTTTAATAAATATTCCATTAATTCGCCGATGCACTTGTTTCTTGCAATTTCTTTCGTTTTGTCGTTTTTGGAATGTCAGGAAACACTGATCTAGATGAATCGTACATAGACACCGAAGATTCAGGACGCTCCGAGATAATTGACGAGTCTTGAGATTCTTCATTATTAGTCACATTGGCAAGAATTTCCGCAGCAGATAAGCTATTTTCATCATCACCATCATCTGTGTTGTCCACTGACGTCACTGTAGACCGTTCTTTATAATGTGGTAATAAAAAAGACATTTCAGTTTCATATTGCCATTTTTTATTAGTATTAGCACTCTGACCACTTTTAGTTGCTTTCTTTTTAATGGCTCTTCTATGATATTCCCTTAAGTTTTGCCATATCTTCTTACATTCTGACGCTGTAACAAAATAATATAAATATAAAGAAAAATTGGTTGTTTCAGGTACTTGATTAGTGGCTGTTCATTTAGGACTATGAGTTCAAGCTTTCGGTTAGGCGAAAGTACCATCCGGTCGATATTAAAAGATGTGTGCAATGCGATTATAAATACAATGAAGGTGAAGTTCATGCCCACACCTACTACCGAAGACTGGAAAAGAATCGCAGATGGTTTCAATAAAAAATGGAATTTTCCAAACTGTATAGGTGCCATTGACGGCAAACATGTAAACATAATTGCCCCTCCTAGCAGCGGCTCGCTATTTTTTAATTATAAAAAACACTTCTCTATCGTCCTCATGGCTGTCGTCGATGATAAATACAGATTAATAGCTGTCGATATAGGGGCCTATGGCAAGAATAGTGATGGCGGAATTTTGGCATCGTCAAGATTAGGAAGAGCGATTGAAATGAATACATTTAATATTCCAACTGACACACCATTACCTGGTACTGAAATAATAATGCCACATGTTTTTGTAGCCGACGAAGCGTTTCCTTTAAAAAGGAATTTATTGCGACCATATCCACGTTCAAGTGGCATTTCAGAAAAGGAAAGAATATACAATAATCGCTTATCGCGAGCTCGCAGAGTAGTTGAAAACGCGTTCGGCATCTTATATCAAAAATTTGGAATTTATAATAAGAATTTGCATTTACACCCAAAATATGTTGATATTGTGGTCTTTGCGACGTGTATTTTACACAATGTCATGCGGTGTTATAATATAACATCCGATGATGAAGTCAACACAAGGCAGAGTTCGGCCAATAATGATGATGAACAGAGATTACTAAGTAATCTAAGTACAATTCCAGAAGATATAAGTGAATCTTCGGCATCTGCTTTTGAAACTCGTGATATGTTTGCAACTTATTTTCAATCTCCCGAAGGACGAGTTCCGTGGCAGCATTTAATATAGATCATGTATAATTAATATGTAATAATCGTAAGAAGTTGGTTATAATATTATTGGCTTATTAAGAATATTAAACAAGTTTCTATACTAAGCTGGGATTTTATTACTGATTACCTATATTAAATAAACGTAAGGCACTTTATTATAACATACAGACACCCAAACTAAAAATAAAATATATATGACGTAGATTTAATATTTTATATCAGTAAATTCTGGGATTTTATATTACTGTATGTGAAAAAACTAATTTTTACGATAAACCAAGATTTTTCGAGTGTCCAAGTAGAAAATCGTAGGTACTGTTAACTGTACAATAACATACCTACTTTTTGGATGTAACAGGTTGAATTAAATTTTCTCAACAATGTACTTTAATGAAATGACTTATAAGTTTTAACATTATTTTTAATATCTATTAGAATCACACATATTTATTTGTTCGATAGCTGAATTTCTGTAGATTATGGCAAAATCAATAACTCAAAAAAAAAAATTCTTACCTGGTTGCGACAATACAATAGCGATTTCATTCCATGCCTTTTCCTTCTTATGTACGTCACTATATTTCGGATCACGAAGGTCGTATAGTAGCGGATATTTTCGCACTTCTTCTATCAACTTTTCTTTCTGCATGATTTTCGAAAAATTATCACCGTGTACCGCCAACGTGCACTCCGTCCTTCGATTCTATAGTGAATGATGGCGGGCGGGGGGAAGGCACGGGGCGGACGGGTGGGCTGGCAAATGGTTGCCCGTCACGCGTCAGTCGCAAACGCATAGTCGTTACGTGGACAACGTTTGGTCGTTGCGTGGACGACGTATGGTCATTGCGTGACAAACGTGTCGGGGTTGACCTCTAGTGTACGATGCGTAGGCCACTCGTTGTACACTACTTTATAATCATTTTTTGAAATTGAACCTTGAACATATGATACAGGGCTTAAATTTCAATGTCTAGCATAGAGTCGAGTCGCCGGTGAGTTGTTATAATGTGCGAAAACCTTAAGGCTGTAGTCCACCAAGCTAGCCTACTGCGGGTCGGCAGAGTTGTGAGTTGCGTATTTTAGGTCTTAGACTCGCGAGTCACGGACTAGTCACGACTCAGAGAATTACGTTCGTTTGGACTTTGGCCTCACCCTTAACGCGTTGAAAATAACTGCGTTAATCATAAAGCGGGCTATAGCCTTATATTTACAACGTTGATAACAAACGCTATCGTAAAATATGGGCGATAAGTTGTGTCGTTAACGTTAGTGTGGCCCGAGCATTACAATAGTATGTACCACATAATATCAATAAGTAATAAATATAGAATACAGTTACTTCTTGACGCTAACAACCATTTTTCAGTAGTAAAAACTAACGCTTATGAAATTCCTATGTAATCGATACGGTTATAGCTCTAATACGTTTTGTCGTAAGGTATATATTAGCGTATGCGTTACGCTTCAGAGAGTATTTACTTTCAGAAGGTCGAATACGCTTGTTTATGTAAAATTGACGACCATGAAGTATATGAATTATCAAATATATGTTTGCGATTTGATATACTTATATATTAATCGGTTTTGGTTGCTTAGTGCCCAAGGGCCCTTGCAAACTAAATAGTGGTGTCACCGCTCCGGTGTCAAGTAACATTTAGTTGAGTAACCGCCCCTAATTTATGTTGAATCATTTTGGTGGCGCCACTGGGGTTTTGAGCAGAATAACATAGTTAATAGAATATGTATCCAAAGTCGTAAAAAATGTAAACTATGCTCATTTTTTTACTATATTAATTATTATTAATAGGTACGTGAAGCAAAAACTTTCAGTACGGCTTTACGAGAATTGTGCGAACGGAGGAGTGTGATATTTGGCATAGTTAAAGTTTTTGCGGATTACCGAGGAAGGTGTGCAGAATGCTAGAATATTTTTTTAGTAATGCTTAGAAATACCTACTTGTTTTCAACCATAATATCTCAAATGTCAAAATGATCCCAAACAATCTCAAAAGTGGGGTCATTTAAGTGGGGATAGTTTTTGCCTCGTCTATAATATATATTGTCTATGTAAGTAATAACTCTATTCCTCAAATATTTCTAGTATAGAGACAGTAATAGAGTAAATACTAAAAATAATATTTATAGTGTGGATTTTAACATAACAACGGCACTCCCATACAAAAAAGAACAACTTTACATCATAGGTAGCATGGTCGAAGATACCAATAGTTTCGATATTATGTAGGCACAAAAGCTAGGAATTATTTCAGTCTATTCTGTATTCGTCAGTTAATTTTTTTACAGACGATGTATTCTGTTGCCGCTATAGTAACAAATACTAAAAACATTAAAAAAAAATATAAGGGAAGTAATAAAGTTGAATATAATATTATAGGCGCTGGTAGGGATAATGGAACCCTTTATATTTTTTTTATATTTAGATTTAAACATACTGGTTGGTGGCTATGACGTACATTTGACTGAAAAAATCTTCTTATAAGAAAAACTTGAGAGGTGTCAAGGGACACCCGGATGGAACGAAGCTCCTTTCGATTAATTAGTGAAGGAATTGTAATTATATATAAGTTATAATAATATTTTTATTATTATTAACAAATATAATGTAATATAAACTTAATCAGTAGGCTCAATTTTAGTAATAATTGAGAGAGAGACAGACAGACAGAGAAACACGCGCACGCCGCACGGCTTACAACTATAGCAAAAAGTGTCGTTACAACTATTAGTCTTAATTTTTTCCGTCTAGCCCCCTTTCGCAACGCGCGATAAGGAACTTCGATCCAAAAGTTACGCCATCTTGATTTCAGAAGATTTTGTCAAATAAATTCGGAATGATTATCCGCGGAAAGCAAATGGCAAACCTCGACTGACCCAAACAACCCCAATAGTAGGGCAGTTTAAGTGTGATCACTTTTAGGATCCTCTAGAATATAATATAGGTCTATGTATTTAAATGTGAATGGCCTGCGAAGCTACCTATTCATTCAATGTCTCTATAATATCTTTGTTGACAGTTGGCACCTTGGCACTTGGTAACAAAAATAAAGTGGGAAATCTATACATAAGTATAATAAATTTGTAGCTGTCTGCACATGGAAGAGATAAGATATATAAGAAACACTATTTCAGGGGGGGCTTTATGAACGACATACAACCCAAAACAATGATTTTTAGAACTTTTTTATCTCTTTCAAGTTCAAATTTGTACGTTTGTACGCGCTAATCTCATAATCTATTGGGCGGATTTTAATTAAATTTAGTATGGTAGTACTTTAGACTCTGGATTAACACATAGGCTTATTTTTATTGCGGAAAAATGTACGGTTCCCGCGATATTTGCTGTTTTGCGCGAACGAAGTCAACGGCTTAACAGATTTAAATGCGGATTTCACTAATGCGTTTTGGTTACTCCACTCCACTTAAGATTTAATTAACCTGCTTCCAAAAAGGAGGCAAAGTCAAAGTCAAAAATTTTTATTCAAAATAGAAATTTTCATACACTTTCTGAACGTCGATCTACATGATGCCACCACCGGTTCGGGAACTAGCCCGGCGAGAAGAACCGGCTTAAGAAACTGGCGCGGGGCCATCTTTTATCAAAAAGATGGAAAATTGTTCTTTTAAAATATAAAAAAGGCATATATCACAATGTTATGACTAAAACTACATAACAAGAGTACAATAATATATGTAATTTAGAAGTAGCCTTGCAGGGGGTCACCTCATTCCCATGGTGTGCTATCATTCATAAAATCATTAACTTTAGCACACAAACGTTCTTTAACTACTTTTTTAAATTTATTGATTGAAAAATTTTTAACGCTTTCTGGGATCTTATTGTATAGGCGTATACACTGGCCTTTAAACGAATTCTTTACTTTACTAAGTCTAAGGCGGTTATACATTCGGCTGTTTATATATGATATATATATATATATATCATAATGAAGGGTTTTTGCTGCAATTGGTCTTTTTGACACCAAAGTGGTGTCAAAAACACCTGATGATGGGATCCATGTGAAATCGAGGGAACTCCTCGAAATTTATATGGACACATTACTAATTTTGACTTTTTCCGAAGTAGTCTAGCCATATGCTACCAAAAATAAAGATTTTGCACCAACGTATACCCTGGATCCAAAGGTACTGAGCAGAACTACCGAGTCGTCATAGATACATGTTTGGTTATTTCGGCGTTGGTTAAAGAACTGAAAGCATATTATGCCACTATGTCAATTAAAGTAATCATCATCAATCACCGCCTTCATCACACCATGCACCATCACATTATGATGATAATAGGTACTTCTCATAGTCTTTTACACCGACACATTTTTTCTTTGAACATTACTCTGCCGTTTGTTGAAGCATTTTCAAAATTATTTTGTTGTTGTAAAGAATATAATTCGAAATTGGTCCCTGAAAATGATGGCATCCATGAGGAATCGAGAGAACTCCGCAAAATGATAAGGACAATTATAGTGATTTAGACTTTTAAGGTAAGTAAAAAAAGCACTGAATATAATTAGAAATTGGTCCCTTAGTCTCCTGACGATGGCATCCATGAGGAATCGAGAGAACTCCACAAAATGATTAAGACATTTATAGTGATTTCTACCTTTATAACATATTCACTCCTGAATGTTTGGACACTGACTGGAAAAACACCTGGTATAGCTGTTGTTCATTCTCGTATGTAATATTATTTTTTTCCATAATTTGTTATTGGTGTTCGCAAGATTAAGTTATTATAGCACTCTCTTATTCTTTATTCTTATTATTTTAGTTTGTACTGTTTTTATTTTTTGTAAATGTAATATTAGTATGCATGTCTTTATTTAAAATTTTACGACCGAATAACAAGATATATTATAATATGTTTGTTCTGTATTTAAAATTTTCGTGTCCTTGTCAATTTTTATCGTAGGTGTCAGGAAGTCATTAAGAAATAGTGTTTTACTTCTAATAATTAGTTCTGCATTTAAGTTTAAATGTGTACTTACCGGTGTCCGCTTAGAAGTTGGAACTAACGGAAACGGAACACTTGGAAAAAATTAGCCTACGTTACTCCTTAAAGCATCAGCTATCCAGCCAGTGAAAGTACCTTGAAAATCGGTCCAGCCGTTTCAAACAAACAGACGGACGGACGGATAGATAAACATTTTAAAAAAGTTATATTTTATTGTAAGTACCGTATTTACTTTCATATGCACTCCCTATGCCCTATTGCATCAGCCATCTGCCAGTGAAAGTCCCGTAAAAATCGGTCCAGCCGTTTTAGAGATTAGCCGGAACAAACAAACAGAGATGGATACACAAAAATTTTAAAAAATTATATTTTATACCGTATACATATCATTATTACCGTATATATATACCGTTACACTTTCATATGCATTAATATGAAAAGCTGTTAATTTAAAATTACAAACAGACACTTCAATTTTATTTATTTGTATATAGATAATATTTTCTCCATCTCGTCCCCAGCCCCAGCAGGCATACAAGAGCCCACGAAGCACTCTTACCGCGTGAAGGTATGGCGCCACCTCGAGAGCACCTCCCTGGCGATGTTCCCCCGCCCCGTCTACAACAGGATCCCGAACTTCAAGGGGGCCAACGAGGCGGCGGCCAAGTTGGCAGAGCTGGACGTGTTCAAGAACGCGAAGAATGTGAAGGTCAACCCGGATAAGCCGCAGGAGTCTGTCAGGTACGTTGAAAAAAGTAAAATCCAAATGAAGGTTTTTTTCGGAATGTCAACATAAAAAAGCGAGGTACCACGTAATGCTGGGACCGGGGAAAATTCAGAGCATTGAAAATTGAACTCTTCAGTCTGCGATAATGCAATAGAGCTGAAAATTGAACACAACGAGTCAAATGTCATTATGAAATTGTCGTATATGACAGCTTGACTGACACTCGACACTTCGATTTTCATTTTTCAACTCTATTACAATTAGCGCGTCTATTTTCAGTGCTACGAATTTGCCTCGGCCAACCGGATTCCGGATCATATAGTCCCAGCCATAAGCTGAGAGAAAGCTAAGCTAACTGCTAAGAGAAAGTGATCAAATCCGAGTTCGAGTCCGAGTCCGAGTGAAATCGGAGCTGAAGCTTAATCCTGCAAAGTGTCCATCATTAGTGGTTGTCCATGACGCTAGTGTACTACGGGCCGGCTTTACATTAACAATGACCGCATAAGGCTGGGAATATAGGCCGGAAACCGGAACACCGGTGAAATTTCAGTGTACGTGAAAATAGAACTCTGCGCTAATACAATAGTAATTCTCTCATTCGATTTAAAAAAAAAAAAATACAGATATTGGAACGAAGTTCCTTATGACGCGTTGCGAATTGTATTGGGGCGGGACGGATTATTAGGCACGACACTTTTTGCCACTCGAAATCACAATATAATAACGACTATTAAGAATGATACAAAAAATGACCTTATCACCTTGACAATAATGTAGAATTTTGCAATTACACATTGTGACTGTTATGACTGTTGTATACTGTGACTAGCTAGCCGGGCCTTGGGTAGGCGAGCGGTGGGACGGAAGAGCGCTTGATGTTATTACTCAGTACGGAGCCGGACTTCGCGGCGGCAACAATGCGAGCAGCAAGCAACCCGCCCCCTCACCCCTGTCCCTACCTAAACCGCGGCCAACTAGTTCCGCGCGCACTATATTATATACTATATATATATATATATATATATATATATCTTCCAAAATAGGCTTCAATTCTTCATTATCAACTACCGTTTAGTTCGGGCTTACCGTTTAGTCAACCAGGCTGGCTTACTGCGGGCCCCAGTTTTGAGCAAGTAAATGAATACTTTGTTGTTGTGTCATAATGAGAGTTTTGCAAGTAATGTTGTGCGACATCATATTATGCGACCGATATGCATTATGAAATTATGTATTATTTTATTCCGCACGCGAATAGGTACATATCCTCGTCGTCAGTATTGTATCGCAGGACAACGTCAATGACAGACGGGAGTCAAACGTAAAATGGTTTATTGCATTAGATGTCAATACGCAGTACACAACATTGTTTTACGTAATATTTTCTTTGTAATATTTACCACCAGATGGTAGCCGGCGACTTCGTAGTAATTCGTACGCGCAAAAGTGCACCGTACATTTTCCTGCGATGAAAAGTAGCCTATGTGTTGAACCATAAACTACTACCATACTTTTCATTAAATATCCTCCAGTGGTTATCGCGTGAAACATCAATACATTCACACATCCATCCATTCTTACAAACTTTCGCGAAAAAAAAAAATATAATTGATAAATTATGGTTTTAATCTAATCTTATCTAACCTAATGTACTTACTATAAGTGCAGTTTCAAAATTAATCTTAATACCGACGTTTTTATTTTGTATTATCAAGCTCTACAACTTTTCTCTAAGACTTCAATCATAATATATCTCCCATCGGTAAGGCTGCGTTCGTAAGAATCGTTTTCGTTCGACCGTTTTTTCTCCGACTTACTTTTCAAATCCGACTACCACGAAAAAGTCTTTTCTTTTTTTGGGTTAATATTATAACCTATGTCACTTTTAATGCATTTTTAATTTCCAAGATGGCGGACATTTTTTAAATAAAATGAATGTGTCCTGTTCTAGGTTTCTGGGGGTTGTAGATTACAAAAAATTCATTCATTTTGAAATTACACTGGCGAATCCTGCCTGATTTTTCATCACGAGCGGCCAAGTTTCGAACATATGTCGTTTTATAGTACTTAAAAAGTAATTACGTAAAAAAAATTAGGTCTTGGGAATAAAAAGTTATGAATCTCCGAATTTCAGAGAATTTATATGTAAAATACTCCCTTATCTGTGGTAATCGTTGTCATCATATCTATTAGTCTATGGTTATCAATCTGTATGTAAATTGTCAATTTGAGGCGTAAAAGCTCCATCTAGTGACCCATTAGGTAGATTTTTTTTGGTGTATAATAGTTCAGCAGTTCCTTCACCGTTAGAGCGTCCGTATAATATACTTGAGATCTGAAAAAGTCTCATTGGTACACGCCACGACCTGGGAATCGAACCTCTCTCGAGTGCGAACCAAACGATATACCCACTAGGCCACGGATCTCTTATTTCTAATGGTGAAGGAAAACATCGTTAGGAAACCAGCACATGATTGGCCCCAGACGTATTGACCAGTCATTCTTCTGGACTAGGCTGACTTGTGTTGTGAGAATGCAGCATGTGCTTATAGCAACCATATGACATTTAAGACCGACTGTCCCAAGCACTACAGGATTTCAAAAGTGGTTACTTCGCTCGGAGAATCCTACTAATATTATAAATGTGAATGTTTGTGAGGATGGATGAATGTTTGTTACTCTTTCACGCAAAAACTACTGAGCCAATTTTGATAAAATTGTATGGTTGTAATTTTGTATGGTAGTAGTTTAGGCTTTGGATTAAAACATAGGCTACTTTTTATCCCGGAAAAGTACAGTATTCCCGCGGAATACCTGATAGTATTATTTACGCGGGCGGAGCCGCGAGAAACAGCTAGTACTGTATAAATCCTCCAATAACGGATGAAAAGGCCTAAGTTTAGTTCAGCAGTTTAGTGCAGTGCTGAACCAAACGCTCACAAGTAACTTTTTTTGAGGCAATTTTCGCTCGGGGCAGGCTTTGGCTGGTTCGCTAGGGTTGAGCCACTGCGATGAGAGTTTCTGATTATCGTACAGGATCCACTTTTAATCACAGGTAATGATTCGATTTAAAATCCCTTCATTATTGTGCCGGTTGAGTAATGTAACGCAGCAGTCGACGCGCGTTTGTCGGTTTGCTGCACTGAATTCATGAGGTACCTACCCACCTTTAAACCTTTTTTACCTTCCCAATTTGCTTCAAGTGGAATAAATAAGTTTTATCACTAACACCGCAGCCTGCAGATAACGCGGACGTGGTTTGCGATGGATCCGCTTCCACAATAGCATTCAATTCTTCATCATCAACTTTGGTCTCCGGCCGTCCACGGGGCTTGTTCTGCAGGTCGAAATTTCCAGAACGAAAACGTTGGAACCAAAAACGCGCTGTTTTCTTTTGCGACACCGCCGCCATGCACATCATTAATGCTTGGAGCCGTTTCTGCAGCACTGGCGCTACGGTGGACTCGAAAATAATACGATATTTCATGTTTTCCATTTCGTAAACAGAGTGATGCAAAGAAAAATCAATAGAGGAAAAAACAAATTAATTACGGGTTTTGGAACACAAATGCATGAGTAAATAGCGGTGTAAATCTGTAATTGGCAAAGAAGATATATTTGAGATCAAAGTGGCCAGTACGACAAAACGCCAATTTCATATGTAAGGCGTAAGGACCTATAATAAATATGTAGTTACTACGTAATCAGTAGGCGATATTAATTATATTAACCTCTGTCTGCAATACTATGTTGCATCTGTTGCTACTTGCGATAGTATGACGTCACTGTTGCCTATCTAAGGCGAGTATGACAACATACTCGATACTTTCACAGTTGGTTAGTCAGAAATTCGAGGCTATATGTTACGGGGACCAAACACCGGGTGTTATTGACACTTTTAATTTTTTAACTATACTTACATAATTATATGTTTTTAAGTTTATTAATATATAATACACATATATAATACAGATCCATGACCCAGGAACATTGAAAGCTTTTTGTTCCCATGGCGGGATTCGAACCCGCGAATTCCAGCTCAAGCGCCGACACGCTAACCACTCAAATGCAGTCTCTGTCCAGTATCAATGTCAAACTGCCATTTTGTTCGAACGCTAGCGATTCGTCTGGAATCTGGACCGACATTCTACTTAGATTTCGGAATGATTTTGTTATGAGAATTGTCCTTCAGAGCTGTTACTTTTGCCGTAAAATAGCCAAATGTGATCCAGGCATAAGATTACGACGAGGGCTTGGAACATGATAGGTACTGAAATGGAGAAAAATCTAGAATTTTCGAATGAACATTCCACAAAACACCTGTCCAAACAATAAGAGCTATAAAAGGTAAATGCTGATAGAAGGTAAAGATAAATAAATAAATGTTTAAATAATAAAATAAATATTATTATAATAATTATGTTTAGTACAAGTACTGTTTAATACGGTTCGTTCGCGTTGAAAACACAAAATGTGTGTGACGGCGAGGCGCGGCATTTTCAAAAAATGAGCTCTACAATATGAAAATATTTTTGTAAGGCTTGGCTGCATTCACAGCTGTCCGTCCGGGAGGCCCGTGTCTAGCACTTACACTCTGTCCTAGAATTGTGTCTTCTTTTTTTATATACGGAGCTACTAAATTTAATAATTATTCAAGTATCTAATATATCTATATATTAATTTACTTGAAATAATACCTATTGCTTGAAATTAAAAAAGAAATGAAGAAAAGAAAGGGGGCCGGTGTTCAGTGCAGTGTCAGTGTGCAATCAACGCCCTTGCAAGGGGCTACGAGTAAGTAGTCTAGTAGTGTAATAGGACCAGTACGGGCCCCAACCGGAGAGGACGATGTTCTAGCGCCGTAAGCAGCCTAGTTGAACCCTAGCTCCCGAGATTTACGTGTCCAATTAAACAAACTATTGCGCTTTATAATACTAAGTAGCAGGTATAGATTACAAATTAATTTTAAAACGAAGCATTTGCAACAGAAATTTTCTAATAAATAATTGAATTGATGATCCGGAATCCGTGAGACCGGAGAATTGTTAATGTCACATATGACAGCTCGACTCGACACTTTGAGTTTCAACTCTATTGTATTAGCGCAGAGTTCTATTTTCAGTGCTCTGAATTTTCCCCGGCATTCCGGATTACGGATCATATAGTCCTACTCCCCAGACTTACGCTGGGATTATATGCTCCGGAATCCGGAACGCCGGTGAAGATTCAGAGCACTGAAAATACAAATCCAGAAAATACAGCTTACAATAGAGCAGAAAATCGAAGTGTCTAGTGTCGAGCTGTCATATATATAACATTGACATTTGACTCGACAATTATGTGTTAAATTTTCAACTCTATTGTTTAAATCCAGAGTTGTATTTTCAGTGCTGTCAATTGTCTCCGGTGTTCCGGATTCCGGATCATATACTCTCAGCCTTAAACATACCTGGACAGAGTTGGCACTGGAGCTATCACGCGGTCGCGCTAGTTATTCGCGTGCGGTTCAACGGCCGCGGTATTTCGGGAGGGAAAAATGCGGATTACTCGTACCACGGACCACCTAATGCTGTCTCCTTTATCACAGTTGTGAAACTAGGTGTTGTCCGCGATTAGGCGTACATATATCTGTCACGGGAACCGGACATTTTGTCACGATCAAGATGAGAGTAGCTATGGCACGCAAATTGTGTAAAAAATTAAGAAACCCTAGACGTGTTCTGTCAGCGGATCTGATTTATGAACAGGTAGAGACTAGACTGTTCTCACGATTTTTTTGTAGTACCTGGGAGATCGAGCTTTGCTCGATGTTTTAGTACAACGATAAAATAATTAAAAATAAATAAATAAATATATATAAAAAAAAGAAAAAATAAGAATCACAAAAATATTTATCTTACCGGGATTCGAACCTACCACATTCCGAATTTTCAAACAATGGAAATTTCAAACGTAGGTACGTATACCAAGTTGCCAATCAGACTAACGTAAGAGTGTCGAAATTAGTGATATATTGTTGCACGTCGTAAGAAAAAAACATATTGCATAAAAATGCGCAGTTTTCAAGGAATAAGACCTAGCTGCATCGATTTTTCTCCCGAAAAACTCCCTACATACTAAATTTCATGGTAATACTTGTAGCCGTTGCCGAGATACCGATTATAGTTTGATATGATTATATTCATATTAATAACATAATACGAACCGACGACCTCTGTGGCTCAGTGGTTCAGCGCGTTGGTGCTCAAGCCGGGGGTCGCGGGTTCGAGTCCCGCCGAAGGAACAAAAAGTTTTTCTGCGTTCCTGGGTCATGGATGTGTATTAAATATGTGTATAATATAATAAAAATCTTAAATATATGTATAGTATAAAAGTATTAAATACTACTTTCCGTTTTCTGGTACCTGTAACACAAGTTCTTCGGATACTTAGCACGGGGCCAGATTGACGTGGTCGTGAAACGTCCATAGATATTATTATTATTAAATTATGACAACCGTCAACTGCCTATGAATAAGATTCCCTAATGGTACATCCATTAATCATAATATTAAAATTCTACGTGTTAGATATATTATGTTAATATATAGTTTACAAAATGTATTGAAAGTTCGTGAAACTGTAGGTTGTAGGTGTTATGTGCTACTAGAATATAATGTTGTATATAATCAACTACGGATATTTTGGGCATATGATCTATGTATTAAGACTGCTTATGTATTAAGACTTTGAGCACACATTACTAAATACTTACTACGTAACTTTTAGGCAGAAAAATATATGTAGGTAGATAGGAACCTACATAATTAAAAATTTCGAAAAATAATTATACAAAATAAAATTACGGCGCTCTTATGGTCATCGACCTCGCACAACTGATTGTATTGATGTTATTTAAGCAAAATCTTTGCTACCCTTTTAATTCACCTGTTTCTGTGAGGTTAATGACCTCAGCGCCTTAGTTAGAGAGAGCAATGTAATTTTATTTAGTACCTATTTAAAAAAAATCTAAAAAAAGTCTTACTGATTTTGAAGAACCTTATAGTATACGGTTAGTATACCTGGTTTCTGAAATGTTAATCAACGCCAAAATCAACTAATCAACGGTCAAATCTCTTGTCAAGTGTAAATTGAGTTGCAAAAAGCTTGATCAGTCGTTTGATTTGATCAACGTGATAGTTAACTAAACTAATGTCAAACCCACGGTCAAACCACATGTCAAACGCTGTTTTCGGTTTCTGGAATGCTATTTGCTATGTATCTGCTTGTTTGTGATCAATGATTAGTAAATTTTTCACTAATCAGCGTTTCAGAAACGGAAACTGATTTAACAAGCCTGTTAACTCAACAACGTGTTAGTTCATCAACTATTTGTTTAGCCTTTCAGAAACCGGGTGTTAGTCGCTGTGTGTGTAAAATGGGAACAATATTGTTGTTATCAGAAATGTCGGAGACTTCCTAGTTCGTTTAATTAAAACTCAACAGGGAGCCGTTGAACGTAAAACGCGGTAGCAACAAGCTAGTCCGTATTGGAAAGTTATTTAATCACTCCGACTTCAACAGACCTGTTGACTTATGTAAGTGCGTAGGTACTTAAATTATTGTTTTAATAATTATACACTGCACGCACTGATTCTAGTTCTATTGTAGCAATTCAAAAAAAAAAAAATAACTGAAATATATGATACATCATTATATTAATACGTGAAGCAAAAACTTTCAGTACAGTTTTACGAGAATTGGGCGAACGGACGAGTATGAAATTTGACAGGTAAATTATAGTTTTTGTGGACGAAGGTGTGCAGAAAGGCAATTTTTTTAATGATGCTAAGAAATACAAAAAAATAATAATAAATAATTGTTATTTTTACACACTACCTCAGATTATTATTAATACACACCATCATGCGTTTGATAGATGTATTTTGTTACACGTTGAAGTTTGTCAAAGGAACCCTTAAAAAGTACAAACTTAAAAATTACATTCGTTTGTATGGACGAATTTCAAGTACAGGGCGACATCTGGTTCGTTGAAATAGCCCAGTTATGTTTCCATTTCATTTTTAAACGAGACATTTATATAGCACAGTCTTATTCACATGTAAACAAATATCAAACGGCGAATATTATGTTGATAATAATTGATATTTCTTTGTATATTTAATGACGATGCACCGATGAAGTCTAGATAAACGTAAGCTAAACTCGACCTGACTTATCCTGACCTAAGATAACTTTAGGCCGGGTCTACATTTGTAGCGTTTCGGTGTATCGTATCTCCGTCGCGCGTCATCGGCGCGTATCATGATCGTTAGTTTTGATACACGCCGCGCCGTTAGGCCGGGACTATAATATTGTCCGGGCCGGGGAAAATTTAGACCACTGGAAATAGAACTCTGCGCTAATACAATACAATTGAAAATCGAACACACAAGTGTCGAGTCAAATGTCCATGTCATTGTATATGACAGGTCGACACTCGAGACTTCGATTTTCAACTCTATTGTATGAGCGCAGAGTTTGATTTTCAGTGCTCTGAATTTTCCCGGGCCCGGCGGATTCTGGATCATATAGTTCCAGCCCTAGCCGTATCACATACATCATGCAGCCTGATCCGCGCTAATCGCGTATCTTGATACACTTCGTGTCTTGAGCGAGGAGTGCGAGTTTTGGTCACTACTCGCAGCCATGATGTCGACTACAATAATTTGTATGGCACCGTTTTAGTTACCATTGTTCGCCACTAGGGGCGTTGTTTCGATACCGTACAAATAGGGAACATGCATTTGTTTTAAATCATCAAAATTCTTATATTATCCGAATGGATGGTGCCTTAAATATGGACCAAAAATGCAAAAAGCACAGTAATCATTTGCTAAATTAAAAAGCTACGGGGCTAAAAAGGAGTAAAGAAACGATGATTTTTTTGCTATTATTGAAAAACGAAAATTACTGTTTAAATCCTTGTGTTATTTGTGACATTTTTTGTTAACACAATGTTATACATAAATGGAGTATTTTGTGTTAATTATCTTCATACAATTTCAACTGATGTGACGTCACTCGTGCATCATTTTTTGTATAGAGCGTTTTAATGCTCTCCAATGGTTTGAATAAGACTGAATGAGTTATTTTGAAAGTCTAAGTGAGACAAATTGTGATGCTTAAAAGTCACAGACTTAAATAAGATTCTAAGATAGAACATTATTTCTTAGATTGGACAAAAAATGTTTTTAAATTAAAAGAAAGTGAGTTCTGTTCTCAAGATTTAATACATTTTTTACAAAACGCACTTTTGTGATGACATATAGGATGTATTCCGTCAACGGTTGATAGTAGATATGCCATTGCAAAGACAACATTCCCTGGCTTTTTGACGTGATAACGTCTTATAATTTGATGGAGCCGGCTGCACGCACGAAAAAACATGACTCATACCGTTACCACCGCATTTGCCGTTACCTCAGCTGGCCGCGTCTTAGGCATGTGAGCGGTGGGACGGAGAGGCGGGGCGCTTGATGTTATTACTCAGTTCGTCGCCGGACATCGCGGCGGCAACACGCCTACCTAAGGCGCGGCCAATTAGTCCCGCGCGCAATATAAACATGACGTCACGTTTAACTATCGTCAGTTAACCGACTTTACAGACAACCGATTTTTATGAACTTTCGAAAAGTCAATGCAAACTATGCATGTTTCCCATTGTAGTTAAATTCGTCACTTCACGACGAGTAGTGATGAAAAAACGCACACAGCACACTGTACGCGTATCACGATCGGTATTGTAGAGGTATTTTGCAGTGGCGTGCACAGGATTATGGCACTGGGTATGCGGCGAAGTACTCGGTCACAAAAACTTTTCCGTTTATAGATTTTTAGCATAGCTACAGCCAAGCGACGGATCTCTAAGTCGAAACCATGCCAACAGAGCAAGTCTTAGATGTACTACTATTCATGTGCATCTTTTACGGCAACGCAGACAAAACAGCGATCGACCTTCGTGGCGGAAGAAATTCTAATAAGTAAAATAATAAGCATATTTTAAAATATTATAACTACTCACCAGTCAGTCAACTTCAATTTTCACATATTCAAGGTTCCGGTTACTTGAGATTACTATATCCCGATGTAAATAACTAAATAATATGCAAGGAAAACAATATAATTTAATCGTGTATACACAACCACACAGCCAGTTATACGTTTCATAACTTTTAACATGAAATTTTCGAGTTACATTATTTTTTTGCTGGTTTAATTGTTGTAACTCGGGTACACACCTACCTTTAGACAGAATTTGAATCTTTTCACTGAATGACAATTGTGAGAACTTGTTATTTTGAATTTTTAATAAACACACATTATCAACTCAAACCTCACAATCAAATGTACACACTTTCAAATGTTAAAATGAAAAATCTTTTAAGAAAACTATAAATAAACAGGAGCGATTAAATTGTAAACAATGCTTATCACATGAAATATGCAATATGGCCCCCGCAAACACAAAACATTTCTTCTATTTAAACAAATAAAACCTTACTAAACAAAAATGCATAATGTGTATAGATAATTCATTAGATTCAAGTCATATTGTTTTAAGTCGGATTATAGGCAACGAATAATTTCCGACAAGCCAGTTCGGCGGTTTTCGGGAGCGATCGGATAGCCTAGGCCCGAGAGCCTGCCGCATGAGTTACCGGTATATAATCATGTCGATATTTATGGGTGTGTGCGTTTGCGAAGTATGAAAATTACACATACATGCGATGATTTGTCCTGCAGCACGCACCGGCATTAGTTGCTATTTATAAAATATTAGGCGTTTTTTAAGTTATTATATTTTTTGATTAATTTATTTACTATTAATTAAAGTCATCTAAAACGTACGAACGTTTTATTAAAATATCTGTGAATGACAAGTAAAGCACTGCATTTCTGCCTATATGGAGCGCACGCCCCTGGTATTTTGATACTGTATCGCGATACGACACGTGACGTGATCCCGCGAACGATCCCGTGGCGGTTTTCCCGACGATCATCGAACGTGATACACGACTAGTAACATTGACACTATAGTATTGGATAATTATGGACGCGCTTTTTTGACGGGACGTCTTATAATTCGATGGAGCCGGCTGCACGCACGAAAAAACATGACTCATGCGGCGTTACCGGCGTTACCTCGCTAAACATGACTCATGCGGCGTTACCTCGCTCTGAGGCGTGCCATTTCTTATGACGTTGTCACGTTCAACTATCGTCAGAAAACTGACTTTACGGACAACTGATTTTTTACAATATACGGCTAATTATACGACATGGTCAAAATGCGCGTGCACATGCTGACCGTTATACGTCAAGATGCTACAAATGTGGACCTGCCCTTAAACTCTGACCGGTTATAATACCCCTTTGAACTGAAACAGTGTTGCTATTTACTAAAATAGGTATATTATCTGTACTTACATACCACGTCATTCCGGTCCAATAGTAACTTTTAACGAAACACGAGTATTGTGTTGTAGAAGTGCAATTGAAAATTTTTAAATTACACAAAAGAGCTATCCATGATGAAGAAAACAAACATTTTTTAAACCCGGACCAAAAAGGAAATTGAATTTTATCTGATGTGCAAAATTCTGTCTGTGGCATAATGGCTCGTAAAGGAATAATACAGTTTCTACCGAGTTTTAGCTTGGCCCTGCTTAAGTATTCCGAAAACTTCTCTCAATGAGGGTTTTTAAGCTCGCGACATTTGGGGCAGCTGTTTGACACGACATGGACCCGACATAAACGACGCGCCGCCTGGTGCCAGAAAGTGTCAAAAATTATTATTGACAGTTTGCGATACCACTTCTGCCACCAGACGGCGCTTTGTGGCAGTGGGGTACAGACCCTAGCGGCAGAATAATATTCGAAAACTCATTCTTTGGCGACCTCTGTGGTTCAGTGGTTAGCACGTCGGCGCTTAAGCCGGAGGTTGCGTGTTCGATCCTGTCGAAGGGACAAAAAGTTTTTCTGTATTCCTGGGTCTTGGATGTGTATTTATAGTATATACATTTATAGTATAATAAAAATCATAAATATATGTATAGTATAACCACATAACAGTATTAAATATATTTCCGTTGTCTGGTACCTGTGATACAAGTTCTTCGGATACTTAGTACAGAGTGCTAAGTGTGGCTTTTTCTTTTGGCATTCGATCGTGAGTACGTTTGGCGTTTACTAGGAATTTGTATGAAATTTGACCTAGTTGTCGCGTTTACAACTAGGTGGCGCTGTACAAATCACATACAAATTCCTAGTAAACGCCAAACGCGCTCACGATCGAATTCAAAATGAAAAACTCACACTTAACACTCTGGACCATATTGTCGTGGCGTGGAAGCATCCATAGATTTTATTATTATTATTATTCCAGGGTGCTCTGCCTGGAACAAGACAAGACACTCTACGTACCAGTATCCCGTAACCAGAGTGGCTACCTCAGCCGTTTAGTACTCGAGGGTGAGAAGACCGCAGCGGCTGTGAAGAAGGCAGTGTCCCGAAACGGCATGGAGACTTATGGCGTGTGCGTGGGTGAGTATCTGGTGTACTGGACGGCTCGCAGGTGTGTTTAGATATACCGGCAAATGAGTTGCCTGACGCCTATTGCCAGAGACTGAAGACTAAATTATTGTCAAGGTCGGTAATGCACATATACAGTGTTTTGATGAAGACAAATTTTCGAACTCCTCACTTTGTATGGACGATATTGGACCGTTTCTGAGATTTCGCCATTTTCTTTTTTTTTAAGTGGGCGACCATATGAAACACTGAAAATGGTTTTAATCATCAATGTTTTTAATTGCTTCATATTCATTGATGAACTCAATATTGTTTAATTGTGCTGAGATTAGTTAATTCTATTATTAAGATTAAAACATTGATGATTGAAATCGTTTTTAGTGTTTTATAATGACCCAAACAGCCGACCTGTTTGGGTCGCAACTCCCAACCCACTTTCGAAAAAAATCTAAATGGCGAACATCTCGGAAACGTCCCAATGGCGGCCTTACAAAGGGTGGGTTCAAATGATGATATATGCTTTCACCCCCGGATCTGTATTTCACGGATTGACTAAGTTCTACCAATCACATTATACAGGTGATAATCTAAATATTATACAGTCCGAGAAAAGAATTAAATATGAAAATGTTTTCAGGTATCGAAGAGCCAGTGTCCTTAGATTTGGTGATCATGGGCTCGGTAGCTGTGTCCAAGGAGGGATACCGCATTGGCAAAGGAAAAGGTGAAATAATTAAATCTTATGTATCTGCTTTAAATGAGACAATCTACATAATATATAATCGGTTTCTCGGTAACGACTGCAAGTATTACGACGAAATTTAGTATGCAGGGAGTTTTGGGGGAGAATAATCGATCTAGCTAGCTCTTTCCCTGGAAACTGCGCATTTAAAGCTTAGATATATATTTTTTATTTCGTCGTGCAACAACATATCAATAATTTCGACTCTATTATGTCAGTCCGATTGGCAGTTTGGTATGCGTATGTAAAATTTTTGCTTTCTTCGAAAGTTCGGAATGTGGTAGGGTTCGAATGCCGGTCAGGAAAATATTTTTGTGATTGTTTTTTTTTATTTATCAGAACTTTTAGTTATCCAGGTACTTATTATTTAGTTGATCAAAGACCAATCCACATTTTGATGGTTCCGTATTGAAACGAAGTTTTAATGCTGCGCTTCGGTTTAAGTTCTGTCTGTCCTGTTCTAACATTAAATGAGAGAGAGATCGAATTCGAGTCAAGCGATAAGCGCGTTTAAAGGAGGTAAAATCGGGGCTTATATTTTTGTCGTGTCCGTCCGTTCTGGGCTTACTTTCCAAGCGGTTAGTGCTAGTAAGATGACATTTTTCATTGATATGTGTAAATACCACGTCGACAAAATGAAACATAAACTCACAAAAAGTATATTATTACATTTTTGCGGTGTACGTAAATTGTTATTTTTTTATCATTAAATTCCGTTAGCATGTAAAAACAACCTGTAAATAGACTTAAAAGATTAAAACACTTGATTCATAGAAAATAATAATAAGTACGTGTTTTTTTAGGTTATGCTGACATGGAGTTTGGACTCATCAGCCATCTGAAGGCGATCAAACCCACCACCATCATCGCCACCACCGTACACGACTGTCAGGTAACGTAATTTGACAATGATTAAATACAAGAAGGAGAGAACAAGTCTCAATATATTTATATACATAATATGTAATATGGAATGAAACGTAAATTTCGATGCGAAGCAGGATAAATCCGAAACTATGGGTAATGTGCCGTAGCGAAATGTACATACAGTACACGATAAACTTTTGATATAAATCTAAAACTAAATGACTGGATTTTTAGAAAATCAATCAATATACAGGAATTGAACCCGTCGATTTTTTATTAAATTACTCAAAAAAAAACCAAGCTTAACAAAAAACTATATTATGTAACGTCTCTCTATTTAAATTAAAAAAAAAACCACTGAACAACTCAAAAATAGTAAAATTGAAAATATGCAAAATTATTTTCCTTAATTTAATTTACTCTTTGAAGTCGGTGTGCCTCGGCGTATGCCGCCATCTCTTGAGTAATTCAGGAACTAAATTATGCGTTGGGTTTTTTGGTAGGATTTTTATTAAAAAAAAAACTTTACTTTATTCACAAGATGTGGTAGTGATGGTGGTTACAATAATTGTAAATAGTTCTTACACACCCTACCATAACAATGCCGTGTGAATGTCAAGTTTTAACGTTTTAAAGAACGATTAGTACAAGTACAATTAAATAAATTTACATTTAAACATTAATTTTTTAATCGCATAATTGAAACTAAAACATTAAATTATTATTAATTATGTCAACATATAAGCAAGATACCTATTTTAATTATGTTGTTACACTGTCAAAATTACATTTTTTTGTGTCAAACTTTTTATTTTAACTACCATGAGAACATAAGTACCTATTACATAATAAGTCAATATTTTAATATAGTAAATGTCAAGTAATTCCAGAATCAGATTACAATGAATTATTATGAGCAGTTCACGTCAGCGGTCAGATATTTATGACCTAATATTTTTGATTATGTAACATGTAGTCATTTATGTTGTAAAAGCAATTTTCAAGAAGCCATATGGTTAACTTTTTTTTGTACGTATTAAAAGATAAACTGTGTTTAAAACTATCGACCAGTGAAATTTAATTTTTATTCACTTTATCTCTGTTTTGTATTGGTCAGTTTAGATATTTTTCATTGAACTATTCGGTTAAGTAAATATTGTATTCACTGTACAGGTGTTCGAGACTCTGCCGGCGGAGATGTTCGGGCCGCACGACGTGCCCATTGACCTTATCGTCACGCCCACACAGGTAACGTTGTATGTCCGTCCACCATAAAACACAAATATTATGATACGTCTAGCACAATTACTCGCAATAATAAGAGAGATAATTTGTATAGTTTATCTTCTTATAGGGTATATAATAAAAATATATACAGCCGAACGTATAACCGCATACTTTTTTGGAAGTCGGTTAAAAGTGGATTGCAATTCCAATTTCTCGGTAATACTCGAGAATGGCTTGACCGATTTGGTCTTGAAATAATTGTGGTAGTGCATTCAGGGCGCGGTGCAACTGTGAGAAATATTGGGAAAAATTCGTGGAAAATACTAAAAAAAGACGATTGAATTTTGCCATACTAACTGTGCACTGTGCTCAATTTGTCAAATAAGTGCGTTCAGTTTACTTGTTTGGTTTAATCGATAAAATAAAGCTCGGCCTTGGTAGGTTGGTAGGTGTCGATGTGGTCTCGGTAAGCTATTTATCAGTTCATAGTTGATACAGAACAACCTATGGGGCATTTCACGTCAAGCGGACAACCAAAAAAAAAAATGAGGACGTGAATTTATAGGTCAGTTATACTTCCAGTAGACGTGGATGTGTACACACAATGTTTTGTTTCGTATCATGCTTTATTGCAGAGTTATGAGCATTACAAAAATTACTATGTCGTCTAGTTTCTTTGTCTCTGTCGCGAATTGAAACGATCTCGCCAGATGGACTGAATGGACACAGAACTAAGAATTTAGTACGTATGATTTTGCACGCGTTCAAAGTTTCCAAAAAGGAGAAAGCCCACTCTCCATAGTGGCTCAGGCCAAATCGTATAATAATTGAGTGTTCTAAAATCTTAACAGTATTAGATATCTGGGGAAAAAATGGCGCCATTATTGTATAAATATAAAAAATTATAACTTTTTGTTTTTTTTTATGTTTTATTAAAATGTGAATGAAAGATAAATCAAGGCCTTTTCTGAATTTTTCAATAATTTATAATAATAATTATGGATCCTTCTGATCGATCGATCACAATTTATACAGTGATTTTGACGTACAGAGCTATCTAGCCCTTGTTAGTGCAAGACTTTCAGTTACTACTACCCAGCAATTGTGGCAAACAAGATTATCTCCTGACACCTAAAAACATATTAACATAATATTAATTATTAAAATTTTCAACTGTAAAAGATTGAACGATTAAACCATGATGTAAGAAATAATAGAAACATTTTATGATATGTTTACCTGCTGCGGGTGCAACGCATTGCTGTATTATACACTTATTTCTTCGGGCTCTAAAATATGGTTCTCGGTAACATTATTACCACAATGTTCTTCAACAGTCAACAGATTCATTCGTTTGAAAAATGTCATTTCTGTCATCACTCATCAGTGTTGCCACTTGTCACAAATAATTAAATCGATAAATCGGTTACGTAAATAAAAATAATCGATAGATGATTATTTTTTTTAATCTTTAATAAATAAAGTAACAAACATACACATTGATTCTATAATAAATGTTTTCTTATGGTTAGTTATATATAAAATTACCAACAATGGCCCGTTATTTGTACTTTTGTTCATAAATCGATATTCGGATCGATTGACCATATCATTATTTATCATTAGAATTCCCTTTTTTATCGAAACATTACTGATTGTAGTGGCGCTTATTTAAAAGTTATCAAAAATCATATCTCTTTATGGTACATTTCTGGACAAAGTAAGTCTTCTTAAGACATTTGTCCACTGTGGGCCTGAAATGGGCTTTCCCCTTTGGAATCCCGCTGTCGCGTGACGTCACGTTGTGACCCGGACTTGATTACTCGAAAGTCGTTCACTTAATTAATAAAAAAATATCTAAGATATCGATGTGTGTAGGGGGTAGAGTGACAAAAAACATCATCCCAACTTCCCATGTATAGGGATCCCTAAAATATAAAGTTATTAATATTTTGTCGTGCCAAAAATAAAATGTTATACGCTAAAGGACCCATTCATTGAACCGCATACTGCGGTACAAAGTAACGTAGAGTTTTTAGTATATTATATTTTCATCACGAGTATTTTTTATTTTTTACGGAGAATACGGAAAGCTTACATTTAAAATTTGTGAAAATTCTCCATTGCGATCATTGAGCTTAAGGCAAACAGTAGGTACGCGCCGTATTACAATGGCGTACCTGCGGTTAATGATACTGTACGAGCGGGAAATAAATATTTATAGCAATGGAGTGTCAGTATAATTTTTTTATCTTTTCCAGGTGATTGAAACTCAGCGCATGAGCCAGCGGCCCCCTGGCGTGCTCTGGCATGTGCTGTCCAGCCGCCGCCTGCAGCTGATGCCGGCGCTCGCGGCGCTGCGGGACGTTGAGATGCTGTAAGTCCCGAGCCACACTCAATAAGACGACAGATTTTTGTATTCCATAAATTAATAGTATCTAACCTTAAATACAGTACAATTCGTCAAAATGATCCATACAAATGTCGTATTAAGTGTTAGTATTCGCTCAGGTAAAGGTGTATGAAATATACATAATAATAAGTTTAACTTAATACATACCATAATGAATTTTTTTTATATTATGTTAACTAATGATGAAGGTTTTTTAACTACTTTACCAAGGACTATTCCGAGTATATAAATGAAACTAAATATTCTAGATGTAGATGTCATATTGGCAGCGACAAGACGATCAGTTTTAATAACAAGAAATTATAAACTGTGTGTAGAATGTTGCGAGATGTAGACGCGTATGGCTGCGCGAGACGACGCGAGGCCGCTCGAGCCGGCGCGGCTCGGTCACACCTCGTTCAATCTATCAAGCGTTTCTATCTGGGGGCACGATAGTGTCCCCGCTAAGACGAGCCAAGTGCTTCACTTGGCAAGGGTATCTTTTACATTGTACATAAAGTTAAAAATTGCTTGTTATTAAAACTAATCATTTCGTTCCTCAAATCCAAGTGTCTTGACTAGGAGTTACTTCACCCCGTTTCATTACCTCAGTATAAAAAAAATCTATCTGTAGTGTGACTTTTGATATAAGTCACTAAAATAACATTTTTATCAGCTCTAATTGAGAGTATAATATATATGTTTCGGCCGTTTTGTGGTCCGAGATTATAAATCCTAGGTATGAATAATATGCACAAATATTTATCAATGATCTAATAATCTTCCAGCGCTGGTCGAGCGTGTACGCTCAAGGAAGAAGACACGGACGTCGAGGAGCGGCGCGGCCCGGCGCGCGGGCGACGCGCGCGCACGCGCAGCCACAAGAGCCAGAGTGAGGGTGACGTAAGTACATTGTCTTAAAATATCTATGTTGAGGTTCTAATTGATTATAATTACACCATGAAAGCTAGTTGAACTTCTACACACCGTATAAGTTTAAATGTCATATTCAGCTGTTCGCGGGTCAATTTCCGAGAATGAACGCCGGACGATGTAATTATGTATAGTGCTCAAAAAACATTATGCATTACACAGTAAATGTTCTTGGAGATTGACCCTTGATGATGAAGATTGTCATTTTTCATAAAGTCAGTTTTGTACATTGAAACCCATGACCTCTGTGGCGGGTTCGAATCCCGCAGAGGGATCTAAAAGTTAAAATGTTTTCAATGTTCCTGGGTCACAATCTTAAATATGTTATGTATTGTATAAAAGTATACATCCCGTTGTCTGGTCCCCGTAACACAAGTTCTTCGGATACTTAGCACGGGGCCAGATTGACGTGGTGTGAAGTGTACATATAAATTTTTCTTACATTTTATCGCACGCTTTTAAATAGCAAACCTGCTTGTACCTGCTTGTTGTAAGCACGGAATATAATATGTATATTGTATATTTAGTACCTGGGTAACCGAGCTTTTCTCGGCACTCTAGTAGGTTTAAAAAAATAAAAAGAATCACAACAATATTTTACGGGAGTTTGAATCCACTAATTTCCCAATTCCCGAGCAACGCAAAAATTAACCAAACTGCCAATCGGACTGACGTTATAGAGTCGAAATTATTGATATATATTAATATATTGTTAACATATATAACTTAAAAATGCGCAATATCCCAGGGATAAAACCTAGCTAGCCCGATCTCCTCCAAAACTACTTCAAAATACTTTAAAAATTTCATGTAAATAATTGCAGCCGTTGACGAGATTACGATTATGTATATACAAGAATTGTCTCGTTTAAAGTATAGGATTAACATTGCAATAAACGTGATAAAATTGGTAATTTTCAGGGTGGCAACACCACGGAGGGCGAGGAGGGTAAGCCGAAGGGTCGGCGCACACCGCGCCGCCGCAACAGCCACAAGGCGGCCAAAGAGGGCAAGGAGGGGAAGGAGGAGAAACGCCGCCCCAAGCCGCCCATTGACTTCACTGTTAAGGTAATTTTACTTCCTACCAGTGGCGAAGGCTGGATCTCCTTCATAGGGAAGCCCTAGCCTCTTTAGTAGGTAGGCATTTGGATGAGGGTCCTGAAAAGGTAAGTGGTAAGTGAAGCCGATAGGAATGGATTGGTTTAGGCTTTTCTCACGTAGTCAACATCTAGAAAAATCTCGCGCAACGGCCATTGGTACTATGTGATGCAGCTGTGTGTGCGTGGCTGGGCGAAAGGCGGGCGGGGTGGAATTTATCCCTGCCTGGACTATGGCTCACGGGGCTGGCAGCTGGTCGTTTCGTGCTTTGACATAATTGACAATATAATTTCATAATATCTATGATACAGTGTTTGAGCTGTCATTTGTAGAGTGTCGCCCCTTTCTTTTCACAGTTACTTCGTGTTCCATTAATAAAATTAATTGACACAGTGCGACACAGAGGGGAATCGGTTTATAAATTCAATGGTTTATAAACCGATTTTAGACGTTAACGTATGTGAAGCTGTCTAATTTCTAAAATCTGACTTTTTGTTGTTTAGACGCCTCCGTGTTCCAGTCGCTTAGAGCTTGGCTCTGGACTCCGGGAGTCGTGGGTTCGAACCCCGCGTTAGAACAACAAAAAAATGTTGTTTTAAATGTGGTTAGGACCATGCAGGCTGATCACCTGATTGTCTGACAAGAAAACGAAGATGGACAAGTAAAATGTCGGTCCTACGCCTGATCTCGTATCAGTCGTATCTAGTAATGGAAATTAATGCTATTTTTCATTAATTTCATTAGCAGTTAATTTTCATGTCTTAGCATGCTACGTACTATTGCTATGCTATTTGCTAAAATCGATTTTTAATGATCATAAATAGCTGTGTTTTGTGAATTTATCACACGATCGATGTTTATCAACGCAATTATTTCACCTGACTAAAAAACTGACCTACGCGACCTAAACGACAAAATACGAAAACATTAATAAAAAAAACAACTATTGAATAATGGACCCTAATCGCATGCAATTAACGTTATTTTGAAAAAATTAGACGGCCGTGCCAGTAATGTATTTGCTCTTTTCACTCGCTCGTATTAATTCGTGGAACATCACGGCATCGTGAACTCACGGGTCGCGACGCTCGTCGAGTCAAAATTATTTCGAATAGTTACATCGAATGATTTTAGCATTAGCAAATAGCAATACTTAGTTTATAGTACGATAGCCAGTTACCGCCGCAGTGCAAAGCAGCGCGGTCATGTATTTTTTTTCATGAACGCAGACGATTGGTGCGCACGATAATTTTAGCAATCGTTTTTTTTAGCAACTAAGATTAATTTAATGATTGCTAATGGGCATTTAGCAATTAATTATTAATGCGAATGCTAATTATACCAACACTAGTCGTATCGGGCATCCGTTCCACTGGGTTACGAGAGTAAAGGAACAGAGAGTGCTCTTGTATATTGCGCAGACACTTGGTTTCAATAAAACCGGCTACCGTCGCCGAAACTGGTGTGGGGGGAGCTATTGTAATTATACTTTATATTTCAGATCTCGAATATAAGCCCCAACACTCGTGTTCGCGAGCTGAAAAATGTGCTGATCGAACGCGGCGTCAAACCTCAGATGATGGTGTGGAAGGTAAGCTACGAAATTAAAATTGTATTACCCTCTGTGTGCTTGCAGAGTATTATCTTGTATAAAGTATATGAAATTCTCGTGTGTGGTGTTCGTAACAGGTCTCCTCCAAAACGGCTGGACCGATTTTTATGAAATTTTTGCAAGTGTATTTGGTAGGTATGAGAATAGGTTGTAAACTATTTTTATACCCCTAAGTGATAAAATGACACTCCCAAAACTTTTTATTTTATTATTTTATGATTTGGTATTAAAAATACATATTGTAACCCTAAATTTGAATCCTTCTTCGGTTGGTGGTTAGTTATTGTTGTTAGCGATATTAGTACTGTAACAATCTTTAACCCTCAGTTGTCGATAACTTTTTCACACATCATCAGGAGTAGATAGTAAGCGTATGTATGTAGTTATTAATGTATTCCAGTTCATAGTTGAGACAGAACATCGAGTGTTGGCACAGCTAGTTTAGTATTATATATTTTGTAATTGATTTTCAGGGACACCGTGGCTTCTGTTATCTCCACTTCTTCAAGCCGACACCGAAAAAGGTAAATCTTTCTCTTTAGTTTACTGTAATATAAAGGCAGGGCCGCACTAGGCGTAACTACGCGGCAGCGGTACTATGCGACGCGACACGGGCAAATATTCTGTATGAAATTGTATGAGACATAACTACGCGACGCGACACGGGCAAATATTCTGTATGAAATTGTATGAGACTTAACTACGCGACGCACCATTCAATTGCGTTATAACTAGTAGGGACGTGTCGCGTCTTTTCGCTGCCGCCTGGTGTGGTAAGACCGCAGCACCTTAAAGCAGTAACTATTCTCACTTATTTATATTCGAACTATGTACAGTTATGTTTTTTAAGGGCGTCACAATCGGCGAAGATACTGTAATATTTTATCTCAATATATGCCAGTACATTTTACTGTAAAATAATTACACAGTGGATAAACTATAATCAATGTTCTGTCCTTGTCTTATACGTTGTAAAAGTAGCTTGACAGACAAGAACAGTCACTTGCAAAATTTTGTTGTAAATTTAGCAATATTTTCGTTTTATCCCAGTTTATTATAATTTTTTATAAATGTGAAAATCTGTGAAGATGGATGATGGATGTTTATTTCTCATTCACGCAAAAACTACTGAACGGATTGGGATATAATTTGGTACTAGTTTAGGCTCTGGATTAAAACATATGCTAATTTTGTGTACCGAAATAGTACAGTATTCTCGCTACTATATTTACGCGGGTGGAGCCGCAGTTAAAGCTAGTTTTAAATATCTTTACATTTTCAGGGCGAAGGCGACGCAGTAGTAGCTCTTAAGATGGACGACATAATTACTGCGCTGCAGCAGGTCAACCTGGGCGACGAGCAGGACAAGCCGCGCCTGCTGTGCGTGGAGCCCGCGCCGCCCCGCAGGCCGCGCGGCGAGCCGGTCGCCCCCGAGGCCGACGTCGCGCTGCCCGTCGCCGCGCTGCCCGTCGCCGCGGAGCCACCGGCAGCCGAGGTAACTATATAACGAGGTATCTTGCCGGCAAAATGCTCCGGCACGAATGGGCCCGCTCGCCCGGGCGGATACCACGGAGTATACTCTGTGGGCCTAGCAGGATCATGTGACAGCGTAAACGTAACGATGAAAATATGTCAAAATCATGACAGCGCCTGCAAACATGTCATTCGATACCGTTACGTTTACACCACTGTCAAATGTTCCTGCCAGGCTGTTCAGACCCAATTTAAATGATAATAGGCCACCATAAGGCTACCAATTTAAATGACACGTCTTATTTACCGTGCAGTAGGAAAATACAATGAGACATTAATTTGGTAGAATTAAATCATTTTGTTTATTTTTAGAGTTTTAAGTTCAGATAAAATTGTATTTGAACAATGTACAAATAACAGAAAACCGGCTTGAAAAAAAAAACAGCATTGCCGTGTTTCGTTTTCTGTGTGCTGAGTGCGAGTTTTTGTCACTAGTCGCCGTAAAGAAGTTAACTACACAATATGTATGGCATCGAATTAGTTACCATTGTTTGCCACTATGAGCGCTGTTGCCATACAAACTGTAGTTAACTTCTTCACGGCGAGTAGCGACAAAAACTTGCATTCAGCACACTGAACAGAGTTTAAAATTTTATATAGACAACATTTCGTTTGTTTTCAGGTCCATTGAGTCAACTGACCCGGAGCGAAGCTAACAACTAACACTTCCTAAACACGCGATTGTTGCTTACCGCACTCGGACAGACGGACTGTCGCATTCCGATACTTGTTATATAGGATATAAGGTTCATTTTCTCGTGCCGTCCCTCACTTGGAGAGTAAAATTTATGTTCGATGTTTCTTGTCGATAGTTTTTATCGATTTCTCGGGCACGGCACTAGTAGGATATTCGTTCTCTAGTCTTAGATACGTTAGCGTTGAATTTAAGCGATTCTTCCATTGTTACTTCTAGAATTGTTCTGTGGTGCTCGAAACGGTCTCCCAAAAGGATTGATTAGGCGCTGAGTGTATTTATTTTATTTATTTTTTTATTTTGGGCGTCCGTTTCTTGTGTATTTGTGCCAACTAGTGATGTGTGCAGTTTACACTTTACATATCGATAGGGGTTGGTATGAATGTATCTACTACTCTTCAGTATTAGATTATATTAATATAAGACTCGAAAAAGTAATATAATATACTATGTTATATGAAATAAATTTATTTATTTAGTATAGTGAACGCACGTTCGTGTCCTATAAAGAATTATTATATGTTTTGAACGATATAGTTATGGACTCTATATTTTTCGAAGGTTATAAGTTTCAGCTCCTCCGGGAGCGGCTCCTCCGGCTTTGAACGTTTTTTGGCGGCTAAATAAAATGCGTGTTCGCTAGAAGGTTTGTCATTTAAATGGTTTATTTAAAGAGGGAATATTTTTTGAGGCTACCTTTACTTCGGTCGCCTGAGGAAAATTTGCTGGTTAATTTTACAAGATTTTGCGCCGATAAGTGCAAAAGAGGCGGCAATAATGTAAGGTCAACCGATATTCTGTCTCAACGGCGAGTAAAGTATATTTTTGTCGATTTTTTATAAGTGTCTAAATCAAAGTCTTAATAAGACTTTGCATTACCAGACCAAACGGTTTTTAAATGACAAACCGCTATTGCAATATTATGTCTTGCATAATTTTTTCGTTTGCACAAACACGTACCTATGTAATTTAACAAGATGTTTTATAACGGTTTGCTTGCGCATGGATGACTTTGTTTTTTTTTAATTTTTTTTAATGAACGTTTTTTAACACTTTCTTTTTTTGTGTCTAGTGATACTCGGAACTACAAGTTGTGATGTGACCGCTCGAGGTAGCATGAATAAAATTATATTTTAATACCAATGTTTTTTATTCCAGCCCTACCTTACCAAACATTATATTACGGTGGCGAAGCGTGAGATCTGCGAAATAGTAAAGCGCTTAAGATAATGTCTATAGTAAATTAGCGCCATCTAATAAGTAATATTCATAAGAGTAGTCGATATGACATGGAGGTTAGAGAAAGGAGAACGTACACTTTAGAAAATAGTGTCCCAGAAATATGGACAAAATAAGTGAGGCGATGCGATCGCTGTTGTCTTAATAAAAGCGGGCCACCAATGCCGCAGAGAAATTTATACTACTTACCGATGGCAGCGCGGCAGGTGGCTGAAAAATGAATTATAAATTTACAAATTTTCAGGGACAGGCGGGCAATGCTTTACAGTTTAACACTTAGCGATCGGTCTTCTGTAGTCTAACCTGCATGCAATATTACGAGTTGAGTCGAGTTGTATATACCGTTAGATTGTAATATAACTAGCGAGATAATAAAATGTCAACAGATTGTCAAATAAATATTCTGCTTACAATTTTACGCATTATTTTTCGTTATATATATATAACTCGTTATATATAAACTTCGTTTCGTTATTTATCGAACTGAAACTCGTCAAATTTTAAAAATGCAACTCCTGCGCTGATTGTTTGGAACCGTGGACGGCATATATATGCGCCGCTCCTCCTTATTTGTTTGTTTATTCATTTGTAACGAATGTAAACAAACAGTGTTTTGGTATTTTAATTTGATTTCGTGTTTAAAATAACTCGCAGATTTAGTAATTCATTTTTTTTCCTCTTGGTTTTTTTCTTTGCGTCACTCTGTTTACTAAATGGAAAACTTGAAATATCGTATTATTTTCGAGTACGAGTTCCACCGTGGCACCAGTGCTGCAGAAACGGCTCGAAGAATTAATGATGTGTATGGCGGCGGTGTCGCAAAAGAAAACACAGTGCGTTTTTGGTTCCAACCTTTTCGTTCTGGCAATTTCGACCTGCAGAACAAGCCCCGTGGACGGCCCGAGGCCAAAGTTGATAATGAAGAATTAAAGGCTATTGTGGAAGCGGATCTATCGCAAACGACGTCCGATTTACCTGCAGGCTGCGGTGTTAGTAATTAAACTATTTTAATCCACTTGAAGCAAATTGGGAAGGTGAAAAAGCTTGACAGGTACCCTACCTCATGAATTGAGTGCTGCAAACCGACAAACGCGCGTCGACTGCTGCGTTTCATTACTCAACCGGCACAATAGTGAAGGAATTTTAAATCGAATCATTATCTGTGATGAAAAGTGGAGCCTGTAAGATAATCGGAAACGCTCATCGCCTGGCGAACCAGCCAAAGCGAAAATTGACTCAAAAAAAGTTACTTGTGAGCGTTTGGTGGACTAGTGCCGGTGTCGTTCACTACAGCTTTCTTAAATCTAGCCAGACGATTACGGCAGATGTCTATTGCCAGCAACTGCGAATCATGATAGAAAAGCTAGCCGCTAAACAACCGAGGTTGGTCATTCGCTCTAGGCCACTGCTGCCTCAGGATAACGCTATACCTTAAAGTAAAAAAAAGTAAAAAGTTGTTTATTACCCTTAAGGTCTTTTACAAATTTTAAAAAATACACTGTTAATTGTACAAATATAACTTATTTATTGCGCAACCCCTACACTAAGAATCTCTTGTGCTGTAGGGGTTGCCTGCTCTTCAATGTACATTCACTAGCAGGTTACAGTATGAAGACATCGACAGTGATTGTAATAAAGGTAAGATAATTATGTTATATCTTTTTTTTTTTTTTTTTTTTTTTTTTTTTTTTTTTTTAATAAAGTTAGAAGCTTTTGTGTGTTTGATATGTGTGTGTATGAGTGTGGGAGTGTGTGTATGTAAGCGTGCGCAAGTGTGCGTGTGAGTAAACGTGTGTGTATGTGTGGGTGTGTGTGTGATTGATTGCTCTGTATGATTAAATATTATGTGTGCGGCGTGTTTAATTTTAACAATTTATTTTACTATTTCTATTAAATTTTCAGTTTCATTGTATTTAAGTCTGCTAAGCCAGCTGTTAACTGCAACCTTAGCGTCTCTGGTGGTCAACGTGTTAAATTTCTCAATCTCTTTGCTGACGTGATTATACAATAGTGGCCCCAGGAAGTATTGTTGGCGCTGCGCCGTTGCAGTACTGGTTTTCGGTATTATGAACACTTTATCTTTTCTTCTTTTATATATATAGTTTTTAGTTAATTCTTGATTACTGGTTTGGCTGTGCTGTGTGAGTAGAGTCTTTCTAATAAATAGTTGTCTGACCGTCAAAACTTGAGTATGTTTGTAGAGTTCATGTGTGGGAAAATGGTAGGGCTTAAATGTTGCTACTTTAAGCACTGCTCTTTGGGCTCTCTCTAGCAGTTTCATTTGTGTTTTACAGGCTCCTCCCCAAACTGATATGCAGTAAGAGAGTACTGATTCACATAAGGCACGGTAAATTTCTAAAATTAGCTTATTATCAGCGACATTGCGCAATTGCTTAAAAACATAAATAAGTTTACGTACTCTTTTGGTAAGTATTGCAATGTGATCTTTCCAGGACAAGTTTTTATCGACAATAATACCTAGATATTTTAGATTCGATACTTCTTGCAGTTTGGGACAGTTATAACAATAGGTGTCATTACAGTTGTTATGTATAGCAAGATCAACAGGTGCCATTCGTCTGCGACTGATCGTAAATTTAATAAATTTAGTCTTATTGACATTCACCGAGAGTAAATTTTTAGATAACCATTTAGTAACCATATTCAAACCTAGTTGTGCATGAGTCCGAGCCTCCTCCCAGGTTTTACCAGTGAAAACTAAGGCAGTATCATCTGCATAGGAGAATACTCTTCCGTTAATAAGTGACGTGTTACAGAGTTCATTTACGTACACTAGGAAGAGGCTCGGACCCAAAACACTTCCCTGAGGGACACCATAAGTTATAGTTTCTTCCTCACTTACTATATTACCAACTTTAGTTCGTTGAGTTCTATCACTTAAGTAGCTTCTGAACAATTGCAGTGCTGAATCCCGTATACCCATATCTTCAAGTTTTTTAATAAGTATAGGAACAGAGACCGTGTCAAAGGCTTTTGCAAGATCCAAAAAGACTCCAATCACTTTATTCTTATTATCTATCTCACTTGCTATTAATTTTGTGAGTTCAGAAACAGCATCCTCAGTAGAGCAACCTGATCTGAACCCATATTGATGTGGCGATAGTAAATTGTATTTTTCTAAGAAAGATTTTAGCCGATTATTCATAATTTTTTCAAGAACTTTGGAGATAGACGATAAAACCGATATTGGTCTATAATTTTCGAGATAGTCTCTGCTGCCACTCTTATGTATAGGAGTAATAATAGATATTTTAAAAGCCTTAGGAAATATGCCTGTAGACAGACACAAGTTGCAAATGTGTGTTATTATTGGTACTAAAATAGAAGCTGATTGTTTTAGAATTTTTGAAGAGATGCCATCAAATCCGACTGCAGAGTTACTTTTTAGTCCTTTAATAAGGTAATTAATTTCTGCATTATCGGTTTCCAGTACCCCCATTGAATTTGGTTGTGAAACTGTTTGTTTTATTTTAATACCTGGGTCACTACAGACGTTTGTGTTCTTTCTTATATTATTAGCTAGAGTTTTACCTACGTTAGCAAAATAATGATTTATGTAATTAGCAGATTCGGCGGGCTTTTCTCTTAGTTGAAGCAGGTGGTCATTGTAGCATTTTTGGGGGTTCGTGTATGTAACTTTTTTAATTATTTCCCAAGTTTTTTTCATGTTGCCTTTATTTTTTTCTAATTCTAACCTGTGATATTCATCTTTAAGCCTTTTTACCAGGTTAGTACAATAGTTTCTGTATCTTTTGTAAGACGATTTAAGAATTTTATTGTTTGGAGATTCTTTTAGACGGAGGTGCATCTTGTCTCGTGTTCGCAAACATCTCAAGATTCCAGTGGTTATCCATGGCTTGATGGCACTCTTTTTGTGTGACAGTTTAAATATGCGATGATGTCCATCATAAATATATGATGCGCAAGAGTTTTAGTTAGGTAGCCAGCGTAGCAGTATACCAGGGTCGCATAGGTTTGGAGGAGTAGGAGGAGTTGATAAACATCAAACGTTAGTTCATGCAAGGCGCGCAGATTTTAAATGGGCGTCAGTACATCCTAGTGGAGAGTAGTTGTAGCTTGTAGAGACGGTATACCAGGCTTACAGAAACGATGAAGAGTGTGTTTGAATAGTATTCATTCATCGAAGGCGCGTATTCATTGGGAGTCATCAGAGACTCGCGCGTACAGAAGTAAGCTGTAGCCAGTGGCAGTGTACCAGGCGCACATGGACTATTAGGAGTGTGTCTCTAGTGAGATTGTACTGGGCGTGCAGCTTACTTGTAGTCCACCGATGTGTATGGTGTGACGTTGAGTCCTCCGTACGTAATGCGCCGGCGCCGGTGTAATCTCCTCAGTGTTCCTGAGCTCCTATTTTTCTTTGACGAATAAAAATTTTGAATCTTTAAAAATTTTATTAAATAAATTTTGAACAGAGTCGTGTTTGCGTCTACTCGCTGCCGGGGTCCGGGGGAAGAGGAACCTTGCTCCAACAGATTACATTTTTTTTCGAAATTTGGATAACTTCCCATCCCATCATCGACATCGGAGTTGAAAAAATTCAACTCCGATGGGGCCAAAGCGCCTTCAAAGATTTTATTGATTCCTGTCCGAATGGTTTTTTAGTAAAGGAATCAATGAACTACCTATGAGATGGCAAAAGTGCATAGATAGCAATGGTATATACTAGACTTGCAACGAATATTCGGTTACTATTCGGTATTCGGCCTATTCGGCTGCTTTTATTATATTCGGCCGAATACCGAATACCTACATATTATTCGGCCGAATACCGAATACTTAAATAATATATTTTGTCATAGAGAAATAATTGGTAAAATGAAAAATTAAAATCTATTGATTACGTATATTATATTCATATTTTCATTTCTGTTATAATCATTTAAGTAGTCATTGGTGCATAACACAGGTACATGATCACGACCCCCACGACACGACACGATCACCACGAGAAATTTTTATTTCGCACAGTTTACACACGGCACTTTTTGGGTCATTTACATCATCCTCGAAGTATGCCCATATAGGCGATTTTTTTTTAAAGGCCATAATCGATTTTTTTATTATTAAAGTACGTTCGTAATTATTTAATTGTTTATTTGTTAAATTTCACACTATCACACTTACAAACAGATCAAAACTAAGAGAGCACAATAAACTGTACTTAACGTAATACGATATCCACGAAATGAACTTGTCGAAACATGCAGTGCGTTAGCAATATACCGCGCAGAGCAACAGCGGGCGCGCGGGCGATGAGTACATTAGAACAAAACAAAGGAGCGCGAAACAATCACGTCTGTACAAGTTTTTGGCGCTAAAATCCAGCCGAATACTTTTGCCTAATATTCGGCTATTCGGTCAGGGGCCTCGCCGAATATTCGGTATTCGGTATACTGCCGAATATACATTCGTTGCAAGTCTAGTATATACTTTGATTAACTAAATATATTATGTTTTAAAAAAATCGACTTTATGTTCCTCCTTTACAAAACGCCAATTTCATATGTAATGATATGAATGAAATGAATTAATTTCATATGATTTTATATGTAATTATAATATAACGAAAAATAATGCGTAAAATTGTAAGCAGAAAATTTATTTGATAATCTGTCGACATTTGATAATCTCGCGAGTCATATTACAATATAACGGTATTTACAATTTTATGGTGACACACACATGCCTCGCTACTGTTATATTAACAATATAAATACAGTCTAATTCAATTAGGTTAGGACACGATTACGTTCAAAATACAAAAGAGTTGGTAATATTAAGTACCATTCGTACACTAGTACAGAAAAATATAATTTAACAGTCGGTAATTCTATTGGAACTGGGGCTCACTCGAGTCATTTGTGTGTTGTGATAAAAGACGTGTTCCTTATTGCTCGTCGTCCCAGTCGACGGTCCACTCCTCGTGCGTGAGGCCGCTACGGAACACTCGACGGCAGTCGTCACTGCAGGAATGAAATAAATACATTTTCGATTTATCTATTCGATTGAAGATTTCTAGACGAGGGCAGTTGGTATTACAGCTGAAATCTCGGTCTTTTTAAGGAACATACTCACACTGTGTGAAAACTTTTCACACCCATTTTTAACATAATATAAACCTAAGATATAAAAACCTTCCGATGCAAGCGACGCGATACAGCGACCCGAGACCGAAATAGGGTCGCGGAGCCACTGCTTAGTATGAATCTGCCGTATATATATGGAGCGCTTAACAATCCCCGCGACCCGGTGAGCGTGGCCAGAGAACCTGATTCGCTCGCGCTGGTTTGCTGGTCGCTATAAAAAACAAGAAAGAATACCAAACCCTTTTGACATATTTTGCTTTCCGCAGTTCAGTCAGTCCGCATTTAATTGAAAATATTTTGTCAATTAAAATCTGACTGACTAAACTGTAGAAAATAAATGTCAAGATGACAAATTATATCAAACCTCGACTGTCGACATAAGGAGAGGAAAGGAGCAATTTCTCCATCAATGAAAAAGTGTCCGTAAAAAAGCGTTAAATAGGGGTGGCGCTACGGTCGGAAGGTAGTACAGACTTGAAAATTATGATTATGTAGAGAAATAATTAAAATGTAACCGAATTTAAAAATGGAATTTATAAATAAGTTTTATTTCATACTTTTTTTAACATTTTTACTTTGGAAGTCGGTTTTAATTTTTTGTTTTAAAATAATAATTTTTTTCTTTTTAACTAACATATTTTAAGGAAGTTATAAATACAAAAAAGCCTCTTCCATTCTCACTCTCTCGGCTAAACAGACTCGAGCGTTATTTTATGCTAGTTTTCTGAGAGGCCGTGGTATTTCCCCAAATAAGCATTACCGATCTTTGGACCCACCAAATAATCACCGTGTGATGATAATGATTAGATACTACAATATTAAATAATCTATTGTAGTAGTCGGCGGAAAAAATGTAGCAGTAAGCATTACATATACTATAGTGATGATGATGATCACGAATATAATTTTAGCAATGGCAAAATTTCAAAGACATTGATATCGGTACACAAAACTCTGATGAGTAGTTAAAACTTATGTCATCATAATAATATTATGTTGGTGTTGCGTGTGAATATGGCGGTGATGATGATGATGATGATTACTGTAAGTGGTATGGTGGCATATGCTTGCAGTTCTTTAAACAACTCCGAAATCCCCAAACATGTATCTATAAGGAGTCAGGAGTTCTGTTCAGTACTTTTGGATCGGTCTACAGACGGCGGAATTATCGTTGAACATACAAAATAGATACAGCCGAACGTATAACCGCCTACTTTCTTTGGAAGTCGGTTAAAAATATTTTCGACTACGCGAGTAATTAGAATTTTAATTATTTTCAGAATGAACTACTGAAGACGGTATCCATCTCTTATTGCTCACTTCATATCACACCATTGACTCTCTTCTGACTCTAGCGCCATTAGATCCAGTTTTGGAACTGTTATTTAATTAACTACTTTCGTCGGACACTAGGTTTTCTGCCTTAGAGAGATACCTAAGACTTAGACCTTCCTCTACCCTCCATACTTCGACTGCCCTAAACAGCCCGAAAAGTTTGCCTCTTCTGTAATATAAGTATTGCTCTATGGGCTGGTGCCAATACGTAGCATTTAGATTTTGTCAAACTAATCAGTCGCGCCTGGCGCAATTGTCGACTCATTTCGTGCTTTGTCTATAAATAATTATGCAGCCGGCTTACTTAGCACTTACTCAACATCCTTCTGTATGGAGCACGATAGAAACTGTCTATTCTTGAACACACTGGTGTAGAGAAACGGTCCGTGGCACAAGGTTTTGCCGGTGTCGACCCTGCACACCGAGATCACGCCGACCACGTGATCGGTCCCCCGGTATCTGACCACGAGGGGACCACCGTGATCGTACTACAAAAAAAATTGTAATTTACTCCCGACATTGTCAAGCGGTCTCCGATTTGACCATGAGGTACACGGCCTTGTCAAAACTATCGCCAAAATGACGTTAAAGGTAATAACATGAAAATTCGTGTGCAACAAAATTACCTACTTGAGGTAGGTAATGGTCAATCTTATTATAAATACTTAACCGTAATAAAACATAATTTTTTTCTTATATAACTTCGCTACTAAGATCATAATGATCCAAATTTTCTTATTTCTGACCGTTTTTGCAAGCCGCAACACGCGAGTCACTTAAGAAAAGGAAAGCCAATTAAGTTTAATCCTGCAAACCTCACAGAATCCACCTGCTTCTCCTTGTCCTCTTCTTGATGTGTAATAGTTGTCCCCTAGATGTCTACCAGGGTCAATAGCCTCAGTTAGGTTGCCTTTCACAGTCTGGTTACCATTCAAAGTCTGGTTATCTGGTAACTCTAACTCGCGCCTTGTATCCACGACAGTACAATTCGCATATTTTCCCTACGAAACAAAATGAAATATTATGTTTGTATATTGTGTATCACAAGTTTGAAGTTGGTAGGTATGCATTTTGTAGAAAAGCGGCCAAGTGCGAGTCGGACTCGCGCACGTAGGGTTCCGTACCACTATACCAATATTTTACATGTTTACTGTTTTATTGTTTTTGTAAGCAATTTTCCAAGTAAGCGCATTTTACAAGTTAAGTCTGTATAACTCCTAAACTAAGAAAGTTATATAAGCCGTTATAGTTTTCCTTTAAAGTTCATTACATGGACTACTGTCACGAATTTTTTCAGATTTTTCCGTTTAGCTTTTAGTTTTTCCGCTCTATTTTAAGAAAAAAAAGGAACTTTCAAGTTGAATGTCTCGCAAACGGATACCTAAAACAAAAAATCGTTTTAGCAACCTCTCAATGTTTTTAAGAGACCTAGACCTGTATCTAATGATACGCTACATTATGGGGTAGACGCGAGATACAAAAATCATCCACACTTTACGTGTAGGGAGGTGCCCCAAAAAATATTTTTTTTTGTAATTTTATTTTAGCACTTTGTTGACGTGGTAAATACACATATCCATGCAAGTTTTCATTTTGTAGCTCTAACCGTTTCGACGGCAAACCGAAGACGGACGGACGGACATGACGAAACCATACGAGTTCCGAGATGTAAACTACGGAACACTAAAAAAGGTGGAAACAATGCTTTGGCGCAAATGAGTCGGCTCGAGCGAATAATTTATTTATATACGAGGGCGGCACTGAAAATTTCGGTAATCAAGGAAGTGACACAACATTAGTATTTAAAAATGTTTTTATTGCTTTTCGATGTATTCTCCGCGAAATTTGACAGATGGGTTCCATACGATGGAACCAATCATTGAAGCAACCATTCCATTCGGAAGTTGGGGTCTCCAAAATGGCCGTTTTGTAGGCGTCCACAGCTTCTTCAGGTGATGAAAACCTCTGACCACGCAATTTATTGTTTATTTTAGGGAAAGTATAGAAATCATTAGGGCTTAGGTCGGGGCTGATGGGCGGATGGTCTAATGATTCTATGATTTCTTGCTCTAAAAACTCTTTTGTTCTGTGCGCGGTGTGAGAACTCGCATTGTCGTGATGGAGGATGATGCGGCGGTTGCAGTTCTCTTTACGGAGTTCAGAAACGACCTGTGGCAAACAAATGTTAGCATACCATTCTGCATTAACCGTTCTTTGTCACTCAAGAGGAATAGTCGCAACATGGCCGGTTTTGGAGACAAACGTGGCCACCATTTTTTTTGCAACACTCCGTGAACGAACAATTTTTGTTGGCTTTAACTCATTTTCGAACACCCAAACTCGTGACTGGTTTTTTGTTTCGGGTTCGTACGCGTATATTCAGGATTCGTCACCCAATACGATGTTGTATACAGCATTTGAGGATCCTGCGTGGAATCTTTCGAGAGTTCTGACGCACCAAGTAACGCGAGCCGCTTTTAGCTCTTCTCAGAGCAAATGCGGTATCCATCGGGAAAACAACTTTTTTACACCTAATTGTTCATGCAAGATTATTTGTATTTGACTCATGTCAATGTCTAAAGTTGCCTGAATTTCGCGGTATGTCACATGTCGATCTTCCTCAATTAGCTTACGCACAGCATCAACGTTTTCTTGGGTGACTGCAGTTTTTGGACGACCTTGACGGGGATCATCACTGAGCTTGACACGTCTACGTTGAAATTCAGATAAACAGCGATAAATTGTGGTTTTGGATGGGGCTTCATCACCAAATGCAGAAATCATCCGGTCAACACACTGTTTTTGTGTTAAACCACTTCGAAAGTCATAATAAATCATCGCTCTAGAATTTTCTCGAGTCAATTCCATTTTCTCAACGACTAAACAAGTTTGACAAGGCCTTGTGACAAGACCGAGAATCTTTTTCTAAATAAATAACCGGTATTCGATTTTTAAAACCAAGGAGTTTTAAATTAAAAAGATTTTAATATGACAGGAACAGTGGAAATATTCCATTCCCGATACTTTTAGTGCAGCCCTCGTATTATCATGTTCATGGTGTAACAGAAAGCATGAAATCATAATAATAATTATTATTATAATTTTATCGCTTTCTGTTACGCTGTTACTTATCTATGGACGCTTCACACCACGTCTATCTGGCCCGCGCTAAGTATCCGAAGAACTTGTGTTACAGGTACCAGAAAACGGGAAGTATATTTAATACTTTTATACATAATATATTTAAGATTTTTATTATTTCATACACATATTTAATACACATCCATGACCCAGGAACACAGAACTTTTTGTTCCTTCGGCAGGATTCGAACCCGCGACCCTCGGCTTTGGTTGCTTTGTGTCCGAGTAAGTTGCGGGTTCCGGAGCCCCAGCTTGAGCACTAACGCGCTGAACCACAGCCACAGAGGTCGTCATGATGGTTACTTTGTGCCCAAATAGTGAAATCATTCGAAACCTAAATTAATTTCAGTCTAGTATATAAGCAGTTTTAGATATACTTAAATTGACACAAGTTTTATAGATGTCGCAGGAAAGATGTCTCATGTCTTACACTGCAAATCGCGCTCATATCGTCTTCTTCTATATCCTCAGTGCAGATCATGAACTCCTTGATTATATCCCGGAATTTCGACGGCCACTGCGCCGCGCACTTATCGTTGTCCATCAAAACCACTTTAGCCTCTTGTAGGCACTTGTACGGAGGTTCGGTTGCGTCTTTCTTGTCTTTCTCTTTTCCTTTGTTCTTTTTTTTCAGGGTGGCGGCCAGGTTATCCTCCCCGTCGTTCTGTTTCCTGTACACTTGCTAGAAATATTTGAATTATTGTATACCTACTTGGTATTAGAAATATTATGGAGACCGTGGGAGAGCCATGCTGAGGTACGAACACCTCTAAAGAGATACTAAGGCCTCACAGAAAACCGCAGCACTCTTAGTGCACCGTGTAGTATAAGGATATCGCAAGATCGTTTATATGACTGGCAACGCATTAGAAACTCTTTTGGTGTTGCAAGCAATATTTTCCGTTATCGCTTACCATCATCACAAATAAAATAAAAAGGACCAGATAAAAAGCTACCTAGTTAGCTTTCAAGTTGATTGTACTACTACAAGCATACGGTGTGTCCACGATTGCGTTATCAAATTTGGATCGTTCTATAAAATCTGTTTCTCTGTACGTAATGTAGGTATATAATAATTATATTTTCTACTCTTAAAAAAAGTTCCTACTTACTTACCTCCCTAAAATTCTTAATACTGCCCCATCCCAGAATATAGCCCTTAGTCCCGGGTTCCTCCAACTCCCGACTTACGTCGTTATAGGGCACCATTTCGGCAGCAAACTGACATCCTTCTTCTACTTCCCCTAGCTTGAAGGGTCTGTCGACCTTCACGACTGCTATATCATTGGCAGACCATTTCACGTCATCGAGGTAGCTAAAATTGTAATCTGTAACAAGGTGTGTATTTAGACGGTCATGCAAATAATAATTGGTGCCAATGCGTTTATAGAATTCTCCCGTTCTTAATGTATTCTGATACTAATTTTAATACAGAATTAGTTCTTCGTCCAATATTTGTAGATAAAAAAATACCAGTGTTATCGATGCTATGTAAACGAGCCTTTTATATTTATTAGATATACCAGAGCCTCTGGTCGAGATGCATTCGATAATTTCGAAGGCGAAGATCGAAATCAAAAATGTATGATGGGTTTTGACATAAGTCATCGCTTGGTTGGCTTGGCATCGAATGGTTCTTGACTAATGGCCCAGATACCTATTTATTTAATACGCGCATCACGCAGAAGATACTGATTGAATTTAATGGCTTTGGTCGTCGGTTTTCTGGTCGATGTCGTCGATCTTAAATGACGTCGAATTAACCGCACAGCGGAAGCTAACTGTACTTACACTAGCTAACTGTACTTACACTAGCTAACTGTACTTACACTTAGGCACGCACTTCCAGATTACCCTCCTTTGGTTTTTAGTGACGCACTTATTCTTGTTGGTGTTGTTGTTGTAGGCACTTTTGTACTCGACTGTGCCCGAGATGACGTAGAACTTATCCCCGTCCTCCACGCACGCTGCTGACGTTATCACGTACTCCTTATGGACGATCACCCCACCACACAGCCAACCCTTTGTCTTTTTTGCCTTTGACGACTTTTCGGTTAAGTTTAGGTATACCTGCCGTAGAAGTGAGATCATAGATTAGGTCTCTTGACAATATAAACTTTTTTTTGGGGGATGGTGGAACTTGTGGTTTCGCATCAGACGTCACCCACTTGCTATATTTTTTTTTGAATGCCAAATGTTTTTGTCAGTACAATATTCATAGGACTCGCTTATCATGACGAAAGATTTATTCTTTTCTGAAATAAAGCCCTCCCAATCTATAAAAATTCGTGAAATTACCATGTATGGTCTAGCTCCTGGTTGCACCTTCTTTCCGTTGAGTATCCTTCTTGTCTCAACTGGAGTTTTGTTCTCAAACTCCCGTCCTTCATTAGTATATACTTCATCTGGTTTATCGCTAGCTCTTTCTGGATTGATTGAGTTTGGAAGTTCATCTTCTGCTGTTACTCCTGTAGTATTTATTTCACCTATTTCTGGATTTTCAGCAACTAAGCCTTCTAGGGTTTGTGTGACAACATTATGATCTTCTGATTTTACATTAATGGCATTTGGATGAAGTACGGTAATTTCTGGTTTTTCACTCACAGTCGTTGTATTTTCATCACCATATACTGTACCTATTGTTAAAAACGTAAGCTAAATTTTGATGTACCTAAAATTAATTTACAAGCCTACGTTTGCAAGTAAAGTGTAGAATTATTAAGAATATAGATTTTAGGACAATTTTAAATGTATTTGTGTTATACAAACTTAAATTCTTACCCATAAATAAAATAGCACACAGTAGTAACTGTGCAGTTTCCATTTCTTGCCCAGTAATTAAAATTGATTAAAATGTTTTCATATTAATTATTAATTTTACGCTTAATTTATTTTGCTGTTCTACTTCATAGACCCTTGTAATTTAAGTTTCATGTTTTTATTTTTTATTTTTTTTGTCTTCAATTGTTTTTTTAATAATTTTTTTATCGTTATACTCTATTGTTCTTCGCAAGATCATAATTATAACGTTGTGGTACCACACTACGAACGAACAACGAAGAAAAGACGCTGCATGAGACTTGGGGGGCAGTCTCATGCAGCGTCTTTTCTTCGGGATAATCTCCGCTGACGCTGGAGAAGTTGGAGTTTTTCCAGGATCTGACGCGCTAGTTTAGCGCTTGCTACTGAGAAAGTAGATAGAATTATTATTACTTCCTTCTGTCGAGTTAAATATTCGAGAGTCGAAGTAAATATCTTAGGCATTATATTCTATAGGGTTCTTATACCTTCAATTGATCCAATAAACACATGAGTACAAATTTAAATAAACAGTTCTTTTTTAATTTTCAGGGTTCCGTAATACTCAAGGAACCCTTATAGTTTCTCTCTGTCCATCCATCTGTCTGACTGTCTGTCTGTCCATGCTTCTAGCTTCCGTTATCATGGATATAAATGGATGAAATAGGATAAGGACTGTGTATAGATCTCGGTTTTAGCATCATAAAATAATAGTAATAAAATAATAGTAATAAAATAATAAATAAAGTGTAATAAGTTTGTTTAATAACTTAATAAGTTCCTCCTGGAATTTCTAAACTATAGGAGATAGAAATTTGTAAGTTTCCATGCCGATAGGGTCATACTAATAACTCTTTAGGAAAATTATTTTGAACGAAATCGGACAACAGCTTTTAAAGAAATTCAAATAAAATCTATTGCGCGTTCATAGTTACGGAACCCTCTTTAGACATGTCCTGACATGCTCTTGGTCAGGTTATTATTTAATATATATATATATATATATATATATATAGGCTATAAAGCCTGGCCAGAAATTTCTAGCTCCCCCTGACATTGTTCGATTTTGGCCTATGAACCGATGTGAATATAAATTAATTTCTAATTGGTGTAGTTGGAGGGTCATGCTTCTTCTCATATTCGTTTGTTCAATTTACTGATTATTTTTTAATTTGAATTGATCACAATTCATATAGGTACATAATAATATGAATTCAACGAATACGAAACGAAAATCTAAAAAAAATATTGTTTTAAAACCAATTAAAAACCTATACTAAAAAGTAATAAAACGATGGGGTTGTCATAATATTATAGGCCTTTTGTATAAAAATCTCTAAATAAATTAAGATGTTAAAAAATGTAATAAATTGTAGCTTTTCGTAATTGGTTATTGGCAACACTGGTGCTTATACTTCACAGTTCACTTCATTTAAATTGCAACGTTCTTTTGCAATTTTCAATGCGTTTTGCGTTTTATCATTTTATATTATGGTTTTATTTTAACAACTGTGGCTTGATAACGGACTTTGATCAGATTGCATACTTAGTAGACTCGGCTGTGTATAAAGGACTCTGTGACTTGGCTATTTTCGGACTTGATTTCGCTCTGTGATCAAACTTATTTGCTTCACAACAATGGATGCAGAAAATAGTTTATATTGTGTGAATTGTGGATCTGCTGGAGGCTCTATGACATTAGTAAACGAAGATATTCTTCGTTGTATACGGCAATGGACTGCTCCACGTATGGTAAGTGGTTTACGAATATATTTTTATAAGATCTGCTGTTTTGAGAAAACATAAGTATGTAGGTACCTTAGGTTTTCGTATGTACACGATTTCTTATTGTTTACAAATCAGTTGCCACAATTGCAAGCTAAATATTAATACCACGCTACATAGTTATTTAAAAATCTATTTGTTATAGGTTGAAGTTCATGATCTTATATGTACGACGTGTTGGTCTGAAGCAGTGGAACACAATAAGGCGCAATGCACTGTTGGACGCGATTGTGTACTTTGTAAGGACCTACTTCCATCACGCAAACGCACTCATCAAATTATTGCTTTGAGAACAGACAATGAGCGTCACAGAAATACAAGAAATATAATCCTCGAAAGACTCATTCCATTGGAAGTAAGTAAAACGCAATCAAAATATGCAATTTATTATGCATTTCTTCTATTTTTCATGTAACAATAATTTAATTAACAGGTTCGTGCTTCACATTTTATTTGCCATCCATGTTGGCAAAGAGCAGATCGAGCTGCAGCTCGTTTTTCACAACCATCTACATCCAGAGGTATAGAGTGTGATAGAAACCAATTTAAATGTGCTGCCTGTGACATCAACATAGTAAGAATGAAGCAGCATATTTTAAATGACGCCTCCCTACTTGCTCGAGTACAGCAACATGTTACACACCAAGAAGTAAGTAGTAATGTAACAATGGAATTTTATTTAAAATCCTATTGCTATTAATATATTTTTACTTTATTATGACCAATCAATTTACATTGAGTCTTTTTTTGTGCATTGTTTATTACATTTATTTTTTATGTTTTCTATTACAGGTGACAGCTAATGACTCTCCGACGGAATCCCTTCTATTGTGTTGAAAAAGTGTGCTCCAGAGTTGGCTCCGGTCTTGACGCGTCTATTTCGGTTCTCCTACTCTTCTGGCATCGTCCCGGCTTCTTGGAAGACAGCCTTGGTGCACCCGATCCCCAAAAAAGGTGATCGCTCAAATCCTTCCAACTACAGACCAATCGCTATAACCTCTCTCTTCTCGAAGATAATGGAATCCATTATCAATAGCCAGCTTCTTCGATACTTGGACGGCCAGGGATTACTAAGCGACAAACAATACGGGTTCCGTAAGGGTCGCTCGGCTGGTGATCTCTTGGCGTACCTAACTCATCGTTGGGCTCAGGCAATTGAGTCGAAGGGAGAGGCATTGGCTGTTAGTTTGGACATTGCGAAGGCCTTTGATCGGGTTTGGCATAAAGCGCTGCTATCAAAGCTTCCATCATACGGGCTGCCCGAGAAATTATGTAAGTGGGTCACTAGTTTCTTAGCAGATAGAAGCATAAAGGTCGTAGTTGACGGCGAATGCTCGGAAACTCAGTCTGTTGATGCTGGTGTCCCTCAGGGCTGTGTGCTATCGCCTACCCTATTCATACTGCATATCAATGACATGTTACAGACCAACGGCATTCATTGCTATGCGGATGATAGTACAGGTGATGCTGTATATACCGGCTCCCCCAATATTTCTCGGCTAAATGTCATTGAGAGTCGAAACGAACTTGTGTCTAAAATAGAGAATTCATTGGAGAAAGTCTCTGAATGGGGTAGACGTAACTTAGTCCAATTCAACCCCGCCAAGATACAAGTCTGCGCGTTCACCACTAAAAAGTCACCAATGGTCGTATATCCTCGTTTCGAGGGCACATCTTTAACCATCTCCCCTAGCATTGAGATACTTGGCGTCAACATATCGAGCGAAGTCCAGTTCCGATATCATCTAGAGGGTAAGGCCAAATTAGCCTCTAGATGATATCGGCTGAAAGAAGCTTGGTGTTCTTAACAGAGCGAGACAGTACTTCAGTCCGGACCAACGCCTACAACTCTACAAGGCGCAGGTTCGGCCTCATATGGAATATTGTTCTCATCTCTGGGCAGGGGCGCCAAAATACCAACTGCTCCCTCTGGATCGTATCCAACGAAGGGCCGCTCGAGTTGTTGAGTGCCATAGTGTTTCAAACAGCTTGGACCCCTTGGAATTACGCCGAGATGTAGCTTCACTCTGCATCCTCTATCGGTTGTATCACGGGGAGTGCTCTGAGGAATTGTTCGGAATCATACCACCTGCAACTTTTCGCCATCGTCCCACGCGAAAAACATACCATCCTCATCACCTTGATGAGTGGCAGTCTTCCACCGTGCGCTTTTCGCGTAACTTTCTGCCGCGCACTGTAAAACTCTGGAACGAACTGTCACCAGCAGTATTTCCGGACCTATACGACCTGCAAACCTTCAAGAAGAGAGCGTATTCCCTCTTAAAAGGCCGCCAACGCACCTGCAGCTCTTCTGATGTTGCGAGTGTCCATGGGCGACGGTAGTTGCTTACCATCAGGTGACCCGTTTGCTCGTTTGCCCCCTTATTTAATAAAAAAAAAAAAAAAGCGGGTGGGGCTGTGTCGGGGCACACGGCCGTTGGTTTTAACGTGAAACGTCTATGTTAGCGAATCGCTTTTAAAGTAAAAGATTGAAATGAAAACAAGATGGACGCTGTTTTAAGTATTTTAATAAAAAAGAACAGGTACGTAATAGAAACAACAAACACACGAAAGAATCACCACGCTATAAAGTCGGAGTCACGAGTTACACTGAATAGAAACAAGCGTGAGCGCCGGTTTCGCACAGTTATCGCAGTATCCCTCCCCCGCCGCCCCGCTTGACCCCGACACGAACTCAATGTCATAACAGCGAGCCGACTATATAAGTGAAATATTTACACCACATTTTTGTTTCTAAGACTAATAGTTTTTTAATTATTAAGGTACGATGATATAGACCTTTTCGTTACGGTCCAGTTTTTAAACCTGGTACCCGTATGTTTCGGCGCGATTTTAAAGACGTTTCACGTCAAAAAAAAGTTTGTTTGGGATGTGGACATTCATTGTTGCATCAGCAGCATTATATAATACTGGAAGAAAATATTAATATATTACATGTTGTTCAAAATTGGATTCACCCAAGAGAGGTAATAATCTTTTAAAGTATTTTTTTGTACATATAAACAGACCAAATTATATATCAATCAGATATATAATAATTTATTAAGCTATTGCATAGCTTCTATCGCGGGCCTTGAGCGTGGGGACCGAATACAGAAATTCCGTAACGAAAAAACCTCACGCTCCCGCATCGTCTAACGTCGTTTCAGTTCGGCAGTCTTCGACACGGCGTTTTATTTTTAAGATTTAAGACGGAAGTAAAATCTATCTCTGAACCAAATATTAAAGCAAGGCTAACGCCGTTTTAGTAAGGACGTGCGCCGATAGATGGCGCTTTAGCGCCATCTATTGGCGCTTTTAGTCATTCAGAGGCTTTAGCCTCTGAATGACTAAAATAATTAAGTATACAAATCATAGATGACGCGAGTAACGCCGAAATAATTGATTTTACGGAGAGAAAATGTAACTACGTTACACGACGTTGAAAGCCGTGCATCGTCTAACGTCGTTTCAGTTCGGCAGACTTCGGCACGGTGTTTGTGTGCGTGCGACTAGACGTATCGTGTAGACTTACTATGCAATAGCTTTACCGTGGCAGTCCCCGAGTGCCACACATATTTTTTTTATTTATTTATTTATAAATTAGGCAATTATTATTTATCAAAACATTGAAAGCTTTTGAGTTCTTAAATACTCTGTGTTTATGTTATTTATAAAATTAACTTTTCTTAACTTAAATTAACTAACTTGCAGTTTTGTAATTATTCACTTTAAAGTGATTTATAAAGCTTTCAATATATATAATTGTATTTTTAGGTCCAAGCTTCAGATATAATTTGCAACACATGCTTCCGAAGAGCTGAATCAAGAGTATTGGTACCAGTACCAGATCCCGATAGAAATCCAACTAATCAACAACCAAATGAAAGAATTACTTTGCCTAATTATCATAGAGCAGCAGACACACATGCATGCTGTATGTTTCCACATTGTAACAGCACAAGACAGAGAACAGTCCCATTTTCTGTAAGGGTGAGGCTCTTCAGTGACCACAAATATTATGTGCCACAAAACTGTAGTGTGTGAATTCCATTTGAATACACAACCATGGAGTGATCTCATTGAAGTTGAAAATCCAAATCATACTTTTACAGCTAGCTATATTGAAGATTTTGTTGAGTTATTGAAACATGATAATAATATTATTAATTTTGAAAATATTGAACAAATTCATGATAATTTATTTTGGTATTACACTGGTCGCACAAAAGATCAGTTCAGAGAACTGGAACAAGAATTGCCTTTTTTTCAGAGACGTTGTGTTGCTCTTGGAGCATATTTAGTAAAGTTGAGAACTGGGGACAGCGATGAAAGAATTTCAAAATTATTGAATATGTCAAGAAGCTCATTGACAAAACTAATACAAAAAGCAAGGGATTCCATGATACAACATTTTGTACCTGTGCAATTGGGTTTAGCCCATATTTCCAGACAAGAAGTTGCTCGTAGAAACTTATACATACCGGAATCTTTATTTGGGAACCCTGGAAGTTCTATTGAAGATAGAAAAGCAAATGTAATGATGGATGGGACGTATATATATGTTCAGAAAAGTAGTAATTATGCGTACCAAAAGGATACATACTCCTTGCATAAATTCAGAAATCTTGTAAAACCATTCATCATAGTATGTTGCGATGGCCATATTGTAGACGTTTTGGGACCATACCCTGCTACAAAATCGGACGTCGAAATATTAAATGACGAATTTAGTGATGCCTCCCAGCCCATGCAACAGTATTTTAGAGAGGGTGATGTAATGATATTGGATCGTGGCTTCAGAGACTCCATTTCCTTACTTCGAAGCTTAAACTATTCTGTCCACTTTCCACTATCATTAGAACCTGGAGAAACTCAAATGAATACTCAGATCGCAAATGAGTCTCGAAAAGTCACCTTATGTCGCTGGGTTGTGGAGGTTGTCAATGGGCGCTTTAAAAGAGATTATAAGTTGCTGCGACAAGAATATTTCAACAGGGCTTCAGGGCATTTAATGCAAGATTTTAAAGTTGCAGCAGCTTTGATTAATAGATTTCACCCTGTCCTAGAAGACAGGGATGATGCCAGAAATATTATATCAATTATTCAAGAGAAAATGTTTTTGACTAATCCGTTAGCTGATTATGTAGAAAGGTATAGTTTAAATAGGAGACGGTCTCAGTTTCAGAGTATAACTGTGCATGAAAATGTTGTGTTAGATTTTCCTCGAATGGAACTTCATGATTTAATATTAATATCTTTAGGTGTGTACCAAATTAATCAGGCCCGCTCATATTATGGTGAGCATGTTCGTGGGGACGGAAATTATGTTATAGAAGTGTGCAGGGACGTCGATCAAGATTTAACTACCACTCTCCAGCTCAATAGTGAAAATGTATGGCTCCTACGGGGGAAAATACAAAGCAGACACATTTCACGGAAAATATATTTTGTTTATATTTTAATTGATAGTTCACAAATGGGGAGGGAGGCTATAAGGGAATACTTTTGTAATTGTGTCGTTGGACGTAGAACCGTGGGCTGTTGTACCCACATAATGACTATCATCTGGTATTTGAGCTGGGCGAGATACCAAAATGGAATTGAACCCCCTGCACAGTTTTTAGATCATATATTAGTGAGAAATATTGATGAATAAAAAACTTATTGAATATACATAGTTTTTATTGCCCATGCTAGAAAACCTCTTATTCTTATTAATATCTCTTATTATAACTTTTGGTTTAGGTTTGTGATTCTTATGTAGTAATGGTAGTTTTAGCATGGTTTGTCCCTCTTTGTAACAGTTCGCGGGTTCGATTCCCGCCCATTTGGCGCATTGTGGATCCTACCACGCGCGCCTCCTAAAGGAAGAGAGAATATCGGGGGGTTTTAGTGGGAAGATTACCACTTGGCACTTTTTGTCAGGAGAGCACCACACACGCCCGACTCCTAGCCAACGACGGACGCACAGACTACTAAGGGATACTACGTGACGGACGGTCGGGTACGGTGCGGTAACAAGTAATTCCCGTTAAAAAAATCTCGGGTTCGATTCGATCGAGCATAACGTTTAAAGCAAAAGAGTAGAGAGTAGGTATGAGTTTTTCATAGATTCCAAGCAATTATTTGTATCAAAATAGGTTTCCTTAAACTTGACCACTGTCTCTTTTACAGACTACCTAGTATCTAGGAAGGTAGATACTTACATAATATTGATATTAATATTTACTATCCGACGTAAATAGGTATTTGTAACGCATTCTTATAGAATATTTTATTTATAACCTCAAAATGTTAACTTTTCTCGTTATTATTTTTGTACCTTCAAGTGTCCGTTAGAAAAAATTGACTAACTATGATTTTATAAAATATTTAGAGTTTATCTAACTCATTTTCGATTCAAACGATTCTTAGGCGTGACATGTATGGAGCCGGAACAATGTCCAAAATCGACTAAACGGATATTCCCATCAGGGTGGTTGGTGGTCGTAACGAACTCGTATCAGACCATCAATAAGCCCGATGCTTCGCTGGAGCTAAACGTTTTTAACAGCGATTCATGTCTCTATGTTTTCTTTATATCCTATTTTATATCGAAAGAGCTAATTCAATTTTGATGATTATTTATAATACCTAGATTGTAGAGATTGAAATTTAAATGTTTTACGGTTACGGGTGCGATATTCACTCACGACAAAGCAAAAAGGCAGTTTTGAATGAAATATCCCATTATTATTTAGTAACTTTATTGTATTGACGCATTGACGCGGACGCTATTACATAATAAGTGTACGGTCAGTGGTCGCGCTGCCGCTAGGTGTGAAAGCGGTCTATTGCTCGTCGTCCCAGTCGACGGTCCACTCCTCGTGCGTGAGGCCGCTACGGAACACTCGACGGCAATCGTCACTGCAGGTGCAAAATACATCTATACATCCATACACAAATACATATACTACATACAAGTACATATATAAATAAATAAAATTATCAAATCAAAAAAAACTTTTTTTTAAGTCTCTTTGTTCCGACCAATATCTAAAACAGCTCGACCAATTTCGACGAGACTTTCACAGGCAGACAGCTGATGTTATAAGCAGTAACATAGGATACTTTTTATCCTCATCATCATCAAGTAAAAATGTTTAACGCCCAACGAAGTGGGCACGGGTCGCTAGTAACAAATATGTATATAGTACGAGCGCAGCCGCGGGCAAAAGCTAGTTAGCAAGATTTACTCAGTACTTACTCAACATCCTTATGTATGGAGCACGACAGAAACTGTCTATTCTTGAATACGCTGGTGTAAAGGAACGGCCCATGGCATAGTTTCTTGTCGCTATCGACTTTGCTGGCCGAAATCACGCCGACCACGTGATCCTCACCCTCGTATCTGACCACGAGGGGACCGCCGTGATCGTTCTTGAAAACAAAATTTAAAATAAGTTACGGGCCGCGACATTGTTCTTCATGTTGAAAAAATCGAGTAGTTTGCACATATAAGCCATAACGTTTTGGGAAATCAATTTTGAGCACATTCTTGTACGTGTGGGGAAAAATAATTATTTTGAAATAAATAATATTATGCAAAATAAAACTGCACTCACTTCAACATTCAGATAACATTGACCTCACACAGCTGATTTCAGTTTATTGAATTGATATTAAAATTGTTTTGAAATCAGCTGTGAGGTCAATGTCTTCAGTGTCAGAAAAATGACTGTAATTTTGTTGGGTAGCTCTCAAACTCAAAATAAAATTATTATATTCTGCTAATTGAAATTTTGATGAATAACGAAATAGAGGGGAAAAAGACCGCGTGGCGGCAGCCCGATGCGTTGGTCTGACCAATTAGGCCTCTGCGTCGAATCTTGAGGGCAGCGGGGTGGCGGCGGCGGCGGTGCGGGAGCGGCGTGGTTGTGTCGTCGAGATAGTTATTTTTATTCGCGAACAAAATGTCTGAATAACGGCGACAACATCTTTTTGATTCAAATTTATTCCTAACGCTCGAATTATTGTGGGCAACAACACTGCGATGCAGACGCGCAGGCGGTCACCGCTCGTTGGCCGCTCCCGCGCCGCTGTTTTCGAGGGCCGGTCGCCGCCACCCGCTGCCCGCAAGATTCGAGGCAGAGGCCTTAATCCGCACCACACTCGAGTCCACCGTCTACGATGCTCTTCGAGTGGCCGAAAACAGGAAAAAAACTAGCGGACTAAGAAGAAAGATCATGGAAGGGGAAGGTCACTACCCTCAGACTTGAGGAACACGACTGAAAGAGAGAGGGAGAGCTTTGAATCACAATGATGCCAAATGAGTTTTTACTTTAAAAACAAAAATATTCAAACCTCGCAGAAGCCACCAATATCTGATGCTCTTCTTGCTGTGTAATAGGCAGAGTTCCGCAGATATCTACCGGGGTCTATGACCTCAGTTAGGTTGCCTTCCACGGTTTGGTTACCTGGTAACTCTCGTCTCGTCGACACGACGGTACAATTCGCGTAGTTTTCCTTCGTAAAAAGTAAGTGTATAATTTACGTGTTATTATTTCAAATATTGTAATATGAGCGCCTACTTTATACTTCAAGTATACATAGAAGCTGCCAAACAAACCGTCTATTTTAAGTAAAAACGTAAAAGAAGGAATGGCATAAAATGGCTTTTGTATAAATTTTAAATATTAGTGGTAGTAAATCGGTAAAGCTTTGGTAAAATAAACTCAACAGATGTCGCTGTAAGCGGTAAAATTGACATAAAATTCACAGATTACTCTGCAAGAGGTAAAGATGATATTAGTTCGACAGATGACGCTGCAAGAGCTACTGTCCGTCATGGGTCAATTCACACCAGTCACCACAACGAAACGATACGCGACATGGCGCTGCATTTTTAATATCGTTATTCAAAATTGAACTTAATTCATTACACAAGAAGATACCGCGTTGCACAGCGCATGTGCAGTGTATGACTGATGTCATATTATGAAACATCATCTTCTTGTGTAGCGTCGCGTATCGTCGCGATGTGAACTGACCCTGTTATCTTACGTCTGTTAAGACCTGGATTCCGACGACATAATGCTGGGACTATATGATCCGGAATCCGGTAGGCACGGGAAAACTCAGAGCACTGAAAATATAACTCTGCGCTAATGCAATAGAGTTGAAAATCGAAGTCTCGAATGTCGAGCTGTCATATAATATGACATTGACATTTAACTCGACACTTGTGTGATCGATTGTCAGCTCCATTGTATTAGTCCAGAGTTCTATTTTCAATGCTCTAAATTCTCTACGACTTTCTGGTTTTCGGATTATATAGTCCCAACCAGCCTTATAGGATCACTCTTGTCTCTTATAGAATCTCGGGTGACGCCGAGGTAAAATAACTCTAGATGTCGCTGTAAAAATGTCTTACGCTACAAATCTTGCTCATCTGTGGTTGGATATCTTTAGTGCAGATCATGTACTCCTTGATCGGTTCGCGTAGCTCCGACGGCCACTGCTCAGCGCATTTATCTTTGTCCATCAAACACACTTTGGCCTCTTGCAGGCACTGGTACGGAGGTTCGACGTTGTCCTCGTTGTCCTCATCGTCATTGTCATTACTCTTTCTGTACACACTCTAGTAAAAGTACACCATAATATATTGGTATTAGAAATAGTGGTATTAAAAGTATGGCTACGCATACCGTGTACGAATGGGCAAGCTCAACGGAAAATATACCCATTGGCAAGATTATCAGGCGAACGATGAATGCGTCAGTCGACGAGGTATTTGACCATTACCTATTATTTATAAAAATACAAGCGGAAACTCTGATAAATCGGCTAAATATTTCCTACCTCCCTGAATTTTCCTACGCTGCCCCATCCCAGTACATAGCCTTTAGTCCCCGGTTCCTCCAACTCTCTACTGACATTGTTGTATGCCACCATTTTGGCAGCAAACTGACATCCCTCCTCCACTTTCCCTAGCTTGAAGGGTCTGTCGACCTTCACGACCGCTATATCATTGACCGACCAGTTGCTTGCAGCAAAGTAGTCAAATTTGTAACCTGTAACAAGGTTCAGTTTTAGACGGTTCTAACCAAAATTTCTAAAATCCTTGCCTTCTGTCCCTAATTTTAATTATCTTTAGTACGAGCACCACGCAGAAGATATTGATTGATTTGAACGGCTTATGACTTCGATTTTCTTTGGTATCGTCTTAAAAAAACTGCTTTAAGAAGCCGAGTTATAAACAGAAGTCGAATAAGACTGCAAAGAGGAATACATAACATAAGCCAGTACATACTCTTAGGCACGCACTTCCAGACGACCTTCCTTTTGTTTTTTTTCACGCACTCATTCTCGCTGTTTCTGTTTTTACTTTTCTTGGCTGTACCAGCTACGACGTAGAACTTTTCCATATCCTCGACGCATGCTGCTGATGTTATCACGTACTCCTTATGGACGATCACCCCACCGCACAGCCAACCCTTTGTCTTCTTATTCTTCATTGATTTTTCAGTCGATTTAAGGTATACCTGCCGTATAAATTAAATTAGGTACTTTCTGAGATTTAAACATTAATAATTATAAAGTGTTAACTTGAATAGAAAATGCGTGGTAAAAAAGTTTAGATATTCGCGTCACCTATTTGCTATATTATTTATAGTTCCAAAAGATGTTATGATTAGACAAAAGATGTCTTAAAATATTTTTAAGTTTTCTCTATTCTATATCTATTTATTTATTTTTTTACTGATTGAAAAGTAAGAGGAAAATACGATCGTTTGGAACGTCTTTACCAGTATGTAGTATAGCCTTCATAGACGCTTACCGCGTTAAAAATCATCGTCATCTATGAATATCTTGAAATTACCATGTATGGTCTAGCGCCCCGTTCCACCTTCTTCCCGTTGAGTATTCTTCTTGTGTCAACTGGAGTTTTATTCTCAAATTCCCATCCTTCATCACTATATACTTCATCAGGTTTATTGCTAGTTTTTTCTGGATTGGTGGCGTTTGGAAGTTTATTTTCTGCTTTTACTCTTATAGCATTTACTTTACCATCTAATTCTGGATCTTCACTAGTGTTATTCAGAATGTCTACTGTAACTTCTGGATCTTGTCTGACAGCGTTGTGATCTTCTGCATTTTTATTAGTGGCATTTGGAAGAATTACTGCAATTTCTAGGTTTTCATTTACGATTTTTGCATTATCATCACCACGCATGGCACCTGTTGTCGATGTTAAATCGAAGAAATTATATTACAAACATTTGTCAAGCGTAGATTTCTATAGAAAAAGGTATATACATTAATATGATTTGGAATTATAACTATCCCAGCAAAATAATAAATATGAAATGAGAGCTAAGTCCAATGTTTGGAAAAAATAATTAAGGGTGGCATTCCACTACATAATATATTCTGGATATATACGTGAAAACCCACCCACAACATAAAGACCGCATGTCATCAATTTTGATTCCCGATTCTTACATTAATAATAATAATAGCTCCCACACCGATTTCGGTGGCAGTAGCTGGTTTCGTGGAAACCAGCCTAGCTACGCAGATGTTTTATTTATAGTTCCCAAGTGTGTGCGCAGTAAACAATAGCACTCATATAATCCAGTAGGATGGATTTAACCACGTGCTGGTTTTTCTCACTTTGCGGGAAATCGGGCCCAAAGTCGGCCACTTTTTACACCTATCCGACGTATGGATCATCCTTATTTTCAGACAATCAGGTGATCATCCTGCATTGTCCTTACTAGACTTGATATCAACATTTTTTGTTGTTCCAACGCGGGAATCGCACCCATGACCTTCAAAGTCGAGAGCCAAGCTCTAAACCACTGGACCACGGAGGCGCCCTATTACAGACACTACAAGTGTTCCTGATAGACTCAATCAATTTAAACATAATAATGAAATGATAAAAATTTAGTAGTATATGATTTTTTCCTTTGTATTTGCCCAACTACCTATCTGGATGCCAAATTTAAGCTTTCTAGGTCATCTGGAACTGATTTAAAGTTTTGATCTATAGGTCAGTCTGTGATAAAAATGAAGATTTTGGACGGTCATATCTAAATAACCGTTTGAGGTGGTACGTATCTCGCAAGTCTATGTGTAATATGTTTTTGAGTTATGAGGGGGTCGAAAGTGGCTATGTTATAGTTCGTGCAAAATAACACTCGGTGCTGCTCGCCAGTTCTGTTAGATTGAATTTGACTTTTTACTATTGAATAATGTGGTTTTCAAAATTTATTCTTACCCACAAATAAAATAGCCAACAAAAGCATCTGTGCTGACTCCATCTCTAACTCACTAACTAAAATTGATTGGAAATATTATTAATCTACATTCATAAATATTAATTAATATTTTTGCGCTTGATGTATTTCGCTGTTCTGCTTCAAAGACTCTTGTTAAGTATTTAAGTTTAATGTGTTTAATTTCCGTTTTTTTTTTCATATTTTGGTCTTAACGGTTTTTGAAATTAATTGCTTCATATCAGTATTCTCTGTTGGTACTCGCAGTGTGTTTATGATAAAGTTTTTCAAGCAATTATGTTATTCACATCCTTCTACTATTATAAATGTGAAAGTTTGTAAGGTTGGATGTTTGTTAGTCTTTGAGGCGAAAACTACTGAAGGGATTTTGATGTAGTTTGGCATGGTAGCAGTTTAAGCTTAACTTAAAAAAATCAACACAGGCTACTTTTCATCCCAGAAAAGTACATTGGTCCCGTGGGATACTGTACTTACGCGGGCGGCGCTGCGGGCTTGTTGAAAATTTGTTTTTATCAAACAATAGTGTGATCGCTAGCTGTTTAATAATTCATAGACTAGATTAGATACTATTTAAACGGACAGCATTATTCTTTTAATTCTAGACGAGGTATAGCATAGCTTTTGGGGCTTGGTCACTTTAAATATTCCATAGTCTACACTCTACATCACCACTTAAAAAATAAAAATATAGATATATACACTTTGATAGAAAAAAATGTTAATGTTGCGACAGATTGGTGAACGACATCGTGTGACAAAATTGTTGTCTTTCAAACGCACGGTAGTGTGTTTTAATAATCTGGAGTAGTGTCTGATGTTGTTGTTTTTATTAATTTGATGTATTTCTTAGTATTCATTTAAAAAATGTTAGCTTTCTGCACACCTTCCTCCATCTAAACTCTAATTTACCTGCCAAATTTTATACACCTCCGGTTGTAAAATTCTTGAAAAAAAAAACTATACTTTTGCTTCACGTATTATTAAAAAAAACAAAAAGTCAGTATTGACATTTTATTTATACAGCATGTGGGGGCTCTAGATCTGTAGGAATATCTATAGGAACGTCTACAGGAGCATCAGACGTGACTTCTGCTTCTGCCTGCAAAGGCACTGTTTCAGGACTAGGCTCTGTTGCATCATCTTCGAACATCGCCTTTTCTGGTCTGTAAGTTGAGAAAAACAGATTGTTGTGTTAACAAAGTGCTTAATGTCAAATATAATGTATAAGTATTGAAAGTTCCAAATGAAAACATACGTTTCTCTTAACCCAGAAAGAAAAGTAATACAAAAATATTTCTCATCATGCTTAAACCAAATTTTTATAAGAGTTAGAAGGCTGGTTTATACCTTTAAAACTTGTATAATGAATATCTTATTAGCTTTGAAGTACTATAAACTTAGTTTTTAGGGATATACGAAGAAACCAATGTTTTACCCGTCAGTAGTAGTAACGTTTTCCCAGGAGAATGTAGTTTCAGTATGTGTTACTCCATGACGAAACTGTCGTCTGCAGCTTTTCCTACATAAAACAAATAAAAGGTTAATAAATTAAAAATAAAAAAAACAGAAAGGCTACGTTTTTATCATATACACATTACACGTATAAATATAGTGGACAAATAAATATAAAAAAAAAAACTGGATATTGTATAAGACTTAGTATAAGTTGATGATGACTACGCATTTGAAGATAAAAATGAATGAGATATTGTTAAAAGTGATGGTTACAAAAATAAAGGATGTGTACAAGTATATGAGTATATAGGGATTAAGCAAAATAACGATACGTCAAAAGCTGATGATAATAATTATGGTGTTATCATTTGTTTCGCCTTTATACATGCCTAAATATGGCGCAGTAGATAAATATGAATTATACTAATAGAAATAAGCAGGGAACAGAAAATGGTAACAAAAAAAAATTGAATCAGAATGATTTAAATAGCACAAAATATTAGGTCTTTATCTATGAAATTGCCGTTTTGTATGAAAAAATTTAAACGAATTTTTTTCATGTATTTTTTATTTGTATTAATCGAAGTAATCACCCATGCAATCAACGCATATTTGCCAACGCCGTGGCAGTTAATTGATGCCCTTCTTAAAGAAACCAGCTGGACGGGAGGCAACAAATTCTTCAAGGGCATTTTGTACTGCCTCTCGGGTATTAAATTTTTTCCCGCTAAGAAGTTATTCAAATTCTGGAAAAAGTAGTACTCTGAAGGCACAAGGTCTGGTGAGTAGTTGCAACTTGGAGACCGTCTGCTGTGCAGTATGAGGTCGCGCGTTGTCGTGCAGGAGCAGCGGAGACGAGCGATTGACCAATGCTGGTTGGAGATGTGCCAGCTTCTCCATCATTGTGTTCAATTTTTCACAGTACACATCTGCAGTAATGCTCACTCCGTTTGGTAAGAAGCTTTGATGAATCACACCGGCGCTAGACCACCAAACAGTGACCATCACTTTTCTAGGGGTAAGTTTTCGTTTAGGGCATTGCTTAGGTGCTGAACCAGGATCCAACCAACTTGCTGAGTGCTTGCGGTTATCAAACAGAATCCATTTTTCATCGCAGGTAACAATGCGGTTCAAAATTCCTTCATTTGTGTGTCTGTTGAGCAGTGCAAGGCACGTCTCGACGCGTACTTTGTGCTGGCGATCATTGAGTTCGTGGGGCACCCATTTGTCAAGCTTTTTTACCTTGCCAATTTGACGCAAATGGACCAATATTGTTTTGATGCTAACGTCGAAAGCTGCTGCTAATTCAGCCGTAGATTGTGTATCATCAGATTCCACAATCGCCTTTAATTCGTCATTGTTGACCAAAGTCGTCGGACGACCGCGAGGTTCATTTTTCAGGTTGAAATTTCCAGAACGGAAACGAGCAAACCAATAACAGGTGGTGCGTTGGTTTGTAGTGTTAGCTATGTAAACGTCGTTGATGTTGCGTGCCGCTTGTCCCGCGTTGCTGCCACGACGGTACTCATATTCCATAATTACTCGAATTTTTAACGTATCCATGATGACGAAAAAGATTCAAATGCGATGAAAATGTAACACTAATAAATAAACAAATGACTACTTTTTAAAATAAAATTAATTTGAAATTAGAATTCTAAGCCAAACAAAAAATATTTTGATTTGAAATGGTTAGTACTGCAGAACGGCAATTTCATAGGTAAATACCTATTATATGAATGTACATAAATGATAAAACTGATAAATATGACATAGAGAACAATAATAAAATTAATGATTCTGTACAAGTAGATGATGAAAACTTTACAGAAGTTCTAAGCTCACTCGACGTCCTTGAATATAGAGCAGTGGATGAACTGGCGGTTCTTGTAGACACTGGTGTAGAGGAATGGTCCATAACACTTGTTGGTCCTCTCATGGACGAGGCAGGCTGAGATGATGCCGATGACCATGGCATTGTCACCAGTACCGTAGACCATGGGACCGCCGTGATCGTTCTAGGAAAAGCAGAAATATTACGTATTTCAGATAAAGAAGCGGCCGCGTCATGGCCATGGTCGCATGACGCAGCAATATGGCGGCACTTTTCCCTTTAATGTGCGATTTGATTCGGAGTACAGTCCTTACGTAATGTATTTTTTGGTTCTTTATTAGGTATAAAATGGTGTAATTTATATTTAGATGGAGATTATTATGTATCTACAGCACGAAGCTGTATACCCAGATTTTGATATCATTTATTTCTTTGATAAAATTTTGAAGATGTATTTACGACAGTAACGATTTAAAAAATGTCAATATAGAATATGTATTAAATATAGCAAAGCAAAGACTCCAAACATTTTTTGCGACTGCCCTAGTTGCAGTTCCAATTTTCTTGGGCGGTAAAACTATCATGAGACGATCCGTTTTCTCATACCTCGCAGAAACCGCCATCAGCAATAACTTTCTGTCGTCTCATGGAGCCCATGGACCCATTGTGATGGGAATGCACAGTCAGTTCGGTGGGGTCAACAACCTTCACACTCCGCCGCGCCGAGCCTTCCTCGGAGGAGTAGTCCAGGTCCTTACACTGCACGTACTTGCTCTGGAAGGGAATGCTTCTGTTAGATAATATTGAATAATAACTTCTGTGAATGAAGAATTGAATTGAATTAGATAGTGCATAGTGTCACGAGTATCTGCTGGGTGATATGAGAGCTAAAGCTATAGGAATATAGCTTCACACATTCATAAGGCTTACTTAGTCACTTCACACGACATACGAGGTCTCAGCTCACACAAGGCTAACACCATATAATAATAGCTTCCACACCGATTTTGGTGGCAGTGGCTGGTTTCGTCGAAACTAGTCCAGCTACGTAGGAGTTATGTAATAGTGCCCAAGTGTGTTCGCAATACACAAGAGCACTCGCTCTTATTTTACTCTCGTAATCCAGCGGGACTGATGACCGATACGACTGGCGAGAGATCAGGCGCAGGACTGACATTTTAGATGCCCATCCGACGCATGGATCATTTGTCTTGTCAGACAATCAGGCGATCAACCTGTGTCCTAACCAAACTTGAAAACAACATATTTTGTTTCCAACACGGGGATTGAGCCCACGACCAGAGCCAAACTCAAAACCACTGGATCACGGAGTTGTCATAGCACCATTTATAAGGTTCACCTCACACTTAACCCGGCTCACATAATATAAGGCTCACCTCACACATCTCGGACATGACCTGCCCGATATCTCTTGAACAGATCATGTAGTTCTCTATGATGTTGTGGTACCGCTGGCCCCAGCGTCGCTTACAACGTCTCTTAGTTGTGATCTCCACTGTCGCCTGCCGTAGTTGCGGCTGGTTGTCTGACCGACGCGTTAGCCACTGGAAAATTGAATTAGTCCCTATACTCCATTCAGCGGGGCTATTCACAATTTCCGTCCGACTCGGATTTGAAATTTACCGCGAGATTATTGGTCAACGCTTAGTGCGAAATTTTTATTGGTTGTCGCGCAGAGAATGTTATTGAATTTGAGATGAATTACGGATTGTGATTAGACTAACTGATACACTGTTTCGGTGAAATTTAGCATAGGCCACGGGAAAACACGTAGGCTATATTTTATCCCGAAAAAGTCCAAACAAATATTATTATTATCTTTACTAGCTGTTGCCCGCGGATCCTCCCGCGTAAATACAGAATCCCAAAGGAACACTGTATTTTTTCGGGATATAAAGTAGCTTACGTTTTAATCCAGATCCTAAACTACTACCATACCAAATTTCATCGAAATCCGTTCCGTAGATTTTGCGAGAAAGAGTAACAAACATCGATCCATCACAAACTTTCACATTTATAATACTAGGTAGGATTTTAGTGGCAAAAATCTTGCGACAGAGACGTTGAATGTTAAATACTGACATCGTTATAGCTCGTTGTGGTCCCCCAGCCGGCGATAGTGGCGACCGTGTTGGGACTCTCGTAGATTCTACTGCTGTTGTTGTACAGGATTGGGGCGGGGATGAACTGACAGCCCTTAACGCGCCGTCCGAAGTCGAAACCGTCGGCAATCCGCACGACCGCTATGTCGTTGTTCATCCAGCGTATATTGTCGTTCTCATGGCCGTCGAACACGTAGTCTGGAGGACAAAACGATGAGAGGAGAGATTTTTCGTAAAAACTATAACCCGAATATGTAAAATAAATAGCCTACGTAACCTGGGCTATTATTTTAAATCTTTTGGCACCTCATTTATTAAAATCGGATCAGTATTTTAGGCGCTAGGGTGGAACAAACAAATATACATACATACAACGACTGCCTAAATCGTCACTCTTCCCTTTGGCTTCGCCGTAGTCGGGTAAAAAGGTGGTGAAAATGGTGGAAATAAAGCGATAATAGTGCGGCAAAGAAAGAAGAAGATTATAAAAGGAAACGAAAATTAGTGCAATAAAGACGATGAGAAATCAGATGGCAAATAGGGTTGGCTACTGATATAAACGTTGATAAAACAAGATGGAATTTAAATAGTTCCTTAAAAAACTTGTCTAAGCAAAATCAGAAAAGCAAATGAAAAAACCGACCGAGTGCGCATTGGACTCGCGCACGTACCAAATTATATGTTTACCTATTATTTCGTTTTTTTTATGAAGTTTTTCAAGTACGAGGGCGCCACTGAAAATTTCGGGAATCAAGGAAGTGACACAACATTACTATTTAAAAATGTATTTATTGCTTTTCGAAGTATTCTCCGCGAAATTTGACACATTTTTCCATACGATGGAACCAATCATTGAAACAACCATTCCATTCGGAAGTTGGGGGAAGTTGGAATTATTATATTCAACAACTATTATATTAATTATTATTATTATTTATTTATTCCATTATTTTACCATAAAAATGCGCTTTAAAGTTTAATATCTCGCAAACGGATATCTAAAACAAAAATTGTCTTGGCGATTTTTCAATGTTTATAAAATACCTGTCTAATGATACTTCCGCACTATGGCTACCCCATGCGAGAAAAATAATCACCCCACTTTACGTATAGGGTATGTACATAAAAAAAATATTTTCGTGATTTTAATTTAGCACTTTGACGGCATGGTAAATATCCATTATCCATGCAAAGTTTAATCGAAACAGACGGACAGACATGACGAAACTATATAAGAGTTTCGAGGCGTGAACTACGGAACCCTAAAAATAAAAATAAAAATTTAGTGCACAGAAAACTCCAAAATTGTGCTAAAGGTGTTGAAGGTAAATTATATAAGGTTAATCAAAATCAATTACGGATTTATTTGGGCAATGGGCATATGGGGGGAATGGGGGAATGGGGGATCTACTGGTTATGTAGAGACGTTGCAGAAAAATAATTCAAAGATTAAAAAATAAACTAAATAAAATTATATTACGCTCTCTAGGCGCTAATAAAAATAGGTAATTTAAAGAGGGAGCAAAGACTTTGCCTAAATAACATCAAAACAATCAGCTGTGTGAGGCCAAAAAGAATTTTTAATATTTTTTGCCGAAACGTCTTGACATAAGCATTGCGTCATATGCCCAAAATATCCGTAATGGATTTTGAACGACCTTATGTGTTCATTGACGGAGAAGAGAGGACAGACTTGCAATACTTGCTTTTGGGTACACATTTCCAGATCGCCTTCTTGCGACCGTTCCTGATGCAGGCGTTGTTAGCTGTGGAGTCCTTGTCAGAATACCTGCACGACAAAAAAAATTGAGGAATTTGTGACATGTGTTTCAGGTTCGTACCCGACATCCGGCTTGAGCGCCACTGCGCTAACCACTGAGCCACAGAGGTCGTCATGCTTTTAGCAATACAAAAGTATATTTTCAATCCTCGTATAATATCTAATTATCTAAGTCTTAATCATTCTACAAATACACTCGCTTCGCCGTGGTGATATTTAACTGCTACTTTAGTTGAGGAAGCGTTTTAAGAATGGCTTGTCTCGACAATATTTTTAGTAATGTATATTGCGGCTAAAGTGGTCGTCATATATCTTTGCATCAGTGCGAATGTCAAAACTCACCACCGCGCGTCCGTACTGATTGAATGGCTTTCTTGGTAAATGTGGACAAGTCTTATGTATCATTGGTCAATTTTGACATTTGCACTGTTGACATAAAATACATGTAAGTGCAGTTTGTAGAAATAGTGATAGTGATATTTGAAGATAAGTCTTCTTTTTAGTGTTAGTTTTCTTTTGTTTTTAGCTTTAACTTTAAGTTTTACAATAGCTGTATGCAGGTAAAATATATAATATTAATTAAATGTCAACAGGTTTAAATGCCGGATATGACGTAGAAGTGCTCGGTGTCCTCGGTGCACGCGGCCGATGTGAGTACACCACGGGGGGCTCCTCGTGAGTATGACTCCCGTGGTACTAGTTACCTGTAGGTGCCAGATATGACGTAGAAGTGCTCGGCGTCCGCCGTGCACGCGGCCGACGTGAGTATGTACACCACAGGGGGCTCCTCGTGAGTATGACTCCCATGGTACTAGTTACCTGTAGGTGCCGGATATGACGTAGAAATGCTCGGCGTCCTCTATGCATGCGGCCGACGTGAGTATGTACCTACACCGCGGGGGGCTCCTCGTGAGTATGACTTCCGTGGTACTAGTTACCTGTAGGTGCCGGATATGACATAGAAGTGCTGCGCGTCCTCTATGCATACGGCCGACGTGAGTATTACTCCCGTGGTACTAGTTACCTGTAGGTGCCGGATATGACGTAGAAGTGCTCGGCGTCCTCTATGCATGCGGCCGACGTAAGTATGTACATCACGGGGGGCTCCTCGTGAGTATGACTCCCGTGGTACTAGTTACCTGTAGGTGCCGGATATGACATAGAAGTGCTCGGCGTCCTCTATGCATGCGGCCGACGTAAGTATGTACATCACGGGGGGCTCCTCGTGAGTATGACTCCCGTGGTACTAGTTACCTGTAGGTGCCGGATATGACATAGAAGTGCTCGGCGTCCTCTATGCATGCGGCCGACGTAAGTATGTACATCACGGGGGGCTCCTCGTGAGTATGACTCCCGTGGTACTAGTTACCTGTAGGTGCCGGATATGACATAGAAGTGCTCGGCGTCCTCTATGCATGCGGCCGACGTAAGTATGTACATCACGGGGGGCTCCTCGTGAGTATGACTCCCGTGGTACTAGTTACCTGTAGGTGCCGGATATGACATAGAAGTGCTCGGCGTCCTCTATGCATACGGCCGACGTGAGTATGACTCCCGTGGTACTAGTTACCTGTAGGTGCCGGATATGACGTAGAAGTGCTCGGCGTCCTCGATGCAAGCGGCCGACGTGAGTATGTACTCCTCATGCACTATGACGCCCGCGCAGAGCCACTTCGCGTACGCGGTCTTTTTCACGCTATTCTCGGCGAGCTTCAAGTAGACCTGTATACGAATAAGATAATGCTGTAGTTTTTCCACAAAATATTTTTTGTGTCGAAGCTATCAGTGAAAAGCCCTGAAGCGCGTTGTCAAAGTTATTTCAGATAAGTGTTATAAATATAACCGCTGATGACTATATTTGGCTTCGGTTTGTCCGACCATACCACCCGCTCGGTCGGAGATATGTATCCCTTTGGGGTTCTTCAAATAACTTCAACAGGTCTAAAGCCTAATATCGTTATTGTTTCTTTGATTACGATGGATTTGAACGGAGTATTACGTATCAACCTATCTCACCATATACCGGAACCCGTCAAACACCTCCTCGCCATTAATGATTCGCCTGGAGGTATTCAGCAGCTGGGAGACCTGGCCCAGGTCTGACACGTTGAGCAGGGCCGTCACGTTGTCCGGTAGAACGGTGGATACGTCCAGGGCTTGTGTGGGTTCTAAGGAAAAGGAGTTGTAGAAGCAATGAATTCAGGTATAATTGAGATTAAAATGGAAAATGGTGTTACTTCAAACCGGTACCAGGGGGTTAGTCTTAAAACTTTTAACCCCCACGCAAAATGTACTTTCAACTTTTGTAGGGTTCTTTGCATCTTAGGTAAACAATAAAAATATGTAAATTTTGTCAATGGAATGTGAAAAAAAGATTTACAATAATGACAAACCAACACCTACTGCTTTTATACAAATACGAAGGCATGGAAGTGTGAGTGAGGTAGTGTGTGTAACCTTATTTTTATTAATTTTATTAGTATTTCTAAGCATTATTTAAAAAATATTAGCTTTCTGCACACCTTGCTCCACATAAAATTTGACCGTGCCAAATTTTATTAATATTATGATTGTACATGAAACCGCGTAGCTAATCCACGGATGCGATTTTGGATTGCCGTATCAGCGCTACGCATGTGCAGAGAATACCTACAGATATTAGTTATATTTTTGATGCTTGGGAGGTGTCGCAGGATGCTCTAGGAGTTTTTTGCGATCTGTCTAAGGCATTTGATTGCGTGCAGCACACAACGTTGACCAGGAAACTATGCCACTATGGAGTAAGGGGACCAGCACTCGTCCTCTTAAAATCTTATTTATCAAATAGGACTCAGAGGGTTGAGATAAATGGAAAAAGATCCACAGGTACCAAATTGAGATGGGGGTCCCACAAGGATCCATTTTAGGACCCTTTCTTTTTCTGGTATATATAAATAACCTACCATACCTTATTAATGGAAAAAATGGGATAGTCTTACTTGCCGATGACACGTCGCTTACTTTTGATATTAATCGCCAAAACTCAGGCTATGACGAAGTAAATAATGCTCTCTCAAAAATAGTACACTGGTTTAGTGTTAATAATCTTTTGTTAAATAGCAAAAAAACTAAATGTATAAAGTTCACGTTGCCGAATGTAAAGCAAATTGAAACCAATGTTCTATTGAATGGAAAAGGTATGGAACTAGTAGATACAGCTGTCTTTTTAGGTATAACTTTAGACGCAAAACTACAGTACAAACCTCATATTGTTGGGTTGGCCGACAGACTCAGTTCAGCAGCATTTGCAGTGAGTAAGATAAGAAAACTTTCAGACGAAAACACAGCAAGACTTGTATATATTAGTTACTTCCACAGTATAATGTTCTATGGCATTCTACTGTGGGGAAATGCTGCCGATATAAATACTATATTTTGTGTTGCAGAAGCGAGCTGTTCGGGTAATCTACAAGCGGGCCCCCAACACGTCATTAAGAGGAGTTTAAAGAAACTAGAATCTTAACTGTAGCTTCTCAGTATGTTCTATCAAATGTATTATATGTTAAAAAAAAATTAAACCTATTCAAAAAGAAAAGTGACAACCACAATAGAAATACCCGAAATAAGCATAAGCTTGATATACCAGTGACTAGACTTAGTAAAGTAAAGAATTCGTTTAAAGGCCAGTGTATACTCCTATACAATAAGATCCCAGAAAGCGTTCAAAATTTTTCAATCAATCAATTTAAAAAAGTAGTTAAAGAACGTTTGTGTGCTAAAGCCTATTATAAAGTTAATGATTTTATGAATGACTAGCTGTTTCCCGCGGCTCCGCCCGCGTAAATACAGTATCCCTCGGGAACACTACTTTTTCGGGATAAAAAGTAGCCTATGTTTTAATCCAGAGTCTAAACTACTACCATACCTAATTTCGTCGAAATCCGTTCAGTACTTTTTGCGTGAAAGATTCAACATCACGTCAAACATCCACGCCTTCACATTTATAATATTATTATAGTAAGGATAGCACACCTTGGGAAGGAGGTGACCCCCTGCAAGGATACTTCTAATTTACATATTATATTATTGTACTCTTGTTATGTAGTTTTAGTCATAACATTGTTATATAATGGCTTTTTTATATTTTAAAAGAACAATTTTCCATCTTTTTGATAAAAGATGGAAAATTGATGGAATGGAAAAGGAAAAGGAAAATGATGGAAAATTTTCCATCTTTTTGATAAAAGATGGAAAAAGATGGAAAAAAAAGGCTACTTTTTATCACGGCAAAATGTACGGTTTCGAATTGTAAAACATGTATTATTATTATTCTATTACTACTTTTTATATAAGTAAAGACCTAGTATAAGCCTGTGTAAAAATATATTACCATTTACTTACCCCCATTGATATAAATTAAATAGATGCATAAACATATAAACCAATGCATGGCTGCAGCCAAAAGCGAATATAGAATTACTGCAAAAACTAATTAAAATCTTCGTTTTACGCGTGACTTCGCGTTTTCATTTGATTTTACTACAGTTAATAATATCTACGGTTAATTATTTTGTCGCCAACTCAAAATAATGGATTATGATTAGGGAAAGTCTGTAAATTATAGTTATTGTATTAACAAAATTTTAAGTAACCCCTGCATGTTCAAGCAGCGAGCTGATGATGATGAATTATAGCTAAGAACACTCTTGATCATGTCAGCTTTCAAACAAAAAAAATCGATGTTAAAAGCGGTTCATCTGTTTTTGAGCTACGATGCCACGAACAGACATACATGCACATACAGACAGACATACTTATGAAGCCTCTCTGTTTTCGGGGTTCAAAATTGTAAAAACTTATAGTTACAGCTGAACGCACATAGACTGACATACAGCAATTAATACAGAAATTGTTGTTAATATTAGTTAACTAGCTTTTGCCCGCGGCTCCCCCCGCGTAAATACATTATCCCACGGGAACACAATACATTTTGGGGATAAAAATTAGCCTATGTGTTAATCCAGAGTCATGTGTTAATCATACTTAAGCTACTGCCCTACCAAATTTCATCAAAATCCGTTCAGTTGTTTTTGCGTGAAAGAGTAACAAACACCCATCCATACATTCATCCTCACAAACTTTCACATTTACAGTAGGATTTGACTAACTAATAACATAATATTGTATACTATACATGTGTACTAGAGATATTAGATTTATTTTATTTTTATTTACTATTAGATTTGTTTTCATTGTAGATTTTTAAGTTTTTCTAGTACTCATTAATTTTGTTTTTAGTACTTTTATAGTTTGTAAATATTTGAAGTAGTTACTACTATACCTATTTATATTATAAATAAATATACTATACTATAATTATCATAATATTATGATAATTATAGTATAGTAGAGTATTCAAAAAGAAAAGTAGAAATTGGTCCAGTAATCAAATAGAAATAGCCACCTAGCCACGAGTTACTGAACTAAAATAAAGTTTTAATGTAATGCCATCTACTGAGGAGTAGATTTACTATGGTCCGTTTGCTTGTGCCAAAAGCTTACCGCTAGATGTCACTGACACTTTGCAGTCCCTAATAGAAAATTAAAAATAATATTAGGTATACTGGCCACTTTGATATCAAATATAATAGGTATTATATTTGATATCAAAGGGGCCAGTATACCCTATGAAATTGCCGTTCTGCAGTACTGGCCATTTCAAATCAAAATAATTTTTGTTTGGCTAAGAATTCTAATTTCAAATTATTTTTATTTTAAAAACATGGAATTCTTTTTCCAAAAGTAGTCATTTGTTTATTGATTAGTGTTACATTTTCATCGCATTTCCATCTTTTTCGTCATCATGGATACGTTAAAAATTCGAGTAATTATGGAATATGAGTACTGTCGTGGCAGCAACGCGGCACAAGCGGCACGCAACATCAACGACGTTTACGGAGATAACACTTCAAACCAACGCACCACCTGTTATTGGTTTGCTCGCTTCCGTTCTGGAAATTTCGACCTGAAAAATGAACCTCGCGTTCGTCCGAAGACTTTGGTCGACAATGACGAATACAGGCGACTAAAAAGACGAATCGACAATAAAGGCGATTGTGGAAGCTGATGATACACAATCTATGGATGAATTAGCAGCAGCTTTCGACGTTAGCGTCAAAACAATATTGGTCCATTTGCGTCAAATTGGCAAGGTAAAAAAGCTTGACAATTGGGTGCCCCACGAACTCAATGATCGCCAGTGCGAAGTACGCGTCGAGACGTGCCTTGCACTGCTCAACAGACACACAAATGAAGGAATTTTGAACCGCATTGTTACCTGCGATGAAAAATGGATTCTGTTTGATAACCGCAAGCGCTCAGCAAGTTGGTTGGATCCTAGTTCAGCGCCTAAACAATGCCCTAAACGATAACTTACCTTTAGAAAAGTGATGGTCACTGTTTGGTGGTCTAGCGCCAGTGTGATTCATCACAGCTTCTTACCAAACGGGGCGAGCATTACTGCAGATGTGTACTGTGAAGAACTGAACACAATGATGGAGAAGCTGAGCATCTCCAACCAGCATTGATCAATCGCTCGTATCCGCTGCTCCTGCACGACAACGCGCGACCTCATACTGCACAGCAGCCGGTTTCCAAGTTGCAAGAACTGGGGTTGGAAGCTCTACTACTATTCTTTACTTACTACTACTTTACAGACTACTACTTTTTCTAGAATTTGGATAACTTCTTGGCGGGAAAAAAATTCAATACCCGAGAGGCAGTACAAAATGCCTTTGAAGAATTTGTTGCCTCCCGTCCAGCTGATTTCTTTAAGAAGGGCATTTAATATACTGCCACTGCGTTGACAAATATGCATTGATTGCATGGGTAATTACTTCGATTAATACAAATTCGTTTAAATTTTTTCATACAAAACGGCAATTTCATAGGTAAAGACCTAATATTATCTTCTTTGATTAGGAATTCCAATTTCAAATTTATGCCGCTATTTACTCATGCATTTGCGTTTCGAAAACCGTAATTTATTCGTTTTTTCCTCTTTTGGCTTAGTCTTAGCGTCACTCTGTTTACAAAATGGAAAACTTGAATTATCGTATTATTTTCGAGTACGAGTTCCACCGTGGCACCAGTGCTGCAGAAACGGCTCGAAGGATTAACGATGTGTATGGCCGCGGTGTCGCAAAAGAAAACACAGTGCGTTTTTGGTTCCAACGTTTTCCTTCTGGAAATTTCGATCTGCAGAACAAGCCCCATGGACGGCCGGAGACCAAAGATGATAATGAAGAATTGAAGGCTATTGTGAAAGCGGATCCATCGCAAACCACGTCCGAATTAGCTGCAGGCTGCGGTGTTAGTGATAAAACTGTTTTTATCCACTTGAAGCAAATTGGGAAGGTGAATAAGCTTGAAAGTTACCCACCAAAGGTACCTCGTGTTTTGAGTGCAGCAAACCGACAAATGCGCGTCGACTGCTGCGTTACATTACTCAACCGGCACAATAATGAAGGGATTGTAAATCGAATCATTACCTGTGATGAAAAGTGGACGGTAATCGGAAACGCTCATCGCAATGGCTGAACCCTGGTAAACTAGCCAAAGCCTGCCCCAAGCGAAAATTGACTCACAAAAAGTTACTTGTGAGCGTTTGGTGGCCTTGTACCGGTGTTACAGTATGTGCCACTACAGCTTTCTTAAATCTGGCCAGACGATTACGGCAGATGTCTATTGCCAGCAACTGCAAATCATGATGGAAAAAATAGCAGCTAAACAACCGAGGTTGGTCATTCGCTCTAGGCTACTGCTGCTTCAGGACAGCGCTAGACCACATACTGCACAACAGACGGCTACCAAATTAGAGGAGCTTCAATTGGAATGTCTAAGACATCCACCGTACTCTCCGGACCTTGCTCCAACAGATTACCATTTTTTTCGAAATTTAGATAACTTCTTGCAACGGGAAAAATTCAACTCCGATGGGTCAGTCCAAAGCGCCTTCAAAGATTTTATTGATTCCTGTCCGAATGGTTTTTTTAGTAAAGGAATCAATGAACTACCTATGAGATAGCAAAAGTGCATAGATAGCAATGGTATATACTTTGATTAAATAAATATATTATGTTAAAAAAAATCGACTTCATGTTCCTCCTTTACAAAACGCCAATTTCATATTATGTAATGTCCTAATACTATTATTTTCCGGACTTTCGCAAAATGATATAGGCTCTGTACATTTACTTGGAGGTATGACATTGAACATATATTTTGGAATGAACTATAGCCGGTAGTTATTCATTATTATGAAGTAGTCGTTTCCCAACCTTATTTAAGCAGAAATCTACACCGTACATTTTGCCAAATAAACAAAAGTAGCCTAAGTCTTATTATTTATTACCTGTACCAAATCTATCAAAATCCGATGAAAGGTTTAAGCATTATTGATTTACAGATAGAATGAGTTACTTTCACATTTTAATATTGGTATTTAAATAGTATTCATCTTCTTTAATTATGGGGCGGGGCCCTGTCGGTGGAGCTTCCGCCACTTTTCTCTGTCCTCCACTAGTACCTTCAGCTCTCTATAGGACATATGACATTTACATTCTCTACAAGTTGACTAATATAGTTTTTCCTTGGCCTTCCCCTACTCCTCTATCCTTCTTATATGGTCCTCATGAATGTGTTATGTCTTTTAAGATGCCCAATCATCTTTCCTCTTCTATTTTCTAGAGTTTTTTAATATGGTTCTCTTTTCTCCTGTTATATGTAGCACTTCTAGCATTAAATAGTATTAGACTAGTATTAAATATTCATATTATAGTAATGAAGTAAGTATTAAACATACAATAATAGGGTATTTTCCTACATGTAAAAATTTTGTTTTTTTTTTAAATAAATTATGAAATAATTAGGTATTACAACTTGATAATTAAGTAAATTAGGTTTTTATGTGTAGTTTTGTAATATATACACATAATATATTTATGTGTAGTTATGCATTTCGAAGTCACAAAAAAGTTGAAATATTTTTTAAACATTAGTGTATAAAACCTACATAATTAGTTTACTTACATCAAATACAAAAACATTTACTATGGTATGTATCAATATAAATGCGCAAAAATTACGAGATAATATCAGAAATTTTGTGCATATGGCCATACACTTCGTAGCAACATTACTGGCGTGTGACGTCACCTACTAGTACGACTTTTATATGAGGCGTTTTCACGAGACTCGCAAAAGTGCTTCAAACAATCCGCAATATCTTTGAAAATTTAGATTCTTAGTATACTATTCCTTTTGTAAACTGTCTTATTTTTCAGAGCACTATCCATTTATATAATTTTTTAAAAATACAGGAAAATACCGTATAGTATTTTTCATCGCGCGGTAAATAAGTGACATTTAAACAACACTATCGTTTTCAAAGCGTAGTGTGTACTGATGCCTTTTTGTTTACAAAAAGATTATATTGGACCTGTACCTACAGAGTAGGTGCCTACCCTCTACGAGTCCATTTGCATGAATCAATATCCCCAGGGAAAGAAAACAGGCAACACGCTTTAATACTTACGTAAAAAGGCACTTAATAGAAAACACACATACCTAGCCTACCTGTCTTCAAAACAAAAATAGTATAAAACCTTTTTATGTAAAAAAAAATATTTTGATTAAGTGATTTCATTAATATCGACATAGTCACGTAGACAAGCCCGAAACTCAGATTGATTACTTTATTTAATCTGAGCCCTGAAAATGAGAATTTTAATCTAATGGTTTCACTAATATACTATCGACAAAGTAACATAGTAAAGTACATGCCCGCTTCATCGTAACGTTTTATCGTAACGATTTAACGTTGTAAACCGAACTGCAGTTTTATCGATAGCGTGTATGGTAAATCGTTACGTAGATACGCAACGATTTGCCATACACACGTGACACGATCGATAAAACTGCACAACTCAGTTTGCAACGTTAAATCGTTAAATCTGTCTTCAAAACAAAAATAGTATAAAACCTATTTTTGTTTTGAAGACAGGTAGGCTAGGTATGTGTGTTTTCTACAGGTAAGCTGTGTAGCGGGCTTTAGATAGATCAAAGTAAAACAACAAAATATGGTGTCATAAATAATTGAGCGGGTAAAACACCCGATTGTTGGCACCGACTGTTAATTAGATATCGCCAGGATTTTTTAATTTTAATTTATTACAGAGATTGAAAATTTTGGCTATCAAAAAAATATAAACTAAGCTATTGGATATTAATTACAAAATTTGCTTTATTTAAATTATTATTATTGCGAAGTAACAATACAAATATGTATTTAACTAACTTTGTGTAGCATTCGAGTTGCAGTTGGCTAATCATAAAATCAATAACGCTGTACCCTAAATATCGTTCCAGTATAACAAATAACTATATCGCCTTAAACTTGTTCATAAATAACTTTATCCTCACATTTCGTGACTAAACCTTGTCAACGACCATTAATCATGTCAGACGTGTACAATTACTGTAATATCACCCTCTCTTATCAGTTATCTACAGGGCTTGCCACTCCGCCTGTCCGAAACAATACTATAAACCCCTTATCAACAACCATACGTTACTTCCATTACCCATCGCCATAACACGACACTACAGATCTATTTTATTATAAAGCATTGTATGGAAGCTCGGTAGACCGACGTAAATAATTTAAATGTCTTAAAAGATTCAAAAATAGTTTTCTTACATTGCCCCCTTCCATAGCATACCATTTGTCAGACCATAACTAGATTTAAATGCTTACGAAGTCACGCCCATACGAAGTGTGGTCGTCTCGCTCTAGCGCACGTGCGGGGTTGGCTGGATCGTATAGACGTCTCGCTTCCGCGAATGATGCTTCAAGTTTGCGTCTTTACCACTTAGATGTTAATGTTGTAAATGGTGTTATCTAGTTTTGGTATTTTCTATCTTATAACCTCGACAGAGGGTGCAATTTGAAACGAAACAAGAGTTGTAGGGGGAAGCGTTAAAGCGGGATGATCGTAGAGCGAGACAGCACGAACAATTCAGTTTAACTTAGTGAGTCCAAACGAGTTTTTGTGTTTGGAAATCGTATTAAGCTTTTGTCGGTAACTGTTCCATTCAGCGGGCATAGTTGAGGCGTTTGTGCGGTCAAACTATCGCGTCGAAGGGGTGGGGCGTTCACCCTGGTGTTTCCCTACACTGTCTCTCGATTCGGGCGCGAACGGTCGACGGGCGCGTTCCAATTTCGAATGCCGATTCCTTTTCAGAAAGTGTTCGATTTAAAATGCGTGTGCATTAAGTGCTAGTGGGACGTAAAAAAAAACAAAATGTCTTCCGTGCATTCTGACGATGACCAGGAGGAGATAAATGTGGATTCTGACAGTAGGCTATCCGGACACTGTGACGATGTCGCGTCAGAAGATAGGGATTCTGACCACAGCTACAACGATCGGTATAGAGATTCTCCCAACGTGCACATGACTGACACGCAGCAGAGGGTCAATCTGCCTTTCAGCATATCCCGACTTCTGGGCAAACATTTCGAGGACATAGACAAGAGAAGACATTCCGGCGAAAGTGACGACAGAAGTGACCAAGACACCGAGTCAGAGAGTGCGAAGGATGACGGGAAAGAGGCTATGCCGATCAATTTTACCCACAACCATGGACTTTACCCAAATTCTGGACTGTTATTGAGGCCGGGACTGGGTCTCGGTGGTGGTTATTTTCCGGGTAACCCCGGGGTGGTCAGGGTACCTGCTCATAGGGCACTTGGTGCGTTGGGTGCTTGGGGTGTCGCTTTAGACCCCATGAGGCAGGCTGCAGCAGCCGCCTTCGCGCACCAGGTTGTTAAGGACAGATTAAATGGTAAGTCATTTTATAATTACTAATATATAATTATTAATACGTGAAGCAAAAAGTTTCAGTACAGTTTTACGGGAGTTGTGCAACCGGAGGAGTATGAAATGTTGCCGATTTAAAATTCATGTAGACGAAAGTGTGCAGAGCCAATATTTTTTTTGCTTGGAAATACATAATATTAATAATAATAATAACAACAACACACACTACCACAGATTGTTTTCACACACTACGGTGCGTTTGATACATACATACATACAATTTTGTTACAAGTTGAGTTATGAGTTCAAACTTAAAAATTATGTGTATTATTAAGGGTGAATTTCGACCACCTGGCGACGTCTGGTTTCAATAAACACTCATTATTATACTGCGACGAATCTAGTCAAGTCTGTGATTGCAGTGAAAATAAACTAGTGCAGCTCAGACTCTCGGACGACGGACTTCTATTGTTTTGTGTGGGGTTCCTACGATTCCATTTTCATCGGCTTCACTTACCACTTACCTTTCGAAGACTCATCCAAATCCCTACCTATTATACAGACTAAGGCTTTTCTATGAAGGAGAGCCAGCCTTCGCCACTGGTTACCTTACTAATAATACACCTTACTAATAATATATGCGCGAAAGTTTGTATATGTATGGATTTTTATTACTTTTTCACACAACAACTATTGAATGAGATTGATTTTAACTAAACTTGGTATGGTAGCAGTTTAGTCTCTGGATTAACACATAAGCTACTCTTTATCGCACAGAATGTACGGAGCCCGCGGGATTTCTTTTTGCACGTAAGAGATCGCGAGTAACATCAAGTACGAAATACGGGTTCCATTAAATAAACAATGGGGATGCTGTACTTTTTCGGAAAAAAGGAGCATATGTCTCAATTCAGAGCCCAATATACTACCATACCAAATTTCATCCGTCCATACATCCATCCATCCTCACAGACTTTCGTATTTATAAATAGTAGTAGGATTTTAAAGGAAATAATATCTGTTAAGTCTGAGTACAGGTTCGGGGCTGCCTACCGGGTGTTTTACCCTAGTTTACATAGAACATATTTTACATAGTACATACATTTTACATATACATAGAACATATCTAATAAGGGTGGTGTGTTGCGAGAATGGCGAGTGACAGGTCGCTACGCTAATATAAATGATACGCACGACATATTTTCGATGTGGCTTGTTTATCTATACTAATATACTCTATAATATAATAAAGAGGAATAATTTGTTTGTTTGTTTGCATTGAATAGGCTCCGAAGCTACTGGACCGATTTTGATGAAATTTGGCTCGGATACAGAGTAGACCACAGGGTCACTACTACTCATTGCGGCAAAATGTACGGGTCGGGCGGGATTTCCTTTTATGCGCACGAAGTCCCGGGCAACACCTAGTTATTCAATATTTGGCTAAAAAGTATTTTACCTAGGTTAATTGTAGGTGAGCAAAACTTTTTTTTAAGTTTGTATTTTTAAGTTTAATCAAGATGCTGTGTCTGAAGTTACTAAAAATTTGTTTTAAATTACAATAAATAATGTGCAAAACTAACTTTGTAATAAGTAATGATTAATTATAATAATATTATGATTTATTATATAATTAAATCTGTATTAAGTGTGGTTAATGTACAATTAATTAAATTTATCAGAGCGTATAAAATGAATAAGATTATACACATAACTTTAATAAAGCAGACACAGAATAATAACTAGTCTTGACTTATGTTTGCAAAAGTTAAAAATGATCCTTAATAGTTATGTAAATTATGTTGGTAAACGCAATAAAGTACCTATAATACTCTATTTTTAACCGACTTTCAAAAGAAGGATGTTATTTAGCCTTTACGATAAACATGGGATTAACTATTTTGTCTGAGAATTCCTCCGACTGTTGTTGGCAATGAATACCTACGCTAGGTAATAAGGGGGAAAATAATGAAAATGTGAAAGTTTGTGGGGATGGATGCATGGATGTATGTTTGTCACTCTTTCACGCAGAAACTACTGAACGGATTTTAATGAAATTTTTTATGATGGTAGTTTATGCTCTGGAATTTTTAATTTAATTTTTATCGTGAAATAGTACAGTGTGCCCATGGGATACACGTATTTAAGGCAAAAGCTAGTCTAAAATCTATTTTTGTAGTTTCTTACCAAAATAATACTTTTTATTAATAATTCATCTATATTTTAACACCTCTACTAAATAAATAAATCAACACAAAGTGCTGTTTATCATTTCAATATAAAAGTAGTCACGTAAATCTAAGCACATACATACAACATACATACATACACAAAATTTAATTTTAATCAAACAGAAAACATTGACTTTTGTAGGTATCATTTTTCCACAGTTACGTGGGCAACAAACCTAATATTTTATGGCTTAATAAAAGATCAAACGGCATATTGTAACCACTCAAGGGATTTCCCTACAGGGCTACAGGGAGGGCTGCAGTTTTTCATTCATTACTAATCTGTTGGGGAGAATGGATCAATTCCAAATGCTCTTGTATTGAAAATTTAAAAAAAAATACGCAAAAGTAGTCAAAATTAAAAAAAAGGTAGCGAAAATCTAGTTGTATGTACCCCCCTTTTTAATTTAAAACATCTAAGTATACACCTATTTACTTTTTTATAATTATTTTTTACTGTTTTGAAATATAACACTTATGTTTCGGCATAATCTACCTATGATTAAAGCTTTATTTTTTTAAGTTACCGGAACTTTACGTAGGTACTTAAATAATTACACGGATTCTGACCTCAAGAAACCCGAATGACACATTTTCGAGCCGCCTACATAGTAATTTGTCGCGCCGACGGACGACGAACCAAAATTTATTTGTTTTTTTTTTAGGTTATCTCATTTTGGCGTCGGTCTTTTTACAGTGTCAGTTTTATAGTTTAACAAAAAAAAATTAATAGTTTTTTTTAACAAGCCTTTTAAAATAACTACTGGCTGTGAAAAATTTAATCTGATGCGTTGCACTGCACGTGCGTGATACGTAATAGTTATGAAATTATTTTGGCAAAATTAAGCCTGGTACTTTTTTATACTTCCAAAATATCAAGAGTAAGATTAAGATATTTCTTTTAACGCGTATATATGCTGTAAATAATTTATAATATTCATTAAAATTTTTGCAAAATATAATTTTGTTGTATACTTTAAATACATAGATACCTACCTAGATAAATCTACCGTGTTAGATTGGTAGGTACAATATCTATGTAGTATTTATTTATTAAAACACAAATTATTTTATTGCTCACCGAAAAAAGATTCATAATGCCTATCCAAAAACAAGTATACGCACCAATCTTTGCATAATGACCCGGACTTTTTTGATCCACATTTTTTGCGACCACCGGCGCTCAGGAAGTGTGCCGTGGCCCATAATTGAGACAATAGGTAGTACGGAAATAAAAAAAAAACACCTTTGTCATGTTAGCGCCAATAATTTGACAGTTTAGCCCGTGACTCAGACGAAATTTCCGAACGTGTTAAAACGTTCCTTTTTCAAATTCACATGGCGCCACAAATTGACAGGACCGAGCTCTTATCTATGGTCTTTGTTTGTTTTTAAATTTAAATAAATTAGTGAGGTTGAGATAGACTTTATTTTATCGTTTAGATTAAGTATTTTTTATCTCGTGTATTTAATAAAGGTGATAATGTCCACTTAAAGAAAGTACAAAAAAAAGTATTGTTCGTCTTCACTACATTATTGGTAAAATTGCCCAGTTTCATAAAAATATGGCGTAGATTCTAAACAAGAATTTTGAATCAGTCTATCAAAAGTATAACACTTAAAATTACTCAATGATATCCTACTACTATTATAAATATAAAAGTTTGTGAGTTTGGCTGGATGGATGTATGTTTGTTACTCTTTCACGCATAAACTACTGAACGGATTTTGATGAAATTTGGTACCCATGGTAGTAGTTTAAGCTCTAGATTAACACATATCTCTTTATCTTGGAAAAAGTACAGACTACAGTGTTCCCGTAGGATACTATATTTACGCGGGTGGAGCCGCGGGTAAAAGCTAGTATTTTATATGTAGGGTCTCCTCATTTCCCACGGAATGTAGCACAATTTTAGATACTAAGATCATAAAAAGTCATCCACACTTCCTGCGTTGACCGCAGCACGACCGAAATCTCAATTACATCCGGTGCCATAATAATTAAGGTATTGCGGACTCATATTATCCCTTTAAATCCGGAAAACGAGCAGACGGATCGCTTAATAGCTAGCGATTACACCGCGTAGGGACATTCACAAGACCACAGGCCTGAATCACACTAATATTATAAATGTGAACGTTTGTGAGGATGGATGGCTATTTGTCACTCTTTCACGCAAAAACTACTGAACGGATTTCGATGAAATTTGGTATGGTAGTAGTTTAGACTCTGAATTAAAACATGGGCTTTATCTCGAAAAAGTAAAGAGTTCCCGTGGGATACTGTACTTACGCGAGCAGAGGCGCGGGCCAAAGCTACTAAGTAATGAAATGTTAAAAGTCTTCTAAGGCCCCACACCAGCCCAAGTGATGTTTTACTCCAGGTTTCTCCATGACCTTTGTCTCCGTTTGTTAGATCAAAACCGTAACTTAAGCCAGCCCATTCGGCCGAAGCACTTCCTGGCAGGTTGAGTTGTTGAAGTTTACATAATGTTCTTGGAAATTACAATTCTGCCAATCCGTTTTAGAACAACATGATGCATTACCCTTACTAAATATGCTAATCTACGTCGCCTTGACAATGATTATTGTCTATTATATTATAACAAGGATGACTGTTTCGCGACCTCTATGGCTCAGCCAGAGGTCGCGGGTTGGAATCCCGCCAAGGAACAAAAAAGTTTGCTATGCTCCTGGGTCATGGGTGTATTGAGTATAACATAATAAAATTTTTAATTATTTGATTAGTATAAAATTATTAAATATGTTTCTGTTGTCTGGTTGATGGTACCTACCCGTAACACAAGTTCTTCGAGAACTTACCACGGTACCAGATTGACGTGGTGTGGAAGCGTCTATAGATATTGTTATGACGCTCGATGATGATGATACAGACCCAAATAGGCTAATACGTATCAATTATATACCTACCTCACCTACCTCATTTCTCAGTAATCTGTCACACAGAACTTGTGTTAACCTATAATAATTATTGTGTTGCCGATTTTGAAAGGCCGTGCCGCTATCGTAAGTATATTTTTATTTACTCTGTGCCAGTGGCATACTGGATACGTGAGGCTAAGTTAGCAACGGCCTCAAAACGAAAAGACCTGTACGGCTCAACATATAGCCTATGTATATTTTAAAAAGCCTATATAAATACCCAAAATACATTGCATTTTGTTGTTGTTTTTTGATTTTGTTGTAGATATACTATTGCTCTATATTGTCGCGTTTGTCGCGACGACGAGATACACGAGTCGAACGACAGCTCGCGGCTATGTGTGCGTGGCTAGATGTGTGCGAGGGACCATGCGGTGCGCGCGGCACGTGGGTTTTTTCAAGCCAGGAATTTCGTTCACGGGGCCGCTGGTCGTTTCTTCGCTTTGACATATTAACAATATAATTTCACGATATGAAAGATATTTCGGTGTCAGCCTTAGGCTTACGTCAACATGGCTGACATTCGCCGGTGCTCGAGCCTGTGCCGTCGGGCACATAGCACGATCAATTTCAGAAGTATGTCAAACTGCCTTACCTTTTTCCTCGACCGTAAAAGCTCTCCTTAAAAAACGTCAATTTTTTATAAAAAACAATAAACCCGACTACGTACATTTTACAGCCTACGTTACCCGGGATATTATACGAGTAACGAGTCTATTGTCGCCTCATTTATTAAAATCGGACCAGTAGTTTAGGCGCTACGGTGGTACATACATAGCCTGCCAAAATCAGCACCCTTCCTTTTGGCTTCGCCGTAGTCGGGTAAAAATTAAAACATAAACAGTTGTTATGTTTTAATTTTATAATTATACCTGTTTTATAAAATTGGAATAACAATTTTCAAATGTCCTAATGAATGCACTTAACATCATAACATTTAAATACGGTAATATGATTGGGGCTGTTTATCCAACACTAATTTGACGTAATATAGGCTAATTTCACCTTTGAAGACTGCTTATAATCAATAGGTTGTGTTTACTTTAGTTGTTGTTAGTGCTTATAAAGTTTTATTTTTACAACGGTCGGCCTGTTGTGATCTTTAAATTGTTGCTTTTTAGCTTTTTAATTTGGTTTCTTCCTAACACACACTATGTACTTGTTTAAAATTGCCAATAAAACTATTTACACAGCGGATAAGCCATCCAATGTTTTGCCCTTGTCTAACACGTTGGAAAATGTATTGTGTAAATATTTTTATAAGTAACGGGGTAAGTACAATATCGGCAGCATTCTGAAGCGCTATTTAAAGTTGTGACTTGTGGCCCAGCTAATTAGATATTATATAGGCCCTAGATTTAGGGTCAACTATTACGGTCAATTCACACCGATACGAAACGATACTGATGCGGCGCTGCATTTTTAGTTTAATGATTCAAAATTGATCTTTATTTAGTACACAAGAAGACACGTTTTATTGCAAGAGCGGCGCTATGCAGAGCAGTCTAGTTTGGCATGCGAACTCTTGCAATTAATCGTCAATCTTCTTGTGTAATGAACAAAGTTCAATTTTGAATCGCTATCATTAAAATGCAGTCGCGTCGTATCGTCTCGTTTCGGTGTGAACTGACGCTAAATCATAATCAAAATGGCCGCCCTTTTAGAATATCAAAGAAGCTACATAAACTCTTATATCCGCTGTAAATCAATAAAGTCCTGTCATCGTATATCTAAGCCGTAAAAGTTGGGAAAATCATCGATAAATATTTCCCCTTTCCCGCATTTCCCGCGGGAGCTCGACGATGATATGACCCTGTACGTAACTTATATTCTATATTGTTCAGGGTTTACAGGCGTTTTATGTTCATACTAGCTTTTGCCCGCGGCTCCCCGCGGCAACACTGCTTTTTCGAGATAAATTGTAGCCTATGTTTTAACCCGGAGCCCAAGTTACTACCACACCAAATTTCATCGCAATCCGTTCAGTAGTTTCAGCGTGAAAGAGTAACATACAAACATCCATCCATTTAAAGGTTGCTTATGTTGGTTGGGTTTATGGTTAAAGTCACGGATTAATATTGTACTAGATGTTGGCCGTGATTTCATATGCGCATTAACGACGACGACGACCTCTGTGGTTCAGTGGTTGAGCGCGTTGGTGCTCAAGCCGGGGGTAGCGGGTTCGAATACCGCCAAAGGAACAAAAAGTTTTTCTGTGTTCCCGGGTCATGGATGTGTGTGGGGATATGATGACAAACCCCAAAGGGGAGATCTCCGACCGAGCGAGGTGCTATGCTAGGTCAGGCCGAAGGCCACTTGTATAAATTTCAGATATCGTATATAGAGTGCCGATCATAGAAAACTTCGATAGCGCGATTCAGGATTGTGGCGCTTATTGGTCCGCCACAACCTGTTTCTGTGAGGTCAATAACCTCAGCGCCTTAGAGAGTGCAATGTAATTTTATTATTTCCAGCCTAAACGTCTTTACATAAGCAGTAGATCATATGCAAAAACATCCGTGATTGATTTTTAACAAACCTTAATTATTGACATGACAACGTCTTATAATTCGATGGAGCCGGGTGCACGCACGAAAAATCATGACTCATGTGGCGTTACCTCGCTCTGAGGCGTTCCATTTGAGGCTTGAAGTGCAAGCGAGAGCGCGGAACGAGCGACAAAGAGGCACAATCGGCCTCCGCGTTCGGCAGCGTTCGACATCTGTCTCTCTCCTACTTGAGTGAGCGATCCATGAGTATTTTCTTATGACGTTGTCACGTTCAACTATCATCAGTAAACCGACTTTACAGACAACCGATTTTTTTATTATTACCTACATATAGTCGCGATATCTTTTGAGGAGGAGAGGTGCAAGTGACTCACATTAATTTCACACTATTTTCCGATGTGTTTTCATACGTTAAGTGGCGTATGTTTACGGGCAATCTATAACGTTACTCGTTACGACCGTATCTCATACGTGTAAATATACGGGAGTGCTCCGTAAAATATTATATTGCCGGAGATGTTTGAAATATTGTCATTTTTAAAGGTTCTGTATCCAATGGGTAAAAACAGAACCCTATTACAGGCGTCGCTGTCCCTCTGACAGAGGGACAGCGACGCCTGTAATAGGGTGATTTAAATAGGAAGCAAAGAATTTGCCTAAATAGCATCACAATACACGGAGCTGTGGGAGGTCAATAACCTTAACAAGCCGTAAAGAGCGAACCTAATGTATTTTTATTTAGTATTTTTTTTTCGATATTTTGACGTGATAACGTCTTATAAATTGTTGAACGCCGGCCGCACGCACGAAAAATTGTCACGTTCTGCCCGATTGTCACGTTCCGCCTGAGCAGAGCGTGCAAGCGAGAGCACGGAACAAGCGATAGAGTGGCTATAGCCGATTGGCCTAAGCGTTCGGCTTGTGATGACGTTATCATGTAAAATTATCGTCCCTAAACCGACTTAACAGACAAACATTTTTTTTCAGTCTAATCGTCTTGATATAAGCAGTAGATCATGTGTCCAGAATATCCGTAGTTGATTTTAAGTAGCCTTATATTATTATATTATATAAGGACCCGTTTCACGATCTACTGATACGTGTCAGATAGTTTATTTTCATGTTTGGTCTCTGTCGCATGATATAAAGTAAGCTGCGACAAAAGAATACTACTAATAGCTACCTACGTCCGAATAAATTATTGCGAAATAGGCCCGAAATCACGTCACTTTACTATTTCACGCAAAACCCACTGAACGGATTTGGATGACATTTGGTAGGAAACTGCTAAAGTAGTAGTGTAATATTAACACATCGAATACTTGTCATCCCGAAAAAGTACAAATTCCCGTGGGATACGCGGGCGGAGCCGCGGGCAAAAGATAGTTCTTTAATAAATTTTAGTACCAGACCATGCAATTTTTTGAAGTACATAAAAAGTTACCTGAAATGATCTTGAAAATGATCTAATCATACTTAGTATAGAGAGCTATTGAAATGAAACTCGGCATTGAGAGTTAAATTTCAAGGTAGCGTCACGTCACGACACGATTTTGAATATAACGCCATCGATATAACAACATCTGTCGGATGTTACTAAATAAGACATATAAAAACGTAGCTTTCTGAAGTGGTGTCCTTTAGGCACAGTGAGAGTATTATTGGAATTTAAATGTCTAATGAAGTTTTTCTTTTGCCACGTGTACAGAACATATTATATTTTAGGGATCCCTGAAACTTTTATATATTATGTTTACACGGTATCTACACCAAATTAACATTATGTATAATATTTAAAATTAAAAGGCATTAATTAAGTTATGAATTTATACATTATACTCTTTTAATTATTATTAAAATTAATTTTATTCTAAAAAAAACGTCCGTTGTTTAAGAACATAAAAATTTAAATGAATTTTATTCATGCAAGATTTGTATTTCGTTTATTACATATATTATAATTTGAAATATAGCTATGCAGGCTACGTTTTATTCATATTGCCCGCTACTTCGTACGCGCAAAAAAAAATCACGTGGGAACGTATTCCTACAAGTACATATTGCCACAATAAAAAGTAGCCTAGTAGTATCCAAAGCCTTAACTATTGCCACAATTTCATTAAAATCCATTCGGTAGTTTATGCGCGAAAGAGTCACAAACGATCGTCCGTGTGAGGATCACAAACATTCACACTTAGTACCTACTAGCTTTTATCCGCGGCTTCGTCTGCGTAAATACAGTATCCCACAGGAACACTGTCCTTTTGACGTGATAACGTCTTATAAATCGATGGAGCCGGCTGCACGCAGGAAAAAACATGACTCATGCGTTACCTGTTACCCGTTATCGTTACCAAGTACCAGCGTTACTTGTTACGTGTTGTAGTTGTTGACGTTGTCACGTTCAACTATCGTCAGTTATCCGGCTTTACAGACAACCGATGTTTTTTTTGGGTAAAAAAGTAGCCTATGTGTTAAACCAGAGCTTAAGCTACTATCATGCCAAAATTCATCGAAATGCCGTTCAGTAGTTTTTGCGTGGAATAGCAACAAACATCCACCCATCCATCCATTCTCACAAACTTTCACATTTATAATAGTAGGTAGACTTATTAGGATAATGTGAGAACTGGCATAGATTCACATTAATTTTAAAGATGTCATAAAACTCCAAGTTTATAGAGCTTTTTAAAGTTATTCTTCGTAAATAAATCATAATGACGCAAAATTTTTCAAATTTTGGAAATTCTATGCGTTTCTGTGTAATTGTGCTCGTAAGCTGCATATCTTATGAGCCAAGCTCTAACCACTAGACTACGGAGGCTGTCATTACTTTAACATGCTAGGATCAGTTCACACCGCGACGCGACGTGACGGGGCGCTGCATTTCTTAAGAAAGATCAAAATTAAACTTTATTCACAACACAAGAAGATACCTGTACGTTTCATTGCAAGACATTCAATGTCAGTCTCTGCGTAGCGCGGCGCCGCTCTTGCAATGAAATGCAACCTTCTAATGAATACATTTCAATTTTGTGTAGCTGTCTTAAAAATGCGGCGACACATCGTGTCGCGTATCGTCGCGGTACCCTAATTGACAATTGTACTGGAAATGTGGTTGTCAATGTAATATGAATAAATTATGATGATAGCGATGTACCTGCTTAGGGGTTAAATTCCCTGAGAGCATTTTTTTTTATCCGATCCGATATCAGCGATATCCTATATCGATCACCGATAGTGTAATTCCCATTATCGGTCCGATATCGAATCGGATGATAGGAAATCGCTCTGTTAAATACCTACCATATAATGATTTCATGTTGTACCTAAGAGAATCAGTTCTTTCACGACATAACATAATACCACAGAGTAGAAAATATATGTTACTTATACTTACGTACAGAGAAACAGCTGTCATAGAACGATCTAAATTGATCCAAATTTGAAAATTTTGACGTCACCTTCAACGTCACCGAACGTGACACACCGTATGCTTGAAGTGGTGCAATCAAATCGAAAGCTAACTATGTAGCTGTTTATCTGTTCCTCTTTCTTTAATCTGTGCTAATACTATGTTATATGACGTGACAGCCGTCGCTGTCACGTTAAAGTTAAGCAGCTATCATCGGTGGCATAAAATTTAAGCAACCGATACCTGAAAATAAAGAACTTTAAGTTTTCAGGCAAAAGTTAAACTCTTTAAAAATTGGTTCATAATATGTTACCGCTGTATCCACCTAAGGCCCGATTCGACCAAACTTGAAGTTACACGAGTGTAACTATAATGAGAATAATTTCACTCCTTCAATTTACTCTAGGATATCTTCGTTTGCGTTTTACCAAGTTACTCGAAGAGTATACTATGCTCGGTATTATTATTCAATGAATAATGAACGAATGTATAAACCGACAAAAAATCATGTACTATTGTTTGTATTAGAATGACTTGTACGCCATAACAATTTAATTCCGTAGAGTAATACAGTAAAATGTCAATATCACTTCAAAACACTTCACAATGACATTGATCGTGAGAATTGACAGCCAGCTGTGCGACTATTCACTATTCTCAGTTTAATACTTTACTCCGTCAAAATCGCCCGTGCATATATTTACTCCCGTGTAATTACACGGGATTACCTTATTCTTGGATTAGAAGTTGGAAAAACGCAAAACCAGCTCACTCTTAGATTAGGAAACATTTATACTCGAGTAAAATTTTACTCCAGTTTGGTCGAATCCGCCCTAAGTGGAGTAGAGAAATGTAGTGTTGTACTCTGGGCTTAAAAGTACAATGTAGTGTTGTACCCCGCATAAGAGTAAAGAGCGGCGCAATAAAACTGAGAGCGGGGAATAACATGCCTATGTTGCAGGCTCGATTGCAACCGCTTGCGCCTTGTACATATTACATGACTAGGGATGTGCAGTAGCGTATCGATAACAGGAGATCGATAGGTTTAAGTATCGACTATAATTGTCGATACCACGGTAAATCAAAGTTTTTGGCGTATGACCGCAATTGTTGTAGATTTAAGATGTGAGTCGTTACGAGCTAAGTTTCTTTGAAACTGAAACTAAATTGAAAATATGTATTTTTCTTATAGCTATAAATTGATCGCCTGTTTACAATTTTTAATTAGTGTCTCCAACATCATACCAACATTTGTTAATAGATACAGTACAAGATATATCATATTTTGTTAAATTAAATTTTGTTGTACCTTCCGTTACACTCTCTTATCTTTGGAATTTTCACTAAACGGAATTTTATCGACCGGCAGTCCAATTTTCGGTATTTGCGGGTTATTTCGAAGTCGTAAAATGTCCAGTGTCGAATTTCGTTTTAACTTTAATTGTCTTTTCGGCCAATACCGATGAATGATGATGATGACAAACGGCGTATATTATAAAGGTGGACTGTTAAATTCTCCATGTCATTAATGATTTAAACGATACTGTGTCATTGTCAAGTAAACAAAAGCGAACATATTTTGTATACATATCTGTAGCTCCTTATCTCTAAAATTTTGAATATCGACTATCGAGTAAACATAATATCAAACTCTCGAATTTCGATATGTCTGTTGTGTCCTTCCCTAGTCCAGGGGTAGCTCCGGCAGATTGGTACTGTTGTCCGGATGCAATATGCACGAGTCCGGCCGTTAATTTTTCCGAACCAATGTTCGCTAATTGAAAAATGGGAGATAACTTTTTTATTTACAGCCTCTGTGTGATTTGCCAGTTCCAGATACTCGTACCTAGCTTTTGCTGTCTGGGTTTATTTTTTTAGATAGAGTAGCTAAGCGACAAGCGAACTTATTCTAAGGTAAGTGTTGTTTTGAAGTTAACATTGAATTTCTCGATCTTTTCCTATACATACTTACGTACTTATTATGTATACCTAGTTTTAATCTGCATGTATACATGTAAAATATTTAGTATAATTTATATATTCGGAAATTGATATATTGGTACGTCATGATAAATGTTAAAAATATAAAATTTTATGTGTAGTTTTGTAATTAGGTGCGTTTCAACGTTACAAAAGAGTAGGAATATTTTTTTCATAATTAGTGTAAAAAACTTCAACGGTTATTTACAAAAACATTTATCGCGGTAATTATAAACTTAAACGCAATAATTTCGGAGATATTAATGCTAATATGTTACTGCGACCTATATATTTCATGCGACTGCAGGAGCGCGTGACGTCAGACTCTTGTATGGAGCGTTTTCACGACACTTGCGAAAATATGCATTACATATCGCTGTACCTTTGAAAATATTGATTTTCTACACACTGTTTCTAGTGAGAAGCCACTCATATTTAAGAGTACTATGCGTTTATTAAATAAATAAAATTCAGTTGTCTAGCCCACTATGAGTACTACTGTTTCACGGGTCTAAATCTTAGACACTTTTTAAAGACTCTCAAGTCACATAAACTACTTTTTATACTTCTAACTGAAGACTAACAGTCTGTGATTTAAGTAGCCCTCAACTCAAATAGCGTTTGAGCACCCGGCAGTTTTCACATTGCTCCGTGCGATATCGCATGTCGCACCGACAAATTACTATGTTACGCTCTTATGTCCTTGGCATAAGTGCCTTTTCTCCTATATCCAGACCGTTATCGTATGTCGCACCGGTAATGACGAATAATATTGAATTCAATAAAAAAATATTATATTGAAACACACCTCTGTCTCTCTTATACCTTAGTAATTTATTTGTGCGACAAACGATATCGCACCGCGCAATGTGAAAACGCTCTAACCACAGATAAAAGAAAGGGGAACACATAAACAGCTTCATAGTTATCTTTCGATTTTATTTCACTACTACAAGCATACGGTGTGTCCACGATTGTGTGGATAATTTGCGGGCCTTTGAAGGGGAAGTCAACATTTTGAAATTTGTATCGGTTTGGATCGTTCTATGAAAGCAGCTGTTTCTCTGTACGTAAGTGAGTAGTATATTTTCTACTCTGTGCTCTAACTCTCAAAATAAACACAATAAGATTTATACCTACTAAATCTTAGAAAATATGGTCCATATTATGAGGAGGCGCGGACAAATGTGACTTGGGGTGAGTGAGCGTCTAATCCCAAGCGACGCCGTCCAATTAGACGTCAAGCATTCGTCTTGCCGCCCTCACTTGAATTTAGAACGTGCGCCATTTTTTTCAGCATTTATAATACCAACCAGTGTTTGTGTCATTGTCAGCATTTTATATTTTTAATGCTAGCCATGTTATCGTGATCAACATGTTATCATGAGTTTAATTTTTTATTGACAGACAGGACTTTTTAAATATTAAAATTTAATAAATAGTAATATATAAATGGGATATATTAAAATATATCCCAGTATTAACAAAGAATTGTTAATACTGGGATATATTTTTACCTAGCAGCCAGTTTCTTTTTTTCCAAGCCAGTGTCCTAAAATCGTTCATTTACATGGCGTTTTTATCAGCAAATAAAATAGTTTTTTTAGTAATATCATTTACCTATTGGTCCATGGTAATATGGATTTCGACAAAAAAGTAATGACTAATGCATAAACTTTAAGTTCAAACACGTCTTACTGTACATAATACTTAATATGGAGCCATAAATTTCCTTGGTAGCTTTAAAATCAAGTTCAGTGAAGAATTTATTACAGTGGGTCACATTGTGTCCCTTTTTTGGAAAGTCCTCAGTCAGAAACTTTTACACCAAAAAAAAAAAAGTTCTATTAAAACCATTCCACCTTTTACCTTATGATAAAAAACCTTATGATCTATGAAAAATCATATCACATTATATCTATGATAACCGCCTACTCAAAGTAAGGGAATATTAAATTTAAGTGGCTACTCAGTTATGGCCGAACCCTTTAAGGGTTTAAGGGTTCGAATTTAGGGTTGCCAGGCCAGATATTGTGGGGACATTTAGCATCCGTGGTCCAGAGGTTTAGAGATTGGCTCTCAACTCGTCGTGGGTTCGATTCCCGCGTTGGATTATCAAAAAAAAGGGGGGAGCCTTACAGTAGTCGCATATGATGTGTAACATTTGACATCTCACCTTAGTAATAAGCCATTTTAAAATTATAAATTATATGAATAAGTTACATAATATGTAACTTTATCATATAATTTAAGAAAATTGACTAAGTATTGTGTTTTTTTTAATATTTTCATAATATGAAAATATTAAAAAAAACACAATACCTACTTAGTCAATTTTCTTATGTGATGAAGAATTACAGAAACTTTTCCATTTAAGCAGTGACAGAAATCAATGTCAAAATTTAAAAAAGCTCATGCATCAAATTAAATAGCGCGCTTCCGCGTCTTCCTGCTACGCACTTCCGTCCCATTTCACGAAATCACTCCCATTGCAATAAAGCACGAGGAAAGATGTTGTTTCCATGTTTGGTTAAGACAATGCAAGCGGATTGTCTGACAGGAAAGATGATGCGTCGGCGATGAGTATGTAAAAAGTCGGACCTGCGCCTGATCTCTCACCAGTCGTGTCGGTTATCCGTCTCACTAGGTTTCGAGAGTAAAGGAAGAGAGAGTGCTCTTGTGTACTGCGCACACACTTGGGTACTATAAAATAAATCCTGCGTAGCTGACCTAGTTTCAATGAAACTTGCCACCGTCACACCTCATTTACATTATTACATACTTAGTTAGAAGAAAAAATTATTTGTTACGCTAAATGAAGACTGTGATGCGTTGCACGTATGAACGTACTGCTATTTATCATTTTGCTGCATATTCACGTACAATAAAGTGTCGTATCCACGATGCATCCACTTTCGACAGTCTGTCTGTCCGGCTTCTATGTTTCAAGATCTGCCAACCCTGACACCCCTACCGAAGGGATAATATCATAAACTTACCCTTCAGTTGAGCCCTTCACAGTTAATTTGTTAGTTAATTTTTCTTGCACGCAAATTGTTTTATATTTATTCATAATTGTAAAGCCGTTGCTCATAAACTTTTCAGCGGATTTTGTAATTGTTTTAGACGTTTTAAATTTGTTCTTGAGCTTTTTAGGAATATTCATTGCAGTGTACATTTAAAATTATGCATTATCTATTTTTATAATGGTAGGCAATAGGCATAATGTTGACGCGATGCGACGTTTAGAATGTGTATTTAAAATATCGATTCAGAATAAAAAACATTTTAGTTTGAATTTAGAATAGGTATTTTCCAAACTTTTGAAAAATATGTCAAATAGTCTGATTTGCAAAGAAAGGTGAAAGCTGAAAATGTGGTATTTTGAATTAAAAGGTGGTCAGACCGACTGACGAGTTACGCATCGCCGCGATAGTCGACATAATTTGTGTAATAATTTCGATGTTTCACATCGTTTAGGTATTCTGCGACGACTTTCAAAGAGGACGGTTAACCGTAATGCAAAAGCTAAACAAATGAATAAAATTGAGGTGTTTGTTTGTAATTTTAAATTAACAGCTTTTCTTTCACTAAGTACATATTATAATATTATATATCTACGAAAGTATATACGGTACTTACAATGATAATTTTTTAAATTTTTTTGTCTGTCTGTACCTATGTCTGTTTGTTCCATCTAATCTCCGAAACGGCTAGCCGATTTTCAAAGGACTTACTGGCAGATAGCTGATGTTATAAGGAGTAACTTAGGCTATTTTTATCTTAGGGTTCCGTTTAAAAAATAGAATTCCGTTTCCGTTAGTTGTATGCAAACGAAGTTGTACCAGCTAGTATAACATAATACTAATGTTATATGTATACAATCCGCATTACCCGGCGGCCCGCATGAATCATAAGCTAACCGGATTACGCCCTACAAATCTTGTTAGCACACCCTTTTCCCTCATCCTGACGGAGGTACGGTCAGAGATATGTGTAGCGTTGACAAAAAGCATATTCAAAAAATTGTGTAGGTAGGATACAGTTTGTTTTCTTTGCTAACATACAATTTGTTAGAAATATTTATATATAATAGCTTTCGCCCGCGGCACCGCTCGTGTTATTACAGTATCCCACGGAAATTATACCACACAATCGTGGACACACCGTATGTTTGTAGTGGTGCAATAAAATTGAAAGCTAACTATGTAGCTGTTATGTATTTTTGTGTCCTTAAGCAGCTGTGCTAGGGTGCTGCACGAGCACAGTCGAGCGTATCAACTAGCCTAATATAGCCATATAGGCTATATTACTGAACCCCAGTACATAATTTGTGGTCACGACAATCCGCCATTAGCCGCCAGCCAATGAGCGCGCGCCGTTTAATACGATTCCGTTTTCAAAAAACAATGGAACGCAATTTGAATGCAGATTAAAAATTTAATCTGGCAACATTTATTCCCATAATTTTGTTTTGTTTACGATTCAGTTTTAATATTTTGTAAAATCGTTGTTTGCTTTCTCTACTTTTTGTAGGCTATATCGTTACTTTTACTTTTTTGCTGTACCTACCGCTATCAAAAAGGTTTAAAGAAAAAAAAATGTTTAAACATTTTCTATTGGTTATCCGCAAAATATACTTTGCTTAAATAGTTAGCTTGAAAACTATGTAGAGATTTTCTGTCTTTCAGTCCAAAAACAAGCCTTAAAAATTAGAAATAACCTAGAAACTCACAATTATTCAACTTAACATTAATTTGTTCAATCGTAAGCTATATATATACCCTATATACAAGTGTTTTGCATGTTAATTAAATAAAACACCTGTATTTAATTAGGTAATACTTAGGTATATTTAAGAAAACTTAGCTTATCTTTGACTGAATAGAAAATTCTTAAAAGGTTTTACATATCAGCAACATATAACGAGCAAAATAATACCTTAGTATACATCTCTAAATAAATGAAAAAAAAATGAAGCTGCAAAATTGAAAATTCTTAATTCAAATAATCGAATCCACTTCAAAGTCGACTGCATGCGATTGCTCAAATTATAAATAATGATGGTCAATTGCTCAGTCCTAGTTAATATCATCATCTCATGGATCATTTAATGCAAATCCATCCGTCCATCCATTACGGAAAACACCGCCATTACTGGCCAGTCAGATGTAATTGAGTTTCGAAAAATGGTCCGCCATCTTGGAAGTAATTTTGAAACTTGGCAACTACTTGTTTAAATTGAGTATTTATGAGGCAATCGTTCTTTTTTGCCGTCTATTATTCATGGCATATCGGAGTTTTTCTATCAGCAACTTTACAGAGTTTTATAGTTCCATTTGGATTAAGAAGACTGAAGACCTATTAATATATTGAAATTAAAATATCAGTTATATCTAATAATGACCACTTACTCTAAGTGGTAGGTAATTACCACAACAAGGTCTAAAGTTTTCTTAAAAATTAATCCTCCTACTATTGTTATTGAATTATAAATTAGAAAGTGAGGATGGATTGAGGGACGGATTGATATTTGTTACTCTTTCACGCAAAAACTACTAAACGGGTTTTGATAAAATTTGATATGGTGGTATATAGTAAAGTTTAAGTTCTGGATTAGCACATAGGCTACTTTTTATCACAAAAAAGTACAGTACGCATGTATGCACTACGCTGTGTGCGAGTTTTTGTCGCTACTGGCCGTGAAGAAGGTAACTACAATTTGTATGGCATCGAAACAGCGCCCCTAGTGGCATACAATGGTAACTAATTCGATGCCATACAAATTGTAGCTAACTTCTTCACGGCCAGTACTGACAAAAACTCGCACTCAGCGCACAGGGGCGATATTTTGTACAAATGACAGCTCGAGCGCCGGCGAATGTCAGCCATGTTGACGTAAGCCTAAGGTTGAGACCGAAATCATTTCAAGCGTCGCGTCAGACAAATCTATCATTAATATTATGAAATTATATTGACAAATTATGTCAAAGCACGAAACAAGCTTGTGAATACTTAGTTCTGACTCCTGGCTTGAAAAACCCCACGTCCCGCGGGCCCGCGATGTCCCAGCACCGCCTAGCCCCGCACACATAGCCGCGAGCTATGTGTAAATCGTTGAATGATGGTACGTAAGTAGTGTAAAATTCTTAGGTTAGATTATTAGGTATGCGTCACATCACATTCCTTCGCGTTTTCATATGAAAATTTTTCCTATTACTGTAACCATAGATTAAAGTAATAATGTTTTTTTATTATTCATAGAATGTTCGAGTCGATTTAGTCGTGATTTCAATTATGGCGATAAGACTTAAACACAAACGTAATTTGAGCGCGGCCATTTTGTACAATTTAAATTATTAATCGTATTATTTCACGATCTGTTGACTGAAATGATTATCTCCGTATCTCGTATACAATATACGTAATATAATGTACTTAATATTTGTGTGAGCTTTTAAGTGTTTTTGTTATTTGGTTTACTTAACTACTCGTATATACTACGAGTTAAGTTGAAATAATTTGGTCTATCTACTTTAAATATCTTCACCGCATTAATTACAAATACAATAATTGTAAACCTTCTCCATAATATATTATGATTCGAATACCAAGTACTTTTAAACAGCCATGGAAATTAATGCAACGTTGTATAGAAACATTTTCCAAAACTGCATACTTAATATTCGGTCCTTACATATGAAATTGGCGTTTTGTCGTACTGGCCACTTTGATCTCAAATGTATCTTCTTTGGTTAGGAATTCCAATTTCAAATTTATACCGCTATTTACTCATGCATTTGTGTTTCGAAAACCGTAATTCATTTGTTTTTTCCTCTTTTGGTTTTTTCTTTGCGTCACTCTGTTTACAAAATGGAAAACTTAAAATATCGTATTACTTTCGAATACGAGTTTCACCGTGGCACCAGTGCTGTAGAAACGGCTCGAAGGATTAACGATGTGTATGGCCGCGGTGTCGCAAAAGAAAACACAGTGTGTTTTTGGTTCCAACGTTTTCGTTCTGGACATTTCGACCTCCAGAACAAGCCCCGTGGACGGCCGGAGACCAAAGTTGATAATGAAGAATTGAAGGCTATTGTGGAAGCGGATCCATCGAAAACCACGTCCGAGTTAGCTGCAGGCTGCGGTGTTAGTGATAAAACTGTTTTAATCCACTTGAAGCAAATTGGGAAGACCACACACTGCACAACAGACGGCTACCAAATTAGAGGAGCTTCAATTGGAATGTCTAAGACATCCACCGTACTCCCCGGACCTTGCTCCAACAGATTACCATTTTTTTCGAAATTTGGATAACTTCTTGCAAGGGAAAAAATTCAACTCCGATGAGGCAGTCCAAAGCGCCTTCAAAGATTTTATTGATTCCTGTCTGCAATGGTATATACTTTGATGAAATAAATATATTATATTTATTTCATCAAAGTATATACCATTGCTTAAAAAAATCGACTTTATGTTCCTCCATTTCAAAACGCCAATTTCATATGTAATGACCAATATTAATAAGCATCTGTGCTCTATCCTGTAGGTACGTTTCAATATGTCACTGTATATACCTATGAATTATTTTGATACTTAATATTGAATCTTGGCACTATAATAATTATAAAAAAATAATTAAAAAAATATATATATTTAAATAAATTAAAAAAAAACCTCCATAATATTCCCTATTGCTGTTAAAACTCAAACCAAACAGTTACGGAGTTATATACAATTCCTGAATTTTATACCATCTTTTATAAATACTATTTACTGATAAACGGTAACACATTTGCTTTCTACTTCCAGCCTCCTTCCCCATCACAAGGCGGATAGGCCACCCCTACCAGAACAGAACCCCGCCCAAACGGAAGAAGCCCAGGACCTCGTTCACCAGGATGCAGATAGCGGAACTGGAGAAGAGGTTCCATAAGCAGAAGTACCTGGCCTCAGCAGAGCGAGCCTCGTTGGCCAAGACACTGAAGATGACTGATGCCCAGGTGAAGACATGGTTCCAGAATAGAAGAACGAAATGGAGGTATGTAATTATATAAGTACTATAATAGCTGTTGCCCACGGCTCCACCCGCGTAAATATATAATCGGGTATCCCGCGGGAATACTATACTTTTCCGGGATAAAAAGTAGCCTATGTTTTAATACAGAGCCTATTATGCTTAGTATTACTACTACTATACCAAATTTCATCAAAATCCGTTCAGTAGTTTTTGCGTGAAAGAGTAACAAACATCCATCCATCTTTACAAACTTTCACATTTATAATATTAGTAGGATATACGAGTATATAAGTTATTGTCTAAATGAAAAATAAAAAAGGGCTATAAGTAAAACGCTGAATCTAGGTCGGAGGCTGCGGGTAGAGTACCTAAGAGGCTGGCAGCACAGCACATTGGCCGAGGTAAGCGCCAGCCATAGGATCATTAGTTTTGTCGATCAGTCTTTTGGCCAAATCTCTAAAAAGATGCTTAGCACTGGGACCCAGGGACCCATAGTTTCGGCTCCAAAAGGCAGAAAAATGTAACCATCGCCGATGGATACATATTTCCGCCTTTTGTTGGTCTCGGCGAGAGCAGCTGCCGCCCCCGCCACCCTCGCAGTGGCCGCTACGTGTGACGCCGCCAGCGTATCCACGCAGGTAGCGTCCCACAAGCTGCCTCCCCCGGGTCCACGGAATTAGGGTCCTGCCATCGGGTCTCCTGCCGTCGTCACGTGCGATACCGTTCGGCTCAAGTGTGGCCGGCACGTTGACGGTGGCAAGAGCCTGTGACGTCATTTATGGAGGGATGGCGGGACTGGCGACCGGCACTGCGGCGGCAGGACAGTCCATGGTGTCCTTGGCGGTCCACCGTGGTACCACAATGGCAGCGATGGGGTTCATAAGTAGCGGTTCCTAAACGAAAACGGTTCCTTTTCTTCATATTAGTATTATACTTTTCTCATGCGGTCTGTCCTCCTTAACTAAAATGCAACTTTAATATAGCTTTAATAAAGGGGAGCCTGTTGTACCTCGGCCAGTTTTCCAGTTATTTGTTATTTATTCCAATTTTGGCTTACTGTATATTAAATCTATGTTTATATATTTTCAAAAATTTACATTATATGCTTACATGTCTTTAAGACGTTTTAAAAAAAGTTCTAAAACTAGACAATGTACAACATACCCGATGTACCTTGGCCAGTACCATGATGTACCTTAAATATCCGGTAAAAATGTAAATGTTTGAAAAAACTATTTTAACCTTTTGACGATGTCAAGTGACATATTTAACAAAGAAATAAATAGTTAACAAAACCGACGTACAATTATACCATTTCTTTGCATGTTTAAACAGAAACAACAAACTTTTAAAACCTGCTAATTGGACAGAACGCATTAAAATAGTTTATCTACAAACATTGGAACTTATAAATATAAAATACTACTGTTTGTTTTCATCTACACATTCTCCATAGACCAAGGTACACCCGGCCGACACTGGCCAAGGTATTTCAAAGATTTTAAAGTAATTTATCACGCAAATTTATTACTGCTTTAATACTTAAAAATAAAAGAAACGTACGTATTAAAATGTGTGTGATTGTTATATATAATACGTTAAAAACTATCAACTTTCTAATAAAAGTAAAAATAAAACTTCTGTCAGCAAAAAAAATTCAAACGTCGATAAAATCAAAGACAAATACCTAGGAAAATAAAAGAATTGTGCGGGGTTATGAAACCACGGTAAAAGTGAAACTTAATAACAAAAAAAGTTTCACTTTAAAATAGCGTGGAGCACTGGCACAAATGAGTACTAGTCTATACACTACACGGTCAGCTGATGCGAACTATAGGCGCCGCCATATTGGCCTCGGCTGCTCTGACGAGCGCCTTTCACTTTATCCCTACTCCGCGGCCGACCGTCACGCGACATGCAACACACAGACGAAAAAGTTTGAGACGATGTAAAAAAAGTTTCACTTTAAACCAACTGGCCAAGGCACAGCTGGCTCCGAGGTACAACATGTTCCCCTAATTAATATTCAATATTCAGAATATGAATAGTGAAGTACATAAACAAGTTAATATATTTCTGCGATAAGGAGAAGGGCGTATACATTAGCTTTTCACACCTATACAGCCTTCGAGGTCAGTGAAGGCACTAGCAGTGTCTGTCGTAAATTCGATGCTCATAAACAACATCCTAGCAGTGGGTTAGCGTGGTGGTTAAAACAACCGAGGTCGTGAATTTGATGCTATAATTTATACTACATTCGCATTTATAATCTATATACATTCTATAATATTCTATATATATACGTATATATATATATATAACCAGCAGTCATAGCCCGACGAAGCTAAAATGGCGTTCCGGCCATTAGCATAGACCTATTCGAAAAAAAAAAGTATTGTTTGTCTGCATCGAATATGCTCCGAAACTACTGGACGGATTTTGATGAAATTCGGCACAGATATAGAATAGACCACAGGGAAGGATATAGGCTACTTTTTTGCGGCCAAACGCACGGTTCCCGGTGTGATTTTTTTTGCGCGTTAAGTCGCGGAAAACGTTTAGTAGATATCATTATTAAAATGAAGGGTTTGTTTCTTTTAATTGAATAGGCTTCGAAACTAATGAGCCGATTTTGATGAAATTTGTCACAGATATAGAGAAGACCACAAAGAAGTACATCCGAAAAAGTATAGTGTTCCCGTGGGACACTGTATTTATGCGGGCACGGCAGTGCCGTGGGCCACATCTATAATATGCGAAAGTACTAATTATATAATCGGTTCAGCGGATAATGCGAGAAGAGAACCGCTGAACCGATTCAGATGAAATTTGATAGAAATTATGGAGATACTATGAGTTTGAGTCGGGCCACGTCTAGGGTTAAACAGCGATTCCGCTGTAGGCTAGCGAAGTGGTCCCTTAGTCTTCGCCATAAGTAGAGCCCTTGTCTACCTTACAAAGGGAATAACTTTTTCTTGCACCGATAAAAACAATATTTATTGTACATAATAGTTATCCAAACACCAGTAATATTGTTAAAGTACTTGATTATTAAACAAATCGTCCTTTTCCAAAACATTTTTAAAAAGCGGCCAAGTGCTCCGCATATATACAAATATATTATTATTTAACATGTTAGCATACTTAGTTTCTCGTTATGTTTGTAGGAAGTTTTCCAAGGAAGCGCATTTTACTCTATAACTCCTGAGACCTGAACTAACAAAGCTACCGTCATTAATTTTTTCATATTTTTTGAGCCAGCCGTTTAGCTTTTAGAGAGGGGGGGGGGGACGCTTGATTTTAACATGAAAAAGCTCTTTAAAGTTGAATATCTCGCAAATGGATCCCTAATTCAAAAAACCATCCTAGAAACCTCTATGTTTTTGAAATAACCATCTAACAATACCCCACACTATGGGATAGAGAGACGATAAAAAAAAATCATCCCCACTTTACGTGTAGGAGAGATACTTTACATTTTTTAAAATAATTTATACATTTTTCGCGATTTTATTTTAGCACTTTGTCGACGTGGTTAGTACACATATCCATGCAAAGTTGCAGCTTTAGACGGTAGCGTTTAGACGGTAAGCCGAAGACGGACGGACGGACGGACATGACGAAGTATATGGGTTCCGAGACGTGAACTACGGAACCCCATCTAGTGGCCGTAACCAAAACTATTTAACGCATTATCTTCTTCAGCTATAATTGACATTATACAATCAACATAAAAATGGTATTTTCGAATCGATTAGAAACGTTGAAAAACTTAAAAGCTTTTAATATAATGTAGATTTTATATAAACACGTTGGTAATATTTTATCTTGTTCAAAGCGATTTATGTACTTAATTATAATATAAGAACTTATGTTTGTAGATAAAGGTTGTATATTTTAATAAATAAGAGTTTAAATTGGATTATGAATATATTATTAAAGTAATATGCATCGCAATAGTGTTGCTGTGATGGAGGTCGGAGACAGAGTAAGTAGGTACTAAATGTTTTCTAAAAAGTGGTAGACGCCTCAACAAACTGATTATATTCTACCAATTATAACTTTATCCTACCACTATTATAAATGTGAAAGTTTGTGAGAATGGATGGATGATTGTTACTCTTTCACGCTTAAACTATTTCAACGGATATTGATGAAACTTGGTATGGTAGTAGTTTATGCTATGGATTTACACATGGCCTACCTTTTTATCTCAAAAAGTAAGTGTTTCCGTGGGATACTGTATTACGTGGGCGAAGCTAGTGATTACAATTCTACCAATAATTCAACAAGAACCGAAATAACACAAATTTATACAAAAGCAACAACGACTTACGTCACACTTTCACATCTCCGCCAAAACTCGAAAAGAAATTGCGCGGCCAAAATGAAAGGTACTTCATGTAGGAATTTAAAAAGTCAAATTCAAATTTGGTATAGGCGCCATAGACGATAAACTCACGAATACCCAAATCACAAACAATATTGGTGGCATCCCCGATTACAGTCTAATGGACAAGCGGTGTTTGTGTTCGACCCAGATAACGCGTGCTCGATACGCACGGCGCCAAGCCACTGGCTGGTGAAAAAAAAAGAATAAAAAACTAAAGTCAAAGATATTCGTGACATACTGACTTCGGTTTCGCGCGTAAATAGAGATTCTGCGTTTAATATGTACAATGTTGATGCGAAATACGAGAAATGTGTAATATCTAAAAGATGATAAGTCCAAAAATAGCAAGTTAAGTCACACTCATAGACCAATATATTATAGACGAGGCATGTCGAGGCAAAAAGTGTTCACACTTTAACTGCCCTACTTTTGGGGTTGTTTGGGGCAGTCGAGTTTTGACATTTGTCATTTTGACGTTTTGACATTTACTCACCGCCTTCCGCCGCATTTATTTGACAAAATATTCTGAAATCAAGATGGCGTAACGTTTTCTTGTATGAATATTTTTTTGTCAAATGTACGTCATAGCCAAGCTTGCCAACTGTCCCGATTTAATCGGGATGTCCCGATTTCAGGCCCCCTTGTCCCAGGTCCCGATCACAGTACTGGCGGGACGCTAATTGTCCCGATTTGAGACAATTACACATTTTTCATTTTATTCATCCCGCCAGTTTCGCTATTGTTGTTTCCAAATTATCGCACTGTTAAATAACGCGCGCTCGAACTGGCTATGACTCATATCCCATCCATAGTTTTGAAATCATTGGCCACACTGCAATCCCAATACACTAATCCAAGACAATATTCAAACAATATAATAGATACTTTACATTAATATAAGAACGGTAGGAATTATGATTATAACCTCAGATTAAATTCTAACCATAAAATTGGCAAAAATCATTCACCATTTATTTGCCCACTTACCAAATTATAAAAGTTAATACATTTCAAAATTGGTATGCAACCAACTCCATCATGCATTTTTTAAGCCTTTAAAAATGGCTTCTATTATTATGTTCAAGTAATTTATCAGGTCCTTTCGTATTAACCAGCCGGTGTTAATGGGCCGACTTATCTCCGACTCCTTGTTTCGTTGTTTATTATTAAAAGGCGCATATCAGTGAGCCAGGGAAAATAGCTTTGACATAATGTTTTTTTACGTTGATTAATTTATAGGCTAATGCTTTTGACGCATACAGCCAAGATTGAATAAATTTAGATTAGTTTATGACTTTAAAAAACTAATTGGATGTGTCGTTTTTAGATTGTGCAGGGATTTGAAACTGAATTTGTTATGTTAATACATAATATTAAAGCGAAAACCCTTTATAACGACTTCATTTATAACGGAAACCGGGTATTACGACGACACTTTGAGTTCTGGTACTCATGGTACATTTTAAACATTTTGATGTCGGTGCAGAATATGTTTTTTATCAAAAATAGTAAGGTATTTTCAGTAGTGACCTCATATCAATCTGCAGTAGGCTAACGGACCCGTGTCCCACCATAGCTGTAGAAGTTACTGCATGATGATCACTTCCAGTAAAGCAAGAAGTCAGCTCATTGATCTTGCCATTTAACCGATGATGGTTATTACTACCTGTATTAATCTCGAACCAACCATTCAATCATTGTGATATGACTTTTATTGCTTCGATAACATTAAAAAGTTTGTAAATTATGACTCGGCCTTATCTATATAACTTTATTAACTGGTGGCTGGTTACTGGTTGCATATAAAAGGATTTTAGTGTCAGTTTGTGTTTGTTTGGGTTAATGACTATACCCTAGCCCCCTTACTAATAAAAATATGTACACAGTGTATAAGCTATACAATGTTTTGTCCTTGTCTATTAAGCTACTTTTCCGACGTATATCAGACAAGGAAAATACATTGTATAAATATTTTAAGAGTGACGCTGTGGTTTTTGTATTTCTTCCATAAAAATGTGTTATTTCGGTTCTAAATGTGTAATATTGTGTAAAAGAAAATTCTACTTTCCCACCTTCTAACTGGCGATGGTTGTGAGGCGTACCGCCATATTAAAAAAAAAAACTTCAGTCTATTCGCGTTAAGTTTGCAGTGAATTATCAGCACAAATGTAAAAATTTACCAATGCCGCATAAGAGTAGTGTTGACATTATCCAACAGTGAGGCCGGTCTAACTACGCCTCGCGTTGTTATAACACAGTGTCACGCACACACATGTAAATAAATTACTTGCATTGCGAGCTGTCGCGGCGAGTGGTTTTATGTATGTAGTGCGTAGAAAAAACCGGCTTCAGTTTTGCTTAGACACATCTGTATCTTCATTTTTTTTATTTGGTCCGAGAGCACAGTTTGAAATGGTTTTTTAAGCGTTATTAACATTCAAAGAACCTTACCATCAAATACGGTATCTGATGATAAAGATATAGGAAAATCTAAACTCGATGACACCCTACACCGTACATAATACATGAGACACCGCTCCGCAGTTTACCTCATAATATATTAAGGCCCGCCGCGTTTTTACATGTATTGTACTCCCCTTTATGTGGATAATTAATTTTTTGTATATAGCCATTGTGGAAGCTTACGGAACCGTGGTAAAATCTTCTATATATTAAATACAAATGAAGAAAATTCATTTTATACAGTGTGTACACAGAAGTAGAAGTAGGTATACTTCAAAATAATGCACCTAAGGCACAGGTGCGACACTCTACTTATAATGTACCTAATTAATAATTATGTAAATTGGTAATGTAATTTTTTAGTACCCGCTTTTTCCCGCGGCTGCGCCCGCGTAAATATAGTCTCCCACAGAAATACTGCACTTTTTCGGGATCAAAAGTAGCCCATGTTTTATTCCAGAGCCTAAACTACTACCATACCAAAATATCATCGAAATCCGTTCAGTAGTTTTTGCATGAAAGGGTAACAAACATACCATCCATCCTCACAAACTTTCACATATTTTATAAAACTAAATTTTACCCCGGCTCCGCGCGCGTATAAATAGTATCGGATATCCCACGGGAATACTGTGCTTTTTCGGGATAAAGAGTAGCCTATGTTTTAATCCATAGCCTAAACTACTACTATACCAAATTTCATCGAAATCCTTTCAGTAGTTGGCGTGAAAGAGTAACAAACATCCATCCATACATCCATCTATCCTCACAAACTTTCACATTTATAATAGTAATAGGATATTTTTTTTTTCGACATTTTTAATTATTCTTCTGCCTAAACGTCTTGACATAAGCAGAAGATCATGATATGCCCAAAATATCCGACTGATTTTGAGCAAACTTGTACACATTCTTTGCCTTCACTGGTCCGGAACAGCTCCCGTGGTCTAGTGGTTAGAGTTTGGCTCTCGACTCGGAGGTCGTGGATTCGATTCCCGCATTGGAACAACAAAAATGTTGGTTCCAAGTTTGGTTAGGACAGTGCAGGCTCATCACCTGATTGTCTGACAAGAAGGATGATCCATGCGTCGGATGGGCATGTAAAAAGTCGGACCTGCGCCTGATTTCTCGCCAGTCATGTCGGTTATCCGTCCCACTGCGTTACGAGAGTAAAGAAGGAGAGAGTGCTCTTGTGTACTGCGCGCACACTTGGGCACTATAAAATTACTCCTGCGTAACTGGCCTGGTTTCAATGAAACCGGCGACCGTCACCTAAATCGGTGTGGGGGGGAGTTATTTTTTTATTTATATAGTAGGTCCACACATATGAAATTGGCGTTTTGTCGTACTGGCCACTTTGATCTCAAATATATCTTCTTTGGTTAGGAATTCCAATATCAAATTTATACCGCTATTTATACATGCATTTGTGTTTCGAAAACCGTAATTCATATTTTGTTTTATCCTCTTTTGCTTTTTTTCTTTGCATCACTCTGTTTACAAAATGGAAAACTTGAAATTTCGTATTATTACCGAGTACGAGTTCCACCGTGGCACCAGTGCTGCAGAAACGGCTCGAAGGATTAATTATGTGTATGGCGGCGGTATCGCAAAAAAAAACACAGTGCGTTTTTTGTTCCAACGTTTTCGTTCTGGAAATTTCGACCTGTAGAACAAGCCCCGTGGACGGCCGGAGACCTAAGTTGATAATGAAGAATTGAAGGCTATTGTGGAAGCGGATCCATCGCAAACCACGTCGGAGTTAGCTACAGACTGCGGTGTTAGTGATAAAACAGTTTTAATCCACTTGAAGCAAATTGGGAAGGTGAAAAAGCTTGAAAGGTGGGTACCTCATGAATCGAGTGCAGCAAACCGACAAACGCGCGTCGACTGCTGCGTTACATTACCCAACCGGCACAATAATGAAGGGATTTTAAATCGATTCATTACCTGTGATGAAAAGTGGATCCTGTACGATAATCGGAAACCCTCATCGCAAATCGCTGAACCCTGGCGAACCAGCCACAGCCTGCCCCAAGTGAAAATTGACTAAAAAAAAGTTACTTGTGAGCGTTTGGTGGACTAGTGCCGGTGTCGTTCACTACAGCTTTCTTAAATTTGGCCAGACGATTACGGCAGATGTCTATTGCCAGCAACTGCAAATCATGATGGAAATGCTACCTGTTAAACAACAGTGGTTGGTCATTCGCTCTAGGCCACTGCTGCTTCAGGATTACGCTAGACCACACACTGCACAACAGACGGCTACCAAATTAGAGGAGTTTCAATTGGAATGTCTAAGACATCCACAGTACTCCCCGGACCTTGCTCCAACAGATTACCATTTTTTTCGAAATTTGGATAACTTCTTGCAAGGGAAAAAATTCAACTCCGATGGGGCAGTCCAGAGCGCCTTCAAAGATTTTATTTATTCCTGTACGAATGGTTTTTATAATAAAGGTATCAATGAACTACCTATGAGATGGCAAAAGTGCATAGATAGCAATGGTATATACTTTGATTAAATAAATATATTATGTTTAAAAAAAAAAGACTTCATGTTCCTCCTTTACAAAACGCCAATTTCATGTGTAAATGACCTAATATATTCTTTGCCTAAGCATTTCAACCACATTCTTTTAACTCCACATTCCCTTTGAAGGGCGATCCAATATGTTACCTAATCACGCGAGCCAGTTCGGAAATGTGTCAGAAGGGAGCCATAAAGGTCAGCTTGAACCATACATACCCGTACACTGTTCTTTATGTATGTTACGGCTAACCATCGAAACTTATGTCTCGGGGCGTTTATAAGATTGCCTACCTATGTGGTAAATCGAAGAAATATTAGGCATTACATAGTATGAAATTGGTGTTTTGTAAGGGAGGAACATAAAGTCGCATGAGTAAATAGCGGTATGAATTTGAAATTGGAGTTTCTAACCAAAGAAGATAATATATTTGCGATCAAAGTGGCCAGTACGACAAAACGCCAATTTCATATGTAAGGACCTAATAATATATTGTTCTTTAAAAATTGAAACAAACACTACCAAAACCGCTTAACTGTAAAATAAAATAAAATAATACTTACCAATTTTGTGCACTAATTGATTCTAGGACCATACGATTTACGAAAGAGTATTCTGTGAATTCATAAGTAAGGCTGGAACTATATAATCCGGAATCCGTAAGGCCGGGGTAAATTCAAAACATTGAAAATAGAACTCTGCGCTTATACAGCTGATATGCTTGTGTACGATTTTCAGCTGTATAAGCGCAGAGTTCTATTTTCAATGTTCTGAAAAGTGTCGAGTCAAATGTCAATGTCATATATGACAGCTCGACACTTGATACTTTGATTTTCAACTGTATTACATTAGCGCAGAGTTCTATTTTCAGTGCTCTGAATTTTCTCGGGCCCGCCGGATTCCCGTAATATTATTTGCCATCATTAGTTGTCATTGTTCGCCACTAGCAGCGTTGTTTCGATGCCACACAAATTGTAGTTAACTTCTTCAAGGCGAGTGGTGACAGGAACTCGCACTCAGCACACAGAACACCGTAATTATGGCAGGTATTACTCAAACCATCGACATATTCTCTAAGTTTATCTCGAACATAGATTTGTTCAACACTAGTATAAAAATGTAAGAAAAACTCTAATAAACCTTTTCTTTAATATTTATTGCTACCTAGCTGTTTCCCGCGGCTCCGCCCGCGTAAATATACTATCGCCTATCCAGCGGGAATCTTGTACATATCCGGGATAAAAAGTAGCCTATGTTTAAATCCAGATCAATAGTTTTTGCGTGAAAGAGTAACAAACTTTCACATTTATAATATTAGTAGGATATTGTATTCAAAATTAAAGTTGAATTGTTTTTCCTTCACTTCTGCACGTCCATGATGTCTACCTCAATTATACAATATTAGTTAATCGTTATAACTCGTAATCGGCCCTAGCTTCTACTACTGACCTTCTAGCAGGTAGGTTTTCCTTTAAAAAAAAACGAGCGAGCCTTACAGTAGTCGCATATGACGTGTAACATTTTATGAAAATATTATATATAAAAAATACGGAAACTTTTCCATTATGCAGTGACAGAAATCAACGTCAAAATTGAAAAATGTAAATACTGAAATATATTATTCGAATCTCCACCGCGCGCTCATTGGTCAATTTAAATAGCGGCGCGCGACTTCGCGTTACACACTTCCGTGCCATTTCACTATTTCACTACCACAATTTGCAGGAAAGCGAGAGGAAAGATTGATGTGTAACACACATCAATGAAATAACTAAATAATAAAAACGTATTCCATGGATCTTGTGTATTCTGTGCTACATCCAATACTTTGTACAACATTACGTAGGCTGTTCCCCAAATCGCACCACCAACTAACACCTTATGTACAGCCTTTATTTATTCACCCCCTCATTTCTTCCAGTAATTTTCTTTGTAAGTGAATACTTAAACCACCACGCTACAATCAAAACTCAACCTTCCACCGTTCGCGTAAAGTCTAATCACCCGTAGCACAGCAAAAAGATGTTACAATCGATCGCTACAAATGTGTCTTATTTTCATGGGGATAAGGTTCGAATTAATTAAGATCCTTTTTGTGTAACGCAAGATGTCTTTTCAATAATTGTTCTGTAGCTTGTCTCTTTCGGAATTAGACAACAAATCCTTTTCCTGATTGACAATGAGGGAGAGAAAGCGTTAACTTTTATAGCACCTCATTTCTCGAGGGGGGAAATTTTCAGATACAAACGATTTGTTTGTAGTCTGGAATTTTTTATTTAGCATTAGCATAATTGAAAGTAAAATCTTTTGAGTTCATATTTTTACAAGTTATTCGTTCTCCTAATTTGATCGTCATTTTATGGGACTGTTTTCTGTGAGGCCGTAGTATCCCTTCGGTCGAAAGCATACTCATTACATTTATTTTATACACTAAATTTAAATTTAGCAATTTGTGACTTAGAAACACTATACGCTCGCGTACTTAGAAACCCTTTAATATATAGCTATCAGCGGTTGATAACCAAAAACGGTTATCCTAGTAATATAACCCAGCGCTATGTAACGAAGTTACATCAGATATTGCCTTGTATGTATGCCTGTATACCTTGTAACGGTACTTCATCTATTCATAGTAGGTACATAAAGTCTCTTTGTAATTTTAAATTAAGAACCTTTTACTAAATGCATAATATGATAATTATTAATATACATCTGCACCATGGCTAATCTCTAAAACGGCTGGACAGATTTTCACGGGAATTTCACTGGCAGATAGCTTATATTATAAGTAGTTGCTTAGGCTACTTTTATGTTAGGGCTCCGTTTAAAAAAATAGGGTTCCGTAACCGTTAGCTCTACACAAACGAAGTTACGGACACCAGCTAGTAATATATATGATAATATAAGAAAATATGTCAGTACCATAGCATATATATTACAGACGAGGCATGTTGAGGCAAAAAGTGTATTTAGTTAAATGGCCCCCCACTTTTGAGATTCTTGGGGCCATTTTGACATTTGATGATTTGATGTATGGTGAAAACCAAGATGGCGTAACTTTATAATGTATGATTTTTTTTCTGTCAAATGTACGTCATAGCCTATCTTGAGTTTTGAAATCTTTGGTCAGTGTAGTGACTAGCTACTGGGCCGTGTGAGTTGCTGCGACCAGCTACACTGTGCCACCAGCAACGGTAAGGCTGGGACTATATGCTCCTGAATCCGGAAGGCTGTAGAAAATTCTGAGCATCGAAAATAGAACTCCGCGCTAATACAATATAGGTGAAAATCGAACACGAGTGTCGAGTCAAATGTCAATGTCATTTATGACAGCTCGACACTTTCATTTTCAACGCTATTGTATTAGCGCAGAGTTATATATTCAGTGCTATGAATTTTCCACGGCGTTCTGGATTCCGGAGCATATATAGTCTCAGCCTAATATCTGAAAACTGTAGCGGTATCGCGCGACAGTTTCGGCCGCCCGTTTGCACTGAGCCTAATAAGTAATGAAAACACCACATCCAGTATTTTACTAAAGGGAATGTAATGTTCCTAATTGCCACCCCATGCTGGGCTTATTTAAGCTGAGTTTAATTGGTCCTTTATTTAATTATAGGGATTAGGGATGTGCCTCGTGTCGATATCGATAGTAACTTTATTGCTTACCGAGAATTTTATGTTAGGGAATTGTTATAGAGATGTTTTGTTGAAATAATAATAATCATTTAATTATATTTAATAGCCGGCCTGTTATTATGTTGATTATTTAAATAGTCATATTTATAGTAAAGTATTTTAATTACTGAAAATATTTTAACATTTTCATAGTACAGATATCTGTAAAAATATTTTCAGTTAAAACTGAAATTTAATAACTTCGAACATTAATACATTATGTGAGTTCTATTATAGAGTTTGTTTGTATATTACGCCGGTTTTTAGGGTTCCGTACCCAAAACGTAAAAATGGGAGCCTATTACTAAGACTCCGCTGTCCGTCTGTCTGTCTGTCTGGCTGTATCTTATGATTCATGAACCGTGAAAGCTAGACAATTGAAATTTTTACAGACGATGTATTTCTGTTGCCTCTATAATAACAAATACAAAAAATATAATAAATATTTAAAGCGGACGCCCAAAATTGAACAAATGAGATTTTTTTGCCGTTTAGAGCGGAACCCGGTAACCGGAAGACGGTAACCACTAACCAGTTTCATTTTTTATCATTACCTTTCTTGTATTTGTACATAGCGCTGAATGTAATAAAAATATAATGCATTTTAACTAATTTCCAAACAAAGAATATCCAAATTCGTAAAAATATTTTTATCGATAAAAACTTTGTCGATGACGGACATCCCCCGGAATTAGCTCTCTAATAAAGTTTTCGCTGTGAAGTTGACTTAACACGTTGCTCAATCATTTACCCCTGAGCCGCCCATTCTCATTATCTCACAAATTTGTGGCACAATAATTAAAAATGAGATTAATAACTCGCAAAGAGTTGTAAATTTAACGATGGTTGGATTAAAATGACTTATCTCTTGCTCTCCTAGCAAAATTAATTCTTCAGCTACAATTATATAACAAATCTCTAATCGTTTTTTATAATTTTAATGGCAAATCTTTCGTAAGTTTGGAGGCTATCTCACAAATTTTAATTTATCCCAGACGCAGCTGTTTCAAGTAATGACTTGAATAATAGGTTTTTAATGAAATTGCCGTTCTGCACTACTGGCCATTTCAAATCAAAATAATTTTTGTTTGGCTACGAATTCTAATTTCAAATTAATTTTATAAAAAAAAAACATGGAATTCTTTTTCCAAAAGTAGTCATTTGTTTATTGATTAGTGTTACAATTTCATCGCATTTCAATCTTTTTCGTAATCACGGATACGTTAAAAATTCGAGTAATTATGGAATATGAGTACCGTCGTGGCAGCAACGCGGCACAAGCGGCACGCAACATCAACGACGTTTACGGAGCTAACACAACAAACCAACGCATTACCTATTATTGGTTTGCTCGCTTCCGTTCTGGAAATTTCGACCTGAAAAATGAACCTCGCGGTCGTCCGAAGACTTTGGTCGACATTGACGAATTAATGGCGATTGTGGAAGCTGATGATACACAATCTACGGCTAAATTAGCTGCAGCTTTCGACGTTAGCGTTAAAACAATATTGGTCCATTTGCGTCAAATTGACAAGGTAAATAAGCTTGACAAATGGGTGCCCCACGAACTCAATAATCGCCAACGCGATTATTGCATCGGGACGTGCCTTGCACTGCCCAACAGACACACAAATGAAGGAATTTTGAACCGCATTGTTACCTGCGAAAAATGGATTCTGTTTGATAACCGCAAGCGCTCAGCAATTTGTTTGGATCCTGGTTCAGCACCTAAACTATGCCTTAAACGAAAACTTACCCCTAGAAAAGTGATACCACCTAGATAGTGGCGCTAGACCACCAAACACCTGTTTGGTGGTTTAGCGCCGGTGTGATTCATCACAGCTTCTTACCAAACGGGGTGAGCATTACTGCAGATGTGTACTGTGAAGAACTGAACACAATGATGGAGAAGCTGGCACGTCTCCAACCAGCATTGGTCAATCGCTCGTCTCCGGTGCTCCTGCACGACAACGCGCGACCTCATACTGCACAGCAGACGGTCTCCAAGTTGCAAGAACTGGGGTAGGAATCTCTCCGTCATCCGCCCTACTCACCAGATCTTGCTCCTATAGACTACTACTTTTTCCAGAATTTGGATAACTTCTTGGCGGAAAAAAAATTCAATACCCGAGAGGCAGTACAAAATGCATTTGAGGAATTTGTTGCCTCCCGTCCAGCTGGTTTCTTTAAGAAGGGCATCAATAAACTGCTACTGCGTTGGCAAAGATGCATTGATTGCATGGGTGATTACTTCGATTAATACAAATAAAAAATACATTAAAAAAATTCTTTTAAATTTTTTCATACACAACGGCAATTTCATAGGTAAAGACCTAATATTTTTGACCGACTCCAAAAGGAATAGGTCTATTTTTTGTACTTTTTTATTTTTATGAAATGAGCCAGGAAAGGAGCAGATGGATCGCCTGATGGTAAGCGATTACCGCCGCCCATGGACACTCGCAACACCAGAGGAGTGACACTTGTAACTCCTTGGGAGGGGTCTAACTGGGGCGTTCCCAGTACTTAAAATCCCCAACCACCCTCGGGCCTCCGGTAACCTCACTCACTCGGCGAAACACAATTCAAGCATTGTTTCACGCATGTTTTCTGTGGGGCCGTGGTACTTACCCGGTCGAGCCGGCCCATTCATGCCGAAGTGTGGCTCTCCTACGATTAAATCAAAGGCAGGTCATAATCGGGCCCAGACATCACTGCGACCCATGTGTATCTATTGTGACTCCTTCGCGATATAGTACCATCCCCAAGCCTATGCTGCTCATAAACTGAACGGTATGACTGGGGTTGGTGCGTCGAATTTCCTCTGCGGTGAAGTATTCGTGCTTCCCAAGGGTAAAGGCTGGTTTTCCATCTAAGGGAAAGCCTACCTTTTAGATGTGAGATCAGTTGCAGAACTTATTTTAATACCTATTGTAGTGTATTGACACTTACAATAATAAATATAATAAACACGCACACTATTTGCGTCGGTGTCGTAGTGGGGGTAACTAGTAAACCCACCCCTTCCATTTCAGTACCGACCGCCGACCGAGTGGGTCTGTTGCACGGCAGTCTAGAAGTATTGCATTACCCACTCCAATCCTGCACCTATATTAAGAAATTTAGTACCCACATCGGATAAAATAAATTGTCATGTCCTAAACAAGGTACAAGTAGGTATCCATGTTCTATATGTTTTAAATTGGTTGGTTTAATTTAACTAGATGACTGCAACATACGAGTATATAAGTTAATGTTGTAGGTTAGGAAGTTTAAAACTGTACTATCATAGTTTTTGTATTGTAATTAAACGTGAAGCCGGCGTGAATTGTGTTATATGCACACGTCGCTTCCGCTACCTATACAATTCATCCAAAATTTGATTGTTTTGTTTTTCTTCAATAGGCTAGATGACTAATTTTTTTACTACATAAATGAATAGTACTTTTAAATATGAGTAACTTCTGAGAATAAACAGTATATCAAAAGTCAATATTTTCAAAGGTGCAGCGATTTGTAAACAAAATTTCGCAAGTCTCGTGAAAACGCTCCATACTAAAGTCGTACCTAGCTGTGACGTCACACCTTAGTTAAAGTGTATGAAGTATACGGCCGCAGTAACATATTTGTGAATATCTACGATATTTGTGCGTTTAAGTTCATACTTACCATAATAAATGTTTTTGTATATGATGTAAGTAAACTAATGATGTAGGTTTTGTTTACTAATTTAGCACAAAAAAAAAACTTTTTTGTACCAAGTAGTAATGCCTCAATATATGTGAGTATATTAATGAAACTAAATAGTTTAGATTTAGTCATCACCCCTATTCATGGCCATTTATCAAGCTCCAAATACATGATACCGTTTTGTATGACATCAGCAAGTAAATTTAATAAAAGCCTGCTAGCAATCCTGAAGAAAATCCTCATATAAATTAAAAATAGCTTTACATAAATAATTAATAACTCGAACATTAAAATCAATATAAAGGTTAAAATTAATTACCAACGGGGATTAAAGGGAGGCTGTACATCACAAAGTTAACTGAAAATTTAATTGTCAGTTATAATTAAACGTGAATTGTTGCGTTAAATTCTTACCGACTTTACTTTATGTTAACTTCGTGTGTGGCTAGTGAGGGGAAATTATTATTCTAACACATATTATATTATATTATATTATATTATAATATTGTTGTATTCTCCATAAGAATGTAAATTAAGTGAGAACAATTTTACGCAACTTCAGCGCCTTGTACCAAAAATTTGGCCCACGGTATAAACTAGCGGTTATGCATATGGTTATACTATAATATGATATACATTTTATCAGTAATAACAAGGGTAGTCTGGCGAGCCTGGGATCTCAGTCCGTTACTGCCTGCGTCAATTGCGTAAAATCTCTCTGTCTGTCTATAAAAAGTTGAATTTGAGAACTAATAGATAAATAGAAAAAAATGTACATATTTCTGACTTATCTTGGACACATAAAAAGTTAAAGTGTGTTTCTATTGTGCATACCAAAATTGAACCCAATTAAAATAGTGAAAGCGTCTATTTGAATTTTGCTAACAAAAGCAAGAGTTTAATGACTTTAGTGCGTTTTACGTAAGCGATAAATCGAAACACCTTAATCTGAGTCATGTGCCGCCGCCATTATAACTTTGATTACGATAAAACCTTTAATTGAGACTCTTTAGGTCAGCGGACAACGTGCGATATCTTTGCAAGCTTAAAAGCCTTATTTATAAAAACACAGCCACGAACAAACAGAATGCAACTTTATATCCACGTTGTAAAGTTAATTTTGCAGTGATATCGTTAAAATGTATAATCTTGACAAGTTACTCGATTTTAAACTTTATATTTAAAGATTAGAAGGTCGAATTGAATGTGTTTAATGCAAATGAAAAGCGGACTCGGTAAGACTATCTTAATTAATGAGATACAATGCTTTATGTGTAGGCTATTGAACATTACTAATGTAGGCGCTTAATGTCGATATAATTTTATCGATAAAACTTATCACAACACTAGTCACAAGATGGCGGAAGTTATACGACGATTTGTAATTAGATTAGTAGCAAATAAATTATTCTATCACGTCGTATAAAATATAAAATATTAATTAATAGAAGATATTTTTAACAAATGAGAATCGATTCTTTGTTGTTTTTTTTTATATCCCATAAAAACATCGTATCGAGCAATAAAACCCTTCATTTTTGTGTATTATCCACAAAATATTTATCCATATCTAACAATGAACAAAATAACTGGATTGGATTGGATATACTGGAGTGAATATGAAAAAAAAGGACATCAACTTTTGAAAATAACTTTTCGGTTAGTATCAGTTTCTAGAGCTTTTGACAGAGATTATGCTCTAAAAAGGCGATACTAGTCGAATATCTCTTTCAAATAAACATTTTAACATCAGCATAATATTATCCTTTTTTATAGTATAGATAGTATAGTATAGAGTATTTAAGCTTTCACGCAAAAACTACTAATCCGATCATCATGAATTCGGCACAGATGTAGAGTAGACTGAAGGGGAAGGACATGGGCTACTTTTCATCGCGGGAAATGTACGGATCGTGTGGTATACTGTATTTAAGCTTCCACGTAAAAGCTACTTAACCGATCATCATGAAATTTGGCACAGATATATAGAAGACCACGGGAAGGACAAGGCTACTTTTTATCGCGGGAAAATATGCGGTTCCCGTGGGATACTGTATTTACGCGGCCGAAGCCGCGGGTAAAGGCTAGTAGTTAATAATGATGACCCATTTTAAACAAACTCATCTATGTAATCATAATATCATTGACAATAATTGACTCCACTCAACTATTAGTCGTTTCGAGGGTACTTAGGCTGTATTTTGTGGTGGCACAAGGACTTATGGTATCATAATAATTATGGGCGATGATTAACTTTGGGCCTTGTAAATAATAACAAGAAAATAAAGCAGTTAGAATAAAAAAAAACAACGAACTTTAAGTAATTTTTAGTAACACGGAAAATAGTTTATCGATAATCGATAGAGGAATTATGACATCCCTAATAATAGTCTGTTGGAGTCAGATGGTCCATAAGCTATGGTAGAGTATAGTATTAGTCATTACCATTAGTCTTGCTCCATCCATGCTTCCTATTATCTACATCGTAGATGATGACAGGATCGGGATTGACTTTTCCTCAAAAAGTATTCTTAACACAACCAGCCTTAGAAAACTTTGCGATATAATGAATTTATCAATTTTATAGCTATAGACTCTATTAAACATTATTTTATAAAATATTATTTTTGTGTTTTATTGCGATTAAAAAAAGAAAAATATATGAAGTAAAAATACCAAACAAATGTTTTACAGTTTTACATTAAAAATAAATTAAAAGTCTTCCTTCTTGTAATTAAAATAGCTGTAACGTTAATTTAATTAAAAAGTTTATAGTATTTAGTATACGTGAGATATTTTAACGATTTTATAATTTTGCATTTTTTGTTTAGGTAATTTAAATTTCAATGCATTGTATTAAAACACAGTATTTTTAAAAATAAATCAGCTATGAGTTACTTCTGTAAATATGTAACTTGTACTTGTAAAATGTAATATTTTGCTTTTAATGCAAATGTAAAACACGTTACAAAGTAGGTACATTGTATAGGTAAACTTTGTAGAATTTAATGTCATAGACTAAAAATCTACAAAAAACTATGCCAATACGGTATTTCCTGTATTTTTTATTACATAAATGAAAAATGAGACAGTTTACAAAAGTAACAGTGTACTAAAAATAAATATTTTAAAGAAACTGCGGATTGTTTGAAGTACATTTTGTGAGTCCTGTGAAAACTGTGGTCATGGCTTATACACACTGTACGGAAATCTGCACAATTTTTTATTCGAAAATATCTACTTCAATGAATATTTTTCCGCGCTTACTTCCTAAATTAAGCTACCCCCAACCCGGGGTACTTTAAACCCGCGTTAAATATTCAGGCTAACGCTAAAAGCACTTACGGGTTATTTCATAACTTGACACAGGTTCAAGTCGGCGATAACGGTTAAAACTTCCACCTGGTAACTACCTGTAAAGTTAAACATTTTAACCCGTTTTACTGAACTCGAGAGTTTACATTTTTAAAGATGTTGAGTAACTCGCGTTTTAACATCCCTCCCTTTTTGCGAGCGCAGTTGGTTAATACTTAATATAACTATTGTTTCATTTACTATAATATATTTAAGGAAGACTTAGCGAAAGGAAAATAGAAAAGTAGATAGGCTACCATTTATTTTGGAATGTTCAAATACTATGGGCCTATATCATTTTAGTAGAGCTTAAAACAAAGATTTATACATTTTTGTCTGCTTGTCTGTATGTGCTTATTTCAGAAAAAGATGACAAGTATATTTAACTCTAGATGTTGCTTCCGACTTCGTGCGCGCGACAAAAAAATCCCCCGGGAACTGTTCATTTTAAAGTAAAAAGTAGCCTATGTCCTACCCCGTGGTCTAATCTTTATCTGTGCCAAATTTAATTAAAATCAGTACAGTAGTTTCGGAGCTTATTCAATGTAAACAAACAAAAAAATCCTATCTCTTTACAATATACAAGATGTTCAACATCTGATGTTGCCCACGACTTCATACACGCAAAAGGGGAACCATGCATGAGTTGTGAGTTATGACACAACTCGCCCACAGCACACTGGACACAGAAACACTTTATAGTACAAGCGGTGGCCGCGAAACTAAACAACAGATAGATGACAATTAAATTTGATAGCCGAGCACTTCGTAGCTGTTAATAATGCAGACGGTTTTAGAGGGTCGACTTGGTTGAGCCAATTAAGGGGATGACAGCCCAATTTGTGGGCTAAATGGTTTTAGATATATTTGTCACAGTGTTTAACTATATCGTAGAGTTGATTCAGTGATTTTGACGATATTCAATTATTTATCTGATCCAAATTAGATAATTATAATATTTTTGTAAAATCTTCTTTTGCATCATTGTGACAACTGACTTGCCATCTTAAGCTCTATAAAATGAAAAAGTAATCCGTGAGGAAAACCCCAAAGTTCTCAGTATTCAATAGATAGGTTACAATTATCAAGTTTTAGTTTCGCTCTGCCCGTCCGACTGTCCGTCCGCCCTTATAACTTCTGCAATATATCTATCTATCTATCTATATATATAAAAGGCAAAGCAGGTTGACTGATGTATTAACGCACAGGCCAAACCCTTAAGGCTAGAAATTTTAAGTTTTGCACACATGTTTTTCATATGATGTAGGCATCCACTAAGGCAGAATTTTTCAAAATTCAACCCCCAAGAGAAAACAGGTGAATAAAAGTTTTATGAAACTTTTAAATTCTTGGACATATTTGCATGATATTTCGTATGAATTGAGTACGAAAAAAAATACGTAAGAGTTACTTACGTATTTAAATATTTTCTAAAATTCAACCCCTAGGTGGGTAAATAGCAAATGTAATGTATGTAATAAAAAAAAAGGATGATAGTTTAAAACCTAATTTCAAGCGGGCGAAGCCGCGGGCAATTAATTTTAGTTAGAAATAAAAATTTATGAAATTTAGTATAGTTATAGATTCCATAGAGACTTTTTGATATTACAAAATAATTATAATTTGCCCCACTATTTTCAAACTTGCTATACAACCAATCATTACATCGCTCTCATCTGAATTTGGCTCTCGGCAGAGATTCGGTTTCAGTCGTACAGGATCTACATGTCATCATAGAGAAATTTAATACATTGATTTGGAATTAAATTTCTCTAAATGTGAGCTGTTCATCAACGAATCCAACGATTATTGGAAATAAATAACCTATAAATTTAATAATCAGATTTAAATCTTACTTTGAAAGACACACTGGTCAATGTTCTGAATTGCCACATCTCCGACACCTCATGAGTCGAAGCCGCTCTCCCCATTCGGTTCAGGGGGTTGAGTATCAGGAAGGTGTGTGGAAGGTGAGTCCAGTGTGTCTCTTCCTGCTTTTTTGTCATCAGTTCATAGCATCCACCCACTTTTCACTATAATCATTACCAATTAATTAGGCTGCGTGGGTATAGACTTATTACCGGAAGCCGTTAATACTTGGCGCGGAGTCTGCCCAGACGAAATTCCAGTCCATCCTAACATTAAAAAAAAATTGGGATGAACCACTCCTCAATTTCGTACAATCAGACCTGCTAAATTGCTCCTCCCCTGCTGATTGCGCTCGTCTTTTAACATCCGCTAAGCCCGAATCGGGATACCAGCTCCAGGCTCTCCCGTCATCCAATGTCGGAACTCTGTTGGATAACCACACCTTCGCACTATCCATCAGTCTGCGCTTAGGAACCGCTACCAACAAACCCCATCGCTGCCATTGTGGTACCACGGTGGACCGCCAAGGACTGGGGACAGGATAGACTGTCCTGCCGCCGCAGTGCCGGCCGCCAGTCCCGCCATGACTCCTAAATGACGTCATCCGCTTGGCTCTTGCCACTGTCAACGTGCCGGCTACACTCGAGCCGAACGGTATCGCATGTGACGACGGCGAGAGAGCAAATGTTATGACCCTCACCGGTGATGGTTACATTTTTCTGCGTCGAAACTATGGGTCCGTGGGGCCCGAGTGCCAAGATTATTTTTAAAATTTGGCCAAAAAACCAGTCGGTCGACAAAACTAATGACTCTAAGGCTGGAGTTTACCTCGGTCATCGAATCAGTTTGGCCATACAGCAGCGATGCAATGTTAGGCCTCGCTGCTGTATGGCCAAACTGATTCGTTAAGTCTCTTAGGTATTCTATCGGCAGTCTCCGACCTAGATACAGTTTTTTTATCTGTAGCCTTTTTTATTAAGACAATAAGTTATATATAATTGAGATAATAATTTAAATATTTTAACAAGTTCTTAAATCGTTTTTTGTGTAATATTATTATAGAAGTAGCTGCCTCGATACACGTTATTTTATCTCGACTAATACATTATAATTTTGTATTTTAGTGGCTCCATACATGTGAAGTGGGGACGAAAAATATTTCTTCATTATACCCCATATCGACGATAGGTATTTTTAAAGTAAAGTCAAATTTTAAAGTAATCGGCCAACAAATTGGTGTATAAGTTGGACCCCTGGCATTTCTAAACTGTAAGAAATAGAAACATTTAAGTTTCCATGCTGATAGATCATGCTAAATACTCTATAGGTAAATTATTTTGAGTGAAATCGCACGATAACTTTTGAATTTTCCTTGAATTATCAAGGAAAATCTATTGCGCGTCGGTACGGATAGTTACGGAACCCTCTTTAGACATGTCCTGACATGCTATTGGGGTAACAATACTAAGGCGGGTCAATAAGTCCGTGACTTTTTGAATTTCTAACCTCCTTACTGAAAAAGCAACACTACTCCTGTCAACAGGCATCTGTCAGTTGACTCCTATCAAAATTTGAACTTGCTGCATCAGTTAGTTTGTGTTTTACAGCTATCTTTATCAGACTATCCAGTAACTTAAGGAAACAATGGAAAAAAGTGAATTTCGTGTGCTTATTAAGCATTATTTTTTGCGAAAAAAAACCATTACCGAGACCAAGGCTAAGCGTGATAAATACTATGGGGACTCTGCACCATCGATTTCAATGGTAAAAAAGTGGTTACTGAATTTCGTTGTGGCCGTACAAGCACTGAAGATGCCGAACGTCCTGGACGCCCAGTTGAGGTCTCTACACCCGAAACAATCGAAAAAATTCACGATATGGTGTTGGCCGACCGAAGATTAAAAGTGCAAGAGATTGTGGAAGCCATAGGCATCTCGCATGGCTCAGTGGTTTCAATTTTGAATGATCACTTGGGCATGAGAAAGCTTTCCGCAAGATGGGTGCCGCGTTTGCTCACAGTCGACCACAAACGCAATCGTGTAACAACTTCACAGGAAGGTTTGGCGTTGTTTAATCACAATATGGAGGAGTTTTTTAACCGTGGACGAAACATGGATCCATCACAACACACCAGAGACCAAACAACAGTCAAAACAGTGGGTTTCTAAGGGTGAATCGGCGGCAAAGAAGGCCAAGGTGGGTTTGTCAGCCAATAAAGTTATGGCGACTGTTTTTTGGGATGCACGTGGGATAATCCACATTGACTATCTTCAAAAGGGAAGAACAATTAATGGGGAATATTATGCCAACTTATTGGACCGCTTCAATGAGGATTTGAAAACAAAACCGACCTCATTTGGCCAAGAAAAAAGTTCTTTTTCACCAAGACAATGCAAGGGTGCACACATGTGCAGTTGCCATGGCAAAAATCCATGAATTGGGCTATGAATTGCTCCCACATCCACCCTATTCTCAAGATTTGGCTCCGAGTGACTACTTCTTGTTCCCAAACCTGAAAAAATGGCTCGGTGGAAAAAGATTTGACTCTAATGATGAAGTCATCTCGCAAACAAAGGCCTATTTTGAGGACCTCGACAAATCATAGGAAGGGATAAAAAAATTGGAGAAGCGTTGGACAAAGTGTATAGAGCTCAAGGGGGACTACGTTGAAAAATAAAATGATTTATTTATCAAAAAATCTGTGTTTTATTCCAAAAGTCACGGACTTATTGACCCGCCCTCGTATCATTTTGCAATTATTATTTTCAAAATGTAGTAAATGTACAAGCTGAATAAAATACAATTAACTAGGATATCGGGATAATTTGTCACATTACGACTCATTACAAAGTTTGTGAACAGCATAGGTTAAATATTCATTATAGGCCAGGCGCTGGCTGACGATGGGTTGAGTTATCAAACTCACGTGTGTCTTTAAAGTTGATTTCTGTGCAGCTGCTTCTTCGATTCGATATTCTGTAGTGCTTTCGCTTTTATATTATATATTTATTTTCTTTCTCCATAGTCTGTGCGATTAAGTTGTTAACTCTTTCTTAGTTATATTGTCGGGAAGGACAGGAACCTGGTGAGTTAACACAGGTAAACCCTAGCATAGACACCAGTCTCTAAACACATGACGATCCTGCGCCTGGTCATCCAATCCCACTGGGTTATGAGAGATAAAGGAAGAGAGAGAGTACTCTTGTGCACTATACCACGGGGAAGGACATATATGCTATTTTTTCCGAAAAAGTACAAGGTTCCCGTGGAATACTGTATTCACGCGGGCAACATCTAGTTATTATTAATTATACAATGGCGCGGGCGGACATATTCGTCTTACTCTTTCTTCCATCGCGGGCTTAAAAGTCACACTTTGTTACGTTGATTCCTGTGACACATAATTTGTCATGTTGATTTAACAGATCGAAATCGTGTTAAATACATATCAGATGTGGATTTATCAGTATGGCGACCGCGACCGACGTCGCCTTGTGACGCGACAACATAGCTCTGATTCGATTTTTACATCAAATAATGCAAGAAACATAATATATGCACCAAAAATAAAACTGAAATTCATGATTGCCATGTTAATACTTAGGTCACAATTCCACACACCAGCTCTCAGCCTATAGTAATTAATTTACCAACTGAATAGTGATTTTAATATTGCTCATGTTTTCAATATTAACGAACTATCCTGATTAATTTTAAATGTATCGTTTTGTAGCCAGTTTGTTTAAAATTGATCACATTTAATATTTTGCTGCAAGTACAATTTCATGCATTTGATAAAATGATGTTGCGTGTATTCTCTGTTCAGGTCCTATTTTATGTAAACGTAAATACAAACACAATAGTACTTTAAATGACACTCATTTACTCTACCTACAATAAAGTAATACAATGACACGTTAATTTGGTCGGATTTAATGTTTTTGTTTTCAAAAACATTAAATTGGACCTAAAAAATAGTGTTAGTATGGAATCACACGAATTTAGACTCGCCTCAGACGGCGAAAGCGACCGCGATGCGACAAAACATTGACTTAAAAATAAAATTAAAAATTCTATGTAACCCCCGAACTCGAGGTCAAGCAGTGAGCGAGCTGATGAGCGAGCTGATGAGCGAACTACAGCTAAGAACACTCGATCATGTCAGCTTTAAAAAAACTAGATCAAAATCATGTGCATGTGCTTGAGAGCTACGATGCCACGGACACAGACAGACACGTTACACTTATAAGTTATAACACCCCTCTGATTTCGTTACGACACATGTTATTCTGTCTACATCCACACTCCCAACCTACTTGGACCGACCGATTTGTTTTCCTATATAATATACTAATATTTCTCACCGTTTAAACCTTCCCTGAACTTCCACAATTATTTCTAGATCAAAATTAGCCGACTTGGTGCAGCCGCTCTCGCTAAAGCGAGACATTGGTATTGCAATTCATTATAATATAAGAAGATGAAATTAACCGCCGTGTTTGTTACAGACGTCAAACAGCCGAAGAGAGGGAGGCCGAGCGTCAGGCCGCTAATCGCCTGATGTTGTCCCTTCAAGCCGAAGCCCTCAGCAAGGGGTACATGCCGGAACCACCAGCGCAGCTCCCCCTGCACTACCAGCCGCCCACTACACAGGCTAGCAACACCGCCCTCAATGCCCTACAGAACTTACAACCATGGGCGGGGAACCAACAGTTTATGAACGCGCAGACGCCGCCGACGCATCCGCCGCCCGTCGCGTCGCCTATATGTTAGACTTTAGAACCCTCTAATAGTTTGAAATAAAAATGAACAAAAATGTTTAGAAGTTGAGGGTATGTATGTAGTTTGAACATTTTAGAAGTCATAAAGCTATGTACAGTCGAGAAAATTTAATGTTAGCAAATTTATTAAGTGGAGAAAAAGATACACTATGCTCAACTCAAATAAAAAAAATAATAATTGTCAAGCAAAATCTGAGGCCCATTTAAGAAAAAAACCACACTCAGCGACAACTCCCCATTCAAGGTACGGCGTGGTTTCGATACATGTGTGTATGAATGACACTGTGATTACCCGGCGAGGCGTAGTTAGACCGGCCTCACTGCGTGGTTAATTTGGTCTGAGGCACTATGTAAAACTTACTGCTTCCTCAATGAGGCGTGTTATTAACTAAAATATTGACGAAAGCCTAGGAATCACTTTACAAATAACATACTTTCTTATTATTGAAAAAATGTCTGATACGTTGGAAAAACCACATGACAGACAATGATATGAACATGGATTAGCCTATTCGTGGTGTAAGTATTTTTTATTAATAAGGGGGATAAAGTTGGGGGGGGGGGGAATGATTGTATTGCAGTTTGATAGTCCGCGTAACTTGTTCGTGTTATAATGATTAATAAATATAGTGTCGTCGTTCGATTACCATCGAGCAGTAGTGTGGACATAATATGACAGCCTTAAAGGAAGTTCTTCGAGCGGGTGGCTCAGTCCGAAGCCCGCTGTAAGCATTTCAGCGAGCAGTGGTTGAATATTATAATATTTCAGCGCCGCGACGTACTTATGTAAATTTGATAGCGCGATTCAGGACTGATCGCTGATTGGTCCGCCACAATAGTATGACCAATTTCAGAAATATGACAAAAGATACGATTTCCACGACAGTATCTACAATTTAAACATAATTATCATGTTTATTGTATTTTAATAATTAAAATGTGTACATAGAATAATTAACAGATTAAGATAAGGTATAGAAAAGGCAACTTAATATCCATGTTCCCTACAATGTCTGGTATTTAGGATAAACAAGTAAATCGTAGTATTTTAGAATCTTGACTTTAAAATCTGTGCTTAATGTAATATATATATCGAGCATATTTCGTTAAAACCAAATGAAGTCAAACTTCTTACATAATGTTAAAATATTATATATTATATAACATTGTACCACTTGATCAAAGAACATATAATACTAACGTAAAGAACCGTCATTCACTAGACTTACACGATTGACAGCTCGCAGCTATGAGTGCGTGGCTAGACGTATGCCGGGGGTGCGCGCGGCGAGCGGGGCGTGAGTTTTTTCCAGCCAGGACTTTCGTTCACGGGGCTGGCCGCTTGTCGTTCCGTGCTTTGACATAATTGACAATACAATTTTATAGTATTTATGATAGATTTGTATGACGCGACGTTTAAAATTATTTCAGTGTCCACCTTAGGCTTACGACAACATGGCTGACATTCGCCGGAGCTTGAGCTGTCATTTGTAGAGAGTGTGCGCCCCCTTGACTTGATATTATTCTATTACTTGAATCTAAGATTTCAAAACTCAAGATAGGCTATGACGTACATTAGACAGAAAAAATCTTCATACATTAAAACGTTACGCCATCTTGGTTCTCACCATTCTTCAAATGTCAGGCATGTTGAGGCAAAAAGTGTCTCCAGTTAAATTGGGGCCATTTAACTGGAGAGACTTCTTGCCTCCACATGCCTCGTCTATAATATATACGTCTATGGCTTGAATGCTTTGCAATATATTTTTGTTTATTCTGTTCAGATAAAATTTAAATACATTATAAGGCTACCAATTTAAATGTAACTAATTTACCGTGTATTAAAGAAATAGAATTACGCATTAGTTTGGTCGAATTTTATATTTTGTTAGCAAATAGATTAAATTGAATCTGAACCAAGTGTACTACGCTCTTTGATAATAAGAAACTTTATTATATCTTCTTCGGCTGTATTAGACCCCTAAAGCAGTATATAATACAAAGTTAAAAGTATAAAACGTTTTGCGAAATCAATTATAGAAAATTTGGGCACATGACTTGCTGTTTACGTAAAGATGTTTCACAAGAAAAAAAATATTGAAATTCGAAAGACATATCTGGCAATGAAACGAATCTTCGCCTCTGAAGCTATTGACCGCACACTATCAGCGATACACCTCACAGCTGATTTCATGATCTACGCCTCTTTAGGCGCGTATTCCATGGTTCACCTCAGTAAATGGAAAATTCAGACGTCCTAATTACTAATAGTAATTAGTAGCATAAAAAGAAAGCTAATCAGAATTTACTCAGTCAGCAGCCACATTTCTTCCGATTTAGTATACTAATTGGGATCCTAAATTCCTATATGCTATTTCACTTGACTGACTTACTGAATTTATAGAGGTAAAGCAGCAGCATAGACAGTAGATCATGTGCCCAAATTTTCTGTAATTGATTTTACAAAACGTTAAATTAGTAAAATACATGTATTAATTATATTATGCATTTAACATACTTATTTTATTTGTCTTTATACGTTAAATTCGTGATTCGTGTTTGTTTGAACGCATTCATTTGCACTTACTGACGAGCGACTTCTTAAACGCTACTTAAAGTAAAGGGACTCCTAAATCACAGGATGTCACTTGACAGTATAAAAGAGACAGTATTGACTTGAGAGCCTCTTAATGTAAGGAGCGTTAAGCGAAAATATCTTACAGACGGCGAAGATAGGTAGTATAAAATTTTATGTAATGATGATCGTTTGCTATACAGTTTGTATGAAATATCACAGACGGCTAAGATACTATATATTCTTATATTATGTATTGTAATATGAAATATATCCAGGCATCAAAAGATAAAATATTATATTATCTTCGCCGTCTGTGACGCCATTAAAGGGGTGGGTATATAGAGACACCACTTTATATTGTAAATACGATTACTATATTCCAATACATATTAGTATAAGAATTAGTTGTAACGATGTAAATAAAATATGAAACAGTATTATAATTATATTTCTCTTAATTATTTTTAGCATAGTGTGGTAAAAATGTAAAGACTTATGAATAATTGAAATAAAAGAAAATCCCGTAAACAATGAACACTCTTTATAATGATATTTATCACCGATGAGGTCTGTTATGTTGGTGATGTGAATATTTTGATATCGCATATAACGACTATAGCCTACTACGACCACTGTTTATGTTATTCGTTCAATGTCGTTATAACGATTTTCACTTGTTATAACTTTATAAGCTGATTAACGCTCTCGAGTATCTTAAAACATGACGTGTACAGAGCAAGTGTGGCAGAAGTAGAACTTCATTCATCATTTAAAATACAAAAATGCTCTCCTCGTGCCTAAAGTCCATCACTTCATAAAATAATAGGAAAATTAAATTTTGTACACCTAGCACCGTCTGTGTATTGAGCCGTACTTTAGAAAGATAAGTTGTTATTTAAGATGTTTAAGTAGCTTCCAACAGATGGCTTTATATCCAAAATCATGTTGTGACGCGACATTGAAATATTACTCTCAACGCCGCTAAAGTCGTTTCACTTCAAAACTTCCTCTATATTTGTATACTGTGGCTAGACTGACAGAAAACACCGTCATTGAACATCGAAACCACGACTAGTTACGTAAAATATTCAAAGCCACTTTCAGCTAGTCTGGTACAAGTATAACGGCCGCATACTGGAACGATAGTTAAATTAAGTGACGCTCAAGTCGCATGCTGTCCTTGTCATTTCGCCTAGCCGAGACAGTGACAGCCTGTGAATAGGAGGGCTCTTCATTTTGATTAGCGTATCAGTATTCGACTGTGTCTCTGAAATATTATATGAATAAAAATCTCTTGTAATTTTTAACTTACATGCACAAGTCGCTGGACATAAAAACAACAAATACTCAGTTAAAATTAAAATATAGTAACGAAAAATAAACGCTTATTTTTACTATAATTGACAGAACATCGTACTTTTTGGCTTCTATAAACCAAAGACTAGTCGCATTTTTGTGGTATTTTTATGAAAAACATACTGAATTTTTGAAAAAGTGTTATTCACTACTTCCGATAAATACTAGTTCTTAAGTTTATACAATTTTGATGCCTAAAGTTACTAAGTTATTTTCAGCTATGTAAAGTAATCCATTATTATAGTGTCATAATTGCTATTAGTATAGTGGACTTCTTACACTATTTTTACAATGATCTTTCTGTCAAATTGTACCTAAAATATGTAAATATAGTAATAGTATTAGGAGGAAATTGTAAATTATAAAAGTATTCATGACCCTGGCTTCACGCTGGACAGTTTTAATAAAATAAACTATTATAAACAAGTTTCTAGTTTCATTTTTAAACCCCTTACGTAAATTTTGCTGGCACCAGCAGCTGGCATCATGTAAACAGTAAAAGACATGAATTGAAACATGAAGGCCCACTTGCACAGATCTGGGTTAAAGTTAACCCTAGCTTAAAATATCATGACTTCTGTCTTTCATAACATGATATTTAACTATGTTAATTACATAATAATGTAGTACTTATAATGACACACACTTGAATTCTAGAAAGTATATTTACATATTATACTTTAATTATAACTAGAGATCGACCTGTGGTCCAAATTCGCTCTTATAATTCATATAATTTTAAAGTTTGAACCAGGGTTTTTTGCCTCTAAGATAAAAAAAAATGTAAGTACCTATTACTCATAAAAAACCTCATTGACTCATAAAAAACCGATGTGAAATAACGCACGAGATGTGTTGCGTCGAATGAGTGAGAATACTGAGGAATGAGTGAGGGTTTAAAGACCGGGAACGCACATGTAACTCCTCTGCTTCTGGTAAATGGGAAGGACACCATGGATACATGATCTGTCTGCTCATTTTCCGATTTTATTCCATAAAAAATAGTTTGTAATCTGCTTAACATAACAATTTAGTTAAAAGCATTAACCACAAGACCATAATTAAAGAATAACAGAAGGCACCAAAATCGAATCCATGACCATACATAGGCTGCACTAAAAGTATCGGGAATGGAATATTTCCACTGTTCCTATCATATTAAAATCGTTTAATTTAAAACTCCTTTGTTTTAAAAATCGAATACCGTTTATTTATTTAAAAAAAGATTCTCGGTCTTGTCACAAGGTCAAGGTTAACTCGAGAAAATTCTAGGGCGATGATTTATTATGACTTTCGAAATGGTTTAACACAAAAACAGTGTGTTGACCGGATGATTTCTGCATTTGGTGATGAAGCCCCATCCAAAACCACAATTTATCGCTGGTTTGCTGAATTTCAACGTGGACGTGTCAAGCTCAGTGATGATCCCCGTCAAGGTCGTCCAAAAACTGCAGTCACCCAAGAAAACGTTGATGCTGTGCGTAAGCTGATTGAGGAAGATCGACATGTGACATACCACGAAATTCATGCAACTTTAGACATTGGCATGAGTCAAATACAAATAATCTTGCATGAACAATTAGGTGTAAAAAAGTTGTTTTCCCGATGGATACCGCATTTGCTCTGTGAAGAGCAAAAAGCGGCTCGCGTTACTTGGTGCGTCAGAACTCTCGAAAGATTCCACGCAGGATCCTCAAATGCTGTATACAACATCGTATCAGGTGACGAATCCTGGATATACGCGTTGGAACCCGAAACAAAAAACCAGTCACGAGTTTGGGTGTTCGAAAATGAGTTAAAGCCAACAAAAATTGTTCGTTCACGGAGTGTTGCAAAAAAAATGGTGGCCACGTTTGTCTCCAAAACCGGCCATGTTGCGACTATTCCTCTTGAGGGACAAAGAACGGTTAATGCAGAATGGTATGCTAACATTTGTTTGCCACAGGTCGTTTCTGAACTCCGTAAAGAGAACTGCAACCGCTGCATCATCCTCCATCACGACAATGCGAGTTCTCACACCGCGCACAGAACAAAAGAGTTTTTAGAGCAAGAAATCATAGAATTATTAGACCATCCGCCGTACAGCCCCGACCTAAGCCCTAATGATTTCTATACTTTCCCTAAAATAAAGAATAAATTGCGTGGTCAGAGATTTTTATCACCTGAAGAAGTTGTGGACCCACACACCATTTTGGAGACCCCAACTTCCGAATGGAATGGTTGCTTCAATGATTGGTTCCATCGTATGGAAAAATGTGTCAAATTTCGCGGAGAATACTTCGAAAAGCAATAAATACATTTCTAAATAGTAATGTTGTGTCACTTCCTTGATTCCCGAAATTTTCAGTGCCGCCCTCGTATTAATTTAAAAAATAATAATTGAGAAACCACCGAATTCCCGAATTGTCAAGCAGTGGGCGAGATGGTGAGGAATTATAGATATGAACAGGCTCGATCACATCCGCTTACAAATAAAAAAATGCATCACAATCGGACCATTCGTTTAGGATCAACGATGCCACGAACAAAGGCAGACAGACACGTCATTCGTATTATAACATAATCGATCGAATAGATAATCGACCGAATACTCGATAATATATGTAGTTTATTTTTTATTTTTTTTGAGTTTTTAAGGCTTTTTTTTTAGTCATTCTGGAAAGCAGAGACAGTGATAGCACAGAGTAAAAATAAAATTTATAAGACTTACGTTTTACGTTTACGTTTTATTGAGAAAGTTTGATTGGTGCACACCCTAACCCGGCATCGAACCTGCACGATCACGCATGTGACTCAATGTGAGTCTTGTGCACACGAATACACTCACCGCATACTTGTAGAATTGTAATCAAATCGAACGCTTACTATGTAGCTGTTTATCTGTTCCTTCTTTTTCTGTCTGATATTTAAGGGGCGTTCTTTGAGTAGCGTTTAAGAATTCGGTCATTACAAAACGTTACATTTTAAAAGCAATTGGAAGTTGAAAATCATTCAAAAGATGATTTTCAACTTCAAATTGCTTTTAAGGAGCTTAATAATAGTTCAGGAGTCACGTATTCCTTGAACATATTATAATCGTTTATGAGCAATTGGGACGGAAACGTTTTTGTCCCAAATCGAATGCGTTTTGGGACAATTTGTTGCAATTTGGGGTTGGAAATGATAATATGTTTTGTTTAACGATTACACAGTGCAATCAAGAAGTCTGTTAGGAAATGGAGCTCTGATCTCGGCCCACTTTGGAAAACCGGCGTGAACATCAACGTTTTAAACCAACATTCACTTTGGTCGCCTTAATTCGTCCCTGTAGAAAAATCCGGATAGCTGATGTTTTGGATGAGTAATTAACATAATATTATTAAATTGACGCTTCCGTGGTCCAGTGGTTTAGAGTTTGACTCTGGTCTCTTGAGGTCGAGGTTCGATCCCCGCGTAGGAACAACATTTTTTGTTTTTGACCGCACGAACGATCGACCGGACGAACGAACGACCGGACGAACGCGTAATGTGTTCCAACGGTCCAACCTGATTGTCTGCCAAGAAAGATGATACATGCATCGGACGTAAAAAGTCGGTCCTGTGCCTGATCTCTCGCCAGTTGTGTCAGTCATCTGTGCCACTGGGTTACGACTTACGAGAGTAAAGAAAGACAGAGCGAACTCTTGTGTATAGTGTAGACTGTAGATACTATAAAACTAACTCCGGCCTTCGTCACCGAAATCGGTGTGAGGAGCTATCATTATTTATATTCTCAACTTAAGTTAGTTTTAAGTAGTAATGATTCGATTTAAAATCCCTTCATTATTGTGCCGGTTGAGTATTGTAACGCAGCAGTCGACGCGCGTTTGTCGGTTGCTGCACTCAATTCATGAGGTACCCACCTCTCAAGCTTTTTCACCTTCCCAATTTGCATCAAGTGGATTAAAACAGTTTTATCACTAACACCGCAGCCTGCAGGTAACTCGGACGTGGTTTGCGACGGATCCGTCGGATCCGCTTCCACAATACCCTTCAATTCTTCATTATCAACTTTGGTCTCCGGCCGTCCACGGGGCTTGTTCTGCAGGTCGAAATTTTCAGAACGAAAACGTTGGAACCAAAAACGCACTGTGTTTTCTTTTGCGACACCGCGGCCATACGAATCGTTAATCCTTTGAGCCGTTTCTGCAGCACTGGTGCCACGGTGGAACTCGTACTCGAAAATAATACGATATTTCAAGTTTTCCATTTTGTGTGACGCAAAGAAAAAACCAAAAGAGGAAAAAACAAATGAATTACGGTTTTCTAAACACAAATGCATGAGTAAATAGCGGTATTTTGAAATTGGAATTCCTAACCAAAGAAGATATTATATTATTTGAGATCAAAGTGGCCAGTATGACAAAACGCCAATTTCATATGTAAGGACCTAATATATACCTATGAACTCCGTGAAAGTAGTTTAACTCGTATTATAATTTGCGTAATTGACAACCTCTGTGGCACAGTGGTTCAGCGCGTTGGTGCTCAAGCCGGGGGGTCGCGGGTTCGAATCCCGCCGAAGGTATAAAAAGTTTTTCCGTGTTCCTGGGTCATGGATGTGTATTGAATATGTGTATAATATAATAAAAAATCGGTTGTCTGTAAAGTCGGTTTACTGACGATAGTTGAACGTGACAACGTCATAATAATAAATGGAACGTCTCAGAGCGAGGTAACGCCGCATGAGTCATGTTTTTTCGAGCGTGCAGCCGGCTCCATCGAATTATAAGACGTTGTCACGTCAAAATCTTAAACATATTATGTATAGTATAAAAGTATTAAATATACTTCCTGTTTTCTAGTACCTGTAACACAAGTTCTTCGGATATTTATAAAAAAAAAAGTGTTAACGTTCGGGTGCGCTTAGTTTTAATTCTACCCACATTTTGTGTACACTTCATACAAGGTCGCGTCTTGGACAGTCTACGTGTAACAGTCGTTGTGGGTGGATTCACTTAAATATTTTCAGTATAATCTCGTTTAGTTCGACCTGCTATCCTACTCGCGCACGCTCTATTTGACGCGTGTACGAATGCAACTGCGACACAAGCTTACATCGCAAAATAATGAGAGTTGGGAAATCCAGAAGAACAACGCCCGCTGCGTCATCCAGTCCTCGCTACCGAAACAACTCCATTTCTCTGTCCCTCTCTCTCGAGCTCTCTTCGTGGTTCCACTTTTAGAAGAACTTCGAAACTTCGATACTGCATCGGGCACTCTCACTACAAACCGGTCAGCAATCAGAGTACCTACATCTCCTGGTCGCCACGTAGCATCGGCTCCGCACGGCAGCACTCCAACTCACTGGAGCCCGGGTAGCAGCAGCAGCGGTCTGCGGCAGGGGGTGATGTGGCGGACCAATTAGCGCCACGATCCTGAATCGCGCTATCGAAGTTTTCACAGCTCGCTGCTATATATACCTACAACATCTGAAATACTTATAAGCGGGCTTCGGCCTGACCGAGCATACCACCTCGCTCAGTCGGAGATCTCCCCTTGGGGCTTCTACTATTCCAACAAGTCTTTACTCTCTAGTGACTAGTCTATTGGAGTATCGAAGTTATTGTTCATAGCAGGAAGCCGGTGGAGTGCTGCCAGGAGAAACCAGAACGAGCACGAAGGTCCGAGGTTAGTCGAAGTTTAAAGTCGTAACTGATAAAGCGGGAAAAGTTTGAACTTCAATTTAATTAATTAAAACGCAAACAAAGAAAATAGGAGAATAGTAGCAAAGAACTTCCGAATAGTAGAAAATGCTTCCAAGTTTTTTAATTTTTTGCATTTTATGCCACTGATTTTATTTACTTTATTTTATTTAACAATTTATTGCACACACAGAAAATTATAACAATCATAGACTTATATAGGATTGTTCGAAATCAAAATTTATGGATATTTTAGTCATTAAGCCAAAACAACATAAAAAAATTGAATCACATTTTTTCTCAGAATGACAAAACACGAGTCACGAGACGAATTTTATAATGACGTTATTATAATTTTGAATAATTTGGAAAGTTTTTTTGTTAGCGTGATGTCCGGGAATCGAACTAATTGGGGTGGCGTGCGAATACTGATTACTGACTGTGACTTGTATTGGTTGGTAGTAGTAGGGGAGCCCAAGAGGGGATTTTTGAAGTAGCTCGAGCGCGTCAAATTTAGATGCATATCTACAATTTTTCTTGTATCTACAATACAATACAAAATACAAATAGTTTATTGACCATAAAAAATTACTAATTGTTTCACAAATAACACAATAATTTAATTTTCACAGTTTAACAGGGCTTACCCCGCTCATTGCACTACTAAAAAAAAAACTGTCAGAACATAATTTTCTTTGTGTCACCTTGTATACAAAATCTAGGTATGAAAATCAGTTTATTGGTTTGGAGCATAAAAAGGTATAAAAATTTAATCGGGCCCATCGTATTAAGACACCCCATGTTAAGTAAGCCTCAAAGAAGCTCCAACTTAATGCCGGTTTGAATCTCGGAAAATCTCGTAGACTTATTTGAAATTGAAAAAGTAAATCACCATATTTAAATAATTAATCTTCTCAGATATTTTATATTGGACTCGGCTAAAAATTGTGCTTGTCTAAACTCAGATTATAAATTCCCAATATAAGCTACTTTTTTATAACATTTTATTGTTCAAAGTTCAATAATTTAGTCGTGCGCTGAGCCCCCAGTGCACCACTAAAATAAAAAAACTGTTGTAATGTTTTACGATGTTAGAGCAATTATCCGTTTAGCATCATGGGCTCCCTAGCTATAATTGGTTCCCGCGACTTTGTTCGAATAAAGCTACCAAATACTTCCAATACCAATCGAAACAACAAAGTACAGTCCGTTTAGAGTTATTTGACTTCTGACAGGACCTCTATGCCGACGACATAAGGTTCACTATCACAGAAACTCCGAGGTAAAATAACTCTGAATTGTAGGCATTTAGCCGGAATGAGAGTTTAAGGTAAACCATATTTCAAAGTTTAAAAGCTGCAGTGGCAGTGTATTGGAAATGTATGATGCATTTTCGTCATAAAAAAAAAAAACCTTTCAAAATTAAAAACTACTTATATTTTTTCTTATGTACCAAAGCCGTGTAGGAGAACCTATCAGGTATTTTCTGTTCCATACGAGCAGCTGTCATGCTGATAATGTTGATAATTTATGTTCAACAATTACCGTTCTTTTGGGAGTTTTCATTAAGTAAATCGACATTTTTCCCTTCTTCATCCCTTCGTCACCTTCGGTCATACATTAGGCTTTAGTTATTTTATATATATTATATAGCATTAGGCATTGTTACGGACAAACAAACAAACTGGCACACAACATATATATTCACATTGTCCTTCGTCAGTAAATACCGAACACCGTCACAGACGCAGAACACGCGTTTGTCGTCAATTTATCGGTCACGCGACGTTACAACGCACAGGGCTACCTAACGCCAGCCTCAGACCAAATAAAAAGTGGAGACAGAGCATTGTGAAACAAAATCCAAGCCGGTTTTTCATGTATGTGGTGCGAGTGTAGAGCCTACGCACTAAATACAACCACCAAACACACCGCGACAGCTCGCCTTACAAGGTAAGGCGTAGTTTCGTTACATTTGCGTGCGTGACACTGTTATTACACTGCGAGGCGTAATTTAGACCGGCATCACTTTGTGGTTCGTTCGTTCGTCTGAGCCGCCAGCTACATAGATTTTCACACTGACTGCGGCAAAACAAAACCTTTGTGGAAACATACCACAGGAAGCCCTGTGGAATTTGAACGTGGCGTCAAAATTATACGTACAAACCACGATTCTGCGATCAGTCTGAAGGTACACCACTGTCCCATACACGGAGCTTTGATTCCCGCACGCGATGTCACTCAATTGGTTTTTTGTCTAACAAGAGGTTTCAAGATTACTTACAATTATGAATCGTGTGACGTGTCACTGAAACCACAAAACATTTACATACAGTCACGAGATAATTGTTATTAAAGTTTGGTTTTACCCGTAAAGTTAAAGCAACTGTAAAAGCAACCTTACGCTTCTACTTCGATCTTCGAGCTTGAAATACTGAACGGATTGTACTGATTGATGTTTGTTATATTTTTAGGGTTCCGTGTTCTTAGATTATCTTAGGTTCACGTCTCGGAACCGAAATTAGAGTTTCATCATGTCCGTCCGTCCGACTGTTTTCGGCTTACCTTCCAAACAGCTTATGCGAGAAAGATGAAACTTTGCATGGATATGCGTATTTAACACGTTGACAAAGTGCTAAAATAAAATCACGAAAAATATTTACGTTTTGGGGCACCTCCCGTACACGTAAAGAGGAGATTAACTTTTTTGTCGCGTCTTCCTCATAGTGTGGGGTATCATTAGATAGGTCTTTTAAAAGCATTGTAAGGTTGCTAAGACGATTTTTTCATTTAGGTATCAGTTTGTTTGGTATTTTACTTCTAAGGGCATTTCTTTGTTAAAATGCGTCCCTTCCCCTCTAAAAGGTATATAGCTAGTGCGAATATGGAATGGCTGATGAACTTTGAAGGAAAACTATAACGGCTTACATATTTTTGTTAGTTTGCTTGTTGTAAAAAGCGCTTACTTGGAAAACTTCGTTCAAATATAACGATCTCTGCGTGGCTTGATACGCACTCGGCTGGTTTTTGTGACGAAACAAACACAACCTAAAGGGTTTAGGGATGACACGCCGGTTGACGGAAAAAAAATAAACGTGAGCCAAGCTGCGAAATATGTTCAGTCCAGAATTATTGTCATTATAATTTACGACTTATTACACGTAACCTAAAAGGATCTCGTACATTTTGCCAGTCTGCAAAAGCCAAAGACACACTGTGTAGATTAGTACCATAAACTGCCATAACTGCTACATAATGCGGCTGTGGAAGCAATTAGTGTGGTGTAAGTGAGACCGATTAGGCCGGCTTCACACGTAATCCGGGCGCCGAGCAATTTCAGCAGAGGCGCGAAATGTGGATGTGCTGAGCTCTGTTTTTTCCTAGGATAGCGTTGCCGAAAATATGCAGCTCACAACGCACAAAATTACGCTCGTTTGGCCTTACCCTTAAGCTTTGGTTTCCTAGGATAGCGTTGCCGAAAATATGCAGCTCACAACGCACAAAATTACGCTCGTTTGGCCTTACCCTTAAGCTTTGGTTTCCTAGGATAGCGTTGCCGTCATGTAGCGGCGAATGAACGTTTTCCGTGTAAACAAAATGGCGTGGCTTCCGAGAGAGCGGTAATTGTCACCGTTTTTTACACAGAAAACGTTAATTCACCGCTATATGACGGCAACGCTATCCTAGGAAACCAGAGCTTAAGGTTAAGGCCATTTTATCAGAATTTACCCCCTGAGGGTTTGTGAACAATTCATAAATAAAAGACTAAATCATTGTTAAGTTACGCCAAACAATATTCGAAAAACTTAGCTATCTTTGTCCAGTATTATCCCCTGAAGTAAAAACAACAAGACATACTCTACTATAATATACTCATTATTGTATAATTATAATAAGTGTCTATACCTTATTTGCATGTTTCGCCTCTATCCCTCGATATAAAATCAGCAGCGCCAAACCTTCCGAAAAAGCTATCCAGCACTTATTTGGAGATTAGATTAATACAAATAATTTATTGTATACTACACAATTCGGTTTTAATGAAGGTCGGTCTACTACAGATGCAGGTATCGAGATTCTTTGTAGTATATTCGAGGCTTGGGAGGAGGCGCAGGATGCATTAGGGGTTTTTTGCGACCTTTCCAAAGCATTTGATTGTCAGACTACACTAGTCAGAAAATTACACCACTATGGCATAAGGGACTCAGCTCTTGATCTTTTGCGTTCTTATTTTAAAAATAAGACTCAAAGGGTAGAGGTTAATAGTTAAAAGTCCACTGGGCCTAAAATAGAATTAGGTGTCCCACAGGGATCTATTTTAAGTCCATTTCTTTTTCTCATCTACATAAATGACTTGCCTTATCTAGTTCAAGATAGGCATGTGATAATACTGTTTGCTGATGACACTTCACTAATAATTAATATGAAGCGATAACAATCAAATTACGACGAGGTAAACAGTGCTCTCTCAAATATAGTAAACTGGTTTAGTGTTAATAATTTACTTTTAAATGCATATAAAACAAAATTTTTAAAATTTAGCTTGCCAAATGTTAGGCAAGTACAAACCAATTTACTACTCAATGATGAGAAAATGAACTTGGTTGACTCCACTGTATTCCTAGGTATTACGCAAGATTGTAAATTACAGTCCGTCCGTTACTCAGTTACTCAGTTCCGCAGCATATGCAGTCAGAAAAATTAGAGAAATTTCAGATGAAGAAACGGCACGCCTGGTTTATTTCAGCTACTTTCATAGTAGAATGTCTTATGGCATAGTTTTATGGGGAAATGCTGCCGACATAAATTCAATATTTGTGCTGCAGAAGCGAGCTATTCGTCCTATTTATAAAATGTCCGCTTTTGAATCTCTGAGAGAAAAGTTTAAAGAAATAGGTGTACTGACCGTTGCTTCTCAGTATATTTTGGATAATTTATTATACGTTAGAAAAAACTTATACGTAAGTACATGCCTATACAATAAGAATAGAAAAACGTTCAAAACCTTTCTATTAATAAATTTAAAAAAGTAGTCAAAGAACATTTGTGTGCTAAAGCTTAATAAAAAGTTAGATTATAGAGATATATAGATAAGATTTTGTTACCGATTGCACACCTTGGGAATAAGATGCTCCCCTGCAAGTCTGTCTCTATGTACTTGTGACTTTTTTATATATTTAACAGATTTAAGTTTACAATGTAATATATATGTATATATAGTTCTTTCAAAAGAACAATTTTCCATATTTTTGCTAAAAGATGGCCCCGTGCGAGTTTCTTACGCCGGTTCTTTTCGGCGGGTTAGGGTTGAACCGGTGGTAGCTTTTTCTGTTGACTTTTCGAAAAAAGCTTGTTAAGTTTCATTTGGAAATTAAAAAAAAACATTTCATTTCATTTCATTGTGAAACAGGCCATTTGACCAAAACCAAGCACAAATTCCAAAGAAAAATATCCTTTTTAGGGTTCCGTAATAGTTTCGCTCTGTCCGTCCGCCTGTCTATCTGTCTGTCCGCGCCTCTAGCGTCTGTAATTATGAATATAAATAGATGAAATTTGGGTTAAAGACTATGATGTATAGATCTCGGTTTTGGAATCGTAAAATAATAATAATTTTACATTTTAGGGGGGCTCTCCGTACATGTGAAGTGGGGATGAAAAATTTTTTTTATTCTACCCCTCTGTATGATGTATCGTTGAATAGGTATTTTAAAATAAAGGCAAGGTTTCATACATGACTTTTTTACAAAGTCGACCTTTTTCGAGTAATCGGCATCCAAAGTGGTTTGTAAGTTGGTCCCCCCCCCTAGCATTTCTAAACTATTGGAGATAGAAACTTTCCATGCCGACAGATCATGCTAAAAACTCTTTGGGAAAATTATTTTGAAAGAAATCGGAAAGTAACTTTTGAAGTAATTTGAAAAATAACCATTATGCGGTGATAGGTACGGAACCCTCCTTAGACATGTCCCGACATGCTCTTGGTTGAGTTAAGTTATTTCTATTCTTGATCATACCAATAAACAGTTGAAAGTTCGTAGGATCGGCGTAGCAAGATGTTGCTAAGCGGATCCTACGAACATTCAACAATATTTTCAGGAATTTCAATTGCCTCTTCCACAATTTCCACACATCGTTCCTCCGTCCTCCCCCGCGTCGGGCATATTACACGGGGGAGAGGGGGCATGTTTCCACACGCTGTCATATCTAACGGCTAACACCAGTGTAGAGTAGGATATAGACATGGCATTTTGCTGTGAAACTTCAAATGTAGGTAGATGTGAGATAAACATGGCGGGCATGATACGTTACTGCATTTATATACCTATACTAATATTATAAAGAAGAAAGGTTTGTTTGTTTGTTTGTATGTTTGTTTAATTGCATTGAATAGGCTCCGAAACTACTTTTGAATTACTTTAATTCAAAAGTAGTTTCGGATTTACTGGAATAGTAGTTTTTGGATTAAACTAAAGCGAAATTTGGCACAGATATAGATAAGGCCACGGGTAAGGTGATAAGCTACTTTTTATCGCGGCTTTATCTACGTTTCCCGTTAGATTTCCTTTTGCGCGCACAAAGTCCCCGGCAACATCTTAACTTAAAAGGTTGTTCAAATACAATTATGGATATTTTGGGCATATTATGATCTACTGCTTAGATGTTTATAGGCATAAAAATAATCAAAACATTAAAAAAAAACTAAATAAAATTACGGTGCGCTTTTTACGACGCTGTTAACGTCATTGACCCTGATGTTATTTTGCCAAAGTATTAGCTTCCCCTTTAACTCAGCTGTTTTTGTGAGGTTAATGACCGCAACGCCTTACAGAACGCAAAGTAATTTTATTTTGTAATTTTTTTTCAACTTTTTTTTCTGTCCAAACGTTTTTACGCAGTACCTACAATATATGCCCAAAATATCCGTAACAAATTTTTAACATCTTTATGTAATATGATTTGCACAAAATAATTTGAATGTAACCAATTTCTGGAAATAAATGAACGATTGATTCATTGACTGATGCTTCACATTCGACATTATACTCTCTCTCACTCTCTCTCACTCTCACTCACCTATACATAGCAGAATTTATTACATAATATCAAGGACAAGACAAGTAACAATGCCCTGAAAAAAAGTTATTAGGCATTGCTTACTATGTGCACCAGTATAATATTAAGAAGCAAGCCCAACAATCTAATCTACGAAAGTTTTGCAATTTCTCCTCATAAGCGCCATTTCTCCTCACTTCTTATATCTATGCCACTGAAGTTACACAATTAACGAAGGTGCGCCATATTGTATGGCCGACAGATAAACATTATTAAAACTAAATGAATAATAAGCGAAGGATTTAAGAGTTATTAATATATTTTCCTTAAAAAGTAAGGTATATTCGGGGAAATGTTTGGAAAATTGACATGCACACATTGATTATTTTTTTTATTTCCCTACGGTAGATAAATTAAGATGACGCCATCATTCATGATTGATGGTGCGTGAAGCAAAAACTTTCGATTTTTGCGATCTTTTGCGATCGGAGGAGTATGAAATAAATTTTGTGTGAGTGAGGTAGTGTGTGTACTGTAGTACTCACTCATAAATCAAAAATGCATAAAAATGTATTTTATGCATTTTTGATCCATATTTACGTTGCCTTTCGGAAAATATAAGAATTTTGCTGATTTAAAACAAATGCATGTTACCTATTGATGATACTGCTAAACGTTATTATCCTGACTGTACACAACAAAAACAAAGTTATCTGAGAGTTGAATCAAGTCGAAATCGGTTAATTTTTAATAAGTCAGCTTCAATGTTAAAAAGTCTCCATTATTTTCAACGCCCCTACTCGATAATGCTTTTATAGACCCCACGTTAAAAATATTTTTTTTAAAGTTGAAAATTGACTCTGACGGATGATAAGCTGACCCTTACTGTCTTGTGCTGAAAAATTCAGCTTGTAGCCCTGTGCCCAAGTGAATAAGTAACAAGTGTGAAAAAAAACAATGTCTGAATTTACAAAATGGCGGATTTCGGGTCGTTCTTCGGTCGTTCGTATTTTGAACGTTTTGAATTTAAAAAAATCAGCTATAATAATAATATATTTACCAAGATTAATGTCATGAAATTGATGTTGGATTAATTAATAGAAGTAATTTGTTAATGTATGGTGAATTTTATGCACTTTCAAAAAATTTTAACAAGTTTTTCCTTTGATGTATGTTAAAGTTATCAATAGCGACGCGTGCACAAAACACGATTCACGCCGGCTTCAGGTCCAATTACGATACAATAACTATGACGGTACAGTTAGAACCTTCGTAACATATAACATTAACTCATATAGATCATGTACTTACACTTGTACATTATTTTTTATATATATAATATGGCGTCGGCTTATCTTAAAACCATTTGCCAGTGTCAAGTAAAAAAGGCGGGAAACAGAACTTTCTTTTCAATTTTTCAACACTGTATTCCCATATCGTCAAGCCTAAAGTCTCGTCAAAGTCCAAATAAATAGTCAGTACCTACAGTCAATGAGTCATGTCAGTCGATTCTGTAAAGTGGTAGACGCTTTACTGAAAGTTCCTAGGGAGTTTTGGCGGGAAACACAAAATAGCACGTTTTTAGAACTTATACCACTTGCCCACACTTGTGCACGTTAACGAATAATTAATGGTTAATATTCTACCAATATTACACATTAAGAACCGAAATAACACAAATTTATGTAAGTAAGTTTTACAAATTCCACAACATCACCCATTGAATTCCCTGGCAAAACTCCACACTTGTACTTATTAACGGACACGACTGTTTTTTTGTCCGAGGTCAAAGATTTCAAAACTGAAGATAGGCTATGACGTACATTTGACAGAACAAATCTTCATTCAAGAAAAAGTTACGCCATCTTGGTTTTCACCATACCTCAAACGTCAGCCATCTTGATTTCACCATACTACATATGTCAAAATGGCCCCGAAAACACCAAAAGTGGGGCCATTTGGGTGGGGACAGTTTTTGCCTCAACATGTCTCGTCTATAATATTATATACGTCTATGCCTTAACCCGCAAAATGCACAGCTCTTGTATTTCATCTCCCACGAACATGCTCGAAGCCCGCGAGCAAAAGCTACATAGCTAAAATACCTACTTTTTCCACCGTGGGATAGAGCCATCAGCGTGCATGGGAAGAATTATAATTTGTCTCCGGAGACTAAATATGAATGGGGTAAACGAAATAATTGACCTCCCGCCCTCTGTTATTCCTCTGAGAGCGAATCAATGGAGGGAGGTCAACTTACACTGGTCGCAGAGTTTCGGATATTTCGCACGAATATCTGATGATATTTGAGATACGTCAGATGCTATTTGGAGATAATCGCGAAAGCAGTTGTGGGAACACGTTAGATGTTAATTTTACCAGTTACAGAATATAATCTTTCATGGCATCGAGCAGTTATCCGATAATTACGGGAAACCCCGAAACTCTGTGGCTTCGTAAAGTTCGCTTGGCAATTTAAAATTCAATAGAACTGACACGTTTGGTGCAAATAGGCTAATTCTTTTTTAACCGACGAAAAACCCGGAGACCAATGCGTATATTTTTTTATGTATGACCACGCATAATTTTTAAAGTGAAATCCGATTTTGATAATTCTATTTTTACTTACCTTAATACGAGGGCGGGTCAATAAGTCCGTGACTTTTGGAATAAAACACAGATTTTTTGATAAATAAATCATTTTATTTTTCAACGTAGTCCCCCTTGATCTCTATACACTTTGTCCAACGCTTCTCCAATTTTTTATCCCTTTCAAAAAATATGATTAGTCGAGGTCCTCAAAATAAGCCTTTGTTTGCGAGATGACTTCATCATTGGAGTCAAATCTTTTTCCACCGAGCCATTTTTTCAGGTTTGGGAACAAGAAGTAGTCACTCGGAGCCAAATCTTGAGAATAGGGTGGATGTGGGAGCAATTCATAGCCCAATTCATGGATTTTTGCCATGGCAACTGCACATGCATTGTCTTGGTGAAAAAGAACTTTTTTCTTGGCCAAATGAGGTCGGTTTTTTTTCAAATCCTCATTGAAGCGGTCCAATAAGTTGGCATAATATTCCCCATTAATTATTCTTCCCTTTTGAAGATAGTCAATGTGGATTATCCCACGTGCATCGCAAAAAACAGTCGCCATAACTTTATTGGCTGACAAACCCACCTTGGCCTTCTTTGGCGCCGATTCACCCTTAGAAACACACTGTTTTGACTGTTGTTTGGTCTCTGGTGTGTTGTGATGGATCCATGTTTCGTCCACGGTTAAAAAACTCCTCCATATTGTGATTAAACAACGCCAAACCTTCCTGTGAAGTTGTTACACGATTGCGTTTGTGGTCGACTGTGAGCAAACGCGGCACCCATCTTGCGGAAAGCTTTCTCATGCCCAAGTGATCATTCAAAATTGTAATCACTGAGCCATGCGAGATGCCTATGGCTTCCACAATCTCTTGCACTTTTAATCTTCGGTCGGCCAACACCATATCGTGAATTTTTTCGATTGTTTCGGGTGTAGAGACCTCAACTGGGCGTCCAGGACGTTCGGCATCTTCAGTGCTTGTACGGCCACAACGAAATTCAGTAACCACTTTTTTACCATTGAAATCGATGGTGCAGAGTCCCCATAGTATTTATCAAGCTTAGCCTTGGTCTCGGTAATGGTTTTTTTTCGCAAAAAATAATGCTTAATAAGCACACGAAATTCACTTTTTTCCATTGTTTCCTTAAGTTACTGGATAGTCTGATAAAGATAGCTGTAAAACACAAACTAACTGACGCAGCAAGTTCAAATTTTGATAGGAGTCAACTGACAGATGCCTGTTGACAGGAGTAGTGTTGCTTTTTCAGTAAGGAGGTTAGAAATTCAAAAAGTCACGGACTTATTGACCCGCCTTAGTATGTTTGTTAGGTACCAAAAAGTCCCTCAATCTTGTTTTACGAGTATTCATTTAGTACTAATTACAATTTGATACCCACAATTTCGTTTGCGTAGAACTGACGGAAACGGAACGCTATTTTTTAACGGAACCTAAGATAAAAGAAGCCTATATTACTCCTCGTAACATCAGCTATCTGCCAGTGAAAGTCCGGTTAAAACCGGTCCGGCCGTTTCAGAGATTAGCCGGAACAAACGGACAGACAGACAAATATGTTTGGTGTAGGTACTAGGTACCATGTAATATATATTATACTAGAGTTTTGCCCGAGAATTCAATGGGTGACGTTGTGGTTTTTGTGTTTCCTCAAAAAATTGTGTTAGTCCGGTTCTTAATGTGTAAAATTGGTAGAATATTAACCATTCAATATTCGTTAACGTGCACAAGTGTGGCAAAGTCATACGACTTCAAAAAACGTGCTATTTTGTGTTCCTCCAAAACTCCCTAGGAACTTTCAGTAAAGCTTCTACCACTTTACTGAATCGACTGACTTGACTCATTGACTGCACTGACTATTTATTTGGACTTTGACTAGACTTTAGACTTGACGATTTAGGAATACGGTGTTGAAAATTGAAACGAAAATTCTATTTCCCGCCTTTTTATCTAGACACTGGCAAATGGTTTTAAGCCGACGCCATATATTTAAATAAAAATAATATATTATACTATCCGTTGTATGTCTGTCCATGTAAAGCTGTTTATTTGTGATTACAAATAAACAATTCAATTTTTTTCATTTGTATAGATTAATACACATTGCATGCACTATCAAAAGTAAAAAAAAACAGTGCCCCTTTTTAAAAAAATAATTTAATAAAACTACAATTCATCTCCCATTAACTGCTTTATCATACACAAAGGCAATATTTATGAACTTGTTAAAAAACACTCGCATGATACATGTGCGATTACCCTACAGGGCTTGAAATCTCTGGAGACCGCTAAAAAATAACCAGAAATTACAATCAACTTTAAGCTTATATGAATAAAGTCGAATCTCGTATGACATACGTCAAATGATTACGTCCCTTTAAAATTAGCATTATATTTCCTGTATATCCACACTCGGCAAAGCATTTTGAGTCCTATCCCACAAGTATATTGGGTTCAATTTTATCCAACGAACTTTGGTTTATAAGTCGTAATAGGGTTGTCCCAAACGTGATTCCCATAATCTAGTGCAGTTTTGCACTTGACTGTGACATCTTGTTTTGAGGGGCTCTCACGGCCGGTTGAGTGCTGATGGCACGTGAAATTTTATTGTCACATATTTGTTGTGATGACCAGATGACTTGGAATCATATGGTCTATCGTTTAAAGGAGCTTAAAATTTATTAATCTGGAATATTTTGATAATATGTAAGTAGTCGAATAATTTAATCTATGTTTAGCAGTTCACACATGAAAATTATGTTCTATGTTCGATTATATTTAACTAATATCACACTGAAATATTATAATTATCTATTTCATGCATTTCCAATGTTTTTGAACTATGAAAATACAGGTTGTATTTTTATCCGAATAACATTTTTAACCCAACATTAGGCTCCAATATCACGTAAGTAATGACAGTATGCATAACAACAACGCGCCGGGTTTGAAGGTCACGCGCCCGATGCGAAGTGCGGCCGCGAATATGAATAGAATATAAGTATTTTATAGAATATTCTCGTCAAAATTTAAGGTCACATGTTATATTTTTTTGGAACGAGAATCGAACACTGACCTAAGACCATTCTGTATAATAAGAACCTTCAACCACTACTACTACAATATCTTTATCATTACAATATAAAAGTCTAGGGTTGAAACCAATTTTAATTATCCAAATGCGTGCATACATTTCTTTCCAGCAGCAATACGAAGCGCATATAAAAACCCCCGAAACGGATAAATTATTGATGCGGTGGCACCGCTACGGACGAGTACGCGGTATGAGGGGTGCAGAGGGTGGGAGGGGTATATTATATTAGGAGATAATTTGATCGTCCGCGCCCCGCTTATTGTTGGGGGTATGGAAACAGTAGTTTAGGGTTGCCAAAAATAGCTATTATTTAAAATGGAAAAAGTGAAAATTGTTACAGGGATATAATATTAGATCTCTGAGAAGGATACATTTTATCGCGACAATATAAATTAAAAAATGTAAGTATCTCATCAGAAAAAATTCTTAATTATACAGAGTGTATTTTTATTCCAATGAAATATTTACCCCAACATTAGGCTTCAATATTACCATATAGGTATGACAGTATGCATAATATGATGACGGATTTTTATTTTCATTTTATTTCATGGGCAAGGATGACCTCTGCCGGAAAAGCTACGTTTCTCTTTTATATTTACTAATGTATGCAATCCGCAAGAGGGCAAACACCTCTTACTCGGACTAGGTAATAAATGTTAACAATTGAACACAAAATGTCCCTATTTTACTTATAAAAACATTAATCTATTGATAAATTACAGTTTACATTCGAAGTTAAGTTACTTTTAAATGTTTCTATGACTTTAAATTACGTTGTTTGGCTTTACTTTAATTAATTAACAAAATGTAAGAGTTTAAGCTATTATATTTTACTTCATATTGTTTCAATACAAGATAATAAGACTCTTAAGTTAAAATAGTTTCCATATTTATCGATAATTTACACTGCTAACTTTAATGCGTGGTGACTCTTGAACAAATTCGGTATGTACAGCCCTAGCCGGAGTTTACAATTGTCACTATCGGATTGACAGCTCGAGTGTTGTTTGTTTGTACAACAGATTGTTTTATGTTCTTTTGCTGTCGTGCTTTTGTGTTGTTCTGCACACATGTTAAACTAGTCCAGCTCCCAAAAAGCGACACGCTTGAGACCAACGACTGTGGTGTATGACACGTTTTGACACTTTCTCAAACCTCGCGCTTTTAGTGGCGATTGTTTTATACTCTACTCCAAATATTTCAAAACTAAAGGTAGGCTAGGACGTACATTTGATAAAAAAAATCTTCATACAAGAAAAGGTTACGCTATTTTGGTTTTCACCATACCTCAAATGTCAAAATTCCCCCAAAAACTCTCCAAAAAATCCAAATATGGGGTCATTTAAGAGGGGACAGATTTTTCCTTCTTTTTCATTTTGCCTGATTTTGCCAATGCTCTGCTCAGATCCATTTAATCTTTGTGTGAACAAAAAGACATATAGTTTAAATGTAACAGCCTCCGTGGTCGAGTGGTTAAGAGCTTGGCTCTCGACTCGGACATTGTGAGTTCGATTGCCGCAATGGAACAACAAAAAATGTTGTTTCCAAGTTTGGTTAGGACAATGCAGGCTGATCTCCCGATTGCCTGACAAGAGAGATGATCCATGCGTCGGATGGGCATGTAAAAAATTGGTCCCGCGCCTGATCTCTCGCCAGTCGTGTCGGTCATTCGTCCCTCTGGGTTTTGTGAGTAAAGGAAGAGAGAGTGCTCTTGTATACTGCGCGCACACTAGCCAATTTGAACTGAGTTCTTTAAAATATTGTTTGCATGTACACCTAGGGGAGTAGTTGTGTTAAAATTAATGATTTTTTGATAAAAGGATTTTTACAATTGTTTGGTTGTTTGGGCTGGTACCGACTTCAAAAATAAAAAGATTGGAGTAGAGAAATAGTAAAATTTTTGCAGAATTTAAATGGGGAACTATTTCAACACTAAGAATTATTTCATACTTTTTAGTGATTTTGAAGAATGTTATTACTTTTACATTGGAAGTCGGTTATATATATTCATATATATATTTATCTGACCCAGATTCGAACCCCGGACCAATTCGTAAACAACGCACAAATTACCATTTCACCATACAGCTGAGGCTACATTTGACCGCGGCGAAATGTACGGATCCCGCGGGTTTTCCTTTTGATCGCACGAAGTCGCGGGCAACGTCTAGTGTAATAGAAACATGTGTGTCAACGTCGATTTTAAGCACTGGTGGTGACATTTGACAAGGTGATGATGATTATTTAATAGTAACAATATATGCTTGCAGTTCTTTAAACGATGCTGAAATTTCCAAACGTGTATCCTCAAAGACTGAGAAGTTCTGTTCAGTCCTTTTGAATCCAGGGTGTCACAACAATTCTTTTTGGTGGTTGTGAATGTTCAAAGAAATCGATTTCGATGTAAAAAACTATGGGAAATACCTATATCAATGTAATATCATGATGTGTGGTGTCATGGTGCCAAAATCCAGGGTATACCTTGGCACAACATTTCACTTTTAAGTGGCATATGCTCGAGTCACTTCAAAATAAATCAAAATCACTATGGGTATCCCTATAAACTTTGGGGACTTCTCTCGATTCCTCATAGATCACCAGGTCTACTATTTGGTGACAATGGGACCAACTTGAAAGTCAACCCTTTGAAATAAAATAAGAATTTTGAAAATAGGTCCACAAACGGCGGAGTTATCGTGTAACATACACACAAAAAAAACACACGAATGGAGAACCTCCTCCTGTGTTTTCGGGGTCGGTTGAGAAGTTAATCATGCGGAAACCGTATATTTTTCCGCGATAAAAAGTAGCCCATGTCCTTCCCTGTGGTGTACTCAATTCTATACCCAAGCCAATTTCATCAAAATCGGTCCAGTAGATTCGGAGCCTATTCAATGCAAACAAACAAACTTTTTCCTCTTTATAATATTAGTATAGATATTGTATTGGACCACTAAAACGGAACCTTAAAAACAATAATGATAATTCATAATACTAACCATGGACCTCATCTCGAGCACAGGATCGATTGTAATTCAATAACAAACAAATAAATTTCGCCCACCAGTTTACAAGACCCCTCATCCTTTTGTAGGTCAGTTTATGTACTTAGACAGGCACAGGCCAGTTCACACTGGGCCATCGCACCCACAAAGCGTTAAAACTCAATAAAGGGGCAATTGCCAATTGCTTTATAATGTTTGATTAATATAGAGGCGCCATGTTCTGACATAGAGTAATTGGAGGTTTGTACCTACGAGCAAAATCGAGAAAATGAAATTTTGCAATTTGATGTTTCGCAAAAAAGTTTTTTTTTTGACATTAAAATATGTAATTTTTAAATGAAAAATTATAATTATCTATAATTTTATTATTGACATTTGCATACTATTAATTTAGTTGAGTGACAGGATCCTAAAATGTATATTATTATCCCAGACCAAATTGTACATTCATTGATGCAACTAAACGATTATTATTACCAAAGGAAGGATAGACCCTTGGAATAATTTTTTTTGTCATAAAAACATCTTCGTTGTAGTACGAACCTGACATTTTATTTAGCTTTACCTGACATATTTTGTACGGAATCTGGTAGCCCGGGGAAAATTCAAAGCATTGAAAATAGAAATCTGCACTAATAAAATAGAGTTGAGAATGGGAGTGTCAAGTATCGAGCTGTCATATTATGTGACATTGACATTCGACTCGACACTTGTATGTTCAATTTTCAGCTCTATTGTTTTAGCGCAGAGTTCTATTTTCAATGCTCTGAATTTTCTACGGTGTTCCGGATTCCGGAGCATATAGTCCCCGCCTAACTTACTTTGTCTTACCAATGTATCGCACACAGCGTTAAATATTATTTTTTCCAGTCAGGGTTTGTTTAGCAAAAAATTCCCGCACTTCGCGTAGAAGGATTTATTTTGCGCGGGAACCATACATTTTGTGGGATGAAAAGTAGCCTATGATCCTGGTCTTATCTTTCTCTGTCCAAAATCAAAATCAATTCCATAGTTACGTAAAAAGTTACTTTTGCATATCTATAGAAATAAATAAAATTGAAGTGTTTGTTTGTAATTTTAAATTCATAGCTTTGCGCTTAATGTATAATGTATTATAAATATTTCTTTTTAGTCGGTCTGTCCTTCTGTCTATCCGTCTGTTTATCCCGGATAATCTGTGAAACGGTCATACCGAGTTTGACAGGACTTTCATTGGTAGATAGCTGATGTTATAAAGAGTAACTTAGGCTTCCGTTTTACAAACCGTCCGTTTACCGTTCGCGGGCGCCGGCTGATTTACAATAAGTATGGGTTTTATTTCGGGGATGGTCTCTTCTGTACGTTAATCTATGGCATTATACAGTTGCAATAAGTTAATTGTTTGCCGGGATGGTTTTACGCGTTTCAGGGCTATGGCGTTATGGCTAAGGGCTATGACGATATGGCGGGCTGTGACGTTATGGCTAAGGGCTGTGGCAAGGGCTACGACGTCGTAATCGGAAGGGCGTTTAGAGTTCTGGTTAATGTTAATTTAAATGGTTTTATTTAATTTTAATGGTTTCGTTAGTCGGTATAATGTAATATTTGCACAATTTTCTAAATGCAACGAAATGGTTGGCTATGTGTTCACTTTAAATCGTATTTATATCACCAAATGGGTTTATATCTACTGGTACCAAGTCTATAGGTACGTCAGTCAGTCAGTCAGTCAACATCTTCTTTTATATATATAGATAATGTTTTATTATTAGTACATTTTTTCTTTAACTAATCCCACTACCCTTATTAAATGTAAGTTTTAAAGGATAGAATTTCTGACCCTGGCAATATGTGCACAAACCAAAATGTAACTTGGATAGTAAAAGCATTTACAATATTAGTTTAATATCGATTTGCAAATTACGAAAATACGAATAAATGTAATTTAATTATGGAAGGGGAGGTTATCACTTGCGCTTGACGAATTAAAAAGGGGAGTGCATATAGAGATAATAAATCATGTCCAATTATATTGGTTAGGGTAAACTTGTTTTAGTTGGTTTTAATCATTGTGTTTTATGGGCGTACGGACAGGCCCTATCGTTAAAATGGCAACGCGTCTCCTTGGGCCGAGGATGTTATTGAGACGATGATTTCGAAACTAAATGTGAGCCCCGCACACAACCCGCTACGAAAACAGTGTTATATGTTTGACTTGTCTATTTGTGTGTGTGACGTGTGTCTGTCCGTGGCATCGTCGCGTAGCTCCCAAACAGATGAACTGATTTCAATCTAGTACTTTTTTGTTGTGACAGATTGACAAACGTCAACGACAAACATGTAACAATATTGTATCTATGAAACGCACGGTAGTGTGTGTTAATAATCTGAGGTAGTGTGTATTGCTGTTTTCTTATTAATTTTATGTATTATTTGTAAGCGATATAAAAAAATGTTAGCTTTCTGCACACCTTCCACCACATAAACTTTAACTGTGTCAAATATCATGCTCCTCCGTTCGCACAGTTCGCTCATAAAACTGTACAGATAATTTTAATGATAATAATATTACGTAGTATATGTATTGGTTACTATAAAAAATTATACAAATTATTATTATGTCGTCTACATATATATTACTTAGAAAAATATTCCCGGTAACAACTCTAGATTGTCAGATGTATAAAATAAAGCGAATCCTTTAAATAATGAGATAACACAGTTAGTGAGGGCTGTGGCGGTGAAATTGGCGCGTAATTCTATTAGCTGTGATGATGTAGTGATATTAATTGCGCTCCATTCCAATTTCGAACTAATTAAAATGGCGGATTTTGATGGAAAAGTAAATTTCGAGTCTGTTTATTGTTGAGTCTTAGTTATTTACCGACTATAATAAAAAAATATGGTTGTAATTAGTTAAAACTATATAATATACATAGTTCAAGATTGGCGGGATGTGAATGTGTGACGTTGTTGTTTTTGTATTTAAATTAAATTAAATTAATTTGTGTTATTTCCGTTCTTAGGGCTCTGTATAACGCCAGTGACCTTGAGCGTCAAGTCCCATAGGTACTAATTTTGCAGGCGACAAGGGCGTATCGCGCCGACCGGAGAGTATTGAAATCGGATAAAATCGCTATAAATATTTGAGACAAAACTTGCAAAAACTAAAACGACCATTCACTGGGTCTTGTCTTACCTTACTTAAAATACTGAAATAATTTTCACACTCGTGTGACTTATAGAGGAAGAGGAAAAAGATTTTAACTTTAAGAAAAGGGTGGAATTGTTATATTAATAAAACTTATATTGGAATTGTTATATTGATGAAAATTTTAATAAAACTTTTAATTTATAAAAAGATAGACCTCGGCTAAATATAATGCAGATTTAACATATTATGTATATTTTTTGGGATTTTTCAATATGTCCATCAACCCCTTAATGTGTAATATTATCTTTTAAATATTCGTTAACGTGCGTAACGTCAGTTTCAAATTTTTTTTTTAAATTATATTATATATATATATATATATATATATATATATATATATATATATATATATATATATATATATATATATATATATATATAAATCCAGGAACACTTTTGGCAACCTTTCATTTTGCAACCTTCTGGCAACCACGACTTACAGCAGTATTAGGGCAATAAAAGGTATGAATATTAACTTACTATAAGCTATAATACTGTGACTATTACTTAAAATATACCTTGTTGCAATATCCTCCAAAATAAATTTATACGGGTACATATATTTTTCGCAATACTTTTGACAACCAATCCGTATTGTTATACTTACACCGTCCATGTATATTGATGTATATTTATATTTATTTTAAAAGCGATAAGCCTACCGTTCTTACTTACATATATACTACTTCCGTATTGTCAAGTATATTGTCAACTCATTCCTAAGTACTTTGGGCATCCTACCATCAACGAGTACTTGTAACGCCTCACTACACTAACCGTATATTAACGTTTACGTAGCTAGCAAACATGCTTCCTTTCAGTAGGACTGTAATATGGAATCCGGAAAGTACAATCGAGCTCAAAAATATTAACTGAATCAGTAATAATATGTTATCCACATCTCAATTTCTGCCATTTCATCGCCAACACGAAAAAAATGCGAAAAATAAACCCTTTGCACATTAATTCACAGTCTTTTACATATATCAAGAATATTATCATGTTCTTTTTTATAATGTTACTATAATTTTAATTACGTTATTATAATTTTAACTAGGTATCTAGTTATCTCATAAGTTTTTTTTCATAAAGGTGAAGTAAGAATCCTGGTTTTATTATTGTGGTAATTTCTTCTCATCAATAAATTATATATTGATTTAATTTCAAACATACATAGTTATAACCCTACCTCGGACTAATTCAGAATATAATGATAGGATTAAACGAACTTACCTGAATGAAGTTCTATCCTAATTATATGAAGTAATTAGTCCGAGGTAGGAGAGTTTCTTCCCTCCTCTTAACTTAGCTCTAAACTAATGATTTGACATAAATATGTTGCCAGTAGGAGTTTTTATTTTTTTCTTTTTCTGGTTCTCAAAAATTTGTGACGTGAAGCGGGAAAAGGCGAGTACTACATAGGTATTCCTACCTCGGACTAATTATATCATATAATTAGGATAGAACTTCACTTCAGGTAAGTTTGTTTAATCCTATCATTATGGAAGAAAGGAAAAAGCAATAAAGAGGATCATCATGAATTAAAACAGTTTTATTAATCTCAGAAAGTGAAAAGAAAATATCAAAAAAACAACATTTTCTTACATTTGGTAACTAGCTGAATTATAAAATAATATTTGGAACGGTACCGCCACAATATAAAGAAATTACCTGCCTAAAAAAAAAGGATAAAAAGTTATAAAGAGAACATAAGATAAAAATTAAACTTTCGTCTCTTGTGTCTTTTAATTTAATATTTATTAACCATGGATAAAGCTAATATCGTCATGTAGCACATACGAACCTCCGAGTTAGACAAACTATTGTAGGTAGTCTGCTAAGGTTCTGTCAATTTGATTCGAAGTTTTGGGATCACTATGGTACAGATTCGAACCAATTTAGCTCAAATAAAACTAATAACATAAAAAAACATGAACCTCAATTTGTCATGCATGGTAGACTAAAATCTATAGTTCCTATTGGTATTAACGTGGGTTTGAAAAAAATCACAACCCGCTCAGAAAAAACATCAATTTTGAATTATTTATCTACTTACTCTTACAGAATAAAAGGCTTTGAGAAAATAAAAATCTAACTTTTGATAAAATTAACAGTGCCATAATAACAATAAATTGTCACACGGAAAGCATCTCGACGTTCTGACTGTCACTGAAGTCTTTTGAATTTAGTACTCTAGTCTAGTCTTCAGCGCATAACTCATTTTGTTGATAAACTTCATTTATATTTAAAAGATTTTAACTTCGAAGCAGGATCAAATGAAGACATAAAAGAAATAACCGGCTACGAAGTTTAAATGTTTTAAACATAAACAAAATGTATCAACAAATGAGTATGCGCTGAAGACCATACTACAATACATATAATATAATATAGCACAAATAATTGCTAATTGTATCAGAGATGTTTCTTATAATGAAATTATTAACTGTTTAAATGTACATTATGCTGAAACATAATATTATTAAGTACTAAATAACAACATAATTATTTCTTATTAAATAAACACTGATTAACACACATAAGTGCACTAGTTAACGTTATAAAACTCCTTGTTTTACACATAATTAACTTAATAATACTTTAAAAAATAGAATCAAAAACATAATATATCTTTCCGACAACAATTTAAATAATAAATTTGCAACCAGTTAATATTATAGAATTAATAACGAAATACACAACAAATTCCTTAACCATTAGCTACGTCTAGGAAGCATTTCTGAGATGATAAAAATAATACGTTTGATCAAACCAAAATCTACGTGAGCGACATATTATATATTATTGACATACATAAAGTTTATTCGTTTGATACCTGCTGCAGCACAGTGATTCTTCTCATGATAACAAACAATATTCTTACAGAAAAATTATACTAGCAACATTTTTCACATTCCCTATATATGTATATCATAGCTTAGATGAAATTAGTCCTTTTGTATGAGAAAGATGAACATTTTATGCAAATAAAGGTTTTTTTCCTTGGTAAAGTCGATTGGTAAAGTCGATTGGTAATTTAGGAGGAGAAACAACTGCGCTGCTTTTAAAACTAATTAAATTTTATGGTGCATAAGATATTTTACTGAATTTGTTGCCATAATTACTTAAGTAGGTGCGAGTAAACTTTAAAAAAGGCAAATACCTTGGGTATTTACTTCTTTGTATAAATGTTTTGGATGAAAACTTTAATTTTGAGCCAATCTTTATTGGACAATAAATCTGGATATAATTCTTTTAATGCTTCGCACTCTGCCCTTTTTGGCGGTTTGCAACTTTTGACGTGCGTTTTAAAATATGATAAAACGGCAGATTTTTGTTCTGCTGTCCATGGAACCAAATTACGCTTCTTTTTGGCTTGGCCTAAACTTAAATTAGGTTTTTGATAGCTAGTTTCTGTGTTTGTATTGTATTCACCCATATCTTTTTTACTAATTGGCACATTACTTGGTTTTGGAACTGTATCCTTCTCAAAATCTTCTGCATACTCCAGTACTTCCTATATATCTATATTTTCTCCCACCAATTCTTCGTCTAAGTTTAAATTAATTTCATCTAGATTTTTACCTTTGTAAGCATCAGCTTTGCCATCTTCCATCAACATAAGTAATTTGGAAATTTTTGCCGTTTGATAGATGTCATCAGGTAATCTATATGATTGTTTATGGACTGCACTCGTATGACCCATAAAGTTTGCGAGTTGTTCTATATCGTTTTCAGTCATGTTAAAATACAATAGTGCCTTTGGCAAGTGATCTCAAACTATTGAAAGAACATTTGACCAAATTAGCAAAGATCAGTAGCAGCAAGTTACAAAAAACGGAACGGAACGGTACACTTCTTCTTTTGAGGCAGCCGGTTTCCAATAGTTAAGTTATATACAAATATGAAATTTACTTCTGTATAGACTATTCAATTTTCATTTACACATTTTAAAATTTTACTGCGCTGTGCTCTACATATCTCTCTGTCTATGTGACTATGACGCAATGCGCTCGGTGAAAATCGAACATTAAATGTAGTTAAGATCCATTATTAAAGAAGTAGCAGCGATGCACATTATGCGTTCGTTTAGATATCTTCTATTATAATTAATTACAATTATTATTATGATTACATCTAAAAAAATATTTACATTTCATCAGATCATTGTCACTCTAAATGAAAACATTCTATGTAATACTAGGGAATACCTACTACATAAATACCTCACTTCAGATTTCTAATACTACAGATAATTTACTGTAGATAAATTTTAGGAAACAAGTTATCAACCTATGCATAAAAAAGAAAGTAGACATAATCTTGTTAATAAATTATTACAGTCGCACTCATCCGGTGTATAATGATTGTAAACAGCATAAGTGCAAACATGACACCAAAAAAAATTTTTGATGTGTCAAAGTTATTATAGATTTCCTATCCATGTTTGATATGAAATGGATCGGACTGTTTATATTTACGTCAGTACCACAGTTGAAGCATTCATCCATTCGCACAAAATGGGTGAATATCCAGGGCCAAACTAGTTTGTATTTCAAACAATGAACAAATTTCCTTTTTATTAAAAATCGATCAATGTCCATGTAAACAACCATTGTTGATATACAGTGTAATATATCAGAGAAAAGACATACGTAAGACTCTTCAGACTGGTTCTCCTCTAATGATGGTATGTACGATTCGGAAGAATCTTGGTAAGTCTGAAACAAAATGCAACACAAGTCACAACCAGTCGTCGTTCGTCATGTAAAAGCAGTAGTAATAAATACGAAAGTTTTCATGGACGGTGGTTCATCTGGTTTGTTCGATTTAGACGGTTTTTTAAGGTTATTTTTAATATAAAATAATGAAATATCTTTTTTAAATTGAAGAGCTAAGAACTTAACTGATTTAATAAATACAGGGTATAAGTGACGTGACAGGTCTTTTGAAAATCATAGGGTACACATTCTACTCATGATCTTCAATCATATAACACCGGAATTTCTTCCGGTTTTTTTTCTTTACTGGTAATTTGTGTCTATTTTTTACTAAATAATGTCAACTTAAAATACATACAGTTATTGGAATACAGTTATTACTGTATTCCAATAACTGTATGTATACCTACCTCAGGCTCAGATAAATCTTCAAAATCTTGTTCTATTGGCTCATCAATAATACTTTTATTCTTCTCACGGTTTTCTTCTGAGTGCTGATGATGTTTTTTAGTTGATTCTTCAAAATCTTGTTCCGCCAGACTTGATAAGGATGTTGATGAAACGTCCTTCACTTTCTCAGTGTCTTTAACTGGCTGCTGTGAGGCCAAGGTACGTTCTTCCGATAAATTATCAATATTTTGTTCAATTGGTCCAACTTCCGAATAATTAACAACTTCTGGCTGCAGCTGCTGAACCGCAGAAATTTCTTTAGTTATTGGCTCTTCCGTTGGTTTTTTCTCGGTCGTTACACATTCTGTATAAGCAGAAACACTTTTAAATAACATTAAGTATCGAATTTATCGGGTCACTTGCCCGTAACTGTTAAAATATTATGTTATTGACAAACAAACATTTTCCGAGTTCTGTAAAGATATTATTTTTAAACAAAAAATTAAACCGACTTTCATTCGGTTTAAATTTTGTTTAAAAATTATAATTTCACCCTTATTAGTCATATATATTGTTAAATTATTAATAATACACCTTAAGAACGTCTAAAAAAACGACCGAATGTATAATTATTGAATATGCGCCAAGCTTCCATTAGGTATTGTAAATAAGATGATGATGATTACTGTAAGTTACAAAGTGGCATATGCTTGCAGTTCTTTATACAATGTCGAAAATTCCAAACGCATATCTTTAAAGACTGGGGAGTTCCTTTCAGTGCTTTTGGATCCAGGGTATACCTTGGTGCAAAATGTTATTTTTTGGTAGCATATGCTTGTGATACTTCAGTAAAAGTCAAAATCACTGTATATGTCCATAAAAATTTTCAGGAGTTCTCTCGATTCCTAATGGATCGCATCATCAGGTTTCCACTTTAGTGACTAAAGGACCGATTTCGAATTGAACCCTTTACAATAAAAAGAATTTTGTAAATAGATTCATAAACGGCAGAGTAATGTTCAAAGATTTCCGTGTCCGTCCGTCCGTCCGTCAATATGGTGACGTCGCGTTCTTACAAATTCCTAATAACTAAAAAAATAAACCTTACAAAAACAATGCTATGAATAATATTATGATTTAAAAAGAAACTATTTTGTGGTACTCAATTAAGTACTTTTGTTTCAGACTGTACTTTTTTTAACAGGTTTACCTGTAATTCTAACGTAAATTATACATATCAGGTTACATTCAGTAACAAATTTTTAGGCTGACTGTACCACATCTACAAAAATATGAAAATTGACTTTATAAGTTTTTTAAAATAATAGTTGCGTTTCTGACATATCCTACCTATCTCTGCCATGGTTGATTGTGTAAGCGAACCGCGACTACGATGGCTTAACGTGCCCTAAGAAGCACGGTACATACATAAGTATACCTATCGTGTTAGCTTTCTTATCTTACTATAAATTGCATTCTTTTAACCAAACTGAGAACAATCTGACAAAATATTTCTTACTTTGTGTCCCCCAAGCGAATGGAAATCGAACCCACTAAGTACCTCCGAGATCCCAAACGATAGAAGTAGGTAGGTACCTAAGGATCCAGATCCCAAGGCGCATATCACTAGAACTCAGAGATATTAAGTACAAAGGTTAATCTAGGTCTTGTTACCTAAATTAATCACTAAACATTAGTAGGTAGGTACTTACTTCTTTTTGATCGAAGAATCCTTGCTTATGTCCGCCGCTTTCGCGTCATTGTATAATTTCTTTTTATCCCGGATATTGAATATACACACAACACTTCAATTCTTTTACTTTGATAATCATCACTTTGATAATTATAATTTAAAGTAAACCAACTATTTTTTATACCGGCCGGTCACCAGTCAACTTAGCGCACGTGGGGACGATCTGTCTGAGTTTGATTTGCATTGCGAAGCGAAAACAATAACAAAGGCAACGCCGCGCCATCAAGGGCACGAGCTGGCAACGTGGTAAAAGAAATCGGTAGCAAGATGATCGGGGTAATGAAAGTGACTATACAGCGCCCTGTATATAGACCCTCTAGCGTCATCACCGTGAACTAAAATATACATTTTCACGCACATCCGAGACAATTTGGAGTCCATCATAAAAATTGATATGGTATCCCTAACGCTATCTATGATCAAATGGTGTGAAAATTCAAGAAAATTAATCTGACGTCCGTATATCGGACGTCAAAAGTCGGTGGTCGCCACTTTAAATGTAATTAATGCCATGTTGGACGTCAGATAGGTTCCAGGATATATATATATATATATATATATATATATATATATATATATATATATATATATATATATATATATATATATATATATATACTTACGTACAGGAAACAGCTTTTATAGAACGATCCAAATTTGATTATTTTGACCCCTTCAACTCCACACAATCGTGGACACACCGTATGCTTATAGTAGTGCAATCAAATCAATAGCTAACTATGTAGCTGTTTACTGTTCGTTCTTCTTTAATCTGTGACTATAATACCGTTATTTTAAAAAAATCCTTAGTTCGAATTTCGAAATGTCAACAGAATTTGGTTTGCTGAAACAAAAGACATTTAAGCTGAGTGAGAGAGAGAGAGCAACAAAAAAAATCAATAATTTTAAATTTCGAATACACATTCGTATCCTAAGTATAGCTTGATAAAACATTTTTAATTCTTGAAATACAAAAATATAATATTTTATTATTTTTATAAGGTACACGTACATGACATCAAAATCAGCTTACCCATTATTGTAGTAAGTGAAAATTTTATAAGACGAGGTAGCAATGTTGGCAATTTACAACCCCTTCAAACTTTTTGGTCAAATATAAACCAATAAAATCACTAACTCAATAAAATGTATCATACAATATCATACGAAATACCTGAATGTGTCACTATGATTTTGGATTTTAGAGGACATCGTAATAAAGGTTTTTTTTTACAGATTATACAACAAGCTTTTAAATGTGATATTGATATAGGTTACTTACAATTACTGATAATATTGCCGCTCACATCTTGTGTCGATGTATAATTTTAAATTTTTTTATTTTTGGAATTGAGTAAGTAACTAGGTACTTTTTTATTTGTTCAAACTTAAAATTGTAAGCTTTATTTATTATAACATATCATTGCATGTTAGATTTTACATAGAAAAGTTCCTATGTAAAACCTAACTTGCAATGATAGATAATTTTGATTACGATGTGTTATTTCGCCATAGATTTATACGCGAGGCATGTCGAGGCAAAAACTGTCCTACTTAAATGGCCCCACGTTTGGGGTTATTTGAGCCATTTTGACATTTGAGGTATGTTGAAATCAAGATGGCTGACATTTGAGGTATGGGGAAACCAAGATGGCGTAACTTTTTCTTGTATAAAGATTTGTTTTGTCAATTGTACGTCACAGCCCATCCTTAGCTTTGAAATCGTTGTATTTAGCAAAGTTTTGCTCAATTTTTTTCCCCTAAAATTACATCTATTGCCTAGGAATTAGGACATGTCCCATATCGTGTATGGTGACCGTGGCACGTCGGAAACCCATCCAAATCACGGCGATCAAACATTCAGGAGCACGCCTGTGGAATACCAATGCGATCATACACCGATATTATGTCGATATGCGTTCCGGTATGATAATAGAATTAGGAGTCGTGATAAAATATGTAGAGCACTAATAGCACTGGAACACTAATAATATGACAGTTATTGTCCTCCACTATGATCAGTGTTGCCAACGTATTAGTTTTTTTTTTTAATATCCAAGACAATTCTTTTTTTTTTTGGTTTTTAGTCATCATCGGAACCCCTACAGAGGCTGTTGATGACTTAACAAAAAATATTATAAACAGGGATAAAATTAATAAGGTAAGATACATTATGGATTTATTTAGTAGTTTTCGACCCACTTTAGTAGTAGGCATTTAGTTGTTAGTAGTTTTCTTAGTAGGAATCGACGCGAGTTTAGTAGTTTCACAAAAACACAGTTTGCAATACTGTCCACTATACGACTCCAAAGTCCAAACACTTACCTGCTAAATATATAAACAAATAAATGAATATGCTTAGACGTATATAATTATTATAGACGAGACATGTTGAGGCAAAAAATATCTCCACTTTTGGAGCTTTTAGGGCCATTTTGACATTTGAAGTTTGGTGAAATCAAGATGGCTGACATTTGAGATATGGTGAAAACCAAGATGGCGTAACTTTTTATGGGATTAATGTTTAATTGCGTAAATTTTTAACGTATGTCATAGCCTATCTTTAGTTTTAAAATATTTTTGAATAAAAATATAACAATTCATATTGTGTAAGCATATTGGAAATCCTGTATCATATTTAAACACAAATTCCAAAATTAATAATCTCAACATCAGCATCATTTCAGCTAAATATTCGGGCACTTGGCTTAATACAGTTAATATATTATAATACGTGTTCTGTATGTCTGTGTGTACGTCGTAACTCGCAGTAACAATACACTACCCTCGGTTTGTACTCAACACACGTACTACAGCTGTAGAAGTAGTCTTGATACTTGAAGGAACATGTAACTAATAAAGAGACATATTCTACACTTTTTTTTCGTAGAAAGAACAAACAATCGTATAACGTTTGTTCATAATATTCTAATACTATATAGTCGTTTTTTGAAATGTTAAAAGTGCCATGTTTTTGCGATGATTTTGTATCATATTATATTTTATTACCTAAAAAATGTCCTACCTAGGTCCTTGCAATAAATGAGACGAAAATATTATATTTTGAAAATTAATAAGACACTGAAGAGATATAAAAATTGATAAATAAACATAAAATCTATTTCGAGATAGGTATTTCTTTTTCAATACCAGGAAAAACCAGTAAAAAAATCTGTAAATCGCTGATAAATTGTGCATAAAATAGAAACAAAAATTAGATATTTACATTTAAATTGCTTGCCAATAATTAATAGTCAAAATATAATGTTATCTCCTTGACGTATTTGTCGTTTTAAAGATAATAACTTTTTATAGGTTTGATTACGACTTTTTATATACTGAATCGTGGAAAAAGCGAATTAATTATGTTTGTAACATACTAGATGTTGCCCGCGACTTCATGCGCGCAAATGGAAGTTACGAGGGAACCGTACATTTTGCCTCAATAAAAAGTAGAACATGTCCATCCCCGTGCTTTATTCTATATATGTGCCAAATTTAATCAAAATAGGACCCGTAGTTTCGGAGCCTATTCAAAGCAAACAAACAAACAAACATACATTTCTTTATTGTATAAGTATAGATGAGGAAAAAAAAATAAAAAGTATCATGTCAACTAGTATCAACGCATTTGCATCCAACAACAAAATGGCGGAATCGTAAAAGTGTAGTACATTTTGTGTTTGGGTATATTGTAATAAGTTATCATTGATTCTATTATATTTTGTTTTACGAGATCCCTTATACAATTAGCCGATGCGGACATTCCAGAAGTTTCACAGGTGTACCATGTACATACATACAGTGCATAGGGTACATAGATGTGTAGGTACGAGAAAAATAATAGAATATAATATGCTTATCAACAATTGCTTTAACGAGAAAAATTATAGAAAATAATATGCTTATTAACAATTCTTACGAGAAACGACATAGAAAACATGCTTATTAACAAATCGGTAGGCAGTATAGTACATACAAATACGAATACGTCGATACCATGCATTTTTTATTTCTAATTTCGCAATCGTAATTAGCGATGGCATCTAGGCTAAAGCGCCTGCACCATCTCCAGCGCAGCCCGAGCGATCTACCGCTACTACTATTTTTACTATATCGTCCGAAATAATTATATCAAAAATCAATTCATGATGATTAATATCCTTTACCCGCGAAACAGGTACAATAAAACACAAATAAACCGAGATATGCGACGATTAATTACGACCTTATCAGTCAGACTTAAAAGGTTTTAGGGTCTGTGTGTCTGTACTCACAAATCACACGAACCCTGCGAGACAGAAACGGAGTTTTGGGATTGGTTCCGCAGGTGAAGTTAGCAAGTCGGGGATTTTCGAAAATGATGTTAATTGCTATGAATCTATATACCATAAACTCATGACACATTTTGATAATGGTACTCTAAGATTTAAAAAAACCGTTATAAAATCAAAACATTAAGAAATAAATTAATATATTATATTACATTTTTCAGGCTCAAAAAATACAAAATTTCTATTAACATTTTGAAAATGGAATTAAACAAGTTTTTTTATTCAGAATACCGTAGGTTCAGAGTTATTTTACCTTTACTAGGAACTTTATGCCGACGAAATAAGGATCACTCTCATAAAACCTCCGAGATAAAATAAGTCTGAACGTACTGTTCCCATTGGCCTCTTTATCACATACTACGACGTAGGTTAAAAAATAAAAAATGAAATTATGTCAAATTCGAAAACGGATCCCCAAAAAAGGATTTAAAACTGGCCAGCGATAAAGACAGAGAGGTAAACATGTCCACCAAATACAAATGTCCGAGTCCGATAAGGGGAGAATGTTAAAAGCTATTTAATATTATGTTCTGTTCAAACTTTATTACTAATGCGGGCACAGGTGACTTGAAAGTATTGTATACCAATGATTTTAAAACTAAGGATGGACTGTCGACAAAGTTGCCGCTCGATGACGATGAAAATCGTTTAACAGTGCCGTTGAATCGTACGCACGCACACACCCACGCGTAAATATGTAGTTCAACCACGTATGCAGTCGTTGCGGTCACTTACTTTGTGTTTAAATATTTTGAGACGTCCTAGTGCAAAGGCAAACTTATAAAACTGGTCGAGCAGGAACTTTGTCGATGGTACATTTGATAGAAAAAATCTTCATACTAGAAAAAGTTAAGTACGCCATTTTTGTTTCATAGAACTGATTAAATTGCGGAAAGCAAAAATGGCCCCGAACAACCCCATGTTTTTTTGCCTCGACATGTCTCGTCTATAATATATACGTCTATTGTATACAAAGTTTCGTGACTTGTGCGTTTGATTTGTTGATAAAACATAGTACAGACCGTTCTGAGTTATTTGACCTCTCACAGGACCACTATGCCAACGACATAAGGATCACTGTTATAAAAGCTCCGTGGTAAGATAACTCTGAACGGATTCTGTTGGAACGGAAGCTGTGGGTTTGATGTCATGTGAAAAATCTAAGTGCCTACTGTTGTCAGCCCGTGCCTGTGGGTATGATGAAACATTATGTGAAAAAAAATTACGCGTCTCCCATCTGCCAGGCATCTCAAGACGGTTTAACCGTAACTTGGTTTTGTCTATAGGAAAGCTATGTGAGATACTTTAACGAGAAATGTGGTGCAAAGTAATGCATTATATTTATCGTTCCTGGTGTTTCCTTTATGGTTTTTTTTTCTTACATTTTCTTCGTACATTTAGATTAACCTTAAGAGATGAGGTACAGTATTCCTGTACAGTATCCACATAGAAATCCTACTAATATTATAAATATGAAAGTTTGTGAGGATGGATGGATGGATGGATAGATGTATGGATGTTTGTTACTCTTTCACGCAGGAACTACTGAACGGATTTTTGGTATGGTAGTAGTAGTTTGAGCTCTGGATTAACACATAAGCTACTTTTATCTCGAAAAAGTATAGTGTTCCCGTGGGATACTGCACTTACGCAGGCGAAGCCGCGGGCAAAAGCTACTTATCCATAATCTCGCTTTAATATTATAATTGAAATATTATATTAGCACAGACTTGTACTTAAGCGCAGCGTTTTTTTTTTTTGTCTAAAGAGATTCCGGATATTGGAGTCCGAGGTAAATCAAGAATTAATAATAAATACCTTAGCCTCTAGTCAAGATGCATTCGATAATTTCGACGGCGAAGTTCGAAAAACGGGAGTTTTGCCGGGGAGTTCAATGGGTGTTGTTGTGGAATTTGTAAAACTTCATAAATTTGTATTATTTCGGTTCTTAATGTGTAATATTGGTAGAATATTATCCATTAATTAATATTCGTTAACGTGCACAAGTGTGGGCAAGTGGTACAACTTCTAAAAACGTGCTATTTTGTGTTTCCCGCCAAAACTCCCTAGGAACTTTCAGTAAAGCTTCTACCACTTTACTGAATCGACTGACATGACTCATAGACTGTACTGACTATATATTTGGACATTGACTAGACTTTAGACTTGACGATATAGGAATACGATGTTGAAAATTGAAACGAAAGTTCTATTCCCGCCTTTTTAACTTGACACTGGCAAATAGTTATAAGCCGATGCCATTTATAAATAAATAAAAAAAAAAGTTCGTAAACAAAATGTATGGGATTTGACATAACGCATCGCAAGCGACATGTCACTTATCGATGACTTATGTCCAAACCCATACATTTTTGATTTCGAAGTTCGCCGTTGAAATTATCGAATGCATCTTGAGTCTTGACTAAAGGCCCTTGTTAGCAAGTTTATACATAACTTTCGTTCAGCCGTCCAAACGTATACAAGATGGTGGTATTTAAAACGAAGACGCGATAAAGAGTCAGGTATTAATGAATGTTCGATGACGACCCACGCTGGCACCACTAACCACTAATGTGACCACTCGACCACTAATGTAACCTTACATAAAGTAAACCATTAATATGCAAGTCCTGAAAGTTTCATGCGCACAGAGTGCTAAGTGTGAGTTTTTCTTTTCGCATTCGATCGTGAGCGCGTTTGGCGTTTACCAGGAATTTGTATGTGATTCGTACAGCGCCACCTAGTTGTAAACGCGACAACTAGGTCAAATCGCAAACAAATTCCTAGTAAACGCCAAACGCGCTCACGATCGACTATAAAAAAACCTAGCTGTATCCAACAGACGTTGTTCTATCTTAACTATGAACTGGAGTAAATAACTACCAACATACACCTACAGTTTCTACACCAACAACTACACCTACACCTCCGACCTACCCCTACAGGCTACCACCTACAGGTGATGTGTGAAAGACTCATCGACTTCCGAGGGTGTAAGATTATTACAGTATCTAATAATATCGCCCTTATGTGGGTTGGTGTTAGAAGGGTTAAAATTTAGAGTTATATTCTGTACTTTGTAATGCCAAATTGAAAAATAGTATAAAAAAATCGGTTGTCTGTAAAGTCGGTTTACTGACGATAGTTGAACGTGACAACGTCATGCTTATAGTGCGCGCGGAACTAATTGGCCGCGCCTTAGGTAGGCGTGTTGCCGCCGCGAAGTCCGGCGCCGAACTAAGTAATAACATCAAGCGCCCCGCCTCTCCGTCCCACCGCTCACATACCTAAGGCGCGGCTAGCTGAGGTAACGGCAATGCGTCATATTTAGCGAGGTAACGCTGGTAACAGGTAACGCATGAGTCATGTTTTTTCGTGCGTGCAGCCGGCTCCATCAAATTATAAGACGTTATCACGTCAAAAACGCAAAAAAAAATGAAATAAGAAGCCACCCTTATCACTTAGGGGGTTTAAAAAGAGTTTAAAACCTACGAATACAGCGGAAAAATTTAATAATAAACAAAAATTAAAAATTTAAGTTAGAGAGCTGATGATGATGAATTGTGGCTAAAAACACTCTCGATCATGTCAGCTTACAAACAAAAAACTAGATCAAAGTCGGTTTATACTTTTCGTAGCTAAGATGGTCGATGCCACGGACAGACACGTTAAATTTATAACAAAAATCGGTCGCTTGTATGGAATGCGATAAAATACGTAATGTTTTTTGCACTGTGGTACCGGTTAGGTCATTGTTCTTTTGGTCCCCCGTATTTGGTGCAGAGCTGGTACTGAAAGTGTTAGCAACTATAATTGGTGACACTTTCAGACTTATAAATTACAATTGTCCCACTTACCTAACTACCATTTGACGACCTCTGTGGCTCTGTGGTTGAGCGCGTTGGTACTCAAGCTGGGAGTCCGGGTGCGAAGGTTCCCCGCCGAGGGAACCAAAACTTTTCTGTGTTCCTGGATCATGGATGTGTATTAAAATATGTGTATAATATTATTGAAAATCTTATATATATGTATAATATAAAAGTATCTATTAAATATAATTCCCGTTGTCTAGTCCCCGTAACACAAGTTCTTCGGATACTTAGCACGGGGCCAGAGTGCTAAGTGAGAGTTTTTCTTTTTGCATTCGATCGTGAGCGCGCGAAAAGAAAAACTCACACTTAGCACTCAGATTGACGTGGTGTGAAGTGTCTATAGATATTATTGTTATTATTATTTGAACATACTATCTTGCACAGAGCACAAAAACAAAATTAATACATGATAAGAATATTAAGTGCAGGTTTGTGCACACTAAATTGTGCTTAAGTCTCAAAAAGTTGTTTCCCAACCAATAAAAAATAATCGAAATTCGAATTCAAACAGATGTTTATTGTAAGTACATCCTTTATGTGTTGTATTTAAATAAATATGAGTCGAGATTAAGAGCACTCGATAATGTCGGTTAGCTCACATTTTATTTGATCGAGATAACTCGACTCGAATTCGAATCTAAATCACGCGGATAACTTGATTCGAGAGAATTGCGCTGTAAGGCGGAGTGCACACTGAATAATTTTTCAAATGCATAATATTTACTCATAAATATATAATTGAACTATTTGAGAATGTTTGTTTTTATTCACTAAACAGTAACAGCATGTACTATCAAATTAACAGTTTCAAGATACCATTGTTAATTTGAAAGTACAAACAGACACTTCAATTTTATTCATTTGTATCTAAGATAAAAACATTTCAAACGCCTTTTAAGTCGTTCTCAAGTCACGACACGACATACTTTTCCATTTTGTGATACCCTGTCGAATCGAATCAAAAAGTTTTATTCCATATAGGTTGTTAAATAATACTCACTGAATTGTGACGTGATGTGATATCACCGCGGCACCGGTTCGGGAACTAACCCGGCGAGAAGAACCGGCGTAAGAAACTCGCACGGGGCCATCTTTCAGCAAAAAGATGGACAAAATTTCGTTTTAACTATAAAATCTTATACTTTAAACGAGCTAATCTTGTATATGTATATAATTGTAATCTCGGCAACGGCTAGAAATATTACAATGAAATTTAGTATGCAGGTAGTATTGGTGGAGAAAAATCAATCTAGCTAGGTCTTATCCCTTTGAAACTGCGCATTGTAAGCTAAATATGTTTTTTTTCTTTCGTCGTGCCTGACATAATAGTGATTGGTAGTTAGTCAAACGTATGTTTGCGTTGTTCGGAAATTTGCAATGTGCTAGGTTCGAATCCCGGTCAGATAAATATTTTTGTGATTCCATTTATTTACTACAACTCCGTGAAAAGCTAGGTTACCCAGGTACTCTTTATAATATAATATAATAGAAGTTAGGATACATATAGTACATAGAAGTAGCCTTGCAGGTGGCCATCTTATTCCCATAGTGTGGCAATCATAAATAAAATCATTGACCCTATAAAAGCTTTAGCATACAAACGTTCATTTACTACTTTTTTAAAATTAACGGAAAGATTTTGAACGTTTTCTGGGATTCTATTGTATAGGCGTATGCGTATTGTAGGCGTAACCTTTAAACGATTTGCTTGCTTTACTTAGTCTAGTGTTTCTACAGTGATTGTCGCTTTTCGTTTTAAAATTACTTCAATTATTTCTAACGTACAATAAATACATTATCCGAAATGTATTGAGAAGCGACAGTCAGAATACCTATTTCTTTCAACTTTTCTCTCAGAGATTCAAAACGTATCGCTCGCATCTACAGCACAAATATTGTATTACTATTGGCGGCATTTCATTTCCTCGTAAAATGATGCCGTAAGACATTCTACTATGAAAGTAACTAAACTAGTCGCGCCGTATCTTTGTCAGAAATTTCCTTAAATTTTCATACTGCATTTGCTGCAGAACTAAGTCTATCTGCAATATTAGCAATATGAGGACTCCACTGTAATTTACTATCTAGTGTTATACCTAGAAACACAATGGTGTCCACTAATTTCATTTTCTCGTCAATTAATAGTAACTATATTGGTTTGTATTCCGTAACATTGGGCAATGTAAACTTTAATCATTTTTTTTTATATAAGTAGCCCCTAACTTTAATAAATGTTTGAGAATTAGTGTGCACTCCCCTTACAATACAAGCGCGACAAGCCGTGGGCGAGTGACGACTTTATTCCGCGACGACCCCGCGACAGCGCGACAGCCCGCGATTTATGTCGCCGATAAGAGATAACAATAGCTTATGTCTCTCTCTCCATGGTCTCAGTGGATAGGATCATCATCATGATTATCGAGTGCCATCTTCACAGCATAATTGTAAATAAAAAAATACGTGTGGACTGCGCGGTAAAGCTATAGCATAGTAAGTCTACACGCATACGTCTAGTCGCACGCACACAAACACCGTGCCGAAGTCTGCCGAACTGAAACGACGTTAGACGATGCACGGCTTTCAACGCCGCATCGCTGTGCCGGTCGGAGAGGAGGGTGTTAGGTTTATTTTCGTTACGGAATTTCTTGATTCGGTCGCCGCGCTCAAAGCCCGCGATAAAAGCTATGCAATAGCTTAAAAACTATAACCTGACTACGTAAACGAGCCTCTTTAACATAGAGATGTTACCGGGGCTATTATTACGAATATATTGACAGCACATTCATTAAGATTGGATAATTATGTAGTTTAGGCGCTATAGTGGAACAAACATGCATAGACTGCCAAAATCATTAATTACCCTTTCTTTTGGCTGCGCCGTAGTTAGGTACAAAAATAGTTTCATAATTATAAAATAAAAATATGTTTAGCACACTATATAAATATAACCGCCCGCGTAAATACAGTATCCCACAGGAACACTGTGCTTCCTTGGGATAAAAGTAGCCTATGTGTTAATCTATAGCCTAAACTTCTACCATGCCAAAGTTTCATCAAAATCCGTTCTGCAGTTATTGCGTGAAAGAGTCACAAACATCCATACATCCATAGATATAAACTGTCGCGTTTATAATATTAGAAAGAATATGTAAGTAGGATGAAGAACCCAAAAATGTACACGTGCCCAGGTCCGAACAATACTTAAATTGGGATGTAAAAATTTAGTTTTTTTTTAAACATTTGCAAAGAATAAATTACGTAAGTATTACAATTTGATAAAAGACAAAAGAATTAGTGTGTATTTTTTTTAATCTATGGACGTTACACACCACGTCAGTCTGGCCTTTATCGGCTCCATGGGCCGTGCTAAGTACTGTTACGGGGGACCAGACAACGGTAAGTATATAAATTAATATTTTTACAATACGAGTATAATTTATATTTATTATTTTTATTATAATATCAACAAATTTTATTTCAACTTCGCAATTAAAAATATAAATTTGTAATCAGGACAATTTCAAAGTTGCAAAAAGTTGGAATGTTTTTTACAACATTACCTAGTGTAAAAAAATGTGTTTACTTATAACAAATACAAAACAATTTACTGCAGTGGAAGTAAATTATCAGAAATTTTGCGCGTATGAACATACAATATTACGTAGCAACTTACGTTGCTAGTTGCTATGTGACGTCACCTGCTTGTAGGCACGACTATTGTATGGCCTGGGGCGTTTTCGCAAGAGTCACAAAAGTGCTTTAAACGATCCGTAATTTCTTGTCTTATTTTATTAATGTCGGATTGTAATTTCTTTTTTGTTATCGTTTTAGTAGCACTATTAAAGAAATTAGAATTGATTAATGAAGTTTAGTGGTTAGTTGTGAGCATGATGACGGGTTTGAGGTTTTATGCCGTGTTCAACCCCCGTTCTTTTTACAACCCTGCAGGACGGGAGTTGAGAGTTCAAAAATCAAAACGGAATAGACCGGTTCGAGACCATCTTTTCTCAACCGACTTCCAAAAAAAGAAGGCGGTTACACGTTCCGGCTGTATATATAATAATAATAATATAATTTATTTGCTAAATATGTTACATTATGATGATACAGTTCGACAGCGTCTAACATATTTTTGTCGAAGTTTTCTCGACACGCAAATGTTATTTGTTTGATTTTTGGTCAACAATAGATAGTCACAAATTTAACATCGTAATCATTACTACATTACAAAATAATAATACCCTTATATCTAATTTATCAATACATTATCAATTGTAAGTCAATTTGACATGATATTATAAATAATACAATTTTTAATGAATTCATAAAAAATTCAAAATAGTTACATAAAATTAAAACTGAACACTGATATTATAATTTCATCCATAAATTTTGTAAAATATGAAAGGATATATTTTTTTCATTGTGTTCTATCTTCAATGTAATTGAATTTTAATTAAGATGAGAAAAATGTTTTTACTCAATTATAAGTAATTGATTAAAAAATATTTTTCTAATAACCAGGAAAATAGTTAATTTTTAAATTGATTGTATATTAGTATATCTTTTATATTTTTTGGTAACATATTAGTATATTTTTATTGACACATACAAAATGAATTTCTACGATGTATTTACAAATTTTGTTTAGGTACTTACCCAGATTTTATTTCTACTTGTTCCTTGGTTATGTATGTCTTTATTTATTGGGAAGAGATATTTGTGATTTCTAACAAGTAGACAGACCTCAAATATATAAAAACATGGGACTGGAAGTATTATGATTTTTTTTTTAAATATAGTTTTATATATATATCTTTTCTGTATGTTCAACCATGACTCCGCCGTCTGTTGACCGATTTTTAAAATTATTTTTTTTATGTAAAATGTATACTTCGAAGTTAGTCCCGTTTTCACAAAATCACCTGGTGATAGGATCCATGAGGAATCGAGGGAGCTCCTCAAAATTTATATGGACACATATAGGTAGTCATTTCAACTTTTTCTGAAGTAACCCAAGCATATGCTACCAAAAACTTAGATTTTGCACCAAGGTATACTCTGAATCCAAAAGTACTGAACAAAACTCCTCAGTCTTTAAAGATACGCTTTTGGAAATTTCGACATTGTTAAAAGAACTGCAAGCATATACTATTATGAAACGTACAGTCATCATCATCATCATCAGCTTATATACAATACCTAATTGAAGCTTGGCGCGTATTCAATTATACATTCGAACGTTTATTTTAAACGTTCTTAAAATGTAAGTATTAATAATAATTTAAGAAATATCACGAAAAAGGGAAAAATTATTATTATTTTAAACAAAAAATTAAATCGACTTCCAAAGTAAAATTGCACAAAAAATTATGAAATAAAATTTATTTTCTAAATAATTACCCTTTTAAATTCGGCAAAAATTTTAACTATTTCTCTACTCAATCTTCATAATTTTGAAGTCGTTACCAGCCCGAACAAGATCCTGATAAAACAATATTTATAAGGTTCTTTTTCACACAGCGAACATTTAAATCGCAAACAAAATACAATTTTCACGCCGATTTTCTGTGGGACCGTGGTCACTCTGACTAGGGAATAAAATCCCGCAGACGCAGAATCTGCGCGATATGCTGCGTATATTCATATTTCATTGACATTTTCACAGGTATTAGGTAATCACTTACTGTCGGGCGATCTGTTTGCTCGTAAGTTGTGTCATAGAGTTCATAATATATTACCAAACCATCAGATGAAAAAGCTCGTTTCCGTAAATTGTGGCGCTTCTGTTTAATTTAATCAAATCATAAAATTAAATTCAAAATAAAATTAATCACAATTTCCACGGACGGACAGACATATTAAACGTCCAACGAAAATACTTCCATCATTTATTCAAAGTCCATTAAAACTCGAAATAAGATAGCAAAAAAAAAATTAAAAACGGCACAAAATCAAAACTTATTAATGTCCAATAAGTTAAAAAGTGAACGACACGAAATAAATCATTTTTATTTTATAGCGTTCTTTTTTGAATTTAACAATGAGAGTAGACAGTCGATTGTTTTTTGCGCGCATGAATTGACCAATCAGAGCGCAAGTTGACCGACCGCCGCCGCCCTCCTTGCATGCGATTGGTTGGCGTTACCGGGTTGTGCGATGGCGGGAAACCGATTTAAGTTTAGGGCATCTCATTCTTGTGACGTAGTGAAGGGAGCGTCATTAAGTCGATGTCGATGATTTTTAATGGGTTTTTACATTTTGTCGGTAACATCTATCGCTATCTATCTATCGCTTGGCAGTAGTGCAGTGTGTCAGCAGTGACTATGGCGCCCGCCTGCGCGCGTCACCGTGCTGCTGTCGCGCCGCTCACCGCTGTGTTCGAGGCAGCGGGACGTTATCGACAAAATGTAAAATACCATTCTGATATTTAACATTTAGTCGGTCGGGCAAAGATATGTACGCATAACGTGGTTAATGAAAGCGCCGCCCTTTTGTTAAGTGCCGCAATCATTCTAATAAGTAAAAGGTGAACTTTTAAATAATAATAAAACCCAAAAATTGCACAGTTTTTCTGCAACATTGTTTATATCAAAAATATTCAATACTAGAATGTTGCCCGCGACATTGTGCGCGTAAAAGAAAATACCGCGGGAAACGTACATTATCTTGCAATTAAAAGTAGCCTATGTACTTCCTCGTGGTTTACTTAGTTACTCTATATCTCTGCCAAATTTCATCTAAATCGATCCAGTAGTTTCGGAGCCTATTACAATATAAACAAACAAACGATAAAAAAAATCTCTGTGTAGATTTATCGATGTATAATGGCGGCACATTACTAGCATCTAATTGAGACGGGCCTTATTGCTGAGCGGCGGTTGAGATGAGCCGCAAATATTTATTGTTAATCGCTTGTTGAGTTGTTGCCGGTTTAAATGTATCTATTATTATATATATTATCTAAATAGATCTAAAACTATCAAATAGACCCTACTGGCATACTGTATTTAGAATGAATAAGTGATTAGTGTTATGATCTACTCATAGAAATACCGGCAATGATTTCAAAGGAGACTGAACATCGTGGGCCCGAATGTAATGGTTTGAGATAGGTATGGTTTAAAAAAATTGTCCTTTATTTTTGTTCTAAAATATAAAAAAATCAGCTCAAATCTCAATCTGGGAGCCGAGAAAAATAAGAAAGATGTTTAGGTTTCGTGATATCGTCCATTTATTCAATCCGCAATCGATTTCAGTATTACAGTAGCACGAGTCATTTAAAATTGACAATTTTATCATTGGCCGTTCATGGAATAAAGGTAAGGAGTACCATCTCCATACATCCGTAAAATAGCGTTAAATAGGGGGCGCTACAGACGCAGACTGGAGTAAACCGGCAAAATTTAAACGGATAATTAAATCTTAGCATCTTCTTCGGTTTTATATATAAAAATATTTTCGACTATACGAGTAATTAGAATTTTCATGATTTACTTAATTAACTACTTTTAATCTACTAAAGTCGTCAAAAATTTTAAATAACTAAACTCAACTCACTTTACTTCATCTCTTATTGCTATCTTCATATCACACACCCTTGCCACTCTAGCGCCATTATGGCCAGTTTCGGAACTATTATTTAATTACTTTTGTCGGACACTTTTTAGCTTTACTGCCGAGATTGACCTCCTTACCTCTATTCTCCATGAGGCCGTTGACGTTTTGACTTTTGATTCAATCGTTTCATGTTTTCTAATGCGTTTTGAGTGCCCTCCGAAATCGTTTATTTTCAACTACCACTGCTTTAATTATTACAGAATTCGGGTCACAAGACTTGAAAAAAATATTTTAGTCTATGGCTGTCGTAGTGGAAATGCAGCTATTCATATGTACGCTTCTATTGTAATTACATAGTAAGCAGACGAACTGTCGGAGCCTGCTGACTGCTCAATGCTCATGTTACGTGTATCATAATATTACTGTACCTTTGCTGGACAAGGTACCAAGATCATACTGCTCCTATATAATTTCTTGACGACATTTCAATCTTTATAGAAGACGAATAAACTATTTAAACTACATAGAAATCGTTCTGTTTTCTGTTTCTTATAAATCTATTCCTGTTATATCTTTATTGTTTTTAAGTCATCATAATAATCATTAATAATAGCCTATTGTTCTGACTTTTCACGCGTTCCTCACCTAATATATTGTGTTAAAAAAGTTTCTTTCATTGGTAAAAAACCATTACCGAGACCAAGGCTAAGCTTGATAAATACTATGGGGACTCTGCACCATCGATTTCAATGGTAAAAAAGTGGTTTACTGAATTTCGTTGTGGCCGTACAAGCACTGAAGATGCCGAACGTCCTAGACGCCCAGTTGAGGTCTCTACACCCGAAACAATCGAAAAAATTCACGATATGGTGTTGGCCGACCGAAGATTGAAAGTGCAAGAGATTGTGGAAGCCATAGGCATCTCGCATGGCTCAGTGGTTTCAATTTTGAATGATCACTTGGGCATGAGAAAGCTTTCCGCAAGTCGACCACAAACGCAATCGTGTAACAACTTCACAGGAAGGTTTGGCGTTGTTTAATCACAATATGGAGGAGTTTTTGCGCCGTTTTGTAACCGTGGACGAAACATGGATCCATCACAACACACCAAAGACCAAACAACAGTCAAAACAGTGGGTTTCTAAGGGTGAATCGGCGCCAAAGAAGGCCAAGGTGGGTTTGTCAGCCAATAAAGTTATGGCGACTGTTTTTTGGGATGCACGTGGGATAATCCACATTGACTATCTTCAAAAGGGAAGAACAATTAATGGGGAATATTATGCCAACTTATTGGACCGCTTCAATGAGGATTTGAAAAAAAACCGACCTCATTTGGCCAAGAAAAAAGTTCTTTTTCACCAAGACAATGCAAGGGTGCACACATGTGCAGTTGCCATGGCAAAAATCCATGAATTGGGCTATGAATTGCTCCCACATCCACCCTATTCTCCAGATTTGGCTCCGAGTGACTATTTCTTGTTCCCAAACCTGAAAAAATGGCTCGGTGGAAAAAGATTTGACTCCAATGATGAAGTCATCTCGCAAACAAAGGCCTATTTTGAGGACCTCGACAAATCATATTTTTTGGAAGGGAAGGGAAGGGAAAAAATTGGAGAAGCGTTGGACAAAGTGTATAGAGCTCAAGGGGGACTACGTTGAAAAATAAAATGATTTATTTATCAAAAAATCTGTGTTTTATTCCAAAAGTCACGGACTTATTGACCCGCCCTCGTATTGAAACATAACCTCACTATCACTAAACAGATCATAACTTTGTGCTCAGATTGTCAAAAGTTACAGAATTTGCCACTAGGCTCTCATTAATCTAAATCTATCTATATTTGGTCTACGACGGTCGAGCACTACATCAGGAGCAGAACCAACTTCGCCTTGAGGGTCGAGCGTTTGAAATCTCGTCATAAAGTGAATTTTAGTTCCTTTGTGGTGTGAGGAGGAGTTCTGGCCGATTGGAGTCGTCTACAGAAGATTTAGAGGACGACTCCCGAACACTTCGCGCCCCACGTCGCAGACAATATGTGTTTAGTGTTAGTGTCAGTTTATTAAATATTAAATATAGTAATATGTATGTTAGTCTATAAGGTATTTATAATATGGGCCTATGCAGCCGGAAAAAACTTAATTTAATTTAATAAACCATTCTTAGCCCAAGAATGTATGAAATGGTTTCAGTGTCCTTTAGGGATCTATTAGGTACGACGTACATTTGACAGAAAAATCTTCATTACGCTTAAAATTACGCCATCTCCATTTCAGACGATTTTGTCAATTGAATTCCGGTTCATTAATCTGCAACGAATGTCGAAATGTTGAGGTTTGAACCTCGACTGCCTCAAACAACCCCAAAAGTGGGGCAGTATAAATGTGGACAGTTTTTGCCTCGGCATGCCTCGTCTATAATATAAAGGTATATGCTAACAGGAGTTTTTAATTTTTAACAGGTCCTTTAACAGGACAGGAGTTTTTAACCCCTCCATAGCACCCCGGTATCCTTAATCACTCGGCGAAACACAACGCGTGATTTCACGAAGGTTTTCTGTGAAGCCATGGTTCCTTCTGTGAGCTTACAAACATGAAAATAATGTCCAAATACTGATACTATTTCTCTTTTAACTCTTTGGAATTATATTCCTATACATTTGTTTTAGAGGTAGTAAAACAAATGTATAGGAATATATATTTTTATTATATTTTAACCCCCAACAAAATCAGAAAGGTGACTTGTCTATCTGTGTGTCTGTCCGTGGCATCGTAGCTCCCAAACGGATGAACCGATTTTGATCTAGTTTTTTTTTGTTTTAAAGCTGACATAACAGAAAGTGTTCTTAGCTATAATTCATCATCATATGATGATGACAAGTCAAGACATTTTGGGGGTTATTTTTTTTTAATTTTTGTGTGATAAGAATATGAAATGATTAATTTGTCATTTTGTTTATCATTTCAAATGATTAATGACGTATCTAGCGTGTACCTATTATAAAGATTTATCAGATATTGTTGTGTTTTCGAGTGTATTTCATTGTTTTCGAGTAACGCACCCACAAGTCACGACAGACATAAAGATTTGAATGAAAAGTATTCATGTAGCCATTTTCCCACTTTCAACATAAAATAAAAGAAAAATATATTTTTATTCGTACTAGATTAAGATTAAAATGCTAATTAAGTACTGAATAATAAAGTATAGATAACTACCTACTGATTTAAAAAATCAAAACTTATAATATAAGCAGTTTATAAATAAATTAATTGATATGAAAGCTTCTGATTTCTGTAAAGTTTCATTCAAAGCATCAATACCTTAGCGAAAACAATAAAAAAAACTTCACCATTAAAAAAAAGACAAATGACAGCTGTTTGAATTTCGAATCCTTTAGTCTAATGGCGCCAAAAGCCATTAAAACATAATTCGACACGTATTACATAAATGTTTTATAACTATCGATACATAATGACACTTGTTAAAAAATGATAGATGATAGCTAAATAACTGTTACAACGTCATATTATACAACTTTATACCTTATTGCATCGGAATAGTCAATAAATTTAATATTTCTAATTGTAGATATTTATGGAGAATGCCTTTATTTAACCCCCGACGCAAAAGGAGGAGTGATATAAGTTTAACGTGGTTGTCTGTCTGTCCGTGGTATCGTACCTCCGAAACGAAAGGTCTGATTAAAATGCTTTTTTTTGTTTGAAAGGTGACATTATCGAGAGTGTTCTTAGTTATAAATCATCATCATCAGCTCGCTCACAGATTTATGGCGACAAAAAAAACAGGTAAATGCTGTAAAGGAATTATTTAAATCGGACCAAAAATGACGAAGTTACAGCAATTTTAGTGCATTAGTTCCAAAAACGCGCCCGAGCATGAAGCGAGTCGCTGTGACGTCATCTGTCGTCGTCACCTCCCCTCTGAACACAACTAAAATATTTAACGTAAACAAAAACAATGCACGCGAGGCACAAGCGTCAAGAATCGGACAATGAATACCTAAGCAATACCTATGAAGTATCAGTACAATCAAGCGCCGTTGTCGCACGGATCCCAACAGATGACGTCATCGTAACTAATTCAGCGGAAGCGCCCGTTTCAAACTTGGCGTTCAGAAAAACTTCAATAAATCCACCATTTCTTGACGGATTTTAATAATTTAAAATATAAAATGCTCAGTAAATAAATACACATACGATGTACTTGATAAAAGTCAGATTTGCTACTAAGTGATTGATGCTCATTTGGGGGTTACTTAATTTTTTTATTATTATTAAATGACTAGATGTTACCTGCGACTTGATACGAGAAAAAAGAAAATTCCGCGGGAACGGTATATTTTTCTACGATAAAAAGTACCCTATGTCCGTTCCCGTGGTCTACTCTACATCTGTGCCAAATTTCATCTAAATCGGTCTAGTATTTTCGCAGCCTATTATATATAGCAAACACACAAACAAATCTTTCCTCTTTACTATATTACTATAAATGACCTTTAATACTATATTAGTATAAATGTACTTTTCTTCACGTCAATAAAAATTAAAAGTATTAAAACTTAAATAAAAATAATTTATATAAAAATAGAACGCTACTGCAATATACTAATTACTACGTAGGTACATAATATTATGTTTGCACTCAGTGCCTAGTTATGTGCGATATTTTTTTAGATAAGTATTATTCTTAAATAATAAATTATGATAATGAAATAATTATTAGTATTATTACTACCGTAATCCATACAGTAGCTGTGGTAGTAACAGGAGTATTAGGTAGGCTAAAAAGTTAGGAGGCCACCGGCGGCGGCGCGGCGGCGGCGGCGCGGCGGCGGCGCGGCGGCGGTGTGCAGCTACGTAAATATTTTGTGTGTGTCATCGCCATCTAACGGTGAGTAGCAAAGTTTTTATGGCTATATTTAAACCGCAAGGATAATAATAATATTTAAATGTAGTGTTCGAATATTTATTATTTTTTTCAATTGATATACCTAATAATAAATGTTTAGTTAAATCTATAAGCAACATGACCAGTACCGGTATACATTTTTATTTTAAATTCATAGGTTTAACTTTACTGATGCGGTGAGCATTGCAAGCGCCATCTTGTAAATCATATTTAGTTTATAATTATGATCATAGATGGCTCTTTGATAATGAACGATACATTTTGGTAGAGCAACAAAAGATAATTATATTATAATCTTTTTAAGTTAGGTATTAAATTATTATTATCATAAGGTATTAATTAATAAGCCGGATAATATATTATAATATATTATATTATTATTATTATTAATTTAATACCTAACTGGCTCTATCATTTCTGTGATCAACAGACTTATCAATCATAATTTACAAAATTAGAACTTAAAGTTCCTGCATTAGTTAACTTAGTCACGCAGCAATACCGTGACAGTTGTATCATATTATTACTTATGAAATATAGTTCTCTAAATAAAGTAGTTAGAACAGTAGCATATTTATTAAGATTCGCAACATACAAAAAATATAATATAAAAGCATAGCACTTATCATTATCAGAACTAAGCAAAGCAAAAAATGTTATCGTAAGAAACATACAGTATTTAAGTTTTAATAAAGAAATATAACATTTAAAACATAAAAAGAAAATTTCATCTAATAGCATAATTTATAGCCTTAATCCTTTTCTAGATGAAAATGACATTTTAAGAGTGGGTGGTCGGTTAAAACATATCAATTTAGATCCCGACATGAAACATCCTATTTTAATACCTAATAATAGTCGTTTAGCAGATCTTATTATAGACCAGGCCCACGAGCTCACCTTTCACAGTGGACCTCGTCTGACGTCCGCGTTTATGCGTCAAAAGTATTGGGTGATCGGTGGTAATAGGGCTACTAAAAAACGCCTTCGACTATGTGTCACGTGTAGAAGACACAACCCTAGCAAACATCAACAGTTAATGGGCGACAAAAATAACAAGGGCCGTGGCATCAAAACCAGTAAAGGTTATGTAGCAGTTTTTGTATGTATGGCTACTAAGGCTGTACATCTTGAGGTGGTCTCAGATTTAACTACCTCGACGTTTTTAGTCGCTTTACGTAGAATATCCGCTCGTAGAGGGACGCCTCGTAAAATTTTTAATGATAACGGTACAAACTTCTTAGGTGCCAGTAAGGTACTTCAGCAGGAATACGTCGAATTGCAAAAAGTATTTATGGATAGTAATATTTATAGTGAAATACCAGAAATGGGTATTAGCTGGCATTTTAATGCCCCGTCATGGCCACAGGCTAGCGGTCTCTGTGAAGCTGCCGTCAAAAGCCTTAAGCACCACTTAAAACGAGTAATTGACTACCAAAAGCTGACGTATGAAGAATACAACACTCATTGTAACCAGCTGGAGGCGTGTCCCGGAAGATCTAAATTATTTAACTCCATCTCATTTCCTATCGTCTGGACCGATTTTAACTATTTACGAAACAGAACATGATTTAATAAGCTGATGGCATTTAACACAAAATATTTTTCCTAACATATGGTAAAGGTGGCAATATGAATATTTAATTAATTTATCAACACGTAGTAAATGGAGACAGCCTTTAGAGAATATTAAAATTAATGACATTGTTATCATCCACGACAACAACCTTCCAGCAGGCAATTGGGCATTAGGTAGAGTAGTGCAATTGCACCCCGGAAGTGACGGGTACGTTCGAGTCGTTACTCTAAAGACAAAAAATGGATATATGAAACGTCCTATAATCAAATTATCAGTTCTCCCGGTTAATGAGTCTCAAAATGATCATTTGAACTCTACCGCACAATCAGAGCAACAAACTCCGAAATTGATAGGTGATAGAGTGACAAGAAGCACCAGAAAAAGAAATAATTTGCCTACTATCATATCAGCTTTTTTGTTATTTTTTATGACCCTCATTGCTTCTTCCAATGGCTCATTTTATAACAATACTCCTTTAAATAATAAAGCCCTTTACTTTGATAAAATAAATAACATGCATGTAATTAGAGATGATTGGCGCCTTGTCGTCTATTATGAGTTATGACATGCAGCCGTTCTGGGAAGGCGTTGCGGCATGCAAAAAATATATTGTTTATCTTGACAGCGCGTGCGCGGATATAAGCACAGTGTCTCATTGCGCCAGTGTCTTATTACAATTGAATCACACCTTTAATGAGTTGCAATACTATAATATCTTACTATTAGATCAGCACTTTGCTGCGCGCACTAGACAGAGAAGGGGACTATTAAATGGCGTAGGATACATTGCGAACAGTTTATTTGGTGTCTTAGATCAGAATTTCGCGGATAAATATGAGCAAGATATAAGCATAATTCGACAAAATCAAAATCATTTTGCATTATTATGGAAAAAACAAACCTCTCTAGTAGAGGCAGAATTTAATTATATAAAAAGAAGTTAGTCTGTAATGGAAAAACAACACAAGTCTATTTTTAAGACAATAAAAGCCATCGATAACTCTGTTAATGCTTTAAAAGGTAACATAGAAAATATATCTTATATTAGCGACTTTATTTTATCATCTTTAACAGCTAGTAACTTGATACATTATTTACATTATATACAAGACAACTTACTTGATACTATCACGAATGTGTACAATGGAAAATTTAATGTACACATATTAACGCCTGAGCAGCTTAATCTAGAATTACAAAAGATATCATCATTATTGTCTAAAGATTTAACTATTCCTTTCTATACAGATTTATCTCAATTATGTAATTTGCTAAAAGTGAGAATGCGAATTAGTACTAATTATTTACTATTTGAAATAACTATTCCATTGATAGCCAGCGACTCGTACGAGTTGTATGGAATTTATCCTATCCCCCAAAAAGCAAATAACGCGATGAAATGCATCACTCCAATTGGAAAATATTTAGCAATTAATTTAAAGAAAGACACATTTATAATCATGACTGATACGGAGTTGCTTCAATGTTTTAACCAAAATTCCGAATCGTTGTTGTGTCGCTTAAGCAAACCGGAATATCAGCTGAAGGATAATGAAAGTCTATGCAAGAGAAATAAAATAACTGGGACTTGTCACTTCATCACCGATCAGTGTGATTATTTTTGTTGTGAAAACTTGCCATTGTGAAACTACTTTGCGATGATGAAATAAATGCAATTCAATTGTCTCAGTCTGGATTGATTAGCGTTAAGCAAGGATGTATAATTAAGTCAAAATACTTTTCTGTTCACTCGCATAAAGAAGACACAAGCATATTACATGTAAAGCATCAGGTTTCCCTCGGAGATATTGCTCCTCTCAATAATCTTTTTAATATGTTCCCGGAAACTTCATCTATAGCGCTCAATTACAATGAATCAGCTGAACATTAAGAACAATTAATGGTATTACAGAAACAACTTGACGACTTCAAGCAGAATAATCCAACTCTAGAAAACTTTCCGTATCATGACATACAATTTTAATACAAAATTTTTATTATTTTAATATAAATAATAATAATAATAGTATAATAGTATAATAATAGTTTTGTTTATTAATTTATTAATTAATGTTAATCAATATCATATCAAGGACTTTTACTTATCAATATCATCAAAAGGTGTAGTTGAGTAAGCAGCTCCTACATATCTAATAATTTATTAAAGTTTCACAAGCCACAATATAATATGCATAAAATATTTTTAGTATCAAAAGTATTATATAAAAATATTTTGATATTAAATTGTGATAACTGTATTTTTTAAGATATGCCAATGTACACTTACGCCATCTAAAGTAAATTATAAAAACTAACGTAAGCTTCGTAAGCAAACGTAATATTAGGTCATTACATATGAAATTGGCGTTTTGTAAATGAAGTCGTTTTTTTTTTTAAACATAATATTTAATCAAAATATATACCATTGCTATCTATGCACTTTTGACATCTCATAGGCAGTTCATTGATTCCTTAACAAAAAAAAATCATTCGGACAGGAATCAATAAAATTTTTGAAAGCGCTTTGGACTGCCCCATCGGAGTTGAATTTTTTCCCTTGCATGGAGTTATCCAAATTTCGAAAAAAATTGTAATCTGTTGGAGCAAGGTCCGGGAGTACGGTGGATGTCTTAGACATTCCAATTGAAGCTCCTCTAATTTGGTAGCCGTCTGTTGTGCAGTGTGTGGTCTAGCGTTGTCCTGAAGCAGCAGTGGCCTAGAGCGAATGACCAACCTCGGCTGTTTAGCAGTTCGCTTTTCCATCATGATTTGAAGTTGCTGGCAGTAGCCATCTGCCGTAATCATCTGGCCAGATTTAAGAAAGCTTTAGTGAACGACACCGGCACTAGTCCACACAAACGCTCACAAGTAACAAGGGCAGGCTTTGGCTGGTTCACCAGGGTTCAGCAATTGCGACGAGTGTTTCCGATTCCGACGTACAGGATCCACTATCCATCAATGATTCGATTAAAAATCCCTTCATTATTGTGCGGTTGAGTAATGTAACGCAGCAGTCGAAGCGCGTTTGTCGGTTTGCTGCACTCAATTTATGAGGTTTTTCATTTTCTTTCAAGCTTTTTCACCTTCCCAATTTGCTTCAACTGGATTAAAACAGTTTTATCACTTACACCGCAGCCTGCAGCTAACTCGGACGTGGTTTTCGATGGATCCGCTTCCACAATAGCCTTCAATTCTTCATTATCAACATTGGTCTCTGGCCGTCCCCGGGCTTGTTCTGCAGGTCAAAATTTTCAGAACGAAAACGTTGGATCCAAAAACGCACTGTGTTTTCTTTTGTGACACCGCCGCCATGCACATCATTAATCTTTCCAGCCGTTTCTGAAGCACTGGTGTCACTGTGAAACTCGTACTCAAAAATATTACATTTCAAGTTTTCCATTTTGTAAACAGAGTAACGCAAAGAAAAAACCAAAAGAGAAAAAACAAATTAATTACACACACGTTTTCGAAACACAAATGCATCAGTAAATAGCGGTATAAATTTGAAATTGGAATTCCTAACCAAAGAAGATATATTTGAGAACAAAGTGGCCAGTACGACAAAACGCCAATTTCATATGTAAGGACCAAATATATACATACATATATATATATATATATATATATATATATATATATATATATATATATATATATATATATATTAAACCAGTCGTAAAAGGACACTTATTAATAGCAAGTAGCTACTATTTCTTCGTTGTAAAATCTAAAGTGAGATTTAAAGATGTAGGTAAAAAACATTAGAACAATAAAAACCATTTCAAATAATTGTTTATTTCCATAATAATGTTTTTCATATTTTATACGCACCTACAAGTAGGTAGATTATCTACAACAATCGATAACAATAATAAATACAACATAGCTTATGCTTAAATAGTTATTTTTACCGTATTTAATACTTTTGATCGCAGGTAATATAATATTTTTCTAATTGTAAAGACAGTGTCTAGTTAAGCAATCTCTTTAAAATTATTATTATTGTTTTAAATGCATTACACCAGCCATAATGCATGAAAACAATAATAAAAGTTGACGTACAATTTCATTGTATTTTAATTAATAATCATTATTATATTCATTCTAAAATACGATTTTAATATTATTAATCCGAAAAGCATTCTTGATCTTGGAATTCCAAAACTTACTTTAAGGATAGCAGATGGCGCTTTTACAATGTGTCATTAAAAATTAAAGTAAGGCATGGTGTCTGTGTATATATAAAACCAGATTCACTGAAAGTTGTCGTACAACAAGGAATCTGGAGACTTCTTCAGCTTGAGTCGTCTCGATTCCTCGCCTTCTTCTTCTAGATACTCGCATGGTGTCAATAACTGAAAAACAAAATAACGAATGATTAAACTTTACTTCGATGGTCATAAAATCTATTCGAGATGTTTTTATTGCTAAATATATTATAATCTTCTTTGAATACTTCTATTTCAAAATGTAATTATTACTAAATTGGTAGTCAAATCATTACTTAAAATATTAATATGTAAATTAAGTTACTAACTAAGCTCACTAAATTCACGAAAGATTTGGGCATAGGTTTGTTACTGATCTAATTAGTATCTATATTCACCGATAGGTGGCGTTTTTAAGAAATGCCTTGCAGAACTCGCAATTTTATTTATTTATTTTATTTTATTTTTTATTTATTATACTTTATGCACACAATATGGTACAAAGGCGGGCTTAATGTCTTATGGCATTTTCTACCAACCAACCTATGGGTGATGCAGAGACAGTGTGAGGTAGATGGATAGTATTAAAAGGAAACATAGATTTAGACATTTTGAGTATATATAAAATATATAATAATAATAATTGACAATAATTGTCACCGCCTATTTTTTATGTTCCTTCTATTTTAATTTTAAAATATATTATGTACCATCAGGGAATCTAATTCATAAGCAGGTATTCTCATAATTTATTTGTAATAGAATGACGGCATGTAGTCAAAATGGCTTATTAATATGAATAACATGAACAAATGCCTGCTTATGAATTAGATTACCTGATAGCACTTGATACAATAAATATTTGACTAACTGACATAACTGAATTTAATAGATTGATTGACTGCATTTTGACACACTACCTTCTCGGTAACAGCTTTCCCGTCCAACAGATATTTGAGCTTATGCATTTCACACGGGCTGAAGATTTTCGCGAGTCTCTCGCGGTCGAGACGTATCTCGCGGTCGAGACGTATCTCGCGGCCGTCTCGCTTGCCGTTAGTCCAGCCGCGGGAATACTGGAACGTCTGCGCCGCGACCGACGACAGCGTGATCATGATGAGGAAGATGGAGAGGTTTGTTAGCATGGTGCGGGTGGTCTGAAAAAATAAGATCCAATTTTGAATCGAAAACCTCTTTAGGTGCGTTAGGCATTTTTTGAAATGGGGAAAATCATTTAACTCGTGCCATCGTTACGGACACCGGTGAGGTATGAGGTGGGGCGGGACGGGAGGATCGCGCGCCGCGTGCTTGCCTGTGCACTATTGTTTTCACTTCCATCCGCACTCTCTGAGTGCCACTGTATTCATTTTTATTTTATTTAGGTGGCCTATAAGCGACATAAAGTAATTTAACCTATTAATATTATAAACGCGAAAGTTTGTATGCATGTACGGATGGATGGATGTTTGTTACTCTTTCACGCAATAACTACTGAATGGATTTTGACGTAATTTGGTATGGTCGTAGTTTAGACTCCGGATTAACACACAGGCCACTTTTTATCGCAGTAAAACGTACGGATTTCGCGGGATTCCTTTTTACGCGTACGAAGCGACGCGGCCAAAATTTAGTCTTTAATACCAAACTCTTTGACAAAACTTCCAAAATCCTTTTCTTCCGTTTTAGCCTGTCCTGTGCAAAAATAGCTAATTAGTAGGCTGTGATAGACCTCTAATTCCCGGAGCTGAATAATTAAAGGGCGAGCATCATTACGGGGGATGTAGAGATAGGTCGTGGATAGACATGGCATTTTAAATTACGTAGCGTACGTAACAGAAGCCCAATTCTCGTAATTATCTAATACTTCAAACGAGACCATCTTGTATTTATATAATCGGTTTCTCGAAAACAGCTGCAAGTAGGACCATGAAATTTAGTATGCAGCCAGTTTTGGGGGAGAAAAATCGATCTAGGCCTTATCCCTGGAAACTGTGTATTTATTTTAAGCTTGTATATGTTTTTTCGTCGTCTTGCAAAAACAATATTTTCTATTGCAAATAACATTTATTACTTTTACAGGGTGTTAGTTTAATACATAAATATAAAACAATTCAAAATATAAAAAGCTTCTTCGAAGTGGTCTCCATTGGCTGCAATACAGTCCTTTAAACGTTGAGGCCAGTTATCAATAGAAGCACGCATTCTTTTCATGGGAAAATTCTTCACTGGCATTCGTACGGATTGTTTTAGGAACTCCAAATTACCATGGCGTTTAGAGCAAGCCGTACTCTCTAAAACTGACCATAAATCATAATCCCGCGGATTAAGATCGGGACTAGACGACGGTCAGTCTTCAGCTCTGATGAAGTCCGAAACGTTCGTTGCCAACCAATACTGCGTAGAGCGAGCTTTATGACCCGGCGCCGAATCTTGCTGGATGGACCATTCTTGATTATTGAACATGGTGTTGTTAAGGGGCTTAACTACCTTCTCAAGAATGGTATCTTGATACACTTGTGCCGATGTTTTGTTACCTTTTTCACAAAAGTATGGCTCAGTCACTCCTTCATAGCTAATACCCCACCGAACCATCACTAAAGTCGGATAGTGCCCACGTTGCACGACTAATTGGGAAGCTTCCTTAGAGCATTGAGCATAAATAAGGTCATTTTGTTTGTTAAAATGTTGCTCAGTTGTAAAAAAAAATCTCGACACTACGTGGACGGCCAGATCTTTTCTGTCACAAACAGAGGAGGTCTCATTGTACCTATTAATAGCCCGGTATACAAACATTTTACTAATAGCAATTGTATGGAGAGTTTTAAAAATTGCATTTGGCTCCATAACTACTTTGTGTAATGCATTCACAGCGATTCGGTTCTCTTTATCACCCCACTCCATTTTAATATCGCAAAATATTGTACAATGTATTAGCGCCAAAATGAGAAAACCCAATGAACAATCATATAAAAATGACAGATTCCAAATTCAAATGTAATATTTTTTTATTTTTAATTGTAACAGTATTTATGACCCGACTAAGTATCAATAGTTTCGACTCTATTACGTCATTTACTTACTCAGAATAATTATTATTTCGTAAGTATGTATAATTTTTGCTTTGTTCGAAAATTCGGAATGTAGTGGGTTCGAATTCCGGTCAGAAAAATATTTTTGTGATTCTTTTATTTTTTTATTAGTCAGAACTCCGAGTAAAGCTCGGTTACGTAGGTACTTTTTGTTCAATTCGCAATTGGGTTCCAATATACAGAGCATGCTATAGCTCTAGTGCACACTGGTCACGCGACTCGAATAGGAATTTTTTTGCATAACTCATAAAGATCAAATAATTAATTACGCTACGTGACGACTAAAATAAATACAAATATAAGTTTTATAGTGAATTATTTGGCGACGCTACAAACTTAATGTCCTTATCTAACACTCTCTTAACTCTATGGGTAATCGATGCAACAACATAACTAAACTATTAGTTATACAATTGATTTCTAATAACGTATGACTTGTGAAGGGATTCCTGCAGTGGTTGTACCATCGCCCGCTTCGTTAGCCGTGGGTTCAGCAATGCTTCGGCACGAATGGACTGAAGAGAACTGGTGTAGGTACCTAATAGCACTTGTGTCATAGAGTAGAAAATGTATATACTCAGGTACAAAGAAAGATGATCCATGCGCGGATGGGCGTGTAAAAAGTCGGACCTGCGCCTGATCTCTCGCCAGTTGTGTCGGTTATCCGCCCCACTACGTTTGAGAGTAAAGGAGGAGAGCGTGCTCTTGTGTACTGCGCACACACTCGGGCACTATAAAACCGGCCACCGTCACCGAAATCGATTCAGCTATAGTATGAAAATAGAAATTGGTATATGCAATATGACCCGAATCTATTTTTGGACATTGAAAGGCTAATTAGAAAGACGTTACGTATAATAAGAAAGCTCTAAAACTGAATGGGACAAAACCTCATTAAAGCGATGTGTTTTAATTCATTAGGAATCGAATCCCGACCCTTCCTCAAGAATAAATTAAAATGTCCAAACAAAACAAAAATCACAAAAGCAACCCTTTTTGTTGTCTTTAGAAGAGTTGTTTTGATAACAAAGGCAAAACCACAGTCATAATATGATATAAGTACATAATATTGTTTTTTATGTTCCTGAGCCTTAAGCCAAGTTGCCATCGCTAACGACAACGAAGTGACATAGCGAATGGCGATGCTTATGTCAAAATCCATACATTTTCGTTTTAGAACTTCGTCGTCGTCATTAAACGATGGTATCTTGGCCAAAGGCTCTGACTCCTGAACGCATTTATCACTCCTCTGGGGTCGCGGGTGTAACATAATTGAGTTCTTTGCTAGTTTCCCGGTGCATTCCATATTCCAACTATGATCTTACTATACTATTATTATAATCATCATTATTATTTATTTTATTATAATATTGTAAAAGTGAAAGTTTGTAAGAATGGATGGATGTATGGATGTTTGTTACTCTTTCATGCAAAAACTACCCACTGAACGCAATTTGATGACATTTGTTATGGTCGCAGTTTAACTTACAGTCTACTTTTTATACCGAAAAAGTACAGTGGTCCCGTGAGATACAGTATTTTCGCGTGCGGAGCCGCGGGCTAAAGCTAGTAAAAATATAATATTATCGTCACAAATACGGCATTAATCCCAACTATGCGTAAAATAAAGCTCAATATTTTTCTAACGTTATTTATTATAAATTGACACAATATAAGGTGATTGTTACCGCATATCATATGGCAATCGCTTCCACGCCAGATCCCGTAAGGCGATATTTCTGTATTGTTTTCTTACCATTATAACCTTGTATGATGCGATTTCGTTTGGGAAACTTCTATATTCTCTAAAAGGTCGAAACAATGGAGACGAGATGAAATATTGTAGGTACTTTTGAATTTGGCAATTTTGCATAACTAACCCAAGACGATAACAGTGTAAAAAAAGTTAGTTATGTAAATTAACCTCACGCAATTGACTGTATTGTATTGTATTAAGTATGTAATATATTCTATAAAGTTAATTGTATTATTAGTATGTAAAGTTTTATGTTTAGCTCTAGTTTTTGTTGTTTCTGAGTGGCACTGTGTTAACTTTTTGTTTCCATGCGCCAAGGGTTGCTTGGCAGGAATCGCTTTATAGCGAAAAAGCCGACTTCATTTTCATGCTAAAACTGTTAATAAAGAATTTTGAAAATCGGTCAACAGACGGCGGAGTTATCGTTGAACATACAACATATTTAGTCTTTAATTATAAGTCAGTTAATAATTTAAATCATACTTGTACATTTTTGAACACAATATAGCACATATTATATTCATTCATTCATTCATTCATTATTGATGTTATTTAGGGAAAATCTTTGCTTCCACTTTAAATCACCTGTTTCTGACTTTCGGTGAAATGTAAATCACATATATCATCCAGGAAGGCAGTAACTCTTAGTTACTTTGGCGGGGTTCGAACCGAGGTGTCGGTCGTTCACGGAGAATGGACATAATGTCCCTTAATTATTTTATTAGTATTCAGTAAGTATTACTAACTGAATACTAATAACATAATTAAGGTTGCACGCCAACGAGTATAATGAGAGTCAGTAAGTAGAAAACTTGCATTTACATTATCCAAAATAAAAATAAATATTCAAGGCGCGTGATTAGTTTCCGATACTCGTTCCGAAAATATATAACATGCGACATTCGATGTTGACCAGATTGTCCTAAAAAATAACTAACGTCGATTGATAATTGCGCAGCGGTCGCGTGACCTTCAAAGCCGGCGCGGCGTACGGCAGTTCCAGAGTGTACTATTAGTGAGAGATGTCAGGAAATGTTATTCATGTTATTATTCAGTAAATTTGCAGGATTTCCTTAGTATTGCCTTATTACCTACTTATATAGTATTGAGGCCGTATGAAGCGTGTAATATATCATCCGGATAAAATTCACCCTGGCGAATGCATGTCCAATTTCGAAAGGCTCAGAAAAAAGCTTAAACGGTAAAGAAGAAACAAAAAGCTTGTCTAAAACTTTGTTCGTAAAAATATCACAATGTCGACTCTGCTAATTAAATCCTGCAATGATACGTATATATCCGATACGTTTGAACTGCAAAATGGTATTATTATAAACGTCAATTGTCAAACCAACGTCAAACCCGTTATGGTCCAAACTCCGAGAATCAGTTTAAGATGTCAACACAATTCATATTTTGTAATTCAATAAAACTAAAATGATAAGGTTAATTACGAGAATTGAGGTTCAGAACGTTTGAAGAAACCTAACAACGAAAATATTTAGACACTTTCTGCAGGACGAGTCTAATCGACTTTACGCGTTTATCGTCACGTCAACTCTTTCGAAAAGGGATACGTCAAGTTATAAATAGGTTTTAAACGTGTAAACTCAATTCAGGCTACTTCTTCAAGTCCATGTAAAGTGTTTTAAACTGGATGCCAAGTTTTAAGAGAGTTCCTTTTTCACCTACGCCATCCTACGGAATCCTAAAAATATTGCTCTAAAGTTGATTTTATACGAATACGAACGAGGTGAATATCCAAATGTACTTAGGCAACTTTTTAATCCCGAAAAAGATACATTTTCTTTAATCGCAAACGATTTGTCGGTAAAAGTTAAAATCAACATTAAAAAAAAAACCAATAACACCAGTCTAATAAAACCAAATCTTAATTCCTAAGAAATCTTACGTGGGGAAAATCTCGTGTCATTTTTTAATTGATATTTAATTTGTAAAGTCTAAAATTTGTTCTACGACCTACCATCGAATATTTACACCAATACAAACAAACAAACAATGTTTTGAGACAACACTTACAAATATTCAAAATGCACTGGATTTTATTATGTATTTTTATCATATATTAATACGTGAGGCAAAAACATAGTTATCTATTTTTACGAAAATTATGCGAACTGAGGGGTATGAAATTTGGGACAGTCAAAGTTTATATTATGGAGGAGGTGTGAGCTGCAATAATATTTTTCTATAACAATGCTTAAAAAATACATAAACATTAATAAAAATAACGTTACACACACTAACTCAGGTTAATAACTCACACTACTATGCATTTGATACAATTTTGTTACGCGTTTATTAAACAACATTTATATTTCATAACTAGGAAGCAAAAACTCTTATAAAGTTCAAACTTTAATGGTAATTTCGACTAGGCGACCAATTATATTAAATTATTGTATGGTGCCTTTCGGAAAATATTAGAATTTTGCTGATTTAAAACAAATGCATGTTCCTGTAGTTGTGTAATTAATAAGGGCCAATTAATAAATCAATTAATAATTTACACATACAGTTCACACTTTATCACACGACGCGTAACACACCAGATCACACCACTTTAACCCCCAATTTATTATAAATTATAATTACCAAATTATTCTCCCATAAACAATTACCATAAATTAATAATATTCTGGGTGTTACACAACAAATATGTACATACCTCGTATCTGCTTCTCTTACATGCGCTTTCTTCCTCGGTCTTCATTTGACTGCGCTGAAGGGATCGACTCTCACCCCTTTTATACAGTCTCCTGTATACATTAAATTGTCCTATTGAAGCGAACTAATTATTATCACAATTATAGACTATTCCTAAGTATAAAGGAATAGATCACAAGTTGTTCGGATAATTAAATAATTATGGTATACTGTCTGTGTAGGTGTTCTGTATTGTAGCAAAATCCAAAAAGCAGAATTCAGAAAAATTTTGTGGAATATTTCCAAATGCCAGCAGGTTATATAATATATGATGTATAACGTTTTGTTTAATCAATTACAGAAAGTTTCAGGAAATGATTTACTGCCTAGGTACAGAAGTCTACTTCTTTCAGCATCAAAAAAATAATTAAAAAAATCTATTAAACGACTACGGCGCTGTGAAGGTCATTGGCATCACACAGCTGATTTCAATCGATTAAATTGATACTATTAAAATTATTTTGAAGTCACAGCTGGTCAGTGTCGTAAAGTAAAAAATAAATATTTTATCCACACAACGCGAAAAATATTTTCACAATTTTTTTTTTATTATTTTCAAAAGTTAAAAGAATGTAATAGTCCAACATTTCTGTACTTGATTTTGCAAAATGTTAAATAAAAGTGTATTTATTATGTTACGATTCCTCTGACCCGTGACCCGTGGCGTATTTATTGTACTAACGGCCCAATACTCAAAGGCTACTTAAACCTGCGTTTCAGAGAAGATTAAGTAAGGGCCTGTTTCACAATCTTCTAATCAGTGACGAATAGCTTCTCCGGAAGTTTTGTCGCTGCTTAATTTGTATCAAGCTGCCGCTGGGGCCGAAAGGTTCTCGAGTGGAGACCACGGACCGGACGTTGAAGAGTAGGACGGCCTCACACCAGGTGGACAGGCGACCTGAGAAAAGTCGCAGGGAGTCAGTGGATGCAGGCCGCTAGCAACCGGTCGCACTGTCTATGGGAGAGGCCTGTATCCTGCAATGGACGGGACGTCACCAGCCTGAAACGACTTTATGTCGAGCAACAGAGACAAAACACGCGAGTAACCTATCTGACACGCTTCAGTAGATTATGCAACAGGCCTTTACAATCTTCTAAGGCTCGTTAAGCCAACCTGCAGGGCGTAAGCTTGGGTGACTACAGCCTAATTCTCTACACATTGTAGAGGGAGTAGCGCCCATCACACAGCAGTTCTGACCGCGGGAAATAGCACGCGCCGAATCAACCCGCACTCCGAACCTAACGAGTAAGGCTGGGAGTTGGGACTATATGCTCCGGAATCCGTAATCCGTAATCCGAAAGGCCGGAGAAAATTTAGAGCACTGAAATTAGAACTTTGCGCTAATACAATAATGTTGAAAATCGATGTGTCATGTGTCCAGCTGTCATATAGAAATTGACATTTAACTCGACACCAATGTGTTAGATTTTCAACTCTATTGTATTAGTCCAGAGTTCTAACTTTACTGCGCATTTTCACCGGCGTACCGGATTCATATGACATGTATTTTGATGTATTATGTGAGACGCAGGCAGTCCTAACCGTGACGCATTTTCAGTCGTAATTAGCACGACACTTCGATCCGCAGTCCAAGCCGCACAGATTCCTCCGCTGTTTGGAACGCTCGCGATCCAAACTTTACGTGTGCAGGGCGCTAACTGCGTGTACAGTAGATCGAATCTAGCAAGATCTAGGTTGGTACTTACTAAGTATAAATTAATATCAAATTAATAACAGAACACTCTGTATATCTGATTATAACTGAATATGGTTTTATCCTTATCATTAGCTTGTGTTGACTGACGACGTTAATCACGGCTCAGTGTCAACTTGAGTGTGAGCCTGGAGCCCACATAAGTCACCTTTTATTCTTTTAAACAAAAGTGTAGCTAATAAACTGCCACAAAGTCAATCGGCTGGTTTTTCTGTAGTAGCTGTAGCACCTAATATAATAACCAAAATAATAATTTATACAAATGTATTAACAATACAAAGTATTTTACAATTTGAAATTTGAACTCATACGATAAACATAAACTCAAAAGGCAAAGTTGAACATACAAATTACGTTTCCTTTTCTAAAAGCGGCAACGTAACTTTCCAACAATACGGCAGGATACTAGGTACCTACCTACCTTTACTTAAGTTTGTTGATCCTGCTACTTATAATATTATAAATGTGAAAGTTTGTGAGGATGGATGGATGTTTGTTACTCTTTCACGCAAAAACTACTGAACGGATTTCGATGAAATTTGGTGTGGTAGTAGTTTAGGCTCTGGATTAAAACATAGGCTACTTTTTATCCCGGAAAAGTGCAGTGTTCCCGCGAGATACTCGATAGTATATTTACGCGGGCGGAGCCGCGAGAAACAGCTAGTAATGAAATAAATATATTGAAACAATTCATACAGGGCATAACAAGGGTACGAAAATTCCTTTCTTTCTAATAATAACTTTATTATAACTTACTAATAATATATATGCACGCTTTCACACCGCGTCAGTCTGTTCCTGTGGTAAGTACCCGAAGAACTTGTGTTACGGGTACCAGACAACGGAAATGTATTTAATACATTTATACTACACACATATTTAAGATTTTATTATATTATACACATATTTATTACACATCCACAGGGGTTACCACAGAGTCACAGAGGTCGTCAAATAAAGATGAAGATAGCCTGTATTGCGAGTGAATTACAGATTTATAAATATAGAGTTATTTAAAAAAAAAGTGTGTGTCTGCTCCGACGCACGCGGCACGACTGGAGTTTACTCTAAAAAGTAAAACACGTCCCTCAGAAGAAACAAAAACTTTAGCGATCGATTTGAGTTCAAAAATTCGCGCCATGTGAAAAAAAGTGACAGGTGCGCAGAATAGGTTGCGCACGAAAACGTAACGAGGTCATTCGTTCAGTAGCTTTTACATCTCATATTTTTTTCATACCGGGGGTCTTATATGAAAATCGATTCTTAAGGAGTAAACTCCAATAAACTCCAAAAACCTTCACTCCCTACTCTCCAGTCAGTTGTCCTTGACATATGCCGCCTCTAAGTTCTTCCATTCTTGTCTATTACTCGCTTTCCTTGTGTTTTTTTTTTTTTTTTTTTTTTCGTCCCCCTAACATAATCGGGGCTTATTGATTTCATATATTTTTTCTTTGTCTCTTTTAATTCTTTTCTCTTTTATATATATATATATATATTTTTTTTTTTGTTACATCATTTCTTATTGCTACAGACATGTCCAGGTCTATTTTCAGATTTACAATTTTCAATGATACAATCATTTTGTCAGGTTTTTACATGTACAACATTTCTTAGTCTAATTATATTTTCTTCATTACAAGTGATTTCTTTAAATTTCTTATTATAATAGCAATAAAAAATAGATGTCCAGTTTCAAATATACATTAAAATAATTCCAATATAATATAATATTTCATTTATATTCCAATTTTAAAAATTTCAATAATTAATAGCATTCAATAAAATGTCAATAAGACAATAAAACAAAACAAGATAAAATTAAAAATACAGCACAACCTTCAACTAACCTAATATCACTTTAAAAACTTACCGCTAAGAAACCTAACACTAATTTTTTAACACAGCAAAATATCACAATTTTTCTTGTTTGTTAATCTAATACTTACACACACAATTCTCTTACAAAAAGAGAGGAAAATGTCCCTCTTCTTTCCCCCCAGGATGGCAGGCAGATTCTCACCCGTCATCGATATGCCCAATTTTTGCTCAGTATCATATCTACTGCTAGCAAAAATCGGGCACTCGAGTAACAGGTTAGGAACCGTCTCCTCAACTCCTGGCTGACATGAACACGACGGGTCCTCCTTCAACTTGAATCTGTTCAAATAGAAGGCGAACCCGCCTTGTCCGGTCAGAATCTGTGTGGTGTGATGTGTGATGTCTATCTTGTTTACTATCTTGTATGCAGCAGCAGCGCTTGGGAAAAAGAGCTTCGTGGTTCCGGCCGTTCCTCCCACTTCGTATCTCCTGTCCCATTCCTCAACCGTATCCTCTCTTAAGATACGCTTGACGAATGAAACAGGACACAGATCGTAGTCAGGTTTCCTTTTCAATCGCAGCGCGGCCCCCTTGGCTAGTTCGTCACCCCTCTCATTCCCTCTCAACCCTGCGTGTGCCTTAATCCAAAACAGGGAGACTTCCCGCCTCTGCGATGCAGCTTTTCGTAGGGCCTCCCTTGTTTGCACTGCCAGGGGATGAGGGGAACTAAGGGTGACTGCCTGGAGAGCCGATCTGGAATCGCTAAGGATGCCGACCTTCGCCATTCCACTCTTGCAGGCTATACTTACAGCTCTCTGGAGCGCTAGAAGCTCGGCTTGGTAGACGGTGCATTACGGCGGCAACGCAAGCTTGACGGCCTTCGTCTTGGCCCCACCCTCCCATACGGAGAGTGCGGCTCCTACTCGACCCTCAATCTTGCTGCCGTCCGTATAGATCCTATGGACGTGGCTGTTAACCACGTCTGCATAAGAGTCCTCATCTACCAACCCGAACCGCAGCTCTTCCTGCTCTTCCGGATGTGGGTCCTCGATCGCTGGAGCCATTCGCTCCACCTCCCTGTCCCTCAACACCGGGTGTGGTACCCCCTTCTTGATCTCATAGAGCCTCGAAGCTTCGAGTATCCTGAGATCAAGAGGGAGTATCCCAGCCAACAGCATCGCAGAGTTCAGGGAGACGGTCCGATAAGCTCTGCAAATCTTCTGGGCAAAACCCCGTTGGACGGAGTTGAGCCTTTTCTGGACCCCCATCTTTTCCACGGTGGGTGCCCACGCTGCCGATGCATACAAAATAGTTGGTTCCACTACCGCGGTATATATAATTTTGACTATCTGGGGGTTAAGCCCCCATCCTACGCGAGCTGCTCTGGCTAGCTGCTTATAGCGCAGGATCGCCTTTTTACATATTTCTCCAACGTGTTTGTTGAACGTAAGGCTGCTTTCAATTGTAAGGCCCAGTATTTTAATATCCTCACAATATTTAATGTCGACACCCCCCATGACAAGTCGCGGTACGTCGTGCTTTAGTCTCCGAGTTGAGAGTAGAGCATGTTTTGTGGGGGGCAAACTTCAATTTATTCAACTCCCCCCACTTACTTATTCTTTCCAGAACCCCGTTAGCTTTTCGCTCTATTTCCAGAGCCGTGTCCCCCTCGAACACCAGCACAACGTCGTCGGCGAAAGCCTGGCTAAACACATTCATCTCATCTAACATCCATAGCAGGGGGTCCAGCAAGAGGTCCCACAGGATAGGTCCACCTATAGACCCCTGCACGCACCCCTTGCTGGTCTCCCTGCTCACTTCCATGCCAGCATACCTTACATTTACTTTTCTTTTACTCAGGTAGCTGCTGATCACCCGCCTCAGGTTCCCCGGACACCCAACCTCAGCTAACCTAACCTTTATGGCCGGCCACCAAGCACTATCGAAGGCTCTATGTCCAGCGAAACCACAACAGAAATTTTCTTCTTCTCCCTCCGTTTTCTGATGTGGTTCACCAACCTATAGAGGGCGTCTTCGGTGCTCCTTTGGGGCATGAAGCCATATTGATTAGGGCTGATCTTGGGCAGCAGGTAGAACCTAAGTCGGGCGACCAGCATATTTTCGAAGATTTTGCCGAGAACAGGCAGGAGGCCGATCGGTCGATAGGCTTTTGGTACCCGGTACGATTCCCTGCCCAGCTTCCTTAGCACCACCACGGTCGCCCGCTTCCACTGTTTGGGGAAGCAGGCGATGGTGAGGCACCTATTCAGCAGAGCAAGGAACCATTCCGGGTCACATTCACATTCAGCATGTTGGCAGATGTCCGACGTGAGTCCATCCGCCCCGGGGGCCTTTTTGGGGTTGAAGGACCTTACGGCTCTCTTCAACTCCTCCATGATGAAAGGAGGGTCGTCCGGACCCGCCGGCGGTTCGGTGTCCAAGGACTCCGCCCGCCGGCGCGTCCGCCGATGTTCCTCACTTTCATCACGTTCCTGGTCCTCGGGGTAGAAGGTCTCCGCCAGCCATTCCGCGGAGCTTCGGGCGTCGAGGGTTTCACCGTCCCTCGTAAGGGGCAGATCCTCCTCCCTCCTTCTGACTCTGCTCAACACCCTGTAGATGCCCTCCCAGACCCCCTCCCTATCCTGTTTCCGGCAAAACTCCTTCCAGCTCTCAGTCTGTGCATCTTTTACTGCCTTTTCATACTTCTCTTTCGCTTCCAGGTACAGTCCAACTACGCGGTCTCTGCTATCGGGCGCAGCGTTACAGATCCTGCGTTTCCTCGTGGCGACGTCCTTCTTCATCTGTGCGAGCTCATCATTCCACCACGACAAGGTGAATCTCTGTGTGTGTTTTTTGGTCGGCATAGTGTCTCTGCATGTCTGCGTTATGACTTCCGTGTATCTGTCTATTGCGTCTTCTATTTGTTGTGTGCTGTGTATTGTGTCCATGTCCTGTACAGTTAATTGTCTGTCTGACATCAGCTGGGTCAGTTTCTCACGAAACTGAGTCCAGTTTGCCTTCTGTGTGTTAAACATGCGTGTGGTACGTATTATGTTTGTGCCTGTGGATTTCTGTTGTCTGATGCCGAATGATATGCCGTTGTGGTCCGAGCTCGTCAGTCCCTCCTCAACTCTCCAGTCGCCCACTCGGTCCAGCAGGTCGTCGGAGCACGCTGTTACATCCACGTAACTGGAGTACCTTTTTCCCCCTCTGACGGTATCGAAAGTTGGGGTGTCTCCAGTGTTGAGTATATGTAGACCCATTGCTTCCAGTACAGCAGACACTTCCCTCCCTCGCGGGTCTTCCGCGTCGCCACCCCACCACGGGCTTTTAGCGTTCGCGTCGCCTCCCAGGACCATCTTATCAGATCCCAGCTCTCTTCCTATCTGCATAAGATGGTCCAGGTAGGGCCCTACAGGCTTATCGGGCTCGAAGTAGACACTACAACCGTCTCCCAGGCTTTGGTTCGGAGGGTGGTCACAACTATGTTGTTGTTGCTGAGGCGTGTGTGTAGCTCGACGACCAATGTGTCGTCGAATACCACAACACACGCCTTGACAACAGCATCCCCTTCCCCATCGCTCTGGAAGACCCTCACTCCGTTGTATGTCCTCATACTCCACGCCCCACCTATGTAGGGCTCCTGAAGCAACGCTACGCTAACCTTACGCTTGGTGGCCTCGAGTAATAACTCCCTTGTGGCGATTTGGCTCCGCTGAAGGTTGGCCTGCAATATTCGGTACTGGAAGTACTCACCGGGGACAACCTCAGCAATACGACACCGCCGATCTAGCCAGAGCGTCCCACCTCTTTCTCTCTGCACACTCTCTATCGAGAGCACTGTGCTCCGCGCTACCTCTTTTGGCCTTAGTGCAGTTTATGCACTGAGGCACTTCTCTCCGCAGCCACTTTTCGCAAACGGTCCTCATATGAGGACCTGCGCAGTGACTGCATCGATCTGCTCCCCACACACCCTCTTCGTGTGCCCATACCCGAGGCAGCGGAAGCACTGCACCAGCGGACTATGGTCCTCCACTCTCACTCTGCCCATAACTATATGGGCGTATCCCGCATTCACACACCTCTTCCATACCTGTGGGCTAACTCTAGCTATAACGTGGTTCTGTAGGGGGTTCCTCGCTTTCATCACATATACTACTTCCACCTTTCTCTCCTCCCCCTTCAGGCTCCCAAGGATGTTCGCGTTCTGATTAGTGAACGCGGTGATGAAGTCGGCTGTGTCGTACTTCATCACACCCCTGAAGGCCAGTTTTTATTCCTTATCTCTTTCACAACCAATCCCTCATTCTTGCTCAATATTTCCTTTACCTTATTTCTTTCTTCCTCACTCGCACAGCCGATGACTACCCTTCTATTTTTAACCTTACTCACTCTTTCTACCTTAACCCATCCATCCTTCGCATCTACTGTTTTTCTTATTTTATCTAGTAGCTCCTCTCCCGAGTCCTGTGTATCCTTGGAGGACACCACAACCGAGTGCAGTGCCCTTGTCTCGGGGGTTCGCTCAGCGACCCCCTTTGAGACAACACTAGCATAACTCGCCGGTTTGGCGACGGTTGTGGTGTTCTCCAGGAGCGAGTTCGTTCGTCCTTGAGAGTCGACCAGCTCCGATTCACTTCAAATTTGGGGCGGGGGTAGCCAAGGTGTGTCCATGTGGATTGTGGACACTGTGTCCACTTTCATAAAATTATTGATCCACAAATTGTAGGCACACGAGCAAACGAATCACCTGATGGTTGGCGATACGTCATACGCCGCATTTCGCCGCAACACCAGAGGTTAGGTTAGGAGTTAGGGTCAGTTCACACCGCGAGCTACGCGGCGCTGCATTTTTGGGATAGCTATTCAAAATTGAACTTACACAAAAAGATACACGTTTCATATAAGACATCGGTCATACACTGCACACGCGCCGTGCAGCGAGCTGTATTACTGTAGTCCCATAGGTACCCAAAATTATTGTTTTTTTTATAAAATTACAAAAGTGAGACGTCTGCAGCCATCTGTAGAAAACTTGTTGTGTTGCCTTTATTCGATGGCCAAATTCGTATCGATTATATTAAACTGTTATCATTCGATTAACACTAAGCCTTTAAGGCACATTTCACTTAAGCAACTTTTCGATTATATGTGACCTACTTAAATAAAAGCTAACCCGGGTAACCGAGATATGCTCGGAGCTCTAGTAGATTTGAAAAAAAAGAGAGTCACAAAAATATTTTATCGGGATTCGAACCCACCACATTCCGAATTTCCGAACAACGCAAAAATTAACTAAAATGCCAATCGGACTGACGTTGCAAATTCGAAATTATTGATATATTGTTGCACGACGAAAGAAAAAACATATAACTTAAAAATGCGCAGTTTCCAAGGAATAAACCTAGCTAGACTGATTTTTCTCCCCTAAAACTCTCTGTAAATACTAGCAGCCGTTGCAGAGATTACGATTATATAATATATATATACAAGATTGTCTCGTTTAATGTATAAGATAACCGAACACTGTAAATTGGCGTAATTTTGATAAAACTTAATATGGAGCCAGGACCAAATTGATATTATACCCTCACAGAAATAACCGGCGTGAAATAACGCTTGCGTTGTTTCGCCGGAGACCCAAGGGGTATTGGAGATTTTAAGGACGAAATCAAGTGGGCAATACCAGAGGAATTACAAGTGTATTTTTTTTAATTATTGTGAGCTGGATGCTGAGTCCTTTGCTCAAAATTTCATGTGTAGCTAGCTCCTCTGGTGTTGTGAGTGTCGGCGGTAATCGCTTGACGCTTACCACAAATCGATCCGTCTGCTCGTTTCCTAGTCCATTTAAATTTTTTTTAATCTAGAATAGCCCAGAAATATCTATTAATTGCTTATAGTTGTAATAATAAAGACAGAATGGTAATATAAGATAAAAACTGAAATTAGGAGTGTTTTATGGTTATGTAAATTTTGAATAAAGAACACCGGATTAAACATTCGACTTGTTATTGTTTTTCTTGCGAAGTTCCTTTGATGCAATGGCTTTAATCTCATTCGGTTTCGTTAGACTGACAGGAAAGTGTTTTTAAAGAAAAAATTTAATTAATTATATTATTATATCTATTCAGGTATTTATATATTTTAGTTAACAGGTGGCAATTCTATTCGTATATGTTCTATATAAGGTCTCTAAAAACCAATTACGGATACTTCAGGCACATGATCCACTGCTTATGTAAAGACGTTTAGGCAGAAAAATAATTGTAATACTCAAACTCATCAATCTCAAAAATCATCTCATGTATGGTGACTCTCCGCAAAAAGCAAATTCGCCCATATAAAGACATTTCTTTTTTCGTGTATGACAATTATTTTTTTGCTTAAACGTCTTTACATAAGCAGTGGATCATGTGCCTGAAGCATCCGTAATTGATTTTACCAAACCTTAAATATTACGTCTTTACCTATGAAATTGCCGTTTTGTATGAAAAAATTTAAACGATTTTTTTTCATTTATTTTTTATTTGTATTAATCGAAGTAATCACCCATGTAATCAATACATCTTTGCCAACGCAGTGGCAGTTTATTGATGCCCTTCTTAAAAAAATCAGCTGGACGGGAGGCAACAAATTCTTCAAAGGCATTTTGTACTGCCTCTCGGGTATTGCATTTTTTTCCCGCCAAGAAGTTATCCGAATTCTGGAAAAAGTAGTAGTCTGTAGGCGCAAGGTCTGGTGAGTAGGGCGGATGACGGAGAGCTTTCAACCCCAGTTCTTGCAACTTGGAGACCATCTGCTGTGCAGTATGAGGTCGCGCGTTGTCGTGCAGGAGCAGCGGAGACGAGCGATTGACCAATGCTGGTTGGAGATGTGCCAGCTTCTCCATCATTGTGTTCAGTTCTTCACAGTACACATCTGCAATAATTCTCACCCCGTTTGGTAAGAAGCTGTGATGAATCACACCGGCGCGGCGCTAGACCACCAAACAGTGACCATCGGTTTTCTACGGGTAAGTTTTCGTTTAGGGCATTGTTTAGGTGCTGAACCAGGATCCAACCAACTTTTTGAGCGCTTGGGGGTTATCAAACAGAATCCATTTTTCATCGCAGGTAACAATGCGGTTCAAAATTCCTTCATTTATGTGTCTGTTGAGCAGTGCAAGGCACGTCTCGACGCTTACTTCGCGCTGGCGATCATTGAGTTCGTGGGGCACCCATTTGTCAAGCTTTTTTACCTTGCCAATTTGACGCAAATGGGCCAATATTGTTTTGACGCTAATGTCGAAAGCTGCTGCTAATTCAGCTGTCGATTGTGTATCATGAGCTTCCACAATCGCCTTTAATTCGTCATTGTCGACCAAAATCTTCGGACGACCGCGAGGTTTATTTTTCAGGTCGAAATTTCCAGAACGGAAACGAGCAAACCAATAACAGGTGGTGCGTTGGTTTGTAGTGTTAGCTCTGTAAACGTCGTTGATGTTGCATGCCGCTTGTGCCGCGTTGCTGCCACGACGGTACTCATATTCCATAATTACTCGAATTTTTCACGTATCCATGATGACGAAAAAGATTGAAATGCGATGAAAATGTAACACTAATCAATAAACAAATGACTACTTTTAGAAAAAGAATTCCATGTTTTTAAAATAAAATTAATTTGAAATTAGAATTCTTAGCCAAACAAAAATTATTTTGATTTGAAATGGCCAGTACTACGGAACGGCAATTTCATACCTATAATTAGGTATCTACTTTGAATTAGTTTTTAGAACACCTGTATAATGCATATCAGTCTGTTAGTCTGTTTGTCAAATGAAATACATAAGGGGACGGGAATATAAAGACCCCTAAATCACTAGGCGATCCGTATGCTCGTTTGTTAGTTTATAAAAAGTTATTGATTGTTTTGACGTAGGCGTCTGGCGTAGGGTGGTGTGAAGCTGGGTTGCCCTTAATGCCTAAGCCGCGGGCTGTTTCTCCACTTAAGCTACATCCCGTGATCCGACTGCTAATTATTACGAATAAGTTCTTCAATTTTATAAAAAAATTGTAACCCGACTGCGTAAAATATAATATTATATTATGGCAGATGGCAGGTATGTTACACGACACACGAGCTATCATTAATTAAAATGTGATTAGTAGTTTAAGCGCTACGGTGAAACAAACATCCTACAACTATTATAAATGTCAAAGTTTGCGAGGATGGATGTATGTATGAATGTTCGTTACTCTTTCACGCAAAAACTACTGAATGGACTTTGGAGAAATTTGGTATGGTAGATAATTGTAGCTCTGAATTAAAACATACTTAGGCTAATTTTTAACCCGAAAAAGTATAGTGTTCCCGTGGGATACTGTATTTACGCGGGCGGAGCCGCGGGCAACAGCTAGTACGTAGTACGTACATATCACGTTACATTTATACTTCCTTTTGGGCTTTGGCTTCGCCGTAGACCGTAGTCGGCATATTATTATTTAAAAACAAAAAATGAAAAGCGAATTCCAAAGTAAAAATGCACAAAAAAGTATGAAATAAAACTAATTATCTAAATCATATATGGGCAACAACCGGCCCGCTGCCGGTTCCGGCCCGCGAGACATTTTGAAAAAACCCAATTAAAAAAATATTACATTAGGCACTTATACTCACGGGAGTGACGGTGGCGGCGATTATCAAAGAGGGAGGCGGCAAACATCAAAGGATTTGCCGCCTCCCTCTTTGATAATCGCCGCCACTCGGCTTGCTCGATCAAATTCTTTGAGGTTTAGGTTAAGACTTATTGCTTCTCAATTATTCTAAACTAGTTTATTCCAGATTATTCCTTCATTTTGTCTATATAAGCGCGTGAATGGCCCGAATGTTAGTTCAGTTCTATTTGAGCTACCGAGGTGATAACTTGGATAAGCGATATCCTAGCGAACTGCTCGAGCCGTCAACTTGCTTTGTGACTTTGTGTGCATCTTGAATGGTTATTAACTATAGTTTATTATTAAGTTTGTTGAACTAAAAGTAAACAAAAATGATGTCTGGTGGAAAGAAACGAAAAGAAGATACAGACGGTCGCCAGTTTCAAGAAAAATGGACTGAAGAATTCTTTTTTATCTTGTACAATGGGAAGCCTATTTGTTTGCTGAGTAATTAATCCATTTCAGTAATGAAAGATTTCCATTTAAAGAGGCATTACTCAACTAAGCATGCTACGCTGCACTCACTGACAGGACAATTAAGAACAGACAAAATCCAGAAGCTTATCGAAAATTTGGAAAAACAGATTTGGAAGAACAAATGTTTCATAAACAAAGAACACAACTTGATAATGTTGTGAAAGCTAGTTTTATAGTTAGCTTAAAATTGGCAAAGGCATTAAAACCATTTGCCGAAGAAGAATTAATCAAGGAGTGTATGTTAGAAGTTTGCGGTATTTTGTATCCTGATAAGAAAAATGAATTTGAAAAAATTAGTTTGTCAAGATGAACTGTTGTTCGACTTATAGAAATGATGGCTAATGATATAAAAACAACATTGATTGACCGTATGGATGGTTTTGAATCATTTTCCATACCATTAGACGAGAGCACCGATTTGTCTGACACAGCTCAACTGGCTATATTTATTCGAGGTGTTGATATGGAGTTCACTGTTACTGAGGAATTGCTAACTTTACAGCCGCTAAAAGGAACTACTACAGGAGAGGATATTTTTATAGAAGTTCAAAAGGTATTCACAAGTTTTGGCTTGCCATGGTCAAAATTAATTGGAGTATGCACTGATGGTGCAACTTCTATGGTCGGCTAACGTAAAGGTTTAATCGGAATTTTGAATGAAAAAGCAACAGAGTTAAATGTTCAAAAAGATGATTTGATAGTCCTTCATTGCATTATCCACCAACAGAACTTGTGTTCTAAGTCCATTCGACTCCAGAATGTTATGAATGTGGTAGTAAAATCCATTAACTTTATTCGATCCCGAGGGCTTAACCATCGTCAGTTCAAGGCGTTTTTGGATGAAATATCAGCTGAATACGACGACATAACATATTAATGTGAAGTCAGATGGCTGAGCAAAAGAAAAATGTTGAAACGGTTTTACGCACTTAGAAATGAGATAGCAGACTTTGTGGAAATAAAAGATAAACCACTATCTGAATTAAGTGACCCAAAATGGATGTGTGACTTAGCATTTCTGGTCGATCTTACAGGCTATTTCTATGATTTAAATTAGAAAATTCAAAAACAAGGATAGTTAGTAAGTGATTTGTACAGCCATTTGAAATCGTTTCAGATCAAACTACGCTTGTTACAGATGCTGTCTGATAACAGTTACCATTTAAACACGCTCTCTGCGTATGAAAATATTGCTTATGCTCAATATGCTGAAGACCTCAAGTTACTGTCGGAGCAATTTTCGAACAGATTTAGCGACTTCAAAAACATGGAAGACTGTTTCAGTTTATTTGCTACTCCTACAAAATGTAATGCTCCAATATACTTACAAATGGAGTTGATCGAGATTCAAGAAAATTTACTCCTAAAATCCAAATTTGAAGACGTAGAGTTGTGCAATTTTTACCCCAAAATATCTAGAAAAAAAACAATCTTCCGCAGCTTAGAAAATTTGCAAGAAGATTGATTTGTGCGTTTGGCAGTACTTATAAATGCGAACAGTTCTTTTCATTGATGAAAGTTAGTAAATCAACACATCGTACAAGACTAACTGAGAATCATTTGGAAATTCTTTACGTCTTTGTATCAGTGGAATTAATCCAAATATCGATGGATTAGGTTCCCAAATTCCAGCTCAAGTGTCTCATTGATTTCGGTGTATTTAACTTTCGTAGTTTGTAACAATTGCAAATTTAACGATTTAGTTATAATGTACCATTTATTTAAATTTCATTTTGTTATTTTAAATAAATTGTACTATAATAACATTGTCGTATTATTTCATGTCTAATATATATCGCAAAAAATATTGTCACTACTTTAAAATGCACTAAGTACTTTTAAACGCGGCCCGCGAACGTATTTGCACGCTGAAGTTTGGCCCTCAACATGTCAAAGGTTGTCTATACCTGATCTAAATAATTCCCCTTTTAAATTCGTCTAAATTTTTTACAATTTCTCTACTCAATCTTCATAATTTTGAAGTCGGTACCAGCCCGAACAACATCCTGAGAAAACAATATTTTATACTTTATAGAACTCACATTTAAGTCGGCTGGTACCGACTTCAAAATTATGAAGATTGAGTAGAGAAATTGTAAAACTTTAGAAGAATTTAAAAGGGGAATTATTTAGAAAATAAGTTTTATTTCATATTTTTTGTGCATTTTTACTTTGGAAGTCGGTTTTCATTTTTTGTTTAAAAATAATAGTTTTTCTCTGTTTAGTTATATTATTATACTATTATTAACACATTTTAAGAAATATATAAATACAAACAAACCTCCGTATTCTCACTCTCTCGGCAACTCAAGTGATGATATTGATTAGACACTATATTATTAAATAATTATTATTATCTATTGTAATAATCGACGGAAAAAATGTAGTAGTACCTAAGCATTAAATAATTATAATAAAGTGATGATGATCACGAATATAATTTTAGCAATAGCAAAATTTCAAAGACTTTGATATCGGTGCACAAAACTCTGATGAGTAGTGCTTTAGATGTCATCATAATAATATGTTGGTGTTTCTTGTGAAAATGATTAATGTAAGTGGTATGATAGCATAATATGCTTTCAGTTCTAACAACGCCGTAATCCCCAAACATATATCTATAAGGACTCAGGAGTTCTGTTCAGTACTTTTGGATCCAGGGTATACCTTGGTACAAAAGCTTACTTTTTGGTAGCATATGCTTGGAATTTTACTTCAAAAAAAGTCAAAATCCCTGTGTCAAAATGTGTCAAAATAATGTGTCCCTATAAATTTCGAAGAGTTCCATCCAGGGGATGACTAAAGGACAAAATATTTCGAATTGTAGCCTTTACAACCCGTGTTTACAACAACAAAACAATTTTTCTAACAGGTTCACCTAAGGCAACGTAATGAGTAATGTTCAAAGATATCCCTGTCGCGTCGCGTCGGTGTAAAATACTATGAGAAGTACCTATTATAATTATAATCATAATGTGGTGATGTATGGTGTGATGATGGTGTTGATGATGATGATTACCGTTAGTGATATAGTGGCATATTATGCTTGCAGTTCTATAAACAACGCCAAAATCCCCAAACAGGTATCTAAGAAGTCAGAAGTTCTGTTCAGTACTTTTGGATCCAGGGTATACCTATACCTACCTTACCTTGGACTTCTTCAGAAAAAGTCGAAATCAGCATATTATATTGTGTCCATATAAATTTCGAGGAGTTACCTTGATCGATGAATCACCACTTTGGTGAAAACAGGACGAATTTGGGATTATGTATACCCTTTATCTAAAAAAAAGAATTTTGAAAATCGGTACACAGACGGCGGAATTATCGTTGAACAAAAAAAATAAAATGTATAACCGACTTCTTTTTTTGGAAGTCGGTTAAAAAGTAATCATGATGATTCGTATTAAATTGTAAAATAACATGCGCACTTTAAAACATTTTTTGAGAACAACAGGAGACCGTGCTTAAGCCGCCATAATTTTTCTTTTCTAAATAACTTGTATTCAAGTATTGTTATTTAAAAAAAAATTGTCAAAGTCAAAACGTAGAGACTGGGCAATACATTTTTATCAATGACCATATCGATTATGCGACATCGATTTTGAAATCAAACGAGTTAAATTAAAAAAAAACTGTTTGTTATTATTAAAGCTTGGCAATAAAGAGTGAGACGCGGAGATAGCAGGAATTTAAAACTTTTTCGGTTGTATCATCTTTTACTCTTCTTAGATTGGACATAATTCTCTTATATTTTATAAAAATAGATTGCAATTCGGCTAAAACTTCGACCAATGGACCAATTTGGCTAATTTTGGTGTCTAAATAATTATGGAAGTTCAAGGAAGGTTTAAATGGTGAGAAATATTGGAAAAATCGTGGGAAAATACTAAAAACGGCCATTGAATTTTCCCACACTAGCTGTAGTAGTAGCTCAAATATTTATAGATGCGTTAAGTTTACCTTTAGATTTATTTCAAAAATAAATTGGCCGGCTCCAGTAGGCTGTAGGTGTAAATGTAGCGTGTAGGTATAGTTATTTATTTATTCAAGATCATAGTTAAGACAGAAAACGTGTGTCGGAACTCAGGAAAGCTAGTTGAAATTACATAATAAAATACATCTGTAAAATAAACAAAAGATTTATTTATTGTATTGATTGATTATTGTTCTGGAGATCTCTCTGTACCAAATTGGGTATAACGAATAGAGAAATAAAAAGAAAAGTTTTGAGTGCGTTATATTATTTAATTAATATAATAGGTATATCATTTTGTAATTTATTATTTGGACGTGCTAATAATAATTATATAATAAAGAATAATACTAAATAGGTGTTGGCAATAAAATTCCAAAACTTGATTGTGATTTGTGACGTACACAAATAAATGCGTTTACAATTAACAGTACTTACATTTTTTTAAATGTTCTATATTAATATAGAAGGATAAATACTAGTCTATAAAAAGATATCTATATAGATATCTATATCTATAAAAAGAGGCACATTTTGTTGGTTTGTTTGTGTGTTTGCATTGACTATTGAATCCGAAACTACTAGACAGATTTTATGAAATCTGGCACAAATATGGAGTAGACCACGAGGACATAGGCTACTTTATATCACGAGAAAATGTACAGTTGATGATTTTATTTTTATTTTATTTTTTATATATTCATAGAATACAAATTGTATTCAATTTTATCGATTGTTGAGTGAGTAATAACGAGCGAGTCGAGGGCGGAAGGAGTGGTGGGAGTATGGAAGGTACATCACTACGTTATAGACAGTCAAAGTGGTCGTGAATGCAACATGTCTGCTTATTGTGTTTTTTGACGTAAATAATAAATATTTGTGAAATCGTTGTTACAATTGCCTATTTAGTGGTGATTTTTGGTGCTTAACCCATTTTATAATGTGTGTGATGGTGTTGTGATTTGTTCATATGAGGCTGTTATACAAAAGTGGTCCAATGGAGTCTCTCAGAAAATGGTTCTACAAACCAAAGGTATGTCAAAACAAAATATCTTCTGTAATATCCTCTGACCCGTTTACTGTGACCTTCGTGCATCTAATTATTTATAGAATTCGAGTTAGGCACATTAATAAAGACCAATAATAATTATCGTATAGGCATCTTTGTTTTGTATGAATCACACGTTCGTATTTTTTCATCTACCATCTGCCATTTCGAAAATGGAACGTAGTTTGAGAAGCAATTTTAGAGAAATACTTTTACACGTGCTCCTAGTAACAAGTTAACAGTTTTTCACGTTTTACATATTTTTTTGGACACATAATGACTTCATAGTTTGTATTACTATGGTTGTAGATTAAAACATGACATATGTACCGAATGTTGTTCACAAAGTATGCATTAAGTTCTCACCTACGATAATTCGTTTGGTGATGTTCTTTTATATACCTATTACTTATTAAAAAAAAATGGAAGTTTTACTATAAAAAATAAGTAACCAATTTATATTCCAAATTTGTTATTCCTAAGTTTATTCTAAATATCATGAAAGGATGAGTCCACAATGCTTAAGCTATGTACTTGTGCACATAAAATTGAGACTTGAGTGGTTAGTAACAACTATTGACAACCAAATTATTTGTAACATCAAACAAGATTTGTATGAAAATCATGACAGTGCCTATATTGTATAGGTACATTCGATAAAGGTACCAAATACCAATACAACGTTGTCAATTGTTTCTGCTAAGCCTCCTGAGTTGAATACATACCATTGGATTTTCTCATATTATGGTTTTCCCGATGACCCATAAATTTATTTTTAAAATTTGTGTTATTCTGGTTCTTAATGACATAAAATTGGTAGAACATTAACCATTAAATAATCGTTAACATGCACAAGTGTGGGAAATTGGTACAACTTCAAAAAAACATGCTATTTTGTGTTCCCTCCAGAACTCCCTAGGAACTTTCAGTAAAGGTTCTACCACTTTACTGAATCGACTGACTTGACTCATTGCCTGCACTGACTATTTATTTGGACTTTGACTAGACTTTAGACTTGATGATTTAGGAATATGGTGTTGAAAATTGAAACGAAAATTCTATTTCCCGCCTTTTTGACACTGGCAAATGATTTTAAGCCGATGCCATATATTTAAATAAATAAATAAAATATACATTTTTTTTGCAATAAAAATATCACAGAGGATCATGAAAGTGTAATTTATAATCCACTCCATGGAAAAAGGTTGAAGGATGTGTTAAAGAAATATAATATATTAGGTCTTTACCTATGACATTTCCGTTTTGTATGAAAAAATTTAAACAAATTTTTTTCATGTATTTTTTATTTGTATTAATCGAAGTAATCACCCATGCAATAAATGCATCTTTGCCAATGCAGTGGCAGTTTATTGATGCCCTTCTTTAAGAAATGAGCTGGACGGGAGGCAACAAATTCTTCAAAGCCATTTTGTACTGCCTGTCGGGTATTGAATTTTTTTCCCGCCAAGAAGTTATCCAAATTCTGGATAAAGTAGTAGTCTGTAGGCGCAAGGTCTGGTAGTAGGGCGGATGACGGAGAGCTTCCAACCCCAGTTCTTGCAACTTGGAGACCGTCTGCTGTGCAGTATGAGGTGGTGCGTTGTCATGCAGGAGCAGAGGAGACGAGCGATTGACCAATGCTGGTTGAAGATGTGCCAGCTTCTCCATCATTGTGTTCAGTTCTTCACAGTACACATCTGCAGTAATGCTCACCCCGTTTGGTAAGAAGCTGTGATAAAACACACCGGCGCTAGACCACCAAACAGTGACCATCACTTTTCTAGGGGTAAGTTTTCGTTTAGGGCATTGTTTAGGTGCTGAACCAGGATCCAACCAACTTGCTGAGAGCTTGCGGTTATCAAACAGAATTCATTTTTCATCGCAGTTAACAATGCGGTTCAAAATTCCTTCATATGTGTGTCTGTTCAGCAGTGCAAGGCACGCCTCGACGCGTACTTCGCGCTGGCGATCATTGAGTTCGTGGGGCACCCATTTGTCAAGCTTTTTTACCTTGCCAATTTGACGCAAATGGACCAATATTGTTTTGACGCTAACGTCGAAAGCTGCTGCTAATTCAGCCGTAGATTGTGTATCATCAGCTTCCACAATCCTCTTTAATTCGTCATTGACGACCAGTCTTCGGACGACCGCGAGGTTCATTTTTCAGGTCGAAATTTCCAGAACGAAAGCGAGCAAACCAATAACAGGTGGTGCGTTGGTTTGTAGTGTTAGCTCTGTAAACGTCGTTGATGTTGCATGCCGCTTGTGCCGCGTTGCTGCCACAACGGTACTCATATTCCATAATTACTCGAATTTTTAACGTATCCATGATGACGAAAAAGATTGAAATGCGATGAAAATGTAACACTAATCAATAAACAAATGACTACTTTTGGAACAAGGATTCCATGTTTTTAAAATAAATTAATTTGAAATTAGAATTCTTAGTCAAACAAAAATTATTTTGATTTGAAATGGCCAGTACTGCAGAACGGCAATTTCATAGGTAAAGACCTATTATTAGATCCTTACAAATGAAATTGGCGTTTTGTGGCCAGTAGGCCACTTTGATCTCAAATATATTTTCTTTGGTTAGGAATTCCAATTTCAAATTTATACCGCTATTTACACATGCATTTGTGTTTCGAAAACCGTAATTGATTTGTTTTTTCCTCTTTTGGTTTTTTCTTTGCGTCACTGGTTACAGAATGGAAAACTTGAAATATCGTATTATTTTCGAGTACGAGTTCCACTATGGCAGCGGTGTCGCAAAAGAAAACACAGTGCGTTTTTGGTTCCAATGTTTTCTTTCTGGAAATTTCGACCTGCAGAACAAGCCCCGTGTATTGCCGGAGACCAAAGTTGATAATGAAGAATTGAAGGCTATTGTGGAAGCGGATCCATCGCAAACCACGACCGAGTTAGCTGCAGGCTGCGGTGTTAGTGATAAAACTGTTTTAATCCTCTTGAAGCAAATTGGGAAGGTGAAAAAGCTTGAAAGGTTGATGATCACACATGAATTGAGTGCAGCAAACCGACAAACGCGAGTTACATTACTCAACCAGCACAGTAATGAAAGGATTTTGGAGGATTTTGAAGGATTTTTTTTAAAGGAAGGAGAATCAAATCATTACCTGTGATGAAAAGTGGATCCTGTACGATAATCGGAAACGCTCATCGTAATGGCTGAACCCTGACGAACCAACCAAAACCTGCCACAAGCGAAAATTTACTCAAAAAAGTTACTTGTGAGTGGTTAGTCGACTAGTGCCGGTGTAATTCACTACAGCTTTCTCAAATCTAGCCGTCTTAAATCTAATCGTGTATTACAGCAGATGTCTATTGCCAGCAACTGCAAATCATGATGGAAAAGATAGCTGCTAAACAACCGAGGTTGGTCATTTGCTTTAGGCCACTGCTGCTTCAGGTCAACGCTAGACCATACACTGCACAACAGACGGCTACCAAATTAGAGGAACTTCAATTGGAATGTCTAAGATATCCACCATACTCCCCGGACCTTGTTCCAACTTTTTTTGGATTCGAAATTTGGATAACTTCTTGCAAGGGAAAAAATTCAACTCCGATGGGGCAGTGCAAAGCTCCTTCAATGATTTTATTGATTCCTGTCCGAATGGTTTTTTTAGTAAATGAATCATGAACTACCTATGAGATGGCAAAATGCATAGATAGCCATGGTATATACTTTATTATCATAAATATATTATGATTTAAAAAAATCGACTTCATGGTCCTCCTTTACAAAACGCCAATTTCATATGTAATGACCTAATAAATGAATATACACTAAAAAACATAAGCTATTCTTAACTCGGGTAACATTAATCTTATAAATAAAAATGGATTACAATTCCAATGTCTTGCTAAAAATCGAAAACAGCTTGACCGATTTGTCTAATTTTGGTGTTGAAATACCTGTGGTATTTAAAGGAAGGTCTAAACAGTGAGAGACATTGAAACATCTGTGGGGAAATACTAAAAACAATGATTTTCCCATACTACTAAGGCGGGTCAATAAGTCCGTGACTTTTTGAATTTCTAACCTCCTTACTGAAAAAGCAACACTACTCCTGTCAACAGGCATCTGTCAGTTGACTCCTATCAAAATTTGAACTTGCTGCGTCAGTTAGTTTGTGTTTTACAGCTATCTTTATCAGACTATCCAGTAACTTAAGGAAACAATGGAAAAAATGAATTTCGTGTGCTTATTAAGCATTATTTTTTGCGAAAAAAAACCATTACCGAGACCAAGGCTAAGCTTGATAAATACTATGGGGACTCTGCACCATCGATTTCAATGGTAAAAAAGTGGTTTACTGAATTTCGTTGTGGCCGTACAAGCACTGAAGATGCCGAACGTCCTGGACGCCCAGTTGAGGTCTCTACACCCGAAACAATCGAAAAAATTCACGATATGGTGTTGGCCGACCGAAGATTGAAAGTGCAAGAGATTGTGGAAGCCATAGGCATCTCGCATGGCTCAGTGGTTTCAATTTTGAATGATCACTTGGGCATGAGAAAGCTTTCCGCACGTCGACCATAAACGCAATCGTGTAACAACTTCACAGGAAAGTTTGGCGTTGTTTAATCACAATATGGAGGAGTTTTTGCGCCGTTTTGTAACCGTGGACGAAACATGGATCCATCACAACACACCAGAGACCAAACAACAGTCAAAACAGTGGGTTTCTTAAGGGTGAATCGGCGCCAAAGAAGGCCAAGGTGGGTTTGTCAGCCAATAAAGTTATGGCGACTGTTTTTTGGGATGCACGTGGGATAATCCATATTGACTATCTTCAAAAGGGAAGAATAATTAATGGGGAATATTATGCCAACTTATTGGACCGCTTCAATGAGGATTTGAAAAAAAACCGACCTCATTTGGCCAAGAAAAAAGTTCTTTTTCACCAAGACAATGCAAGGGTGCACACATGTGCAGTTGCCATGGCAAAAATCCATGAATTGGGCTATGAATTGCTCCCACATCCACCCTATTCTCCAGATTTGGCTCCGAGTGACTACTTCTTGTTCCCAAACCTGAAAAAATGGCTCAGTGGAAAAAGATTTGACTCCAATGATGAAGTCATCTCGCAAACAAAGGCCTATTTTGAGGACCTCGACAAATCATATTTTTTGGAAGGGATAAAAAAATTGGAGAAGCGTTGGACAAAGTGTATAGAGCTCAAGGGGGACTACGTTGAAAAATAAAATGATTTATTTATCAAAAAATCTGTGTTTTATTCCAAAAGTCACGGACTTATTGACCCGCCCTCGTAACTCTTAACTATGTTAAATATCTTAGACTTGACTGACAAACGTTTAAAGGTGCATTCAGTTTACCTGTTTGATTATTTATTTATTCCAGTTTATAGTTAAGTTATATAATATAGTTAATATGTGTCAAGAGTCAGGACAGCTAATAATGACACTTTTTATCTGATAAATATTTAAATGTTTATCCAGTGTTTCCTGTGTATGTATATGATTTCATTGTTTACCCTTTTTAAAGTTGTTATTATAACCTGATATGATTATTACCCAACTGGGTTATGTTTTTCGCGCATATCTTGTTTGTATGTATGTTTGTAATTCCTATATTCCCACGTATCTTCCAAACCGCTGGATGGATATGGTCAATCAGGGTATCATTACATTTGTCTTAAAAACCCAAGTGTCCTTAGATAGCTAATTTGAAGGAAACATACAAAATAGCAGACTTTAGCGCCAAATTGTATGTAGTTAAAAATTTTATTATAACTAAACCTATCGAGTAGGGTATTAAAATAAAGGAAATTTAAATTAGATTTTGAAACTATACATATGTCATGTATTTAAATTAATTCAGGAATAATTACAACTATTTTAATTTAATTATTTGTAATCAATGCATTCAAATAGTCGTATTTTTATTTTAAATCGACAAGTGTTGGATAAACTAAAAAATCTAAAATATAATAAATAATAGTTAAAAAAATAAAAAACCCGACCGCAAAAAAATACATACCTAAGCAACACACTAAAAGACCTAAACAAGATTTAGCTGGAACATATTCTTGACTCTGTCGTGCTAATCATGACTTATTGCACAAGAAAGAGTTAAGCAGTGTATGTTTTTTTTTATTTTCTTTATACACCCTGCTTCTTAGATATCTGTTGTTGAACAATAGTCTAATGTGTTGGTCGATTTTCATATTCTGCAGTAATGTCCTTAGCAGAGACATCTCTGCTAAGGACATTACTGCAGAATATGAAAATCTAGTGATGCAATTCTCTTCATTTGTCTACTAATCTTGTTGGGAGGGTTGGTACACTATTTCTCTTAAGTTGAGAGAAAAATAGACTGCCCGATCCCTGCAGGTCAGCAGCTAATCTGTTTATAATTGTAGTGTAATTGCATTGTGTTATAACTAAGTAAGTGAGTTTACTGGAGGTTGGGGATTTTAAGGACCAGGAACGCATGTGGACAACACCAGACAATTTACGAGTATAACTCTTCTGGTGTTGCGAGTGTCCATGGGCGGCGGTAATCGCTTACCAACAGGCGATCCAACTGCTCGTTTCCTAGTGCATGCGCGCACCGGGCAATAAAATTGTCTCTGTCGCCCACCATTTGCATTTCGATTACGAACTTTAGCTTTATCTTTTCCGCAAAACATGATTGTTTTTCTATACGGTCATGTTTTAGAGAAAAAGGGACTGAATTTTGCGTGCGCTTAATGCGATAATCGGAATGTAATTTGTGGAGGAAGGAGACAATTTTGTTGTCAGTGCGCACACAATTAAGAAAATGCTACCGGACTCTGTCTGTGTGATTCTAAAATCCTACCTTGACAACATATGCTATGAAGTGCATTATAACAACGAAATATCACCCGTGCATGAAATAAGATTTTCGGAGTTCCACAGGGCAGTATATTGGGCCCAGTTTTGTACCTTATATTCACAGCAGACTTACCAACTCACGTCGATACCGTTACAGCGACCTACGCAGACGATACTGCACTTCTCTCAATCCATGAAAATCCTGACTCTGAATCCAAATCACATCTGAACCTTATCGAAGCGTGGTTAGAGCAATGGCGCAGCCAATACTAATAAATCTGTCCAAGTGTCCAAGTGACAAGTACACTGAGAAGGAAAACCTGCCCACCTGCACTGCACATTCCACAATCCAAATACCTAGGTATGCATCTCGATCGTCGTCTCACTTGGCGCAAACACATACGGACTAAAAAGAAACGGCTTGCCTGCAAACTTCGCAGCATGTACTGGTTAATCGGACGTAAGTCACAGCTGACAGATGCCAGTAAAATGGTAATATACAAAGCTATACTAAAACCTGTCTAGACATACGGCTCTGGGGCACGGCCAGTCACAGTAATATTGAAATACTCGAAAGGTTTCAAAACAAGACTATGAGGGCAATGTTTAATATCCCACCACACATAAGCAATAAAAATACCATCCCAGATTTGAAATTGAGAACAGTAAAAGAAATTGAGTTATACAGTAAAAAGTATCAAGATAGACTTGTGGGAATATGGTGGCAGGCCCCAAAGGGAGGTCTCCGACCGAGCGAGATGGTATGCTCGGTCAGGCCGAAGCCCACTTGTAGTCATTTCAGGTGTTTTATATATACCGCCGATCATAGAAAACTTCGATAGCGCGATGCAGGATTGAGGCATTAATTTGTCCGCCACATCACTCTGCAGTCTTAGCAGAGATGTCTCTGCTAAGGACATTACTGCAGAATATGAAAATCTAGTGATGCAATTCTCTTCATTTGTCTACTAATCTTGTTGGGAGGGTTGGTACACTATTTCTCTTAAGTTGAGAGAAAAATAGACTGCCCGATCCCTGCAGGTCAGCAGCTAATCTGTTTATATTATGGCTATATAGTGTGGCGGACAAATTAGCGCCACAATCTGAATCGCGCTATCGAAGTTTTCTATGATCGGCGGTATATATAGAACACCTGAAATGAATACAAGTGGGCTTCAGCCTGACCGAGCATACCATCTCACTCGTTTGAAGATCTCCCTTTGGGGATTGCCACCATATTCCCACATTGGTGACACTTGACAGAACACGCCTCCTTCTGGACATCATCATCATCCCCCCCCTACCTCTCCGCACCACGCCAGCTAGACTCGGCTTCATCGGGTATCTCGACCACCAGCCTCAACGCACCGCGGTCCGGTCGAATGCTCAGAGTGATGTGGCGGACAAATTAATGCCTCAATCCTGCATCGCGCTATCGAAGTTTTCTATGATCGGCGGTATATATAAAACACCTGAAATGACTACAAGTGGGCTTCGGCCTGACCGAGCATACCATCTCGCTCGGTCGGAGACCTCCCTTTGGGGCCTGCCACCATATTCCCACAAGTCTATCTTGATACTTTTTACTGTATAACTCAATTTCTTTTACTGTTCTCAATTTCAAATCTGGGATGGTATTTTTATTGCTTATGTGTGGTGGGATATTAAACATTGCCCTCATAGTCTTGTTTTGAAACCTTTCGAGTATTTCAATATTACTGTGACTGGCCGTGCCCCAGAGCCGTATGTCTAGACAGGTTTTAGTATAGCTTTGTATATTACCATTTTACTGGCATCTGTCAGCTGTGACTTACGTCCGATTAACCAGTACATGCTGCGAAGTTTGCAGGCAAGCCGTTTCTTTTTAGTCCGTATGTGTTTGCGCCAAGTGAGACGACGATCGAGATGCATACCTAGGTATTTGGATTGTGGAATGTGCAGTGCAGGTGGGCAGGTTTTCCTTCTCAGTGTACTTGTCACTTGGACACTTGGACAGATTTATTAGTATTGGCTGCGCCATTGCTCTAACCACGCTTCGATAAGGTTCAGATGTGATTTGGATTCAGAGTCAGGATTTTCATGGATTGAGAGAAGTGCAGTATCGTCTGCGTAGGTCGCTGTAACGGTATCGACGTGAGTTGGTAAGTCTGCTGTGAATATAAAGTACAAAACTGGGCCCAATATACTGCCCTGTGGAACTCCGAAAATCTTATTTCATGCACGGGTGATATTTCGTTGTTATAATGCACTTCATAGCATATGTTGTCAAGGTAGGATTTTAGAATCACACAGACAGAGTCCGGTAGCATTTTCTTAATTGTGTGCGCACTGACAACAAAATTGTCTCCTTCCTCCACAAATTACATTCCGATTATCGCATTAAGCGCACGCAAAATTCAGTCACTTTTTCTCTAAAACATGACCGTATAGAAAAACAAACATGTTTTGCGGAAAAGATAAAGCTAAAGTTCGTAATCGAAATGCAAATGGTGGGCGACAGAGACAATTTTATTGCCCGGTGCGCGCATGCACTAGGAAACGAGCAGTTGGATCGCCTGTTGGTAAGCGATTACCGCCGCCCATGGACACTCGCAACACCAGAAGAGTTATACTCGTAAATTGTCTGGTGTTGTCCACATGCGTTCCTGGTCCTTAAAATCCCCAACCTCCAGTAAACTCACTTACTTAGTTATAACACAATGCAATCATTATTTTCAAGCAGTTTTCTGTGAGGCAGTGAGTAAACTTTGCTCTAACTCTTGCAGGTCCGGTGAAACAACAAGGTTATATTTAATTAATTTACAAAGCTGTTGAATCATCTTAACAAACACAAACATACAAGTGTTTGTAAAAATAGTCACAATTTTATATTGTTAGAATGAATCATAATAATAAAGCCATTTTTCCCATATCAAAGGTTACATAGTTTATGATTTGAAATTGTTAGTTGTGTTAATATAATGCTTATACATAGTGTTAGTAAGGTTATTTTTTTCTCCTCCCCCCATATGGTCCCTTTTAGGGTAAAGGGGAGGCCTTTACTCCAATGCCTTGAACTGCTTTCTTCCAGTGGCTAAGGTTTTCCAGTTTTTTCCTGCTGTGGCTTTAATGTCGTCCTCCCCTCGTTGTTTCGGGCGTCCTACCTTCGTCTTTCCGATTGGGCCTTTCCAGTACGTACTTAGGATTGTCCAATGTTAGAATTAATATTTGTATTATGTCATAAAGTTTAAGTTAGTGCAGGTTCGATTCCCAGGTTGTGGTGTGTACCAATGAGACTTTCAGATCTGAAGTACATTATACGGACGCTCTAATGCCGAAGGAAAACATCGAGAGGAAACCCGCACATGGTTGGCCCCAGACCAGTAATTCCTCTGGACTAGACTGACTATGTTGTGAGAATGTGCTTGGGCAACCGTACGATATTTAACAACCAACTGTCCCAGGCACTATAGTATTTCAAGAGTGGTAACTTCGCTCAGAGAATACTGTATGAATAATCCAATAATGGATGAAAAGGCCTAAGTTTTTTTTTTAGGTCATAAAATATCATATCATTGGAGCCTACTACCCATGTTACATTTCTACATAAAAGAGAATCAAGTCAGTAGGGTCGTAAGTGGTTAGATATCAATAACAATATCAAAATATTGTAATTTGTAACTAAAAGATGCAAAATTTTATTGTACATAATTTGCAAATAGGCAGGATGCGAAGGACCTCGACACAACAATTGCCATTGATTGTAATTTGTACCGGACACACATGATCAGCTTTCATGTATGTAGAGATGTTTATTATTTTGACGCTTTTTTTTATGTGGGATTTTTGACAATAGATTATGCAGACATTGTACTATTGCAATACAAATTACAATTAACACATTTGATAAATTTACATTTATACATTTGTGTATTTCCCTTCTGTCATGTGAATCTCTACAAAAAACTTAAGCAAATGAACATAATATTAATTATGAGAAATATTATTTAACAAAAACACTGCCTTTTAGTATAGTTTTCCGATAGGAGTATACTATAAAATAATAAAAGGTTAAATTTCCATACTACATTAAAATGCTTATAACTTGCATAACTGGTCCTATAGTGACTGTGTGTGTGTGCAGAAATAACTTTATACATCAAAAACTAAGAAGTAATTCAAACATCTATGTTATCATTCATAATTGCGCAGCGCGCTTCGAACTCTCGCAATGAAACATGTATCTTTTGGTGTAGTAACTAAAGTTACATTTTGAATTGCTATCTCGCGCGTCTCGGTGTAGGCTGACCCTTAGGGTGCGGTCGCCACTCGTCGACAAGCAGGTGTGCCACTTGTCGACCTTATTACTAAGGCTTTAAGTTCAAAAGTCGTAGACAGGCTTGTATTGGTTGTTGAAGAGGCACTTGGTCATTGGTGGAGCATACTAGTCTGCTCGTTTGCCAGTTTGATACCATAAATATAATATCCAGCTTACAATAATAATAATAAAACTCTTTCCCTCTTACTAATAATAAATTGGCACACCGCTCAAACATTCAATGTTGATGTCTTTGTCTACATAATACATTGGAAAAGTCACTTGACTTCTCTTGACATTGTTAGTAGTGGGTAAGTAGTAGTTTTGGCGGGGCTGTGGAAGGTGACGTTATTGCTTTTTTCTATAAATTTGTGTTATTTCGGTTCTTAATGTGTAATATTGGTAGAATATTAACCATTAAATATGTGGTGTGTGTGGGCAAGTGGTACAACTTCAAAAAACGTGCTATTTTGAGTTTCCCTTCAAAACTCCCTAGGAACTTTCAGTATTAAGCGTCTACCAGTTTACTGAATCGACTGACTTGACTGCACTGACGATTTATTTGGACTTTTAACAGACTTTTCACTTGATGATTTAGAAAAACGTTGAAAACTTAAACGAAAATTGTGTTTTCCCGCCCTTTTAACTTGACACTGGCAATAGTAGTAGTAATTAAGCCGTATCGCCATATTTATATAAAAATAACCTCACCATGTTTAAGGAGGGTTCCGTAACTATCAACGCGCAATAGGTTTTCTTTGAATTACTCCAAAAGTCCGATTTCGCTCAAAATAACTTTCATAAAGAGTTTTTAACATGATCTATCAGCATGGAAACTTACAACCCCCAATGCCAGGGGGGGTAATACCAACTTATAAACCACTTTGGACCGATTGAAATGGTTGACTTTGTAAAAAATGAAATGTTTGAAACCTTGCTTTTATTTAAATGACCTATTTACCGATACCCCACACGATGGAGTAGAATGAAAAAAAAATTTCATCCCCACTTTACATGTATGGAGAGGATAGCCACCCCAAAATTAAATAATATTATTATTTTTCAAATTTATTTTATGATGCCAAACCGAGATCTATACACATCCCCCCTTACTAATAAAAATAATTACACAATGGATAACTTAAACAACGTTGCTGTCTTTGTCTGTCAAGTGACTTTTCCAATGCATCAGACAAAGACAGCAACGTTGTTTAATTTTAATTTATCCGTTGTGTAAATCTTTTTATTAGTAAGGGGGGAAATAAATAATTACCATACAAAATTTCATCCATTTACTCAGACAGATATTATTTACACAGACAGACGGACGGACAGAGCGAAACTATAATCCTTGAGTATTCCGGAACCCTAAAAAGGGGTTAGTATAAGTAACATTTGTGTTACAATCGAGGTTTGCAATCATGTAGTTTATTTAACAAGATAAGTTGTTTAGTTCAGGATCGCGCTAAGTCGTTTCAGTTGAATCGTATAGGAATCGTGAACGTTACTCGACTTTTTGAATGATTCGGTATCGCGCTAACGCAGACGCAACGCTGACAGATGCGTTCCGCAGCCGAACCGCAGCCCAAGCGCAAACGCTGTCAAAACAAAAAGTGAATACGATGTTACTTTTCCTCGCACGTTTCTGAAACATTTCTTGTTTTGGTGTGTTAAATTGTCGAGAATTCGAGGTAAATATGACTTGTAAAACGAAAGTAAAATTGAGTTACGATTGGAAGGACAGTGCGATACTGAAATTTGTTCAGGTGCACCGGAATCGAACCGAAACTGAATCATAACCAAAGCGGAGATGAACCTGAATTTAAGCGACAAACAATAGCGCGATTGGCCTGCAGGCTGGAAGTTTACCAGTTTTGGTGTTTTATATGCGGAGACGTTATCGCACACGACTCGGCGCTTTACATAACTTTCCATTTTCGGCTCTACGTCGGTACAGTTTTCGACATAACAAGATCAGAGGGTCAATTATTGCTAAATAAAACCTGCAACAATACAATTACAATAAAGTCCCGACACGCTTAAACTGTCACACCGGTATTCTCGTAAACGTTAAAGCAGCGTCTAACGCCTGCTGATCGGTCCAAACGTCACAAAATCAGCTAACGATAACAAGTCGCTTCACTTATAATACAATCAAAGCAAAATGAAAGTCTACTTTAGATACGAGACTTGAGCTTTGGATATAATTACCCAACTACGGCGAAGCCAAAAGGAAGGTAGTCTATGTATGTATACAGTATGTATGTATGTTTGTTCCACCGTAGCGTCTAAACTACTGGTTCGATTTTAATGAATGATGTGTCAATAGGTTCGTAATAATAGCCCGGGTAACATGGGCTATATAATTTACGTAGTATGGAACCATCTACCGCAACCACAACCACCGCAACTGTATTATTTACTCAAGGAACCCTAATTTTTTTTCAGCCAAAATAATCTAAGCGTGGAAAGTCACTAAAGGTTCTTGAAATAATTTAAGAATTTCTACGCTTGGATGTCATTCGGGTGGTGAGTTGGTGGCTGTCATAAGCACGGATAATTGACAGCAACGGATTTGTAACGTTATCGAATGAGAATTGTATGAAAACCATGCAGCGCGCGCCTATACAAATTCGACTTGATAAGGTTACGAATACGTTGTTGTCAGTTGTTCATACTTACCCCACTGGTTGTAGCGTGTTAGGCTGGGACTATATGCTCCGGAATCCGGCGGGCCCGGGAAAATTCAGCGTACTGAAAATAGAATTCTGCGCTATTTAATACAATAGAGTTGACAATCGAAGTGTCAAGTGTCGAGCTATCATAATATGACTCGACACTTGTGCGTTCGACTTTCAGCTCTTTTGTATATTAGCGCAGAGTTCTAATTTCATTACTCTGAATTTTCTCGGGCACGCCGTATCCCGGATCGTGTGGTCCCAGCCTTACGTGTATCATGTCGTGTAAGACGAGTAATCTTCGAAAGACGTGAAGTCGGCTATGTCGCGGTAGGCTGGCGTGGTCTATAACGTAATATCTAAGTAGGTACAGTAAGTAGATAGGTGTGTTATAAATTACAATTGTAAATGGGTGTGTTTCCATTTCACTGTCTTACCGGCTATCGGTATTGTAACAATTCTCAGGGTGACTCACTGTGACACCAAATTCAATGATACGTACATAATATTTTAACTTATAATTACATAATAATAATAAATTAGATAAAATATGTACTCTGAATAATAGGCTACTTGACTCATATTTAATATCATACATTGAAGGAGTATTTCCTTTAGTACTTGGCTTAGGGAAATTAAATTAAAAACTTAAAATTGACACATAAAGTTGACTTAAAAATATGTATTTTTGTTTTTTAATTTCCACTGATGAAAACACCTCGAATTAACTTCCGGCAAGGATGTGACGACACAAACACACTAAACACATATGTAGTGGTGAAACGTAACGTGTTTCTGTAAATAAATAGTTCATGACATCTGAAAAGTTATTTATGTCAAAACGTCAAACGGAACGTCACACCGCCATTTTACTACTACGGAGTACGGACTATAGCACAGATTAAAAATAGTTAGAAGTGTAAAAGTAACGAAAAAAAGCCTACCCGTATGTATACGTTACTATAACAATTAGTACTCGTTACTATAGTATCGTTACGTTACTCGTTACTTGTGATACCTCATAACATGCTATGTTATGTTAGAGCAACGAATCAAGTCGCATTGCGTACGCGTATAGCATGATGTCGCGGTGTCGCAACATTCGTAATTTGTAGAAAACATACTTATACATTACATACCAAGCTGCGTAATGTGCATTTTTTCACTTCCGTATTTTGAACCAGACTTGTGTTTAAGTTATTCTAAATTTAGTTTGATTTAATAGGTGAAGTGTAGAAGAACTACAAGTGAACTGTTGACGGAATCAGTGTAGGTACCCATACTACGAAAAATGCGAGTAACGAAATGTATTCGAGTGTAACGTTTCGTTACTCGGTACTAGATGGCGCACCCGTTACTCAGTACCGAATACATCCGGTTTGCTACAGCTCTACAAATAGTAAGTACTAGTATGACGTCACAGCACAGATAATATTCTATTAACCAACATGGCGAATAGTGTTTTCGGCGTTTTTTTAAAAGTGTATTTTTAAAAACAATGTAATTTTTTTGTGTAATGTAACGTTAAGGAAATAAATAAAAACATGGTCAAGTAACCTACGAAATACCGATGTACTGATGTAAGTTCGCTAACATAACAAAAATGAAGTCAAGTGTTAGTTGATTTTCGATCGCTTTCCTACAATTTTAAGTGGGCGCTGAAACCGTATGCAAGTAGACAAAGACAAAGTCAATAATATGTTTAAATCAGCGGAAAATTCCACAAATTAATTAAAACGGTATGAGGAGCAGTCATGTTTTTTTGTGGCGTACGCAGACATATGGCAAAAAAAACAGTAAATACCGTAAATAAATTATTTAAATCGGACCAAAAATGACGAAGATACCGCAATTTTAGTGCATTAGTTCCAAAAACGCGCCCGAGCATGAAGCGAGTCGCTGTGACGTCATCTGTCGTCGTCACCTCCCCTCTGGACACAACTAAAATATTTAACGTAAACAAAAACAATGCACGCGCGGCACAAGCGTCAAGAATCGGAGAATGAATACCTAAGCAATACCTATGAAGTATCAGTACAATCAAGCCGTGGTCGCACGGATCCCAAAAGATGACGTCATCGAAACCGCGTTTCAACCTAGCCGTTCAGAAAAACTTAAATAAATCCACCATTTCTTGACGGATTTTAATAATTTAAAATATAAAATATTATTATAGGTCCTCATTGTGTTAACAATGAGCTACATACAACAGCTGTTATATTGTAATGTGTAATTATCGAATATGGTTAAACCGGTTTAAAGATTGTCATTGTTATTTTACCTAAAATATTCACATCGAGGACATAACCTAATTATGGAGTTACAATGGCGTTCATTTTTAGGGTTCCGTACCCAAAGCGTAACAGGACCCTACTACTGAGACCGCTTGTCTGTCTGTCCGTCTGTTAGGCTGTATCTCCTTAACCGTGATAGCTGGACAATTGAAATTTTCACATACGATGTATTTCTGTTGCCGCTATAACAACAAGTACTAAAAACCGAATAAAATAAATATTTAAGGGGGGCTCCCATACAACAAACGAGATTTTTTTGTCGCTTTGTACGGATCCCTTCGTGCGCAAGTCTGACTAGCACTTTTTTAAGCCATTATGGCAAATAACTATATTTTTTTATGATAAACTACATATAACCCGAGTCCGTTATTTAAATGACATAGCTGTTACTCGGGCAATTGTTACGAATCTATTGACACCTCCATTCATTAAAATCGGATCAGTAGTTTAGGCGCTACGGTCGAACAAACACACATAATAATAATAGTCTAATCTAAGTCAAAGCCCAAATAATTTAAGTTTTTTTTTTAAGTGGACTCGAGTCTGTCATTCGCTTCTAAGATTGACTAGGCAATACCCGAAACAGATATATTTTACTTTCGAAGTTCGCGTTTGGCTGAAAAGGTAGGGAACTTCTAGGTTTGACTAAAAATACTTTAGTCAAAGGCCGAACTTGGAAATTATTTCTTCGTTTGCCCGAAGGATTTGGTCAAACCTAGGATAAATTAGTCACTCCGGAAAGTGACTGCATATCCATCCATCCACCTTTGGCTGTAACACATACATGATACATGTAACATAGAGAACCGAAATCATTCCTCTTTCTTTTGAATTCGCCGTAGTCGGTTAAAAATAAAACCAAGTAAAGCCTGATCAGGAATACAAAAAACCTACACTAATGTTCTCTTGTGATTGGAAAATCTCAAAGATTTTACATTTTTGACGTATCAATTTAGATTCGTAAATTTTCCTCAGCATGTCTAGGTTTTCTCACTTCCTGGTCGGGCTATTGCGGCAATTTTCAAACATTTTGTACACTGTAGATACCTAAATAACACATTCGTCATAAATATAATATGCTGATTTTTGTTTTCGAAGAAATATTTAGTAATTAGGTAATTTGCTAATGACGCATTGTGTGGTATACATACCCACTCCATGCGTGTACATTTCTAAGAAAAATTACGACTTATCTATGTTTGGTTGCTCGTCCCTATACATTCCAAAAGCAAAAGTTAAGTAAAATTACGAGTATTAAAAACAAAACTTATAATTTTAAGTAACCACCGAATTGTCAAGCAGTGATCGTGCCGATGATGATGAATTATAGCTAGAAAACTCTCAATCATGTCAGCTTTCAAACAAAAAAAAATCCAAATCGGTTCATCCATTCGGGAGCTACGATGCCACGACACACAACCACGACGTCAAACTTATAACACCCGTTTTTGTCAGCGGTTAAATATAGGACGGATAACCACAACTTTGATAAACTTATACCGCCCGCGCCACCTAGATGTATTTCCATTGCAATTGTCCTAGTTACAGGTACCTATATAATATACGGGACGGGGATATATGTGGGGAGCCCGTCCCATGTATATATATATATATATATATATATATATATATATATATATATATAAAACTAATGTTTTATACATAGTTAAAAGAAGGGGTTCGCATGGTCAATTTTATTATTTCAAATATGTACAATTACAATTTTAAATATAATATGCATTAATATTAAAGAATTTTCGTATGTCTCAATATCATGCCTTCTCTTTCATTACCTACATATATAATACGAAGAACGAGAGAGATAACATGATATTTAATCGACGATCAATTTTAACAGGCTTTGATGAAATTGAAACAAAATGACACGGTTTCTTTCAAAAAAGCTTAAGGCTTAAGCCATCGTAGCAACAGCATTAGTTAGGTCCTGTTTCATAATCTTCTATGAAGTGTCTAATAGCTTATTCGGAAGTTTTGTCGTTGCTTACTTTATATCGAACGATAGAGACAAAACATGCGAATATGTTATCTGACACTTATCAGTGGATTGTTTAACAGGCCCATAGTCTAACATGAAGTAAGCTAACTTCAGCCCGCGACGACGTCCCCTACTGATATTATCAGAGCAGAACGCAACCTCCAAGCCCAGCACCGGACGAAGGAAGTGCGTTGTCCTTCATGGTACTACACTTTGGGGTCGATGACCTCGTTTGCCAGTTTTGACAATCGAACATAGCTAGATGGTAGATACTATGAACAACATTTTTTATCGAATAGGCAATTATCCTATGACGAAAATATGTAACATCAAACTACTGATATTTTATCAGGTCTTTACCTATGAAATTGCCGTTTTGTATGAAAAAATTTAAACGAATTTTTTTCATGTATTTTTTATTTGTATTAATCGAAGTAATCACCCATGCAATCAATGCATCTTTGTGGCAGTTTATTGATGCCCTTCTTAAAGAAATCAGCTGGACGGGAGGCAACAAATTCGTCAAAGGCATTTTGTACTGCCTCTCGGGTATTGAATGTTTTTCCCGCCCAGAAGTTATCCAAATTCTGGAAAAAGTAGTAGTCTGTAGGCACAAGGTCTGGTGAGTAGGGCGGATGACGGAGAGCTTCCAACCCCAGTTCTTGCAACTTGGAGACCGTCTGCTGTGCAGTATGAGGTCGCGCGATGTCGTGCAGGAGCAGCGGAGACGAGCGATTGACCAATGCTGGTTGGAGATGTGCCAGCTTCTCCATCATTGTGTTCAGTTCTTCACAGTACACATCTGCAGTAATGCTCACCCCGTTTGGTAAAAAGCTGTGATGAATCACACCGGCGCTAGACCACCAAACAGTGACCATCACTTTTCTAGGGGTAAGTTTTCGTTTAGGGCATTGTTTAGGTGCTGAACCAGGATCCAACCAATTTGCTGAGCGCTTGCAGTTATCAAACAGAATCCATTTTTCTACTTTTTTTCTACTTCGCGCTGGCGATCATTGAGTTCGTGGGGCACCCATTTGTCAAGCTTTTTTACCTTGCCAATTTGACGCAAATGGACCAATATTGTTTTGACGCTAACGTCGAAAGCTGATGCTTTGATTCAGCCGTAGATTGTGTATCATCAGTTTTTGATGTTGCGTGCCGCTTGTGTCGCGTTGCTGCCATGACGGTACTTATATTCCATAATTACTCGAATTTTTTAACGTATCCATGATGACGAAAAAGATTGAAATGCGATGAAAATGTAACACTAATCAATAAACAAATTACTACTTTTGGAAATAGAATTCCATGTTTTTAAAATAAAATTAATTTGAAATTAGAAAATTATTTTGATTTGAAATGGCCAGTACTGCAGAACGGCAATTTCATAGGTATTATAAATTATTATATTATTGGTACCTATTATAAAACTAATTCAACCAACCCTTTACTATGAAACATGTATGATTTTTATAAAATATCAAAAATAAAATAACTACTGTTTCACGTTTGATCACGTGATTAACGTGAAAACGCACAGTCGTCAAACGTGACGTCATATTCTTGTATTTCCCCTTTTTATTTTAAATGGCCTCCCTAATCCCATCATCACCGTCAGTGAACGTCATTTAAAAAAATTGTATGTCACTTGTCAGTTGTCAGTCAAAGTTTAGTGCAAGCTTTGTGCGTTTCTTTTCGATAATATTAGTATAGCACCATAAAAAAAGGCATTTTAAAATAGTAAAATTACCAAAGTTAACACCAATAATTCTAGGATTTGACATGTTTGGTGTGATTTGATTGTTGACAGGTGGTTACAAGAATATGACGTCATGACAACACATTCTATCGTTTTGGCGGCTTTATTAATTATTTAAACTTTTATGCTGATTTGCAAGGAAAGGAAAGAAATTCACAAGGATTGGTCCAGATTGAAAATGTATTTTGTTATTATGAACAATTTTACATATTTTTTTAAAAACTTGGAAAATACCCTATCAGGTACGATCAGCAACAAATCCACGATACTCTTTTTTTAAAATCCCAAACTCGATTTACTGCTAACAGTACTATGGTATGTTGCCTGTTGTGCTTTGAATATAGCGACGTGTCACTTAGCGATGGCTTATGTCAAATCCCATACATTTTTGATTTCGAACTTCGCCGTCGAAATTATCGAATGCATCTTGACTAAAGGCCCTGATGCTTAATCGAACACTCACAGGAAAATCAAAGGATTTTCCTGTAGGTTGACGTTGTAGTTACTAATTACTATAGTTTCGTCATCTTCCCTGTAGGTGGAGTAGTTTCCTGTGACACTTCACCATAAATTAGATGTAAAAAACTTCATTTCTCCATAATACCGAAGTCACTTACATGAGAAAATAACCTAACCAAGAGCATGTCAGGATGTGTCTATGGAGGGTACCGTAACTTATCAACGCGTAGGGTTGCCAAATCGCCAAACCCAATAGCCGGACAGACCGACCAGTTTGGCCGGACAACCTACATTATTGAAGATTTTGTCTCAGTATAAATAAGTACGACAGTAGGTAAAACAGTTTCTAAAAACAAGCTTTTTTATTTTTACCATAAATATTCTTAAATTCTAATGAAATACAAATAAAATCGAAGGCGAAGTCAGTCTGAGTAATCAGTCCAAGTATTGTTTTAAAGTCATCAATCAAAATTAATTTCTAGATAAACATTTATCAACATTTTTAAATTATAAAAAGCCTTATACATACCTTATAAAATTAGGATAATCCGGACACCGTTTATGTTGGCCGGACACGCAATCAAAAAGCCTAACTATGTCCGGCTTTATCCGAACGCCTGGCAACCCTAAACGCGCAATAGGTTTTCATTGAATTACTTCAAAAGTTACTGTCCGATTTCGCTCAAAATAATTTTCCTAAAGAGTTTTAAGCATGATCTATCAGCATAGAAACTTACAAGTTTCTATCTCCTATAGTTTAGAAATGCCAGCGGGGTGGACCAACTTTTAAACCAATTGGAAGTTAGAGGCCTATTACTCGAAAATGGTAGACTTTGTAAAAAAGTCACGTGTAAAACTTTGCCTTTATTTTAAAATACCTATTCAATATTTTCTCATTCTACCCCATCATGTGGATACCTCACATGACACAATAAAAAAAATACTTTTCATCCCCACTTCACATGTATGGAGATTGGAGAGCCACCCCTAAAATATAAAATTATTATTATTTTATGATCCCAAAACCGAGATCTATAAACTGTCTGTAACTATACCAAATTTCATCCATTTATATTTATAATTACATAAGCTAGAAGCCGGACAGACAGACAGACGGACGGACAGAGCGAAACTATAAGGGTTCATTGAGTATTACGGAACCCTAATTACAATATAAATGGTACAATATCGTGCTTATGCCGAGAATATAAAAAGTATGAAAATACCATAAAGGAACCTTTTTAGAATTTACACTACCTATTTAGAATTAAAAGCTACAAGAAAGTTACTTTTAAGTTCTAATTAGTTACCATCGACCGAATACTGTAGTCTGTATCTGCTAGACATTTATACGACAAGGACAGCATATGACTTGAAAGCCTCTTAGTTTAAGAGCGTTTAAGTATTCGGCTGTCAGTCTTGAAGGTTTCTTGGTAGGTAATTTTGAAAGTAAATAAAAAATTAATTTTAAAATTCTAAAGCCAATGAATATTATATTGATAACATAATTGTATATTGATAACATAAGTGTAAATGATAGGCATTGGCCTATCGATAAAAATGGCAAAATATTGAATCAGATGATGAGAGATTAAAGGAAAGTATTTTTGTGATTGCTTTTATTTTTTTAATTTACTAGAACTCCGAGCAGCTCGTTTACCCAGGTACTAGAAATAATGGCTATAAAATAGCTGTTTTTAATTTAACAATTTGTTCTTTGAGTTGGAGATTTTAATAAAAAGTAAAGTCACTAATCAGCACGTGATAGCCGTCAAGATATTATTGCGATAAGCCTTCATTCGTCCATGGACATCCACAGAACCAGAGAAGTCAAGAGTGCGTTGCCGATGTCTTAACCAATCCCATATCTCTTTTGCAAACACCAGCACCATGGCTCACTCGACAAAACGTTCTTTTCACGACAGTTGTATGTGCGACCGTGAATTATCGGGTACGTGCATTCGTGCCGAAGCATATATCTGCATCTAATCAACGGCTTATCGATCAAAAACCACCTCACTTTCTCCCAATATGGCGCTACAGAGCTTTCGATTTTATTCTGAGTTTCTCTTTTTAAATTGAAACCGGTTTTAGTTGGTATTGGTCCTGTCGAATTTGGGTTTTGGCTTTTGCGATAGTAAAACCGGCATTGTTAATCCGATTACATTAGTAAACATTTTACATGCATAATCTTTCATCATCATCAGCCTATCACCGTCCATTGCTGAACGTAGACCTCCCCCAATGAGCGCCAACCATCTTGATCTTGGTCAGCACTCATTCATCCGCTGGCAGCCTCCTCATATCGTCGGTCCATCGTGCCGCAGGACGTCCTACACTACGTTTGCCTGAGCGTGGTCTCCACTCTAACACTTGTCTGCTCCATCGACCGTCTGTCCGTCTGTAGACATGGCCGGCCCACATCCACATCAGCGTGTTAATTCTATGAGCAATGTCGGTGACTTTAGTTCTCTGGCGAATGACATCGTTACGAATTTTATCCACCAGAGGTACCCTGGCCCGGGTATCTCCTAAGCTGTATCAAGTCACGTGCTGTGATTTTTATCATTCTGCCAACCAAAAACAGTCAAAGCCTGTGAAGATGCCCCTAGATTTAATGTACTGGTGTAATGTGGCTCAAACATATTTTCTGAAAAAAAAATCACTTAAAAATTTGTAAGTATGATATATTGACTTAGCCCCGCTTCTGACCAGCCAGTCTTGCAGTCTCGTGTTGGGGTAGGTTAGGTGGTAGGTAGGATAGGAGAAGTATAGGACAGGCTTCAGCTTGCCTCAAACACCTGCTTTAGATTTCCTCGTAGCTCTGGGGCTATTGGAGACTATAGTTGACATATCGAAATAATTATTTCACGTGTATTTTTTATTGGCATGTATTTAAACTTGCGACAAAAGAGTAAAATTTTGGATGTGAAAAAACCGAATATGGAATACTAAATTACCAAGTTGGCGAAAGAATGTAAGGAACACAAAATTCCAAATCTGTCGACTAATTGATACCAGTTTTGTTCACTGAATATTCCAAACTGGCAGACATATATATTATTTTAACGAACAAATAACCATCTTGGCAAAACTATTTTGGAGTACACATTTAATTTAAGGATAGGCACATATATTTCCTTTGATGTAGGTAATTTAATAAACATTTCCTGCTTTTCTCCCCACTCTCGTGGGGTGTAGTTCGCGTGTCGCCTATTATATTCAAATTGCCAAGTCGGCGTTTTAGTTCATTTACATACTAACCACGCACGCGACGCGCTAATACGCCTTAAATGTTACTCAAATTGTTCGAATGTAACTGCAAAGTGTACTGCTAGTTGTAGCCTGACATTTTGTAAAATTTTAATAACTACAATTTTTATAAAAACTATATGTAACCCGACTACGTAAATTATATAGACTATGTTACCCGGGCTATTATTACGAGTCTATTGACGCCTCATTTATTAAAATCGGACCAGTAGTTTAAGCGCTACGGTGGAACATACATACAGCACTAAAACTAAACAATTATTTGCACCCATTGCACTAGGCACTAACACCTTCTAAACAAAAAAAAATTCCGTCACTATTGATTTACCGGTTTGTATGATAAAAATCAACTGTATATTGATAGAAATGAAAAATTACATTAATTTATTTACATTATTAATTATATTTTCATTATTTCAAGTAGGGCAACGTTCAAGTTCAATCGGAATAAAAACAAAGTGTCGTTGTTCTGTATTATAATAGGTATTTGCTTACGCGTCTTACTATTGCGCGAATCTCACGCATCGCCACTGTTACGTGTATGTCTTACATACATACAGTCATACATGTAACATAGACCGCCAAAATCATTATCCTTCCTTTCGTCTTCACGGTAGTCGGGTAAAAACTAAAGGATAGAAAGTCTATGCCGCTGGGACACTGCATTTTCTAGAATAAAAAGATAAATTTCATGCAAATCCGTTCATTGTTTTTGTGTGAAGGAGAAAGAAACACACATCCTCACATCTTTAGCGTTGAGCAAGAAGAATCATTATTATTAGCAACCAAGATTGTTAATAGCTGAGTGTTAGCTTATAATAGTAAACTAAACAACTTTTTACGAGAATTGTACAACCGGAGGAGTATGAAATTTGGAAGGTAAATTAATGTTTATGCGAAGGAAGGTGTGGAGAAAGCTAATAGTTTTTAAACAATGCTAAGAATAGAAATACAAAAAATTAATAAAAATTGCAACACACACTACCTCGGTGCTCAGAGTAAATAACACGCACAACCGTCCGTTTGATAGAAATAACTTTGTTACACGTTGACGTATGTCAATCTGTCACAACATTTCAATATTTTTTTTCTATCTAATAGGCAAAAGAACCCTTTGATGAAAATTACTAACACTCATATCCGTCAAATAACACTTGTCGGCAAAAAAAAATACAAAGTTCGGGAGCAAGAACTTTGTTCTGTGATTTTAATCTTTAGTCACGGAGCAGCACTGGCTGGGTCGCCATGCAATGTGCAGGCTTGGGCAGTCCCAATGTAAGATGTTGTGCTCGCGAATAACGTTTATTAACTCACTATTGAATACACTTACATTACAATATATTATAGGGACGTGATACACACCCTACAGTACTTTAGTGTGCTGAATCCAAAACTGTTTACATTTTAGCTTTCCTTATATTAAATTTTACGAAATTTAAAAAATTATTTGACTTATATGATATTAGATGAATTAAAATACTAATAAGATATAAAAAATAACTATATATCTTATATCACTTTCTGTATAGTGTAGTTTTGTATTATGTTGTTTCGCGATGGACTTTCTAGGAGAAATCACCTAACATTTATATGGACCACTATACTTTACTGGTGTTATATCTTTTTACCATGTTCGCAATACCTAGGTGGAACCTATCACCATGCTCAACATACCTACCAATGTTTAGTGGGAAAAAATCTATATGCTAATTAATGCAAGAAATGTACAAAAAATGCGTCAAATGTTGCTTATAGCAGCAAAACTAGACGTGCTAGATAAATTCTGTATGTATATTTGGATTGAGCTTGTCAATATGTATCAATCTCACATAGGTATACATTGTTTTGCTCCAATTTTGATGCCGACCAGTGTAATCAGTGTGCGGAGTGCGAGTTTTTGTCATTACACGCCGTGAAGATGTTACCTACAATTTGTATGGCATCGAATTAGTTACCATTGTTTGTTTCGATGCCATACGAATTGTAATTAACTTCTTCACGGCGGCGAGTAGTGAAAAAAACTCGCGCACACAGTACACAGAGAAATGTAAACGTCGATATTTTTTACCAAGCGAAGTTGTTGAAAGATCGATATGTACATATTATAGTGCCTAGTTACCTACCTAGTAACTAGTATTAGTACCTACTAGTAGTAACCTGCACCTACACCTACATCAGAGTACGATGATACTACTATATATGATACTCAAAATGATTTTTTTCTATATTTCCTTGTGCCATCGTAGAATGTTATTATCCTTACTAGCCAAGGTTTACACTTCACACAAGACATTGATATGACAGCCTTCAAGTTTATTAGAAGTGCTATAAGGATATGGTGGACAGCATATCCTCATACACACAGTGGTAACTAGCCAACCGGCAGGAACAATTGACAACTACGTATTCGCAACGTTGTAGAAAGAGAATTGTATGAAAATTGTGACAGTGCAACGCCCATACAATTGAGATCCGGTTACGTTACGAATACTTCTAGTTTAATTTCCCTTGTCGGTGGAGCTTTCGCCACATTTCTCTATCCTCTACTAGTGCCTTCAGCTATGTATAGGACAATACAGTACAGGACAGTACAATTACATTATCTACAAGTTGAGTAATATAGGTTTTTCTTGGCCTTCCCCTACCCCTCTTTCCTTCTAATATTGTCCTCAGGAATGTGTCATGTCTTTTAAGGTCAATCATTTTTCCTCTTTTATATACTAGAGTTTCTAATATGTTTCTCTTTTCTTATATCATCTGTACCACTTCTTCGTTAGTTTTCTTTTCCTTCCAACCTATCCGCTGCATCCTTCTCCAGCACCACATTTCGAACGAATCTAATCGTGCCCTATCCTCACTTCTCATTGTCCAGTTCTAATGTGTTCAGTTGTGACTCGCTAGCATAATATAAAGCTAAACTCCAGATATATTGTGTTTTTATTACTTTCTTTAAATTTACTTTAATTTTTATTTTAAAGTGAAACTTTTATCGTCTGTGTGTTGCATGTCGCGTGACGGTCGGCCGCGGAGTAGGGATAAAGTGAAAGGCGCTCGTCAGTGCAGCTGAGGCCAATATGACGGCGCCTATAGTTCGCATCAGCTGACCGTGTAGTGTATAGACTAGTACTCATTTGTGCCAGTGCTCCACGCTATTTTGTTATTAAGTTTCACTTTTACCGTGGTTTCATAAAACCACACAATCCTTTTTTGATGTCAAAAATTGTTTCTTTTCATTGAATTCTCTCTTGGCTATTGCAATTATTCTAGTTGTAATTTCCGCAGTACATCAGCTGGAGTCGTCACTTATTACACTTCCCGGGTGTCTGAATTTATCGTTACGAATACGTTTTGCTGTCAATGTTCCTACTTTGGCTACAGTATTTATGTAATATTCTAGTACACGGTACGGCAACATTGTAGAAGTTTCTAAAATTTTATTGCGTACCAACTACCAAATAACAATGCTAGTATATGTAGTCAACATAAGGCTAGTATTATATTCTCCGGGATCCGAAAGGCCGGGGAAAATTCATGGGGCTGAAAATCGAACAAGCGTGTCAAGTCGAATAATATGAATGTCAAATCTGACAACTCAACACTCACGTGTTCGAGTTTCTATTAGCGCATAGTTCTTTTTTCAGTGCTCTGAATATTCCCCGGCCTTACGGATACCGGACAGTATAGTCCCGGCCTAAGGCTCGGAAAACATCATCTAGAAACTCTCCGGCCCGAAAAAAACAGCGCTGAAAATAGAACTCTGCGTTAATACAATCGAACTCACGAGCTACGAGTTATTGAATGGCTGCCGTGTGTTTTCACTTGTCGTGTGCTACATTTTCAGCTCTAATGTATTAGCGCAGAGTTCTATTTTCAGTGCTGTTTTTTTTTCAGTCCGGAGAGGTTCCGGATGATGCAGTGCGAGCCTTGAATGCCATTTAGTAAACGTTTAGGTTTGCTACCACAATTGCTTGCAAACTAGCGGAACCCCAATTCTCGTATTTCACTCGCACTTTCATTTTACTTCTATTTATAAATGAACCGTCTTGATATCATAAACTGCATTTTGGAGGTTGTACCAATCACGTTTTGATTCACGGTTCACGGTTTGACGTTTATGAGAATACCATTTGCAGTTTGAAAATATCGGGACTGGATCGTAACTGTATTATAGCAGGATTTAATTACCAGAATCGAGCTTCAGGTCAAAAGTCACAAAACTTTCGCTAAGTGTTCACGGGGGGCGGTCGGTGTATTCGACGGTTGAATTTTTTAAGGTTAAATTACACGCAAAACTCTAAAGCTAAAAATGCCCATTTCGCTTCGTTATTTGACGTTTTTTTTCGTAAGAAACAATTGCGCAAACAAGGTCAGTGAATGGTGTAAGGCTTAGTCAACTGTATTTGCGTGTACATTGTAAGATGTAGGCGAGCTGCGTGTTGACAGTTGACACGTAACGCGGTTACAGGACATTGATTCTAAAAGGCAAATAGATGCCCAATCTGCCTGATAGACAGTGTGGTGTATGTCCAGCCTTACGACTTCAAGCTGCACGGTGCACCCCTGTAATGGGCACCCTCATTGCCTAGCGTCGAATATCACATTTTTACAAATCAATTTTTAAAATTGTTGAAAAGAGATACGTAAATCTCACAGAAATTAGTTATTTAGGTAGACGCGATAAAAAAGTTTTAAGAATTAAAAAAAAATGCTACCCATCTCTTTCTGGTAAAACGTTGTTTAATGACAAATGTATGGCGGCAGCACATCGTGACGTCACAGACTGATATATCGCTCTCTTTCTTATTGCAAATTGAAATTGTTTGCATCTTCGTTATTTTATTAAATTTGCAAAGAATTTGGGTTAGTTTGGGTTTGAAATTGTTTATTATCATATTGTCTGACATTGAAGAGACGAAAAAAAATTTTACTCAACATGCATATTGTCGATGTGTATAATAGCGTATAATAGCGAAGTGTTTAATAATATATGTAACGGGTTTTCCGTTTTCACAATACTTTGTCGCGTTTTAATTAATAATTGTAATATTACGAGTCTCTCGTTGGGTCTTCGTCTTCGTCACTTATGCTAGAAGGGGCTGCAGATATTAGGAGAATATAATAATTAGATCGGAGAATGTTAGGTAGGTACATGTTTTGTTAGCAGTATTCTGCAGAATGTTTTAGGGTCATTTAGGGTGATGTCACAACACTGCTGTTGCTGTTGTGGCCTCGTCATTAGGGTAGCGTCGCGTCTCGGTGTAAGTTTTTTTAAGATGGTGAACGAATTTCGAGATGCACTGCGCTGCGCATCACGGCGCCGCTCTTACAATGAAACGTGTTGTGTTGTGAAATCTTCTTGTGTAGTAAATAAAGTTCAAATTTCATTAATAATTAAAATTGAACTATCTTAAAAATGCCGCTCCGCGTCGCTTCTCGCTCTGAAGTTGTGAGCTAGCGCTTAGGATTTCGAACATAAGTTTGATTTCATAGGTGTTTCATTCTCACGTGCTAAGTATTTTATAAAATCCATCTCTATATTTATATCTCCTTCTCTCTCCATCCAGAGGGACGACCGCTCGCTGCTGGCGCAGTTCTTCTTCGCGGATGACGCGCTCAACATGATAGCGGCCGAGTTGGACTCCTTCGACGGGAGGAAGGATCCCGAGCGATGCTCGACCCTGGTCAACCAGCTGCGACATGCCCAGGTATTTAAGATATGTACTTAACTATTTATTTACACGCTTGCTGGTAAACAAAAAATAAGTAAGTAAAGTAAATAAGGAAGACTAGCCTCCAAAGACGTGGACACTACTTATCTTCATCGCAAGCGCAAAAATCCTACTTCCTACAGCCTACTACTATTATATTAAATGTGAATGTTTGTAAGGATAGATGGATGGATGGATGTGTGCGACTGCTTTCACGCAAAAACTACTGAATGGATTTTGATGAAATTTGGCATGCTAAAATTTGGGCTCAGGATTAACACATAGGGTACTTTTTATCCCGAAAAAGGACAGTGTTCCCGTGGGATACTGTATTTACCCTGGCGCAGCCGCGGGCAAAGGCTAGTTAGTATATTAAGCTAAGGCCGCTGCCTCTAATTTCACAGTGGCGGCGTGGTGGCGGCGCGAAGACAGCAACACGTTACATAATGATAAGACAATAATATCTTATACTTTAAACGAGACGATCTTGTATATATATTATCGGTATCTCGAAAACGGCTACAAGTATTACCATGAAATTTTGCATATAGGGAATTTTGGGGGAGAAAAATCGATCTAGCTAGGTTTTATCCCATATAAACTGCGCATTTTTAAGCAATATAATATGTTTCGCCAGTCTGATTGGCAGCTTGGTAATGTGGTGTGTTCGAATCCCGGTAAGATAAATATTTTTGTGATTCTTATTACGGATACCAGAGCAAAATATTGTTCCTCCGACGCGACGCATAGATCAAAAGCTTAATTTGCCATTATCACACACAGATAAAGCACGCCAGTGATAACACCAACAAATAATACGTGACAGATTGTCACCTGTTATCTACAGGCGGTAACATCCCGCAGTAATGGTAAACATTTGCAGCTAGCAAATCTATAAAAGTGGTAGTATCAGGGGTATGAGACATCAGACCGACAGACAGAACTAATGAAAGCAAATGTTATATATAGTTTAAGCGAGATGTTATAAAATATAATACATTTGGGCGTGAATCGCGATAGTAGACAGAAAGTTGGTGTAAACCCTCCGAGGCAACTGGACGGATTCTCAAGAGGACGGATCCGGAAGAGGACACGATCGCTAGTGGACATAAATTGTACAGTCTATGATAAAAATAACAACATGCTACGGTGTCCAGTTGCGCCGGAGGGGTTTGTATAATGAGACTGGCAAAGACCCTCGCAATAGTAGAGGAGGTAATAATTATGTTCCTCTATTGCACGGTAAATAACTGGCATTTAAATTGGTAGTATTATAGGCTTCTATTGGTCTCCTTGTTTACGTTTCAATTAAAAAGGATCTGAATATAGTCATGCAAGACAAAACAACATAGGCGTTATTCCTTACCTGTTTTATAATTTATAGAATTAATTGCCCGCGGCTTCGCCCGCTTGAAATAAGGACTTAAACTTTCATCCCCTACTTTACCCATCTAGGCGCTGAATTAAAGAAAAACCTGAAATGTGTATACGGAATAAAAACTCATTATTTTTTCCGTACTCAATTCATACGAAATATCATGCAAATATGTCCAAGGAATAAAAAGTTTCATACAAACTTTTATCACCTTGTTCACCCCCTTGGGGGTTGTTTATAATAGTAGAGGGATAACATTGAAATTGGTAGCATTACAATAATTTACACTATTGTCTTTTTATTTACGTTTAGATCAAGTTGGATTTGAACAGTATTAAAGTATTGCATTAGAAGCCCCTGTAGCTCAGTGGTTAAAGTGATATGTTTTATTTGTAGTAGGTTTAATTCATGTCAAAGGCAATATAAAAGGCAAAGCTGATTGACTGATGTATCAACGCTAAGGCAAAACCTTAAGGCTAGAAATTTGGCACTTGTTGCGAATTGGTAGTTTAAACAAAGCATATTATCCTGAAACACAACTCTCCCACGGTTTTTTTTTAATCTTTATTTTATTTAAGAAGCTTTTGCCATACAAGGCATGCCAGCCTCATCATAACTTATACTAAATATATTAATAAAGAATTTTATACAAAAATTTTGCTGCTTCACTCGCAGGTGAAGCAAGAATGCTCATGTATAGACCTAAATCACAAATATTAAACTTAAATTTCTCTAACAAATCCTTTCTTTCATCGGCACCTTTCACACACTCCATTATCAAGTGGTGAATATCCTCCACCACACCACACTCATCACAGTTAGGCCTCTCCCACGGTTGTAATACATTTTAAACTGATATGTCTTTGTTTAAACTATCAATTCGCAACACGTGGGTATAAAATCATAAGTGCCAATTTCACCAACGGCCGTTAAAGTGTTAAAACGTTGATTAAATATCATGTTATCTCTCGTTATTTGTATTAATGAAAGAGAAAAGGCATGATATTTAGACAAACTATTAACACTAATAGGCGTTGGTTAAACTGGGACTAAGCCTGATAACTTAGTCCATTCGCGTCAATTTCAAAATTGACCAAAGACGCACATACTGTGTTCACAATTAACCATAAATATAGTATAAGCCATTTTGACATAATAATATGTAAGCGTGATTTATTGACTTTTATTGTCTTCTTAATTCGAATAGACTATAGTCACCGAGTTGAAAATATACGTAAATATAACACAGAGTAACAGCTTTCATAGAACGGATTGAAATTTAAAAATTTTGACGTCAAATCGATTCAAATTTGAAAATGTTGACGTCCCCTTCAACGGCCCACAATTTTGTTCCTCACAATAGTGGACACACCGTATGCTTGTAGAAGCGAAATCAAATCGAATCTTTCTGTGTAGCTGTTTATCTGTTCCTCTTTATTTAATCTGTGTTACAGTCCTCCTGTTGCTAAGGAGACTGTTTTCCTTGTGATTTGTCGCGCTCTACACACAATGCAATAGTATATTCTGATCTGTTTCGCTGTTTTTTTTTTGTATTCCAAGCCTATTGTCATATTTGTATGTCTCTCGTATCGAAGGTTATGTACTGTGTTTATTTGTTTTTTCGTAGAAAATTAACAGTGGCTACGAATGGCGTAGAAAAAGATTTATAAGTACGAGGGCGGGTCAATAAGTCCGTGACTTTTGGAATAAAACACAGATTTTTTGATAAATAAATCATTTTATTTTTCAACGTAGTCCCCCTTGAGCTCTATACACTTTGTCCAACGCTTCTCCAATTTTTTTATCCCTTCCAAAAAATATGATTTGTCGAGGTCCTCAAAATAGGCCTTTGTTTGCGAGATGACTTCATCATTGGAGTCAAATCTTTTTCCACCGAGCCATTTTTTCAGGTTTGGGAACAAGAAGTAGTCACTCGGAGCCAAATCTGGAGAATAGGGTGGATGTGGGAGCAATTCATAGCCCAATTCATGGATTTTTGCCATGGCAACTGCACATGTGTGCACCCTTGCATTGTCTTGGTGAAAAAGAACTTTTTTCTTGGCCAAATGAGGTCGGTTTTTTTTCAAATCCTCATTGAAGCGGTCCAATAAGTTGGCATAATATTCCCCATTAATTGTTCTTCCCTTTTGAAGATAGTCAATGTGGATTATCCCACGTGCATCCCAGAAAACAGTCGCCATAACTTTATTGGCTGACAAACCCACCTTGGCCTTCTTTGGCGCCGATTCACCCTTAGAAACCCACTGTTTTGACTGTTGTTTGGTCTCTGGTGTGTTGTGATGGATCCATGTTTCGTCCACGGTTACAAAACGGCGCAAAAACTCCTCCATATTGTGATTAAACAACGCCAAACCTTCCTGTGAAGTTGTTACACGATTGCGTTTGTGGTCGACTGTGAGCAAACGCGGCACCCATCTTGCGGAAAGCTTTCTCATGCCCAAGTGATCATTCAAAATTGAAACCACTGAGCCATGGGAGATGCCTATGGCTTCCACAATCTCTTGCATTTTCATTCTTCGGTCGGCCAACACCATATCGTGAATTTTTTCGATTGTTTCGGGTGTAGAGACCTCAACTGGGCGTCCAGGACGTTCGGCATCTTCAGTGCTTGTACGGCCACAACAAAATACAGTAAACCACTTTTTTACCATTGAAATCGATGGTGCAGAGTCCCCATAGTATTTATCAAGCTTAGCTTTGGTCTCGGTAATGGTTTTTTTTCGCAAAAAATAATGCTTAATAAGCACACGAAATTCACTTTTTTCCATTGTTTCCTTAAGTTACTGGATAGTCTGATAAAGATAGCTGTAAAACACAAACTAACTGACGCAGCAAGTTCAAATTTTGATAGGAGTCAACTGACAGATGCCTGTTGACAGGAGTAGTGTTGCTTTTTCAGTAAGGAGGCTAGAAATTCAAAAAGTCACGGACTTATTGACCCGCCTTAGTAATACACACCAACCTACGTAGATTATTTACATTTTAGATAATATTCATACAACATTTTTTAAAATGTATATGTCACCGTAATATTGTAAACACCGATACCGTAATATAACTAACGAGATTGTAAAAATATGTCGAAAGATTCTTTGCTATATAATATTTATAATCTAACGAAAAAGAATGTGTTTATAAGCAGAATATTCGGGTCCGCAGTCTTACTATTTCACTAGTTATATTACCAATCTAACGGTTTTTACAATTTTACGGTGACATATTGTATAATTTAGCCGTTCTGTAAGCATATGGCCTATGACTCCTATGAGGATCCTAAGAGAACTTATCGAACGTATGAGGTTTAAGTGACTCTTGTAAGGATAGCCATACACTGCCGTCCTGTCGTCCAAACGGTATGGCGCTCCCTGGATCAGTTAGAACTGTCCTTGTCCCATACACATGGATTGTCATGACAGTTAAACGTTTGTGGTGTATGTGGACGAACTGCAGATTGGATCAGGCCTGTAGTGTCATACCTATTGGAGGATAAGTAGTATCGCTAGCTATAAGTACAAACACTACTGGGGCATGACTGTAATGTGCGGAGCAAAATTCTGCTGCGTGCTGTACCAATAAAACACCATCATTATGTGCCTTTCATAGTGAAACTTCACTGACAAATTCTGACAAAGACAAGACGATTAGGACTGATAAGTCCGCTTTAGGTCTTGTGATCATTTCTTTAGACTTTAGTCGAAAGTACGGATTAAGGATTTGTTGATTATTCAGAGGCATATTACATCTCGACTGTGATTTTTGCGTAAAATGGCCAATTATGGCGTTCTTGATCTCAGAAACAAAGATACATTAACAATTTTGACATATTGAATAGTGCTGAATAGCTATTGGCCTAGTTTGTAGCGGCCTCGCTTTTTGTAAATTTTGCTTATCTTTTTAATTAAACCCAAAATTGCAGAGAAAGATTTTCTTAAAATGCGCGAAGGCACTTTTTTGAGCTCCTGGATTGAACTACTGTTCTAAGCAAATCTTATACGTTTAAACGAGCAATTCTTGTATATTTATTTATATATATGTATATGTTTCTGTGATCTCGGAAACGGTTCTAACAATTTCGCTGAAATTTGGTATATGGGGGTTTTCGGGGGTAGGGAATCGATCTAGATTAGTCTTATGTTTGGGAAAACGCGTGTTTTCGAGTTTTCATGCGTTTTTCTGTCCACGCAGTATATGCTCGCTAATTTCGTCTTGCCGGCCACTGTTCGTCTGGTCCAGCGGGTTAAGACGCGGACGGCAAGAAATTAGTATTACGGGTTCAAATCCTGCTCGGTGACTTACTTTTGTTTTTTTTTTTATATGTTGAAGCTTATATATAATTTTACAACTTACAAGTTGACCAGTGACAAGTTAAAAAAAATGTACTTGAATGTTTGAGTTAACAATATATATTTCTCATAACTATGTCTAAGATTTACCTATACTGTTTACGTGAATAAGATTTATGCTTTCGAGTTTCACCATATTACAATAAATAGTAATAACCGAGCAAAGCTCGGTCGCCCAGGTACTGAAGTAATAAAATGAGAATGTTATCTCCTATATAGTCGTATAGTTCGTAGCGGCTTTAGAATTTTGAAATATCTTTCATTTAATATAGAAAAGAATCTTATTTTAAGCCAAAAAAAACTTCAAAAATCGCTTTAAGTTAACTGTGAACTACTCCTATCTACTATAATATTATTAAGCTAAATTTATACAACAATTGTTACTTCATGAGGAATAAAGATTTTATAATTTTAAAATATGAATTTATTAAACTATTTCAATAAAAACGATAAATACAACTGCAAAATTACTACAAAATGCGAAATGTCGGGGACGCTTCAAATACCTAATCTCGCAGAGTGCATATTTGTAATAGGGCTCTTAATCAAAACGCATCTACTCTATGATAATATGAGAGAGGGAGGTAATGTGCTCGGTCTAGTCCTGAAGCCATAAGATAGGAGTATTAAGTGTTATACATATTATGTACTGTATGACGTACCTATTTGTATTGCAAAGAATTCCATTAATTTAAAAGAGCATAGCATGTTATAGCCCCGGAGCTACGAGGAAATTTAGAGCAGGTGCTTGAGGCAAGCTGAAGCCTTGTCCTATACTTCTATTGTACCCCAACACGAGACTGTAGGTCTGGCTGGTCAGAAGCGGGGGCTAACACCCCGTATTATTAGTTGTTACCTCGGGATTTCCCCCACTCGACTCAACCTCAATCCACGAAAATTGTATCATTAGTTCAACAAAATGTCCTTGACTTGAGGAATTTGAAATTGAGTAAAGTTAAAAAAAATAGTTTAAAGACAAAGGGCATCATTCTGCCAAGTTTGGATCGAGTTTTAATGGTAATTAAAATCGGTGTTGACATGTAAAAAAAAAAAACTATGATTGTCTATGACGTCATACCTCACTCAACCTTACTGGAGGAGCAAACAGCCGAGGTGGAAATATACGTTTGAATACCAAATTCGAGGAACTTCTTAAGGATACCTCAGTTGAGGTTGAGTCGAGGCGGATCTGAGGAAACAGCTAATGATACGGGTGAGTCAATATACACATTTTTGAAAAGTATTTTTTTAATCCCAAAACCATACCAATAATATATAATCGGAATTTAAGCATACACTGTAGCATGTAGTACATTTCTACGAGTGGTCAGTGGCGATACTGTTACTGGCCAAATCCATTTAAAATTAAAGACACCCTAATATTTTAAATATCAGTCAGATCAACGCCGTGTCAATATAAACTTGTATTATCCTGCGATTTACAAATGCGTGCTAATTTTCAGCTCGAAACGTAAACGCCGAACGGGGACTATAACGCGAAGGAGTCACGATAGATCCACTTGGGTCGCAGTGACGTCAGGTCTCGGATATGACCTGCCTTCGATTAAAAAAAAACGTGGGTGTGTCAAATAAAAGCTCTACTTTATGGCGAACAAACATAGTAACATAAATGTATGTTAAATTGATGTGACTATCGGCCGGTTTCCATAACCTATCTACCAGTACAATATTTGTTAAAAACGTCGTCATTCAATCGTTTGCCGGTTTTTGGCGTTTTTGACAAATAGTTATTGGTGAATAGGTTATTGAAACGGGCCGTTAGTCGACTAATATATGTTCAATAAAATTTTGGAGGTGACTAAACCTCCGACTTGAAGCCAATCTGTCCTAAGGCGAATCTGACGTAACGCGAATTCCTAAACGGAACAACTCATTAATACTACTGAATACTTAACCGGGTTTGTTTTGTTTATGTTTATCCATCGAACGGCATACTTTAGTATTGAACTAGGTACGTACTTCTTGTGTGTATCTCATTGTGATAAGCGCTCGGAAATGTACGCATGAGTCACGACTTACGCGGTAAGACCTCTATAGTCTAGTACTCGTAGTAGATAACGTCACGACGCGACGGAAGCAGTGGTATTGAGACTAGATTTGATGTTATAATAATATTAGCTCCCCACACCGATTTCGGTGACGGTGGCCGGTTTCATTGAAACCAGCCAGCAACATAGGAGTTATTTTGTAGTGTCCAAGTGTGTGTGCAGTACACAAGAGCAGTCTCTCTTCCTTTAGGCGTCCCGTACGAGGAACGCGCACGCCTAATGTGGGGTCAGCCTTACTCTCATAACCTAGTGGGACGGATGATCGACACGACTGGCGAGAGATAAGGCGCAGGACCGACTTTTTACATGCCCATCCGTCGCATAGATCATCTTTCTTGTCAGACAATCGGGTGATCAGCCTGCATTGTCCTAACCAAACTTGGATGCAACATTTTTTTGTTGTTCCAATGCGGGAATCGAACCCACAATCTCCCCGAGTCGAGAGCCAAGCTCTTACCCGCCGGGCCACGAAGGCTGTTATGTTTGATGTTATGAAGGCTGGGTTACACTAGACTGGCCGACGAGACAATTGACGCATATAAGTCGTTTCCGCTGATTGAATCTTAGGCTGGAGCTTATATGATCCGGAATCCGGAAGGCCGTGGAAAATTCTGAGCATTGGAAATAGAACTCTGCGCTAATACAATAGAGTTGAAAATCGAACACATGAGTGTCAAGTCAAATGTCAATGTCATATATGACAGCTCGACATTTGAAGCTTTCATTTTCAACTCTTTTGTATTAGTTCAGAGTTCTATTTTAAATGCTCAGAATTTTCTACGGCCTTCCGGATTCCGAATCATGTACATAGTCCCAGCCTTGCAATATTGTTTAGAATTTTAGATGCACTCTCGATAACATAATAATAGTTAAAACAGCAAAACGCGTTTTGATTGGTCAAAACTCCAAAATCAGTTTATGATATCGATCCTGCCTATTATTCATTTACAATTCATTGAAAGTACATTGAAAAACTTGGGGTTCTGCTAACACTATCTTCTAGGACGATAGCATCTTCTTCCACTTCCAACATGGAAATTAAAAGGTCTCTTAAAATCTCTCAAGGACACTCGAGGACCTTAAACGAGTAAACATTAACAAGATTTCGTAATAATTTGTAACACACCTAAATTCATCTTAATATCTCATGGAAATGTTGACCGAAATCGCATTCTTATTTTCTATTCGGGTGTTTTATCTCTGAGAAGAATATTTTGGGATAAAAAGTAGCCTATGGGCTTTGTGTTATTCCAGAGCTTGAACTACTACCATACCATAAATTTTATCATAATCCGTTCTGTAGTTTTTGCGTGAAGGAGCGATAAACATCCATCCATCCATCCATACATTCGGACATCCATCTATCCATCCTCACAAACTTTTATATTTATAATAGCAGTAGGATTGCACTAATTTCGCCTCTAGTGCCCTGCCCCTATGGGAAATCGGCATCGGTAAAAGAAAAACCCGTGGGGACCGTTAATATATTTTGTTGCCTAGGTATGTCCCTCCTCATGGTCTACTCAATCTGTGCCTTTCATCAGAGTTGGTCCAGTAGTTTCGGTGTCTATTCAACACAAACAAACATACAAACAAATCTTTCCCCTTTACAATATTAGTATAGATTCCATATAAAGTTCACAGCGGTTTTCAATACGCCTGACGCCATACTCAGTTTTGTGGTGTATAGCTATTGTTTCCAACCGCAAGTACTATATCCAGTGTGAATTACTTTCTCTCGTCCCCTTTCAATAAATCAGACCTTCCGTTTGTCCCTTTTTTGTCTGGGAGCAATGATTTTGAAACTAAGGATGAGGAAGGAACATTTTGCAATAACCTTCTGCTAAACTAAATTTACTTTGTCTTGTCAATGTAGCCCCCCCCCCAAGTATCGTGAGCCTCGCAAACCTTAGATGAGCCTTGAGTGCCGTTTTGGGACACTTAATATGTTGAAGATATTTTTACGAGCACACAGGGCCTGTCCTTAAGGTATTTTTACCCTCTTAAGACGCACGACGTAGTATTGTTTTTAAACTTTGAGAAGCCCTCAAAGGACACTGGCGAATCCTGCCTGATTTTCCATCAAGAGCGGCCAAGTTTCGAACATATGTGGATTTATAGTACTTCAAAACTTATTATATAAAAAATATATTACTTATATTTTAAGGACTTAAGAATAAAAAAATATGAATCTCCTTGGGAATAATATCAGAGAATTCATGTGCAAAATACGTACATAACTGTGGTAATCGTTGTCATCATATCTGTATAGCCTATGGTTACCATGCTGTAAATTGTCAATTTGGGGCGTAAAAGCTCCAATCTAGTCGCCCAGTAGATAGATTTATTTTTAATTGGACTATAGTTATTTTCCTTTTCTATAGTTTAGCAGTTTAGTACTAGTTTTATGAAAAAAAATAATACTTGGGGTGTGAAGTAGATCCCTCTATACTATTTATATTTATACTAAGAATAATAATAATTATTATTTATGTCTTTATTTTCGTAATGTGAAAGCAACATCCTTTATTTATCTGTTAGCATATTGCGTTTCCAAACAAACTAGTTATTAATTTCATTACGTAATTGACATCACAACTGCTAATAGATGTCGCTTTTCCGCAATCCGCCACTAGAGCAATCTATTGAACAATAGGTAAGGTCATATTTAATTTCCCCAAGTTTGATGTATAATATTATTGCTATTTTAGGAGTCCGTATTGTGTTGCTATGTTTATAAAGTACAACATACAATAAATACTTTTTGTGGACACGTATTTTTATTTCCAGGCAGTAAATGTATGACGACTTGCCGGTCGCCTTTGAAAGTCACATTAACTTAGCTGTGTGACCAGTGCCATGTAACGACCATTCTACAGTTTAAGTTTGCGCGTTTATGTTGATATATACTATAGTAAATCTTTTTGTATTTGATATAAGTAAACTAATTATGTTGGTTTTATACACTAATATTTAAAAATAATATTTCAACATTTATTGTGACTTCGAAATGCTATACGCATTACACGTAAAATACTATTTTTTTTTACTTTTATGAAGTTGTAATACCTAATTATTTCTTAATTTATTTAAAAATAAAAACCAAAATTTTAATGTTGTCAAATACCCTATTACGGAGTTTAACTACGCCTGCAGTCGTTGTGGTCACTTTTTTGTGTTTAAATATTTTGAGTTGTCCTAGCGCAAGAGAAATATTTAGAATCTGGTCGAGGAGGAACTTTGTCGATATTGTACTTACTGTTGCCAGTATAGTATAATATATAGGTCATTGACCTTAAGCAATGATCATCATCAGCTCTAATAGGTTCGATGTATGATGTAGTTCTAAGTAATTATGTAGGGAATGCGGATGTTGCGTGTAAAATCTACTATTTATCCAAATGCCGAATGCCGAATGGTAATGCTATTTCGAGTGTATGTATGTCATTTTTCCACCACCGAGCCTTGATGGGCTTTTAGCTCGATAGGTGTCGTCACAGTCCGTTTAGAGTTATTTTACCTCTGACTTTCTATGAGAGTGATTTTTATGTTGTCAGTATAATATGGGTGCTGTCAGAGATAAAATAGCTTTGAAAGGACTGTAGATTTGTCTCAACTGTGAGACTGATACCGGCTGGTATAAAAAAAATATAATAGATTTGTTTGTTTGCATTGAATAGGCTCCGAATCTACTGGACCGATTTTGATGAGATTTGACACAGACATAGAGTAGACCATGGCGAACAACATACGTATTACGTAGGCTACAAAAATGAACGGTTCCAGGATTTTCTTCACAAAGTCGCTGGCAACATTAGTCAAAAATGAATGGGCAGTCGAGTTGGTCGTTTGTGATACCAGTTTTAATATTTCCAAATCGATTTCGGTGACATCAAAAGCAAATTCACACAATAATACATTTCCGAATACGATTATGATCGTAATATTTTAAATTACGAAATGCTTTTATTGTACATAATATATTTACATTTTTTCTTATCACAATATATTATTAAGTTGCATATAAATTATCATATTATTTTAATATGGGGGTGTAGTGTTTTAATTTTTTTTCTGGAATGATATTTGTGGGTTGCAAAGGTCAAAAATTTTTGGGGCAAAAGGCATTAATTTAAACATACATAATCAGATACGTTGCACAAGAGGCACTTACCAGACTAAGACAACATGGATGGACATGGATTAGCATTAAGCATTTACATAGTATATTCGTGGTGTAAATATTTTTAGGGTTCCGTACCCAAAGGGTAAAACGGGACCCTATTACTATCGGCCGCACTCTTAGACATTTAATGCTTACTTAAGACTCAGTACAGATTTTGACACAAAATCAATACAGTTCCTATCAAAATCTATACTACATATATATAAGTACCAATATATTGTGTAAATATTTTTATAACGTCAATATAGATAACGTTACCAAAGAATATAATATTATAATTTATAAGTATTATGCGGTTATAAGCAAATGATTAATTTTACATCAGATTTCACATTTATTTTGTTAAATTCGATGTTGGGTTCCAGTGTCGCATGCTGTCGCCCTCTCGTACGAGCACATTTTGATGCGTTTTTTTGAACAGAAGTTTTAATGTGAATGAGGGTTTTTAAATTCGTCGTTCGTGCTACCAAGCGCCGCCTGGTGACAGAAATAGAATCGGAAATTCTTATTGACCGTTTTTGATACCACTGACGCCACCAGATGACGCTTTGTGTGAGTTGGGTCTGTCCCCTGGCGGCAGAAAAAATCTCAAAAACCCTACAACTCGCGGGCACCGTACTTGTATTTTGCCGCGATAAAAATCCAATGTCCTTATATCAGCTTTTATCCTTAATTGATTGAGGATTACATTTATTTTATTTATCTATTACATTTTTAATATATTAAAGTTAAATATGCCATTAATCTATAAAGGATAAAAGCTAATACAGTCGAAAATGTTTTTAGTTCCTGCTGTCACCGCGTCATACTCTTTTTCTTGCCAAGCTGTTCAACAGTCCGTGACCGTGTATTTCTGGCGATTTTGGCGTCTTTGCAGACTAACGATTAACTTTGGTGAATATAAAATTAGTACCCATCTACTTATCTGACGAAATTGAGGCACTGAACTACACTTACGTTTAAATTAGACCTCAAATATACAATACTATGTGTAGTGTAGAAGCGTATAATAAATAATATTATCACCTAACTCCTTCTTCCACATCTCACCTACGACCTTCCAATTCCAGGACCGCGTGCTGACCATCACCGGCCAGATTATGGACCAGGTTCTGGGCGAGGAGCGCGTGGCTCGCGGCTTCCGCGTCAAGTTCCCCGAGGACGTGCTGCAGGACAACCTCGCCGGCCAGCTGTGGTTCGGAGCCGAGGTAGGTCGTCGACTCGCAGATACCGTGGATAAGTCGAGGCTAACCCAACAATCAACATCGGGTTTGGTGAATGTTTTACTCTCGATCATGGAGCAGATATAGAGAGGGGATGGCACAAGCAACTGTGCACTGTGATTTCTACTCGGTCCTGACGTCATCACAATGGGCGTGGGCCGTGGCCTATATCAATGTACTGTCAGCGTTCGTACTGTGTAGTTGTGCACACCTCTGTGATTTTGATATCTTTTACTTTTCGAGTTTCTAAGAAGAAAATGATGAATTTTATTTTATTAACAATTCATAATGTTTTGTCTTATCATGCAAAAATACTCAAATAGGCGTTATCCTATGGAGGGCATTATATTTTCATGCATAACTAATTAAAAGCTAAATTTATTATAATTTGTTCTAGAAGCCTCTTAGCGTCGGTTAAATTTGAAAATTTTCTACTTGCCAATAGATGGCGCTTTTACAATTTGATCACGGGGATTTAAAATATATTCTAGATACGTAGGTACTAACTTAATGTTAATATATTATTTTAATCACTATGTGTGCAAAAGTTATTTTTTGCCCTACTTCCTGAAGACTTTTCAGTCGGTCGTAAAGCAATATTTAGTTTTTCATCATTTTACGCCCCTATCGACCAAGATGTAATCCTGCGTTTATTGCCATCTACTGTGAGATTGCAAAACTACTAAGTAAGGTCGATAACGAACGAAATACGTAGTTTTGATATTTACCGGTAGATGAGTGGGCGGAATCAGACACCCCGCAAAATATCACGCTTTGTTTTATACTGAAATCTACTCACAACACCGCCACACTATATTTACGCCACGCACTTATTTGGATCATGAACCAGGATAGTTGCATGTACAATATCGGCAAAGTTCCTGCTCAATCAGTTGCTAAACATTTTTCTGTACACTAGGTCGCCTCAAAATATTTGAACATAAAGGAAGTGACCACATCGCACTGGAGAAGTGCGTGCGTGATTTATCGGGTCTGTTAAGCTATTTTGCTCGTAAAATCGTTTTTCTGTGGTTGCGACATAAAAAACTGCAGTAATTAGAACTCTGCGCTAATGCTTTAGAACTGAAAATAGTGTAGACCTGTCAAATTTTACATTTTACACTTGACACTTCGATTTTCAGCTCTATTGTACTAGCGCAGAGTTCTATTTACAATGCAGTTTTCTAATTAAAGTTGCGACAACAAAAAATGCTCTTGGGGATGTAGCCTTAGCCTGGTCGAGTGTTAACTTGTTCGATAGTACATAATTATAGTATAGCGTATCACGGATAGCAAGATACATATTTTCATATCATTCATTTGCCCTATGGTGACCATGCGTCATTTATGTCTTGTCTTAAGTTGTAATGCTTATACATAAACCCCCTTACTAATAAAAATATTTACACAATGGATATGCTATACAATGTTTTGTCCTTGCCTGACATGAGACTTTTCCAAAGTATCTGACAGGGGGGATTATTAAGGGGAAATTCAGATTAGTAAGGGGGAGGTTGTATAGCGGGGGAATACCCGGGCACGTTAGCTACAGATACAAGTTATAATTACATGAAATACAATAGCTATCATTTACTGAAGCTAAATGTAAAGGACAGACAAGTTTAATTCCCGGTTTCTTAGGTCAATTTGTCCGTAACTCGTAAATCGTAATCGACATTAATTTTTCCTGACAGATGGCGGCTGGCGTTGATACAGAAAAGAATTAAAAAACCATAGACAAAATGATTATTTTTCTTAATTAAAATAGTTTAAAGCTCCATTTCACTCTCACTGTAAGAAACCTTTCTCATAAAACGAATTACATTTCAAAACGAATTATAGCAAAATAAAATAACTTTATCCTCGAATTTGAGATTCGTCTGGAGAACACTAGATGGCGCTTTTGGGATTTGAAAATTTTGCGCCGGTTAAACTTTGTTTATCCTAGAGCTTATGTAAGCATCAGAAACCGGGCATTTATCTATGTATTACAAAATGGTATCGCAATTTCTCTCTCTCTCTACTTTGACTATTGCAATGGTGAATTTAGTACGCCAGTTATTTTCTATTGTGATGAACGCAAATCGATTCCGCATCACTTGCTAGCATGCGATCTGCATCCATTGGCCGCAGTTATGAAATAGGTGAATTATTGAATAAGATTTGTTACAGATAAAACTTTTCCATCAAAGACGCCGCCACCGTATCATACTTTACCGTACATGAACGTTTGAGTCGGTTTCACAATTCTTATTACTATTAAAGGGAATGTTTGTGTGGATGGGTCAATGGATGGATGTTTGTTACTCTTTCACGCAAAAACTACTTCCATGAAATTGGGTATGGTAGTAGTTTGGGCTCTGGATTAACACATAGGCTACTATATATTTTTATCCCGAAAAAGTACAGTGTTTCCGTGGCATACTGTATTTAAGCGGGCAAAAGCTGCTTACATTACATCGAGAGACGGAGACAAAACAACAAATAATTAAAGTTATAATGATTGAAATTGAAATCTGACTTATCGTTATCATAATATTATTAGTTAGCATGTTTTCTTATTTTTCTTGTTTACTACGACGTATCTCTTGCATTAAACATGCCTTGTATCGACCATTGTGTAATCGTTAACTTCATTTAATATTCATAAATTATTACTAATTGACAATTATTTATGATATCGCGTGCATAGAGATGCTATGAACTCTCCGCAACGTCAACAGAATATGATTCGTGCAGCCTGGTGACGACGAGACAGACGAGCGGACGGACGGACGGACAGACATACAGCGAAGTCTCAATAATAGGGTTTTCCCCTTTTTTACGCTTTGGGCACGGTTCCCAAATAGAAGGGATGACGTGACGTGAGATGACGTGAGTAAAAATGTTATATTGACTGAAGTTATTTCACCAGGGTATTAAATTGGGTCTCAGTCGCGAATTTCGCGGCAATCGGCACGGTGGCGGCGACTGTGGCGGCGGCGACTGCGGCGACGGCAGACGCCTTAGGCCGGGACTATATTGTCCGGAATCCGTAAGGCCGGGGAAAATTCAGAGCTCACGAACTTGAAAACGAACATACCAGTGTCAAGTCAAAGGTCAATGTCAAATCTGACAACTCGACACTCGTGTGTTCGACTTTCAACTCTATTTTATTTATAAGTCCAGAGCTCTTTTTCTTTTTCGGTACTCTGAATTTTTCCGGGCCCGCCGGATTCCGGTTCATATAGCCCCAGCCTTAGAGTTGTGCTATGCGTCGTCGCGTGGCGTTGTGGCCTCGCCCTCATAGTTCTATTTGCTTCTGACTGCTTCTGACTGCCTATTGGCCTAATGTGGCCAAGTGACGAGTCGCCAAGCAAACGTCATTGAATACTAGTGATTGGATAGACTCACTACTTTTCTTGTATCTTCTAGTGCCTAGCAGCCGGTTCGTCCATCATGAATCGAGAAGAAGAATCAGCGGCGATGCGTCCTCTGGCCAAAGCTCTCACGCGCAGCCTGGAGACCGTTCGCTCTCTACTCCGAGAGCAGTGTCTCCGACCCAGGGGCCTGGCGCTGCAAGACCAGGACGACATGCTGCACGAGAGCCTGAGGATATTCGACAGGTGAGAAACACACTCGTGACTCCTATAGTGTAAGAGCATAGCTTCGAGTTTAGACCCATGGGCTTGGCTCTGCAAGACCACGACGACATGCACGCAGGGCCGGATCTACCATATGGCTTTTAGGGCTTCTTCCCAGGGCACCGTGGATTAAAGGAAGCACAGCTAAGTCAAGTCAAAGTCAACAATAAATGATAATGCGAAAAAAATCCATAATTTTATTAAATTAAACAGATCGTAAGTTTTTTTTTTTCTATACTTTGAGTAATTAGGTGGGTCATAAAGTAGTATTAGCACAGGGCCCCCTAAACTTACGGTCCGGTCCTGCCTGCACGAGAGCCTCAGGACAATCGACAGATGAGCCTGAAGTAGCGTTTTATTTCGCTAGTTGAATATTAAACGGGAGACCCATTAAAATATTATATGATCTAATGATGGAATATAAGGAAAAATGTTGTATTATAAATGTCACTATAAATTACCTGTCCGGCGACTAGCGTAGGTAGGATTTGAAGTTGATTATTTAGGGTCAGTTTAGTCAAGCGGATCCATCGCAAACCACGTCCGTCCGTTAGCTGCAGGCTGCGGTGTTAGTGATAAAACTGTTTTAATCCACTTGAAGCAAATTGGGAAGGTGAAAAAGGTTGAAAGGTTGATGATCACACATGAATTGAGTGCAGCAAACCGACAAACGCGAGTTATATTACTCAACCGGCACAATAATTAAGGTATTTTAAATCGAATCATTACCTGTGATAAAAAGTGGATCCTGTACGATAATCGTAAACGCTCACGCAATGGTTGAACCCTGGCGAACCAGCCAAAGCCTGCCCCAAGCGAAAATTGACTCAAAAAAGTTACTTGTGAGCGTTTGGTGGACTAGTGCCGGTTTCGTTCACTACAGCTTTCTTAAATCTGGCCAGACGATGTCTATTGCCAGCAACTGCAAATCATGATGGAAAAGCTAGCTGCTGGACAACCGAGGTTGGCGAACTACAAAATAGTGGGTTAATGTCACACAAAAATAGCCCTTAATTACTTCGAACTGTCATCGGACAAATCATATTAATAATATTGTTATTTAGTTGGCCAGCCGGCTATTACAAAACAAGTTTGAATTTCAAATTTATTTCTAACGAGATAAGGTTCCTATGATCTCCCACCGTAACTCCGAATATATCGGTTTCTAAGATTTGGGAATAGACACCCACCGCCAAGAAACTTGTCTGTTCCCGCCATTATTTCAAGTGTTCTTAGTAATTAATGATGGTTTGTGCATTTAACTTTTTAACTCGATATAACTAAACTTTGTAATTGATCAGACTCACTCAATAAAAGTGGTTGGTGCAAATTATTGTAAAACGGACGCTGAACGAGACTTTCTGTTCCATCTGTGTGAATCACATCCAAGCATATCCGATACCCAAGATCGCCCGCATGTTCCTGCTCTGGCCTCCCCTGATCCGACATCAGAAGAGGTCTGTGATTCTATATTCGTGTCAAAGTTGCAACGTGCAGCGCATAGATGTCGCTTGAGTCAGTCTACATCGCGCTATCGCTTGTCCGATGTGACTTGTATAAATATATTATTGTTTTCCATACATTAGTTCAGTAGGAGGGACTATGGTCTCTCCAGACCTAAAAATAGTTTTCTACGGATATTTAGCTATTTTAAAAAACCGGTTCGCAGGGGGGAGTAAAACTCCCTCATCGTCTCCCCACCTAACGACAAGCCATATGGCAGTCACCAGACCGACTAAGCTAAGACGGCTTAAAGCCATTAGCGTAGACCCATTCGAAAAAAAAAAAAAAAAACTATACATTAGTTCGACTTTCATAGGGACTGCGAACTCGTCACTATCAAAGCCTATATCAAGGAACTCGTATAGAGATTCTTTGATAAAGGCAAATATCACCCAAACCCCCTTATCCAAAAGGCCCTGGACTATGACCATGACGCACAGACTTTCCGACACCCGTACAAACGGCCTAAGCATATCTTAGCCGATCCCGTTGACCCGATCACAAAATACGTAACGTACTGTGTACAGTTACGTAAACACAAAACACACGCACCCGCGAGATTAGTATCGCACCGGGGTCGACGCCGGCGCCTACCCCGAGGTCCGAAGGAGAGACCCGCGTCTCCCCTGTCATAATAATAGCTCACAATCCGTAGTTGTCCCCAATATCCGGTCTGAACATCACCCGGGTGATGTTAGGGAGGGTCAAACCCTCCCAGCGACTCTTACCAAATAAACTAGCCACCAGGCTAGTTATAGTCCGATTTAGCTACAGCGGTCTTAACCCGACCCTTAGCATAGACCCGTTCGAAAAAAAAAACATACATTAGTTTTGGCTGGAATGTCTTCATGAGGTAAATCTGAAAGGGAAGCCGATAAGAATGGAGTTCTTTAGACCCTTCGCCACTGCCCTCTTACTAATAAAAATATTATTCTTGTCTGATATGTGGGAGAAATCGCTTGACAGATAAGGACAATACATTGTAAAGCTTATACACTGTATAAATATTTTATACGTAAGTAATATTTATAAATATTACTTACTTAGGCCTTTTCATCCGTTATTGGATGATTTATACAATATTATCTGATCGAAGTAACCACTCATGAAATACTGCCTGGGACAGTCGATTTTTTTAAATGTCGTATGGTTGCCCAAGCACATACGGCATTCTCACAACACAGTCAGCCTAGTCCAGAGGAATGACTGGTCACTGGTAGGTCTGGGGCCGACCATGTGCGGGTTTCCTCACGATGTTCTCCTTCACCATTGGAGCGTCCGTATAATGTACTTGAGATCTGAAAATGTCTCATTGGTACACGCCACAACCTGGGAATCGAACGTGCACTCTCTCGAGTGCGAATCAAACGGTCTACCCACTAGGCCACGGAGCTATAACTAAACATAATATTTAAGATAAATAACAAATACCAATCTATAAAGAATTTATTTTCAATTTTATTTCTTTAAAAATAACTCAGTTCTCATTCACTTTTTATTTAGATTATGTGAGTGTTGTTTCTATATCAGTTCACTTTGTTAGTAAAAATAGAGACTGATGCTTATTTTACTGTTATAGTGGCTATACATGTTGGCTCAACGTTGCCGAGTGATGGCCAACGCCAACGCGTAGACAGCCGATTTGCCTTGCCTGCTCATGGCTCGGTATCTCTCGTCTAGTTGCCGCAACTTGTCTTCGCTCGCCGTCACTTGTGATCACTTGCCTCACCTCGGACCGGTGTCCTATTGACACCGTATATATGACCTTTCAAATCAAAGGCGCTCGCCTGCGCTCGGCCAATGTGTGGGCAGCTCGGCAAAACACTCGCCTACATTTGCCGCCTGCATTGGCATTCAAGGAACTTATCCAACGTGTGGATATCATCACTTTTTGCCGACGCTCGCATTGGCCTACACTGGGTCAAAATGTATTTAGCCGACTTCACTGATTGCTAACTGTTCCAGACTGTTTGCGGAGTTTGAGCTGTGTTACGTGTCGGCGATGGTGAACGTCAAGACGCCGCACGAGTTCGCGGCGCAGCAGCTGATCTGCGTGCTGTTCTCCGAGAGTCTGCGCCGCGCGCTCAAGCAGAATCTGCTCACCCAGGAGCAGGTATGATCTGGGGGCACGGCAGGAACATTTCACAGCTATTCTCATTCGATAACGTTACGCTTACGGCGCTGTCAATTGTTCCTGCACGAATTATACCCTTCACAACATAAAAATAGTTTAAATAACCTAACCAAGAGCATGTCAGGAGCATGTCTAAGGAGGGTTCCGTAACTATCAACGCATAATAGGTTTTTTCCAAATTACTTCAAAAGTTACTGCTCGATTTCGTTTAAAATAATTTTCCTAAAAAGTATTTAGCCTAGTATTTTTAAATATAGTGCTTTTATTTAAAAAGACCTATCCGACGATATGGTGATCCACACGATGAGATATAACGAAAAAAAATGTTCACCCCAACTTCATATGTATAAGGAGCTACCCCTAAAATACAAAAATTTAGTATAATTATTATTTATATGATAAATATATTATGTAATATTACTCTCTCTATTATTCTCTTTTCTCACCATACTGATTGATACCAATTGATTATATGACGCAGCGTGCGATCAGCCGCGTGCCGCTTCCCGTGTGCTAAATGCATGATGATTTTTTTAAATTCCAATTTTCAAATACAGTCAGTACCTGCTCAGTATTAGATTCTGTTGGTAATTGTTTCTGAAAAAAAAACCACTCAGTTTAATGTCAACCGTTGCCGCTTTCAGGTGGACTCGTACGACCCGGCGCTGATGTTTGCTGTCCCTCGTTTGGCGATAGTCAGCGGCCTGCTCATATACTCCAGTGGGCCGCTGAGCATAGACAAGCCGACAGGTAAGCTATATTATATTATATGACTTATGTGTACATATTGTCTGAGAGCGCGATCACAATAGAAATAATGTTTTTTTTTTCATTTATTTTAAAGAGGCTTAAAACCTTTGGGCTATGTCAGCCACAGTACATAAATAATGTACAGTAGCGGAACTCAGCCGCAAGCGTCGAGGCACAACTAACTAAAACTCGTTAGTCTTTCAATGCAGCTACAAGTCTTGACGGTGCAGCGGTGCGGCGAATATTTTTTTAAAATAATACTCAGAAATACATAATAATATTAATAAAAATAACAATGTGGGGAATAAGTGAAAGCCCAAAACGGAGATCTCCGATCGAGCGAGGTAGTATGCTCGATCAGGCCGAAGCCCACTTGTACTTATTTCAGCTGTTGCATATATAGCGCCGAACTTTAGAAACTTGGAAAGCGCGATTCAGGATTGTGGCGCTAATTAGTCCGCCACAACAACAACACACACTACCTCAGATTATTAACACAAAGATCCGTGCGTCTGATATATACAATTTTGATACACGTTGACGTATTGCAAAGTGTCACAATATTTTTTTTTATCTTATAGGCAAAGGTTTAAATTTAAATAATTATAGGCGAATTTCGACGACAAGGAGAACTCTAGTAACATTCAAGATGTCATTCACCAAGTCGCACATCCAAACGTTCTCATTTTCCAGAGGAGATGTCAGACATGTTCCGGCCCTTCCGCACTCTGCTGCACAAGATCCGCTCGCTGCTGTGGACGCTGGACCGGCGCGAGCTGCTGGCGCTGGAGAAGCTGCTGTGCACCAACGAGGACATCGCCGACCTCGCCGTGCTCGAGCTGCCCGCAGGTAACGCGTCCCAACTGCCTCTAGGTATACTGGGTGTTGTTTTATCCGTACAAAAGAACATATTGCAGAAAAATAACTTGATTAACATTTTCTGGAAAAATCTCGCAACGCATAGCCACTTTTGCACTGCTGTGCGCCGCGCTTGTTTTGAAGGCCACACGTGGTCGAGGCTTATATCGCCACGCGTCTATTAATCAACGTTGATTATTTTATCGGATAATCTCTATATAAGGTTATGTTATGTATAACGACGTTTAGGTAGAAAAATAACTATAAAACTCGAAAAAATCTAGTACGTATAGATCATTCGATACTGAAGAGGTCGTTGACCTCACACTGTGACTCCGCAGCTGATTTCAAAACGTAACTTTTAATTTTATTTGCCCACAAATAACGTTACAACATAGTAGTCTTACTTTCTTTCTAATTCTACACTTTTACCACTAGTAATGAAATATTCTTGCTAAAATGGGGAACTTGCATAATTTTTCATTAGCTTTTGAAAAGTACATAATAAGACAGGAAATATTGACTTTGCAATGGCATATCTACGATCAACCGTTGACGAAATACAGTCATCACAAAAGTGAGATTTTTGGAGAGCATTAAAAACGCTCTATACAAAACGTGATGCACGAGTGACGTCACAGCAGTTGAAAATATATGAAGATAAATACAAAATTTATTTTATTTAACTTAAATACTGCGCTTATGAATATCGTTGTCATAACAAAAAATGTCACATATAACATAAGGATTTTAACAGTACTTTTCGTTTTCAAAAACTTTACTTTTCGTTTTTTGCTACGCAAAAAAAATCGTCGTTCTTTTATTGCTTTTTATTCTTGTAAGTTTTTAATTTAGCAACTGATTACTGTACTTTTTGCATTTTTCGGTCCATATTTATGTTGACTTCGGAAAGTATATTTTTTTTTTTTGCTGATTTAAAACAAATTCATGTTCCGTATTAATTGACATTGATTTAGATCATGTTTCTATTTACAGAGGACTCCACCGAGGACTCGTGTTACCCGGACATTGGGGAGTTCGTGTCCAAGTTCTACGCCGACCACGCGCACTGCAGAGACCTGTACACGACACAGAGGTAATGTACAACTATAGTCTATGCGCGATAAGAAGGCTGTGAATCATGGGTACGAATTACAAATGTCAAAATTTACCAATGACACAGGGGCGACCCGCGACATTCTCTAAAAATGACAGCTCGAGCACCGGGGAATGTCAGCCTTGTTGACGTAATCCTAATGTTGACACCGAAATAATTTTAAACATCGCGTGAGACAAATCTATCATAAATATTATGAAATTATATATTGTCAATGATGTCAAAGCACGAAACGATCAGCGGCCAGCCCCGTGAACGAAAGTCGTGGCTAGAAAAAACTCACGTCCCGCTCGCCGCTCGCTCGCATCCCCCGATACGTCTAGGGACGCGCACACACATAGCTGCGAGCTGTCCTTTAAGTAAGTATTGGATGTCGGTTCTTTACGTTAGCAATACATATTCTTTGCCAATGATGTATAAGCTGTGTTCACAAAGTAAGCCATTTTGACAAATGTACGCATGATTTACTGCCTTCTAAACGCGAATAGACTAAATCCTGAATTTATAAAATACTCATGCTAGTTACATAGCTACAAGTCAAGTACTGATTTGAATAAACAGATGGCACATTTACGGATACGGTTATACTATAACATAACCCACTGTTTTTTTTATTTATTTATTATTTTTTATTATTTTTAGTAGGAGTTTTTTCCAAATGGAAAATATCACCCCCATTGTACAATTAGACAGACAATACACAGAACATAACATAATTTATCAACGATCATGATCTAACGTCGACCAACACAACACTTAAATACTTTATAAAGAGCTTTAGCAGCTGTAGAATAGGGGCACGATAAAATAGAGTTAAAAAAACCAACTTCACTATTAAAATTTAACAGATAAAATAACTCCTGTCTCTCAGCCTCGGCCCGAACACACTCCATCAACACGTGATACACGTCCTCACCACGTCACACGCCACACAGTTAGGACTGGGCGTCTTGTCCATAAGGAAACCGAAAGCGTTCAATGGAATGTGTCCAGATCTTAACCTAAAGGCAATATTGACCTCATCTCGACTTAATTTTATGTCCTCGAACCAAGGAGATCTGCACAACGTATGCTGGATAGTCCTGTACCAGATTCCCTTGGTTCGAGACCTTTCATCAAAATATTCACTAGATCATTGCACATTGACCTGACTACATGCATAAACTCATTATCATAGTATAAACTACCCACTGTTATTGTTTTATGCCTAAATTACGGTTATCTCCAGAAATACAAAGGTATTCTATGTGAATGAAAGAAATCGTGGGCAACGTCAGTAATATTGTATAGTAAGAAAAATGTACAAACATCATCAAAAGTAGGTTACAAAATTACATACTATCGAATTGTAGTAAACTTTACTGTGATAGTTGCAAATGTTTCAATAAATTATCACTTAATTTTGATAGCAGCTGAAATGTTTTCATTGTGTTTTTCAGCTCGAGTGAACCAACTATAACGGATGGGGACTACCTCCCTGACAATATAGAGGTCATGACTCCTATCATAGATGGCCTTAAACGATTGACTGAAGATGTTGATGAATCAGAGAAAGAATCGGAGGTAGAAACTGACAAGAGTACGGAAAAACTCACTGACAGCACCAGTAATGACACATTCCAAAGTGAAAAAGACGACAAGAGTAGAAAAACCAGCAGATCGGAGACTAGTGATCTATCGTCGCTTAGAAATTTATCGACAAACGGCCTCATGATGTTCGATCCTTTAGTTATAAATGCCGTGTCATCGTCCACATCGAGCGAAAGTAATAGACAAATCCCGGATCAAGATTTGGTCACATCCCTAAATGAACAAGTCACGGAAATAGCCGATAGACTTTCATCGATAGTTAGTGATGTAGACATACTAGATCATAATCCAATGCATGCCTTTTCAACTAGTGATGTTACCCTCATCACGACTGACAGTACGGAAGATTTGACAGGACCCAGAAATGAACTTCTAAGTTGCCTACCGTCTACTAGTCATGGATACTTGATACCTAACGCCATAAGTCAAGAACCTGTTGTTTTATCTTCCCTATCGCATAATAGTTCTGTTGTGTTCAATCCAGACGAAGACAACGATATAAATAGTGCAATATTAAATCCAGACTTACCCCTAATGATACAGGAGAACATTGAAGCTGAAATTGTAAATACTAACATATCTATCGCTAATGCTAATTTAAGTTCACTGTTACTAACCAATGAGGAATTTAGAGAGAGTTTTGTAGATAATAACGTAAACGATGACAATACAAGTTTCCATTCTGCTATGACAACGATGGACAAAGACGAAGATAGAGTTAAGTTTATGCTAGGCTACGAAAGTGAACACGAATCGCCCGCAGACAGCGGTGTTAGCACAGAAAATACAAGTCTAGATAGATCACCAGATACAAACCAGAGTAAAGACATAAAAGAGAACCACTATATGCAACAGAACAGGGTAATGAAAAGTCCAGAGAGTGAGACAGAGGATAGCAAAGAAAACAATTCTCTGGAACGTTCTTTCAACGATATGGGCGATGTTACTGTAAATATTAACTACGTCGAACATAATACTCAAAAGAACGAAGCTGGATCATCACACATAGATAATGTACATATAGATAGGCTAAGTGAAGATAATTTGAATGAAGTAGCAAGTAACGATCAAAACTGGCAAGACACAACAGAAGATATTAGAACTATAGAAGATGTAATATCAGGTTTAAGAAGACAGAGGGTAACCGATAGAAAGAATATTTTACGAGAAGAGAGTAGGTCTAGAGATGGAGATTGCTCTCAAAGTCATAGACAGAGAAGAAGTAAGAAGTCTGGCTTGAAGAGTAAAAAAAAGAAAAGTAAAATATGGTCGCCTGGTCTTAAGATTATAGATAGCAGATCTAATCAAAGTCAAAATAGCCCGTTGAGATTAAATTTGGACCATTTTGTAGATGAAAGGTAAGTCTAATAAATTACTTAATTTACACTACAGTTACAAGAGCTAGAATGAATGAAAAATATTTATAAGTATTTGCTTTTTTGCATAATATTGTATTCTCCCCGTCGCTCGCCTAGGGTTTCCCCCGCGTTCTGCTGCTGGAGGTCTTCCCCAAAAACGAGAATTTTCCGCGAGCCCAGTATTCGTACTGGGCGCGTCTCCAATAGCATTATTTTCCATGTAGAGGGGCATTGCCCCTGACCATGATTCCCCGCCGAACGAAACGAACGAAACGAAACGAAAAGACGAAGGCGATTTTCTAGGAGATGTCTTGATTTATTATAAGAGTGTCCATGACCTAGTGAATAGACCCCCTGAGTCACACGCGTGATCGTGCAGGTTCGGATCCCGAGTTGAGGTGTACCAATCAAACTTTCTCAATAACCGTATAGTGCCGGTAGATTAATTTACCCCCAACTTCTGTGACAACCCTGACAAAATTTCAATCGATCAAAAATCTATGTAAGATGTAACCTCTATACGTAAGTATATATTTTTACTTTGTGGTATTTACCATCATATGCATTAAGTGCAAAGCTGTAAATTTTAAATTACAATCAAACACTTCTCTATTTTATTTATTTGTATAGATAAAAATGTAACATTGTCATTATTTTTACGTTTTACTTCCAGCTCGGAGTGCGCGGACGATGAGCAGATCGCGCTGGCGTTGCAGGCGCAGGAGCTGGCGGCGCGACAACAGGCCAGGGGGAAGTTCAAGTAAGTGCTTACTTTTATGAGTATATTATGGAAACCAGATGTTGTCCGAGACTTCGTGCGCGTAAAAGGGAATCTCGCAGGAACCGTACATTTTGTGGCGACAAAAAAAATAGCCTATCTCTATCCCCGTAGTCTAATCTATAAGGTCCATTAAAATCAATTACGGATATTTTGGGCATATAATGTACTGCTTATTAGAATATTTTTTTGTCTAAACATCTTTATAATAAGCAGTAGATTTTACCAAACCTTATATATCTGTGTTAAATTTTATCTAAATCAGTTCAGTACTTTTGTAGCCTAAACAATACAAACAAACAAATATAACGGTGTAAAAAATCGTACCACTGTCAGGGTCCTTCGACAATGTAACCACATTAAAACGATAACAAGATTTTTAAATAATAAAGTGTATGGGATCGACATGATTCGTCAAGCCTATCAAATTACGTGGTTTCTCCCATACATTTCATTAGTTTCTAACTTCGAGGTACTATCGAACAAATTGGCGCTCGACCAGGCGTAAGATGAAAATCGCTTAACAGCGCCGTTGAATCGTGCGCACGCACGCATGCTCTGCAGTCATTGCGGTCACTTCCTTTGTGTTTAAATATTTAGAGGCATCCTAGCGCAAAGGAAAATGTTTAGAAACTGGTCGAGCCTTTGTCGATATTGCATGTAATGTATCATTAGAGAAGCATCTGTTTACTTGCGCCTTGTCTAAGTTTAACTTAAAGAGTGCGAGAAGTATCTAAGTCTTGTTTGGTCACTTTTTTATAGTTTTACACACTTAATACATAAAATAAAAACAAATGTATTTAACTTCAGTTCATGAAGTTTTCAACCTAAAGTCATTTCAAAATAATATTTGACTAATTTTTTTTTTGTTAGTCGATAGAATAAATTATAAAACTAGTTTGTATAATATGAATGTTTATTAGACCAGTACGGACTCGTGAGGTTTTTAATACGTTTTTTGTCAATAAATAATATCGATATTGTTTTCAGATCATCAGTGGACCTAATCCACCGGTTGTTCGTGTGTATCGCCGGTGTGGCGGACCAACTGCAGACGAACTTCGCTGCGGACCTCCGCAACATCCTCAAGGCGGTGTTCCTGATGAACCAGACGCCGGAGCCCGAGGTGGAGCCGGAGCCGGCGCCCGAGCCCGCGCCGCTTGAGTACCAACCAACTGAGGAGCAGGTCATACAAAACGGTGAGTTTTCACAGTGTCTGAGCGACAATCATGCATATTATAAGAGCCTTTAACTTTTATAAGAGCTGTTCAGATCAGGTGCGTGAGGTTCCTATAAGTCCATTCCTAACGGCTTCACTTGTATATACACACTAGGGTTTTCCTATGGAGGAAAACCAGCTTTCGCCACTGGTTCAGATACGAATTAATCATTCTGTAAACAAAAAACAATAGTACACTATAATTCTACCAATATTCAATTTGCCTCATAAATACCACGCAATAAAGAAATATAATGACATATTAAATTGGTGAACAGAGTATGAAGCAGAGAATCATTTATGTAAAACATTGCCAAGGCATCGAAAAATGTCACATACTGCACATGAACTGTGCAGCGAGCTGCCAATTCACATGCGTACTCATACAACGAAACATGTATCTTCTTGTGTGATGAATAAAGTTCAATTTTGAATAGCTATCTTATAAATCAGCGTATCGCGTGTCGCGTATCGTTTCGTTTCGGTATGAATTGACCCCCCTATGGGGCTTAATGTTTAACAGTTTGCGAGTCTCGTGAAGACTCTGATTGTGTATTATTCCTGTTCTAAGAAGGAAACACTTTGTTCAGATGTAAACGTAAACAAAAATGAAATTTGACCGATTAGGCCGCTGCCACGAATACAGCGGGGAGCGACGACGCGCGCCATACTCACCGCTTGACTTGACAGAAGTGCATTCCTGTCTGTCAAGGGAAGTGATAATGGCGCCCACTTACGCGCGCCGCAGCTGTCACCGCGTCGCTCCCTCTGTAGTCGAGTCAGCGGCCTCAATGGATCACTGTATTTCTTTATTGCACGGTAAACATTAAAATCGGTAGCATTTATATTATATGTTCTATAATTCTCTTTGTTTACGTTAAGATTAAATTGCTGAACGGAGTATAATATAATTTATTTCACTACTAGTAAATGAAATATTACACAACAGTTTTAAAATTTAATTTATTGACGTTACAGGCAGTTCGTTCGACAGCGTCTATTCAGCGGAGGAAGTGTACGCGGACAACTCGTCCGACTCGTCGCGTTCGTCGCACATGTCACAGTCGTCGCACACGTCACATACGTCACAGATGTCACGAACGTCACAGATGTCACGAACGTCACACGCGTCACAGCCACCCGCGCCGCGCCCAGCGCCCGCGCGCGATATACAGCCGTCGGCGTCTACGGGAGATTTGAGGTATATTTAAGCCCTCGTTCTCACGAGCCCTTCCTATACCGACTTCAGCAAAAAAGAGCTCTAAATAGAACTCTGCGCTAGTAGAGCTGAAAATCGAACACACGGCTGCAATGTAAAAACTCGACACTCGTGTGTACGATTTTTAGCTCTATTGTATAAGAAGAGTTCTATTTACAGCGCTGTTTTTACTAATGCCGTAAGTGCTCGTAAAAAGCGGGGTGATTCAGTCTAATAAGGGCTTTATAGGCGAGCGACAGTCAGTGGCGTAGCTAGGTAATCGAGGGCCCTGGGGGAGGAAATGAACGAGGGCACCCCAGCCCGAACTTACCAACCATTTATAATCGTTTGTTCGGTATTCGTCGTATTCCGAATTTGTCGTACTCCAGATTTGTCGTAATCCAGATTATCATATTATCATTCGCAAGTCAAAATAAAATGTATATATAATTATTATATAGTTACATTTAATAAGACTCAGATCGTCTTCAGTAGGCTTCTCAGCCTGCACTACAGTCTACAGTATACACAATCACATTGTCCAAAATATTTGGGTTAGAACAGCTGCTTGTAGACGGCTGACTAAAAAATAACTAAAAAAGTAAATTTTGTGTAATTTTTGCCTAGCTTTTTCTCTTTCCTGGCGTTGTCTGCTCTTAAATGCACCGATGGGTTTCTTCATTTTATCAATTAATTTCTTTTCACCTAAGTTAACTTTAAAATTATTTTTAAACAAAACCAACTTCCAAAGTAAAAATGCACAAAAATGTATGAAATAAAACTTATTTTGTACTACTTTTTTACTACGTTTCAACTATTTCTCTACACAATCTTCCTAATTTTGAAGCATAACCGCCTCCTTTTTTTGGAAGTCGGGTAATAAAATCTATCTAAGAATACAGGGAGTGCCCCGCAAGTTTCTATTAAAGATGTTAGACTTGTCGGGAGGTCCCCTGAAATGGCAACGTACCATACGTTGCCATTCCATTTCCATATTCCACAAAGGGAAGCTGCTACGTTCTGATTCAATGTGATCTAAATGTAAACAGTCAACCCAATTAATGTGCCATTATATTTGTTTATAATACGCGGTGATTGAGTGACATTTATGAATCATTGGTAGCATTATTGCCGCCTATGAGCTCAGGCCTGCCGCTAGGCTGTTTCAGCGCCCGCGTGCAATAAAGATTAGGCCGCCCTACCAGAGGCGTATTTACAAATTTTGCGCATTGGGTTAATTAACATTTGCCGCTCCATTAATCATCGGCGGATTATTATTATCATTTCTTACAGGTTAAAATCTAATTATATTTTAAACCTATCTGTTAGAAAATATTGTTAAAGTTTTTATACTCTTATAGCAAGTACTATAAATATTATATATACTCTTTATGTTAAACACGAGCGAGCGGAACGATCGAGCAATTTTTTTTTTTCATTTTACCTGTTAAAATCAGATTAAACACCGAAAGAATGTGTTGTTATTTGGTAAAATACGATAAAATCATTAGCCCCTAAAACAGAACTTGGATACTAAGTAATAGTTATTGGCTTTTATTTTAAACGCCGGCGAGCGGAGTGAGCGAGTAATATTTTTATTTACTCTTTTACCTGTTTAAACTTTAAGCCCTGAAAGACTGTTTGTTTACTTTAGAAAAACACAACAAAATTAATAGTCTACAATCAAACTTCGGTAGTAAATAATATAATACGATGTCCTTTATATTAAACGATGCGATTTACCTATTTTACAAGTAAAAATCTGTTCATATTTGTAAACCCTGAAAGATTGTAAACTTTGGAAAAATACGATAATATCAACATTCTAAAATATAACATTGACATATAGTATAATAATGTGTTATTCTTATTTATATTAAACGCGAGAGAGCGAAGCGAGCGAGCAAATTTTTTTTCTATTTTACAAGTTACAATTGTTTCAAACTTTTTAGCCTGAATGACTGTTAACTTGAACATAATACAATAAACTTAAAATTTTAAAACGGAAAATATATACTATTATCCAACTTATATTATAAATGTGAAAGTTTGTGACGATGGATGAATGGATAGATGTGTGGATGGATGGACAGATGTTTGTTACTCTTTCACGCAAAAGCCGTTGAACGGATTTTGATGAAATTTAGTATGGTAGTAGTTTATGCTCTGTATTAAAACATAGGCTACTTTTTATCCCGGAAAAGTACAGTATTTCCGTGGGATACTCAATTGACGCGGGTAACAACTAGTATAATAATAATGTTCTTTGTGTTAAACGCGGGCGAGCGAGCAAATGTTTTTTTTTGTTTTTTGAACTTCGGAAAATCAACGGGAAAAAAGTCAAAGGCTAAGTAATAATAATAATACAATATGATTTTTATAACATGCCACCGCCAGCGAATGGAGCCAGAGAGTTTTTTTTTTCTATTTTACCTGTTAAAGTCTATTTATTTAGCATTCGTTCGGATTTTTTCACTAATTCAATTTATAGTTTGTCAGTCAGAGTCCGAGGGGCCTCCTGAACCCCGGGGTCACTGCCTCACCTTGCCCCTTAGAAGCTACGTCACTGGCGACAGTGTGATTGCGACAGCTCGCACCAGTGGTCGTCGATACTTAGATAGCTCCTATTGAATCCTAACCAAAAGAAACAATACTAAACATAATGCTACCAATTCAAATGTTACTCATTTCCCGTGCAATAAAGAAATATAACGCTAGATTAATATGGTCGAATTTAATATTTTGTTTACGTTTACATTAATCTAAATCAAAAAAAAAAAAAATCACATACAGGTTACAAAGCAACGCTATGGAATTGTCCCTACGTGATGCCTACCACCGGTTCAGGAACTAACCCGGCGAGAAGAACCGGCGTAAGAAACTCTAACATTAATTAATTATATACTCGTCGTAAACTATCAACGACCGTCGTCGACCTCTGTTGCGAGTTGCCACACACAAGCTCACTGTCATTCGTCTGTGAGGCCGATTAGCGGGTGCTATAGCACCAGAGTTAAATAACGCGATAGCGGGATTCTGTGTGCTGAGTGTCAGTTTTTATCCTACTCTTAAAGTTAACTACAATTTGTATGGCATCGAATTAGTTACCATTTGTGCCACTAGGGGCGTTGTTTCGATGCTATACGAATTGTAGTTAACTTTTTCACGTCGAGTAGTGATAAAAACTCGCACCCAGCATACAGAACTGTATAAATATCTACGTACGATTCCCAGGTCGGGGACAGAGTCGCGCGTGGAGCGAGCGCCGGAGTGGGTGCCGGACATAGCGGCGGCGGCGTGCATGCGCTGCGCCGCGCACTTCACCGCCTTCCGCCGCAGACACCACTGTCGCAACTGCGGTACGTACAGCGCGCAGGTCGGGGCGTCGGCGCCCGCTCGTGCGGGAAGCGGGCGCCGTAGTAGGTACCGGACATAGCGGCGGCGGCGTGCATGCGCTGCGCCGCGCACTTCACCGCCTTCCGCCGCAGACACCACTGTCGCAACTGCGGTATGTACAGCGCGAAGATCTTGGCGTCGGCGCCCGCTCGTACGTGGAGCGGGCGCCGGAGTAGGTGCCGGACATAGCGGCGGCGGCGTGCATGCGCTGCGCCGCGCACTTCACCGCCTTCCGCCGCAGACACCACTGTCGCAACTGCGGTACGTACAGCGCGCAGGTCGGGGCGTCGGCGCCCGCTCGTGCGTGAAGCGGGCGCCGTAGTAGGTACCGGACATAGCGGCGGCGGCGTGCATGCGCTGCGCCGCGCACTTCACCGCCTTCCGCCGCAGACACCACTGTCGCAACTGCGGTATGTACAGCGCGAAGATCTTGGCGTCGGCGCCCGCTCGTACGTGGAGCGGGCGCCGGAGTAGGTGCCGGACATAGCGGCGGCGGCGTGCATGCGCTGCGCCGCGCACTTCACCGCCTTCCGCCGCAGACACCACTGTCGCAACTGCGGTACGTACAGCGCGCAGGTCGGGGCGTCGGCGCCCGCTCGTGCGTGAAGCGGGCGCCGTAGTAGGTACCGGACATAGCGGCGGCGGCGTGCATGCGCTGCGCCGCGCACTTCACCGCCTTCCGCCGCAGACACCACTGTCGCAACTGCGGTATGTACAGCGCGAAGATCTTGGCGTCGGCGCCCGCTCGTACGTGGAGCGGGCGCCGGAGTAGGTGCCGGACATAGCGGCGGCGGCGTGCATGCGCTGCGCCGCGCATTTCACCGCCTTCCGCCGCAGACACCACTGTCGCAACTGCGGTACGTACAGCGCGTAGGTCGGGGCGTCGGCGCCCGCTCGTGCGTAAAGCGGGCGCCGGAGTAGGTGCTGGACATAGCGGCGGCGGCGTGCATACGCTGCGCCGTGCACTTCACCGCCTTCCGCCGCAGACACCACTGTCGCAACTACGGTACGTACAGCGCGCAGATCGGGGCGCCGGAGTAGGTGCCGGACATAGCGGCGGCGGCGTGCATGCGCTGCGCCGCGCACTTCACCTTCCGCCGCAGACACCACTGTCGCAACTGCAACTGGATAGAAGAAGCAGACTGGCGCAAAGTAAAGCACTGTTTAACGCCACATTTCGGTGAAGGTATAATTTAAACCAGCATTACTGCCGAAGCACGGCACGGTTCACATATTATTTTGAAATAAAAAAGGGAGTTTTCACACTAGTACTAGTTTATGTGATGAACGCAGTGTAGACTAAACTCCTATGCTGGATATACGCTATATGTGTAAAATAACTAGAATATTCTGGAGAAGTATATGATATAGCTAATTTACAAGTCTTGAAGTATAAAATGAACTTGTTTCGAAAATTCCAAAAAAGTATATAATAAGATATTTGATTATCTTCTTGTGTAATTAATTAAGTTCAATTTTGAATCTAGCTATCTTCAAAATGCAGCGCCATGCATGCATTTGTTTCGGTTTGAATTGACTCTTAGCATACGTTGCGTTTTGTCTATATCCTTACTTTCATTATTGTTGTTTTTTTATCATTTCCAGGTAAAGTATTCTGCGCATCATGCAGTTCGAACTCCATACCGCTACCGCGCTATGGTCAGTTGAAGCCGGTACGAGTGTGCGAGGAGTGCCACCGCGCGGTCGCGGGCCGGTGAGAAACTGTGTGTTCCGGTTCCGGATGATCCGGCTCTACGGAAGAACCGAATACTACCGGATAAGCTGAACCGGCTTTACGGCCGGTACTTTTGTTGACACTATCGACACTTAGTTTACCGTCAAATCAGCTATGTGTGGCGTTAAATGATTTAATGCTCGTTTGGAAGAAATAAAAAGAAACAAACTTTTTAAACTATGCACTGGGCCTTTAGTCAAGATGCATTCGATAATTTAGACGTCGAAGTTCGAAATAATAAATTTATGGGTTTACCATAAGTCATCGCTAAGTGATACCTCGCTTGCGATGCCCTACGTCAAATTCCATTCATTTTGTTTTCGAACTTCGCCGTCGAAATTATCGAATGCATTTTACCCTGTATTCAATCAAGCGCTTGAATGTAATATGCAATTACACGCCAAAGTTCCTTTGACATGTTTGGCGCCTTTGATGAAGTTTACATAACATTACATTACTAAGAACACTCGATCATGTTAGGTTTCAAACAAAAAAAAACTAGATCAGAATCGGTTCATTCGTTTGGGAGCTACGATGCCACGGACAGACACACCGACATACATACAGACAGACACGTCAAACTTATAACACCCCTCTTTTAGCGTCGGGGGTTATAAAAAAAATATAGGTATAGGTAATTGGAAAAATCATCTCTCCTTCTTATACATAATTGAACCAGAAAGGACGGCCAACTTTTCAAACATTTAAGGCTACACATAGCTTTAGGCTCACTTCTCACGGTGCAACAAACGCACACTTTTGTAACGATTCAACTCTTGATCTCATCACCAACCACACCGTCAGGAAAGACCTTTATTTCTTATGAATATATCCCGCCACCTGTCCACGATTATAAGAAAGAGTATATATTATTTTGTTTGTCGTGGGAACATTATTCGTGCACCAAAAGTTTTGTTCATCATGAAATAGTTTTTTGAGCACTTTAAGTTTGCTTTTTTGACTCAGTGTACCGTCGAGGAAAATGAATGCTTTACAGTGTGATTACCTTCATAGTTTATTCCAACATATTGTAATGCCGTCTAGAGTAGACTAACATAGTACTAACTTGACCAATTTAAGAATCACGTTATTCTGTCAAAAATTCAATTTCCTCGACCTTTGCATAATTTCTAAGTAAAAATTACCCTATTCAACCGATTTTATTCGTCCGACTTATATTATAGTTGCTTTACTAATTGATATTTTTTCAAAAGAATATAATTATTTTGTGATATTTAATCGTTATTCCAATATACTAACTCTAGTTGACGATAAGTTGTTAAATACATTGAATGTACAATTTTCGTCGCGTGTTTTTAATAACTGAACAATAATTTAACAATAATTTTCACTACGATATAAGATGCTCTAAAAGTTTCAGACTTCAGTTCACAAGGAGACGAGACGCGATGCGACGCGGGGCTCACTTTTCAAACATTGTCGTGTCGCGTCTCAGTGTCAACTGACCCTTATAGTCCGTTTCAAGTTATTTTACCTCTTGACAGGACCTCTATGCCGACGACGTAAGGATCACTCTTATAGTATATAGAAATACGAGTCATATTATTTAGAAATATCCATGACATGTTGCGTTATTAACATGTCGAACATATATTTTTGGGAAAATTTTGGACATGTATTTGTAAGTGCTCGAGAAAAACTTTTAAAGTGAAAGTCCTTTAGCGGCGTTGAGAATGAAATTTCAAGACCGCGTCATTTCACTACACGCGTGGCAGCACGATTTTGGATTTAACGCTATCTGTCGGAAGCTACTTATACTTCTTACATACAACAAGTTAAAATTTTAAAGCCGTACGTACGCTCAATAAACAGACGGCGCTAGGTGTACAAATTTTAATTTTCTAATATTTTTTTGAAATTATGTGCTTCAGGCACGATGAGAGTATTTTTGGTTTTTTAAATGATAAGGTTTCACTTCTGTTACGGTTTTCTTGCTATGTTGGCTTTATATTTTTAACCGACGTACAAAAGGATGAGGTTATCGTAAAGTGAATTATTAAATAAATGTTCAGTTATTCCAACAATAAACGAAAATTGTACAATATTTTTCCATATTGACTGATGAAAATATTATAAGTTTGGTTTGATAGGTAGCTCTCTAATATAATGTCATTGTTGCTACTTTCAATTTTTATATTAATCAATGTGTGTCGACTTACTAAAAATCTTAAAATGAAATTTCGTGAACGAAACAGTTGATTAATCTGTTAATTTTCACAGACTTTCGGCCGAATACAGAAACTCTACATAAATTATGTCTCACTCAAGTCCCATGTCAGTCCCCTATCTTTGAGTGGTGATTACATAAGGAGCTACTTATTACAGACTGACATAAATACAGTTTCTGTCAAAATCTCTATTAAGTGTCTCCTTAAGTAAGCATTAAATGTCTGAGTGCGGCCGTTAGTTTTTTATAAATGTATAGATAAAGATTCGCTTACCTGGTGTTTTAGTATGGGAGGACACCTGTATCTTATTCAGCCTTTGAAAAAAAAAAACATACTGAACTATCACCAAAGTAATTTTAGTTTTTCTTAATAAGTCGATAAACATTCATGAAATGTCTATAAAATATGGTTTTTATCATCATAATAATTATTTATTATTGAATCTTTAGATTTCAAGCAGTCTTTAAGGATTATTGAAGATATAGAAAGAAAGTTTTCAAATTATTATGAATTTTAAAGCTTAGACAATACTATTCAAAATTGTAGGACAAAATAGTAAAATCAGCTCATACGATATGGATAAAAATCAATATTATAGACGTTTCCACTAAATAAAAAATAATATTGAAATTGTAATTATACTAATACTAATTAGACACGTTTAAAATTACAATCTATATTTTTAAGAAATTAAAATTATTAAATAAAAAAAAAATTGTTTATATTTCTAGTGTGATGAAAATGAAGATTCCATAATTTTTATATCCACGGTGTTAAGTGTTAGAGTAAGCGAAGTATGTATGTACATTTTGTAAAATAAATTCTAAAACTTTATTAAAATTTTGTTAGAACCTTCACAATTCTCTAATCTAATTTTTATTATATGCTGTCAGAATTTATTTATATTCTTGTAAGCAATAATTTAACAACTGAGAGTGATTTAGGTTGAAGAACGTATCCATATTACGTGATCATTTTGTACCCATTTTTAATCCCCTCCCTCCCACGGTGACCATCCGTAGCTGAGACCCCCTTCTCCTTTTCACGTAGTGCTAATGGCCGTCGTGCGAGATTTTCCTAGATGTTGACTACGTGATTATCTTTATTAATGAAATATTTTTAAGGCCCCTAAACAGGTCACGTAATAATATGGGTATGTTCCCTTAGCTCGGGCAAGAGGGTCTTTGTTTTCCTTTCACGGTTTTCAGGAACATACTTTTTGTTCTAGCTATCTTTATTCACAGACTGTCTTGCCTCGAACTACCAAAATAAATTTATGCTAACATTAATAAACAAGAATTCGAGTCATATTAAGCTGTTTCATTAGTGCATAAAAGCTAATATTTTTCTAAGCCTATTCATATAATCTCTATCCTTTTCTGTGTGAAAAGAAAGAGATGCTAGATTTAGTTTTGACTTTGTCCTCTATCTCTCTCTTTCTGCGCGGGAAAGAGGAGAATGCACATATGCCGTTTTTGTATTGTGAAGGTGTATCTAATGACCAGGAGTTGTTAAGTGATAATATTGTTATTATAACCTTGTAAAATAAATGTCAGATTTATTAGAAATGTGTTTTTTTTCCGCACGTCTATATTATGAGCACCATTGCACTAAAGCAAGTTGAACATAATGTTCCACGTGATATGATACCAAGGTATGATAATCAGTTTATTTACTTCGGGCGATATAAATAGTAAAAAAAAACCGGCCAAGCGAAGTGGGACTCCCGCACGTGGGTTTCCATACCATTATACCAATATTTACTTGTTATTATTTAGTTATTTTGTACGAAGTCTTTCAAGTAAGTGCATTTTACAAGTTAAGTATTTATAACTCCTGAACTAATAAAAATAAGCAGTTATACTTAGTTTTCCTTAACGGTCATCACGTGCACTGCCATCATGAATTTTTTCAGATAATTAATACGCATTGTGTGCGGGTGTGATCGCGAGATGACGTGTGACGAGGATCATTAACGCGCATCGTGTACGCGGGCGATGACGTGTGGAGGATCATTAACACGCATTGTGTACGCGGGCGATGACGTGTGGAGGATCATTAACACGCATTGTGTGCGGGTGTGATCGCGTGTGATGTGGTGTGATCGCGCGTGATGACGTGTGGAGGATAATTATCACGCATTGTGTGCTGTTGTGATCGCGTGTGATGCCGTGTGTTCGCTTGTTAAGACGTGTGGAGCACGGAATGCGTGTGATGTTAAAATCTACCTCCTTGGGCAATGGGCAGTCATAATTAGTGTCTTCTGTTGCATGTTAAAGTAGCTATAAAAAGTGGCTCCTTCCCATTTGTCCAATTATTAAAATATGATTAAAAAATCTTTATATTATTTTATATACTAAGGCGGGTCAATAAGTCCGTGACTTTTTGAATTTCTAACCTCCTTACTGAAAAAGCAACACTACTCCTGTCAACAGGCATCTGTCAGTTGACTCCTATCAAAATGTGAACTTGCTGCGTCAGTTAGTTTGTGTTTTACAGCTATCTTTATCAGACTCTCCAGTAACTTAAGGAAACTGGAAAAAAGTGAATTTCGTGTGCTTATTAAGCATTATTTTTTGCGAAAAAAAAACCATTACCGAGACCAAGGCTAAGCTTGATAAATACTATGGGGACTCTGCACCATCGATTTCAATGGTAAAAAAGTGGTTTACTGAATTTCGTTGTGGCCTTACAAGCACTGAAGATGCCGAACGTCCTGGACGCCCAGTTGAGGTCTCTACACCCGAAACAATCGAAAAAATTCACGATATAGTGTTGGCCGACCGAAGATTGAAAGTGCAAGAGATTGTGGAAGCCATAGGCATCTCGCATGGCTCAGTGGTTTCAATTTTGAATGATCACTTGGGCATGAGAAAGCTTTCCGCAAGATGGGTGCCGCGTTTTCTCACAGTCGACCACAAACGCAATCGTGTAACAACTTCACAGGAAGGTTTGGCGTTGTTTAATCACAATATGGAGGAGTTTTTTAACCGTGGACGAAACATGGATCCATCACAATACACCAGAGACCAAACAACAGTCAAAACAGTGTGTTTCTAAGGGTGAATCGGCGCCAAAGAAGGCCAAGGTGGGTTTGTCAGCCAATAAAGGTATGACGACTGTTTTTTGGGATGCACGTGGGATATTCCACATTGACTATCTTCAAAAGGGAAGAACAATTAATGAGGAATATTTAATGAGGATTTGAAAAAAAACCGACCTCATTTTTCCAAGAAAAAAGTTCTTTTTCACCAAGACAATGCAAGGGTGCACACATGTGCAGTTGCCATGGCAAAAATCCATGAATTGGGCTATGAATTGCTCCCACATCCACCCTATTCTCCAGATTTGGCTCCGAGTGACTACTTCTTGTTCCCAAACCTGAAAAAATGGCTCGGTGGAAAAAGATTTGACTCCAATGATGAAGTCATCTCGCAAACAAAGGCCTATTTTGAGGACCTCGACAAATCATATTTTTGGAAGGGATAAAAAAATTGGAGAAGCGTTGGACAAAGTGTATAGAGCTCAAGGGGGACTACGTTGAAAAATAAAATGATTTATTTACCAAAAAATCTGTGTTTTATTCCAAAAGTCACGGACTTATTGACCCGCCCTCGTAATATCTGTCGTTTAGACAATCGAGTCTCATTGTAAGGTACAGTCATTTATTTACATTGATCTTCAGATGTGGAAGCTATTCTGCATCATAAGAAGTAGAAATGTAGATAGAATGTAGACAAGTATGTATTTATACATCTATTATTATTATTAAACATTCATGGTAAGCAACTTACAAAAATTCTTTCAGATACTTAAGTCTATACTAATAATAAAGAGGAAAGATTTGTTTGTTTCTTTGTTTGAATTGGCTCTGAAACTACTGGACCGATTTGGATAAAAGTTGACACAGACATAAAGTACTTATACCACCGCGAATTACATACGTTTTCACTCTTAGAGTTTTTAAAAACATTATGCACTATATATATATAGCGTTCGTATATCATGCACTCACTATGTGTCAACTGCGAGGCCGCTGTCGCGCCGACATAATAATGTGGAGCATAAAACATTTCAAAAAAGATTATCCGTACATTTTTACAACAACGCCTTTAATTACAAATTTTAATGTTTTTTTTCGACCCGACTGTACTGTTTCAGAAAATTTTACATATTTTGAACGCTGTCCAAAACTTCAAAAATATAAAGATTAGGTACACGCGCATTTTTATCAAAATTTAATAAGGTTTGCGAGATGGGAATAAGGCCACGGGAAGGAGCCATAAAAAGTATAATATATATAAAGTCAATGTTTTATTGACAGATGTCACATGCAAAGCCTATCGAGATTAATTTAGGTTTCCAAAAGTCTATTTATTGTGTAGACTTATCTGTGTTAAGCGTATATCTTATATGTACAATGTTATGCATAAATAAAGAAGATTTATTTATGTATAAGTACTGTTGTATCATTCATGGTATCACCACTCTAACATAAGAAGTACATGCAAGTATCAAGACGGCGGGCCCACAACAAGTTCGAATATATTTTTTTGTAATCAGACCTAATGGGTAGTCAATATGATATTCATATGAATATTATATCTACGCTGAATAATTGCTTAAAAAATTGGTCTGATGAAAGAGCCAAGGGAAGGGCAAATGAACCCAGTGAACCCCAGCCTAGATCCGCGCCTGGTATAGGTACAGTCGCCGACAAATCCGGTGTAGTGATGAGGTCGAAAAGCTGTAGGTACACCCGGAAATGTCAGTAACGCTGGTACATAAATCACCAGATAAATTACAAAAGCGACACTTTAATCTTTTCAACCCCGATATTTCTGACGGTAAATAGGTTCCATTTAATTCGCGATCCATCAAATTTGCGCCAGTTTACAATTATTGATTAGAAGACAATCATGTTGTAAGTCAGTGCGATGTCGGGTATTGGGGGACGCACCCACTAGGAGGCATGAGACGTGACGCGGCGATGTTACGCGTCACCAATCAGTTCACAAAAAATCAATGTTTTTAAAGGTCGGCTGTGGCAACTCGCTTGTTTGTTTCTGCTGCATGTATATTGTACAAATGCTAATAAAATGCAATTTTCACTGGTTTGCCTCAAAATCTCCTACCGAGTTAGTTAAGTAAGTATATTTTTTGTTGCAGAAGTCTGGCGTACAGAGAAAATGAACGTTTATTTGTTAGATATACCTAGGTTATAGAAACATATTACCAACATAAAGATGTCATTCAACAATTATTTAGGCGAATGACAGCTCGCGGCTATGTATGCGCGGCTTCACATATGCGGGGGTAGCGCGGTGCGCGCGGAATGTGAATTATTAACCCAGGAGTGCCAGGACTAAGAATTCACAAACTCGTTTCGTGCTTTGACATAATTGACAGTATAACTCCACAAATCTGTTTTACGCGAGGTTTGAAATTATTTCGGTGTCAACCTTAGTATTACGACATTCGCTGGTCGCTGGTGCTCGGCCTATCATTTGTAGAGAGTGTCGCCCCTGTCAGGTAGCAGGTACGAGTAGTTTCAGGAAACCAATTGTTCGTGTTACATAGTTACCTAATACCTAGTACCTACTAGTCACTACCTATTTGTATTGGATTATACCGCATTTGGTTGTGATATGGATGACTACCTAGTGTGTATGCACTCTTACAGAGATACCTCCGATATTAATTTTATGATTGGAATTGGAAGATATATCTTTAATTGCTCCGAAACAATGGCCTCAGAGTGATTGTGATTACTTTCGTCTGTTTCCCTTAATTTCTAACGAAAATATTTTTATCTAATCAATTTTTTTTATTTCATTTCATGTTTCAGCTGTAATTTTACTGCCTGAAACATTTCAGCTGTAATTTTACTGCCTTAAATGATTAATTTGGTACAAGGTAGACCTTAGAGTAATTCTTATACTTAAACAAGCAGTTATTGTATATTTTAATGATATAATCAGAATTTTGGAAGCGACTGCAAGTATTTGCATGAAATTCTGTATGCACGGGTTTTGGTGAAGAAAAATCAAATCCGAATGGCAGTTTGGTTTGCGTAGGTATGTATAATTTTTGCATTGCTAACAAACTATGTGCTAAGTGTGAGTTGTTCTTTACTAGGAATTTGTATGTGACACAGATCTAGCAAGGTTCGCGCTCTGCACATTCTGTACATTCTATATTTATGGTATGTGATTTGTACAGCGCCACCTAGTTGTAAACGCGACAACTAGGTCAAATCTCATACAATTTCGCAGTAAACGCCAAACGCGCTCACGATCGAATGCGAAAAGAAAAACTCACATTTAGCACTCTGGTATCTCGGGTTCGTATACCATACCATACCAGTCGAATATTTTTGTGATTCTTTTTATAATTTTTTTAATAGGTACACTGGCGGACACATAAGCTGCATCATAGTGCAAGATAAATTTCAATGAAATATAATTAGTGAAAGTGCAAACTATTTTGATATTTTTCAATGATAATGCTAAGACTGGTTCTTAATCTGATAAAAAAATCAATTCATGTGTGTATATGTCAACTTTTTTCACTAAAAGAATCAAATTACTCCTTTTGCAGCTTTTTGGAATAAAACAGTGAATATTACAAAAACGGCTTTATTATGAAAATTTTACAATACTAAGAAAAGAAAAAGTTTTTTTTGTTTTTAATAAGGTGTATTAACTCCTCTTGCCCTAATAACTGATTCAAGTCGGTTTTGCATCGACCTGATCAATGTTTTTAAAAGATCTTGCTGAGTATTGTCCCATTCTTGTGACATTGCAACTGTGAGCTCCGCAACCGTTGTTGGAACCGGATTTCTTGTAAATACAGCTCTTTTTAGGTTGTCCCACACGTGTTCTATCGGATTGAGGTCCGGGCTATGTGCTTGCCAATCCTTGGAACGAATTATATTTACTACCTGATTACAATACCCAATTACAAGGGGTGCGTGCAGGGATCCATAGGTGGACCAATCCTGTGGGACCTCTTGTTGGACCCCCTGCTATGGATGTTAGAGGAGATGGATGTTTTTAGTCAGGCTTTCGCCGACGACTTAGTGATAGTGTTTGAGGGAGAGACTGCTCTCGAGATCGAGAGAAAGGCAAATGGGGTGTTGGAAAAAATCAGTAAGTGGGGGGAGCTGAACAAGCTGAAATTCGCCCCTCACAAAACATGCGCTTTATTATGTACACGAAAACTTAAGTGCGAAGTGCCCCGACTCGTAATGGGGGGTGTTCACCTATAGTACTGCGACGACATCAAGGTACTGGGTCTAAAAATTGACACTGGCCTTACATTCAACGCACACGTTACGAATGTATGTCAGTAAGCCATATCAAGATATAAGCAGCTGGCAAAAGCTGCAAGAGTAGGTTGGGGGCTTAACCCCCAGATAGTTAAGACTATATATATGGCCGTGATAGAGCCGACTATTTTATATGCATCAGCAGCGTGGGCACCCACCGTGGAAAAGATGGGGGTCCAGAAAAGGCTCAACTCCATCCAACGGGGTTTTGCCCAGAAGATTTGCAGAGCTTATCGGACCGTCTCCCTGAACTCTGCGATGCTGTTGGCTGGGATGCTCCCTCTTGATCTCAGGATACTCGAAGCTTCGAGGCTCTATGAGATCAAGAAGGGGGTACCACACCCGGTGTTGAGGGACAGGGAGGTGGAGCGAATGGCTCCAGCGATCGAGGACCCACATCCGGCAGAGCAGGAAGAGCTGAGGTTCGGGTTGGTAGATGAGGACTCTTATGCAGACGTGGTTAACAGCCACGTCCATAGGATCTATACGGACGGTAGCAAAATTGAGGGTCGAGTCGGAGCCGCACTCTCCGTATGGGAGGGTGGGGCCGAGACGAAGGCCGTCAAGCTTGCGTTGCCGCCGTATTGCACCGTCTACCAAGCCGAGCTTCTAGCGCTCCAGAGAGCTGTAAGTATAGCCTGCAAGAGTGGAATGGCGAAGGTCGGCATCCTTAGCGATTCCAGATCGGCTCTCCAGGCAGTAACCCTTAGTTCCCTTCATCCCCTGGCAGTGCAAACAAGGGAGGCCCTCCGAAAAGCTGCATCACAGAGGCGGGAAGTCTCCCTGTTTTGGATTAAGGCGCACGCAGGGTTGAGAGGGAATGAGAGGGTTGACGAACTAGCCAAGGAGGCCGCGCTGCGATTGAAAAGGGAACCTGACTACGATCTGTGTCCTGTTTCATTCGTCAAGCGTATCTTAAGAGAGGATACGGTTGAGGAATGGGAAAGGAGATACGAAGTGGGAGGGACGGCCGGAACCATGAAGCTCTTTTTCCCAAGCGCTGCTGCTGCATACAAGATTGTAAACAAGATAGACATCACACATCACAACACACAGATTCTGACCGGACACGGCGGGTTCGCCTTCTATTTGAACAGATTCAAGTTGAAGGAGGACCCGTCGTGTTCATGTCAGTCAGGAGTTTAGGAGACGGTTCCTCACCTGTTACTCGAGTGCCCGATCTTTGCTAGCAGTAGATATGATACTGAGCAAAAATTAGGCATATCGATGACGGGTGAGAATCTGCCTTCTATCCTGGGCGGCAAAAAAAGGGACACTTTCCTCGCCTTCTGTGTAAGGATAGTGAAATTTATCAACGGAAAAAACTGTGATATATTGTGTGATAATAGTTAGGTTCTATGTACATTGTGTTCGATGTGATATTAGTTTAGTCTTTTACCTTGTGCCGTTTTTTTATTTTATTTGTCAATTTTTATTATTATTATTATTTGATTTTTAAATTGACGTAATTGTATTTTCATTGAATTTTTTACTTGAATTATTATTTTATTGAGTTTATTGTTCTTTTGACAAGTGTCATGTATAATATTATTTTGTAATTATTATTATTATTATTCGAGTTATTTTATTGTAATTATTATTTTTAATTGATTCTATTGACAAGTATCAATGGATACTTTATTGACTAATATTCTACCGAACGGTATGTAAATAAGAAATCAAGAAATTATCAAGTTGTAAAAAAATGTAATTGAAAATGATTGTAACTGCAGAAAATATTATGTAAATAAAGATGTATGAAATAGAAAAAAGAACTGAAAAAGAAAAAGAATAAAAAAAAGATTAATAAAAGGCCCTGATTATGTTAGGGGGAGGAAAAAAAAAAAAAAAAAAAACCTAATTACAACCTGAGTAAAGTATTGCTCAACTTGTCTCGCTGCGTGCGGACGAGCATTATCCTGCATCAGAATGAAGTTTTCGCCTATAAAACCACATGAGGGTCCAATATCTCCGTTATATAGCGATGTGATGTTAAACCACGGTTACCACGGCCATGTGTGTCTGCGTCAATAAACACAAGTTCAGTTCGAGCATCCATCGATATGCCGCCCCAAACCATACAAGACCCGCCTCCAAATGGAACCCTCTCCTCAATGCAATTTTGAGCATATCGCTCTCCTCGTCTACGGTAGACTAGTCTGCGACCATCAGCACCGTACTAACAAGTCCTACACTCATCAGTGAATAATACGAAAGCCCATTGCTCTTCAGTCCTATTTAAGTGTTCACGAGCAAATCTTAGTCGAGCTTGCCTGTGAGCTGCAGACAATTTTGGTCCATTCGCGGGTCTGAAAGGTGTGATATCACGTTCTTTTTCCTTCTCCTTATGGTTGGTGCACTAACTGCTACGTCACGTACCTGGTGGAGCTCACTTTTAATGCTTCTAGACGTTAAAAACTGATTTCGCAAGGAAGTTGTCACAATAAACTTGTCGTCACGAGACGTTGTCACCCGAGTTCTGCCGGTTCCACGTGTTCTTTTGAATGAACCTGTCTCCTTAAACCTTCTGTAAACACGGGAAACCGTAGACTGGCTTACATATAAATCTGCAGCAATTGTTCGCTGGTCTAGGCCTTGCTGCACTAGAGCAACAATTTGTGCGGCTTTTTCGGACGATACGTCCATATTCGTGAGAGAATAACAAATTAAAAAAAAAATAACCATCAATCACAACATTAACGTAAAAACGAGTTAATCTTTAGTAGATTGACGAGATTTCTTCTATAGAATATTTTCGATCTTTTGTGACAGTACCGTAAAAAAATTTTGTTTTTGTGTTTATAAACCAGCCTTTATTTTCCAATACCAATAAATGTAAAAGTTTGTATATTTCGTAATAAAATTTGATTCAATGTGTTCTTGCACTATTATGCAGTTTATGTGTCCGCCAGTGTATAAGCAAAGGTCGGTTACCCAGATACTACATATTAACACTAGACTCTAATAACATACAAAATAATATTATATTACAGAAGGAGAAAAGAAAAGACTAACATAAAATTTGTTTTAGGTTTTTATCAAGTAGTAGTATACCTAATTATAGTCGGTATTAGCTAAAAACTCTAAAAATCATCCTCATAGTTGAAGATCGGTTATTACGACGGCCTCTGTGGCTCAGTTAGCGCGTCGGCGCTTAAGCCGGAGGTCGCGGGTTCTAATCGCGCCGAAGGGTTGAAAGTTTTTCTGTGTTCCTGGGTCTTGGATGTGTAATAAATATAATATGTATATTATAATAAAAACCTTAAATAACATGTCTAATTTGTTTATTAAAGAAAAGTATGAAATATATTTCCGTTGTCTGGTACCTGTGATACAAGTTTTTCGGATGCTTATCACGGGGCCAGATTGACGTGGTGTGGAAGCGGCCATATATCCATTGTTCACCAGGTTATACTGTGGGATTGGTTAGATTAGTCAAGAATAGATTTTCCAAAATTCAACCCCCTAGAGAACAAAGGCCTTAAATCTTTATCCGGTTTCAACGAAAAAAAAAGTCGAAACCAAAAGCTAGTGCAGAAAAATAACCCATCTAAATTCCAGTGACATTCCGTACCGCAGAGAAAACATTACGCTCCAATATTTTGCCCGCCCTTTTTGGCGGCCATGTTTTATTTTTCCCGCCGGAATTACGTCCCGGCGTCGATCACTCACCGTCAAATCGTTGCCGTACAAAATACTGAAACTATTGTTAACACTTTTAAACTTATTTTTGGCATCCATTTTGTTGAAAAATCGAGAGGCTTAAAGGTTATTGTAGAAAACTGTCGACAGATGACTTCTATCAAACATTTGTTTGAAACAAAATTAGACTTATTCCTAGATTTAATAGATTTATTAGGTAGGGATACTTCGCACCACGTCAATCTGGCTCGAAGGTAAGTATCCGAAGAACTTGTGTTACAGGTACCAGACAAGGAAAAGTTATATTTAATGCTTTTATACTATACATACATATTATGTTTAAGATTTTTTTATTATATTAAGCACACGTTAAATACACATCCATGACCCACACAGAGAAAAGAGAACTCAGAAAACTTTTCGTTCCCACTGCGGGATACGAACCCGCGACCTCCGGCTTGCGCCAACGCGCTAACCACTGAGCCACAGAGGTTGTTGAAAATATAAGTACCCACCTATGTAATTATTACATAGTAAGTACATACCTACATACTAATTTCAAACCAAGTTAGGTATATGTATAAATAAAAAGGTAGGTATCCATATAATATTGAATTAATAGTGCAAATATATATTATACTAGATCTTACCCGTGACTTCGTACACGCAAAAGGAGATCCCCCAAGAACCGTACATTTTGCAGCGATAAAAAGAAGCCTATGTCCTTCCCCGTTGTCTAATCTATGTCTGTGCCAAATTATATCAAAATCGGTCTAGTAGTTTCGGAGCCTATTCAAAGCAAACAAACTTTTCCTCATTACAAGTCGCTAAGACTACATCTTACCCGTGACTACGTGCACGCAAAAGGAAATCCCGCAAGAATCGTAGATTATATCATGTCCTTCCCAGTTCCCCTGTGTTCAGGTGTAGCCTGTAGGTAGGTGTAGGTTGTAGGTGTAGTTGCCAGTGTGATAGTAGAGAACAACGACTACTGGGCTTGTGTGTACTCGTGCGTCAGCTAGTGTGTTGCCTAAATTATTCATTTGTTGTAACATGGCACTTAGAATCTTTGTATGTTATCGTGACTGTACCTAGGCAATACCTACTTAAGTAGGTAAGTAAGGTAGGTTCGTAAGTACAGCTTACGGACGGCCGAAACTTTGGCGCGACAGAGTGAAAGGCTTAAAGTATTAAAACTTACTCAGGTGGCCGTGTTGACGTACTGCGGAGTTGCAGACTGTGGTCACAGCGGCTCCCAAACTGAAAACAAAATAGTAACATTAAATAAAAGCGGCCTTACAACAAAATAAACTAACCAAGAGCGTGTCAGGGCACGGCTTTTAGAAAGGTTCCGTACATATAATGCGCAACGGTTTTTTTAAATAGCTTGAAAATGTATTGTCCGATTTTATCGAAAATAATTTTTCTCAAGAGTATATAGCATGACCCATCATCACGGAAAGTTACAAGTTTCTACCTCTTAGGCTCACTCGTGCTGATCTGAGTTAAAGTTATCCCCATGATCATGTTATCTCACTCGTTCTTCGTATTTATAATAGATCTGCACAAGTGGGCCTTATAGTTTAGAAATGCCAGGGGGGGAGGGAATACCAACTTGTAAACCAAAGCGGAGGTCGATTACTCGAAAATGGTTAATATTATTAAAGTAAGATGTACCAAACTCCGCCTTTATTTGAAAAGATCTATTCAACGATACCCCACACGAAGGGGAAGAATGAATAAAATATTTTACATGTATGATGCCAAGAATAGTCTATTAACTATACAAAAATTACAATTTATCAAATACTAGTTACAGAAGTCAGCAAGGGATGACGGACGCACGGACAGATAAAAGTTCCTTGTTGGACGGATAAAACTACGGAACCCTAAAAACCCATTAAGAAAAGATGTTTGACTTAGTTCATACTATTTACTTTGAAAAAGTAGGGCCCCCTTTATAAAATAAAAATTTGCTATTAAGCTAGTTACCGAGTGCAGTGCTTTTCAAAATGCCGTGTCTTAAGATGCGGTTGAAAAATACATTATGCATGTTGAACTTAAGACTTGGAAATGCTAATCTCAGATAATGCTAATCGTTTCTTCCTTATGTTAATGTATAAAATTTATTAAAAAACTATTTATGGCCAAAATTATCTGCAACGGTTTTATTTAAAGATCCTACTAATATTATAAATGTGAAAGTTTGTGAGGATGGATGGATGGATAGATGTTTGTTACTCTTTCACACGAAAACTACTGAACGGATTTTTTTGATGAAATTTGGTATGGTAGTAGCACGAGCTCTGGATTAAAACGTTAGCTACTTTTTATCCCGAAAAAATACAGTTTTCCCGTGGGAGACTGTATTCACGCGGGCGCAGCCGCGGGCAACAGCTAGCTTATTATAAGAATTGAAAATTTATAAGTACCTATCTTAAGAGCTTTAAAGTGGTTTCAGTTTCTTTTATTTTTCTATCCCTCAATAATATAATTTGAGTAAAAGGAGACCATTAATTTTGGACCCAGATGTCAGAGTGCCGTGTTTGTTGCCTTAACATAATAATTATGATCTGTTCTTTAGTATGCTACAGCGTTCTGATATTTATTGTTGTTCGACACTAATTCTGGGCCCAATCTAGTATGGCACGTAAATGATTTCCTTTAATGAGAAATGCCCAGGAAAATATAAACCACAGTAAAAGAACATACAATAAAATACTAAGCGTACTTCATCCGTTTTGTAGGGCGTTAATCACGTTTCATTCGTCTTAAATAAATAAATAAGAAACTTATGTTATAAAACTCAGGATAAAGGATATTATGCATTCCAACGAAAAACCCATAATTTATCGTTTTATACCAACCCCCTTTCTAATAAAAATGTTTACACAACGGATAAGTGATACAACGTTGCTGTCTTTGTCTGTCAAGTGACTCTTCTAACGTATCAGACAAGGACAGCAACGTTGTATTGGCTATCCGTTGTATGAATATTTTTATTAGTAAGGGGGCTACATTTTAGCGATTATCCAACTATAAACCCCACACCGATTTCGGTAATTATTATTTTAAATACTTATATAAATTTATAAAATAAAACGCAGGAGTAATTTTATAGTGCCCAAGTGTGTGCGCAGTACACAAGAGCACTCTCTCCTTCTTTACTCTCGTAACATAGTGGGACGGATGGATAACCGACACGATTGGCAAGAGATCAGGCGCAGGTCCGACTTTTTACATGCCCATGCGATGCATGGATCGGATCATCTTCTTCTCATCTTGTCAGACCTATCTTGCCTGATCAGCCTGCATTGTCCTAACCAAACTTGGAAACAACATTTTTTGTTGTTCCAATGCGGGAATCGAACCCACGACCTCCGAGTCGAGAGCCAAGCTCTAACCTTACCACTAGACCATGGAGGCTGTTATTAAACTCTCGCTTATTGTAATGGTACAATATCGGCAAAGTTCCTGCTCGACAAGTTTCTAAACATTCTAATTTACACTAATACGAGGGCGGCACTGAAAATTTCGGGAATCAAGGAAGTGACACAACATTACTATTTAAAAATGTATTTATTGCTTTTCGAAGTATTCTCCCCGAAATTTGACACATTTTTCCATACGATGGAACCAATCATTGAAGCAACCATTACATTCGGAAGTTGGGGTCTCCAAAATGGCCTCTCTTCTCTAAAAAAAAACTCTTTTGTTCTGTGCGCGGTGTGAGAACTCGCATTGTCGTGATGGAGGATGATGCGGCGGTTGCAGTTCTCTTTACGGAGTTCAGAAACGACCTGTGGCAAACAAATGTTAGCATACCATTCTGCATTAACCGTTCTTTGTCTCTCAAGAGGAATAGTCACAACATGGTCGGTTTTGGAGACAAATGTGGCCACCATTTTTTTTGCAACACTCCGTGAACGAACAATTTTTGTTAGCTTTAACTCATTTTCGAACACCCAAACACGTGACTGGTTTTTTGTTTCGGGTTCGTACGCAAATATCCAGGATTCGTCACCTGATACGATGTTGTATACAGCATTTGAGGATCCTGCGTGGAATCTTTCGAGAGTTCTGATGTACCAAGTAACGCGAGCCGCTTCTTGCTCTTCACAGAGCAAATGCGGTATCCATCGGGAAAACAACTTTTTTACACCTAATTGTTCATGCAGGATTATTTGTATTTGACTCATGCCAATGTCTAAAGTTGCCTGAATTTCGCGGTATGTCACATGTCGATCTTCCTCAATCAGCTTACGCACAGCATCAACGTTTTCTTGGGTGACTGCAGTTTTTGGACGACCTTGACGGGGATCATCACTGAGCTTGACACGTCCACGTTGAAATTCAGTAAACCAGCGATAAATTGTGGTTTTGGATGGGGCTTCATCACCAAATGCAGAAATCATCCGGTCAACACACTGTTTTTGTGTTAAACCACTTCGAAAGTCATAATAAATCATCGCTCTAGAATTTTTTCGAGTCAATTCCATTTTCTCAACGACTAAACAAGTTTGACAAGACCTTGTGACAAGACCGAGAATCTTTTTTTAAATAAACAAACGGTATTAGATTTTTAAAACCAAGGAGTTTTATATTAAAAAGATTTTAATATGACAGGAACAGTGGAAATATTCCATTCCCGATACTTTTAGTGCAGCCTATGTAACAACAAAACATACTACCTCGGAATTTGATTTATATATTGCTCATTGTTTTAAACACTTACTTTTTCTTTTACCCGACGTTTCGGCTACTTTCCAGCAGCCGTGGTCACGGGAGGACTGAGGTGTCAATTGTCCTAATTGTTAAAGTTGTTCAAACTACCCGAAAATTCTTCAATTATTATTTGTGTTCCGATCCACGCACATCATACTAACAGTATCTTGAAGCCGCGTTGGTTTTGTCTTAAATTTTATTTTATTTATTACTGGATCCCAACTAGATGGCAGCACCCAGCCATCTTCTCGGTTAAAATTGGGGTACTTTTTAATTTCTTTTTTATAATAACGTGAAGTTATCAATTGCTTATCACCGAAAATCGATTCAAAAGTATATAAATCCGTTCCACATCAAATTTACGGCCCGTTTCAATAATCTATCTAGGTTATTGAAACGGATTGTTACTCTTCTTCTAAACAAAAATAATACCTAGGTATTTACCTATGAAATTGCCATTCTGCAGTACTGGCCATTTCAAATCAAAATAATTTTTGTTTGGCTTAGATTTTTAATATTAAATTAATTTTATTTTAAAAACATGGAATTCTTTTTCCAAAAGTAGTCATTTCTTTATTGATTAGTATTACATTTTCATCGCATTTCAATCTTTTTCATCATCATGGATACGTTAAAAATTCGAGTAATTATGGAATATGAGTACCGTCGTGGCAGCAACGCGGCACAAGCGGCACGCAACATCAACGACGTTTACGGAGCTAACACTACAAACCAACGCACCACCTGTTATTGGTTTGCTCGCTTCCGTTCTGGAAATGTCGACCTGAAAAATGAACCTCGCGGTCGTCCGAAGACTTTGGTCTAGAATAACGAATTCAAGGCGATTGTGGAAGCTGATGATACACAATCTACGGCTGAATTAGCAGCAGCTTTCGACGTTAGCGTCCAAACAATATTGGTCCATTTACGTCAAATTAGCAAGGTAAAAAAGCTTGACAAATGGGTGGTGCCCCACGATCTCAAAGATCACAGCGTGAAGTTCGCGTCGAGACGTGCCTTGCACTGCTCAACAGACACAAATAAAGGAATTTTGAACCGCATTGTTACCTGCGATGAAAAATGGATTCTGTTTGATAACCGCAAGCGCTCAGCAAGTTGGTTGGATCCTGATTCAGCACCTCAACAATGCCCTAAACGAAAACTTACCCCTAGAAAAGTGATGGTCACTGTTTGGTGGTCTAGCGCCGGTGTGATTCATCACAGCTTCTTACCAAACGGGGTCAGCATTACTGAAGATGTGTACTGTGAGGAACTGAACACAATGATAGAGAAGTTGGCACATCTCCAACCAGCATTGGTCAATCGCTCGTCTCCGCTGCTCCTGCACGACAACGCGCGACCTCATACTGCACAGCAGACGGTCTCCAAGTTGCAAGAACTGGGGTTGGAAGCTCTCCGTCATCCGCCCTACTCACCAGACCTTGCGGACAGACTACTACTTTTTCCAGAATTTGGATAACTTCTAGGCGGGAAAAAAATTAAATACCCGAGAAAATACAAAATATATACAAAATGCCTTTGAAGAATTTGTTGCCTCCCGTCCCGCTGATTTCTTTAAGAAGGGCATCAATAAACTGCCACTGCGTTGGCAAAGACGGTCTCCCAAGTTGCAAGAACTGGGGTTGGAAGCTCTCCGTCATCCGCCCTACTCACCTGACCTTGCGCCTACAGACTACTACTTTTTCCAGAATTTGGATAACTTCTTGGCGGGAAAAAATTCAATACCCGAGAGGCAGTACAATATGCCTTTGAAGAATTTGTTGCCTCCCGTCCAGCTGATTTCTTTAAGAAGGGCATCAATAAACTGCCACTGCGTTGGCAAAGATGCATTGATTGCATGGGTGATTACTTCGATTAATACAAATAAAAAATAGATGAAAAAAATTACTTTAAATTTTTTCATACAAAACGGCAATTTCATAGGTAAAGACATAATACATCACACTATAATGCTACCAATTTAAATGTCACTTACTCACCATTCAACAAATAAATGCAATGACACATTAATTCGATCGAATTGAATATTTTTGTTCACTTTTAGGCCTAGCGCCTTAGACGTATATATTATAGACAAGGCATGTTGAGGCAAAAAGGGTCTCCAGTTAAATGGCCCCAATTTTGAGATTTTTGGGGATTTTTTGATTTTTTGATTTTGACATTTGAAGTATGGTGAAAACAAGATGGCTGACATTTGAAGTGTGGTGAAAACCAAGATGGCGTAACTTTTTCTTGTATGAAGATTTGTTCTGTCAAATGTACGTCAATAGCCTATATTGAGTTTTGAAATCTTTGCCTGGTGCGCACTGGATAGTGCAATGTTCGACAGTCTACTGTCAGTCAACTGTCGAACATAATAGCTCCCCACACGATTTCGGCGAAGGTGGCCGGTTTCATTGAAACCAGGCCAGCTACACAGGAGTTATTTTATAGTGCCCAAGTGTGTGCGCAGTTCACGAGAGCTCTCTCTCATCGGTTACTCTCTAAACCCTGTGGGATGGATGACCGACACGACTGGCGAGAGATCAGGAGCAGGAGCGACTTTTTTCATGTCCATCCGACGCATGGATCACCACCCTTGTCAGACAATCAGCAGGCCAATCGCGCTATTGTTTGTCGCTTAAATTCAGGTTCATCTCCGCTTTGGTTATGATTCAGTTTCGGTTCGATTCCGGTGCGCCTGAACAAATTTCAGTATCGCACTTTCTTCCAATCGTAACTCAATTTTACTTTCGTTTTACAAGTCATATTTACCTCGAATTCTCAACAATTTAACACACCAAAACAAGAAGCGTTTCAGAAACGTGCGAGAAAAACTAGCATCGTATTCACTTTTTGTTTTGACAGCGTTTGCGCTTGGGCTGCGGTTCGGCTGAGTTCCTACTATCTGTCAAAACGTTAGCACGAAAAAGTCTAGTAACGTTAACGGTTCGTTTACGATTCAACTGAAACGACTTAGCGCGATTGCCCTGCAGCTGATCAAACTGCATTGTCCTAACCTAAAACTTGGAAACAACATTTTTGTTGTTCCAACGGGGGAATCGAACCCACGACCTCCGAGTCGAGAGCCAAGCTCTAAACCACGGGACCACGGAGGCTGTTACATGTTTTTTTTCTAAAAACAATTCGTAGTATGTGATCACACGCACGAACCAGCCACAAGTGTTCATATGATTTCTACCTGCCGCAGAATGGCTACCGCAACCAAGCTTTCCTAGTGTCCCCGCACACTTAGGTTGAGACTATATTGTCCGGAATATGGTAGGTCGGGAAAAATTCAGAGCATTGAAAACAGAACTCTGCTCTAATACAATAGAGCTGAAAATCCATCACACAAGTATCGAGTCAAATGTCAATGTCATATGTGACAGCTCGACACTCGACACTTCCATTTTCAACTCTATTGTCATTGCGCAGAGGCTTATTTTCAGTGCTCTAAATTTCCCCCGGCCTTACGGAGTTTTTGTCGCTACTCGCCGTGAAGAAGTTAACAACAATTTGTATGGCATCGAATTAGTTACTATTGGTTGCCACTAGAGGCGCTGTTTCGATGCCATATAAACTGTAGTTAACTTCTTCACGGCGAGTAGCGACAAAAACCCGCACTAAGCACACTGAATAGAGTACCTACCTATTTCTACTGAAACTTTAGCTGCCTGCACAGAATTCCCGCTCGTCGGCGTTGCCAGCTCGAATTAATCTAGTTTCATTGAGCGCGGTTCACAAAAGGGACTCAGTTCTAAAACTCAGTTTCAACTGACAGCATTTTTCGTTTTCCAATTAGCGAGTTACATGAAACGGACACAAAAAGCAAAAACTCACTTAATCCATTTAGAATCAGCCACTTTTATGGAATGACGGCCTTCTCAAACGCTACTTAACCTAAGAGTTACTCTAAACCGCAGTACGTTGTGTCTGCTTACTTGAAGGCTAGCATGACTTGAGAGCGTCTTACCTCAAGTAGGGTAAAATAATAGCTCCCAATGCAGATATCAGTGACGGTGACCGGTTTCATAGAAACCAGACCAGAGTAAGACCAGAGAGAGAAGAGCACTCTCTCTTCCTCTACTCTCGTAACCCAGTGGGACGGATGAACGACACGACTGGCGAGAGATGAGGCGCAGGTCCGTCCGTCTTTTTACAAGCTCTTCCGACGCATGAATTATCTCTATTGTCTTTCTCGCCAGAGAGTCAGGTGATCAGCCTGCAATGTCCGAACAGACTTGAAAACAACATTTTTTGTCGTTCCAACGCAGGGATCGAACCCACGACCTAACGCATTGAAAGAAAACGCAAAATAAGTAATACATTGATTTGTATTCACAAAAGCAATTTTTTAAAATCACCCGCTTTTTGTCAAACTATTGACGAACAAAATTGAGATTTCGAAATGCAATTATATTAACACTGCGTTATACGAAAATGTGCTCTATCATAATACATTAAGGTACAAAATTCTTTGTTTTTAACTCGTTTGAACTAACAAACAGAATGTTACAGAATTTGTAAAGTTTGCAATAAAATGCAATTTGAACGAAAAACCCTCACAAGACATTGTTAACATACTTGTATTTTAGGGGTAAAATAATAGATTTTTCTTAAATACTATATCACTATAATACATAAAGCAAAACGTTGTAAAAAAAAATATGATGCGAACAAGGAGTATGAAATTTGGCACAGTTAAAGGAGGATCGAGCTACATTAATATTATTTTATAATAGTGCTTAAAAAGGAGTCAAGAAGCCTGTAACCCAAAATAATATAAAAAAAATCATTTAAAAGCTTTAATCTTTATAGGGAACGCTCTTGTTTACGACTACGGCGAAGGCAATAGGAAGGGTAATGATTTTGGCAGTCTATGTATGTATGTTTGTCCCTGCGTAGCGCCTAAACTACTGGTCCGATTTAATATATGAGGTGTCAATAGATTCGTAATAACTGCCCGGGTATCATAAGCTAATTTACGTAGTCTAGTTATAGTTTTTTTTTTTTATAAAAAAATGTAGTTATTTTTAGGTTAGCTTATGTTGGTAGTAATCATACGAAATTTTACGTTTTTGTTTAAAAGATATGTGAGATATTTTTGAAATCACTTAATTTACTATGAAAACAATAACAAAGAGATATTGGTGAGGGTCCGTGGGTCCCTTTTACATTAGGACTGTTTATTTTACCTGAGACATCGATGTATTATATTAAGATAATATAGTTATCTTAACATAATACAATACAGCTAGTACTGGTGCCCGACACCTCGTTTGCGTGGAACTATTAATGGAAACGGATAGACTGATGTATGTATCGATGGATGGATGTTTGTTACTCTTTCATTCAAAATCTACTGAACGGATTTTGATGAAATTTGGTATGGCAGTTGTTTAAGCTCTGAATTAACACATAGGCTACTCTTTATCTCGAAAAAGTACAGTGTTCCCGTGGATTACTGTATTTACGCGAGCGGAGCCACGGGCAAAAGCTAGTGATTTATAAAGCTAATTAAATAAAAAAAATCGATTGTCTGTAAAGTCGGTTTACTGACGATAATTGAACGCGACAACGTCATGTTTTTGGTGCGCGCGGAACTAATCGCCCGCGCCTTAGGTAGGCGTGTTGCCGCCGCGAAGTCCGGCGCCGAACTGAGTAATAACATCAACGCCTCACTCCGTCCCACCGCTCACATACCTAGGGCGCGGCTAGCTGAGGTAACGGCATTGCGTCATATTTAGCGAGGTAACGCTGGTAACAGGTAACGCATGAGTCATGTTTTTTCGTGCGTGCAGCCGGCTCCATCAAATTATAAGACGTTATCACGTCAAAATTACAATGATATTAACTCGATATTTTACGTTACCCACACATAGCACGCTGCGTACGGGTAGTGTGCCGCGTCACTGCCACACAAGTTAAGGCACGCGTACGCAAACACGCAACGAGCACAAGTAAGTTATATCTATACAATGCGAAATTAAACAACCTTCAATGTGCATTTTAATCTTATTATTATTTTTCGGGCATTTCTTTTTATTTGTTACCTCCAAATTTAGGTAGACCGAACATGATGAATATGAAATCAATATTACATTATGGAAACATAAGTCGACATGCTTTTACACTTTGAAGAAAAATGACACGTGACACAAGCCATAAAATCATATTATTTGTTCCCCATCTACGTCATGGGGAAAAGTAATATGTGAAATTATTCAACCCCATGCAAAAAAAAATATATGTTTTATTTTCATTTGGTGTGTATTAATTTAGTTTCATAAAAGGAATTTAGAATTACTTTATTTATAGATGTTTTTAATTTTTTGTTTAAAAACCTATTGCGCGTGATAGTTACGGAACCCTCCTTAGACATGCTCTTGGTTGGGTCAGGTTATTTTGCAATTATTTTGTTGAATCTATGAATTAACCGTCTCTGTAGAGAGTTTATATAGTGTTTAGGTAAATCCACCTTTTACCGGATTAGGATCTCTCTATATATGCAGTATTCAGTTAATTTTATTGATGGCTTCAGACCTGGACATCAGTGATCAAAGTTTTCTAGATTTTTATGATAGCTATTCAAATTTGAACTGTATTCACTGCACAAAAAGATACATGTTGCACATGACACCAGTCATGCGCTGTGCAGCGCGGTGCAAGATGACATTCGAACTCTTACATTAATTAAACGTGTATCGTCTTGTCTAGTGTATGGCTAGCATTAGATTTACTTACTATTTCACGACGTAAAGTGGGTGAAACCACGTCGGTGTAACATGACTTTATTTTCATAATCATTCAGACGACCTCTGTGGCTCAGTGGTCGGAGACCGCGGGTTGGAGTCTCGCCGAAGGAACAAAAAATTCTGTGTTCCTGGGTCCAATGGATGTGTAATAAATATGAGCATAATAATATTGTAAAATAATGTAACATTTATAGTATAAAAGTATTGAATATTTATACTTCCCGTTGTCTGGTCCCCGTAAGAAAAGTTCTTCGGGTACTTGGCACGGGGTGGCATGGGGCCAGATTGACGTGGTGTGATTTGTGAAGCGACCATAGATATTATTATTAAAGTGAAACTTTTATTACATCGTCTGAAACTTTTTCGTCTGTGTGTTGCATGTCGCGTGACGGTCGGCCGCGGAGTAGGGATAAAGTGAAAGGCGCTCGTCAGAGCAGCCGAGGCCAATATGGCGGCGCCTATAGTTCGCATCAGCTGACCGTGTAGTGTATAGACTAGTACTCATTTGTGCCAGTGCTCCACGCTATTTTGTTATTAAGTTTCACTTTTACCGTGGTTTCATAAAACCACACAATCTTTATTTTATTACTTATATGTATATAAAGCTCAAACTTCCAGTATCGAGCACGATCTTATATATTATACATTAAATCAATGATCGACACGCGTATAACTTTAAACAAATTTCATAAAACATTTTAGAAACACACTTTATCACATATATTATGTTCCTGTTAAACCATTTGGGAGTAACACCTAATATAAACATCCAATTCAACGGTACGCGGTCAGCTGATGGCAAGTGCTGAAAAAGTGGGGACCAGTGACTAATACTTGGGAGAATGAGGAGTTAGTGTTGAACCGATCTAAGAAACGCATAGATATCGCTTCTTAAAATTAGGGGCTTCTTAAATCACAAACTGTCATTGAACTAGAACCCTTATTCTCGTATTTAACTTAGGGCCTGTTTAACAATCTTCTAATAAATGTCATGTGGTTTATTTGCATGTTTTGTCTCTGTCGCTCGATATGAAGTAAGCGATAAAACTGCCGGATATGTTATCCAACACATATTAGGCGATTGTAAAACAGACCCTTTCTAGTCTAAAACAAGTCTAAACTTTCAATTTACTTATAATCCTACTAATATTATAAATTTAAAAGTTTGTGAGGATGGAAGAATGGATGTATGTATAGATCAAGACGATTCATTTATAATTCACCAGCTATTGCCCGCGGATCCGCCCGCGTAAATACAGTATTCCCAAAGGAACACTGTACTTTTTCGGGATAAGGGGCATCACAGACGGCGAAGATACTATATATTTTCATATTACGAACTTTAATAAGAAATATATTCAGGCATCTTAAGATAAAATATTCTTCTATCTTCGCCGTCTGTGACGCCCTTAAAAAGTGGCCTGTTTCAATCCAGAGCTTAAACTACTACCATATCAAATTTCATCACAATCCGTTCGGTGGTTTTTGCGTGAAGGAGCAACAACCATCCATTCATCCACACATACATCCATCCTCACAAACTTTCACATTTATATTAGTAGCACAGTAAGACCTTTGATAAAATTGCCATGATTAGTCCTGGAAATTTTACGTGACATATCGCCTTACATACTTTTAACTAATATTTTTTCTCTTTGGTCGTGTCTATAACTTCTTCGGTCTATGCTAACACTAAATCGTCGGTCATTTGTGTGAGGACGTATTACTTACTATAAGCGGTACTTACAGACCCCACATACTTAGTGAAGTATTTATTTTGATTAAAGTAATCGGCCAAGTGCGAGTCGGGCTCGCACACGAAGAGTTCCGTATCTATTTAGTGCTAATATCGAGCAATAAATAGCGAATAAAAAAATGTTTTTGCATCGCAGCCACCGCTAAATATTTGATTGATTTTATTTTTAATATTAATTTTAAAGAGAATATACAACTCAATATTCGGTGAATATTTCAAGCGTCTACCTGTTGACGTTATTAACATCGAGAAAAAAAACACGTTTGTGGAATGGAAGCCCTTAATGCCGTCTATAATGAAATATGAAAATTGAAAATAAAAAACATCTATAATAAAAATAAGACTCAGGAACAGGGAAAAACATTATAGTTTTTCTGTGTTCCTGGGTCTTGGATGTGTATTAATAAAAATATAATATAAAAATATTAAAATACAATATAGAGCCAAATAATAAACTAAAAATTAATACTAAAAAAGAAGTCTTATCTACAAATATCTCTAAAAATATCTAGAAATCTTAAATTATAATGTTTAATTTATTCTGTTTTTAGTATTTGTTGTTATAGCGGCAACAGAAATACATTATCTGTGAACATTTCAACTGTCACTATCACGGTACACAACCTGGTGACATACAGACAGACAAACAGACGGACAGCGAAGTCTCAGTAATAGGGTCACGTTTTTACCATTTAGGTACGGAACCCTGAAAAGTAATACCTGTAACTTCTCAGGTGCTGCGGATACACCAGGCGATCCGTTTACCGCAGCACGTATACCACACGTAACAGAATTTGTTCTTTCAACACACTTGCATGTCATCTGGTGTCGTGGACACCTGTGCGAAAAGTATCTATAAATAATCTTATCACACAAAAATCGAGGTATTTCTGTGTGATAAAATTATTAATAATAATATCTATGGATGCTTCCACACCACGTCAATCTGGTCCTGTACTAAGTATCCGAAGAACTTGTATCACAGGTACCAGACAACGGAAATAATAAAATATAATTTAACATTTTTAGATATTTTTAGAGATATTAGTAGATAAGTCTTCTTTTTTAGTATTCATTTTTAGTTTATTTTAGTTTATTATTTGGCTCTATATTGTATTTTAATATTTTTATATTATATTTTTATTAATACACATCCAAGACCCAGGAACACAGAAAAACTTTATGTCCCTTCGGCAAGATTCGAACCCGCGACCTCCGGCTTAAGCGTCAACGCGTTATCCACCTAGACACAGAGGTCGTCAAAGATTACTTAATGTAATCCTAGTACTATTATAAATATGAAAGTCTGTGAGGATGGATGTATGGATGGATGTTTGTTACCCTTTCACGCTAAAACCATTGAACGTATTTAGATGAAATTCAATATGGTAGTAGTTTAAGCACTGAATTAAAACATAGGCTACTTTTTTACCGGAAAAAATACAATGTTCCCGTGGTATACTTTATTTACGCGGGCGGAGCCGCGGACAAAAGCTAGTTTATGCATAGTCTACAGTTTTAGTATACTTTGTTAAGCTGCCTTTTCCATCGCCACTAATGAGATCCATCAGTTTAGTTTTCATTATTCAAGAGAGTAACTTCTTTTAAATGAAACAGGTATTTGTTGAGTTTCCAGTCCGGCTGAGTTAATAATAATAATAATAATAAAACATTTATTCGACAAAATAAGACATTACATTACATACATAGATTTACGCTATAAGACACAATAACATGAAACGCAATAACAAAAACAGAAATAAGTATTATATAATAGTATTTTGCTTTGTTTTTTGTTTAATGAGTAGGTACCTGCTAAAATTTAACGCACGCCAAGATGCGTGCGGATAGGAAGGTAGGCAGCGTAATGTGAAATGTCCTATTGCCGAAATGGACATCACTCAGGCGTATCACCGCGGTGTGAACACCACAGTGCCTGGTATTATGTGATTCCATTAGCTTTGCCATTTGAAGTACAGATTTACACTCAGCAACCGCATTAGAAAGTTACATAAATACATAAACGAGCGAAAGATAAATTATATTATGGGATGCTATATATATATATATATATGTATATTAATAGTGTGTCTCACTGCTATGGACAATGCAGCGATCACGCCACCCGCGCCCTCCGCACGCCCCGCACACATTTCCCATAGTGACTACAGCTATGTTGCAAGGGGCAGACGCGCGCAACGCTAGCCAGTAGCCACAGGCCTGTCCATAGCAACTATCACGAGATAAATAATATTATAAATAACAAGATCTATTAAATACTTATTTGCTAAATAAGTATAAACTTATTTACATACTAGCGCAATACAAGTATAGAAAGGTAGGTTTAATGTTGATCTTATGTTATATTTTTAAACATACTTAGGTAATTCAGTATTATACATAATTAATATACTTAAGGTAAAAATAGATATTTATACATTTAGGTAATTGCTACGAAATAAAATAGAACAAAGTGTTGTAATAAGAGATATGATGTGGGCAGTACAACTGATAGCTCAACCATTTTACTGAAAAATTGGTACCTGACCTTGAAGGCGACTACGGTCCACCTGTAAACCGCCATGACTCAGCTTACAACCCGAACGGTAAGTAGTATATGTGATGTCATAATTAGCGTAATAAAAAATTAATTCATTAAATAATAATAATTAATAGTATAGCAATTAAATCAATTAGTAAAGCATTATATAAATAGAATATTATATAAGTAGGATATACAAATATATACATATATACATACATACATACATACATATATATATATACATATACATATATATATATATACATACATATATATACATATATATATATATTTTATTACATCATTGCAATTTGTTCTTTCAGTAGTAGAGATTTAAGTTTTAATTTAAAATTATTTATTGTTTTTAGAGCTCGAAATTGCGGCGGCAGAAGGTTGTTCCAGACTTTGCTTGCTAGGTATCTGAAGCTACCTCGGAACATAGAAGTGCGGTGTAGGGGAGTAATTATTATAAGAGTTCAGTTACAGAAGCGAATGAATCGAGAAATTCGCTATAAAGTTAGAGAAACGGGGTAAAGGTGTGTTCACAAGGTAATTAATAAAAAATAAGTAATCCATTTTAAACCTTAAACGAGACAATAATATCTTGTATATATATAATCGGTTTCTCGTAAAACGGCGTGAGGGATTTGGGGGATAAAAACCGATCTAGCTAGGTTATTTGGGAAACTGCGCATCTTTAAGCTTTATTTGTTTTATCTTTCGTCGTGTAACAATAAATCAATAATTTCGACTCTATTATGTCAGTTCGATTGGCATTGGTTTGCGGATGTTTAACTATTGCTTTGTTCGAAAATTTTATATGTGGTGTGTTCGAATCACGGTCAGATAAGTATTTTTGTGATTTGATTTAATTTTTTAAATTTATCAGAACTCCGAGCAAAGCTCGGTTAACCAGGTACTTTTACTATAAATAAATATAAAAAAAATACACGATAAAGTCTAACCCGCAGGAGGCTAGATTGGGTTAGATAGATAGATAGATATAGGTATAGTTTTTATTTGCGTAGAATGTAGGTAATTCAATTAGATGCTACAATATTTTTGGAGCCTTATACATTCCACTTTACGGCATGCGAAAATTTCACAATTCAAGTAATGAAAAACTATTACTGGAACCAAAAAATAAAGGTAGATTTACTTATATCAATTTTAAATTACCTTTTTATATTACTTATGTCAACATTTTTTAAGGTATTATTATTGATGAACTATTACTATCCATGGTATTATTATTCACAATTACAAACAAAATAATTATCTCATAGTCCGAATGTATCAATAATTAAAAAATAAAAAAAAAGTCAGGATATGACGTGTCAACTGTCAAATCCTAAGAGAGGTGATAACATAAAACATTGGGCCTAGCTTTTATCAGGCATGTGAACAATTTAATATTGTTAAGAAATACAATTTAATAGTCGAGAAATATAAAAACGATTTGCAGGATAAAGACAAGCGCAAGTGGATCATGGGCGAGACAAAGTCCCATTATTCAAACACTAGATTAAGTTTCCCGTGGTGCACACAACATGGTATTGTATATTACAACTTCAAAATTACAAGTTGATTAATGTCGACTAAGGTAGTTTTTTTTTTGTTTTCAGGCCCCGAAATGTTATTTCCACAGTGGATAGGTAATACTGAATAATACTATGTCAATTAGAATTACAGCAGTAGCAGATACTATTATGATACAGGAAAAAATGTAAAAACAAAGTCAGAATAAACATAAAAAATAAATAAAGAAAAATCTATGTCATAGTCATCATAAAATCAATAATCATTTACATGGGTTGGTGGATTAGTGTCTAGTGAAGGCTGTTGACAGTCGATGATTTCATATCTACACTCATATTATAAAGAGGTTTGTTTGTTTGTTTGCATTGAACAGGCTCCGAAACTACTGGGCGGATTTTGATGAAATTTGGCAAATATATAGAATAGACCACGGGGAGGGACATAGTGCTAACCCCGTGCTGAGTATCCGTGGAACTTGTGTTACAGGTACCGGACAACGGGAAGTATAACAGGAAACCTAACCTATGAAATTGCCGTTCTGCAGTACTGGCCATTTCAAATCAAAATAATTTTTATTTGGCTAAGAATTCTAATTTCAAATTAATTTTATTTTAAAAACATGGAATTCTTTATCCAAAAGTAGTCATTTGTTTATTGATTAGTGTTACATTTTCTTTTTCGTCATCACGGATACGTTAAAAATTCGAGTAATTATGGAATATGAGTTCCGTCGTGGCAGCGACGCGGCACAAGCGGCACGCAACATCAACGACGTTTACAGAGCTGACACTACAAACCAACGCACCACTTATTGGTTTGCTCGCTTCCGTTTTGGAAATTTCGACCTGAAAAATGAACCTCGCGGTCGTCCGAAGACTGGTCAACAATGACGAATTAAAGGCAATCGTGGAAGCTGATGATACACAATCTACAGATGAATTAGCAGCAGCTTTCGACGTTAGCATTAAAACAATATTGGTCCATTTGCGTCAAATTGGCAAGTAAAAAAGCTTGACAAATGGGTGCCCCACGAACTCAATGATCGCCAGCGCGAAGTACGCGTCGAGACGTGCCTTGCACTGCTCAACAGACACACAAATGAAGGAATTTTCAACCGCATTGTTACCTGCGATGAAAAATGGATTCTGTTTGATAACCGCAAGCGCTCAGCAAGTTGATTGGATCCTTGTTCAGCACCTAAACAATGCCCTAAACGAAAACTTACCCCTAGAAAAGTAATGGTCACTGTTTGGTGGTCTAGCGCCGGTGTGATTCATCACAGCTTCTTACCAAACGGCGTGAGCATTACTGCAGATGTGAACTGTGAAGAACTGAACACAATGATGGAGAAGCTGGCACATCTCCAACCAGCATTGGTAAATCGCTCGTCTCCGCTGCTCCTGCACGACAACGCCCGACCTCATACTGCACAGCAGACGGTCTCCCAAGTTGCAAGAACTGGGGTTGGAAGCTCTCCGTCATCCGCCCTACTCACCTGACCTTGCGCCTACAGACTTTTTCCAGAATTTGGATAACTTCTTGGCGGGAAAAAATTCAATACCCGAGAGGCAGTACAATATGCCTTTGAAGAATTTGTTGCCTCCCGTCCAGCTGATTTTTTTAAGAAGGGCATCAATAAACTGCCACTGCATTGGCAACGATGCATTGATTGCATGGGTGATTACTTCGATTAATACAAATAAAAAATACATGAAAAAAATTCGTTTAAATTTTTTCATACAAAACGGCAATTTCATAGGTAAAGACCTAATATTTAATACTTTTATAGGCGTCATGTAGGAAAATCCTTTATGTGTTATTTAATAACCCATATGGAAATAAAAGTTTTTGAGTTTGATTATATAGTATATTATACGATAGGTAAATATTTTGTATTTAAGATTTTTATTATATCATACAAATATTTAATGCACATCCATGACTCACATCAACATTGAAAACTTTTTGCTCCCTTGGCGGGATTCGAGCCCGCGACTTCCGGCTTGAGCGCCACCCGCAAACCACTGAGCCACAGAGGTCGTCATATATGTACGTTTTAAGAATACAAGAACGCATTAACGAGTAACTAATTTTGGCCTTTGTTTAATATTTTATTTAAGGCTTTAATTTTGATAAACTTTTTTAGTGGATACCTGGATATATGTAGAAGCTGTTAATCTTTTCTGCAATCTGCATGTTCAAGAATAATAGTTATCACAATTTACATTTATTTTTGTTCTGTTTTCATTTAAATAGCCTCCGGTAAAACGTTGGAATATTGTATTTAGGCCAAAGCAAACAAATTATATTTTTTTTCATTGAATATTCTTTTGCGGTGTTGACAGTGAAATTACAAGGTCACGTTGTGACGTGATTTGGATATAACGCCTTTGACATATCAATGGCGTTATAACGCCGTCTGTTGAAGGGTACTTATATTATACTTCTTACATAGCAACTTAACTTTCTAAATAATACACAAAGTGCTGGGGTATACAAATTTTATTTTTTTATTCTTTTTTGAAGTAATGTTTCTTAGGCACGAGGAGAGTGTTTTTATATTTTAAATGCTGAATGAAGTTTCACTTCTGCCACGTGTCCTCTTTACTTCTGTACTGTCTGCACACGTTATGTTTGTTTCCTTATAAACGAGCCCTTAGATCGCATCGTGCCACTATAATCAGACAGGTGAGGAGTGAGGACATGATCAGTAAAAGTCAATTAAATTTATAAACTGAAACAACTACTGTATATTCTACTGTTTGCCGCGGCTACGTCTGCTATGATAACCTTAATTAAGCATGCATACTCTCGCATTGCCGTACGCCGTGCCCACTTTGAATGTCACGCGACCGCTACGCAGTATCGGTCGCGTGGTTATGAATCGACGTTATTAATTTTTTATTATTAAATAATTAATTTATTAAATAGTTAAAATTATTAAATTATATTTAGGGTCTCAAAATTTAAGGTCACATGTTATATATTTTTGGAACGAGAATCTAATACTGATAATGGATGGCTTCTTAAATATTTAATGATCTATTTTTGTTTTGAATACCCCTTGAATAGTTTATAATAAGTATATATTATACACATCTAACACAATATACAAACGAATACTGAGAAATGTGCAGAAAATATTAGGTAGGTACCTTAAAACGTTGATAAAATATAATTACAAATAACCACGCTTAAAATAATATTAGACTTTATTGTAAACGGAACTTTTACGCGGCAAAATGGCGGCGCTTCACCTTACCGTCCACCAGTTGTTATAGTCCTCAGTCCTCACTTAGTCTTTACTTTAATCTCTTACCTATCAAGTGGTGTAATTGAATTTTTGTCGATAATAAGTAGTAAGTATGTACGGCGTACGCATTTTTTTTTTTGCAACAAAACTGTATCTTTAGATTTTTTATTCGCTTTTAGGTTGGCCCCACTAGGTTGGTATATACTTGTTCAGATCCAATTTAATTTGAACGTAAGCATGATATATATATTATAATATAAATAGTTGATAATGAAGAATTGAAGCCTATTTTGGAAGAAATATACATATATATATATATATATATATATATATATATACATATATATATACAGAGATTAGCCGGAACAAACACACAGACTGACAGACGGACAGAAAAATGTTAACAATTTATATTTTATTGTAAGTACCGATCATACTTTTAAATGCATTAATTGATTAAGCTGTTAATTTGAAATTACAAACAGACACTTCAATTTTATTTATCTGTATAGATATAATATATTATATTATACAAAACAAATAGTTGAACTAAGTATATAACAATGTAACAAAGTAGAACTAAGTATAAAAAATATAGTATGTAACAATCATAACAGTCACAATGTGTAATTGCAAAATTCTACATTATTATCAAAGTGATAAGGTCGTTTTTTGTATCATTCTTAATAGTCGTTATTACATTGTGATTTCGAGTGGCAAAAAGTGTCGTGCCAATATAATCCGCCTAGCCTTAATATCGCAACGCGCCATTAGGAACTTCGTTCTAATATTAAACCGAATATAAGCATAGTAAGTATAGAAGAAGAGTATAAAATATTAAACAATAGTACAAAAAGAATAGTACAAAAGATTAAATAAACATAGTATCAAAGATTAAACTGAATCTATACATAGTATAGAAGAATTTAAACGTATTCACGATAAACCAAAAATATTTTTCCACTGCAAAGCGAAATTAAGTTACTAGAACTTGCTACGAAAATATTTCTATTTCATTCGTTAGATTGCACCGCTTTGTGTGCGGACCGTAGAACCAATCGCAAAAACTGTTAACTCTGTATTGTTAAACTGTTTTGACTTTTTAACAGTTACTTTTTAATACAGCGTGTATTTTTTTAGGCTTCAATATTACATAAGTAATGACAGTACCTATGCATAAACAAAAATTTACGTAATTTACAGAAAAATAGCATGATCAACATTTGCAGATAACCTTTATTAAGCATCCACGCTCTCGCACTACCATACGCCACGCCGGCTTTGAAGGTCACGCGACCGCCGCGCAGTATCGTCGAAGTGGTTATGAATCGACGTTATTTATTTTATAGTCTCGTCAAAATTTAAGGTCACATGTTATATATTTTGCAACGAGAATCGAATAATAATTACGCTCCTTTAATATTTATCTATTTTTGTTTTGAATACATTCTGTATACCACAGATTAAACATATGACCCGATAAACATCTACACAAAGAACTGTAGATTAGATTGCACTACTACAAGCATACGACGTGTCCACAACTCTCCTATCGCGTACACGGCAATAGTGTCAAAAATCCGTCAAGATTGTGCGCCGTCGAAGGGACGTCTAAATTTTCAAATTTCGTGTTTCGTGAGTTTTTTATGTCATGTGAGATTGAAAATTGTGATGTGTCGTTGGTTGTCATAACGACTAATAACAGTTTTGTTATTTAAATTTTGTGTCCAATAAATGTTAAAACTTTATAATATTATAATATTAAATACAAATAATATCAAACAAAAAAATGGTTATGTATTCTGCTGTGTGTATGAACAATACTAGAATAGATTAAAATATATATTTGTCGCATCCGGTCACAAAACGGAAACGGAACTTAAGTGCGCCATCTGTCCGAAACTAGTTTGGCGCGCTTTGACAGAGTCGGGGCGTGTCAGAGTAGGAGTGTTGGAGTGGAACACGTATCCTCCTGCGACTGCCGCCATTTGAGACGGTCAGTTCAATTCGAGCCATCAACTAGCTAACACGTTTCGGACATGTCCCTAGTTTCGTTTACTGCGATGTATGTGTCAAGTGAAGTGAAGTGATTAAAGTGTAGTGTTAATTATTGTAAAGTGTAATTACCAAGAACGATTAAAAACTAATTGTGATTACATTTTCATTATATTTTGTTCATTGCACGATACCCAAGCAAGCCCTACAGAATGTCTGATCGTAGTACAATTTTACCTTTCAATCCGTTATATTATTTTACCTGTCCTGTCCTAAGGATAAAAATAGATAAGTAAATATTTCATTATCTAGGAGATGTTTTGCTTTATTATAAGAGCGACCATGACCTAGTGAATAGACCCCCTGAGTCACACGCGTGATCGTGCAGGTTCGATCCCGGGTTGTGGTGTACCAGTCAAACTTTGTTAATAACCTAAAAACTGACACTAGACTTAGTTTAATTAACCCCCAACTTTTGTGACAACCCTGCTAAAATTTCGATCGTTCTATGAAAAATGTTCCTCTGTACGTAAAGCTCATTTCAGACTACGCTATACTATTGTGCTATATAGTGCAGCAAATTTAAGGACCTAATGCTATACTATATAGCATGGCGTTCACATTACTATATTATCGTAAGTATTTATAGTATATAGCAAGCTCAATATGGTTGTGTCGCTCGTTTCGCTTGCGGGACGGCCGGGGGTGAGGGAGGAGGAGGGCGGCGTGCGATATAGCACAGCATGAACTCGGCGTATCGCACTATTTTATAGCGTATAGTAAGCCATTAATATATAGTACAGTATAGTGTGAACGTGGCCGTAACAATGTTTGGTGCGCGATATTGTTGTGCTATGAGCTATATACTATATGCTATTTATATTTTTACTATATGCTGTACTTACTGTACTGTATAATGTAATGAAAAATGAGTGAAAAGTGTTTACTTAGTAAGTGATTACGTAGTAGGTACGGTCACTAAATAGACGATTCCCTTGTAGATTTAATAATTATTAGTTACACAAGATAATAATATAATATATTCGTATAATACGTAATTATTTCAGACTAGCTCGCTAAGGTTAAGCCCGCGTAAATACACGGGCCACGGTTCTCACCGGAACTCTGTACTTTTCGGAATAGAAAGTAGCCTATGTGTTAATCTACAGCATAAACCACTACCACACCAAATTTCATCACAATCCGAAGAGTTGTTATCGTGAAAGAGTAACAAACATCCATCCATCCGTCTATCCATCCATCCATTTGCGTTCCTGGTCTTTACAACAGGTACCCAACCCCCTTGGGCCTCACTCACTGTAACCTCACTCACTCGGAAACACAAAGCAAGCGTTATTTCATGCCGGTATTCAGTAAGGCCGTGGTATTTATCAGGCCAAACTGGCCTATTTGTACCATATATACGGTTGATCCATGCACACAGTTCTAATGCTCTATACGGCTTTATGTGATGTACAGTCGCCGACACACCCGGTGTATCACGTTTCGACCTTATTACTATGACTTTAAGGTTCAAAAGTTGTACACCGCTAATGTACTCGATGATACAAGCTACACATCGAGAGGGGATTTGCCAAGATGGACGTCACATAACTGCGTTAGGCGCATTTTGGTTTAGAGACGGGGTCATGTCGATTGAGAATATCGATAGTGGGTGAAATGTTTTATTTTACGCTAATGTCAGGTAAGGGGTACTATAGTCTGGAATAGTGTAATTAGTATCTAATAAATTATTATAAATAGGGCATATGTTGCGAGACAGACAGGAAAAGTGGAGCAAAGAGGTCACGCACTGGTACCCCAGAGATGGCAAAAGGATCAGAGGAAGGCAACGAAGACGACCTAAAGCTAACTGCTGGCCTAAACTGGAGGAGAGTTGCTATTGACAGGAATCAATGGGAATCGTTAGGTTATCTACAGGAGGCCTATGTCATGCGACAAACCGAGCTTAGAGTCATCCTCTAACAACCCTCACAACATGTATTATAGGCGAAAACACTTATAAATATTACATTAAAAAAAAACCCTATCACGAATGAGAAATTCTAAAAAGAATAGAAATTGTAATTCATCAATAGGCTATATTAAATACCTAACATTGTTTCTAACAAAACGACTAGTAAATTATATATTTTTTTATTTTTGTAGTGTTCCGTAAATGTTTATGTACAAAATACTAAGTTTTCAGTCAAAATAAAATGAGTTGCTTAATTTATATCTATCTATCTGTGAAGCATTGATGTTTGTAATTTAACAAGCCTACTTGGGTTAAAATATCATGCAAGAACAAGAGAGATAACATGATATTTAACCCAGGGCTAACTTTAACCCAGATCTGTGCAAGTGGGCCTAAGTGTACAGAGTACACGTCGTGGCACTTCATTAATCACCTAAGATACAACAATACTCTATTTATATTTTAGTATCAATATCGATATTATCATATTTTATTTAAGGTACATCCTTACGAATTGTTGGTAAGGTATCAATAATTTTCCTCAGACTATTCCAATATTGCTTACAAAATATTAAGTTTAGTTCTCGCTGTGTTTTTCCAGCAAATATTTGTTTGGAATTGTTATTTTTCTATTAGAAACTTATTTCCTGCTAAAAATTAAATTTTATCGACAGCAAAAAAAACTTATAAGTACCTCCCTTATCTAGTTATATTGGGCAAGTTAGATCAAAATTATATCTTACTTGCTGCCCGCGGCTCCACCCGCGTGTATGCAGTATCCTACAGGAACACTACTTTTGCGGAATAGAAAGTAACCTATGTGTTAATCCAGAGCCTAAACTGCTACCATGGCAAAGGACTATACAAAAAATCGTCCCCACCCACCAACAGATTTCAAACTTATCTCAGGTAATAAATAGCTCTTGTCATGCTGATTATTATTTAGTATGGCGACATTCACCTCAGGAGTGGGGTTTTGACAGTAATTGGCATTTAATTTTTTATTGTTTTATATTAGTGACGCACTCCAGCTTCACACAGTTGCGATGTACCTATTATACTTAGTCTGGCCATAAATACTGTTACAATTAAAAATAAAAAAAATATTACATTTGAATTTGGAATCTATCATTTTTATATGATTGTTTATTGCGTTTTTTTTATTTATATATGGCATCGGCTTATAACCATTTGCCAGTGTCAAGTTAAAAAGGCGGGAAATAGAACTTTCGTTTCAATTTTCAACACCGTATTCCTATATCGTCAAGTCTAAAGTCTAGTCAAAGTTCAATTAAATAGTCAGTACAGTCCATGAGTCATGTCAATCGATTCAGTAAAGTGGTAGAAGCTTTACTGAAAGTTCCTAGGGAGTTTTGGCGGGAGACACAAAATAGCACGTTTTTAGAAGTTGTACCACTTGCCCACACTTGTGCACGTTAACGAATATTTAATGGTTAATATTCTACCAATATTACACATTAAGAACCGAAATAACACACATTTATGAAGACATACGAATTCCACAACTCCTCGGCAAAACTCTTCATTGCGTTTTTTCATTTTGGCGCCAATACATTGTACAATATTTTGCGATATTAAAATGGAGTGGAGTGAGAAAGAGAACCGAATCGCTGTGATTGCATTACACAAATTAAAAATTGCATTTGGATCCATACCTATGGAGCCAAATAAAAATTTTTAAAACTCTCCGTACGCTTGGTATTAGTAAAATGTTTGTGTACCGGACTATTAATAGGTACAATGAGACCTCCTCTGTTTGTGACAGAAAAAGATCTGGCCGTCCACGTAGTGTTCGTACGAAAAAGGTGGTTAAAGCAGCAAGGGAAAGAATTCGAAGAAATCCTGTCCGAAAGCAAAAGATTTTATCTCAAGAGATGAAGATAGCACCTAGAACCATGTCGTGTATTTTAAAAGATGACTTAAGACTTGCAGCCCATAAGAGACGTACTGGTCATTTCTTAACTGATAATTTAAAAAAGAATAGGGTGGTAAAATAGAAAATTTTTGTTTACGGATGAGAAAATTTTTACAATTGAACAACATTTTAACAAACATAATGACCGAATTTATGCTCAAAGCTCTAAGAAAGTTTCCCAATTAGTCGACAGAGTACAACGTGGGCACTATCCAACTTCAGTGATGATTGGGTATTAGCTATGAAGGAGTGACTGGCTCAGTTTTTTACTACTTTTTTGAAAAAGTTAATTTAGTACTTTTGTGAAAAAGGTATCAAAACATCGGCACAAGTATATCAAGATACCATTCTTGAGAAGGTACTGAATCCCCTTAACAACATGTTCAATAACCAAGAATGGTCCTTCCAGCAAGATTCGGCGCCGGGTAATAAGCTCGGTCTACGCAGTCTTGGTTGGAAACGAACGTTTCGGACTTCATCAGAGCTGAAGACCGGCCGTCGTCTAGTCCCGATCTCAATCCGCTGGATTATGATTTATGGTCAGTTTTAGAGAGTATGGCTTGCTCTAAACGCCATGATAATTTTGAGTCCCTAAAACAATCTGTACGATTGGCAGTGAAGAATTTTCCCATGGAAAGTGTGCGTGCTTCTATTGATACTGGCCTCAACGTTTAATGGACTGTATTGCAGCCAATGGAGACCACTTCGAATAAGCTTTTTATATTTTTAATTGTTTTATATTTATGTATTAAACTAACACATTTTAAAAGTAATAAATGATAATTGCAATAGATTTTTTTTTTACTTTGTTTCAGTATTTATGGCAAGACTAGGTATATACTATAAAGCTTCCTCTTCAATCACTTCATCCATTGCTGAAAACTGCATTAAACTAAGCAGCGGATTTTAATGCAGTTGCGGGGTGGGGATACTGCCCATACAATTTTTTGCATGGTCCTTTAATCCAAAGAGTAACAACTATTCATCCATCCTAACACTCTTCCAAATTTAAAATAGTAGTAGCTTAGACCAGGAGTCTCCAAACTTTCCAGCCTTAGGGCCATACTGATTACTCCAGTAAGTTCCGAGGGCCAAAACCATGTTATCATTGTTGCCGGTGGTAAAAAGTGAAATAGTCCACTGATGAAAAAAAAAGTCCGAAAAAGTACGCAACGTTTAAAAAAGGCTGCAAATCGGACTAAAGTCCGCAAAACGGCAACACTGCATTTTATTAATTTTCCTATCATTATCTGTAATTTCTAGATTAGTCGTAGAGTACGAGCCATGAGGAGTAACGTGACACGAAATCTGGTGGACACAAGCGGAAAAGGTAGTTTCTTCTATTGCTAACAGATGGCGCTAATAGCACGATATACAGAATAATCTCGTTGGTTCGAGAAAGTTCTGGTGTCTTCCACTCACTTCTAGATGGCAGTAATTGGAATATATAAGAAGGCTAGTGGCGCAACCACAAGTCAGTTCCTATGACACTGTTGTGAAATAAAATAGTGCGTACCTCCTTAAAACGTGTTTGTGCGTATTTAAGTTTAAGACATCTTTGTAACAGTATTTTGATTTGAATTGTTGCTTTTGTGTGTGATGTAGTAGTATGGAAAAGAAGCGAAAAATTGATAGTGAATGCAGAAAATTCAAAGATCAGTGGAACATTCATTATTGCATAATGGAGTCCAGTAACAAGGCGCTATGTTTGATTCGCAATGAAAGCATAGCCGTTCTCAAGGAATATAACATTAAACGTCATTATGAAACAAAACATTTTCAAAATTACTCAAAATATACAGGAAGTTTGCGAACAGAAAAATTCGAAGCTATGAAGCGCGGATTGAAATCGCAGCAATCTTCATTTACAAAACCCAAAACTGAACAAGAGGCTGCAACTCGTGCCATCTTTCGTGTGGCTCTTGAAATTGTAAAACGTGGAAAACCATTTACCGATGGAGAAATAATCAAAGAATGCATAATGCAGTAGCCGAAGAAAGGTGCCCTGAAAAGGTAAATTTATTAAAAACTGTCAGTATATCAGCAAACATCGCTGAAAATATATCCTTTCAACTGTTCGACAAAAATGGACATGTTGAGTGGTTTTCTTTGGCCTTGGATGAGTCAACGGATGTGTCAGATACTGCTCAGGTGTTGATTTATATTCGAGGAGTAGATAAAAGCTATGAAGTGCATGAAGAACTTCTTGATATGTATAGTATTGATGGCACAACTACTGGTACAGATATTTTTAAAGGAGTTGAAATGGCCATTAATCAAAAGAACCTTCTATGGAAAAACTTGAAATGCATTACTATTATACTATTATGTATTACTATTATTATATTACAACTGATGGAGGCAAAAACATGAGTGGGAAAGATAAAGGAGTGGTCGCTTTTGTGTCAAAGGCTGTAGAAAATGACGGTGGTTCAAAACCATTAGTCTTACATTGTATCATTCATCAACAGTCTTTGTGCGGAAAATGTTTGAACATTTTTGAAGTTCTGAAACCAGTCATATCAATTGTTAATTTTATCAGATCTTTTGGGCTGAATCACCGACAATTTCGACAATTTATTGAAGAGATTGGAGAAAATGACTTCCCTTATCATACAGCCGTACGTTGGCTTAGTTGTGGGAAAGTCCTTCAGCGCTTTTTTGAACTTCGAGCAGTGATCGAAATTTTTTTGAGTGAAAAGCATCGCCCTCTTACTAAATTACAAAACAACGCATGGCTGTGGAAGTTAGCATTCTATGTTGATTTGATAAAACATGTGAACGAACTGAATTTAAGATTGCAAGGAGAAAACCAGCATCTTCCTGATTTATACACTAATATCAAATCATTCCGGAAGAAATTGATACTGTTTCAATCACAACTACGAAGTAAATGTTTTTCACATTTTAAAACAGTGAAATATTCAGCCACACCACTGAGACTGAGTTTCCTATCGTTTTTGCAATCGAAACTTTGAGTGCTTTGAAAATAAATTTTGATACTCGTTTCTCGGACTTTGATGACATTTCGAATCAAATTAAGATTTTTCAGAATCCTTTTGATACTGACATTGAAACCCTAGCCCCGCAACTTCAAATGGAAATGATTAATCTACAGTGCAGTGATATAATTAAGAACAAATATCAAAACTCATGTTTGTTGGAATTTTATAAGGGTCTTCCACTGACACAATTTGATAATTTGCATAAATTTGCCCGTGCCCACGAGCACATGTTTTCTGTTTTTGGTACTACTTATTTGTGTGAGAAGACCTTCTCCAAAATGAAGTACACAAAAAATGTTTACAGATCTAAATTAACTGATGAGCATCTTAAATCTCTTTTAATAATTGGTACAAGTAAAATTAGTCCACAACTACAAACTATTGTCAGAGGAAAATCTCAATTACATAAATCTCATTAGCATTTCATATGTCATTATGCTTGTTATAAGTTATGTTTTTATTTAAAATGTATAAAATGTTAGTTAGATTCATTTCAATAATTTGTTAGTTATTATATACTGAAGTTAAATTTTCTGCATATTATACATGTCTTTACTCATTACAATTCTTTGTTTCTTTATCCAACTTATTACAAAAGCAATAACAATAAGCCTACAACAATGTTATGAGTAGTAAGCACATGACCATATCAATGTAGATGTCATATTAATAATTATTCAACATAAAATTAGAATACTTCAGTAAAATAATTCGCTATAAAAAATATGTTCTCTAAAAGGAGTTTTCAAGTATGCTAGCTCTCCGCGGGCCGGACAAAATCTGTCCGCGGGCCGGATGTGGCCCTCGGGCCGTAGTTTGGAGACCCCTGGGCTTAGACTGTAAAACAATAGGCAGATGGAGCCCTCGCAACAAAAAGTGTGAAGCAACCTTTTGAACACATTGTGTGCCTAAGGCACTTGAGAAGCACTGTCGGCACAGAGTAAAAATAATATATAGGGTCGTCACAGAAGATAGGGGGAGATTAAACGTAAGTCGAGCGTCAATATACGCTTATTGAGAAAGTCTAATTGGTACACACCACAACCTGGCATCGAACCTACATGATCACGCGTGTGACTCAAGGGGTCTATTCACTAGGTCATGGACGCTCTTATAATAAAGCAAGACATCTCCTAGAAAATTAAATATTTAATTACCTATTATTATCCTTAGGATAGGTAAAATATGATATATTTTTATTTATTCAATTATTTTTCATACACGCAAAACATAACCACTTTTTGTTTGTTATTATTTGTATTTAATATTCTTATATTATCCTATATATACCTCTGTGGCGCAGTGGTTCAGCGCGTTGGTGCTCAAGCCGGGGGTCGCGGGTTCGAATCCCGCCGAAGGAACAAAAAAGTTTTTCTGTGTTCCTGGGTCATGGATGTGTATTAAATATGTGTATAATATAATAAAAATCTTAAATATATGTATAGTATAAACGTATTAAATATACTTCCCGTTTTCTGGTACCTGTAACACAAGTTCTTTTGATACTTAGCACGGGGACAGATTGACTTGGTGTGAGAATATATAAGTTAAAACATTAATTAAATACACAAATGCCTATATTATTCAAAATTTGGTTTTTGTCGTCATGACAACCAACAACACAATATCACAATTTTCAATCTCACATGGCATAAAAACTCAAAAACGTAATTTGAAAATTTAGACGTCCCTTCGAGGGCACACAATCTTAACCGGATTTTTGACACTATTTCCGTGTACGCGATAGGAGAATTGTGGACGCGTCGTATGCTTGTAGTAGTGCAATCTAATCGACAGACTATCTGGTAATATTTCTTTAAACTGTGCTGTCGCTACACACACATGATAACCGAAAACAGAAAAAACCTCTCTGTATATTTTTAAATATTCTCATACAAAAATAGGTTCTAAAGCAGTAATAGGATTGATTTTTCTTTGTTAGAAAATGTTTCTTCTTTCATTTTACTTGACCAAAGCGAAATCACTTTATACGTACTCAAATTTCAATTCGATTGTAAATAAGAAAAAAAAACTACTATTATGATTGACTGTAATGTATGCATTTATTGAAATTTTTTCTAACATTCGTAACATAGAATCAAGAAGTAGGTTCACCAAATTACGGGAAAAAGATTTCCCCACAACTTGCAACACTGACAGCTTAGTATTATTAGATTTGTGTTCCGAGAGAACCGCATAGTTATATATCAAACCTGTCAAATGATAGATATATCGTTTGACAGGTTATAGATTAATAGATTTAATAGATTGATAAATCTTTTTTTTGTCTTGTTTTCGGAACAGCTTTCACAATGTTAAAACGTCGGGAAAAAGAGAAGAGAACCGCGACATAATCCGTAAGTGTTTAAAACAATGTTGAAAACTTGAGAGGTGTCAAGGGACACCCGGATGGAACGAAGTTATAATATATATATATATATATATATATATATATATATATATATATATATATATATATATATATATTATATATACAGACTCACAGACGGACAGAAAAATGGTAACAATTTATATTTCATTGTAAGTACGGATCATACTTTTAAATGCATTAAGTGAAAATAAAAGCTGTTAAATTGAAATTACAAACAGACACTTCAATTTTGTTTATCTGTATAGATATAATATATTATATTATACAAAACAAATAGTTGAACTAAGTATATATAGTGCGCGCGGAACTAGCGCCTTAGGTAGGGACAGGGGTTGCTTGCTGCTCGCAGTGTTGCCGCCGCGAAGTCCGGCTCCGTACTGAGTAATAACATCAAGCGCTCGGCTAGCTAGTCACAATATGTAACAGTCATAACAGTCACAATGTGTAATTGCAAAATTCTACATTATTGTCAAGGTGATAAGGTCGTTTTTTGTTGAAGTGTGTTAATAATATAGTTATAAATTATAGCATAGTATTAGAATATTCTAGCACATCATAGCATTTAGCATGTTATTAACCTTACGTGTAATAATCTCGGGTGTCCCCCAAATAAGGCGGACCACCCAGTTACGCTAAGTTTCTTAGTAGATGTATTTCAGACTTTATGATTATTAAATATAGATTGGAAGAAAGTAGACGTTTTTCTTTAACCTCCTAAAATTACATCATTTCATGGCGACCCTGCCGAAAGTTTATTTTAATTAATTTAAATTCATAATTAAATTGATTTTTAAAATAAAAATGTGTCAGTCCTCCCAGTCAAAAGAAAATATAATTATCGGACAAAATGCAGCGGGGGCCAGTTCCCAAATTAATCTAGAAGATTTCCACAATAGAATTGGCATATTTAATATTTTACTTGGATTCGTGGTGCTGGTTTTATTTTTGGGCATTGTCTACGGGAGCTACGTCCTCTACAAGCGGTGCCACAGAAGATGGATCCATGAGGAAGTTAACTCTTTGGCATTAAAAAGGGCTGAAAGCATTATCCGACGAGGTCAAAAATCATCAAACGAAGGAGACTAAAGACTAAAGTGAGTGCTGATTTGGTGGACCATCTACGTAAGTGTTTAAACAATATATTAAAGTGATTTAAAAGTGATTGAAATATAAAAATAATAATTTTATAACTAATATTATGTAATAATGTTTTTAATTAATAATGTATGTAACTATTAAAATGTAATTAAAGTGCGCTAGAATCGGTGCAGGCAAACTCGCGAATATCATACGTGCCGCCCGAAAAGGAAAGATGTTACATTCGAATGTACTGATATCTTAGTATGGATAAGACATTCTATTTTTAGAATAATATTTTATTTAATTAATTAATATATTTTAGTATGACAGATCAGTTTAATTCTATATATAATTCTCTTTTAGAAATTAAAAAATACTTAATTAAAACTGGAAAAGGAAGGTTCAGGGGGAATATTATCAAGAATAAATTAAAGGAATGTGAAATCCTTATATCAAGTGGTAATTTAATTTTAGAAAATATAAATCGTAGTGAAAGTTCGGATTTAATTAATAAATGTGTTGAAATAAGTTCAAAAATAAGTATATTAAATTTAAAAATATAAAATTTGTGTAGTCAGCCAGAAAATAAAAATACAAACATAGATTTTGACTTAAAATCGGCTTGTAGTTTGTTGCCAGTTATGGACTGTAATGAGGGGACAACGAAAAAATTAATTGATGGTATAGAAATGTATGCGGATATATCATAATTTATTAATTAAATTTATTTTGAAAAATAGACTTTCCGAAAATGCCAAATTGCGTATGCTTATAAATTATGTTTCGGTTACAGACATGGTTAAGGATATGAAAACTCGTCTTTTGACATAAAAATCTTTTACGGCTATTCAATCACGTCTTCAAAATATTACTCAAGGTTGGAGGTCAATTGAGGAATATGGTAGTGAAATTGAAAAGCTTTTTACTGAATTGACCATAACGCAAGCGGAAGGAAATTCTGCTTATTACAGCGTGCTTAAACCGTTAAACGGAAAGTTTGCGATTAAACAATTTTCAGATGGTTTAAAAAATGAAAAATTAAGCACAATAATTGCAGCTAGAAACTGCTCTTTTCTAAAAGACGCAATACAGGCTGCCAAGGACGAGGAGGTTTTCTTGCCGTCTACGTCGGCTAGCGGTGATGTCATGAACATCAGTAGGGCATCATATCGCGGTAGAAGGACGATGTCAAGGTAGGAGTAATAATAATTTTAATACTAGGTACTCCACGCCGAGACAATATTATAATCCACGAGGACGTCTGAATAAATATAATAGATGTTTTTCACGAGGTAATTTTTATAATCGTGCAAATCAACAGCGTTTCCAATGTTCAAATCGCGGTCAATTTACTAGGCCTAATAAGCGTGGTACGAATAATGTGTTTCCAATGAACACTAACAGTAATAACGGTGAGTATGATGATAATAAGGATGACGTAGACAATTTAGCAGACCAGTTTTTTCGGATTTAAAAATAATATATATACATTAAATAGTAAACAAAAAATAGTTATTTTTAATGTTAATAAAATTAAATATTATTTTCTACTTGATACAGGTGCTTCGTTATCTGTTATACGAAACGAAGTTCTACCAAAAAATACTACTGCTTATAAAAGTAACACTATTGTGAATGGAATATGAGGAAAAGTAAAATCCCAAGGTCATGTATATCTTACACTATTGGCAAAAAATGGTGATTACTTTCATTATCAATTCTATATTTTTACTAAGTTATCATTGAAAGTAGATGGTATTATAGGATTGGATTTTTTAAGTAAATTTAAATGTGACATTGTATTAAATTCTAATACTTTAAGTTTTAATATGAATGGTGAACAAAGTTTTATGCCAATATATGAGGTACCAGATTGTACGACGGATTATTTATTTATACCAGCTAGATGTGAATCAATACATTATGTAGTTGTTGAATCAGGTTTGAAAGGTGATTGTGTTGTGTGCGCGAAAGAGTTAAGTAAGGATTTGTTTTTAGAAAGTACAATTGTGACGGTGAAGGATGGTAAGATACCGATTAAGATTTTAAATACAAGTGAAGATGACATTAAATTACCTACATTCGTGCCTAAAGTTTATGCGTTAGAGGATTACAATATATGTAATTTTAATAAAAATGTAGCAAATGCAAAACCAGCTGATACTCTATCATCAATTTTAAACTTAGATCATTTAGATACCAATGAGAAAAAATTAATAAGTGATATTTGTAGCAAATACGCGGATATTTTTCATTTACCGGGTGACAAACTTACAATGACTGATATATATGAACAAAAAATTACATTAAAGCCAAATACTAGTCTCTAAAACCTGAAGTTCAAAAACAAATTGAAAATATGCTAAAAGACGATATAATAGAAGAATGTAAAAGCGAATGGTCTAGTCCGATATTATTAGTTCCAAAGAAGGGTGATGAAACAGGAGAAAAGAAATGGCGTTTAGGCGTTGATTTCCGAAAGTTAAATGAAAATATTCAAGATAATAAATTCCCGCTTCCAAATATTACTGAAATTTTAGATTCACTTGCAGGTTCCATATACTTTTCTCATCTTGATTTAAATTCTGGATATTACCAAGTACCCCTTAATGCAGAAGATTGTAAATATACAGCTTTTTGTACTAATTCAGGTCAGTACCAAATGAAACGTCTACCTATGGGTCTAAAAATTTCACCAAGTGCGTTTAGTAGAGTTATGTCGGTAGCTATGTCGGGTCTTACGTTTGAAAAGTGCTTTATATATCTAGATGACTAAATAGTTTTTGGCAGAAATTTAGAAATTCATAATAAAAATTTAATCGATATTTTTGAGAGACTTAAAAAAGTTAATTTGAAATTAAACCCAGGTAAATGCCAATTTTTGAAAAAACTAATTTTATACCTTGGACATGTAATTTCTGCTCAAGGCACCTGACCCCGAAAAAGTGTCAGTGTTACAAAATTATCCAATTCCAAAAAATTCTGACGAAGTGCGGCGTTTTGTAGCATTTTGTAATTATTACAGGAAATTTATACCTTCTTTTGCAAATATAACAATACCTCTCAATAAACTGACTAGAAAAAACGCAATATTCCATTGGAGTGATGAATGTCAAAAATCATTTGATATTCTTAAAAACTATATGGTATCTCCACCTATTCTTCAATACCCAGATTTTGCTCCAGATAATGAATTTGTGCTTCACACAGATGCTTCAGGAATCGCAATTGGTGCAGTTTTGAGTAATAGAGATTGCGTATGCGAGTAGACCTTTGAATGAAGCTGAATTAAACTATCCGACTATAGAAAAAGAACTCTTGGCAATAGTTTGGGGTATAAAATACTTCAGACCGTACGTATATGGCAGACGTTTTACTATTAAAACTGATCATAAACCATTAGTATATTTATTCGGTATGAAAGATCCGTCTAGTCGTTTAATGAAATTTAGATTAACATTAGAAGAGTATAATTTTAAAGTAGAATATGTAAAAGGTACAATGTAGGAGCCGATGTATTGTCAAGAATATTTATTACATCAAATGAACTTAAAGGCATGAGTGAGCAAATTATAGCTGTAATAACAAGAAAACAAAAGAGAGAAATGGAAGAGGTAAATGAGAAATATATGGATGGAGAGACACCTTTCCTTGATAGCTCTAGAGACGAAAGGCCTGATCAACCAAGAGTCGTGGAGTTATTAAGAAAACCGTGTGGTTCTGTAGAAATGAAATTAGTTGGTAGTTGTGAAATAGAGAAATTAAGAAAAGCTAATATGTGATGAATTTGAATGTTTTTCTTATTGTCCTAGTAAAAAAAAATTACATTAATCTCAGCTTTAGGGCACAATTCTCGCGAGTCGAATTTGTGACACTGTTGAGTAATTATTGTAAAAAATTAAAAATTGAAGAAATATGCCTCATAAAAGATAATTATAATGAAAGGTTTATTAATAATTTAAATGATGAAATAAAGTTAACTAAAAAGTGGTCCGGACCACGACTTTGTATTTTAAGAGGCGTAACTAGGATAGAAAATGATAAAGACAAAGCATTTATACTTAACGATTTTCATTTACTGCCAACCAGTGGCCATGCTGGTGTTCGTAGAATGATTAACAATATTAAAAGACGATTTTATTGGCCAGGACTTGAATCTGACGTTAAAAACTTTATTAGAAAATGTGCTAAGTGCCAATTATCTAAACATTGCAAATACGTCCAAGAGCCTATGACTCTAACAACTGCATCATATACGTTTGAAAAAAAATTCCTGGATATAGTGGGCCCACTACCAAAAGATTACGATGACAATGTATATATTTCAACAGTTCAATGTGAAATCAGTAAGTTTATAGAGACTTATCAAATTAAGAATAAGGAAACAGTTAGCGTAGCTAAAGCTTTAGTAAATAATTTTATTTTAAGATACGGTATACCTAAGATCATTGCAATCGATAGAGGAGCAGAGTTCACATCTTCAACCATGACTGAGCTATGTCGACTATTAAATATAGAAAATATAGTATCAACCGCATACCATCATCAATCTATAGGAGCTTTGGAGAATGCTCACAAAAATTTAGGTTCTTTTTTACGAATTTACTGTGACAAAGATGTGCAATCTTGGTCGTATTGGTTACCATACTGATGTTTTAGTTTTAACAATACAGTCCATACCGAAACAAAATACCAACCGTTTGAATTAGTATTTGATAGGCAGTGCAACATCCCAAATAGATTGAGTAATGTAATAGAACCCTTGTATACCCCAGAAAATTATTGTAGTGAACTTAAATATAGGTTACAAGTTGCTTTTAAGGATGCTAGGAATAATTTATTAGAAAGTAAGCTTAATCGTAAAATATGATATGACAAGTATGTAAATCCTATATGTTATAATAAAGACGATTTAATTTTAGTGAAATCAGAAACTGGAAAGCTAGATGAACTATTTCATGGTCTTTTTGTTGTTTTAGAAGACATGGGACCAAATGTTAAAATAATGAAGAATAATAAAATAGACATAGTACACAAAAATAGGACAAAACAGTTTGTTAAGTAAAAATAATAATTAAAACTAGTATTAATAATAATAATAAGAACTATATTAAAATTTAACAATATGAAATGGTCTGTGACAATAAAAAAAAATGTATTAAAATTTATTTTTTTCCTTCACCCCCGGAGGTGAAGTGTGTTAATAATATAGTTATAAATTATAGCATAGTATTAGAATATTCTAGCACATCATAGCGCATCATCATTCTTAATAGTCGTTATTACGTTGTGATTTCGAGTGGCAAAAAGTGTCGTGCCTATAATCCGTCCAGCCTCCATACAATTCGCAAACGCAAACAACGGAGCTTCGTTCCAAAAACACAATACGTCATTTTTAAAGTATTTACTGCGAATAGATCGTGACGTGTAGGAAGTACGCTTTACGACGCTCTGATTAGCACTAAAGTGAAATCGTATTGGCTTTTGATTTTGTATTTGCTTTAGTTGCTTCACCCGGACCTACCTATTGTTTCTTAATCTGAGAGTAGGATGAGCTTTTTTTTAAAATACCGTCTACTGGCAAACGACTCGCACACAGCAACAAACCAATTCCCTAGACGATTTACGTCTGAAACATTTGGACGGTAAACAAAATGTACTTGAAAAAGACAGGCAGACACAATAATAATATTTGTTATGAAATTATTTTAGTTTGATAAGAGTTTTCTCTCCGGATTTATTTTTGTTTTTCAACTTCTTTTATTATTCGGCCTAATATTAGAAAACTCCAGGGTAATGTTTGTAGGTACAATGTAAAAAGTTTATTGTTACGTATAATAAAATATTTTATTATGTAAGGTTGTTCTAAACCAATTAAGTAAATTTTAGATCGCATTATACTTCTATCTACTGCTTATGTCAGACGTTTAACCTGAAAAATAATCAAACATTTCCGAAAATAAATTACACAAAATAAAATTACATTACGCTCTCTACGGCGCTTTTAAGGTCATTGACCTCACACGCCGATTATATTGGTGTTATGTGGGCGAAATCTTTGCTTCCTTTCAAAAGAAAAATGATATTAAAACACTTTATCCAATATCTTTGATTACCCCATAGGCTTGAAAGTAATTTCATTTATTTAATTGGAAATAAAAATAAATCGAATTATTCCGGCGCAAAAAGCTATCAGCTCGACCGGGTAAACACCATGGCCTCGCAGAAAACCGGCGTGAAATAACGCTTGCGTTGTGTTTCGCCGAGTGTGTGAGGTTACCGGAGGCGCAAGGGCGGTTGGGGATTTTAAAGACTAGGAACGCAACATCAGAGGAGTTACAAGTGTCGAGTGTCCATGGGCGGCGGTAATCGTTTACCATCAGGCGATCCGTCTGCTCGTTTCCTGGTTCATTTCATTTAAAAAAATTATAATTGTAAGAGCGGCTCGCAAATCGATATTTTTCAATAAAACATATATCTTTTTGTGTAGTAAATAAAGCTCAATTTCGAATCGCTCATAATCTTAAAATTTGCGTGCCGAGTCGCGACTCCATGTGAACTGACCCTAAGTTCTAGCAATTCAAGTACTTTTAACCAAGAACTTTTTGGCGCACTTTAGGTGAACAATCAAACATGTTTCTAGATAAAATGACCTTTTGGTTTAAAAAAAAACTAGATGTTCCTTTGCGCAGAAAATAGCAAATCAACCAAAACTCACGAAAAAATCACGAAAACAACCTATAAACAGCGATAAGCAGCTACAGTTTAATCTATCCTTGTATATCTTGTACATTGTTCATCCAAATCCATTAGCCATAATGGGGAATGCTACTAGGTATGTAAAATCACTTACAACTTTGATACAGTATGTATACAGATACACTAGTTTTTGTTTTATTCAAAAATATTAAGTGGTTAAGATTTTACACGTGTTCAAAGTTCTGAAAATTTTCGAATCCCGCTCACAGTAGCGTGACGTCACGCTACACCTCGGCCATACATCCCGCAGTTCGCGCCGTACTGCACACTAACCGCAAGTTACCGTCTGTGCCACTATAAAGGTAAATATCTTGTAAACTAATTTACGTATCAAAATAATTCTTTCAGGTGTATTTTTTATTTTCCACGGAGAATATAGAAAGCTCACATAGAAAATTGTAAAAGACAAACAGAGTTTTGAAGGAAAACAGTAATATTCTAGAGAATATTATAATATTAGGCCCACATAAGACATTGGGATTTCAATTTTCGATGAATATACGTATAAAATGATGTGACGTGACGTGGCGTGACGTGGCGTGGTGTGGCGTGGTGTGGCGTTGTGTGACGTAGTGTGGCGTGTTGACGGATTAAACACGGTTTGCCACCGGCCGGACCGACGGATATTATTACGTCAAGCGTCAACAACTGATCCCACGCCAGCTCCTACGATCATGACATTGTCAGGAATCGCGTCATGTCCGACGGAAATTAATAATCAATCTTAATCTCATTATATCTATCTGAATTTTGCAGTACTGTAAGTTAAAACTACTTAAGAATAAAACTTAGACTGGGAGTATATGATCCGGAATCCGTAAGGCCGGGGAAAATTGAGGGCACTGAAAATAGAACCCTAGACTCCGACGTGCCCGGGAAAATTCAGAGCACTGAAAATAGAATTGTGCGCTAATACAATAGCGCATAGAGCTGAAAATCGAACACGCAAGTGTCGAGTCAAATGTCAATGTCATATATGACAGCTCGACACTAGACACTTCGATTTTTTTTAACTCTATGCACTATTGTATTAGCGCACAATTTAAAATTATTTTTTCAAATTATATTTTCAGTGCTCTGAATTTTTCCTAGCCCGTCGGATTCCGGATCAAATAGTCCCAGCCTTAGTTTCAATTAACGGAATAACATAGCTTAGGGACACAATTTTAAACAAAGTACTGTTTAATAGAGCTGACAGTCACACAGTTGCACCAAAGATATTAGAAAACCGAGTTGCAATGTAAATGACGGGATATTTTTCACTTATCGTCAGTTCGCAACGAAACGAGACGCGACGCGGCGCTGCATTTTTTACGATAACGATTCAAAAATGAAGTTTAAACAATACACAAGAAGCTTTTCACGGCAACAGCGGCGCCGCGCTACTATACGCAGCCCGGTGTAGTTCGAAATTATAACTCTTGCAGCGAAACGTGTACCTTATTATGTAGTGAATAAAGTTCAATTTTGTATCGCTATCTTGAAAATGCAGCGACGCGAATGCGAACTTCGCGTCGCATCTCGGTTGGAACAAACGCTTAGGTATCTAGCGAAGCATACACCGTACAAAAACTCGTACGACTGACGAAAAAAAAGTTTTCTAATTAAGCCGTTAAGCCGTAAATTTAAAACTATAGCACCTAAATCCCTTTTCACGTACAACGAGGCATGTCGAGGCAAATGTGTCCACACTTAAACTGCCCTACTTTTGGGTTGTTTGTGGCAGTCGAGGTTTGATATTTGTCTTCTTGCATTCCGCAGTTTGTTCCGTCCGCATAGGTATTTGATTTGACACAATCTTCTGAAATGAAGATATCGTAACTTTTTATTGTATGATTTGTTTTTTCTGTCAAATGTACGTCATAGCCCACCCCTAGTTTTGAAATCATTTGTCACAGCCCTAAAAAGGATAAGCCTTTCTTTTCTTATCCCCCCAAATAGCAAAAAGAATCCTAGTTGACGTCAGATTCGCCACGATTAGTGTAGAAAATAGCTTTGGTCCACAATCATACAATATAATAGAAAAACGGGCCAAGTGCGTGTCGAGCAACATCGCGCATCGAGGGTTCCGCACAAACTTGAAGTTAAGTATAATAATAATAATAATATAATAATAATATCTATGGACGCTTCACACCACGTCAGTCTGGTCCCGTGGTAGGTATCCGAAGAAATTGTGTTACGGGTACCAGACAATGGAAATATATTTAATACTTTTTATACTGTACTTATATTTAAGTATGTGAGCCTTTTTGTTTGTAGATGCTTCATACCAAATTTCATGGTTCTAGGTCATCGGGAAATACCAAGAGGACAATTAACGTAATTATTTCTACTAAATTCGCAGTTGGGTTCCAGTGCCATGCATCGCTCTTGTGCATACTCGATTTGATGCGTGTCTGAATTGGGCTTTCAGTTTAATTCCATTGTGAGTATCAAAATATACAGATTGCAGTATAAATAGTGCATATAAGAATGAACCTTTTGATTGTGTCGACTAACGTCCGTTAACTAAATCGCTAATCAAAATTAAGAGCCTTCCTATTCACAGGCTGTCCCTGTCTCTGCTAGTCGAAATGACAAGGACAGCATGTGATTTGAGCGTGAATTAATTTAAATATCGTATCTGAGAATATTATTTTATTACAACTTTATCCCGACAACGTTACTCGGGCTATTATTATGAATCTATGGACACCTAATTTATATAATATACATACACACCCTTCCTTTTCGATTCGCCGTAGTCGGGTAAAAAGGGTCTTGACAGTCAGGCAGACAACAAAGTGATCAAGTTCCGAAGTCGGCTGCCGTAGCCGAAGCACAGACAATATTCCTATTCGTATTGAAAAAAAATTGTATGTAAATCATGACAGCGCCTATACAATGTTCATTCGATAACGAATATTTCGCAAATCGTTCGCACTTGGGCTACTGAACCCCAAAAAAACAGCCGCTTGTGCTCCAAATCCGCTTACTCCAAACTAATATTCGAGCTATAATTGGAAACCGGGGATTGGATGGTGACGTAAGATTTACATACCTACGTACAGGATGGGTATGATTGGTTTTCAATCTGTGTAGTTATTTCTCTATGGCCCCGAGAACTTTATATGCCATCTATCTGTTCAGATTTTATTTAATAATCACTACATAGTATAAAACAAAGTCGTTTTGCTTTTTGTCCCTATGTATGCTTAGATCTTTAAAACTACGCAACGGATTTTAATGCGGGTTTTTTTAATAGATAGAGTGATTCAAGAGGAAGGTTTATAGGTATATAACATGCATAATATAGTAGAGAAACAGTGATATAGGCTTGTAATATCGTAAATAAACATATTTTTTTGCGATTACATTGCAAATGCTAGCTGAACCCTACGAGATAGATCAAGAGAATTTATTACAGCATTGTACACCTTAAAAATGTTATAAAAAAGTCCACGTTGGTATATGTCTATCTCTGAGGGATAACCCACAATAACCATTTTTTATTCTATACTTTTTACGTGTATCTTAGTATAGTAGAGTTTATGGCTTATTTACGAAGTTATTTTAAGCAATACAGCATCAATTCTTATCCAATTAGGTAACTTAAATACATTGTGCATTTAATGTAGATCAATATGGCTCTTCACAGCATGTAATTTAAACGAATATTTTCGAAGATATTACAGATTTAAAATGCAGGGACATAGCACAATGCGCGGCGCTACCGGCCTCGCAAGTTATTTGCTGAAGAAGTTTTTTCTCCAAGAACACTATACCACGCGAAGCCGCGGGCAAAAGCTAGTAATAATATTAGGTCATTACATATAAAATTGGCGTTTTGTTGTTGTTTTGACCAACCTCGGTTGTTCAGCAGCTAGCTTTGCCATCATGATTTGCAGTTGCTGGCAATAGAGATCTGCCGTAATCGTCTGGCCTTTTCAAAATTCAACCCCAAGGGGGTAAAATAGGTGATATAAGTTAGTATGAAACTTTTTATTTCTTGGACGTATTTGAATGATATTTCGTATGAATTAAGTATGGACAAAATAATGAATTACGTATTTCAGCGTTTTCTAAAATTCAGCCCCTTCAGTAAAATAGGGGATGAAAGTTTAAAGCGGGTGAAGCCGCGGGCAATTAATGCTAGTTTAATAATATAATGATATCTATGGACGCTTCACACCACATCAATCTGGCCCCGTGCCACCCCGTGCTAAGTACCCGAAGAACTTGTGTTACTGGGACCAGACAACGGGAAGTATATTATTTAATACTTTTAACTTCCGACACAAAAATAGGGTGTTATAAGTTTGACGTGCTGTCTGTATATGCCGTCTGTCGGTGGCATCGTAGCTCCTAAACGAATAATAGATAAGGGGTTACTTAAGACTTTCAATTTAGTTTTTTTTATTATGCAAGATTTTGCCTGCGACTTCGTGCGCGCAAAAAGAGATCCCGTATTTGTGCCAAATTACATTATGATCGGTTAACTAGTTTTTACGTAAAAGAGAAACAAACAAACGAACTCACTTTCACATTTATAATAGTAAGGATAAGGATATCTAATATATATATATATATATATATATATATATATATATTAAACATTTTTATTATTTATTATAGACGAACCCGCGACACCCAATTGAATCTTTTTGTAAACAAATTTAAATAGCCTAACCAATAGCATGTCACGGCATGTCAAAGGAGGGTTCCGTAACTATCAATGCGCAATGACTTTTCTTTGAATTAGGTAGGTACTTACAAAGTTATTGCCCGATTTGGTTCAAAATAATTTTTAGCATGATATTTAAGCATGGAAACTTCCAAGTTTCTATCTCGTATAGTTTAGAAATCCTAGGAGGGAGGGACCTTGGAGGCCGATTAGGTACTCGAAAATGGTTGAATAAAAAAATATTTTTCCTCATCAATTCACATCTATCCTCCCATACTGGCTCCCCAGCCACCCCTAAAATATAAAATTATTATTATTTTATGATGTCAAAACCGACATCAATACACATTTTATAATTATACCAAATTTCAAACATTTGTATTCATAATGACAGATGGTAGGAGAGCGGACAGACAGACAGACTGACAGGCCGAGCGAAACTATAAGGGTTCCTTGAATATTACGGAACCCTAAAATGTAGATGTAAAATGTCGATTGTAGACATCGTAGTTCGATCGGTTTTCAACCGATGGATTTTGTTGGAAATGCCCTGTCCTTAGTATATATACTCGTATATACACGTCTATGGCCTTAAATCAATTTCCCTTTAGTTACAGATCTTTAAAAATAACAAGTAAAGTTGCTGCTTTTAATCAGTGAAATTCATATCCAGAGATAATATTATTGTTGAACGTTCTACAATCTACAGAGTTGTAGAGAGCTCTAGAAAGTTCTAACGAGTCTGTAGTTCTTAGTACATTGTTGTAGGGGCATTGGAAACTTCGCCTTTAGTTGAAAACGTTACAAACCGTTTGTTTACTGATTGGTAGTTATTTTTGAATTGAATGGGTCAATTCGAAGTTTTGACAAATACTTCCTACTACCACAGAAAGCTATGACCAGATAGACAGCTACATAGTAAACTATCGCTTAGATTGCACTACGACAAGCATAGGACGAGTTGATAGATGGTTGGATAGATGTATGTATGATGTAAATTTTAGCCCTGCCTACCAGCTTATCCCTGGATTAACACATAGGCTACTTTTTGTCCTGAAAAAGTACTGTGTTCTCGTGGGCACTGTATTTAGGCAGGCGGAGCCGCGGGCATAAGCTAGTACTTTGATATTTAAACTTAGTTCAACGAATATCTCCGCTTCTACATGGATCTGAATTAAAATTGAAAACAAGCAAGACAGTTGAAATTTTCACAGATGATTTCTATTGCTGCTATTATTTCAGGCTGCATAGGCCCATATTATACGAGTACAAACCTTATAGGCTAACATACATACTAAGGCGGGTCAATAAGTCCGTGACTTTTTGAATTTCTAACCTCCTCACTGAAAAAGCAACACTACTCCTGTTAACAGGCATCTGTCAGTTGACTCCTATCAAAATTTGAACTTGCTGCGTCAGTTAGTTTTTGTTTTACAGGTATCTTTATCAGACTATCCAGTAACTTAAGGAAACAATGGAAAAAAGTGAATTTCGTGTGCTTATTAAGCATTATTTTTTGCGAAAGAAACCATTACCGAGACCAAGGCTAAGCTTGATAAATACTATGGGGACTCTGCACCATAGATTTCAATGGTAAAAAAGTGGTTTACTGAATTTCGTTGTGGCCGTACAAGCACTGAAGATGCCGAACGTCCTGGACGCCCAGTTGAGGTCTCTACACCCGAAACAATCGAAAAAATTCACGATATGGTGTTGGCCGACCGAAGATTGAAAGTGCAAGAGATTGTGGAAGCCATAGGCATCTCGCATGGCTCAGTGGTTGCAATTTTGAATGATCACTTGGGCATGAGAAAGCTTTCCGCAAGTCGACCACAAACGCAATCGTGTAACAACTTCACAGGAAGGTTTGGCGTTGTTTAATCACAATATGGAGGAGTTTTTGCGCCGTTTTGTAACCGTGGACGAAACATGGATCCATCACAACACACCAGAGACCAAACAACAGTCAAAACAGTGGGTTTCTAAGGGTGAATCGGCGCCAAAGAAGGCCAAGGTGGGTTTGTCAGCCAATAAAGTTATGGCGACTGTTTTTTGGGATACACGTGGGATAATCCACATTGACTATCTTCAAAAGGGAAGAACAATTAATGGGGAATATTATGCCAACTTATTGGACCGCTTCAATGAGGATTTGAAAAAAAACCGTCCTCATTTGGCCAAGAAAAAAGTTCTTTTTCACCAAGACAATGCATGTGCAGTTGCCATGGCAAAAATCCATGAATTGGGCTATGAATTGCTCCCACATCCACCCTATTCTCAAGATTTGGCTTCGAGTGACTACTTCTTGTTCCCAAACCTGAAAAAATGGCTCGGTGGAAAAAGATTTGACTCCAATGATGAAGTCATCTCGCAAACAAAGGCCTATTTTGAGGACCTCGACAAATCATATTTTTTGGAAGGGATAAAAAAATTGGAGAAGCGTTGGACAAAGTGTATAGAGCTCAAGGGGGACTACGTTGAAAAATAAAATGATTTATTTATCAAAAAATCTGTGTTTTATTCCAAAAGTCACGGACTTATTGACCCGCCCTCGTATATAATAAACTAACACTAAACACGTATTGTCTGCGACGTGGGGCGCGAAGTGTTCGGGAGTCGTCCTCTAAATCTTCTATAGATGATTCCAATCGGCCAGAACTCCTCCTTCTCGAAGGTCGGTAAGTGATGGGTTGGAACTCTCACCACAAAAGAACTAAAGCTCACTTTATGACGAGATTCCAAACGCTCGACCCTCAAGGCGAAGTTGGTTCTGCTCCTGATGTAGTCCACGACCTGCACGACCGTCGTAGACCAATGCAACCTGGACACGTACAGCGGTGTCGCGGGAGTCTCACTGCTCGGATCCTCCGGGTGCAGTGCCGCGATGGTTGCGGACCACAGGTTTCGTCTTCTTCTTCTCGACTTTGATGAACCCGCCATCAACGCACGTTCGGTGCTTTCCAGAAACAGGACGCTTTTTTGAAGGGGCCTCCTTCATCCCTTTGTTTTTCGGACGCGGGGAAGGTGGCGGGGGGACGCAAGCTGCGACACTTGCGTAACTTGGCACCGGCTCCTTCGCGGGCGGGGAGCGGGCAGCAGCGATTAACAAAATATTAATTAAATAATTAATATTTGCTGAATGTGTATAACGCGGAGCGCGACCGTTCGCTAGCTCGACATTTTTCACTATTATATTAAACTATTTATATTAAAGGGGGGCTCCCATACAACAAACGTGATTTATTAGCCGTCCTGCACGGAACCCTTCTTGTGCGAGTCCGATCCGCACTTGGCCAGTTTTTTGTGTTTCGTAACAAAATAATAAAAGAAAACTTATGCTATTTTCAACGCAAATGTGAGCCGAATGTTCCCCATTTGTATGGGAATGATTTAGGTGGATTGCGAGGGATTTGTCAATTGTCAGATGACAAGAGGTTGACAGAAACTAATTTTCTTTAACACCTTTACTATAGTTTCAAGCTGAAGCCACACTAACAGAGTTTCGTGGTGAATATTTGTGATTATTACGAAAAGAAATCTCGCCGTAACCGTACATTTTGCTGCGATGATAGTAGCCTATGTGTTAAACCAGAGATAAACTACTGCTATTCCGAATTTCATCAGAATTCGTTTGTGGCTATTGCGATATGTTTGTTACTCTTTCACGCAATAGCCACAAACGGAAAGAGTAACAAACATCCACACATGCATACATCCATACTTACAAACTTTCGCGTTTATAGTATTATCAATAAGGATTTAGTAAGTGGAGATGTATTTCGCCTAAATATTACTCTTATCTGAGGCCGCAAAACGAGCATACGAATCGCTTGATGTAAAGCGATTACCACTACACAGGATTCCCGCAATAGCAGAGAGGCAAGTACTTTAAGATCTTTAAAATTTTCACACTTTTAAATGTCATTATTCACTCCGAAAAACACAACGCAAGCGTAATTACAAATTTCACGCCGGCTTTCTATCAGGCCATATGATTTTCCACATTTGAGGACGATTTCTTTAGCGTTCTGTACTCAAAGGTAAAAAATGGAACCCTATTACTGAGACTTCGCTGTCTATCTGTCTGTCCGTCTGTCTGTCTATCACCAGGCTGTATCTCCTTAAACGTGATAGCTAGAAAGTTGTTTTTTTTACAGACGACGTCTTTCTGTCGCCGCTATAACAACAAATGCTAAAAACAGAATAAAATAAAATTTTGCCTTTTTTTACGGAACCCTTCGTGCGCGTCCTACTCGCACTGACCGGTTTTTTTAATGAACGATCATACAAAGGTCCGAGCAACAAAGACCCTCTTTTACGGACTAATAAAATAATGATGCATTGTCTAAAATCCGACTTTTGTGTCTTAGACTGACTTGTATGAAGGTTTGTGTTTTTAGGGTCAGCTCACATCGAGACTCGATTCGACGCCACGCGGCGCTGCATTTTCAAGGTATGGATTCAAAATTGAACTTTATTTAACTGCTCAAGAAACTCTTCACTGCAACAGCGGCTATGCAGCCCGGTGTAGCTCGAGATTCGAAATCTTGCAATAAAACGTGTACCTTCTTGTGTGGTGATTAAAGTTCAATTTTTAATCGCTATCATAAAAATGCAGCGCAGCGTCGCTCCTCGTTTCGGCGTAAGCTGACCCTGAGCAACGGGTTCTAATGCGGTTTTCGTCATCAGACAGAGGGTCAAGAGAAAAGCTCGTGTGTAATACTTGAGCAATGTTAACATGAACAACGCTTAGTTAAAAAGATGTAATTTTCATGTTACCTACATGAAAATTACCCAGTGTCGAACGGATTACGGATTTAAAAATGCTTACACACGTACCGATTTGTTTTGGAGCAGACCATTATTACAGCACGACACTCGTTTGTTTGATTTTCAGCTCTATTGTATCAGCACACAGTTCTATTTACAGGGCATTCCGATTTTTGTGCAGTGTTCCAATTCTCAGCTCAGTTCCAGTACTTAATTCAATAAAAAAAAACGAGCAAATATTTGCCTCCAAAATAACCCTAAAAGTCCCAACCCTAGAGGATTTTTTCCCTAATTTTAGTGAGAAACCGCTAAGTTGGCAAACAAATCGGTGGTTTGCTCCGGACCAAATCTTTTATGATACCTCTCAAGCTCAAATTCGACTAGCCGTTTAGAGCGTGCCAAAGAAATATACGTACATATTACGCTCGAAATACATATCCCTCCTTCTGGGTGGGTAATGAAGCTTTGCTGACAACGTTCTGCATATTTCGGTATGTTTGTATTACATTGTATTCACACTCATCCATCACTCGGGCCACCTGCGTTTAAACGTAACACAATGGCTGTTTTTCCACTTACCGGCCCAGTGTGGCCAGTGTTATGTCGTGTAGGAGTTATCGCTGTGCCGGGCCGGTAAGTGAAAAAACCGGCCAAAAGCGAGTCGGACGTTCGTTGTATGGGAGCACCCCTTAAATTAATGATTTTATTCCGTCTTTAGGGTTCCGTAATACTGCCTTATAGTTTCGTCCTGTCTGTACGTCTGTCTATATGTCTGTCTGTCCGCGCTTCAAGCTTCTGTAATTATGGATATAAATGAATGAAATTTGGTATAGTTAAAGACTGTGTATAGATCTCAGCTTTAGCATCATAAAATAATAATAATTTTATATTTTAGGGGTGGCTATCCATACATGTAAAGTGGGGATGAAAAATATTTTTTCATTCTACCCCATCGTGTGGGATATCGTCGAATAGGTATTTTTAAATAAATATAAGGTTTTGGACTTAACATTATTACAAAGTCAACCATTTTCGAGTAGTCGGCCTCGAAAGTGGTTTATAAGATGGTCCCCCCTAGAATTTCCAAACTATAGCCAATATAAACTTATAAGTTTCCATGCTGATACATCAAGCTAAAAACTCCTCAGGAAAATTATTTTGAGCAAAATCGAACTATAACTTTTTAAGTAATTAAAAGAAAGTCTATTGCGCGTTGATAGTTACGGAACCCTCCTTAGACGTGTCCTGACATGCTCTTGGTTAGACTATTAGTATTTGTTGTCATCTGTGTAAATTTCAACTGTCTAGCTATCACGGTTAAATATTTACAGTGTGGTGACATACAGACGGACGGACAGACGGTCAGATGGCCAGACAGACAGAATGACAGATAAAGACAGACAGATGTGATGTGCACAGACATACAGCGAAGTCTCAGTAATAGGGTTTACTTTTTTACCCTTTCCCTCTCGGTATATTTTCATACATCGCTGCCCCCTCGGTAACCGGGCCGTTGTCGGTGTCGGCGCCGCGCCGGGCCGGTAAGTGGAAAACAGCCAATCGCTGGCGGCCTGAAAATTCATATATAAATTCCATTATGAAAAGTAAGGCTTTCATTTAAGAATTCCTTAAGGATTTAAGATTAAATTAATTATTAATGCTTTTGTGGTATCTATATAATCTAAAGATATAAATAAGTAAATGAAATAGAAGTGTCTGTGTGTAATTTTTAATTAATTTTTCAGTAAATGTTCAGTTTTTCAGTTGGTTCCGGCTAATCTCTGAAACGGCTGGGCCAATTTTCATAGGACTTTCACTGTCAGATAGCTGAGGATGGATTACTTACGCAAATTTTATCTTAGGGTTCCGTTTAAAAAAAGAGGGTTCCGTTTCCGTTAGTTGTACGCATACGAAGTTGCGGGCTCCAGCTACTGAACAACCGCTCGCTTGACCGGAAAGTTACGCTTCTATGTTATATCCGTCACATTTGCACGAAATCATTCTCAGACATTGGCTGCATTCTATAGGGATTTTTTTTTTGAGCATTGTGTAAGCTAGGACTTACACATGCGACTTTGAGCTGAGGGACTTAGGTATGTAGGTTAACGTGAGGGCTGGAGACAACTGGGACTGACCTTATTGCTGAGCTGGTTGTTCTGGATCTGGGGGGAGGTTTCTTCTCATTACACTACACAGCTGTTGAGCGGATTATCGATAGATTTATCGCTGTTCGCCGGCGAATTTGGTATTATATTAACGAGCACAAATAAATATGCGCACAGGCGTTCGCGTTCACTAAGAATTCGGGATGAGCTGAAAACGCATCCGGCGCGGAAGTGGTTCCAATTGCAAGTCCTACGTCACTCTCTGACAGCGCCCTCGAGTCGGTCGGCCATACTCGGGTCGTGATTGGCCGATTTGAATGTCCTGTGTGTTCATTCTATACGTCGCGCTAGTGTTGGCGCGAACAAGCGTCATCAGTTAATTTCTGATCAGGTTATAAGATTATACATAATAATTATAATAATATGGTCTGTAGGAATAGTGGAAGCCCCAAAGGGAGATCTCCGACTTAGCGACTATGCTTCATCAGGCCGAAGCCTGCTTATAAGCATTTCAGCTGTCGTGTAATATATAGCGCATGTTGCATAATAAAATACTTATAAAAAGTATATAATGTCAATGTCTTATTGACATAATATGTCATTTTAAAGCCTATTAAGATATATGTACAGTGTAGACGTATGTATCTGTGTTAAGCATCTCTCTCGTGTGTTTATTAAAATACGTAAGTAAAGAAGATTAAATGTGAGTGTTGCTGTATCATTGTTATCACCACTCTAACATAAGAAGGATTAGGAAGCAAGAACCAATAAGGCGAACTCACAACATAGCTGTGAAAACTTCGATAGTGCGATTCAGGATCGTGGCGCTAGTTGGCCGCCACATCACTCCCCTCCGAAGACCGGGGTCGTATCTTGACTCTTCTGCTTGAGTCGCTAGTGCTCGAAAGTCCCAGTGAGTCAGAACTGTGCTGCTGCTGCGCGGGCTCTAGTGAGTCGGAGTGCTGTCGAGCGGGGCCGATGCTACGTGCTGACCAGGAGAGACGTGCTCTGCTTGCTGACCGATCGTGGTAGTAAGAGTGACCGATGAAGCCGATGAGGGTTCGATCAGGCCGCGGTGCGTTGAGGATGGTGGTCGTGGTACCGTAATCGTGCGGAGGGGTGGAGAGTGATGATGATGATGTCCAGAAGGAGCCGTGTTCTGTCGAGGGTCACCAATGTGGGAATAGTGGAAGCCCCAAAGGGTGAACTCCGACCTCGCTGGTGGTATGCTCGGTCAGGCCGAAGCCCACTGTAGCAGTTTTCGGATGTTGTATATCGACGCATGATAGGCAAAAATTACCAAGCGACATTTTGAGTGATATTGAGTTATATATATCACTGAAATCATAATTTTTTTCTCCGTCGATTGGTCCTACTGGCATATTGCTACGACGAGTTTGGTTGTCGCTTGGTAATTTAAAAAATCTCTTGTTTTCACTGTTTTCGGCGTCCAAGCGACTATAATTTTATCTATTTACAAATTATTTTTACTTGGTCGACTTTAGATTTTAACATTTTGTACTTAGAAATATTTGCTTTAATTGGAATTAATACATTTAAACATTAAGTATTTTTTAGCTTTCACTTACTAGGATAGGAGTATTGCTTGAGAGGTTTTGTTCGAAACTTATTTATTAATTGTCGTAATTTAAGCCGTTTTGACATACCTCATTTACATAATCATAACAGTTAATATCATTGAAGGTGGATTATTGGCACCAGAAATGTATACTGCAAGTAACACTCAAAGAAATTCAAATTTAACTAATTCTACAATTATGAAATGCCCTCAGTCTAATGGATCAAAAACTGTCAAGTCTCAAAAAGGTCATTAACGCAAAGTCAGAACTGATTAAGTGTACATTGATTATTTGTCAGATAAAGATTTCTCAATTTTTATTGATTGTGAAGATGCTGCAAATTCAGATGAATCGGTAGGTTTTACTTCTTCTTCTAATGATGATGATATAATTTCAACATCAGAAAAAACCAAAAAGTTCAGAAAGACAAAAGGAAAAAACTTGAGAAGAAAAATACGAATTTAGATGACACAAACGAAGAAACAGTTGGAGAAAAGGGTCTGAAAAACAAGAGGAAAAATTTAAGAACAGAACGGTTACAGAAAAAAGGTCTGGAAAATAATATGTACGAAGTAACTGTAAAATAATGGAATCGAAATCTGTTCAACCTAACCCATGCGTTGAAAAAAAATGCGGGAATAACTGTGAAAATATTCATGCTGAAAAAATACAGAGTATCTGATGGGAACTCTTGGTAGATCGTCGAAGAGACTAGTTAGTAAGTATAACACAGAAGGAGGAGATAAAACGTAAATGAATTGATACGGACAAACGCTCGGCATCTTTCAAGTATCATATTAATGAAGGAGAGGGCAGACGACCAGTGTGTTTGCAATTTTTATCTGCTACGTTAAATATCATCGAAAACTATCTACCATATTGTCAAGAACTCTAGTTGGGGCTGCGCTAAAGAGGATTGATGAGGCAAACATGTACCACATAATAAATCCAAACCAGTTACAATAGAATCCGTAAAAAAATAATCAAAAGTTTCCTTGCTGTCCCATCACATTATTTCCGACATGATTCCACTACAGTTTACTTAGCACGCGAATACAAACATGTTGCTAATTAATACAGCGTGTACAAAAGAAGATGTGAAGATAATGGTATATATTTTGTAAGCAAAAGAGTATTCCGTAAAATATTTTCTGATGACTTTAATATAGGTTTCCATATACACAAGAAAGATAAATGCCTAAAATGCTTAAAACTAGAACAAAAACATAATGAAGATCCAAGGAAAATTTAACATGAATCTGAAAAAAATAAAGACTATACTCAAAAGTGATCCAAGCACTTTATGTGTTATTTTCGATTTAGAAAAGGTATTAAACACTCTACATGGCGAGTTAATGCTTTCATATTACTCGCGCAAATTATACAATTTATGTTTCTATGAAAACGGAACCCGGAAAGTATTCTGCTATTGTTGGGACGAATGTCATCAATTGTGTAGACGTTCATAACATATATCTATAGACGTTCATAACATATATCTATAGACGTTCATAACATATATCTATAAACGTTCGTAACATATATCTATAGACGTTCATAACATATATCTATAGACGTTCGTAACATATATCTATAGACGTTCGTAACATATATCTATAGACGTTCGTAACATATATCTATAGACGTTCGTAACATATATCTATAGACGTTCGTAACATATATCTATAGACGTTCGTAACATATATCTATAGACGTTCGTAACATATATCTATAGACGTTCATCACATATATCTATAGACGTTCGTAACATATATCTATAGACGTTCATCACATATATCTATAGACGTTCGTAACATATATCTATAGACGTTCGTAACATATATCTATAGACGTTCGTAACATATATCTATAGACGTTCGTAACATATATCTATAGACGTTCGTAACATATATCTATAGACGTTCGTAACATATATCTATAGACGTTCGTAACATATATCTATAGACGTTCGTAACATATATCTATAGACGTTCGTAACATATATCTATAGACGTTCGTAACATATATCTATAGACGTTCGTAACATATATCTATAGACGTTCGTAACATATATCTATAGACGTTCGTAACATATATCTATAGACGTTCGTAACATATATCTATAGACGTTCGTAACATATATCTATAGACGTTCGTAACATATATCTATAGACGTTCGTAACATATATCTATAGACGTTCGTAACATATATCTATAGACGTTCGTAACATATATCTATAGACGTTCGTAACATATATCTATAGACGTTCGTAACATATATCTATAGACGTTCGTAACATATATCTATAGACGTTCGTAACATATATCTATAGACGTTCGTAACATATATCTATAGACGTTCGTAACATATATCTATAGACGTTCGTAACATATATCTATAGACGTTCGTAACATATATCTATAGACGTTCGTAACATATATCTATAGACGTTCGTAACATATATCTATAGACGTTCGTAACATATATCTATAGACGTTCGTAACATATATCTATAGACGTTCGTAACATATATCTATAGACGTTCGTAACATATATCTATAGAAGTTCATAACAAAGGGTTGATCACTGAGCCACAAGTGGTGAAGTATACTCAGTTCGTCCACCATTCTCGATAGATGATTGTAGATTACCATAAAAGGGGTTGTAATGATTATGATGATGACTATCCGTTGAATTATACAGTTGTTGTTTTTTATTTTGCGACTAAAATCTAATTATTTTGATACTTATTCAATAACACCCCACACTAACCTTTTTTAATTTGTACAGTAGTTAAAATTGTTTGAAAGAAAGATTTTTCTACTTTCTACCATTCTACCATTATGTGAAAAATGTGTTACTTCTAGATGCGCAATTCTGCTTCCAACATAATTATAATTTAGTGATGTTTAGCTCTTTTGACTTGTTTCATGAGAACATTTTGTTGACAGTTAGTAATTTTTACCTGTTTGTATTTTTATAGAAATTATTACTAAGCGACACTATTTCAGAGAATATAAATAAATTCCTAAATGAAAGTTAATTAAGCCTTTGAAATACATTTCGAATAAGTTAGAACGAAGTGGTTTCGACTAATAGGTAATTTTTTTCGCAAAAAAAAAAACTTTAACATGCTAACTAAGTTATACATGTCGCTTTGTAATTTTTGCCTTTAAAGCGTCGATATATAGTGCCGAATTACAGAAACTTCGATTGCACGATTCAGTATTGCGATTCGAGATCCGCCACAGGTCATTGGTCAGGCTCAACATTATACATACTGCAATGTAATAATTAATAGTAAACAATGCCCCATAGCGCGCTGCACAAGTTTTAACAACTTACAGTTTATTGTTCTAAACACTTACGGATTGTGTCGCGGTGCACTTTTCTTTATCCCGACGCGCGACGTTTCGGCTACTTTCCAGCATCCGTGGTCACGGGAGGACTGAGGTGTCGATTGTCCTATTTGTTGAAGTTGTTCAAACTACCCGAAGATTCTTCAATTATTATTTGTGTTTCGATCCACGCAAAACATACTAACAGTATCTTGAATTAAATTTTATTTTGTTAATTTTTTAGTTACCTACTTAGTTTGTTTAATATTTTGAGCACTTACATTTATATTGTCTATGCGACTTAAGGTGTGCGCACACTGACGACCTCTGTCGCCCGGTGGTTGAGCGCGTCGTTGCTAAAGCCGGAGGTCGCAGGATCGACTAAATATAGAGACGGGACCCTCACGATCCCCAAACACACAACCTTAACCCTAGAACCGTTAATGCTCTTGCAATCTTTGTCGAAATAAAAAAAAAAACATTTTTATTATGTACTACCATACCGAATTTCATAAAAATCCGTTCAGTAATTTTCGCGTGAAAGCGTAACAAACAAACCTACATTCACATTTATAATATTAGTAAGGATTGAAATTCCTCCTAAATGAAGTTCAAGATGTCGCTTTTCTAAAATAGAATATTTTAAGATTACCTTAAAGTTAGTTACGTGAAATTTATACAATCTTCTCACAAACACGCAGTTCCTACCTATAACCACGTTGCTAATGTCTTTCGGAAATCTTCGTTTTTTCATACCTCGTCTGCCGCTACCGTAGAAAAACGAAGATTGAGACATTGACAATGTAATAACTAGTATATACTATAGAACAGATATATTTTAGAATAGTTAGACAAACCATATACCATAAGATATCCATATAAGTACACATAGCCTCTACATTATTGTTTATCGCCAACGTTTATCGGCTAATTCTTATTCAACTCATATACGACGGAAAAAAAGTGTTTCAGCTCCGACGCACGACTGGAGTTTACTCTAAAAAGTTAAATTTTGTGTGCAATGCAAAGCGACTAGCGAACGATTTGAGTTCAAAAATTCGCGCCATGTGAAAAAAAGTGACAGGTGCAACAGAATAGGTTGCGCACGAAAACGTAACGAGGTCATTCGTTCAGTAGATTTACTAGTCATATTTTTTTCATACCGGGGGCCTTATATGAAAATCGATTCTTAAGGAGTAAACTCCAAAAAGTTGAAAAAATATATAAAAGTCGTACACAGTGTGTCCATCGCCTTATCCTGCCAAGAGCGTTCCGGCTTTATTCGAGAACTTTAATGGAATTTAATTTGAACATTGTTCCAGCTCAAATATTATTTCTAAAAGGTTTTAATTTGTCACCGATTACCGAATATAACAAGGTTTATTTAGTCACTCGCACTCGATAGAGTGCAGGTTCGGTTCCCAGGTTGTGGCGTGTACCAATGAGACTTTTCAGATCTCAAGTACACTATACGGACGCTCCAACGGTGGCGAAAAACATCGTGAGGAAACCTGCACATGGTTGGCCTCAGACGTATTGACCAGTCCATTCCTCTGGACTAGGCGGACTGTGTTGTGAGAATGCCGTATGTGCTTGGGCGACCGTACGACATTTAAAAACCAACTGTCCCAGGCACTACAGTATTTCATGAGTGGTTACTTCGCTCGGAGAATATTGTATAAATCATCTAATAACGGATGAAAAGGCCTAACTATTTAGTCAATTAAAAAAAATCGGCCCCGAGACTTCGTTATACACTTTTTCAAATTCTCATAGTTTCAGGTCATCGGAAACTTTTACCATGTTAGTAAACATTTTAGAATGCGTACTTGTCAAATGTCCCTGCTAAGCCCACTGGCCCCAAACTTGTATATAACGTTTATGATATCCTTTTATTCATAAGAACATTTGAATACTCCTTTAAGCTAACCAAGCAGTAATAAGAATCATAAATCGTACTTATGACGGTTGACGAGTATTAAGATAAGATTTTGGCGCGAAATGAGAAGAATAAAATTACCGTCAATTACGAACCCTTGAGATTCAGAATTGGGAAAACCGTTATTCAGGGCAAAAAATAACAGAGTTTAATTGTTTTTTTTATATGCCCAAATAACAGATTTTCTTTTTAATTCATACCTTTTTTAGTTCGAAAAGTATTAGGGGTTACAAGATCTGTAGCTCGAGCAGGAACAATTGACAAGTGCGTATTCGGAACGTTATCGAGCGTCAATAACGGTATGGGTGCTGTCATAATTTTCATACAATTTTCGTTTCGATAACGTCACGAATACGCACTTCATCAATTGTTCCTGCTAACACTGGGGTCAAAAGTTACGCGCACTATTCTATATTGGGGGTTTTGTCTTCCGCCACTCACAACCCACCAACTTTTTCGATTATTGTTGTTAGTAAATTCTGGGATTCAAAACCCTACTGGTTAATGGATAAAAAATCCCCGTTAGTAATTTTAAAAAAGTAGTCAAAGAACGTTTGTGTGCTAAAGCCTATAAAGAACGTTTGTGTGCTAAAGCCTATAAAGAACGTTTGTGTGCTAAAGCCTATAAAGAACGTTTGTGTGCTAAAGCCTATAAAGAACGTTTGTGTGCTAAAGCCTATAAAGAACGTTTGTGTGCTAAAGCCTATAAAGAACGTTTGTGTGCTAAAGCCTATAAAGAACGTTTGTGTGCTAAAGCCTATAAAGAACGTTTGTGTGCTAAAGCCTATAAAGAACGTTTGTGTGCTAAAGCCTATAAAGAACGTTTGTGTGCTAAAGCCTATAAAGAACGTTTGTGTGCTAAAGCCTATAAAGAACGTTTGTGTGCTAAAGCCTATTATAGTGATTATGTTATCGATTGCACACCTTGGGATTAAGATACCTCCCTTCATGTAATTGTGTACTTTTTGACTTTTTGTTAAATCTAACATAGGTTAAGTTTAGAATGTAAAATATAATTTCTTTTAAAAGAACAATTTTCAATCTTTTTGCTAAAAGATGGTCCCGTGTGAGTTTCTGTTGACTTTCCGATTCATTTCATTCACCAAACACTTGACAGGACAGTCCGTGGTGTCCGAGGCTGTCCACGTTTGCGCCACAAACACAGCGATGGGGGACGACGTGGGGGGTGCCAAGACGCAGGGAAGTGGCTAACCGGAAAGCTGTTCGATCCAGCAATGTGCCCGTATTGGGTGACGGTAATGCTTGTAGCCAAAGGCCCGACTCCCATTTCTCCGCAGCTAACAGGCGAGCCTGCTCCACAGGACTGGAGGACGTATTAAGAAGATTATTCCGTACCAGTCTGCAGAGTGGCTCGTCCCAGAGCTTTTGTGAAAAAGAATTGTCAGGCAATTCGTTACAAGCACTAGTTGTGCTCCAGGCGTCCTTGGCCTCGTCCAGAAAGGGAACTGTATTTGCTCTGTATATATTTTTGTGTGTCTGAATAAATAATAAGGATAAAAAAAAAATCGGTTTCATAATTTTAATGATTTGATTATTTGTTTTTATAAATGTTCTAATTTTGCTTTCTTCTTTATTTTCGAATTCTATGCGTCATTTGACAAAAATATTATTGGTTGACTGATTCATTGATGATTTATGAGATTTTGTTTTGTTTAAATTGCCTAATATTTTCGCATTTTTTTCTAATTCTTTAACTTTGGATAAGAGATTGTTATTTTCTAGTATGAGGTTATCGATTTCTTTGTGTGCAATTTCTAATTGTAACTTAAGGTCATCATTTTTTTGCTGCATTTCACGAATCTTATCATTTCCCGATCTGGATAATTCAGGTGAACTTGCAATCTCAGAATCACAATGTAATGAGCTATAGCTCTCATTGAGTTATCTAAACTCAAGTTGCCTATTTGTCTTAAGGGTTTGGGTTTTCTCATAGTAACATATTCCTCATCCGTCTTACTGCTGTGATAAGCTGTTCAGTGGCAATTAAAAAATAGGCAGGAATAAAATTAATTTTATTGTATTTTTGTGCAAATGAGGAGGCAATCATGGTCTTTGTAGTATTTGGACTTCTGGAATTTATGTTATTAATCTAAAAGAGGTCCCCCTCTTTTAAAAACTACACAAAATAATTAGAATTAAGAAGTTGTAACTCATTAGAATCCTATGTATTTATACTATTCTCAGATGTCAGACTTGAAATGTCAGATAATTTGATTGTTTAATGTCAAATAAAAGATTAGCAATAAAGTATGTTATTTTGGTTCTTAATGTGTAATATTGGTAGAATATTAACTATTAAATATTCGTTAACGTGCACAAGTGTGGGCAATTGGTACAACTTCAAAAAACGTGCTGTTTCATTTTCTCACTAAAACTTCCTATAAACTTTCAGTAAAGCTTCTACCACTTTACTGAATCGACTGACTTGACTCATTGACTGCACTATCTATTTGGACTTTGACTAGACTTTAGACTTGACGATTTAGGAATACGGTGTTGAAAATTGAAACAAAAATTCTATTTCCCGCCTTTTTAACTTGACACTGGCAAATGGTTTAAGCCGACGCCATATATTTAAATAAATAAAAAAAAAGTATGTTATAAAAGATTATAAAGTGTTAATTCATGTCTATTTAAATAGCTAAATAAAATACCATGTTAAAAGTTATGTCGGATAATTTAAATCAATTCAAATAATTATGTAATTATGTAAAAAAAATATGAATTTAGGAAAACTAGATATTGTCGGGATTAGACATCTGACAGATAGTATAGAAAAAATCGTGTCGATAAGAGGATAAGCGGTATGAGTATAACCCGATAGGGTTGCCAACTACAAATAACAGGACAAAACGAAAAAAACCGAAAAAACGGAAAAAACCAGGACAATTCAGTTTAAAAACAGAACGCAGTAATAAAGTTGCAATCGTTAAATCGGTATGTAGTCAAAATTGGTTCAATTAAACACATTTAATGCTAATAATCATATTTTTTCATAAAAGTATTTGAATGAAATTAAATTAAAAAGAAAAATTGTAATAAAGGCGCGCAAATTTTAAAATATATGACCTTATCGTGGTGCTTTAAAAAGCCAGGACGCTGCTTAAAACTATCCAGGACACAACAGGACACTGCAGAAACTAGGGCATGTCCTGGGAAAACAGGGCGGTTGACAAGGGTTGTCAGTCTGTCACAGTGTGATGTATTTCTGTACTGTAACTTAGGTAAATATTCTAGTTTACGGCATAACATTTTTAATCTACATAAAAATACAGGTATATTTGTGTTGCGACTTTATACCAAGAAAAATATTTTTACACTATTGCACAGAGAAACAAATTAAATGCAAGCTCGTTTCACGGACTTTCGAAGCAACTCCAGCGATGGACTTACAGTTCACAAATAAGAATTGAAAGTTTAGTTTATATCAATTTAAACTGAACAGTTAGTTTTGATGCGGATTTAAAAATATAATGAAGAAAACTAAATAACTGTGGATGCATAAATCTATGCTAAAATCTAGTAATATTAAGAGGAAAGATTTGTTACTTTATTTGTATGTATGTTTGCATTGAATAGGATCCAAAACTACTAGATCGATTTTGATAAAAGGTAGCACATAGGGTTAGACCAAGAGAAAGGATATAGGTTACTTTTATAGCGGCAAAATCTACGGCTCCCCGCGAGATTATATTTTGCGTGCATGAAGTCGTGGGTAACGTTATCTTGTCTATTAATATGAGAAAAGATTTGATTGTTTGTTTGCATTGAATAGGCTCCGAAAGTAATGGATTGATTTTGATAAAATTGCACACATATATAATAGACGACGGAGAAGGACATAGGCTAGTTTGGATTGCGGTAAAATGTACGATTCCTGCGTAATTTTGCGTGCATGACGACGCGGGCAACATGTAGTACTTTATTATAATGGTTTCCTCTTCCACTGGACACCCACAATACCAGAGGAGTTGCGCGTGCGTTCCCGGCTATGCTCCCAAACCCCTAGAGCCTCCTGTAATCTCACTCACTCGGCAAAACAACGCAAAAGATAACGCCGGTTTTCCGTGTTTCATCCGCTGGAGCCGGCACATACGTGCCGAAGCATGGCGCTCTCATGTAAACTCGTACATGTCAACAATGTTAATTAAGTACATTATAAATTAACCGCGTACTGGCTTGACGCGCTAATTGTCGCTGAATATTCAAAAAGTTCGCAAGTCTGTGACGGGAACCCCCGAAGTCGTGTTTTGAATTTCGAATAAACATCGGGAAACCCCGAATCGAACTTTGGATTAAACATATTTCACGCGCTGATTGGTTAAATCAATTTAAAACTAATTTAAATTGATTTTTTCATTTACTTTGTACGCTTTATTCACAAGGAAAATGTACACTTCTAGAAAAGTAAAAGATCCAATTTGTAATCTGGTATAATAATCTGGTATCTGGTATTATTTAGACCACACGATTCACAGTTTGCATATAAAACGACTATAGTGTGTTGCCTTGCCGCGACTTCGTGCGCGCAAATGTAAAAAAAGCGGAAACCGTACAAAAACTTCCCCGTGGTCTAATATATGGCACAGATGTGCCAAATATCATGAAAAACGGTCCGGTCATTTCGGAGCCAATACGTCGCAAGCAAACAAACAAATAAACAACCGTTCCTCTATATTATATTAGTATAGACTAGCTTTTTCTCGCGGATCCGCCAGTGTAAACACAATGTTGGGACATAGTTACATAGGTACTTACTTATTTCATAGAATGCTGACTTGGTAATCTTTGTAAGGCGACGTGGTGTCGGCCCGCGGCTCGCCAGTTGCGTAGTTACAGGGCTGTAAGGAACACGCGAACACGCAGTGTAATTCAGTCAGCGAATATAGTCAGTATAGAGACTCATATCTTTTCTTCCCCGTGTACGCGTTTACAGATGAACAGTTGACAAGTGCCTGCACTCGAGGATAAGTATCACAGTACGTAAAATAACCACGAACTCAAAAACAATATCCCACGAGAACCGTAAATTTCCCACGATAAAAAGTAGTCTATGTCCTTCCCCGTGGTTTACTCTCAATCAGACATAGTCATATCAAAATGCATTATATTATGCACAAAATTTTAAAGAAACATAATGACACAACGCGTCATCTGTACTACATAATATATAAGTGTTTCGAAAAGTGATTTAGCGTATGGATGGGGCTATATGATCCGGACTCCGGAAGGTCGTAGAAAATTCTGAGCGTTGAAAACAGAACTATGCACTAATACAATAGAGTTGAAATCGAACTTTGATTTTCAACTCTATTGCTTTAGTGCAAATAAGTGTGGAGTTGTGTGTTAAAATAAGTGTGGAGTCAAGTGTGAACCAATGTCATATATGACAGCTCGACACTCGAAATTTCCATTTTCAACTCTATTGTATTAGTGCAGAGTTCTGTTTTCAACGCTCAGAATTATCTACAGCCTTCCGGAGTCCGGATCATATAGCCCCAGATGTCAAGATGCAAAAATATCCAAAATCAATTCCTTTTCTCCCAAATTCCTTTTTATAAATCTACAACTATATAAAATATAATACAAAAAAAAAAATACAAAAAAACAATACAAAATTTCGTATATTTATGTTGATGATTATTTTATTTAGCAAGAAAGGACAGAAAGAAAGACGGACGGGCAGAGTGAAACTATAGCGGTTTCTTGTAGCTGCCACGGAACCCTAAAAATTTATCATTTAGTAACGTTATTGTATTACAACCAATGATTTCAATGCTAAGGATGGGCTATGACGCACATTTGTCAGAACAAATCTTTATACAGGAAAAAGTTACGCCATCTTGATTTTACCGTACCTCAAATATCAAAATGGCCCCAAATAACCCCAAAAGTGGGGCCATTTAAGTGGCGACAGTTTTTTCCTCGACATGCCTCGTCTATAATAATTATATACTCTGAAACAGCGAAACCTATTTACATATTTTGTATATTTTCTTCTATCTTAGTAAAACTTGACCTACAAAACCATACTACAAATATCCAAAGTTTTCGACAAACTGTGTCCATTATTTTTGATTTAAAAGGGCCCAAAATAAAGCCCTGTAAATCAGCTGAAGGGATTTAAGGGCCATATATTAGGGACAACAGAAAAAGGTCAATAATTTAAGTAAAGTTCTACAAGGATAGGGCGAAGACGATATTTATTCGCCAGTGCTGATACATTTCAGGCAATAATAAAGAAATGTATAGTCATTAATTTGGTCGAAATTTAATACTTTTACTTTAATTGAAGTGAAAACTACTCTTTAGCCGCGTTGATCACTTTTTGGTAGGGGAAAATCTTATTGGTCCGCGTCACCGACATGCTCATGCGCAGTGGCCGTGTGTTGTGCGCGTTAGATGCTTTTTATATACGCGAAATATACTTCCTGTTTTCTGGTACCTGTAACACAAGTTCTTCGGATACTTAGCATGGGGCCAGATTGACGTGGAGTGAAGAGTCCATAGATATTTATTATTTATTATTTTTGGAAGGCTGAAATCTCGTGCGTTCGCATCACTTACATGCTTCAAATTTAAACATTATGAAATTTAAAACTTTCATACTAAAAGTTCTAAGTTTTCACTTCTATCGCCAGTCCCTATAACTGCCAATATATTTTTTTATACTAAATTATATCTTAACGGAGAAAACTATAAGCAACAAGGATCAGTGACAGCTCTGCTACATGCATTGATAACATTTTTACCAACATAGATCCATTAAATAAAGAAGTCATTAACATACTAAGCTTTGATCACTGTGGGCAGTGGGCCATTTTCCTTATAGATAATAATTGCAAGCAATTGCACACGGACAGAGACACATGTACGAGGGCGGGTCAATAAGTCCGTGACTTTTGGAATAAAACACAGATTTTTTGATAAATAAATCATTTTATTTTTCAACGTAGTCCCCCTTGAGCTCTATACACTTTGTCCAACGCTTCTCCAATTTTTTTATCCCTTCCAAAAAATATGATTTGTCGAGGTCCTCAAAATAGGCCTTTGTTTGCGAGATGACTTCATCATTGGAGTCAAATCTTTTTCCACCGAGCCATTTTTTCAGGTTTGGGAACAAGAAGTAGTCACTCGGAGCCAAATCTGGAGAATAGGGTGGATGTGGGAGCAATTCATAGCCCAATTCATGGATTTTTGCCATGGCAACTGCACATGTGTGCACCCTTGCATTGTCTTAGTGAAAAATAACTTTTTTCTTGGCCAAATGAGGTCGGTTTTTTTTCAAATCCTCATTGAAGCGGTCCAATAAGTTGGCATAATATTCCCCATTAATTGTTCTTCCGTTTTGAAGATAGTCAATGTGGATTATCCCACGTGCATCCCAAAAAATAGTTGCCATAACTTTATTGGCTGACAAACCCACCTTGGCCTTCTTTGGCGCCGATTCACCCTTAGAAACACACTGTTTTGACTGTTGTTTGGTCTCTGGTGTATTGTGATGGATCCATGTTTCGTCCACGGTTAAAAAACTCCTCCATATTGTGATTAAACAACGCCAAACCTTCCTGTGAAGTTGTTACACGATTGCGTTTGTGGTCGACTGTGAGCAAACGCGGCACCCATCTTGCGGAAAGCTTTCTCATGCCCAAGTGATCATTCAAAATTGAAACCACTGAGCCATGCGAGATGCCTATGGCTTCCACAATCTCTTGCACTTTCAATCTTCGGTCGGCCAACACCATATCATGAATTTTTTCGGGTGTAGAGACCTCAACTGGGCGTCCAGGACGTTCGGCATCTTCAGTGCTTGTAAGGCCACAACGAAATTCAGTAAACCACTTTTTTACCATTGAAATCGATGGTGCAGAGTTCCCTTAGTATTTATCAAGCTTAGCCTTGGTCTCGGTAATGGTTTTTTTTCGCAAAAAATAATGCTTAATAAGCACACGAAATTCACTTTTTTCCATTGTTTCCTTAAGTTACTGGATAGTCTGATAAAGATAGCTGTAAAACACAAACTAACTGACGCAGCAAGTTCAAATTTTGATAGGAGTCAACTGACAGATGCCTGTTGACAGGAGTAGTGTTGCTTTTTCAGTAAGGAGGTTAGAAATTCAAAAAGTCACGGACTTATTGACCCGCCTTAGTATACCAATAAATGTCAAACATATTTAGAAGTTTAGAAGTGAAATTATAGCTAATATTGGACATTTAGAGTATCATTGTAGCCCGGATATGTCATTTGGTAAAATGTTTAAATTAATTAAACATAAATTTGATACTATTTTCACCTTTAAGACAGTGAGAACAGACAGTAAAAGTAAATTCAGTGAATGGGCAACGGCAGGTATTTAAAAAAGTAGATTCAAATTGTATGAACTTTATAATGAAAGAATAACGAATCAAAGTAAAGAATTTAAAAATGATGTAAGGTTATATTCAAAAACATTTAAGCAACTTTGCACTGCAGCAAAATCTCTTCACATTAGAAATAAAATTAAGAATTAGAAAAATAAGATTAAAACAACTTGGCAAATCAATGCAAATTAAATTACTGGAAGAGTCACCAGCCGCACCACATATTTAAAATTGAATATAGATAGTAAAATAATTGATTCCAACAGTGAAGTTGCAACTGATTTTGAGAAATTATTTGCTGACATTTCAGTTTCAACCACCAAAATTTTGTATGCCTCTCCTGCTGATGCTGAATTACTTCTTAAAGATAATGTAAAAGAGTGTGAAATCGAATTTAGATTTAAAGAAATAGGACCGCAAGACATTATTAAAAATTTTAATTAATTAAATATTAAGAATACTGCAAATTTTTCATTGATAGGCCACATGGCCTATCAATGAAAGTTTAATCTATAATTGATATTATCGCACCTTACTTAGCAACTATTTTTAATAAAAATTGGCGTATTTCCTGATCTAATGAAACATAGTAAAGTTTTACCCTGTTTGTTTAAGTCTGGTAGTAAGTCGGATCCATCTATCTTCCAACCTCTATCTATTTTACTAACACTAAGTAAAATATATGAAAAACTAATACTTGCTCAGCTACTAACACATTTTAATATAAATAACATTTTACATAATAAACAATTTGGTTTTACGAAGGGTCGCTCTACAACAGATGCAGGCGTTGATCTGATTAGTTATATTTTTTATACTTGGGAGGGGTCTCAGGATGCTCTAGGAGTATTTTGTGATCTCTCTAAAATCGCGTGCAGCAAATCGCAAAACACAATGTTGATCAGGAAACTATGCCACTATGGAGTAAGGGGACCAGCACTCGTCCTCTTAAAATCTTATTTATCAAATAGGACTCAGAGGGTTGAGATATATGGAAAAAGATCCATAGGTACCAAAATTGAGATGGGGGTCCCACAAGGATCCATTTTAGGACCCTTTCTTTTTCTGATCTATATAAATGACCTACCATACCTTATTAATGGAAAAAACGGGATAGTCTTATTTGCCGATGACACGTCGCTTACTTTTAATATTAATCGCCAAAACTCGGGCTATGACGAAGTAAATAATGCTCTCTCAAAAATAGTACACTGGTTTAGTGTTAATAATCTTTTGTTAAATAGCAAAACAACTAAATGTATAAAGTTCACGTTGCCAAATGTAAGGCAAACTAAAACCAATGTACTATTGAACGGAAACGGTATGGAACTAGTAGATACAGCTGTCTTTTTAGGTATAACTTTAGACGAAAAACTACAGTGGGGCCTCATATTGTTGGGTTGGTCGACAGACTCAGTTCAGCAGCATTTGCAGTAAGTAAGATAAGACAATTTTCAGACGAAAACACAGCAAGGCTTGTATATTTTAGTTACTTCCACAGTATAATGTCCTATAGCATTCAACTGTGGGGAAATGCTTCCGATATAAATACTATATTTGTGCTGCAGAAGCGAGCTGTCTGGGCAATCTATAAGCTAGCCCCCAACACGTCATTAAGAGAGAAGTTTAAAGAAACTGGAATTTTAACTGTAGCTTTTCAGTATGTTCTATAAAATGAATTATATGTTAAAAAAGTTTAAACCTATTCAAAAAGAAAAATGACAACCATAATAGAAATACCCGAAATAAGCATAAGCTTGATGTACCAGTGACTAGACTTAGTAAAGTAAAGAATTCGTTTAAAGGCCAATGTATACGCCTATACAATAAGATCCCAGAAAGCGTTAAAAATTTTTCAATCAATAAATTAGAATATAGAATACGTGAAGAGTCAACGAAGTGCCCGTTATGTGCCGAAGATCACGCTCTGTTTCGCTGTGCTGCTTTGAAGAAACTGAGCATGCAGAAGAGATGGGACACAGTCAAAAAGGAAGGGCTGTGTTTCCGGTGCGTACGAAGCAGGCACAGAAGACTTTTTTTTTTTAAATTAAATAAGGGGGCAAACGAGAAAACGGGTCACCTGATGGTAAGCAACTACCGTCGCCCATGGACACTCGCAACATCAGAAGAGCTGCAGGTGCGTTGCCGGCCTTTTACTGATAACTGCAGAGCGAAGCTGTGCGGTGTGAAGAGCTGCAACGCTGCTGCACGAAGACAGGTCCGGCGGTGCCCCACAGACAGAGGACGCCGTGATTACCGCATCGGTCACCTCCGAGCGCGCGGTGAAACTTAAGATGAGAAGAATTCAAGTCGTCGGTCCACGGGGCGAAGCGGATATCTTCGCGCTGTTCGACGAGGGCTCGACAGTGACACTACTGGATGAAGACGTCGCGAAGGCTATCGGCGAAGACGGCCCATCGAAGGTGCTGAGAATGCATGGGATCAATGCCGAGAGAAGGGAAGAAAAAAACGACTCGTACAACTTGGCGTTCGGGGTCACGACGGTACAGATATGACGTCACTGCGAGAACCGTGGACGGATTGAACCTATTTACTCAGTCCATCCCGGAATCACTGTTCCGACTTGCTCACCTGCGTGATCTCAAGAACGAAGAGATATGCTATGAAGATAATAAACCCCAACTTCTCATCGGCATGGACAACTGGCAGCTCATAGTATCCAGGGAGCTAAGGATCGGCAAGAGAAACCAGCCTCCAGCCTCAAAGACGAAGCTCCGCTGGGTAATCCATGGAAGCATCCCCAGACGCCTCATAAAGCAGGAAGAACACGAGAACATCCTGCACGTGTCTACGATCGAGACCCGAGGCGAACGACTGGAGGAAATGGTGAAGAAACACTTCGAAATAGACGCACTGGGAATAGCGTCCAAGGCTAAGCTGAGCAACGAGGAGCAGCGAGCCATCGACCTCTTTGGCAGAACGGCCAAACGAACGGAAGACGGTTGATTCGAAGTGGGACTTCTGTGGCGCACGATCGGCGTCAAGCTACCTCTTAGCTACAACAATGCGCTAAAGAGGCTCAAGAACTTAGAACACAAGCTCAAGAAGAACCCCCTGGACGAGGCGCAGTATCATGGACAGATGAAGAATCTCATAAGATATGCGGATGCGGAAAAATGCGACGGAACAGAGGCCGGAAGTGATATCACATGGTACCTGCCGCACTTCCCGGTTAAAAACCCAAATAAGCCGGGCAAGTTGCGACTGGTTTTTGACGCAGCGGTGAGGACAAACGGCGTGAGCCTCAACGATCACTTGTTAGAAGGGCCTGACCTTCTGACCTCACTGCCGAAGATACTGTTCCGGTTCAGAGAGGAAGCCGTCGCTGTGAATGCCGATATAGAGGAGATGTTTCTTCGTGTCAAGGTCAGAAAAGAAGACCAACCGGCCCAGCTGTTCCTGTGGAGAGAAGACGAGGGCGAGCCGCCGTCTGCATACAAGACGGTGGGTGGTAATGATCTTCGGAGCATCGTGTTCACCGTTCCTGGCACACTCAGCCCGGAATCGGAACGCAGAATAATTCGCCAAATCGCATCCCGAAGCCCATCGCGCTATCACCGAAGCCCATTACATGGATGACTACGTAGACAGCTATCCAGACCACCAGAAGGGGATGCAGATCGTGGAACAAGTGGACCAGATACATAGGAAAGGTGGCTTACACTTAAGAGGCTGGACGAGCAACGACCGGAGGGTGCTAGAGGGACTGCCTGAAGACCGCCTGGCCGAGAACACTACACAGCGTGTCACCAAAGACGAGCAGAAGACCCTGGGCATGCTGTGGGACTCCCGAGGCGACAAACTAAATTTCAACACGTCGCTTTCCAGAGTCCACAAGGAGGTTCGCGAGCTACAGCGTGCACCGACGAAGAGAGAAGCCCTTAGTACGGTGATGAGCATCTACGACCCGCTGGGACTGCTGAGCTGCTACACGATCACCGCCAAAGTCATCCTACAAGGCTTGTGACGTCAGAAGCTGGACTGGGACGAGTCGCTGCCCGCTGAGTCAGCCCAAGATTTCGCCCGTTGGCTGACCGACATGGAGTACATCAGTCAGCTCGAGCTACCCCGGAGTTACAACGGGGGGAGCCCGACGAGAAGCCGGGCAGCTGCACGTATTCTGCGACGCGAGTAAGGACGCATACGCGCAGCAAACCGCCCACGTCTAGGGCTAATGGGGTGGAACATCTTGCCGAAACATTGGACAAACTGCTGAACTAACGCCAGTCGCGCCACACTAGGGAGTTGCCCATATTCTCGGGTGCTCCCACCAAATGGTTGCCATTCAAAGCAGCCATGGAAGACACCACTGCGTTCTACAAGCTCAAGCCGATCGAGAACTTAGCTCGTCTGAGAAGCTGCCTACGGGGAGAAGCAAGAGAAGCCGTGGCACCACTGCTGAGCGTCGCGACGCCGCCCGAACAAATTATAAAGACCTTGGAACAATGCTTCGGTCGACCCGAGGTTATGGTCGATCGCATGATGGAAGACCTGAAGAAGATACTGAGGCTCGAAGGTTCGGCGGCAGAACTCAACCAATTTGCAGTGAAGATTCAGAACATGGTAGCCATCCTGAGGAAGCTGAGGCACGGGTACCTCTTTAACCCGTTGCTCACGAGAGACATCCTGGAGAAGCTCAGCCCATACGAGAAGAGCAAGTTGTACGACTACGCAGAAGAGACGTCGCGCTTCAGGAACGAGCCCGATGTCGTCCTTCTCTCTGAATTCTTAATGAAAGAAGCGGACAGGGTTGTTTGGTGGTCTAGCGCCGGTGTGATTCATCACAGCTTCTTACCAAACGGGGTGAGCATTACTGCAGATGTGTACTGTGAAGAACTGAACACAATGATGGAGAAGCTGGCACATCTCCAATCAGCATTGATCAATCGCTCGTCTCCGCTGCTCCTGCACGACAATGCACGAAAATGCACTGCACATACTGCACAGAAGACGGTCTCCAAGTTGCAAGAACTGGGGTTGGAAGCTCTCCGTCATCCGCCCTACTCACCAGACCTACCGCCGACAGACTACTACTTTTTCCAGAATTTAGATAACTTACTGGCGGGAAAAAAATTCAATACCCGAGAGGCAGTACAAAATGTCTTTGAAGAATTTGTTGCCTCCCGTCCAGATGATTTCTTTAAGAAGGGCATCAATAAACTGCCACTGCGAACCGAAAATACTGGTGTCGAAAGACAAAAGACGTCGAAAGTCGAAAGATGATGACGTTGTCGAAACGTTGTTGTTGTCGGTCCTGTAATATATTAAAATGAATGTAAAATACTTTTTAATGTGGAAACAGTGCAAGAGATTCTGTGTATTATTACTGTGAAATGTCATTTTAGGTATAATTGCTATATTGACTTACCTGTACAAATTATTATCGGCTATTTGTACAAGGGCTTGTCAAATATTGATCGGTGTCCCTTCACAGTTCACAGTTCGTTAGGACAAGGGGCTGATTGGCAACGCCTTCAACTAAATACACAACTCATTTGCATACCCTCAGTTATTGCAGATTGTAGTGTACCCGAAGCTATCTGCCGCGCACAGTGAAACTCTGGAATGATCTGTTGCCAGCGGTATTTCCGGACCATTACGACCTGAAAACCTTCAAGAAGGCAGGCAACGCACTTGCAACTCCTCTGATGTTGGACACCCCATGGGCGACTGTAATCGCTTTCCATCAGGTGATCCGTTTGCTCGTTTGCCCCCTAATTTTATTTAAAAAATAATAAAAAAAATAATCATTTTGATTTTTTTCTGAAATGTGAAATCATATTTCTTAAAACTTAGGGTCAATTCACACCGAAACGAAACAAGTTAAGTTGCACCGCGCTGCACACCAGTGTATGTATGTCATAATATGAAACATGTATCCTAATTGTTGCATAATGACAACAGCAGTTTTAGAAGATGTAAGTGGTCAAGGTCATGTTGACAGATGTCACGAGTAAAGCCTATTTACTTAGTATTATTTCGTATAACTAAAAGGCTATACTCAGTGTAGGCTGTCGACGTATTTGTGTTAGACATATCTCATATGTACCTAATACGTATCCGTGATAAGCACCAATAAAGGAGAATATAAGAATTGTTGCTGTACTATTATCATCACCACTCAAGCGTAAGAAGGACTTACATATCAAGAGGTCGTAGCTCGCTACACTAATCTTATATTTACATTAGAACCAGGGGGCTTACTCAAGGTACAAATAAATTATTACAACACTACCTGCTTATGAATTAGATTCCCTGATAGCGCATACTTTTTGTGTGGCACTGGCCAGTTTTACCCATAAACAATTTTGTCCTATCTGACAATAGTGTACACCTCAACCACGTTCTTAATATCCCTCGGCAATAATAGTTTTTCTATGGAAATGACAGATGAATGAAAAACGACGATTCCCGAAAGACATTAAGTGATTGTCTTGTAAATAATAAATTGGTGCTTGCTACAGCTTGATAAATGAGTATTTTATCCGCTATATACGTTAAGAATATCTAATGATAGTCTTTAGTGATAGATATTACAAAATTAACGATAATGATGGATTTGACCCTGCAATATTCAGAATAATTATTGCATCCATTAATAGTAATGAATATATTTCCACGCGTGGAAATGTTCACCCCGTCGAAGGTTGCTATGGTAACATAATACATCGCTAACGAGACCATCAAAATCGACATTTGAACAGTCTGTATAATCATTTGTCCGAGATCAAATCGTGTAGCATTATGGCGCTGAAAGACAAGTGGAAGGAATTGTTTATAAAATACAATAATTAATTAATAATTTTTACACTATGCCTGCTTCAAGTCTTAAAATACCTCGGCAAAATTAAATTTTTATCAGTGAGAACTGATAAAAATCTAATTTTACTCCGTATATCTTTACTTTGTGATGATTTTTATAGATATTTATTAATTATTTAATTTATTACATTCAAGTAAATATATTTAACTAGCCGTTATCGATAAAATCGCCAATCTAAAATGGAATACATTATTATTTATAACGTTTGCCAACAACCTGCAACTACCGTGTAGCCAGGATCGACAGCGGCAACCAACCACGAAATCCCTTTGATATGATCTCAGGGACGCCCGAGGGATATGCTAAATCTGTCCTGGGACCCGCAACGATAATAATCAGAAGAAAGGTGGGAGGAGTAGGAAGTATTCCCAATTCCCTCCCCAAGCAAAGCGGGAGACAGCGCAAAGTTGCAATGACCAAAAAGACAAGGAACTAAACTAAAGGAAAGCACCATTTATTAATAAACAACACCACTATCCTATCAATTCCGAGCTATTCGAACAAACCGCTCATCACATTCTGTGGGAGTGTAGTCTCTGGCGTGATGAAAGAACTGCAATGCGAAACAGCCTACTTTGTAAATCTGGACTGCCATATTACAGTGATCTCGTACATAATATACTTAATTAAGCTTTTAATTGAGTGTTACAATCTTTTATAGACAAACGAAACATGCACCTATATGTAACAAGTCACAAACATAAAGTTACAAAAACACATTCTTAGTTCTAACGTTATTGAACAACAAACAAAACATTTATAAGACACGTAATAAACGGTAAAGATAACACTTATACCACCACAATATAACGTACTTTCATTTTACTATTATTTTTATATTTATACTAGATGTTAGTAGCATATGTCCTTTCCCGTGGTTTACTCTATAGTCTATGTATGTGCTAAATTTCATCAAAATCGGTCCAGTAGTTTATTCGATGCAAACAAACAAACCCTTTCTCTTTATTATATTACTATAGAAAAATTGTGTATTTATTTATTTATTTGTTGAATATGTAACCTATAATCTACCCCATAAGCTATTTTAATTCAGTCTGTAAAGTTATATATTTTTTAGCCAAATTCCGTTCAAATCTCCTCGTTTCTTAAGTTTATGGGTGGAACTTTATATCAAAATATTTTCGAGTAAAAACTTTTCACTCTGAACATTTCTTTAACTAACACGGACCTCGTTTCAGCCCACATAATATATTTTGTATAACAACAACTGAGACTCTATGCAAACGGGCCACAAGCGACCGCGGACGCTGTAGCATGCAACTGCAACTTTTATAACATAGACCGCTATAAATATCTTCACCGAGTGGTTACGATTGATAATGTATCCATATAGATCGAGTCGTCTGCCCGCCTAGCACATTTGAAAACATCGATGCGACGAGAGATATTTGACACTTAGCAGCTCCGTCGTAGTATCTATTTTTGACGTGATAACGTTTTATAAATCGATGGAGCCGGCTGCACGCACGAAAAAACATGACTCATGCGTTACCTGTTACCCGTTATCGTTACCAAGTACCAGCGTTACCTCGCATTGCCGGAACCTTATGATTATTATTATTGTTGTTGTTGTTTTTGTTGTTGTTGTTGTTATTGTTATTATTGTTGACGTTGTCACGTTCAACTATCGTCAGTAAACCGACTTTACAGACAACCGATGTTTTTTTTCTCGTCATAAGGAGCGCTCTGCCCATCTTAATGTCAAATATCTCGCAACAACTCGTGTCCTTGCCAATTGTACTGGGACAGGACCTAGGGGACTGCAGCAACGACAAGAGCAAATAGCAGATCCTGTCGATTCCCCGATGCCGGCGATTCGTATGTAATTACAGTGTTAACAGACAGTTGCGGCCACCGGTAGCGGTTGCAAGTGTAAGTAGGGTGTAGCACATTCAGTAATTATTATAAAAATATGTTGCAGGTAGGATTGTTTGCTAATTAATAAAGTCAATCTTGGTCTAACAAACGTGTGCTCGTGTTTGATTTACGTGTCCAGACTCGATAACATGACAGCAAGTAGCACGTATGCACGTCACTACAAACTAGGCGTTAATTAAAACACTGAACCTCTAGAGGTTGTAAAGGCAACTACCAATTAGAGCATTTTTATTTATATTTGTGTTATAATTAGAAATAAACATTGTAAATTATGTAAGACATTTAATAGCGAAATTTCGCATGACGGATATTGATCGGGTACGGGGACTGATCATTTTGATGATAATGATAGTAAGAACTTTTGATTTAAGAAGCTTTTGAGTAGTCGTAGCTGCCTCATATTGTAACAGAAAAACCTTAGCTCTTTTCATAAATCCTATCTTTCTCCATACAATCAATTATAAAAATATGAGTTAGCAGACGCTAAATTTGGCAGTGTGCCAGGCGTCTGGCAAATAAGGTTCTTTAAATGAAAGCCGACGACGACTTGGCAACGGGCCAGAAAATATTGCCCGGCATACTAAAGTATGCCGATTTCTTTTAAATAGCATTCTACGGACAATCAATATTTATTTAGTTAGTTTTAGCCCTCCGTCTGTCTATGCTATATCTATTTATTTTACAAGCCATCATTGACTACTGAGTTATCTCGTTAGTGATCAGCCCGTCAACCAGTCAAAAGATTTGTCCGTAATCTTTTATAAGCCGAAATAAGGTAGAAAAATAAAATTAATAGTTTCTTAATTTCGAAGAAGATGTTAAAACATTCACACAAATAGATTTTTTCTGACAATTTTTTTCGCGCGGGAAAATGTAATGTTAAACATTCATTTAAATATTTAAAACTATTTCGCTTCAGAGACAGCAAGTCGCCTTTTTCTTGGAAAAAGGGGAATTTCTTTGTTTTTTAATTTGATTACTTTTGTAGACAGTTGAAATTTTCACGATTATGTATTTCTGTTGCCGCTAAAAAACCACCAAAAACAGACAAAACAAATATTTAAATACAATAAAAGTGATTTTTTTGAAGTTTTGTACGGAAACCTTTGTGCGCGAGCCCGACTCGCACTTGGCCGGTTTTTTATATGGATAAGTCAAAGTCAAAGTCAATTTTTTATTCAAAATAGGTATTTTTATACACTTTCTGAATTATTATTACGTGATGCCTACCACCGGGAACTAGCCCGGCGAGAAGAACCGGCGTAAGAAACTCGCGCGGGGCCATCTTTTAGCAAAAAGATGGAAAATTGTTCTTTTAAAATATAAAAAAGGCATATATAACAGTGTTATGACTAAAACTACATAACAAGAGTACAATAATATATGTAATTTTGAAGTAGCCTTGCAGGGGGCCAACTCATTCCCAAGGGGGCCAATCATTCATAAAATCATTAACTTTAGCACACAAACGTTCTTTTACTACTTTTTTTAATTTATTGATTGAAAAATTTTGAACGCTTTCTGGGATCTTATTGTATCGGCGTATACATTGGCCTTTAAACGAATTCTTTACTTTACTAAGTTTAGTCACTGGTACATCAAGCTTATGCTTATTTCGGGTAACGGTAAATAAGTTTTTTAACATATAATTCATTTTATAGAACATCATGAGAAGCTACAGTTAAAATTCCAGTTTCTTTAAACTTCTCTCTTAATGACGTGTTGGGGACTAGCTTATAGATTGCCCGAACAGCTCACTTCTGCAGCACAAATATAGTATTTATATCGGAAGCATTTCTCCACAGTAGAATGCCATAGGATGATACTGTGGAAGTAACTAAAATATACAAGCCTTGCTGCGTTTTCGTCTGAAAATTGTCTTATCTCACTTCCTGCAAATGTTGCTCAACTGAGCCTGTCGGCCAACCCAACAATATGAGGACCCACTGTAGTTTTGCGTCTAAAGTTATACATAAAAAGACAGCTGTATCTATTAGTTCCATACCTTTTCCGTTCAATAGTACATTGGTTTCAGTTTGCCTTACATTTGGCAACGTGAACTTTATACATTTAGTTGTTTTGCTATTTAACAAAAGATTATTAACACTAAACCAGTATTATTTTTTTATTTTTGAGAGAGCATTATTTACTCCGTCATAGCCTGAGTTTTGGCGATTAATATTAAAATTAAGCGACGTGTCATCGGCAAATAAGACTATCCCGTTTTTTCCGTTAATAAGGTAAGGTAGGTCATTAATATAGACTAGAAAAAGAAAGGGTCCTAAAATGGATCCTTGTGGGACCCCCATCTCAATTTTGGTACCTGTGGATCTTTTTCTATTTATCTCAACCCTCTGAGTCCTATTTGATAAATAAGATTTTAAGAGGATGAGTGCTGGTACTCATACTGGCATAGTTTTCTGATCAATGTTGTGTTTTGCGATTTGCTGATAGTTTGAAATTTATTGGTATACATGTGTTTCTATCCGTGTGCAATTGTTTGCAATTATTATCTATAAGGAAAATGGCCCGCTGCCCACAGTGATCAGAGCTTAGTATGTTAATGACTTCTTTATTTCATGGATCTATGTTGGTAAAAATGTTATCAATGCATCTAGCAGAGCTGTCACTGATCCTTGTTGTTTGTAGTATTCTCCGTTAAGATATAATTTAGTATAAAAAATATATTGGCAGTTATAGGGACTGGCGATAGAAGTGAAAATTTAGAACTTTTAGTATGAAAATTTGAAATTTCATACTGTTTAAATTAGAAGCATGTCGGTGATGCGAACGCACGAGATTTCACCCATACAATAATAATAAATAATAAATGTCTATGGACTCTTCATACCGCGACAATCTGGCCCCGTGCTAAGTATCCGAAGAACTTGTGTTACAGGTACCAGAAAACGGGAAGTATATTTCGCGTATATAAAAAGCATCTAACGCGCACAACACACGGCCACTGCGCATGAGCATGTCGGTGACGCGAACCAATAAGATTTTCCCCTACCTTCTTTAAGTGATCAACGCGGTTAATGAGTAGTTTTCACTTCAATTGAAGTAAAAGATTAAATTTCGACCAAATTAATGATTTATAATATAAGGTATAAAAATTTAAATTACGTTGCACAAATTTGAAAAAATTTCATGATGCTGGCAACCCTTTGCACAATGTTTACAAAAATTTTTAAAATTTTAATCTACCTACTACGATGATGACTTTGTCGAAACCGGTCGTGTAATATGTTAAAATTAATGCAAAATACTTATTAAAGTGAAAATTGTGCAAGAAGTCCTGTGTGTTATTACTGTGAATTTAATGTCTACCTATACATTTCTTTATTATTGCCTCAAATTTATCAGCACTGGCGAATAAATATCGTCTTCGGCCTATCCTTGTAGAACTTTACCTAAATTATGGACCTTTTTCTGTTGCCCCTAATATATGGCCCTTAAATCCCTTCAGCTGATTTACAGGGCTTTATCCAGGGCAGGGCAGCTGATTTTTAGGGCCCAAAGCTCTTTTTAAATCAAAAATAAAGGACACAGTTTGTCGAAAACTTTGGATATTTTATGGTTTTGTAGATCAAGTTTTACTATCATAGAAGAAAATATAAAAAATATGTAATAAATAAGTTTCACTGTTTCAGAGTATATATTATAGACGAGGCATGTTGAGGCAAAAACTGTCGTCACTTAAATGGCCCCACTTTTGGGGTTATTTGGGGCCATTTTGACATTTCAGGTATGGTAAAATCAAGATGGCGGATGTAGTACAGATGACGCATTCTGTCGTTATGTTTCTTAAAAATTTTGTGCATAATACATCTTGATATGACTATGTCTTATTGAGAGTAAACGGGGAAGGACATAGACCACTTTTTATTTTATACATAGGCTACCATTTATTACATAATAATGTTTTCTTTATTTAATACAAAGGCTATTATGTATTATATAAATAAAGTTTTCTCTAAGTTTTCTTTTATTACATAAAGGAAAAAATTATGTATTTATTATATGTAATTATTTTATGAAGAAAACATTATTTATATTACATATTATAGACAAATAATGTTTTCTATAAGTAATACATATGCTATCATGTATTATTTATGTATAACATAAGGAAAACATTATTTATGGGAGCCTATATTTTACATAAAGAATACATAATATATGTTTAACATGGTAGCCTATGTATTATATAAGGAAAACATTATTTATATAATAAATGGTAGCCTATGTATAATATAAATTTTGTATTCTTTATGTAAAACATAAGCTCCCATAAATAATGTTTTTCTTATGTTATACATAAATAATACATGATAGCATATGTATTACTTATAGAAAATATTATTTATATAGTTCATGGTGGCCTATATATTACATAAAGAAAACATTATTTGTCTAATACATAGGCTTACATGCAAAACATAAAGTAAGCATTATTTATGTAATAAATGGTCGCCTATGTATTACATGAAGAAAACATTATACGGGAGGCTACATTTTACATAAAAATACATAATTTATGTTTAACATGGTAGCCTATGTATAACATAAATATTGTTTGCTTCATGTAAAACATAGGCTTCCATGTATAACATAAATTTTGTATTCTTAATGTAAAACATAAGCTCCCATAAATAATGTTTTCCTTATGTTATACATAAATAATATATGGTAGCCTATGTATTACTTAAAAAAACATTATTTATATACTACATGGTGGCCTATATATTACATAAAGAAAACATTATTTGTCTAATACATAGGCTTACATGCAAAACATAAAGTAAGCATTATTTATGTAATAAATGGTCGCCTATGTATTACATGAAGAAAAAATTATACGGGAGCCTATATTTTACATAAATAATACTTAATTTACGTAATACATGGTAGCCTATGTATTACATAGAGGAAACATTTATGTAATACATGGTTGTCTATATATTACATAAAGAAAACATTATTTATGTAATACATGGTCGCCTATGTGTTACATGAAGCAAACATTATTTATGATATACATAGACTACTATTTATCACATAAATAAAGTTTTCTTTATATATATTTCGTATAAAATAAATAATGTTTCCTTTATGTAATACAAAGGCTACCATGTATAACATAAATTATGTATTCTTTGTGTAAAATATAGACTCCCGTATATTACATAAATATTATTTTCTTCATGTAATACATAGGCTAACATGTATTACATAAAAATATATATTCTTTATGTAAAATATAGGCTCCCGTATGATAAATAATGTTTGATTCATGTAATATATAGGCGACCCTTTATTACATAAATAATATTTTCTTTATGTAATACATAGACTACCATGTATTACATAAATAATGTTTTCCTTATATAATACACAGGCTATCATTTTTACACAAATAATGTTTTTTTATACTATACATAGGCTACCATGTTTTACATAAATTATGTATCCTTTATATAAAACATAGACTACAATAAATAATGTTAACCTTATCTAATATATAAATAATACATGGTAGCCTGTGTATTACACGATGGAAACATTATTTATGAAATACATGAACGCCTATGTATTACATGAAAAAACATTATTTATGTAATATATGAGAGCATATATTTTACATAAAGAAAATATAATTTTTGAAATACATTGTTGCATATGTATAACATCAAAGAAACATTTATGTAATACATGGTTGTCTATGTATTACATAAAGAAAACATTATTTGTGTAATATATGGTCGCCTATGTATTACATGAAGCAAACATTATTTATGTTATACTTAAGCTACCATTTATTACATAAATAATGTTTTCTTTATTTAATACAAAGGCTACTATGTATAATATAAATAAAGTTTTTTTTAAATTTTCTTTTATTACATAAAGGAAAAAATTGTGTATTTATTATATGTATTTATTTTTTGAAGAAAACATTATTTATGTAATACATGGTCGCCTATGTATTACATTAAGCAAATATTATTTATGTTATACATAGGCTACCATTTATGACATAAATAATGTTTTCTTTATTTAATACAAAGGCTACTATGTGTTATATAAATAAAATTAAAAATTATTAAATTTTATTACATAAGTAAAGTTTTCTTTATGCAATATATAAGCTACCATGTATTACATTAATAATGTTTTCCTTCTGCAATACATGGTAGCCTATGTATTACATCAAAAAATTCATTTTTGTAATACATAAGCTACCATGTATTACATAAATAATGTTTTCCTTATGTAAAACATAGTAGCGTAAGTATTAATTAAAAAAGTCATTTATGTAAAATAGGCAAAAGCTATCATGGATTACATAAATAATGTATTCCTCATGTAATACATGGTAGCCTATGTATTACATGAAGAAAACATTATACGGAAGCCTATATTTTACCTAAAGAATACATAATTTATGTAATAGGTACATGGTAGCCTATGTATTACATAAAGGAAAAATTTATGTATTACATGGATGTCTATGTATTACATAAAGAAAACATTATTTATGTAATATATGGTTGCCTTTGTATTACATGAAGAAAACATTATACGGGAGCCTATATTTTACATAAAGAAAACATTGTTTATGTAATACATGGTCGCCTATGTATTACATGTAGCAAACATTATTTATGTTATACTTAAGCTACCATTTATTACATAAATAATGTTTTCTTTATTTAATACAAAGGCTACTATGTATTATATAAATAAAGTTTTTTTAAAGTTTTCTTTTATTACTTAGAGGAAAAAATTGTGTTTTTATTATATGTATTTATTTTATGAAGAAAACATTATTTGTGTAATACATGGTCGCCTTTGTATTACATGAAGCAAGCATTATTTATGTTATACATAGGCTACCATTTACTGCATAAATAATGTTTTCTCTATGTAATACATATGCTACCATGTATAACATAAATAATGTTTTCCTTATGTAATACATGGTAGCCTTTGTATTACATTAAAATACATTCATGTTATATATAAGCTACCATGTATTACATAAATAATGTTATATTCATGTATTACATAAATAGGCTCCCGTATATGACATAAATAATGTTTTCTTCATGTAATACATAGGCGACCATGCATTTTTTATGTAAGACATAAGGAAAACATTATTTATCGTAGTCTAGTTGCTTCATGTAATACATAGGCGACCATGTCTTACATAAAAAATATTTTCTTAATGTAATACATAGAATACCATGTATTACATAAATGTTTCCTTTATGTAATACATAGGCTACCATGTATTACATAAATAATGTATTCTTTATTTAAAATAAAGGCTCCCGTATAATGTTTTCTTCATGTAATATATAGGCGACTATGTATTACTTATGTATAACATAAGGAAAACATTATGCGGTATAATGGATAAATATGTCAATAATGTTTACATAAGGTAAACATTATTTATGTAATACATGGTAGCTTATATATTACATAAATGTTTTTTTAATGTAATTCATAGGCTAGTATGTATAACAGAAGAAAAACATTATTTATGTTATATGGTATATGGTAGCTTATGTATTACATAAAGAAAACATTACATATGTAATAAATGGTAGCCTATGTATAACATAAATAATTTTTGCTTCATGTAATACATAGGAGACCATGTCTTAAATAAAAAATGTTTTCGTTATGTAATATATAGGCCACCATGTACTATATAAATAATGTTTTCTTTAAGTAATACATAGGCTACCATGTATTATTTATGTATAACATAAGGAAACATTATTTATGGGAGCCTATCTCTAACATAAAGAATACATAATTTATGTTAAACAAGGTAGCCTATGTATTATTTATGTTATACTTAAGCTACCATTTATTACATAAATGGTAGCTTAAGCTTAATAGCTTAATGTTTGCTTCATGTCATACATAGACGACAATGTATTACATAAATAATTTTTACCTAATATAATACACAGGCTATCATTTTTACATAAATAATGTTTTCCTTTACATTTTCCTTTACATTTTCCTTCACATGGTAGCCTATGTATTACATAAAGAAAACATTATTTATGTAATATATGATCGCCTATGTATTACATTAAAAAAACATTATACGGGAGCCTATATTTTACATAAAGAATACATAATTTATGTTATACATGGTAGCCCATGTATTATATAAGGAAAACATTATTTATGTAATACATGGTAGCTTATATATTACATAAATGTTTTTTTAATGTAATACTTACGCTACCATGTATTACATAAGGAAACCGTATTTATGTATCACATGGTAGCTTACGTATTACATAAATGTTTTTTTAATGTAATACATAGGCGATCATATATAACATAAATAAAGTTTTCTTTATGTAATACATAGGCTACCATGTATTACATTAAAATAACATTATATGGGAGCCTATATTTTACATAAAGAATACATAATTTATTTTATACATGGTAGCCTATTTATTACATAAAGAAAATATTATTTATGTAATATATGATCGCTTATGTATTACATTAAAAAAAATAATACGGGAGCCTATATTTTACATAAAGAATACATAATTTATGTTATACATGGTAGCCTATGTATTACATAAAGAAAACTTTATTTATGTTATATATGATCGCCTATGTATTACATTAAAAAAACATTTATGTAATACGTAAGCTACCATGTGATACATAAATACGGTTTCCTTATGTAATACATGGTAGCCTAAGTATTACATTAAAAAAACATTTATGTAATATATAAGCTACCATGTATTACATAAATAATGTTTTCCTTATATAATACATGGCAGCCTATGTATTATATAAAGAATACATTATTTATGTTATATATGATCGCCTATGTATAACATTAAAAAACATTATACGGGAGCCTACATTTTACATAAAGAATACATCATTTATGTAATACACGGTAGCCTATGTATTACATAAAGAATACATTATTTATGTAATATATGTTCGCCTATGTATAACATTAAAAAACATTATACGGGAGCCTATAGTTTACATAAAGAATACAAAACTTATGTTATACATGGTAACCTATGTATAACATAAAGTAAATATTTATGTTATACATGGTTGTCTATGTTTTACATAAAGAAAACATTATTTATGTAATACATCGTCGCCTATGTATTACATGAAGCAATCATTATTTGTGTTATACATAGGCTACCATGTATTACATAAATAATGTTTTCTTTATGTAATACATAGGCTACCATGTATTACATAAATTATGTATTCTTTATGTAAAATATAGGCTCCCGTATAATGTTTTTTTAATGTAATACATAGGCGATCATATATTACATAACTAATGTTCTCTTTATGTAATACATAGGCTACCATGTATTACATAAGGAAAACATTATTTATGTATTACATGGTAGCTTATATATTACATAAATGTTTTTTTTAATGTAATACATAGGCTACTATGAATTACATAAGGAAACATTATTTATGTAACACATGGTAGCTTACGTATTACATAAATGTTTTTTTAATGTAATACAAAGGCTACCATGTATTACATAAATTATGTATTCTTTACGTAAAATATTGGCTCCCGTTTAATGTTTTTTTAATGAAACACATAGGCTATCATATATTACATAAATAATGTTTTCTTTATGTATTCCATAGGCTACCATGTATAACATAAATTATGTATTTTTTATGTAAAATATAGGCCCCGTATTATGTTTTTTTAATGTAATACATAGGCGATCATATATTACATAAATAATGTTTTCTTTATGTAATACATAGGCTACCATGTATTACATAAGGAAAACATTATTTATGTAATACATGGTAGCTTATATATTACATAAATGTTTTTTTAATGTTATACATAGGCTACCATGTATTACATAAGGAAAACATTATTTATGTATTACATGGTAGCTTATATATTACATAAATGTTTTTTTTTTAATGTAATACATAGGCTACTATAAATTACATAAGGAAAACATTATTTATGTAACACATGGTAGCTTATGTATTACATAAAGAAAACATTACTTATGTAATAAATGGTTTGCTTCATGAAATACATAGGCGACCATGTCTTACATAACAAATGTTTTCTTTATGTAATACATAGAATACCATGTATTTTATAAATGTTTCCTTTATGTAATACATAGACTACCATGTATTACATAAATAATGTATTCTTTATGTAAAATATAGGCTCCCGTATAATGTTTTCTTCATGTAATATATAGGTGACTATGTATTACTTATGTATAACATAAGGAAAACATTATACGGGATTATGGATAAATATGTAAATAATGTTTACATAAGGTAAACATTGTTTATGTAATACATGGTAGCTTATATATTACATAAATGTTTTTTTAATGTAATTCATAGGCTAGTATGTATTACAGAAGTAAAACATTATTTATGTAATTTATGGTAGCTTATGTATTACATAAAGAAAACATTACTTATGTAATAAATGGTAGCCTATATATAACATAAATAATGTTTGCTTCATGTAATACATAGGAGACCATGTCTTAAATAAAAAATGTTTTCGTTATGTAATATATAGGCCACCATGTACTATATAAATAATGTTTTCTTTAAGTAATACATAGGCTACCATGGATTATTTATGTATAACATAAGGAAAACATTATTTATGGGAGCCTATCTTTTACATAAAGAATACATAATTTATGTTAAACAAGGTAGCCTATGTATTATATAAGGAAAACATTATTTTTGAAATACGTGGTAGCCTTTGTGTTACATGAAGCAAACATTATTTATGTAATACATGGTAGCTTATATATAACATAAATGTATTTTTAATGTAATACATAGGCTACCGTGTATTACATAAGGAAAACATTATTTATGCATTAAATTGTGGCCTATGTATAACGTAAATAATGTTTGATTCATGTAATACTTAGGCGACCATGTATTACATAAAATTTGTTTTCTTTATGTAATACACAGACTACCATGTAATACATAAATGTTTCCTTTATGTTATACATAGGCTACCATTTATTACATAAATTATGTATTCTTTATGTAAAATATAGGCTCCCGTATAATGTTTTCTTCATGTAATACATAGGCAACCATATATTACATGAATAATGTTTTCTTTATGTAATACATAGACATCCATGTATTACATAAATGTTTTCTTTATGTAATACATAGGCTACCATGTATTATTTATGTATAACATAAGGAAAACATTATTTATGGGAGCCTATCTTTTACATAAAGAATACATAATTTATGTTAAACAAGGTAGCCTATGGATTATATAAGGAAAACATTATTTTTGTAATACATGGTAGCTTATATATATCATAAATGTATTTTTAATGTAATACATAGGCTACCATGTATTACATAAGGAAAACATTATTGATGCACTAAATGGTGGCCTATGTATAACATTAATAATGTTTGCTTCATGTAATACATAGGCGACCATGTATTACATAAACATGTTTTCTTTATGTAATACACAGACTACCATGTAATACATAAATGATTCCTTTATGTTATACATAGGGTACCATGTATTACATAAATTATGTATTCTTTATGTAATACATAGATATCCATGTATTACATAAATTATGTATTCTTTAGGTAAAATATAGGCTTTCGTATAATGTTTTCTTCATGTAATAGATAGGCGACCATTTATTACATAAATAATGTTTTCTTTATGTTATACATAGCCTACCATATATTACATAAATTATGTATTCTTTATGTAAAATATAGGCTCCCGTATAATGTTTTTTTAATGCAATACATAGGCGAGCATATATTACATAAATAATGTTTTCTTTATGTAATACACAGACTCCTCTTCGCCCGTGGCACTGTTTGCGAGCAGACGTGTAGTTGGTTTCAAATCAAAAAATAATAAGAATGTATTTGCAATTATAATCGCTAATTGTTGTATTCGAAAGTGCATTTTGCGTCAAGTATTAACTAGTGGCATCAACTCGAGTGACAACGATCCGCGCTAGCTCCGCCTCCGTGCTAGACAAGGACGATTGACATAATTGCTCTCCTGCTTTCGCTCACGGCTCACCTGCGCTCGCGCGGCTCAACGGGTTTTATCGGCTGCTGCATTCGAGATACGGTTTATTTTTCCTCACACATATCTACAAGATGAGCTTGCAAAGAACTCCGCCGTCTACGCCGGCATCCAGTGCTACGCTCTCAGCCGCTGCTACGATCACTCTAGTAAGATCCGATTCAGACATACCGCTATCTCTTACGAGCAGTCCATTCGACTATGCGAACGTTAATGCTTCTACTAGGTACAAACGCCCGCGCTCAGATTTTTCCCCAAACAATGCTTTTCAAGAATTAAAGACGGAAATAATGCAAATGCTAGTTAAGTGGAAGGACGAACAGGACTCACGCTTTGCGAAATTCTGCAGTGAACAATCGACTACTATGGCAAAACTTATGGCTGAAATTACGGAAGTTAAACAACAAAATTTCGTTATACAAAAATCTAACACTGAAATAGAAAAAAATCTTAATTTCATAAACAAAAAATATGATGATCTATTACTCCAAGTCAATACTTTATCAAAGGAAAAACAAAAATACAAAGAGAGCATTTTGGCCGTAGAAACTAAAATCCAAGACATAAAAAATGTATCCCGTTCATCCTCTATTGAGATTCGCAACGTATTGCCTGTGAGAGAAAATGAGTCGTCCTTGGAACTGGTTGAGATAGTTAACAAAGTGGGATCAGCTGTGGATTTACCTGTTACCGCACAAAATATTCGAGATGTATACCGGCTCCCGGGAAAAAAGGGGATACTAGGCCGATTGTTACGGAATTTATCAATGTCCAGATGAAAATGCAGTTTCTGCAAGCTGTTCGAAATTTCAATAAAAAACATCCGAAAGAACGCTTGAGCTCGCTAAACATTGGTGCCACTAACGAACGACGCCCAATCTATGTAGCAGAATTTCTACCAGCTGACTCTAGAAAACTATTTTTCAAAGCAAGAGAATTTGCCAAGTTAAATCAGTACCAGTTCTGTTGGACCACTAATGGGAACGTATTTTTAAGGAAGACTGAAGGTGACAGGCATGTATTAGTTAAAACAGAGCAGATCCTTTATGATCTACAATTACAACAATGACTATTAATAGTGCTTACATATTTTGTTTATTTTGGTATGACTGTCTTTTTCTCTTATTATAGACTTTATTTAGTTTTAGTTTGTTTGTTTTTAATTAAAATGCTTTATACAACCACATTTGCACATACACAACATCATCAACATCACAACACACTCACAAATGTTATCTATCATACCCACACTATACAAATAAATATGTAAAAAACACTTTTTTGGGTATTTATAGTAATATTATGTACAACGCAGCTGTAAAAAAATTAACAACAGATTTTATAGTATGGTCTGGTAAACTAGTATTTCAGATTTCTATAAAGTTATATGGATTGACTTTGTTTTGTTTGGATGATTTAATAGTTGGTGTGCTTATCGATATTGTTATGCTAAAATGCTACACTCGTAGTAAATATATGTGGTATCTACGTGCTTCGGTAGGTACTTTCTCTAGACTGTGTCCCAGCTTAATATATAAAATTCGATTTCTGTAATAATAATATAATAAACGAGGTTGACAATTTTGAGCAATTAACCGAATGTGTTCTCTTGAGCAATACTAAACTATGTTCCCGAATTATAAATTATATTGAAGATGAGATGGGATCGCTCTCTATCTTGACAATAAATATTAGAAGTATCCACTGCAATCTTGATTTATTTCTGGCATTCACATCAGCCTTAAGCTTTCCTGTGGACATACTAGTACTTACGGAGTGTTGGACAAATGAGGATAATCCACCACCTACTATCGAAAAGTATAATATGTTTTGGACCAAAAATAGTATTAATCAAAATGATGGTTTGGTTGCTTATGCACGCCAGGATCTAAGAGTGTCCGCACTTGAACCTAAATTTTCAGAAGGCAACTGCTTGGTTCTAAATATTTACCCGGACTTCACCCACCCCACCTTTTTTTTCTTTTTTTTCGCCCACCTTGTTTTAGAAACACGTCCAATTACCTTAACTCTTTGGATCATGTACTATCAAATATACGTACATCTAATATTGTATTGACAGGCGACATTAATATTAATACACTTGATAACACGACCGCGACAGTACAGGACTATCTTAATCTAATAGCCATGCACGGACTTACATTAGGTATTGCTCACCCTACTAGGTATGAAAATTGCTTGGATCATTTTATGATTAAAACTGCCCACCGATGGAAAACCGTGGTTTTTGAACAACAACTTACGGATCATTCTCCAATTCTCCTCAGCATCAAAAGTACCTTATCATGTAAAAAGAAACTCATAAATAAAAATGTGTCAATCAACTACGAAAAAATTAAGAATATACTTACAGATGAGTCATGGGAGGATCTCTACATATTAAACGATGCTGACCTGGCTGCTGAAATATTAACAAATAAATTATTAAGAATCATAGATGACAATAGTGAAACAAGACAAATACAGAGACGATACAAACCTATCAAACCATGGATCACCGTAGGAGTTGTTAAATGTATCACTATGTAGCATAGCTACATTTTAACGCATTATTATAACTTATAACGACGCTCCTAGCGTCATCTATTGGCTGTTATTGCTAACTTTAATAACTAATTTATGTTAGACGACGCCATCTATTGGCAAAGGTTTCTAACTAGAGTTTCATCTCCAATATTCCTTTTTGTGGCAGTTGGATTATGCATTACCGCTAGTTGTCAGTTAAAAAAAAAACATTATGTCAGTAGGAGTATATCCTTAATATCATCTTATCTTTTTTTTATTTTGCCTACCTTCTTTGTAATGGTCACACAGCCCGTGATTTTGATCGTTGGGGTTAAGATCACACAGGCTGTAGGACCGGACTCCTACCGACACGTTATCGTGAATATTTCAGGGAACTTGATTTGGGGCACAAACTCCGCCAACTACAGCACTCGAGGTACCGTCTAAAAAGGACTTATACCTAGCTGGAGTTCTGAGTGCTGGTAGAAATTGGACTGGGACTTTTTTTGGACGATCTATCGACGTCGATCGGACACAGCGGTGACGGAGAAGCTACCTGAAGTTGGAGCCCCATCTCGCTCTCCCGCCACGTGCTAGAATCCTGGACTAAGGACTGGGACTCCACGGCTAAGTTCCCACGTGGTTTAAAGCCCCTTCAGACACCAAGAGGCTAGACCAGACCGTACGGCCTTCTGCCCACGACCCCTATTTTTCTTTTTTTTAATATATATATATTGTCACGGAGAATCTTTTTTTTTATTTTTAATTTCACCCGTAACAACTAAGAGAGATAAACTACATAAAAGGCTCAAAATGCTGCCATTAGATGAATCTTAAAAAAATTAATATTTAAATTACAGAAACACATGCAGCAAAATCATTAAAGACCTTAAAAAACAATATTACCACAATCAATTGCAAAAAAATAATAAGAATATAAAGAATACTTGGAAAATAATTAAGGAAGTGTGCAACTTTGGCTCTAAAAAAGTTAAATCACACGAATTATTAAACATTAATGACAATCCCATTAACTTACTTAATGTGGTAAATACTTGTTTTACAACTATTGGTGAAGGATTAGCAAAGAATATTCTGATGAAATTGGGCAAAAGTGAACATGAACTAGCCGCATCCGCCAAGTCAGCAACAACACCAGCTAATTTCATGGCCTTTTTGCCCACTGACCCCCAAGAGATATTGTCCATACTTCTCAGCCTGCAGTCGCATAGTGCGCCTGGATGGGACAAGATCTCTTCCAATTTACTGAAGCAAAATATTAATTCTGTGGTTTATCCTCTGACTTATTTATGTAACCTAAGTCTCCAAACTGGTGTCTTTCCTAGGATTTTTAGAAGGGCAGTAGTGTGTCCTATTTATAAGTCAGGAAATAAAGATAATCCCACTAATTACAGACCCATCTCTTTACTTACAACTTTAGCAAAAGTTCTTGAAAAAGTAGTTAATAAACGACTCGTCTCTTACCTGGAGAAGAATAATTACATTAATCCTAACCAGTTTGGGTTCAGGGCTGGGATTTCTACTGAGGATGCTGTTTTGAAGTTTACTACAGCTTTAGCGACTTCTATGGATAGTGGAGAAAGGTGTATTGGTGTTTTTCTAGATCTCCAGAAAGCGTTTGATATGGTTTCACCTAACATCCTTTTGACTAGACTGGAGAATCTTGGTATAAGGGGCACTGTTTTGGACTGGTTTCAGAATTACTTGTCTAATCGACTTCAGAGTGCGAGAGTCGGTGATATGGAAAGTGACAAGCTTCCTTGCACATTTGGTGTTCCACAGGGAAGTACTTTAGGACCTACACTGTTTCTAGTTTACATTAATGACATGTTCAATGTTGTACATGGCAATGTGGAACTCCAAATGTTTGCCTACGATACAGTCCTACTAGTGCACGAAAAAACGTAGACAGAAGCGCTACAGGTAGCCGAATCTAATATGGCTAGGATTACGTATTGGCTCGAATCCAACCTTCTCACTCTTAACACTTCGAAAACTAAATACTTATGTTTTCATAAATCCCAAAGAAGCGGCCCAGATGACAGTATTAAATTAACATCTCACACATATCCATGTAACATTGCTTTAGATCATTATAAGTGTTCTTGTGCCGTTTTGTCGAGGAGTGAATCCATCAAATATTTAGGAATATATATAGACGAGCGACTAGATTGGCGTAACCATCCTCATGCTATGGTCGCTAGAATTAGAAAAATGGTATACATCTTCAAGAATTTAAGACAAGTCGCTAATGAAAAGCTTCTAATACAAACTTATAAAGCATTATGCGAGTGTCTGATTAGATATTGCATATGTGCATGGGGAGGAGTATGCAAAACCCTTCTAATAAAAGTTGAAAGAGCCCAGCGAGCAATCTTAAAGGTCCTTCTTAAATTGCCCCTCAGACATTCAACGACTGACGTATACGCCAAAGCGGATGTCCTGTCGGTGAGAAAAATATTCGTTCTGGAAATGCTTAGGAGATACCATAAAATAAGTGTACCATAGCTACCTCCTTCATCAAAGAGACTTGATCGGTGTCCGGTTCCTTTTGCACGTACGACTTTCGCGCGTCAACAATATAATGTCTTGGCACCATTTATGTATAATAAAGTGCTAAAATTTAAATTAATAGATAAACACTATACAAAGTACACCTTTAAAAAAGTAATAATTAAATGGCTTAAAGAAAATACTCATGATGAAATAGAAAAATTGTTCTTGCCTGCTATTTGTTAAATAACATAACATACCCAAGTTGTACCTATTTACCTATCCAAGATTTACACATAACCACACACAGCCACACACACACACAACCACACACACACACACACACACACACACACAACCACACACACACACAACCACACACGCACACACACAACCACACACACACAACCAAACACACACACAACCACACACACACACACATCACACACTAAAATTATTATTTTGTTCATTGTGTAATTGTTGTTTGGTATCATTGTTTTTGCCTACATTCTAAATTAAGCGCACTTCTAAGAACTACATGTTGTTAGTCAAATAATTACATTTCATATGTCAATAATTGATGTCATTTGTCTTCTCTTTTCTATTTCTTTTAAATTATTTATATCTATATTGGCATAACATGTATCTTCATGGGCGAGGACACTGGCCTCTGCAATACAGTTTACACTAGTGCAGGGGTCAGGGACTTCAGATATGTAAAACTCCTCTGTGTCAATAAAGAACTTATTTATTTATTTTTAGACTACCATATAATATATAAATGTTTCCTTTATGTTATACATAGGCTACCATGTATTACATAAATTATGTATTCTTTATGTAAAATATAGGCTCCCGTAAAATGTTTTCTACATGTATTACATAGGCAACCATATATTACATTAATAATGTTTTCTTTATGTAATACATAGACATCCATGTATTTCATAGATATTTCCTTTATGTAATATATAGGCTACCATGTATTACATAAATTATGTATTCTTTAGGTAAAATATAGGCTTTCGTATAATGTTTTCTTCATGTAATAGATAGGCGACCATTTATGACATAAATAATGTTTTCTTTATGTAATACATAGGCTGCCATATATTACATAAATTATGTATTCTTTATGTAAAATATAGGCTCCCGTATAATGTTTTTTTAATGCAATACATAGGCGAGCATATATTACATATATAATGTTTTCTTTATGTAATACAAAGACTACCATATAATATATAAATGTTTCCTTTATGTTATACATAGGCTACCATGTATTACATAAATTATGTATTCTTTATGTAAAATATAGGCTCCCGTAAAATGTTTTCTTCATGTATTACATAGGCAACCATATATTACATTAATAATGTTTTCTTTATGTAATACATAGACATCCATGTATTTCATAGATATTTCCTTTATGTAATACATAGGCTACCATGTATTACATAAATTATGTATTCTTTAGGTAAAATATAGGCTTCCGTAAAATGTTTTCTTCATGTAATACATAGGCGACCATATAAATATTAGTAAGATTATATTACTCACATTTCCTTACATAAAACGGTTGCCATGGGAAAACAAAATTAGATATAAGCTTAACAGCCAATTGTATACTGCTGTTAATAATAATTGTATTTTATTAAATAAATATGACAATAAAATAAATATAATCGACATGAATAATATTGTAAATTATAATTTATGTAAATTGACATTAGATAGATATTATCTATCCTCTTATTTTACAAGACTTATAGCAAGTACGCTATTAACTTTTTTATATTTTAACTCAGCCAAGTACTTGGCTAGTAAGACAACTGCTTCTATTGAGCAGTTTAGTCATAATAATATGACTTATTATAACACCTTGGAAAATGTTCCAAATAATAATAATTTAAATTAGCCTGTAAGACAACAGAGGAAATCTCTAGCATTGTAGGTATAAGTACTCATGAAAATAATAATTTAATTAAAGATAATAAATTATGTAAACTTACGCTGGTGCATCAAAACATACAAGGTATGTCTAGTAAGGAATTAGAAATTGAGTTGTTTTTAAACAATAATTTAGACATTTTATGTATAACTGAACATTGGTTTAAGAAAAATGAAATTATGTTAAATCTTGGTATGCACCAGCTAGCTAGTTCTTTCTGTAGAGAAAAAGCCATAAGAGGCGGCTCACTTATATTAATTTAGAAGAATTCAAAATATAAAGAACGTAAAGACATAGTAAGCCTCTCTACAGAACGAACAACTGAAATAGCCTGTATAGAGGTGGGACACTTTATTATTGTTAGCGTATACAGGCCTCCTTTAGGGTTATATGATTCATTTGAAAAAATAATGGAAACGTTATTAACTAAGATAAGTGTATCTAACAAACATATATTATTGTGTGGTGATTTTAATATAAATATTTTAGAAAGTAATTCCACCACTGTTAGATTTACTTCATTGTTAAAATCATATAACTTAACTCATTTATTCTTTGAACCAACAAGGATCAGTGATGACTCGGCTACATGCATTGATAACATTTTTACCAACATAGATCCATTAAATAAGGAAGTCATTAACATACTAAGCTCTGATCACTGTGGACAGCGGGCCATTTTCCCTATAGATAATAATTGCAAACAATTACACAAGGACAGAAACACATATACACCAATAAATGTCAAATATATTGAGAAGTTTAGAGGTGAAATTATAGCTAATATTGGACACTTAGAGTATCATAGTAGCCCGGATATGTCGTTCGGTAAACTGTTTAAATTAATAAAACATAAATTTGATACTATTTTCACCCCTAAGACAGTGAGAACAAACAGTAAAAGTAAATTCAGCGAATGGGCAACAGCAGGTATTTTAAAAAGTAGATTAAAATTGTATGAACTTTATAATGAAAGAATAATGAATCAAAGTGAAGAATTTAAAAATTATGTAAGGTTATATTCAAAAACATTTAAGCAAGTTTGCTCTGCAGCAAAATCTCTTCACATTAGAAATAAAATTAAGAATTCGAAAAATAAGATTAAAACAACTTGGCAAATCATTGCAAATGAAACTGGAAGAGTCACCAGCCGCAACACATATTTTAAATTGAATATAGATAATAAAATAATTAAATCCGACAGTGAAGTTGCAACTGCTTTTGAGAAATTCTTTGCTGACATTCCAGTTTCAACCACCAAAAATTTGTATGCCTCTCCTGCTGATGCTGAATTACTTCTTAAAGATAATGTAAAAGAGTGTGAAATCGAATTTAGATTTAAAGAAATAGGACCGCAAGATATTATTAAAAATTTTAATTTATTAAATATTAAGAATACTGCAGATTTATGGGGTCTATCAATGAAAGTTATTAAATCTATAATCGATATTATCGCACCTTACTTAGCAACTATTTTTAATGATTGTATAAAAAGTGGCGTATTTCCTGATCTAATGAAACATAGTAAAGTTTTACATTTGTTTAAGTCTGGTAGTAAGTCGGATCCATCTTACTTCCGACCTATATCTATTTTGCCAACACTAAGTAAAATATATGAAAAAATAATACTTACTCAGTTACTAGCACACTTTAATATTAATAACATTTTACATAATAAACAATTTGGTTTTACGAAGGGTCGCTCTACAACAGATGCTGGCGTTGATCTGATTAGTTATATTTTTGATGCTTGGGAGAGGTCGCAGGATGCTCTAAGAGCTTTTTGCGATCTCTCCAAGGCATTTGATTGCGTGCAGCACACAACATTGATCAGGAAACTATGCCACTATGGAGTAAGGGGACCAGCACTCGTCCTCTTAAAATCTTATTTATCAAATAGGACTCAGAGGGTTGAGATAAATGGAAAAAGATCCACAGGTACCAAAATTGAGATGGGGTCCCACAAGGATCCATTTTAGGACCCTTTCTTTTTCTGGTCTATATAAATGACCTACCATACCTTATTAATGGAAAAAACGGGATAGTCTTATTTGCCGATGACACGTCACTTACTTTTAATATTAATCGCCAAACCTCAGGCTATGACGAAGTAAATAATGCTCTCTCAAACGTAACTCTCGTAAAGTACACTGGTTTAGTGTTAATAATCTTTTGTTAAATAGCAAAAAAACTAAATGTGTAAAGTTAACGTTGCCAAATGTAAGGCAAACTGAAACCAATGTTCTATTGAATGGAAAAGGTATGGAACTAGTAGATACAGCTGTCTTTTTAGGTATAACTTTAGACGCAAAACTACAGTGGGGCCCTCATATTGTTGGGTTGGCTGACAGACTCAGTTCAGCAGTATTTGCAGTGAGTAAAATAAGACAATTTTCAGACGAAAACACAGCAAGACTTGTATATTTTAGTTACTTCCACAGTATAATGTCCTATGGCATTCTACTGTGGGGAAATGCTGCCGATATAAATACTATATTTGTGCTGCAGAAGCGAGCTGTTCGGGCAATCTACAAGCTGGCCCCCAACACTTCATTAAGAGAGAAGTTTAAAGAAACTGAAATCTTAACTGTAGCTTCTCAGTATGTTCTATAAAATGTATTATATGTTAAAAAAAAATTAAACCTATTCAAAAAGAAAAGTGACAACCACAATAGAAATACCCGAAAGAAGCATAAGCTTGATGTACCAGTGACTAGACTTAGTAAAGTAAATAACTCGTTTAAAGGCCAGTGTATACGCCTATACAATAAGATCCCAGAAAGCGTTCAAAATTTTTCAATCAATAAATTTAAAAAAGTAGTTAAAAAACGTTTTTGTGCTAAAGCCTATTATAAAGTTAATGATTTTATGAATGATAGCACACCATGGGAATGAGGTGACCCCCTGCAAGGCTACTTCTAAATTACATATATTATTGTACTCTTGTTATGTAGTTTTAGTCATAACATTGTTATATATGCCTTTTTTATATTTTAAAAGAACAATTTTCCATCTTTTTGATAAAAGATGGCCCCGCGCGAGTTTCTTACGCCGGTTCTTCTCGCCGGGCTAGTTTCCGAACCGGTGGTAGGCATCATGTAGATCGACGTTCAGAAAGTGTATGAAAAATACCTATTTTGAATAAAAAAATTTGACTTTTTGACTTTGAATAATGTTTTCTTTATGTAATACATAGGCTACCATGTATTACATAAGGAATACATTATTTATGTAATCTATGATAGCTTATACCTATATAACATAAATGTCTTATTAAATTAATGCTTAGGCTACTATGTTTTACATAATGAAGACATTATATATGTAATACATGGTAGTCTATGTATTACATAAAGAAAACATTCTTTATGTAATACGTGGTAGCCTATGTATTACATGAAGCAAACATTATTTATGTTATAAATAGGCTACCATTTATGACATAAATTATGTTTTCTTTATGTATTGCATGTAAGCCTATGAATTAGACAAATTAGGTTTTCTTTATGTAATATATAGGCCACCATGTACTATATTAATAATTTTTTCTTTAAGTAATACATAGGCGACCATGTATTACATAAATAATGTTTTCTCCATAAAATAAAAACAAATAATAAATACATAATTTTTTCCTTTATGTAGTAAACGAAAAATTAAAGAAAACTTTATTTATATAATACCTAGTAGCCTTTGTATTAAATAAAGAAAACATTATTTATGTAATAAATGGTAGCCTATGTAAAACCTATGTAAAGCCATGTATAACATAAATGTTTCTTTTATGTAATACATAGGCTACCATGTATTACATATATATTATTATGTATTCTTTATGTAAAATATAGGCTCCCGTATAATGTTTTTTAATGTTATTACATTACATAGGCGATCATATATTACATAAATAATATTTTCTTTATGTAATACATAGGCTACCATGTATTACAAAAATAATGTTTTTTTTTTAATACAAAGGCTAATATGTATAATATAAATAAAGTTTTCTTTAAATTTTCTTGTATTACATAAAGGAAAAAATATTATGTATTTATTATGTGTTTATTTTATGAATAAAACATTATTTATTTATAATACGGGAGCCTATATTTTACATAAAGAATATATTATAATTTATGTAATACATGGAAGCCTATGTATTACATGAAGAAAATAATATTTATGTGATATACGGGAGCCTATATTTTACACAAAGAATACATAATTTATGTTATACATGGTTGCCTTTGTATTACATAAAGGAAACATTATTTATTTTATACGAAGTATATAAAAGAAAACTTTATTTATGTGATAAATAGTAGTCTATGTATATCATAAATAATGTTTGCTTCATGTAATACATAGGCGACCATGTATTACATAAATAATGTTTTCCTTATATAATATATATTTTCCTTATATAATGTATTTATTATGTGTTTATTTTATGAATAAAACATTATTTATTTATAATACGGGAGCCTATATTTTACATAAAGAATATATAATTTATGTAATAAATGGAAGCCTATGTATTACATGAAGAAAATAATATTTATGTGATATACGGGAGCCTATATTTTACACAAAGAATACATAATTTATGTTATACATGGTTGCCTTTGTATTACATAAAGGAAACATTATTTATTTTATACGAAGTATATAAAAGAAAACTTTATTTATGTGATAAATAGTAGTCTATGTATATCATAAATAATGTTTGCTTCATGTAATACATAGGCGACCATGTATTACATAAATAATGTTTTCCTTATATAATACACAGGCTATCATTTTTACATAAATTATGTTTTGTTTATTTTATACAAAGGCGATACATTATATGGTAGCCTATGTATTACATAAAGGAAACATTTATGTAATACATGGCATTCTATGTATTACATAAAGAAAACATTTTTTATGTATGACATGGCCTCCTATGTATTACATGAAGCAAACATTATTTATGTTATACATTGGCTACCATTTATTACATAAGTAATGTTTTTTTATGTTAAATATAAGCTACCATGTAAAACATAAATAATGTTTTTCTTCTGTAATACATGGTAGCCTATGTATTACATTAAAAAAACATTTATGTTATACGTAAGCTACCATGTGTTACATTCATAATGTTTTCCTTATGTAATACATAGTAGCCTATGTATTACATTAAAAAAACATGTATGGAATATATAACCTACCAGGTATTACAGAAGAAAAACATTATTTATGTAATACATGGTAGCTTATGTATTACATGAAAAAAACATTATACGGGAGCCTATATTTTACATAAAGAATACATAATTTATGTAATACATGGTAGCCTATGTATTAAATAAAGAAAACCTTATTAATGTAATACATGGTCGCCTATGTATTACATGAAGCAAACATTACGTTTACATGCAATATATGTATTGCATGTTAGCGTATGTATTAGACAAATGATAATTATAATATAGAGTAAAGAAAACATTAATTATGTAATAAATGGTAGCCAATGTATAACATAAATAATGTTTGCTTCATGAAATACATAGGCTACCACGTATTACAAAAATTATGTTTTACTTATGTTATACATAAATGATACATGGTAGCCTATGTATTACTTAAAGAAAACATTATTTATATAGTACATGGTGGCCTATATATTACATAAAGGAAACATTATTTATCTAATACATAGGCTTACATGCAATTCGTGTACGCCTATGTATTACATAAAGAAAATAATATTTATGTAATATACGGGTTCCTAAATTTTACATAAAGAATACATAATTTATGTTATACATGGTATTCTTTGTATTATATAAAGGAAACATTATTTATTTTGTACGAAATTTATATAAGAAAACTTTATTTATGTAAAAAATGGTAGTCAATGTATATCATAAATAATGTTTGCTACATGAAATATATAGGCTATCATATTTACATAACTAATGTTTTGTTTATATTATACATAGGCTACCATGTTAAACATAAATAATACATGGTAGCCTGTGTATTACACGATGAAAATATTATTTATGAAATACATGAACGCCTATGTATTACATGAAAAAAAACAATATTTATGTAATAAATGAGTGCCTATATTTAACATTAATAAAATATAATTTTTGAAATACAAAGTAGCATATGTATAACGTAAAAGAAACATTTATGTAATACATGGTAGTCTATGTATTACATAAAGAAAACATTATTTATGTAATACATGGTCGCCTATGTATTACATGTAGCAAACATTATTTATGTTATATTTAAGCTACCATTTATTACATAAATGGTAGCTTAAGCTTAATAGCTTAATGTTTGCTTCATGTCATCTATAAATGGTAGCTTAAATATAACAAAAATAATGTTTGCTACATGTAATACATAGGCGACCATGTATTACATAAATAATGTTTTCTTTATGTAATACATAGACTACCATGTATTACATAAATGTTTCTTTTACGTTATACATATGCTACTATGTATTTCAAAAATTATATTTTATTAATGTTAAATATAGGCACTCATTTATTACATAAATATTGTTTTTTTTCATGTAACACATGGTAGCTTACGTATTACATAAATGTTTTTTTAATGAAATACAAAGGCTACCATGTATTACATAAATTGTGTATTCTTTACGTAAAATATAGGCTCCCGTATAACGTTTTTTTAATAAAACACATAGGCGATCATATATTACATAAATAATGTTTTCTTTATGTAAAACATAGGCTACCATGTATTACATACGGAAAACATTATTTATGTAATACATGGTAGCTTATATATTCCATAAATGTTTTTTAATGTAATACATTGGCTACCATGTATTCCATAAGGAAAACATTATTTATGTATTACATGGTAGCTTATATATTACATAAATGTTTTTTTTAAATGTAATACATAGGCTACTATGAATTACATAAGGAAAACATTATTTATGTAACACATGGTAGCTTATGTATTACATAAAGAAAATATTACTTATGTAATAAATGGTTTGCTTCATGAAATACATAGGCGACCATGTCTTACATAAAAAATGTTTTCTTTATGTAATACATAGAATACCATGTATAACATAAATATTTTCTTTATGTAATACATAGGCTACCATGTATTACATAAATAATGTATTCTTTATGTAAAATATAGGCTCCCGTATAATGTTTTCTTCATGTAATATATAGGCGACTATGTATTACTTATGTATAACATAAGGAAAACATTATACGGGATAATGGATAAATATGTAAATAATGTTTACATAAGGTAAACATAATTTATGTAATACATGGTAGCTTATGTATTACATAAAGAAAACACTACTTATGTAATAAATGGTAGCCTATGTATATCATATAATATATCGTCGCCTATGTATTACATGAAGCAAACATTATTTATGTTATTCATAGGCTATCATTTATTACATAAGTAATGTTTTTTCTATGTAATACATAAGCTACCATGTATTACGTAAATGTTTTTCTTCTGTAATACATGATAGCCTATGTATTACATTAAAAAAATATTTATGTAATACGTTAGCTACCATGTGTTACATTCATAATGTTTTCCTTATGAAATATATAGTAGCCTATGTATTATATAAAAAAACAGGTAAGTAATATAAAAGCTACTTTGTATTACAGAAGAAAAACATTATTTTTGTAATACATGTTAGCTTATGTATTACATAAAGAAAACAAAACATTACATTACTTTCATATAATACATAGGCGATCATATACTGTAATATATGATCGCCTATGTATTATATGAAAAAACCATTATACGGGAGCCTATATTTTACATAAATTATACATAATTTGTGTAATACATGGTAGCCTATGTATTACATAAAGAAAACATTATTAATGTAATACATGGTCACTTATGTATTACATGAAGCAAACATTACGTTAACATGCTATATATGTATTGCATGTTAGCGTATGCATTAGACAAATTATAATTATAATATAGAGTAAAGAAAACATTGATTATGTAATAAATGGTAGCCAATGTATAACATAAATAATGTTTGCTTCATGTAATACATAGGCTACCACGTATTAAAAAAAATATGTTTTACTTATGTTATACATAAATGATACATGGCAGCCTATGTATTACTTAAAGAAAACATTATTTGTCTCATACATAGGTTTACATGCAATATGTAGACTACAATAAATAAAATTTTCCTTATGTTATACATAAATAATACATGGTAGCCTGTGTATTACACGATGAAAATATTTTTTATGAAATACATGAACGCCTATGTATTACATGAAAAGAACATTATTTATGTAATATATGAGAGCCTATATTTTACATTAAGAAAATATAATTTTTAAAATACATAGTAGCATATGTATAACAAAAAAGAAACATTTATGGAATACATGGTAGTCTATGTATTACATAAAGAAAACATTATTTATGTAATACAGGGTCGCCTATGTATTACATGAAGCAAACATTATTTATGTTACACTTAAGCTACCATTTATTACATAAATAATGTTTTCTTTATTTAATACTAAGGCTACTATGTATTATATAAATAAAGTTTTTTTTAAGTTTTCTTTAATTTCTTAAAGGAAAAAATTGTGTTTTTATTATATGTATTTATTTAATGAAGAAAACATTATTTATGTTATACATAGGTTACCATTTATTACATAAGTAATGTTTTCTTTATTTAATACAAAGGCTACTATGTGTTAAATAAATAAAGTTTTCTTTAAGTTTTCTTTTATTACATAAAGGAAATAATTGTGTATTTTATAAATGTATTTATTTTATGAAGAAAACATTATTTATGTAATATACGGGAGCCTATATTTTACAAAAAGAATATATAATTTATGTTATATATCGTAACCTTCGTATTACATAAAGGAAATATTATTTATTTTATACGACATATATATAAAGAAAACTTTATTTATGTAATAAATAGTAGTCTACGTTTATCATAAATAATGTTTGCTTCATGTAATACATAGGCGACCATGTATAACATAAATAATTTTTTCCTTATATAATACACAGGCTATCATTTTTACATAAATAATGTTTTGTTTATATTATTCATAAGCTACCATGTTTTACATAAATTATGTATCCTTTATGTAAAACATAGACTACCATATATAATGTTTTCCTTATGTTATACATAAGTAATACATAGTCACTTATGTATAACATGAAGAAAACATTGTTTATGTAATATACGAAAGCCTATATTTTACGTAAAGTTTACATAATTTATGTAATACATGGTAGCCTTTGTATTACATTAAAAAAACATTTATGTAATACGTAAGCTACCATGTGTTACATAAATAATGTTTTCCTTATACTAATTCATAGTATCCTATGTATTACATAAAGAAAACATTGTTTATGTAATATATGATCGCCTATGTATTACATTCAAAAAACATTATACGGGAGCCTATATTTTACATAAAGAATACAAAACTTATGTAATTCATGGTAGCCTATGTATTACATAAAGGAAACATTTATGTTATACATGGTTGTCTATGTATTACATAAAGAAAATATTATTTATGTAATACATCGTCGCCTATGTATTACATGAAGCAAACATTATTTATGTTATACATAGGCTACCATTTATTACATAAATAAGTTTTCTTTATTTAATACAAAGGCTTGTAGCCTTTGTAAATTTTGTGCATAATACATCTTGATATGACTATGTCTTATTGAGAGTAAACGGGGAAGGACATAGACCACTTTTTATGTTATACATAGGCTACCATTTATTACATAAATAATGTTTTCTTTATTTAATACAAAGGCTATTATGTATTATTGATTTTAAAGGAAAAAATTATGTATTTATTATATGTATTTATTTTATGGAGAAAACATTATTTATGTAATACATGGTCGTCTATGTATTACTTAAAGAAAACATTATTTATATAGTACGTGGTCGCCTATATTATTACATAAAGAAAACATAATTTGTCTAATTCATAGGCTTACATGCAATACATAAAGAAAACATTATTTATGTAATAAATGGTAGCCTATTTATAACATAAATAATGTTTGCTTCATGTGATACATAAGCTACTACGTATTACATAAATAATGTTTTCTTTATGTAATATATAGACTACCCCATGTATTACATAAATAATGTTTTCGTTATATAATACATAAGCTATCATTTTTACATAAATAATGTTTTGTTTACATTATAAAAAGGCTACCATGTTTTACATAAATTATATATCCTTTATGTAAAACATAGACCCTCATAAATAATGTTTTCCTTATGTAATACATAAGTAATTCATGGTCGCCTTTGTACTCGTATTACATGAAGAAAACATTTTTTATGTAATATGCGGGAGTCTATATTTTACATAAAGAATACATAAATTATGTAATACACGGTAGCCTATGTATTACACACAGGAAACATTTTTTATTATACTACGTATTACTTAAAGAAAACATTATTTGTCTATAATATGTAATATAAATAATGTTTTCTTCATAAAATAATTACATATAATAAATACATAATTTTTTCCTTTATGTAATAAAAGAAAACTTAGAGAAAACTTTATTTATATAATACATAATAGCCTTTGTATTAAATAAAGAAAACATTATTTATGTAATAAATGGTAGCCTATGTATAACATAAAAAGTGGTCTATGTCCTTCCCCGTTTACTCTCAATAAGACATAGTCATATCAAGATGTATTATGCACAAAATTTAAAAAAAACATAACGACAGAATGCGTCATCTGTACTACATCCGCCATCTTGATTTTACCTTACCTCAAATGTCAAAATGGCCCCAAATAACCCCAAAAGTGGGGCCATTTAAGTGACGACAGTTTTTGCCTCAACATGCCTCGTCTATAGTTTATACTCTGAAACAGTGAAACTTATTTACATATTTTTTATATTTTCTTCTATGATAGTAAAACTTGATCTACAAAACCATAAAATATCCAAAGTTTTCGACAAACTGTGTCCTTTATTTTTGATTTAAAAAGGGCTTTGGGCCCTAAAAATCAGCTGCCTTGCCCTGGATAAAGCCCTGTAAATCAGCTGAAGGGATTTAAGGGCCATATATTAGGGGCAACAGAAAAAGGTCCATAATTTAGGTAAAGTTCTACAAGAATAGGCCGAAGACGATATTTATTCGCCAGTGCTGATAAATTTGAGGCAATAATAAAGAAATGTATAGGTAGACATTAAATTCACAGTAATAACACACAGGACTTCTTGCACAATTTTCACTTTAATAAGTATTTTGCATTAATTTTAACATATTACACGACCGGTTTCGACAAAGTCATCATCAGGTGTAGGTAGATTAAAATTTTTAAAAATGTTGTAAACATTGTGCAAAGGGTTGCCAGCATCATGAATTTTTTTCAATTTTGTGCAACGTAATTTAAATTTTTATACCTTATAAGTCATTAATTTGGTCGAAATTTAATCTTTTACTTCAATTGAAGTGAAAACTACTCATTAACCGCGTTGATCACTTAAAGAAGGTAGGGGAAAATCTTATTGGTTCGCGTCACCGACATGCTCATGCGCAGTGGCCGTGTGTTGTGCGCGTTAGATGCTTTTTATATACGCGAAATATACTTCCCGTTTTCTGGTACCTGTAACACAAGTTCTTCGGATACTTAGCACGGGGCCAGATTGTCGTGGTGTGAAGAGTCCATAGATATTTATTATTTATTATTATTGTATGGGTGAAATCTCGTGCGTTCGCATCACCGACATGCTTCTAATTTAAACAGTATGAAATTTCAATTTTTCATACTAAAAGTTCTAAATTTTGACTTCTATCGCCAGTCCCTATAACTGCCAATAAATTTTTTTATACTAAATTATATCTTAACGGAGAATACTACAAACAACAAGGATCAGTGACAGCTCTGCTAGATGCATTGATAACATTTTTACCAACATAGATCCATGAAATAAAGAAGTCATTAACATACTAAGCTCTGATCATTGTGGGCAGCGGGCCATTTTCCTTATAGATAATAATTACAAACAATTGCACACGGACAGAAACACATGTATACCAATAAATGTCAAACTATCAGCAAATCGCAAAACACAACGTTGATCAGAAAACTATGCCACTATGGAGTAAGGGGACCAGCACTCGTCCTCTTAAAATCTTATTTATCAAATAGGACTCAGAGGGTTGAGATAAATGGAAAAAGATCCACAGGTACCAAAATTGAGATTGGGGTCCCACAAGAATCCATTTTAGGACCCTTTCTTTTTCTAGTCTATATAAATGACCTACCTTACCATATTAATGGAAAAAACGGGATAGTCTTATTTGCCGATGACACGCGCTTACATTTAATATTAATCGCCAAAACTCAGGCTATGACGAAGTAAATAATGCTCTCATAAAAATAGTACACTGGTTTAGTGTTAATAATCTTTTGTTTATTAGCAAAACAACTAAATGTATAAAGTTCACGTTGCCAAATATAAGGCAAACTGAAACCAATGTACTATTGAACGGAAAAGGTATGGAACTAGTAGATACAGCTGTCTTTTTAGGTATAACTTTAGACGCAAAACTACAGTGGGGGCGCATATTGTTGGGTTGGCCGACAGACTAAGTTGAGCAACATTTGCAGGAAGTGAGATAAGACAATTTTCAGACGAAAACGCAGCAAGGCTTGTATATTTTAGTTACTTCCACAGTATAATATCCTATGGCATTCTACTGTGGGGAAATGCTTCCAATATAAATACTATATTTGTGCTGCAGAAGTGAGCTGTTCGGGCAATCTATAAGCTAGCCCCCAACACGTCATTAAGAGAGAAGTTTAAAGAAACTGGAATTTTAACTGTAGCTTCTCAGTATGTTCTATAAAATGAATTATATGTTAAAAAAATTTAAACTTATTCAAAAAGAAAGTGACAACCCTAATAGAAATACCCGAAATAAGCATAAGCTTGATGTACCAGTGACTAGACTTAGTAAAGTAAAGAATTCGTTTAAAGGCCAATGTATACGCCGATACAATAAGATCCCAGAAAGCGTTCAAAATTTTTCAATCAATAAATTAAAAAAAGTAGTAAAAGAACGTTTGCGTGCTAAAGTTAATGATTTTATGAATGATTGGCCCCCTTGGGAATGAGTTGGCCCCCTGCAAGGCTACTTCAAAATTACATATATTATTGTACTCTTGTTATGTAGTGTTAGTCATAACATTGTTATATATGCCTTTTTTATATTTTTAAAAGAACAATTTTCCATCTTTTTGATAAAAGATGGCCCCGCGCGAGTTTCTTACGCCGGTTCTTCTCGCCGGGCTAGTTCCCGGTGGTAGGCATCACGTAATAATAATTCAGAAAGTGTATAAAAATACCTATTTTGAATAAAAAATTGACTTTGACTTTGACTTATACATAGAAAATGAGAATGAAAAGGTAACCAGCGATGAAGAATATAATTGTTTGACTGCCCCTTAAAGTCTTCATTAATTTATATTTATAAATGTGAAGATTACATCTCTAGTAAATCAAATAATATATATGTCTTTTTATGCGCTGAATTAAATGTAAATTGTTAAATGTAGAATACGATTCAGTATTGTATTTTACACCATTCACCCATTAATTAATACATACTTTATAAAATAAAACAACTAATTTGAAAATCACGTATTTTTATTAAAGTATATTTTTTTAGGCTATCATGCCGTATTTCATATTCCAGTGGAAGAGTGGCTCTCAAATCGGACATTGTCTAAAGACAAGCTGTATACTACCATTTCAATATCTGCGGACAAACATATTATATACTCGTAGTATGATTATACTCTTTATTGTGTACCTACTTACTATTATAATTACATTTCAAACTTAAAATTAGTGCACAAAAGCCAACTCAAGTATCCCTTTAAAGAATAAATTTTACATAATATATATTACATATTTTATATACCCATAACAATATTTTTAAGGTACGATTTTGTTCGTGTGAAAGGAACCCAAAAGATATGTTAAATGGCGAAGCATAAGCAACAACAGAAGCCATTATAAAGACTTCACTCTCATAGACGATGTGCGAATAGTTTTGCTCTCGTAGTAGCACTGCTTATAACATGACGATATAATTAATAAAGTTTTAAGCACAAAAACAGTTCTATTTCAAGGGCGGGCTGATACTACAACACACAGCGTACCACATTGTATCATCATTGTATCATATGCCCATACACTTTTCACTATAAACGAGCACATAAATCAGGTAAATAAACCACATAAAATAGTAACCGTTCATTTATCAGTAAAATGGTTGATATTTTTCTTTCTTCGCCAAACTGTTGCGAAAATGTAAATCACTAATAAAAAACATACCGGTTGTCTGTAAAGTCAGTTTACTGACGAAAGTTGAACGTGTCAACGTTAACAACAACAACAACTACAACAACAACAACAACAACAATAATAATAATGATATTAGGCAATGCGAGCTAACGCTGGTACTTGGTAACGGTACTTGGTAACGATAACGGGTAACAGGTAACGCATGAGTCATGTTTTTTCATGCGTGCAGCCGGCTCCATCGATTTATAAGACGTTATCACGTCAAAATATTTATAGTTGAATCATAAACAGACGTCTATAAGGGCCTACGGATTTTAAAAGAGCCTTTAATTTGCCACAATGAGTTTAACTCCCTTGTAACCATAACAAAATACGTATCGCCCGTAGTAACGCTTTCCATATGTTTCTTATAAGTGGCCGTTCAGGAGTTTTTTTATTGCCAAATCATGATGGAAAAACTAGCTGCTAAACAACCGAGGTTGGTCATTCGCTCTAGGCCACTGATGCTTCAGGACAACGCTAGACCACACACTGCACAACAGACGGCTATCAAATTAGAGTAGCTTCAATTGGAATGTCTAAGACATCCACCGTACTCCCCGGACCTTGCTCCAACAGATTACGATTTTTTTCGAAATTTGGATAACTTCTTGCAAGGGAAAAAAATCAACTCCGATGGGGCAGTCCAGAGCGCCTTCAAAGATTTTATTGATTCCTGTCCGAATGGTTTTTTTAGTAAAGGCATCAATGAACGACCTATGGTATGGCAAAAGTGCATAGATAGCAATGGTATATACTTTGATTAAATAAATATATTGTGTTTAAAAAATATGGACATTATATTGTTCCTTCTTTACAAAACGCCAAAGTGAAGTAGATTTTTATATGCTTTACTTTCTTTCATCCCACTTGGTTCTCTTGTATTGGAAAACAGCCTGTGAGGTCCAGTGGCTCTCGACTTGGAGGTCGTGGGTTCGCATTGGAACAACAAAAAAACAGTTGTTTCCAAGTTTGGTTTGGACAATGCAGGCTGATCACCTGATTGTCTAACAAGAAAGATGATCCATGATGATGAAGATGATGAGCGTCGGATGGGCATGTAAAAAGTCGGACCTGCGCCTGATCTCTCGCCAGTCGTGTCGGTCCGTCCCACTGGGTTACGAGAGTAAAGGAGGAGAGAGTACTCTTGTGTACTGTGCACACACTTGGGCACTATAAAATTACTCCTGCGTAACTGGTCTGGTTTCAATGAATTCGGCCACTGTCACCGAAATCGGTGCGGGGAGTTATATTTATATTTTATCTCTTGAATTAGTTTCTACTAATTGAATGCTCTTGCAAACAAAAATATTATATTCGACCAAATCAATATTGTGTCATTGTATTTCCATATTGCACGGTAAGTACAAGTAGAAGAAAAAAAATTACTGCATCTAAACAGAACAATAAACTAATTTATTACTAGGACGTCATAAGTCAGAAGTTTATTATAATAACGGTTTACTTAATATCGTAATTGATTTACTGTTCTAAATGTGGGAGCAAAACGTGGGAGTTACGGGAATTCAGGTAGTTAAACTGACGCTATAATACTACAAATCAATTTTAATTTGACTGCTAACTGTAAAAGATAGGCAATTTGTAGTGGTCCAATTAGCACCATAATCCTGAATCGCGCTGTCGAAGTTTTCACAGTTCGGCGCTATATATAGTATACATCCGAAAACAGATACAGTGGGCTTCGGCCTGACCGAGCATACCACCTCGCTTGATCAGAGGGGCTTTGGGGCTTCCACTATTCCCAAATTGGTGACCCTCGACAGAACATGCCACCTTCTGGACATCATCATCACTTCCCACCCCTCCGCACCACGCCAGCCAGCTTCAGCCTCGTCGTACCTCGACCACCAGCCTCAACACACCGTAGTCTGGTCGAACCTTCATCGGCTTCAACGAGCACTCTCACTACAACGACCGGTCAGCAAGCAGAGAACATCTCTCCTGGTCAGTCGGCCTCGCACAGCAGCGCTCCAACTCACTGGAGACCGTGCAGCAGCAGCACAGTTCCGACTCACTGAGACTCTAGCACTGACGACTCAAGATTCTACCTCCGGTCTTCAGGGGGAAGTGATGAGGCTGACCCTATCGAAGTTTTCACAGTTCGGCGCTATATATACGAGCAACAGCTGAAATTCATATAAGTGGGCTTCGGCCTGACCGAGCATACCGCCTCGCTCGGTCGGATCTCCCCTTGGGGCTTCCACTATTCCCACAAATAAATACAAAATGTGAGTAACACTAATAAAATAAATGCAAAAATTTGGATGTTTGACTGTCTTTCAAGCTGAAACGCATTTTCCTGTAAATGTTTAGTGAGCCGCACCGAACGGTAAAACGGGACCCTATAACTATGACGTCGCGGTCCGTCAGTCTATCCGTCTTGACTATCCCTGACAGCTAGACGGTTGAAATTGTTGCCATTTCAGGTACCCTTCGTGCACGAGTCCGACTTTGCGATTTTTTCTTTTTAATATTTGCTTTTATATATATTATGTGAATGTAAATTTGTTTGTTTGGCTGTTACGCCTCCACGTATAAACTACTTAACCGATCATCATGAAATTTGGCACATATATTGAGTAGACTACGGGGAAGGACATGGGCTACTTTTTATTTTTTTTAGATTGAAATATTATGTAAAATTGTGGAGCTGTTATGTATGGGTATTACTGTTAACTTACCTGTTGAGATAGCAACACAAATATTTCTTTATAATCTGTAGGATAGACTCTTTTTGTTATCTGTGGTTTATGAAAACTACTTCTTCCTTCCGGTAAAAAAATGGCTTTCTAGAATGATGTGCTAGTTATGGGCCCAGATCCCTTTTCCGAGAAAATCTAAAAAAATTCGAAGCACGAGGGAAGCAATATTATGTCGGCGAGAGACGCTATGAATAGTAAGTACAATATACCACAATTTGATGGCGAAAGCTTTAATACTTGGGCATTTAGACTAAAAAGCATTTTAAAAGAGAGTGGTTGCTATGAGGCAATTCTGCAAAAGGATTTTAAAGATGAAAAATTGGAAGCAAGAGCCCAAGCTATAATAATTTCTGCAGTGGCGGATAGCCACCTAGAGTATTTGAGAAGTGATACAGCTTACGAGATGTTTAAGAACCTAGAGGAGAGCTTTAAAAATCGAGACACCCGTAGTAAATTGTTCCTGCGAAGGCAGTTGAGTGAAATTAAATATATTGAAACAAAGTCTTTGAAAGAACATCTCACTAGAATGCAGGAAATCATTACACAACTAGAGGAAGCAGGCTCTGTGATGTCAGAGGAGGAAAAGGTCAACATCTTCTTACTGTCCATGCCAAAAAGTTATGAAAATATAGTGACTGCGTTGGAAACTATCGGAGAATTAAAACTTACTACTGTAAAAGACAGATTACTGGCAGAAGAAGAAAAAAGAAAGCAGTTTCACAGCAAGGAGATTGTCACTCCAAGTGCATTCTCATGCTTTGTGTGTGGGAAACCAGGACATAAAAAAAAATTTCAATGCCATAAATTACAAGGAAACGGATATAAGAATTTCAACACCGGACAAGGACATAGTAACGGGCAAGGATACAATGCTAGACATGGGTTTCAAAGAGGACGTGGACAAAGAGGACAAGGATTTTATGGAGGACGTGGACATACTTTCAATAACCGAGGTAGAGCACAAGGTGGCCATGTGAATTTTGCGGGGAATAATCCAAATGTATTTATGTGCTACGACGAACAGTATAATAGTGGAAATAACTTATTGATTCAGTTTTGTGTGGACTCTGGGTGTACAAACCATTTAATTAATAGTAAGGAACATTTTATAGACTATATTGAGTTAAATGTACCTAAGAAAATTTCAGCAGCTAAAAATGGGGTTAGTTTAGAAGCAGTTGGGATTGGAAATATGGAAGTATCATGTCAAGTGTGTAAGATTTTAAACAAATTTCTATTAACAAATGTTTATTATATACCTGATTTAAGGAAAAATTTATTATCTGTGTCAAAAATGGAAAGTGCTGGTTTTAGAGAATTTTTTAGCGGAGGTAAAGTAAGAGTTTATAAACAAGAGAACTTAATGATGATAGGTAATAAAATAGACACATTGTACATACTAAACTTGCAAAGTATTGTAACTTCATGTAATTTTTCAAGTAAAATTAATAATGATGAGTATGACATATGGCATAGGAGGTTTGCTCATTTAGGAATTAATAATTTAAATTTATTGGTAAACAAAACCTTGGTACATGGTTTGGCAGGATTAAAAAATAAAACTATAGAAAATAACTTGTTGTGTGAGCCCTGTGTATTAGGGAAAATTTGTAGACAACCTTTCAATAAACCAGGCATTAGAGCGAGGCAACCTTTAGAGCTTGTGCATACTGATGTATGTGGACCTATCTCTCCACAAACTTATGACGGAAAGAATTACTTTGTAACATTCATTGATGATTTCACACACTTTACAATAGTTTATTTAATGAAAAATAAATCAGAAACTTTTGAACATTTTCAGCATTATTATAATTTTGCAACGAGACATTTCAATAGAGATCTTTTAAAATTAAGAATGGATAACGGTAGAGAATATTTTTCAAATGAATTTAAGAATTTTTGTAGTAGGAACGGAATAGTGATGCGGTACACAGTGCCATACAATCCGGAGATGAATGGAACAGCCGAAAGGATGAATCGAACATTAATGGATAAAGCTAGAACTATATTGATTGACTCGGGAATGAAAAAGGAGTTCTGGGGAGAAGCAGTTTTGTATGCAGCGTATGTGACAAACCGAAGTCCAGTTACTGGAAGAGATAAAACACCAAGTGAAATGTGGGAAGGTAGAAAACCGGACGTATCAAACCTAAAAATATTTGGATGTATCGCTTATAATTATATACCAAAGGAATTGAGAAATAAACTAGATTATAGAGGAAAGAAAATGATAATGATTGGATATAGTATGGCAGGTTATAAGCTATATGATGAACAAACAGGAAAAGTTGTGACTGCGAGACATGTTATTTTTGATGAAAAATGGAAGAAAATTAAAGGATTAGCTAACATACCTGAATATGAAGAAAACGAGAAAATAGAAAGCGTGAAAGACAGCACAGAAGAGGAAATAAATGAAGAAGTTGAAAGACAAGAAAGTAATGAGAAAGCAAGAGATGAAATAGTGGAAATTTGTAATGAAGAAGAAATTACGAATAATAGAGAAGAAAGTCAAGAAATAGGAAGAGAAAAGATTATAATGGAAAATGAAGAAACAGGAAGAGGAAATAGAAATAGAATGAAGCGAAAATGGCAGAATGAATATGTAACCAGCTTTAGTGATGAAGATGATGCCATGTATGCGTTTTTATGTATGAATGATGACGTGCCGTTTACATAGGATGATATAAAAACCAGAGAAGATAAAAATGATTGGATGAAAGCTGTAAGTGAAGAATTGAAAGTACTAGATGAAAATGAGACTTTTGAAATAGTTCCGAAGCCAGAAGACAAGAAAACATTAGATGCAAAATGGGTATTTACAAGGAAGGATACAGGAAGAGAAACGATATGTAAGGCTAGACTAGTAGTACGAGGTTTTCAACAAGAAGAGAAATTTGATGATGTTTACTCACCCGTGTTAAAGTTACAGACGTTTAGGATATTGTTATCTGTAGCTGCTCAACGAGATTATCAATTAAGTCAGATGGATGTGAAAAGAGCATTTTTATATGGGAATATAGAAGAGGAAGTATACATAAAACCACCAGATGGTATGAAAGTGCAACAAGGATTTGTACTGAAACTAAAGAAATCACTATACGGTTTAAAGAAATCTCCTAAATACTGGTATGAAAAGTTTAATAACACAATTATATCATATGGTTTTAAACGTTCAAATAATGATTATTGCTTATATTACATAAAAGATATATACTTACTATTGTATGTTGACGATTTGCTTATATTAGGCTCAAACTTAAATAAAATAGAAGATTTAAAACAATTTTTGAAAACTAAATTTAAAATGAAAGATTTGGGTAGCAATAATTTAATGTACCTTGGGATATCGATTAAAGAGACCTCTATTGGAATAACTATTGATCAAACTAAATATTTAACAAGTGTTCTTGAACGTTATAATATGAATGAGTGTAAGGGATGTGAAACACCAATGGATGCAAATTATAAATTTGATGAGAACGTAGATATTGATTTATCATATGAAAAACAATGTCGATCATTGATAGGGTCACTTATGTATGTTACTGTCGGTTCAAGGCCAGATTTAGCGGCATCTGTTTATTATTTAGGTAGATTTCAATCTAGGATTCATTGGAGAAAGTCTCTGAATGGGGTAGACGTAACTTAGTCCAATTCAACCCCGCCAAGACACAAGTCTGCGCGTTCACCACTAAAAAGTCACCAATGGTCGTATATCCTCGTTTCGAGGGCACATCTTTAACCATCTCCCCTAGCAGGAATTGTTCGGAATCATACCACCTGCAACTTTTCGCCATCGTCCCACGCGAAAAACATACCATCCTCATCACCTTGATGAGTGGCAGTCTTCCACCGTGCGCTTTTCTCGTAACTTTCTGCCGCGCACTGTAAAACTCTGGAACGAACTGTCACCAGCAGTATTTCCGGACCTATACGACCTGCAAACCTTCAAGAAGAGAGCGTATTCCCTCTTAAAAGGCCGGCAACGCACCTGCAGCTCTTCTGATGTTGCGAGTGTCCATGGGCGACGGTAGTTGCTTATCATCAGGTGACCCGTTTGCTCGTTTGCCCCCTTATTTAATAAAAAAAAAAAAAAAAAGACCAAATATTGAGCTCTGGAGATCTCTCAAACGTTTGCTAAGATATGTAAAACATACAATTAATTTTGCATTGTTGTATACTAAAGATGATTGTAACATGCCTTTATTAGGGTATGCAGACGCTGATTGGGCTAGAGATTTAGACAGAAAATCGACATCAGGATATATGTTTAAAATTTTTAATAATACTGTTGTATGGAAGTCTAGGAAACAAAGTACCGTTGCCTTAAGCACAACTGAAGCGGAATTAGTATCATTATGTAAATGTATTATGTAAGCTTCTTGGATGTTAAAATTACTTGCTGATTTAAATATAAATGTTAAAAATGTAACTATTTATGAAGATAATCAAAGTACTATTAAAGCTATTAAAAATCCTGATCAGAAAAGGCTTAAACACATGGATGTTAAATATAATTTTATAAAACAGAAAGTAGAAGAAAATATTGTTACTGTAAAGTATATTAATACTAAAGAACAGATTGCTGATATCTTAACTAAACCTTTGTCTAAGAATATTTTTAAAAATTTAGTTTCTAAATTAAGTTTGTGTTCTATAAATGTTTAAAGTTAAAACATTATTATTATGTTAGAGTTTGAGTATGTTAAAGTTCAAAGTTAGTTATTTACTTTTGTGAATGTTGAGAAATTTAAGTTTAATAAATTTAAATGTAAGTTGTTGTGTATCTATGTAAAAGAAATGTTTGTGTTGAGGAAGAGTGTTGAGATAGCAACACAAATATTTATTTATAATCTGTAGGATAGACTCTTTTTGTTATCTGTGGTTTATGAAAACTACTTCTTCCTTCCGGTAAAAAAATGGCTTTCTAGAATGATGTGCTAGGTATGTTAGAAATAAGTAAAAGTAATAAAAGTGAGTTGTTTCAAGTTAATGCAATTTAATTACAAGAACATTCTTCTAAAACACATATATTCCAATACCACCTCATGCCGTCGTCACTAAAACTCCAAACCTACCGTTGTAAGACTCACTATATATATATATATATATATATATATATATATATATATATATATATATATATATATAACGTCTGTGGCGACCTGAATGCTTATCCAGCTGTCACTGTCCGAAGCTAAATATATGCACCCCTTCGTCTAAATATACACAAAGTATGCACAATATGTATTGTATAACTAGCTGGTGCCCGCGACTTCCTTTGCGTAGAACTATTAATGGAGTTGAATATCAGCCTAAGTTACTCCTTATAACATCAGCTATCTGCCAGTGAAAGTCCTGTGAAAATCGGTCCAGCCGTTTCAAAGATTAGCCGGAACAAACAGATTTAAAGATAGACAGACTGACTGACAGTATTTTTTTTAATCTGATATACTATCATATGCATTTAGTGCCAAGCTATTAATTTGATAGTCTCCTGGTCTCTCCGGATCTCCGTGGTCTAGTGGTTCGAGCTTGGCTCTCGACTAGGAGGTCGTGGGTTCGATTCCCGCATTGGAAAAACAAAAAAGGTTGATTCCAAGTTTGTTTAGGACAATGCAGGCTAATCACCTAATTGTCTGACAAGAAAGATGATCCATGCGTCGGATAGGCATTAAAAAGTCAGACCTGCGCCTGATCTCTCGCCAGTCGTGTCTGTTATCCGTCCCGCTGGGTTACGAGAGTAAAGGAGGAGAGAGTGCCTTTGTGTACTGCGCACACGCTTAGGCACTAGAAAATAACTTTTGCGTAGCTGGCCTGGTTTCAATGAAACCGACCACCGTCACCGAAATCGGTGTGGGAAGCTATCATTATTATTATTAATTTGAAATCATGAAAACAGACACTTCAATTTTATAATATACTAGTTGTTGCCCGCGGCTCTGCCCGCGTGAATACAGTATCTCACGGTAACACTACTTTTTCGGGATAAAAAGTAGCCCATGTTTTAATCCAGAGCTTAAGCTACTACCATACCAAATTTCATCAAAATCCGTTGAGTAGTTTTTGCGTCAAAGAGTAACAAACATCCATCCATACATCCATCATACATCCATCTATATATCCATCCATACATCCATCCTCACAAACTTTCACATTTATAATATTAGTAGGATTATTATATATTATTTATAATATTAGTAACGAAGAGTTCTATTTTCGGTGCTCTGAATTTTCCCCGGCCTTACGGATTCCGGACAATATAGGCCCGGCCTTAAGGCCGCCACAGACGAGAGGCCGATCGTTTCAGTTAGAACTGACATCAGTTCGGCCCGAACGGATTCGAGCACATACACGGAAAAAATCTCATCCGACCGAACTGACATCAGTTCGGCCCTTAGATTAATGACGCTTAGATGGTCTTCAAACAAACGCATCCTATAAAGTGAGGCAAGCGACAGATAGATGTGACGTAAGTATTACATACCGAACAAAACTTTAATGTTGTGGAGTGTGTACAGTTTTAATCAGTTATTACAGTTATTACAGATAATTAATAAATTATCACGGAAAATGTTGCTCTTAAAATTGGAATTATTGTATTTGTTGTTCTTAATATTGTGAGATGTAATAAATATAACTTATATTTTATTTTAAACTATCTAAACACGATTTGTAAACATTATCTTAGTACTGAAAATACTTTAAATTGACAGTTAAAAAAATCAGGAAATATTAAAAACTTTGTCTTAGTTACAACTCATCATACATCAGTTAGCCATGAAAATTTTGAAATAAATTTCTTATTACTAGTAACATTTTCATAATTTACAACAGGGCAGCAAGATGGCGACAAAATGTGAATTTATTTTAAAATGTTTTAAATATTTGGCTAAATACAAGTCAAGTTGTAGTTTTTACATATGAAATGTTATGTCCCAAGCTTTTTTAATTCTTTTCCGATGCATTATGACACCCTATAACGACATAAACCGTTATAATGTCCGAAGAATAGTAGTCCGACTATTAATAAATAGTCGTAGAAGTAGTATGCACTAGCGCTTGACAACTGATGGGTCGTTCGAACAAACTGAGCCGATATGGCTCAGTATGATTTGCTTCACTTTTCATGCGCGTACCCGGTTTCTAGGCGTTATAATCTAAGGTTTGGCCTGAACGAATTCGAGCACATACCCGGAAAATAGCATCTGGTTTGCCGCGAGCTTCGGTCGTGTTTTTAGGGATCCGTAATACTATAGAAACCCTTATAGTTTCGCTCAGTCCGTCCGTCTGTCTGTTCGCTCCCCTAGCATCTGTCATGACTTTATGACATTAACTTTTGAAGTAATTCAAAGAAAAGCTATTTAAATAATTAAGTAATTACAAGATAGTTACGGAACCCTCCTTAGAAATGTCATGACATGCTCTTGGTAACAAGTAATAACCTAATTATTACTTTATTTATTAATTGTATTTTGCTGTAACTATAGTCACGCTATCGACGAAACCGAATAATTGTGCCATACATTTTTCCAGTAATAATTGTTATAGAAATTATTTCTCTTTGTTTTATAGTAATAGTCTTTAGATTTTATCAACCATAGTGGCTCTAAAGTTTCAAACACTTCAATGAACTCTAATAAATATTCTTTAGAAAACGTTGCAATTTTTAGGGTTCCGTACCAAAAGGGTAAAAACGGGACCCGTCGTCTGACGTAGTGAGACGTCTGTCTGTCACTTAGTAATGCTAAGGCTGTATCTTAACCTTCTTATACCGTGATAGCTCGACAGTTGAAATTTTCACAAATGATGTAGTTATTTCTATTGCCGTTATAACAACAAATACTAAAAACAGAATAAAGTAAAAATTTGAGGTTCTCATACAACAAACGTGATTTTTTCCGTATTGTACGGAACCCCTCATGCCGAATCGCACTTGACCGGTTTTATTTTACACTCGAATTTTATTACCGTTCAGTCCAATTTTATTACCATTCAGTCCATCCGTACAGGTCAGAATTAGTGTTGTTAACTTGGTTGTTTTACAAAGTTTTACTACTAAATTTAGTATTTTATTCCCTCTTTAGTAGGAATTTAGTTGTTAGTAGTGGTTTTGTTGAAAATAGCTAGACAGTAATCATAATATGCAAAATAGTATGGTAGCACGCCATTTTGCATATTATACTATTATGACACCTTATCATAATAGCACATAGTAGCACGCATCCGTAAGTCGCTTAAAACTACCGATTTAATTTATATATTACGTAATATTTCCTACTATTTTTTATTTTATTACGGTAAAATGATCATATTTTCAATATATAAAACTGAAAATGCAGTGGTGGTGGTTTTTAGGGATTTCTAAATTTAATAGCTTTTTTATAGTTATCGGTACTCTTTTAGTAGTTTTTAGTAGAAAACGACGCGAGTTCTGTAGTTTCGCAAAAACAGAGTTGGCAACACTGGAGCGTATCGCTGCAGTCCGTCCGGCCGACTGATGCGATCTCGAAATTGCACACAGACGATACGATTTTGCATCCGTTCAGGCCGTACTGAAGGAAAACCGGACTGTGTATGGGGCCCCTTAGTCATTATTAAAACAAACACTCAAGAGAAATTCATAGAAAAATGTTCGTTATCAAAAAGCTCTCAAAATAATTTTATTTCAATAATGACGTAGCAATATCCAATAATTTTACGATTTCGTTATTATACGCGTGACGATGGAGTGTTTCATTAAAATTAATTGATTAATGTGCACAAAATGGCGGCTGCGTAAGTGTACGCAGTAATTCAACACTCCAAATTAAAAGCTTATTTAAAAGTTGTGATACTTGTATTATGCAGTTTAATTTTTAATCTGGACGCAAAAAGTGATATAATTATTATTTACTACCCAACGCAAGAAGAGGGGAGTTATACGTTTGACGCGTATGTATGTATGTATTTGGCATCGTAGCTCGTGAACGATAAAATTTTGGTGCAGTTTGTTTTAATCGAAAGCTGATGGGATCGACACGGCTTGTAGCCATAACTTCTTATCATCAGCTCGCTCACAGCTGGATAAAACGCTTACAAAGTACAACGGACAAATGTCTATACAAATAAATAAAAGAAGAAGAATAGAAGAAGAAAGAAGTGTTGAAGTTGATTTGAAGAATTGTTGTGTTGAAGTGTATAACATAAAAGGTTCACACTACAATATTAAAAAATACCGATTTAAAAACTAGTTAATATATCTAAATTATTATCTAAACTGTATAATATATAAGTTATTGTCTAAATGAAAAATAGATCCATCGTCGATGGATTCATATTTCCGCCTTTTGTTGGTCTCGGCGAGTGCAGCTGCCGCCCCCGCCACCCTTCCAGTGGCCGTTACGTGTGACGCCGCCAGCGTATCCACGCAGTGTCTGTTTGTAATTTAAATTAACAGATTTTCACTAAATGCATATAAAAACTTATACGGTATTTACTATGGTAAATACCATATACATTTTTCATTTTTCAATCTGTTTGTTTGTTCTGGCTAATCTCTGACCAGCTGGATTGATTTTCACGGTACTTCCACTGGCAGATAGCTGGGGGTCTAAAAAGGCCACTTTAGGTGTTTCATACATTTTTTTACATATAAAAATCGTGAAATAGTAAAATGGCTACATGATTCATCTGATTTCATCGTATTAGAAACATTCAATCAAAGAAACATCAATTTTGACAGTTTTCAATAGAAATGCGTAAAATCGCGCGCAAAATATGAGTTGAAAAAAATATGTGAAACACCTAAGGTGGCCTTTTAAGACCCCAGATGTTACAAGGCACTCCTTGTAACAACTCCTTGTAACATCAGCTGTAAAAAGTAGCATAAGTTACTACTTGTGCTACTTTTTTTAGTTCCGTTACTAAATTAAAGGTTCCGTTTCCGTTATTTCAACTCAAACAAAGTCGCGGGCACCAACTATAGTTGGTTACTAAACATTTTGAATAAGGTAAACACAAGCGTGAAATCCTTTGATACGTGAGGCATTTATGGAAATACTGTCGTTCTAAAGCCGTCGAACTATTTTCGTACAGACGAAACTCAGTCGTGTGGGCAAAGGGAACAGCTATTGAACGAGTCAGGCGTAAAGTTTTATTTGAAATCCTCATAATATTATAATGCTGAAAGTATATTTTCAAAGGATAAGTAGGTGTGTAGATATTTGGCGATTTCCCTTTAAGCCCGGCCCGGTCATTGATGTATAAAATACTAACACGGACATTTTGGTGGGTCAAAAATACCCGTGTTTTCAGTACATGATATACTTATGGCTCTTGAATGAATATTGGAGTTTTATATACAATATACATACCCCATGAGGGTGCAATGGGGATCCAGGCGTACAAAATCGCGCGCTAAAGCTAGTTTGAAATAAACACCAAAACACAACCAAATAAACACCAATACGTCGTAAAATTGCTACGTTTTTGGTGAGGATGGGTTAAAAATACCCATTCTACGCCTTACTAATGTTATGTCATTAACATGAAGAATAAAGGATGAGCTCTAGCTGCCGAGAAGAGCGGCAAAGTTGCGAACGAACTTTCATTAATATCGAGTACCAAAAACATGGCGGGTAATGTTGACCCAACCTCAATGACGTCGAATGTAGTAAGCGTTATGCTGTTCAAATCGAAGATTTTAAAACTAAAGAAAGGCTATGGCGTACATTTGACAGAACAAATCTTCATACAAGAAAAAGTTACACCATCTTGGTTTTCAGCATACTTCAAATGTCAAAATGGCCCCTAAAATCCAAAAGTGGGGCCATTTAAGTGGAGACAGTTTCCATCTCAACATGCCTCGTCAATAACATATACGTCTATGGTTCAAATTCAATTTAATTTAAGTGCAAAGTAAAAGATAATATGGCGTTCTAATCCTACCAATTCAAACGTCACTGTTCCCGTGCAACTAAGAGATACATTGTCACATTAATTTGGACAAAAATCCAATTTAAATTCTCCTCACACAATCAAATTCAAAAAACATTACTAACACATAATTAAATAATATATATCACGTCGATTTAATCCCGTGCTAAGTAGAACTTGTGTTACTATCAGACAACGGATATATATTTTATACAATATATTAACTAAAATATACTAATAACAATATACAGAATAATAATATTATACATAATTGTATTAATACACACCACGACTATCTAGTCCCGTAACTTGTGTTACGACTTACAAGTATATAGATTATCGGGTATATTTTTTTTTATAATAACTCCAACTGTACATAATTACATATACTTTTTTTTTATACTCCCAGAATTTCCGTGGGGTACCTGATCCTATATTTACGCGGGCGGAGCCGCGGCAAAAAGCTAGTTTAAATTAAACGTTGACAAAAATATTACGATTAATATAATAGTTTTCCCCCTTACTAATAAAACTATTTACACAACGGATAACTTAAACAACGTTGCTGTCTTTGTCTGATACGTTGGAAATGTTACGCGACAGAAAAAGATAGCAACGTTGTTTATGTTATCCGTTGTGTAAATATTTTTATTAGTAAGCGGGAAAACTATTCTATTAATCAATCGTAATATTTTTGTCAACGTTTAAATTAAACTAGCTTTTTGCCGCGGCTCCGCCCGCGTAAATATAGGATCGGGTATCCCACGGAAATTCTGTACCTTTTCGGGATAAAAAGTAGCCTATGTTTTAATCCAGAGCCTAAACTACTACCATACCAAATTTCGTCGAAATCAGCTCACTAGGTTTTGCGTAAAAGAGTAACAAACATCCATACATCTTCACAAACTTTCACATTTACGACAGTAGTAGGATTGGATCTCAATAGAGTGCTGGACCAAATTAATTTTCTTAATATTATGCAAAACAGTCAACAGTCTTCCTGGTTCTTGGATGTGTATTAAAATGATAAATATTTCATGTATAATATAAAATAATTAAATATACTTCCCGTTGTCTGGTACACGTAACACAAGTTCTTCGAGTACTTAGCACGGGGCCAGATTGACGTGGTGAGAAGCGTCCATAGATATTATTATGTACGATTTTATATCTGTATGTACAAGATTACATCTTCTAAGCCGTTAATTATTTTGAGTTAAGATGTAATTAACTATTCCATTATCTATACCGCTGACACAAGATAGTTCGCGACTTGACGCTAATTTTGACACAAAATAAGTGATGAATTTAAATGAATAATAATTATTATATACCGCTTTGTCACGACCTGGCTCTTAAGGTGACACCACGGTCTCGATAAAAACTGACACGTAATAACGCATTCGTGCATTCACCGAGTCCGTTTAGGAAACTGAAGGTATACTTTTAAAAGGAGATAAAATTCCGAAATTATACTTTGTTACTGCCGTGCCATCACCTACCTGGGTGATCGCTTCTCACTCGTCTCCAGGCTTAGGTATGCTCTAAAAATTCATACATTATAAACTTACGTACAATTTCGGTAATGTTCCTGCTAGGTCAGTTTCTAAACATTTTCCTTTGCAACGGGACGCCTCAAAATATTTAAACACAAAGGATGTGACCGAATCAACTGCAGACGTGGTTAAAGTCAGTATTTATACGTGGGTGTGTGTGCGTGCGCACGATTCATCGGATTAATTGACTCTGATCTTATGCCTGGTCGAGCGGCAACTTGTTCGATAGTACTCGAACATGAAAGCCAACTTTTCTCGTTTACAAGAGACCTTCTCGTTTACTTTTTATCTCTACGCGAAAATAACAGCAAATATTGACATCAAGTCAAATATATCATTAAATTTTCTGTTTCACCATCAAGATATGAAATTGTTTGTTTTATATTCAAATAAGATGTTTGTAGGTAGAAGAAAATTATTGTAGTTTTAAGGTCTGTTACATAATCTACTGAAAAGTCTCTGTCGCTCGATATAAAGTAAGCTGAAACAAATTTCTGAATAAGCTATTAGATTGTTAAACAAGTCCTTAATGTTATTCAAATTGTCTATTAGTAATTTAGCAGGCAGATTAATCTATGTTAAAATATAACTCAAAATACAGACAGGTTTAATACAAATAAGAATCGAGGAAAGATGAAATTATTTTTTGTCGGCGCTCAGTTAAGGAATAAAAGACTTACAATATTATTGTATGATTTATTGTATAATTGTAAATATATAAATTATTGTGGACTGTGTTTTACATAAAGGCTGTACTGGTTTCATACTATATTAACAGCATCAGATTAATAATGTTTAAGAAACAAAAAGGATCGAATAAGAACGAAAGTAATAGCTAATACTTTCGTTCTGATTCGTTCCTTTTTTCACTTTACTTTCAATGAATTAAAAATTAATCGTCTTGACATTATAAATTGTTTTTGAAGTTTGGACCAGTCAAAATGCGTTTGACGTAGCTTTGATGTTTATGAGAATACCATTTTGCTGTTTCATCATATCGAGACTACGCCGAAACTGTATTATTGGAAGATTTAATTAGCAGTATCGACCCACTCGATTTTCTAGGATAGCGTTGCCGTCATATGGCGGCCGTAATACAGCCGCGGTGAATGAACATTTTCTATGGAAAAAACGGTGAGAATTACCGCTCTCTAGGAAGCCGCACCATTTTGTTTACATAGAAAACGTTCATTCACCGCTGTATTACGGCCGCTAGATAACGGAAACGCTATCCTAGGAAACCTGTGGGTCGATACTGCTAATTAAGTCTTACAATAATAATATCATTTCGATGCAGTCTCGATATGTTAATACAAAATGGTACTCTGTCTCGATATTATGACGAAATAGCAAAATGGTATTCTCATAAAAGTCAAACTAACTAGTCCAAACTTCAAAAACAATTTACGATACAAGACGATTCGTTTCGAATTAATTGAAAGTAAATTGAAAGTGTTAGCTGAATACGAGAATTGGGGTACAGAGCTTATGCAGACTTGACAGGATTTTCAGTAGTATATGCATAGATACTCATAGGGTTTCGAGTCAAGCGAGAATGATGACTTACGGCTGAATACTGAAACGCTAGTAAAAATTAAGAGCCCTGCTATTCACAGGCTGTCGCTGTCTCTGCTAGCCGAAATGACAAGGGCAGCATGTGACTTGAGCTTCACTTAATATAACCATCGTTTTAGTATTCGGCCGCACGATAGATACAGTGTGCTCAATACATAAATTAATCCGGTATTAACACTAATTTGATTGAGTGGCGAAAATCGCATCAGCTGTATTTAAATGCAAATCCAGACATGAATAACGTGTTCACAGCATTGGTTACTGTCGGCAAATATATTATGTTAAGTCTATACGAGCGCTTCCAATAATAATATCTATGGACGCTTCCACACCACGTCAAACCACACACCACGTCGTAAGTATCCGAAGAACTTGTATCACATGTACCAGACCACAGAAATATATTTAATACTATAATACTATACACATATTTTATGATTTTTATTATACTATACATAGTATATTTAATAATTTTTGTCCCTTCGGTGGGATTAGAACCTGCGACCTTCGGATTAAGCGCCAACGCGCTAACCACTGAGCCACAGAGGTCATCATAGTGATTCAAAATTGATTACTTACTTACTTTACATACTTTATTCAGTATACAAGAAGATAAACGTTTTATTGCAAGAGCGGCGCCCGCCGTGCTATGTACAGCATAGTACGTAGTTGTCAAGTTGGGCTACAGCCCAAGCATGAACAATTGACAACTACGTATTCGTAACGTTATTGAATGTCAACTCTTTCGATAACGGTACGAATGCGCACTTGTCATTTGTTTTTGCTAAGCCCACAATTTTGAATCGCTATCATAAAAATGCAGCGATACGTCTCGTATAGTCTAGTTTCGGTGTGAGCTGACCCTAAGGGATCTGGTTAGAAGATAGCGATAACTTTCCAGAATAAATTAAAAAAATACGTCACCTATTAAGTGGTCTGGCGATTATGTTTTAAAACAATCACATCGCAACAGAGTTTATCGTAACCCGAATCGATCGGGTCAAGCGACAACACTTTGTCCCGCCGCAGAGCTAATAGTCCGACAGATATGAGTTCAAAACCATAGTGTCTCTCGGCAAGTTTTTTTATGGCAGCGACCGACGATAGACGATAGATAGATAGATAGATAGGTACGGTTGCATGTCAAAATCACTGCTATCCGAATGAATAGCTGAATCAAATATATTTTGTGTCTATTTCTGAAGAAACGAAAGAAAGGAACTTGAAAGTTTGTTTGTATGATTGACGAACAGAAGACATATCTTTTTTTTAGGTATTTTGTTAATTATATTTAGGTATTTTGTTAAAATTCGTAAAAATTCCACTCTATTTTTCGGCAAAAAAGACATTTTTCTTAAAAGCTACTATGTATTTGAAGTGTAGCATAATTTTTTAATCGTAATTCTATCTTTACCATGAAATTAGCATATTTATGGAAATATACACTTTTAGAGGCGGCGGTGTCTAGACTTTCCTTATTCTACATCGCTAACAGCCTGGCGACCTGGAAGAATCGAATCAGGGATAGCGTGGATGAGATTTTAAACGCCAATCAACATTATAAACGATTATGAGTTTTATTGGCTGCTCTTAGAGCACATTTTCAAGTGCAGCGTCGTTTAATTGTTATAGATGAAAACCGGGAGCTAAGTGCATTAGTGTCTTTCCTAGGAAGTCAAGGAACCCTGTCAATATCCTTGAATCTAGGACTGAGATAAAAAATGGCGAAGTTTACAGATATTAATAAGAAGATATCCGATTGTTTGTTTGAATTTAAGAGGCTCCGTAACTACGGGACCGATTTTGATGAAATTTGGCACAGATATAAAGTAGATCACGGGGATGGACATAAGCTACTTTTATCGCGGCAAAATGTGCGGTTCCCGCGAGATTTTCTTTTGCGCGTATGAAATCGCGGGTAACGTTTTGAAGATAAAACGAGGGTAATACGATGTGTATCATCTGAGGCAGTAAAAAGTTAAAAATTAGGTAACATTTAAATACTTCTGGTAGCATTAAAAAAATAAATGTTTTTTTTTTTTATTGTCAATTAAAATATTATTAAGTAGCCGTTGCCCGCGGCTCCGCCCGCGTAAATACAGGTATCCCAAAGGAACAATGTACTTTTTCGGTTTAAAAAGTAGCCTATGTTTTAATCCAGAGCCTAAATTACTAAAATACCAAATTTCAAAAAATCGGTTTCAGTAGTTTTTTCGTGAAAGATTAACAAACATCCATCCATCGTCACAAACTCAAATTTATAATATTAGTAGGATATTTATTATATAATTGTTAAGCACTAGCTTTTGTCCGCGTCTCCGCACGCGTAAATAAAGTATCCCACAGGAACTTTTTGGCAAAAAGGTAGCCTTGGTATATATATCCAGACTATAAATTACTACCATACCAATTTTCAACAAAATCCGTTCAGTAGTTTTTGCGTGAAAGAGTAACAAACGTCCATCCATCTATCCATCCTCGCAAACTATCACACTTGCAATAGTAGTAGGACAATACTACCATCGATGGCACACGATAGCGTATATAATGAAAGGTATTACATAAAGCAACATAAAGCAACATAAAATATCATATTTCCACTGTTGGGTCGAACTAACATCATTTATGCTTTGAAAAGAAAATATGGTTCCATTTGACATACTTGTAAAGTGCTCTGGGAATTTTACTATGGAACAATTAGCCACGGCGACCAAAGATAAAATTACTTGAGACGTAAGCGTAATTACATCTGGATTACAGCGGCGTAGGTCGTATGTCTGCGGGAGGTGGGTAAATACTAACTGAATTTAACGACATTTTAACGAATATTCATTTAAAATGTGATTGACAATATATTGATTAACTCCACTTCCCCATGGATCCGAATTAAACTAATTGGGGAAAATTAAATTTATATAAAAATTTTACAATCTAATAGTAATTTGATTTGTGGTTGCGACTTTTTTAAAAAGCGGCTCAAAAATGCCGAATGTCTTTTGTCATGTTACTATTTTCGGTACGCTAATCCACGTCCTACCAATATTATATATGTGGAGGTTTATAAGGATGAACGGATGAATGGACGTTTGTTACTCTTTCACGCAAATACTACTGAACCGATTTCTATGAAATTTGGTATGGTAGTAGTTTAAGCTCTGAACTTCAATTCCCGTATTTAACGTGGAGTTTAATTTTACTTTAAATGTATTATAAGTGAAGCGACTTGTTATTTTAAACTGATTTTGTGAAGTGTAGTCCGATCAAAACGCATTTGACGCTGGTTTGACGTTTACGAGGATACCGGTTTGACAGTTTAAGCGTGTCGGGACTAGATTGTAATTGTATTATTGCAGGTTTTATTTAGCAGAATTGTCCCTGTGGATTAAAACATAGGATACTTTTTATCTACTGTATTCACGCGGGCGATGCCGCGGGCAACAGCTAGTCATTTAAAAACGAAAAAATTGTACTAAACCGCTATTCTCCTCGACTGTGCTTTATATCTGCAAAGCTCGCGGTGTACCAACATGACGAAACACGTTGATTGAATGTAACACAAATCGCGATGGCACTTAATGTCTGTCATCCAAAATTATCTTTACTAGCAGAATCGTACGCCATTATCACCCTTATTACCAAGTCACCACCGTCAGTGACTATATTCCTCTGAATATAGCGACAAAAGTGGTTTTTCCCGTACAAAAGCATTGTCCGTCTATCTATCGACGGCAGGCGCTTGTTTAGTATACAGGATGTAGCTTAATGTTTCGATACAGGGCGCTTCTCTTTTGTCGCACACAATAACGCCCGTAAATGGCCCAGTATAAAGACAAGATGGCGGTAAATAAAGTGGCAAGATATACAGATTATATTATACCACTTTAGCCACAAAAAAATTCGGCGAATTACTTGAAAGTTCGTTGTGTGAGATTGTTGATATAATGAACACAGAACACAGCGTGGTTATTTTAAAGCATAAGATATCGTTCAAATAACCTAACCAAGAGCACGTTATTACATGTTGGAGGGTTCCGTAACTATAAACGCATTTTTTTCCAAATATCTTAAAAAGTTACTGTCCGATTTCGCTCAAAATAATGTTCCTCAAGACCAACCTATCAGAATGAAAAGTGAGAAGTTGGAACAATGTGACAACAATGGTTTAGAAAATCCAATAGTTGGTCTAACTTGTAAAACACTTTGGAGGCCGATAACTCGAAAATGGTTTACATTATAAATGAAGTCATGTATGAAACCCCACTAGGTAGGACAGACGTCCGTCTGTCCTACCTTATGTGGGACGGACACACTGAAACTATAAGTGTTCCTTGTAGTTACTACGGAACCCTAAAAACGGTACAAATAAAACAAATCAAGTTAATAAAATTAAAAATCATCGGTACAATATCCTATTTTGGACTTTTACATTAAAATAATTACCATTTCTTATTTGATAAAGAAGATAAGGAGATTCATTTCAAAAGTGAAACTTCATTCATCAACTAGAATCAAATAATAATATAATTGTTTAAAAAAACTAATAAAACACGCTTAGAAAATTTTTATCGGGTTATTGCATTGTCATCGGCCCTTAAGACGTGTGCAAAGTTTCAAGTTGATCAGACGTCTAGAAACCGGTGAAAATTAAGCTCAAAGATTCTGTTACATACATAGATACATACAACCCGAGCTAATAAAAGGGTGTTAAAAATTCTCTCATAGTGCCTAAAAATATACATCACTTAAAAAAAGAATAGAAAAATTAAAATTTGCATACATATGCGCCATCTATATAATAGGTAAAGACCTATGAAAATGCCGTTCTGCAGTACTGGTATTACAGTATTTGCATACAGTATTTCAAATCAAAATAATTTTTGTTTGGCTAAGAATTCAAATTTCAAATTAATTTTATTTTAATAACATGGAATTCTTTTTCCAAAAGTAGTCATTTGTTTATTGATTAGTGTTACATTTTCATCGCATTTCAATCTTTTTCGTCATCATGGATACGTTAAAAATTCGAGTAATTATGGAATATGAGTACCGTCGTGGCAGCAACGCGGCACAAGCGGCACGCAACATCAACGACGTTTACGGAGCTAACACTACAAACCAACGCACCATCTGTTATTGGTTTGCTCGCTTCCGTTCTGGAAATTTCGACCTGAAAAATGAACCTCGCGGTTGCCCGACGACTTTGGTCGACAATGACGAATTAAAGGCGATTGTGGAAGCTGAATGCTGATGATACACAATCTACGGCTGAATTAGCAGCAGCTTTCGATGTTAGCGTCAAAAAAATATTGGTCCATTTGCGTCAAATTGGCAAGGTAAAAAAGCTTGACAAATGGGTGCCCCACGAACTCAATGATCGCCGGCGCGAAGTACGCGTCGAGACGTGCCTTGCACTGCTCAACAGACACACAAATGAAGGAATTTTGAACCGCATTGTTACCTGTGATGAAAAATGGATTCTGTTTGATAACTGCAAGCACTCAGCAAGCTGGTTGGATCCTGGTTCAGCACCTAAACAATGCCCTAAACGAAAACTAACCCCTAGAAAAGTGATGGTCACTGTTTGGTGGTCTAGCGCCGGTGTGATTCATCACAGCTTCTTACCAAACGGGGTGAGCTGTGAGCATTACTGCAGATGTGTACTGTGAAGAACTGAACACAATGATGGAGAATCTGGCGCATCTCCAACCAGCATTGGTCAATCGCTAGTCTCCGCTGCTCCTGCACGACAACGCGCGACCTCATACTGCACAGCAGACGGTCTCCAAGTTGCAAGAACTGGGGTTGGTAGCTCTCCGTCATCCGCCCTACTCACCAGACCTTGCACCTACATACAACTACTTTTTCCAGAATTTGGATAACTTCTTGGCGGGAAAAAATTCAATACCCGAGAGGCAGTACAAAATGCCTTTGAAGAATTTGTTGCCTCCCGTCCAGCTGATTTCTTTAAGAAGGGCATCAATAAACTGCCACTGCGTCGGCAAAGATGTATTGATTGCATGGGTGATTATTTCGATTAATACAAATAAAAAAATACATGAAAAAAAATTGTTTAAATTTTTTCATACAAAACGGCAATTTCATAGGTAAATACCTAATATTTAGTCGTAATTAAGTAAGTTAAGTTGTTATGCAAGAAGTATAAGTATCTTCCAACATATGGCGTTATATCAAAAATATTGACGTTATATCCAAAATCGTGTCGAGACGCGTGACACATGACGTGACGCAACCGTGAAATTTCACTTTCGACGCCGCTCTTTTGCAAAAGCTTTGCTTCAACAATAATAGATACTTATGGTACTTTAGTGTTATTTCATGAAATACGAAAATAAACAAGTAATCTAATTTAAATTATTATCTCATAAATCATCAATATTATTGCAAGAAGAACTTGAAAAAACAATACAACGACTTACAATAACCAAACGAAGTTTCGGCTTCGCAAAATTCTTATTATTAACCTAACTTGTAACGTAGCGGTTGTAAAAAGTTATAAAAGAAGTTAACTTCATTCAGAAGTTAAATTGGTGAGTTCATATTGGAGTAAGGTCGTTTGGACGAAAATTTAATGATTTCAGAACCTCATTGACGTGGAACATTTAATGAGCTTATAGAGCGTGGTGGTGTAACGCATCATTGTGCTATCAGATGATTCACACAAAATTATTTCAATCTTTCACTTCTGACAGTCTGTCTGCCATAGGTCGGTAGATAAGAGTCGGCACCTACAACATGTATACAGGTAGTTGTGTGCTGTCTATGAATAATCATGACGTGCCACGTCACTTAATGTGTGATTATAATCATAGAAAGTACACAACGTAACATGTATAAGTTGTAAGTGCCAACTTTTATTTAACGGCCTATACGTCAAGTCGGTGGACGTGGGTGTGGATGTCGGATATTTGGTATTTTTTTTTGTATTTCTATAAGAAATAGAGATTTTGCCTAGTATCATACTTTAATTATAAGTAAATAAAAAAATGTTGCCCATCTCTCTCTCGCAAAATGATTTGTGACATCACAATCAGCTACCGCCATACATTGTTTAGTGACGAATGTATGGCGGTAGCACGCCGTGACGTAGCAGGCCAGTATGTCGCTCTCTTTCTTAATGTAAATTTAAATTGTTTGTATCTTCGTTACTTTTAAGATTTATAAAAATTGGTTTTTTATATTGTTTATTATCAATGTTTACTTACAATAAATAGACGAAAAATATATTTTTTTAGTTAACATGCCCATTACAATCTTATTAGTCCCTGTATATTTGTTAGTACTTTTAACCGTCGTCGAAGTTTTGTTCAGGAACGACTTGTCTAATAGTTTAACCTTATCCGGAAGGGCCGGTGTCAGCAGCAGGTCACCTATATCAACGGTCGTTTACCAATTTCACATCTGTCCCTCAGGCCAGAATTGGTATCATGCCTGCGGTTACTATTTAAAAGTAACTTGAAACTTACTTTCACACTGTCCTTATCCTTTCCACTACATTGTGTGTGTGTGTGTGTCATCGTAGCTTTTGTTATGGTTTTTTTGTGTGAAAGCTGAAGTGATCGAGAGTGTTCTTAGCTATTTCATCATCAGCAGCTCTCTCATTACTTGACAATCCGGGGGTTACTTTAAGTTTTTTTTTTCATACAATATGTTTATATTTCATATAATTTGTTTTATATAACAATATTAGTATTAGCCTACTCAACATAAAACTAAGCACACCTACAACTAACTTATTAAGAAGAATTAAGAATTAAGAAGCCCCCGCAATATTCACTTTGAATATCAAAAGATAAGCGTCTTACTATTAATCTTAATCCAAGATTCTGACCGGGTTTAATTTCGCTGATTCATGTCATCCTAACGGGCGCTAAGCGGATGGTTAGGGGACGTGTTTAATCAGAGTTTAATCGATATAAATGAAGTCGCCGCTGCGATGATAAATTGTGATTTGAGATTGAAATTACCATGGATATTTATTTTCATTAAAGGAATAACTAATTTTAAAGCAGGTTGCTGAGAAATACTATATTAGAATTGTTTTATTTTTTTTAGCAAGGCGCTGAACACTATTTAAGAATACAAATTTTAAGTTGGCAAGAATATAACAATATTTATGTATTTTAAGCCTTTTAATGTCATTTTTTTCTTTTTAGTATCATCATTCTTATGTCAATAAGGTTTTGTATTAGTGACAGTATAAGTAAAAGAAAAGTGCTTAGTTTTCCTCTTGGACGATAAAATTTTATGACAACGATACTTATCTTTACGCCTATGTGTTAATTTTATATTACTTTCTGGCGCCGGGAAATTCAAGTCTTATAAACGAAAGCAAGTTTTTCTGGGCCGCAATTTTAATTAGTTCACTATGCTTGAGTTTTTAACTGTCTACGACTAGCTACGAATTCATATAGAAGGGCTACGAAAGCGTAGCAGCCCTACGCCGGTGTAGATGTGCTACGCAGAAAATAATGTTACAAAGCGTTTACGTAAAGAGGGGGATTGAGACAACTTAAGTTCACAAACAATTTGTCTCTCTAAAGTGCTCTCTGATTTTTGAGAATTTTTCATTAGGTCGTATGCAAGTGACTCACCGAAACCCATCAAACAAAAAAGTGAATTTGTGTCGTGTATCGAATAAATTATAACGCATTTGTTCGTGCCGAGAAGTTATAACAAGTTACTGAGTTCACGATAAGATAAAATATTCCGGTAATATTGTGAACCGAATGAGGTTAGTTAGTGTTTTGCATATTTTGTTGGAATTTCCTTATATTTTGTTACTGTATTTATATTGTTGCATTATATTGAGTAGGATTTTTTTAACATTGTAGTCAAAATCACAAATTTCATTTTTTTTTTCTTAAAAATTTTATATACAGTCGCCTATTAAAATGAATGATTAATAGGCGATGGCCTCTGTGGCTCAGTGGCAAAGAATACATATTACTAACGTAAAGAACCGTCATTCAATAGACTTAAACGAATGACAGCTGTGTGTGCGTGGCTAGACGTATGCGTAGAGCGGGTCGTGAGTTTTTTCTAGCCAGAACTTTCGTTCACGGGTCGGTTCACGGCCGCTGGTCATTTCTGGCTTTGACATAATAAACAATATAATTTCATATTTATGATAGATTTGTCTAACGATTAAAATTATATCAACCTTAGGCTTTCGTCAACAGTGTCGCCCTTGTGTCAGTGGTAAGTGCGTCAGAACTTACCACGGAGCCACAAAAAAGTTTTCAATGTTCCATGGGCCATGGATTTGTATTAGATATCTTATACTTTAAATGAGACAATCTTGTATATATATATATATATATATATATATATATATATATATATATATATATATATATATAGATATATTTATATATATATATATATATATATATATATATATATATATATATATATATATATATATATATATATATATATATATATATATGTATCTATTATTATGACGGGTTCTAATCTCGGTCTCGGTGATTAATTTTACTTTTTTATTAAATTCATCAGAACACGAGCGAAGCTTGGTTACCCAGGAACTGTATAATATATTAAAAATCTTAAATGAAATATGTATTATGTATAGTATAAATATTTAAAATAAACCTCCCGTTTTCTGGTCCCCCTAACACAGCGTTCATAAATTTTATTATAGTATTATAAAAAAAATGGTTCGTTTTATAATACCGTGGTGTCGTCAGTCGCTTAACATCGTAAATAGTAGCATAATCGATTTCAAAACTAGGTCAACCTGCTAACTATTCGATTTTCACGAACGTACATAACTATTTTCGTATGAATAATAAACCAAACATAAAAAGTCTACTAACCCTATTATAGCAAATTCTATTGTGGGTCCTAGGCAAAGTATCATTATCACATCAGCTTATATTTTTCCAGTGGCACTCGTGTCTAATTGAGTAATTGTAGTGCTGGCTTTCCACGTAATTGTTTAGCTAGGGTTGTCAACTGACAGAAAAAATACTAACAAAAATTTCGAATTTACACTTTCACTTTACGTACAAGTGTATTTACTAAGATATGAAATGCGTTTTGTAGAATTTTCTCAGCTACGCTAGTAATATCGTATGTGAATGGTAGACAAATGTAATATTTTTTTCTAATAAGTACCAACCCTGATCAGAGCCTGTGTAATAATGGCATGTAGATATTTGCATGTTAAATTAATGATTTAGCGATGTACAGTACTAGGACATATAAGTAGCCTATGTTAGGTCTAAACTTAAATTCGGTTGTATCTTGTTGGCTAGAAGTTTAGTATTTATATATTTTATTTAAAATAAAACATGATATAGGCTGCGCCTAGTTTGGATACAAAAAAATCATAAATGAAAAAAAAAAAACATTTTGCTAATAAACTATTTATATTTTTGAAGTGAAACTACTTTATCGACGTATTTTATTGCAATGTAAAAAAAATGTAACGTTTTTCTGTTACGCGCCATCTTTAATTCTAAGACACATTTTTCCGTGACGCGCCATATTTATTGTAGTGAAACACTACTCTACCGACGTAAGAATCGTATGGGAGAAATTTTATAGAGAAATTGTCACGATTTTCGGCTACGCATGGCGATGTTGTTTTGTCATGTTTTTTCTTTCGTCGTGTAATACAAATAAGATATGAGTAATTTAGAATTCTAATGTCAGATACGCGTAGCGCTAACTGCGCTGGCACTTGGATTTTTGACCAATTGCTCTCGGGTTCGAATGTCGGTCAGACGAAATATTTTTATTTCTTTTTCTTTTATTATTTTTTGAAGTCAAACATGTTTTTTTTCAATTATTGTTTTTCAGGCCCGATGAGGGTATTTTTGGATTTTAAATAATGAATTTTCACTTCTGCTACGTGTTACTCTGTACATGTCATTTCTTTTTTTATATATATATATATATATTTGTCACACCAATTAAATGCAAATTTTATCTTTGTTTACTGTGTATTCTTTCACGCATCTTCTTAAGTTTCATTTCAGATAAACTTTTTTGTTTCATAGAATTTTATACGTTGGCGTGGCGATAACTTACTTATCACATCACATTAGATAGTGAGACCTAACACGCTCACTTTTCCTCGTCATATTTAATAGGATGGATTAGATGCTTTCCACGAGAGATCTAGGCTATAGCTTCTTGATTAAATTCCCCTTCAGACTCCGTTTTTATAGACATGATTACGGTACCGGGCTGCCCGCCCTCTATCCTAACTCCTTTACCTAGAATAAGGTGGTAGTACCCCTAAAGCCCCGTCAAGTCCATGGTAGGTTTCAGATTTTTTAATTTTCAAACTATCTTCAATAGGTTATATACATATTCTTAAAACGTCTTAGTAAGATTTTCCATGATAAGTAAAACTTTTTACTTGGCTGTTTTTATTTTTCTCTTTTTTATATTTCTTGCCTCTCATTATTTTATGAAACAAAACGGCAATTTCCTACAAAAAAGCAAACAAATGGAAAAAGTTTTCGACAGTTTTTCAACAAATCACATGGCGATGAAAATATTCAAAACAGCGCAAACCGCTTTCTTGTTACGTCACTGGGTCGGCGTAGTCGGGCTACTAGTTGCTGTCGCTAACAATTGACAATTTGAGTTACCGCGACCAGCTACACCTGTGTGGCGAGAGTTTATGAAATGTATAAGAACATGTCTACGGTTTGTCGTAATATTAGTCAGATAGACAGATTATTATATTATTTAGACAGTACAACAACGTTCTGAATGTCTTTCGGGAATTATTTTGTATACATCGTCTGTCATGGAAAATCGAATGCCGAGGAAAATGTCCTGAAAGTAACGTAAGTAGTAATGTAAGTTGCAATCTACAACGAATTTACCACGAAAACCTTAGTAAAAGGCGCAGACGAGCGACCGCGCATCGAAAACCGTTTTACCACGTCTTACATATTATTATATCCGACACACGTACGCAGATCGCGGGAACCCAATATGTATAACAGTTCATAAGCGAGGGCGACTGGTGCGACTCGTGGCCCGTCTGCGCCGAGTCTTATATATCTTCTTCATATCTTTTATATATAAATCTTCTATGCCTTTGTTTGAAATTGAACTACTTCTAAATGGCTTGACCTATTTTGATGATTTTTTGTGTGTTCAAGTGCATTCGAGAGTAGTTTAGATTTACAGTTTGGTCCACTGGATGATGTTTTGTAATTCAGATGGCGGAACAACGTCTAGTATATTATCTAATGGTTAGAGCTTCGCTCTCGACTCGGAGGTCGTAGGTTCGATTCCCGCATTGGAACAAAAAAAAATGTTGTTTTCGAGTTTGGTTAGGACAATTCAGGCTGATCACCTGATTGTCTGACAAGAAAGATAATCCATGCATCGGATGGGCATGTAAAAAGTCGGACCTGCGCCTAATCTCTCGCCAGTCGTGTCGGTTATCCGTCCCATTGGGTTACGAGAGTAAAGGAGGAGAGAGTGCTCTTATGTACTACGCACACACTTGGGCACTATAACATAACTCCTGCGTAACTGGCCTGGTTTCAATGAAACAGGCCACCGTCACCAAAAACGGTGTGGGGAGCTATTATTATTAAAGTGAAACTTTTATTACATCGTCTCAAACTTTTTCGTCTGAGTGTTGCATGTCGCGTGACGGTCGGCCGCGGAGTAGGGATAAAGTGAAAAGCGCTCGTCAGAGCAGCCGAGGCCAATATGGCGGCGCCTATAGTTCGCATCAGCTGACCGTGTAGTGTATAGACTAGTACTCATTTGTGCCAGTGCTCCATGCTATTTTTTTTTTGTTATTAAGTTTCACTTTTACCGTGGTTTCATAAAACCACACAATCCTTGGTTTACAACCTAAAAATACTTCACATTAGTAAGGCCCTCATAAACATCTAATGCAAATAGGTTAGCTTTACCTATAGCGTGATCTAGCGGCAAATCAGCGCCATCTAGTATGCTATATGAGAACCAAAGTTCCTTAAGAAAATTAACTTAAAATCTAACGCATAAACAGTCTGTATATTGATAAAGACCGCATTTAACTCGTTATGTAGTTCACGCGAAGACACAAGAAGCGCATTTTATTGTTATTAAGTTTCACTTTTACCGTGGTTTCATAAAACCACACAATCCTTTTATTATTATATTTAATTCTTGTATGTATAACAATACTCCTCCGAAACGGCATAACCGATTATTACTAAACTTTGGCAGGTATATTCGGTAGGTTTGAGAATTGGACGTAAACTATTTTTGATAGCAACGAGTGATAATTACGTCAAGGGTGAAAAACGAATTGCTAGGTCAACGTTTTATGAAATTATTCTAGATCTATCTTGAATCTCAATCAAGACAACACCGACATCTTAGATGACATGAGATTACTCATAAGCCTATTACATTGTGCAGGCCACTCACAAGACGAGTAAGTAATACTGTTGTGCCTTAGAGCAGTAATTGATGTTTTGTTCGACGGAATCTGCCTTAGAATAGTAACAATAGAAGAATACTTGAACCCTTATATTATAAAGAGGCTCACATGTCATAAGTCACTCGCTGTCCTTGTCAGCGGAGAAAACGTTTATTACGCCATTTATTTATGTCAAATTTGTAGGAGCGTTTACAATTTATGTCAAATTTGTAGGAACGTTTACAAATTTGACATAAACTGCCTGTTTTTCGGTAGATTTTGCGATTAAGTGAAACGAAATGCTACGAAATTAAAAATTGAAAAAAATAGAGTCCTTCTTTATCTAAAAATCAGTTACAAAATATTTATAAAGTTGATTGTGTTGATGATTTTTAGTATAACAAACACAATTTTCCAGAACCTCTTCACCCAAAATTTACAAAAAGAGGTTGTGTTTAGTATCATTTTTTTTTCTGCTCTTATGTAGGTTACTTTGTTTGTTTAAAAATACCCAAATATAGTGTTATTATAATATTATCATCTTAAAATTTGCTTAAAAAGAATCCAACAATATTATTAATCTTAGGCCTTTTTATCCGTTATTGGATGATTTATACAGTATTCTCCGAGCGAAGTAGCCACTCTTGAAATACTGTAGTGTCTGGGACAGATGGTTTTTAAATGTCGTATGGTTGCCCAAGCACATACGGCATTATCACAACACAGCGTTGTTCAGAGGAATGACTGGTCAGTACGTCTGAGGCCAACCATGTGCGGGTTTCCTCACGATGTTTTCCTTCACCGTTAGAGCGTCCGTATAATGTACTTGAGATCTGAAAAAGTCTCATTGGTGCACGCTACAACCTGGGAATCGAACCTGAACTCTCTCGAGTGCGAATCAAACGATCTACCCACTAGGTCACGGAGCTCTATATTATAAAAATTGATTTGGAAGTAGCATACAAAAGTCTCATCACACTTTTAATGCGTTTTGCTATTATTCATGAATCTTAATGCGTGGCAATGAGGTTTATTTTATTCTCACTGTCTGGATTAATTGTACACAAACACCTGTCAAACAACACATTTCCTTAAGGGCTTTATCATACAAGTGGTTTGCAAGCGGCCGCGCAGCGAGTGCGAACACACCGCGGCTGCATGGCAAGGACGTCGCGGACGCGTGCCAAATACGCAGGGTTTTCCTCGCAATATAATAATATGGCATCCACGCTGCTATTAACGGCGTCCGGCGATCTTGTAGAGCATCCGCAACGAATTCGCTGCGCATACGCGACGTGTTCGTTGCGCGCCCGCTCCGCTTTGAGGACACTCGCTGTCAGCTAGTATGTAAGACCCGAATCACACGTTGTTATACTACAGATTTGTAAACCATAAATAGGTAAATCATATAAGCCGTTTCGATTCCGTTTAGATCCTACTGGAACCTAAGTTCAGGCTCAAAACGCACTTGTGATTTCTATGCTGTTGTAGGTGTGGAGATGAGCATTCAATAACTTAATAGTAAGCTATTCAATTATTGAATGCTCATCTCCACACCCGAAGCACCAAATGAGTTAGTTAAGTCTAACGATACAAGCTTCCTAAAATTCTTACAGCTCAATTATACTGAAGTTAAATGTTACGATAGTTACGAGGGCGGGTCAATAAGTCCGTGACTTTTGGAATAAACGAAGATTTTTTGATAAATAAATCATTTTATTTTTCAACGTGGACTACGTTGAGCTCTATACACTTTGTCCAAGGCTTCTCCAATTTTTTTATCCCATCCAAAAAATATGATTTGTCGAGGTCCTCAAAATAGGCCTTTGTTTGCGAGATGACTTCATCATTGGAGTCAAATCTTTTTCCACCGAGCCATTTTTTCAGGTTTGGGAACAAGAAGTAGTCACTCGGAGCCAAATCTTGAGAATAGGGTGGATGTGGGAGCAATTCATAGCCCAATTCATGGATTTTTGCCATGGCAACTGCACATGTGTGCACCCTTGCATTGTCTTGGTGAAAAAGAACTTTTTTCTTGGCCAAATGAGGTCGGTTTTGTTTTCAAATCCTCATTGAAGCGGTCCAATAAGTTGGCATAATATTCTCCATTAATTGTTCTTCCCTTTTGAAGATAGTCAATGTGGATTATCCCACGTGCATCCCAAAAAACAGTCGCCATAACTTTATTGGCTGACAAACCCACCTTGGCCTTCTTTGGCGCCGATTCACCCTTAGAAACACACTGTTTTGACTGTTGTTTGGTCTTTGGTGTGTTGTGATGGATCCATGTTTCGTCCACGGTTAAAAACTCCTCCATATTGTGATTAAACAACGCCAAACCTTCCTGTGAAGTTGTTACACGATTGCGTTTGTGGTCGACTGTGAGAAAACGCGGCACCCATCTTGCGGAAAGCTTTCTCATGCCCAAGTGATCATTCAAAATTGAAACCACTGAGCCATGCGAGATGTCTATGGCTTCCACAATCTCTTGCACTTTTAATCTTCGGTCGGCCAACACCATATCGTGAATTTTTTCGATTGTTTCGGGTGTAGAGACCTCAACTGGGCGTCCAGGACGTTCGGCATCTTCAGTGCTTGTACGGCCACAACGAAATTCAGTAACCACTTTTTTACCATTGAAATCGATGGTGCAGAGTCCCCATAGTATTTATCAAGCTTAGCCTTGGTCTCGGTAATGGTTTTTTTTCGCAAAAAATAATGCTTAATAAGCACACGAAATTCACTTTTTTCCATTGTTTCCTTAAGTTACTGGATAAGTTTCCTTAAGTTATCTGATAAAGATAGCTGTAAAACACAAACTAACTGACGCAGCAAGTTCAAATTTTGATAGGAGTCAACTGACAGATGCCTGTTGACAGGAGTAGTGTTGCTTTTTCAGTAAGGAGGTTAGAAATTCAAAAAGTCACGGACTTATTGACCCGCCTTAGTAAATTAAATGACGCTCAAGTCACATGCTGTCCTTGTCATTTTGGCCAGCAGAGATAGCGACAGCCTGTGAATAGGAGGGCTCTTAATTTTGTTAGCGTTTCAGTATTCGCCCGTTAATCTACTTTTCTACACTAATATTACAAAGAGGAGAGATTTGACTGTTTGTTGGTATTCAATAGGCTACGTTACTACGTTACTACTGGACCGATTTTGATCAAATTTGGCACAGGTATGGAATAGACCTCAAAAAAGGGTATAGGCTACTTTTTATCGCGGAAAAGTGTAAGATTCCAGCAGTATTTTCTTTGCGCGAACGAATTCGCGGGCAAAATAAAGTATTGATATAGAATGATTCTTAGAATGAACAAACTGTTTTAGATTTACTCTTCCATATTGAACACAAATTCTCAGAAAACAATAACAAAATATTGTGAAAAGAGTTCGGTATTGACAATCTGACCTTGGCACAGACTGTGGCACTTATGAAGTACGTGGCTGAAATTGTTGGCTACAGTGTTTCTTGTCAGTAAGAACGCTTACACACGTACCGATTTGGTCTGGAGCAGACCAGTATATCCAGCACGACACTCGTGCGTTTGATTTTCAGCTCTATTGTATTAGCACGGAGTTCTATTTACAGCGCATTCCGATTTTTGTGCAGTGTTCCAAGTCTCAAGAATATATTTTCTTCCCAAACTTAAATAAACTGATAAACAAGTAACAAAAAAATTAATGTCCTGTAATATTATTCTGTTATTTACACATTATAATATACTTCCAAAAGTTTAGTTTTCAAATCGCTTGTCGATGTTATATTGATAAATAGCGTAATTAAATTAATAACAAGAAAATACAAATCACAAAAAATAACCCTAAAAAGTCTCTGCCCTAGAGGATTTTGTTCCCTAATTTTAGGGAGAAACCCCTAGGTTGGCAACCAAATCCGTGGTCTGCTCCGGACCAAATCCATGCGTGTGTTAAGGCTTCAAAACCGATATTATGATGTAAGCGTTCAATTCGAAAGGGTTTAAGGCAAGTGACGCCTACGATATACTAAGGCGGGTCAATAAGTCCGTGACTTTTTGAATTTCTAACCTCCTTACTGAAAAAGCAACACTACTCCTGTCAACAGGCATCTGTCAGTTGACTCCTATCAAAATTTGAACTTGCTGCGTCAGTTAGTTTGTGTTTTACAGCGATCTTTATCAGACTAACCAGTAACTTAAGGAAACAATGGAAAAAAGTGAATTTCGTGTGCTTATTAAGCATTATTTTTTGCGAAAAAAAACCATTACCGAGACCAAAGCTAAGCTTGATAAATACTATGGGGACTCTGCACCATCGATTTCAATGGTAAAAAGTGGTTTACTGAATTTCGTTGTGGCCGTACAAGCACTGAAGATGCCGAACGTCCTGGACGGCCAGTTGAGGTCTCTACACCCGAAACAATCGAAAAAATTCACGATATGGTGTTGGCCGACCGAAGATTGAAAGTGCAAGAGATTGTGGAAGCCATAGGCATCTCGCATGGCTCAGTGGTTTCAATTTTGAATGATCACTTGGGCATGAGAAAGCTTTCCGCAAGATGGGTGCCGCGTTTCCTCACAGTCGACCGCAAACGCAATCGTGTAACAACTTCACAGGAAGGTTTGGCGTTATTTAATCACAATATGGAGGAGTTTTTTAACCGTGGACGAAACATGGATCCATCACAACACACCAGAGACCAAACAACAGTCAAAACAGTGTGTTTCTAAGGGTGAATCGGCGCCAAAGAAGGCCAAGGTGGGTTTGTCAGCCAATAAAGTTATGGCGACTGTTTTTTGGGATGCACGTGGGATAATCCACATTGACTATCTTCAAAAGGGAAGAACAATTAATGGGGAATATTATGCCAACTTATTGGACCGCTTCAATGAGGATTTGAAAAAAAACCGACCTCATTTGGCCAAGAAAAAAGTTATTTTTCACCAAGACAATGCAAGGGTGCACACATGTGCAGTTGCCATGGCAAAAATCCATGAATTGGGCTATGAATTGCTCCCACATCCACCCTATTCTCAAGATTTGGCTCCGAGTGACTACTTCTTGTTCCCAAACCTGAAAAAATGGCTCGGTGGAAAAAGATTTGACTCCAATGATGAAGTCATCTCGCAAACAAAGGTCTATTTTGAGGACCTCGACAAATCATATTTTTTGGAAGGGATAAAAAAATTGGAGAAGCGTTGGACAAAGTGTATAGAGCTCAAGGGGGACTACGTTGAAAAATAAAATGATTTATTTATCAAAAAATTTGTGTTTTATTCCAAAAGTCACGGACTTATTGACCCGCCCTCGTATTCAGTTGACATTTCGCATTTGGACTTCATATTATCGCAAATCCTCTTATGTGATCGAGTTATGCAAACATTTGTTCACACCACGTGAAACTGGTCTATTGATTAGGTACATAGGTACTAAGAAACAAATGTAAAATGTTTGTGTAGTTTATGTAAAGGGCATAGTTACTTTTAGCCCACAACGCGAACAGAAGGGTGTTATAAGTTTGTGGGAATAGTAGCAGCCCCAATGGGAGATCTCCGACCGAGCGAGGTAGTACGCTCGGTCTGGCTGAACTCCGAAGCCCACTTGAAGGCATTTCAGATGTCGTATAATAAATCGCCGAACTGTGAAATCTCCGATTCCGCGATTATTAGATAATTAGTTATTCTGTGCTATCTGTACCTATGCCAACCGGATGTCGGAGATTAGAACAATCTCCATGTTTGAATAATGAATGGTTAGATATTAAATTTGTGAAGATACTGTCAGAAATGCGATTCACGATCGCGGCGCTAATTGGTTCGCCACAAGTTTCTCTCTCTGTGTGTGTGTGTGTGTGTGTGTGTGTGTGTGTGTGTGTATGTGTGTGTGAGTGAGTGTGTAGTATTAGGTACGTTATTAAGTTGTGAGAATGGATGGATCAAGATCGGGATGGTTGGCGCTCCTTGGGGCCTAATGATAGGGCAAAACGATTCGTTAATTTTGATAATATTCTTAACTAAATTCTACGAAACAAGAACGTGCAACTTACTCATTATACCTAACCTTCTAATAACAAAGTTATCAGATTTTACTAATATATTTAGCTTAACGGATCAATATTGTAGTTATTTTTAATGAATAGGGCGAATTTAGTAATCACCTGCATACCTTAGAGAGGAATTCGGGCTTTGGTGGCGAAGTATTCGAATAGGGAGAATAGGGAGTAGTAATTTTGGGAATTTAAGGAAATAGGGTAGCTCAATAATAAATAATATAATATTAATATCTATCTAGCGTACATACGCTTCTTACCACGGCAATCTGATCCCCTGCTAAGTATCCGAGGATTTTGTGCTACAGGTACCAGACAACGGGAAGTATATTTAAGATTTTTATTAGGTATATATACATATTTATTACACATCCATGGCCCAGGAATATAATTATTTTTTTCGGCGGGATCCGAATCCGCTAACCACTGAGCCACAGAGGTCGTCGATCGAGGATGTATCGGTTTTAGATCAAGCAAATGGCTGAAAATACAAACACACAAACCATCTGTTGGTGTATATATGATATCATGTACGATCTACAAACACAATTTTTATTTATTGAACATTGACTGTCATTTTATATCCTCCTATATTATAAATGTGATAGTTTGCGAGGATAGGTGGATGTTTGTTACTCTTTCACGCAAAAAGTACTAAACGGATTTCAATGAAATTTGGTACGTAAGTAGTTAAGGCTCTGGATTAAAACATAGGATACTTTTTATCCCAAAAAGTACAGTGTTGGGGTGGTGGTGGAGATGCGGGCAACAGCTAGTCATTTATATAGCCTATGTTACCCGGGCTGTTATTAAGAATCTATTGACACCTCAATTATTATTTCGTATCAGTAGTGTAAGCGCTACGGTGGAGTAAACATACATACATACATGTATACATAGACTGCCAAAACTCTTTCTTATGTCTTCGCAGTAATCAGGTAATTAGTAACATTTCTTCAGTCAGAAGACAAATTCTCGTAACTATTTGTGATCATAATCCGATCCGGTTCTACTCCGCACGGTGTCGCATTTACACACGCGTCTATCGCGCGTGGGCGGACCGAAACCGGATTACGATCACAAATGGTTACGGGAAACAGGCTTCAGTTAACGTCCGAAAAAATAGCCTGTATGCAGTCCACTGGTGATCGAATCGAATAGAAGAGAATACTCTTCCTTTGTACACTCATAGTAAAAACACTTGAGTACATAACAACAATTACAAACTTTAGAAAGAAGGTGATATCTTTTTACCCGACTACGGCAAAGCCAAAGGGAAGGATTTTGGGCACTCTATGTATGTATGTTTGTTCCACTGTAGCGTCTAAACTACTATTTCGATTTTAATGATTGAAGTGACAATACATTCGTAATAACAGCCCGGGTAATATAGGCCACATTATATATGTCGATTACATATAATATACTTATAAATTCTTATAAAAATGATATAGCTTTATTACGCGCATGCTGTACACTGGTTATGGTATCTTAATTTAGTTCAGGTACGTATGTATTTAAAATATAGTAATTACTAAGAAATATGATTTATTTAAAGCTATATAGTTTAAGAAAGACGTTATTTAAAATGAAAAAGTGTTTCATTTTACCTTTTCAATAACCGGACCGCGTGATAATCTCTTTTATTGCAGAGATTATCATTGCGCAAATCCGAGAAATTATGTTTCCAGAATCCGGAAAATGATACCCCAAAACATTATATTTCCGAAATTTAATAATTGTTTAACTCAACACCGAGTAAATTATTGTTTAAATATTATGCTTTCGTAAATTTAATTTGTAACTCATTCATTATTTAAATAATACCAACGTATTATAATAAATTTGGTATGGTATAGAAAGCAAACAAGCAGTGAGATCGCCTGATGGAAACCTTTACCTCTCCCATGGGCACCCACAGGACCGCAACACCGAGTTATAACATAACTCAGCCATCTTAACGCGAACAGGCTATAGTATTTTATAAGTACCTATACGTTCTGCAAATCACTTTCCAACGATATTGCACATGAAGATTTAAGATTCAATCGTTTATTCACTGAATGTAGTAGGAAAATAGTATTAATAGGTCTTTACCTATGAAATTGCCGTTCTGCAGTACTGGCCATTTCAAATCAAACTAATTTTTGTTTGGCTAAGAATTCTAATTTCAAATTAGTTTTATTTTAAAAACATGGAATTCTTTTTCCATAAGTAGTCATTTGTTTATTGATTAGTGTTACATTTTCATCGCATTTCAATCTTTTTCGTCATCATGGATACGTTAAAAATTCGAGTAAATATGGAATATGAGTACCGTCGTGGCAGCAACGCGGCACAAGCGGCACGCAACATCAACGACGTTTACGGAGCTAACACTACAAACCAACGCACCACCTGTTATTGGTTTGCTGGCTTCCGTTCTGGAAATTTCGACCTGAAAAATAAACCTCGCGGTCATCCGAAGACTTTGGTCGACAGTGACGAATTAAAGGCGATTGTGGAAGCTGATGATACACAATCTACGGCTGAATTAGCAGCAGCTTTCGACGTTAGCGTCAAAACAATATTGGTCAATTTGCGTCAAATTAACAAGGTAAAAAAGCTTGACAAATGGATGCCCCACGAACTCAATGATCGCTAGCGCGAAGTACGCGTCGAGACGTGCCTTGCACTGCTCAACAGACACACAAATGAAGAAATTTTGAACCGCATTGTTACCTGCGATGAAAAATGGATTCTGTTTGATAACCGCAAGCGCTCAGCAAGTTGGTTGGATCCTGATTCAGCACCTAAACAATGCCTAAACAATAGGTGATTACTTCGATTAATACAAATAAAAAATACATGAAAAAAATCGTTTAAATTTTTTCATACAAAACGGCAATTTCATAGGTAAAGACCTAATACCTAGTCTATTTCTCAAAATTATTGTTTTCAAAAAAGAAATCAATCAATGTAAGTAGAAATTTCACAAAAATTTAGAATAATCATTAGGAAAATCAACACAAATCCAGTTATTTAAGTCATAATTAAACGAGCAATTCTTGTATGGACCGATTTTGATGAAATTTGGCATAGATACAGAATAGACCACGAGGAGTAACATAGGCTACTTTTCATAGTGGAAAATGTACGATTACCGCGACATTTCCTTTTGCGCGCAAGATGTCGCGGGAAACATCTACTTTAAAATAATCAGAATCTCAGAAACGGCTTTAGGTTAATACGCAGGGGATTTGTATTTTTAGATATATTTTGTAAAAAGGAACAATTTTCCATCTTTTTGCTAAAAGGCTAGTTTAAAAAAAGGCTAGTACCCTAACCGGTGGTAGGCATCACGTAGGGACAATTCCGTAAGTGTTAGTATTAACCTACATGGAAATAAAACTTTTTAGATTTTTTGATTTTGAATTCACGGCAGTAAAATCGATCAATCTAGATCTTATCCCTGAGAAATCGCACGCCAGCGCTTATTGCAATCCGTTTTTTCCATACTATACAAAAACGTAAAATCATACAAAAAATAATTATGAACTGAAGCAATCAGACTTGATACTTTAATAACTCCGAGCAAGGCTTACTTTTTTTACTTAGCTTAATATATTTTATACCGTAGATCGTCCCGTAGCACTTTTGTTTGATGGCTGACTTAAAGATGAGTTATAACTATTTTTGACCCCTCGAGGACAAGCGTTTACCTTTACACCATGGGCACAGAGTAAAAGTATACTTAAGTACAGAGCAACGGTCGAAATTGTGCCAGGGTTGTCACAGAATATTAAATTAAACTAAGTCTAGCGTCAGTATACGGTTATTGAGAAAGTCTAACTGGTACACACCCTAACCCGGCATCGAACCTGCACGGTCACGCGTGTTACTCAAGGGGTCTATTCACTAGGTCATGGACGCTCTTATAATAAAGCAAGACATCTCTTCGTTCTTTATTCAATCTTCATAACTTTGAAGTTGGTAGCAGCCCGAACGACATCCTGATAAAACAACGTTTAAAATGGAACTTACGTTTTGGCTGGTACTGGACGAAGTACACGCATCGCACAAAATAAAAAAAACAATGCGAAGTCGTTTTCTGCGATGTGTCGTCGCGACGCAGTGTTGTGGTCTCGCCCTTTGGGAGCTACGATGCACACACAGACACGTTAAACTTACCTATTATAAACAGCTCTCTATTTTCGTCGGGGGTTAAAAATCGCGGGACCCTAATATTTATCGCATGAAATCGTTTATTTCTTCGATAAAAGTAGACTTTATTAACGCGAAATTCTGTATTATAAGCGAAAATGAATGTCTTTTGGAAAATTCTTTTTAAGGAAATAAGGGACGTGATTGTCGGCGCAATTTTCCGGTGTTGTATGAATTAGCCATATTGAAACGGCATTTTCAGATTTCAAATGAAAATGCCTGACATTTGATAGGGTTTCGAGTCGGACTCTACTAAGGGGCTCCGTACAAAACAGCAAAAAAATACGTTTCTGGTATGGGATTCTCTCTTAAATATTTATTTTATTATGTTTTTAGTATTTGTTATAGAGGCAACAGAAATATATCATCTGTGAAAATTTTTAACTGCCTAGCTATCACGGTTACGGAGATACAGCCTGGTGACAGACAGATGGATGGACGCCGAAGTCTCAGTAATAGGGTCCCGTTTTTACCCCTCGGGTACGGAACCCTAAAAATACATCAACTGGGGGAGAGCCACGTTTCGTCACGAATGGGCCGGCTCGATCGGATAAATGCCACGTCCTCACAGAAAACCGGCGTAAAATAACGCTTGATTTGTGTTTCGCATTGGGGATTTTAAGGACCGGGAATGCAATACCAGGTGAGTTATACTTGTGTAAGTGTTGCGAGTGTCCATGGGCAGCGGTTATCGCTTACCATCACTCCCGCACGCGGCGCTTTTGCCGACTACGGACACAACCGACCAGGGAAAGGAGGAGGGGAAGGGTATTCCCGAGTCCCAGACTTTTACGTGTTGGGCAATAGGGCTGCCCCACATCATACTCCGGGCGGTGCATAGCACGCATGTGTCCCTAGTCTGGACGTGCGTCGTAGATCTCTGGAAATCACAGTCGGCTCCTCTGATAGGAGCTTCTGCATGCCGGAGATATCTAGGCGCGGGTTCGAGCTAGGGCCTGGGGAGCCAGATATTTATTAATCCAGCCAAAGTGGGGGCGCCTTCAATAACGGCCTGCAGAAGAGTATGTCCTTGGCTTGAATTTTCTGTACAAAATTCATGGCCAGGGAGAGGAGAGTCTGCAGAAGCTCTGCTGTGGATACGGGGGCCTCGCCTTACACCAACTCTTGGGGCAGCGGAGGAAGCAACGGAGGCTGTGAATGCGGGGCAGCCGCGAGATACACGGGCTCCGAGGCCGTTTTCTCCATGCCCGACGCCAGTAGAAATATCTCGAATGACTGCGTCCATTTCTTGAAATTTTCAGCATTATTGTTGATAATTTCTGTAGAGATCTCAAGCTTCTGTACTCCGTTGCCTGCCATTGTTAAGTTCCCACACTCAGATTGTCTCGAAGCTTCCGGAGTTTTCGATGTACCCTCTTTTGCGTTCATAATTTTCGTTTTCTTTTCAATTTTTTTCTTCTGACACCATGTATCGGACTATGACCTCTTGATTGTAAGTCCTTCTTGCGCTCGTGTGGTGATGATAATAATAGAACAGCAATTATTATACTCTTCTTTATTGGTGCTTACCACAAATACGTATTACAATATGTAATGAGATATGCTTAACACAATATATACGTCTACACTATGTATAGCCTTTTGGCCAACTAAAATAAACTTACTTCCAACTACCAACTAAACTCGATAGGCTTTAATTCATGACATCTGTCAATGTCAATAATGACATTGACAGTAACATCTTACTATTGATATATGTAACAGGGAGGCGGGTCAGTGTTTGCTCAGGGGGGGGGGGGGCAATTTCCGAGCTGCCTTGTTGAAGGCTGGGCATTTCCTGCTGTTGGCAGGGTGGGCTCCCCTGCAGTTGACGCTGGTAGGCGCCTCGGTGGGGGAGCGGGGGCACTCCAGCACGGAGTGTTCCTCGGCACACCGGACACAAGCCACCTTACGGTGGAAGTTATGGCTCGAGTGCCGAAATTGGCACCAGTGGCATTGGGCCGGGCCGCTGCAGCCCTGCCAGGCTTCGATGCAGATTCCCGGCATATACAAAAGTTCGGTGACCTTATATTTATATGCCGGGGACGACGTCTGGGGCCCTGACAATGCGGGCGATGTAAATGTAGCCACCGGGTTCAGACCTCGCCGGAACTTCGGACACGTATTCCGCCACGTATCCTAATTCGGCGAGTCCGGCCTTGATTTCCTCGGTGTCCGTGGAAGAAGGTAGGCCCCTAATTCCTACCTTGAGTGCCTGATTGATGCCCTGTCTTGCGGCAGAGAGTAATAGAACTAGGAGGCGTGTCCTTGCTTCTCCAGATCCGTTAGGTAGCCCTTTATGACCCTGTATTCTGATTCGCTTTGGGGCGTGAAGCGAATTCCACGGCCGTTATTCTTGGCATTTGGTGTGTGCCCCAGGATGTCACGAAGACGACGACAATGGCGCACCCAGTCGTCGATTCTCTCGGCGACCAGGGGTGGGTAGCGAGAAGTAGTAGACGGTGGCGGCGTTTTATTCGCTCACGGCGCTGGAGGGGGGGGGGGGGGAATTGTACATGCCTATTTGTGGGCTAATAGCACTCAATTTGGCGTAAGATAGCTGACGGTCGGTGTACCTGGCCGTCGGTGGTGTCGATGAAACGAAGGAAGGTTGATGAGTGGTGGCGGGAATGTAGGCGCGCGGTAACGATACACGTGCGGCGCGCTTGAGCGAGTTTCTGTGGCCGCAGTGGGTGCGGCTCGGCGGTTGTCGAACGGCTGTGGGGCCGGCGAAGCATCAGGCGAGCGCGGAGTGCTCGCCGTGGGCTGGCGTGAGCCGCGCGGCTGAGAAGCCAGCGCGGCGCGGTGGTGTCGCGGCTGGGGAGCCGGCGAGGGGCGGGCTGAGCCCACGGTGGTACGGGGTGGGTTCCTTTGTTGCACGTTGTGGCGTCCAGGATGAGCAGCAGGCTGGCGGGGGTCGCTCGCCTGCGCAGTACAGCGCAATGCGCGCATGGATATAGCCGAACCCTGAACGGCTGCGCGAGACGGGGGCCCAGACTCGCCGCGGGCCGTCGTCGGAGGGCATAGGGGCGGGGGAGTACCAGTACACCCCCGCGAGAATGCCGAAGGCGACCCGGGGTGGGCGGTGTCCTCTCCGCACAAGCTAGGTTCGGTGAGCGGGCGGTGGTGCGTGCGGTCCTGGGTCGAGCGTGAGCTGGACCTCGATGAGGCCGGGCTGTACGACGACTCGGAGTCCACACGGGAATAGTCATGGTAGTCGTGGTTATATAGCCACGGGTCACGGTCCGTCATGTTCAACATGTGGAACACAACATAAAACACACAAGTCACACAAACAGTCAACACTGAACGGCAACAAGTGTACGTATCACAAAAACAAAAGGTACTCACACTTAACGATTGACGATCGCTATCAGGAGTTTGTAGGCACTGCACTTTGGAGCGAGTCGGCACGAACGTGGAGTGAGACACCACGACACGCTGTAGGAGACAGGACGATCCCCCACTTGTATGCATTTTTTTTTTTCGAATGGGTCTACGCTATTAGCTTTTTAGCCGTCTTAGCTTAGTCGGTCTGGTGACTGCCATTTAGCAGTCGCTTTGGTGGGAAAACAAAGAGGGGGTTTTACTCCCTAAACCGGTTTTTAAAATAGTTAAATATCCGTAGAAAACTATTTTTAGGTCTGGAGAGACCATAGTCCCTCCTACTGAGGGGTCCGACTCCTTCCGCACTCACTGACGAGTGTGGTTGCTCACTAGCGGTAGCACAAACTAACGGCGTATTTTTAGGGATAGAGAAGCTCAGTTTTAAGGATCTGGGAGGGCCGTCCCTCCCCCCTTCCGCGTGCGGTCGGGTTGACTCAAGTGCGAATGTCCTGATGTCGAGTGCTTCCGCAGTATTTATAGAGCTCTTCTATAACAATATCGCGGACGCGGTCATAATTATGTGTGGCTACACTAATGGGAGTCGAACTCGGATCCGGGTTCGAGTCCGGTGGTCCCGTGTTTGGTCTGGTGTAAGACTTCGGGGTAGGCGCCGGCGTCTACCCCGGTGCTTTTCTAATCACACGGGTGCATGTTTTTGTGTTTAGGAGAACTCCTTTATTTTGTTTATCAAGTCCGTGTGACTTGCTAATGCTGACATGCGGTCCTCGAAGGAACCTCGCAGTTTTGTGACGAAAATGTTTAGCTCCATCGAATCGATTTCGCTAAGAAATTTGGCTGCGAACTGTTATGAGGGATTTGAAAAATCACTTTTTTAAAAAGAACTTTTATTACACTGAAAAGTTAATTGGATACAAAATAAAAGTTTACTGGCAAAAGGCAAATGTCGCGCGCGGATACTCAAAACTGAGGAATTGTCTTTATGAGGACTGGAGATGAACTGAATGGCAAAGCCGATTACAGGGATTATATATCAGTAGGAAAGGCTGACTCTAGGCACTATTATATACAGGACTAGTATATAACAGCCCCCGGGGTTGGAAATAAACTTATCCCATATGGGTTAAGTTTATAGGAGAGTAGAGCGGATTTTAGGAAGTGGAATTTCATTCATAGTTTCGAGTGGGATTTCAATATGGGATTCAGGTGGGATTTCAGAAAATTCTTCAGTCTTATTTATTTTAATATTACGTTTATTTAAAATTAATCGTCATGTGCCTGGCCTTACAAATTTACGATATGTATTAATTAAAATAAAAATTATTATAAGGCAAATTGTTACAATTGTCGAATAAGAGTAATACTGCCCATATAAAACAATATGGGGTTTTTCAATTATTTTATTTAAATTCTTTATAATATCCTGATTTATTTCTATATTTTTATGTGTTTTAATTAAGTCAATATTAACATTAGTTAGGTTTAATGTTGGGACAAATGGTTTTATTTTGTTTAACATTTCTGAATTACAGCAGGTATCATTTAACAAACTAAAGTCGATAATAATTAGTTGTATTTTAATTGTTTAAGAATTTTTTGGTACTAATTTAAGGTCTCTTATAAAGGCTACACAGTTTTCCGGTAAATTAAATATGCCTGTTCCAAATAAAATGATTTCGGAAGTAACAGAATCTTTGCAATCTATGGATAATTTTGTTGGATTTGTATTGACATATAAAATTTATTATTCGATAAACGGTGAAAGATGTCTAGATAACCCACAAAAAACTTTGTTTCACAGATAGATGGCACGGCCTTTAAAGGTTTTACACTGATTTCCGTTTCGCAGATGGGGGATGTTGAGCTAGAATAAACATCAACATCGTTACAGATATAGTTTGAATCATACAGAGACTTACAACTACTTAAACTATCCAGCTTACAATAAAAAGTCCTATCTCTACTTAATGCTATGTATTTAGTAGTTGGTACTATTGTACTATATGTATCGTTAACCACTACTACAGGGTAGGGAATGTTATGATATAGATAATAGTTCCTTAAATTCACAAGCGGTATACTTAACACAAATACTATCTTATTACTACTGTAGTAAGAAGCAATTTCGCATATACTTAACAATGTATATATATTTTCTATAGATAGGGTTACAGGGAGCTGATGGTAGTCAGCTACAAATCTGTAATTTTCGACAAGTTCCGTAAACAATTGAGACGGAGTTATTATGGAGGGATACAAAACATTTGATTTACTAAACATAATTGCGTTAATAATATCTTCTAACTTAAATGATAATGTTAACATACTACTCTCTAAAGTATTTAATAGTTGATTAAAATAAGACTTTACTACTAAATTATTTGACACAGTTGTTATGTTTTGTTGAGCAAGAGTGAGAACCTGAACAACCTTACTTATATGTTGTTCGTTAACGCTCATTTTCTTTATAACATCATTTAAATATGAAAGGGTCGAGGTAGTGACCAGAATATTTTGTTTTACTAATTGAGATAATTTGGTTTGATCGCGTTCAATAATTTGAATAGCTGTATTATAACGAAGAGCATCGTCCTCGTCCATGGTACCGAATAAGTGTTTGAATACTGTGCCAATTCCGCCAAACCACGCGGATCTCTTAGATCTAATTTCTATTAAATGAGAAATTGAATCAAAGTCGCGAATTATATCGCTTAGTCTAACAGACAATGGTTCTAGTAAGTTATGACATTCAATATCTGCATAGAGAGTACTTTGTTTACATAACGTCATTGAGCTACCTATTACACCGTTCAAGTTTTTGATATGTGGCTGTATGAAGGAAATATCTATTGGTATCACAACGTTAAGGTGTCCGTCTATGATTCTGAGTGACCCGATTGGATCAAAATATATCCCAGAAGAATTTATTGAGGTATCGATGAATGTCTCCTGTGCAGAGCTTTTGAAACTGTAAAGAACAAGTAATAATACCGTAAATATCTAAATCTTATTATTTGCTTAACATTTAATATAACTTAACTAAGAATCGCCACGACGAGCTAACTTAACTTCATCAAATAGATGAGTGACGTGTCTTCTATTTATTAATAAGGTAAGACTATTCCTACCATTTATTTTAATTACTTTGTACGGGCCCTTCCAAATAGGCGAGAGGGCTTTGCGTATACGGAGATGGTTTTTCAAATATACATAATCACCAGTATGATAACTAATAGGCCGAGAGTGCGAGTCGTAATAATTTTTTGAAGATTCTTTAGATTTATTTATATGTTCAATAGCTTTGTCTCGCGTGATTTTCAGGCGGTGCTGTAGCATTCTAATATAATCTGAGTAAGTAGCGTTTGGAGCCGGTTCATAGAGCGAATTAGGAAGGACAGCTTTATGGCCAAAAACTAACTCATAAGGAGTATAATTTGTTGTTGAGTGTGTAGCTGTGTTATATGCCAGCATTGCCGTGTATACATACTTAGGCCAGTTGTCTTGCGTTTCAGATATATAAGATTTTAAATATTCTTTTAATGTTGAATGGCTTCTTTCTAATGCCCCTTGTGTTTGTGAGTGATAGGGAGAAGACCACAGCTGCTTAATTTTAAGAAATTTACAAGTCTCCTTAAACATATCTGATGTGAAATTGGTTCCCTGATCAGTCAATTTAGTTTTTGGGATACCAAATAAAGAAATAAAATGAATGAGGCAATCACTGGTCTCTTCAGCGGTAGTACTGCGAATAGGATAAGCTGTTGAATATTTGGTTAGATCATCTTGGAGGGTAGTATGTATTTAAGTTTAGCTGTACCGGATTCGGGGAGAGGACCTACAATATCCAAGGATAGTCTTTCAAAGGGGGAAGTGGAGGTTGAAGTTATTTGCATTGGAGCTCGGTTAATTTTCCTGAGAGCTTTGTTTGTTTGACAAGACGTACAATTCTTTACATAATTTTCAATGTCACTCCGCATATTTTTCCAATAATATAACTCACGGATCTTATTATACATTCTATTAGAACCAAGATGTCCGGCTATTGGTATATCATGGTTTTCACGAAGAATTTTCAGGACTTCAGAAGGACTGGGATAATATATTTTATTACGATAAATGTTAATCTGGATACTGGTGTTACGAAATAGATGAGCTAGCATTGTATAAATTTTTATATATATGTGTTTGTCAAAAGGATTCTTAAAATCCGTAATACTTATTTTGTCGATATGTTCATCCTTGGATGTTAAATGATTTCGAAGATTGCATAAGGATTCGAAAATTTCTTTACAGGAACATGTATCAAAGTGGTGAACTTTATAAAATTAGAAGTAGTATTTTTTGTTGGTTAGATTAATGGATTTATAAGTAAATAGTTCTTTCTCTGAATTTATGAATGTTTCAGACTCTGCGTAATTTAAAAGGATTTCTTCTACATACGGATTAGCTTCGTCGAGATCGAGTGACGTAGGTATTATTATTACTTTATGTTGACTTTTAATTATACTATCATTATGTTCAACTATATCAGTATCATATTTTACAGATGACGGAGTTTTTAAGAATTTGGCGTAAGTATCAGTTGAAGGTGTATTGTTATCATTTATAATAACATTGTTTTCTGTTTCAGATTCATGGGGTGCCGGCGGAGACTCAACCAACGCGGGATGAGGTGTAACCATATCATCATTGGAAGGTTGATGAGGTGTAACCATGTCATCATTGTTGAAGGAACAGGGACATTTATATTTTGCCAACTTGTCGATGGCTGCGGTTCTGGCTCTACATCAGGTAAGGGTTCGGTAAGTAAAGGGTCTGCCGAATTAAATTGCAAGTCATCTAGATTTATAAGTTCATCAGAATGAAAGGAAGGAGGAGATATGAGAAGATCCATTAAGTCTTTATCTATGTTATCTGGATCGATTTCGGTAGGATTCGGATGCAATGAGTCAGCGTTTTCGGGTTGAACGGGATTTACAGGATACCTGGATAATGCGTCTGCTGCTGAATTTAGTTTTCCTTTTCGATATACAATATCATACTCATATTCTAGGAGTTGGAGACGCCAACGTTGCAATTTGCTGCTTGGATCAGTATGATTAAATAACCACTTTAATGGACGGTGATCGGTTATGATGGTGAATTTTCGACCGAACAAATATGGTCTAAAAGTTTTGCAACCCCAGACTATAGCCAACAGTTCTTTTTCTGTTGTACTATAATTAGTTTCACATTTATTCAGGGTCCTTGAGGAGTAGGCTATAGGATGGTCTTTGCCAACAGGACCTTGAGACAGAATAGAAGATATTGCGTAATTAGAGGCGTCACAAGTGAGATTGAAAGGTTTTGTAAAATCTGGATATATAAGAACAGGAGCAGTTAAAAGTTTGTTTTTTAATGTTTCAAAGGATAACTGATGTTCGTTGGTCCATTCAAATGGAATGTCCTTTTTTAGAAGTGAGGTAAGGGGTTTTGAAGTTTTAGAAAAATCGGGAATAAAGCGTCTATAGTAAGAAATAAGTCCTAAAAAGGATTTAATATCTTTTGGACATTTAGGAATTGGAAATTCTTCTACAGATTTCACTTTATTAGGATCTGGTTTCAGTCCATTTTCGGTGATGATGTGTCCTAAATACCCGACTTCCTTCCTCAGGAATTCACACTTGTCCGGCTGTAACCTGAGGTTGAAAGTGCGGAGTCTTTCGAAGATGGAGGTTAAATTTTGTATATGAGTGGGTAGATCGCGGGAATAGATGACGATGTTATCAAGGTAAACAAAACAACGTTCTCCCTGGAGCCCAGTAAGGACGTTATTCATTAGTCTTTGGAAGGTTGCCGGTGCATTTTTTAAGCCGAATGGCATTCTGGTGAACTCGAAATGTCCTTGTGGGACGCTGAAGGCTGTTTTGCACGCGTCTTTGGGCGACATATTGATTTGGTGGAAACCAGACGCTAAGTCAAGGGTAGAGAAATATTTTGAGTTTCCTAGTTGGTCAAGGATTTCGACTATATTAGGAATAGGGTAGGTTTCTCCTATTGTGATGTCATTTAGGCGCCGGTAATCGATTACAATTCTCCATTTTTTCTGACCTGAGGCATCAGTTTTCTTTGGAACTATCCATATTGAGGACCATGGGGAAAGTGAAGGTTGGATAATTTTTTGGTTAAGCATTTTATTGATTTGGGAATTCACTTCTTGTTTGTGCACTTCAGGAAATCTATAGGATTTAACATTAATAGGCTGGTCAGAAGAAATTCGTATCTCATGCTGGATGGCATCGGTTGAGGTAAGTATATCATTGGGTAAATGGAAAATATCAGAGTATTTGGAGCACGTGTCATACAGGGCGTTGCATTCTTCATGATTTAAATGTGAGACTCGGAGTAATTTTAAAACTTCATTAGTTCTATCTAAGCAAGGTTTGTTAGAATAATTAATTTGGTAGGATGTATTATCAATTGGGTGTAGAATAAGTTGAAGATCTGAATTGAGAGTAGTAAATTTTTCAGAGGTATTGAGTACTGTCAAATTAATTCGATTATTTTCTTTTACTTTAGCTAAACAGTTAGCGACAAATAAGTTTTCACTCAAATGTTGATCCAAGATAGCGCCTTCTTTTAATTCTGGGTTTTTTACAGTACATTCTATAGTGATTTCAGACCGAGGAGGGATTTCATAAATAGGTTTTGAGAATTTTATTTTTATTTTATTTTTACTAAGATTTAATATTTGCCTATTATAATCTATGGAACATTGATATTTGCTGAATAGATCAGTTCCTATCTATGCCATCATACGCAAGGTTGATGTTTTTTACTATGTGAATTGTAAAAGGTATTAATTCTTTGCCAAATATGAGGTTGATATCCAGGCTTCCTGTAGTGGAAACAGAGTCTTCAGTATTATTTTTTTGTATTCATTTACAGCCTTTGAGACTAATATTATTATTTTTCAGTTTTTGCTTAGAAAATGATTGAACTGCAGACTTTCGAAGAAGACAAATAGAAGATCCAGTATCAACAAGTAGTGAAAGTGGTTTATTGGAAACAGAAGTTTGCAACGAGATATGAGGTAAGGATATTTTATTTGGAGCACAGTGTATTTCATATACTGAACTAATTTTTTCATTTATATTTTCATTAGGAATTGATGATTTGTGGATTCTTGCTTGGGGCTGGTTACCCGTGTTGTCCTTGGATTTAGAAGATTGGACACTTGCTTGGGGCTGGTTACCCGTGTTGTCCTTGGATTTAGAAGATTGGACACTTGCTTGGGGCTGGTTACCCGTGTGGTCCTTGGATTTAGAAGATTGGACACTTACTTGGGGCTGGGTACCCGTGTGGTCCTTGGATTTAGAAGATTGGACACTTGCTTAGGGCTGGTTACCCGTGTGGTCCTTGGATTTAGAAGATTTAGAAATGGTGCCATTGTTGGATAAGGATATTGTTGGTTGTTGGTTGGGTCTCACGAGACACCTTCGTGAGTCCCTTATTCGTTTAAAGTATCGTTTTCATTATAATTATTCTGATCGTCAAAGCTTGTGGATGGTTGAGATTCATTATAATTTGTATTGTTGTTCTCAACATAATTGATACGCGCGGGCCTAGGCTTATAGTGTTCCTGGTTAGATCGTTGATGTGATGGGAATGGTTGATTAATTCTATATCTGTTGTTATTAAACTCACGTTTTCTACATTGTTCAATGGTGTGTCCCTGGGTTTTGCAATATCGACAAAATAGGCTGTGTACATTATGCTCATTAAATTTTGGTATCTGAGGCCTATAAAATGGATTAGTATTTGAAGGTTTGGGGATGAAGCGATTCGATGGGGATTGACGCTGAGACGAGGATGATGGATGCGGATTACGCTTGTTGAACAGATTTATAATTGCTTCTTCAGAAAGCGCTACGTTAATGCCTTTATTGAGATTAGCCGGACTTTTACTGCGCACTAAATTAGAAACTTCAGGCTTAAGGCCTATTAAAAATGTGTGTAGGGCTAAATTTTCCCTAGCGCTTATACGACCTTGCAATTCAGATTTCTTTTTATTTGATAGAGTTATTTCTGTTAATAATTTAGACAAACAAGTCTCTACACGCAAAGCAAATTTATTAACTGGTTCTTTATTTAATTGTCTACATTCTTGTAAATCTGTCAACAAATGGGCATAAATTTTCTTTCCCCAAATTGAGTATTAAGAAAAATATTTAATTGATCCCATGATTCAAATTCTTTGATGGAGCATGTGGACTCATGTGAGCTTTTCCTTCTAATTGTGAGAGAATAAATTTAAACAAAATATGTTTTTGGTCTTCTGACGCTAATTTCATTGCATTATCACAGTTTGCTATGAATGAGTTTAATTTTTCCCTTGTTCCATCAAAGGGTTTTATGAATTTGAACAAGATTCCTATATCGAGGTCTACTCTCGCGATTTGGATTTGTGTTTGTGATTTTTGTTTTGGTTGTGATTGTGGTTGTGGTTGCGGTTGTGGTTGCGGTTGTGGTTGCGGTGAAGCCATTTTTCAGATAGTTACTAGATAATTACAAAATTAAATGTTATAAATGAATGTTTCGGTGTAATAGGCGGCCACAGTGCAGCGAATGCGATATGCTTCTTGGTTAATTCTAAGAATTATCTTAAAGCGATAACAACACTCGTGAGACTATCTTAACTAAACTTAATCGTTACACGCACTTTATTCAGGATTTCGTATTTTCACTCACACTCGCGGTCGCCAACAAAGGATGATTATAGTTATTATTTTCTAGGACTTACAGCAACTTGCAGGATACAAACAGGAACAAGAACAGGAACATCACTGGGTCATTTATCGATGATTTTAATTATGCACAATTTAACATAGGATAGCACTGAATATTATATATAATTCCACTTATTTTGGAATTTAGAATACACAAAGAAACGCTGGATACGGAGACGTTTTCCAAGGATACCTTTCTCGGTATCCCACCACGCTGCCACCAATTTGTTATGAGGGATTTTAAAAATCACTTTTTAAAAAAGAACTTTTATTACACTGAAAAGTTAATTGAATACAAAATAAAAGTTTACTGGCAAAAGGCAAATGTCGCGCGCGGATACTCAAAACTGAGGAATTGTCTTTATGAGGACTGTAGATGAACTGACTGGCAGTGCCGATTACAGGGATTATATATCAGTAGGAAAGGCTGACTCTAGGCACTATTGTATACAGGACTAGTATATAACAGAACGCTATGTCGGCGCCGAAGTTGGAGGTTGGGGACGGTTTTGCAGGTCCCGTTTCTGTGGCCCTATTGGCCGGGGGAGGGAGGACCTTTGTCGGACTGGCTGGAAGGGCCGTCGACTTTTGAGGAAGAGGAGGTCCTTGTGGACTCTTTTTAGATAACCCCCAAGCAGGTTTGGAGGGAGGAGGGGCAGGGACGTACCTCTGCTTGGGAGGGGCACCTCTCATTGGTGGTACTTTGCGCCTCTTTGCTTGGGATGCGCGTTTGCACCCTTTGTAATTGGCTGGATGGCCAGAAGTATTGCATAGGACGCAGCTTGGGGGAGTAGTCTCCTCAGCTGGGTTCCTACGCGGACATTCGGACGTGCCGTGGTCGCCCAGGCATTTGACGCAGCGCGGTCTGGCGAAGCAGTTCCGCGCTGAGTGGCCGTACAGTTGGCAGCGGTGACACTGCCCCGGCATTCCCCTTTTGTAGGGGGGTTCTATGGATAAGACTGTGATGTGGCATACATTTTTAATATTGAAAATGGCTTTCCCCTCCGGAGTGGGGGGAAGCACGACAAGTACCATGTTGTACTGGTATTTTTTGGCTGGGGGTACATCCTGTGTACCTCTTTGGCGGGGACCCCCTGTCTACAGAGGTCCTCGAGGACGGATTCCGTGGAGAGCTCTTTATCTACACCCTTGATGACGACTCGCAGAGTGCGTTCGTCCTCCAGGGCATAAGTATGGTATCCGATCTGCTTTTCTATGAGAAAAGCAGTCAGTTTCCTATGGTCGTTTGGCGTTGGGACCTGCATCATGATACCGTTTGGGGTGTTACGGGCTGACGAGTAGTTGATACTCTGCTCATTTATGGCTGCACTTATGAGGTTCCACTTTGCCTTCTCCTGTACTATAACAGGAGGGGGCAATTTAGGGGCCTTGGGGCTGTTCGGGGCCGCGACTGTTGTGTCGTCAGTCTGCATGGGTTCGGTACGGGGTGGGGATCCTGGTTTAAAACCCCTAAAAACGTTTCCCTTTCCGCTTTTCGCGGATTTTGCCGGTGGCGTCGGCGAGGAGCAGACCGCAGAGGAAGCGCCGTCCGAGCGTTTCCTCTTCTTGGTCTTCCTACCCTTCACGGTTTGAAAACCGTCCTCCCCCTCGGCGGCCTCCTGCTCGGAGCAGGACATCTCCGACTGGGATGTATATTCGTTGTCATCGCTCTCTGGCGATGATGTTGTAGTCGCCGTCGTCACCGGCGACTACGGCGACTCTTCGGATGTAGCTGCCGGAGAAGCCGGCGAGCTAGTGGGGATGGGATGCTCTTTAACGAATGCTTCCCAGGCCTTTGATGCTCCTGGGAATTTTTGGTCCAAAAAGGACAGGAACAGCTTTACCACGGTGTTCTCCATGGTAAGGCAGTTTACGCTCACCCTCTTGGGGCTGCTCTCAATTTGAAAATTTTTAGTTTAAAGATTCAACCCCTCCCGGCATCGGGGGGGGGGGGGGGGAGGGGGGGAGGTGTGTGCGTGGAGGAGTCCACTGGTGTGTAACCTAATCGTACAATTACACTTTACTTACTTTCCTTTGTTCCTCGGACGCAGGAACACACCGACACTACACTATCGCTATGGGAAGCGATCGCGAAGGTGGAAAAGTGTTAAAAAACGGTCGCGGTCGCGGTCGCGGCGAAAAATAACGGTCGCGGTGGGAAACCTAACGGTCGTGATGGAACGCGCGAAAATCCCGGCGTCACGTCGCTGCTTGAAGCCCCGAGATGAAGGCACTGGCACTGTGTTGTGTACTATAATAATCACTTTACTCAAATATCTGAACATTTACTTTCGCAATTAATCGCTACTACTTCTTAAAAACTGCTACCCGAATCGGAATCCGAGAGCAGAATCACTTGTATTTATTTTTTAATTTTTTTTTTCGACCCCGGGCCCCTGAAAAGGGCCTTACGGCGGAAACCAATACCAGGGGCTAAGCCCCTCTAATTGGGGTGGGATGACGCGCCCAGTACGAGTACTGGGCGCATAGAGTCAGTTTTTGGGGAAGACCCCCCGCGGCAGAGCGCGGGGGAAACCCGTGGGGGGGCAACACAAGTTCCAAGGGAATGACGTTATGCCAATCCAGGCCCAACCAAGACCGACGGTCGGCTCCAAACGGCGCATGGGGGTCCCGATCCGGGGGTCGGGAAACGTGTATGGGTCCACTCCCTCACGCGCCGTGTTTTACCGGACCGCGGAACCAAGCGACCTGGGATAGGAAGGGGGGAAAGGTGTTCCCGGGCCCCTGACTTTTGATGTCGGGGGGGAAAGGGCTACCACGGGGCTGACGTGTGGGGCAATAAGGCAATGTGTGGGGCAAATGTGGGGCAATAAATAGGGCTGCCCCACGTCATACTCCGGGCGCACGGAAAGGTGGTTGCGCCGATTTTATAATCGACGCGGGGGGTTAGGGGGGCATCGATCCAACGGTGCAATTCAGGGGGCGCACCGCGCTTGGGGCGTCTCGGTAGCGTAGCTCCGGGATGCTTCCTGCGTCTGGTGCAAGCAGGGTGCGTGCCGTTTGGCGAGCAGGCATGCCACGGCAGCGGGTCGGTGAAGGCCGGGCGCGTGGCTTCCGCTCGCTCAGTGGTTCGGTGTTCCTGCAACTAAGGCTACAAAAATTAACGCGTTCGAGGAACGCGGGGGGCGGTACGTATCACGCTTATGTGACCCGAGTCCGGGACGCGCGGCGCAGATCTCCGGCAATCGACAGTCGGCTCCTCTGATAGGAGCTTCTGGATACCGGAGATATCTGGGCGCGGATTCGGGTTAGGGCCGGGGGAGCCAGATCTGTGCGAGAGCGGCAACGATGGCGGTACCATGTGTTAGGGCTAGCATGATGGCAGCGAAGACTTCCTCCCCGGCTAGAACCTTCTGAACACAGTTCACGGCCAGGGAGAGGAGAGACTGCAGCAGCTCTGCAGTCGATGCGGGGCCCTCGCTTATCACCGGCTCTTGGGGCGGCGCAGCGAGCACCGGAGGCTGTGAGTACGGGGCAGCCGTACGGTTTGCAGGCTCCGGGGCGGTATTTGTTACCGCGGCTGTGGTGGCCGCGGGGGAGTCAGCAGGTCTGCGCGGGGGGCGCTGTGAGCGCCGAGTGGCCCGCGTGAGGTCCGGCTGCGGAGGAGCGAGCGCGGGAGCCTCAGGCTCTAACGGGATGTTGGCTGGAATAGCAGCGGCATCACAGGGGGGGGCCACAGTGGATGTGGTATCCTTCCTCCTGGAGCTCGGCTGCTTTTTCCTCCTGGGAGGTTGCGCAGGGGAGAGAGGAGCCGAGGGGGGGACATACCTGGGCGTATGGTCGTTCGCCTCCGCCATCAATGAGGTAGCGGTCGGCGGAGGAGGGGGAGCTTCTTGCTCCGGGAGAGGCGAGTTGGCAGGTACGCAGGGGGGGGAGGCGCGGGCATTATCGGCTCGCGGTTTCCGCGCCACCCTGCGGTACACTGGGCACTGTCTGCTGTTAGCAGGATGGGCCCCCTGCAGTTTACGCAGGTGGGCGTCTCAGAGGGGGAGCGGGGGCAATCCCGCACGAAGTGTTCCTCGGCACACCGGACACAGGCCACCCTCCGGTGGCAGTTGTGGCTAGAGTGCCGGAACTGGTGACATCGGCGGCATTGGGTCGGGCCGCCACGGCCCCGCCAGGCTTCGATGGTGACTCCCGGCATATTCAAGAGCTCACGTACCTCGTATATGCCGGGTACAACGTCCGGGGCCCTAGCGATAAGGGCGAGGAATAAGCAGGCGCCGGGATCAGACCTCGCCTGAATCAGAGAGACGTGCTCCGCCACGTATCCTAGTTCGGCGAGACCGGCCCTGATCTCTCCGGTGTCTGTGAAGGAAGGTAGGCCCCTGATACCTACCTTGATTGTCCGTTCCTGTGGCAGCGAGTAGGAGAACCAGGAGGCTTGTCCTTGCTTCTCCAGGTCCGTGAGGTATCGCTTGACGACCGTGTGTTCATGTTCGCTTTGGGGCGAAAAGCGAATCACACGGCCGTTACATTTGGCATTTGGTATGTGCCCCAGTTGGTCGCGTAGACGGCTAAAATGGCACCCAGTCGTCGATACGCTCGGCGATCAGGGGCGGGTAGCGGGTAGTGGTAGACGGCGGCGGTGTTTTTCTCTGCGACGGCGCCGGAGGGGGGGGGGGGTCTATGAGTGCCTACTTGTGGGCTGATAGCACTCACCTCAGCGTAAGACAGCTGACGTTCGGTGTACCCTGCCGTCGGTGGTGTCGAAAGCTCGATGAGCGGTGGCGGAAAGGTAGGCGCCCGGTGACGGAACCCGTGCGGCACGCTTGAGCGGCTTTCTGTGGCCGCACTAGGTGCGGCTCGGCGGTTGTCGCACGGCTGTGGGGCCGGCGAAGCGTCAGGCGAGCGCGGAGAGCTCGCGATGGGCTGGTGTGGGCCGCGCGGCTGGCCAACCGGCGCGGCGCGGTGGTGTCGCGGCTGGGTAGCCGGCGAGGGGCGGGCTGTGCCCGCGGGGGTACGGGGTGTGTCCCCTTGCTGGACGTTGTGGCATCCAGGGTGTGCGGCAGGCTGGCGAGGGTCGCCAGGGTGCGCAGTACGGCGCGAGACGCGCGTATGGTTAGCCGAACCCTGATCGGCTGTGCGGGGCGGGGGCCCAGACTCGTCGCAGGCCGCCGTCGGGAGGCATTGGGGCGGGGGCGTACCAGTACACCCCTGCGAGAATGCCGAAGGCGACCCGGGGCAGGCGGTGTCCTGCCCGCGCAAGCTAGGCTCGGAAAGCAGGCGGTGGTGTGTGCGGTCCTGGGTCGAACGTGAGCTAGACCTCGAAGAGGCCGGGCTGTACGACGACACGGAGTCCGCACATGAGAAATCCAGGTAGTCGCGGCGTAGCCGCGGGTCATGGTCCGACATTGTTACTTAAATATAACAATAAAACACACAAGTCACACAGAAACAGTCAACACTGAACGGTAACAAGTGTACGTATCACAAACAACAAGGGTATTCACACGTTACGTGGACGGACGATACACTAAGTGTACATACACGAAGACGGTACACACACTTAGGGGGGCTGTCTCCTCGTGACCCAACGTTGAGTCGGAACTCAACGGGAGGCCAGGAGCAGGGCAACTCCCCAGCAAGGCGCAAATCCACAGCTTATTCTAATGAATAAGGTGTGAGTTTACGATCGCTATTGGGAAACACTTGGGCACTGCTCTAATGTAGGGGTCGGCACGATCGCGGAGTGAGCGAGACACTCGACGCGTTTGGAGCGAGACGGCACTGACGCGGAGTGAGCGAGTCACTACTACGCAGTCAGAGCGAGACGACACAAAACGCGGAGTGAGACACAACACACGCGAACTAGGAGACAGGACGATCCTCTCACTTGTATGCATATCGGATGTTGTATATATACTGCCGATCTTAGAAAACTTCGATAGCGCGATCCAGAATTGTGGCGCTAATTGGTCCGCCACAATAATAATAATAATAATCAATGATTATAATCAATGGACGCTTCCACACCATCTCAATCTGGTCCTGTACTAAGTATCCGAAGAACTTGCCCTATCCACTGAGACAGACAAAGACAAGCAACGTTATGTAAACAATTTTATCAGTTATGTCCGATTTCTGAAGCTTTTTGTCAGTAGTGTATCTATTCAATAGCGACAATCAACCTCAGGAACCGGACATACGGGGGTTAAAATATCACCTATAAGCATTTATGCGGCATGCGTTTCTTTGTTTTTTTTTACGGTAGAAGGCGGCATGTGGTTTTTTTTTGTGGAATTTACGCTTGTAAATTGGATTGCCTGTTGCGGGCCTTCCAGAAGTTCTTTATCATTAATACACTATGCGTAAAGAAATAAAGCACACCGCGTAGAATTTGTAGGGTCCGTAAATAAACAAAACAGTTGATGCATTAAATTATTTAGGGGAGTTTCGTTGTTTCAACTTGTCTTTTTAACAGAGCAATAATCCTTTCAAGTCGAAAACATTTAAATAAAGTACCCACTCATTGGCTACAATTGAGTTGTGTGGCCGCGCAGACGAGCAACATAATTGAGCGATTCCCTTTAATCACTCTTAAGGTAGCCTCCCGATCTATGCGACTGCGACGCGAGACCGCCACCAGCGACCGCGACCAACAAACCAGTGAATCAGGTTCTCTGGCCACGCGCATCGGTCACGCGACGCGTGACACATCACATCACCTTTAGCTCCGATTTCATCAAACTTCTTTAAGGGCGCGTTTACAAGATGTGTTGTTCGACAGCGATCTAGTATGGACTGATATTTCTTCAGAAATGTTTTGAGCATAAAATCCAGTGACCAAATAAAACAAGCCTCATTGCCACGCCTTAATATTCATGCAAAATAGCATAACACTTGCTACTTCAATTATGATGCTCTCAAGTTAGACCTATTAAATTACACAAAAATTTAATATTTAATTACAGGACGACCATGTTGCTAATGATCCTCGGCAATCATCGTCTTTCTATTAAAATGACATACTAAGGTGTATGAAAAACGACGATTCCAGAAAGTAATTGAAAACATGGTTTTAACTTATGAAGTAACATCATTTACCAATGTAATATAAATTTCGTGTCTGAATCTCGCAGAGGTACGGAAAATCAAATCTTACAGCAAAATGTAAACAAAAAATAAGACATTGCGACAAAAAGTCACCCGTCTGCTCGATCACTCAACTAGGCTCTGGCGACAATACGCGCCCAGTATCCCTCGGCTCCGTTTGCATAATTTGCTCCTTGTTGCTACTTCTAGTCAATGATTTCGAAGTAAGGATGAGCCCCATGGAATATTATTGTATTTAACCTGTCTCATACAAGAAATCTGATAACTCCGTAAATAAAAGTCCGGTGATCCGTAGACCGTAGATGAAAAGTCACGTTGGCCGCATGCGGTACTAAAGTGGGAGATATTTTGATGGTTAAGCATGGCCTGCCCTTGCTACAGTAACATATCCAATATTTCGAGTAATTTCGAGAACTTTACGAGATTAATTTCGATTTGTTTTGTTTTAATTTCTCAAGTTTTGATAAATTACAATTTACTATTGATTATGGAAAATATATATTCTTAGCCCAAGCGGCCACTGATGGCCAGGCCATAGCGGCCACCGATGTATGCATTGTGTCATCGCAGGTTACGTCGCAATGAAATCGTTGCGACGTAACCTGCGACCCGTATTGGTCGCCGGTCGCCGTGACCACTCGGATTCGAAGAATTGTAGGGTCGTGCGCCAGCGTGCGCGCACTGGCCGCCGCGCGCAGACGTGTTACTTATTTACAGACTGTTCAAATTACATCGTGATGTCTTTTGACACGGAGAGGTTTATTTGGGAGCTCGAGACTAGAAGGGCGTTGTGGTACATTTCGTGCAACGACTATTCAAACCGAGACATAAAAAGGATATTGTAGGAAGAGATCACAGAAATATTTGCTAGTGAAAGGGGACACAGAAATATTTGCTAGTGAAAAGGGAGAACAGAAATATTTGCTAGTGCTTCTTCTTGTTTTTTCGCTTCTTACTTGCAAGAAAAACCATCACAGCTATTTCCTCGACGTCCATTTCAAAGCACTCTGTACTCGGAACTGTCCAGTTCTGGCTGTATGCTTGGTCGCGATACTTGCGCCCTCGTCGCAACACTGGTCGCTGCGACCTGGCCGCCAGTGGACGCTATAATATGTATTACCGCGGCAGCTACCGAAATGTATGCAAGCGGCCAGCGGGCCGATGTACATTTTGGTGGCCGTCGCCACCAGTCCGGCAGTGCGCCTGGGCTAAGGGGACCGTTCGTTACCAGCATAAACAGTCTATGTAATAAACCATTCGGATCACAACAAAGTAAGATTTCTGAAATCCACACACGCACCGACCTGAATTGATATCTGGAACTGCTTGATGCTGGATTCTTGAACATTTTTTTTTTGCTAACAGATTATCTATTATTCACACGATATTTTATTTTACACTTGTGTTGTGACGTGGGTTGTGACCGCACTGCGCGCGTGACCGGCGCCGACTGACTCGTCCTGCTTGTGTGAGAGCACTTGAGGGTATATAAGAATAATTTTGAACCTCTCAATGCAATTTCACAACTACCCCCCCATCTTATATATTATTAATAAATATATAGCGGTGTTTATATCGCTAAAACTCCTGAATGGCTGGAGCGATTTGGCTAATTCTGATCTTGAAATAACCGTGGAAACTCAAGGGAGTTTAAATTGGTGAGAAATATCGGAAAAATTGCGAAGAAAATCATAAAACGACACCTAAATCCTATTCTCACTTTAAATTCTACTTGTCAATCATAATTTGGTGTACGTTCCGACGATAGCGTGAATTCGTCCACTGTGTCACTTGACTGTCAAATATATCTAAAAGATGCGTTCAGAAATTTTGCTGGAATGCATAACGGTTCTATTTCAGAAAAGTCGGTCGGCCCGTAGCGTAGTTCGAAGTAGGTGTAGTTTTTGGTGTTGAAATTGAAGGTGTATGTGAGTAGGTTGGTTAGTTTGTAGGTGGGTAAGTATGCATTCAAGACTAAACACCGAGGGAACTGTACACTATTTTTTACAAGGATAATAATGTACCTGCATGATATTCAGACTTAATATTCATAATAAATATTACGAGTATGTAATCTAGTTGCATTTGACAAGCAGACGTGACTAGCACCTGATTGATATTACAACATATACTCAAAGCTGCCGATAGGTAAATTGAATTCAGATCATCCTAGATTAGGTGTCTACATTCTAGATTCGATCAAGATAAGTCGTTTGTGAACTGAGCACTTGTATACCTACTGTATTTTACCAGATTATCTAAATTCTATTCGCGTTGAGAAGGCAGTGAGTCATGCGTTCATATGTCAAAATGAATCACTTTAATTGATTAATGTGAACACAGCAGACGTCATTGGTCAGTGACATTCTGAACGCGAATAGACAATAGGCATTATCATTATTATTACACTGGACCAATCTTCATACTCCTGTACTTTCACTTTACTAACATAGTTGTAAGAACATTTGTACAATACTAACACAACTATGGACTATGGTCTGAAATTAAGTATTATTATTATTATAAACAACTAGCCTACGCCCGCGACTCCGCCCGCGTAAATACAGTATCCCACGGGAGCACTGTACTTTTTCGGGATAAAAAGTAGCGTATGTTTTAATCCAGAGCTTAAACTACTAACATACCTGTCATCGAAATCCGTCCAGTAGTTTTTTTGCACGAAAGAGTGACAAACATCCATCCATCCTCACAAACTTTCAGATTTATGACGGTTGTAGGATTAACTTTTGCCCGCGGCTTCATCCGCGTTTAATTATGTCTTATACGATATCTTTAGAATTATTTATAGTCTATTCGTTAGTCTGATGTTATATTTCTGTGAAGTTTCATCGAAATCCGTTCACTAGTTTTACCGAAAAGAATCCCAAAACTACGATCCGCTTAAATATTTTTAATACAAGAAGGAAGTAGAAGTATTTCTACTAATATCTATATTTTTTCGTGGAATAATACCGACAAACGACTGGAATAACCGCCTGGAAGGCGATTACAGCTGCCCATAGAGACCCGCAACACCAGAGGAGTTACAAATGCGTTGTTAGGCGCATAGGCGTTATTTCACAGCAGTTTTCTTTGAGGCCGAATTCGTTTTTCTGTGGCCACGGTCAAAACTCTTAACTAAGATCCTTTAATATTAAGAAATTTTTAATGAAAAATGTGTTGATCTTTCGTCTTTAAAAAATTACGCTGAAATTCTAAAACATTTTTAAAATATAAAAATTTCAATCATAATAACCCGCCATTTTCAATATAGCGGAGATAAAAACTCCAGCTGGAAACCCGCGACTTCAATTTTAATTATTTTCTCCCTTACCTTCGTACAAGATACTTCTAAGTGACTATATTTAAATATTAAGATGTGAAAGTTTTTTTTATTTTTCGTAACTCTAAATTGAATATTGTACTCACGATATTATTTATTACTTATACAAGATGATCTATACTATATTATTATAAAAAGGAAAAGTTTGTTTGTTTGTTTGCATTGAACAGGCTCCAAAAGTACTGGACCGATTTTGATGAAATTTAGCACAGAAGAGTTGACCACGGGGAAGGACATAGGCTCCTTTTTATTGCGGAAAATTTTTGTCATTATTAGATATTTATAACTAGATATTGCCGGCGACATCGTGCGCGCAAAAGTTAATCTGGCGAAAATCTATATCTGTGCCAAATTTCATCAAATTCGATCCAATACTTTTGGGGCCTGTTCAATGCAAACAAACAAACAAACTTTTCCTCTTTAAAATATAAATAGTACAGATTTTAGTACCAATATTTTTACTTTATAGGGCCTCCTTGAATTTTAAAGGAGATCATACATATTCGGCCAAAAATTCAAAGCGCCGACCAACAAAAAATGTAAGCTCATAAATTTAGTTTTTTTAACTTTAATAATAATTATTATTGTTTCAGCAAAAAAGTTGCCTGAAAAAAAAAAATAGAGGTGGATTTTTTTAGAAATAAAAAACTTGTTTTTCTCAAATTTTATTTTATTTTCGACTAGAAACGTTAAGTTAATACTTCATAACTTTGTCGTCACATTCTTTGAAAGTAGAATAAAGCATACATTTAGAAAATATTATATACAACGAAAGTGTCAAATTCCAATAACTACATAAAGTATTTACAACATTCTGTGTGGTAACTATTTATTTATTTATTCGAGTACATAACTAAAAACGAATTAAATTATTAATTATTATATGTCTATACACTATTGTCGAGTTTGTCTAGACATTTAAAGTGTTCTGAACTACATAATATTATACATATCTAATAGTTACAATATTGTTAGAAAAAACTCATTACCATGAATCAACGATTTCACACTAACTCGTTTTTGTTGCCAATTTCATTTTAATATTTCTCTGGTGTTCTCCAAAACACCTAAAGTAATGAATTTTAAATTAATTGAAAGCCGATTAATTATTTATGGAATGGAACAAAGTTAAATATGAAAAATATAATAGGATTGAAAAAAATGAATATTGTATCAAATTTCGTCTAGTGTAATCACATTTTGTCTCTCTTTCCTTAATAGGATAATATCTAGAGATATCTTAAATTGGATGACTAGGAAGGACTTGGAAGGAAAGGCAATTTAGCTATATATAAGTAAACATGAATTTTCCCTGACAGTACAGTAAAATACATAATATGTAAGAAGAAAAATACATACGTATACATTGAACCCATGGATTTAAAAAAATATATAAATTCTGTTTTTATTGCATCATTCGATAGTGTCGCTAGAAAGAAACAATTTTCTAGAGATAATGGGGCGCGAAAATATTGAGCATTTCATTACTCACGCATACATTTCTTCAAAATTTGAGACATTCTATAAAAATACAACACTTTCCTGAAATTTGCCGTATACCATCACTTCCCGAAAATTACTCCTTACTAGCAACACTATGAAATGGTGCAGGATGATTTTTTAAACTGTTTTTCAACTTTTAACCTTTAACCCTCATTAACTTCTTTCTCCCATGGCTTAGAGGTTTTCCGTCATACAATAAAATTACACAATTTTTAAGCCTTTACGATTGACACATGTCTTGTAGTACTACAAGGGTGGGGACGTTTTTCCGATTCTTCTTTAACCAAATTTATACGTCATTGTAATTCTTAATTGCACGGAAAATAACTGACATTGAAATTGGTAGCATTGTAAATTGCATCATTATTTACGTTTTGATTAAAATCAATCCGATCGGAGTTTACAAGCCAATGATAAACATGCAAGTAAATTATTCCCTCGCTAAAACACATGGCGCGGCGTCACAGATAAACTCTTGTATTTGACTGATTGATCACCAACACGGAACACCTCGTTTTGTATGTGTCACAGCATAGACATAGCGAGTAGATTGAGCAAACTCGCCATGAACTCCAACAGACACAAAGAAAGGGCCTGACGCTCCAACCGCAAGTGCCTGAAAATGTGACGCGATGCGACATCAGGGACAAAGGTCAAATCTGTGGCGGCCTTATCAGCGCAAAGAGCCTGGATTGAATTATGTCGAGCTTTGTTGACGCGTAAGAGCGTTTCCACATTACGCGATACATCGCGTCCGATAATTTGAGAGGCAAGAGAGATGTTTTATTTCGTCTTTGTGGAAATATATCTGTCTTTGTCATAACAAGACATATCGGCGCGATATCGGACATAATAAATGTGAAAATGCTCTTATGTTGTCGGCATAAGAGCGTTTTCCAGTCCGATATCAGGTATCGTATATAAAAATGCTCTGAATGTGCTATGCAGGTAGTAAGTAATTCCTTTTTGTCAGTCAGTGTTTGTATTACGTAGATAGACTCAACACTTTAGAAAAAAAAACTAACTTCGTCCTTTACCGTATGTCTACTGCATAGTGGTCCAATAAATGCTCGCTCTGTTCTGTATATCTGTGGTCGGCATAATGCCAACGATAACTGCGACACAAAGACAAGTATTAAGATTGATTCACAGCTTAAGACATTCAAATTACCATATAATTCGATACCTACTTATAATATACCCAAATAACCCGTGAATTTACCATTCATCGTGTGTCTAAAAGCGATAAACTAGTATGAAAATAGATATATAAGGAACAGAGTTAAGCAAACCTGTGAACCGTGGCTTATTATTAGACTAGGTGTTGCTCGCGACTTCGTACACGCAAAAGGAAATCCCAGAAAACCGTACATTTTACTAAAATAAAAATAGCCTATTTTCTTTCTTGTGCTCTGCTCTATATCAGGGGAAATTTTTATCAAAATCTGTCTAGTAGCTTCGGAGCATATTTAACGCAACCAAACAAATCTTTCCTCTTTATAATATTAGTATAGATAAAAAGTGTATGTATGCGTCCGACGCATCTTCGGCTAACATCGTGGGACACCGTACCGTGTGACCGTGTGACCGTGTGACGTCGTGAATTCGATTTTACTCCCGTAGATTTTCATACCCCGGGTATATATATGAAAATCGTTTCCTAAGGAGTAAGCTCCAAAAAAATATAATATAATTCACCACGATGTCGCATAAACGTAAATTTTGCTGAGAAATCGCTAATTCTAAAAGTACCAACATTTCAATGTACATTACGCGTCGAGTAAGAGTAATATATGTTTTCATATTATTTCTTTTATCACCCTGTATTGTTACAGAATATTTTTTTTATTTGAACCTATAAAAATATCAGGGCAATAAAAAGAATAAAAGGACAACAAAAAGAAAAAAATATCTATAGACGCTTAGCCCCGTCAATAGTGTTCGTCACACGTACAGTTCTGACCGCGGGAAATATCACGCGCCGTTCAAACCGGCGCTCGCTCTCAACCGAACGCGTAAGTGCGCGAGGCCGACATCGACAGTCCGTCCTGGCATGTCAATGACAGCACAATTTCTACAGTTTGAACCGCGAGCTATGACGTATAATCTAAGACGCCGTGCTGCATTTTTAGTCGTAATTAGCGCGACAGTTTAACCGCAGTCCAAACCGCACAGATCCCCCCGCGAAGTCCGATCCGCGGTCCGAACTTTACGTGTGCAGGGTGCTATCTGGCCCCGTGCTAAGTACCTATCCAAAGAACTTGTGTTACGGGTACCAGACGACGCGAAGTATATTTAATACTTTTAACCCTGGAACACAGAAAAACTTTTTTGTTCCTTCGGCGAACGCCCTGGCCCTGGCTTGAGGATAAACACGCTCATCCACTGAGCCACAGAGGTAGGTTTTTTTATAACTACAAAAAAATTGCCAAGTGGAAGTACCACACAGATTTTAGAGTAACTAACACTATAGTGATTACTGGTACTACGATATAGTTTAGTTATATTTTTCATTTCTCTTATCTTTACCAGATAATATATTATTATTACTAATTATTAAATATTAAAAGGTCTAATATGTAATAATACTGATAATATATTTATTATTATTTCTGTTAATATATTTTAATAATTTAAACTTTAACCTACTTACCTTTATACACTATGGTTTATGACTATAATCAATATTACACCTACAACATTGTGAATGGTAACTACATTATTACCCAAGAAGTGGGACTTTGACGAAAACGCAGCTTGGCCGCTGCCTCAAACGCGATGAGCGGCTCGGCGGCGGCGCGGCGGCGCGGCGGCGCGGCGGCGGGAAGCGACAGCTGTGGCGATGCGCGCATGCAGGCGGCATTGTCACCGCTTGACAGAAATACACTCCTGTCACAGAGTAGAAAATTGATAACGTGTAATCGATTACGTGACGTACGTAAGTACGTACAGAGAAACAGCTTTCATAGAACGATCCAACTCGATCCAAATTTCAACATTTTGACGTCCCCTTTGACGACTCGCAATTTTTCCACACAATCGTGTACACACCGCTTGCTTGTAGTAGTGCATCAAAATCGATAGCTAACTATGTAGCTGTTTATCTGTTCCTCTTTCTTTAATATGTGCTTCTGTCAAGCGGTGACTATGGCCGCAGATTACTAAGGGTCAGCGCAGACAGAGAGGAAGTAATCCTCGCGCGATCTTGGGCATTTTCTATTTCATATCGGGCGTATCTTCGAGGACGCGCGAGCATTTTTTGTCAGGTTCAAAGATGTATACACTTTGATTTTCGAGTGCATTAATAAAATCCTCTCCGCTGCGCTCCTTTAGACGCACTGGCCCTAAATAGTTACTAACTATGGCGCCCGCCTGTGCGCGTCACTGCCCGCCGCCGCCGCGCCGCTCATCGCGAAATTCAAGGCAGCGGCCTTAAAACACCGTATTTTAATTATTATTTATACTGTAGAAAAGTTGAAAAAATTGTGTCGAAGTTGTTAAAAAAATATACTGCTGGAACTATCACTGTCGAATTATTATGGCTCAAGACATATTTAACTATCGGTTTACAAAAAAATACTTATTAATATAGTTCGACCACAAAAATCGACCCTAACGTACATTTTTACACTATCAATATATTATGATACAATCATTTGCTATACATTATTAGTAATTAAAGTTTAATAGCGCTTTTCCCCATGACTTTTTTTACATAAAGCATTTTGTATGTAACTAAAGGCTAAAGGTACACGAGACATTATTTAAAAATGGCCAAACAATTTTTTTGCTTAAGTATACCAAAGTTCCTAAAATGATATATTACTACCCATTACTCTGGAAGTGGATATATTGTTCTGTTTGAATATTCAGATGCCATACTTTGGTACGATAAAATAATTTGGCCATTTCCAAATATACTTATACTAAAGACAAATAATGATAATAACTATATATTATATTGCTCTTTATACTCACCAATATAATGACAATAGTTAATTATATCATATCTTACAATACGTATTATTAAATATTCTTTAATAAAAAAAAATTGAGAATACCTTATTGCTTGACTAAACAAAGAAAATATTATATATTTTTTTAATAATAAAATCTATATTCGCTGATGATTCAAGTTGGCATAGTGTTATATTTTTATTAATGATTTTTTTTTCTATTTAAAAATGCAAACACTTTCAATTAAAATTTTAAAATATAAAAGAAGCAAATTAAAAGAAGAATTACAAAGAGTCGAAAACAAATTTGTATAATTGCTTAATTCAATTTAATCACTTAAGCAAATTATCTGGAATGAATCTGGAATAGGGAAAAATGTGTTTGTAATTAGAGGGCGAGTCCCTGAAATTCATAATTTTGCCTTTTGAACAGGGGTGAAAGTAATTGAAGCGTTTCTAATTTTATGCCGATGTAAAGGTCAGGTAAAATGGTTACATTCAACATCGATCGCTTGTTATTTTGAGCCGGCGTTCGGAAAAGAATCACAAAAAAAAATACCGGGGTTCGAAGTTTCGAACCCACCACATTCCGAATTTCCAAACAACGCAACAATTACACACACGCATACCAAACTGCTAATTGACCTGTCGTAATATAATTAGAGTCGAAATTATTGATATATTATTGCACGACGAAAAAAAATAACATAATATTATATAACTTAAAAAGCGCAGTTTCCCATAGATAAGATCTAGCTAGATCGATTTTTCTCCCCCCAAACTCCCTGCATACTAAATTTTATGGAAATATTTGCAGTCGGTTCCGAGTATACACATATTATATATATACAAGATTAGCTCATTTAAATTATAAAATAACCAATGTAATCCTTAAATTAGTAGCATTATAGAAGCTCCACAACTGCAACGTTCATATCACAGGCGGAACGTTATGGATAAGGGAGCATCTTAAGAATTTGAATCGCACATTACGGCAAAAAATGTGATTGTTAACTATACCTATCGCTTGAACAAACTATTAAAGTCATTGAGGTATGCTGTGTATACTTATTCATACATTTATATACAGGAATAAATTAAAATATTTCATATAATATCTTTGGTTGTTCTATATTTTGACTCAAGTTATAAAAAAAAATACAATAACGACATTTATTATATACATTTTTTTTAATAATTATAAATTTATTTACAAAAGTATCACAGGATTTTGATAATCAGCAGGTTTTATATATGTTTAAAATTAGTGTAAATGAAATGGTAATAATTAGACTTTGACATCGAAAATATTGGAAACAATAACAGCTACGTATGACTACGTGCGACTACGATTAGTTACGCCCCGCTACACGCCGCTACTATTCACTACGACGCGTTACGTTTGGTTACGAAAAACTATAGAATTCAATGAAGTCACACTATCAACTGAAATTGCGTTTTTTTTATATAATAAGGGATGGACCGGTGAAAAATACTATTTTATCTGCATAAAATAAAAAAGGAAATCTTAAGAATATTATGTAACTTTAAAATATTTAAAAGAGACAGAGAGGGATGTGATAGAGATATTATGTAAATTTTATCATTTATTAGGTAGGTATTTTGCGTTTCCACTTTTTGGCTTTTATGCCAATTCATTTTAGAAAAAGAAAAAAAAATTGAGATTTCATTACAAATTCTTATAATGGGTCAAAATATTCAAAGTATTACATAGCTATAATAAAAGCTCGGTAAATATATTTAGGCAAAGATTGCCGCGCCTTTAGAGGTAAATGTTCAGAATTCTTTGGGTTGTAATAAAAGTTCCAACGGGATTCCGAAAATAAAGGGAATATTTGCGTATTTTAATTTATGTTCTTGTTTTCTTAAAATAGAATAATTACTTTTCAAAGTAACATACCAGATATGCATACTGAAAAAATATTTTTGACATAAGTTAATATTGTTTTCTAACTCGTAGGTTTTGACATAAAGATAATTGTGTATAGAATATTATTATAGTTCTAAATAAAATTAGATTTATCTATTATTTAGGTATTATATACACGTATTTATCAGGATATTTTGTTAAAATATAAACTATTTATTTGCTAATTTGTTTTAATGAGGATGGCAGTTAAAAAAAGTACAAAATTAGCTTTGGTCATGCATTCCACAGTCAAAATTCTCTTACATTAAAATATAATTTTTGGTTAAAATTTAGTTGTGGCAAAAATATAAATTGTGCTCCTTTAGAAGCGTGAGAGTAAAATATATTATAATATAGACTTTTAAACACACGGCATTAAAAACAATAATGTAAATATGTCGTAAAACTTATAATATTATTATTTATTCTAAGAAATATCTTAAACCTAACAAAGTAAATATTTCATCTTTGATGTATGATATGTATTAAGAGTAGGTATTATTTACAATAATTCTCTAAAGAATATCTAATATCTCAACATTATTATATGAAAATTTGGATATTTCTTAATATTACGCTATATTAAACGAGATCAATTCATGTTATTTAATATAATATCTATTTACTATGAGTTGTAGGGAAAAAAAATGTCGCAAAACAGTTTTTGTTATTTTCCTTCTAAAAGCTATAATATATTGTACATACAGAGTGTACTTAACCGCTTCGTATAATAATATTTCTATACAGAATGTACTTAAATTGCCGATAAACCCTAATGATGCATTTTATAGTAACAGATGAGGCTTAATTTTCGTAAGAGTTTTCATTACACCCCATGTGAACATTAGTATACAGGATGTATTTAATTATACTCACAATTTAAAACAAAGACTCTTGTGGATATACATTATACATATTGCTACGTTATACAGAATATATTTTATTTTACACTCATTATTTTTATGTAAAATCTTAATTTGATATTGCTTAATGTTTTTTTTTACTAATACTCATTCATTTACACAGTATACTGCGTCTACTTTTTTAACCAGTAATACATTATAATTTACTTTTTTATACGGGTGTGCTAGTTTTGTGACAACTTAAAGTTGTTCTTCTTTACTGGAACATCGCATATCCTACACTACGTCGCTTTTGTCGAGTAGCCCGTTGTTGCTACTCCCGTCCTCCTGTCATATGTGGTAGTCCTTCAAGGGCTTGACGGACTCGGCCGAGGACCTGGGAGTGGGGTCCACCGCCGACAACCCGAGGGAGCCACTTCGTCTCACCACCAGGGTTTTGGTTCCGTAGTCGGTTACGAAGTTGTCGTTCCTGGTTGGAGTGTTCGCTCTTACCGTCTGATAGCCGCAGCACGGCGGACATTTTGAGGTCAGTATCTTCTTGAAGGCTTCACGGAATTCCGTGTTGAAGATCGAGTAGATTATTGGGTTGAACGCTGAGTTCGAGTAGCCCAGCCAGGTCAGTATCTTGAACGCGAGATCTGTGAAAAATATGCTGTTAAATTCGCAAGAATAAAAGAGAAAAGTTTTAAGAACCATATTCTAACATGTTACAGTAACAACACAAACTAACGTGTAAACTAACATAATATTCATATATTATGTATTTTTATCCGAATGATAATATCACATACAGTACTACATTAAATTTTTGAGAAGGGAATATTTTAGTATAGCGTTACAGCTGTTTGGGTTTGTTTTATTATTTTATTATTACTAAGTATTTTTTAAATTATTTTTAACAATAATATGAATACATAACTATCACCATAATATTATTATTATCACTGAAATATATAATATAATCTAGCTATCACAACAATGATGATCAGTAGAATTTTTATTCTTAGTTTTATATTTTAACTGTTTACCGTCATATTTTGTACCTTTTTTTAACATAAGATGAGGGGAGATCACGGAAGACCAGGCATAGCGGCGACTGTTGCTGTCATAAAATGCACTGCCATATTAATTTATAATTATTATTGTAAAGTTTAATTAAGTTATTTATTGCTTTTTATTATTTGTTTTTTTTTCTTTTCTTGTTGCTGTTTTGTTGCTTTTCTTTATATATTTTTTCTCTTAATAATGTAATGGTAGTGTAAGTCTCATAATGGTAATAAATTATTTTTATTTATTTTATTTATTTAATAATATTTTACCCAACATGATACATACGACAATATGATATTACAATATTACAATATTACAATATTACAATATTACGTAAGTAACGATAGTATGCATTACTAAAACTAATAATTTATAAAAAAATAAAACTTTCGACAACTCTTAGTAAATATGGAGACCCTCACACTGCCGTAAACCGTGCCGGATTTGAAGGTCATGCGACCACTGCGCAGTATCATTATAAACAGACTAATCATTTTATAGGATAATCTGTTCAAAATTTAACGTCTCATGTAATATATTTTTGAACAAGAATCGATTATTGATCGCGCTCCTTGCATGTCTATTTTTGTTTTGAATACACCCTGTATGAATACTATTTTTAGCGTGCCCTTTATAGGATAATGAGTAATACCTTGTTTATTTTAAATACATTACAATTAAATTTTATTTCAGAGGTTTAAAATCGTATGAAAGATCGTAATTTGATATCTGGCAAGATCTGGAGAGTTTTCACTACATTTATTGCAAATGCAATTTTCTTGAATGAAGTTTTGTCTAGACAAGATATTGGCTGTGTTATAGACTAGCTGTTGCCTGCAGCTTTGTACGTATAAAAAGTGTATTCAATCAGAAGAATAACAATTTGTACTCTGTTCACATTCAATTTAATCTAAACGTAAACAAATATAATTATATCGAAAAATATATTTTTATATTACGCACTGTAATATTATCCTACAATACTGTAATACAGGCATCTTAAGATAAAATATTATAGTATCTTCGCCGTTTGTGATGAATTTTAAAGAAACAATGAGACTTATTTGGTCAAATTTAATATTTTTGTTCACAACAAGATTAAATTGAATTTACACAGATGACACTACCGAGCTTTGTAAATCTCTACTAACACAAACTCATAAAAGTAACTCAATAATACAAAATCTAATATCTCGAACAAAACTAAGGGTCAATCGCACCGCGACGCCACGCGGATTCAAAATTGAACTTTGTCAACTACATAAAAACATACACGTTTCATATTATGACATCAGTCATGCGCTGTGAAGCGCGGTGCAACTTGACATTCGCACTCTTACAATGCAACGTATATCTTCTGGAGTCACGAATAAAGTTCAATATTGAATAGCTATCCTCAAAATGCAGCGCCAAGTCGCGTATCGTTTTGTTTCGGAATATGTTTGTGAATTGACCATTATGTTACAAAATATGATTGCCAATAAAGTTTTAGTTGTAGAAATAAATATTTGTCGGCTGACTGACCCCATGTATAGGTGCAGCTATCGAACACGGCGCGTTACACTTAATTGAAATTGTCGACCGAACAAATTTATTTTATATTCATATCGTGTACATAAAATCCTTCGCTGTAAAATACGTTTATCTGGGTCAGTAAAAGAAGCGATTTGATGGAATACGAGCAGACGGATCGCGCCTGATAGAAAGCGATTATACTTATCGCCAATCACCGGGAGAGTTGCAAGTGAACTTATACCCCGTCGTCTCATTGGGCCATGATTTTGATGTTAATCGAACACCTGCAACATCAGAGAGAGTCATCCAGTCCATTCGTGCCGACGCATGACTCTAATTTGGTAAAATGATTCTATACTAACGTCTAACTGTGCTAAAAACCAGGAAATAAAATAATTTAATTATGTAAACAATGAGCATCTGTCAAAATTAAAATAATTTTAAATTAAATTAAACAAAGCAACATACGTATAATTAAAAACTAATAATCAGTTTCACTTGGCCGGATTATAGCATACACGAATAGGGGAGAAGACTACATCTGAAATATTTAGTTTCATTGATATACTCAGAAATATCGAGGCATTACTGCTTGGTAAATGTACAAAAAATATAATATTTTATATGTAGTTTATTAATTAGATACATCTAAAAGGTACAAAAAAGTTTATTTGTTTTTTGCTAAATTAGTAAATAAAACCTACATAATTAGTTTACTTACATCATATACAAAAACATTAATTATGGTAAGTATGAAATTAAACGCACAAATCGGAGATATGAATTTAGAAATATGTTCCTGCGGCTGTTTACTTCGTGCACTTTAACCTAGGCGTGACGTAACAGCTGGGCACGACTTTAGTTTGGAGCTTTTTCACGAGACTAAGAAATATAGTCTTTTTGATGTACTGTTTCTTCTGTGAAGTTACTCATATTTAAGAGTACTATTCATTTGTGCAATAAAAAATTCAGTCATCTAGCCTATTGTCAACCATTGGATACGGTGTCATTTTTAAGTTTTGATATATTAATTATGAAAAAACCGTTTCAACTCATCGTCATTAACTTGATAATGACGATGTGACGAAACTGTTTTTTTTTTTCAATTTGATCTAAAGCCTGCGAACCCCTAATGTTTTTAATGAAGAATTAATTATGTCTCGCGAATTTGACTGTCGACTTAAGAAGTTTATACAGAATCACACTGTCCAATTAAAGTCCGAACTGTCGTAAGATCTATACGGCAATAGATCTACCGTAGATAAAAGGATTGCCAAACTAAACCACGGATTAGGCGGGTGGGATATAAAAGTATATTACCACATAAGACTGGCTCAGTGTAACAAAACCTTGATCATAACTGCGAAAAAGGTGTAAAACAAAGACGCATTCCATTAATATAAACACAATTAAACATTTAAGTAACCCCTGTCATTGTCAAGCTAGCTGATGATGATGAATTTTAGCTAAGAACACTCTCGATCACGTTTGCTTTCAGACAAATAAAAAACTGGATCATAATCGTTTATTCCAAAAAAAAACAACATCTCGTATCATCAGACAGATACACAGACACGTCAAACAGTCCTCTGTTTTCGTTGGGGGTTAAAAAAATAACTGGTAAGAATATTATGTCCTTGTTATAGTCAAAGAAGAAAGAAGTTACCTCTAACTAATTTTGCTAAACACAAAGCAGGCGTTATATTATAACGACGATTTTATTTAATGTCGTGGTCTCTCACCAGCCGGTCGGATATAAGATGTGAACGCTTTTCATTGATTAGAATCGGAATCGGAAGAAAAATGATAATATTTTTATTACATCATTGATAATTTTAATTAAAAATTTTAATTGCTGTATAGACATTTTACTAGGAAGTTTATCAAAGAATAGTCATTAAATAACTTTTTTAACGATTTTACAACATTCCGTTTTTATTGCAAATTGCCATATCGATCCCTTATTTGTTAATGCCTTATTAACCTTATATACGTTTATTACTTAAACAATGTCACAACTATATTGTTGATGTATGCACTATGCATGTAATCCAGGAGGTAAGTCATGGTCTTATCAGGCAGACAAGTCTCCAGTCAGGCAGAACGTGGCCACGATATTCACACAGAACAACGGCACCCGGCACAGAAGGAATACGCCCGTAATGATCCCCATCGTGATCATCATGGTAACCGCAGAACCGGGAGACTCCTTTGTGATTATCACGTGGTAGTGGAAGAAGAATATAAAATGATAATGCAGCAATAAGCTATGATCCTACCAGGTATACAAGTCTTGCAGAACGCCGCCACGATGTTTACACAGAAGAACGGCACCCAGCACAAAAGAAAGACGCCCATGATGATCCCCACCGTGATCGCGGCCTTGTGGTCGCTCACGTGGTAAGGGGAGGAGTGGACGTGCGTGTGGACTCTTGTCCTGACCGACTTTGTTCTATTGTCGGGCAGTTGCACTGTGCGGGTTACGGCGCGGATGGATTTCACGTGCTTTTGCGCGTAGCAGTATAACCTGTGGAAAAATGTAATAAACATAGAAGATAATGTCTAGTGGGTACTAATAATATTATGAATTTAACAATGACACGATTAAAGGTCAATTCACACCGCGGCGATACGCGATTTTAAGACAGCTATTCAAAATTACATACAACTGCACAAAACGTTGCATATGACATCAGCTCACATCAGTCATAAATTAAGCTAGTTAAAAAAAAGTAGCGCCACGTAGCGTATCGTTCCGTTTCGGTGTGAATTGGTCCTTAACTCCTTAGTCACAGGAAATTGTCTGTACCAGCTAATGACGGTTTTTTCCACTTACCGGCCCGATAGCGGCCCAGCCGGTGACATGTGTCAGGTGGGAGTCTTCGCCGCGCCGTTGTCGGGCCGGTAAGTGAAAAAACATGACATATTTTTTTTTTCATACATTAATACGACCGGCAGCTTGGCGGTTGCCGGTGCCGTTGCCGGGCAGTTGCTGGTTCGGTACCGGGCCGTTGTCGGGCCGGTAAGTGAAAAAACAGCCATTCCATATATTTTTATACATTTAGTTGCCCCGTCAACCAGGCGATTGCCGGTGTCGGGCCGGTAAGAGGAAAAACAACCATTCATTGCAAGATCTAGTATTGCTTTCAACCTTGTCGAATTTTGTTGGCGTTGCCACAAATAGTTGACATATTTGAATGTGGCATAAGCTACGAATTGCGGGTAATAATCCATAATTACGCGGTGTGCATTCACGTTACATGTTACCATCATTAAATATTCATTACATATTGCGCGTAATGTGTGGTGCATTACACCGCAGAATGCCTATTGCTCATGTCCGTTTGTATCGATATTATATATATTTCTCAGCCATCTTGTTGAATCCAAAAGCAAAATGGATACCAAGGCAGTTAGTTGAATAACGGCATCTAATTAAATAACTGGTAAATAAATAACCAAGTCATTGGAATGAATGTAATGTAATCACACGTCTGGCTCATTGACAACAGCTGTATTTTATTAGATTTTCGTTTAAAATAATAAAAAACAGTTGACAATTTGACGGGCGACAGATTGTACACAATCTTTTGAAATTTTATAATCTCTCTAGTTATATTACAATCTAAAGGGTTTTATAATTTTACGGTGATATATACGGTGTTTACATTTTATTTTGTAGACTTTTTAAACTCACCTGCAATAGATACTGATCATCACTATGCACGGCAGTATGAACGATATACAGCTGGAGACCACCGCATACGTGGGCGTCAGGACCAGCGCACACGTCGGGTACCTGGTCTTGCGCATCGTCTCCTCCTCCGGCGGTCTGTGGAGACCCAGGGAGATGGGCAGGAAACTGACCATGACGGCCAGCAGCCATATTAACGCTATGGTCGCTATGGCAACCTTGCGTGTCACCCAACGGCCGTATCTAGAATATATTGTGAAAATTACTTGTTATAAAAAGGCATAACGAGTATTTTCGTAATTAACTTTTATTTAATTATAAATGAATCGTCTTGATATCATAAACTGATGTATGGAGTTTGGACCAATCAGAACGGGTTTGAGGTTGATTTAACATCTAACGGCTCGTTTCAATAACCTATTTATCAATAATAAAAATATCATTTTGCAGTTTTAACATATCGGGACTGGATCGTAACTAAATTTTTGCCGGATTCAATAAGCAGAATCGATTTGCTGCTGGTAAGCGTAAACAGCTTAAGAAAACCTGCAATACTAACACAGTCAAAAATATGGATATCAATAGATAGGCAATAGGCATGTATTTGCTCAAAAAAGGTTCAAAATCAAGATGTTGCATAGTATATCATTCAGTTGTTGCTTACTTTTTTACATTAATATTATAAAGAGGAAAGTTTTGTTTGTTTGTATGTTTGTTTGTTTGCATTGAATAGGCTCAGAAATTGACCGATTTAAATGAAATATGGCTCAGGCATAAGCAGGTTTTTACGTAGGGAAACCATATACGCGGGATTTTCTTTAGCGCGTAAGAAGTTCCGGGCGACGTCAGTCTAGAATATATCTAATTAATGACGTAATCCAACTTGAACTAGGTCTAAACTCAAGCCTACACAGCATATTCTATTTCTATTTAACGTCAGGCTTAGGTCTCTGAAAATAAGAGACATTTGTAGTATATTTAGCTCTTTTGAAATAGAATTAAGTGCATTTATAGCCTTTATTTTAGCTCGTTACAAAAATATGTTTTAAAACAATTTAATTGTGTGTTTATTATTATTTAGATATAAGTTACTTAATGCAATTTGGAGTCATCCGTTTAAATAATAACATTAAAGAAAAAGAACATTTCAAATCATATGATTTTTTGGTAACTGTACAGTTACGAATTTAAATATCACACAAATAAGTGACGACACTCTTGACGATAATTAAGAAATACAATGAGACATGTGGCCAAAGGACCATACAAAAAATCGTCCCCACCAACCAACATGTTTCAAACATATCTCAGTTAATAGCTCTTGCCATGCTGATTAATTATTTAGTATGGTGATATTCACCTCAGGAGTGGGGTTTTGATAGTAATTGGAATTATTTTTTTATTGTTTTATATCAGCGAACCACTCCAGCTTTGCACAGGTGCGATGTATTATACATATAAAGATTCTTCTTGAATCACTCCATTCATTGCTGAAAAGTGCATTAAAATCAGTTGCTTAGTTTAAAAGATCTAAGCGAACAGGGAACTGAGCGACTTAATTTTATACTGTGTCTAAGTAGTCCTTTTCTTTTTTATCATATTTTTACTAATCGTAAACCTACTTTAACAGAATATCACTGACACACATACTAAATAATTATCAGCGTGGCATGAGCTGTTAACTGAGATTGAAATTGTTGGGGGTGCACTGCACTGACACACTAACACTGCCCATACAGTTTTTTGCATGGTCCTTTAATGTTTTTGTTTACGTTAAGATATCATTGGATCTGAACTTGACTTGACTTGTCAAAGTCAAATGTTTCATTCAGAGTTGATGTTTTTCTGAATGTCGATGTCGATGATGCCTGCCACCTTGAGAATTAAATTTAATTAGAGGTCACCCTATAGTCGAAATTAGCCAATAATCATTTATAACTTTTTCTAATTCTAACTTTATAGATATATAAAAATATATTTAAAAAAAACGAGCGAGTTATTCAAATCTGACAGCCAACTCTACCACCGCGGTTGAGACGTTGTAAACCAGAGGTAGCCTTTTCATAATAATCATAATCTTTATTTGCATTGGATATGGTATATAATTTGGTGTTAACAATTTATACAATACTTTCATTTGTTTCATAATATTCTGCTTGATTTAAGTGTGCAAATATTGTTAGGCTTAGGTAGTAACATAATTTTGGCATACATGGGCCATATTGTGAAAAAAGAGAAAAAGGCCCGCACTTGTAAGATAATTTTGTACCTAATTATCTATTGTAGGTACACCGCTACAGTATATAGTATATTTTATTAAACTAATACAAATGACAAAGGAGCAATGAAGACAAAATGCGGGGAAAACAAAAACTAACATAGAACAATGACCTCAAAGGCCTTTAAAAATATTAATTATATATAAAGAGATTTTAAAAAATCCAAGTGATTGACATTGGCCTGCGGGCCGCGCATTGCCGACCACTTATTTAACTGAACTGTACAGTTTTATCGTTACGTGTGTAGCTAGCATTACAGTATCTTGAGTGGCCTGTACTGTAATAGGCTTATGAGTAATCTCATGTCATCTAAGATGTCGGTATTGTCTTGAGTGAGTTTTGTATTGGAAGGATAATTAATTCGGTTGTATAATATATTCCTGTATGGTATAATCACTAGCATAGAGCTAGTGATTATACCATACGTGGGAATATAATAGTGAATATACAAAAATAATGTAAAGTAGTAGAGGAAAATTGTTTATCCCGATTTTATTATTTTCTGGAGAACAGGGCGCGGAAACCAAAATCCTATATAAAATTTTACCTATATAAAATGATCGCGTCACGGTGTTTGTTGTTTGTTTTCAAAGTTGCTGTTGGAGAACTCCGAACGGCTTGACCGATTTTTATGAAGTTTTGCAGGTGTATTCGGTATGAGAATAGGTTGTAAGCTATTTTTCATACATATTAATTATTATTCTTTTGTGATTTTGCATTAGAAATAGCCTTAGCTTTCACCTACCTAACACCGACCGCCATTGTTTGATAGCGAAATTAGTAGATATTGTAATACGAGTAATATTCAAACCACAGTGGTCGATAACTCTTTCAAACATATAAATATTGCTAGATATAATATTAATATAGTTGTAGAAGTAGGTGTAGGTAATATGTGTTGTTGTTTGTGTAGAAAGTGTAAGGTGTATGTGTATGTATTCCAGATATGACAGAACAATGTCTATCAAAACATATATCATAAAAAGTGTGTAGCAAATATGTTAAGGACAGCGGCCTCGTAATGTAAAACATGAGTGAATTTAAATGTGAACGATAAACGAGTGATTAAAAACAGTACATAAAACTATAATAGTGAATACTCAGTGACTATATGTATAGATTTATATGGCATCAATGTGTAAAAGTCGTGTTAAAATGGTGTTTTATCAAGTACGGGTTATTTTGCTTATATATTTTTAACTAAAGCTAATTTTAACGTAACTTCTTTTGATTTACATAAATATACATAGTACCTAACGTGTAGTATAATGATTAAGGTTACAGAATAAATGGTTAAGAAATTATTACGAAAATAATGGTAAAAATGTACAACATTTCATATAAGGTAAACTTCAAGATGTAAATAACTTTTCTATAGAATAAGATTTCTAGTATATAAGGGTTTATGTATATGGTCATAACAATAAAGTATTTCACACAACGCGTTTTGCTTCACCTGGCTCATGAAAAATAGGGAAAGTTATGGCAAATAGCCGTATAGAGAGGTAAAAGTAAGATAGCGAATCGGCCAGAAAGAGGCGTACGGGCAGGGCTCTCTATACGGCATTGCCATGAGCTAGGTAAGCTAAACAAAAAAAGTGAAAAACGTTCTCCTCAAATAAGTGTTTTATTATCGCCCCGGCTCTGCCCAAATCGGTGTAACCTTGCTATCTTCGAGTCTAATCTGAGCCGGCGGTTGAATCCCTGTGGAATAATACAGTCCCCTACAACATAGATAATTGATATATAATAGGTCTTTACCTATGAAATTGCCGTTCTGCAGTACTGGCCATTTCAAATCAAAATAATTTTTGTTTGGCTAAGAATTCTAATTTCAAATTAATTTTATTTTAAAAACATGGAATTCTTTTTCCAAAAGTAGTAATTTTTTTATTGATTAGTGTTACATTTTCATCGCATTTCAATCTTTTTCGTCATCATGGATACGTTAAAATTCGAGTAATTATGGATTATGAGTACCGTCGTGGCAGCAACGCGAGATAAGCGGCACGCAACATCAACGACGTTTACGGAGCTAACACTACAAATCAACGCACCACCTGTTATTGGTTTGCTCGCTTCCGTTCTGGAAATTACGACATGAAAAATGAACTTCGCGGTCGTCCGAAGACTTTGGTCGACAATGACGAATTAAAGGCGATTGTGGAAGCTGATGATACACAATCTACGGCTGAATTAGCAGCAGCTTCCGACGTTAGCGTCAAAATAATATTGGTCTATTTGCGTCAAATTGGCAAAGTAAAAAAGCTTGACAAATGGGTGCCCCACGAACTCAATGATCGCCGGCGCGAAGTACGCGTCGAGACGTGCCTTGCACTGCTCAACAGACACACAAATGAAGGAATTTTGAATCGCATTGTTACCTCCGATGAAAAATGGATTCTGTTTGATAACCGCAAGCACTTAAACAATGCCCTAAACGAAAACTTACCCCTAGAAAAGTGATGATCACTGTTTGGTGGTCTTGCGCCGGTGTGATTCATCACAGCTTCTTACCAAACGGGGTGAGCATTACTGCAGATGTGTACTGTGAAGAAATGAACACAATGATGGAGAAGCTGGCACATCTCCAACCAGCATTGGTCAATCGCTCGTCTCCGCTGCTCCTGCACGACAACGCGCGACCTCATACTGCACAGCAGACGGTCTCAAAGTTGCAAGAACTGGGGTTGGAAGCTCTCCGTCATCCGCCCTACTCACCAGACCTTGTACTTACAGCTACTACTTTTTCCAGAATTTGGATAACTTCTTGGCGGGAAAAAAATTCAATACCCGAGAGGCAGTACAAAATACCTTTGAAGAATTTGTTGCCTCCCGTCCAGCTGATTTCATTAAGAAAGAAGAAGGGCATCAATAAACTACCACTGCGTTGGCAAAGATGCATTGATTGCATGGGTGATTACTTCGATTAATACGAATAAAAAATACATGAAAAAAATTCGTTTAAATTTTTTCATACAAAACGGCAATTTCATAATAAAATCAAATCAAATCAAAAAATTTTTATTCAAAATTGTTATTTTTAAATACTCTTTTTGAACGTCGTTACTACGTGATGCCTACAACTGGTTCGGGAACTAACCCAGCGAGAAGAGCCGGCAAGAAACTCGTATGGGGCCATCTTTTACCAAAAAGATGGAAAATTATTCTTTTAAAATCAAAATTATTACAATGTTTGCTTATGTCTATGTAACAAATAATAACATAAGATAAGGAGCCACCTTATTCCCAAGGTGTGCCGTCTTGAATGAAGTCATTAATTTTATAATACGCTTTGGCACACAAACGTTCTTTAACTACTTTTTTAAACTTATTAATGGGAAGGTTTTGAACCTTTTCTGGGATTATATTGTATAAGCGTATACATTGGCCTTTAAAGGATTTACTAACTTTGCTTAGTCTGAACACTGGCATATCTAACTTGTTCTTATTTCTAGTGTTTAAACAATGATTATCACATTTCTTTTTGAAATTGTTTCTAAACATGATAAAATGTGTAATACGTAAGAAAGAATCTATTCTTTCTTACGTATTACACATTTTCCAAAATGTATTGAGATGCGACGGTCAGAACTTTTATTTCTTTAAACTTTTCCCTTAGAGATTCAAAAGTCGACATCTTATAAATAGAACGTATAGCACGTTTCTGTAGCACAAATATTGTATTAATGTCCGCAGCGTTTCCCCACAAGAGGATGCCGTACGACATTATGCTATGAAAATAGCTAAAGTAAACTATTCGCGCGGTCTCTATGTCGGTAATTTCTCTAATTTTTTTAACAGCGTATGCTGCAGAACTCAGCTTATCTGCCAATTTAGCAATATGTGGTCCCCACTGTAACTTACTATCTAATGTTATACCTAGAAAAACAGTGGTGTCTACTAATTTCATTTTCTCATTATTTAATAGTATATTGGTTTGTGCCTGCGTAACATTTGGCAAGTTGAACTTTAAACATTTTGTTTTATTAGAATTCAATAGTAAATTATTAGCATTAAACCAATGTACTATTTTTGAGAGAGCACTATTTACCTCGTCATTGTTAGATTGTCGTCGCTTCACATTAAAAATTAGTGAAGTATCATCAGCAAAAAGTACTATCTCATGCTTATCATTAACTAGATAAGGTAGATCATTTATATAGATGAGAAATAGAAAAGGGCCCAAAATAGACCCCTGTGGTACTCCTAGTTTAATTTTAGTGCCATTAGACCTTTTGGAATTATCTTCTACAGTCTGTGTTCTATTTATTAGATAAGAGCTTAGAAGCTTTAGAGCCGTGCCCCTTACACCATAATGGTATAATTTCCTGAATAGCGTATCATGCTCCACACAGTCAAATGCTTTGGATAAATCACAGAATATAGCAAGTGCATCCTGTGACCTCTCCCAAGCTTCAAATATACTGCACAGAAGACTAATGCCTGCATCTGTTGTGGACCGACCTTTAGTAAAACCAAACTGATTACTATGTAACAAATTATTCGAGTTAAAGTGAAAAATTAATTGATTTAGAATAATTTTCTCAAAAATTTTACTTAAAGTCGGTAATATATTGGTCTATAGTTAGCTGGGTCTGCTTTATTCCCAGCTTTAAAGAGAGGCATCACCTTGCTGTGCTTCATCAAGTCAGGGAACACGCCACTTTTAATACAATTATTAAAAACTAATGCTAGGTGAGGGGCAATGATGTCAATTACTGGGTTTATAACTTTTGTGGACATACCCCAGAGATCAGTTGTACTTTTAATATTAAGTAATTTAAATGCCTTGATAATGTCTCTAGAGTCTATTTCTTTGAAAATAAAATTTACATCACATTCCCTCACATTATCTCTAAGTAATTTTTCGGCAAATGTAGGTGATGAATTTAAGTTTTTTGTAGTTGAGATCGGAATGTCTGCAAAAAACTTCTCAAATACTGTCGCAACTTCAATGTCAGAACTAACTTTTTTATCATTAATATAAAGTTCAAATTTAGAGTTGCGACTGGCGACTCTTCCAGTCTCATCTGTAATTATTTTCCATGTGGTTTTCACTTTGTTTTTAGAGTTCTTAATTTTTTCTTTGATGTGAAGAACCTTCGCTGCTTGACATACCTTCTTGAAAATCTTCGAGTATTTCTTGACATATAGTTTAAAAGCTTCACTCCTGTTCATTGACTTCTCGTTATACAAGTCATACAATCTTTGTGTACTAACAATAATACCTGCAGTTGCCCAGTTACTAAAATTATTTCTTTTATTATTAAATCTGACCGATTAAGAAGTAAATACAGAGTCAAATTGGTTTTTTACTACTTTAAATAAATTATTAAAAGTTTCATTTGGACTAATTGACTCATTCAAACATTGAAAACTTGAAAGTAATTTACTTCTAAATTTCTCAATACGTTTTGTGTTTACAGGAATAAACTCAATATTTTCTATCGGATTATTATCACATTTAAGATGAAATGATGCTAGCTGTCCACAGTGATCAGAGTTAAGTACATTAATTATTTCTTTCCTAAAAGTAGTGACATTTGTGAAAATATTATCTATACAAGTAGCTGTTGTTTCACATATTCTTGTTGGTTCGTAAAATAAATTAATTAGATTATACGATTTGAACAAAGATGTGAATCTAACAGTGGTGGAGTTAGAGTCTAATAAATTAATATTAAAATCATCACATACAATAATCTTCTTATTAGAGACACATACTTTCGTCAGCACTTGATCCATTATTTGTTCAAAAGAATCGTATAAGCTTGATGAGGTGAGGTCTATATACGCATACAATAATAAGGTGGCTCAACTCAATACAAGCCAACTCAATAATTCGTTCACTAGACAGTTTTACAACATCTTTACGTTCCTTACATTTCAATTTTTTATTAATCAAAATTAAGGAGCCACCCCTAATGACATTTTCTCGACAGAAAGAGCTCCCTACTTGGTGATCACAATAGTTAAATATTAATTCATGATTTTTTAACCAATGTTCTGTTACGCATATAATGTCAATTTTAAATTCATTTAAAAATAACTCAAGTTCTAATTCTTTCCCTATTATGCCTTGTAAATTTTGAAGCACCAAGTTTATATTAAAATTACAGTTTTTCCCAGAGTTCTTACTAGGCCCTTCGTAGGAGGCATCAGTATAAATATTTCCTGCTAAGAAATTGCTAGAGTGAGCCTCTGTTGTCCTATAATCTAATTTAAATTATTTGGAACATATTCCAAGTTTTTACTAATAAAATTGTCAGTATAAGAACACTGCTCAATAAAAGCAGTGGTCGGCTTAGCCAATTTTTTGGCTTGTCTTAAAACTAAAAAATTATATAGCCATTTAGCTAAATGTCGTGTAAAAAATTTAGACAAGTAAAACTTATCATATGTTAGATTATTTAACCTAGAGATAAAAATATTATTAAAGTCAACCACATCGATTTGTGGTAAAGTCTTATTTAAAACTATACAATTTTTATTAGTAGCACTACACAGTAGGCTGTTCAATTTAAACCTAATATAATTTTCTTTACTCTCGTGCGGCAGTTTATTATATGATAATTTGATGTAAGGAAAGGTAAACAATAAGATTTTTTTAATATTTTCTTTGTTACTTAATGTGTCTATATAATCTAACATCTGTTTTTTGTGTATCTTTCATAGGTAAAGACCTAATATAACTAACTCCCCACACCGATTTCGGTGATGGTGGCCGGTTTCATTGAAACCAGACCAGTTACGTAGGAGTAATTTTATAGTGCCCCTAGTGTGTGCACAGTACACAAGAGCACTCTCTTCCTTTACTCTCATAACGCAGTGGGACGGATAACCGACACGACTGGCGAGAGATGAGGCTCAGCTCCGACTTTTTACATGCCCATCCGACGCATGGAGCATCTTTCTTGTCAGACAATCAGGTGATCAGCCTGCATTGTCCTAACCAAACTTGGAAACAACAGTTTTTGTTGCTCCAATACGGGAATCGAACCCACAACCTCCGAGTCGAGAGCCAAGCTGTAACCACTAGACCACGGAGGCTGTTAAAGATGTAGCACATAGAAATGTATTATTGTTTTGTAAAAAACTGTATATCTATACATTCAGGCATTCAATTTGCTAATAGGGTTATGATGATTAAATTTTATAGGTACCTTCACGTGGACAAAAATTATTATTACTTACCTAGTCTAGTACTTATTCTTTGAAATCTCCAAGAAAAAGATACATGAAACAAAATTAAGCCACTTACATTAATGCGTCTGTAACACGATTTGGTACAGTGCTTTTGAGGTACTTAAAGGGTTTGAAATCGAAGGGCCGGGGTCAACCCTGTAATAAAATTTTGAGGGTTTCGGTTTTTAGCAGTTTCTACTCGGGTTTTCGAAATAATTCAGTCTTTTGAAATACCCAGAAACACATTAGGCGTAAAAAGGACGTTGAAGCCATTTTAAGCTTTTGGCTTTTATTTATTAGCTTAAATAAAAAAAAATACGTGTTTTATATCTGTCAGGTATATCGCGACACTTTGTTTTGCAGTTAACTTATAATAATGAAAAATAATGTTATTAATAGTAAGTTGCTGAAAGTTAAACCGTTCACATTGGTTCAATGTAGCTGAGTGGCTTTTATGAAATGAACCAGGAAACGAGCAGACGGATCGCCTGATGGTACGCGATTACCGACGCCCGTGGCCACTCGCAACACCGTAGGTGTTACACTTGTAACCCCTCTGGTGATGCGCACTTGCGTTCCAGGGCCTTTAGTCAAGATGCATTCGATAATTTCGACGGCGAAGTTCGAAATCAAAAATGTATGGGATTTGACATAAGTCATCGCTAAGTGACATGTCGCAATTTCTGATCCCCTACCCCCCTTGGGCCTCCGTGGTATTTATCACATTTAAAGATGCCAATATTTAGACTTCTTTTTTATTTACCTAACATTACAAAAACAGTAAAACCACTCCAATTTGTGGGCTTATTTTGACGTGATAACGTCTTATAAATCGATGGAGCCGGCTGCACGCACGAAAAAACATGACTCATGCGTTACCTGTTACCCGTTATCGTTACCAAGTACCAGCGTTAGCTCGCATTGCCTTTACCTCATTATTATTATTATTATTATTATTGTTGTTGTTGTTGTTGTTGTTGACGTTGTCACGTTCAACTATCGTCAGTAAACCGACTTTACAGACAACCGGTATGTTTTTTTATCTTTGTATTTTTAAGCTCTAGGAGGCTGAATACTTTAATTACTATGACCATATTATACAGAAGGGTTCCGTAGATAACGCATGCGGGTCACAACTTCGTGAGATCTTATTATAATTCCGGCTCTATACGACATTTTTGGGGGTATTTAAACGATAAAAAAAATTGTAGTTTTCCGTGTTTTGTCACATGATTCCCAAGAAACTCTGGTGCCCGATTCCACCCTCTATCGAAATAGTATCATCACAACTACGGCGTAGCCAAAAGTAAGGGTAATGATTTTGGCAGTCTATGTATGTGTATGTTGTATGTTTTTTTTTTATTATTAAATAAGGGGGCAAACGAGCAAACGGGTCACCTGATGGTAAGCAACTACCGTCGCCCATGGACACTCGCAACATCAGAAGAGCTGCAGGTGCGTTGCCGGCCTTTGTATGTATTTTTGTTCCACCGTAGAGTCCACGCCGTGCGGCGTGCGCGTGTTTCTCTGTCTGTCTGTCTCTCTCTCTCTCAATTATTATTTAAATTGAGCCTACTGATTAAGTTTATATTACATTATATTTGTTAATAATAAAAAAATATTATTATAACTTAAAAAAAAAAAAAATATAATTCCTTCAGTAATTAATCGAAAGGAACTTCGTTCCATCCGGGTGTCCCTTTACACCTCTCAAGTTTTTTTTTATAAAAATTATATTTATTTCAGTTACAAACAAATCGTCTCGTTTCTTCTATCAACAAAAAAGATACCTATCTTGGTACTACTGCAGATTAAAGAAAGAGGAAAAGATAAACAGCTCTACATAAATTGTTAGCTTTCGATTTGATTGCCCTACTACAAGCCTACGGTGTGTCCACGATTGTGTGGAAAAATTGTTGGTGGTAAAAATGTTCAAATTTACATCGGTCTATGAAAGCCGCTTCTCGGTACGCAGGCACATATATTTTGTACCCTGTGCTTTCAATCGCGTCTACAGTCAATGCGTTTAAATATTTTGAAGCGTCCTAGTGCAAAGGAAAGTGTTTAGAAACTCGACCAGTTTGCAGCAGCAATTTTGCCGAACTGCTTCGCTGTGCGTATTTTCAACTTTATCCTACTAAGCCTATTATGTATTTTGCACATTAATTTCAAGTGTTAATCTCAATGTTAGCTATTTCTGTGCTTGTTATTAAAGTTAAATGTTAGCTATTCGCAAATTGCAAATGTCATTCGCTAAGCATTTACGCGTCCAAAGCAAACGTCATACTAGTCGGCACGAGTATTAAAATTGATAGGTACGAGGGCGGGTCAATAAGTCCGTGACTTTTGGAATAAAACACTGATTTTTTGATAAATAAATCATTTTATTTTTCAACGTAGTCCCCCTTGAGCTCTATACACTTTGTCCAACGCTTCTTCAATTTTTAATCCCTTCCAAAAAATATGATTTGTCGAGGTCCTCAAAATAGGCCTTTGTTTGCGAGATGACTTCATCATTGGAGTCAAATCTTTTTCCACCGAGCCATTTTTTCAGGTTTGGGAACAAGAAGTAGTCACTTGGAGCCAAATCTTGAGAATAGGGTGGATGTGGGAGCAATTCATAGCCCAATTCATGGATTTTTGCCATGGCAACTGCACATGTGTGCACCCTTGCATTGTCTTGGTGAAAAAGAACTTTTTTCTTGGCCAAATGAGGTCGGTTTTTTTTCAAATCCTCATTGAAGCGGTCCAATAAGTTGGCATAATATTCCCCATTAATTGTTCTTCCCTTTTGAAGATAGTCAATGTGGATTATCCCACGTGCATCCCAAAAAACAGTCGCCATAACTTTATTGGCTGACAAACCCACCTTGGCCTTCTTTGGCGCCGATTCACCCTTAGAAACCCACTGTTTTGACTGTTGTTTGGTCTTTGGTGTGTTGTGATGGATCCATGTTTCGTCCACGGTTACAAAACGGCGCAAAAACTCCTCCATATTGTGATTAAACAACGCCAAACCTTCCTGTGAAGTTGTTACACGATTGCGTTTGTGGTCGACTGTGAGCAAACGCGGCACCCATCTTGCGGAAAGCTTTCTCATGCCCAAGTGATCATTGAAAATTAAAACCACTGAGCCATGCGAGATGCCTATGGCTTCCACAATCTCTTGCACTTTCAATCTTCGGTCGGCCAACACCATATCGTGAATTTTTTCGATTGTTTCGGGTGTAGAGACCTCAACTGGGCGTCCAGGACGTTCGGCATCTTCAGTGCTTGTACGGCCACAACGAAATTCAGTAAACCACTTTTTTACCATTGAAATCGATGGTGCAGAGTCCCCATAGTATTTATCAAGCTTAGCCTTGGTCTCGGTAATGGTTTTTTTTCGCAAAAAATAATGCTTAATAAGCACACGAAATTCACTTTTTTCCATTGTTTCCTTAAGTTACTGGATAGTCTGATAAAGATAGCTGTAAAACACAAACTAACTGACGCAGCAAGTACAAATTTTGATAGGAGTCAACTGACAGATGCCTGTTGACAGGAGTAGTGTTGCTTTTTCAGTAAGGAGGTTAGAAATTCAAAAAGTCACGGACTTATTGACCCGCCTTAGTAATTTTGAGGTCGCGGGTCAGATCCTGCTGTGTTGGACGTCCTGCAGATTGTGACTTGCGTTCCCCGTCCTTATAATCCCCAACCCAAGTGGTTTGGGGATTTTAAGGACATGGAACCGGCCTCCAGTAACCTCACTCACTCGGCGAAAAAACGGAAGCGTTATTTCACGCCGGTTTTCTGTGAGACCGTGGTATTTACCCGGTCCCACAGAAACCCACACCCGGCCAGCCCAAGCGTGGCTCTCTCACGATTAAAAATACCACTTCGAGTTTTTTATTTATTATTCGTAATGGACTGAGATCCCAGGCCCGGCAGACTAGCCTTATATTCTTATTGATAGAATATATAGAATATATCATACTGCTGTATTAGTGTGTACAATGAACGTATTCATACCCTAGCTAAATAACGCGTCGCCATACTAATAAATTCATGTTTAACCCTGAGAATTTTGATATTTTGTCTTACTCTTACAATATTATAGTTATTTACATAATATTTATGTGTCCGCGTGTATGTAACAGTTCACTACGAAATTGAGATCTTCACTCTACCAAATATTATTAAATACAACTATTTGATCCACTTGAATATTTTTGTAACAAAACTTTAATTCGCCAGATTAATGTGTCATTGTATTTTTTACTCGTATTACACTAGATGGTACCCGCGACTAGGTATGCGCAAAAGGAAATCCCGCGGAAATCATTCATTTCGCCGCGATAAAAAGTAGCTCATGTCCTTCCCCGTAGTCTACTTTATATATGTGCCAAATTTAATCAAAATTGGTCTAGTAGTTTCGGAGCCTATTTGATGTAAACAAACAAACCTCTCCTCTTTATAATATTAGTATCGATAAGTAAGTAACACTTAAATTGGTAGCATTATAGGATTATTCCGTGTTGGACCCCTAAATTTATTTTCAAATGTCGTCCTACGTAACGTCTTTATAAGGATGAGGGTAGAAAATATGGATTGAACACGGAATAATCCGCATCATAGTGTACGGTGTACTTAATATTGTCTTTTTGTTTAAAAAAAATTAATTTGTATCTGAAAAGAGATTAATCTAAGATACAATCTAATAGCACAGATTAAAGAAAGAGGAACAGATGTTTATCTAGCTGTTTAGCTACTTTCGATTTGATTGCATTACTAGCATACGGTGTATTGTATAGTAAAATTGTGGGTCGTTGAAGAGAATGTCAAAATTATCAAATTTGGATCGATTTGGACCGTTCTACAAAAACTCTTTCTGTGTACGTAAGTATTTATAATATATTTTCTACTCTGTGCTAAAAGTGTGCTAGTTACGTAACTTAACGTACCTCAGAGGGTCCTTGATATGTATGTACCGGTCCAGCGAGATGGCGCACAGGTTGAGGATGGAGGCCGTGGAGCACATGACGTCACACGCAACCCACGTGTCGCAGAACTGCTCGCCGAACACCCAGTACCTGCGAACAGAGTAGGGGTTAACACCGCTTTTAGGACAATGACCTATTGTCTGTCTCTGTCGCACGCGTTGACAAGTATGGGAGAAAACACCACTTGTAGTTTTGTCTCTATCGCACGTGATGTCATACGCCTCCCATGGGTCGCAGAACTGCTCACCGAACACCCAGTAGTACCTGTTGGATGATGAATTCATAAAGCTTTGAATCATTTGGTCCACATCATTTAAAAAAAAAACATCAAAATAACTGTATTTTTTTTATATATAAAAAGGTTAATTATATAGCCCATATATTATCCGGGCTGTTTACGAATCTATTGATACCTGAGTCATTAAAATAGGATCACTGGTTTAGGCGCTATGATGAAACAAACATATACACATACACAGGTGGAAAAAATCGTTATCCTTCCTTTTAGATTTAGTTCTTGACTATAATACGATGCCACAGAGATACAGAAACGTTATTTTTCAATTATAAACGGTTATTTATTTTTGCGTCAGGGGTTAAAAATAATAATTCCCGAAACAAAAATATGTTATTACTCGTACCTACTTCATAAACTATTTTCTTATAAAAAACTATAACCCGACTACGTAAACTATTATAGCCTGTGGTAGGTACCCGGGCAATTATAACTTATCTATTGACACCTCATTTATTAAAATCAGATCAGTATTTCAGGCGCTACGGTGGAACAAACATACATAATATACTGACAAAATCATTACCCTTCCTATTGGTTTCGCCGTAGTCGCGTAACATTTCAAAATACATCAATAAAAAAGAACTCGAACACTGAATTATTCTGTTCATTACTTTGAGGAAGCGATTACACTTACCCCAATATAACCCCAATATATCATTTCTAACCTCTCGTATATCCTCCTTACCATAAAACCACCTAACCAATAAATCATTTACCCCAGTTATATCTTTTACAAAATTATACAATATAATGACTTCATTTATGGTTTTATTACGGCTTAGAACACTTCACTTATTTTTATTACTACGACAGGTCGCCCTGTGGTCGAAATCGCTCATAATAATTCATATAATTTTTAGGTTTGAACTTTATACGCGTTCTTTTGCCTCTTAGATAGAAAGAAAAATAAAAGACGTGTGGCACTCGGGGACTGCCGCGGTAAAGCTATTGCATAGCATTATCGCACGCACACAACGCCGTGTCGAAGACTGCCGAACTGAAACGACGTTAGACGATGCACGGCCTTCAAGCCACACCTCCGTGCCCGTCGGAGTGGGGAGCGTGAGGTTTTTTCGTTACGGAATTTATGCATTCGGTCCCCGCGCTCAAGGCCCGCGATAGAAGCTATGCAATAGCTTAATTAAATGAAAATTTTGTGACATATTTTCAGATGGTGAAATCGTGATGGCGTAACTTTTTCTTGTATGAAGGTTTTTGTTCTGTCAAATTATCTATCAATCTAGTTTTATTTGATTTAACAGCTGAAATCGAGTAAAAAAATACTAATTGTAGTATGTATAATTATATACTCACACATACACAAGTGTAGGTACAACACATTAAATTTAAAAGCCTGTACGCCACAATAATCCGTTTACGCTCAAAATGCGTTCGAACAAGATATTATGGCGTGTAAGTACTAAAGTGATGCGAACATTTTAAACAAGTGTGGAGTCGATTAAATATTTTATAAATATAATTAAATGTAAAAAATATCGGTTGTCTGTAAAGTCGGTTTACTGACGATAGTTGAACGTGACAACGTCAACAACAACAACAACAACAACAACAAGAATAATAATAATAATAATAAAATGCGAGGTAACGCTGGTACTTGGTAACGGTAACAGGTAACGGTACTTGGTAACGCATGAGTCATGTTTCTTCGTGCGTGCAGCCCGCTCCATCGAATTATATGAATATATATGTTGTTTTATAAATTTATAAATTTTCTTTCAATATGTTGTTATAAATTTTCAAAATTGTTGAATAGAAATGTACTCAAAGAAATAGTTATTCAGGTTGACGCGATTAAAAAATGTTAGTCCATCACTTTCTCGCAAAACGATTTGTGACGTAACAATCTGCTACCGCCATACATTGTTTAAGGTCAAATGTATGGCGGTAGCACGTCGTGACGTCAAAGGCTGATATATCGCTCTTTCTTATTGCAAAATTAAATTATTTGCATCTTCGTTATTTTTTTAAGATATACAAAAAAAGGTTTCAGATTGTTTATTATCATGTACATAAAATAAGACGAAAAATATTTTTAGTCAACTTGCTTCGTGTACTATCACAGCCAGCGATGCTAGAAATAGGTTGTCTATATTCTCCTCAACACTCTTATATATTATATAACTTGGAACAAAAATCACGTAAGACACACTTACGCCAGCAAATCGTTGACTACGGTAAGCATCACCACTGCGGTGGTAACGGGTATTTCGGCTGTAGCCAACGATAAACAAAGTATCAAAGACACACTTACCCCAGCAAATCATTGACTCCAGCAAACGTCATCACCGCAGCGGCAACCAGCATGTCGGCTATGGCCAGCGACGCGAGGAACAGGTTGCCAATTCTCCTCAGTCCTCGGTCTGTGTATATCGCGATGCAGACCAGAATGTTGCCGGCCGCGCTCACGAATATCAGGAGGCTGAGAAATGATGCTACAAAAAAAACAAAAACAGTCACTAGATGAATCAGATGAGAAATATCCAAAAAAATATCTTAGCGCGCGACTCCATGGTAGGACCACGTATAACTACGTCAGCTATGAACTATCATGTTTTACATTCAAATTCCTTTTAAAAAACGGATGCAAAATAGAAAAATAAATGTAAAGCTGGGACTTTATAAGGATCCAGAATCCGGCGAGCCCGGGAAAATTCAGATCACTGAAAATATACCTCTGCATTAATACAATTGAATTGTAAATCGAAGTGTCGAGTGTCGAGCTGTCATATACGATATTGACATTTGACTCGACTCTTGTGCGTTCGATTTTCAGCCCAATTGTATTAGCGCAGAGTTCTAATTTCAGTGCTCTGAATTTTCTCCGGCTTTACGGATTCCGGGCAATGTCGTCCCAGCCTAAGGCTATCGTGGACGTCGTATCACTTGACGTCGGATTGCCACTATACAAGCCAGCATATGTCATTTGATTTTTATAACGGGGACTAAAGCAGACGAGACAAAATTGTCTTTAGTGTCTAGACTTTAGTGCAAGCGAAATAGAGTCAACTTTTGCGCAAAGTTCATAATCGAAATGCAAATGGATTGGCGACTGAGTCAATTTTACTACCAGTGCGTACCAGTGCGTGTATGCGCTAATTTTCCGTTTTCGTGCCGTAGTCGTCAAAAGTACTACGTGCGCCCGCCGTGAAAAAGCTTACGCGCTAACCTGAATAGGCTAGATGACTGACTTTTTATTGAATAAATAAATAGTACTCTTAAATATGATCTGAGAACATATCTCAGAGGAAACAATAATTGATAAAAATCAATATTTTCAAAGGTACAGCGATTCGTTTACAAAATTTCGCAAGTCCCGTGGAAACGCTCCATACAAAAGTCGTACCTACCTGTGACGTCACGATTAGGTAAAGGTGTATGAAGTATACGGCCGCAAGAACATATTTGTAAATATCTCCGAAATTTGTGCGTTTAAGTTCATACTTACCATAGTGGAAGTTTTTAATAATGTAAATAAACTAATGATGTAGGTTTTTTTTTACTAATTCAGGAAAAAATTTGAACCTTTTTTGTATCATTTTGATGTATCAAATTTCCTAACTACACATAAAATATTATATTTCTTTATATTAATCAAATAGGTAGTAATACCTTAATATTTTTGAGGATGTTTATAAATGAAACTATAGTAGATTGTTAGCCTAGCCTAGGGTTGAAAAGAATTAATTCCCGAGGTAGTTAGACGCCCTAGCGCAGCGTGGGCGGCTATAGTCCGATTAGGAATTGATTCTTTTACCCGCGGCAAACACTCTACTTTTCATTTAGAATATGAGGAAAATAAAACTAGTTGTTTATCTAAACTATTTATTGATAATAAAATATTAGTCGTGCCTATTTAAAATTAATAGTCAAATTAGGACAATTCGTGAAATTGAAAGTTATATTTTTGTTTGAAATATTTATAGTATAGAATATTTATAGTTTCAATATTTCGCTTGAACTCATTTTTAATATTCAATTCAAATCTTAGCACAAAAGTCCGTCACAGATACATACATAACAGATTTTAGTATCCCGCCAATTTGTGTTGACTTTTTAAATTTTAAATATGGAACTTGCCGCTCGCTGCGTAATTGTCGCGGCACTCGCGGCTTATTCCGCTCAAAGGAGTTTGCGCCAAATTCACACTGGCTGTTTAGAAAGTCATGTCATTTGTTAATAGTTTTTTTTACATAAAACTCTTCACGGCAGTTCTATTTTTGAAGTTTTGAAGACCCTCGGGCCGGAATTAATTTGTATGAGTTTTTCCCTCCCTATAAAAGGAAAGCAGCATCTTCCACCCAATAATCAGATCAAAACAATACTACTTTCCGAGTATGAGAAATGAAAATATTTTTCATGTACCTAGTCGTCTCCCCTATTAAGTAATAAAGAAAGTTCTTTATTTTCTTTCTTTCTTTATTATTCAATTAAGCAGAGACCAACCTATGACCTTTAAGCAGCATTCGAGAATTCGGCCATTCGTAATATAATATTGCCCCAACTTTCAAAGTGTCAGTAAACGTAATATCATAACTGTAACATTAGTAACGAATTAATCTGCCAAGTTACGGCAATATTCACAAACTCGTGATAGTTCAACGAGTTATTGATCATACTGTGATTGATGGCATAAGTTTGATTCTGACATATTTATTCGTTACGTTTATTTTTACTTTATTCAACAATACTTTTATTTATCAACTTGGGTGTTGAAAATTGACTTTTATAAATAGAGTATTCAATATCGATCGTAGCATCTCAATGCTTATAATTCTTCAGCAGATTTATATGCAGCCCAGAATCTGATTAGTTCATTTTCAACGTCATCACTTAAACATTTAAACGACAATCATCTCGTTGATACGAGTAACAATATGGTTTGCGTATTTACTAAAACTATTAGACGACTAGCTTTTGCCCGCGGCTCCGCTCGCGTAAATAAAGTATTCCACGGGTATAATGTACGCATTGTGGATAAAAAGTAGGCTTTATTTTAATCCAGAGCCTAATCTACTACTATACCAAATGTTATCAAAATCTGTTCAGTAGTTTTTGCATGAAAGAGTAACAAATATCAAAGTTCAAGTCGCAAGTAACAACTTAAATACTGCAATTAAATGTGATGTGTTTTTTTATAAGTCTACAGATCTGATCAAGTACGTAATATAACTACACTTTCTCATCAACAGGCTGAAGCCAAATTATTCCCCGCCATGGCCGGAAGACTTTCTCATAACCGTAAATAAAAATATCGAAAAAATGGCGGCTCAATTTTATGATAATTTGATGTGAAGTCATCTCCTGGCTCGGATAGATTAGGCACAGACACGAAACAAGACTATCAGCACAGTTATCAGACTCGATTACATAAGCCCAATTTATTTTAGAACCCTCAATATGCTCCTTAATGTCCTCAGTGTGAAGGCTCGAGTTACTCTTACCATAACTAGGCTGTAGTAAAAGCACAGAGGAGATAATATATATTTATGTACAAGGAAATAGCTTTCATACAACGATCCAAATCGATTCGAATTTGAAAATTTTGACGTCCCCTTCAACGTACACACACACATTAATCGTGGACAGGCCGTATGCTTGTGGTGGTGTAATCAAATCGAAAGCTATATAACTCCCCACACCGATTTCGGTGACGGTGGCCGGTTTCATTGAAACTTTATTTTTTTATTATTAGTGCCCAAGTGTGCGCGCAGTACACAAAAGCACTTCTTTTTTTTCTTTCTTCCTTGACTCTCATAACCCAGAGAGAACCGACATGAGTGACGAGAGATCAGGCGGCATTTTACATGCCCATCCGACGCATGGATCCTTTGTCTTGTCAGTCAATCACCTTATCAGCCTGCATTGTCCTAACAACATTTTTTGTTGTTCCAATGCGGAAATCGAACCCACGACCTCCGAGTCGAGAGCCAATCTCTAACCATTAGACCACGGTGCCTGTTAAATCGAAACAATAACCAGAGATATTATGGTTATTTTTAAGCTATTGCATAGCTTCTATCGCGGGCCTTGAGCGCGGGGACCGAATCCAGAAATTCCGTAACGAAAAAACCTCACGCTCCCCACTCCGACGGGCACGGAGGTGTGACTTGAAGGCCGTGCATCGTCTAACGTCGTTTCAGTTCGGCAGTCTTCGACACGGCGTTGTGTGCGTGCGACTAGACGTATGCGTGTAGACTTACTATGCAATAGCTTTACCGCGGCAGTCCCCGAGTGCCACACGTATTTTTTAAATTTAAATTCAATAATCATACTACTTATTACATGAATGATGTACTCTTAAATATGAGTAATGAACTAAAAATCAATATAATATAAGGTCCTTACATATGAAATTGGCGTTTTGTCATACTGGCCACTTTGATCTCATATATCTTCTTTCGTTAGGAATTCCAATATAAAATTTATACCGCTATTTACTCATGCATTTGTGTTTCAAAAACCGTAATTCAATTGTTTTTTCCTCTATTGGTTTTTTCTTTGCATCATTGTGTTTACAAAATAGAAAACTTGAAATATCGTATTGTTAACGAGTACGAGTTCCACCGTGGCACCAGTGCTGCAGAAACGGCTCGAAGGATTAATTATATGTATTGCGGCGGTGTCGCAAAAGAAAACACAGTGCGTTTATGGTTCCAACGTTTTCGTTCTGGAAATTTCGACCTGCAGAACAAGCCCCGTGGACGGTCGGAGACCAAAGTTGATAATGAAGAATTGAAGGCTATTGTGGAAGCGGATCCATCGCAAACCACGTCCGAGTTAAGTGCGGTGTTAGTGATAAAACTGTTTCAATCCACTTGAAGTAAATTGGGAAGGTGAAAAAGCTTGAAAGGTACCTCATGAATTGAGTGCAGCAAATCGACAAACGCGCGTCAACTGCTGCGTTACATTACTCAACCGGTACAATAATGAAGGGATTTTAAATCGAATCATAACCTGTGATGAAAAGTGGATCCTGTAATAATATATAATATAATCGGAAACGCTCATCGCAATGGCTGAACCCTGGCGAACCAGCCAATGCCTGCCCCAAGCGAAAATTGACTGAAAAAAAGTTACTTGTGAGCGTTTGGTAGACTAGTGCCGGTGTCGTTCACTACAGCTTTCTTAAATCTGGCCAGACGATTACGGCAGATGTCTATTGACAGCAACTGCAAATCATGATGGAAAAGCTAGCTGCTTAACAATCGAGGTTGGTCATTCACTCTAGGCCACTGCTGCTTCAGGGCAACGCTAGACCACACACTGGACAACAGACGGCTACCAAATTAGAGGAACTTCAATAGGAATGTCTAAGACATCCACCGTACTCCTCGGATCTTGCTCCAACAGATTACCATTTTTTTCGAAATTTGGATACTTTCTTACAAGGGAACAAGTTCAACTCCGATGGGGCAGTCCAAAGCGCCTTCAAAGATTTTATTGATTCCTGTCCGAATGGTTTTTTTAGTAAAGGAATCAATGAAAAAAAGGAACTACTATGAGATGGCAAAAGTGCGTAGATAGCAATGGTATATACTTTGATTAGGTAAATATATTATGTTTAAAAAAATCGACCTTTATGTTCCTCCTTTACAAAACGCCAATTTCATATGTAATGACCTAATATTTATTTTGTGAATAGTGCGATAATTTACTACATCAAAGACAGGTGGAAGTTATTTGAAAATGTTCATAGCTTATACCCATAGGCCATAGTACATACTAAACTATCGGACATAACGTCTGAAGAAATAATATAGTTCCTTCGATGACGTTATATCCTGTTTCCAATATGCCTATATTAATGTCGAAATGCTACCAAAAGCTTTTAAACAAATTTTAATAAAGTCAACTTCATTGTTTATAATTTTTAATAATCTGCACAAAGGAATTTCTAACTTGAGTAATAATTTCTAAATATATAAATAAATCATCCATAATTTTTTAATTAGTTAAATTTATGATCGTGTAAGGTATCCCATGATAAAATTCAGTGAAATTTAATTGAATACCACCTTTTGTGCGCAGTTACTTCAAAGGCTCAAAGCTCAGCGTAATATAATATTATGACAAGCTTTTACCTTCGGCATCAGTAGAGATCAGTTTTTGATTAATTTTTATTAAGAACATATTTAGAAAATACTGGCTTTAGCCTGCTAGCTTCGCTCGCGCGAAATTCGGTTGTACACAAGCTTAAATAATTTATAGCCCTATCGTGTTTCTACTTTAATATGGGCGCAGGTGGGGTACAGGCATCAAGCGAGTCAATGGGACTGGGACGATCGCGTCGACGCTGCATGTCAGTTTATTTTCTCGCGCGTGCTCTTTAATTTTACAGTAACTCCTAAGATATTTATTTGCGTTCAAAGCGCCATCCAGAAATAAATAACGCAGTAAGGAATGTCAATTCGATCTTTTTTTCCATGGCAAAACTTTCCCAACAATATTATTACATATTTTTTGTTGACCCTTTGTTTGAAATCTGGCTCAAACTTGCGTGCTTGACCTCCTTTTTTAGCCGACTTCCAGAAAAAGGAGGCGGTTATACGTCCCGGCTGTATATTTTCTTTTGTATTGTTCGTTCAACGATAACTCCGCCGTCTGATGACCGATTTAAAAAAAAATATCGATAATGGGATCGGGGGAACTCCTCGACATTTTAATGGACACATATAGTGAATTTAAAAGGGGAATTATTCAGGAAATAAGATTTATTTCATAATTTTGTGTATTTTTATTCACGTTAGCATTATAATAGCGCTCTTACTGTATGGGTCAATAATTTACATCGAAACACAACGAGACGTGACCGCATGCGGCGCTGCATTTTTAAGATAGCTATTCAAAATTGAACTTTATTTGTTACACAAGAAGATACACGTTTCATTGTCAGAGTAAGAATGTCGTGTTGCATCGCGCTGCATCGCGCACGTGCAGTATATGACTGATGTCATATGAATCGTGTATATTTTTGTGGGGGTTTTTTTTAAATTTTATAAACCAGGAAACGGATACGGATCGCCTGATGGAAAGCGATTACCGCCGCCCATGGACACTCGCAACACCAGAGGAGATTGTACACTTGTAACTCCTCTGGTGTTGCGACTTGCGTTCCCGGTCCTTATTATAATCCCCAACCAACGACTTGGTAGTGAATTAATTTCCATTTCGAATAGCTATCTTAAAAATGTAGCGTCGCGTATCGTCGCGGTCTGAACTGACCCTAAGGTCGCTACGTACTCGGACGTACCATTTTCGACCTTACTACTTGTCGCTCGCAGATCCAGTGTACCACTTTCGACCTTTATTACAATGGCAATAAGGTTCACAAGGGATATACCATGTACATAGGCTACTCACCAACAAGCAGCATGGAGAGCGGCGTGACCGCCACCGGCACCTCTTCATCCTCGTACACCGCACTCGTGACGTTGTACACCACCTGTAACACGAAGTTAGCGCTGAGTCCAGAATGTGAAATCGCTCTGGTCGAAAAAAACAGCACTGAAAATAGAACTCTGCGCTAATAGAGTTGAAAATCGAACACACGGCAGCTATTTAAAAACTCGACGCACGTGTATTAGATTTTGAGCTCTATTGTATTAGTCTATTTTCAGCGCTGTATTTTTCCAGCAGCCGGAGAGATTCCGGACGCATATATAGTCCGAGCCCTAGTAATATTACTAGCGCACAGAAGGAATCACCCTCTCGATAATAATAATATGGATGATACCACACTATGCCAATCTAGTCCTGTGGTGAGTTCTCGAAGGACTTGTGTTACGGCTACCAGATAAGGGAAATATTTTTAATACTTTTATACTATACACATATCGTCATAGTCGTAGAAAAGTGACGGGTCTAATATTTATCAAACTTTACAGGGCAGCAATTTCAAATATATTTGATGGTTTTTTTACATAACTTTTTCAATTCCAAGCCTGCAAATATAAAAATTGGCATTAAAGTTTAAACTAGGGTCTGTTTGAAAGTAGAATAAAATAAAAGGGTATAATTAAGTATTTTTCTAGAAAAATCACATGCTACATTATACTTTGGAGTCAACACTGTCGTATAGTATCATCAGGCATTGTTTTACGGAAAGTTTTTGTTCAAAGAACGACGTATTTTACTTTACGATTATGTTCTATGGACTTACGAAGTAATATTTCGGCGGATATGTTAACCGTCATATTTTATTTTGACTATGAGTAAGGTATCTTGAATAAAACACAGATAATACCTTTTCTTTACCCTTTTTGACGACCTCTGTGGCTCAGTGGTTCAGCGCGTTGGAGATCAAGCCAGGGGTCGCGAGTTCGAATCCCGCCGAAGGAACAAAAAGTTTTTCTGTGTTCCTGGGTCATGGATGTATATTGAATATGTGTATAATATAATAAAAATCTAAAATATATGTATAGTATAAAAGTATTAAATACACTTCCCGTTTTCTGGTGTAACACAAGTTCTTCGGATACTTAGCACGGGGCCAGATTGACGTGGCGTAAAGCGTCCATAGATATTTATTTATTTATTTAATAATTTATTTTTTTTTTTTTAAATTATTTTATAGTCTTTGGATCTTATTAAGTAGTTATTTTTTTAATTAGTAATATAAATCTTAAATACTAACTATTTAATAGCAAATCTTTAGTATCACATTCATTGTTATAAATATAGTTTATATAGCGCATTTAAAAAATAATATGGATGATGACAAAATTCTTTAAAGAAACACATCTTTTAAGATAAAAGTAGAAACACTTAAGCAATTAAAAATATAATACCAATATGTAATCAAAAATTATAAATTTCTGACGAGAACAATAAATCCGACTGAAAATAATAATTTATGTTCCGTCAGATTCATTGTTATCATCAAAACATTACCATTTACGTCCATAAGTTAAACTTCTGCAAAAGCAGAAGGATATGTTAACCGTCATATTTTATTTTTTATTTTTTTATTTTTTTTATTTCTTTTCTTGTATCTTCTGTTTGCTTAGTATTATTGAGGAATCGCAGAGACTAATAAGATCCTTATATTTATTATTATTTATTATTTATTATTTATTTATTACTTCAGACCAATAAACAAAAAATATTAAATAAAGACCTACAAAACTGTTCTTCAGTTTGTCTGTAGGATCAATGTTACAAAACTTAATATTATAGACAGAGTATAAAAATAAAATTAACAAGATACAACATTAATAATACTAATAATACAAAATTAGATATTGTAATAACAAAAAAAGCAAAATAAAATTAGAGTAATGATTAAAATAATGTTTTAGGTGGTGAAGGATGTACAATAAGGTAATAAAGTAAAAAGGTGTTTGTACATGTTTTTTTGAAAGGCTTTTGTTTTGGTCTCGTGTCGAATATCGTTGGGTAAGCTATTTAACAGATATGGTATCCTTTTATTTAAAGTTCGGTCCCCAAAGTAGTTAAGAACTCTGGGTACCTTATATTTGCCTTCCGATACCGACCGAGTACCATAGTTGTGCTGCAGTATATATATTTATCATTGTATTAATTGGAATTGGACCAACATAAGCTTTTTGTAAGGTTGGATTATTAGAATTAATTCTAGTTTCCTTTCTTAGTACTAGGGTCATATAATCATCAGACAAAGAATATTTGTGTTACTTTATTGCTCTGGGACATATCGACATTTATTTCTTTTATGCTTCTCCAAGTGACTTTTTGGTTAGCTGTATTTTTAACCCAGTTCTTATTTTTAAACAGATATTTAAAATCAAACACCAACGACCGATTTACGTCTGTGACTTCATATGAATCACCCTTTACTTTAGCCCCACGTACAAGTAATTTCCATTCGTCTGGTATATAAATTGTTTTATATTTAGCAGCCCTTTCAATCACACTGAGGACTGAATCTCCCTCGTTTAGGGTGTGTCCTTTTTTAAGGAACCTGTGTGTTACAGTAATATCGTATTCTTTAGCTGCATTAAGCATACATATTAAATACTATCCTATTTCGATTCTGGCCAACGCAATTGTCTGACCAGAATCAGATAATTGCGCTGGCCAGAACAATTGTCTGATTCTGGTCAGTTCAGAACTCATTTGCACCCTTCGATACAATAATTTTTTTTATGAAGTTTGGCAACACCTTCGTCGTCCCACATATAGCAATAACCTTGTGGCCCTACCATATCGTATACTGAGAAATTATAGCATGAAAGCTTTCGCTTGTAATATAATACACTCATTTGCCCGTGAAGACATGACAAAACCGATGACTGATTTTCTGGGGAAGTAAATATGGCGGGGTTTGATTTTGACTTATGGTTATAAAAGGATCTTCTATAAGAACATGATCTCCGATAACTTCGTCAGAAAAGACAGCTTCATAAATGTCTTTTATCTTTTCTAGTATGTTGCGTGCCCCGGGGGGTAATGGCGAATGATATTCTGAAATATATTATCAGTCTATATAGAAATTATAAAAAAGTACTGTACATAAAAAAAAATCATATTTTTTTATTTATATTTATACAGGTAAATTATTACTTAAATGAGTTATATTAAATGTTTACAAATAACCATTGTTTTTCAATAGATTTTTTTCTATTATATGGCGGAAGTATAATATTTAGTCCTAAGAACAAAGTCAGATGGTCATATACGATCATATACGATGGTCAGAATCGACATTATTATAAATAATAATAAAACTTAGAACATTTTTGTTTAAATACAAAAATTTATTAATACCAACTATAAATACATAATTTAATAAGTTACCTAGCGTCCCTGGAATGCATTCTTCCTCATCAATGCACTCTTCATGAGTATAATTCGTGATTTTTTTCATTTTAACTTGTTCCTACCACAGGCTTTGTTTAGTTTGATCGTCCTGTCTTCATTGTGGTACACGTTTTACCATGATTTATCAAAAACCAGGTGCGAAATAATAAATAAACAACATAAAAATAAATAATCCTGTAATTGTTTAAAAAAATGAAATCCCGTCCAACGCGCGAGTTAGTTCAACGAATAGTGACGTTTGCGCGGATTCGTCGCGAGCGGGAGAAGGCAGTGGGGAAGCCCCGCGCGTCGTGCAGAGACGCGTATACACAAGCGTCATTTTACTATGAGCGTCTATCAAATCCGTCAGTATACCGACTGAATATTTTGAAATGTAAAATACATATACATTTTTCTTTAACGTGGTTAAATTAATATTTAAATAATAAATTATCAGAATATAGTAAAAAGTCATTGTCAGATTTTTTTTCATATCCGTCATTATTCTACGATCATGACGATATTTAAGATTTTTATTATAATATACACATATTTAATTTGACAACATGACACAGGAACATACAAAACTTTTTGTTCCTTTGGCGGGATTCGAACCCGCGACCTCAGCTTGAGCTCTGACGCGCTCAACCACTGAGCCGCAGAGATCGTATCTAAAAGTGCGTCCACGCTTGTGTCATGTAATCGGACCGGACTACGTGGCATCGTACGAGACATGTTAAGCTAAATGTGGACGGTCTAGGTTTTACTGACGCGGTCACAAACCATGCACAGTAAAATGATACAAGTGTAGAAGCATGGTGTCGAACTAGCCAGCGTGGCATCAAGAGTCGGTCGGTGCTGTTACAGTATAAATATATTACAGTAGCGGAACTCCGCCGTGTCCTTGAAATTTTAACCTATAGTGCAAGATTCAGTATAAAAAAATATACACTCATCTGTTATTTATTAGTGATAAGAAATTAATGATAGATAATATTTACATTGACACATTGCAAATAGGTTGCCTCACGGATAAGATAAATGAGGTTGGATTGGCAACCGTGACACTTTAACTTCAAAACCAGCGTCGCCGCCTGTCTCCCACCAATGTACTCCACTACATAAGAAATAATAATACATACACGAATTACGCACACTAATTAACAAATCACACCTAGAACAGAGGGCTGCGATTTGGTACTCGCACTACGTTGAGTCGGTAACGTTACGACACAACACATGCTCAAAATTCACACACACGCTAGGGCTTGCTATGGTCGATAGGAATTTTCGATAATGAAAATGGTCAAACTTGAATCTTGAAATCATCTTAGTTTCAGTTAGATTTACGATTTATGAGCCCTAACTTTTGAATGCGGCGGGGAAAGTAGCGGGGCAAGTATGGTTGCGCGTGTACAGTATGTGCATTCCCACTATTTTTGCCGAGGGTTCATCGTAAATCGTAAACCGTCCTGTACTTATTGGTAATTGAATGAAAAATTTTAATAACGAAGCAGTAGTAATTTTATACTATCTTAAACATTGTGTCAAAGGCGAATTTAATTGGTATTGGGATAGAAAATGAAAAAAAATATCAACATGTATTATCTTTATTTGTAATCAAAAATAATTAGAAAATCAAAGCAAAAAAGAAGTCGATAGTACATATAGTAGCACTGCCATTTGCACAGTCGTAGTCTTTTAATTATTTTTTTTTTATTGTAGATGAATTAATATTCATAATTTAAATTTTCAGATACTCAAGAGTACATATTATTATGCAATACCAACAAGTAATAAACCAATCCATTATCTTCTTCGCTTCAGCATCAAATACTACATTCGTCAACAACAATATTATGTAGCAAAAAAATTACTAACAAAATTTTACTACCGAGAACAGTAGTAACTCATTCTGAAGAAAAATAATTTGTCGATAAATCATCGATCACTGACTGCGCTATCCAGGCGACCGAAGCGGACGTGACGCGAACGAGTCGAAGAGGCGCGGTAATTTGGCTCGCTTCGCAACCCATTGCGCGTCAGATGTGTCTTCTCGCGAAATATTTGCGTACTTCACCAGCAATGTATATTTTCTGTGATTCTTGGCTTAATTGTCGTTTCTACTTAGAATTTCATAATTCGAACTAGTTTTTTGGGCAAAATACTAAAAAACTAAGGTTTTTATGCTTACCGATGAAAAGAAATTCCTCCTTGTTTCATATTTCGACACCTCCCAAGCATAAAGTCTTAACTAATTTTTACTGAAAATCTGATTTTTATTTCTCTGTGGTTAGGACCTTAAGCTTTATATGTCACTGAAATCCGAATCTTCATATTGCTATGAAAAACGAGATTTTGAAACGCACATAGTCGTAACTATTCAAAGTTCCCGCGCATATGGTCCGATCACGAGTTGCGACGATTTGCGTTGTGTTATTGGCTCGCGCGAGACTAATCAACGTCAGTTACCGACGTCGTATGACACTATCGGCACGCGTGGTAATTATGGGATGTATGCATTATGAAAATAATTAGATTTAGTTTATGTTTTATATAAGTTTACTTGTGACAATAGTGTTGTTAGTATATTATATCAAAATGAACAACTTACGCTCGTCCAGAATTTTAAAATTAGCCCTCAATATTTCAAATGAACATATAACCTCAAATGAATCTCGTCGATCTGGTAAGTTCTGTTTGATTTGAATTTGAAACCATGAAGTATTTGCTAAATAGTACTCAATTTTAACATGACTATTTTAATTGATCGCAATATCTAGGAATATTTTATCATTCATTATTTTACATTTTGTACAGCGCATAACGTCGTAATACTGTAGTTACGACGTAATGCGTTGTTTATTTTTTAAAGTTAGGGGTCGTAACTGTAACTTGCGACTTAATGCGGTGATATTATTGAACTCACACGGTATTTATATAGTGGCATTTAGTACATACGACGATATGCTTCGACCATAATATAAAAATAAGACTTTATGCTAGATGATTTCTGTTAATTAAAGTTAAAAGCTAAAATATTTGGACACTGATTGATTGCTTTGTTAATGTATTTTTAACTTGCTTTTTAGAATCAACTGATTTACTTGAAATGGAGCAGTACTGGAATCTGTACGAATCAACGTGCGAAGAATCCCTAATAAGTAAAATTCATAATAATGATGCTAGACTAAGCTCCTACGAGGTAAGAGAAGTATTAAATAATTTTGAAAAAACACCGGTCCCGTCACCTGCAAGCGAGTTTTTAGGGGATAGTGATGATGATGTTACTTCTGCAATTCCACTTAATAGCAGCTTAATACCATCTTGTGCATTTGCCACCACTAGAACACCGGTCACCCCGCAACATAGTAATGCCTCCAGTTTTGATTCTTCCGCTTGCTCGTCTGTTGCCAGTACCCTAACTATAAATCGGAAACAGCGTATTTTAAGAGATGATTGGAAAGATGTTAAACGAAAATATCTTAAAATTTTGGGTAAGGCTTATATAAGTAAAAAAGATGTACTGCTAGAGATGGAAAGGTGATTAAACCCCCATGTCCTTCAACATGTCGACTTAAATGCTTTGAGAAGATAAGTCACCAGAAACGAGAGCAAATTTTTCATTCATTTTGGAATCTTGGTGACCATACTAGACAGTGGGATTACATTGCCAAATATGTTGATACTTGTAATACTCAAAGTAATACAAAGCCTGGATCTAGACGTAAGAAAACTTTTAAATACTCATTACCGGTAAGTGAGGTCAATTCTGATGTGCCTAATAATTTGTTGGTGTGTAAAACAATGTTCCTCAACACCTTTTCTGTAGGAGAGCGAACAGTTAATACGGCTTTGTCTAAGTGGTGTTCTGGTGGTGGATCTATTTCACCGGATCATCGAGGAGGTTCGAGAGTGATTGTAATACACAGTGAAATAAAACAAGGAGTTATCGATCATGTGCAAACATTTCAACCTGTGGAATCTCATTATGTGCGCAAAAGGTCTACAAAAGTCTACTTAGATGGTGGGCTCACGTTCACAAAGATGTTTTCGCTTTACAATGAGTGGTGCATAGCTGAAAATATAGCAAAAAAAGTTACAACAGTCCGTCAATATCGAGACATTGTGAATAATAATTTGAATATTTCCTTTCACAAGCCAAAAAAAGATATTTGCAACGAATGTCATGTTTACGACACAAACAAAAATAAATTGACAGAAGAAGAAATAAAAAAGCAAGAAGAACACATGAAATCAAAAGTTTTAGCAAGAGAAATGAAGGAAAAAGACAAAATAATTGCTATAGAAAGTAAGGGAAGAATAATCACTGCTTGTTTTGACTTCCAAAAAATTTTAAATTGTCCGCACGGCAACGTTGGCCTTTTTATATTATAAAAGAAAACTATCGATTTATAATTTTACAGTTTTTGATTTAGCTAGCAAAGAAGGTTATTGTTATATGTGGCCAGAGATTAATGGGAAACATGGCGCTTGTGAAGTTGCTAGTTGCTTACTTAAATTTATTGAAATCAAAATAAAAGATGGCGCAAAGGAATTTAGATTTCGGTCAGACAACTGTGCTGGCCAAAATCGAAATCGTATCGTATTCTCATTTTATGGACATGTGGCAAAAACATATGGTATTACAATAAGTCATAGATTCTTGGAGCGCGGACATACGCAGAACGAAGCTGACTCGGTGCATGCTTTGATAGAGCGAAATTCAAAAAATAAACTTGTATACACACCGGAACAGTGGTATGCATTAGTAAGATGGTCCAAGATGGTCCAACTTACCGTATTATAATGTAATTGAGATGAGTGTCGCGGATTTTTACAATTTTAAAAAGTTACTTGATGGGAATAATTGGACAAAAAACTCTAAGAAACAGAAGATAAATTGGAATAAAATTAAGGAAGTTGAAGTTACTTCTAATAATCCACATATGCTAAAATATCGGTACAGCTTCGAAAATGAAACTCCTTTAACTTTATTAATAACTAAAAAGACTTATTCATCGCGTAGGATTAATAATGAAACTCAAATTGATTTAGATCGATGTTACTTAGATTATTTACCTATAACAATAGCAAAGTATAATGATTTGTAAAGTCTATGCCATGGGGGAATAATACCTCAAGAATATCATAATTATTATGAAAAATTACCAAACACAAGCAATGTTAACCAACAAAATAATGATCTTGATTCTTCTAACGATTCCTAGATTTTTATTACACTTTACATAATTTTTTTTGTAATCTTACTGAATTATTTTTTTATAAAGCTTTTGTTTTGTTATGAAAAAGGTATTCTATTTAAGTTTTTTAGATATTTTTTTAAATATTATGTAGGTTTATTGCTTTAAGCTTTAAGATAAATAATATTATTATGACTACTACTATTAATATGATTATGTGATAAAAATAACAAGAAATAATTTTTCCTAGTTACCAAATGATACTAATTGGATAATATGTTTAAGTGAAGTTGATTATTGTGCTATCAATAATTTATTGTTCAAAGATTTTAGAAAATAACTTAAGGACCAAGTTATTTCAAGACTGATTAATTAAGTCGAATGTTTTATAAAAAACAGGTTTATAAATGTTCCTCAAAAATATATTTAATTATTGAAACAGTAATTGTTTTAATTTCTAGTTGTTAATAACTATCATGTATTTTAATAACTTATACATTAATAATATTTTATTTTTGTAATCGTATCTTTCAACAATCACTGTAACTAAACTTAAATTATGACCAATAATCATTACATCGTAACACTTGATAGTAATTATTTTACATCGCATAAAGTAGTAACCCGTTGTAACTTGAAGGTACACAAAATATTCACCACGCATATCGTCGTAGCTCGTCGTATCTTAATATCCAGCCAGTTTCATTCCAGAGCATAAAGTCGTATGTATGTAATTAGGGCTTTTCTCGCTAATTATATTATTTTTTCTGTAAATAGTCCATAACTAATCAAGATATAGAGATACTTTAAATTTTAAGCCCGATAAAAACTAAATAATTATTTTCAATTTTTGGTAATCATATAAGTTACCTTTAAATGCTCGTACTGAAAAGTTGTAATAATCTCGATACGCCCTTATGCGTGGGAGGGTCGATTTGATGTCTGACTCTACTTTGCACATAACAATCGCACAACACGGCATTTTTAAAGAATTTTAGCGCTGCTCCGTACTGCGAGGCAATCAACAAGCGACTAAAAAGTATGAACGCGTGGTTCGGTTGAAGTTTGATTGTCTAATCATACCTGTGGCGCGTCTGCCCCGCGCACATTGCCAATCCAACCTCATTTATCTTATCCGTGGGTTGCCTAGTTAAATTGCGCCCTAAGGGCCGATTCACACCGAAATGTCAGCGGAGCGGCAATCAGCAAAACTGTCATATACTTAATTTTAAAATTTATCATCATCACTATAAAACACACTTTCGCTTGAGACACCCACCGCCGCTCACGGCCGCTGGCGATCGTATCGGCCATCGCAATTTAACTAGGCAACCTATTTGCAATGTGTCAATGTGAATATTATCTATCATTTATTTTTTATCACTACTAAATAACAGATGATTTCTTATCACTATTAAATAACAGATATTTCCTTCACCGGAACTTAGACCACCACGATTGAGCGTGGCCGAGCAGAGTGCAAGGGCTGAGACATCTACAAAGATGGCGATGACAGTGCGCAAGCGTCGCGGCACAACTAACTAAAACTCGTTAGTCGTTCAATTCAGCGACAAATCATGTCCGCGCGGCGTGCGGCGTGACACAACATGAGTCTGCTATGTAAGGTTTCGTTAGCGGCCCTGTAAATGACGCTTGTGTATGCGTGCGCCGATTTTGGCAGTCTAGTAAGAAGTCTACTGTGCATTATTTATATTGTGGTGCTGTCATTTAAGCTCCGACCACTCGCCAGATTTGTCTGTTCGCATGTGTAGTAAAGATATTATAATAGGTATTAGTAACTAATTGAAGAAGTCACCTTTACTAATTACTTCCACTTTCACCCCCTCCTCAGCTACCATTTTGACTGATTATGGTATACACGGAAGTTAACGAAGTGTTGATAAACGGTCTGAAAGAGCTACAGGATTAAGGACTTATCCATTTTTTTTCCATCCAGGATTTACTATTGTGTTTATTAATTAATAATGAATTTATTATTTTAATAACAATAAGAATACAAAAAACAACATGACGTGTACAGAGTACACGAGGTAGAAGTGAAACTTCATTCATAATTTAAAATTCAAAAATACTCTCATCGTGCTTATAGCACATCATTTCAAAAAATGAAAAATAAAATTAAAATTTGTACAACTAGCGCCATCTGTGCATTGAGCCGTACTTAGGAAAGTTAAGTTTTTATGTAAGAAGATGTAAGTAGCTTCCGACAGATATTATATTAGGCGCAATATTCATACAAGTATAGTATTTTCTTGTAAAATACAGTCATGACAGTCACAATGTGTAATTGCAAAATTCTACATTATTGTCAATGTGACAAGGTCGTTTTTTGTATCATTCTTAATAGTCGTTATTACATTGTGATTTCGAGTGGCAAAAAGCGTCGTGCCTATTCAATCCGTCTAGCCCCAATACAATTCGCAATGCGCCATAAGGAACTTCGTTCCAAAAAAAACAACAATACCAAAGGCTATAGCAATAAAACATCAACTAATATTAAACACAATATTTTAAGATTAGAGCAATGACAAACAAGTGCATCAGCTGTATATTTCAGCCTCCCGTGTAAGCCCCTAACCGGGTGTGGTTCCATTTTTATAGACTACCACCACACACCCCGTCTTGGGGTTGCCACAGTTGCCATAGTCAATAATTATTATAGGTTTTTGCCTTACTGGTACTTTTGGTCTTCATAATGACACAATTCTTTTGTAATAACATTAATCATTACATCAACGACTCATAACCAACTAAGCTTTAATATTTAACATTGTAGTTATTATATTTGAACGGAATTAATATTGGTGTTGCCAAATATTTAACTATATGTTTTGTTTAAATTAATATCCGACTTGTGTATTTTATTACCGAGCAACATTAAGTATGTTTGTTTCTTAAGTACAAATATTTTATCGATATCTATTCCTCTATAACATATGACCATGTCGAATAAGTGCATAGACTTATATACTAAGGACAAAGCATGTCAAACATTTGCCAAAAAAAAATCTTCATACAAGAAAATACTACTGCCATCTGTTGAAGCCCGATCGAACTACGCGTCATACGCATACTATCGTAGGCAGCGAAGGCTTCCGTAACAGTCTTTAAGCTTAAAATACCTTCTGTCTACTATTGTGCTACTTATATCCATGATATTATATCTCGGCCATCTTTTTTACCCGTTAATTGTCGTAATTTTGCAGCCTTTTACAGCGCAATAACTGACTCAAACTTGATAGCTGATATTGATTTCGTATCTGGATACGGATAAAGTAAAACAATTATATCGGTTACGGATGTTGAATTGTTTCGGATTATCCGCTAGTTTTGGATAATTTCGGTTACGGATATTAGGCTTACGACGAATGTAAGTAAAATGTAAATTTGCATTTTACATGATAATCATTTGGCCTAAAAAGCTAGTGAGTCGGCGCGGCTGGCAAATTAACGAAACATGTCATATTAGACTTACGTAGTAACTATTTATTAATCTGTGATTATACTGCATCTATTTAATCCGAAAATTTCCGATGTTTTTATATCATATTTGGTTACGGATAGTTTTATATTTCGGATATTCGATATTTTCGGTTACGGTTACGGAGCTCCATAACATCCCTGATGAAAAACACGAGTGCCCCTCGTTTCGAGCCTCGACATGTAGAATACGTCTATGGATGAGTGTAACCCTAAGACGTATTATATTAGGTCTTTACCTATGAAATTGCCGTTTTGTATGAAAAAATTTAAACGATTTTTTTTCATGTATTTTTTATTTGTATTAATCTAAGTAATCACCCATGCAATCAATGCATCTTTGCCAACGCAGTGGCAGTTTATTGATGCCCTTCTTAAAGAAATCAGCTGGACGGGAGGCAACAAATTCTTCAAAGGCATTTTGTACTGCCTCATGGGTATTGAATTTTTTTCCCACCAAGAAGTTATCCAAATTCTGGCAAAAGTAGTAGTCTGTAGGCGCAAGGTCTGGTGAGTAGGTCGGATGACGGAGAGCTTCCAACCCCAGTTCTTGCAACTTGGAGACCGTCTGCTGTGCAGTATGAGGTCGCGCGTTGTCGTGCAGGAGCAGCGGCGACGAGCGATTGACCAATGCTGGTTGGAGATGTGCCAGCTTCTCCATCATAGTGTTCAGTTCTTCACAGTACACATCTGCAGTAATGCTCACCCCGTTTGGTAAGAAGCTGTGATCAATCACACCGGTGCTAGACCACCAAACAGTGACTATCACTTTTCTAGGGGTAAGTTTTCGTTTAGGGCATTGTTTAGGTGCTGAACCAGGAACAGGAACTGAACTTGCTGAGCGCTTGCGGTTATCAAACAGAATCCATTTTTCATCGCAGGTAACAATGCGGTTCCGAATTCCTTCATTTGTGTGTCTGTTGAGCAGTGCAAAGCACGTCTCGACGCGTACTTCGCGCTGGCGATCATTGAGTTCGTGGGGCAAATGGACCAATATTGTTTTGACGCTAACGTCGAAAGCTGCTAATTCAGCCGTAGATTGTGTATCATCAGCTTCCACAATCGCCTTTAATTCGTCTTTGTCGACCAAGGTCTTCGGACGACCGCGAGGTTCATTTTTCAGGTCGAAATTTCCAGAACGGAAGTGAGCAAACCAATAACAGGTGGTGCGTTGGTTTGTAGTGTTAGCTCCGTAAACGTCGTTGATGTTGCGTGCCGCTTGTGCCGCGTTGCTGCCACGACGGTAAACATATTCCATAATTACTCGAATTTTTAATGTATCCATGATGACGAAAAAGATTGAAATGCGATGAAAATGTAACACTAATCAATAAACAAATGACTACTTTTGGAAAAAGAATTCCATGTTTTTAAAATAAAATAATTTGAAATTAGAATTCTTAGCCAAAAAAAAAATATTTTGATTTGAAATGGCCAGTACTGCAGAACGGCAATTTCATAGGTGAAGACCTAAGAATATTTAAAATTACATTTATGCTCATCGCTAAAATTATTTTCAGATTTGAGCAACATTATTTAAAGTGGACAGAAACAGATAAAATCTTTTACGAATTTTCCAATTAGGGAGGATTTGTGAATAGGGAATCACACTGACACTTTCACACAAAAGGGTCGAAAGTTCCAAAAGATTGATGATGATTGCTAAAATACCCAATATACACAACACTAATTCACGCTTTTTGAACGCTTCGTTACACTGGCACATAAAAAGTTTTAAAACAAAAGTAAACGGCCGGAGGTTCTAAAAAGAAGGTAAATAGATTTTTTTTAAATAGAATTCTGTTTACATTCGAAATTCAAAGCGCTTTTCATTGGAATCGAATGTTCCAAGAGAGACCTAAAGTTGTGAAATAGCGTGCAGTCGCTTTTATGTTTGATATTTGAGAAATTGTTTTATGATCGAGTTTACTGGTTCAAATTATTGATATGAGTGAGTGCATAAAAAGTTATTCCTTATCTATGTATGAATATCTAAATAGCCAGAGAACTCGGTCACATAATATGTATTAACTAGTAGGTAGTAAAAAATTAACTCAATATTTAAATTAACCCCGTAGGTATAGGAAAATTTAGTTTTGTTGGCACTTCTACACATAGATAGTTACGTTTGTGTGTATCATACACACACACTGTCACATAATCGCGCGCCTATAAGCTTTTGAGTAGCTAGCTAGGAGTAGCTATGAGTTCTGTTTACAAATACAACGGGATAAATATATATTTTAAATTTGTGAGATAATGACGGTCACTTGTCAAATCGATAATTGTGTACGAAGGTTTTCAAAATGTCTTCTGAAAAATTGGTTCCGGCAAAATATTGACAGGACAACACATTTATCATACTGTATAGTGAAATTGCATGACAGTAAGTTCCCACTGGTGTTTTTTAGTGGTCGCAACTGCAATGTAAATAGAAGTCTGCGTTAATGCAACAGAGCTGATATACGTGTGCAGTTGTCAAATCTCGTGGGTGCAAGGCCGACCATGCCAACGTAATTAAATTTACCTATATAACAATTAAATTTAGAGATTGCCGGCTACAATAAAACCCTAATTTTAATAAGGCTACGTATTAACTATAAATAAACTAAAACTAAAAAAAAAATGTAAACCACAAAGATGTTGGGCAAAAATCAAAACATGGAAACCCGCAGTCGACCGCAATGAAATGGCTGCCAATGGGTTCACTTTAAATCATGTTTGACGTTACCAAAGTGGCAACCCCGAAATACACCGGGTAATAGCAACAACCAAGTAGGTGTAGGTAATGTATTTGTAGGTATAGAAACTGTAGGAGTGTGTAGTAGGGTTGCTGCTGTAGGTTGTAGCTGTGGACAAGTATACACTTGTATCTATACAGATACGAGTTGTAACGGAGCTTCGTTTGAGCCTTGGCAATTGCGGAACTTCCGCAACGAATCGTACATTGAAATTTCAACGCCAAAAACTACAGCTACCTACCTACCTACGCCGACCAACATAATATATAGTATGAATAGACATTAAGAACGTGGATGTATTGTGTATATTATATACACTACATCCACGTCCTTAATGTCTTTCATCGTAGTTTTTTCACACATCGTCTGTAATTTCAATGGAAAAACTGATTGATTTTAGAAATTTATTCTTGCTATGAGCCCATATTTGGTGTACTTAAAGTGAGATTGACAACCGTTTCATTTCTGTCAACTCTGGGTCCATTTTTGACCATCTTCTTTTACGCAAGAATTCTGTGAACACTATTCTGCTGAGTTTATCTCCCTATATACTATGCTTGAATAATCTTTAGAAAACGGCTTTATTAACTTGAAACCTTATGAATCCCTGCCACACTTAAATAGATATAGTAATTTAATATACTGCATGTTTCGGGGTTTGTATCACGAAATCGCGCATCACACAATTCAATTTTAAACCTTAACATGAAGGGGTAGAGATTAAAGTGACGTGTATGTTATAATCCAAACTTCATACATATTCAGCAATATGCTCCCAGCTTCCCGTTAAAATAGTTACAAGGGTTGTTATTTTGACATCTACTTTGAATTCACATACACCTTAATAACATGGTCATATATAAGAACATAATCTGGGCTACTTTTCATCCATTCATTTACTATGTTTTTTTTTTTTTGTAAATCTTAAAAATAATTCGATTAATATTAAATTCGACCAAATTAATATGCCATTGTAAAATTTATTTAATGCACGTTGAAACAATGTTTAAATGAATGTAATTCTAGTTGCTAATTCATCATCCGGACAAGCCTAAGTGGCTTATGGAGCTTACAACTATCAATATTGTATGTTTTATGTTAATAAAAAAAATAAGTGTCACTTTGAGTGACAGCGTTATAGAGTACTATCGGGGACTGTACACTTCTTCGACAGGTCTTTGTTCCTGATTTAGAGGAATACTATGTACCTACTCTGGAGCCAATAACTCAGGGGCTGATTGAAACAGCGATTCAATACGTTCATTTATTACTGAGGGCCAGCACTTCCCAAGAGTTGAGACGAATCTTCCGACCTCAGTTTTTTATCTTTCTTATAATCACGGAATTTTCCGGAGGCGCCGCGAGATTGAAGGTCGGAGTTTCCGCCAAAACTCTCTGCGTCTCGCTCTCGCGTCTAACGGTTAAATGATTAATTTGATAAACCCATTTGACAGTTGGAGCTACGTAATGCTTACTTTATAGCTAATACAATGCCATACCGTATATACAGTACTATCTCATACATTTTGTACAGTTTTTTACATATTCATACTTACTACGTTTTCTTTATTTAAATAATCAATAATTTATTATACAATACATATTCCTCATTGCTAATAAAAATATTTACACAATGGATAACTAAACAACGTTGCTGTCCCTGTTTGTTATGTGACTTTTCCAACGCATCAGACAAAGACAGCAAGTTAAGTTATCCGTTGTGTAAATCTTTTTATTAGTAAGGGGGTATGAGATTGTTAAATCTATCCTGAACAAGTAGGTGCTGATGTCTATTTGTTTACATAAATATTAAATTAGATCTGAATAGAGTACAGGAACATAATATGAGCTACTTTTTGATACATATTTATTCCGATTTTTTTTAATTATGTCAGAAAAAAATATTCAAACATTTTACTATTTTTCTATTATCTGACAAAGAGCAAAAAGACATGATGTAAATGTTTATAGTGTGTAATGTCGCCAAAAACTTATAAATACCATAAGATTATAATATAAGTAGCGAGATTGTAAACTGTTGGAAGATCGGGGAATCCGATCATACTGATTTACAATTGGATGGGTTCTTTTTGGAATATTATAATTTATCGAAAAATAATGCGTTGAAATGTAAGCAGTATGTTTGGGCTTACAGCCTTACGACATTTTACAATTTCGTCAGTTATATTACAATCTTACCTAATTTTTAATTTTACGGTGACCAGATTTAATTTTAAACAAGGCACGAGATCGCGGGCAAAAGCGGTACTAATCTCTCATTTACTTTAGCCATTTAGACAAATAAAAACTTGAAAGAGCTCTGAATCAAGACTTAAATAGATTACAAGATATAACAAAACTTGGAGTAAGTTTACAAAAACTTTGTAAAAGTATCTGGGACTTTCTGAAACTTTTTGAGATATCTCGGACCATTACCGATGTTTGGGTGTTTGTTAATATGAAGACCGTTTATTCGGATAATAAATAAGATAAATAGAAAAAAGTTTCAGGTATTCTGTAAGTATGGTTGATTTTTTGTATTTACTTACCATTATGTAATGTGGATGTTTATGGCCTGTTTGACAATTGCCTAGTAAGTGTCGGGACGCTTAATCGGAAGTTTTGCCGTTGATTACTTTATATCGAGCAGAGACAAAACATGGAAATAAGAGTCAGATCTCTTATAATACACACAAATATGTCTCGTTGAGTTGTTTAATTTCTGTGTATCAATTCAACATACTGCAGAAGGTTGATTATGCTAATTGAATATTCTTTGCGAAATTGCGACTTGCGATCCACTCCCTCGATATGTAACTTTTTTACAAAAAACCTAATTCCTAAGTACTTATGTTCTATAAAAAGTCCTTCATAAGGTTAGAACTTCTAAAACAAGTCCTAGTTTTAAAAGGCACAGAAATTATGGCTCAAAAGGCTGTTTAACGAGTAGAACTAGAGAACATGAATTTTTTGCGTATTAATGGAACGTGCTTCATCGATTCTGGTTGTAATTAGTAGGTGGAAATATTAAAGTAATAAAAATAAATAAAATAATAATAAAGATATTTTTAAATCAACTTTTGAACCAATTTATTACATTGAAAATGGATATTTAGTTGTTCACTATAGTCTCGTCGCGTTAAGAATGCGATAAACCATGCGTGCATATGTCAAAATTGACCGATGATGCTTAAGCCGTATATATATACAGGCTGTTTTTTCAGTCAGTGTCCAAACTTTCAAGAGTGAATATACTCTTGAATATAAGCAACTTTTACTATGGGATATAGGACATACAGAACATAGAAAAACTAAACTTATAAAAGCACAAAAGGCGGTCTTATCGCTACAAGCGATTTCTGCCAGACAACCTTTATAATCATGACACATGTTTACATGTAATATACTGGTAGGTGGCTTTATAGACACGTAAAGAGAAAATTATTTTAATACATATTGTAATTTAAGATTTCATAATACTTTTATATGAAATATACTATTTAGGTACACTACTTTATAATATTCGTTAATACATACACAAATACTTACATATCGTACTATAGAATAAATAAATAAATACTATTATTAAAAGTAGAAATAATGCATACAAATTATGGACTTATGGTAAAGATCACCATGTTAATTGTGACAAAAAATGTTCCTTAACTCCATTTTTAAATACGTGCAAAGATTGAGCGCGTCTTAATGAAATTGGTAATCTGTTCCACAGACTGACTGCACGAGCTGTGAATGAAGAGTCAAAAAATTTTGTATTTCTCGTAGGGGGTTTTAACGATATATTAGAATTTCGAAAACATTTTACACTATTGTCCAAAAATTTTAACCTTTCTTTTAAGTAAGGTGGCGACTTGGGGTCATACAGTATACCATACAGGTGGGACAGTATATGAGCATTCCGCCGAAGTCTGATTGGCAGCCACTTGAGTTTGGTACGAAATTCGGATATGTGATCATATTTTCGTAAACCGAAAATAAATCTAATACAAAGGTTTTGGAGACGCTCAAGTTTATTAAGCTGATCTTCTGAAATATTTGTGAAACATGTGTCAGCGTAATCTAATATAGGAAGGATAAGCGATTCAGCAAGCAGAATTTTGGTCGGAATCGGCAGAAAATGCTGCAAGCGCCTCAGAGTACTCCACGCACCAAAAACTCTCCTACCGATCTCACCAATGTGCTTAGACCAAGACAGTGTTGAGTCAAGATGAATTCCAAGATTTTTAACGGATTGTGAGAATGGGATAATGTTTCCTTCGACCATTACTGGGCAAAGATCCTGTAATCGAACCCTTGTCAACAACCTTGGACTGCCGATGATAATCGCTTGGGTTTTCTTGGGATTTATGACTAATCCATGAGATTTACTCCAAGCACATATACTTTTCAGATCTTCATTATTTCGTGCAATAGCCGACGGTAAGTCATTAAGTGATGCGTGGAGATAAATCTGCAAGTCATCAGCATACATGCGAGAGTAGGAGAAGATGTTTTTGGCGATGGTATTAATGAAAATGCTAAACAGTAAAGGCGATAGGACACCGCCTTGAGGGACACCAGCCGTGACTGTTGACCACTCAGATACAACTTCTTCCACCGCAACACGTTGAAGACGATTACATAAATAACCACGGAACCATGCAATCACGGTAGGTGAAAAATTTAGAGAGTTCATGAGTTGCAAGAGAATATCATGGTCAACTGTGTTAAAAGCATTTGTAAAGTCCAAAAGTGTTAAAATTGTTAATTTCCCATTGTCCATGGCACAGCGTATATAGTCAGTCACCTTTATTAATGCAGTAGTTGTACTGTGGCCGGGACGGAAACCAGACTGAAAGGGGTTGAAGTAATTTAACCTATTTAAAAAGTTAACAGTCTGCTAATGGATGAGGCGCTCTAATACCTTAGATAAAAATGGTAGGATAGAAATTGGTCGATAATCCTTACAAAATTGTGGTTTTGGCTTTTTGGGTAAAGGGATAATTTTAGCTCTTTTCCAGAATTCTGGAAAAGTACCTGTGGACAAAGAAAAATTAAGGATATCTGTTAAGACGGGACATATAATATCGATTATTGGAACAATCATGTTACGACTAAGTTCATCACTACCAACCTCACTTTCTTAACCTCACTGATACTGACTGGACGAAAACAAAAAGGAGAGTGTCTTTCAGGAGGATGAGAAGAGAGATGTTGTAGCGTATTAGTTTTGTCGGTCGTACTCAATGACGTTGATGGCGATGAGAAAAATTTATTAAGATCATCAAGCTTAATATTATTGGTTGGGACCTGCCCACCACGATTACCTATACCCAGAGACTTTAAAAATTTCCACGTTTTAGCTGTCCCACCGCTTTCTACAGATGAATGAATGTAACGCCTCTGTGCATCTCTGCACATAGTGTTGCAGCGATTACGAATTTTTATGTACTTTTCATGACTTTCGTTAGTTTTTTGTCGTCTGTAAGTTGCCTTAGCACGATGTTTCTTAATTATAAGAGCTTTAATTTCATCTGTCAACCATGGTGCAGGTAAATGTTTTATTCTGACTGGCTTGAGAGGTGCATGGTCGTCATATACGAGTAGTTTGGTAATGATAGATGTGAAAGTTTCAATTTTAGCATCAATGTTATTAGCATCTGTTACCGGAGACCAATCCAAAATGCGTGCATCAGCGCACAATTTTTCCAACTCGATTCCGACAAAGCTACGAACCATACGCGTCTTATGCTTCGGTTTAGGCGTTTTAATTTTACATGATGCAAAAATTAGGTCATGGTACGAGAACATGTCAGCATTGTATTGCCCATGTTTTGCAATAGATGTAGATGATGCGACAATCATAACATCTAAAAGAGAAGGTGTACGGTTGGGAGCACAATGAGTTGCATTTAGAGGCAATAATTGCATGTTACACGAATTGACAATAGATACTAATTTATTGGACCTGTAATCCTTTTTAAGTAGGCACGTGTTTAAATTTCCCATAATAATCATATGTTTATATGCTGGCGAGAGTTCTTCCAACAAACTTTCAAAGGCTGTAAAATAATTTATATGAGAAGAAGGACAGTACAGCACCCCTACCAAAACTTTTGTGTGAAACAGTGTAATATCAATAAATAGATGTTCTGGAGCATTTACTGGAGGAGGCTGAGTGGATGAGCTAATGTGAGAGAAGGTAACATTGTACAAAAGACGCATCGAACCTTATATAAAAAACAGTAAATCTGGTATTTAAGCCAGCCAAATGAATCAAGGCTTTATCGATCGTGTGTTATGCCCACTACACACTACAAAGGTACTGCACAGCAGTGGCGTGGGGTTCCTATAACTCCATTGCTATCGGCTCCACTTACCACATACCTTTTGAAGACCCCCGTCCAAATCCCGACCTATCATACAGGCTAGGGCTTCTCTATGAAGGAGAACCAGCCTGCGCCACCGCTGCTCAGTCACAGAAGACGTATACATATTACAGCTTCGTACTAGACCGCCCGAATCAGCGCAAGCACACATAATAAATATGTCTACATGACCGAACTGTGCAGTTTTATCGTTGTGGTGTGTAGCGGGCCTTACATGGCACGTTACGATAATTCGCTACGATTTCCCATACACAAGATCGATGAAACTTCACAGTTCATCTTATACTGGGATTATTATACTATTATGATCCGGAGTCCGGGAGGCTCGGGAAAATTCAGAGCGCTGAAAATTGAAGTGTCGAGTGTCGAGCTGTCACATATGACATTGACTTGGGTGTCCGATTTTCAGCTCTATTGTTTTAGCGCAGAGTTCTACTATACGTGCTGTGAATTTTGCCCGGCCTTACGGATTCCGGACAATTTAGTCCTCACACCGGTAGATCGTTACGGTAAAACGCTTTAGGCCTCGTGGACTGTAGGTATAGTAGGTCACCATTTTCACACTAAACCGCCCAAATCTGCGCACGCACACATAAGCGTCATTTACACGGCCGCTAACGGAACCTCAAATAGCAGTAGTATGAAGTATCACGCCAAGACTTGTCGCTGCATTAAACGACTAACGAGATAAAACTTAATTTAGTTGTGCCGCGACGCTTGCGCACTGTAAATGCCTTTTTATCCGACTACGGCGAAGCCAGAAAAGAGGGTCATCATTTTTGCAGTCTATGTATGTATGTGTATGTTTGTTCCATCGTAGCGCCTAAACTATTGATCCTATTTTAATGAACGAGGTGTCATTAGATTCATAATATAGACCGGCTATATAATTTGTTTAATCGACTTGTCTATCGACTATCTCTCTATATAGTCATGCTCAATCGTAGGTACAAATTTCAAGGACACGGCTGAGTTCCTCTATAAAAGGTATATAAAAGGCATAGGCATAGGCATATAGTATATAATATTATATAAAAGGCAATGCTGATTGACTGATGTATCTACGCACAGGCCAAACCCTTTTGAAATTTGGCACACGTATTTCTCATATGACGTAGTCATCCACTAAGGAAGGATTTTTCTAATTTCAATTTGGGGTTAAAAGTTGATAAAAGTTTGTATGAAACTTTTCATTCCTTGGGCATATTTGCATTATATCTCGTATGAATTGAGTACGAAAAAAAATGTATTACGCATTTCAGCGTTTCCTAAATTTCAGCCAGCAAAGTGGGTAAAGTAGGGGATGAAAGTTCGAAATCTAATTTCACGCGGGCAATAATTGCTAGTTATTTATATTTTTTAATCGGGCAATTGGACCACCACACTTAGTCACCACTGCAACTCCTGTGTAGCCAGGATCGACAGTGGTAACCAACCGCAAAAACCCTTTGATATGATCTCAGGGGTGCCCGGGGGACATGCTAAATCTGTCTTGGAACCCGCAACGAAATTAATCATAAACGAAATTAATCACAAACGAAATTAATCAGAAGTTATTTAATTGTGGTAAGTAATGTAACTATGTATTTAGTACTCACATTAGTGGGTGGTATATAATCGGTGTCCATCTTAGCTCAGTGTAGCGGGCGCCGCCACGCGATGTGCAGCGCGCCCATCGTGCCCAGGCATCACATAGCTGGAACAAAATGACATCATCGTCATCATATGACATTCATCATGGTAGAATTTTGGGTAACTTGAGCTATATCTGGCTTCATTAGTAAACCAAAATCTTTCTTAAATATACCTTCCAATTTAAATGTTACTGTACTGTCAGGGAATCTAATTCATAAGCAGGTAGAGTGTTCTCATATTTTATTACAGTTCCGTACCTGAAGGGTGCAACGGGACCCTATTACTAAGACTCCGCTTTCCATCTGTCTGTCTGTCCGTCTGTCATCGGACTGTACCTCATGAACCGTGATAATTAGACAGTTGAAATTTTCACAGACTATGTATTTCTGGTGCCGCTATAACAACAAATAATAATAACACGATAAAGTATATTATATATTTGTGGGGCTCGGCACGGAACGGAAACGGAACCCTTCGTGCGCGAGTCCTACTCGCACTTGGCCGGTTTTTTGTATTAATGTCGCCATGTAGTCACAATACAATTGTCAATGATATGTCAGTTGATATCATCTTAATAATATATAATCTGAACAAATGACAAGAGTCAACCTGCTTATGAATTAGATTCCGTAATAGTACAATATACAACAACGTAGATATTATCACAGAATAAGTATAAGGTATTACTAGCGTCCTATTATTATTCGTGAATGAATATAGAATGTGGTTCCTAATCGAATTGCATACAAATTTAGAATCTCAATTTCTGAAGCGCATGGTCAGAATTATTATTCATTCCTCATACGTGACTCGAGACGATACGTGAAGCTTTCCAGAGATATTATAATTTGCAAATCAACATTTTCCTAACACGGCAAAATAGTAATTTAAAGATAGCAAAGATTTCAAAATTAAAGATAGGCTATGACGTACATTTGACAGAACTAATCTTCATACAAGAAAAAGTTACGCCATCTTGGTTTTCACCATACCTCAAATGCCAGCCATATTGATTTTACCACACTTCAAATTTCTAAAAGGCCCCAAAAACTCCAAAATGGCCCCAGCCATTCAAGTGGAGATAGTTTTGCCTCAACATGTCTCGTCTATAATATAATAATATTATAATAGGTCTTTACCTATGAAATTGCCGTTTTGCAGTACTGGCCATTTCAAATCAAAATAATTTTTGTTTGGCTAAGAATTCTAATTTCAAATTAATTTTATTTAAAAACATGGAATTATTTTTCCAAAAGTAGTCATTTGTTTATTGATTGGTGATACATTTTCATCGCATTTCAATCTTTTTCGTCATCATGGATACGTTAAAAATTCGAGTAATTATGGAATATGTTTACCGTCGTGGCAGCAACGCGGCAAAAGCGGCACGCAACATCAACGACGTTTACGGAGCTAACACTACAAACCAACGCACCACCTGTTATTGGTTTTGCTCGCTTCCGTTCTGGAAATTTCGACTTGAAAAATGAACCTCGCGGTCGTCCGAAGACTTTGGTCGACAATGACGAATTAAAGGCGATTGTGGAAGCTGATGATACACAATCTATGGCTGAATTAGCAGCAGCTTTCGACGTTAGCGACGTGAAAACAATATTGGTCCATTTGCATCAAATTGGCAAGGTAAAAAAGCTTGACAAATGGGTGCCCCACGAACTCAATGATCGCCAGCGCGAAGTACGCGTCGAGACGTGCCTTGCACTGCTCAACAGACACACAAATGAAGGAATTTTGCATCGCATTGTTACCTGCGATGAAAAATGGATTCTGTTTAATAACCGCAAGCGCTCAGCAAGTTGGTTGGATCCTGGTTCTGCACCTAAACAATGCCCTAAACGAAAACTTACCCCTAGAAAAGTGATGGTCACTGTTTGGTGGTCTAGCGCCGGTGTGATTCATCACAGCTTCTTACCAAACGGGGTGAGCATTACTGCAGATGTATACTGTGAAAAACTGAACACAATGATGGAGAAGCTGGCACATCTCCATCCAGCATTGGTCAATCGCTCGTCTCCGCTGCTCCTGCACGACAACGCGCGACCTCATACTGCACAGCAGACGGTCTCCAAGTTGCAAGAACTGGGGTTGGAAGCTCTCCGTCATCCGCCCTACTCACCAGACCTTGCGCCTACAGACTACTACTTTTTCCAGAATTCGGATAACTTCTTGGCGGGAAAAAAATTCAATACCCGAGAGGCAGTACAAAATGCCTTTGAAGAATTTGTTGCCTACCGTCCAGCTGATTTCTTTAAGAAGGGCATCAATAAACTGCCACTGCGTTGGCAAAGATGCATTGATTGCATGGGTGATTACTTCGATTAATACAAATAAAAAATACATGAAAAAAAATAGTTTAAATTTTTTCATACAAAACGGCAAATTCATAGGTAAAGACCTAATATTATAATAATATATACGTCTATGAGTAATATTCTTAGACACATGATGAAGGTCGATTGTGCTAATCCGGCAATAATACAGTTACGCTGGTTGTCCACCACCACCGTCAACGGGACGTCAACGAGAAAGACATGACGGCGCCGAAGTGGCGATACATACATTTGCTATAGCCGTCTGACCACCGCGCGCCCGTCCCGTCAATCTAATCTCGAATTTAATCCAGAAATACGGCCTTACGATCCAGTGCCGATATGTTGAAACTGCAAAATGGTATTCTCATAAACGTCAAACCAACGTCAAGCCCAAACAAAACAAACAAACGTTTTGATTGATCCAAACTCCAAAATTTAAGTTATGATTCAAGAAGATTTATTTATAATTCACTTTATGTTAAATGAAAGTGTTACGAGTGCCATGGCCATTACAATTTTTGGGTGTTGGGAGAACTGAACATGGTGACTACCTGGTGCCCCTCTAAGGTTTGTATTGAGAGGTTACTAAGACCATTTTTTCATTTAGGTACCCGTTTTTTGTTAAAATAGGGCACTCCCCCCTCTAAAAGCTAAAAAGCGACAACCAAAACGGGGGAGTTCAAATTAAACCTCAAATATTATCAGCTGTTAACATCTCTTGACTCTTAACCTCGAGACGACACACACTGTATAATATTAATATCAGATTGTTCAAACTGTAGATCAGATATTTCAAGTGCCTCCGTGGTCTATTGGTTAGAGCTTGGCTCTCGACTCTTAAGCCGTGGGTTCGATTCCCGCATTGGAACAAAAAAAATGTTGCTTCCAAGTTTGGTTAGAACAACGCAGGCTGATTACCTGATTGTCTGACAGAAAGATGATCCATGCGTCGGATGGGCATGTAAAAAGTCGGACCTGCACCTGATCTCTCGCCAGTCGTGTCGGTTATCCGTCCCACTGGGTAACGTGAGTAAAGGAAGAGAGAGTGCTCTTGTGTGCTGCGCATACACTTGGGCACTATAAAATTACTCCTGTATAACTGGCCTGGTTTCAATGAAACCGGCCGCCGTCACCGAAATCGATGCGAGGGAGTTTTTTTTTTATATTTCAAGTAATATTTCAATAAATTTTTATGTTAAAACATGTAACGTATATTCAGTTCATCCTAAATATCTCTATAACATCAAAAATCATCCTAAACTCACATTACTATAATAACTTCTATTTTTCCCCAATGACAAAAGACAATAATATTTTCTCCCGCCTACGCCTAAGGGATAAATATGGAAATTAAATATTGACGGAATATTATTCAAGGTAGGATTTCATTCTCATTTCAATAGACATACTGGATTATGAGGAATCCTGGGATAAACTATGGATGAAAAATTATCAAAAAAATAATATTTGAATTTGGAATCTGTCATTTTTATTTGATTGTTCATTGTGTTTTCTCATTTTGGCGTCAATACATTGTGTAACATTTTGCAATATTAAAATGGAGTAGGGTGATAAAGAGAACCGAATCGCTGTGATTGAGTTGACTGAGTGTATTGAGCCAAATGCAATTTTTAAAACTCTCCATACGCTTGGTATTAGTAAAATGTTTGTGTACCGGGCTATTAATAGGTACAATGAGACCTTCTGCTGTTCGTGACAGAAAAAGATCTGGCCGTCCACGTAGTGTTCGTACGAAAAAGGTAGTCAAAGTAGTAAGGGAAAGAATTCGAAGAAATCCTTTTCGAAAGCAAAAGATTTTATCTCAGGAGATGAAGATAGCACCTAGAACTATGTCGCGTATTTTAAAACATAACTTAGGACTTGCAGCCTATAAGAGACGTACTGGTCATTTCTTAACTGATCATTTAAAAAAGAATAGGGTGGTAAAATCGAAACAACTACTGAAGCGGTACGCATAGGGAGGAAAGGAGAAAGGGGGAAGAAAAATTTTGTTTACGGTTGAGAAATTTTATACAATAGAGCAACATTTTAACAAACAAAATGACCGTGCTCAAAGCTCTAAGGAAGCTTCCCAATTAGTCGACAGAGTGCAACGTGGGCATTATCCGACTTCAGTGATGGTTTGATGGGGTATTAGCTATGAAGGAGTGACTGAGCCATACTTTTGTGAAAAAGGTATCAAAACATCGACACAAGTGTATCAAGATATTATTCTTCAGAAGGTAGTGAAGCCCCTTAATACCTTACCATGTTCAATAACCAAGAATGGTACTTCCAGCAAGTCTCGGCGCCGGGTAATAAAGCTCGGTCTACGCAGTCTTGGTTGGAATCGAACGTTTTGGACTTCATCAGAGCTGAAGAATGGCCGTCGTCTAGTCCCGATCTTAATCCGCTGGATTATGATTTATTGTCAGTTTTAGAGAGTACAGCTTGCTCTAAAAGCCATGATAATTTGCAGTCCCTAAAACAATCCGTACGATTGGCAGTGAAGAATTTTCCCATGGAAAAAGTGTGTGCTTCTATTGATAACTGGCCTCAACGTTTAAAGGACTGTATTGCAGCCAATGGAGACCATTTCGAAAAAGCTTTTTATATTTTAAATTGTTTTATATTTATGTATTAAACTAACACACTGTAAAAGTAATAAATGTTATTTGCAAACAAATTTTTTTTGTTCATTGTTTCAGTATTTATGGCAAGACTAGGTATATAACTTAATAATAAAGTACGCATCAGTGAGAAGTCTACGAATCTTATAGCTGTTGCTTTTATTGATAAAATTTTATAAGAACCTAACTCTTCGTATTCTATAGAATTTCGTCTATGTCTATATAGAAGGTGTTAATTAAATGTCAAGATTGATTGAATTTAGAGTAGACAACAGCGCCGATACGTCTTGAGAATTGAAGTGACTACGAACTTTTAGACTCGCAATTGATTCAGCAATACGATCAAACATTGCAATCGATCTGCACTTACCACTTATTTTGGATTAATATTACTAACAGTTTTCATAGCAATATTAATATATCATTCACTGTGTTACTAAAAAGTTTGAAAGTTCATGTAAAGCGTTAATTAAATCTATCGGAATCCGTAGTAGATAGAGAGCTGAATCTTAATTCTCGTATTTCAAAGTAGACTTTCATTTTGCTTTGAATGTATTATAAGTGAAGCGACTTGTCATCGTAAACTGACGTTTGGACCAATCAGGAGGCGTTAGTCGCTGTTTTAACCGATTAGCAGTTTTAGCGTGTCCGGACTTGATTGTAATTGTATTATTGCAGGTTTTATTTAGCAGTATTGACCCTCTTGTTTTATATTTATTTTACGTATAAGACTTCATTGACGTTGATACTTTCGCGGCGAGCGGCGCGGGCGCGGCGGCAGGCACTGACAGCAGTGGCACGCAGGCGGGCGCCATAGTCACCGCTTGTTAGAAATGCACTCCTGATTTTTATCTCCATGTAACTTGTTAAGTTACACTTGCAGGAGGCCAATTTATTCCCAAGGTGTGCGATCGTTACTGGATAATATACCTAAATTGCCACCGACTCCCTAGCTATAAAGAATTCCGCGCGGTCTGGTGGAATCCGTGACAGATTCCGTGCGGTTTGCTCGAATCTGCTGCGAACGGAATCTGCTCCCACGCGCGTTGGCGTGGAGACAACGTGACAAACGCGTTAGATATTAATTATTTGCGTTTAGCTCTTGGTACATTAGCGTCATTTCACACTGCGACGATACGCGGCGCTTAGCGGCGCTACATTTTTAAGATAGCTATTCACTATTTCAAAAAGATACACGATTCATATGACATCAGTCATACACTGCACATGCGCTGTGCAGTGCGGTGGAACTTGACATTAAAACTCTCACGATGAAACGAGTATCTTGTTGCGTAATGAATAAAGTTCAATTTTGAATAGATATCTTAAGAATGCTGCGCCATGTCGCGTATCGTGTCGTTCCATTGTGAATTGTCCCCCATTGTTAATCATGTTATATACCAGTCTTTCTATTTTGAACAGCAATTTATTCTTTAAAATAATTGTTATCTGGCTTACCAAATTACTTAAACTTAAGATCTAGATGCTAGATAAATGAATAACCTAATTTCGTCCAATTAATATTTGCGTGGCAATTTCCCACATTTTGAAGGTGGTATTGTACAACCAAAACACGTCTGAACCCTTCACAAGATATCGATTGCTTGTCTCCGACGCTGCTCCAATAGGCTGACTAACTCGGTACAGACTGCAGAAAAAGTTCGGACTAGTTGGTGTCTGCAACTTTACTTGCGTGTTACTGAAAACGGATACCTTAGACAAATGTAGCCTAATTTACTCCTTATAACATCAGCTATCCGCCAGTGAAAGTCCGGTCAGAATCGGTCCGGCCGTTTCAGAGATTAGCCGGAACTGACCAACAGACAGCACAGACGGAAAGATAGACATAAATTGAACAATAATGCTTTTTTGGTGCGGTTTTCAAAATCATAATGTTTTTGGGTCAAAATTAGCCGGAACTGACAAGCAGACAGACAGACAGAGGGAAAGATAAATTAAAAAATAAGCATTATTTTGGTGTGGTTCTCAAAATCATTCATTAAAGAAAACTATTAATAAACTAGGCATTTTTTCACATTTATATTATTTATAAGATACTACAGATTAAAGTAGTAAATGACTGGCTTATGCTCGCGGTTTTGCCGTCGGTAAATTGGGCTTAACAAATATCTTTATAATTTTCTAGCGACCCGTCCCGGCTTCGCACGGGTGCAACTTACTATACATATAATATATAAACCTTCCTCTTGTATCACACTATATAACATATCTACTGCTGAAAACTGCATTAAAATTGGTTGAGTAGTGAAATGAAATGAAAAGAATTTTTTATTTCCAAATGAAACTTGACAACCTTTTTTTGGAAAGTCAACAGAAAAAGCTACCACTGGTTCAACCCTAACCCGCCGAGAAAAACCGGCGTGGGACGGACTCGCACGGGGCCATCTTTTAGCAAAAAGATGGAAAATTGTTCTTTTGAAAGAAATATACTTTACATAGTAAATTCTATATCTGTTAAATATAAAAAAAAAAAGTCACAAGTACATAGAGACAGCCTTGCAGGGGAGCATCTTATTCCCAAGGTGTGCAATCGTTAACAAAATCATTTACATTATAATAAGCTTTAGCACACAAACGTTCTTTGACTACTTTTTTAAATTTATTAATAGAAAGGTTTTGACCGTTTTCTGGGATCCTATTGTATAGGCGTATACATTGGCCCTTAAAAGATTTACTCACTTTGCTAAGTCTTATCACTGGTACATCTAGCTTATGCTTATTTCTAGTGTTTATACAATGATTATCACTTTTCTTCTTGAAATTGCTAAAGTTTTTTCTAACGTATAATAAATTATCCAAAATATACTGAGAAGCTACGGTCAGTACACCTATTTCTTAAAAAAAATCTCTCAGAGATTCAAAAGGGGACATTTTATAAATAGCACGAATAGCTCGCTTCCGTAGCAAAATATTGAACGTAGTGCCGTTTCTTCATCTGAAATTTCTCTAATTTTTCTGACTGCATATGCTGCAGAACTGAGTCTATTTGCTAGGTTAGCAATGAGGACCCCACTGTAATTTACAGTCTAGCGTAATACCTAGAAATACAATGGAGTCTACCAAGTTCATTTTCTCATCATTGAGTAGTAAATTGGTTTGTACTTGCCTAACATTTGGCAAGCTAAATTTTAAACATTTTGTTTTATTTGCATTTAAAAGCATATTATTAACACTAAACCAGTTTACTATATTTGAGAGAGTACTGTTTACCTCGTCGTAATTTGATTGTCGCTTTATTTTAAATATTAGTGAAGTGTCATAGGCAAAGGGTACTATCTCATGCCTATCTTTAACTAGATAAGGCAAGTCATTTATGTAGATGAAAAAAATAAATGGACCTAAAATAGATCCCTTTGGGACACCTAATTCTATTTTAGTCCCAGTGGACTTTTTACTATTAACCTCTAGCCTTTGAGTCCTATTTTTAAGATAAGAACTCAAAAGATTAAGAGCTGAGTCCCTTAAGCCATAGTGGTGTAATTTTCTGTCTAGTGTGGCATGGTCTACACAATAAAATGCTTTGGAAAGCTCGTAAGAAACGCCTAATGCATCCTGCGCCTCCTCCCAAGCCTCGAAAATACTACATAGAAGTTCGATACCTGCATTTGTGTGTGGACCGAGCTTTAGTCGGTAGTATCGATATCGGCATAACCTTACTATGCATCATTATGACAGGAAATACACCACTTCTTATACAATTGTTGAATATTATGGCTAGGTTAGGAGCTTCAATGTCAATTATTGATTTGATAATTCTGGTGAACATACCCCAGAGATCGATAGTATTTTTAATATTTAACAACTTAAATGTATTTATAATATCTCTGAAATCAATTTTTCTGAATTTAAAATTGACTTTACATTCCTTGACGTAATCTCTGAGTACCTTTTCAGCAGCTACAGGCGAAGAATTTAGGCATTTTGTAGTTGAGACCGGAATGTCAGCAAAAAACTTCTCAAAGACTGTCTCAGCTTCAAAGTCGGAAGTAATCTTTTTATTTTTAATACAAAGTTCAAAGTCTGGTGACAGGCGACTTTTCCAGTCTTACTAGCAATTATTTTCCATGTGGTTTTTATTTTGTTATTAGAATTTCTGATTCTATCTTTTATATTAAGAGCTTTAGCTGCTTTACATACCTTTCTAAAAAAATTAAATATTTTTTTAAATATGTTTTAAATCTAACAGTATTATTTATCGATTTTTCATTATATAATTCGTATAACATTTGCCTACTTTTTTAAATTCCTGAAGTTGCCCAGTCACTAAAATTTATTTTATTACTGTTGGGTCTGACCGTTTTAGAAGTAAATAATGAATTAAACTGTGTTCTTACTACCTTATATAAACTATTAAAAGATTCATCTGACTTGCTGGACTCATTCCAGTACTGAATATTTTCAGCTAATTTACTTCTAAATTTCTCTAAACGTTTTTTATTTATAGGGATAAACACAATTTTTTCTATCGGATTATTGTCACAATTAATATTAAATGACGCCAGCTGTCCACAGTGATCAGAGCTAAGCATATTAATTATTTCTTTTTTATAACGAGTAATATAAATGCAGGTAGCAGTTGTATCACTTAATCTTGTTGGTTCATTAAATAATTTAAAAAGATTATATTATGTTAACAATGATGTGAATCTAACAGTGGTGGAGTTTGAGTCTAAAAACATTAATTTTAAAATCACCACTTACAATACAAACAAACCCTTTTGTTAGATGCACATATTTTCGTTTATATTTGTTCCATAATTTGTTCAAATGAATCGCATAAACCAGATGGAGGCCTGTATAAGCTTACAATAATAAGATGACTCAACTCTATTCAAGCTACTTCAGTTATTCGTTCAGTAGAGAGGCTCACATTATATTTACGTTCCTAAAATTTTAAAGTCTTTCTAATTATTAATATCAAAGAGCCTCCTCTAATGGATTTTTTCTCTACTAAACAAACTTGCAACCTCGTGGGTTCCATCCCTGCATTGGAACAAAAAAAATGTCGTTTACAAATCATTGGTCCAGCCGTTCTCCAGTTTTAGCGATACATTACTGATATATTCACGTTTTATACAAAACATGCCCTGTTTTTTTTGAAACGGAAAAAAATCACCCAGTCTGTTGACTGTAGTAATAAAGCATAACCTTAAAGCCTAATTTCAAACTATATCACCTCAATACCTATTCACCAACTCAAAGGAATTATTACTACTGCTTTAACGTGGCAATATTGAGTTGTGAATTCGTCAATACCAAGAAACCTTGTAAATATACTCTGATTTATAATCTCAGTCGTAAACAGATCATTATGAAAATTGCCGCTTTCCCCGGCATTTTAATACCGATGGTTAACCCTTAGTCATTCACACAAAGAGCATACAATGTAATCAAACTAAAAAACTAAAGCAAAATAATCATCGAAAATTTACAATTTGTATTTATACCGAGTTCAAAGTGAAATATATTAATATTTTTAGGTAATTTAAGCAATTACTTTTATTACACTGTTGAGCGTTGGCACTTCTTAGTGACTCATTTGCACGCAACATTGGTGCTTTCTCACATTTTCATACAAAAAAGTTCTAAATAAAAAAGTTACGGAACTTTTCGCACGGGGTCACCACCCAAGACTGCAGCGCCCTTTCTGTCCACTCCTGGGACTTTATCACTTCTCTAACACAAACTTCGACGCGAGTTAGGAAGCTACTGGAAATGTGTAATTTGGACTACCGTAACTGTTTTATTTTTAATGCGAAAGTGCGCTGACCCCATGCGAGTAATTAACGGTTAAACCGCAAACAGGGGTGTGTGTGTCAGGTATACCTGACAGGTGTGCCTGTACAGGTAAATCTGAGGGTGTATGTTGCACAACTGTGCAATGTGCATACAGTATCGGCTCAAGCTTACCTGACATGCATAACTGTGCAGGCAAACCTGTCAGGTTAATCCTTACGTGTATGGCTAGATTTATAAGTTTGTCGTGCATGTGTACGTGTATGTCTGTCTGTGGCATCGTGGCTTCCAAACGGATGAATCAATTTTGGTCTAGATTTTTTTGGTTGAAATGTATCTTGATCGAGAGTGTTCTTAGCTATGATTAATGATCATCAGCTCGCTTACTGCTTGAAAATGTCACGAGTTCAATATACTAAACGAGTTAAATAGCTAATAATATCAAATGAACAAAATTGAAATTTTACGGAAACGCCGATTTGTCAAGCTAAGCTCTGGATCATGTTAGTTTTCAAATACTAGATCAACTATGACCCATAGAGCATTACAAAGATACTATGGCCCATGCCATGGATAGAAACACAGACAGACAGACACGTCAATCTTAAGCCACACTTCTGTTTTCGTCGGGGATTAAAAAGGTAAAAAGTGTAAATTGTCTGCCATTAAAAACCGCTACCTAATTCAAAAGTACATAATGATAAGCCCCTTAATGAGTGCAAAACCTCGCCCCACGCGTAACTTCCAAGATAATAGACTGCATGACTGGCTTATATTTTGAATACGTTCTATTTTCCCTTAGGCGGGAACCTCTTTGTACAAACTTTTGAAAGGCTCAGCGAAATGCTGACGTAGAATCACGTGCTCGAATCCTTCCATCGTCATCGCTCAGAATACACTGCTGGAAACCTTAGTAGACTAGGCCAGACCATCGTGGAATACTTGCTCTTAAGCTTCTAAAGAAACATTTTTATTCGCACGTGCACGTTGAACGAGGATTCCGCCAAACCATGCGGAATCCATTCAAAATTCTAGTATATCAAATAATAAATGACGATTATTTAATAAATAAATAATGTAAATAATCGTCATTCAATCGACTTACAAGACTGACAGCTCGCGGCTATGTGTGGGTGGCTAAACTGTTTCTTCGGTGGGATTGGAACTCCCGACCTTCGGCTTGAGCACCAACGCGCTAACTACTGTCACAGAAGTCATCGATTTACATGTACAGTTTGGAACGTCCGCCTAAATATGTCAGATCTGCCCACAGTCCCAACCGTGGGCTCACTTTTAACTTATATTAGCACGAAGATTTTATTCGCAGTCCGAACCGCACTGTACCTGCGGTTTGGAATGCAGTCTCAGATGTGCGGTCCGAACTGTACCGTGTGGAGGGCGCTATTGATTTTGATGCTGTTTTCTTCAGTTGAAAGCTGAAGGTTAATTCTTCTAATTAAATCCGGCAGTAAAACAGTTACGATGCAGTCCTGATAAGTTAAAACTGCAGAAACGTTAAACCAACGTCAAACCAGATTCGATTGGTCCGAACTCCAGAAATCAGTTTATGACATCAAATATGAAGACTATTCACTTATAATAGGTATTTACCTATGAAATGGCCGTTCTGTAGTACTGGCCATTTCAAGAGTTCAAATTTCAAATTAATTTTATTTGAAAAACATGGAATTCTTTTTCCAAAAGTAGTTATTTGTTTATTGATTAGTGTTACATTTTCATCGCATTTCAATCTTTTTCGTCATCATGGATACGTTAAAAATTCGAGTAATTATGGAATATGAGCACCGTCGTGGCTGCAACGCGGCACAAGCGGCACGCAACATCAACGACGTTTACGGAGCTAACACTACAAACCAACGCACCACCTGTTATTGGTTTGCTCGCTTCCGTTCTGGAAATTTCGACCTGAAAAATGAACCTCGCGGTCGTCCGAAGACTTTGGTCGACAATGACGCATTAAAGGTGATTGTGGAAGCAGATGATACACAATCTACGCCTTAATTAGCAGCAGCTTTCGACGTTAGCATCAAAACAATATTGGTCCATTTGCGTCAAATTGGCAAGGTAAAAAAGCTTGACAAATGGGTGCCCCACTCAATCATCGCCAGCGCGAAGTACGCATCGTGACGTGCCTTGCACTGCTCAACAGACACAGACACAGACAGACACAAATGAAGGAATTTTGAACCGCATTGTTACCTGCGATGAAAAATGGATTCTGTTTGATAACTGCATGATGGAAAAGCTAGCTGCTAAACAACCGAGGTTGGTCATTTGCTCTAGGCCACTGCTGCTTCAGGACAACCCTAGACCACACACTGCACAACAGACGGCTACCAAATTAGAGGAGCTTCAATAGGAATGTCTAAGACATCCAACGTACTCCCGGGACCATGCTCCAACAGATTACCATTTTTTTCGAAATTTGGATAACTTCTTGCAAGGGAAAAAATTCAACTCAGACGGGGCAGTCCAAAACGCCTTCAAAGATTTTATTGATTCCTGTCCGAATGGTTTTTTTAGTAAACGAATCAATGAACTACCTATGAGATGGCAAAAGTGCATAGATAGCAATGGTATATACTTTGATCAAATAAATATATTATGTTTAAAAAAAAATCGACTTTATGTTCCTCCTTTACAAAACGCCAATTTCATACGTCATGACCTAATAATTCAATAAAAGTAAAATGGAAGTATAAGGTAACTATGAGAAATGGGGTTCTGATGTGATCCAGGTGGTACTTAGCTATAACTCATCATCATCAACTCGCTTACTGCTAGACAATAAGGAATTGGGAGTAACTTAAAATTGTTAATTTTCTTTTTACCTTTCAATTATTCACTATCTACCGTACTATATCCATTATCCAGTCATTAGATTAACGTGGTGTGAAGCGTCCACGATTTCACTTAAATTTTAATTTGAAAGCCCCGACCGGAGCGAGCAAAAGATTAAAAACCCTTCTCATTGGGAAAAAAGTGAAAAAAGGTCTTGAGACCGCTTCCGCTGAAATTAAAAACTCGTAAAATTTTATGTAGTTAGGTATATTAGTAAATATATATTATGACTTATACAGTTTGGCGATTTGTGTGAGAAACTATTAAATATTTAATTGTTCGGTGTTTTAGTGCAACGATAATATTTTATAATGATTAATAAAAATGCAAAATATAAAACAAAAGCGGGTGGGGCTGTGTCGGGGCACACGGCCGTTGGTTTTAACGTGAAACGTCTATGTTAGCGAATCGCTTTTAAAGTAAAAGATTGAAATGAAAACAAGATGGACGCTGTTTTAAGTATTTTAATAAAAAAGAACAGGTACGTAATAGAAACAACAAACACACGAAAGAATCACCACGCTATAAAGTCGGAGTCACGAGTTACACTGAATAGAAACAAGCGTGAGCGCCGGTTTCGCACAGTTATCGCAGTATCCCTCCCCCGCCGCCCCGCTTGACCCCGACACGAACTCAATGTCATAACAGCGAGCTGACTATATAAGTGAAATATTTACACCACATTTTTGTTTCTAAGACTAATAGTTTTTTAATTATTAAGGTACGATGATATAGACCTTTTCGTTACGGTCCAGTTTTTAAACCTGGTACCCGTATGTTTCGGCGCGATTTTAAAGACGTTTCACGTCAAAAAGAAATAATAAGAATACTAAAAATATTCATCTTACCGGGATACGAACCCACCACATTCCAAATTTCCAAACAATGCAAACATTAAACGTAGGTACGCATTCCGAGCTGCCAATCAGGCTGACGGAAGCGAGACGAAATTATTGATATATTGTTGCACGACGAAATATAAAAAAACATATATTGCTTAAAAATGCGCAGTTTGTAAGGGATAAGACTTGGCTAGATCGATTTTTCTCCCCGTTGCTGAGATACCGATTATATATACAAGATCGTCTCATTTAAAGTATCAGATTTTCAAGTTTATAAAATAACTAGACGTTTCCCGCGACTTTGTGCCCGCTAAAAAAAACTGACGGGAACCGTACATTTTGTCCCATGTCCTTCCCCGTGGTCTAATCTATATCTGTGTCAAATTTCATCAAAATCGGTCTAGTAGTTTCGAAGCCTATTCAGTGCGAACAAACAAACCAACAAACAAACAAACCTTTCCTCACTATTATATTAGTATAGAAAATAATAATATTATGGTAGCTGTGTGGTTATTTACTAATTCACGAAAAAATTTGGTAAGCAGATTTGAGTAAAATCTGGCACACAGATTAGCTTAATATCTTAGAATCTAGACAAACACATGGTGAAATTTTGTCCCAAAAAGATATACATCCCTCGAGGTAGACAGATTTTATTAACATCTTGTTTTGTCTAGACTAATTAATTTATAAAATAAATAGGAAATATTTGTTTGTTTGAATTAGTTCCGAAACTACTGAACCGATTTTGATGAAATTTGGCACAGATAAAGAGTAGACCACGGGGAAAGACATAAGCTACTTTTTGTCGCGGGGAAATGTACGGTTCCCCCTAGAATTCCCTTTTGCGCGCACAATGTAGCGGAAAACATATATTATATAAAAATATAATATTGTATAAAAATAACAGTTTGCTAGTAAAATACAAGCGAAACGCAAACGATAATGATACGAACCTAATGAGCAAACATTTGAGATATTATTTCGATAAACGATCGCGGCCTCGCCGACTATAATGCTATAATTACGCCGCATAAATAATTCATTCGCTAAACACGCCCATACGTGACTGGCATCTAACGCTTTCAGCTGCGGAATAGTCGAGGAGCCGGTGCCAGTAGACTGCGGGCTATTTCTCATTTGTAACTTGTTATTATTAATTGATGGTTGAATGGCCGGTGTTTATTTTTTTTTCACGCCAAAATATTTGAACAGATACGGATTACTTTTTCAGATACTATTAGCGTCGGTAGACTTCGAGACTAGACGCGGCGCTGCATTTTCAAGATAGCGATTCAAATTAATCTTTATTCACTACATAAGATTGCACGGATAAATGCAAATTTAAAAGTGTATCTTCTTGTATAGTAGATAAATAAAGTTCAATTTTGAATGGCTATCTTAAAAATGCATCGATGCGTCGCGTGTCGTCTCGTCTCGATGTGGCCTGACCCTTAGTCTAAATTGATAGCTGTAGATGTTGATGTAGATTTACTTTTTTGTTTGACCAAAATTTTAAGTGATTTTAATATGCCATATTTTTATTTAATTTTCACAACATTTAACTCCTAATTTCGACAAAATGATCACAGAAAAATAGTGCAGCCACCACCCTGTCTATTTATAATGATAAGGTTTGTGATACCATGGCCGTTACTTAACCGCTAGCAATTAGCGTTTATTTACACGAACGCCAGCTAAACGCGCGATAACGCACGCCACTGTTGCTGCCAGCGAATAAATTGTAATATAATATTATTATAGGCTGAGTGTAAAAATATTAACACAGCTAAACAGCTACATAGTTAGCTTTCGATTTGATTGCACTAGTAGTACTACAAGCATACGGTGTGTCCACCAAAATTGAAAAATGAAAAATTGTGGGTCGTTGAAAGGGACCTTCTACGAAAGTTGTTTCTCTGTACGCAAGTATAATATAATATATGTTTCCTGATCTGTGGCCATAACGCGTCAATGTACAGTCGATGAAATTGATTAGTAAGCAGATTGACAAACTTCTAAAATTAGTTTTCCTATTTTCCGAATGTAAGGCCGTAAGCATACGACGTATTAAACGCTCAGAGGACCTGCTCGCGTATACGCTCTTTAAACGAGATTCGATGAAATTGTATATAATGCAAAAGTCAGCTTCCATCGGCGCCAAAAGCGCGCGTTTCTACAACGCGCGTTACAAATACAACCGTATATTGCCTTGACTTACTTTATCTCTTTTAAATAAATATGCGGGCACCAAAAGTCCATAATTTTGACTACAATAGAACGAAGGCTACGCTTATTAACAATGTTTAAGCCTAAGGGTGAGTTCATACCGAGACACAACGCGATGTGACGATGCTTGAAGATGCCGAAATTATATATTATTATGAATTATCAGCGCTGCGTAGCGCGACGCCGCGCCCAATTACGAATTGTAATTGGGCGCGGAATTGGAATCCTTGAATTGTAACGTCTATCGTTTTGTGAAGAAAATGAAGTTAAATATTTTTTAAATATTATGTTAAAAAGTGCTCGCCGCGTCTGTCACGTCGCGTCTCGTTGTGAACTGACCTTAAAGATAATAAAATTATTCCAACAAGTTAAACAAAAGGATCCTCTGATAAAATTATTTAAAGCAATCTCGTTAAATATGATCCAGAAATTATTATTTTATACCCCAGCTGAGCTCACTTATATTACCGGAGTAAAAATAATAAAATTCTAAAAATATTATGAAGAATATTTTCTGTATTTCATTTTTAGTTGAGCCAAGACGGGAGTAGCATATAGAAGGAAGCTAAGAATTTTCCATTTATTTGGTATATCTTTGTTGCGACTAAATATTATTTGGCATACTATTTTAGTAGGCATAAATATCCCACTGATTAATTAACCATAGCAATAAATTATTAGATTGACCTTCCCTCATATAAGTATATATTATTATAGACGGGGCATGTAGAGGCAAATACTGTCCCCACTTAAATGACTTGTGTGGTTGTTGAGGCCAATTTGACATAATTTGAAGTAGGGTCAAATCAAGATGGCGTAACTTTTTCTTTAATGAAGATTTTTTCTGTCATAGTACATCATCCTTACTTTTGTATTCATTTCTTTCACTACAATGTTGTATTTTTAAGCTATTGCATCGCTTTTATCGCGGGCTTTGAGCGTGGCGACCGAATCAATAAATTCCGTAACGAAAATAAACCTAACACCCCCCCCACTCTGACCGCCACAGCGGTGCGGCGTTGAAAGCCATCGTCTAACGTCGTTTCAGTTCGGCAAACTTCGGCACGCTGTTTGTGTGCGTGCGACTAGACGTATGCGTGTAGACTTACTATGCAATAGCTTTACCGCGGCAGTCCCCGAGTGCCACACGTATTAACATTTATTTCGTTGGCCAGCAGTCGGCATGCTGAGTTCTGGGCCCAAACTTATATGGAGCGTGGATGATCATTTAATACCATTGTCTGATACCTCTGTCAATAGAGTATCTATTGACAGAGGTATAAAGCCATTATACCCAGTAGGGTATAATCGTCTAACGTCGTTTCAGTTCGGCAAACTTCGGCACGCTGTTTGTGTGCGTGCGACTAGACGTATGCGTGTAGACTTACTATGCAATAGCTTTACCGCGGCAGTCCCCGAGTGCCACACGTATTAACATTTATTTCGTTGGCCAGCAGTCGGCATGCTGAGTTCTGGGCCCAAACTTATATGGAGCGTGGATGATCATTTAATACCATTGTCTGATACCTCTGTCAATAGAGTATCTATTGACAGAGGTATAAAGCCATTATACCCAGTAGGGTATAATGGCTTTCGAGTTGCCTTGATATGAAAAAGCACAATAAAACTATGAGCTGCAGCCGATTCTCCGTGAGACCGTTGTAGGCGTTCAACCTCCAGGCAGGCAAACCTGTATACGTTCGCCTGCGCACGTCAGCTGAACGTCGAAAGCATGTACTGGTATAGCGGCGCGGTCTTCAGTAATTTTTTCGATGGCATCGATTGGACACGATGAGGCGGTGGTATTTTTAGGCCAACTAATAACGCAGTTTGCCCATGCGACCAAAGCACGCACAGGTACAATATCGGCTAAGTTCCTGCTCGACCAGATTCTCAACATTTTCCTTTGCACTAGTATCAAAGTGTTTAAGCGCAAAATAAGTGACCGCATCGACAGCAGACGTGGTTGAAGTCGCTATTTGTACGTGAGTATATACGTGCGCACGATTCATAGCTGCTGTTAAGCGATTTTGGTACTCGTATTATGCCTGGTCGAGCGGCATCTTGTTCGTATGTACATTGTACGGTGTCACTCGAAAGAGATTGAGAATTGTATGAAAATCTGTCAAAATCATGACAGCACCCGTACAAATTTCATTCGATAACATTACGTGCCCCTGATTTTCGATCTTGCGCCGCCGTGCCGATCGCCTGCGCGAGTAAAAACTGCACAGGTCTATGTATCGTAGCGTGTATGGCTAGCATTACTGTGCATTGTATAATATACAAAATAATGCCCTCTTATGATCTGTACTTATCGTTTTCTAAAACTCGGCAGTATGAATTTGCATGGGTTTTTCGATGTATTGAAGCGCTCAAGCAATTTACCGCCAACCATACAAGAGGCAAGTTAAACACTGACACAGACTAGGGATGATGGTATGATAACAAAAAAATATATAATATATTCTGCCGAACGTATAACCGCCCCCTTTTTTTGGAAGTCGGTTAAAAAATAATTTAAACTCTAGTACTGTACCTGTACACTGATTTTGATGGTCAGTAAGTGAAATTTACTTTTTTACTAGGGGTCAGTTCACACCGAAACGTGACGCGACGCAGCATCCACTTTTTAAGATAGCGGTACAAGATGTTGCCCGCGACTTGTACGTGCAAGAAGAAATCGCGCCGAAACCGTATATTTTGACGCAATATAAAGTAGCCTGTGTGTAAATCCAAAGCCCAAACCACTACCATACCAATTTTCATCCAAACATGTTCAGACCTTTGGGCTAGAAAGACAGTCAAATATACCTACATAAATACAGTATCCCACGGGAAAATTGTCCTTTTCCGGGATAAAAAGTGCCTATAATATGTGAATCTAGAGACTAAACTACCACAACACCTCATCAAAATCCGTTCAGTAGTTTTTGTGTAAAAACCTCAAAAACTTTCGCAGCGCTGCATATTACACATATTATTGCAGCATCAAGCGACTTAAAAAAGAGATTGTTAAATGTTAGGCCGTAAGCACACGGCGCATTTTAAACGCGCAGACGACGAACGGAACGCGCACTTTCAATGTTGAATGACATTGTCAAATAGAATTTCATTCAAATCTCGTTTCATGCGCGTGCATGCGAGTCATCTGCACGCCGTCGGCGCTTGTGAAACACGCCATGTGCTTAAAGCCTTAGTTTTCTCAGATAATATACAATGTTTTAAGCGTCCGTACAATATAAAGTCTCATTGGTAAACGCCACAACCCGGGATCAAACCTGCACTTCTCGTGACACCAGCGGCCTACCTACTAAGAGGTGTCAAGACTAATTCATCGGAGTCATGACATACTATAAGTTTGTTGGAAACACACAATTCCCCTCGCCTTTGACAAGGCCTCTAATTAAAGCGGCAATTTCGAGAAGCCATAATTGGTTGTGTTTTATCAACTGGCTGCCGCTCAAGATTAATTTTACTATTCAATAAAGTTTCTCAGTTTGAATCGACTTGAAACCGTCATCCAGCCATTGCCTGTTAAGCTACGAGCGGTAACGAATGAAATGAAAAATAATTACGTTATGTATACATACCTAGTACGTACTTTTTTTTGGGTCGCAGTCTAGTCTAGCCATTAAGCTTATGTTTAACTTAACATGTAACGACTATAACCCGTTTGTGTGCTAGATATAAATAAATGACTGTACGAGACGATAGTGTAGACGTGCTGAATGAGGGTCAGTTCACACCGCGACGATACGCAACGCGAAATAAATTTAACTTTATTTAATACTAGCTGTCTCCCGCGGCTCCGCCCGCGTAAATACAGTATCCCTCGGGAACACTACTTTTTCGGGATAAAAGTACCCTATGTTTTAATCCAGAGTCTAAACTACTACCATACCGAATTTCGTCGAAATCCGTTCAGTAGTTTTTGCGTGAAAGAGTAACAAACATCCACGCTTTCACATTTATAATATTATAGTAAGGATACATAAAGATACACGTTTCATATGATATCAAACATACTCTGTAGGTGCGCTGTGCAGTGCGGTGCAACTTGACATTCAAACTCTTAGAATGAATTGTGTATCTTATTGTAGGTAGTGTAAAGTTCAACTTTGAATATTTATTGATAAAATACAGCACCGTGTAGCGTATTGTTTCGTTTCGGTGTGAAATGAATCACATGTTATTGAAATGCAAACAATATTTATATTTTAAAGGTTCTTCATACTGATTTCCTTAGACTACGCCGCCACGTAATTCCTTACAAGAATATACAGAGGAAGAAAACGATAAATATTTGTGAAGGAATTAGACGAAGTAATATTAAAATGGGAACTGGATTGGGAATCTGGAGCGCTGTGGGAATTCTCGAGTAGAAGGCGAATGTATTTCATATCAACTGAAGAATTCGCTTATGTTTATAACAACAATAAACACACTTTATTAACTCTGATCCTACTACTTATCTTATACTTTCAATGAGACAATCTTGTATATATATACATATATAATCGTAATCTTGAAAACCGCTGCAAGTTTTCAATTACCATGAAATTTAGCATTGGGAGAGAAAAATAGATCTAGCTGGGTCTTATCCCTGAGAAACTGCGCATTTTAAAGTTATAAATGTTTTTTCTTTCGTCGTGCAACAATATATCAATAAATTCAACTCTTATATGTCAGTCCGATTGGCAGTTGAGTTCGGACCCCGGTAAAATATTTTTGTGATTATTTTTATTTATCTTTTATCTACCCAGTAAAAAGCAAAGCTGGGTTACCCAGGTACTTGATTATAAATGCGAAAGTTTGAGGAGATGGATGGATGAATTGATGTTTGATGATTTTAATTAAATCTGGTATGGTAGTAGTTTAGGCTCAGAATTTGCTATTTTTATCCCGAAAAAGTACAGTGTTCCCATGGGATCAGTATCCCAAGCGTAAATTTATACAGCTATTTACGCTGGCAGAGCCGCGGGCAAAAGCTAGTAACTAGAATAAGCCCACCTAGTCCCAATTTCACCGATGCACCATGCGTGTGCGTGTGCGTCTATCCGTGGCATCGTAACTCCCAAACGGATGGAACGATTTTGATCTGGTTTTTCTCGTTTGAAAGCTGACGTGATCGAGAGTCTTATTAGCTATAATATTCATCATGAACAGCTCGTTTATTGCTTGACAACGTCGTTGTTACTTAATTTTTTTTTGCATTTTGTTTTTATAGATGTGATAAGTTCAAAAGATTTATACTGAGTTTGTCGGTGACTGAAATTGTTAGGCTAAGATGCAAAATATATGAACTTTTAAATTGAATGCGTTGGCTCAAATTCATTTTTCAAAACCCTGACGCTATAAGAGAAATTTTAAATTAAGTGCGATCTTAAATAAATTTAACTTGACGTAACTAAATTTCATTTTTAGATTATAATTAAACCCTCTTTTGTGTATACTAGGCTACGTGCATACATCTCGGTACCTACTTACAATTATACAATTCTACTAACCCATTTACAACCCCAATTCAAAATCAACCGTATTCCTACCAGTTAAAGATAAATTTTTACTTTCCAACTTGTTTTCTCCTAAAGTTATTGCGCAAAATACAGTGTAATATTTGATATTTTCTCAATAACAAAGCGAAATTTTATTCAATCGGAAGTATCAATGCTATTCAACAATATTTACCCTTTGTATGCTAGGGAGTTCCCCATCGTAAATGCGGAAGAAGAATATATATAAAAAAACAAATAAATTCAATGACCCACTGTTTTACGCTTGAAAGAAAATATTTTTCTTTACGGGCTCTATTCAAAAATTGTATATACACCGACATATTGTTTTTAGCTACAAAAAAAAGTCTTATGCTATTTAAAATGCCATTCTTTATCTTCATTCGCGCAATGTTAAACCGCAAACAAAGTCTTCATGACATAAGTGGATATAGAATTAAATGTGCACGAATGTGGTAGCTGTACCGGATAAATACCGCGGCCTCACAGAAAACCGTCGTGAAATAACACTCGCGTTGTGTTTCGCCGGGAGAGTGAGGTCAACGGTGCCCCAAGAGTTTTGGGGATTTAAGGACTGGGAGGGAGCGCACTTGTCACTCCTCTGGTGTTACAAGTATTCATGAGCGGCCTGCTCGTTTCCTGGTCCATTTCATACAAAAAAACCTTAATAAACTGATAAAATATCTTCCGACGTTCCGAAGCTTTGAATCTGGAAAGTGGAAGATATCGTGTACATCAGCAGTCTATAGTTATCTCAGCATCTGAAGAGATCTAAGGCCAAGTTTATCATTTAGGTCAAGATCAGAGGAGCTATTGTAAGCTTAACAGGTGTATTGACTGTGTTAAAACTATCGAGGACGCACCCTTATAGAGTGATAATAGTATCTTATACTTTAAACGAGACAATCTTGTATATTATGTATAATCGGTTTCTTGAAAACGGCTGCAAGTATTACCATGCAATTTAGTATGAAGGTAGTTTTGGGGGGGAGAGATCAGAACTCCGAGCAAGGCTCGGTTACCCAGATACTTTTATATTAAACTAGCTGGTGTCCGCAACTTGGTTTGCGAACTGATGGAAATGGAAACACATATTATTAAACGGAACTCTAAGATAAAAGTAGCCTAACTTACTCCTTATAACAGCTATCTGATAGTGAAATTTAAAACCGGTGGAGCCGTTTCAGGACAGGCAGACAAAAACTTTGAAATTGCTTTTATGGTGTAGGTATCTACCGTATATACAATCATATTATGCATTTAATGCAAATCTGTAAATTTGAAATCACAAACAGACACATCGAATGGTAATTCGGTTCGAATTCCGGTCAGGCTTTTCCTTAAGCTTTGCTCGGCCACCCAGAGTTTTGTGTATTGTGTATTTTTAAAACTCCATTTCCCGTCTTTAACATAGACTTTCAGTTTACTTTCAATGAATTTTAATTCAAAAATGAACCGTCTCGGTATCATATCTATTAAATTGATGTTCCGAGTTTGAACCAATCAAAACACGTTTGACACAACACATATTTTTGGGGGGAGTACTGTAACGTGCAGTATAAGTAAATATGCACTTATGTCTTTTATATAAATGTATTGTGTAGCATGTATATATGTATGTTGCACTTGGTTAGTCTTAAGAGTTAGTTCAGTAAGGACAGTTGTTAATTAGTATCCGTAAGGGTATGTTGCCCTGCCGGCACCTATGTACACGCGCTATTAATAATATATGAAGTCTAAAAATAGAATCCTTTAATTTATCTCCTAATAGGGCATGCCTTTACACATCGAAACTGCATTATTGTAAAACTAGCATTAATTGTTAAAAATTCATCCCCTATTTTACCCACCTAGGGGCTGAATTTTAGAAAAATCTGAAATACGTAATTTACTACGTATTATTTTATATGTATGAAATACGTATTATTTTTTCCGTACACAATTCATACGAAATATCATGCAAATATGTTTAAGGAATAAAAAGTTTTATACAAACTTAAAAATAGGTGATAAACCTATTTTACCCCCTTGGTACCCCAAGTTGGTTGTGGGGAATTTTGAAAATGTCATATGAGAAATACATATACAAAATTTCAAGTTTCTAGCCTTCGGCCTTCTAGGGTTCGGCCTGTGCGTTGATACATCAGACAATCAGCTTCGCCTTTTATATATATATATATATATATATATATATATATATATATATATACCAAATTCTTGTGTCTTTGTATTTCTTTATTGCACGGAAGATAAGTGTCATTAATATTGGCAGGATTATTGAGATTATAATTTTTTTTTTTTTTTTTCGAACGGGTCTATGCTAAGGGTCGGGTTAAGACCGCTGTAGCTAAGTCGGACTATAACTAGCCTGGTGGCTAGTTTATTTGGTTAGAGTCGATGGGAGGGTTTGACCCTCCCTAACATCACCCGGGTGATGTTCAGACCGGATATTGGGGACAGCTACGAGTTGTGAGCTATCATTATGATAGGGGAGACGCGGGTCTCTCCTGCTAAGGGGTCCGACCCCTTCCTCACTCGCTGATGAGTGAGGTTGCTCGCGCGCGGTAGCAGAAACTAGCGGCGTGCGAGTTATCGCGATAGAGGAGCTCTCGTTTTGATTTGTATCGGTACTGAGAGGGCCGTCCCTCTCCCCTTCCGCGTACGGTCGGGATGACGCGCGCGCGTAAGTCCTAATGTCGATGAGGTTCGCGGTATTGGTAGAGCTCTCTATAACAATATCGCGGTCGCGGGCACTATTTAGGAGTGAACCTAGTCTACTGGGATGCGAACTCGAACTCGGGTTCGGGTCCGGTCCCGTGTTAGGGTCGGTCTGTACGTCTGTACGTATTGTCGTGTCGGATGAGGGAATGAATTTTTGTTTACAGGAAGATTAAATTGGTTTTGTACTGAGTATACACCGAAGCTATCGGTTATTAGTTTATTCGCTACTAATTTCCACACTAACACAGGTCTGGTCTTCCAACACGCCAAAATGTCCAAATTGTAAGTGGTCGTAGTCGTAATTCGTAGCCGGAGTAGTTACTTGAACTGCCGGCGGTCGGCGGCGGCCCATTTATATACCGACGACACGGGTGCTACAAAGTTCGCGGCGTAGATCTTTCTAGATTCCACATGGAATAATCTATAACTTTCGACTCGGGTTGAGAATGGGACAACGAAGGTTCGAGAACGTTCTAGTACTTTCCATACTAGAATCATCGAGAACATTCTACAAATTGAAACACCATAACATGCTAGAATGTTATATACATCGAAGCTCCGTAACAATACTGCCTATTTTATTGAACATTATTTGCTAATAAAATATAAATAACGAATAAAATTGACCTCCGAACACACCTTAAGGGGCGCGGTGTCGTTAATTATAACGTTTCGGCAGAGACATCGATCTATATTTGTAGAATATGATGATGTAATAATTCTTTTAAAGCATTCGTGACCTAGTAGGTTGACCGCTAGACTCCCGAGTTGTGGCGTATACCAATGACTTCTGATTTTTTAGTACATTTTACCACTTACCTATTAGTATAGTTAGCGTAAAAGGGAACATGCATAGCTGTTTTATTGGCATTTCGAAAGGTACATAATTAGCCAGGAAATATGGTCTTTGCAATGGCATATCTACGATCTGCCGTTGACGAAATACGGTCGTCACATAAGTAAGATCGTTGGAGAGCTTTATAAACGCTATAGGTATACAAAAATTAAGCCCAATTGACGTCTCAGCAAGACAGTTGAAAATGTATGGAAGGTAAATCCAATTTGAATTTATTAACTTAAATACTGCGTTTATGTATATCATTGGTAAGGAAAAAAAAAAGCTGTTGTTGTCTGTAAAGTCGGTTTACTGACGATAGTTGAACGTGACAACGTCAACAACAACAACAACAACAACAACAAAAACAACAACAACAACGACAACAACAACAACAACAACAACAATAATAATAAAATAATGAGGTACCAGCAATGCGAGGTAACTCTGGTACTTAGTAACAGTAACAGGTAACGGTACTTGGTAACGCATGAGCCATGTTTTTTCGTGCGTGCAGCCGGCTCCATCGAATTATAAGACGTTTCACGTCAAAAATACACAAATAACACACGCAACAATTTTGGTTTTTCAATCATAGCAAAAAAAAATTGCGGATTTAAAACAAATGCATGTTTCCTATTATAGTAACATAAGCGGACGCTCGAAACGGCGCAGAAAATCGGCATCTTGAGGACTGGCACATAATATAGTTGGCTCCGGACTGGACTGACTACTTTGCGAGTATGGTGCATACGATATTTAGAACAGCTTGTCCCAGGCACTACAGTATTTGAATCCCTGCATCCAATCGCGAGTAACGAGCAGCCACACTCGTTAGAAAGTGCGTAGGGGGTCGGAGCTATTCCCAAAAACCGGTTTTTACATCACCCGTAGGCGGGTGAAATAGGATAGACGATGAGGGAGATTGACCCCCTGGTCAATCTCCCTCATCGTCTTCCCACCAAAACGACTAGCCCACCGGCATTCATAGGTCGACGAAGCTAAAGCGGCTTTCCGGCGATTAGCCTATGCTATTTTTTTTTTCGAATGTAGTACTTTTTTTTTCCAAGATTAATAACAAACATACATACAAACATTATGTATTCGCATTGAGTAGGATTGACAGGTCCACTACATGCCTTTATGGGCTATTTGCAAACCAATCCCGAGAGCTAAGGACGAGGTTAGCTCGGTGTGACTTAATCCAAATACATTTTATAAAAAAAAACTTTTCAAGGCTATAATTTCTATGAAGTTATAATTCTTACACCAGAAAAACTTTCAGAATTCGAACCCGCGAAAAGCCGGGCCGGCTTGAGCACAAAAGTTATCAACCACTGAGCCACAGATGTCGTCAAAACTATATTATATGGGCTACCATTTGAAACTTTTACCTCACCCCTAAAACAGAATAGGATTTAAAAAAAATTACCCCAAAACGATAACGTTAAGTATCATTGTATGTAATTCAATATTTAAAAGGGTAAACCCATTTCGGTTGATCTGTTACAAGATTTTGCGAGGGTGAACTGCGAAGCGTTGGTAAATTCACTTACCTTAAGGGTTTAGCGATTCGATGTGGTATGGAAGTGAAATTTTGCCTGAGAAAAACATAATATTCAAGATGGAATTAACCTTTATTTTCGAAAAAAAGAATAGATTTTAACTTGTTTTCTTAGCGATTAAAGTTCTAGAAATGAAAACAAATAATAAGTAGGTGAATCCAATTTATTTATTTCAATTGTAAATTGTAACTAAATCACAACGTCACCCGTTGAATTCCCCGGCAAAACTCTGTCAGATAACATTTGCCCGAGGAATAAATCTGTGACTTTGACAGATTTTTCATACAAAATCAGTCAAACTCACACAATTATTCTTCAGATAAAAGTTATCTGACGATTGAAAAATCTGCCCTTAAAGTAAAAGCATAATAGTGTACTATTGTCTTTTTGTTTACGTTTAGCTTTATGTTTCTGAACAGTGTCCGGGGTAAAAAGGGATATGAAGTCCGTGTGTTGCACGCAACAGGCAAAACAACGCACACACAATCGCAGAACATCGCGGCACAAGCACAGGGGCGACAAATGACAGATCAAGCACCGGCAAATGTCAGCCATGTTGACGTAAACCTAAATTTGACACGGAAATAATTTAACGTCGCGTCAGAAAAATCTATAATAAATATTAAGGAATTATATTGTCAATTATGTCAAAGTACGAAAGGACCAGCGGCGAGCCCCGTGAACGAAAGTTCTGGCTTGAGAAACTCACGTCCCGCTCACCGCGCGCGACCCCCATGCACACATAGCTGCGAGCTGTCATTCGTGTAAGTCTATTGATTGGCGGTTCTTTAGTAGTACATATTTCGTTAGTAATATATAAAGTTCGGAAAAATCAATTACGGATATTTTGGGCATATGATCTACTGTTTATGTAAAGACATTTAGGCAGAAAAAAAGAAAAATCGAACGAAATATATTATACTATATAAAATTTCATTGCGCTCTCTAAGGCGCTGAGGTCATTAACATTACAGAAACAGCTGACTTTAAACCGAAAGCGAAGTTTTTGCCTAACTAATAACAATTCAGTCAGCGGTGTGAGATCAAAGTAGCGCCGCAACAAACGTAACTTAACTTAAATTAGTATTTTCTTTTTCGATTTTTTTTCTGCCTAAACTTCTTTACATAAGCAGTAGATCATATGCCCATAATATCCGTAATTGATTTTACCAAACCTTATAACTAGATTGTATTGCACAAGCTCCGTGCGCGTGTGTGCGCGTGGGCTTGTGTGCGCGTGCACGTACTCCGGTGTATCTCTTCTAGTCGCTTTAACTTTGTGGGAATATTACTGAGGATATGAAAGTGCTCCAAGCGATCGTGTGAGAGGTAAACGTTTACATAAATACGCCTCTACCTGCGGAAATTCCTGACAAAGTTTTGGAATTTCATGAAGATTATATGTTTTTTTACTTGTGAAAATGTTAAATGATAAAAGTGGTAATTTCCATCACTGGTGTTACGTATAACAAAACATACTCAGTTTGATTATTTGCCATTTGTATTTCAAACTTTTGGTTTGCTGCGCTAGTATGAATTAACAGCCTCCGTGGTCTAGTGGTTAGAGCTTGGCTCTCGACTCGGAGGTCGTGGGTTCGATTCCCGCATTGGAACAAAAAAAAATGTTGTTTCCAAGTTTGGTTAGGACAATTCAGGCTGATCACCTGATTGTCTGACAAGAAAGATGATCCATGCGTCGGATGGGCATGTAAAAAGTCGGACCTGCGCCTAATCTCTCGCCAGTCGTGTCGGTTATCTGTCCCACTAGGTTACGAGAGTAAAAGGAGGAGAGAGTGCTCTTGTGTACTGCGCACACACTTGGGCACTATAACATAACTCCTGCGTAGCTGGCCTGGTTTCAATGAAACAGGCCACCGTCACCGAAATCGGTGTGGGAGCTATTATTATTATTATTATGAATTGAACTAACATAACTTAACCTAACCTTAGTTTGTAAAATATACGTCTGGATAATGGATGCCGAAACTGGGAGTTTAGTTATAGTAGGGGATAGTTTGGAGGATATTGTTTTTTTTTAGATATCTCATAGGGGAATGCATTATTACTTTATTTAAATAATATTTGGTTTCGCATGGATTTTTGTTATGTAATTGTTTTGTTATTTTATATTATTTACGTCATTAAAATAATACATTTTAAAGTGGGAAAGTACTCTGTCTGTTTCTGAATCGCGCTTTAACTACAAAACGGATTTTTATGATATATGGTAGTTTAGGTTCTGGATTAACACATAGGCTACTTTTCATCTCGCAAAAACAATGTTTCCGTGGGATACTGTATTTACGTGGGTGGAGCCTCAACTCCACTCACAAAAACATGTGATTTAAAGTGGAAGCAAAGACTTTGCCTAAATAACATCAATACATCAGCTGTGTGAGTTCAATGGCCTCAACAGCGCTATGAACAGCGTAATGTGATTTTATTTAGCATACTTTTTGTCGAAAAATTTTTTTTCATTTGTTCGATGTTAGACAACATGTTAATAGACAGTCTAGGACCCATTTTCGTTTATCTTAAAAATAACGAAATACAAACAATTTAAAATTACAATATGAAAGATAGCGAAATATCGGCCTGTGACGACAGGCTCCCGCCATACATTTGTCACTAAACAATGTATGGCGGTAGCAGCTTGTGACGTAACAAATCGTTTTGCGAGAAAGATGGGCAATATTTTTTATTTGCTTATAATTTTTAATGGCTTTACCCTAAATACCTATTTCTTTTAGAATTATGTTTATCCGTTCAACAATTTTATAACTTAATTTGTAAACATGTTATTTCACACTAGGCAACATCCCGATTGGTGAATGTAAACACAGCATAAACGTCATTGGTCAATATACATTTGGACTGATAGCTCACTGCCAACTTAACGCGAATACATGTATGTCTGTCGAGTTTTCGTTATAAAATTGCCTAGCAACCTAGTCGGATGGTCATTTAGACGGTGAATTTTACGCAACCACGCTGGTTGCGTAATGAGGGATTATTTTTATTATGCTCATTAAGCCGTTGGTCGTATTTTGATGACATTTGTTACAGAGCATACATTAGAATTTGGGTGTAACATAGGTAGTAGACGATAATAAGTATATCATCGCGGCAAAATGTACGATTCCCGCGCGCACAACTTTCTACGCGAACGGTTTTGCAGGCAATATGTGGTATTTTATAAATAAACAAACAATTTTATTACAAAACAACTTTTGAACATAGATAAATGATTGGTCTCGGCACTCGACAAGGTACCGCTGGCGTATTTAAAAAATGCGTCAACAAATAGTACGCCAAAGTCGGCGTGCCCGAGCCCGTCGCATTGAAATCTTCTTGTCAGATGTACGTACCGAATTCACGCACACTAGAAATTGTCTTACACACAGTGATATTATTATAGAAGTTGGCGAAAGAAAACAAGCACTATAATATCTTCTGGTAAAACTTTTATTCGATTTCCAGTACACTTTTATCCACTAGTACTTTACTCTTCGATGCTCAGTCGGCAATTGCCGCAAAATTGTTGTAGAAGAAGGCGTCTTCTCTCGCCGGGCCCCTGAAAAGGGCCTTGGGCGGTTAAACATGACCAGGGGCTATGCCCCTCTACATGTGGTCTTCTTTTGTTTTATTTTTAAAGAGGACACGCCCAGTACGAATACTGGGCGCAAGACGTCCGTTTTGTGGGAAGACCCCCCGCGGACAGAACGCGGAGTAAGCCCGAAGTATCTGGGAAGAAGAGAAAGCCGAGGCCGAGGGCGGCCAAGACCGGCAGTCGACTCCGGCGGAGCGTGATGTCCCGGTCCGGAGACCAAGGAAAACGAGTATGGTGCCGCTCCCACACACTCCGCATTTTGTCGGACTGCGGACACAAACCGACACAAACCGACAAACCGACCTGAGAAAAAAGGGAGAGGGAAAGTTTTTCCCGAACCCCAGACTTTAGGTGTCGGGGGGGAAAGACAACGCCACGGTGTCTACAGGAGTGGCATTAGGGCTGCCACTCGTCGAGCACCGGGCGATTATAAGAAATACGCGCCGGTATTTTATTTACCGGCGCGGGGATAGGGTGCAGGGGAAAGTGATCCAGCGGTGGTCGGGGCGTAGAGCGCGCTAACGCGCCGGGCCGCCTCCTCTTCGGGGGCGGGGCGGCAAGCGGCGTGGCTCTGCGGGTCCCCAGCGCTGATGGCGTCACGGGGCAGAAGTCTGCGGTCAGGCGGGCGGGCGTGCCACGGCGCCAGGTCAGCAAGCTCGACCAGGTCCGAGGCATCAGCACGTTGGAACAGGGTGGTGGCGAGCCTGGAAACAAAGGCTTCCACGCTCGTTATGCGGAGGTCTCAGTTAATGGTGGTATTCCTCACGTACCGCGGTGCTCCAACGATGCGGCGTAGCACGCGATTCTGCGTATGCTGCATCTTTTTCTGGAAGGACGCAGCGAGCAGGTGGTGCCACGCAGGAGCCGCGTACGTGAGGCGTGATCGGATATACGTTTTAAAAAAAGCCAACCTCATATTGAGCGGGACCTGGGAAGCTGAGTAGATCGGCGATGGTTTGGCTGCTGCGGCTCTGGCGCTAGCGACCGCGGCATCGCACTGGGGGTGCATAGTCAGCCGCCGATCTATGGTGACACCGAGGTATTTTGCTGTCTTACCCCATGGTATCTCCTTCTCTCCTATCTTCGGGGCGGGCGGGTATCCCCTCTTGCGGGTAACGGCGAGCGCCTGGGACTTACCGGTGTTGACGGAGAGTCGCCATTTGCTCAGCCATGCCGGGAGGAGGTCGAGTCGAAAGATAAGAAAGATCAAATTATATTCGATAAAAGTCGAATATAATTTGCAAAAGATTTAAAAACAGATTGAGGCACAGTCACGGAAAATTAATTTAAGCGGCTTGATCGTCCACATAATATACGCTAAACTTTAAATTTCCACGATCGTAATTTATAAAAAAACCAAGTCATTTTTCAAACGGCAAAACCGAGCCACACAAACGTAAATACATACAAACAAACAAACCCCTTTCAACATACAAGTATAAAACATTGAAAAAATGACATACATTTCTTTGAAATATTTTTACATTTAGCATATCTGTCGTGGCAGACATGTTTAATAATTTAAGCCCCAGTGGGCTTTTAAAATTGTTTACAATTTTAAATAATTCAAGTCCCGAGCCATAAAAATTGTGTGTTTGTACATAAATAAACAAAATAAAATTTAAAAGTTAAGATGTTTTTTAATGTGGTTGAAAATGTACAAAATATTTTGTTAACCTATTTCGAACTCGGCGAGCGACTTGAAAATGTACTAATACGAGTAGGTAACGTTTTATGAAGTCTACATGAACTACAATAGACTTTACTTGGCGTAATCCAAAATAATTTTCCATCTTTTTGCTAAAAGATTGCCCCGCGCGAGCTTCTTACGCCGGTTCTTCTCATCGGGCTAGTTCCCGAACCGGTGGTTGCCACACGTAGACCGACGTTCAGATAGTGTATAAAAATACCTATTTTGAATGAAAAATTTTGACTTTGACTTTGACTTCCCCCTCTTTATTTAGGCGGGTCATATAAATATTGTGGTGAAAGAACAATATAATAATTCTATCTACGGATGCTCCACACCACGTCAATCTGGTCCCGTGCTAAGTACCCGAAGAACTTGTGTTACGGGGACCAGACAATGGGAAGTATATATTTTAATACCATACTTAAACTTAAGATTTTATCATATTATAATATAATACACGTCCATGACCCAGGAAACTGTTTGTTCCCTCGACGAGATTCGAACCCGCGACCTGCGGGTTGAGCCCCGGACCATTAGGGTTGTCAAACCAAAGAATTTCAGAATTAAATGTAGGTCTGTGGTGTCTACCTTCCCTATGGGAAGCTGGCGTGAGTATAACAATATGTGTGTACACGACGTATCTCCTATCTACGAATACATACCTGTAGGTGTAGAACTTATTCTGAAATGCTCGAGAAATGCGTCAATAAAAAAAGGGTACTGCGTAGAATCTCTTTACTTAAAACTTTTTATTTATGAAATGAGACCGTCAAACAAGCGTTCGCCTGATGGTAAGTGATTACGGGAATTAACACGGGTGACTAAAGCCGCCAGATTTAAGCCATAAGGTGAAAATCGACCGTCTAAATGGCAATCCGCGAGGTCGCAAATGACCAAATTGCCTCTCATGGGGTATTTATTTTGGGATTGACGTTTTGGGGTGACCGTTTTGACAGTCATTCAAGCAGCCATTTTGACAGTCAAATTGCCATTTACACCAACGATTTTCACGGTGTCAGTCCCACATTACATTTTAGATGGGTTTATTTTTCGAATATCGACCGTGTGATGTCTTTTCGGCTAGGGTGCAAGGCAACTTTGACAACAAAAATGGCAAGGCGATTTGTTGAAAATCGACCCATGCAAATCCCGCATTAGATTTTAGACGGTCCATTTTCGCCGCGGTGCAAAAATTGTGCTGCTTTAGTCTGCCATGCAATTCCCACTTTACGCTGCCCAAGGACATGTCCAGTGGACGCCAGAGAAGTCCTTTTCTTCTAATTTATCCAGTCAAGTCAGTAGTGCCGAAGCATGGTTTTCCCACTTTGAAATGGAAAAATTCAGATAAATATACGTGAAACGATAATATAATATGTAAAGAACATAAACATTATGCGACTTTTTTACTTTGAAGTCACATTTTGTTTCTAAGGGTGCCTCAATAAAAGCTGCAGAAGGCAATTTCGGTTTCCATCAATGTTTTTGACAGAATGATTGATCACTTTGGCCCTAAATTAAAAATTACGATGGAAAATGAGTTTGATTAACTTCATAATTTTCCTTACGGCGGGGTGAGTTTTATGCAAAGTTTAATTTTCGCGTTTTGCCTTGTTTACCTCATATCTGTTTCCTTTTTTTACTTTGTTTTGTATTAGGGAATCTAATTCATAAGCAAGTAGATTGTTCTCATATTTTTTCGTATTATAATGACGGCTTGCAGTTACAATACAATTGTCTATGACATGTCAATTTGATATCATAATACGAATAAATTAAGACAACGGTCGACTGCTCATGAAATAGATTCCGTGATAGTACATTCTAAATTACTATTAACAGTAATAATCGTTTCTTTTCGCAATCCAATACAAACAAACACACAAACATACAAACAAACAAATGCTTACTATGTATAACATTATTATAATTATAAAATAAAAAATAAACTTAGGCCTTTTCATCCGTTATTGGATGATTTATACAGTATTCTCCGAGCCAAGTAGCCACTCTTGAAATACTGTAGTGTCTGGGACAGTTAGTTTTTAAATCTCGTATGGTTGCCCAAGCATATACGGCACAAACACAGTCTGCCTAGTCCAGAGAAATGACTGTTCAATACGTCTGGGGCCAACCATGTGCGGGTTTCCTGACGATGTTTTTCTTCACCGTTGGAGCGTCTGTATAATGCACTTGAGTTCTGAAAAAGTCTCATTGGTACACGCCACAACCTGGGAATTGAACCTGCACCCTCTGAGTGCGAATCAAACGGGTAGACCACTAGGTCACAGAGCTCTTATATTATTTCATTGCAAGAGTTCAAATTTCGAGTGCAATGTAACGTGCAGTGAATAAAGTTAAATTTCGAATCACTATCTTAAAAATACCACGTCGCGTTGCATCTCTGTGTGAACTGACCCTTATTTAATCTACACTAATATTATAAAGAGGAAATATTTCTTTGTTTGCATTGAATTGGCTCCTAAACTACTGAGCCTATTTTGACGAAATTTAGCACAGATATAGAGTAGACTGCGGGTAAGGGCATAGGCTACTTTTTATCCCCGAAAAGTACAGTGTTCCCGTGTGATACTGTATTTTCGCGGGCGGAGACGCGGGCAAAAGCTAGTTCAATTATATTTTTGTGGTATAATTACTTTAAGCAGTACTTACTCGTAACTTATGTTCGATCCATCATAATAATACGATTATTATAGATGTGAAAGTTTGCACGGATGAATGGATGTTTGTGACTCTTCCACGCAAAAACTACGAAACGGATTTCGATGAAATTTGGTATGATAGTAGTTTAGGCTCTGGATTAAAACATGGGCTACTTTTTTGCCGAAAAAGTAGAGTATACCCGTGGGACACCCGATATTATATTTGATAAAAAAAAGCTATTTTTTTAGTAACTAAAAACTGAATAACTCTGTAGCTGGTACACTATAAAACTTTTTAGACCTCGAACAAATTCAATTTACACTAAAACATTCGCAATATTTCACAATTTGTTACTACAAAGCACCTACCAACAACCGTACAAAGATATTTAAATATAGATACGCCTTACCTGAGGGAGTTCAAATATTTATCTCATCCTGTTATCTTGCTCCAATGGCGGATAAAGAGTATTATACCGATCCAAATTGTACTCTGAACTCGAATCGTTTATGTCGTGATTATACTAAATCGATTTGAATAAAGTCAGGGATTAGACTTTGTGGTAAAAAGAAGTAAAAGCGTTCGTTTAATATGCTTGGAAAGTTCTATAGGTTTTTGTATTTTTGACTAGGTGTCCCGACATACTCGTACCTTGTTCTGCCTTAACTATGAACTGGAATAAATAAACCAAGCAGGTAAACTAAACGCACCTATGAATATTTGACAGTCAAGTGACAAATTAAACACAGCGAGTAGTTAGTATGGGAAAATTCATTCGTCGTTTTCATGTCCAGCCGTTCTCGAGTTTTAGCGAGACATTGAAATTGCATTCCAGTTTTATATATAAGAAGAAGATATCAAAAGTAAAATTAGTCATCTCCGAGTCAAAACTATTTTAATTAGGAAATTGATATTTAGGTGGTGTCAGACATTAACGTTCTCGCCTCTGCTTCGGTATTGTGACATGCAAAGGTTTTTAATCCAGTTTTTACCCATAGACAAAGTAATTCAAGAAGAAATACTAAGTAACATGTACTTACATTCGTACTTTAAAGTTGCGTAAAGTTTTTTTTTATTCAACTATTCTGTCGATCACACGGAAAACGTTCATATTTTTTGGGAATAAAGGTAGTCCATTTATTATCCAGGCTACTAACTATCAGCCAATTCAAATCCAAGCAGCAATTTCTGCGTAAATGGGTCAATTCTTTCAAAATTTTAATATTCATGTGAATATAGGCTATATTAAAATTAATTTTCCAAAAATCACTCTGATCAATAAGCTTTAACATAACACGCAGTGAAAGCAGCAGGTGGAAACCAGGCCTGGCTGCACACAACCCTCGCTTTGAACTTCCACTCAGTCGGAAACAACGCATTACATGCTCTTCTTCATCTATATAAATAAGACACATCTATTCATTAATCAGTCAATGTAAATAATTTTGAGTTTTATTTTCTAGTCTTGCTACCAACAAATCCCAATCTAGTCCCAGCCTTATATTATTTATTTGAAAATAATTTTCGAAACTTTTTACTGTATGTTACGAAAATTATGCGAACGGAGGAGTATGAAATTTCGCACAGTTAAAGTTTAAATGCAAGAAGAATCAATATATAGAGATAGCTAAAATTAGTCTAAGAAACTTAGGCTACTTTTATTAAGATAAAAGTAGCCTAAGTTTCTTAAAAGTTTCTTTTGTTAAAAAAAAACCCTAAGGGGTTCCGTTTTAATATAGGGTTCGGTGTCCGTTCTACGCAAACGAAGTGGCGGGCACCAACTATAGTCTATAATAATGACAATTCATTAGTCAGTCTAACTGTTTCCCACAATTTCCTGATGGTATGACTAACAGACATAGTTCTATCAGGGAATCTAATTCATAAGCAGGTTTAATGTTGTCATAATTAGTTCGTATTATTTAACAAACTGACATGACGACGTTATTGAGACTGCATGCCGTCATTATAATACAAATGAATGATACGAACACTCTACCTGCTTATGAATTAGATTTCCTGATAGTACATACTGAGTATGTGCTATGTAGTTACAAATAAACAGCAAAAAAGTAAGGAAAAATATATTTATGTCGCATTAGTTTGTAAACTAGGAATGTATTCCTTTGCTAATAAGTCGCGTGTTTGTATTAGTACTTGAATGGTCTCTAACTAGATCTACTGGGATCACGTCACAGTGACGTCACATATCAGGTTCGCTTTGTCCAGAAAGCCGGGAACCCGAGCCGGGAACCGAGCCGAATTCCCGGCATGTTCATGGCTCAAAGTCAATAAATCGAGTAAGTAAGTTTAGTGGGATTGTAAGAATGATATGGGAATTTTGTGACAAAGTGGGAATTAGTGACAATGTTTTAATAATTCATTTAATTATTTTTCTTTGTTCATTATTTTGCCTCCTTAGTATTTGGAAGTATTTCGAATCATTGCCCGACTACGGCGGAGCCAAAAGGAAGGGTAATGATTTTGGCAGTCTATGTCTGTGTGTATATATGTTTGTGCCTAAATTACTGATAAGATTTTAATTAATGAGGTCTCGAAAGATTCGCAGTAATGGCCCGAGTAACATAGGCTATATAATTTACGTGGTCGGGTTACAGTTTTATAGATAAATTTAGTAATTTTAATAAAATAGTACCTGGGCGACCGAGCATTGCTCAGTTATTACTATTTATTGTAATATGGTGAAACTCGAAAGCATAAATCTTATTCACGTAATCAGTATAGGTAAATGTTAGACATATTTATGAGAAATATATATTGTTATCTCATACATTAACCACATTTTTTTAAACTTGTGTAAAAACAATAAAAATTATAAAATATATATAAACTTGAATATATAAAAAAACAAAAGTAAGTCACCGAGCGGGATTCGAACCCGTAATACTCATTTCTTGCCGTCCGTGTCTTAACCCGCTGGACCAGACGAACAGTAGCCGGCAAGACGAAATTAGCGACCATATTCTGCGTGGACAGAAAAACGCATGAAAACTCGAAAACACGCGTTTTCCCAAGCATAAAACTTCAGAATCAATAAAAGTTAAGAAATCTTTATCTGGCAAATAATCAATGTACACTTTATCAGTTCTGACTTTGCGTTTACGATATTTTTCAGACTTCATAGTTTTTGATCCATTAGACTGAGGGCATTCCATAATTGTGGGATTAGTTATTTTGAATTTCTTTGAGTGTTACTTGCAGTATACATTTCCTCCGCCTTTAATTATATCTAGATCGATTGTTTACCCCCGAAAACCCCCATATACCAAATTTCAGCGAAATCGTTAGAGCCGTTTCCGAGATCACAGAAACATATAAATAAATAAATATACAAGAATTGCTCGTTTAAAGGTATAAGATTGACATTAAGGCCGGTGCCTTACACAGCGGTGTAGCCCACACTCAAATATCACACGTCAAACCACTAACCAAAAGAGCCAATTTAAATCTGGCTAGGATAAGATTAATGTAAACAAAATCCTAATAATATTATAAATGTGAAAGTTTGTGAGGATGGACGGATGAATGTTTGCTACTCTTTTACGCAAAAACTACTAAACGGATTTCGATGAAATTTGGTATGGTAGTAGTTTAGGCTCTGGATAGGCTACTTTTTACCCCGAAAAAGTACAGTATTCCCGTGGATACTGTTTCTCGCGGGCGGAGCCGCGGGCAACTGCTAGTATTTCCATAATATTAATAATTAAGGTTTTAGCTGGCGGCTATGCAGCTACTTGTAGTTGCGTTGTATCCACAAGGCAGTAAAAGGCGCCTTAATGTGATTTTAATTAAATCGTATCCTTTATACTTCGATGAGTATAATACCATTTTGTTTACGTTATTTTAATCCCTTCTGGGATAGCGAAAGGATGCAAGTTTTTCTTCTCTTTTTGTTTGCATATTATCTTAAGCTCCGACGAAAACAGAGGGTTGTTAAAAGTTTGACGTGATGGTGTCTGTCCGTGGAATCGTAGCTCCCAAACGGATAAACTGATTTGCATCTAGTTTTTTTTGTTTGAAAGCTGACATGATCGGGAGTGTTCTTAGTTATAATTTATCATCATCAACTCGTTCACTGCTTGACAATTCAGGGGTTATTTAATTATTTTATTTTCTTATGTCTATACCTAATAAATTATATTTATAGTCTTATATTACGTAACATTCAAAAATTCGACAACTCTGTTAGTAAGAATTGTACGACCGTATTTTAAACTCATATTATGATTCAATCGATATGATTTATTATAATATATATATATATATATGTTTATATATATATATATATATATATATATATATATATATATATATATATATATATATATAAACATACCGGCATATTTAGCAGAACACAAAAAAAGCCTCCGCCATTCCTCAACTACGGCGATTCGCAGTTCACCCACGTTGGCAGGAGCTGGAATTCTGGACTTAACTTTTCTTTTCAACAAGTCCCAAACGTGCTCTATTGGGTTAATATCTGGTGATCTCGCCCGCCACTCCATAACAGTGATATTCATATCATTAAGATAAGCTTGAGTTACCCGAGCGGTATGCGGCCGAGCATTATCCTGCATAGAAACTAAATCGTCTCCGATATATGGGGCAAACGGTACGACATTTTCTTCTAAAACTTCTCTGATATAGCGGTCTGCAGTCAGACTACCTCTGTCAATCACTACCAAGTCTGTGCGAGCTCCCAAATAAATGCCCGCCCAAACCATTATTAATCCACCACCGTATGCAACTGTAGTTTCAAAATTTGTCTGAATGTATCGTTCTCCTTTGCGTCTGTATATTCTTTGCCTGCCGTCAATTTGATTTAAGAGAATTCTGCACTCATCACTAAACAATACCTTACTCCATTGGTCCGCGTTCTAAAGTCTATGTTCCTGAGCAAAAGTTAACCTGTTTCTACGATGATTTACCTCGAGCCTTGGAGCCTTAGCGGGCACAAATGAACCTAAACCAGCTTCTTTGAACCTTCTTCGTACCGTACGCTCACTTACGGTTACACCCCGCACTGCTTCTAACTCATGTCGGGCTTGGACGGCCGTCAAACGGGGGTTCCTACGTACACGAAGCCGAATAAAACGATCATCCCTACTCGAAGTGCGTCTTTTTCTGCCTTGTCCTGCTCCTATCACATAAGTACCGGTCTCCCTGAACCGTTGGATACTGCGATGTATCGTTGAAACTGGTCGACGAACATCTCTGGATATCACTCTGTAGGTTTGACCATTTCTTCGCATTTCGAGTGCCCTGGCAATCTCCGTTGGGGCTACATGAGGCATAATTCAGTCCTCAACTCCAAAAATATACGCGATTAAAAAAACTAACAAAAAACAGTATTTCAATGAAATTTTAAATCAAACTCAGATGGAAGAAATACTCGAAGTTCGCTCCAGATAAGGTGTATTTGAATAACATTAAAACAATTGCATAAAATGCGATGTTCAGTTGTTTTCTTAATTTGAAAATATTTATTTTTAAATTAAATGACGTATAAACCAGCCAGCAACCTTATATGATACTGATATCAAACCTTTATTTTATGTTCCGCTAAATATGCCGGTGTGTGTATATATATATAATTTCTTTCATAATTTCTTTCAAAATTTTGTGCCTATGTTACCTGCGGCATCATTACGAATCTATTGACACCTCATTTATTAAAGTCGGACCAGTAGTCTGAACGCTACTGCTACTTAATAACTCGCTTCTGCAGCACAAACATAGAATTAATGTCGGCGGCATTCTGCTATGGAAATAACTAAAATAAGCTAACCGTGCCGATGATTCGTCAGAAATTTATCATTATTTTTGAGTGCCGCATTCCCGGAGATGTTGTATAGCACGAGTGCCGAGACAAATCATTTGTCTATGTTGAAAACCAACGATTGGCTATAACGTACATTTGAAAGAAAAGTCTTCACATAAGGAAAAGTCACGCCATCTTGATTTCAGAAGATTTTGTCAGTTATATATGATTGATTACAATACAAATTAAAATGACAAATGTCAAATCTCGATTGCCCCAAATAGTTCTAAAAGTGGGGCAGTTAAAAAGAGCAGAAGTAGTGGAAGAAAATTCAGTAGAAACTTTATGAAATAAGTTAATATTCGGATAAATTTTAGTCGGAATACATTACACACCAGTTAAATATTTACAATTTTAAATCAAAATTATAAATATTAATGAATTTAACTTTAACCGCAATCCGCAACTAATCTCTGTTTTCAATTACATACAAGTGGAAGCCACAACGTAGATTATTAAATAAGTCGTGTACAAACAACAGTGGAATTAATGTGTGATTAGCGAGAGCAAATATAATATATCAATACGTAATAAGTCAAATTCAATTAAATTGTATAATAATAATGTTATAAATATGTGTATTTATTACTATAAATACACATATTTATAACTAAGAGGTCCGTAAGGTTAGGGTCACATCAAGACGCGACGCGACGCGGAAACAAGTTACTCGTGAAAACAAGATAGGGTTTGACAAGGCTCGATGGTCTCTGCCAACCAAACCTATACAGGTAAACATTGTTGCTAATGGCCCTCGGCAATCTTGTCTTTTTATAGTGACGATCTCTGTGGCTACTGAGCCACAGAGGAGGTGGTTAGCGTCGGCGCTCAAGGCGGAGGTCGCGGGTTCGAATCCCGATTGACGTGGTGTGAAGCACAGATATTGTTCCAATCTTCGTTATTCTTTGTCTATGTCTGTATATGTCAGACGATGTATGAATAACCCAACCAAGAGCATGTCAGGACATGTCTAAGGAGGGTTCTGTTATATAGCAAGTTGCATGAGTTCATATGTATAGTAAAATTGCTGAGTTTCCCATTGCATTGTCGCTAATGCAATAGGAAACCTATAATATTATTTCCGTTTAATAAAAATATAGTGTTTTAGTTAGATTGAATTGGACTTCCGTCGGATGCAGGTCTTTCTCTAAGTTCTTTTTATAATATATATTTTCGTGTGTCAATTAAAATAGTTTTTTTTTAAAACCAAATCCTGAACCATCCCGTAACAGTAGTGTCAGAAGTGGGATACCAGTGTTGATTTATCCGCTTTCGTTCCACTGCTATTCCATAACGGTTCGCGAATAAAACTGTGCTGAAAAAAAAAACTCTATGAACCAATTCATCTCCGGAGTGTGATCTTGAACAGTGTCCAAATCATTTCTGTGTCCATTTCAAATTCGTCAAACTCTTGTGCATACTGTGTCTCGACAGTCTGCCTTACTTTGTAAGCCTGCAGACCAGTCCTGTGTCCTGCTTCCCGACATCTTGCTCCTGCAAAATACGCACAGCCGCTACCTAACTTCGCAACCGCAATCGTTGATTCCTGCTACCGTCGCTGCTGAAGGCATCTCCGTTTCTGCCGCCGTTCTGCCGCCGTTCCTGTCACCATTCTGCCGCTGTTCCTGTTGTTCCTGACATTGGTTGCGTTACTGGAAACGCACCGCCGCGCCGCTACCTGCTGCTAACTCGTCGTTGTTGTAATGCCGCTCAAGTTTCTGGTGATCCTGTCAACCCTGTGAGTAAAACATATTATTATTTGTTATTGCTACATTTCAGATATTTTAATTGAGTGTCTTTCAATATACTTACCAATTTCCTCACCAATCTCTAATCCCTCACGTATATAAGTAATTATCCACAAATATCGAATAAATTATATACATACATACCGTCCTTATCTAGGTATTCTTTAAATTTATTTTACAATGTCGACCGCCACACGGGTAGCCAGCCCCAAATAAGTGTCCAATATAAAAAAGTAATAATAAAAATTATATTACTAATAAAAATAAAATCGAGTCTAAATTTCAAACTTCAATATATGAGATAAATTCATTCATTACAAAAATATCCTCGCCTCACATTAATTTAAAGACCGAATTATCTACGCGTCCTTTACGGTTTCTATTAGACACTGGTGCAAGCATAAGCCTTATAAAAAAATCCAGCTTAGATCAAAAATATATTTTATCCCGCGAAATAGTTAAGATAAAAGGGATCAATAATATTGAACATTGTTCTGAATCTTTAGGTACATCTCAGGTCAATTTTTATTTATCTAATAGCACCTATAATTATAAATTTCATATATTTAATGATGATGTAAGTCTAGTCTACTATGACGGCATCATCGGTAGTGATTTTTTAGGCTATTTTAAAGCTAACATTAATTACGAATCCAAATTAATTAATATTTGCGGGCAAACCATGGATATGAACTATGTTCAGCCAACTTACATAATTCCTGCTCGTTCCGAAGCCGTCATCGAGTGCGCGGTATCAAATTACTCACCCGAGCGTTATCCGAACAATCAAGGATTATTATTAGATCATACTTTAAAAGATGGCATTTATTTCGCTAATTGTATTGTCACAATAAAATTTAATAAAAGAATCAATGTAACAATTTTAAATACTACTAACTCAGCTATTGAAATCAAAGATTACGCCGTAGAATTAAATCCTTTTGAACCAGAAAATACTTTTAAAAACATATGGTCAATTCTATTTTTTATTCTAATTCAGATAGATTAAAAAAAGAACTCGATCTTATTCGCTGCTCTCATTTAAATCATGAAGAGAAAGAAACTCTTTTAGAATGTTGCTCACATTACACTGATGTATTTCACATGGAAGGTGAACCTTTATCATTTACAAGTGCAATCGAAGACACTATAGATTCAGGAGACGCGCCTCCTATTCACGACAAATCACATCGTTTCCCGGAATGTCATAAGGAAGAGGTAGATTCACAAATTCGAAAAATGCTTAACCGAAATATCATACGTCCTTCTTTTTCACCCTGGAGTGCCCCGGTATGGGTCGTTCCTAAGAAAATGGACGCCTCAGGTAAAAAGAAGTGGCGAATAGTTATAAATTCTCGTCGATTAAATGACGTCACTGTATCGGAAAGTTATCCTCTACCTCTCATCACCGATATTCTAGATCAATTAGGACATTGTAAATATTTTAGCACCCTCGACCTATCCAGTGGCTTCCACCAAGTGAAAATGAGTCCAAAGGACGCCCCAAAAACGGGATTTACTAAAAACACAAATTCGAGTGTCTCTGGGCACTACGAATTCACAAGAATGCCTTTTGGCCTTAAAAATGCACCTTCCACATTCCAGAGGCTGATGAACACAGTTCTCTCGGGTCTTCAAGGGCTACATGCATATATATATCTCGATGACACGATCATTTATAGCCACGACCTTCTTAGTCATATTTCAAAACATAAATTAGTTTTTGACCGCTTACGAAAATTCAATTTCAAATTACAGCCTAACAAATGTGAGTTCTTAAGGCGCGAAGTCGCTTACTTAGGCCACATTATTACAGACAAGGGTGTCTGTCCAAATCCGGATAAGATCAAAGCTGTAACTCAATTCCCAACACCTAAAAATCCAAAGGATATAAAATCCTTTCTAGGTCTAGTCGGATATTATCGACGTTTTATAAACAACTTTTCACAAATCACAAAACCATTCACATCTCTTTTAAAAAAGGATGCAATATTTCAATGGTCTCATGAACAAGAACGAGCTTTTATAAATCTAAAGGATAAATTGACGACAGCACCACTACTCCAATATCCCGATTTTAATCAACCTTCCCTACTAACTACCGACGCCTCTAACTACGCGGTAGGTGCCGTATTATCTCACGGAGAAATAGGCAAATATAAACCTATACGTCACGAACTCTAAACAAAGCCGAGGGTAATTACTCTACCATAGAGAAAGAACTTTAAGCCATTTTTTTCGGGGTAAAAACATTCCGCCCTTATCTATATGGGCGTAAATTTAAAATCATAACAGACCACAAACCGCTAGTGTGGCTGTTTAGTGTTAAGGATCCCGGATCCAGGCTCATTAGATGGCGTCTTAAACTAGAGGAATACGATTATGAAATTACATATAAAAAAGGAAAATTAAATGCAAACGCTGACGCATTATCTCACTATCCAATACTCATTCTAGATGATAAAACTGATAATTCAATGATATGTAACCCTACACTGTCACCCGGAAGTGACATCGATTCTCATAATCTTCCGTCAATATCTGAAACTTACGATCAATTTCTGCAAATCTCAAAACAAACCGGTGTTACCTTCGACACCGTTATTCAAGAACATAACGAAAGTTTATTAAAAACTAAAATAAAATTTATCACGTATCCAACGTCCATTGATTTAGACGAATCTATTCCATATTGTAGTGATATCAGTAACGCATCTACTAGCGATCCTAATATTTTAAATATTGAACGCGAACTCCATACCTATTATTCAACTTCCAATGATCATGTATCATGATCATGATCCATGTATTCACACATTTTTGTTTATTAAATTAAATCATTTTGACGAAATGATTTACAAGGATATATTTGTAACGAGCTTCGACCTCTTGATTTGTATCTCCTTCTTGTGTTGAGTGGTGGTGATAATAATACAGCAACAATTCTTATACTCTCCTTTACACCAATAAAGGAGAGTATAAGAATTGTACTTCTTACCACACTTCACACATCTTACCACAGATACGTATTACAATATGTAATGAGATATGCTTAACACAATATATACGTCTACACTATGTATAGCCTTTTGGCCAACTAAATAAACTCGATAGGCTTTACTTCATGACATCTGTCAATGTCAATAATGACATTGACAGTTACATCTTACTGTTGATATATGTAACAATATTTAATGTCCTCCGTGAATATCGAGACATGATAAAATACTGGTATTCCGAAGAGAAGGAAATAGCACTATCAGATTTTACAGACCCGTTCTCTAAGATTTCGTTTACTAAAATATATAATATTATTGCGTTTCTTTTTCATACTACTAATATAAAAATTCATATTTACCATAATTATATAAAATATCCACCACCGAGCGAAATCAAACAAATCTTAAAAGATAATCATGACTCACCTCTCGCTGGGCATCTAGGTATCTCTCGTATGCTAGAAAGAATCAAATCGCAATTTCGGTGGAAAAACATGAGGCAAGACATCGAAGATTATGTAAAAAATTGTCGTTCGTGTCAAATTAATAAGCCGTTACGACAAACCAATCGGGCTCCGATGATAATAACCTCCACAGCATCGCGACCCAACGAAAAAATCTATTTAGATCTGGTCGGTCCACTTTCTGAAACATATGAATATTAATATACATTTTTACTTACCGTACAAGATGACCTCACTAAATTTTTACAAGCTTATCCTATGCAGTCATGTTCAGCTGAAGACACAGCTAGAACACTCGTTAATTATATGTATTTCACACATGGGAATACCCAAAATGATCATCTCCGATAGGTCGGAGTCGGATAGGTCTTAGGCACAAACTTTTGCTCTGACCTTTTTAAGCAACTAGCAAAGTTATTCAGTATAAACCACATTTTTGCTTCACCAAATCATCCCCAAACTTGTGGCGCGCTAGAAAGGAGCCACTCTACCCTCAAAGAATATTTGAGGTCCTATATAGGCGAAAATCAAAACACTTGGGACCTTTACATCCCAAGCGCTATGATAGCTTACAATTCAAATGTGCATAGTACGACAGGTTACTTCCCATTAGAACTATTATTTGGCTTTAAACCCTATTTACCATCTAGCATAGACGTCCTCGATAACAACACATATACAGATTATATTCGAGCACTAAATCATCGTCTTTATTATAGCCTTCAAAAGGCTCTACAAAATATTCGGACGTCTAAAGAAAAATCTAAAAATTATTATGATGTTCGAACAAAGCCATATACAACGCTGGCGATATGGTGTATGTCCGTTGCCACCACAAGCAAAATAAGGCCTTATACCCAGTGTGGAAAGGTCCGTATAAAATAATAAAACTAAATGGTAATCATGCGGCAACGCTATTAATTAATCGTAAGCACGTTCATCATCATTTTGATGAAATAAAGCCAGCAAGTGACGACTCGGCATAGTGTCCTAGGTCAGTAAGTTAGTAACAATAGTAAGTATAACGTAATCGTAACATAAGTTCTTTCATTCTATTTCAGATGCGCGCTGTCGCCGCTAGCTAGATCAGATTTCGTATCGCCCATCATTAGTAGTCTTTATTTTGATAAGCTCCTAGATCTTAAGTTTACTAATTATGACTGAAAAGTCTAAGCATATTTAGATATAAGTCATATCCAACCTAATTTAGATAAAATAGTTTTTATTAGAAAAGCTAAATGTATTTTGTAACTCTCTTACGTCATCAAAGATACAGTCAGACTGCATTAATTCACTTTCGGCGCTGAAAAATCAGCATCTCATGAATGTTAACAAGTTCTTTTCTGTATCATATTTGCTCCAAAATGATAAAAAAAAGAGTGTTTTAAAAGAGGTCTCATTGATTAAGGAGGATCTATCTTAAAAACTATCTTTGGTACATTGGACGCCGAAGACGCTGTCAAATATTCAGAAGCTATAAATAGTGTACAGACGTATGAGAAACATCTCGCTCATCTTATGAAAGATAATATCCATGTTATATAATCTACCATTTCATCATTTAATAATTCTATGTCGAAAGTTAAATGAAAAACTTAAATGAAAAACATCTTTTAGAAAATATGGAAATAATACACAAAATATTAGACTCGGTTTCTAACACAAATGATAAGCTTACATTAAGAACTCAAATTAACTCCTTATCTAATTCTTTAGAAGCTATAATCCTAACGTCATCTTTCGATATCGATGACATAAACAATGCAAAATATTTTATTTGCAAAACTTAACGTTTTACACCCGACTGTACTGAGTCCTTACCTCCCAATCCTTCCTACCTTACCTTCTTACCTTCCTCCAATTATATAATGAATTAGATAAACATAGAAATAAACTTCCTAGCCATTATGATTTCCCTGTACCATTAACGCTACAAAATATGCAGGAACTAACAGATATTTCCAAAATAATTTGTTATTATCATCAAAATAAAATAAAATTCGTCCTCAACATCCCTTTAGTCTTGAACCTATAATCTTTATAATATAATAGCGATACCAGTTCCATATGATATATTGAAACCAGACACCTACATTCTAATCGAGCCAACTAGCTCATATGTAGCAGTAACAGGTGATCGCATGTTCTACTCGCTCAATCGGGACTCGATCGGGACATCGACAATTGTGAACTAATCAGTTCATCGCAGTTGGCGAAACGCCACTCGGTAACGTAACAGACGTAGTGTCAAATTTCAACATAATATTACTAGACGATTGTTGTGAACATTCAAAATTAATAAAGCATTTGCAAAACTTCCACACTCTAATTTAGAAAATATTGCCAATCTTGACTCATTACTACATGCCAGCACCCATATTCGTTCAATGGAAGATGAGTTAAATAAATAAGAAAACCCATCTCACTTAGAGACATACGGCATTCACTACATGTCTTTAGGCTTATTAAGCAGCATTATATTTATAACATAGATGTATAAATGTCGAAAAAATATAACTTGTAAGAAATCGCCTTGCTGTATTCAAATTTTTAATCAGTGCCATAATTCTAAATCTTGCACTGATCATCCAGCATCTCTTATTGTCTTTAAGGATAATAGTATTAAAAATGATTCTGTGCTGGAGGAAACGTCTATTAGCACGCCAACTCCTTTAAAAAGAAATGTTGTGTTAAGTAATATAATAAAAGATCATGAATTTTAATGTAAATGTTAAAGGATTTAAATTTTAATGCAGATATAATGATATTATACATTAATTCTCAAAAATAATAATTGGTACTTATTTTTATAATATACGATAAATGTAATAACTATATCATAAGAAATCCTAATAATATTTGTGTTAATTAAGTATTTTGAATAAATTTGAGTAAATAAAATATTTTTTAATTTAGCTGTTTTTTTGTATACTCCAAACGAAAGTCCAATCTCTCGCGTTAATCTTAGCGTAATCTCTCATCACTTTGAGATGTGATGATCGATCTTAACGGGGGGGTTGTTATATCGCAAGTTGCATGAGTTCATATGTATAGTAAAATTGCTGAGTTTCCCATTGCATTATCGCTAATGCAATAGGATCGTCGGGTGCAGGTCTTTCTCTAAGTTTTTTTTTTAATATATATTTTCGTGTGTCAATTAAAATAGTTTTTTTTTTTTTAAAACCAAATCCTGAACCACCCCGTAACAGTTCCGTAACTATCAACGCGCAATAAATTTATATTTATTTTCTTCAAAAGCTATTGTCCGGTTTCGCTCAAAATAATTTTCCTAAAGAGTTTGTATAGCGTGACCTATCATCATGAAAACTTATAAGTTTCAATCACTAATGGTTTAGGAATGCTAGATGAAAAACCAACTTGTAAACAACTTCGAAGGCAGATTACTTGAAAATGGTTGACTTTGTAAAAACTCATGTATTTAGTCTTTACTTTTATTAAAATAGTCCTATTCGACGATCCACACTGTAGGGTAGAAGGAAAAATATTTTTTCCCCATTTAACATGTCTGGAGAGCCACGCCTAAAATATTCAATTATTATATTATTTTATGATGCCAAAAACGAAATCTATACACAATATATAAACTATATTGAATTACATCCATTTATATTCATAACTACAGAAGTAACAAGGACGGACAAACAGACAGACGGATGAACAGACCGAATTATCCCTTAAAGTTGTTAGTTCTGTGTTGAACTACGGAACCCTAAAAACGACGATTGCCGAAAGACATTGACAAGTCTTTCGGCTTGACACAAATAAAAAAGTTAAAGACAGATGTTTACTTTTTTATTTGGTCTCAGGACACAAAGACTAATGCGCTTGAACGAACCAACTTGATCGGATGTAAGCGTGTGCGGAAGCTAGTCCATTTTACTTATCTTATCCAAGCTTTTCGCATGAACGAATATATTAGTTTGAAGTAATTAATGAAAGTAGAAACGTGGCGACTCCATCCTTATTACTATTCATACTCGTTTTTACAGCGAGTTAAAATTAATACAGCTCTCCTTGTCGCGCACTCTTTTTAAACGTTGTGAATTAATTTATTCGGTGCATTAAATACTAAGAGAATTTTTAATGGTTTGTGAGGACATCTATTAAAAATATATGAAACTGGATGTTGCTCGCGACGTCGTGCGCGCAAAAAGAAATCTCGAGAGGGACAAGACTTTAATTTTGGTGCTTGTTATAGATTTGCTGAAAAACTACTGGACCGATTAAAAAAAAAACAAATAATTTTAATGCTACATTACATTTGATATTTTTCTTGAACATATAAAATATCGGTTGTCTGTAAAGTCGGTTTACTGACCATAGTTGAACGTGACAACGTCAACAACAATAACAACAACAACAACAACAACAACACCAACAACCAACAACAAAAACAACAATAATAATAATAATAATAAAATGCGAGGTAACGCTGGTACTTGGTAGCAGTACTTGGTAACGCATGAGTCATATTTTTTCGTGCGTGCAGCCGGCTCCATCGAATTATAAGACGTTATCACGTCAAAAACCGAATTTAACGTGGGCGGAGCCGTAGGAAAAAGTTTGTTGTGTAATAAGTCACGATTTGTATGTACAATGTTTTCCTTCTTATATGATATAATCCTTATCACTGATTTCTATTAGTACAATGCATTGTAACACCCATAATACACTGATCACTTAAGCGGCGTTGGCTGGAGCCTGGAACGGCCATTTTGTTTATGGTATGACCGGTAGAGGGTACTTTATGGTGTTGGCAGGGCTTCGACATAAATACAAGTCGTAAAAACAAAAATACATTGTGGTTCATATATTCAGAATTGTTCTATGTTGTACATATTTATGCCTCGGCATCAAGATTCGCCATGCTACGCCACGCAACGCTAGAGTTACGCTGTTCTACGCCACGCAACGCTAGAGTAACGCTTGCAACGTAGGAGATTCGCCTTGCTATGCCGTGGGGTTTACTGTGTTACGCCTCGCAACTCTAGAGTTTCAGTGAACCGCGCCTTGCAACCCAGGAGATTCGCCGTGCTACGCCGTAGTTACGCTATGCTACGCCTCGAAACGCTGGAGTTACACTGTGCTATGTCTGGCAAGGCAGGAAATTCACCGTGCTACGCCGGAGTTACGCTATGCTATGTATCGCAACGCTGGAGTTACGCTGTGCAACGCCTTGTAACGTTAATTTTCTTTTGATTTCTAACATATTGTTGTCAGATATTGTTGTGAGAATTTTCACAAACTACATCATTCATAATAATTGTGGTTATGAAATAAAATGAATATATTAATAATGACATATGTACTTTGTCCGTTGTATTGCATGGTCCCTATCTGTGGTCGCAGGCCACTGCGCGTATTGTGCCAAATGTCATTGTGCTTGCGACTGAGATAGTGAAATGTGTTGAATACAGAGTAAAATAGCTCCAAAACCGATTTCGGCGTGGCGTTATTCATTCTTGTGCCGAAGTGTGTACGCAGTACACAAGAGCACTCTCTCTTCGTTTGCTCCAGTGGAACGGATAACCGACACGACTGGCGAGAGATCGGGCACTGGAACCACTTATTACATCCGACGCACGGATCGTCTTTCTTGTCGGACAACCAGGTGATCAGCCTGCATGGACAATGCATTTTGTTTTGTTCTAATGCGGGAATCGACCTCTAGAGTCGAGAGCCAAGCTCTAAGCCACTGGACCACGGAGGCGTCAGGAGGTGTCTTACAGAGAATATTGATGTAATAACTGTCTACTTAGGCTTCATATTTGATTAGCTCTTGCCTAAGAATTTGGGCGTCTGTGGGGCTAATTTCATTATAATCCGTTCGCGGTTTTGAGTACACAAACAACCATACACACATCTTGTCCTTTACTTGTATATCCTTACAAGCTTTTACATTTACAATACAGTTAAATCTTTTTAAAACGACATCACTTATAACGACATGCTGGATGTTACGACGGAGTGTAGAGTTCCGTCATGTTAAAATATGAACATTTTTACCATCGGTTATATTCATTGTTATGTAATATCCTAGTAATAAGTACTAAATAAATTTCATTAACTATTTAGCATAAGCCTGCAATTTAATACACGTGGGAGAGATATTAATCTATTCTTTGAAACTTGTACATTATTTCGCTTCTTATTCAAATAAAGGTTAACAACACGTGATAATTTCTATATACTCGTAGATTTAAAAAAAAAACTAGAATAACAAGGTACTGTCAAACAAGTTGCCGCTCGACCAGGCGTAAGATGAAAATCTAAACAGCACCGTTGAATCGTGCGCACGCACAGATATTTACGTGTAAATACGGACTCCAACCACGTCTGCAGTCGTTGCGGTCACTTCCTTTGTATTTTAACATTTTGAGGCGCACTATCCAAAGGAAAATGTTTGAAAGGAACTTTGTCGATATACATACCGAAATATAAATTTTAAGTGGGTACGAAATACGTAGTTATATTGTTATATGTTAACCTGCAAACTACCTCAGTTAAAGCATATCAGTTAACTGTAATTAGCATGTGGCGAGTGGAATTTACGACTTACGTTGATTGAGGTCACTGGCCCCACTTAGCTGCTGGAAATAACTATTTACTTTTTAGTTTTTTTAAAGGGAAAATTAATACAGAAACTTCTTAAATTTATTTTTAGACTTTTAGATTATACCATAAATAAAATTGAAGGGTCTCTTTTTAAAGTGAAACTTTTATTACATCGTTTCAAACTTTTTCGTCTGTGTGTTGCATGTCGCGCGACGGTCGGCCGCGGAGTAGGGATAAAGTGAAAGGCGCTCGTCAGAGCAGCCGAGGCCAATATGGCGGCGCCTATAGTTCGCATCAGCTGACCGTGTAGTGTATAGACTAGTACTCATTTGTGCCAGTGCTCCACGCTATTTTGTTATTAAGTTTCACTTTTACCGTGGTTTCATAAAACCACACAATCCTTTATTTTAATTTAACAGCTTTTCACTAAATGCATAATGTGATCACGAATACTTCCTAATATTTAAAAAAAAACCAATAGTGTAATCTGTAATCTATGTAACGCTAATATCTATTGACTTAACGCTACGAATTCATCTTAATTTTATTTGCTTTGCTAGTAATGGTGTAGTTTAGTCTTGACTGTTAACTTTCTATCTAAACATATTAAATGTAATGTCTGTTTGTATACCTTAATTAATAAATAAAAAATAAAAATAAAAACTTGCAATAAAAACTTTTTATTTTGTTTTGTCTGCCGTCTGTCTGTCAGTCTGTCTGTTTGTTCCGGCTAATCTCTAAAACGACGATTTTCACGGGACTTTTACTGGCAGATAGCTGAGGATATTAGGTGTAACTAAGGGTCAATTCACACCAAAATGAAATGTTTGTACGCGCATAACTTCCAAACGAGTGCAATAAATTCGATAAATTTTATGTGTCCGTTATTGTCAGGTTTGTATGAAAAAACTATTGTAAAACTATATTTAATTTTTTATAATTATATTTAAACTCCGAAAAGTGAGTGTGCGAATGAGACAGAAGACTGAGAGACGTCTTCAATATATTGACAAAACTCTGACAGAGTGACGCTCAGTTGTTCAGCCAGTGTTACCTCAGATGCAGTAGCGGCGTTAGGGGGGCAAAGATGTGCGACTGGCTCGGGGCGCCGGATAAAAAGGGACGCCGCAGGCGCACTTCTCTATCCCTCGCTTACTGAGTGAGAAGTACATACTCGTAAATTCTCTAAATTGAGTACCCAGACAACTCCCAATTACACAAACAAATTACCGTTTCTCTCGTAACAGCAAAAGCAAAAAGGTGTCTCTTGGGTTTTCGTGCGACTTTATTTATTTATTTAAAACACTATATGCAACAATTGTACAAAGGCGGGCTTAATGCCTTGTGGCATTCTTTACCAGCCAACCTTAGAGTGATGCAGAGATAGGTTGAAGAAGGCGCATTTCTTATAATATATACATATTTAATAACAATAAAGCAGTAGGTAAACTGAATATGGTACATGTATTACTAAATAAAATATGTATAATAAAAAATACATGTTTTCTTAATCATATATTATAATTTAATGGATTTTACGGAAAAAAATTGTGGCGGTACGAAGTCCGCCGGGTCAGCTAGATTCACATAAAATTCTCAAGATGATGATGATAATGAAAATATTACGACTATTCACAAAAATCCATTGAAAGGACATGAAAAACCATTCCATCCGCAAATTGATAGGAAAATGATCGTAACCGAGGAATAAAGCGCTGAAGGGAGGGTATTATTGAGTTATCTCGCAGGTGAAAAAGGGCCCCGTAAACAAAAATCACTTAGTACCATCCACAAAGTATACGGTGTTCCAATAAATATTACTCGAATAGAATTTAATATAAATAACAATAAAATCTTTTGGCAATTCATTAAATAATTTAATAGCCATAAAATAGAAACTCTTTTGACACGCTGTGCTGTTTTACATTGGGCATAACTAATTTATTGGGATAACGTTGTGATCTCTTAGAAATGTTAATGTCCTTGTTTTGTACAAAATATTTTGGCTTGGTAGACCCAGCTTTTTAAATAACAGTTTGCAACTTCCAAGTGGTACTACGTTTACATATATATAGCTTTACAACATTTTTTTTTGTAATTTGAAAGCTGTATTGAATTCAACAGAGTTGCCCCAGATTATAAGACCATATAATATGATGGATGAAATGTATCCGTGATATGCACAAAGAGCTGCAGACATTGACACGGTCTTTGCTATCGTTGCAGTGCATAAACGATTTTGTACAGCTTACTACAAATGTAGTCCACATGCGCCTTCCAGTTACAGTGTTCGTCAATATTGTATTAAAAACTTCGTGGGGATCTGTTGGGCTAAAGAAAATTGTGTTTCTGTTGTTATTGTCCTTTTTTGGCCTCATATTTCCTAAATCATTAAAGAAGTCATTGAATATTTGGCATATTTCGTTAGGCTTGGTATATACTTTTAAATCCTTCTATATGTTGTATAGAATGCCATTATTTTTATTTTTATCGCCTATATTTTCATCATAATTTATAATTTTCCATCCTGCTTTGCTTTTGTTTTTTTGATTATTGATATATTTAGTGTTTTGTATTTGCCTTGATTTAAAAATACATTTATTAAACAAATAATTATATTTTTCAAGTCGCAGTTTTGAATTGTTATTATTTATTCCTGAAATTCTATAATTTAAATGCTTTTTTATTTTTACCAAACATGATTTTCTTATACCTTTAGTTAGCCATAAAGCTTTTGGTTATTCTTATTAATTATTATTTTTATAATTGGGAAACATAATGTATAAAAAAGGACTATTAATTCGTGAAATTTTTCGAAAGAATCCTCCACACTTTCTTCATCTCTTATCTCATGAAAATGATAGAGCTGAAATGCATTATTTAAATTTGTTTGTAATATCGGGACTAAATCTCTTCTATATTCCTTCTTCTTCTTCTTCATTTCTTCTGAGCTGGATCTGTGTCATGATCTGATAGTGCCAGGTCATGAATATTTGGCATTGTCATTTGAATATTGCTTGCTATCATGTCCATGCAGTATGATAACTTAGTAGGGCACGTTATATGTGAAGTTAAATTATAGTTATTTACTAAACTTAGTAATGCACGTGTATTTTTGTTATTTTTAAGTTTCTAAATTCCAATCTCCACATAAAACTATTCTTTTTTCTATTCTTTTGTTACTTATTTCATGTAGTACTTTATCTAAGTTAATAATTAATTTAAATGTATCACTTTGAGGTGTTCGGTAAATAAAAACCACATGTAAATTATGATCCAGTATTTCTATTCCACAGCACTCGAATTCATTCTCTATTCCCATATTTCTTAATAATTTAATTTCTTTACAATTTAAAGAAGATTTTGTCAGTTTGCATGAACCCAGAGGGGGTTAGCATTACTGCAGAAAGCAGCTGATAGTTTATATCCATGCAACTGAAATAAATTGTCTGAACCTTTCTTAATAAATGTTTCTGTCAGACATATAACATCTAAGTTATTTACACCTTTGTTTCCTCACTCTAGTCGTGACAAGTGTGATAATTCTGCTTTATTAATAGCCCCAGCAGTGTTTTGATGAAAAAATATTAAATTAATATCGAAAAAAGTTGTCCTTGCTTGTTCCTTTATTACATAATTTAGACATATTAGTGTTACTGTTGGTAATTTTATTTAAATAGTATGGTATAGTAACTCTATTATAATCTTTTTGTACCACATTAGGTATAGACTCTTCTTTAGTAATATTTTTATAGTAGAAAGTTATTTGTTTTTTTTCCAAATTATCAGTTGTTTTTATAATATTTGTTTACCGTTACTTCTCTATGTCTAATTATGATATTTTTGTTATAAAATGGCAAATAAGTATTAAGAGCTAAGTCACTATAATCAATATTAAAATTAATTTGGTCTGTTGTGTCTTGTATATTATAATCAAAAATAAAATAATCAAAAAAAATAAAATTTTTGTGATGTCTTCGAGTTTTGATAAAAATTGAGTTTTTGTGCAATTTCAGAAGGCATTGTATATGGTTATTGAGTGTCTCGGACCTGAGATAATCATTAGAATGAACCTCTAAGACATATGCTCGTGCTCTGCGAAGCTTATCTAGAGCAAGTGCTAAGTCATGTAGAATACTACAGGGATTTTTATCGATTGTTTCCACTCCTATGATAACTACATCTCTGTCTTTAATGGTGTATTTAAAAGATTCACAGCTTCTGAGAGTTTCACTACACAATGTATTATGTTTAATATAAGAAAATATATTGTAATTATGATTTATATTTTGGTTTTTTTCCCCTTGTATCCCTTATTCTTTGCGATAAGTACACATTGTTCTCCTAATAAATGTATGAAATTTCTTTTCTTTAAAGGACTATTATGAATATTTGGATGTGATTTTTGTTGCAGATTTAAAAAGTCCTTTCATTGCTTTTGAAGTTTTCTGTAGAAGAGTTTTTGTCTTCTTGAAAGTCTATACGTTTTTTCACATAGGAACTGGTTATATTGATGCATATTTTGTTACTTCTTTTAATACTATTAATTGGTGCAATGTGAATTTTATTAAGTAATTTAATTAATAATCTACGATAATCGTAAAATAAATCAAATAAATAAATTGAAGTGTCTGTTTGTAATAATAAATTAACAACTTTTCACTTAATGCATATAAAAGTCTATAAGGTGCTTACAATAAAAAATATATATATTTTTGTCTGTCCGTCTGTTTATCGGCCTGTTTATGTGTTTGTTCTAGCTAATCTCTGAAACAACTGGACCGATTTTCACGGGACTTTGACTGGCAGATAACTGATGGTATAAGGAGTAATTAAGGCTACTGTTATGTTAAGGTTCCGTTTAAAAAAACTATAGTATAGTTTCTGTTTTAGAACCAACAAGACGACAAAACTATCGACGACATACCGATAGCTTGAACTGTTGAACAGATTGCGTTCTTTGTTGCGCAAAAATTACCTATCATTAAAAAATATATTTTTCATAAAATTGACGCCCTAAATGGGGGAACAGGCGAAGATACTATAATATTTTTTCTTATAATACATAATATTTCATATTACAGTACGTTCTGTGAAAATATATAGTATCTTAGCCGTCTGAGATAGTAATAGATAGCCATACAAATTTTATAGCAAGCCATATTTTATCTTAACATAAAATATTATAATATATTAGCAGTAAAGTTGGGTGGGTTAAGATTTGGCGCGGGAAAATATAGCATAAAACTCATTAGAATTAAATAAAGTACTTTTTAAAAGTTAGTAAAACCATTTTGTATCAATTTTGTCGGATTTTTTTAGTAAGTTTCCATACGAGAAAGAATTATGAGTAAAAACTCCCAGTAGTTTAATCTCTTAGGTTGTTTATAGACCACGGAACAGTCGCACACATAACACATTTACCTAAAGAGAATATCTTATTTTAACATTTTAAGCTAATGGTTTTATCTTAAAATGTTTGTTACCAAAAATATAAAAAAAAACTGACTTTATTTTACTGAAACATAACATTGACTTTTGTAATTTTTCTAACACCAGCGTATTATTTCAGTTCGCGCCAACATAGATTATGCAATAGATTAGGGAACATCTTATACTTTAAACGAGCTAATCTTGTATATATATATATATATATATATCGTAATCTCGGAAACGACTGCAAGTATTTCCATGAAGTTTAGTAAGCAGGGGGTTTGGGAGAGAAAAAATGATCAAGCTAGGTCTTATCCCTGGGAAACTGCTCATTTTTTATATGTTACATCTTTCCTCTCGCTTTTATGCAGTTTGTGGGAGTGATCTCGTGAAATGGGACGGAAGTATGTAACAGGAAAAGAAAAACACCAAAATCAACAACAAGAAAACAACAGGAACAGGAAGTATGTATCAGGAAGTATTAAACAGGAAGTATGTATCGATAATTTCGATTCTAATATTAGGTCATTACGTATGGAATTGGCGTTTTGTAAAGGAGGAACATAAAGTCGATTTTTTTAAACATAATATATTTATTTAATCAAAGTATATACTATTGCTATCTATGCACTTTTGCCATCCAATAGGTGGCATTCGGACAGGAATCAATAAAATCTTTGAAGGCGCTTTGGACTGCTGGCTGGACAGAGTTGAATTTTTTCCCGTGCAAGAAGTTGTCCAAAATTCGAAAAAAAATAGTAATCTGTTGGAGCAAGGTCCAGGGAGTACGTTGGATATCTTAGGCATTCCAACTGAAGCTCCTCTAATTTGGTAGCCGTCTGTTGTGAAGTGTGTGGTCTAGCGTTGTCCTGAATCAGCAGTGGCCTAGAGCGAATGACCAACCTCGGTTGTTCAGCAGCTAGCTTTTGCATCATGATTTGAAGTTGCTGGCAATAGACATCTGCCGTAATCGTCTGGCCAGATTTAAGAAAGCTGTAGTGAACGACACCGGCACTAGTCCACAAACGCTCACAAGTATTTTTTTTTTGAGTCAATTATCGCTTGGGGCAGGCTTTGGCTGGTTCGCCAGGGTTCAGCCATTGCGATGAGCTTTTCCAATTATTGTACAGGATCCACTTTTCATCACAGGTAATGATTTGATTTAAAATCCCTTAATTATTGTGTCGGTTGAGTAATGTAACGCAGCAGTCGATGCGTGTTTGTCGGTTTGCTGCACTCAATTCATGAGGTACCCACCTTTCAAGCTTTTCACCTTCCCAATTTGCTTCAAGTGGATTAAATCAGTTTTATCACTAATACTGCAGCCTGCAGCTAACTCGGACGAGGTTTGCGATGGATCCGCTTCCACAATAGCCCTCAATTCTTCATTATCAACTTTGGTCTCCGGCCGTCCACGGGGCTTGTTCTCCAGGTCGAAATTTCCAGAACGAAAACGTTGGAAACAAAAACACACTTTGTTTTCTTTTGCGACACCGCCGCCATACACATAATTCTTTCTTCGAGCCGTTTCGGCAGCACTGGTGCCACGGTGGAACTCGTATTCGAAAATAATACGATATTTGAAGTTTTCCATTTTGTGAACAGAGTGACGCAAAGAAAAACCAAAAGAGGAAAAACCAAATGAATTACGGCATTCCAAACACAAATGCATGAGTAAATAGCGGTATAAATTTGAAATTGGAATTCCCAACCAAAGAAGATATATTTGAGATCAAAGTGACCAGTACGAAAAAACGCCAATTTCATATGTAAGGACCTAATATTTAAAATATCTTAGATCCTTAAGTATTATATGGACATTTTAATTTAAATTAATCATTGGTGAAAGTTGTATTTTAAATTTTATATGACATTACAAATCAATAAGTTATTAATTTATCAATCTAATGTGTTATAATATTATACTAATATCAATTTATCATATGCAGTAGAAAATAAAATAAAATTTGAATTACTTTGCACAAAATTGTAAAAATTTCATGATGCTGGCAACCCTTTGCACAAATAAAATAAATTAAAAAAACTACCTACACCTGATGATGACTTTGTTGAAACCGGTCGTGTAATATATTAAAATTAATGTAAAATACTTATTAAATTGGAAATACTGCAAGAAGTCTTTTTTTTTAATAAATAGCTCCAAGCAGAGCTCGGTTATCCAGGTAATTTCTATAAAAATCTATAATCGTCGATATGTGTATGTCAGTGTCTGTACAGCACAATCTATCAAGTCACGTCAGTGTAGGTTTCCAGAGTCCAGATTCTAGCCCCGAATCTAGGTGTAGTTGTCATATTGTGGTAGTTTTTACGACGGAAAATGAGTGTTAATTTATTCTTAGTGCTGCTTAGCGTGTAAGCAAATCTCTATTGTTTTAGTTCTGTTTTCTGTTTTACATTTTTTTTTAAATTACAGTATCCCACGGGAACACTGTACTTTTTCGGTATGAAAATGAGTGTTAATTTATTCTTAGTGCTGCTTAGCGTGTAAGCAAATCTCTATTGTTTTAGTTCTGTTTTCTGTTTTACATTTTTTTTTAAATTACAGTATCCCACGGAAACACTGTACTTTTTCGGTATGAAAAGTAACCTTTGTGTTAATCCAGAGCTTAAACTACTACCGTACTTACTTTCATCGAACTCCGTTCAGTAGTTTTTGCATGACAGTGTAATAAACATCTATCCATCCATCCTCACAATCTTTCACATTTATAATAGTTTCTATGTTTGCAAAGATGTTGATCTTATTCTGAAGTTTTAGCTTTCATCTTTATCTAACACTTTCGCAGTCAACTGTACGCATACTAAACTACATCTTAGCAAACTACATTGTTCCATGCACTGTGAATTATTTAACGCTTTACTTTATACACTTTGTTTTGCTTAGGAAAATTTATAGGGCTCTATTACTTACGACTTCCATACATACAATGTATACTGCTCTATAAAAAGCACAATGTTTTCAGTCGCGAATGGTTGATTTAAAAAAATATCAGATTTCAAGACCAGTTAAAATCCTACTTCTATGAAAAATGTGAAAGTTTGTGAGGATGGATGAATTGATGTTTGTGACTCTTTCGCACATAAACTACTGAACCGATTTTGATGAAATTTGGTTTGGTAGTAGAATAGGTTCTGGATTAAAACAAAGGCTACATTTTATGCATGTATTTACGCGGGCGGAGCCGCGGGCAAAAGCTAGCCTTATATATAAAAATGTATTGCAATTCCAATGTCCCGCTAAAACTCGAGAACGGCTGGATCGATTTGCGCCTGTTAAAAAAAATTAAGTCGACTAATAAAACTTTTTGTTTACTATTTACACTTTGAATAGTGATTTCGTTTATATTCAAATATACAATATTTAATTTAATATAAGTTAAAAAATATATATATTTTCGATAAGACAAGCCATCCAGTCATTTATAAAGATATACAAAAGGACCGAATATATATCCCTATGGAATACAATCTCAACTGTGATCGATTGTCTCACGGGAAGTAGATCACTCACAGAAACGCCAATCTAACAGCATTAATCTTTGCTGTGGATTCTTTTCTTCACACACTTTATATCATTATTTATTAAGTTTGTTGCTATAGTTCAATTATTTGTTATACGGGTTTTTATCATGCTGGTTTACTTTGTTTTAATGTCTTTTCTCGTCTCATGTTCTTTTCTTCTCTTTTTTTAGTTTTTGAGAATAATTTTAAATTGTTACAAATTTCAGATCCGTCCCGGTCTTTTCTAATTGTTTATTCAATTTTACTGTGTTATTATTGTAACAGATAATAGTGTTAGAACTTAATTAAATAAAACACGGTTCGTTTTCGGTCTAACGTGTAAAATACAGACGTCGGCACCTCGTTCGTTTTAATTAAATCTTCATACAGATAAAATATGGGATGTTCCTTGGATTTTAGTTTTATTAGCTACAAGCTACAGCTTTGATAGCCGATAAGTGACTGCGGAGCAAAATGTTTAAATCTCATTTTTGTATTTCAGCTTTTAACTAAACGATACTTTATAATAATAAAACATATTTTAAGAATAAAAGATATTTTAGACCACATAAATATGCGTATTTGCTTAAATGCATTTAAAATTTAAATAAATACGTATTATTTATTTGAATATAAATTTACGAAAATACAGATTTATCATTTAAGTTATAAATAATATGCTAACTTCCGGAGCACACAAAATAGATTCTACTAGATTTTGGTAACTTTTAAATTTGTTTTTTTTTGTTCTTACTTATATGTACTTGATACTATGTGAGTCTTTTGGTTACTAGTCCAGTAATAACAAAGATTTTTAGAAAACCACCAACTTTGTAATCATAATATCAATCTGTCACTATTACTAGGTAAAATTACAAAGCCCACACTTGAGCAGTACAATTGAAGGCCTCAGCCGATTCAGCAAACACAGCGGAGTGATAGTCAAACAGCCCCTGCCAATTAAAGTGGATTATAGCCGGAGATGTCTAAACTACGGTAAACTATTCATATACGGAAATGCTTTTCTTGCATATTTCTAGATTTTCTGAAATTGCACTTGTTACTATTTCCTCACGATAAGCGACTAATATATAAGCGATAAACGACATTAGGTACGATACAAACAAATCGTGAGGACGTCCAAATCTTCGAATTAGAATATACATGGAAGGAACACTAAAATCTTGTGCTTTTTGTACTTTGTAGTTGTGATTGTAGTGGTTTGTCTAGTACGACGAGTTACGACTCTATTGCAATGTAAATAAGTTACTTTTTTATGGACCAGAAAAGGAGGCGATCGCCTGATGGTAAGCGATTACTGCCGCCAATGGACACTCGCAACAATAGAGGAGTGACTTCTGTGTTGTTGCGTACTTGCTTTCGTGGTTATTTAAATCCTTAACCCCTCTTGGGCCTCCGGTTACCTCACTCACTCGGGGAAATACAACACAAACGTAATTTCTGTGAGGCCGTAGTATTTCTCCATCCGAGTTGCCCCATTCGTGCCGAAGCATGGCTCTCCCATGTTTAAAATCTTAAATTAATATAATATAAATGTTATTTGTGTACGGAAAGCTTCAACAAAAGTCTGAGGTGGAGGATGGATTGACTAATCATAATTAATTAATATTAGACATCTCTATCCATCTAATTAGCGTGCGTCGTAAGGTGAACAAGGAACGATATATTATATTATGTCATCTTCTCCTGCTCACAAAACTCACTTAAAAGCTTTGCGTGTGAGTTATTCATACAATAAATCGTGGTAGTTAATAATTTAAAAGGTATGTCTCACGCTTATGACCACTCAGGCAGTACGAAGCACTTATCATCGGGCGATCATTCTACTCATTTTTACCCTAACCATAAAAAAATATACGACGAAAGCCCGGTCACGCGGTCCAACCTCTGTTATCTAATTAACACGTAAAAATAATTCCCGTACCGAAACATCATTCGTCTTCCTGACTGGCAGCATTTGTTACGTTTAACTCGCCTAAAACCCGCTTTACACGCTCCGTTGTGTAGGAGGAATTTAGTAATCATGGAGTTAAAGCTGGCTTACACACTCCAACTTGTAGAATGATCTTTAAGCAGTTAAGACTGTTACACGCTCCGACAATATTTTATATTGGAGGAAAAGTAAATAGTGTAGCATCTCTACGAATTTCGTAGCACATCTACGAACTTGTAGAATGCTACGAACTGTACAATCATTAGCACAACATGGTACTTTTTTATTTATTTAATATTATATATCTATTGCTATACACACATACACATGTATGTGTGTGTGCTTGTCTATGCTCCTGCTCGTGACTATTTATTTAACGTTTTACCGATTTCCAAAAGGAAGTTTATTCGTCGAAGATTTTTACCGGATTTGTATCATGTAAATAAGCCCTTATAAAACATACAGTCAGCATAAAAATGTGGATCTTAACATTTGACACAGTGACGTGTTTTATATACATAATTACGCTATTCACAACACTCACAATATGGATGTTTATTTGCATAACATAAAAATACGGCATTGTTATGTAACTGAATATCTAACATTATGTCCTTTTTAACGGCCCGACCTTATGCCTGTATAGACACTTCCACACCACGTCAATCTGGTCCCGTGGTTCTCGATGAACTTGTGCTACGGATACCAGACAACGAAAATTTTAATACTGTATATTTAGGATTTTTACTATGTTATACACATCCCTAAACCAGGAACATAGAAAAGTTTTATGTTCCTTTGGCGTTGGATTCAAACCCGCGATCTTCAGCTTAAGCACTGATTCGCTCAACCACTCGGGTCATCAAAAAAATTATTCAACCTAAAACTAGTAATATACCACTATTATTAATCATATCCCATGTGCGGCCACTATTATTAATCATATCTCAAGCGGTGGAAATTGCTATAAGACCGCCATTTTGAAGTTGCGTCTAGAATATCGCTTTATTTATTTTTTTATTTGTGTATGCTTTATTTTGTGTATGCGCAAATTTTCAACTGGCAAAAACTTTTCTATTCTATCTCTCCAATTTACAGTAGCCATACACTATACTTCATATCGTCCAATCTTCATCCGAGTATTAAACAGCCATGCCAATACGCTATACGCCTAACTGCTCCAATCAGTAGCCGTGGTCATGCCGATTAAATGATAGGAAGTATGGTGCATGGCTACACTTAAACAGTAAAAACAATATTGAGCCTAAGGCAATATAAATCCAAATGTTGTTGATAAGAATTACTTACCAGAATATAGATTTGATTTGTAGCGTGTAGAAGTCCTGTAAGGAAAAATATTGCATTAAATCATTTGTACAATATCATAGCTGTAAAATATATGAAATACACAGTACAATTGTAACGAAGTGTATTCTCATCTAATTAAATTTTTAATCTTTCTGAAAATAAAAATATTGAATTCCACTAAATTAATATGTCGTTGTATTTCTTTATTGGACGGTAAATAATTAACGTTGAAACTGGTTGCAAGCAGGAGATGATTACAACTCCGTATTTGCAACGTTATCTAATGTCAATTGTATGGGCGCTGTCATAATTTTCTTACAATTCTGTTAAGAGTGCCAAGTGTAAGTTTTTCTTTTCGCATTTGATCGTGAGCGCGTTAGGCGTTAACTAGGAATTTGTATGTGATTTGACCTAGTTGTCGCGTTTACAACTAGGTGGCGCTGTACGAATCACATACAAGTTCCTAGTAAACGCCAAACGCGCTCACGATCGAATGCGAAAAGAAAAACTCACATTTAGCACTGTGATAACGTTACGTATAATTGTCAATAATTCTCGCTACTCTCACTAATATCTTTTTGTTTACAAAAATTGATCTGAGCAAAACATATGTAAGTAGGTAAATTGTTTTAAAGGTTAATCGGCTGTAATATCAGTATATTAAATAATATAATAATAATATAGTAATGTATTTTTGGCTTTTTTCAATTTTACAGTATTAAATAACATAACAGACGTCTACAGTATAAGCCAAAAGTACTCATTCAAATTATTTCCAAAGTACATCTTAAGGTAGGGTTTTGATAAATCCAAGTCGTAAATAACGAATCGCCAGGGGAAATTGAACCTTGTGTGTGAGCAGTAAAGGCCATCAGACCCAGCCATTTGTCAACATAAAACACCACACTCTTTATGTGCGCCTGGTGTATTTTTACACCGTACAGTCAGAAGCGACACGTATACTCGTTATATTTTCATTTTTTTATTACATGAAGTACCAGTTTAGGTATTTCATGAACATAATCTAGCCTAGCTTCTTAAATTTCAATGAAATATGCTCACATTTTCATCGCTTACTTTATTAATATAACTGCACTAGATGTCCCGACACACGTGGTTCTTTATTAATTATGAACTCGAATAAATAAGTAACTGCACATTCAACCTACACATACATTTTACACCTATCAATCCACTGGGGCCGGCCAATTTTTAAAAAATAAACCAAACAGGTAAATTATTGAGCCTACCTTTAAATATTAGCCAGTCAAGTGACAAATTCAAACACAGTGAAACAGATAGTATGGGGAAATTGAATTGTTATTTTTTATATTTTCCCCCCAATTTTTCCAATATTTCTCACCGTTTAAACCTTCCCTGGGCGTCCACAATTTATTCCAAGACCAAAATGAGATAATCGAACCAGCCTTTCCCGAGTTTTAGCGAGACATTAGAATTGCAATCCATTTTTAGGGTTCCGTATTATATACTTAGTCTGGCCATAAATACTGTTACAATTAAAAATAATCAAAATATTACATTTGAATTTGGAATCTGTTATTTTTATATTGGCGCCAATATTTTGTACAATATTTTGCGATATTAAAATGGAGTGGGGTGATAAAGAGAACCGAATCGCTGTGATTGCATTACACAAAGTAGGTATGGAGCCAAATGCAATTTTTAAAACTTGGTTGGTATTAGTAAAATGTTTGTGTACCGGGCTATTAATAGGTACAATGAGACCTCCTCTGTTTGTGGCAGAAGAAGATCTGACCGTCCACGTAGTGTTCGTACGAAAAAGGTGATCAAAGCAGTAAGGGAAAGAATTCGAAGAAATCCTGTCCGAAAGCAAAAGATTTTACCTCGGGAGATGAAGATAGCATCTAGAACCATGTCGGGTATTTTAAAAGATGACTTAGGAATTGTAGCATATAAGAGACGTACTGGTGATTTCTTAACTGACAATTTAAAAAAGAATAGGGCAGTAAAATCGAAACAACTACTGAAGCGATACGCAAAGGGAAAAATTTTGTTTACATATGAAATTTTGTTTACAATTGAGCAACATTTTACAAATAAAATGACCGTTTTTATACTCAAAGCTCTAAGGAAGCTTCCTAATTAGTCGACAGAGTGCAACGTAGGCACTATCCAACTTCAGTGATAGTTTGGTGGGGTATTAGCTATGAAGGAGTGACTGAGCCATACTTTTGTGAAAAAGGTATCAAAACATCGGCACAAGGTAGTGAAGCCCCTTAACAACACCATGTTCGATAACCAAGAATGGTCCTTCCAGCAAGACTCGGCGCCAGGTCATAAAGCTCGTTCTACGCAGTCTTGGTTGGAAACGAACGTTTCGGACTTCATCACAGCTGAAGACTGGCCATTGTCTAGTGCCAATCTTAATCCACTGGATTATGATTTATGATCAGTTTTAGAGAGTACGGCTTACTCTAAACGCCGTGCATGATAATTTGGAGTCCCTAAAACAATCCGTACGATTGGCAGTGAAGAATTTTTTCATGGAAAGAATGCGTGCTTCTATTGATAACTGGTCTCAACGTTTAAAGGACTGTATTGCAGCCAATGAAGACCACTTCAAATAAGCTTTTTATATTTTAAATTGTTTTATATATATTTATTAAACTAACACACTGTAAAAGTAATAAAAGTTATTTGCAATAGAAATTTTTTTTTTCTTTCTATTTATGACAAGACTAGTAATAAGGATATAACTAAATTGATTTATTATTGAACAATAACTCAAACGCCATTTTAATTAAGAGACGCTCAAGTCACATGCTGTCCTCGTGTTTGACGACCTCTGTGGCTCAGTCGTTATTACGTTGTGGCTTAAGCCGGAAGTCGCGTGTTCGAATCCCGCCGAAGGGACAAAAAGTTTTTCTGTGTGCCTGGGACTTAGATGCGTATTAAATATATGTATAGTATAATAAAAATCTTAAATATGTGTATGGTATAAAAGTATGAAATATATTTCCGCTGTCTGGTACCTGTGATACAAATTACGGATACTTGGTACAGGACCAGATGGACGTGATGTGGAAGTGTATAAAAATCTAACAAGGAGAGACTGTGACTGTCGGTAATATAAGGGATTAAGGGACCACTAACTTGAAGTGGCGTTTGAGAATTCGTCCATTTAACGTTGTTGACGTTTCATTGAAAATCGGTTTCGTATATAATAGTGCTTATAGCTAAATAAATGAAGTCTCCAAACGAAAGTCGTTATCTTAAACTTAAAACGAGACAATCTTGTATATATATGATATATATAATATAATCGGAATCTCGACAATGGCTGCAAGTATTGCCATTAAATTTAGTATGCAGAGAGTTTTGGGATGAAAAAATCGATCTCGCTACATCTTATCCCTTAGAAACTGCACAGTTTTAGGCAATTTTTGACGTGAACACGTCTTATAATTTGATGGACGCACTGACGGACGGACAGCTGCACGCACGAAAAAACATGACTCATGCGTTACTAAGTACTGTTACCAGCGTTACCTCGCTAAATATGACTCATTGCCGTTACCTCAGCTAGCCGCGCCTTAGGTATGTAAGCGGTGGGATGGAGAGGCGGGGCGCTTAATTTTATTACTCAGTTCGGCGCCGGACTTCGCGGCGGCAACACGCCTACTTAAGGCGCGGCCAATTATAGTTCCGCACGCACTATAAACATGACGTTGTCACGTTCAACTATCGTCAGTAAACCGACTTTACAGACTACCGATTTTTTTTTCTTTCGTCTTTATTACATCAGTCTGATTGGCAGCTTGGTTGGCGTATAATTATTGCGCTGTTTGGAAATTTGGAATGTAGTGGGTTTGAATACCGGTCATATAAATATTTATGTGATTCTTCCTTTTTATTATTTTAGAATTCCGAGCAAAGCTATATCATATACTTTAATGCCATTAGTGTAGATATTAAACAGTTCTACGGTAACAAATCGGAAGGCAAAATATACTTTTGAATTCAATAAACTGAGCAAATCGAGTTGTTCTCCAATACGGATAAACGAGCACCATTATCAGACAATGGGAAGTGACGTCACAAAGGCTTAAGCTACTCCAGAGCCCTTCTAATGTAACGTACCTTTATTTAATAAAACCGTGATAAAATTAAAGGCAGCCATGTGCGAAATAGACCCGCTCTAGTGAGTACCCACGAAGCGACGACACATATTATATTACTAACTTTTTTCCGCGGCTTCGCTAGCGTAAATAATGTATTCCACAGGACTTTTTCGGGATAAAAAGTAGCCTATGCGTTAATCCAGAGCTCAAACTACTACCATAACAAATTTTATTAAAATCTGTTCAGTAGTTTTTGCGTGAAAGAGAAACAAACAATTCTCATTTTTAATATTAGTAGGAAATGTCATCTTCTTCTCGCTCTCGCGCAGGGACTTCTCACGAGAAACACGACTTCGCTGGACTTCTTGCCACAAATCTGGATCTGGATGGCGTATTACTAATATAATACACTTCGCTTCAGGATCTGGATGACGTATTAGGAATATAACACAATTTCCCTTCGCGCCCGCGTTGGTTACACGGAGACGCGACGCGGCGCAGCATTTTAAGATAGTGATTCAAAATTGAACCTTTTTTTACTGCTCGCGTTTCATTCATGCATAGTTCGAATTTCGAACTGCACCGCGCTGTGCAGTTCGACTCTACTCTTGCAATGAACCGTATCTTCTTGTGTAGTAAATAAAGTTCAATTTTGAATCACTATCTTAAAAATACCGCGCCACGTCGCGTCTCCGTGTAACCGACGCGGGCGCGAAGGGAAATGTATTATATTCCTAATACGTCATCCAGATCCTGAAGCGAAGTGTGTTATATTAATAACACGCCATCCAGATCCCGCGATCACACGAAGTCCCGCGGTGACCCTTAGTCAATTAGTGAAATCCATCACGGATTTCCCACGCGGGAAAGAAGTGTACTACAGATTTATTCTTTGGACTATGCCAACCCTTAAAGGGTTTGGAAGCCCCTGCCTGCTCCGAATGCAAAATGAGCTTGAGCACATATGTATGTATGTATATGTTTAATATTTTTTTAGACAGGGAAACGAGCAAACGGATTTCTTGATGAAAAGCAATAACAAGTTACAAGTGCGTTCCTGGTCGTTAATCAACTCCCAAATCTCATGAAGTTGCATAAGAGTTTTCGTATAAATTTCGATGCTATGTCGCCTAGTGTGAATAACCCCTGTCCTCTTTGAATGAATATTTATTTTCATTTTCAATTCCGAAAAGAGCTTTTATACGCAATAATTAAATATCTTTTCATTCTTTTATTACAAAATAAAATAGTAAAACCTATCATTTGAATATAAAAGCTGAACTAATATATTATATTTCAATAATTTTATATTAAAACGCACTAAAAGTATTTTAATTAAATAGAATTCTTGAGAAAACTTCTTTTTTAAATAATCAGATAATAATTTAAAAGCTAAAAATTGTTTATTTAATACAGTAAAATGATTTATTAAATATATTTTATTCATCTATTGAAATAAAATTCTGCAGTTCGCTTAAACACTTGCCTAGTTTCTGTATATGCTCTACTAGTAGTATTCTGTTCAGATCAAATTTCATATAAATGTAAACTAAGATACACACACACACACCACACACTTACACCACACGCACACTATAGTGCTACAATTTTAAATGTCACTTTACATCGCAATCAAAAATACAATGACACATTAATTTGGCCGTAAATTCAAATAAAATAAATAAACACAATCTTGTAAATCTATCTATCTTCTATCCGCCTTATATTGTATTACTTATATGTACTTATATGTTTTGGTCATTTTCTGATACGTGGGAAAAGTCGCTTGGCAGACAAGGACAAAACATGTATTGCTTAGATAGATAGATAGATAGATAAACACTTTATTGCTCACATTATAAAGTACGTACAATCAAATTACTAAAATTACTTAAAATTATAACCTAAATGTGGGCAAGGGCGGCCTTATCGCTATAAGCGATCTCTTCCAGACAACCCTGCAAAGGGAGAGGTAAATCAAATAGATAAATAGCGGGGTAATAAAAGTTAATAAAAAAATAATAAAAATAATAAAAACGGGGTAATAAAAGTTAATAAAAAAATAATAAAAATAAATAATTGTTTAAGTACGTTTTTAGAATCTCTAATTGGTTTGAAAATAAAAATAAGTAATGCAACAAAATAATAATAAAAAGTTGCATGGATAGATATATTAAATTAAGAAGCGGCTCTCTTGTATAAATAAAGTAAAATTAACTTAAATTAGGCGAGCTTATCCGTTGTGTAAATATTTTATTGGTATATATACCTAGGTAACACTGAAAATGTTTAGAAAATGAAAAACGGCTTAATGTAGAAAGTTGCCAATACTTTTATTGTTTTTCGAAGTAATCTCCGTTCCTCTCTACACATCGTCGCATTCGATGGAACCACTGAGAAAAGCAGTGGGCCCATTCTTTCTTAGGGGTCTCTTCTATGGCATTTTCGTACGCTTTCACCGCATCTTCAGGGCTCGCGAATAAAGCGAATACCTCGAATTTTATCTTTAGTTCTTGGGAATAAATGAAAGACGCAGGGCGCTAGGTCAGGACTGTATGGCGGATGACTCATTATCTCGACACCTGCCATAGTCAAATATTCAACAGTCCGTTTTGCGGAGTGCGCTGAAGCATTGTCGTGGTGAAGGAGGATCCTGCTTCGAGGGCGCTGCTGTCGAATTTTTTCCAAGACAACAGGCAAACAGCGATTGACATACCAGTCTGCAGTAACTGTCCTTCCATCTTCTATCACAACTGTCGCGAAATGACCTTTCCGACCAAAGAATGAGGCAATCATCTTTTTTCCTTGACTTCTTCCTTTCTTTACCTTAGTTGGCCGATCCTCAAAAGGAAACACCCACTGAGCTGATTATCTTTTGGTTTCCGGTTCGTAGCAATATATCCAGCTTTCATCACCTGTGACGATGTCAAATACAGCATTTGAGTCACCGCCGTTGAACTTATCTAACATTTGGCGACACCAGTCCATGCGAAGGTGTTTCTGGTCGTCGGTTAAAGTATGGGGAATTCATCTGGTACAAAGCTTCCTGACGCCTAAGTGTTCGTGTAATATTTTTTGAACTTGACTCATACCAATGCCTAGGCTTGCCCGTATCTGCTGATAGGTCACTCTCTTATCGTCCTCTATCATGCGTTGCACAGCACTAATGTTATCTTCAGTAGTCGCTGTTAAAGGACGTCCCTCACGCGGATCATCATTGAGATTGCTACATCCACGCTTAAACTCATTAAACCAATTGTAAATAGTAGCACGAGATGGGGCTTCATTACGAAATGCTAATCGTAGCCTATCATAGCTTTGTTGTTGAGTAAGCCCACAGCGAAAGTCATAATAAATCATTGCCCGAAAATTTTCTCGCGTTAGGTTCATTTTCACGTGTAACAAGAGTTGTAGTTTTGCCGTCAATTCATAAAAACAAATGACAAATGAATGCAATATACTACATTAGGTTTCCAAAGAGTTCTAAAATTGAAATTCAAAAAAAGTTTTAATTAGCAATGTTTCTAACTGGCCAGTTCTAAATATTTTCAGTGTTACCCACGTATAAAAGGCAAAGCTGACAGACTGATGTATCAACACACAGGCGAAACCCTTACGGCTAGACATTTAAAATTTTGCACACTTATTTCTCACAATATGACGTAGGCATCCACTACGGAAGGATTTTTCAAAATTCAACCCCTAAGGGGGTAAAATAGGTTATAAAATTTTGTATGAAACTTTTTATTCCTTGGACATATTTGCATGATATTTCGTATGAATTGAGTACAGACATAATAATGAGTTAAATATTAAGCTTTTTCTAAAATTCGTTCCCTAGGTGGGTAAGATAGGGGACGAAAGTTCAAACCTAATTTCATGCGAGTGAAGGCGCGGACAATTAATGGTAGTTATATATAATCGGTTTCTCGAAAACGGCTGCAAGTATTACCATAAAATTTAGTAGCAGAGTTCTGGGAAAATCGAAGTTCGGGTTCAGAAAAATCGATCTAGCTAGGTCTTATCTCTAAGAGACTGTGCATTTATAAGCTTTATATGTTTTTTCTTACGTCGTGCAATAATATATCAATAATTTCGACTCTACTATGTCAGTCCGACTTGCAGTTTGTATGTAGACTATGTATAATTTTTGCTTTGCTCGAAAGTTCAGAATACGGTGGGTCCCGGGTTGGATATATTTTTTTAAAATTTGAAAGCAAGGTACAATACAAACTCGGTGGCACAAACACCTGGAAGGTTTGTCCGTAAAGTGAAAATATTTTTTAAAATTTTATTTATCAGCACTCTGAGCAAAACTTGGCTACCCAGTTACTGTTAGTAATTTAAGCTCGAATATTATTTACAAGTGTGCTGGCATTATTAAACATACTCAGTTTTATAAAATAATTTCTGAAAAAAAAAAAACTCTTTATATGTTGCATAATGACAACAGCAGTTTTAGAAGATGTAAGTGGTCAAGGTCATGTTGACAGATGTCACGAGTAAAGCCTATTTGCTTAGTATTATTTCGTATAACTAAAAGGCTATACTCAGTGTAGGCTGTAGACGTATTTGTGTTAGACATATCTCATTTATGTAATACGTATCTGTGTTAAGCACCAATAAAGGAGAATATAAGAATTGTTGCTGTATTATTATCATCACCACTCAAGCGTAAGAAGGATATGTAAAAACCAAGACGTCGTAGCCCTCTACATTATAATGTATTTGTATAGTCGTAAGTGATGTTAGAACGGCTATGATGGATTACCGACGTTGATCGTATCTGCATGCGGATAAAGCAGGTAGGTGTATATATTTTACTAGATTTTACCCGCGGCTTCGTCTTCCTGAGTATTACTTGATTTTGTTTATAATTTACTATGTGTTGATTTCTTAGGTTAACGCGAATATTGTTCATTGTTTTAAACACTTACGGATTGTGTCGCGGTGCACTTTTCTTATTCCCGACATTTTGGCTACTTTCCAGCAGCCCGCGCCGCGCCGTGGTCACGGGAGGACTGAGGTGTCAATTGTCCTATTTGTTGAAGTTGTTCAAACTACCCGAAGATTCTTCAATTATTATTTGTGTTCCGATCCACGCAAAACATACTAACAGTATCTTGAAGCCGCGGTGATTTTAAATTACATTTTATTTTGTTAATTATTGGATCCCAACTAGATGGCAGCACCCAGCCATCTTCTCGGTTAAAATTAGGGTACTTTTTAATTTCTATAGCCTCACGTATCATTCTTGGGCGATAACGGTGTTCCTTTGCCAGTACTTGTGGCTTATAAAATCCTATGTAATGGCGAGGTTGATCCAGTGTGTATCGCAAATTGCAGATTTATTGTTGCGACGGTGTTTAACATCTGCGATGTGTTACTACGTGTTGCCCGCGTCTTCGTATGTGCAAAAATATTTCTCGCGGGAACCACACATTTTGACGCGATAAAAAGTAGCTTATGTGCAATCCAGAGTCTAAACTAGTAACATAACAAATCTCATTTAAATCCGTTAAGTAGTTATTTCGTGAAAGAGTAACAAACATCCACACATCCATACTTTCTTACCAACTTAGGCGTTTATAATATTACTGGCGTTTCCCCGCGGCTTCGCTCGAGTAAATACATTACAGTATCCCACGGGAGCACTGTTCTAATTCGGGATTAAAACTAGTCTATGTTTTAATCCAGAGCCTAAACTATAACCAAATTTCATCGAAATCCGTTCAGTAGTATTCGCGTGAGAAAGTAACAATCATCCATCCATCCACCCCCACAAACGTTCATATTTATAATATATTAGTAGGAAGTAAGGAAAGCCTGTTCGTTATTCTCATATATTAGCTATATTACTGTAAAGTTTCATCAAAATCTGTTCGGTAATTTTTGGCGTGAACATTTTAGGTCCTTAAGTATATGCTATTTCTAGATTGAATACTTAATTTTCACATTGTTTAACTGATTTTTAAACAGATGACTTTGAACAGAAGTGGCAAACTTTTCTCTATCTTACGTTACACTCGGCTGCGGAACCCTAATCTTATCAAATTGGTTCTCGTGATACGTAAGACGTCTAATCCGGGGAAATCCCGTAACAAACAAAACCTCGTACGTAAGCTAGCGATACATGTGCGTCGCTAATTATATATTGAAGACTGGCTTTTTCCCGCGGATGCGCCTGTGTAAATATATCCCACGGGAATACTGTACTTTTTCGAAATAAAAAGTAGGCTTTGTTTTAATCTATAGCCTAAACTATAACCATACCAAATTTCATCGAAATCCTTCAGTTGTTTTTGCGTGAAAGAGTAACAAACATCCATCTATCCTTCACAAATCACAATAGCAGTATCAAATAGTAGTGGGATAGATGTTTGTTCCTCTTTCCCCGTAAATATATTGTGTCAACGAAGCGTCAACATGTAACGACCAAACGCACGGTAGTGTGTGTTTGTCTAACGTAGTGTGTGTTGTTATTATTTTTATTAATATTATATATCTCTGAACATTTTCAAAAAAATATTAGCATTCTGCACAACAACTGTGACAACATCTCTCACCATTTAACCCTTTTTATTATATAATATGATGTGACATTCAAATTAAATCTACATGAAAGACATTCCATACATGTTTTATACATTAGCGTATTATTTGTAAACTTATTGCTTTTCTGAAATATTATTTACAATAGATACCCGATATGAAAAGTTTATAATTTACTAGCTAATGCACACGATTTGTTTCTCGTAGAAGAAAATCTGCCAATCCTGCGGGAACCGTACACTCTCCCAGGAGCAAAGAGTATGCGTTACTCCGTTTTTTGTTGAAAAGACAGCCAAAACATACATACTGATATCACCTTAAATATAAATACGTGAAGCTTTGTTTTTACGCCTCTTTACGAAAACTGCGCTGACTGAGGAGTAAGAAATTTATGACAGTTAAAGTTTATGTGGAGGAAAGTGTACAGAACGCAATTTATTTTTAATAATATTAAGAAATATTAGGTTATTACATATGAAATTGGCGTATTGTAAAGGAGGAACATAAAGTCGATTTTTTTAAAACATAATATATTTATTAAATCAAAGTACCATATACTAAAGTATTGTACCATTGCTATCTATGCACTTTTGCCATCTCAAAGGTAGTTCATTGATTCCTTTACTAAAAAAACCATTCGGATAGGAATCAATATAATCTTTGAAGGCGCTTTGGACTGCTCCATCGGAGTTCAATTTTTTCCCTTGCAAGAAGTTATCCAAATTTCGAAAAAAATGGTAATCTGTTGGAGCAAGGTCCGGGGAGTACGGTGGATGTCTTAGACATTCCAATTGAAGCTCCTCTAATTTCGTAGCCGTCTGTTGTGCAGTGTGTGATCTAGCGTTGTCTTGCAAGAGCAGTGGCCTAGAGCGAATGACCAACCTCGGTTGTTTAGCAGTTAGCTTTTCATCATTATTTGTAGTTGCTGGCAATAGACATCTGCCGTAATCGTCTGGCCAGATTTAAGAAAGCTGTAGTGAACGACACCGGCACTAGTCCACCAAACGCTCACAGTAACGTTTTTTGAGTCAATTTCCGCTTGGGGCAGACTTTGACTGGTTCGCCAGGGTTCAGCCATTGCGATTATCGTACAGGATCCACTTTTTATCACAGGTAATGATTCGATATAAATCCCTTCATTATTGTGCCGGTTGAGTAATGTAGCAGTCGACGCGCGTTTTTTGGTTTGCTGCACTGAATTCATGAGGTACCCACCTTTCAAGCTTTTTCACCTTCCCAATTTGCTTCAAGTGGATTAAAACAGTTTTATCACTTACACCGTAGCCTGCAGCTAACTCGGACGTGGTTTGCGATGGATCCGCTTCCACATTAGCCTTCAATTCTTCAGTATCGACTTTGGTCTCCGTCCATCCACGGGGCTTGTTTTGCAGGTCGAAATTTCCAGAACGAAAACTTTGGAACCCAAAACGCAGTGTGTTTTCTTTTGCGACACCGCCGCCATATACAACATTAATCTTTCGAGCCATTTCTGCAGCACTGTCGCCACGGTGGAACTCGTATTCGAAAATAATACGATATTTCAAGTTTTCCATTTTCTAAACAGAGTGACCCAAAGAAAGAGGAAAAAACAAATGAATTACGTTTTTCGAAACACAAATGCATGAGTAAATAGCGGTATAAATTTGAAATTGGAATTCCTTACCAATGAACATATATTTGAGATCAAAGTAGCCAGTACGAGAAAACGCCAATTTCATATGTAAAGACCTAATACATAAATTAATATATTTTTTTTTTTTCACTTTTATGTATTTAATAACTCACACTACCATGCGTTTATAACAGTAGGTGTTAGTTTGACACAATTGTCAATCTTTCTTTCACATCCTATAGACAACATGCAAATATTTTATTGTGTATAATATAAGAGGCAAAAGAACCTTAAAAATTAAAATAATATGAATAGTAAAAGTGGCAAGAGTCTAGCTGTTCCGCTGATCAAAGACTATAATAATGATTATAATTATAATATTATCTATGGATGCTTCCACACCACGTCAATCTGGTCTCGTGGTTAGTTCTCCAATAATTGTGTTACAGGTACCAGACAACGGAAACTTTTAATGCTTTTATGCTTTACATAATATATTTAAGATTTTTATTATTTTTATATTCATTTCTTATAATATATTTATAACAATCTTCATAATCCCTATCAATCAGGTTTTCGCTCAGATCATAGCATGACCACGGCCTTAGTGAATATTTCAGAAGACATACGCTTCAATATGGATAATCAGCTTTTAACCATATTAACCCTTCTTGATTTTACAAATACGTTTGGAACGGTTGACTATGATATACTGCTTGCCACCCTAAGATTGCTTAATGCATCTCCTTGCGTCATTAACTGGTTTGAGAGCTATCTTAAAGGTCGCAGACAGCGTATTCGCAGTGATAACAGCTTTTCCGCATGGATTGACCTTTCTGCTGGGGTTCCACAGGGAGGTGTACTTTCTCCTTTTTTATATTTATTTCTATATTTATTAACTCTATCAGCAGTCGCTTGACGTCTTCTCATCACCTATATGCCGACGACATACACCTATATACTCACTCCCAAGTCGAGAAGCTAAAAGAGGCGATAGAACGCGTCAACAATGACCTCTACTTAGCTAACTGGTGCAAGTCCTTTGATAAGTGTAAACCCCAGCAAGAGCCAAGCTGTTATCATTGGTAGCTCAAAGCTTCGATCCAGAATAGTGTGGCAGAAACTCCCATCGCTGAGTTTCAATGGCTCTCCGATCCCTTTTGTCGACAGTGTCAAGAATTTGGGTGTTATATTCGACGGCCATCTCTTCTGGAGACCTCAAATTGATGCTCTTAGTAGTAAAGCCTTTCGAGCAAATGCATCTCTCCGTGTTCTTGGAAACTTCCTCCAATTACCACTAAGGTGGCACTGGCGCATAATATTTTGTTACCCATACTCGACTACGCTGATAGTTGTTATATTGATGTCACTGAAGAGTTACTATATAAACTTGAAAAGCTCCAAAAACATTTGCATCAGTAATATGACTAGTATTACTGATGTAATATGACCATGTTTCAGAATTCCAGAAAAAACTTTACTGGCTTCCTATCCGGTCCCGACGTGATACTCACATCCTCATACTTCTTTACACCATCCTGCTCCATCCTTCTGCTCCTCTCTATCTCAAAAATCGCTTTAACTTTTTACGTGACACCCACGGATTAACATTACGCTCCTCCAGCAATCTGGCTCCCCCCTCATACTCCACTTCCCTATATTCCAAATCCTTTACTGTTCGCGCTGCATTACTTGGGAACTCACTGCACTCGATTTATATTTTTATAAATTAATTAAAACAATATTTTCTTAGTAAGCTCTAAATTTGTTTCTGTCGTTATTGTATATTATATTATGTTTTATTATGTTTAAATTTAATAAACCTTTCTTAATTTGTGGTGTACACTATCTTTTCATTTTCTATGACCGATATCATAAACAAAAAGTTGGCTGGTAAAGATTGGTAATTAGCTATAAATTCGCCTTTAGTACATCATTTTATGTAAAATTTATTGTAAAAATTGTTTAATTTTGTAGTTTTGGTGTGCAACAAAATGTTATTGTATTGTATTGTATTGTATTGTATTGTATTGTATTGTATTGTATTGTATACACATCCATGGCCCAGGAACATAAAAAAACTTTTTTGTTCCTGTGGCGGGATTCGAAACTGCGACCTTCGGCTTGAGTACTAACATGCTCAACCACTGAGCCACAGAGGACACAAAGAACAAGAGAAGAGGACAAAAAAATGTATGTAGTTTTTTACTTCCTTTTCCACGAAAACTACAAAAGAAGTCTTTACTTTCTATTCCCGCTTTTCCGATGACAAACTGAAATGATTTTACGTTTGTCACAGAAATAGATTAATACAAAGAAAATAATTATGCCCAACGAAGAAAAATAGTCTCTTTTATGAAGAGAGTACACGATAATAAAATATTTAGAACTGTTACGCGTGAGTCGTGACTTCGCGCAAAATAAAGTACAATTTATATCCTACTAGCTGTCCAGACACACGTGGTTCTGTCTTAACTATTAAATGGAATAAATAAATAACTACAACCTACACCTTTTCCAAAATTTCTCACTGTCGAAACCTTCCCTGAGCTTCCACAATTTTTTCAAGACCAAAATGAGCCAAATCGCTCCAGCCGCTCTCGGGTTTTAGCGAGACATTGTAATTGCAATAAATTTTCATAATATATAAGAATACTCGAACCGTGATTGTTGAATGACAAGTGGCAATATGTGTGTATATGTGGGTGATTCAGAGTTTTGAATCGCTATCATAAAATTGCAGCGCCACGTCTCGTATCGTCTCGTTTAGGTGTTAACTGACCCTAAAAATATTTATGATTGAATGAGAATTATATAAAACTTTTACCCTTTATTTTACCTATTATGAGTTGTTGTTGTTATGAGCAAAACGGCAATTTCATAGGTAAAGACCTATTATTATGTACCTACTTTCGTTTCAAATGTCCTAGAAATTATGTAAGTAACTGACAGCTAGTATTTGTAGTGTTCGGTAAATACTGTTCAGTAGTTTGAGCTTTATGGTGGACGTTGATAGACAATAACGTTTGCTTTAGCGTCAGTTCACACTGAGGCGTGACGTGACGCAGCGCTGCATTTTTAAGATAGCGAATCAAAATTCAACTTCACTCACTACACTCAAAATTCGAACTCTTGCAATGAAACAAGATACACGCTTACAGATATACAATACAGAGTTCGAATTTCGAGCTGCACCGGGCTGCGTAGCTCGGCGCCGATGTTGCGAAGAAACGTCTATCTTCTTGTGTACTGAATAAAGTTCAATTTTGTATCGCTATCTTAAAAATGCAGCTATGCGTCACGTCGCGTCGTATTACAGTGAGTGCTGTGTGCTAGATTTGTCACTACTCGCCCTGAAGAAGTTTACTGCGATTTGTATGATATGCAAACAACGCCCCTAGTGGCAAACAATGGTAACTAATTCTATATCGATACCATATTATTTAACTTCGTCAGTAAAATCATTGGAATAAATCTAATCAAATATACATTATTGTGCACAAAACAATAGGTTATTCTACATTTTTTTTTTTCAAATATTAGATCCTTACATATTATGAAATTGGCATTTTGTCGTACTGACTGGCCACTTTAATATCAAATATATCTTATTTGGTTCGGAATTCCAATTTCAAATTTATACCGCTATTTACTCATGTATTTATGTTTCGAAAACCGTAATTCGTTTGTTTTTTCCTCTTTTAGTTTTTTCTTTGCGTCACTCTGTTTACAAAATGGAAAACTTGAAATATCGTATTATTTTCGAGTACGAGTTCCACCGTGGCACCAGTGCTGCAGAAACGGCTCGAAGGATTAATTATGTGTATGGCGGCGGTGTCGCAAAAGAAAACACAGCATGCGTTTTTGGTTCCAACGTTTTCGTTCTGGAATTGTTGTTCTTCGTGTTGGATAAACTAAAATATCTAAAACTAGCTGTCACGACACACGTTGTTCTGTCTCAACTATGAACTGGAAAACACTACACTACACCTACACCTCCAACTACACCTACAACCTACATATACATATACACCTACTTAATTCTTGTTCTTCAGTCCTTTCAGTCGCAATGTTTCGAACCCTAGTTGCATTACGGCTTCGTCGGGAAAGATTCGATCGTCTTGGTCACGGCATTGCTAATGATAATATCAGCACAATAAGCTATTAGAAACTCGAAACAAACACATCAACGGGTCAACTTCAACATTTCTAATTGTTATATTTTCAACGGTACTGAACCATAAACGTAATGTTGTCGTTTAGCTGTCAGTTGCGTTTTTTTATACCATTTTTAACAAATAAACGGCTAGACTAATGCTTTGACTGATAAATTTTTGGTTTTTCTGTCTGTTTTTTGTTATACCACGTTTTATGTCTCGTCCCACGGGAACGGGATAAAAAGTATAATATGTCCGTTTCCTGGTTCTAAGCTACCCCCCCATCAATTTTCACCCAAGCCGGTTCAGTCGTTCTTGAGTTATAAATAGTGTACTTGAGTTATAAACTAGCACGACTTTATTTTGTATATATAGATAAAATATCTAAAATAAATTACCTAAATAATAAATATATAAAAAACCCCACTACAAAAAAAGACATATACCTAAATAACTGACTAAAAAGACCGAGAAAAGATTGAGAAAACAGGCTAGGTACACTATGAGCTGAAAGCCTAAGTGAAATAGTTACGTTACGTTTGGTGGCAGGCGGGACCCATTTATTTTTGTAAGTTGTATAATTTGCAAATGGGCCCCGCCTGCTACTTACATAATGTCAATTATTTCACTTAGGCTTTCAGAATTCAGCTCATAGTGTAGGCTGTTAAACTAAAATGGAGGCTAAATTAGGTTTTAGTACTTTGTTTTGTCAATGTTGTTTCGGTCTCTTTAGTGCGTTGCTTAGGTGTTTGTTTTCTTTTGCAGTTGGGTTTTTGATTTATTTCAATAATTTATTTTATTAATTTTCCGACAGTACACGACTGATGTTCACAAAGTGCTTACATCATTATAGTTAGTAACAAAATATGAGGATAATTAAACTAACATTTATTTTTCACGAGATATCAACACAGAATGTAAAAAATTCTTTAAAGTAATAAAAAAAAAATACTGAACATCATTTCGACGCAGTGAAATGGTAGCTGACTTTAATTTTTGATTGGCAATCCGAAGTCGAACCAATTATACGCAAATCCATCGTTTTGATTCGGCGAATAGTTAAAAATGTTATGATGACAATTTCGATTGAAAAGAAAATCGAATGAAGTTAAAAAAATATATTTTTAAAGCGCGTAAAAGTTATCGCGTATATATACTTTTTATCGCTGCAAAACGTACCGTACGAAATATACCGTACTCATCTCCATCCCAGTGGTCTACTCTGTATATGTGCGAAATTTCATGAAAATCGGTCCAGTATTTTCGGAGACTAATCAATGCAAACAAACAATATTTTTTTTCCATTTTATAATATTTGTATAGAGGTAAATATAACTAGCTTTTGCCCGCGGCTCCGCCCGGGTAAGCACAGTATCCCACGGGAACACTGTATATTTTATAAGATAAAAAGTATCCTATGTTTTAATCCAGAGCTTAAACTACTATCTTATCAAATTTCATCAATATCCGTTAGTAGTTTTTGCGTGAAAGAGTAACAAACATCTATCCATCCATACATCCATCCATCCATCTATCCTCACAAATTTTCACATTTATTATATTAGTAGAATATAACAAAAGAAGGAAAAAAAATTGTGGCGCTTCAAAAACTAAGAAAGGAGATCGGCAAGTCACCATACATACATATGCCTAGAGTAATTAAAATATATGGCTACAAAAAGTATTCATTGTATGTTGTACTTTATGAACATAGGAACAAAAAAAAACAATAATATTATACATCAAACTCGGGGGATAAAAGATAATTGATTAAATATAACCTTACCTAATGTTCAATAAATTGCCCTAGTGGCGGTTTGTGGAAAAGTGACATCTATTAGTGATGATGTCAATTACGTAATTAAATTAATAACTAGTTTGTTTAGAAACGCAATATGCTAACAGATAAATGATAGATGTCGCTTTCACGTTACGAAAACCTAGAACATAATAATTAGTTTTGTTAGTATAAATATAAATAATATAGACGGATCTATTTCACACCCCATGTAACATTTTTTTTCATAACACTGTTACCTAACTGCTGAATTATAGAAAAAGAAAATAACTTTATACTCCAATTAAAAATAAATATATTTAATGGGCTACTAGATTGAGCTTTTACGCCTCAAATTGACAATTTACAGCACGGTAACCATGACAATACAGATATGATGACAACGATTACCACAGATATGTACGTATTTTGCAGATGAATTCTCTGTTAACCGGAGATTCATAACTTTTTATTGCCACAATAACTTTTAAGTACTATATAACCACATATGTTCGAAACTTCTTGATAGAAAATCAGGCAGGAATCGCCAGTGTCCTTTAGTCAATTGTAATTTTTAAATCTTCCGATTCAAAAGGTTACCGACCCCTCCTCTGCCCTACGGTAAATACGCTGCTACGCGGGCAACACCAATAAATGCGATCAAATATTCCATTATAAAAGTGAAATATTTGTTTTTATTAAAAAGTGTATATAATACAATATTATGTTTTGCTCTTTGACGACTTCTGTGGATCAATGGTTGAGCGTATTGGTGCTCAAGCCGGGGGTCACGGGTTCGAATCCCGCCGAAGGAACAAAAGTTTTTCCGTGTTCCCGGCTCATGGATGTGTATTAAATATTTGGACATAATATAATAAATTCTTAAATATATGTATTATATAAAAAATTACAAATATATTTCCGTTATCTGGTACCCGTAACACAAGTTCTTCGAGAACTTACTACGTCTCTTTGCAAACGTGGATGTGCATTCTTTTCGTCTCTTTTCAAACGCGGATGTGCATTCTTTTCGGCTGGGTAAAGACTTCAGTGTTTCATGTGCCTTCGAATATTATTTCTAAGAATTAATTTTCTCAAACATTTCACTAACTATTGTATAATAGGCATGATGACAATTTTTTTTTATTACATAAATTAATAGTACTCTTAAATACGAGTAACTTCTCATAAGAAACAGTATATCAAAAGTCAATATTTTCAGAGGTTCAGCGATTTGTAAACAAAATTTCGCAAGTCTTGTGAAAACGCTCCATACTAAAGTCGTACCCAGCTGTGACGTAACACCGTAGTCAAAGTGTATGAAGTATACGGCCGCAGTAATATATTTGTAAATATCTCCGATATTTGTGCGTTTAAGTTCATACTTAGCATAATTAATGTTTTGTATATGATGTAAGTAAACTAACAATGTAGAATTTGTTTACTATTTTAGCAAAAAAAAAAAAAAACATTTTTGTACTTTTTAGATGTCTCCAATTACTAAGCTACATATAAAATTATATATTTTTACATTTACAAAGTAGTAATGCCTCAATGTATTTTAATAGAGTATATTAATGAAACTAAATAGTTAAGATGTAGTCATCATCTCTATTGATACGTATATATATATAATTATTTAATATGGGTCGACCTTCTCCGTCCTAAAGATGTCCAATTAGTCCTTTGGTATTAACATAGTTAAAGGGCGGTTGATTTTGCGTCAATTAGTACTATGTACTTGAGTAGCATAAAGCGAAACAGAAAGTACGGTCAAGGAAATTAAATGTTTGTCATAATGTCAAATGGAGCAAAATGGTATGGGTAAAGACATCGATACAAAAAACATGACATGAGAGTACACGTAACCGGAGTGAAACTACATTCATCTTTTAAAATCCAAAAATACTCTCATGGTGCCTAAGCATTTGCACACATAGCGCCTGTATTGAGCCGTACTTTATAAAGTGAAATTGTTATGTTAGAAGCATAAGTAGCTTCTAACCGATGGCGTTATATCCAAAATCGTGTCGTGAGGTGATGCTGCCTTGAAATTTTACGCTAAAGAAGTTTCACGTCAAAAAGTACGTTCTTCTAGTCACGGAAAGAAAATAATATACATGGAGGGAATTTTTGTACTTCGGTAATGGTTGTGTTAATTTAAGAAAAAATCTAGAATAAATTGTAATGTAAATAAGTGACATACTAAATTGATAGAATATAAATATCATTTGTGTAAGGAAAGCTTCAACAAAAGTGTGATGTGGATAGATTGAATTGACGTCTTTTTTTTCCCCATCAGCATGTGTCATAAGGAGAATAAGGAACGATATAATATCTGCCAAGTCTAGCTGAGCAAAGCGCAAGGGCACTACCAGACCACCTTTTCTCGAAGCGTTTCGTCGATTCTTTGAACACTCATAACTTGGGTTTGGATTATACCACATAAATAAAATTTTCAGGACATGTTCCCAATAGCAGACTTACTAAATATGTAAAGTTTTGATTACATAGGTCTTGTACTTGTACTTTAGATTTTACTGACATCTAAAAACCTCTATTTCGTCACTGATTCGCTGATGATCAACAAAATTGTAGGATACTTCCGGAATATACCACCGGAATATACCAGATACCAAATTTCAGCTTTCTAGGACGAAAGCTGAAATTTGGTATGTAAGCTAGTATTAGCACATAAACAACATAAAAATTATCAAACGTTGAACTTTAATCCTCCAACCCCTTAAGCTATGCGATGAAAATTTAAGAGGAACTTACCTACGAAAATTTTTTCTCTATTGGTCTGAAAATTGTTATTAAAAAATAATATAATTAAGTTATATTAACAGTAAAAAAAGACGTGTGGCACTCGGGGACTGCCGCGGTAAAGCTATTGCATAGCATTATCGCACGCACACAACGCCCTGTCGAAGACTGCCGAACTGAAACGACGTTAGACGATGCACGGCCTTCAAGCCACACCTCCGTGCCCGTCGGAGTGGGGAGCGTGAGGTTTTTTCGTTACGGAATTTCTGGATTCGGTCCCCGCGCTCAAGGCCCGCGATAGAAGCTATGCAATAGCTTAATAAAAAAATATTGTCATAACTACTTTTAAAAAGAAGTGAAATCCCACCAAAAACATTTTCATGTAAAGTGACGCCAAGATGATACCATATGACTCGCTCTGTCAAAAAGCTATCAGATCTCACGTAAAATCAAGCTTCCGAATGAAAATACTTACTTATTTTCATTCAAACGTCAAATTTCATTTGACTTAAAATACAAGACGTCGAAAGTACTTTTTGCAGTGTAACAAAACAAACCTTATCATTTGGTGGTCATATTTTCAAATTTATATCTGATAAAACATTTCTATAAATTTCTATAAAAAAAAAATAAACAATCAATCAAACGAATTCTCTGTGTGTATTGCGATGTATGAATAACGGTGTATTTGTGTGAGTTTGTCGACAACAACATACATACTAATTGTGTCTTATAAAACTTCTTGTTTTCTATTTCGTGGTTATTAATCTGGGGATGACACCACGTCATTATAAGGATAACAAAACTGTTATTACACTCTCATTTTCTCAACGACGAAACATTACGAACTCGCACAAAGCCGGTAATGATTCTTCCTTCGCTCACATGCTCACGTGTCATCGAAATTCGAACTCTTGTAATAAAACGTAGGTATATCTTCTTGTATAGTTAGTAAAGGTTTTTGAATCGCTATCTATTGATTGCCCTGAAGCCTGAAGTTTAAACGCAAAATAATTCACACAGAAGGCTCTTAAAGAGTTATGTTGAAAGTTCTATTAGGGTTCTATCGTTATGAATGCTATTAAATTCATGTGAATATTCAAAATCGTTAGGAGCTCAGAATTTTTCTAGTAAGATAGCTACAAATGGATGCCGAAGCTTTCTAATAAGTCGTAATTTAGACAGTAAGGCTGAGACTATATGATCCGGAATCCGGCGGGCCCGGGAAAATTCAGAGTGAGACTAATACAATACAGCTGAAAATCGAACATACAAGTGTCGAGTCAATCGACATTATCGATTTTCAAGTCTATTGTATTAGAGCACAGAGCTATATTTCAAGTGCTCTGAATTTCCGCCGGATTCTATATTACATTATAGTCCCCGCCTAAATGAGACCATAAAAGATATAATGTTTTCTATCCTGTATTATTTAATTTCAAACTAGATGTCGAAATTCGACCATTATTTATATTTTAATATTTGTTGTTTTTAAGTTATAATAGGGGTTCTCTTGCCTTTTAGATACGAAATAACAAAATATAATGTAAAATATGTTATCTATTGAATGCGAGAAACAGATTGACACACGTCAACGTGTGACAAAATATGATTTTCTAAAACCATGCTAGTGTGAGTTATTATTCTGAGGTTGTGTGTGTTCTTGTTATCATTGTATTAATACGTGAAGCAAAAATTTTAAGTACGGTTTCACGAGACTTGTGCATACGGATCGGTGTTAAATCTGGCACATTTAAAGTTTAAGTGAGTAAGGCCTGCCGTAAGCTAATTAATATTTCAAAAAATAACGCTTAGAAATATATTAAATTCTCGCACTAGCTTGTTTGTTTATATTACAGTAGGTTTGACACAATTGTCAATGAGCGTCAACCTTTCTTTCACAATCCATATTTACATATTTTATTTTATTTACAACATTTACATATTTCATTGCGTATCTAAGAGGCAAAAGAAACATAAAAAAGTTGAAACTTTAAAATTGAAATATGAATTGTGGTCGAATTTCGACCGCAGGGCGACCTCTATTTTTTATTAATTTTAGCTATTTCTTAGCAGTATTAAGCAAATATTTGCTTTCTGTATACACACTTTCCTCCGTGTAAACTTTAACTGTGCCAAATTTCAAACTTCTCCGTTTGTATTAAGTAAAAAGGGGTAAGAGGTTTTTGCATCACGATGATATTTTTAACTTACCTAATATGAATTAATAGTAGTTATAAAAATAAAATTCTCATGTCACGTGTGTTTGTCAAAGAACTTCTGAAAAGGCTTGACTAATTTAAAAAAAAAAAATCCAGGCGTATTCAATAAAAAATACACCTGTGAATTCTTCTATTCTTCATACTCCATACATAAGGGTGGGTTTTTGCCCCTTTTTAATAATTTTCTTCTAACTCCAACCCCCATTCCTTAATAGCGATATTAAAGATATATTGTAACAATCTTCAAACCTCAGTGGTCGATATCTCTTGTGTGTCCGTCAGTTGGTTGTAGATGTGGCTAATAGGTGTAGGTTTGGTTGTTGGTGTACAAGTTTGTGATGTTGGATGGATGGATGGATACATGTTTGTTTCTCTTTTACGCAAAAACTACAAACGTATTTTGATGAAATTTGGTATGGTAATAGTTTGAGCTCTGGATTAACACTTAAGCTAATTTTTATACCGAAAAAGTACAGTGTTCCAATGGGATACTGCACTTACGCGGGCAGAGCCGCGGGCAAAAGCTAGTAATAACATAATTTCAAATTCAGTAATCCGACACAATTATTATCACTGTGGCAACATTTGCTATATTCGAGTAACTTCTTGAGCAAATCTTATTAATATAGGTCGAGCGCTCCTTTGTTCTTACTTACTACACTCCTTTATACTTGTGAAGTGTAAAGTATTGTCATACAACTTGAGAATACTGGATGGTATAATGTCAGTTCGAATAGCCGTCTGGTTACGTATGTATAGTTTTTGCGTTCGAATCCCGGTCAGAGAAATATATACTTTGTTTAATTATTTTAATTTCTTCAATACTAATAGAATTCCGAGTAAAACGCGTTTACCCAGGCACTTGGATATTAACGCCCGTGTTCAGCAATAGCGAGAACAGGCTGTTGATGATGATAGTATTCCCAAGACCAAGGATCTTGGATCCTAGTACCGAAAGATCCTATAAATCTTTCACAAGGTTTGAGAACCGTAAAATACTGAATATCAATACGAACTTTGAAATTTTAAAACCCTGCACAAGATATCACATAGAGTAGCGTAAAATTTTTACTAAGGGTCTGTTTCACAATCGCCTAATAAGTGACGAATAGCTTATCCGGCAGTTTGGTCGCTGCTTACTTTATATCGAGCGACAGAGACAAAACATGCAGTTCAGCTATCTGACACTTATTATCTTTTCCCCGCGGCTCCGCCCGCGTAATTATAGTATCCCGCGGGAACACTGTACTTTTTCGGGATGAAAAGTATGTTATAGCCTATGTTTTAATCCAGAGCCTAAACTACTACCATACCAAATTTCATCGAAATCCGTTCATTAGTTTTTGCATCAAAAAGTAGTTATTAATATTAGAAGTAGTAAGATTAGAACATTGTGAAACAGGCTCTAAGATAAACAACTAATGTATTCTAGTCGGATAACTTAAACAACGTTGCTGTCTTTGTCTGATACGTTGGAAATATCACAAGATGGAAAAAGATAGCAACGCTTATAGCGATATATGATATAATCATAGTTATCCGTTGTGTAAAAATTGTTATATGTAAGAGCGTATGTTTTTCCAGTTATTACTTACATAGCAAAAAACTATTGTGCTGTCGTGTTCAGGTGACCTATATAGTAATGTGGTTATGCGGCCGCGGGTGTTTCGGACATGACAATATGTAGGGTGACCACACGTTCCATATTAAATAGGACAAAGTCCCACAAACAAAAAAAAACGTGTGCGTCTCGGGACGTCCGACAGATGTGGTAACTTAAACAAATTCAAGTTAAACTATTTAATATTGAAATTGTTTAACTTGAGAAGAGCTTAGGTTGTTACTTGAATTTTATGTATATTAATATGATAATGTAAGGATAGGTTATTTATTCTAAAAATCTTCTTAACTCTGTGGAAATTACGAGTCAAGAAGCTGCGTAGTACTTACTGCGTGAGCCAATGTCAAAGAGTTCTTATTAAAGTTGTCTATATAGCGCACTACTAAGACTCCGAGCAATGCTTGGTCTCCCAGGTATTATAGTATAATTTTTTTTTTAAATAAAAAACCTAAATACTGTTTTCACTTCTATCGGCCCTCCCATAGGGGAGTTCAGTTATAGAACTGACAATTTTTTACTCCCTGTAACTTCCCGATAGAATTGAAAACAGTATTTAGGTATACCGCTTTCAACAATATTGTACAATAGCACCTGGAAGACCAAGCATTGCTCTGGGTTTTAGTGGTGCGAGAAAAAAATTAAAATTATAAAAGAAAAAGAAATAAAAATTCCGACCGAGGATCGAACCCGAGACCAATGTTACGCGTATCTGACATTAGTATTCGTAATTACTCATATCCTATTTGGCGCCTTAACGCGTTACGTAACGAAACGGTTTACCCTCCCATAAGAATTTATTCAAAAAGATTTTGTCGAGGAGCCGCAGTTTTTGATGAAAGCAGACATGGGACCCCAAAAAATGATTCAGGTAGTATATGAAGTGATCATGGCAAAATTTCAAAATGTTACGGTATAAAATATTTGTAACGTAATTAAAGCATTAGTATGATTTAAAGTGAATCATGATAAACATTCAATATGACAGGTGATTCAATATGACGATATTCACACGTAAGACTCGTAAAATACATAATATATTTTGAATTAAAGTGAATGATTAAATATCGGAAAGTAGATTTTGCAGTGAACTCATACGTCTAAATAAATTAACATGTAGTTTAAAAGCAAAAACTGGGGATTTGGTGCCTGTATCGTGTGGTTACTGCAGCTTATGTCAGTTACAACCCCAACTGTTTCGAACAGTGTAGGGTGACCACGCGTTTGGGACAAAGTACACGTTACATTAAATGTTTTTAGAACTAGCTTTTGAGAAATAAACGACTCTCTTAACGTATAGTCTATAATATAAATTGATTGTTATTCATAAAGTAGGTAGATACTATCGAACAAGTTGACGATCGACGGGTATAAGATGAAAATCGCTTAACAGCATATTGCAACCACGTCGACAGTCGTTGCGGTCACTTCCTTTGTGTTTAAATATTTTGAGGCGTCCTAGTGCAAAGGAAAATGTTTAGAAACTGGTCGAGTGTGATCTTTGTCGATATTATTGTACATTACTTAATAATATAACATGGTAAAACGATATTTTGTTCACTCACATAAAATTAATGTGAGTTGAACGACACTTCAAATTATTTAAGGTGAAATCACCAGAGCGTCTTAGCGTGAAGAAAAAAAATATATTTATGTTTTCTTGCTTTGAAAATAATCTGAAAAAAATGATTGTTTTTTTTTATTTGGAAATTATATCACACACAATAAATAAGTGAAGTTTTAATTTGGTCTAATGTGTCAAATTAATTCGGGAATAGATTTAGTAGAATACCTAGTCTATACCTACTCTGATATGAATAACAAAAACTTTTAAACCCCTATTTACGTGCTCCCGTATGATACCTATATTATAATTACATTATTAATTATTAATACGTAAAGCTAAATATTTCAGTACAGTTTAACGAGAATTTTGCGAACGGAGGAGTATGTTATTTGGCACAGTTACAGTTTATGTGGAGGAAGTTGTGCAGAATGCTAATAATTATTTTAAAAAATGCTTAGAGATACATAAAATTAATAAAAATAAGAACAACACTCACTACCTTAGATTATTAACAAACACTGCAGTGTGTTTACACGCGTAATGCCAATCCGTCACAATATTTACATTTTTTTACTGTTTCCATCCAAAATGTTCCCCTTCCCTTCCCTCCCTTCCCTTCTAAAGTTCAAACTTACAAATTATATGAATTATTATTAGTGAATTTCGAGCACAGGGCGACTTCTAGTAACTATAATACATAAATAAAAAAGTACCTGGGTAACCGCGATTTGCTCGGTGCTCTAGTGGATAAAAAAAAAAGAATCACGAAAATATTTTACCGGGGTTTGAACCCACCACATTCCGAATTTCAAAACAACGCAAAAATTACAGATCCCAGAAAGCCAATCGGACTGATATATTAGAGTCGAAATTATTGATATATTGTTGCACGACGAAAGAAAAAACATATTATGTAACTTAAAGTGCAGCAGTTTCCCAGGGATAAAACCTAGCTAGATCGATTTTTCTCCCCCCAAAAGTCCCTGCAAATTAAATTTCATGTAAAATTTTGCAGCCCTTTCCGAGATTACGATTATACATAATATACAAGATTGTCTCGTTTAAAGTATAAGATACTCCATTAAAAGTTCACGCAAAGCAAACGTCATACTTATATGACAGTGAGATGGCTATAAAACACGCATATATAGGACATTCCCAGACAGTCATTCAACTTGAACCTTAAGTTCAGACAGATATAAACATGTTTCCATTATTTAATATATTGGTACATAGATAAGATTAGATATTGATGCATGAGAAAATGTAAATGAATTAATACCTAATGTACTACAGAGTACTGAGCAATATAAGAAATATTTCCGTAATAATTCTCCCTTTTTTAGGGATCCGTAATTTCACCTTTATGGTTTCGCCATGTCCGTCCGTTCGCCGTCGGTCGGCCGTCGTTTACCAAATAGTAATGCCTCAATATTTCTGAGTATAATAACGAAACTAAATATTTTAGATGTAGTCATCATCCCTATTCTCCTATCGCGTTCACGGCAATAGTATCCAAAAATCCGTCAAAATTGTGCGCCATCGAAGGGACGTGTACATTTTCAAAATTCGTGTTTGAGTTTTTATCTCATGTGAGATTGAAAATTGTGATATTGTGTTGTTGGTTGTCATGACGATAAATAACAATTCTTTTATTTAAATTTGTGTCCAATAAATGTTTAAACTTTATAATATTAGAATATTAAATACAAATAATATCAAGCAAAAAAGTGGTTATGTTTTGTACTGTGTGTATGAACAATACTAGAAAAAATAAAAATATATCTTATTTTACCTATCCTAAGGATAATAATAATAGGTAAGTTAATATGTCCTGCTTTATTATAAGAGCGTTCATGACCTAGTGAATAGGCCCCTTGATACACACACGTGATGGTGCAGGTTCGATGCCGGGTTCGACGGGACGTCTGTTTGGCACACACCACGTGTGCCAAACAGACGTTCACAATAACCGTATACTGACTATTAAAGCTAGACTTTAATTTACACCCATCTTTTACAGTGACATCCCTGACAAAATTTCGATCGTTCTATGATGTGTTCCTCTGTATGTAAGTATATATTTTTACTCTGTGCTACAAGTCTTTCAAGCACGGTCAGTGTGGCGCTTTAGCTATTAATTCATGATGGTCTAACAATATGTGTTAGACCATCATGAATTCATGACGATTGTTGAAGTAATTAATTCGTAACATAGGTATTATCCGCCAGTCACTCCGCAGCCCCTTTAGAATAGAATTTCTATAGCTTATCACCTCTTCATATAAACTTTAGTAATTGTCTTTTCGTGTCCAAATCTTCAAAGTTAGTAACGGGCACTTGTGATCAAAGGTGCTTCCTACTTCCGACAGTAAGTTACAATCGCCATTTCTGGGAACTGATAGAGCCGTAGGGACTCGTTCTTTGGTCTTACACGTGCTCATCTCTATACACAATGTTAATGTTTATACTCAAAGTTGTAAAAATGTTTATACTCAAGGTTGTAACTCAAAGATCTAAACACTTTTTTACCCGACTACGGCGAAGCCAAAAGGAAAGGTAATGATTTTGGTATTCTATGTATGTATGTTTGTTCCACCGTAGCGCCTAAACTACTGGTCCGATTTTAATAAATGAGGTGTCAATATATTCGTAGTAATAGCCCGAGTAATATAGGCTATATTATGTACGTAATCGGGTTATAGTTTTTATAAAAATTATAGTTTCGTCATGTCCGTCCATCCGTCCGTCCGTCTCCTATTTACCTTCCCAACGGTTTGTGCTAGAGAGATAAAACTTTGCATGGATATGAATATTTAGGTACCACGCAGATAATGTGCTGAAATAATATCACGATTTTTTTTCCCTCCTTAATGTAAAGTATCACTAGATAGTTCTTTTATAATATTGAGAGGTTACAAAGACGATTTTTTGATTAATATATCCGTTTGCGAGATATTCAACTTAATATAGGCCGTCCCCCTCTCTCTACCTCCATTTAGTTCAGGAGCTATAGAGACTTAACTTACAAAATGCGCCTACTTGGAAAACTTCGTACGAAAATAAAACTTGAGAGGTATCAAGGGACACCCGGATGGAACGAAGTTATAATATATACATTATAATATAAATATATAGTTGATAATGAAGAATTGAAGCCTATTTTGAAAGAAATATATATATATATATATATATACACACAGAGATTAGCCGGAACAAACACATAGACTGACAGACGGACAGAAAAATATTAACAATTTATATTTTATTGTACGTACCGATCATACTTTTAAATGCATTAAGTGAAAATAAAAGCTGTTAATTTGAAATTACAAACAGACACTTCAATTTTGTTTATCTGTATAGATATAATATATTATATTATACAAAACAAATAGTTGAACTAAGTATATATAGTGCGCGCGGAACTAGTTGGCCGCGCCTTAGGTAGGGACAGGGGTGAGGGGGCGGGTTGCTTGCCCCTTCCGTCCTACCGCTCGCATACCTAAGGCCCGGCTAGCTAGTCACAATATGTAACAGTTATAACAGTCACAATGTGTAATTGCAATATTCTACATTATTGTCAAGGTGATAAGGTCGTTTTTTGTATCATTCTTAATAGTCGTTATTACATTGTGATTTCGAGTGGCAAAAAGTGTCGTGCCTATTAATCCGTCTAGCCCCAATACAATTCGCAACGCGCCATAAGGAACTTCGTTCCAAAAATAATAAGTGATCATGTCAAATATTGGTATAATAGTCTACCAATAACTATTTGCTAGAAACGTCACATTTGTATCGCAAAAAAACAGCAAATAATTGAATGACGACGTTTTCTAACAAATAGTTACTGGTAGATAGGTTATTGAAACTACTAAACAAAACATTGTTATAACCTGGAGGGCAATTATTTCTGTTCAATTTGCAGTTGGATTCCAGTATCAGAGCAAGCTATTGCTCTTGTGCACACTCTATTTGATGCGTGTGTGTGTGACAGCATGCGCTGACACCAGTGGTTCTAGAACCATACAGCGAATTGCCCTACTACTATTATAAATGTGAAAATTTGTGAGGTTGGATGGATGTATGGATGGATGTTTTTTACTCTTTCACCCTAAAACTACTGAACAGATTTTGATGAAACTGGGTATGGTAGTAGTTTAAGCTCTGTATTAACACATAGGCTACTTTTATTCCGAAAAAGTGGGATACTGTATTCACACGGGCGGAGTCGCGGGGAAAAGCTAGTTCGTAAATAATTACGCGAATGCGCTTCTGGTGTTAAGGGCGTCACAGACGCTGAAGATACTATAATTCTTTATCTTAAGATGCCTGGATATAAAGTATTATAGTATCTTAATATATCACACGCGGCTAAAGTTACGATAATATCTTTATTATCCGCTCAACACAATCTCGGAAAGGCTCGACACTGATCTGTGAAAATTTCATCTATCTAGCTATCACGATTCACGGTATAGCCTGGTGACAGACAGACCGACAGACGAACAGACGAACGGACAGCGAAGTCTTAGGAATAGGGTCCCGCTTCTACCCTTTGGGTACGAAATACCCAAAAACGACGCGGCGTGTCGTGTTTCGGTGTGAACTGACCCTTGAATATAAATGTAATACTTACAGCTAATTATAAAACTGCGATTTTGAAGCCTACTGCAGGTAAGTACTAAATTGCAAAACCTAGTGCATATTGTCGCTGCTAAAACATTGTAAAACCCAGTGTAAACTGCCATTTTCAATTTCAATTAGAACACTCACTAGTCAATTGAGCCTCCGTTAAACGTTCCGCCCCCGATAAGCCCAGTTTTAATTAAATTGCCGGCTGTTTGCTAGCTAATCCCGCACTCACGGTACACAGCATATCCGAAACTATCGGGTATCCGAACCCTAGGCCCACTAGGTATATGACACTATATGACATTACCTACACTATATCTGAAACTATCGGGTATCCGAACCCTAGGCCCACTAGGTATATGACACTATATGACATTACCTACACTATATCTGAAACAATCGGGTATCCGAATCCCGCACGGATGGTACACTAGATCATATCTGAAACAATCGGGTATCCGAATACCGCACGGATGGTACACTAGATTATATCTGAAACAATCGGGTATCCGTTATTTTGTTGCCACGGCCGCTTACTTTATCTCGAGCGAAACAGATACAACAATATAAGTTATCTTTCTACTCTACTTCTTTTGAGCAGAGTATTAGTATTAGTAACGATTTGGAGCATGTTCCAAATAATTATTTTAATTAGGTTGTAAGACAATAGAGGATGTCTCTTGCAAGAAGTTAGTTAATAATTTACAAAATCCTACCAAAAAAGTTAATGATGCGAATTTACGTAATAATAATAATAAAAATGTAATTAACCTGGTGCATCAAAATTTACATGGATTGGTAGGTAGGATAGGTAGGATAGGTAGGAACTTGAAGTCGAGTTGTTACTAAAGCAATTACTGAAATATCGCAATTATAATAAGTAGAAAATGATTTTCTACCTTGCTTGTGTGTGTACATTTTCATTTTCTACTAATTTGTAGATTGTCAAACAGGCCCTAAATTGAAAATAAATACTCGAAAGAATTATTAATTTTCATTTCAACTTAATTCACACTAACAACCGGTTTTCGGGCTGAAAAATAACGCGATAAAATTTTGCTTGTACCAAAAGACATTTGGCGTATTCAACCCGCTTTCTTTTTTAAATTCACGACGGCCAAACTTCCGATATCCTTTAATCAAAGCCGTTCGGAGGTTTAGGCGTAATTGCGCGACAGCCATACAGACAGACAGTGATTATCGCTTTTATAATATCACACAAGAAATAAATATTACAGTAACGATAACGCAAATAAAGTCATTTCAGATATTTTTACTCTAGACGACTATAATAAAGTGCCTGTCTCGATAGATAAGGTTTAACTGAGGAAAAATGTAAATGCTCTACCTACTAACAGGCGTGTGTGTATATAATGTATGTACGTAACAGGGAAACACATACTAATATACGAATGAGGTCGAGCCTGCATAATATTGCTCGAATAGTCGGCTTGAAATCATGTACAGAAACTAAAGGCGCACTGAGATTCCACCCACCAGACAAGGTTTTATTCTTTATGATAATAAAATTTTATATTATTATATTGTAGTTATAGTTACGCAGTAGCTATTTAGTAATCTGTGGTATTAATATGTACTATGAACGTTTGCACACCCGCTAGTTTGTGCGGTGGGAAAAATTTAAACCATGTTATTAACAATAATATGTTTTAACGACCTCTGTTGTGCAACGGATAGAGCGATGGTGTTCGAACCCGGTTCGAAAGCCCGCCAGGGAACAAAGGTTTTATGTATTCCTGGGTCATGGATATTGGATGTGTATTAAATATGTGTATTATATAATAACAATTGTAAATATATATTATTTCCATTGTCTGGTTACGGGTGTAACACAAGTTCTTCAAAGAACTTACCACGGGTTATGTTGATACGAGGGCGGGTCAATAAGTCCGTGACTTTTGGAATAAAACACAGATTTTTTGATAAATAAATCATTTTATTTTTCAACGTATTCCCCCTTGAGCTCTATACACTTTGTCCAACGCTTCTCCAATTTTTTTATCCCTTCCAAAAAATATGATTTGTTGAGGTCCTCAAAATAGGCCTTTGTTTGCGAGATGACTTCATCATTGGAGTCAAATCTTTTTCCACCGAGCCATTTTTTCAGGTTTGGGAACAAGAAGTAGTCACTCGGAGCCAAATCTTGAGAATAGGGTGGATGTGGGAGCAATTCATAGCCCAATTCATGGATTTTTGCCATGGCAACTGCACATGTGTGCACCCTTGCATTGTCTTGGTGAAAAAGAACTTTTTTCTTGGCCAAATTAGGTCGGTTTTGTTTTCAAATCCTCATTGAAGCGGTCCAATAAGTTGGCATAATATTCCCCATTAATTGTTCTTCCCTTTTGAAGATAGTCAATGTGGATTATCCCACGTGCATCCCAAAAAACAGTCGCCATAACTTTATTGGCTGACAAACCCACCTTGGCCTTCTTTGGCGCCGATTCACCCTTAGGAACACACTGTTTTGACTGTTGTTTGGTCTCTGGTGTGTTGTGATGGATCCATGTTCCGTCCACGGTTAAAAAACTCCTCCATATTGTGATTAAACAACGCCAAACCTTCCTGTGAAGTTGTTACACGATTGCGTTTGTGGTCGACTGTGAGCAAACGCGGCACCCATCTTGCGGAAAGCTTTCTCATGCCCAAGTGATCATTCAAAATTGAAACCACTGAGCCATGCGAGATGCCTATGGCTTCCACAATCTCTTGCACTTTTAATCTTCGGTCGGCCAACACCATATCGTGAATTTTTTCGATTGTTTCGGGTGTAGAGACCTCAACTGGGCGTCCAGGACGTTCGGCATCTTCAGTGCTTGTACGGCCACAACGAAATTCAGTAAACCACTTTTTTACCATTGAAATCGATGGTGCAGAGTCCCCATAGTATTTATCAAGCTTAGCCTTGGTCTCGGTAATGGTTTATTTTCGCAAAAAATAATGCTTAATAAGCACACGAAATTCACTTTTTTCCATTGTTTCCTTAAGTTACTGGATAGTCTGATAAAAATAGCTGTAAAACACAAACTAACTGACGCAGCAAGTTCAAATTTTGATAGGAGTCAACTGACAGATGCCTGTTGACAGGAGTAGTGTTGCTTTTTCAGTAAGGAGTTTAGAAATTCAAAAAGTCACGGACTTATTGACCCGCCTTAGTACTTATTATTATTATAATATATTAAATCCGAAATTAATTGTCTATGTTAATTGTTATGTGATAATAGATAATGGTGTGGTGAAATAGTATTCATGTTCTACATCTACTAGGCTTTTCACAGGTTGATTACGTCAAAAAGAAGCATAATTACATTTTTAGCGACATTTTTGTAAACGCTATTCACAAAAAAATCAACATAAAAACTGTTTGACATTTCAAAAAGTAAACAAACTATTTGTATGCAGAATCCATAAAAAATTACAAAACGTCCTCACTCTGATGCATACAAAAGAAAGCACAGGAATAGATTCGGCGCAGACAGAAGTTTGTGAATAGAAAATATTGAACATAGACCAAGTATAGTCTGTAATGACACATTAAAGAAAAATAACATAACAGATAATTGAAAATGCTTGAAATATAATAAAAAGATGTCTACAATCTAAGGTTTAAAACATTGTTGAAACAATTATTTATGGTATTAACACACGTACAGATTTGGTCGGAGCAAATCACGGATTTGGTTTCCAACTTAGGAGTTTCTCCCTAAAGTTTGGGAAAAAAATCCTCGAGGTGTTATTTTTAGAGGTTTGTATTTTCTTGTTTTTAATTAAATTAAGCTACTGAACTGTTTTAATTATCAACAAGCGATTTGAAAAGTCAACATGTAGGAAATAAACTTTTGGAAGCACATTTTTATGTAAAAAGGACAAAATAATATTACAGAACATAAGGTTTTTATTAATTATTTATAAGTTTATTTAAGGTTGGGGAGAAATATGTTTGCGAGTTGGAACACTGCACAAAAATTGGAATGCATAGTATTCTGTTTTAATACAATAGAGCTGAAAATCAAACACACGAGTGTCGTGCTGTCATAATGGTATGCTCCAGACCAAATCGGTCCGGGTGTAAACAACAATGTTGAACGTTTTAGACGTGTTCGAAATCCAAATCCGGGGCTGATGACGTGGAAAAATTGCTGCGACATTTGACAGATTGCTTTTTTTAATTTTTTCACATAAAGGGCATGGACAGTGGACACAAAAGAACATAAAATAGTATTTAATTTTAAAAAATAATATAATATGATTTAAGAATACATTAAATATGCTTACCGCGTGGAAAGATAAAAATTATTGCAGCATGAGACAAATTTGCTAAGGACATTAAAACTTTATAAACTATCCATTCAAGAATTGAGGAGTCAATTTTTTACATCAGCTGTAAGGGTCACCTCACTGAGCTCACACCGACACGAGACGAATTCAGTGTGCGGAGTGCGAGTTTTTGTCATTACACGCCGTGAAGAAGTTAACTACAATTTGTATGGCATTGTATTCGTTGCCATTGTTTGCCATAAGGTGTGCTGTTTCGATTCCATACAAATTGTAGTTAATTTCTTCAGGGTGCGTAGCGACAAAAACTCGCACACAGCACACAGTACATAAGAAGATACACGTGTTTGCAAAAGCGGCGCCGGGCTCTGCATACGGAGCGGTGCAGTTTGACATTCGAACTCTTGCAATTAAACGCGTATTTTCTTGTGTAGTGAATAAAGTTCAATTTTGAATCGCTATCTTAAAAATGCAGCGCCGCGTCGCATATATTCTCGTTTTGGTGTTAGCTGACGCTTAGATATCAAATCGATTTTAGAATTTTCAAATGTCGTATTCACATTGCACGTGTCGCAGCTTTCACCATGAGAGAGAAAACAGACGTTAAATAAGGTTTTCATTGCTTTTAACCGACGAAAAAACCGGAGGAGGTTTTCAAGTCAACGCGGGATTCTGTCAGGAGGCTACGGTAGTAGCCTCCTAAAAGAATCATCATCATCATCATCATCATCATCATCATCATCATCATCATCATCATCATCATCAATCAAGTACAATGTACCGCTAACTATACTCCGGATTCTGCGCACCGGATAGCTACATCCCGGTTACTGCACTGCTTGGAGCTTTCATTTCACCTTCTGAATTCTACGCTTTGGACGGAGGGCTGTCTGGCCTCTGACACACTGCCCGACCCTGGACGACCTGCGTCGTGGCGAGTTCCTGGCCAGAACACCAAACCTGAAAGCGCCACCGGATGTTGGGTTCCCGCGCCACGTATAATCACACCTCACCGCTGCTGTGTGGAAATAGAGCCCCTCCGAACTCCAAAGACTGTGATGTGTCTAGGAGTAGACACTTTGAGATGTGACTTAGTGAGGCCACATTGGTCAGTGTTGATAGAAACGTCAAGTCGATTCAGGATCCAGTTTATTAATAATCAAAAATACATAATAATTATGAACATACATACAACGAAACCGTTGCACAATAAACGAAATGCTGACCTAAAATGTTATAAAGGTGCACATAAAATATTATAAAGACAATTACTCACTACACTACAAGACACTAGATGCTAAACCAGAGTTTACGGCCTTCTGCCCGTGACCTTCATTTCTTTTTAAATATATTTTGTTACGTTGGTAGATCTGTGTTTTAATTAATATACCATAACAATAGTCCCAGCCTAAAAATGCACGTCGCGACGCCGGATCGCTCTGCATTGTAAAATTCCGGTACAGTCTGCGCCGTTCTGCGGCAGCGCACCGCGCCATGACGCTGCGACACCGCGCCGTTTCATATTGACAGCGTCGTGACGTTGTCATGTGGACAAGCCCTTAAGTTACTTGAGCTGTAATTAGTAAGGATTAGGGGCGAGAAGGTCGAAGGGCGTCTAGGGTGCTTAAACCTAAGTATAGCACCAAAAGTAATGATTTTAATGCTTTAATATTTGTAGCGAATAAGATTTGCATTTATTTTGTGTGTTATGTAGGTATGTAATGTGTTTCGAATAAGGATTTGAATGAAATAAAGGCAGGGATAGTTTGTAGCCTGGAGTGTCAATCCAGGCTACTTTTTATCCCGGTAAAATGTACAGCTCCATAGAATAAACAGGTTCCTTCAGCGAGGACGAAATCGCGAGGTACATTTTTGAAATATATTACCTATAATAATAATAATAATTTCATTGATGACGAAGATTTTTTTTTTATTTACTATTATAATTCAAAAAAGTCTTTTGTTTAGACTATAATGATAAAATATAAGTGCAATAATTAGCCCAATTATTATCTACCCCCTTATCGTATCAAATGTGGGTTGCGTATTAGTTTTGTTTATCTTTATATACTCCTAGAGTGTATGTTTACACAGAGTATGTAGTTTAGATCTTTGGGGATCAATAATTGGGGGGATGCCAACAATAGGCCATCTTCCCCTACATTTAAGAAAGTTTTCAAACATACCACAACTATATGGGTCTCTTACACTAGCGCCAGGAAACGACTAGGCTGGAAAAACGTGTGAATGGGCTCTAATATCTCGTCACGTCTACATTTTTCGAGGCGGCAATTTTTCTTTATTACATTAAATAAGACGTTGCTTACTCGACTTGTTAACAAATTGCCTGGACGAAATCTTCAGACTTTTACGGACCAAATTTTTCGTACTGTCGCTTTATGTAGATGTACTCTTAATATTTCAGACGGACTCAAGGGCGCGTTAACAAATTCGACAATTTGATTTTGCGACCAAATCGGCGAAATTCTACCTTCATTTAGAAATAGATGTCGCCCGCAACGCGAAAGGAAAGGCAGCGGGAATTCAGCAATACGCCATGATAAAAAGTAGCATATGTCCTTCCCCGTTGTCTAATTTTGAACTGTGCCAAATGTCATGAAAATCGCGACTCGAAAGGAATTCCACCTCATAGGGTACTTCCTCCTAAAATGAGGGTATTCTGACAACCACCACCGCCGACGCCGGGACTGTGTACCAAGCTAACCTTAAAACCATCGGGACTACTATAATCGGAACTCCACAAGCCATTAACTATTACTCAGCTCGGCTAATACTACAGCTCGTAAATTTTATTGCATCGCCATTAATGACGTCATAACTGTAAATGACGTAACATAGCCGTGGGCTATTCCGCCTGGCCTATTTGAAGTTAGGTCGCATATAGGTCGTCCAGCGCTAAGCGAGTAGCTTTATAAAAGAACTAGATGTAGTTCGCGACTTCGTGCATGCAAAAGCAAAATCCCACGGGGATACATTTTTCTGCGATAAAAAGTAGCATTCCCTTGTGGTCTATTCTATGTATGTGGCAAATTTCATCAAAATCGATTCTGTAGTTTCGAAGCCTTTTGAATTAAATGCAATGCAAAACTACAGATATATTTCCTCAAATATATTTCCTCCTCATAAAGTTGTTTATTAAACAAATAAACATTGTGTAATCGTATGTAAATACATTTTTTATGCTATTATAATTCGATATTCAAGACTAACGTCATTGTTTAAGAGTAAGGAACGATGAGCTTTTTTGATTGAGATTGAGAGATTTGAGAGATTGAGATGTTAATTAAGTAACCGGGTTTCAAAAGGTCGTCGATTCGCCGCGCCGGGACGTTTTTAAGATATTTATTTAGTCATGAACAAGCTTTTACAGTTTCGCAAAGTATTGCATTCTCAAAAGCCCCCTAAAGCTAGGGGCCAGCTTTAGAAGCTTAGCCCCGAAAGAAGTCTCTGCTTGGCAGAATAAGGTCAGCATGTGACTTGAGTACCTCTTAATTTAAGCAGCCTTTGAGTGATCGGCCGTAGCTGATGATGATAATATCACAAGTGCTTTAATGTAGATCATTCTCATAATTGCACTTACAATCAAATCGTTAAAATGATCATTAAAATTTTCATTGTCATTTATGCGAGTACTAATGAAGAACTTATGAAATGGCAGAAGGGACATAGTACTTGTATTCTTCTTTAAATGTAATGTACCATTCATTTTTGAATTCTAATGACTACAATTTTTATGAAATAAACTATAACCCGACTACGCAAATTGTGTATCCTATGTTACCCGAGCCATTATTACGAATTTATTGACACCATAGGACCAGTGGTTCAGGCGCTACGGAAGAACAAACATATATACATAGACTGCCAAAATCATTACCCTTCCCTTTTGACTTCGCCGTAGTCGGGTAAAAAAGCACGTGCAAATCCTCTAGTGTTGCGAGTAGGTACCCACCGGCGACAATCGTTCCTAATGTTTTCATCCGTAATTCATGAGTTGCGATTCTGTACTATCTGACAGCTGTTTGGATCGGACATCGGAAACCCTCATAGAAGGCTTATGATACCCTCCTCGCCTCGCACGCTTCAGGTCCAAACAGATAGCAATGCCAGATAGTATAGGCTCGAAAACCTTCATTGGACGATTTATATACAGTATTCTCCGAACGAAGTAACCAATCTTTAAGGACGGTTTCAAATAATAATAATAATAATAGCTCCCACACCGATTTCGGTGACGGTGGCCTGTTTCATTGAAACCAGGCCAGCTACGCAGGAGTTATGTTATAGTGCCCAAGTGTGTGCGCAGTACACAAGAGCACTCTCCCCTCCTTTTACTCTCGTAACCCAGTGGGACAGATAACCGACACGACTGGCGAGAGATTAGGCGCAGGTCCGACTTTTTACATGCCCATCCGACGCATGGATCATCTTTCTTGTCAGACAATCAGGTGATCAGCCTGAATTGTCCTAACCAAACTTGGAAACAAAATTTTTTTGTTCCAATGCGGGAATCGAACCCACGACCTCCGAGTCGAGAGCCAAGCTCTAACCACTAGACCACGGAGGCTGCACGGTTTCAAATATCGTATGCTTGCAGCACATACGGATCTCTTACAACATATTCAGTCCAGTCCAGAGGAATGACTCGATAATATAAACTGAGGTTGCCTTTACACCATACTACATTATACCCACGGAAACCATACATTTTGCCACACTAAAAATAGCCTTTGTATGGTAGTAGACCATATTCGTATATCCATGGCCAATTTCATGAAATTCGTTCCACTACTTTCGGAGCCTATTCAATTACCAAGAAACAATATCAAATCCTCTTTTGTAGAGTGTTGAAAAATAACGTCACATCCACAAAACTCCTAACTCTATGAGTACAATTAAACAGTACAGCAGGCCGATAATGCCCCTGTAGAGTTTATAGCGCTTTTTATGTTATTTGTATATTTTGTACAAATTACCTCAACTTCAGCGACTTTGATAAGATTCTGTCTCTGTTCCTTGTGTATTTTTCATGAGAGACATTCTATGCACCTCAAAAGTATGCCACAGGATATCTAAATATACAAATATATATATCAAATTGTTCTTTATTAAACTTACTAACGAGAATGCAGCGGGCTAAGCGCGTAACATAACAAATTATTTGTGCAATATGTTTCTCATTGGCTAGGTAATGCAGGTAATGCCTTGGTTTTTATTCTGCCTCACTTGAATCTATTTTTTCAATGTTTTATTTCGCCGTTTCAATAGACATACTAAAAACCCTTCACAATTTTACATAGGTAGTTAATTAGTGGAGAAAATAATAATGTTTACGTTTACATACCTCCGAATTCTGTCGTGTTATACGGGATTTACATGGGTCGATTTTCGCCGTGCGTTAAGTTGCTAGACTTGTTATTTTAGTTCGCAAAATTGCCTAGCGACCCAGCCGAATGGCCATTAAGATGGTCGATTTTCGGAATTCATGCGGCTTTACCTACTATTTACACATAAGTGACTAATGACAACACAAAGCCTCGTATTCACCAGCAGGCTTAGCATGCGCACCCTAGAAACACCGAAGAATCGACAAAATGACAGATTGAATAAATATTAATACCTCTCGGAGCAAAATAGGTCTTATCTCAAGGCAGCAACTATATTTGGATAGAATATTTCTTCATTAATTTATTTCTTCGGATCGCCATGCTAAGCCATGGTAATATTTGGCGCGCGACATGTGGCTAACATGTTGAAAGTTATCGCGGAACTTGCGTCTACGCATTTGCTACTAATCATGTTGCGCGCCAGCTGGCAATGTCGCGCGGTGTTTCGCAACGTTGGTCGCCAAACTGGTTGAGTTCCTACTCAATCGTTTTCGTCGAAGGGATTTTGATAAAATTTGGCATTGTAGTAGTTAAAACTCGGTATTAACACATAAGCTATTTTTTATTGCAACAATATGAACGGTCCTCGCGGTATTTCTTTTAAGTCGAGGGCAACATCTAGCATTAAACACAAACTTTCAATTTCCTCATATCTATATTTCGCTCGTATGTACATACAGTATTATATATATTAGCTGTAACAAGTCAAGTTTACGTTTTGCGGTGGCTGCGGGACGAAGTATTTCGCCGCGTTAGCGGCCGTGATTGAATAACCCTTATGAGAACAACTGAGCTTGTAGTTTGCTAGGGTTGGGATAATACTGTATTATTAGGGATGAGAGTTACCAAAAGCCTAGGGCTGACTAGAGTTTGCGGATACTTTGTATACTTGTCGATATAATTAAACTAGCGAAAAAATAAACTATATTTTGCGTTAGTTACTTTTGTTAAGGAAATATACGATATTTTGAATTATTAATTACTACAAGCCGTACATAAGGCGAGTGTGAATGGAAGTGTTGAAAGGGGTAGACCTAGGCGGACGTTTCGAGACCAAATCGGGGATGTCTTGAAAAAAGGCCAGGTCAAGAGTACCCTAAACCGAAGAGCATGTATGAAGAGAATAATGAAAGTGGACGAAGCGAAACAAGTATGTAAGGATCGTAGCACGTGGAAAGAAGTGGTCTCTGCCTACCCCTACGGGAAAGAGGCGTGATTATATGTATGTATTTATGTAAGCCGTACTTTGTTAGAGTTGTGAAAATACTGTTTTACTAGGGATGGGAATTAGCATAAGCCCAGGGCTAGCCCGTGACTAGTGTTTGTCAACACTTTACTTGTCGATGTAATTTACTAGCGATACAAGAAACGATTTGCATCAGTTACTTTCGATAGAGAACTATATAATATTTTGAATTATTAATCACCATACAAGCTGTAGTTTGCTATAGTTGGGAAAATACTGTTTTACTAGGGATGGGAATTAGGATAACCCTGGAGAGAGGACTAAAGTGTTTGTCAACGCTTTATATACATATCGATATAATTAGCTAGCGATACAAGAAACGGTATATCGCATTAGCTGCTTTTGATATTAAAATATACGATATTTTGAATTAGGTATTTGTGCAATTAACCAACGCTTCATGTTATGTAGGTACTTTGACAACAAACACTGCACACGATTTACTTTGCCACTGATAAAATAAACTTCTGCTAAAAAGAGAAAAAAGGTGCGAGATGGACTTGCGCTCGAACGGTTCCCTACAAAACGGCAAAAACGTTTTTTCATGGGAGCCCCTATAAAATATTTATTTTATTATGTTTTTAGTATATTTTGTTGTTATGGCGGCAACAGAAATATATCATCTGTGAAATTTTCAACTATTTAGGTATCACGGTTAAGGGAGATACAGCCTGGTGACAGACAGATGGGCGGACAGCCGAAAATACGGAGAGACGGACTGACAGACAGCGAAGCCCCAGTAATAGGGTACCGTTTTTACCTTTTGGTACCTACCATAAAAAGTAACAATATCAATAACTCAGATTATAAAACAATAGATTTTATAACTATTTAATCTAAGATCAATAATAATTATTTTTATTTTTGTAAGTTACTGTCGTGTTGCGAAATTTAATCTTACTAAGGCTAAGAACTCACGGAGCGGTGTTCACCCGCACGCGCCGCGGTTGCGGGCCCGCAACTTCAGTTGAATGCAGATATGTATCTAAAAAATTAAAGCATAACTGGTGGCGCGTTTCACACCGGCGGTGTGCGCGGTTGTTCGCGGGTCCCGCTGCACCGGCGGGCAACTGGTAGAATCGCGCGGGCCGCGGTCACCCGCAGCCTCGGCGGGTAGCGCCCGCGCGCTCTGCGTTCGGTTTGCGGGCGAAATTCAGAAATTCTATTGTAAATAATTATTTGTCTTTTGCAACCGCGCGTCCTGCGATCTCAACCGCGGCGGCTGCGTGACCGCGCAAAACCGCGCTCTCGTGAGTTTAGAAATGCGCAGTCTGACGACCGCGGCGGCCACAGGAAAAAACCGCTCCGTGAGTTCTTGGCCTGTTACTGCAAATTTTTATTTCGTTTTTTTTTCCTATAAAGTAAGTTATGAGCAAAGTACTTTACCTAAATCCACATATTTACGTACCTACTTGGAAAACCTAGTTCTTACATGTTACTGTGAAAAAAGTACTTGTATAAGCGCTTAAACCTTCGTTACCTACTGCAAAAACTTACGCCGTGAAAAAATATATAGTTAAACAAGCACTTCTAAGCTAAATTAAACCTTTAAAAGTCCTATGCAAATACAATGTATTGTTTCCGAACGAGGTCACTTTAAACCTCGGAACGTAGTCCGTAAATCGTATCCAGTATTCCACAATTCGGAATTCGTAAACCGTAATCCGTTAGTTTCCTTAATTACTTGTTACTTTTAGGGTCAGCTCACACCATTACGAGACGCGGCGGTGCATTTTTACTCACATCAAAATCGGACTATTCTGTATAAAGTTATGCGTGGTCATATAAAAAAAAAACAAATATATGCGTTGACTTGAGAACCTCCTCCGGTATTTTCGTTAGAATTAGCAATGAAAACTTTATTTCACGTCGGTTTTCTCTCTTTTGGTGAAAGCTGCGACACGTGCAATGTGAATACGACATTTGAAAATTCTAAAATTGATTTGATATCTAAGCACCACCAAAACGAGAATATATGCGACTGGGTGATGCATTTTTAAGATAGCGATTCAAAATTGAACTTTATTCACTACACAAGAAGATACGCGTTTAATTGCAACAGCGGTGCCCGCTACGCAGCTCGGTGCAGCCCGAAATTTGAACTTGTATCTTCGTGTTCGTATTCGTATAACGTATTATCTTCTTGTGTAGTGAATAAAGTTTGAATCGATGTCTTCAAAATGCAGCGCCCACGTTGCATCTCGGTATGAACTGACGAAAAGTAAGAAACATGTTTTCTTAAGTAGTTTTAGAACTTTGTACTAATAGTAAGTACAGTCGAACAAGTGAAATTTTGACCTTGACTTGACTAAAACTCAATTTAAATCAGCAGTGCGAGGTCAAAGCTCCATAGGCTCATTCGTACTGGTTATTATTTCGAATTTCATGTTTCTTTTGCCTTAACTTCTATACATACAGATAATTATTTATCTGTTTTATATATGTATGCTGTATAATAATTTATCATTACAAACAGACACTTCAATTTTATAATTAAAGTGTAAACAGACACTTAAATTATAATATTGAAGTGTTTCAAATTAACAGCTTTTCATTTAATGCATATGAAAGTATATTTGGTACTTACAATAAAGAATCAATTTTGAAATGTTTTGTCTATCCATCTGTCTGTCTCTCTATCTGTTTATTCCGGCTCATCTCTGAAACGGCTGGACCGATTTTCACGGGGCTTTCACTGGCAGACAGCTGATGTTACAAGGTCGAACATAGGCTGTTTTATTTTAGGGTTGTTTTAAAAATAGGGTTCCGTTTTCGTTAGTCCGAATGCAAACGAAGCTGCGGGCATCAGCTAGTAGACAATAAATCATTTTCCCAAAGTTTCTGATGTTGCAAATTGATGTTGCAAGACGTTATAATATACAAGACCAGCTAATAAAATTTAAAGTCTCTTGTCACGAAATAGCCCTATTTTTATATATATATATATAATTGTCCTTATGTCCTACAAGAAACAGAGCGAGCTTACAGGAACAGCCTGTACATAAGTCAGCGGCATTAACTTATAGAGTCCCCTGTGATACAGGGTGCTCAATATTATCATAAAGGGGCCCATATATGGTCCGGTCTGCCTTCAGTTCGGCCTGAACGGATGCAAAATCGTGTCGTGTGTGTGCTCGAATCCGTTCAGGCCGAACTGACGTCAGTTGGGTCGGATGCGATTTTTTCCGTGTATGGGCTCGAATCCGTTCAGGCGTCAGTTCTAACTGAAACGATAGGCCTCTCGTCTGTGGCTGCCTTAAGAGTAACAAACGTAGGTATCACGTTCCCATATATATGCAAACGTTAGCATTTAACACATTAGTTTTAGGTTGTGTCGTATGTTCGCCTATCACTATTACCTCATTAGTGATAACAATGATACAACAACACTTATATAGAATATTCTTTATTCACATGTTATACGATACATATCAGAGAGATGCATATGAAACACACGTCTACATTAAACATAGCCCTCTGGCTAACTAAGTGACTCAGGCATCAAAGTCACTGTCATTTTGACATTTGACATTATACACTTTTTATAAATACATTATTAAACAACAAGTTGCTATATAGCATTCAGAATATTGTTTAGATTTAATTAATTAACTTTTCAAGTACATAACTTCAAAAGGCTAATTAATCACAAACAAAGAGTTAAAAGTCGTCAGATTAATCATTTTTATATTTGTTTGTATGTAGCCGTATATCACGTAAGCTACGTGACAAGGCCACTATGAAAATTCGATATACTAAGGCGGGTCAATAAGTCCGTGACTTTTTGAATTTCTAACCTCCTTACTGAAAAAGCAACACTACTCCTGTCAACAGGCATCTGTCAGTTGACTCCTATCAAAATTTGAACTTGCTGCGTCAGTTAGTTTGTGTTTTACAGCTATCTTTATCAGACTATCCAGTAACTTAAGGAAACAATGGAAAAAAGTGAATTTCGTGTGCTTATTAAGCATTATTTTTTGCGAAAAAAAACCATTACCGAGACCAAGGCTAAGCTTGATAAATACTATGGGGACTCTGCACCATCGATTTCAATGGTAAAAAAGTGGTTTACTGAATTCCGTTGTGGCCTTACAAGCACTGAAGATGCCGAACGTCCTGGACGCCCAGTTGAGGTCTCTACACCCCAAACAATCGAAAAAATTCACGATATGGTGTTGGCCGACCGAAGATTGAAAGTGCAAGAGATTGTGGAAGCCATAGGCATCTCGTATGGCTCAGTGGTTTCAATTTTGAATGATCACTTGGGCATGAGAAAGCTTTCCGCAAGATGGGTGCCGCGTTTGCTCACAGTCGACCACAAACGCAATCGTGTAACAACTTCACAGGAAGGTTTGGCGTTGTTTAATCACAATATGGAGGAGTTTTTTAACCGTGGACGAAACATGGATCCATCACAATACACCAGAGACCAAACAACAGTCAAAACAGTGTGTTTCTAAGGGTGAATCGGCGCCAAAGAAGGCCAAGGTGGGTTTGTCAGTCAATAAAGTTATGGCGACTGTTTTTTGGGATGCACGTGGGATTTTTTGACTATCTTCAAAAGGGAAGAACAATTAATGGGGAATATTATGCCAACTTATTGGACCGCTTCAATGAGGATTTGAAAAAAAACCGACCTCATTTGGCCAAGAAAAAAGTTCTTGACTTTCACTAAGACAATGCAAGGGAGCACACATGTGCAGTTGCCATGGCAAAAATCCATGAATTGGGCTATGAATTGCTCCCACATCCACCCTATTCTCAAGATTTGGCTCCGAGTGACTACTTCTTGTTCCCAAGCCTGAAAAAATGGCTCGGTGGAAAAAGATTTGACTCCAATGATGAAGTCATCTCGCAAACAAAGGCCTATTTTGAGGACCTCGACAAATCATATTTTTTGGAAGGGATAAAAAACCGAAAAGGCAAGATTCCCTTTAAACTTGCCGTTTTGACAGATATTTAACTGATAAACAGTTACATAGTAAGCTCGCGATTTGATTGCACTGGCACATGCATACGTGTGTGTGTGTGTGGAAAAATCCGGTAAAGCCAGTGGGCAGTCGATGGGTCGACAAATTTTTCGAATTTCGTCTTCAAGCTTTTATGTAATGTGATATTTTGATGTATGCTACTGATTGGTGTAATTAGTTGTCAATTGTTATGACGACAATAGGCCAGTTTCATCTATCAAAATGAAATTATAAAATAATAGTTATAGTTTATAATAATAAATACGAATACAACACTATATAATATATACCTATATGCGATTTATTTATAATTTCGAAAATAAAACTGTAGTTTAATTATCTGCGTGTCATGGGACCGAAAACGCCAGCCGCCATATTTTTCTTGTTTTCTTCAGCGAATGTTAAAATCTAAATTTCATGTACTACCACGTACATTTGACATTTGTTTATTTCTATTCTTATGACGTCACGATAGTGGTGGCTGTCGTTTTACCGCAAACATTTATCATTAAAATTTTAATCAATTTTTCTTTGCATAAAGAGATGTTATTTCTAGGAAATAAAAATACTAGTTGACCCAATGACATCGATACGAACATTTTAAAATATATTTGAAAAAAATGTAGAATAGCCTATTATTAACAATTTTTTTATATTATATTTGTGTCTAACGAATGTTAACAGATTATAATATGAGAATATTAAATACAAATAATATTAATATAAAAAAATATGGGGCTTTGTATTGTATTAAAATTATTTTTATAAATATAAAATATATCTTATTTTAACTATAATAAAAATATAAGGATTATAATAGGTAGGTATTTATTTAATTTTTATAGGTGATTTTTTTATTGTTAGAGCGTCCTTGGCACAGTGAATAGACCCCTTGAGTCGCACACGAGATGGTGCAGTAATGCCGCGTGTATCAATTAGACTTTCTCAAAAAACTTATCCTGACGCGGACGCTTAGAATGGTGAAAGAAAACCTCGTGAGGAAAGCTGTGAGGCGTACGTGAGGCTATATTTCACGGGTTTTTAAACATTGTCCTTAAAAAGCGCGTGAATTAGCAGTAGGCGAGTTGGCAGACAGTATAAGTAACTTGTATAAGTAATCTTCTGTGACATAATTTCGTTTGATTTCGAAGTATACAGGGTTATAAGGCTAAGTTTATGATGAAACTTAAAAGTTCGAAATCTCGAAAAATATAAATTTGGAAAGATGGTTTTATTGAAGAAAATATTGGAAATGATGGGAGCTACAATCGCATGAAAGATCAACATCGAGACAACCTACACTTAGGCCTTTATCCATTATTAATTATATATATATAATTGTCCTTATGTCTATTATATTATATATATATATATATATATATATATATATATATATATATATATATATATATTATATATATATATATATAATATATATATATATATATATATATATATATATAATATAATAGACATAAGGACAATTATATATATAATTGTCCTTATGTCCTACAAGAAACAGAGCGAGCTTACAGGAACAGCCTGTACATAAGTCAGCGGCATTAACTTATAGAGTCCCCTGTGATACAGGGTGCTCAATATTCAGTGCTGAGACCCAGCGGAACATTAGACAATGACATGTAATATGTTGGGCAGAATGTATAATGTCATCTAGGTGCAAGTATTAACGACCTTTGTGTAGGTATAAAAATTATATGCTAGGTTTAGGACACAGAGTAAATAAAATACACTCTTATAGGTCAAGAACTCCGTGGCCTAGTGGGTAGACCATTTGATTCGCACTCGAGAGAGTGCAGGTTCGATTCCCAGGTTGTGGCGTGAACCAATGAGACTTTTTTAGATCTCAAGTACATTATACGGACGCTCTAACGGTGAAGGAAAACCGCACATGGTTGGCCCCAGACGTATTGACCAGTCATCCCTCTGGACTAGACCGACTGTGTCGTGAGAATGCCGTATGTGCTTGGGCAACCATACAACATTTCAAAACCAACTGTCCCAGGCACTACAATATTTCAAGAGTGGTTACTACGCTCGGAGAATACTGTGTAAATCATCCAATAATGGATGAAAAGGCCTAAGTGTAGGTTGTCTTGATGTTGATCTTTCATGCGATTGTAGCTCCCATCATTTCCAATATTTTCTTCAATAAAACCATCTTTCCAAATTTATATTTTTCGAGATTTCGAACTTTTAAGTTTAATCATAAACTTAGCCTTATAATCCTGTATACTTACGTACAGAGAGACAGCTCTCATAGAAGCTTCGAAATCAAACGAAATTATGTCACAGAAGATAGGCGTTACTTATACTGTCTGCCAACTCGCCTACTGCTAATTCACGCGCTTTTTAAGGACAACGTTTAAAAACCCGTGAAATATAGCCTCACAGCTTTCCTCAGTACGTTTTCTTTCACCATTCTAAGCGTCCGCGTTTATCCTGACGCTTAGAATGGTGAAAGAAAAAAGACATTTTTGAGAAAGTCTAATTGATACACGCGGCATTACTGCACCATACTTATATATGGTAGTAAATGTACAGTTAGTGAAGCGACGACAATCTAACAATGACGAGGTAAATAGTGCTCTCTCAAAAATAGTACATTAGTTTAATGCTAATAATTTACTGTTGAATTCTAATAAAACAAAATGTTTAAAGTTCAGCTTGCCAAATGTTACGCAGGCACAAACCAATATACTATTAAATAATGAGAAAATGAAATTAGTAGACACCACTGTTTTTCTAGGTATAACATTAGATAGTAAGTTACAGTGGGGACCACATATTGCTAAATTGGCAGATAAGCTGAGTTCTGCAGCATACGCTGTTAAAAAAATTAGAGAAATTACCGACATAGAGACCACGCGATTAGTTTACTTTAGCTATTTTCATAGCATAATGTCGTACGGCATCCTCTTGTGGGGAAACGCTGCGGACATTAATACAATATTTGTGCTACAGAAACGTGCTATACGTTCTATTTATAAGATGTCGACTTTTGAATCTCTAAGGGAAAAGTTTAAAGAAATAAAAGTTCTGACCGTCGCATCTCAATACATTTTGGAAAATGTGTTATACGTAAGAAAGAATCTAAACAACTTCAAAAAGAAATGTGATAATCATTGTGTAAACACTAGAAATAAGAACAAGTTATATATGCCAGTATTCAGACTAAGCAAAGTTAGTAAATCCTTTAAAGGCCAATGTATACGCTTCTACAATATAATCCCAGAAAAGGTTCAAAGCCTTCCCATTAATAAGTTTAAAAAAGTAGTTAAAGAACGTTTGTGTGCCAAAGCGTATTATAAAATTAATGACTTCATTCAAGACGGCACACCTTGGGAATAAGGTGGCTCCTTATCTTATGTTATTATTTGTTACATAGACATAAGCAAACATTGTAATAATTTTGATTTTAAAAGAATAATTTTCCATCTTTTTGGTAAAAGATGGCCCCAGACGAGTTTATTGCCGGCTCTTCTCGCTGGGTTAGTTCCCGAACCGGTGGTAGGCATCACGTAGTAACGACGTTCAAAAAGAGTATTTAAAAATACCAATTTTGAATAAAAATTTTTTGATTTGATTTGATTTGATTTGATTTGCAAAGAAAAATTGATTAAAATTAACAAATTAGTGTTGTATTCGTATTTATTATGATAGAAACTATATAAATAACAAATTTATATACTTTCATTTTGATAGATGAAACTGGCCTATTGTCGTCATGACAATTGACGACCAAGTACACCAATCAGTAGCACATATCAGAATATCACATTACATAAAAGCTTGAAGACGAAATTCGAGAAATTTGTCGACCCATCGACTGCCCACTGGCTTTACCGGATTTTTCCACACACACACACGTATGCATGTGCCAGTGCAATCAAATCGCGAGCTTACTATGTAACTGTTTATCAGTTAAATATCTGTCAAAACGGCAAGTTTAAAGGGAATCTTGCCGTTTCGGTTTCTATACTAGTACAGTAAAATATTGGTGACAATACTTTACTGTACTACTATATCGAATTTTCATAGTGGCCTTATCACGTAGCTTACGTGATATACGGCTACATACAAACAAATATAAAAATTATTAATCTGACGACTTTTAACTCTTTGTTTGTGATTAATTAGCCTTTTGAAGTTATGTACTTGAAAAGTTAATTAATTAAATCTAAACAATATTCTGAATGCTATATAGCAACTTGTTGTTTAATAATGTATTTATAAAAAGTGTATAATGTCAAATGTCAAAATGACAGTGACTTTGATGCCTGAGTCACTTAGTTAGCCAGAGGGCTATGTTTAATGTAGACGTGTATTTCATATGTATCTCTCTGATATGTATCGTATAACATGTGAATAAAGAATATTCTATATAAGTGTTGTTGTATCATTGTTATCACTACCCTGAGGTAATAGTGATAGGCGAACATACGACACAACCTAAAACTAATGTGTTAAATGCTAACGTTTGCATATCTATGGGAACGTGATACCTACGTTTGTTACTCTTAAGGCAGCCACAGACGAGAGGCCGATCGTTTCAGTTAGAACTGACGCCTGAACGGATTCGAGCCCATACACGGAAAAAATCGCATCCGACCAAACTGACGTCAGTTCGGCCTGAACGGATTCGAGCACACACACGACACGATTTTGCATCCGTTCAGGCCGAACTGAAGGCAGACCGGACCATATATGGGCCCCTTTATGGACAAGAACCGCTGAACATAATTTTTATGAACCATTGCACACAGATAGTTTATAGCTGTGAAAAATATTCGCTTTCCGCGGGATAAACAAATTTTATTTCTACGGAAATAAAAACACTGGCAACATCTGGTTTCACATACAAATGCTAATGCTATATGCTATATTTTAATACACTACGCAATAACATAATATGATTAAACACAAACTCATTCACATATGAACACATTTCACGAAATCGCACGACGCCATTTATATTAATTATAGAGTTAAGTCGAATATATTAATCTACGCTGAAAACTAGGTTATTTCGCATGCACTATGTCTAAGCCCTAAGAATTTTGAGCTTCATCATCGTCAGCAATTATGAACCCCACTAGTAGCAACTTTATTTGATCGAAGCGTCAGTTTACACCGAGACGCGACTCGGAGCGCACTTTTAAGATAACGATTCAAAGTTTAACATTATTCACTCCACAAAAGGTACTTAATTCATTGCAAGAGTTCAAATTGCACTCTTGCAATGCAATAAAACCTATATCTTTTTGTGTAGCTAATAAAGTTCAATTTTGAATCGCTATATTAAAAAGTGCGCTAAGCGTCGCGTTTTGGTGTGAACTGAACCTAAAGCCTTCTGATGCACGCGACCCGAGACCAAATTATGGTCGCGGAGCCACAGCTTAGTATGAATTTATACGGAGCACGAAACAATCCCCGCGACCCGCGTCGCGCGACCGGCTAGCGTAGCCGAGGACCTGATTGGCTAGTTTGCTGGTCGCGGTCGCCGGTCGCGTCTGTCGCATTGATCGGTAGGCGTACTAACGGTTGGTTTCAATAACCTATCTACCAGTAACTATTTGTTAATAACGTCGTCATACCAATCATTTGCCGGTTTCTTGCGATACAAATTTGACGTTTCAAACAAATGTTTATTGGTAGCTAGGTTATAGAAACGGGCCATAAGCCACTTCGCTAACATATTGCGTGATGCATCAAAATTGATAGAAATTGACAACTGATTCATGATATTTAAGAACGTTTTTTCTAATTTTTTCTGACTGGAGCGCCTAGTAAAGATTTCAAAAACTACTAAATTTTGTTGTTAAACTATACGAGTGGTCTGGCGGGCGTGCGGCGTGCGACAGCCGTTTGTCGATTGTACATTATGAGGTACGCCGAGCGGTAGGCAAATAACGCGTGTCCTTGAGCGAGTGACGAACGCATGGCTAAGTTCCGTTACCGTACATTATTAATTATACTGTGGAATAAGGCTGAAAAACACAGATTGCGTGGTGGTGAGCTATTACCGCTGCAAATGGATGAGTTTCAAGTGCGTTCACTTAAGCCCCTTTAGCATCCGGTGTGTCCGAGTGCCGGCACATTTGTGGCGAAGCATGGCTCTCCTAAAAATAATAGAGCATTATGCCTACATTGTAGTGCCAACAGACTCCATTCATTGAACAATTCTAAATCCTCCTTTGTTCTACATGAAAAGAATAAAAAATCATATTTCATTCAAACACGTGAAGCTGAATAACATATCCGAATAGCCTTTAAAAGCCACACAGGCTGGGCTAGATACAAAGGATAAGCGGCTTAGAAAGCTAGATAAAAGCTAGAAGCTTCGAGTATCAAAAGTATGCAAAAGCATTGCAAATGGACTGTTTCACTTTTAAAAATGTTTTAAGCGCAGCTCATAATGTATGGATTACTATCCATACACTTCCTACTTACCTATTTTTAATCGTATCTGTTTACTAAGCTACATGCATTGAGTAGGATTAAAAAGATATGCTTAGGGCCTTCTAAAAATGTATGCAACTTTAAAATCTGTCTTTTCCCGTAGCGTGGAATGGAAGAAGCGAAAAATATTACGATCAAATAGCAGACTTCAGGATATCACGTAGGCGGAATGAATGTTCTTAAAACTTAGCTTTCTACTTTTTTATACTGTTATGTATGTCTGGGTTTATTTTTTTACTTTACTCCATATTAAAAAAAGTTTGTTAGGTAAAATTATTCTTGTCTGATAGCATTAAGTATTATATTATCTACACTAATATTATATTATAACTAGCTGTCCCGGCAAACGTTGCTTTGCCATATTAAGTATTTCGCCCGTATTATTTTATTGAAGTGACTAAATAAGTATGTCACCATGACAACGCCGATCGCTATCCCGTCATGAACACAAACAATATGGTCGCCGTCAGTCTCGAGTTGTAATAATTTACTATTTTTCATTCAACAAATGCACCTATCAATATATAAAATACCCAGTAGCCGATTCTCAGACCTACTGAATATGCATATAAAATTTGGTAAAAATCAGTAAAGCCGTTTCGGAGGAGTTCGGTGACTAACATTGTGACACGACAATTTTATATATAAGAAGAAGGAGGATTTGTTTGTTTGTTCGCATTGAACAGACTCAGTAACTACTGGAACAATTTGAATTAAATTTGGCACACGTAGAGTAGACCACGGCCCACGGGAAAGGACATAGGCTACTTTTTATCGTGACAAAATGTACTTCCAGCTGGTTTCCTTTTACGCGCACGAAGTCGCTGGCTCTATCCAGTCTTGTAGAAAATGTTGTGAACTCTGTTTTCAATATAGTGGCAATAAAACATGGCGGAAAAACTAATTTTCCATCAGTGTCCCAGCATGATGAAAGCATCAATGCACCATCAGCAAACACAGTACGTGCCATTGCCGAACAAATGATATTTACTTACAGGTTTTTCTTTACCTATTGAGGTTTGGATAAGGGTCTTTCAGACGGATTGTGGCTGCGTCTATATATAATATTGGTACAAATATTTGATCCTCCAACAGCCTCCGCGGTCTAGTGGTTAGAGTTTGGCTCTCGACTCGGAGGTCGTGGGTTCGATTCCCGTATTGAAACAATAAAAAATTCTGTTTTCAAGATTGGTTAGGACAGGCTGATCACCTGATTGTCTGACAAAAAAATTGATCCATGCGTTAGATGGGCTTGTAAAAAGTCATACCTGCGCCTGATCTCTCGCCAGTCGTGTCGGTTATCCGTCCCCATGGGTTAAGAGAGTAAAGGAAGAGAGAGTGCTCTTGTGTACTGCGCACACACTTGGGCACTATAAAATTACTCCTGCGTAACTAGCCTGCTTGTAATTTTAAATTAACAGTAAAATAATTTATCAACAAACTAAATTGCTAGTATTATAATGTATTATTATGTCATATAATATAGTGTAGTTATATATATTATGTTTTTACAACTACCTAACAGAAAACCGGCGCGAAATAACGCTTACGTTGTATTTCGCCGAATGAGTGAGGTCGCTGGAGGCCCAAGGGGGGTTGGAGATTTTGAGGACCAGGAACGCAAGTCCGCAGCACTAGAGAAGTTACAAGTGGTGTTGCGAGGGGGCGGCGAGGGGACGGCGAGGGGGCGGCGAGGGGGCGGCGGTAATAAAAAACTAAATAAAACTATTGTCTTTTTGTTTACAATTCGATGAAATTAGATTAGAACGCCAATTTTAACTTACACTATCTTATTATTATTGAATTATAAATGTCGTCTGGATATAATAAACTGGTTTTTGGAGTTTGGACCCATTAAAACAGGTTTGACGTTGGTTTGACGTTTATGAGAATACCATTTTGAAGTTTTAACATATCGGGACTGGATCGTTACTGTATTATCGCGGAATTTAATTAGCAGAATCGACGTCGCTACTGAACGGTGGATACGCCGCAGTCCGTGGGGTGACGCACTTATACACACAGATTCCAATAAATTCCGGCGGGATCAAATTCATCTTAAATCTATTTCTGTTCGATTATTAGGATAATAATGTGCTTAGACTTTATGAACATAGGAACATAGGAATTACCTTGTGATACTTCTGTGACAATGTGATACACCTGTGATAATGGTTGAACCAATTTCTGATGCTAGGACTATATGCTCCGGAATCCGGAACGGCGGTGAAAATTCAGAGGATTGAAGCTCGACACTTGATACTTTGATTTTCAACTGTATTGTATTAGCGCAGAGTTCTATTTTCAGTGCTCTAAATTTTCTCGGGGCCGCCGGATTCCGGATCATATAGTTCCAGCCTGAGATGAAACCATTCACAGATGAAAGTAAGTCTTAGTTAGGCCTTTTCATCTGTGAATAATTTATACAGTACTAGGATGTTGCTCGCGAGAACCGCACATTTTGCTACGATAATAATCAAAACTTAAAAATGACTACCCGACTACGCCAATTAAATAACTTATCTTACCTGGGAAATTATTACGTATCTATTGACACCTCGTTTACAAAATCGGATCAGTGCTTTAGGCGGTACAGTGGGACAAATATACATTAAACATGAGACTGCCAAAATCATTACCATTCGATGAAGTCGGGAAAAAAGTAGCCTATGTGTTAATCCAGAGTCTAACCTACACCTATACTTATAAAGTTTTCCGTTTGTAATATTAGCAAGGACTAACTACTAACGTGACGTTCTTAAATGCAGTAAATTAAAAACAAAAGCGAAAATCTTCTACATAATATTTAATCTCTTTATGACGCGACAATGTCTTATAAATTGGCATGTTCCGCCTGAGCCGAGCGTGCAAGCGATAGAGGGGCACGATCGGCCTAAGCGTTCCGCTTGTGATGACGTTATCGCGTAGAATTATCGTCCGTAAACCGACTTAACAGACAACCATTTTTTCATCTGGTTCAAGGCAAAATAATATTCTGTACACGTTGTCCTTGTATGCACGAAGACAATGCGAAATGTACGGCTGAAATTATTTTATAATTTGAACAAAAGACAACCACCCGATTATTTGAACGAAGCGCTCGGAATTTCGGTAAAATGCAGCCTAAATATGAACTATTATTTTGTACATGAACATTTCCGCTTGACATTTTAATAATAGCTATAATTCATTCACATAAAGACAGGGACTAAAGACAAATGGAGTCTACATATTAGATATCAAGATATCTATAGTATGTGTAATTAATTTGTTTAAGTACGTCACCTTATACTGTATACTTGGCTAGATTATTCTTGGATTAGCCTTAGATTTTTTTTATATATTTTACATAAAATAGTAACTTTGCCATATTTAATATACGAAGTAATACTTAATTAACGTTAAGAAATCATTGATCATGAGTACAAATGTCAAAATTGACCGATGCCGCATGAGCTGTGTTCAAATTAACCAAAAAAGCATTTTGACACGTGCACGCATGATTCACTGACTTCTGAACGCGAATAGACTATAGGTAATACATAGTTTATCATCTAGATTTAAGCTGGGACTATGTTGTCCGGAGTCCGGAGGTATGATAAAAATTCAGAGCGCTGAAAATAAAACACGGCCCTAATACAACAGACCTGAAATTGAAGTGTTGAGTGTCGAGTTGTCATAGTTGATACTCGTGTTCGATTTTCAGCTCTGTTGTATTAGCGCAGTATTATATTTTCAATGCTCTGATTTTTTCCGGCCTTCCGGATTCTGGATCATAATACGGCCATCCTACAAACATCAAATTCATCAAACATCCTAGCCTTACACAGAGTCTGCCATTATACCAAGCAAAATGTAACGTTCACAAGATATTCGTTCGCCTTGAATTAAATATTTAATTAGGCCATGCATAACTAAACACTTCAGTAATTTATAGAAAATAACATGATTAACATTTCCTGATAACTCGCACTTGGCATGGACACACTCTCGCACTGCCGAACAACGCGCCGGCTTTGAAGCTCACGCGAACGGCGCACTGTATCGGCCGTGCGTTATGAATAGAATTTAAGTACTTTATAGGATAATCTATTCAAAATTTAAGGTCACATGCTTTACATATTTTTGGGTCGAGCATCGAACACTGATCACGCTCTCTATATATTTATTATGCTTTATATTACCTCTTCTATTATACATTACCCGTCCTTTTGGTTTCGCCGTAGTCGGCTTAAAACGTAAACTTCTTTAAATATGAATTGAGAACGCAAAGTTTTTCGCATTTTATGACCCAAACTCAGCATTTTAAATGACATCCGACCTACATCAAGTGTTCTTACTGCAGATGTAAAATATTGAAAAAGGTCAGAAGATTGTAGATAAGGATTTAGCTTGATTTACGGCCCGTTTCAATAACTATTTGTTAGAAACGTCAAATTTGTATTGATTAGTAATGATTGAATGACGACGTTTTCAACAAATAGTTTCTGGTAGATAGGTTATTGAAACCGGCCGTTAATCTTCTTTAGATAATGTCCAGTCCTCGATTGGTTTTGTAACCCTTTTCGGTCCATATACCAATAATTACATGAAGTTTTTTTTCACACAAATGTAGGCAATTATAAGTAGGTACAATATCAACAAAGTTCCTGCTCGACCAGTTTCTAACGAAACCAGAAACGGGTTTGACGTTGGTTTGGCGTTAATGAGAATTGGAGGATTTAATTAGCAGAATCGACCTGAGAATTTCGTTGCGAAAAATATCCCACGGAAATTGTACACTTCTAACCCTTAAACATTCTCATAAACTTTTTGATTAATAGGAGGTATTAACTTATTATAGTAAGTTAAGGAATGATTCCTTAATACAATTGTGGTTATTAAATGAAATACTTATGTTTTACTGTAAAATTAATATTAACTTTAATAAAGAGAAAAATAAAAGATACATGCACTAGTAAGGTCCACAGAGTAGAGAGCGAGTTGTGTCAAAGACAACATTAATAGAAAATGGATACAGACTATAGAAGGCGTGAAATTTAAATACATATATTACAACAACAATTTAAGAAAAACGGATTCAAAATAACAAAAAAACAGCATTTTGTTTTGTAACGCGCGTGAATAAATATAAAATATAATATGTTTAGTTATTATAACTTTCTTTATATGAGCTTATATAACTGTCGAGACCAAATGTTGTTCAAGTGTATGAAACTTGTTAAAGAGTTCTCGCAAACTTCATACAAGCTTCATTCAAATAAATTGTATGATTTGTTCTTCACTTATCGATTACATTGTTAAAGATTGAAGATACGAACTTTTGGTTAAGGGACAGCACTCAAAAATGGATAGCGAAAACAGTATTTAATTTTTATTAATAATTTAGGCCAACTTAGGCACTATTTAATAACAGATTAAAATTAAAAATAACTAAAATAAAAATTTAAAATCTCCAAAAAACTCATTGAGACCACCCGAGACCCCAGAGCCGGCACCTACCTGGCCCAGAGAATAAGTATCGCAATCCAGCGAGGAAACTCTTTGAGCCTTCTAGGTACTCTGCCTGGTGGGGACGACCTGGGAGATTTCTTTGTTTTGTAGCATTTTAAGTTTTGGAGTAGTTATTATTTTTTTAATACTTAACTACTTTTATAGTTTGTAAATATTTTAAATAGATTTTAGTTCATTTTAGTTTGATATTAAATTAATATTTATCAATTAAAAAGTATTGTATTGTATATGTAGTTGAAAATATTGGGTTCATCAGGGATGAAAATGAAAATTCATGGGTGAAATTTAGGATTGGTTACAAATATAACAATAATATTATTATACCATTTCCGTATACGATTACGGATATGTAATTATTTCGTATTATCCAATAATTTCGAATATCAATTAAATATATATAAAATAACTTGTCAAATATTGGTTATTTAATATTTCATTTTATTAATCTGGGTGATTTTTATTCCGTTTTCTTAACTTGCTATAATAAGTTTAATACCTTCTTTTAATCAAAAAGTTTATGAGAATGTTTGAGGGTTGGAAGTGTACGATTTCCGTGGGATATTTTGCGCAACGAAATTCGCAGGTCGATTCTGCTAATTAGATCCTCCCATTCTCATAAACGGCAAACCAACGTCAAACACGTTTCTGGTTTCGTTAGAAACTGGCCGAGCAGGAACTTTGTCGATATTTTTTATTTAATATTTCATTTAATAATTTTATTAATTTATAAATAATAATTTTAAAAAAAATCCGTTTCGAGACAAACTGGTTATAATAGGTACATGAAATAGAGTAGCTTTCGTTAGCTTTTTAGCCTGGTGACGTCAATAGCAGCACATAGTCGCCAATAAATTTCTAGTACGACCGGTCGCTCGCGGCTCGTATCCACCGACTCCCTGCGACTTTTCTCAGGTCGTCTGTCCACCTGAGGGAGGCCGTCCTACGCTTCGACGTCCAGTTTGTGGTCTCCACTCGAGAACCTTTCGGACCTATCGGTTCTACGGGCTATATGTCCAGCCCATTGCCACTTCATCTTGCTATTGCGCTGGGCTGTGTCGGTAACTTTAGTTACTACAGATTTACTCATTTCTGATCCTATCACGTAGAGACACTCCGAGCATAGTCCTCTCTATAGCTCTTTGAGAGACACGAAGCTTTTACTATGGCCTTCGACAAATAATTTATTATTCGTAGACTATGGCATACCTACTTAGTTTACTTTTTTTCTTTTTTCGTGAAAATGTATTTGAAAACTTCTTTCTTACCAATTTAAAATCAATATTTACTAATTGGAACATTTTAAAACACTATTTCAGAAAAAAAAAATTGAATTTACAAATTATTGTTACCCTATTGACCTACGAAGTTACGCGTGATTGGAGCGTACGACGGCGAGCGGCGCGTGAGAACGACTCCAACTTTCAACAACAGTTTTCTAGTTTTAGTGAGACATTGGAATTGCAATACATTTTTTATATTAATATAAGAAGATAGGAAACGTAATTTTAGCCCCAAGACCGCTACTGCCATTTTTATTTCAAAACTAAGTCCAAATATTATTATCATTTTTATGGGTTCAATTTCGTCGAAATGTCCGTTTACATAGGCCACTTACGTCGAGTGTCTATTAATTCTACACGTCCCACTTTAGGCCACTTTGGGGCAGCTAAATAACATTGTTCGTGAGGGTCGGCGTAGACTAGCCACTTGCGACCGCGACCAGTGGCCAGCGGCAGCCTGTTTCGTATATTTTTATTTTGTACAGAAATAATAACAAATAATAAGTAGTTGTTAGTTAAAAACGCGCAGTACACCCTAGTACTAACTTTCATTCTGCATTCTACCGTAGGCTACGAGCTCACGGAGCGGTTTTCACCCGCGCCCGCCGCGGTTGCGGGCCCGCAGCTTCTGTAGAATGCAGATATGTATGTAAAAAATTAACGCACAACTCACGGTGCGTTTTACACCCGCGGTGTGCCCGCTGCACCGGCGGGCAACTGGTAAAACCGCGCGGGCCGCGGTCACCCGCAGCCTCGGCGGGTTGCGCCCGCGCGCTCTGCGTTCGGTTGGAGGGCGAAATTCAGAAATTCTATAGTAAATATTTGCCTCTTTGCAAAACGCCATGTTTGCGGGCGATGATCTCCACAGCGACGGCTGCGTCCGTGCAATAATCGGCTTCGTGAGTTAAGAAATAAAACCGCAATTCCCCGACAGCGGTGGACACGGGAGAAAACCGCTCCGTGAGTTCTTAGCCGTAGGCTACGAACGACATAATTACCTTTTGATCGCTTAGTTAAATATAGCGCAGGCAATCTTAAATTTAATGATGAGTAATGAAATGGATAAAAACTAGAGAAAAAGAACTACACATATAAATAAATTTAAGAAGTGGTCTGAATGTTACGTAATTATAATAAATATTGAAATGTAAATAGGTACAAATAATAACATTAATAAGCGTATGCTTTAAATATTATATTGTAGTCTAAAGAGCAAAATATTATTATAAAGCTTAGTTACCATTAAACTTATTTAATTAATAGGATTGTAACAAATATATTTTGAGACGTAATGTAATAGACAGGCTATTTTATTTTATTTCAATTTTTAAATACGACCTCTGCAGCTCAGTGGTTAGAGCGTTCGAACTCAAGCCGCAGGTTGCGAGATCGAATCCTGCCAAGGGAACAAAAGTTTTCTGTGTTCCTGGGTCATGAATGTGTATTTCAACATGTGTATTATATTGACGTGGTGTGACGCGTCCGTAGATATTATTATTAATTGTGATTTTAAATTTTATTTTATCCCTTGCGAGGTCTGCTGAAGCTGCGGGCTTATGGCCAAACAAGTGAGGTCAGGTGAGGTGTCAATTAGTGATATATTATTAGGTATTTGATATCGTAGTGCATACAAAAGTTGCGGCCGCATGCAACAGCGTTCGGTCGTTAGTGGCCTGTTTGCGCCGATCACTATTCTATCCCATCCCAATTCCGAATCTGTAAGCAATATGTTTGTTAGTTGATCGTGTCTTGAATAATATAAAAGGTTTTTCTAAGATCGAATAACTCTATATTAATACATATTTTAGTAAATTAATTTTGTACGAGGAATAAAAAGGGTTTTATTGTAAATAGCAACTTTTATTACTATTGCTTTATGTAGTTTTTATTAGTATCGTAAACGTATGAGTGTTTTTAGTTTGAATTAGTTTAATTAATATATATAAATAAATAATATATAAATAAATAAATAAATATTTCTCTCTCTCTTGCCTGGCAGGGCCTTTGTCGGTGGAGCTTCCGCTACTTTTCTCTGTCCTCCACTAGTACCTTCAGCTCTCTATAGGACATGACATTTACATTCACTACAAGTTAACTAATATAGTTTTTCCTTGGCCTTTTCCTACTCCTCTTTCCTTCTAATATTGTCCTTGTGATGGCCAATCATCTTTCCTCTTCTGTTTTCTAGAATTTTTAATATGTTTCTCTTTTCTCTTATCACCTGTAGCACTTCTTCGTTAGTTTTCTTTTCCTTCCAACCTATCCGCTGCATCCTTCTCCAGCACCACATTTCGAACGCTTCTAATCGTGCCCTATCCCTAATTACTAAATATAAAATAAATATTTAGTAAGTACTAATTACACACGAACACACTCATACACACTCACATGAGCTCATTTCTCAAGACTCAATAAATTTCTTAATGCGTAACTCAATAACTCTGTATATTTTGTGTTTATTTCTTTTGAGTCCAACTCGAACGTATGTAATTTAATATATTGCAGTAAAATACGTTTGTCTGATTTTATTCTGTATAAATTGTGCTAACATGAAAGAGACTTCACGACACAGGGAGTCCTAGTGTGGAAACCACTAATAGACTTACTATACGATTTCATGTACATTTTTTGATCACTATCTTTTAAAGTGATACTTTTTTACATTACATCGTCTCAAACTTTTTCGTCTGTGTGTTGCATGTCGCGTGACGATCGGCCACGGAGTAGGGATAAAGTGAAAGGCGCTCGTCAGAGCAGCCGAGGCGAATATGGCGGCGCCTTTAGTTCGCATCAGCTGACCGTGTAGTGTATAGACTAGTACTCTATGTGCCAGTGCTCCACGCTATATTTTTGATATTAAGTTTCACTTTTACAGTGGTTTCATAATACCACAATTGGTTTACAACCCAAAAATACTTCACGTTAGTAAGGCCCTCATAAACATCTTATGCAAATAGGTTCGCATTACCTATAGCGTGATCTAGCGGCAAATCAGCGCCATCTAGTATGTCATATGAGAACCAAAGTTCCTTAAGAAAATTAACTTAAAATCTAACGCATAAATAGTCTGTATATTGATAAAGACCGCATTTAACTCGTTATGTAATTCACGCGAAGACACAAGAAGTGCATTTTATTTTTTAATACTAGGTACAATATTACATTATTATCTATTATCAGCCTTACAAACTTTTAGTCTGCAAAGTTATGTTCAGATATATTTTCTATGTCCCCTTAATACAATTAACTTGGAACACATCAATTTTTTATTTTTAGAAATAAGTTTTATAATTAATGGTAAGTATCCCAATATGTCTTCTAGAGTCTTGTGTGTGTTGCGCTATGTGTATGCAAATGTGTGTAATTCTTTTATTGAATATACTGTTATATATAATGTACTGTGTGTGTCGTCTCGACACTAAAAGATTTAACAGGAGATATTTATTTTTTACCCTTTATAGGGTACCCGGGTACGGATTTACCCTTTTATAGGGGTATTTGATGTTTTGGTCACTACCTTACTTACTTACTACTTACTTATAAAACTAAATACCTGAATAATTTTATTTATTTACACATCAAAGATGTTTCATATAATAGTCAAAAATATTTTTTACATTATAGGTTATAGAATATATCTATAAAATGTAAAAGGTGTATTTTTTTCTAAGATTTTTTTTTCTTATTTTATAATTATTAGTTAAACTAGGCCATTTACTCAAAAAAATGTAATGTCTGTATTAGTTACGTAGTAACTATTTATTAATCTGTGGTTTTAGGCAAATATTTAGATATGTATGAGAATAAATTATTTTGAATATAATATCCTAAACATATGAAAATATGATGTTCAAGTTTGATTTGCACATAATATTTAAATTGATTAAAATATAATATATATAATGGCGCGCCGGACATTTGCTGCCTATGCTCGTTATTGCGAAATGACAGGATGCGTCCATTTGTTAGTCCAGGGACTCTGTTGTGACCGGTTGTAATATAGTGCATGCATTTAGCTACTAGTCCCTATACCATTTCATCATCAGCATCGTCTGCTTACGCCGTAGCTACTAGACTTATAGCCTATACTAAGTGGCGAAGGCTCGTCCACCTTCATAGGGAAGCCCTAGGCTGTATAGAGGTTTAAATAAGGATCTTCAAAAAAGTATTTAATAAAAAAAAAAAAAAAAGGTAAGGTGGTAAGTGAAGCCGATAGGAATGGAGGTAGGAACCCCTCGCCACTGCTATACTATATGGTATATCCTTACATATGAAATTTGCGTTTTGTAAAGGAGGAACATAAAGTCGTTTTTTTTAAACATAATATATTTATTTAATCAAAGTATATACCATTGCTATCTATGCACTTTTGCCATCTCGTAGGTAGTTAATTGATACCTTTACTAAAAAACCATTCGGACAGAAATCAAAGAAATCTTTGAAGGTGCCTTGTATTGCCCCATCGGAGTTGATTTTTTTCCCTTGCAAGAAGTTATCCAAATTTAGAAAAAAATCGTAATCTGTTGGAGAAAGGTCCGGGAAGTATGGTGGATGTCTTAGACATTCCAATTGAAGCTCCTCTAATTTGATAGCCGTCTGTTGTGCAGTGTTTTGTCTAGCGTTGTTCTGAAGCAGCAGTGGCCTAGAGCGAATGACCAACCTCGGTTGTTTAGCAGCTAGCTTTTTCATCATGATTTGCAGTTGCTGGCAATAGACATCTGTCGTAATCGTCTGGCCCGATTTAAGAAAGCTGTAGTGAACGACACCGGCACTAGTCTACCAAACGCTCACAAGTAACTTTTTTTGAGACAATTTTCGCTTGGGGCAGACTTTGGCTGGTTCGCCAGGGTTCAGCCATTGCGATGAGCGTTTCCGATTATCGTACAGGATCCACTTTTCATCACAGGTAATGATTCGATTTGAAATCCCTTCATTATTGTGCAGGTTGAGGAATGTAACGCAGCAGTCGACGCGCGTTTGTCGATTTGCTGCACTCAATTTATGAGGTACCCTTTCAAGCTTTTTCACCTTCCCGATTTACTTCAAGTGGATTGAAACAGTTTTATCACTAACACCGCAGCCTGCAGCTAACTCGGACGTGGTTTGCGATGGATCCGCTTCCACAATAGCCTTCAATTCTTCACTATCAACTTTGGTCTCCGGCCGTCCACGGGGCTTGTTCTGCAGGTCGAAATTTCCAGAACGAAAACGTTGGAACCAAAACCGCACTATGTTTTCTTTTGCAACACCGCCGCCATACACATCATTAATCCTTCGAGCCGTTTCTACAGCACTGATGCCACGGTGGAACTCGTACTCGAAAATAATACGATATTTCAAGTTTTCCATTTTGTAAACAGAGTGGCGCAAAGAAAAAACCAAAAGAGGAAAAAACAAATTAATTACGGTTTTCGAAACACAAATGATTGAGTAAATAATTGAGTAAAATTTGAAATTGGAATTCCTAACCAAAGAAGATATATTTGAGATCAAAGTGGCCAGTACGACTAAACGCCAATTTCATATGTAAAGACCTGATATATGGTCTATAAACCTAGTAATTAGTACTTCTTTTTGTATAGGGCCTATAGTGTTGGATCTCATTGTAAAAATGTTAAGACATAAAACACTATTCTACTGCGGACCGACAGACCTTCAGAACTAATTAGGTAAAATAATTAAGATTTTATGTGTAGTTTTATAAAAAAGTGACAAAAAGGTTGGAATATTTTTATAAAATTAGTGTATAAAACCTAAATCTTTGTGGATTCGATGTAAGTAAACCACAAATTGGTTTACTTACATCAAATGCAGAAATATTTACTATTGTAACAATGAATATAAACGCGCAAACTTCGGAGATATCAGAAATTTTTTGCATGTGACCATCCACATATTTCGTAGCAACTTACAGGCGCGTGACGTACATGCCGGTACGAGTTTTGTATGGGGAATTTTCACAAGACTCACAAATCACTTCAAACAAACCGTAGATTCTTTGAAAATATTGATTTTAGTAAACTATCCAATTATTTCCTATCCCTATTGTGCAAGTATTTTGTTCTAAATGTCCAATTCTCATACTATACCCTTTTATCTATATTTATTTTATTTTTGACATGATAACGTCTTATAAATCGATGGAGCCGGCTGCACGCACGAAAAAACATGACTCATGCGTTACCTGTTACCTGTTACCGTTACCAAGTACCAGCGCTACCTCGCATTTCCGTTACCTCATTATTATTATTATTATTATTATTATTATTATTATTATTATTATTATTATTATTATTATTATTATTATTATTATTATTATTATTATTATTATTATTATTATTGCTGTTGTTGTTGTTGCTGTTGTTGTTGTTATTGTTGTTGTTGTTGACGTTGTCACGTTCAACTATCGTCAGTAAACCGACTTTACAGACAACTGATATTTTTTATTTTATTTAATCGGAGGTGAGGAGTTCTTTTTTAAGTTAAAATCAGTTGACGTACGCAGACTTCATTTGTCTGTTTCAAAGTTATTCATAAAGTAAGCTAAGGCTGGGACTATATGCTCCGGAATTCGGAACGCCGGTGAAATTTCAGAGCATTGAAAATAGAACACTGTGCAGCAGTGCATTAGCCAACTGCTAATACGGTAGAGCTGAAAATCGAACACACAAGTGTCGAGTCAAATGTCAATGTCATATATGACAGCTCGACACTTGATTTTCAACGCTATTGTGTTAGCGCAGAGTTCTATTTTAAGTGCTCTGAATTTTCTCTGAACCGCCGGATTTCGGATCACATAGTCCCAGCCTTAGTAACCGTGTTATACATTAAACAAGACTTCATAGCTACGCGCTAAAAATAATCTTTTTTGCGGGGAAATATTATATTTTCTTTTTTTTTACTGGAACCTAAAAAAAATTAATTAATAAATTAATCCTAAAAAACTGGGAACAGTAGAATTTTATGCAAGAAGCTTCTTTCAAGCTGAGCCCAGTTTTATAAATTGCCAAGCTTAAAAGTCACCTCTTTATTATATTTACATTACATTTTTTATAAAAAAACTAGCTATTGCCCGCGGCTACGCTCGCGTAAATAAATTATCCCACGGGTACACTGTACTTTTTAGAGATAAAATGTAGCCAATATTTTAATCCAAAGTCTAAGCGTGAAAGAGTAACAAATATCCATCAACATGTTAAAGTCGGTAATCACTTAGCAACAAACCACCTAACTCATTTTTTCCATAAAAAAAATTGTCGAGTCATTGTGAAAGTGTAATACTTATAAACTGCGATACTATTCATAAATACAATCTGTTTCAGCTCGCTGAATATCTGAAGTCTGAGCCTAGGCTATCTACGTATTCTGGGCGCTGACCTAAATAATACAGGCGAGTTTACACAAACGCCATTTCAACTTTTTAAGAACCCTTCGTAATTTTGAATCATTTCAGTGTTACAAGCATCCAGTTATGTTGATTCAGTTCTTTTTTTAAATTAAAATATTTTTAATGAAAACCTCGTTTTTTATAGCGAAATTTATGGCACAATTTTTATAAAAAGTATGTTATTGTTTCTCTTTTTTCTAATCTGTAAAATAATAAAAGCAGACGTACCTAAAAGTAATATATTTGATATAGTATATTTCACAAAGCCCTTTACGATAATTGAAGATTTAGCAAGTACAAGTTGTAAAAATATTTCAGTCTGAAAATTTTCAAAAGTTGATAAAGTTTGTCATAAATAAAAACATAAAAGTTTTACTTTTCTTGGCCATAACGAGGACTTACGTGTCTTATATTTTCCGTCTATTTTCTGTCTGTCGTTTTCACGCAAATTATTAGACCATTTACAGTTTTTTACAGGCGAAATTTTATTTTCTCTAATCAAGTAGGTAAGGTAATTCCTTTTGCTCTAGATCCAATTTTATAAAACAGAAAAAAGTAATTTAAGTATCGTGTAAAAACCAAGTGCGAGTCGGACTATCACACGCTCCGTACAAAACGGCGAAAAATCCCGTTTGATGCATGGGAGCCCCCCATAGATATTTATTTTATTCTATTCTTAGTATCTGTTGTTATAAGCAGCAACAGAAATACATCATCTGTGAAAATTTCGACTGTCTGGCTATCATGGTTGGGGATATACAGCCTGGTGACAGACAGACAGGACGGATAGACGGTCATACAGACAAACAGCGAAGTTTCAGCCCTTTGGTTACGGGACCCTTAAAAATATAGAAAGCTTTTTAACCAACAACAATTGATAATAACACATTATGGCCTATACTTTTCAAAAAAAAATGGCTACGATTAAATTAAGTATATACACCATAGGGACATAAACTTCATTCAAATACAAACACTATCTACTTATAATATCGCATAAGACTTCGACACGAAATTCAAAATGGCGCATTTTTTTCCGCAACGGTTTACCAAGTCCTCCTCTAAAAAGGTTGCGTGAACGGAAACAGCAATATTATGAGGATATAAACTCGTGGGCGCAAATGATTTCATCTTGTCCCTCTGCTCCTCCGTTACAAGTTATACCATCCGCCTTCCCTAATAACTTTATTTTACATATAAATAGTTTTGTGGCAGGTTAACAAAGGAGAATAATATATAAAAATAATATAGGAGAATAATAAAAATAAATATTTTGGAACTTTTTTTTTCTCGCGTAGATTTAAAAATTGTTTTTTATTTTATTTTATTATATTGAAATCGTTTCGGTATAAATAGTTGTATTATCCAGGAGGATTCGTTGTTTAGTTTGGACTTCAGAGGTTCGTTTTTAACTCAACTGCCGCGAAGCCAATAGAAGAGCAATGATTTTGGCAGTACATGTATGTATGTATGTATATATGTTTGTTTCGTGGCGCCCAAACTTACTGATCTGATTTCAAAATATTCGTAACAATGTCACGTTGACGACAATATAAATTACGTAGTCGGATTGAAGTTTTAAAGTTTTGATTATTATTATTTAGTTAAGTAAATAGTTATTCATAATTTTATCGCACAATAAGGTGGAAGAGTAACACAAAGAAGAGCAATATTTAATAGGCTTATGAAGACAGATATTTTGTATAAAAACTATAACCCGAATACGTAAATTATCTATACATCTATACAAATAAATAAAATTGAAGTGTCTGTTTGTAGTTTTAAATTAACAGCTTTTCACATAATGCATATTAAAGTACATAAGGTGCTTACAATTATAAACCACTTTTTTTTTTTATCTGCCCGTATGTCTGTCTATCTGTCTGTTTGTTCCGGCTAATCTCTGAAATGGCAAGACTGATTTTCACGGGACTTACACTGGCAGTGGCTGATGTTATGAGGAGTAAAAGCTTGGGATACGATTTATCCTCATCATCATCATCAAAAAATGTTTAACGCCCAATGAAGTAGGCGCGGCTCAGCTAGTATTATAATTAATCGCACGTTACCCGGGATATTATTGCGAATCTATTGACACCGATTAGGTATTTAAATCGGATCCGTAATTTGGGCGCTACATACATACATAAACTGCCAAAATCATTACCCTTCCTTTTTGCTTTGTGTTGTTTTTATCTTAGCAGCGGGTTTTTTTTTAATTTTAAAATAAAATCTTAAGAACGTCGAGCACTTCTAAGATGTGGTATCTTACTTTGATCTTTATTAAGGCTTCTTAGTTTTTTTTTAAATTACTTACCTACCTTTATTAGATATTTTAATTTGAAGCTCCGCATTTTGATAAAGAACCTTACAAACTATTTACGTACCTTTAATTGACTTATTTCAAAAGTTTTAAATCACAAGTTCAACACGGAAACACTGTCACTAAACACATAAAAAACTTTCTCTATTTCGAATTACGTCCAGAAGGACAAGCGCCAAAAATAAGCTGTTGTAAAAGTTTAAATTTCGAATTGATTAGTCAAACGGTATCTTTTTAATTTAATGCCCAGTATCTTTGTTAGTGGCCAGTCTCACAAATTTGTAAGCGGCCAGTTCGAACCATAGACAATAATATAGTTCCGAACTTGAACTTGGCGGGAAATGATCAACTGGTGGGCGATTCCTTCGGCGCCTCAGAGTCTACTGGCGCGCTCGCGGCTCGCCCGCTACGTACAGCTATCGCATATTGGACCAAGTTATTGGTCCAACTTATTTGATTAATCCGAAAGACATTAAAAACTAAAGCGTAGTAAAATTTTAATGAATGAATGTATTTTATGTTATAAATGGAATTGAAGTGTCAGTCTAAACCTTAATAGTATATATCATATAAAAGTATTATGAAATCTTAAATTACAATGTGTATTAAAATAATTTTCTCTTTACGTGTCTATAAAGCCACCTACCAGTATATTACATGTAAACATGTGCCATGATTATAAAGGTTGTCTGGCAGAAATCGCTTGTAGCGATAAGACCGCCTTTTGTGCTTTTATAAGTTTAGTTTTTCTATGTTCTGTATGTCCTATTCGGTTTTGGTGCAATAAAGAGTTTTTCATTCATTCATTTATTCATTTCATTCATTCATTCTAAATCTATGAGCTTTTCTCATAACATCATGTGTAAGATATTTTCGACTTACAATATTTCGATGCGAAAATCATGTTTATTTAAACTGCGAAAATATTGTTTTGCGCCTAAGAGATGAAATAAGTATTTCCTCCCTTTTTAGGGTACCGTAGTTCACGTCTCGGAACTCTTATGGTTTCGCCATGTCCGGCTGTCCGTCAGTCCGTCTGTTCGTCCGTCTTCGGCTTACCGTCCAAATGGAAATCTTTGTGCGAGTAAATGGAAGTTTTGCGGGACCGTACATTTTGTAGGAAGTAGCCTATGTCCTTGTCCGTGGACTACTCTATATCTGTGAGAAATTTCACCTAAATCGGTCCAGTAGTAAACAAACAATCAAATCTTTTCATTGGTGTCGATCGAAATAATGAAAACCCTAAAGTTAAATAACAAATTAACTTAGTTAAAATAGCTTTAAAATGAAATTCAGTTAATTTTATAACAGTTACAATAAGCTAACAAAATGAACCCGATCAGCTATACTCAATGTGGCCCGCATGTGTTATTGGCCCATTTGAAGTTAAAAATTCATGTAAACAATTTTCACGTTGATAAGAATTCCACCAATTGACTTTGTGACTCCTTTTTTATATCTTCATAAAGTATAATTTTAAAAAATCGCATTACATTATATTTGAACATCTTTGTAAACACTAAACTAAACATACCATCCTCCTCACCTTGATGAGTGGCAGTCTTCCACCGTGCGCTTTTCGCGTAACTTTCTGCCGCGCACTGTAAAACTCTGGAACGAACTGTCACCAGCAGTATTTCCGGACCTATACGACCTGCAAACCTTCAAGAAGAGAGCGTATTCCCTCTTAAAAGGCCGGCAACGCACCTGCAGCTCTTCTGATGTTGCGAGTGTCCACGGGCGACGGTAGTTGCTTACCATCAGGTGACCCGTTTGCTCGCTTGCCCCCTTATTTAACAAAAAAAAACAAAAAAAAAAAAAAAAACACTTCTTTTTATTTCATTAATAAAGTAAATTCATAGTCGACTTTTCTAAGTTCGTAATTCTTTACTTTTTAATCAAAACCTGAATATTTTTTACTTGCGACCCTCGACAAAATGATGTCTGTCTGTGTGATGTCTGCAGATGATGTCTGTCTGTGGTGTGTGATGTCTGCAGCCCCTAATGTTGAATGTGGTTGAACGAGACTAATAAAATAAACGGTATTCATCAAACTTCAGCGCTGCAAAGGTTTTAGTAGAAACATCTTAAATCATCAAAAATCATCAAAAACATCTTAATCTTATATTAAAATGTTATTTCATAGGATATGCTCCGGCACAGACAGGCTGGCTATATATAAGAGACTAGGTGTTGCACGCGACATTGTGCGCGCAAAAGTAAATCTCGCGGAAACCGTACATTTTTCCGCAATAAAGAAATTTGTCCTTTCACGTAGTCTTAGTCTACCTGTGCCTATCTGTGCCAGATAGGCACAGAGTATAGTTTCGGAGCCTATTCAATGCAAACAAATAAGCAAACTTTTTCTCTTTGTACTATTAATATAGATTCTACGGTGTCACAGAAAAACGGTATGAAACAACGCTTGTTATGTATTTCGCCAATAGAGTGTCAGTAGCAGAGATCCAACGAGATTTTAAAAGACCATAATATGATACAAGTTCTTAGCATGGGCACTCATATTATGTGCGCCATTTTACGTATTTCTATTGAAAACTGTCAAAATTTATGTTTTCTAATATTATGATGAAATCAGATGAATCATTCACAATTTCACGATTTTTGTATGGAAAAAAATATATGAAACATAATAACACTTTAGGTGTTTCATACACCTAAAGTGGCCTTTTTAGACCCCCAGGACCAGAATGACATGGTGTGGAAGCGTAAATTTTTTAATGAAATGGACCAAAAAATGAGTAAATGTTGCTGAGAGATCACCACCGCCCATGGACCAGACCAGAGGAGTTACAAGTGTGTTGAAAGCGTCCTTAAAACCCCAAATCCCCCTGGGCCTCCGGTTACCTCAATCACTTTCAAAACATTTCATCCTCATTAGTGTAAAAAAACTGTTATTTTCACGTGCGAGCTGCCACTCGCAAATTGAAACCGCGTATTATGCGAATTCGCCCGCCATCGCCGCAAATTACTGCGGTCAGGATGCCGGCTAATCACATCATTATCTATGGAATATTAGCGTTAGTAAGTCTATGGTCTCGTTACTAGTAGGAACCTTGCCATATTGCGGAAAATAGCGGAACTTAATTGATATGTCGTTAATGTCAAAAGATCATTATGGATTATTAGCTTATTTAGTCTATAGTCAAATATTTCATTGCGTAGTCTATGGAATATTAGCATTATTTAAGCATCTATGGTGAATGGTAGCAGGGTGCTAAGATAACGTTGTGTAAAATCAATCACACAATTTTTGGTACACGATTTATTCCTTATTGTAAGACAGAAGCAAAAAATAAATTATTTGCAAAAAATGTCTAGTAATGAAAAGAATCTTCGTTGCTGACGCCCCTGACTCCCCTTACAGCTGATTTTAAAACATATTTTTAATAAAAAGTACATAGAGTGCTAGATATTTCCCGCGATTTCGTTCGCGCAGATACACTTGCATCACGCGAGGACCGTCTGTCTTGCCAAGATATAAAGTAGCCTATGTCCCTATGGTTTACTCTATGTCTGTCCCAAATTTCGACAAAATCGGTGCTACAGTTTTCGAATATATTCAATGAAAGGTTTCAGAGTAGGTATTTTCTCACGACCCAGTTTTTATTTTCAAAGAAAATACAGCCATTCGCGATTTATATATACTGAGTCACAATGTTCATGCACAAAGATTCGTGTGGTCATGATATATCACTGTTGATCCTTCAGAATTGACTTTTGGGGTTATACCCCCAAATAAATCATCATTAATTTGACACCATGTGTGTGATATAAAATTGATTATTATTATTATCCTTATTAATGTTAAGAATGAAAAAAAATATTGAAAACTAATATAATATGAGAATAACGAAATCATAACTTTCACGCCAGTTAACAAAATTCAGATCACTTTTGAATCGATTCGGTTAAATCGAAAATATTTTTGTTTGCTTCAAAACTTTCCAATGTTTTAATATAGTACATAAATTTACCCTGGCAATATAATTGATTCAATTTGATAATTATGTAAATTCAGCTATACAGTGTTTATAAAAAATATTTGAAAAATGTTATCGTTCTGTATAGTTTATAAGCATTGAAAATAAAACCGATGCAAGTCGGACTCGCACACGAAGGGTTCTGTACATAATCACGGAGAAGCAAAAGAAAGAATTAAATATTAATTTTTCTCTAGAGCAGCAAGAGAAATATGGACGGAGAGACGGCCAGACGGAGAAACGGAGAAAAGGAAAGACGGAAAGATCGACAGGCGGACAGACATAAAGACGGACATACGGAATGGCGGAAAATACAAAAAAAAGGCAGAATTATGGAAAAAAGGAAAGACCGAAATACGGAAAGACAGACAGACTGAAATACGGACGACTCATTCGTAGCATGGCTACATTATACGTAGCACCGCGGCGCTACGCTTTCTGTAGCATTGGTACTTAACTATTGTACAGTCCCCGACCGTATGTTCACCACATTCGGACGCTTGAGGAGATTTTTAATCGGCTACATCGAGGTCGCTCTGTGGACGAAATCCGCCCACAATAAAACATATTACAATTTTCAAGCTTGAACTTGATAATCGGTTCTTTCGCCTCTTAGAAAAAAATATTAAAAAATTAAAATGTTGTGACAGATTTACAAACGTCAACGTGTTATGAAATTGTAACTAACAAACGCAGTAGGGTGGATAATATATGAAATAGTGTGTGTTGTTGTTATATTTTGAAGTTGAAACTATAGCAAATAACATACTCCTCCGTTCGCACAATTCTCGGTAAACTGTTCTGAAAGTTTTTGCTTCACGTATTAATAAAATAATGGTGCGTCACAATTGCGTAGAATAAATTCAAAGTTTTATTTATTTTAAACCCCCGATCTTACAACCGATGTTGTTGGTGTAATGATCTAAGTCGATGTTATAAAGTTTTACGTGTCTCTCTCTCTCTCTCTCTCTCTCTTTGTGTGTGTGTGGCATCGCAGCCCCCAATCGGATGAACCGATATTGATTTAGTTTTTTTTTTTTGTTTGAAAGCTGACGTGATCGAGACTGTTCCTAGATATATTATCATCTCGCTTAGTACTTGAAAATTTTGAACATACAATCCACTGCTTATGTTAAGACGCTTAGGCAGAAAAATAATTAAAATATTAAAAAAAAAAATACTTAATAAAATTACATTTCCGATCTCTACGCCATAAAGTCAGTAACCTCACAGAAACAGGTGTTTAAAAGAGGAAGCAAATACATCACTACAATCAGCTGTGTGAGGTCAATGATTTTAATGGCGCCGTAATGTAAAGTAATTTAATTTCGTTTTTGCAAATATTTTAATTATTTTTCTGCTTAAGCGTCTTGACTTAAGCTACAGTTTTTTTTATATTTTGGACTTATTTTTTATATGACCATATAACCAAAACATTCGTAGTTGATTTTGAACAGCCTTTTATACTGTAGACTATAATTTTACTTGTCCCACGCACTACATCGTAAAAGTTGTATCCATAGCCGGTCCGTTAAGCGGCTGTAGTTAACTTTTGTTTTTATTTTCAACATGGTCCCTTGTTGTCTTCATTACATAATGTCCGCCATGTTTTTTTGTCTACTTTGTGTGTTACTCATATAATACATAATTTTTATATAATATAAAATATATAATTATATTTAAAAAAAAATCTTGAATACATGTTTATTTAATGCTTGATGTTACTTGCGACTTCGTACGCCCAAAAGAGAATCCCACGGAACGCGGAACGGGGGACATAGTGGCATATATGCTTGCAGCTAACTAACGGGAAAAATGAATGTACTTCAGAACCCGGGCATTAGAAAATTTAGTACCTACTCTAAGTTTGTGTTAGTACCAGTAATATCGCCGATCATAGATCCGGTGTTTCAATCTTAACTTAAAACTATGGCAGTAAGGTTGAAATTGGTATGCCGGGTTTGTCGCCGACATGACTGTACATTCATTCATAACATAGCTAGCTTTGTGGTAGTGCTACAGAAACTGAGCTACGTGTTTGTGGTAGTGCTACAGGAGCTGAGCTACGTGTTTGTGGTAGTGCTACAGGTTCTGTGCTACGTGTTTGTGGTAGTGCTACAGGAGCTGAGCTACGTGTTTGAGGTAGTGCTACAGGTTCTGTGCTACGTGTTTGTGGTAGTGCTACAGGAGCTGTGCTACGTGTTTGTGGTAGTGCTACAGGAGCTGTGCTACCTGTTTGTGGAAGTGCTACAGGAGCTGAGCTACGTGTTTGAGGTAGTGCTACAGGTTCATTGCTACGTGTTTGTGGTAGTGCTATAGGAGCTGAGCTACGTGTTTGAGGTAGTGCTACAGGTTCTGTGCTACGTGTTTGTGGTAGTGCTACAGGAACTGTGCTACGTGTTTGTGGTAGTGCTACAGGAGCTGAGCTACGTGTTTGAGGTAGTGCTACATGAGCTGTAGCTGTGATACGTGGTTTTAGTAGTGCTACAGGAGCTGTAGCTGCGATACGTGTTTGTGGTAGTGCTACAGGTTCTGTGCTACGTGTTTCTGGTAGTGCTACAGGAGCTGTGCTACGTGTTTGTGGTAGTGCTACATGAGCTGAGCTACGTGTTTGTGGTAGTGCTACAGGAGCTGAGCTACGTGTTTGTGGTAGTGCTACAGGTTCTGTGCTACGAGTTTGTGGTAGTGCTACAGGAGCTGTGCTACGTGTTTATTATAGCGCTACATGAGCTGTAGCTGTGCTACGTGGTTTTAGTAGTGCTACAGGAGCTGTAGCTGTGCTACGTGTTTGTGGTAGAGCTACAGGAGCTGTAGCTGTGCTAGCTAGCTTTGTGGTAGTGCTACAGGAGCTGAGCTACGTGTTTGTGGTAGTGCTACAGGAGCTGAGCTACGTGTTTGTGGTAGTGCTACAGAAGCTGTGCTACGTGTTTGTGTTAGTGCTACAGGTTCTGTGCTACGTGTTGTGGTAGTGCTACAGGAGCTGTGCTACGTGTTTGTGGTAGTGCTACAGGAGCTGAGCTACGTGTTTGTGGTAGTGCTACAGGAGCTGAGCTACGTGTTTTGGTAGTGCTACAGGAGCTGAGCTACGTGTTTGTGGTAGTGCTACAGGAGCTGAGTTACGTGTTTGTGGTAGTGCTACAGGGGCTGAGCTACGTGTTTGTGGTAGTGCTACAGGAGCTGTGCTACGTGTTTGTGGTAGTGCTACAGGAGCTGAGCTACGTGTTTGTGGTAGTGCTACAGGAGCTGAGCTACGTGTTTATGGTAGCACTACAGGAGCTGTAGCTGTGCTACGTATTTGTGGTAGTGCTACAGGTTCATTGCTACGTGTTTGTGGTAGTGCTACAGGAGCTGTGCTACGTGTTTGTGGTAGTGCTACAGGAGCTGAGCTACGTGTTAGTGGTCGTGCTACAGGGGCTGAGCTACGTGTTTATGGTAGTGCTACGTGTTTGTGGTAGTCCTACAGTAGATGTGCGTCGTGTTTCGTAGTAATGCTACAGTAGTTTTAGCTGTGCTACGTGTTTCGTAGCTATAATATGCTACGAAAAACGTAGCCCGTATTTAATAGTACGATGAGATGTGAGATAATAACTACTACAATGCTCGCACACTACTATAATACAAAAGCAACATGACGGCCAGCAGCTCCGGGCCGGTGCCGGTAAGTCAAAAATATAAATCAATCAAAACACACATGTTTCAATCAAAACATACATTCAATGTACATGAAGATGTATGAGAAAATCAATTACAGGGGGCATTATGAACGAAATAGAACCCAAAATAATGATTTTTAGAATTTTTGTCTGTTTGTCTGCACGTTTGTACCTGCTAATCTCAGAAACGACCGAACGGATTTTGCTGAAAAATAGTAGGCTCGGTATTAACAGACAAGATTTCATTTTGCGTGTACTAAGTCGGTGGAAACATCTAGTGTATTTTCATACATGTTTCTCTCCTGCAGCCGGCCGGTTGGTGCCGGTAAGTGGGAAAAACAGGCATGAAATACTGAACTTACTTATGCAGATACAGTTAAATTAGCAAACTTACTTCAAAGACTTTTAACTGAGTATTAAGAGCTTGAAGGACCGTTAACCTTCATTAAGGAGACGCCATTTGCATAACTACAATCTTTTTGTTCCGTTTTTTAAGTTATTTATTTCTTAATTAAACGATTTCACTATAAATATAAATGTAAACGGGAGGACTGAGGTGGCAGTTGTCCTATTTGTTGAAGTTGTTCAAACTACCCAAAGATACGCGAGGCTATAGAAACTAAAAAGTACCCTAATTTTAAACGAGAAGATGGCTGGGTGCTGCCACGATCCAATAATAAATAAATTTTAATTCAAAAACACCGCGGCTTCAAGATACTGCTAGTAATGTTTTGCGTGGATCGGAACGTTTGAACAACTTCAACACACTGGACAACTGCCACCTCAGTCCTCCCGTGACCACGGCTGCTGGAAAGTAGCCGAAACGTCGGTATAAAGAAAAGTGCACCTAGACACAGTCCGTAAGTGTTTAAAACAATGAACAATATCCGCGTAAACATAAGTAATCAAGAAATTACAACCTATTCTCATACCTGCCGAATACACCTGGAAAATTTCATAAAATTGGTCAGGCCGTTTCAGAGTTTTGTAACAAATACTATGACACGAAGATTTCGTATGAAAAAATAAATGCCTCAAACCATATGGTAATATTTAATGTAAAGATTAAAAATCCTTTTCAATGAAAACGTTAATTACAAAGTTAATTAGATTTATTTCTAAGCTGAAACCTAGAAACGGATGAAAAATTTAATCATATTTTTCGTCCGCAAACTTAATCTCATTCCAGGAAATGAAAAACACCCAACAATTTTGAAATTAATTTCGTACTATAATTGTGGGTAATGCAGATACACATTTTTCTAATTAGTATTCAATGAGGCCATAAAAGTTCGTTCGCATTATGGATGGCATAATTTTATTCTTATAATACTCTGTTCAAACCCAATATAATCTATTTGTAATCAAAAAATATTAAATTCGACCAAATTAATGTGCCATCGCACGGATAATATATTATATTTAAATTGGTAGCATTGTAGTGTATCACTATCTTTTTAGCCCCCGATGCTAAAAGAGGGGTGTCATAAGTTTGATGTCTCTGTCTGTCTGCGTGTCTGTCCGTGGCATCGTAGCTCCTAAACAAAAAGTCCGATTTGGATGAGGTTTCTTTTTAAAAGCTGACAAGATCAAGATAGTTCTTAGCTATGTTTCAACATCCTCAGCTCGCTCACTACTTGACGATCCCGGAGTTACATGCTTTTTTTAATTTGGTTATTTTTCAAGAAGTTTCAATTGGACATGAACAGAGTATAGCTAGACTTTCGTCTCCTTTCACCTCTTTTCTATGTTATCCTGTTATTCCACATGATTCCGCAGTCTGGACCAGGCTCCAAAATATGGCTTCCAAGAAATGCTGATTTCTCTTGACAACGATGATGACGACTTATCTTGGATGAAAAACTATTGTGCTGTGAACTATATTTCTACATTCTTCTATAGAAAAGATTCATTTCTACGCAGTGATCATAACTCACGCCAGGCCGGCAGGTGATGATGATGATGATGAATTCGGTGATAATCTCAGCTAGTGACACAATTCCGTTGGTTAAACATAATTCGTCCCGTGCAGTAGGAATCAAACGATTTTTAAATGTCAAGTTATTCCCGCGGGAACTCGTTAAGCCCTGTCAGACATCGCTAGGGTTGTCACCACTTCCATTTATTGTACTTATCTATTTTTAACAAATTTTGAAAGCAGGGTACATTACAAACTCGGTGTCACAAAAACCTGGAAGGTTTGTCCGTACACCGGCGCATCCATTATTAAATGCTTTATTTAGATATTATAAATTCACTTATTAACTTAGAACAAAATGTTACTATTAAGATTCATTAAATATGCAAAACACGTGAAAATTTTGAGGAGACTTTCTGTAAATGCTTTTTTTTTACAAATCAATTTTTGTTACAATACTTTTTGCCAATTTTAAGGTGATTATTTAATAACATAGTAAAATGTAAATACATACAACAAATGCTGTTTACAGTGTCAGTCGCACTCATGTTAGGCATGAGGCATCTAATGCGCAAGCGGCGCGGGCGCACTGCACAGTGAGTGCGCCCGCGCCGCTTGCGCGCGCACAAACAACTTGTTCAAAACTGGTATCGCGCGAGTACGGGCACAGGGGAAAATTGTTAGGAGGTCTTATAATTTTTGTTTTCATACTTTTATTTGTTTGATCCTTCTTCTTGCATTTAGTATCTATTTATTTATTGAATTGTAATGTTTTTAATTTACTTTTTATGTGTTTATCATTGATGTTTCGTTTTAGATCTAAGGGTAATTAATGTATTTAATAGTGTACATACCAAATATTTAAGGGATTGTTTTCCGTATAGTTTTTTGGAGTGAGGGTCAGCGCATTTTACATTAGTCACGCTGCGCGATGTGATACGGTATTTTGTCAGTATATATATTTACATTATATTTATTTCACTTTCAATTGCTACCTGGCACAGAAAACATTTTTGCATCCATCGTAGAAGTAATTCTATGCGAAACTTGAAATAATAAATTATAATAAATAAAAAATAAAAAAGAAATTAAAATAAATTATTACATCTATATTGTATATTAATACATGTAAGGCAAAACGTTGGCGATAATTATACGGAGGAGTATGAAATTTGACACAGTTAAGTTTAATGCTTAAAATACATTGAAATAATAAAAATAACATTAAATGTAAATATCTTGTTGCACGTTGACGTTTGTCAGTCTGTCTTTCACATTTAATAGACAACATTTACATTTTTATTTCGTATCTAAGAGGCAAAAGGTCTTATTATAATTTTGTATTGAGAATTATGTGCGAATTTTCAACCACTGCGCGACCACTAGTTGCATTAATATCATTAACTGGGAAAAGTTAATATTATAATTATACATAATAATGCCGAGTTTCCAAATTTTTTATATTTTATTATATTATTTGTTTTTCTTGCTTGCTTTTTCATTTAAATGGTTAGTAGAATAGCATTAACTGTATAATATTTTTTTATCAAGCTCCAACAACCCTAGCGATAAAGGGTAGCAAACACAGGAAGACGAATTCTTGCCAATTATATTGTTGAATTTTTCAACAAAACGTATCGTAGAAAATTGCAAAAATTTTTGACAACGAAATTAATACAATAAAACATTATTAAGTGGATTATAACAGAGGTTGTATTTGGATTTCATTAAAATCTTTTACAGTGTTTTCTTTTTTTTTAAAAAAAAAGGCACGAGATATTTTCATGATCAACTCTTGTAAAAATGGTTATTCTGATTAAATCAAACGGTATGATACTATTATAAACATCAATAAATTCCTATTTTGGCTACTTTTAAATTAGTTAAAATTTTATAGTTAGTTATTATAAAAAGATATTTAAAAATTACAAAATAGAGTCCACAACTCGAAATTCTAAACCAAACAAAAAAAACTTTGTTTAATGTCACCAGTAACCGACATTGCTCATAGAATTAGCACGCTGATGTGGACGTGGGCCGGCCATGTCTGCAGACGGACAGACGGTCGATGGAGCAGACAAGTGTTGGAGTGGAGACCACGCTTAGGCAAACGGACACACATGTGAGGAGGCTGGCGGCGGATGATGAGTGCTGACCAAAATCGGGATGGTTGGCGCTCATCGGGGGATGATGATGATTAAATTCAGATGGTTAATAAATAACATAATATGTTGTGTACGCAAGTTAGTATAATAAGTGGTAATCAATGTTTTAGTTAAGCACAATTTCATAGATATATGAACGTATTAAATTCGGGCACTATTAAAAGCTTGTAGCTTGTAACGAGACATAAATGTTGTACAATTTGCCTCTGGTTGTACACGCTCCGCTCAAATTCAAACAACCAACTAAATTGTTTAAAATAAAAATGTTCTAATTTATTACTACCTGTCCGGACACATGTTGTTCTGTATTATCTATGAACTGCAATACAGAAATAACTAATATACCTATATCTACAACCTATATCTACAACCCTACATCTACAACCTATATCTACAACCCTACATCTACAACCTACATCTACAACCTACATCTACAACCCTACATCTACAACCCTACATCTACAACCCTACATCTACAACCCTACATCTACAACCCTACATCTACAACTCTACATCTACAACCCTACATCTACAACCCTACATCTACAACCCTACATCTACAACCCTACATCTACAACCCTACTTTTACAACCCTACATCTACAACCTTCATCTACAACCTACATCTACAAACTACACCTTCACCTACTAGGGTCGGTTGTATTTCTATACTAATACTAGCATTAATTAACCGCGTGATATTAGGTTTTAAACTTTCATCCCCCATTTCATCCACATAGGGACTGAATTTTAGCAAACGCTGAAATACTTAATTCATATGAAATGTCATGCAAATATGTTCAAGCAATAAAAAGTTTCATACAAACTTTTATCACCTATTTTACCCCCTTGGGGGTTGAATTTAGAAAGATACTTTCTTATTGGATGCCTACGTCATATGATAAATACGTGCGCAAAATTTTAAGTTTCTAGCCTTAAGGGTTTTGCCTGTGCGTTTATACATTAGTCAATCAGCTTTGCCTTTATATATATAGATTATCTATGATTAAATAAACTTGTAAGGTTTGTTTGTTTGTGTCTAATAGGCTCCGAAACTGCTGGAACAAATTTTGATTAAATTTGGCACAAATATAGAGTAGACCAGTAGGAAGGACATAGGCTACTTTTTATTGCTGAAAATGCACGTGGGATTTGCTTTTGTGCGTACGAAGTCTAGTTTTTAAATAAACTGACAGGTGAACTGAACGCACTTATAAATATTTGACACTGAAGACGTGTCAAATTGACACACACAAAACTACATAAAATGATGCACGCAAGAGCGGAGCGGTGCTGCGCTACGCGATGCAGCTCGCGATTTGAACGAATTTTGTGTGGTGCATAAAGTTCAATTTTGAATCGCTATCTTAAAAATGCCGCACCACGCCTTGTCTCGGTGTGAGCTGACACTTAATAATTCATTTAAGTTGTAACACAAACAAATATAGAACATGAATACCAAACATATTTATTGCCATCGAAACCAATTTTACGGATCTTATTCGTATTTAACGGTTTATAACTATTATTCAGACGTGACGTTCCAAGTAACAGTTGGAAGTTTTATTTGCAATAAGTATTATTCACATAATCATAGGAAATCGAATTATGTTTCTCAATATGCTATTATAACTAATTCATATTCAGAGAATAATGGGTTCAAAGAGAGCCAGTTTTAATGGACAAAGTTGCGTGCAAAAGCTAGTAAACTTAATAATTTGACAACTGTACATCCGTCCTTTTGAGAATACGTCCGTAGACGGAGACACTCGCAACACCAGAGGATTTACACTTGTAACTCCTCTGGTGTTGCGCATTTGCAGTCCTGGTCAACATTGGTCATATGACCTCACTCACTCGGCGAAACACAACGCAAGCGTTATTCTGTTTTCCGTGAGGCCGTGGTATTTATTCCGATGAGCCGGCCCATTCTACCTGAAGCATGACTCTTTCACGTTTAAACTTATGGATAAGACAGTAGGATAAAACGCTTCAATTCTTTACGATCAGTTATAATTCAAGTAGGGTGTAAACCTTTTAAACAAAATTTAAGTAGCTTAGTAGAATTGTCAAGCAGCGAGCGAGTTGAATTATCAACTGCTTAAGCTATAATGATGAATTATAGCTTAGAACACTCTCGGTGATATCAGCTTGCAAACAAAAAAACTAGATCCAAATCTATCCATCCCTGTGGGAGCTACGATGCCACAGTCAGACACACAGACATACATGTCATACTTAATACACCGATCTGTTTTCGTCGGGGGTTAAAAATCAATTTGTAAGAACGTTTAAGTTGTCATCAAATGGATCATGTCAGCAAACATGACATCAGGTGCTCCCGCCTGTTTGTGTTTGAACTTCGGGGCCGTGTAGTCAGGGGCGTGAGGGTATGTAAATAAAACTTTGGCACCCTGATTGCAAATTGCTAATTAACCTTACGTTAAAAGTTGAAAGTCAAACCTTTTAATTGGAATTTAACTCTTACAACCTTTATTATTTTTACCCGACTATGGCCAAGCCCAAAGGTAATGATTTTGTCAGTCTATATATGTGAGTATGACATATGTATATATGTATGGTTGTTCCATTTTAATTAATGAATTGTCAATTATTTCGTAATAATCGTCCAGGTAACAAAGGCTACATAATTTGCGTAATCTGATTATAGTTTTATACTTCTGTAGGTGTTTTTTTTTTACAAAACATAGATATTCAAGGGGCGTGATCAGTATTCGATTCTCGTCCAAAAAATATTCGACATGTGGCCTTAAATTTTGAGTAGATTATCCTACAAAATACTTAAATACTATTCACAACCGCGCACCTTAAAAACCTACACGTTGTCAGGAATTGTTAATCATGTTACTATCCTGTAAATTGTGAAAATTTCAAGTAAGGCATATTGTCATTACTTGTCATATTGTAGCATAATTGGGTTAAGCATTTCATTCGGTTAACAATACACCCTGTATAATTCACTATCGTCGTTATTAAACATTATGTACAACTAAATAATATATAATATATTTAATAAACATTGAAAGAAAGATACAACGCAAATTGCCTTTGCATTTTGTAATAATTTGTTCTTAAACTTTGTATTGGGAATGCAAATTCTGTCATTACGTAGGCGATAGCACTGAGGCCTTCAGAATATTGTGATTTCAAGTTTTAATATAAACAAAGGTAAACAGTTGAATCCTGTAAGATTACTATACTTTGTTATTCAGTTAATTCTACGACCTCTGTGGCTTAGTGGTTAAGTGCCTCGGTGCTCAAGCCGGAGGTCGCGGGTTCGAATTCCGCCGAGGGAACATAAGACTTTTCAATGTTCCTGGGTCATAGATGTGTATTAAATATGTTTATAGTACAATTAAAATCTAAAATATAATCCCTCTTACTAATAAAAATATATGAACAATGGATAACTTAAACAACGTTGCTGTCTTTGTCTGTCAAGTGACTTTTCCAACGCATCAGACGAGTCTTCACAACAACGGATAACTAAACAACGTTGCTGTCTAGCAACGTTGTTTAGTTATCCGTTGTGTAAATTTTTTTGTTAGTAAGGGGGATTATGTATAGTATACAAATATTAAATATACTTCCTGTTGTCTGGCCCCCGTAACACAATTTCTTTGTATACTTACCATCGGGCCAGACTGATGTGGTGTGAAGCGTTCATAGATATTATATTATTATTATAAGTAAAGTGAATGAAGGCAAATATTATAATTTTGACGTCTACTTATTTACGACTAATATTTATTGCTTATGTCCGGTTCCTGAGGTGAATTCGTCGGTAGTTTATGTATTCATTAGCGCTATTGGTTTTATAACGGGTTTCTGAACAAGTGACAGATATAAGATAAGCTCAACTTAAGTGACTAATGTGGTCCATGTATTGATTCTATAACACGTAATTTACATAAGCTACTGATATATGGCGCTGACACAGAAAGTAATTAAACAATACTTCCAGAAAAAAATTGCTTTTCTTAGTTGTAATAGTTTAAAGCGTCCGTTTAACTCCCAAAGTTTTTCATGAAACTAGTTACATTGCCGTATTACTATCATTTATTATTACAAAAGTGTAATCTTTTTTAAATTCGAGTATAAAGATACTCGAATTTAAAAAAGATTCATCTAGAGACTACAAGTGTAATACTTTCGGGATTCTGAAACTCTCCGCCAGCTGAACTTAGTCTGTGTAGAATTTAAGTAAAATGTTCAGAAACTGGGCATTAATCAAGTATAAGCCTAGTTGCAAATTTTCAAATATTTGAGCAGCTTAGTAATCAAATTATAATCAGTTCACGTGAATCCAAATATTAAAAACATAAAAAACCTGAACTTAGGATGATAATATATTTTTATGCAAATGGAAGTATCTTCCTAAATATAGAATTTCATAAATAGCATCCATCATTATATTTCACATTGTAAACATAACAAAATGTTCAAATGATTAATTAATTAAATATTATCAGGAGACTTATCATTTGTATACATTAAGAAAAGAAGCGGATCCAAAACCAACCTCTGGGGCACGCCTTAATTTATTATAATATAAATTGTTTCATTTTACCTCTGCAACGTGAAGCCTCAAAAATGAAGAGCATGATGATGGAGTAGACAACGTCTGAGCGTTTCGAGCTTAAGAATTCATATAAAAGCTTATTACAATGTCGTTCATCTTGTCGGGAATTATACGCAATGTAAATAGAAATAAAATTTGTGGCATTCCCATCTCGATGGCATTTGTTTGAACTGGAAAATCGTTATTCACATTTTTTGGCAAGATTACAATCACGGTAATAATTACAACATTGTGAAATCAGTTATTTCACCAATTAAATTGAACACGATTAGTATACGCGAAACTTGCTTTGTGCGTTTTAACGAGTTCAAAATCCAAATTGGATAAACTAAACACGTTTCTAGATAAGATGTGTGTAAGCTCTCAACTCCGGATTTCGTCGGTTTAACCGCGTTGAAACCCGTTCAACAGCTGTGACGTACAAAATGTGGATCACTAAGTTTTATAAAACGAAGTTATTATTGTAAATGGTGAAATCGCCCGTAACTATACATGTCGCTAGTAATTCAATTCGCGCAGGAAGACAATTCGTCGATCAAGTGGGAATTGTATCTACACTTTATGGGATAAACGTATCCAATATACAAAAAAAAACCTATTCAACCAGGCTATAAACTTGTGTGTGTTTTATTCCAATTCGTATAGCGGTTTTGTAAACGAAACAAGCATATTACCCAGGAAACTAAAAGTACATTTTCACAATTCTGGTGTACTATCTTTTGACCGCGGCTCCGACCGCGTAAATACAGTTTACCACAGGATGACTGTACTTTTTCGGAATAAAATATAGCCTATGTTTTAATCGGGAGCATAAGCTAAGCACTAAAGTTTAATCAAAATCTGATCAGCAGTTTTTTTTGTGAAAGAGTCACACACATCTATCCATCTATCCACACGAACTTTCATATACTATTAGTAGTAGGAAGTAATATCAAGTCTCGTGTCTAATGTCTATCCTAACCGACATATCGGATGTTGTAAAACTTCGTACCAAAGTTTTTCATTACGCCGCTTAATTCAAGGACAAATGCAAACTTGATTTGGACTTAACCATAATGGAAAGTATACATTGACACAAATAATCCTACAATATCTGAATAGCACTATAGAAATTATTTTTAAAACATAGTAGTCTTTTCAATAGACTGCACAACAATCGGAATATAAAATTATTGAGTTGTGTTAATTACAAGCATTATTTTACGCTGGATTTAGGTGAGGTCGTTGCATTTCCCGATCGAGCTGACCTGTTCACGCCAAAGTCTGGCTCTGAAGCGAAATGGCTCGGAATAACGAAACTACATGAAATATCAGCATTAAATATTAATATCGTATTGGTATTCAAACGTTCCACGCCGCTAATCATTAAATTCTGATATGTTACTCGATGTGATAGCTTAATAATTTTATGAAGGATTAGGTTCAGCTCACACCAGGACGGGACGCGGCGTGTCATTTTTAAGATAGCGATACAAAATTTAATTTTACTCACTACACAAAAAGATACGCCTTTACTTGAACGAGCGGCACCGCGTCACACATCGTCTCATTTGGATGCGATCAGACGCTTAGTTAGACTTTTTGTTCACTCTGCCACGGGTTGGTAGACATTATATATCTTTGAAAATGTACAGTATTCTAAGTTACGCAGGTGAAGTTTCCGCGTAATGTCATTATTTCAACATTCGTATAGGTGTACTTTTCTTTGGCAAGCAGGTGCCAAATAAAATAAAATAATATGATCGAAACAATATTGTTAACAGATCAGACGTTAATTTTGTAAAAAAAAAAACCTAACCAAGAGCATGTCAGGACATGTCTAAGGAGGGTTCCGTTACTATCAATGCGCAATAGGTTTTCGTTGAATTACTTCAAAAGCTATTGTCCGATTTCGCTCAACATAAATTTCCAAAAGAGTTTTTAGCTTGATCTATCAGCATGAAAACTTCAAGTTTCTATCTCCTATAGTTTATAAACCAACCAACTTCTTGAAAATGGTTGACTATGTATGAAATCTTGCCTTTATTTTGAAAATATTCAACGATACTACACATGATGGGGTGGAATAAAAAAAATCATTCCCACTTCACCTGTACAAGCCACCCCTAAAATATATAATTTTAAATATTTTATATGATACCAAATTTCATCAATTTATATTCATAATTACAGAAGCTAGAAGCACAGATTAATTAATAGTTAAAACGTAACTATAAGGGCGGACAGACATACAGACAGACATATAGACAGACGGACGGACAGAGCGAAACTATAAGGGTTCCTTGAGTATTAGGGTACAACTCATAAAATATTGAGCTCCAAATTCAACAGCCTCTTAATCAAAATCTTAGTCCAATATCTGAAATCAAAACACCATCTAAATATAGCAACAGACGGACAAAGGTAAATTTGCAAGTCAAAACCGACCGACAGATTCAAAACTCTATAGCGTTGTTTCTGTTGATCCGTTTATACTTACAAAAGATTTTAATTTATTCATCGACGGAATACAATGAACGGTATTGGATTAAGCTTCTGCGATGTAATTATTATTAAACAGTCACATCTATAAGGCTGGGACTATATGATCCGGAATCCGGAGGGCGGGGAAAATTAAGAGCACTGATAATAGAGCTCTGCGCTAAAACAATAGAGCTGAAAATCCAACACACAAGTGTCAAGTCAAATGTCAATGTTACATATGACAACTCGACACTCGACTCTTCGATTTTCAGCTTATGCTTAGCAAACGTATGAAATTTGGCACAGTTAAATTTTATGCTTAGAATTACATAAAATAAAAAATACGTACATCATTTCTCACATAAGTAACTCACACCACCATGCGTTTTAATTATTTAAGGGGGGGTCCCATACAACAATAGTGATTTTTTCCGATTTTTTGTTTGATATTAATAACGGCCTTCATATTTACTGAACATTCAGTTGTATATCCATGAATATTTATAAAAAAAATATCGGGCTTCCAAACATTTTCCACTGTTTTTTTCTCGATATTAGTACTACTCGTAATAGTTGTTATAGATAATGGCACGGCACCCTTCGTGCGCAAGACCGACATGCACTTGGTCGGTTTTTTGTATGTCATGTGATGTTTACATATGTAATATTGTAACGGAACGTTACATGACTTCGTTTTATTGGTATTACTTTAAAATATTTTCATAAACTTTACAAAATCAAATCTTTACTAACAATATGTACTAATCTTACTCACTAATTTATTTACATTTTAATCCCTAACAATATTTACATAATATTATCAATAAAATATACCTACTAATAAAATTAAAGTGAACGTTCGATTTGCTTCCGATATAATACGTCTTATTAAAAATTAATAAAATAATTAGTTAAGCATTTGTTAGCGACTGTACACCTCGGATCGAACAATATAACCGGTTGTCATCGACTCGGGCGCCGCCGCAGAGGCGCTGGGGCATTCGGCGCTAGACTGCTAAGCTGCTACTACGTTACCAATTATTGTGCTTGAACGCAGCGCCGCCGATTATAATATTAACCTATATCATTTGTTCAGCATTTATTTGCTTAAAGTACTAATATTAACTGGATCCTAAATCACCCAGTTGGATATATATTGGAGAATTCCCGTCTTAGGGTAAGTTTTATTAGCACACCATATTTGCTAACAGTAGCATTAAAATTTTCCTTTATGTTGTGAATTATATGTTACATCGTTCTGTACAGTTTATATGAGCTTTAAATAAAAATTACCAAGCTATTCATAACATTATTTGGCCTAATATTTCAAAATTTTAAGAGTTAATAATTTACCAGACTACCTTCAACTTTCATACCGCAATGTTTAAGAATTCTTTGTTTTAAAATTAGAAACGTTTGTTATTAGATTTAATAAGTAATACTTGTAGTAATTGTTTTTTTTTATTTTTTTTATTTCTAATTGTAATTAAGTTCTGTCGCCCTTCCACGACAATTCCGCTACCACGGTAGGTGGCGGGCGCTCTTCTTGGAGCATCGTGGATGGGCCGCCAGACGGTTTATGAATAGTGGACTAAGGCGGAGGTTGTACATTCCAGGAACCTTGCTCCGAGTCGATAATACGAGCGTGGAGCGTCCACGCAACCCAGAAATCTACAGCGTCTTTTCGGAGGCCAACACCGTTGCTGCCTTCACCCGTCTGGATGCGGAGTCCCTCCAGCGTCCTAGCTATACCGGAACCTTCGCCTTCCCTCCACGGTTGTATCAGGAGAGTAGCCCTACATTCTACATCCTAAGTGGCAGAATCATAAGTAGGCTTTATACCACGACCCTGTATTAAATTTTGTGTCTCACATACCGGTTTTAATCACTGCTGTACCTTAATAAATTAAATTTTTAATTGAACACCGATCTTTTTTTTTATACTAAAAACGGTAGGTGTTACAATATTTAAACTCTTGCAAGAACTAATGTGATCTGGAGGTTGAGGAGGAGGAGGAGGTCACCACACCGCACCCGCGACCGAGCACAGTTATTTGACGTCTGAAAAGTGTAGTCGGTGTCGCGCAATTTCACTGCATTTATTTCAGTTGGAGTTGGTCGGTGCAAGTGATGAGCGAGAGCGAGACATCTGAGAGATAATGGTATTGTAGGTATGCGAAGCGAATATGGTCGAAATAAACAGTCCGTAGTACACACGAAGAAATACAGATTTATTAACACATATATACACGGTTACAGTTTCTTGTAATATACACACCAGGAGTTCTACAAACAGAAGGGATGACAGAAGAGATGATGATAAGATAGAGTATAGATATAGGTAGACTATGCAACCGAAAACATTAAACGCGGCGAAGCAGCAGCAAAAATGTGACGCGGGGCGGCAGTGGTAGCGTAAAGCGTACTGAAAAGCCCTAGCGGAGCGCGTTTCGATCTACAAGTGCATATTGCCATCTCGCTCACTCGCATAGCGAGCGTGACGTAGCCGTTACAGTCGGGTTATCGGTATAAGCAGTTGTACATTTTTTGTCTGTTGAATATAAAAATTATTTTTGTTTGTGTATGTATTATTTTGTGAATATGGTAGTTTGTCAATAATATTGAAATTAATGTTGTACATAGTAAATAAGCTAATAAATGATATAGTAAAAGTTTATAGGTCACTACAATATCTATAGACGCTTCCACACCACGTCAATCTGGTCCTGTACTTAGTATCCGAAGGACTTGTGTCACAGGTACCAGATAACGGAAATATTTTTAATACTTTTATTTATATTTATACTATACACATATTTATGATTTTACTAGATTATACATATATTGACTGTTTTTGTAGTCAGTGTCCAAACTTTCAGTACCTAAAAAACAAAAGGGCTACGCAATAGATATAATTTTGTAGGAAACAGCAGATTTTTTTTTTCAAGTAGTAATGTTGATCCCACAGTAAAAGTTGCTCATATTCACTCCTGTGAGTTTGGACACTGACTGAAAAAACACCCTGTATATTTAATACACATCCAAGACCCAGTAACATAGAAAAACTTTTTGTCCCTTCGGCGGGATTCGAACCCGCGACCTCCGGCTTAAGCGTCGAAGCGCTAACCACTGAGCCACAGAGGTCGTCGATGCTTAGCAGATTAATGCCCGTTTTCTGAGGTCGATGTGACAGTAGTTTATCTATTCATTATCATTTCGTTTGATAGCGAAGTGATAAATATAAACTAAGTTTAACTTAACTGGCCTATATACCGTTTACGGATTGCACAACTCATAATTGACATAGCTACTGATAAAAGGCACTGACACAAAAGTTTTCTTAATTAAAGTACTATATAGCTCCATTTAACTCCCAAAGTAAGAAATGTTTTTCATAAAACTAGTTAAATTGATGAATTATATCATAACAAAATTACTTTATCCTCGAATGTAAAAATATTCATTTAGCGATTAGTGGATGACACTTCGGAAACTCTGCGCCAGTTGAACTTAGTTTATCTAGAGTTTATGTGAAATGTTCAGAAACCGGCCATAAATCGGTCATTGGAAGTGTTTAAAATCCTAATACTATTTATACTATTATATTATATATATATATTAAAGACTATAAATTTTATAGTCTTTAACATAAATACTCGTAATGAGTAACGTAACGAGCAAGTTTTTTAGCGTCAGCTCACACCGAGACATGAGATGAGATGGCAATTCAAAATTTGATAAAAACAACACAACTTGTTCACGATACTTTTATTTACTAGACACTGTACATTTTTACACTTTTGGGCATAGATCCCTCTTGTGATCTTTGCTCCGTAAAAATTGGCTCTCCCCTGAGCTCCTGGGGTAGAAATACCTTATTTTATCCGCCTACCCCATTCTAGGTGGGGATAATAGTAGAATGGATTGCTCGTTGTCAGTGTGACCAGAATATAATATTAAAAACTACCATTTAACAATTTATTATTTACTAGCTGTTTCCCGCGGCTCCACCCGCGAAAAATACTATCGAGTATCCCGCGGGATCACTTTACTTTTCCGGAATAAAAAGTAGCCTATGTTTTAATCCAGAGTCTAAACTACTACCATACCAAATTTCATCAAAATCCGTTCAGTATTTTTCGCGTGAAAGCGTAACAAACAAACTTACATTCACATTTATAATATTAGTAGGGATAAATAATTTAGTTTAAATTTAATGAAATAAATTCTACAACACTCAAATCATAACAAATTGAACTTAGTTCCCTACACACAAAATACGTTTCATTTCTAGATCTTAACCATCTCTGTAGCTCAGTGGTTGAGCGCGTCAACGAGTAAGCTTAGTTAAAAATAAGGTATTTAACCCAATGTAAAATAATAAACGATTGTGTGGTTTTATGAAACCACGGTAAAAGTGAAACTTAATAACAAAATAGCGTGGAGCACTGGCACAAATGAGTACTAGTCTATACACTACACGGTCAGCTGATGCGAACTATAGGCGCCGCCATATTGGCCTCGGCTGCTCTGACGAGCGTCTTTCACTTTATCCCTACTCCGCGGCCGACCGTCACGCGACATGCAACACACAGACGAAAAAGTTTGAGACGATGTAAAAAAAGTTTCACAAACACAAAAAACATTTCGTAAAATATTAGCTGTTTCCCGCAGCTCCGCCCGCGTAAATATAATATCGGGTATCCCGCGGGAACATTGTACTTTTCCGGATAAGATTTAGCTTTGGAAGAAGACGTCTAACATTTGCAGACCTTTCGTATACATCTTCATAACAGTTCCTAAAACAATTCCAAAATTTCCAAACGTGTATATTTAAAGACTGAAGATTTCCATTCAGTGCTTTTGGAACCAGGGCTGTCTGTGGCTCGTCGCCTCCGTGGTCTAGTTGTTCGAGCTCGACTTGGAGGTCGTGGGTTCAATTCCCGCATTGGAACAACAAAAAATGTTATTTTCAAGTTTGGTTAGGACAATTCCGGCACAATGCAAGCTGATCACCCGATTGACTGACAAGAAAGATGATCCATGCGTCGGATAGGCATTTGGCATATGCTTAGGTTACCTAAAATGATGTAACAGTTGACACACAATATATAATGATGATGATGGGACTAGCGAATGTTCAAAGGTATATTGGTGTAAAAGACTGAGAGAAAGATACCTAAAAGCTATTTCATCATATTATGATTATGTATGGAGTGATGACGATGGTGGTCATGATTATTTAATAGTAACATAATATGCCTGCAGTTCAGAAAAATGCTGAAATTTCCAAATGCGTATTTTTGAAGATGTTCAGTCCTTTTGGATCCAGGGTATCCCTTGGCACAAAATTTCACTATTTGGTAGCTTTCAAAGAAATCGATATTGATGTAAAACACTATGAGAAATACCAATATCAACATAGTATAATGATGTTAAGTGTGATGATGGTGGTAATGATGATGATGATGATGACGATGATGATGATGATTATTATTATTATTTATTAGTGACATATGCTTGCATTTTTATAAACAATACTAAAATTTTCAAACGTGTATTTTCAAAGACTGAGGAGTGCCGTTCAGTGCTTTTGGATCCAGGGTATACCTTGTGTATATATATATATATATATATATATATATATATATATATATATATATATATATCACTTTGATACACACTTTGAAAATATAACAATTTTAAAATTGTTATATTTAAAAAAAACACATGACATTGACAGACGCGACATTTAAAAAAAAATCCATGAGACACAATACGATTAAACAGGTATTAAAAGTTTTTATTGCTTAGTTTAATACACATAAAACCTATTATAATTACCATCACATTTGAAAACTTTGATAAAATCAGCCGGTAAATGCTTTTCAATCTAATTGAAGTCACGTATAAATGTGAATAGCGTGAATAACGTGAATAAGGATTATAATTATACTTTTTTTTAGCTTTAGAAAAATGCATGTAACAGTTAGATCCATAGCGAAACGGAAGTGAACCGAACTGGACGCCGCGGCAAATGCAGATGGCGCGTGACGCGAATACAAAATGGCTGACCCTTATTACGTAAAACGAGCTTTTGCCAAACGGTTTTCATTTTCCTGGTAAAGTTACATTATGCATTACTACATAACAAAGTACAAATGTGAACTTTCAACTTTGTATCATTGAAGATTTTAATCCAGAGCCTAAACTACTACCATACCGAATATCATCAAAATCCATTCAGTAGTTTTTGCATGAAAGATTAACAAACATCCATCCATCCATACAAACTTTCACATTTACAATTTTATAGTAGGATATAACGAATCATATAAAAAGGTTCATTTAATTTCGTGTAAATTTCAAGTAAAACATCTTACAAATATTAATGTGAAGTTTTGGGATAAAAACTAAAATGAAATAAATGAACCTCAAAATCGCTTGCGCCTATGTATTAGCACGTATTTACTTACCGTACAAATTATTAAGACGCCGCGGGTTTTCTGCTGGAGATAAACTGTAGTGGATTGAATTTCAAATTCACTCATGTAGTGCATTTTTAGAGAATGATCAATGGCAAAAAAAAATTCGCTACGGCAACGCATTTTTTACGCTTGTTCTTTTGGTCGGGAGAAATTCCAGTAGCGAGCGAACTCCTGAGGGCTATTCAACGTACTTAAAACTTAACACGTCTAGTATTATTTTAATGCAAACGAAGCTTCATGCAATAGCTATATATAGTACCCACTTCTTGAATAAGACAATCACTTTCTGGCGGTAAGCGACTGACTTATATCGTCATTATAACACGGACAAATTATGAAGATGATCTTTCGATTTAACATTTACTTTCCATAAATATACGAGTACCTATTCAAAAATAAAGGGCCATGCCAAAAACTGTATGACCAATGTCCCCACCCGCCAACAGATTTCAGTTTCCTGATCGCTTACATCGTTTAAACTAAGCAACGGATTTTAATCCCGTTTCAGCAATAGATATCACTGTGATTCAAGAGAAAGCTTTATATGGATAATAATACATTGCACCCGTGCGAAGCTGGAGTGAGTCTCTAATATAAAACAATAAAATATAAAATTCCAATTTCTGTCAAAACCCCACTCCTGAGGTGGATGTCGCCATACTGAATAATTATCAGCGTGGCAAGAGCTATAAACTGACTGCTAATGGGTGTTAATGGGCACTGTTAATGGGTGGGGACGAGTTTTTGCAAGGTCCTTTCATGTAGGAATTTACACAAAGGCTTTCTCAAATTGTTAAGTCAATGTGTACATCATCAATATTGAAGATCGTTAGCGAATTGTATTTCAGAAGAATTAACGTCTTTTCCTTTCGAACTCTGTATTATTTTGTCTCTTTCACTCATCTCCTTATTTCGCTCTCAGGCTTCTTCACATTTTTAGGTATCCGTAGTTCATATCTCGGAACGGTTAGTAGTAGAAATGTGAAACTTTCCATGGAAATGTGTTTAGGTGGTACACCTCGAGAAAGTCATAAAATAACACGAAAAATATTGTAAAGTAAAGTGGCGATGATTTTTTTTTTCCTGTCTACCCCATAGTGTGTTGTATCATTAGATAGTCTTTAAAAAATATTGAGAGGAGCTATACAAAAATTCGTGATGGTATTCGCCAATATTATGAACTTTGAAGGAAGACTATAACGGCTTATATAACTTTGTTTTGGCCGATTTACTCTACTCGTTTATTCGAATTGAATATCTTTCTTGACAGACAATCTGGTGATCAGCCTGCATTGTCCTAGCCAGACTTCAAAACAACATGTTCCAACGCGGAAGTTGAACCCACGACCTCCGGAGTCGAGAGCCGAGCTGTAAACCACTGGACCACGGAGTAGACACACGACTGGAGTTTACTCTGAAGAGTAAAATTTGGTGTTCAATGCAAAGCGACCGACGCATCTTCGGCTAACATCGTGTGACACCGTACCGTGTAACCGTGTGACATCGTGAATTCGATATTACTCCCATTTATTTTCAAACCCCGGGCTTATATATGAAAAGTGGTAAACTCCAATAAACTTTCAACAGTAGGTAAGGGATATAATAATAAACTTATGGTGTAATAATTAATTTATCTCACTCAGGCCCTGTTACACAATCTGCTAATAAGTGTCGGATAGCTTATTCGGATGATTTATCGCTGCTTACTTTATATCGAGTGAAAGAGACAAAACGTGGAAATAAGCTATATTTACACTTATCAATAGATTTTGAAACAAGCCCTAAGTAAAAGTTTTTACTTATAGTCCGTTTTATGTAATTTTACCTTGGAGTTATTATGATAATGATCCTTATATTGTCGGCATAAGGGTCCTTTCAGAGATAAAATAACTCTGAACGGACTGTAGTGACGTAATAACAAAGATGTCAAAACTAAGGATGGGCATATATATTGTATGGGCTACGTATATTTGATAGAACAAAATTATTCATACAAATTACGCCATCTTGATTTCACCATACCTCAAATGTCAGCCATCTTGATTTCACATACCTCAAATGTCAGCCACCTCGATTTCACCATACCTCAAATGTCAAAATGACCCCCAAAATTCCCAAAAGGGTGTAAGTGGGGACATTTTTTGTGTAGAAATGCCTCCTCTATAATATATACGTTTAAGCGTAATAAACAGAACTAATTTCCAGACGATCAAAATCTCAAGTGACGTCATCTATTTTTGTATTTGGAGTGCTCCCATTCAAGCTCGATCGACAAGGAAATTAATTTAACTTTTCAAATCATTGAATTTGATAAATCCACTTTATTTTATCAATAATTAGAGAAACTCGAGCGACTCTCTAGTTTGGAGATTGTCTTTTGTTCAGTGGTCACCGAATTGAATATTTGACAGTTCGTTAACAAGTAAACTTTAGTTTTCTGATATTTATTATTAATGTTAATTTTATAGATTTCTGTTTTCTCTCTTTAAGGCCTGATTGACATAATGAAACTCCACTGCGGTAGTTATTTTAAACGACGACCGCTGTGGCTCAGTGGTTGGCGCGTTGGCGCTCAAACCGGAGTACGCGGGTTCCAATCCCGCCACAGAACAAAACGTTTTCTGTGTTACTGGTCATGGATGTGTATTAATTTTGTGTATTATATAATCAAAATCCTGTGTAGCCAGGGTTGACAGTGGTAACCAACAATCAAAAACCCTGATGATCTCAGGGGTGACCGAGGGACATGCTAAATCTGTCTTGGGACCCGCAACGAAGTTATTCAGGAGAATGTAGGGGGAGTAGGAGTACTAGGTATAGCTTCAGACTTTACAAGATCGTGAGATTCAAAGACTTGTTGTGACACATGACGTGATCTTGAAATTTCGCTCTCAACAAAGAAACTAAAGCAGTGTCAGTTCCAAAGTCTTAAAATGAATGAGATAAGCCATCTCAACCTTTTGAAGAAAAAATTCTTAGTAAAAAAAATGTTTCCATTCAGAATAAAAACAAGGATTTCTGAACTTTAAACAAAGAAAAACAAAATTTATTTTAATAATTACCACTTAGTATTGTTAAGGCCGTTCGTGTCTGAATTAATGGTTATAAATATTTTCTATAACACCTAATTACTCGCATTCTATGACAAGGTTTCATAAAGCACGCGGGACCCACGTTACACCCATGTCACACCCACAATGCAACCCCGTATTAATATTCTTAGCGGTCACCGGATGTCAATACTAAATAAATTGATGGTCTACATTTTTCTTCGCAAAATAATATTTCACCGACCAAACATTTGTTATATTTTGTCGGACCAGAGATATAAATTTGCAGATCACTCGAGAAATTTTGAATAACACATAAATTATGTTTCTCGGGAATCGTCGCTTTTCAATTTTGCATAGAAAAACGTCACCGTTTTTCTATGCAAAATTTGAGATATTGAAATTTGAGCCGAGAGACTTTGCAAAGTTAGTTGCTCTGTGTGTATAATATATGCAAGCTAGAAATTTGGGTCTGGATAAATCGAAAAAATATATAAAATATGATTTTAACAATATATTGATTGTCTCCACTACTCCACGGATCTGAATTAAAATAATTACGGAAAATGGAATACGAATGAAAATTTACAAATTTAAATAGTATTTTAGTTTGTGGTGTCACTTTCCAATACAGCGGGTAAGAAACAATACCTAGTGCAGTGGCGAAGGCTTGTTTTTCTTAATAGGGAAGCCCTAGCCTGTCCTGGTCTTCAAAGGTAAGTGAAGCTAATAGGAATGGAGTTATAGGAACCCCAGGAGTGGAGTGGGGCCCACCCACTCTCTATGTTATATGAAAATCGCAGTTAACGCCTAAGTGGTCCAGGGGTTGGGTCTCGACTTGTGGGTCGTGGGTTTGATTCCCGCGTTGGAACATTAAAGAATATTGTTTTCATGTTTGGTTAGGACAATGCAGGCTGATTACCTGATTGTTTGACAAAAAAGAGGATCCATGCGTCGGATGAGCATGTGAAAATTCGGACATGCGCCTGATCTTACGCCAGTCATATTTGTTATCCGTCCCACTAGGTTTCTGGAGTAAGCTAGGAAGAGAGAGTGCTCTTGTGTACTGCGCACATACTTGGGCACTATAAAATAACTCCTGCGTAGCTGGCCTGGTTTCAATGAAACCGGCCACCGTCACCGAAATCGGTGTGGGAAGCTATCTATATGAAAATGTGCCCCGAAATAAAGCCTATACTCCAACCGACTGTAGCCTGTCGTAAGAGGCGAATAAACTTGACAGTTGACACCGGGTTAGAGGTGACTCCACTAATCCTATCACCTTAATCCCTGGCTCCAGCGGTCAGCCATGAATGCTGAAGAGATTAACTCCGGCTAGTTAAACGTTATTAGGATTTTAGACTATGGTTTACAGTAAAGTCTATAGTTAATAGTGTTACGTGCAATAAATGTCATAGTTTTTTTTTAATCTAATCTTTTAGATTATAAAAAAAATCTTATTTAGATTTATAACAAAGATGTTAAGTATTAGGAATATGTTTAGAATGTTTCTAAAGATTAAAGGTCAGACATACACCGAGACGCGACGCGGCACGCACTTTAATATTAATTTGAATTAGAATAATAACAAGATAGCGATTCAAATTTGAACACTTTATTCACAATAAGATATTCGTTTCATTGCAAAAGCGGCGCCGCACTATGCAGCGCGGTGTAGCCAGAAATTCGAACACTTGCAATTAAATCCATCTTAAAATTGTAATATGTATTTTTACAATAAAAGATCTTTGAAATGTAAATGTGCATCTTCGAATGTATTTAAAAAACGTTGTAATTCGTTATTATGTATTGCACCTACAAAATTTTTGTCATTTAATTTTATTTCTTTTTTGATTGAGATTTTAAATAAAAATGTTTTATAGCTATGATCTCGCTACTAGTTTCAAGAAGCTGATAAAATTTTCTATAAAACGTTTTTTATTTAAAATTTATAGCGTATAAAATAAATATAACAAGCTGATTGAGTGTTCTGTTGGTTCTTGGTGGAAATTCATGTTTATATTATATTACACAACTTTTTTATACACTTTTCCACTTTATTTAGGTTTTTACAATAATTTATACATATAAATACGACCGATTTCGATTAACTCATCACATCACAGACACCTTATGATGAGTTAGTCGAAATCAGTCGTATTAAAATATATAAATTATTTTGAAAACCCAAATAATGTGGAAAAGTGTATAAAAAAGTTGTGTGATATTATTATAAATATCACACAACGTAGCGTATATTAATATTATATTAAATTAATTACTTGCAAAAAAGTTATTTTGCCTCCTCCATACATCTATACTAATATTATAAACAGAAAAAGTTTGTTTGTTTGTATGTTTGTTCGTTTGTTTGCATTGAATTAGGCTCTACTAACTACAGGTCCGATTTTGATGACATTTGGCAGAAATATAGAGTAGACCACGGGGAATGACATAAGACTACTTTTTATCGCGGAAAAATGTCCGGTTTCCGCAAGATTAACTTTTGCGCGGACGAAGTCGCGGGAAATATCTTTAAATAATATTTTTAGAGTGATAAAGAAATACGGCTTTACTTGCCTTGCAGCGATGACGTATCTATTTTTAGTCGATCATTGCAAAAGACCTTTTGGTTTTGCAAAGCATTTGTCAACATCCATAGCTATTAGTTTTCTCCCGGTCTATTGAGAAGCGAAAAGACTTAACGGTACAAATTCTAAGCGCCACGTCACGCCGAGACGCGACACGAGTAAGACGGGACTATATGATCCGGAATGCGGCGGGCCGGGGAAAATTCAGTAGTTTATAATAAGACCAAAATATCAACCTTATATTCGACAAGTATAATACTCATCTTTATTCTTCACTCTCTGCCCCGCGTTGCCGCCGGGAACACTACGTTTTCGAGATAAAAGCAGCACTTGTGTTATACTAGTGCTCAGACTGTACCAAATTTCATCGAAGTCCGTTCAGTAGTTTTTGCGTGAAAAAGTAACAAACATCCATCCATCCTCCAACTTTCACACTTATAATAGTAGCAGGATTGGCTTACTAAAATCCCTAGAGGTTCGACTAAAACTTGAACATAACACTCTAGTATCTAGTAATTAAGTAAGAAGAAGAAAAGTTGTGATCTCTTGACGCGAGCGAAGTTAAATGCAGTAACTAGTTAAACTTGTACATTACTTAACCTTAATGTATACACATTGAGTGAGTAGCGGGGAGAGGGACTGTACGATACAATGTGGTTTTGTCTCTACCTACAACAGTCAACATATTTTTTGTTGAAGTTTTATACTTTGTGTAGGATATTGTATACCTGATGTTGCCTGCGGCTTTGTGCGCGCAAAGAAAAATCCCTTCACCATTGTATATCTGTGCCGAATTTAATCAAAATCGGGACAGTAGTTTCGGAGCTTTAATTCAATGCAAATTATTAAAAAAAAAAAACGAACAAATAAACAATATTTTCTTTTTATAACATTAGTCTATACTATAGTTGTTTTTCTTTGTAACAAAAAAGTTTTAAAAATCGATCGATTTTTAAATCTTTTTTGTTACAAGCTCGATGAAATACGCCTAAAGGCGCGTTTACAAATTTGATATTTTAGGATCATTTTTCAGCTTCCGGGCAACTCACTTAATGTGGCCATTTTAGACCTGCTGGGCTCCACTAGAAACCTCAGTGGTCTATGATATAATAATAGCGTATGTTAAATAAATAATAATGTTCTCAGTTGCGACTTGCGCCTCCATCTTCTGTATGCTCTCACCGCGACACTCACGTAACGCGACATGTCGATAATATTAAGAAACTTGGAAGTTCCCACTCCTCGGGCAGCGGGAACTTGAGAATTCCCGGCACAATGGGAATAAATTGGAATATCTCGGAGGCATAATCATGATAATTAACGAAAAGTTTTTCGAATTCGCATTAACGTCCTTCGTTAATTGATTTTAAAAATAAATTAAAAATCTTTTAGTGCGGAATAAAAAACAAAGATTTGTTTTCTGAACGTTAAACAAGGAGAAAAAAAAGGATTGCAATTACCACCGGTTTTTTTCCAATATCATTTCCACGAATTTCAACAATATTTTGAATAATTCATATCCTATTTATGTATTAAATAATAATTAGAGGCAAACGAGCTGACAAATCACCTGAAGGTATATTATAATCAATCCAATATAATTTCACGACAATTTTCCGCGAAACCGTGGTATGATTGCGGTAGAGCCTCCTATTGAAAAACTCACCCCAAAGCATTATTTCACGCCAGTTACATGTGAGAACGTGGCCTTAATGGGAACCATACTTTCGCGCGAATGGTTCTATAGAGAGCTATAGAACCATTCGCGGCGAAGTATGGTTCCCATCAATAAGCTGTACACACAGCTTTCACAATGGACTCAACAATGTATTACAAAGGGTACAAAAGGAACGTAGCGTGTCAGTGCGCTTACACACGCGCCGCAGCTCCAGCGCTGCTGCACTAGGACTTGTTGTTTAGGTTCCGTAGATTACGTCTCGGACACATATTATGGTTTCGTCATGTCCCCGTCACGGACGGACGTCCGTCTTCGGCTCACTGTCCAAACGGTTAGGGCTAGAGAGATGAATTTGCATGGATATATGTATTTACTACCTCGACAAAGTGATGAAATAAAATCACGAAAAAAATTTTTTGGGGTACCTCCCCGACACGAAAAGTGGGGATAATATTTTTTTTCGCGTCTACCCCATTGTGTGAGGTAATCATTAGATAGGTCTTTTAAAAGTTGTGAAGGTGATTTTTTTATTTAGGTATACTTTTAAGAGATATTCATCTTTAAAGTGCATTTTTTTTTTGTTACTCCTCTTATCTCCTCTAAAAGCTAGTTTGGCTAGCTCGAAAAATCTGAAAAAATTCACGTTGATAGTCCATGACATGAGCCTTAGCCTATATAACGAATTATATGACTTTGTTAGTTCAAGAGTTATAAAGCTAACCTAACTAGTAAAATGCGCTATAAAAATAACGAATTAATAAGTGAACATGTATAATATTGGTATAATACTCGTAGTACGAAACCCTTCGTGCACGAGTCCGACTCGTACTTGGCCGTTTTTTTTCGCCTCGGCGACGGCGGTGAACGCCACAGCGTCTGCAGCTACGACGCTACCGTGGCGGCGTCGGCAAAATCCATACGAAATCTAGCGGCGCCGCGCGGCTGCAGCGCGTGTATATAGGCACTTACAGCGCGGTACAAACTTGTATAATAGCGGATGCAACACTGTTGATACCTCCGGCTTACCATTTAATGGCACTTTAAGTTTTAATAGTTCTATTAATGATTATATAATGCAAAAAATAACCTAAAGGTGCTCACCGGGAGCATTCACGTGTAATGTAACATTATAGTATCGACTTTGAGCATTACATTACAATACCCCCTGAGTGACGAGCATTCGCGTATGATACATATTGTATTTAAGTTAAATACATGGTATAAGACTATTTTATGTTATTATGTATAGACCCTATTTATTGAATATAAAAAAGTTCACACAATTGAAATTTTTTTCAGTAGTGGGATTTCACCCAAGTATATTTTTTAGTTCACTACCCAGGCAACCATTACTGAAAAGGTAGGTTTCATAAGAAACTAGCTGGTTAGCTGGCTGGCCTAGCTAGCAACTTCGTTTCAGTAGAGCTAACGGAAACGGAACCCTATTTTTTACGTTGAAGTTACTCATAATAACATCAGCTATCTGCCAGTGAAAGTCCGGTCAAAATCGGTCCACTTTTTTAAGAGACTAACCGGAGCAAGTAGACAGACAGACGGAGACACAAACATTTTTAAAAAATGAGCATAATTATACTTTTATATGCTTTTAGTGATAAGCTGTTTATTTTAAATTACAAAGAGACATTTCAATTTTATTTATGTGTAGTATTTGAGTACATATTTATAATTGTATATTTATAGATAACGAATCAAATACACTTTCTAAATATTTTTCAACATTACATTACAGTAAATAACACAAACTAGAGCGACATAAAAGGCCATGGATTAAAATGCCTCATAAGACCTTCCTGCTAATATTATAAATGTAAAAGTTTGTGAGGATAGATCGATGTATGGATGGATAGATGTTTGGTACTCTTTCACGCAAAAACTACTGAACTGATTTCGATGAAATTTGGTATGGCAGTAGTTTAGACTCTGGATTAAAACACAGGCAACTTTTTATCCCGAAAATTTAGATACAATGTTCCTTTGTTGAAAACAGCTAGTTTTCCATGAAAGTTTCTGGGGTAAAAAGAAAGTTCTGTTCGTCATCCTGTACGTCCTTAATCAACTTACCACAATCAGAGCTATTAGATTAATCATCCAATTTACTACAATGCAAGCTATCTAGTAACTCGACGGAATTTCCCAAAGGCTTTAAAACTGTGGTATTTTTAAACGGCTGTATTTAAATATTAACAATTTCAGCTTAATTAATTGCCAGAGACATGAATTTGCTTAAGTTTTAGGTCCTGCTTAAGAGTGGCATAAAACAATAATTTTATTACTTCTTTGGGGATTAGAACGACCAAACGAGCAGCCGGATATATGATGGTAAGCGCTTACCGCCACCTATGGACTCAACACCAGAGAGGTAAGAAGTAATAATAATAATATCTATGGTCGCATCCAGACCACGTCAATCTGGTCCTGTACTAAGTATCCGAAGAACCTGTATCACAGGTACCATACAACGGAAATATATTTAATACTGTTATATTATACAGTATACACATAATATTTTAACATTTTGACTATACTATACAGATATTTAATACACATCCAAGACCCAGGAACACAGAAAAACTTTTTGTCCCTTCGGCGGAATTCGAACCTGTGACCTCCGGCTTAAGCGCCGATGCGCTAACAACTAGAGCTGTAAGCCGAATGTATTCGTTACTGAGAAACGGGCGCGCCATCTAGTACCGAGTAATAGTAGTGAGTACTAATTGTTATAGTAACGAATACATGACCTTTTTTTGGTTACTTTTACACCTCTACTAACCACTGAACCACAGAGATCGTCTAAGAGCGAGCGTTCCCGATCCTTAAAACTCCAAACCTACCTATCTACCAATTAATATGGACAAATATGGTGATTTTCACTTTTTCTGAAGTGACCCAAGCATATGCTACCAAAAAGTAAGATTTTGCACCAAGGTATACCCTCGAAAAGTACTGAACAGAACTCTTGTTTCCTTATGATAGATGTTTGGGGATTTTGGCGTTGTATAAAGAACTGCAAGCATATGCTACTCTGTCAATTACAGTAATCATCAGCACACCATACATTATCAGTCACATTATGATGATATAATAGGTACTTTTCATAGTATTGTACACTGGCACAGATTTCTTTGAAAATTACTCTGCCGTTTGTGGACTAATTTGCAAAATTCTTTTGTTTTTGTAAAGAGTATAATTTTGTAAATTGGTCCTTTAGTCCCCAAAGTGGAGACCTGATGATGGCATCGATGAGGAATCGAGGGAACTCCTCAAAATTTATAGGGACATAAATAGGGATTTGACTTTTGTGAAGTAAATCAAGCATATGCTACCAAAAAGTAAAATTTTGTGCCAAGGGTATAACCCTGGATTCAAAATCACTAAACCGAACTCCTCAGGTTTTAAAGATACACCTTTGGGAATTTCGGCATTGTTTAAAGAACTGCTAGCATATGCTATTATGTAACTCACAGTAATCATCATCATCATCTTATATACAATACCTAATGGAAGCTTAGCGTGTATTCAATTATACATTCGAACACTAACTTTCTTATGATGTGTTAAGAATAAAATATAATAAATATGACTATAAACGGGAAAAAACATTATTTGTAAACAAAAAATTAAATCGACTTCCAAGATTTATTTCATACATTTTTGTGCATTTAAATCTTATAAGTTAATTTTTTTGTTTATCTAGCCTTATAGTATTGTCACTTACTGGATGAAACACAACGCAAAAGTTCATTCACGCCGACTTTAACCCCCCACGCAATAACAGGGGTGTTATAATTTTGATGTCTGTCTGTCCGTGGCATCGTAGCTCCCAGCGGATGAACCGATTTTGATCTAGTTTGTTTGAAAACTGACTTGAGAGTATTCTAATGTTGGTTTGTCAAATTGACTTTACAGGTCGTATAGAGTTGCCGAGTTATAAGTTTGCAGTATATAACGAAACCACCCGTCTCCTCGAAGTATTCACGTGGTAAATTTATGTTTTTCCCCAATTTTTGCAAACCGAAATAAAAAAATCCCTTGTTAGTCGCTATTAATACGACGCTAAACTCCGCTTACCATATTAGCATGGTTAGAAAACGCGCGAGATTTCCCTACAGAATTTTGACTACGTCACTAAAACCTACACCACCTCCCCTCCCGCCGGTGATTAAGTGTGATATTTCAAAGAACCCCCTTCCCTCCTAACAGGTCACGTGGTATGGGTATGTCTGCTAAAGTAAATTAAGTAATTTTATACAAAACTAAAACCCGACTACGTAAATTGTATAGCACATGTTACCCGGGGTAAGACTACGAATATATCTACATACATACACAGACTGTCAAAATCATTACCCATCCTTTTGGCTTCGGGTAAAAAGTGGTTCTTACAAACATATTTTTCGCCTTCTTCCATCGTTCCTGAGTGTCAAAATTCCTGTCACTAAATTCAAGATGGCGGACAAAATATTTTTATAACAATTCTAACTGTTGCAACAACTAACCAGGTCAAGAGGAAAGCAAATGTTTCCCGTATTTGCGTGGTATAGAGGCCTCTATAATAGAAAACCGTTTGGACATAGTATGTGTGTGTATACTGTTGTTTTACCTCGGAGGTTCTTTGAGAGTGAACCGTATGTCGTCGGCATAGAGGTCCTGTCGGAGGTAAAATAACTCTGTAGGGTCAAACTGATCCCAAGTGGGGTCACATCCGCCGCAATGTTATTCTGAAATATTACATTGATGTTTGCCTTTTTGAACATGTTTTATTGGATTATTGGATTATTTGAAAATAATTTTACTGTTATTTCATAAATATAGCAATTTGACGACCTCTTTGGTACAGCGGTTAGCGGAGCGATTTTTTGGAAAGGTCGAGCCGGTCTACAGATTGAACTGACGCTTCAGATTTATTTATATGTACAGATGTACAGATTTTCTACTTTCTTGACTCTTAGTAAAAAATAATTATGTAATAATAATTCAAACAGGAAAATAGAAGCGATGAAACACCTCGCTAATTTACAGATTTGTACAAAATATTTTAGTTTGTTTCTCATTTGAAATATAATCCGCAAACAAATTCATGTACTTCAAAATGCAGTACATCTGAAATGAATTGCACTTTGAAGTGTGGATAAATTTTCAATAAGTCGGAGGAAATAAATGAAATGTTCTTTCGTTTCAATCCGGAAATAGCCGCGGTCTCCGCATAACGAATTCCAATTTCGAATGCCGTTTAAATTTTGTTTTAATTTTTTTTTCAAAATGGCTGCCAACAGACTACAGCGTAGATTGCTTGTAACTGGCCAGTTTTGCATAAAAACCGAATGAAGAAGATACACAATTATGTAACTGCTATGAAAATACTAGATGTTGCTCGCTACTTCCTACGCGTAAACGAAGTCACGCGGGAACCGTAGATGTTTCCGCGACAAAAAGTTACCTATTGTAAATACAAAGCCTAAACCACTATAACAACAAATTTCAAATACAAATCTAAATAATATCGGTTCATCCCTTTGGGAGCTGCGATGCCACAGTCAGACACACAGACATACACGTCAAACTGATAACACGTCGTCGGGGGTTAAAAATATGTAGACGTAGTTAATAGAATCAGGCATTACTTTACGGAAATTCATAGCATACAATTTAATTAATATTATCTAGCAATATCCCGCGAAAATATACCCACAACCTGCAAGCAAATGTGTGAGTGCACGCATAAGCATGCGTAAAGCACCGCCCTCCTCCCACACTGCTTATGCGTATAGGTTTCTTTAGTATCACGTATTCAAAAATTTTAAAAACCTATTCCAAGCGCTGTTTTTGAGTCTGTCCAACCAATACCAACGTATGTTAACTTACTCGAGTAGTTCCGGCAGTTTACATGACTTTTCTTTAACGTATTTGTATCTAATCTGACAATTGCGATACTCTATGTGGTATTTGAAATTCTGATATTTATCGAAAGTGCCACTTACGATTGTTTTGGATTATTTTTTTACAGTCTTTATACAGATTCGATATAAAACTTTTATGTTTAATAATTATAGGGACGAAATTGATTTTCTGTATAAAAATAACATTAAATTACATAATTATTTCATTTACCTGCCTATTGGAATACTTTGAAGGAGTTTGTGGGTGTTGAAACCTTCTTGGATAAAAGTTTACCACAAGAGGTTTTCACCGTTCTAAAATTTCATCAGCAAGTTTTAAAGTTCGAGGCAGCAAACTCGATCACATGTTTTATTTTTATAAAACATGTGATCGAGCCCGGGCCCCGTTTTTATGAAAATATTTAAACGACGGATTACTTAATCAATCTTTGACAGATACTTGTAAAAGATCACTTGACAGAAAATGACTAGGTCAGAGGACGGTTAAAGTATTTTATGAATGAGGAAGTTGGAAGCTTATGTCAGTCATTATGCAAGTAATTTTAAAAGTAGTTATATTGACGATTACAGCAGAATAGTATCATTAATATGTTACATATGTCAACAGTAAGATGTAACTGTCAATGTCATATTGACAGATGTCATGAAGTAAAGCCTATCTAGTTTATTTTAGTTGGCCAAAAGGCTATACATAGTGTAGACGTATTTATGTTAGGCATATCTCATATTATGTAATACGTATCTGTGTTAAGCACCAATAAAGGAGAGTATAAGAATTGTTGCTGTATTATTATCATCACCACTCAAGCACAAGAAGGACATACAAATCAAGAGGCCGTAGCACGTTACATAATATTCTTACAGTACCCATGTATGTGGTGTACATACACCATACTGCCCATTATCCGATTGACTTACAGTACCCATGTATGTGGTGTACATACACCATACTGCCCATTATCCGATTGACTTACAGTACCCATGTATGCGGTGTACATACACCATACTGCCCATTATCCGATTGACTTACAGTACCCATGTATGTGGTGGACATACACCATACTACCCATTATCCGATTGACTTACAGTACCCATGTATGTGGTGTACATACACCATACTACCCATTATCCGATTGACTTACAGTACCCATGTATGTGGTGTACATACACCATACTACCCATTATCCGATTGACTTACAGTACCCATGTATGTGGTGTACATACACCATACTGCCCATTATCCGATTGACTTACAGTACCCATGTATGTGCTGTACATACACCATACTACCCATTATCCGATTGACTTACAGTACCCATGTATGTGGTGTACATACACCATACTGCCCATTATCCGATTGACTTACAGTACCCATGTATGTGGTGTACATACACCATACTGCCCATTATCCGATTGACTTACAGTACCCATGTATGCGGTGTACATACACCATACTGCCCATTATCCGATTGACTTACAGTACCCATGTATGCGGTGTACATACACCATACTGCCCATTATCCGATTGACTTACAGTACCCATGTATGTGGTGTACATACACCATACTGCCCATTATCCGATTGACTTACAGTACCCATGTATGCGGTGTACATACACCATACTGCCCATTATCCGATTGACTTACAGTACCCATGTATGTGGTGTACATACACCATACTGCCCATTATCCGATTGACTTACAGTACCCATGTATGTGGTGTACATACACCATACTCTACCCATTATCCGATTGACTTAATGCTATCCAATCGGTAGCGCTGATGGATGATACACTATAGGCAGTATGGTGCATGGCTTCACATAAAAGCTTTTGCCGTGAAGTATGAGGTGTAATTTGTATTAAATCAGAGTTTTCATGGTGTTAATGAAAGCCTATTCGGATACGCTCTTTTAACTCAGTTTAAAAGTAGAAAAAAATATTAAAAATTTATTTCTTGAAGACTTAAGAAAATAATGAAAGAATACTAATAATTATCATAGCTGTTTGAGATGACTCCTACACTACGCTTTCCTAATTGAGAAATCATATTATAATTATTGATATTTTTCACCTATTCATATAGTTTTTTATCATAATTTTGCAACATTTTTCGGTTCAAATCAAACAAATGAATAAGCCAACACGGTGTACTGATATCTGACAAATTGCAGTGTGAGTTAATAATAATAATAATATCTATGGGCGCTTCACAGCACGTCAATCTGGCCCCGTGCTAAGTATCCGAAGAACTTGTGTTACAGGTACCAGAAAACGGAAAGTAGTATTTAATACTTTTATACTATACATATATTTAAGATTTTTATTATATTATACACATATTTAATACACATCCATGACCCAGGAACGCAGAAAAACTTATTGTTCCTTCGGCGGGACTCGAACCCGCGACCCCCGGCTTGAGCACCAACGCGCTGAACCACTGAGCCACACAGGTCGTCATAATAGTCTGAGATGGTGTGTGTTGTTGTTATTTAAATTAACTTTATGTATTTCTAAGCATCATTAAAAAATATATTGGCTTTTTTTTTACTAATTTTTACCGGAGGTGTGGGAGTGGTCCAAATTCGTCCGTAATAATTCATATAATTTTTAAGTTTGAACTTTATATGGATTCTTTTGCTAAATCGCAAAAGAACTCTTATAAGGTAGAAGAAATTAGTAAATGTAAATGTTGCGACAAATTCACGAATGTCAACGTGTTACTAACGGGCCGTTTCAATAACCTACCCACCAATAACTATATGTTAGAAACGTCAAACCTGGTATAGCAAAAGGCCGTCAAATGATTGAATGGCGTCCGTTTTTAATAAATAGTCTTAGATATATAGGTTATGGAAACGGGCCGTAATTTGTATCAAGATTGTATTTATTCTTGGATGAGGTAAATGTAACCATCAAACGCACGGCAGTGTGTGTTAATAATCGGAGGACAGTGTGTTGTAGTTATTTAACTAATTTGACGTATTACTTTTGATAATTAACATAACCCGCATAAACTTTAACCGTGATAAATATTATACCCCTCCGTTTGCACAATAGGTATGATGACAAACAAAAAATATTGCATAAATGAATAGTACTCATAAATATGAGTAACTTCTCAGAGAAACAGTATATCAAAAGTCAATATTTCCAAAGGTGCAGCGATTCGTAAACAAAATTCCGCAAGTCTCGTGAAAACGCTCCATAAAAAGTCGTACCCAGCTGTGACGTCACGCCTATGTTAAAGCGTATGAAGTATACGGCCGCAGGAACATATTTGTAAATATCTCCGATATTTGTGCGTTTAAGTTCGTACTTACCAAAGTAAATGTTTTTGTATATGATGTAAGTAAACTAATGATGTAGGTTTTATTTACTAATTTAGCAAAAAAAATCGGTTGTCTGTAAAGTCTGTTTAATGACGATAGTTGAACGTGACAACGTCATGTTTATAGTGCGCGCGGAACTAGTTGGCCGCGCCTTAGGTAGGCGTATTGCCGCCGCGAAGTACGGCGCCGAACTGAGTAATAACATCAAGCGCATAATAATATATAATAATAATAATAATAATATATAGTAATACCAACAACAACAACAACAACAACAATAATAATAATAAAATAATAATGAGGTACCGGCAATACGAGGTAACGCTGGTACTTGGTAACAGTAACAGGTAACGGTACTTGGTAACAGTACTTGGTAACGCATGAGTCATGTTTTTTCGTGCGTGCAGCCGGCTCCATCGAATTATAAGACGTTATCACGTCAAAAAAAATAAACTTTTTTGTACTTTTTAGATATCTCCAATTACTAAGCTACACATAAAATTATATATTTTTACATTTACCAAGTAGTAATGCCTCAATATATTAATGAAACTAAATAAATATATTAATGAAACTAAATAGTTTAGATGTTGTCATCATCCCTATTCTCGTAAAACTGCCTTTGCTTCACGTATTAATTATATACAATGATGACAACTTTCTAGTTTTTTAATGCCGACGAGCAAACGGATGACCTGGTGGTAAGCGACCGTCCCTCATAGATGTCCGCTACACCAGAAGAGTTACAAGTAACGTACAAGTAAAATATGCAACTCTTATGTGTTTCTCGTAATCTCGTAGCGCTACGCTGCTACGTAGTCTGTAGAGGGTCTACGACAAACTACAAAGTATTTAAATTCTTTTAATTTACTAGCTAAAGCTCGTGTTCCACCTCTCTAAATTTAGATGTCCTAAATGAATCAGTAACTAAATTTAGTCAAGTGCAATTTAGGAAACTACGATCCTAATTACCATCCTAAATCGAAAGAAATGTTACTTCTGACTGACTAAATTCTAATTTACTTTCTTTTTAAGATCCTAATTAGGACGTCTGAATTTAGTGAGATGGAAAACGCTCTCTATTCGTTTATAAGTCTCTATTTCTTTAACGCCTGTAGATAATATCATGCCCTCTCTTTCAATTAAATGCTAAACGATAGAGACAACATGATATTTAATCAACGATTAACTTAAACAGGCGTTGGTGAAATTTTCACTAGATAAGGCTAATCTAGTTTTAAATTACTAGCTGAAACGGAATAACACCCAGTATAGCGACTAGCAGACTGAAACCCAATTAACGTAATTATTAATGTTTATTTCACAGTCTAATTCCAGTGTCAGCGCATTTCACTCACACATACATCAAATAGAGGATGCACAAGAGCGATAGCATGCTGATACTGAAACTAGACTGCTAGAACATAAACAGTTATGAGAATAGCCTCCTGTTTGCTGGTTTTATGGCATTATCTTATCTTATACTTTAAACGAGACAATGTTGTATATATAACCGGTTTCTCGAATACGGCTGCAAGTATTACCATGAAATTTAGTATGCTAGTTTTGGGGGAGAAAAGTCGATCTAGCTACATAGACGTATATGTTATAGACAAAATGTTGAGGCAAAAAATGTCTCCACTTAAATGGCTCCACTTTTGGAGTTTTTGGGGCCATTTCGACATTTGAAGAATGGTGGAATCAAGATGGCTGACATTTGAGGTATGGTTAAAACCAAGATGGCGTAACTTTTTCTTGTATGAAGCTTTGTTCTGTCAAATGTACGTCATAGCCTATCTTTAGTTTTGAAATCTTTGTCTAGCTAGGTCTTATCCCTGAGAAACGTCATGCAACAATATATCAATAATTTCGACTCTCTTATGTCAGTCCGACTGGCAGTTTGGTATACGTACGTGTAACTGTTGCGTTGTTCGAAAATTCGGAATGCGGTATGTTCGAACTCCGGTAAAATATGTTTGTGTTTTGTTTTTTTAATCTACTAGAGCTCCGAGCAAACCTCGGTTACTCAGGTTGCCCAGGTACTAATAAAAAATAATGTGTGCAGTTTACACACGTATAAGTGAAAGCCTTCAAAAGTATGCCTTGTGATTGTCCCTTTTAGATAGATAGATAGATAGATAAACACTTTATTGCTCACATTATAAAGTACGTACAATCAAATTACTAAAATTAGTTAAAATTATAACCTAAATGTGGGCAAGGGCGGCCTTATCGCTATAAGCGACACCTTATGTGACATTTACCGATTTTTTGCGTTTCGATAAACTAACTAACGGCCTGTTTCAATAAGCTATCTACCAATAACTAATTGTTCAAATTTGAATCGCAAAAAAACGGCAAATTACCTAATGAGACATTTTTAACAAATAGTTATTGGTAGATAGGTTATTTTTTTATTTTTTTTTAATCTTTATTTTATTTAAGAGGCTTTTGCTATACAAGGCATGCCAGCCCCATCATAACTTATACTAAATATATTAATAAAGAATTTTATACAAAAATTTTGCTACTTCACTCTCAGGTGAAGCAAGAATGCTCATATATAGAACTAAATCACAAATATTAAACTTAAATTTCTCTAACAACTCCTTTCTTTCATCGGCACCTTTCACACACTCCATTATCAAGTGGTGAATGTCCTCCACCATAGCACACTCATCACAGTTAGGCGAATCAGATATTTTAATCATATAGCTATAGTAACTACAAGGGCAATGACCCGATCTTAAACTAAATGCTAAAACAGTATCCCTTCTTGACATATTGCATGTTAAAAACCAAGGTATCCGAGGAGGCTGACTCTGAATAACTTTGTACCAAATACCTTTCTCCTGACTTCTTTTATTAAAATATTCATTAAACATATCACAGCATAGTCTCTTAATATTAGGTAGGTGTTCTGAAAAATATGGCTTAATACTGTACGGAATTCCCTCCACACTTGCCAATTTGGCTAATCTGTCAGCCTCCTCGTTACCATGAATACACACATGCGATGGAATCCATTGCAACTTCAGAATAATGCCCTTAGCTTTTAACGATTCTACATCGCGTATAATTTTGAAAGCTATCGAAACACCTCTGTAACCAGAGGCGCATCGAGCTATATGCAGCAAAGCGCTTTTGCAGATAGGTTATTGAAATGGGCTTTTACATGAAAGCATGATTAGTTCAATGGATTGGCTACGAAGTTTATCAATTTCAAATTAGAGTGGAAGAGGTTTTCACTACAAAGGTATCCCGACGATTAGATAACCTCCGCCTTTTTGAAGTCGGTTAAAAGTCTGTATATTCCGGCGATTAAAGTGTGAACGTACAATTTCCTGCGGCCCCGATCTGAACAGTGATTGGCAGACGACTATCGAATATGACAGGGGCGCGCAACCTTTCGCATAACATTTATTTTATTTAACAACTATATCTATTCAACTAGATCTTGCAAGCGACTTCGTACAAGCAAAAAGTAATTGCGCAGGAACCGTACATTTTGCCGCAATAAAAATTTGCCTTGTCCTTGTGTCCTTCCCGGTTGTCTACTCTATATCTGTGCCAAATTTCATCGAAATCGGTCGAGTAGTTTCGGAGCCTATTCAATGTAAAGAAACAAACAAACAAATCTTTCCTCTATCTCTGTGTATAATATTAGTGTAGACAAGACAGATAAAGAAAATTCTCGAATTTACTGCTTACGAATTGATCCTTCTTACTTTTAGTATAGTAAACATTATAGTCTCTGAAATTCTTGAGTATGCTTTTACTTTTTATCCATAGACATTTTCCTATTGCGGGCGGAGCCGTACTCGTTAATAGCATTTTATAAAAAAAAAATAGAGTAAATATCTCGAAAACACTTATTTTCACTAAATCGGTGATAGTTTTCCCGACTTTTCACACATTTTGTCGATGACTGTGGTCACGAGAGGGCTGAGAATACTTGCGCCTTCCTCAAATGTTATAAATATAAAATATGTAATTACTATTCACTTGCCTATACAACAATATAATTATTATATTTCATAACTTTTTTTTATATAAATGACATCACATTTACGTGCCCACATTATAATATCTTAAACATAATTTATATTAGACGTGGCGCCAAAGGTTGCGGGTCGATGAGATAAGCTCGTCGCGTAAATACACTTTGCTCAAAATTAAAACGACGTTCGAGCTCTTTTTACACTATGTAGCCTGTCTGTTTACACTATGGGTCGGCTCGATCGAGAGATACCACGGCCTCACAGAAAACCAGCGTGAAATAACGCTTGCGTTGTGTTTCGTCGAGTGAGTGAGGTTACCGGAGGCCCAAGGGGGTTGGGGATTTTAAGAACTGGGAACACAAGTCGCAACACCAGAGGAGTTACAAGTGTAATTCCTCTGGTGTTGCGAGTGTACATGGACGGCGGTAATCGCTTACAATCAGGCGATCCGTCTGCTCGTTTCCTGGTTCACTTCATAAAAATAAAACGTATAAAATATAAAACGTACATAACAGCTGTGGTAAGCATTGTCTTCATATATGTATAGTCTATGGTTATCACGCTGTAAATTGACAATTTGAGGCGTAAAAGCTCCATCTAGTGGCCCAATAGATAGATTTATGTTTTATTGGATTATAAAGTTTTTTTCTTTTTCTATAGTTCAACAGTTTAGTACTATTTTAATAAGAAAAAATGTACTTGTGATGTGATATAGATCCATCTATACTAAGAAAATATTTATATGTAATATTCACAACAAAAAAAAAATAAGTTTTTGGTTTTCGCAATGTGAAAGTTGCATCTATCATTTTTCTGTTAGCATATTGCGTTTCCAAACAAACTAGTTATTAATTTCATTACCTAATTGACATCACAACTAATAGAGGTCGCTTTTCCGCAAACCACTAGCCACTAGGGAAATTTATTGAACAATATGTTAAGTTATATTCAATAAATTATATTTTATCCCCCGAGTTTATGTAAGTATATTATTGTTTTTTTTTTATTAATATGTTCATAAAGTACAACTTACAATAAATATTTTTTGTGGCCACGTATTTTAATTATCAAGCAGTAAATGCATGTCGACTTGCCGGTCACACAATCGTGGACACACTGTATGCTTGTAGTAGTGCAGTAAACCGAAAGCTAACTATATAGATTATAGATGTTTATCTGTTCCTTTTTCATTAATCTGTGGTGGAGTTGTTTGATAGCCATACAGACTCGTGCTAAATTTCGACTGTATTAGCTGTAGGTTTGTAGCTACGGCAATTAGGTTCTAAGCGTCATTTCACACCGAAATGCGACGCGACGCGGTGCAGCAGTTTTAATATAGCGATTCAAAATTGAACTTTATTCACTCAGACAGAGCGATCATACATATTTCATATGATAACGTTACGTTTACGCCGCAGTTAAATGTTCCTGCTAGCCCCCAGACCTCACACACAAATTACAATCAGTAGGTAGAGTTTATCATTAACGGCGATGATGTAAATTGCATATGAAGCATATTAATATACCTCGTATCGCTTGAGCAGCTCGCTGGTGTTTGAGTGACGTGGCACAGATAAGTTTCGATATTCCATTAAAGTTCGTTCGCAGCCGCGGCCGCGGATCGCCTGTCGCTCGCAGACTTACGGCCTGTTCACATGTCCACGACACGACGTCATCATAAAACGCCGCGGCACGGTGCTTGACATAACGTGCAAATTCACTTCGGGGGTCCCTTTTTTTTGTCATAATTTAATTTCCCATAACTCGTTAGGCATAATTTTGTTTGTCATAATAATACTTTGGCATATTTATTTCTTGACATACTACACCATTAAACATGGATATCATTTAGACTAATTTTTTTTTTGTCCCAATTTAATGTGGCATCGGCATACCGCATAACTCGTTAGACATATTTTTTTTGTCATAATAATACTTTGGCATGATTGTTTTTTGGCATAACCCGTTAGGCGTATTTTTTTGTCTTAACAACAGTTTGGCATACCTAATTATTTCTTGACTAACTTTGTACCATAGTGTAATAATAGGTTAATAGGTTAATCCGTCGTAAAATAACGTTTATGTAGTTTTGGGTTAAGTTAGAATTTTTTTTATCACGTTTAAAACGTTTTCGGAGTAGTAACATGGCCTCACAAAAACTGAGCGTGAAATAACATTTGTGTAGTTTTGACTTTTGACTTAAGTTTTTAAAGAACTTTTTTATCGCGTTAAAAACGTCTTAAAATATTTGAACATTATGCTTAAAAATGTTTATGCTATAAAAATATCATGAATAGCAAAGATTTCAAAGCTCATTATTCGTAAATGATGATTATTGTGATTACAGTAATTATTATGTCAAAAAAAAATATGCCTAAACAGTTGTGCCAAATTAATATTATGCGTAACTATTATCAGGACAAATTAAATTATGCCAAGTTAAATTATAACATAATATTATGATTTTATGCGAAAAAATAGGGAACCTTCACGTCGTCGTAGAAATGCACGTCACGACGCCGCGCCGTGACTCCGTGACGTACCGGGCATGTGGACAGGTCCTTAGATGAAATTAATGTGGATTTACGGCCCCTTTCAATAACCTATCTACCAATAACTATTTATTAGAAACGTCAAATTTGTATCGCAAAAAACCGGCAAATGATTGAATGACGACGTTTTTAACAAATAGTTATTGTCAGAAAGGTTATTGTTAGATAGGTTATTGTCAGAATGGCTATTGAAACCAGCCACTAAAGACAAAACAAGTCGTAAGTTACATGACTTATGTTGAGCTATAAATTTTAACGATCTTCGTCTTCTTCGTTTATATGAAAACGATTTATAATTCCAATGTCTTGCTAATATCGAGTATTGCTCGAGAACGGCTCGACCGATTTGGCCAATTTTAGTATTGAAATAATTAAAGCTTAGGCATACCAGGAAAAGTTTAAAAGATTAGATATATAGAAAAAATTGCGGAGAAAATACTGAAAACGACGCTTGAATTTTCACATACTAATTTGTCTGTTAAAGTATTTTATAGGTGCGTTACTTGATTGGTTCCGCCGGTAGATTGGTAGGCGTAGGTGTAGTTAAGGTGTCGGTGTAGATGTAGGTTATAGTTGTCGGTATAGGTGGTATATGTTGGTGAAGTTGTCGGTATAGGTGGTATATGTTGGTGTAGTTGTCGGTATAGGTGGTATATGTTGGTGTAGTTGTCGGTATAGGTGGTATATATTGGTGTAGTTGTCGGTATAGGTGGTATATGTTGGTGTAGTTGTCGGTATAGGTGGTATATGTTGGTGTAGTTGTCGGTATAGGTGGTAATTGTTGGTGTAGTTGTCGGTATAGGTGGTATATGTTGGTGTAGTTGTCGGTATAGGTGGTATATGTTGGTGTAGTTGTCGGTATAGGTGGTATATGTTGGTGTAGTTGTCGGTTTAGGTGGTATATGTTGGTGTAGTTGTCGGTATAGGTGGTATATGTTGGTGTAGTTGTCGGTATAGGTGGTATATGTTGGTGTAGTTGTCGGTATAGGTGGTATATGTTAGTGTAGTTGTCGGTATAGGTGGTAATTGTTGGTGTAGTTGTCGGTATAGGTGGTATATGTTGATGTAGTTGTCGGTTTAGGTGGTATATGTTGGTGTAGTTGTCGGTATAGGTGGTATATGTTGGTGTAGTTGTCGGTATAGGAGGTATATGTTGGTGTAGTTGTCAGTATAGGTGGTATATGTTAGTGTAGTTGTCGGTATAGGTGGTATATGTTAGTGTAGTTGTCGGTATAGGTGGTATATGTTAGTGTAGTTGTCGGTATAGGTGGTATATGTTGGTGTAGTTGTCGGTATAGGTGGTATATGTTAGTGTAGTTGTCGGTATAGGTGGTAATTGTTGGTGTAGTTGTCGGTATAGGTGGTATATGTTGGTGTAGTTGTCGGTGTAGGTGGTATATGTTGGTGTAGTTGTCGGTATAGGTGGTATATGTTGGTGTAGTTGTAGGCGTAGATGTAGGTGTAGGCTATAGTTGTAAGTGTGTATGTTGTTAATTGTTTATTTCAGTTCATAGTTAAACAGAAACAATGTGTGTCGGGACAGCTGCTAGTCTAAAATAAAATCTTATCATAGGTTAGTTGAAAATTGTTTGAATTGTGTCAATTTTGCAAATCGAACGCGTTCGCTATACATTACTTTCATACATAAATTGTGGCAAGTTCAAAGAGTCAATTTATGGCGGAGATAAATGTCTCATGGTAGACATTAACTCAAAAAAGATTCCGAACTCTATCGTAAAAATAAACCACTTTTTGTTCACGCCATATTTTATATTTTTATCGGACCGTTAATATTATAAAGTTCCATTGAAATAAGTTGAAAAGTGCCGTAACACATGATCTACTTATGAATAATGTCTACCGTAAGGGACTTTTAAAATGCTTTCACGTAGGAGTTTTATAATTCATGAAAAATAAAAACACTACAACAACAAAAACACTGCTAAACTTAGGCTCACATATTTGAAGTCCGCAGATTTCGTTTTGTAAAGCAACATGTTTGCAGGTAACATGAAGTTTTTTGACATTGGAAATGTCTTTTCGTTCGCTCCAGTATAGGGGCCGATTTCACAAAAAGTGCGATCCCCTTATATCTCGGAGAGTATTATTCGAGAAAATCAAAAATGAAAAAAAGTTACAGCCGAAATGGAAAAAAAAATATTTCCGAATTTTTGATATTGGTGCTCGATATTTTGGAAACGAAGAATGATTCTCAAAAATTTGAGAAAAATTCCTCTGGACAATCTAGTCAGCTACAATTTGAGCCTAAAACAAAGACGATCGGATTAATGTAACTACTAGCCTAACCTTTTCGAAAAAAAAAGAAATATTTTATACTTTAAACGAGACAATCTTGTTTATATAATATAATCGAAATCTCGGCAACGGCTTATTACCATGAAATATAGTAGTAGCTAGTTCTTATCCTTTAGAAACTGTGCATTCTTAAGCAATATGTGTTTTTTTTTCATTTCGACGTGATATATTGATAATTGTAAGCTATGTGTAATTTTTCCGTTGCTTGGAAATTTGGAATGTGGTGGGTTCAAATCATGGTAAGATAAATATTTTTGTGACTCTTATATTATTTATATTTTTTTTTTATTTTTTTATTTAAATTAATTTCTCGTTCTACTAAAACTCCGACCAAAGCTCGGTCTCCCAGGTACTGTATACCTATGCGCAACGGCGACAATAATTCAAACTTCGATACGCATGTGAAAATTTGGCGATTTGTGTGTTCATAGGCGTTATTTCGAGGATATATAAGTTAGTCCCGGAGTCCCGACTGAGAGATTCATCAACGTCGAGGCAGGACTACTGAAGATAGAAACGTAATATTTGGACCGTGGCTTTCTTTTATGACGTATACGTAGGCCACTAAGAGAGTATTTTACGAAACTCACCCCCTAAAGGGGTAAAAAGGGGTATCAACGTTTGTGTGTAACTTTTAAATATATTTAAATATATATATATATATATATATATATATATATATATATATATATATATATATATATATATATATATTAAATCATATCGTTTAAGTCATAATATGCATTGCATTTAAAAGCGGTCGTATAATTCGTACAACCCAGTTGTTAAATTTTCAAACATTACGTAATATAAGACTATTAATATACAATTTATATGTTAATATAATATATTATTGTACCCTTACAAGACATATTTTATTTTCTAAATATAATTTATTACAGACAATACATAAGAAAATAAAAAAATTAAATAACCCCTGAATTGTCAAGCTGTGAACGAGCTGATTATGATAATTTATTATGGCTAAGAACAATCTCGATCATGTCAGCTCTCAAACAAACTACATTAAAATCGGTTTATCGGTTCATCCGTTTTTAATTAAAACATGCAGATGAAATAAATTATTAGGACTTTTATTACTATGTTCGATAGATGTCACTATACAAGTCAAGTTACATATTTCTGAATCGCAGTATCGTTGTGTTTGATGCGAGCATATAATATTCGACTACATAATATTATTACGGCGGATAATTCTTTCACTAATAAGTGAAATGACGTTGCCTGTAGAATGATTTCTATTGCATTTCTTGATTATCATATTATAAATTTCATAATCGTTCTTTAAATTTAGAAAAAAATTGACTCTCTCCGCGCTCGTGAGGAAGATATTTTTAATTTCAAGTGTTTTGATTACTTATTTAATATTATTCTAAAAATATATTCGATTAGGAAAAGGAAAAATACGAAATAATGACCACGATTTTCAACTCTATTGTATTAGCGCAGAGTTCTATTTTCAGTGCTCTAAATTTTCACCGGCGTTCCGGATTCCGGAGCATAATATATAGTCCCAGCCTTAAATTTTCATCAACAGTTTATTACATGCTGTTTATTATTAACTTAAATATTCTATTTATATACTGATTCAATATCAAACTTTTAAGAATATTTGGCAGTTTATTATAATATATGCGAATAAAAAAGCCATACAGTATCTATGCATTTTTTGAAAACATTGTAAGCTTTTGTTCAGGAATATAATTTATAATTAGTCTCCTTTTCTACCTCTATATTTATATTCCTTATTTTTAGGAAACAGATATACATGGTTGTAAACAAAAATTGCCGTTTCATAAATGTATAAACATGGCACTGGCAGTACTTTTATATTTTTCAACAAAACTTTAAACCAACTCCTTTTATTATGTACGTTACCCTCAGATATAATCTATTTGGGTATTTCATAAACTAATAAATATATACAAGCCCATAAGTGTCTCATATAAACGCAGAATATTATAACGCTTTTGTAAAATATATGTAGCTATTTGTTATAAGTTCTATGAATGCTCAACCACAGTTTAAACTTTGAAGTTTGTAGCGAGCGCGATTGCGATATTATTCAGTCAAATATTAAAGATGAATGAACCGTAATAGGGTTTAAAACTTTATGCACTCATTTGCGCTTAGTATCGAGTTGGAATAACAAACCGGGAGCTAAATATAGAAGTTCATTACGTGAAACAATTTGCTTCTTTTAATATTTATATTATAATATTGTTTTAATAATATAGTGTAGTGTAGTAAATACCTACGTTTAATATAGTAGCCGAGATTATGTAGGTACCTACATAATACAGCATCGATAGTTGAAGTTTTCTACTTGTCTTCTAGTTGTACATTAAAAATGGGGATACAATTTAGTATTGTGTACAATATTAATATTAAGTTTAATATTATTAATATTGTACATAATTTTTGTAAAAAACACAAAATTTGTTTGGATTTTTTTTAACCCTACTACTTAAATTAAAATATAGCCTGTGTTAACCGGGCTATTGTTACGAATCTTTTGTCATCTCATTCATTAAAATCGGATCGGTAGTTTAGGCGCTACGATAGAACAAACATACATACATACATACATTACATACATAAATAGTCTGCCAAAATCATTACCGTTCCTTTTGACTTCGCCGTAGTCGGATGTTTATTAAAACTCATGCTAAAAATGCAATAATTAATAATATGAATAGGACAGACATTAGTAGGTGAAATTTGTTGCATATATACTATATTTATTCTGAATTTAAAAAAAGGTTAATATCCGTCTGCTGTCAGCGTACAGCTGTGACTTTTCTTTGGCTGTGACTTCCATAAATGATAAGTACTACTACTGAAGGTAACTTCTTTTTCTTCTTCTTCTTTTGGCATAGCCTTCCTTGTAATAGGAGCTGCCAGCGTCAGAGTGATGCAGCATATGTTCAGTGAAAAGCTGATGGCGTACAGTACAGGGAATGGCTCATGCAATGACTTCATGGGTACCTCATGCAGATACAAGTTATAATTACTAGTATAAAAACAGAATGATATGCAAAGCCAATGTTTCTTAGCCTCTTCTTTATTTTATAATAAAAAATAATGAATAATAAAATAATAATGAAGGTGACTTCTGAGCTGACGGCAGCTGTCAACGTCAAGAATTGTCAAAAATAGAGTTCAGGGTTCTTCCCAAACACAATTCTGGGAATATTTATTAATCCGGGAATATATTTTCTGGATTTAAACGTACAAGAAAATAAAAGAATACCAAGGATAATAATATAAACGTGTAAACTACTGTTTAAACTGCAAAATGTCGTTTATTGTTAAGCAATGTCTTCGCCGGGTAAATTATTTTATTTAAGATCTTAAATGCCCATATTTCAAATTAACAACAATTAACAAAAACGAAAATCATTTCAGGTCCTCACCCCAGCTGTTTCCCATGCAAACAAATCGTACTTTTCTACCAGTAAGTTTATTACATAACCTTACTTTCATGAAAACTAACTTTATAATTAGCAAGGTTACGATGACATGCGAAAATTAAATTATAGATTATAATTTTGTTACTTTACAGCTGGTGCAGCTTTTGTGCCTAGAGTACAGAAACCGGCACCAGATTTTTCGGCAACCGCAGTTGTAGATGGAGAATTCAAATCTATGAAATTGGCTGACTTCAATGGAAAATATGTTATTCTTGTATTCTATCCGCTTGATTTGTAAGTACTAGTAATATTTATAATAAACTACATTCTTATTTAAGCTAAATGTATTTTTATAGCATACCAATGTCATGAAACAGTAGACATTTTAGAATAATGTTTTGATACTTTACTTTCAGTCAGAATTATTTAGCTATTATATCTGCTAAACTTACATTTTACTTTAAAACAAAATATTTTATGAAATAAAGGGGCAATTTGTACATAATATTTTTTTGAATTGTATTTTGTAAAAGCCTTTCATTATATTTTCAGCACATTTGTCTGTCCCACGGAGTTGATTGCATACAGTGAACGAGCGAAAGACTTTGCAAGCATTGATTGTCAAGTCATTGGAGTCTCAACTGACTCTGAATTCAGTCACTTGGCATGGATTAACACACCAAGGAAGGTAATTCTAATATTATAAATGTGAAAGTTTGTGAGGATGGATGGATGGATGTTTGTTACTCTTTCACGCACAAACTACTGAACGAATTTTGATGAAATTTGGTATGGTAGTAGGTTAGGCATTGGATTAAAACATGCTACTTTTGTTTTAACTTTGTCCTGAAAAAGTACAGTGTATGTACCTTTGGGATACTGTATTTACGCGGGTGGAGCGGTGAGCAACAGCATACATAATAATAATATGGAATAAGTTTTTATATCTTACATATGCAGGGAAATTTTTGTATTAGCTAACATAGATAATTATTTCTTTCAGGATGGTGGTTTAGGCAAACTAAATATTCCATTACTGGCTGATTACAAGAAAGAGATTTCTCAAAACTATGATATTTTACTGGATGGTGGTTTTGCTTTAAGAGGTAAGATCTAACTGAAACTTTAAACATACAAAACTTTTTAAATTTGGATTCGTTGTTTTAATAATGCTGGGCCTCTACCTCGAATTGCGCAGTGGCGGATAGTGGCGGCAGGAGCAATAGTCACCGCTTGACAGGATTGCATTTCTGACAAGCTGTGACTACAGGGCTCGCCTGCGCGCGCGCCGCTGGTGTCACTGCCCATCGCCGCGCCACACCATTCACCATGAAATTCGAGGCAGCGGCATACTATGAATCTTAATCTTAGACGGCAAAATAACAGCTTTTGGCTGTATGCATATGGCATGACACTAAGTTAGATTTTATTAGGTCTTTACCTATGAAATTGCCGTTTTGTATGAAAAAATTTAAACGAATTTTTTGGAAAAAACGAAACGAAAATTGTTCAACGAAGCGAATGAGTCTATGGTACTGAGAAGGTTGATCATCCTGTGATGATGTGATGAAAAAAATCTATACAAAATTACATCGCAATCTTTACGACACTGACGTATAGTATAGTCAGTGTCGTAAAGTGTGTGATGTAATTTTGTAGTTTTTTTTTTTGTTTTAATTTTTTTTCTGTCTAAACGTCGTTGCATGTTTTATGCAATGACGTTGACGAGGAATCATATGCCCAAAGTTTCTGTAATTGATTTTGCAAAACATTATTTTAATACTTAGTTTACTAAAACTGTCTGATACAAATGACATATTTATAATTATATTATTTTTCCAGGACTATTCATCATTGACAGAAATGGCATTCTGAGACATATGTCTATAAACGATTTACCAGTCGGCAGATCAGTCGATGAAACTTTAAGATTGGTTAAAGCTTTTCAGTTTGCAGACAAACACGGAGAAGGTACATTATTGTATTAGCATTTATGGTATTGTATTTATTTAGATTAATATTATTTAAAGAGGAAAGATTTGATTGTTTGTTTGTTAGCATTGAATACGCTCCTCTCAGGAAACTTCTGGACTGATTTTCTTGAAATCTGGCACTGATATAGATTTGGTAGACTATACTCTGTATGTATGTCTGATTCAATGTAATGTAAACAGCGCTCAATGTGAATGGCTATATTGCTTCCAATTTAAATGTCACTTATCACCATGCAATTAAGAAATACAATGACACATTTTTTGGTCGAATTTCAATATTTTTTTGTTTACATTTAGATTATATTGAATCAGAACGAAATGTACTGGGAAGGACACTTTTTATCGCGGAAAAATGTACGGTGACCGTGGGATTTGTTTTTTGCGCACACGAAGTCACGCGCATTGTCACAGACATGACAACTTTGGCCCAAATGTTAGTTACAGTGATCTTAAAAACTAAACTATTACATCACCCGCGTGACACAGAGACATACAGACAGTCGAGTCTTCTAGAAAACATGTACACTATGCTTATACTTCCTCTCATCCTACGCACTAGGGACACGCACCTTCTTCTCATTGTCGATTAAAAGCAGTCCACACGCGCCTACGCAAACATACCTGACGCGCTGCAGCGCCGAGGCAGCCCCAACACCACCCTGAAAGCGTTGTTAAATTGGACAGAGCGCTATACGATTTCTGGGTATAATTATCCCACAGGCTACACGTTACATGAATAAAAGCCTAAAAGGAGGTGCAGTAACGCCCTGAATAAGGTTGACGTTATGTGAACTACACATAGACATATAAATTATAATCCCCACTTAAATAGCCCCACTTTTGAAGTTGTTTCGGCCATTTTGACATTTGAGGTATGGTGAAAACAAGATGGTGTGACTTTTTCTTGTATGTATGAAGATTTGTTCTGTCGAATGTACGTCACAAGTATAGCGTATATATTTACTCATAGCGTATCTTTAGTTTAATTTTGACATTTTTGGAACAATGCTCAAACCTGCGAGCAAGCATGTTCGCGTATAAAATAATATAACTTTTATTTTCAGTGTGCCCTGCAAATTGGAACCCGGAAAACAATTCTGACACCATCAAGCCTAACCCTAAAGACAGCAAGGAGTATTTTAGCAAATCTAAGTGAATATTCTAATAGAAGTGTTATAGTATCAGACAAAGTTTTTCAAAACAACCCGGTTTATTGATTTATTGATTCTCAATATTCTGAAAAGCATATTTTCAATAGTCGAATCCATATTCGTAAATTACAAATTTGTATATTTAAACTGATTTCTAACACAGATTCTTCTTGCCCTATTACATTTTAACATATTGTAATAATTAAACTAATATTGGTAACTTTGCAAATAACTAATTTATTCATATTTGTTCAATAATAAATTAAGAATTTTATAATTGAATGAATTTGTATATTACTTTGCATGCTAGTTACTAGCATGGGTTTAGGTTTATTAAGCAATAAAAATAATGATTATAATCATATTATGTTTTTATTTGTATTATAACATTAAATTTCTGAATATAAAGAGAAAAGGTAACAATTACCTTTATTTATTTGAAATACTAAGGCGGGTCAATAAGTCCGTGACTTTTTGAATTTCTAACCTCCTTACTGAAAAAGCAACACTACTCCTGTCAACAGGCATCTGTCAGTTGACTCTTATCAAAATTTGAACTTGCTGCGTCAGTTAGTTTGTGTTTTACAGCTATCTTTATCAGACTATCCAGTGACTTAAGGAAACAATGGAAAAAAGTGAATTTCGTATGCTTATTAAGCATTATTTTTTGCGAAAAAAAACCATTACCGAGACCAAGGCTAAGCTTGATAAATACTATGGGGACTCCGCACCATCGATTTCAATGGTAAAAAAGTGGTTTACTGAATTTCGTTGTGGCCGTACAAGCACTGAAGATGCCGAACGTCCTGGACGCCCAGTTGAGGTCTCTACACCCGAAACAATCGAAAAAATTCACGATATGGTGATGGCCGACCGAAGATTGAAAGTGCAAGAGATTGTGGAAGCCATAGGCATCTCGCATGGCTCAGTGGTTTCATTTTCATTTTCTCATTGGTTTTGAATGATCACTTGGGCATGAGAAAGCTTTCCGCAAGATGGGTGCCGCGTTTGCTCACAGTCGACCACAAACGCAATCGGTAACAACTTCACAGGAAGGTTTGGCGTTGTTTAATCACAATATGGAGGAGTTTTTGCGCCGTTTTGTAACCGTGGACGAAACATCACCCGCGTGACACAGAGACATACAGACAGTCGAGTCTTCTAGAAAACATGTACACTATGCTTATACTTCCTCTCATCCTACGCACTAGGGACACGCACCTTCTTCTCATTGTCGATTAAAAGCAGTCCACACGCGCCTACGCAAACATACCTGACGCGCTGCAGCGCCGAGGCAGCCCCAACACCACCCTGAAAGCGTTGTTAAATTGGACAGAGCGCTATACGATTTCTGGGTATAATTATCCCACAGGCTACACGTTACATGAATAAAAGCCTAAAAGGAGGTGCAGTAACGCCCTGAATAAGGTTGACGTTATGTGAACTACACATAGACATATAAATTATAATCCCCACTTAAATAGCCCCACTTTTGAAGTTGTTTCGGCCATTTTGACATTTGAGGTATGGTGAAAACAAGATGGTGTGACTTTTTCTTGTATGTATGAAGATTTGTTCTGTCGAATGTACGTCACAAGTATAGCGTATATATTTACTCATAGCGTATCTTTAGTTTAATTTTGACATTTTTGGAACAATGCTCAAACCTGCGAGCAAGCATGTTCGCGTATAAAATAATATAACTTTTATTTTCAGTGTGCCCTGCAAATTGGAACCCGGAAAACAATTCTGACACCATCAAGCCTAACCCTAAAGACAGCAAGGAGTATTTTAGCAAATCTAAGTGAATATTCTAATAGAAGTGTTATAGTATCAGACAAAGTTTTTCAAAACAACCCGGTTTATTGATTTATTGATTCTCAATATTCTGAAAAGCATATTTTCAATAGTCGAATCCATATTCGTAAATTACAAATTTGTATATTTAAACTGATTTCTAACACAGATTCTTCTTGCCCTATTACATTTTAACATATTGTAATAATTAAACTAATATTGGTAACTTTGCAAATAACTAATTTATTCATATTTGTTCAATAATAAATTAAGAATTTTATAATTGAATGAATTTGTATATTACTTTGCATGCTAGTTACTAGCATGGGTTTAGGTTTATTAAGCAATAAAAATAATGATTATAATCATATTATGTTTTTATTTGTATTATAACATTAAATTTCTGAATATAAAGAGAAAAGGTAACAATTACCTTTATTTATTTGAAATACTAAGGCGGGTCAATAAGTCCGTGACTTTTTGAATTTCTAACCTCCTTACTGAAAAAGCAACACTACTCCTGTCAACAGGCATCTGTCAGTTGACTCTTATCAAAATTTGAACTTGCTGCGTCAGTTAGTTTGTGTTTTACAGCTATCTTTATCAGACTATCCAGTGACTTAAGGAAACAATGGAAAAAAGTGAATTTCGTATGCTTATTAAGCATTATTTTTTGCGAAAAAAAACCATTACCGAGACCAAGGCTAAGCTTGATAAATACTATGGGGACTCCGCACCATCGATTTCAATGGTAAAAAAGTGGTTTACTGAATTTCGTTGTGGCCGTACAAGCACTGAAGATGCCGAACGTCCTGGACGCCCAGTTGAGGTCTCTACACCCGAAACAATCGAAAAAATTCACGATATGGTGATGGCCGACCGAAGATTGAAAGTGCAAGAGATTGTGGAAGCCATAGGCATCTCGCATGGCTCAGTGGTTTCATTTTCATTTTCTCATTGGTTTTGAATGATCACTTGGGCATGAGAAAGCTTTCCGCAAGATGGGTGCCGCGTTTGCTCACAGTCGACCACAAACGCAATCGGTAACAACTTCACAGGAAGGTTTGGCGTTGTTTAATCACAATATGGAGGAGTTTTTGCGACGTTTTGTAACCGTGGACGAAACATGGATCCATCACAACATACCAGAGACCAAACAACAGTCAAAACAGTGGGTTTCTAAGGGTGAATCGGCGCCAAAGAAGGCCAAGGTGGGTTTGTCAGCCAATAAAGTTATGGCGACTGTTTTTTGGGATGCACGTGGGATAATCCACATTGACTATCTTCAAAAGGGAAGAACAATTAATGAAGTATTATGCTAACTTATTGGACGGCTTCAATGAGGATTTGAAAAAAAACCGACCTCATTTGGCCAAGAAAAAAATTCTTTTTCACCAAGACAATGCAAGGGTGCACACATGTGCAGTTGCCATGGCAAAAATCCATGAATTGGGCTATGAATTGCTCCCACATCCACCCTATTCTCCAGATTTGGCTCCGAGTGACTACTTCTTGTTCCCAAACCTGAAAAAATGGCTTGGTGGAAAAAGATTTCACTCCAATGATGAAGTCATCTCGCAAACAAAGGCCTATTTTGAGGACACCTCGACAAATCATATTTTTTGGAAGGGATAAAAAAATTGGAGAAGCGTTGGACAAAGTGTATAGAACTCAAGGGGGACTACGTTGAAAAATAAAATGATTTATTTATCAAAAAATCTGTGTTTTATTCCAAAAGTCACGGACTTATTGACCCGCCCTCGTAGCATCTCCTGAATGGCTTTAAAATGCACATCTATATAGCACCTATTATATTTATAAAAAATTTATTTAATAGAATATAACATTATATGAATAAGCTTTTTATATAGAATATATCGAAAAGAGTACATATTTTTTACAATCGTTGTAGTGTTCATAAAAATACTAAATACAAAATTAAGTGCTAAGATTTGATTCAGTCAATAATATATAATTTTTATAATACTAGCTTTTGCGTTAATCCAGAGCACAAACTGCTACCGTACCAAATTTCATCGAAATCCGTTAAGTAGTTTTTGTGTGAGATAGTAACAAACATACCTTCTGGGTACATCTATCCATCCTCACAGACTTTCACGTTTATAGTATATAGTAGTAGGATAATGCTTTCTATACAGTATACACATGCAGAATCTACAGTGATTATATTATTATATTGTAGTAAAGGTGATGATAGAAAATACTTACGGTAGATATATACTATAGAAATTCGTAATATTTAAACATTTACTACTTGATTATACATTTTAGGTATAAAGGAGGAGAGGGACACCTGCAGGCTTAGTTTAATCGACAAAATGACAGATTGAAGAAACATTAATACCATTTTTTGCAAAATAGTTCTTATTGCTAGACAGCAAGTTCGATGCTTTGTCGTTATGAGAAACAACATTTCTTTTCTTCCCGAGCATGAGCTCACAAAATGGCCTCTTTTGACACCTAAAAGTAGAAACATTTTCTTATTCCAATGTCAAATAGTCTTACAAAAATGTCAACCACTCCACATCATGGTGGTCCAAGACAAATAGTTTCTTTACGTTCAGTCATTTACTTGAAAACTTGATCATTTTTGACAGAAGATTTCCCGGCAGCAAATTTAAAAATATGGCTATTCAGAAATGTTAACTTCTATTGACAACCTTCTTACCATGGTTTAAGAACTATTTTGCATTGAAGTGTTTTGGATAAAATATTTCTTCGGATTGCCATGCAAAGCCTGTTGATCCTCATGGGAAACTAGGTACACTCAATTTACAGAGTATATAATATGGGCAATACCTACTTTTACAGTAGCTTTGCCGGTAGTATAAGATACCAGCAAACTTAAACAAGTAAGCAGATATGTCACTGTTTTTTATATAGTAATTGTATGGGCCATGGGATGGGATCCAGTGTCCCTAATATTATATATAGCGGACACTTGGCATTATTCCGTCTTCAATTGTACCTAAACTAGTACTTTTTCAACTGATATTCTATTGGTTACCACAGATTCTTGTAGCCAGATAAATTCTACATATTCCAGTGCCAAATTTTTTCAAGTAGGACCTTTATAAAGGAAATTAGAGATAAAAAAACTAAAGGGGGGTAAAGACGTATCTCCAGTCTCCCCTACACTGTGATTAATTTTTAAAACATATATCGGTACAATAGGAGTACCTATATCTGTAACATCCTTATATATTTCTCAGGTATGTCAGTCCCTTCAGTTTTTTATCATGTCAGTCATGTTTTTTTACTGTATGCAAGTCTTATCAGTCACTTCATTGTACGAAAGAAGTGTGAAAAAGTACCGTCAGAGGGGATCGTCATCTGAATCCAATGATGAATTGGAGTCTGATGATTCGGAGTCTGACGAATCGCTGCTGGAATCTGAAGAATCAGTTTCATCGCTATCAGTTTCCAAATCATATGCATTCCTTCTGAGATCGGGCAATAGTGACATTGAGGCCATCTTAACCGCCATCTCATTTTCCATTATCTCTTCATTCCGTACAATATTAGCTGCAGACTCGAATTCTTCTAACTCTAAATCCAAATCTGGTTTCGTTATTTCAACGTTAGCTATATTATTGCAGAGCTCATCAATTTCTTCCGGCCTAATCTTCTGTATGTATACTAGGTAATCTTTCATGTACAATTGATTTAAAATGTATCTGGCGTCACTACTGTTATTAAACATTCTGTAAATGTTCACCAAACATTTTATGACAAACTTCTTGCCCTTCCGCAGCATTGATATGAGATCCTGCTTGACTTTGTTGCAGAGTTCAAAGTTTCTGAATATTGGGTATATCAGAGCTCGCCTGTAACAAGCTACTAGGACTTCTTTATAATCATTGAAAACACAAAACCAGCTCAAAGTTGAGGACAGCTTGTTTATTGTCCAACTGGACTCTATTGTGCTCTCATTCATTGTGGTCCTTTTATCATAGCAGTAACCATACAATATGTCTACAAGACCCAATAGAACTTGTTTATTTTCAGTACTCGTTAAAATGTAATGTTTATTTGGCAAATCCTTTAAAATGCTGACATCGTCATCGTCAAAAGCTGTATCTGATTCACTATTGAAGTCAGGCCCCTCCCATTTAGCCACAGACTCGAGATATGGTCCAATTAATTCTATATCGAACAAATCAGCCAAGTAGTGATCAGACGAAAACTTATGATTCTCGTATTTCTGTCGTAATTCATGTCGCTCATCGACTGGCACATTTTCTGGCATTCTTAATTCAAATATCTGTGGAAATTCCGTACCGATCTCACAGAACTGGTTGGAAATTTTATTACCAAATCCGTACGTATATTTCACCGAGTCTACGCTGTCGCTGTCGTCATCATCATCAACAGTGACACCGTCCTCCTCGAGCATCTGAATCAAATCCGGGTTTACATCTGGGATATCACGGGGGGCCAGCAAACTTGTAATCATGTCGAGATTTTCGAAATGTTCCCCCCTTGTTTCCTTGTCGAAAACAAAGTTGAAGTCCCCAGAATCGCATAAGTAGGTACCTTTAGAGCTTTCGCTCTCGACAATTTTGCCTGGAAGTCGCAGTCGAAGGAAATAAGGGCTGGAGACAAAGAGGAAATTCTCACCATCAACATCCACTTCCGTTTCTCGTATGTTTGTGTACGGCGCGTTAATGGTTATGTACACATAGTTATCATCTTGTGATAATTTAAAACGTGGAGTTAGCATCTTGCTTTTAAATATTATACACCATTCACCAATTTAAGTTGGACCGATATTTATTTTTCACAAAACGAATGCACTAGGTACTCATTATTGATCTTCTTCTTCTTCTTCCTTTGGCATAGCCTTCCTTGTAATAGGAGTTGCCAGCGTCAGAGTCACAGAGTACCTTTTTTATATTTAGAAAGTCAGAGTGATGCAGCAGATGTTCAGGGAAAAGCTGATGGCGTACAGTGCAGGGAATGGCTCATGCAATTACTTCATGGGTACCTCATGCAGATACAAGTTATAATTACTAGTATAAAAACAGAATGATATGCAAAGCCAATGTTTCTTAGCCTCTTTTTTTTATTTTATAATAAAAAATAATGAATAATAAAATAATAATGAAGGTGACTTCTGAGCTGACGGCAGCTGTCAACGTCAAGAATTGTCAAAAATAGAGTTCAGGGTTCTTCCCAAACACAATTCTGGGAATATATTTTCTGCATTTAAACGTACAAGAAAATAAAAGAATACCAAGGATAATAATATAAACGTGTAAACTACTGTTTAAACTGCAAAATGTCGTTTATTGTTAAGCAATGTCTCCGCCGGGTAAATTATTTTATTTAAGATCTTAAATGCCCATATTTCAAATTAACAACAATTAACAAAAACGAAAATCATTTCAGGTCCTCCTCCGTCTTTACTCCATTTGTGGACACTCTATGTTCATTTATATTGATTTGAAGCTATAAATGAACATAGAGTGTCCACAAATGGAGTAAAGACGTAGAATAAAATAGTCTTAAGATTAATGGGTCGAGAAATGTGTGTAGGAAGGACGTCATATAAAGAAAGATTTATAGGACAGTTAAAGAAGATATGATCAGGAGAACCACATCTAAGCCACACTCGCACAATGAGCTATCCTTGACTCTTATTTTGGCCAAAAATACATTATTACATGAATGTCCAAGGCGAGGTCGACAAATAGTAGAATAAACAGATTTGTTAGCTTTAGAGTACTTAAAAAACCAGGGCCTACTAGTTATAGATCCTTGTATTTCGCCATAAAATCGTCCCTTAGTTCTACACGAATTGGTCCAAATATTATTCCACTCAGAGGTCATATGTGTCTTAGCCAGAGATAGAAGATCTTAGCAATAAACTTTAAAATTACTTAAATCACCAGACTTAGAAGCCTCTTTAGCATAAAGGTCTACACATTCGTTTCCTGTAATGCCACTATGCCCGGGGATCCAGGCAAGTACCTACAACCTGAATGTTACTGCAATAACATTTAAATAACAGCTCTCTACTTTTAATAATTAAAGGGGATTTAAATTTGCACCGAAACTGGTTTGACAAAATAGCTTCAAGAGAACTTTTAGAGTCCGAGAATAATAGACTTATTCAGTCTGGGAAATTCTATAAAGGATAGCGCTTCAAGGATAGCTAAAGATTCGCCAGAAAATACTGATGAGAAAGAAGGGAGTTTGTTATTGAGAATTACATTATATTTTGGTATCCAGAGAACATTACCAACTCAACTAGATTCCGATTTTGATGCATCCGTAAATATAAGAATCCATCTTTAAATTGATTGCTTACTATTGAATTAAATTTAACATTAGCAAAAGGACAACCTTTTGTAATGGGAAAATTTAAAATAACATTTGGAGAAAATATAAGAGAGGAGAATGAAGAATCAAACAGTGGATTAATGGGGAATTGAGCTACTGGACAAGGTAAGGAAACGAGTTTTTGACAACTTTTCAAAAGACAAGGCAAACTTTTATGTGTCCAATACTTAGTAGATGAAAGTTGTAGTAGAGAAGAAAGTTTCTTAATAAGAGGGTGAGAGGACCACTGATAGGCTTTAAACATAAACCTATCAGATAAATACTGCCGACGAAGAGCCAAAGGAGGCTCCACACACTCTACCTGAAGTGCATTAATTGGGGATGATTTCATTGCACCTATAATTAACCGTAAACATTTTGCCTGAAGTTTATCAAACATTTTAAAATTTGTTTTATTACACGGTTCTAGTAGATAAGACCCGTAATCCAACTGACTACGAATCAATGAATTATACACAAGTCTCTAAACATAATATGGGTGTGAGCGCCACCAAACTCCCGATAAGGAGCGAAGGACATTTAAATTTCTTTCCGCCTTTTTAAGACAATTATTAATGTGTGAAGAACCAGACAATCTGGAATCCAAATATACGCCCAAATACTTAACACTATCCCTAACTGGAAAAAAAATATTGTTGTAAGTTATTGAAACATTAGGAAGATTTCTAATACGAGAGAAAACCACTACACAGCTCTTTTCAATAGAAATAGAGAGACCATGATCCTCCAGCCAGTTACTTAAGTAGAGCACAGCAGAGCTAAGTCGATTGACAACTTGAATAATATCTTTACATGAAATATATAAAGTCAGATCATCCGCATACTGCAGTAGGTATACTACAAAAGCAACCGACAGAGAGTTCAAGGTCACTGGTATAAATGTTGTATAAAATTGGACTGAGAACAGAACCTTGTGGAAGTCCTTTCCAAACGGATCTAGGAGGTAGAGACAAATTTTGATGATTGATAATAACGGATCGAGATGATAAGAAGTTAGAAATGTAGTTGACCATCTTCTCTGGTACACCTAATCTAAGTATTTTTTGTCTAATCACTGGTAGAAGGACATTATCATATGCAGATGCTATGTCTAGGAAAACACCTACCATCGATTCATTTTTGGAAAATGATAAACGGACATCAGTCACAAAGATACCTAAACAGTCCATAGAACTTACATTTTTACGAAAGCCAAATTGGGTATGAGGGAGAATATTTCTGCTTTCTATAAACCATTCCAGTCGATTTTTAATCAAGTGTTCCATAATTTTTGCCAGTGTTGAAGAGAGAGCAATAGGAGGATATAAAGATGGAACACCATCAGGTTTTCCTGGATTTAATACAGGTATAATAATCTGAGTCTTCCATTCCGACGGAGGAAGGCCTGACTGAAATATAGCGTTAAGAGCCTGAAGGATAATTTTTGTGCAGTAAAACTGCTTTTAACTATAAACGAGTAAGGTATCCCATCAATACCAGGGGCTGAATCCTTTAGGGCTCCCAACACCAACTGCAATTCCTCCCACGAGAATGGAGTTTCAAGGTCACTTGTAACCGAACCAGAATTTTCATAAGTTGTTAATTCTTTTTGTGACGGGACTGAAGGTGGAGCCAGTCTTTCCGCAAACGAATCAATCCAACATGAGGGATTATTTGAAAGTCGGTTATCACTTGATAATGACCCACAAAATTTTTTAATATTCTGCCACACAAGAGAAGGATGAGATGAGATGAGATGCGAGGGGATAGACTCTCACAGAAAAGTTGCCACAAAAGTTTTTTTTTTTTTAAAGTTTCTTAGCCTGTGCAGCAATTCGCTTGTATGAAAGGAAATTTGTCATAGACATCGATGATGAATAAGCTCGTTCTGCTTCCTTTCGTCTATTACAAATCTCTGTACAATCAGAATCCCACCACGGAGGGGACGACATGCTTAAAACACCGTGTTTTTTAATGGGCAAAGTTCTTTCAGCACTTCGTAATAGAGACGACTTTATGGAAGGATAAATGTTAAAGATGTTATACGGAGTAATCAAAGGAAAAGATTGAAACTCCTCATTCGTTGTAGAAGAGTACAGATCCCAATCAGCTTTTGCCAGATAAAATTTTTGCCTAGGAGGGAAGTCAAAGGTAACGGGTCTATTGGAATTTTGGTAAGAAATAATAATTGGAAAATGATCACTTCCATACGAGTTAGGTAAAATGGACCAGGAGCACTGGGAGGAAAGGGTAGAGGAAACAAATAACAAATCTACGGCGCTTCTAGGATCCTGTAATGGCGAAATCCTACGGGTTGGAGAGCCGTCATTAAGTATGACATAGTTACTGTCATCTACAAAATCCAGTAAAGAACAAGATAAATTATCATTATAATAAGAACCCCATGACATACTGTGAAGGTTGAAATCACCCAGAATCACAACAGGGGGAGGCATGGAGGATATAATCGAAGAAAGTAATTCTAATAGTAAGGAAGGATTAGGATCCGGAATATACACTGAAACATATGTAGTATTAATTACACGGGCAATAGCAATGTTTAACCCTCCGCTATGAGAGGGGGTAGGGATAGGTATATGAATAATTACAATTATTGCGAATCTAAATTGCTGAGCCAGCCTTCCCATCACTCCGGTCATCCCGGAAACATGAAAAACCAGGAATTCTAAAGCGAAAACCAGGCCTCAACCATGTTTCCTGGATGGCCAAAACAAGAGGATTAAATTTTTTAATTAGGAATCTAATTTCTTGATTTTTATTTTTTAAGCTACGACAATTCCATTGAATTATTTGTGTGCCATTTTGAGGAATAAAAGAAGAAAGCTTAGTCAAGTGGCATTATCCACTTGACTAAGCTTTCTTCTTTTATTCCTCAAAATGGCACACAAATATTGTTCGGTAACCCATCACTAAAACGGGAGATAAAATTATTAAGAAAGGAAAACATGAATTCTAGCATATTTTCATTTGGAGACATTAAGCCATAAGGGGACATTTAAGTTGCTTGTTCTTGGGGGTAAGCACTCCCATTTGGAGAGGACGAACGAGGATTTTCAATTATTTGTTGATAGGCATGATGGTCACAACCTAGAATTATTGGAGGAGTCCGACGAGAAGATGATACAGTTTTTCGGTATGAATGCTGAACTGGTGGGGAGTTGGAAGAGGTATTGGAAGAGAGAAGAGGAGCTAGAGAGGATCGGTTGGATTTGGAAGCGTCAGCAAATGAGCGCCTCACTTGAGGGAATCTTGCAGAAGCCTCTATATACGAAATGCTTTCTTCAGACATTAACAATTTAATCGATTTTTGTCTTGAATGTTCAGGACAAGACTTGGAGTTAGCTTGATGGAGGCCAGAACAAAAAAGGCAAGACGAGCTCTCCACTGTACAAGTCTCACCCTCGTGTGTTCCAGAACACTTAAAGCATCTCGGCTGAGATCTACACTGTGCCTTTATATGTCCGAATCTACAACATTTGTTGCATTGTATGGTCGGAAGGCTATATATGGCAATGAATTATAGAAACAAAAAAAACCGTGATGGTAGCTTTTGCCCAGAAAACGTAGCACAACTGACTATGTGGGAATCCACGTCGGAGAATTTTCAATTAATGATTTACTGCTCAGCCTCTGAGCCCTTACAACTTGTCCACAACCACTTGGAACTTCTAAATTTTCCACCAGTTCCTGCATGGACCATTCAACGGGAACTTCCCGGATAATGCCCATACGGGACACATTGTAGGCGGGCACAATCCCATTGTCCGTTAAAATAGAATTACTAATAAAAGAGTTAGCACTCTCAGCACTGTCTAACTCGATGGTCACCCTATTGCGGCCTGATCTTTTAATACCATCAGCTACAATGTGTTTGACATTATTTTTAAAAAGGAAATGTCCAATATTTATTGGATTTAAAACAGCCCCGGAAGTATTGTCTAGTTCAATTCTCGACACCTGGACCATAAATGGAGTCGATGTCAGAATATTTTTTTGTAGCCAAAAAGTCTGGGTGGTTGAAAACTAACTGAATAGAGGGATTAGCTGTTATCGTATTTTTTTTTGGGTTAAATTGAAATAATATTGTCAGGTCTCTTTCCACTCCTTGAAGATTTCGTCCCGACGACGGATAAATCCGGCGAAAGCCCATCCCCGCCACCAGGATCCGGTGGATCAGAGTCCATACTAAAATACTATATATTAAACTAAAAACACTTAATATACTAATTATTATACTAAAAATAATTATTCTATTAATAACATAAAATTAAATAATAAGAAGGAAAAGAAAAAGGAAAAATTGAATGGAAAGGAAAAAAAAACTTAAATAACTTCAAAAACTTGTATCACGCACTTCACCCGAAACAATTTTCCCTTTTCCACTCTACAATGCAGTTGTGATTATTTCATTTGAACTTTTGTATTGAAACCCAAAAATAGATTTTCAAATTCCTCATTATTGATCGATTTGAAGAAGAGCATAATTTTTTATTGATAGAAAACAGCTGGATACAAGTACCTTACCGTATATAAAATTTTACCCAATTTTGGGTGACAAAATTAAAATTTACTATTACTATTTTACATAACTACAAAAAGAATTATTTCGTTGTTGATTTTTTGCAGAATTACTAAGATTGCATTCTACTCTTTATTAATGAGTAAAGATTGATAAACCCATAAGTTCAACCCTGAAACCATAACATACAGTTATAATAAGGTATATAGTAATACGACAGATTTTTTTAATAATTGCTTATATAAATAGTAGGTACTCTTAAAATATTATATTAGTGAGTCCTCAGAAGAAACCACTATAAGCAGTATATTCAAAATCAATATTTTCAAAGGCACAGCGATTTGTTTAAAAAAATATTTCGCAAGACTCGTGAAAACGCTACATACAAATGTCGCATAAAACGCCTAGATAAAAGTATATATCGTGTTGATGCTTGATGGATTAGCCTTGCCTTAAAACCTCTAAGGTGAAAGGCTCGATCGGATCAACGGGTCTAATATTATTTACTTTTTTTACACGTAAATTAATTACGATTGCAAATGAAATTTTTACCTCTGCCATGCGGTCGACTCACGCACACACTCTAATTACTAGACTACACATAAAGTTTTATATTTTTTACGTTTATCAAGTACCTAGTAATACCTCAATATGACGGAATTAAATATTATGTTAAACTACATGTAATCGTCTTCCAAATCAAGACTTTGTTGACGGGATTCAATGTAAATTTACTGTTTCCGTTACACTGAACTCACATTATGTCTAAAAATAGATTTCCTTTCAAACAACCCCGACTTTTTGTAAGTTTAGTTTATTTTGGAAAGCCCACCCGCTTAGATTTGTTCACAAGTTGAGCTTTTATAATAATAAGTAGGTAGTTATCTAGTTTGCGTCATTGTAAAGATACAACTAAATAGCTGAAACTTATTAACGTAATAACCTATTTAAACGTTTTCAAAAGTTTTATTATCTTTTAAAAAAAGTTCAAGGACGTCAGCCTCTTTAACTTTTTTATGGGTTATGTTGCGAAATACGTGTGGGCGAATCGTGCAACACTTGTGCCAATTTTGACATAAAAATTTGACAACAATTGAATGTCAATAGTCATATTTTGCATATATTTTGCGACTATTGCATGAGTATTGTGATTTTTTCAAAGTTTTATTTAAAAAAACCCAAATAAATTGAAGATTTAATAAAAAGGATTCTCATTTTGCGTAGTGAAAAGGAAATTGTGATGTGATACAATGCCTTCTGGGCGTAAGCGATGGAATCTTCATGGTAAGTGTATTCTAAGTTATTTTTATGATTTACAGTACAAAAATATATTTTAGGATTTTAAAAATCATATACTTCGTATCGTGCATGTGAAATAGATAAATTGAATATTTATGTACATTTTTTAAATTAGTGAGAAACTGTACATTTATGGTATTCATACATACATACATATACATATAAATCACGCCTCTTTTCCGTAGGGTAGGCAGAGACCACTTCTTTCCACTTGCTACGATCCTTACATACTTGTTTCGCTTCGTCCACTTTCATTATTCTCTTCATACATGCTCTTCGGTTTAGGGTACTCTTGACCTGGCCCTTTTCAAGGCATCCCCGATTTGGTCTCGAAACGTCCGCCTAGGTCTACCCCTTCCAACAGTTCCATTCACACTCCTTATACACTTTTTTCGTCAGTCGTTCTTCATTCATTCTCTCGACATGGCCAAACCATCTCAGCATACCTTTCTCAATTTTTGTCACTACATCTTCTTTCAGACCACAAAGTTTCCTTATCTCACTATTTCTTATCCTGTCACTCAGTTTAACTCCTATCATACTTCTTAATGCTCTCATCTCAACTGCATTTATTCTGCTTTCATGTTTCTTTTGCTATACCCAACTTTCACTTCCGTACATGAGTGTCAGAACCAACACCCCCTCATACACAGCCAAATGAGCCTTGGTAGACACCTCCCGACTGTTCATAAAGGAGTGAAAAGCTCCATTCACCCTGTTTCCTGCATTCACTCTTCTTTCAATATCACTCTCACACTTTCCATCTCTTGTAAACTTTGATCCTAGATACACAAACTCAATCACCTGTTCAATTTGTTCATCTCCAATCATGATATTGCAGTCTGTCACTGCCTCATCTCTTTCAAACACCATCACTTTCGTCTTCTTTACATTCATCTTCATTCCCTTTCTAACAAAAGCTCCACTCATAGCAGTTACCATCTCCTGCAACTCCTCGGCCGAAGATGCAAGTAATACTTGGTCATCATAAATGATTGGTATGGTATTCATAAATTGTACAAATTGATATTTTACAATGTGTAGGAGGAGCAGGTTGGCTCTGAAATATAAAATATTAATATAAAATATTATAAAATATAATAAAAATTTTCTTAATTATAACGACCAAGCTGAGTATAATAGCTTATTATTATCAAAAACCAAGGTCAATAATATAATTGAGAAGTCGAATTTTGTCAAGCATGTCCAACCTACTCTATACTGTTTGGGATACATTTTTCACAGATGGTCCACAAGGGTCCCTAAGAAGACTTCGGAACCAGTTGGCGGAAGACGGATGTGCGGAATCCCAAGTGGTATTGGCCAAACAACTTCTAGAAGAGAAGTGTGGTAAGCATTATAGGATTTATTGAAAATAAATATTACTAATTTAATAATATAACTTCATGATAAATATTACAAAAGACAACTTAGGGTTCTTCCACATTTTATATCACACTACATTTCGATTTTTAAATCCCCTCCCCCTATGTCTCACTTTTTAGGATCCCTTTATCATGTACTGTCACATTATTTTGGTATGACCCTCCCCCTTGCGGTGTGACGTAATATGTGAATGACCCCTGAGTTATCTTTTGTAATATTCATCATTATCACTTACCTCTATCTTCCCATCTCAAAAATTTACTGCACTAGTAACTACTACTAATAATCATTAAGTGAGTTCCAAGAAGGTGGTAGTTACCTATATTGTAATTTTTCTTTCAGAATTGGAAGCAGATAAAATATCGAATTTCAAACAGGCATTGGACTGGCTAATATGTGCCACAGAGCAAGCGCATCCAGAAGCCAGAAGAATGTTACGAAGGTAAGAGAATCTATTATTTTGTAGTTTTGTTTGTTCGGTAGAAATGAATACTCGTTTCAACTTTTTAATACTCTGTTCTTACTCCAATCATTGTTGAGGTAAGATGTTATGTTACATGCATTTACTGTAGGTAATTTATGATTAATTTTATTTAAAATATAAGTTTATAAAATAGCTAAGACATGTCTATATCTACTTGTACAGGGTCAGATCGGTGAAAAGTTATGTGTTAAATTGAGCTATTTTCGCAAAAAAATGTGCTTTAAAGTTGTGCTGTACGCTGTAAATGCTTTTAAAAGTCTCTAATGATACCCCACACTTAATGGGGTAGATGCGAGAATAAAAATCATACCTACTTGACGTGCAGGGGAGGCACTTCGAAAAAAATATCCTGATTTTATTTTAGCACCCTGTCGATGTGGTAAATAGACATATTATATTCATGCAGTCTTCCTAGCACAAACAATTTGGACGGTAAGCCGAAGACGGACGGACGGACATGACGAAACTATAAGGGGTTCCGAGACGGGAACACTAAAAACTAAATTTTACATGTATATTATATTATCATCTACATACAGCATGTTATTGTCATTCTTGTTGAATTTAAACATCGGCTGTTTGTAAACACGAAACAATAAATTTGTTTTGTAAACTTTATTCATAAGTCACTTTAATATTGGATATAGTTGATGAGTATTGATACTTGTGTAATGTGTGTAAAGTCTCAAGATTACTTAATATGGAAATCGAGATGGCAACAAGTGCATGCAGAGCTAAAGGAAACTGTGTATGTTTTATTTTTAAAATCTACATCCTTATTATATTATATTATATCCTCTACATATTCTTTGTCATATTTTTCATACATTTATAAAACTATTAGCTAATAAGGAGGCGTCCATAAATTACGTGATGTATTTAGGAGGGGGAAGGGGTCCAGCCAAATCTCACTAAATCTCACTTGGAGGAGAGGGGCTCAGCAAATATTAGGTCTTTACCTATGAAATTGCCGTTTTGTAGGAAAAAATTTAAACGAATTTTATTAATGTATTTTTTATTTGTATTAATCGAAGTAATCACCCATGCAATCAATGCATCTTTGCCAACGCAGTGGCAATTTATTGATGCCTTCTTAAAGAAATCAGCTGGACGGGAGGCAACAAATTCTTCAAAGGCATTTTGTACTGCCTCTCGGGTATTGAATTTTTTTCCCGCCAAGAAGTTATCCAAATTCTGGAAAAAGTAGTAGTCTGTAGGCGCAAGGTCTGGTGAGTAGGGCGGATGACGGAGAGCTTCCAACCCCAGTTCTTGCAACTTGGAGACCGTCTTCTGTGCAGTATGAGCGTCGCGCGTTGTCGTGCAGGAGCAGCGGAGCCGAGCAATTGACCATTACTGGTTGGAGATGTGCCAGCTTCTCCATCATTGTGTTCAGTTCTTCACAGTACACATCTGCAGTAATGCTCACCCCGTTTGGTAAGAAGCTGTGATAAATCACACCGGCGCTAGACCACCAAACAGTGACCATCACTTTTCTAGGGATAAGTTTTCGTTTAGGGCATTGTTTAGGTGCTGAACCAGGATTCAACCAACTTGCTGAGCGCTTGCGGTTATGAAACAGAATCCATTTTTCATCGCAGGTAACAATTCGGTTCAAAATTCCTTTATTTGTGTGTCTGTTGAGCAGTGCAAGGCACGTCTCGACGCGTACTTCGGGCTGGCGATCATTGAGTTCGTGGGGCACCCATTTGTCAAGCTTTTTTACCTTGCCAATTTGACGCAAATGGACCAATATTGTTTTGACGCTAACGTCGAAAGCTGCTGCTAATTCAGCCGTAGATTGTGTATCATCAGCTTCCACAATCGCCTTTAGTTTGTCATTGTCGACCAAAGTTTTCGGACGACCGCGAGGTTCATTTTTCAGGTCGAAATTTCCAGAACGGAAGCGAGCAAACCAATAACAGGTGGTACGTTGGTTTGTAGTGTTAGCTCCGTAAACGTCGTTGATGTTGCGTGCCGCTTGTGCCGCGTTGCCGCTACGACGGTACTCATATTCTATAATTACTCGAAATTTAACGTATCCATGAGGACGAAAAAGATTGAAATGCGATGAAAATGTAACACTAATCAATAAACAAATGACTACTTCTGGAAAAAGAATTCCATATTTTTAAAATAAAATTAATTTGAAATTAGAATTCTTAGCCAAACAAAAATTATTTTGATTTGAAATGGCCAGTACTGCAGAACGGCAATTTCATAGGTAAAGACCTATTATCACGTAACTTTTCAGTGTAACATTATTCCAACTTTATCTTCATAACTAGGTGTTGCCCGCGACTTCGTTCGCGCAAAAGGAAATCCTGCGGGAACCGTACTTTTTATCCGATAAAAATTAGCCTATTTGTTACTCCAGAGTTTAAACTACTACCATACCAAATTTCATCAAGATCCGTGCCGTGGTTTTTGCATAATGAGTATGAGTAACAAACATCCATACATACAAACTTTCGCATTAGGTAATAATATTAGCAAGGATATAAACAGATGTTAATTTTCTAGTACAATACTGTACATGTATCCCCTTACTAATAAAAATATTTTCACAACGCATAACATATCCAATGTTGCTGTCTTTGTCTGATACGTTGGATGACAACAGACAACAATGTTGTATAATTATCCGTTGTAGAAATATTTTTAATCCCACAAAAAAATTACCTAAATGAAAAAGGCCAAGTATTTCCTTTGCGCAAAGTTATGAGATGTCGTAGAGACCAGAAGTGAATTTCAAGATAGTCCATTTAATTAGTTACTCATAAGAAATTGTAACCGTATGTGGAAAATTTTATTTTTATAATTTATTATATTATTAAATAGTGACTTAACAATGAGCCGGCCGGATAAAACGGCCGCTTACTTGGCTGCCCCGCTATCAGACAGCAAGGGGGACTTATCTGTGTAAATAAATACAACTAAAATGTCTGTTTGTAATTTCAAATTAACAGATTTCCAGGTTCAGTTTTCATTAATAGTTCCGTGCAAAGGAAGTTGCGGGCACCAAATAGTGTTAAATAAGCTTTAATTTCCAGGTGCATCAGAAGCGGTGTAATAGACGAGGACAGTGCGCCCATCGTGCGGGCCAAGTCCTGTCTGGCGGCCAGCCGACAGGAGACCGTGGCGAGGAAGGCCGCGAGAGATCTGTTCGCCAGGTAACTTCACACCAGCTACACAACAAACGGGTCATAATGAAACCTACAATTTTATGAGAATCTGTGCCTAAATTGTTGGTTAGACGTACCTAATTTGTAACTGTCTGAGTGTACTGTTGGTTCTTGGTGGAAATTCATGTTCATAATAATATCACACAACTTTTTTTATACCCTTTTCCACTTCACACACTCACACCTGATGATGAATTAATCGAAACCGGTCGTGTTTATATATAAATTATTGTAAAAACCTAAATAAAGTGGAAGAGTGTTAAGTGTATATAAACATAAAAAGTTGTGTGATATTATTATGTACCTAATTTGCTCCTAATGAGCAAATGCGAATTCTCTGTAAAAACCAATTGAGAATATTTATTAATATAAAGTGTGATTAATGAACTTAAAGCCTAAGTACTAAAAAATAGTAAAAAAGCCTTTATTCAGGTTAACAATTAAATTAATTTTTCATAAATCCTGTTTTAATAACCCATAGTTTTCTGAAGTGTATTTAGATCGATCGGTAACACTATCCGTGTAACATCCGATGATGTATTACATAGTCGTTGGTTCCAGTGCCTCTCAGCAGGGGCGTGCGCTCCTTGTAGGCAGAAATGCAGTGCTTTACTTGTCATTCACAGATATTTGAATAAAACGTTTGTACGTTTTGGATGGCTTTAATTAATAGTAAATAAATTAATTGAAAAAATATAATAACTTAAAAACGCCTAATATTTTATAAATAGCAACTCATGCCGTTAAGTTCTGCAGGAAAAATCATCGCATGTTTGTATAATTTTCATACTTCGCAAAAGCACACACCCATGAATATCGACATGATTATATAGCGGTAACTCATGCGGCAGGCGATGGCCGAACCGAGAGCCGAGCCGAGAGCTTCGGTTCGGCTATCCGATCGCTTCCGAAAACCGCCGAACTGGCTTGTCGGAAATTATTCGTTGCCTATAATCCGAGTAAAAATAATAAGACGCGAATCTGATGAATCACGTATGCACATTATGCATTTTTGTTTAGTAAGGTTTTATTTGTTTAAATAGAAGAAACGTTTTGTGTTTCGCGGGGGCCATATTGCATATTTCAAGTGATAAGCATTGTTTACAATTTAATCGCGCCTGTTTTTTTAAAGTTTTTTTTAAAAGATTTTTCATTTTAACATTTGAAAGTGTGTACATTTAACAGTTTCTTACTGAGTTTCTATAATATCTGTAGTTATTTGCTTTTACTAGTGCGTTTGTTGATTTTTTTTAATGTTATTTGATTGCGAGGTTTGCGTTGGTAATGTGTGTTTATTAAAAATTAAAAATAACAAGTTCTCACAATTGTCATTCAGTGAAAAGATTCAAATTCTGTCTAAAGGTAGGTGTGTACCCGAGTTACAACAATTAAACCAGCAAAAAAATAATGTACGAAAATTTCATGTTAAAAGTTATGAAACGTATAACTGGCTGTGTGGTTGTGTACACACGATTAAATTATATTGTTTTCCTTGCATATTATTTAGTAATTCTAGTACAGTGTGGACTGATTCGGGATATTCAGATTTAAATAATTTCTATTCCGCGGCCTCACTCACTTGGATTTGGACTTGGATTTCTTCCGCCGCGACGATCGATCGCTGTTTTGTCTGCGTTGCCGTAGAAGATGTACATGAATAGTAGTACATCTAAGACTTGCTCTGTTGGCATGGTTTCGACTTAGAGATTCGTCGCAAGTCGTGACCCTCATCCATATTCTTAGGAATAAAATGAGACCATTTAGATGTGTGTAGGTGTGCGTATTTTGTCAATAAAAATAAGAAGAATCTGCTGTTAAAATCTTTTAATCCCGAGACGACACACATTGTATATTTAAACGAGTGGTGTTATCTCCAACGAGATTGGCTCTCGACTCGCGAGGTCGAACAACAAAAAATGTTGTTTCCAAGATTGTATGACAAGGTGACAAGAAAAATGATCCATGCGTCGGACGGGCATGTAAAAAGTCGGTGTTGCCCCTGATATCTCGCCAGTCGTGTGACGTATTTCTTGTTTACTGCGCACACACTTGGGCACTATGCAAATAACACCTGCTTAGCTGGCTGGGTTTCAATGAAACCGGTCACCGACGCCGAAATTGGTATTGGTGTGGGGAGCTATTATTATTATTATTATTAATATCTCCAACAGTCTATCCAACGGCGAGCAGTACATAACTACGGCTCAACTCGAGCGCCGCATCCGCGAGATCTGTACCACTACACTCAAAAAGTCGGAGGACGAACCGTCTGATGAGGATGCAGGTAATTTTGACGTGATTAGCAGTGGCGTGGGGTTCCTTCAACTCCATTCCTATCGGCTTCACTTACCACTTACATTTTGAAGACCCTCATCCAAATCCCTACCTATTTATTATACAGGCCATGGATTCCCTATGAAGGAGAACCAGCCTTCACCATTAGTGATTAGTGCCGGGTTTCTGAGGCATTTTATCGGTTGTTTATCTATTGAATAGCGCGTCATTATTGGTTTGCGTCATCCAATCAAAAGCGCTATTGAATAGAGTCTATTCAATAGATAAACTATGGACAAAAACCTCAGAAACGGGACTCAAGTCCCTCCAATGTTCTATGGGGCCAGTAAAAAGAATTACGATAAGATGAGCAAGAGATTCAGTTGCATATTTAGAATCAGTTAAATAAAATAACTTTTAATATTTAGAATTCATTACGCTAAATCAGGATTGTGATTTGTGACGCAAACGCGCTACTGCGTACAGAGATTTTTATTTGGAATGGGTTAGGTTATCTCTGAATATTGATTTATTCCCTTAAAGTACAATGGTATTTGTGTAACGAGTAAAATTAATAATTACAGACGACGAGTTGGAGGAACTACATGAGCAAGCTCTGGAGCCATCACTACAAGCCGGTGACCACATACACACCAACGGCACCGTTAGAACCGCACATGATACGGAAGACGGTAAGTCACACAGTGTATTCGGTGGACTATGATAGCACAATATAAATAATGTACAGTAGACTATCTTCATACTAGACCGCCCGAATCGGCGCACGCACACATACGCGTCAATTACACGCCCATAACGAAACTTCAAATAGCAGAAGCATGGAGTGTCACGCCGCGCCGCCAAGACTTGTCGCAGCGACACGAATGCAGCGATTGAACGACTAACGAGTTTTAGTTAGTTGTGCTGCGACTCTTGCGCACTGTCAACGCCTTCTTTGTAGACGTACCAGCCCTAGCGCTCCGCTCGGCCACACTCAATCGTAGGTAAACATTTCAAGGACACGGGGGAGTTCCGCTACTGTACATAATATATATCGTAATGATAGTTTGGACATATTGAAATTTTCCATTTCACGCCACGTACAAAAAAACGTTCACGTACCACGTACACGTGGACAAAAAATCTTCATAACGAAACAAATGTTAAGTACATCATATTAACAAATATATAAATTATAAATATTAGGTCTTTGCCTACGAATTTGCTGTTTTGTATGAAAAAAATTAAACGATTTTTTTTCATATTTATTATTTGTATTAATCGAAGTAATCACCCATGCAATCAATGCATCTTTGCCAACGCAGTGGCAGTTTATTGATGCCCTTCTTAAAGAAATCAGCTGGACGGAAGGCAACAAATTCTTCAAAGGCATTTTGTACTTGTCTCTCGGGTATTGAATTTTTTTCCCGCCAAGAAGTTATCCAAATTCTGGAAAAAGTAGTAGTCTGTAGGCGCAAGGTCTGGTGAGTAGGGCGGATGACGGAGAGCTTCCAACCCCAGTTCTTGCAACTTGGAGACCGTCACCGAGATGTGCCAGCTTCTCCATCATTGTGTTCAGTTCTTCACATTACACATCTGCAGTAATGCTCACCCCGTTTGGTAAGAAGCTGTGATGAATGACACAGTGACCATCACTTTTCTAGGGGTAAGTTTTCGTTTAGGGCATTGTTTAGGTGCTGAACCAGGATCCAACCAACTTGCTGAGCGCTTGCGGTTATCAAACTCCATTTTTTATCGCAGGTAACAATGCGGTTCAAAATTCCTTCATTTGTGTGTCTGTTGAGCAGTGCAAGGCACGTCTCGACGCGTACTTCGCGCTGGCGATCATTGAGTTCGTGGGGCACCCATTTTTCAAGCTTTTTTACCTTGCCAATTTGACGCAAATGGACCAATATTGTTTTGACGCTAACGTCGAAAGCTGCTGCTAATTCAGCCGTAGATTGTGTATCATCAGCTTCTACAATCGCCTTTAATTCGTCATTGTCGACCAAAGTCTTCGGACGACCGCGAGGTTCAATTTCCAGAACGGAAGCGAGCAAACCTGCCACTGCTGCCACGCGACTCATAATCCATAATTAACGAATTTTTAACGTATCCATGATGACGAAAAAGATTGAAATGCGATAAAAATGTAACACTAATCAATAAACAAATGACTACTTTTAGAAAAAGAATTCCATGTTTTTAAAATAAAATTAATTTGAAATTAGAATTCTTAGCCAAACAAAAATTAGTTTTTATTTGAAATGGCCAGTACTGCAGAACGGCAATTTCATAGGTAAAGATCTATTATAAAACATATTCTTACAATAAAAAGAAACAACAATATCAATCCAGTCTTATTTCCATTAAAATTACGGTAAATATATTTTTTTTAATTTTTTGGGAAAACATTATACCGCAATTATTTTAATTCAAGTCCACGGAGAAGTGGATATAATCAATAAATTGTCATATGAAATGATTGAATGGATATACGTTAAATATCACAGTATTTACCCCACCTGCAGTAAACGAGATATGCGTCCTATGCCGTTGTAATCCAGGTGAAATTACTCTTAGATGTAACCTAATTTTATCTTTGGTCTCCGTGGATAATTATTGTATTGTGAAATTCTCAATGTCCATATATTTATTTATCTTACAGATTACCCAGAGCGGTGCCAAAACGAGGATATCCGGAATTTGACAGTTGACAACTTGGTGTCAGCCGCAGTCAATTACTGCCAGGGCGAGTTGCCCCTCATAAGCTACGAACTGACTCTAACAGACCCCAGTCTCAAGGCTCTAGACCATATCCCCATAATGCAACAAGCATTCCTCCATCCGTTACTTTTTATCCAGATTCTATACCTCAAAATTTTGTTCTATTTTGGACATTTTTCATTCCGACTGTCAAATATTGAGTTGTCGTTGGTTTTGATAGCCTATCTGTCCATTAGTTCAGATAATGTATATCATTTGGTCCCACTAATATTATACTATATCAGTATTATTGTTATGGTCATTTGCACATTTAAGATGTTGCATGCTAAAAGACAGTTTATAGATTTCAGAAAATGGTCCGGTCTGTTTTTGCGATACAGCGATGGGAACCTACAGCCAGATGAATCTGAGAATTTGTTTTTACGGAATAATTTGGCTCCGTTCGTGCAATTTTTTCTAGCATTGTTTGTGAATTTATTTTTGTATCCATTTATAGCGACCCAGTGGATGCCATTTTCTGAGTTCTGCGTACTATCTTTCTGTCTCATGTTTCTATCTCTCTTCTCATTCGTCATTCAGCAGTCTTATACGGATGTGCTAGCATTAATTTCATTCGGAATTAACGTCTTGGCTAAATATCCATACGAAAAAGATACAGTGGTCCACCAAGGTTGGCGATTTCTGGACTTGCATATCTCGAATTATCCCTCCTACATCCTAGGGAATAGCATCGAATTTTGCTTGAACGCTCGATTCTTTTTCTCGCTACTCATACCAGTGATTCTAGTTATTATGACTCGTAGGAATAATTGGCAAGGCTTTTTGAAGTATACCCTACCGCACTGTGTTACCCTTAGTTGGTTGCAAATGTTCATTACATGTTCCCATGGGTGCACCACTTATGGTCTTATCAGAGGTACCCTGGCTCTAGTATGTTCCTTCCTATTTCTACCCCTTATTGGCATAGCTACCGTGACTTTACCGCTGTTCGCTTTTCTACAATACGTAACTGTGTCCAAAGTTTTCTACACTGTGACTATTTTGGTTGGTTTTATCATTGGTTTAGGGGTAACTTGTCTTCTGGCTAAGTCGGAAGCTACAAAGAAATTCGTTACGCCTTTCCAGGTAAGTTTCTATTTTAATATAAAAAAAAATCTTGGGGAATATTGAGCATGCGAAATTAAAGTTTTATTACATTACAACATATTAGATTTTTAAAATATCTCTAAGTTGATTAGTGTGTTGTTCTGTCTAAATCATAGCACGCTTTGCTGTCTTCCCTAAAAATATTTTAAAATCAACCCCTAAAGGGATCGAAAACGAAATTCTCATATATAGATAGTTGCATATTAATATGCCATTAAAAATGAGAGCAAAGCTAACGATCAATGGCTTATTATGAATACTTTTAATAACATTCATTTTGACATTTTTTTTCAGCTATTCATTGGTATCATAGCACTCATGTATATTGGAAATCAATTCCTAGTTAACTTCCAAGATGAGGGCATACCATCAGGCCTCATAGAACTAATAGGTGACGAAAAAAACAGCATTAAAAACATGTTAAAGTCCGATTTCATAGCAGAATACGACGAAAACGCCTATAATGTAAACTGGGAAGATTATTACAGTCAATGTCACGCGCCATCTTGGCACGAAACCAACATGGCGTCGACGCAAATAAAGTGCGCCATTTTAGATGGCGTAAACGTCAATTGGGAGGGTTATGTCAAAGAAGTGAAGTTGAAAAGTGTGAAAAACACTTTGAATGATATAGCCCAATGGTTACCCGGCATTTTGTCGGAGTATTTCAAGTGTTATTATGGTGAGGAGTTCTCGTTGGATTGTGATAAAAGTGAGGGGTGCGAGTTTTCGAGAACGGTGGCGCGACAGAGCGGCAAAGTTTGCCATTTGAAGAATTTTGATGAGTGAGTATTTTAATAAAGTAATAAGGAGCCTGACACATACATTGACACTTTGTAAAAAGAAATAATAACTACAGACAAGATGCGTAATAAATACACCTACACTGCTAATACTATAAAGCATTATTCACTTAGAAAAGTGTAACTACTCTGTCTAAAAATTTGTTACACATTTGTAAATGAAATAATCTTAATCTATTTGAAAATTGTAAACATTGAATAAGAATATGTGTAGTATTTTTACTCCACACTTGTGTTAATTCATTTAGAAAAGTGTAAACATTTTACTACAAATCTAATGATTTATTAATTTATTTTCATACTAACAGGTATACAATCGAAGTCACTGTGAACATGGAAGCTAGCGGAGGTCTTCTGAAACGACATGCGGAGATAAATCTAATTTTTGATCATTACTTTAAAAATTTCACTCGACTTTTAAGATCAGATGACAAAATTCGATTTAGAGGCGTTTTAGAAAACGAAAAAGGCTCTTATAATATTGGTTCAAAGGAGATAAATATACGTGCGCGTGAAATAGACTGCGTAGAGTGTAAAAAAGCTACAGGTGTTGTCACTTCCAGAGTACCACCATCCTCGTCGAAAACATCAGAATTGTTGAGAACTATTGCCAATGATTGCATCGTTTCTACCAAACACATATTAAATTTCTTACTGAATCCGATAATAGTGTTTAAATAATATAATAGTAGTTGATGTTTGAACATTTTGAAAGTACTGAGATTTCAATGAATTGGAAAGAATATTATTTATTTCTATTAAAATATATCATACAATAAATTTTGTAGTATCTTATGCGACAATATAACATATGGATGAAGTTGTTTCGTTAATAATAGTTTTAAAAAAAGTGTGTGTATGTATGTATGAGAATATTGAATAATGTTGGTGGTTATTATTTGGCGTGTCTAAAATTATGTATTACTTGTAACCAAATATTAATTATTTATGCTCTAATTTATTGGCCAGAGTGAAAAAAAATAAAATTTAAAACCAGCTAAGTATCTAGTTGTTTAAGTTTGATGAATGAGTAAAAATGGTGCGTTTGTTTTAAAAAAATGTCATCTTATTCACAAAAATATTTATACTGGTTTTTTTAGTTTTGGTTAGCTAGTTTTTTCAGATACTTTTGAAAACTCACATGACGAAGATACTGTAATCAGCATATTAAATATTTTTATGAATATTATCATTATATGGAAATAAAGATCTCTGAATTAGACTGCGAGAAGTTTTGTTTAAGGCGAATAAATGACAAGTATGAATTATTTCTGATATTATTCAAAAACATTAATACATTCTAACAATAATAATAATTTATAATTTTATAAGTCTGTCTGAAATCCCTAATGATAATTTAAAAGAAATACATTTCTTTATCAAATTAGAGCTCAAATAATCAAAAAATTGTGTTCTTTTAAATATAAAATGCAGAAAGTTCTTATTCAAATCTATATCTATATAGGTAAATATGAATAAAATGACTTACCGAAATGTTTGCATATGCATAACTTCCAAACGACTGCACTAAATGGGGGAAATATTTATTTTATGTGTTCGTTATTGTCAGAAGGTTTGTATGAAAAAAAAAAAATGATAGTAAATTGACGGCAAAAAAATATGGCAGTACGAAGTTCGCCGGGTCAGTTAGTATATTATATTTTAAGGTCGTAGACATAGAGTCTTTTTAATAAGGAAAGCAAAAAAAACGTTTGGTTTTTTTTGTTAATTGAATTTGGTACTCAGTATGATTTCTCGCTACTTAGATTTCTTTAAAATTTGATCGCAAAAAATTAAATGGGATGAATCATGCAATTATAAAATGTAGAATCCTAACAAAATGTATACTTTTTATATTTTAACCATAGTAATTACTTATAAATAAAACTAATTAATGAAGAAAAGACATTAATTTAAATATAAAATTATGCTTTCACTAAAACGGGTCAAAAAGTTAAACTGTTATTTATAATGATGGAATTAATATGTTAAAAATGTGTTGTAAATATTTTAGGTGTTGCCATAACCAATATCAAACTTATTGCAAAAGTTTTTTTTTTTTTAGTTGCGCAGAGTACATTTTTGTTAAAAATAACTTAGGTATTTCAAATACATTTGATGTTGCATTTCATAAGTAGACAAATGTATGTGTGCTCAAACTGCTTATCAGTCCTAATCATTATTATAATAATGATTAGGGCTACTAATAATCTTTAATAGTAGCCCTAATCATTGTTGTATTATGTTATAACTTGTGCAAATCTTTAAGGATGTTGCATTCTTGAGAAATATTAGAGATGAATTTCGACGAATTACTTTCAATATTGTCAGTTAGGGTAATATAATGAAAAGAAATATAAAATGTATTTCTCTCTCTTGTCCCAAGTACCTTCTTTAACTTACAATTGCTACTATTCATGACACATAGCTTTCAATATATCTATAGGCCTATAATACTACGTAACGTTTTATATAAAAGTATTTTTGGTGACATTTTGAATTTCTATATTTTGTTGAATGATGTTGATCACATAAATGTATTTTATTGAATGTAATTATATTATGTAGTAGCAAGTGTTTTAAATGTGACAATAGTTTATAAAATTCTGTGGAAATGATATATTAAAGATATTACATTTTGAATCGTCTTTATTTGTTAAACCCTTAGTACCTACCTAAATTATCGTAAAATATTAAATTTAATATAAAAGTATATACATTTAAAAAGAGATCTTAGCATAAAATGATTTATAGAAAATATTAATACCTATTAAATATAATTATCTACAGAATATTGTAGCTATAGAACTAGTATGTAGGTAATTACTTAAGATATATTTTAAGGCAGAATTATCACAATTTGTTACACATTTAACTTTAAAAAATACAATTGAAGACGGACAATGAACATTTATCAGACACTTTGCTGTGAACTCATAATTCTCATACATTCAAGTTTTTTCCATACTTAGTCCAATTATTTTATTTTTATACACTTATGAAAGTGTTACATTTCGTGAATTTTTCCACATTCATAATGTTTAGTTACACGAAAAAAGTATTTTGCAGCTCGTTTTATTTACAGTACCACAACGTTTTTACTGTTCCTCAGCAATCGTACTTTTTCTATGGAAATGGCAGACGATGTATGAAAAACAAAGATTCCCGAGACACACTAGGAGCGTGGTTGTAATTAATTCTATTCCCTATTATTGTTTTGATTAAGTGACATTTTCTTTGGTATCGCCTCCAAAGTTCTATACACTTCTAGCATGGTGGGTCGTTTTTTCCTCTCGTAGTGTGTACAGTGTAATCCAATAGCGAAAACTTCGCGACACAGTTGCGGGTTCGAATTTCCCATGCTACGTAAAATGGGATCTTCCAATGTGGCTGCAAAATAAAATTTTGATTATTTAAAAATCTAGTTGCGCAATAGAAAAAGTTTTCAACGAAGTGTAAGATTTTGGAGTAGTTTTTGTTTTATTACATTTTATGGGGATAATGGTTTGTGGTGCATAGTTCTAATTTAGCTAAGCAGAATTCAATATCTTATATCCGCTTACATACATAGTCCTTACTTATAATATAAACGTGAAAGTGCCGTGAAACCGTAACAACGAAACATCGTTGTTACGGTTTCACGTAAAAACTACTTAACCGATCATCATGAAATTTGGTACAGATATAAAGTAGACCATGGAGAAGAACATAGGCTACTTTAGCTCAGTAAAATATACGGTTTCCGCGGGATCTCTTTTTGCGCACACCAAATCGTGGGCAACACCTAGTATTATTAGCAGGCAATAAATTAATTTATTACTCATTGACCGATTTATAGAAGAGGGTTATCAATTCATTGGTATGATTTTACTAACCAAAATCCAGCCCATTCTTCGCCAGATGGTGCATATAATCCCTCAGCAATCTCAACTCCGGTTGCCTGGTAGTTCTCTCTATTGCTGGATATGCACTGGCCATCTCCATCAGAACTACGCCGAAGGAGAACACGTCGACTGCTGGGGAAAGTTGCCTGGAGCGGAGGTACTCGTCCGGCAGGTAGGGCCGGGTACCGTTCACACTGAAAACACACTTATTGAAGTGTACAATAATTGCGGCAGTGGATTGCACTTGCGGAAGTGAATTATACTTGTGGAAGTGAATTACAATTGTGGAAGTGAATTACACTTGTGAAACTGAATTACACTTGTGGAAGTCATTTACGCATGTTAAAGAGATTTTCATTTTTTGAAGTGATTAAGTACAATTATAGATTTGAGTTATTTAAAAAATACTGTTAGAAGTTTTTATGTGGACATATATTTTCTAAGTAGAATTATAAACAAAAGTAGCAAATAACACTGAAGTCAAGTCAACAGGTAGTTAAAAGTAAATCTGCTCACCAGGACACCTTCAAGTGCGTTCTGTCCTCCCCGTGCGGGCCCTTCCTGGCTAATCCAAAGTCTCCGATCTTGGCGTTGTTGCATCCGTCCAATAGTATGTTGGCGGGCTTGATGTCGCCGTGTATGAGCGGCGTGCCCGTCATAGTGTGCAGGTATTGGAGACCTCTGGAATTTAATTAAAAAGGAAGGAGAAATAAACTTGCAATAAAATGTAACTAACATTATCTTTTTCATCCATAATTGGATAATTAAGGCCGCTGCCTCAAATTTCGCGGCGGTGGCGGGAGCGCATTTCTGACAAGCGGTGACTGGCGCCCGCCTGCGCGCGTCGCCGCCGCTGTCACTTCTCGCCGCCGCGCCGCTCACCGCAAAATCCGAGGCAGCGGCCTTATCAGTATTATGGCACTATGTGACCACCTTTTCAAATACTTAAGTGCCTGGGACAGGCGGTTTTTAATTTTCAACTCTATTGTATTAGCCCCAGAGTTCTATTTCAAATTCAGCGCTATGAATTTACTCCGGCCGGGGATAATCCGGACAATATAATCCCAGCCTAACAAAGTTACAAATTCCAGGTCACTTATTACATTAAAAAATCGCGTGTCAAAGTGTTTAATGTTCTATGTCCACAATAGACAACAGTAATCTGTGATTCTGCAATACCAATATAACAATATCAGAAATAATGGAATGGTACCATAGTTATGGAAAAAGACAAAAAGGACGACAGATCAAACGTTGGGAGGACGACCTCCCAAAGGGATGGAGAAGGATAACCCGAGACAGAGACAAATGGAAGGAAATGGTCCCCATTGGGGCTTATGTCGAAAGACAATGTGACTAAAATTTTAAGTTTATTTATTTAATATAAGTATTAGTTAGGATAAAAACTGTATCATGGTCAGTATTTATTTATCTGCAATACCTGGTGACCCCCAGCGCGACCAAGTACCGCTGCACCCAGGACAGCGGCGGGTGGTGAGTTTTACATCGTAGACGCTGTTCTAACGACCCCCCGGCCATCAGCTGGTAGACTAGACAGGCTTCAGGACCTGGAAGCAAAATTGAACCTTAAAGAATAGACAATAGAGTATAGTTTCTTTTGAATTACTGGTATAGCGGAAAAGATTCGGGATCATTAAACAATGTCTGATGCGGTGGATAAGATCACCTTTTGCCGTGGCAGTGTCGCTTCGACACGCTGACGTGTGCATTAGACCTTATACGTACGTTTTTTTTTAATTTAAAAAACACATTACTACAATACTGAATAAGGCTGGGACTATATTATAATCCGGAATCCGGCGGGCCGGGGAAAATTTAGAGCACTGAAAATAGAACTCTACGCTAATACAATAGATTTGACATTGACGTTTGTTTCGACACACCCATAAGAGTGAAGTGAGAAAGCAAATTCTCTTTCACTCTTATGGGTTTTTTCCATTGATGTTTAGTCAGATAACAGCTTATGGATTCAATTTCCGTATATACTCCTTCCATTTATATTCTTCTTCCAAGAGAATATCTCTTTTAACCTCCGACGCAAGACGTCTTGTTATAAGTCTGTCGGTGACCGATTTAGATGCAGTTTTTTTTTTTGTTTGAAAGCCGACATGATCGAGTGTTCTCAGCTAGTTCATCATCATCAGCTCACTCACTGCTTGATAATATGGTTATTTGAAATTTTTAATTTCGTTCTCAATGTTACTAAATAAAATCTACTTACCCCCAATACTATACCCGTACAGCGGCAGTATATTGTCGTGTCTGTATTGGTTGGGGCACATCTCTCTAATTAATTCCTTATTATTATTGTCGTTATTACTCAGTCGTTTCACCGCTACTGGCAATAGTTTCCATTCACCTGAAAAGTTAAGTCATTTTTTTTTTTTTTTTTTGAGACGGAATCTCTCCTCTGTGGCTCAGTGGTTTCGGATTTACGCGCTCAAGTCGCGGGTTCGGATTCCGCCGAGGGAACAAAATGTTTTCTGTGTTCCTGGGTCATGTACGTGTATTTAAATATGTGTATTATATAAGGTTTGCCAAAATCAATTTCGGATATTTTAGGTATATGATCTACTGCTTATTATAAAGACGTTTAGGAAAAAGAATATTGTCATACTCAATGTAAAAAAAACATCACATGTATGGGTGACTCTCCGCTCAACGCAAACTCATATAATGTTATCATATATATATATAAATATAAAGGCAGATTATTTTTTTCGAGTATGACATTTATTTTTCTGCCTAAACGTTTCTAACCAAACCTTATATAATAAAAAATCTTAAATGTATATATAAAAGTAATCAATATACTTCCCGATGTCTGGTACCTGTAACACAAGATCTTCGGATACTTGGCACATCCCACGGAACAGTGTCAGGATAAAATTCTGCTTTGTATTAATCCAGAGCTTAAACTACCACCATAGCAAATTTTATCGAAATCCGTTCAGTAGTTTTTGCGTGAAAGAGTTACAAACTCCAAAAAATCCATCCTCACAAACTTTTACATTTATAACAGTAGTAGGATAACCACTCTGCATACCCTTATAAACCTGTCCAAAGCCACCACGTCCGAGTAAATTCTCTTTACTCCAGTTATTGGTGGCTACCAGTATATCTTCGTACTTGAGCATGGGTATCGCCGCCACACTCCTAACCAGCTCATCTTCTAGACCTTTTTGAAATCCTTCTTGTTCTGATGTGGAATTCTAGAAAATAGGAAACAGGTAATTTTATTGTCAACTAGATATTTCCCGCGACTTCGTACACGCAAAAGGGAAACGTACATTTTACGAAGTTACCGTAATTTTCCCGCGATAAAAGTAACCTATGTCCTTCCCCGTTGTCTTTATCTATATCTGTGTCAAATTCCATGATGATCGGTTAAGTAGTTTTTACGTGAAAGCGTAACAACCAAAACAAACAAGCTGACATTCACATTTATAATATTATTAAGGATTTTATGTCAATGTCAAATTTCACGTCAAAAAATCATCCAATAACGGATGAAAAGGCCTAAGTTTTTTTTACCCTTCAGTGGCGTGGGGTTCCTATAACTCCATTGCTATCAGCTTCACTTACCACTTACAATACCTCATCCAAATCCCTACCTATGATACAGGCTAGGGCTTCCCTATAAAGGAGAGCCAGCTTTCGCCACTGCTACTAGGATTGCCAACTCTCGAAAGGACCAACCCGGTAAAAATTTTGTGTTTAAGAATTTTATTGAGCAGGGGGAGGGGATTATATGGGAGTCAAAAGAAAATAATTAATTACATTTTTAAATTTATATTTAGAAGACAAAATGTTCATTCCTTGGTGTTCCGGATCTTTGCGCGCGCGGTTTGCGTGACAGAGACAGACAGCGACGAGCGAACTTACGAAATTATTGCACTCCGGGAGGTCGGGAGGTTAACCTACCCTTATTGAAAAATGCGTAAGAGTGTATGTTATATTTACCCTGGACATGTTAGATGTAGCGTCGGACAGTAACATAACCTGCGCCGGATGTGGCGACGGTGGACTGATGCCCTGAACAGAAAGAGTTTGGACATTTAATAGGTAGAAAATTGTAGGAAACAAAATGTTTATTATTAAATTTTTATTGTAATTTTATACTAATTTTAAACATGTTACATACACATCCATGAACATAGAAAACGTTTTTGTTCCCTCGGCGGATCCGAGCTTGAGCGCCGACGCGCTGACCACTGAGCCAAAGAGGCCGATTTTAGTTCAAGTTTTAAGTTTCGCAATTTGCAAACCTAACATTCTTAACGTCTTTCGACAAACCTTGTTTTCTATGATGATGAAATAAAATATGATGATTGCCCTGGGCACATCCGGAAAGTAGTTTTTACCTTACTTTAAATTATAGGTATAATTAATTATTCTAGCTGCTATGTGTGTTGCTGTCTATAAAAAGAAAGCAGAGTTGGCAAAAAGGAAATGTAAAATGAATTGTAGTTTTTTTAATTAGGTATTTTTCTATGTCTCCAATAAAAAGTCCTGTTTTGGAATGAATTTCTTTTGATAATAAATAATCTTACATGAAGTAGATTAATAGTTTTTACCAACAGTACCTTTTCACCCAAAATTTACAAAAAAGAGGTTGTATCTAGGATCACTTATCTGCTCTTGTGTAGCTTATTTAGTTTGTTTAAATATACCCCAAGATAGCGGATATACTCACCATAAAATTGGTTGTAACAATATGAAAAATTAATTTGGAAAAAGCATAACAAGTCTCCTCAAAATTATGTGTCTTAATCTGTGGCAGTGAGGTTTATTTTAGGTAGTAACTGCCTGGATTTATTGCACAAAAGATATGTGACTCACGCGCTCCATACTCGGAAACCTGTCAAACAAATTTTCGTAAACGCATCCTTAAAAATTTAAAAACAGTCTCTTACCTTCTCAATAAGCATAACAGGTAATGGAACTGACAATTCACTGCCATTCTCTTTTGGTGTCTTCTCCTCATCTTCTGAAATACATGTATTTTTTAATATTAGAAAAGATGTAAAGAAATTGACCACCTCAAACCAATCTGGGTTACCCCAATTCACAATTTTAATAAAATCTTGTTTGGGCCACTGTCTCGCTATTTACCCATTTACAAATCGACTAACATTTTGAATCATGCCCCACATTTATCCTATTAGTAGGTTTATGGTAATTTTACGACTGAAATGTCTTCTAATTACGAATTAATTCTGCAACTTTTCAAAATGATAAGATCCGTAGTTTTCGAGATAAAAAATATTTAAAATTCGAAAAGTTCTATAGAAATTCAGCCATGTTGACGTTCCTATGACGTCCGTTTTTCTCTGCCTCCTGTCAAATATTTTAACATTACGTAATAGTTCACAATTAAGTAATATATCCTTGATTTTATTTTGTTTTGTATTAAAGTATTAATATTTTGAATAAGAAATATTTTTTTTATAAATTTTATGTAAGTAAATATTATATTATATTAAAATATATATTATTAAAATAAAATCGGGTTGGCTTTAGAATAGGGGGTATCCTGAATTTATATATTTTGATGGTTGAGAATTGAGAAAAAAAATATGAAATAACGTTTGTGTAGTTTTGGGTTAGGTTGGAACTTTTTTAACACGTTCGAAACGTCTTCGGAACACGGTCTCAGAAAATCCCGGCGTGAAATAACGTTTGTATAGTTTTAGATTAGGTTAGAACTTTTTTATTACGTTAAAAACGTCTTCGGAGTGGTAACACGGCCTCACAAAAACCCAGCGTGAAATAACGTTTGTGTAGTTTTGGGTTAGGTTTGGTTAGAACTTTTTTATCACGTTCAAAACGTCATCGGAGCGGTAGCACGGCCTCACAAAAACCCGGCGTGAAATAACGTTTGTGTAGTTTTGGGTTAGGTTAGAATTTTTTTATCACATTCAAAACGTCTTCGGAGCGGTAACACGGTCTCACAAAAACCCGGCGTGAAATAACGTTTGTGTAGTTTGGGTTAGGTTAGAACTTTTTTATCACGTTCAAAACGTCTTCGGAGCGGTAACACGGCCTCACAAAAACCCGGCGTGAAATAACGTTTGTGTAGTTTTGGGTTAGGTTAGGTTAGAACTTTTTTATCACGTTCAAAACATCTTTGGAGCAGTAACACGGCCTCACAAAAACCCGGCGTAAAATAATGTTTGTGTAGTTTTGGGTTAGGTTAGGTTACAATATTTTTATCACATTCAAAACGTCTTCGGAGTGGTATCACGGCCTCACAAAAACCCAGCGTGAAATAACGTTTGTGTAGTATATTGGGTTAGGTTAGAACTTTTTTATCACATTCAATACATTCATATTATTGTTTTTATTATTTATAAATTATACTTAATTAACTACCTCTGTTCATTATCAAGACAAAATTTTAGTAAAATGCCGGAGACGTGACAGGCTGACACCTGAACTTTGTGACTAATGTTGTGAAACGCAATTAGAGATATGCAATTAGAAATATTATAGCATCAAAAAAACTCGTTAAATACAGGTTTCTGGAGGAGGGGATGGGGAGTAGTAGATGGGAGGAGTAACCCACTTCTCCCTCAATATTGATTAAATATTTTCACTAAATACTATAGAATTTGTCTGTATAGGTACAATTTTGGGTAAAAATTTGTAATTTTTAAATGCACTTTTCTCAAAAACTATACAATGGTGGAGGAAGGTTAGGTGACCCTTAAATAGGGGGGTAAACACCCTTTAAACAGAGACATAACCTCAAAACTTTAATAATTTATAACATCTAAACTGGGGGTCTCCTAGCGGGGGAGTGGTACAGTGGGTTCGCCCCTTCTCCCCCCTCTCCCTCCACCCCCTTCCCCCTGAATAATGTGGGCATGGTACTTAATTTTAACCCCCTACTACTATTATAAATGTGAATAGCAAGTAATATAGCTTATAAATCAGAATAACAAATAGGCTATAAATTGTGACATGTAAAACCTAAATATAACGCAGGCAAAGCAGTCAATATTTTTATTACCTTCCCCTCCATTCTTCGCCTTAACACTTTTATGTTTATTCAACAGCTGCTTGAATCTGCTGTCCACGACAGGCACCAAGCAGTTCAACGCGGGAACATGTTTCATGCGGTACAACAATATGAACAATTCCTCCACTTTGTGGTTTAGCTGCCCCCAGCGTTTGAACAGTTGAGCAGTAGGGGATATCTTCTGACGATTCGCTTCTTGTTCAATTTCCTAAAAACATCAATAGTAAGTAAACGAGACACTGTACTTACGCGGGTGGAGCCGCAGGAAGAAGCTAGTAGTGGTATAAGTGTAGTACAGTACACCCATATTCATAATATGAATATCATGACCTTTCGGAAATCTTCGTGTCCCATGTTTTATCTGTGATTTTCATTGAAAAACAATTATTGCCCAAGGACAATAAGCATCAACTATAAAAATTTGTGTAAGACTAATAATAGTATGCATTTGACACAGGAACTAGAACTTTGAATACGATTAATCAATATTGTAATATAAGTTGAGTTATAAGAATGAAGTTAAGCTGTTGAAGTAAGTTTTTGTTTAGAAAATGCTAACTTTATTTACGTACGTTAACGTCAAACGCTGAATATTTCATGTATACTCCTGCTAACTCTTTCCAGTAGTCTTCATTATCGAGAAGCCTACATAGCTCCTTATTAATTGGAAATGGTAAATCATAAATATACATTTTTTAACTATTTATTTCATAAAAATAAAACAACAACTGACGACGTATCATAAAATGCCATTGACGTCTGTCAGACGTCAGCAAATTAGAAAATGACGTTAACAGTTGATTTTTTTTAAATCGTGATAGAGTAATGGATCTAGTTATTATTCCTACGTATATGGATAGAGTATAGGCATGTTGCCTAAATATTTTTTTCGTCTATTCGATGTTACACCACATGTAAATAAACAATCTAGAACCCATTTTCGTATATCTTAAAAAATAACGAAGATACAAACAATTTAAATTTACAATATGAAAGAGAGCAACATATCGGCTTATGTCATTTTTTGTCATACAAAATGATAGCGTTGCAACTCGTGACGTAACAAATCATTTTGCGAGAAAGAGATTGGCAATATTTTTTATTTTCTTATAATTTTTAATCGTGTCAATCTAATTACCTACTTCTTTTAGATTTATGTATCTTTATTCAACAATTTTAAAATTTGATTTATAAAAATGTGATATTCCACACTAGGCAACATCCCTAATAAGCTGAGACTATGATCTGAAATCCGGCGGACCCAGGAAATTTCAGAGATAATGAGCATTTTCCATTTAGAAAAATAAGTTGACACAGTGTATTACACTATGAAAAAATTTTTTATGTGTTAAATCATGGGCAACAACCGGCCCGCTGTAAGATATAATCCGACCCGCGAGACATTTTGAAAAAACCCAATTTAAAAAATATTACATTAGGCACTTATACTCACGGGAGTGACAGTGAGGCGGCAAACACCAAATCCTTTTGCGTTTGCGTTTGCCGCCTCACTTTTTGATAATCGCCGCCACTCGGTTTGCTTTATCAAATTCTTTGAGGTTTGCGGCCTCACGGGCGACACATCAAAAGATTTATTGCTCAATTATTCTAAACTAGTTTATTCCAGATTATTCCTTCATTTTGCTTATATAAGCGGGTGGATGACCCGAACGTTAGTTCAGTTCTATTTGAGCTACCGAGGTGATAACTTGGACAAGGGATATCTTAGCGATCTGCTCGAGCCGTCAACTTGTTTTGTGACTTTGTGTGCATCTTGAGTGGTTACTAACTATAGTTTGTTATTAAGTTTATTGAACGAAAAGTAAACAAAAATGATGACTGGTGGAAAGAAACAAAAAGTAGATACAGAGGGTCGCCAGTTTCAAGAAAAATGGACTGAAGAATTTTTTTTTATCTTGCACAATTGTAAGCCTATTTGTTTGCTAATGAGTCCATTTCAGTAATGAAAGAATTCAATATAAAGAGGCATTACTCAACTAAGCATGCTACGCTGCACTCACTGACAGGACAATTATTAAGAACAGACAAAATCCAGAAGCTTACCGCAAATTTGAAAAAAACAGCAACAAACACAACTTGATAATGTTGTGAAAGCTAGTTTTATAGTTAGCTTAAAATTGGCAAAGGCATTAAAACCATCTGCCGAAGGAGAATTTATCAAGGACTGTATGTTAGAAGTTTGCGGTATTTTGTGTCCTGAAAATAAAAATTAATTTGAAAAAATTCGTTTGTCAAGACGAATTACTATTGTTCGACGTATAGAAATGATGGCTAATGGATGAAAGTTCAAAAGGTATTCACAAGTTTTGGTTTGCCATGGTCAAAATTAATTAGAGTATGCACTGATGGTGCACCTTCAATGGTCGGCTTATGTAAAGGTTTCATCGGAATTTTGAATGAAAAAGCAACAGAATTAAATGTGCAAAAAGATGATTTGATAGTCCTTCATTGCATTATCCACCAACAGAACTTGTGTTCTAAGGCCATTCGACTCCAGAATGAATGTGGTAGTAAAAACCATCAACTTTATTCGATCCCAAGGGCTTAACCATCGTCAGTTGAAGGCGTTTTTGGATGAAATATCAGCTAAATATAACCACGTAACATATTATTGTGAGGTCAGATGACTGAGCAAAAAAAAAAATGTTGAAACAGTTTTACGAGCTTAGAAATTTGAGTAGCAGACTTTATGAAAATAAAAGATAAACCACTATCTGAATTAAGTGACACAAAATGGATATGTGAGTATTTCTGGTCCATCTTACAGGCTATTTGAATGATTTAAATTTGAAACTTCAGAATCAAGGACAGTTAGCAAATGATTTGTACAGCCATTTGAAAGCGTTTCAGATCAAACTACGCTTGTGGGAGTCACAGATGCTATTTGGTAACAGTTACCATTTCAACACGCTCTCTGCTTATAAAAATATTGCTTATGCTCAATATGCTGAAGAACTCAAGTTACTGTCGGAACAATTTTCGAACAGATTTAGCGACTTCAAAAACTTGGAAGACTGTTTCAGTTTATTTGCTACTCCTACAAAATGTAATGTACAAAATGCTCCAATACACTTACAAATGGAGTTGATCGAGATTCATGAAAACTCACTCCTAAAATCCAAATTTGAAGACGTAGAGTTGTGCGATTTCTACAAAAAATACCTAGAAATAACAATTTTCCGCAGCTTAGAAAATTCGCAAGAAGATTGATTTGTGCGTTTGGCAGTACTTAAATGCGAACAGTTCTTTTCATTGATGAAAGGTAATAAATCAACACATCGTACAAGACTGACTGACGATAATTTGGAAAATTCTTTACGTCTTTGTATCAGTGGAATTAATTCAAATAGCGATGGATTAGTTTCGCAAATTCAAGCTCAAGTGTCTCATTGATTTCGGTGTATTTAACTTTCGTAGTTTGTAACAATTGCAAATTTAACGATTTAATTATAATGTACCATTTTCTTAAATTCCATTTTGTTTTTTTAATAAATTGTACTATAATAACATTGTCGTATTATTTCATGTCTAATATATATCGCAAAAAATATTATCACTACTTTAAAATGCACTAAGTACTTTTAAACGCGGCCCGCGAACGTATTTGCGCGCTAAAGTTTGGCCCTCAACATGTCAAAGGTTGCCCATACCTGTGTTAAATTGTACACAGACATTATTTCACAGTGCAACACAGTCGACAGTATGTTAGGCTGGGACTATATGTACCGGAATCCGGAAGGCCGTAGAAAATCTTGAGCATTAAAAATAGAACTTTCCGCTAATGCAATAGAGTTGAAAATCGAAGTGTCAGGTGTCGATCTGTCATATATGACATTGACATTTGACTCGACACTCGTGTGTTCGATTTTCAACTCTATTGTATTAGCGCAGAGTTCTATTTTCTGTGCTCTAAATTTTCACCGGCGTTCTGGATTCTGGAGCATATAGTCCCAGCCTTAGTTACTTCGTGTTCCATTTATAAAATTAATCGACACAGTGTGACACAGTGTCAAACACAAAGGGGGTTTTCTATAAATGGAAAACACTCGTTGTTTGTTACTTCGTGTTTCATTAAAAAAATTAATCGACACAGTGTCAAACACAAAGTCAAAGTCAAAAATTTTTATTCAAAATAGGTATTTTTATACACTTTCTGAACGTTGATCTACAATTCTACATGATGCCTACCACCGGTTCGGGAACTAGCCCGGCGAGAAGAACCGGCGTATGAAACTCGCGCGGGGCCATCTTTTATCAAAACGATGGAATATTGTTCTTCTAAAAATATAAAAAAGGCATATTTAAAAATGTTATGACTAAAACTACTGTAGTGCGTAAGTTCCTTTATAGTAATATCATATTAATGTAGATTAAGCTAGATTGTAGTTTTACCTATAAGTTCATTTTTAGTTGGTAAGGACAGTCTGTATTAGACCTCAATAAAGTATGGTCACATCTTAAGTCTACTTCTAATTGACTTCCCACCTAACACTTCATGGCGACCCTGCCTCGGCCACTGCTACCTGCCACGTGCTTTGTGTCGACGTGACTTGCCACTGCCACCTGCCTGCCTACGAGCTGCCGTTCCAGCTGGGTGAGACGTATCTTTTATTGTTAAATATCAAAGAGGAAATGGGCAAAACCCAAAGCAAGGAAGAGAAGGTCATTATAGCCCAGACCGCTTCGGGTGGAAGTAACAATTCGCAGCTGGATCAGGTCCATGAGACCTTAAAGTCCAACAACGTGGTTATGAGCATTCTTTTAGGACTTATATTTTTGGCACTTTGTATCGCTGGTATATATTTGTACCGCAAATGCCATCGCAGCTGGATGCGTGAGGAATTGAGGAAGCAAACAGTCTGTCGGCTGGTACTAGGAGCCCAAAACCCTGCCTTCTCAGCGGATTCGTCGGTGTAATCTCCAGCTTCGAAAGTCAAGTGAGTGGTTAGTGTCGTGATGATGATGAATAGTTATAACTCAATAATTAAAAGAGTTCGTAATATGTGCGCATGACCTCGCCGGAGCGTTATAACGTCGCGTCAGCGAAATATGACTTTTCTATTCTAAGGAAACGTGTGATTAGGGTTCCGCAATGATTTTTATTATATGATAATTATTTTTACTTTCTTTGGTTTTTTTTGTAAGGGAATAATAATAAATAAAATGTTATTTATATCTAAGTGGTTAGTAAATATCGATAAGTTTATAATAATTGTAATATTAAATATAAAAAAGAAAAAAAAATAGATTACTATGCTAAATGGAGGAAAAATTATTAGAAATATACATTAAATTAAATGGAATTAAAGAATATATATTTTGTAAATTAGGACCAAAAAGACATACGGGACCTAGTTATGAATTAAAAATAAATGAAGCTAATTTGCATAATACTCACTTTGAAGAATTCGTACAAAGTTTTCCTCCGACTGTCTCTAAGGAAATTTTAGGTATTTGTATTAATATAAGAAAAGTTTATTATAAGATTTTAAGTTATAAGACACCTGGCAAAATGTCAGAAAATTTTTGTTTGAAGACGGCGGTAAGCCTACTACCGAAAATGAATGGTGACGGGTCTGTTACTCGAGACCTTATAGATGCTATAGAATTATATAGTTCGATGATTCCTGATGATGGTAAGCAGATGCTTATTAAATTTATATTAAAAACGCGAATTTCTGATAGCGCTAAAATGAGGTTAAAAACAGAATATACTGATATAAATTCTTTACTAAAAGATATGAGTACTAGTTTACTGACCATTAAATCAGACACTTCTTTACAAGCTCAATTGCAAAGTGCTAGGCAAGGGAACAAGTCAATTAGAGATTTTGGCAACGAGATTGAACGACTGTTTGTAGATCTTACTATTTCTCAAGCTAACGATGACCCTGCTGCGTACCAGGTACTGCGGCCAGTTATTGAGAAAAATGATATAAAGCATTTTGCCGAAGGTTTGCAAAGTCAGCGTTTAGGGACTATTATTACAGCCCGAAACTTTACTCAGCTAAAGGATGCTATACGTGCAGCTGAGGATGAGACTTGCTCTCGACCTGAATACGTTGCTTCTTACTCGCAGTCTAGAAGCTATAATTCGTATAGAGGTAGAAATAATTATGACCGTTTTCAAAATCGTACCCATAATTATTTTTCTAGACCTAATATAACCTAATATATATAGAGTAATAAATTTAACTTTAATAAATGTGTTTCTAGAAATTATGCAGTTAATAACAATAACAAACCACATGCATCATATTGTCGTGGAAAGTATGGTCAGCAAAATCGCGGTCGAAGCTCGCAATATAGAGCTGATAATAATAATAAAAGGCTTAATGCTTCAAGGCCAATGAATTATTTTACGGAGAATGGGTCGAATTTCGATTCCTCGTTACAAAATCATAAAGAGAGTGAATCAAATTTTTTCGTGAATAATAATAATAATCAGATTTTGACTTGCGATAGTATTAATTATGTTAAATAGTAGTAAAAGTACTAAGGCGGGTCAATAAGTCCGTAACTTTTTGAATTTCTAACCTCCTTACTGAAAAAGCAACACTACTCCTGTCAACAGGCATCTGTCAGTTGACTCCTATCAAAATTTGAACTTGCTGCGTCAGTTAGTTTGTGTTTTACAGCTATCTTTATCAGACTATCCAGTAACTTAAGGAAACAATGGAAAAAAGTGAATTTCGTGTGCATTTTTTGCGAAAAAAAACCATTACCGAGACCAAGGCTAAGCTTGATAAATACTATGGGGACTCTGCACCATCGATTTCAATGGTAAAAAAGTGGTTTACTGAATTTCGTTGTGGCCGTACAAGCACTGAAGATGCCGAACGTCCTGGACGCCCAGTTGAGGTCTCTACACCCGAAACAATCGAAAAAATTCACGATATGGTGTTGGCCGACCGAAGATTGAAAGTGCAAGAGATTGTGGAAGCCGTAGGCATTTCGCATGGCTCAGTGGTTTCAATTTTGAATGATCACTTGGGCATGAGAAAGCTTTCCGCAAGTCGACCACAAACGCAATCGTGTAACAACTTCACAGGAAGGTTTGGCGTTGTTTAATCACAATATGGAGGAGTTTTTGCGCCGTTTTGTAACCGTGGACGAAACATGGATCCATCACAACACACCAGAGACCAAACAACAGTCAAAACAGTGTGTTTCTAAGGGTGAATCGGCGCCAAAGAAGGCCAAGGTGGGTTTGTCAGCCAATAAAGTTATGGCGACTGTTTTTTGGGATGCACGTGGGATAATCCACATTGACTATCTTCAAAAGGGAAGAGCAATTAATGGGGAATATTATGCCAACTTATTGGACCGCTTCAATGAGGATTTGAAAAAAAACCAACCTCATTTGGCCAAGAAAAAAGTTCTTTTTCACCAAGACAATGCAAGGGTGCACACATGCAGTTGCCATGTCAAAAATCCATGAATTGGGCTATGAATTGCTCCCACATCCACCCTATTCTCCAGATTTGACTCCGAGTGACTACTTCTTGTTCCCAAACCTGAAAAAATGGCTCGGTGGAAAAAGATTTGACTCCAATGATGAAGTCATCTCGCAAACAAAGGCCTATTTTGAGGACCTCGACAAATTATATTTTTTGGAAGGGATAAAAAAATTGGAGAAGCGTTGGACAAAGTGTATAGAGCTCAAGGGGGACTAAGTTGAAAAATAAAATGATTTATATATCAAAAAATCTGTATTTTATTCCAGAAGTCACGGACTTATTGACCCGCCCTCGTAGGAAGTAGTAATTTAGAATGGTTAGTTGATACAGGGGCCTCTTTATCTGCAATTAAGTTAGAATACTTAAGTAAATATAATAATAATTATACAATATATAATTGTGACGTTAGTGTTAATGGTATAGGAGGTAGTTTAAATGCTGAAGGTTTTGTTTATTTAGATTTGGAGTATAATAATTATAATTTTAGACATAAGTTTTACATATTTCGTAATTTACCATGTAATGCTATGGGTATTTTAGGACAGGATTTTCTAAAAAAATACTCGGGTATAATTAATAACGGTAATAATACTATTAGTTTGAATTTAAGTAATAATGTAGGTGTGTGTATACCCTTACGGTTCTATGAGTATACTTACTCTATGACAATATCGCCGCGTTGCGAAATGATAAAGTATATTCCTGTTAAAGTGAATTATGATTGTGTGGTGTTGCCTAAGAAATTGAAGGACGGTATTTTTATGGCGAGTATTGTAACTAGGCCCAAAAATGGAAAAATTCCAATTCGTATTTTGAATACAACGGACGAAGAGGTTGATTTAACTATATCAGATATCGATATTCATAGTTTAGATGATTATAATTATTGTCATTTTTACGACTCTGATACATCTGTAGAGCGTATTAAAACATTATTTTCGATGTTAAAGCTTGATTACTTAAATGACGAAGAGCAACATTCGATAGAACAAATATGTGCAAAATTTGCCGATGTATTTTATTTACCTGGCGATAAATTAACTTGCACTAATGTATATAAACAAAAAATAACTTTAAAAGAAAATGTTGCTCCAGTTTATAGAAAGCAATACCGGATACCGTTTGCTCAAAAAGATGATGTTCATAGGCAATTAATCGAAGAAATGTTAAAAAATAATATTATTGAGGAAGCTAGCAGCGACTGGTCTAGTCCTCTGATTCTTGTACCGAAAAAAGTAGATCGATCTGGTGACCGTAAATGGCGTGTGGTTGTAGATTATGGACAATTGAATGAGCGTATCGTTGATGAGAAGTTTCCATTACCTAATATTAATGAAATTTTAGACTCTTTATCAGGTACTATGTATTATAGTCACTGCGACCTTTCACAAGGCTATTTTCAGTGTGAGCTTGAGAAAGATTCAAGAAAATATACAGCTTTCACTACTGATAAGGGACAATACCAAATGTGTCGTTTGCCGATGGGGTTAAAAATTAGTCCATCAGCATTTAGTAGATTAATGACTGTAGCAATGTCCGGCCTTAATTTTGACAAATGTTTAATTTACCAAGATGATCTTGTTATTTGGGGTAGAAATATTGATGAACATAATGCTAATTTAACTTCCGTATTTTCAAGGTTAAGAAGTACTAATTTAAAACTGAATCCTTCAATGTCTGAGTTTTTAAAAAGACAAATATTATATTTAGGACACGTTATATCTGCGGATGGTATTTTGCCAGACCCAAATAAAACCAATGTTATAAAAAAATTCCCCAGACCATGTAATGTTGATGAAGTCATGAGATTCGTAGCTTTCGCTAACTATGACCGCAAGTTTATTCGTAATTTTGCTGAAGTCGCAATTCCATTAAATAAATTATGTCGAAAAGGAGTTAAATTTGAATGGGCAAAAAATTGTGAGAATTTGTTTATGTTTTTGAAAGAATGTTTATCTAATCCACCTGTTTTAGATTATCCAGATTTTTCACAACAAAATAATTTTATACTTCAAACAGATAGTTAAGGATTTGCTATTGGTAGTGTATTATGCAATTCCAACGGTGAACCGTTGCATATGCCAGCAGAAGTTTAAATAAAAGTGAATTGAATTACCCAATCATAGAAAAAGAATTGTTAGCTATAGTCTGGTCAATAAAATATTTTCGTCCTTATTTGTTTGGTAGGAAGTTTACAGTAAGAACAGACCATAAACCATTAATTTATTTGTTTAACATGAAGGACCCTTCAAGCAGATTAACAAAATTCAGGCTATGTTTAGAAGAATACGATTTTGACGTTGAGTATGTAAGAGGTAAGGAGAATGTAGCTGCAGATGCATTGTCCAGAGTGAATGTGTCAGTAAAATATTTGAGAGAGATGCATGAAAAAGTTGTGAGTGTTATGACAAGAGTGCAAGCGAGACGTATGAATCAAATTGAAAGTGAACCCGAATTAGATTCAGAGAATTTAAAGAGCGATAGGTCTGATCAACCTAATCTCGTTGAAGTTCTCAAAAAACGTATCAATTACTATGAATTCGTGATTTATTCTGATAAAAATCTACAAAAATTGTTGAAAAAGCATAAAAATGAGACTATTGTTTACTCGAGTCATAAAAATATTTTATTTTTGCCAAATTTGAATTTACTTATAATAAGCCAATGCTCTTTGTCGACAATATCGCGAGACGAATTGTTGAAAGAATTGATAAAGTTATATGTATGTACGTAATTTTTATTATTTTTCATATAACTAGCTAGCCATTCAATTAAGTATTTATTTAAATAATTTTTTATTATTATTATCTCATCAATATTATGACGTGATATTATGGGTCAGTAGTTCAACAATTAACCACTCGTACACAATTAGCCTCGTTAACATTTGGCAAACGCGATGTTGCCACCTCGAGCAATATTTAAATTCGGGCGGCGCAAACGATATTTACCCCGCTCTCTAGTTGGCGGCGAGCTCTTGCGTCAAGTGGTGGTGTTAGGACGAAATTATTCGAAAACGGTGAAAAAAGTAACCAAAAAATCGTAAGTATTTTTTCGTTTCACGTCTTTTAGATAACAATTTCATAAACCTTACTATGTTAGCCTCATAAATATGATATCTGTGCATCTTTTAATGTAGATATAGCGTGCGTCGTTTTAGTAAGTTGAAAGTAATATTCCCTTTTCTGTATCGGGAGGTGGGTCGTGCACAGTTAACCAAGCCGGTATGTCCAACAGTTAACCATGGTTAACTGTGTCCATGTTTATTTAAATATTTTAAATTTAATACTCGTTACAGATGGGCCGGGTTAAAGCGACCATTAGAAAAAGGGATAGGGAATACGGCACAATCTATGAAGAAAGCACTAGAACTAGTAAAAGATAGAATGATAATCTCCAAATACCGTCTCCAACTGTTAAAAATATTCATCCACGTGAAACTCTTCAACCTACTCCTTCGACAAGCAGAAATATTATTGCACCACTGGAATTCATGCCTTCAATGAAAGCAAAACCTCGTGATCCAAAAGGACGTAGAACACCTGGAAGAAGCATGATAGCTACGGATACTCCAGAAAAAGATTGTATTGCCGCTAAGAGAATAAAAGCGAATAAGAAGCTGATTAAAAATGTCAAGCAAGACCTATTCACCCAAAATACTCAAAAAGAGATAGGTAAAAATAAAAAGAAACCCAAAATTACCAATAATCCAGAGACATCAGAGGAAGAAGAATTTATAGCGAGTGGATCATCGTCTGGTAGTGAAGAATATGCCAGTGAAAACGAATTTGAGTATGGTGAAATTATACTAGATGGCAACTTCTTACCATTGACTCGAGATCCAAGGGAGCAAGAATATGTCGTCGTATTATTTCCATTTAAGAAATCCTCTGTCTATTACGTTGCCAAAATTTTAGAAGCCATAAATGAATAAGATGAAGATTCTGACTATTTTGTGAGTTTTTTGAGATAAAAATTAGGGCTCATAAAACATTTTGTGAGCCTCTCGAACCTGATACAGCAGGAATACAGACCAAAGATATTATGTATATTCTGCCGAATCCGAAAATTACTGGCAGCTACCGAAGACAAGCGTCATTTTCATTTAGCGTACATTTTGATATGGCCGCGTTAAATTTACGCTAGAATTTTGAATAATAATAAGACATTTTTTATTTTTCTGTTAGAAGTATAATTTTTTACTGTTCCTAAAACTGTGATTATCGTAAAATTAATCCTAAACAATTAAGACTGTTAAGACATTAGTAATTTATATTAGAAGATAGACATTAGTTTCATATTAAGAATGTTGACGCTTTTAGACTGATTTTATGCTAATGTTCGAAATTAAGGTTCCTAATTGTTATAGTTATAAGTTCAAAACAATAAATGATTTATTTTGTAACTTTTTCTGTAATTATTTGTTTATCATTTTATACCTGTTAATTGTGTACTACTATGAATAACTGTAGCACACCCCCTGGTTAATAGTGTACCAAGACGTGGACACAATTAGCCAATTACCTTTTTTTTTTTTTAAATACATTTTACTGAAAATCTATAGAGATATTTAACCATTTGAGAATTAAAATATGTAATCAATGAATCTATGCATTGCTCTTCGCAGATAAAGTCGAGTTTTGAATGAACAATTGTGAATAATATAGTTCTTAAAATTGGGTGGTTAACTGTTGAACTACTCACCCATAATATCACGTCATAATATTGATGAGATAATAATAATAAAAAATTATTTAAATAAATACTTAATTGAATGGCTAGCTAGTTATATGGTAGTAGGATTGATGATAGCGACAAAAAAAGGTGATATTGAATGAATTTCATTTATTACCTACGAGTGGTTATGGTATAAGAAGAATGGTGAATAATATTAAAAAGTATTATTATTGGTAAAGTATTGAAAATGATGTAAAAAATTATATAGAGAAGTGTAAGAAATGTCAATCTCAAAAATATACGAAGTTTATCAAAGAACCGTTAACAATAACTTCGACAGCGTCATCATCTTTCGAAAAAGTCTATTTGGATTTAGTAGGACCTATCAATAGAGATGATGTTAATAACACTTATATTTTAACTTTGCAATGTGAAGTCACTAAATATGTAGAAGCATATCCGTTGAAAAATAAGACTACCAGAGAAGTAGCTAGAGCTTTTGCAGAAAATTTTATTTTACGTTATGGTATACCACGCGAAGTTGCGACAGATAGAGGTACATAATTTATATCAAGTACAATGCAGGAACTTTTGAATATTTTAAATATTAAACAAATAATGTCTACAGCATACCATCATGAAAGCATAGGTGCATTAGAAAATAGTCATAAAATGTTAGGCGCATACTTGAGAATATAAACAAATAATCAGCCATCTTCATGGGGCTCATGGGTACAGTACTGGTGTTTCTCATACAACACCACTGTGCACACCGAGACGCAGTATACTCCATTTGAGTTAGTATTCGGTCAAGTCTGTCGCATACCAACTAGTTTATCAAAAACTGTAGATCCGTTACATAATTATGAAAATTATCCTTTAGAATTTAAATTTAGATTACAGAGAGCTCAGAGTGATGCTAGAAATAATTTAATAAATTCAAAAATGAAACGTAAAATAAGATATGATGATAAAATTAATCCAATATTGTACAAACATGGAGATAAACTTATGTTAAAAAACAAAAGTGGTACTAAATTAAATACTTTATATGATGGTCCATATGTTGTTGTTAAAGATAAGAGACCAAATGTTAGTATTTTAAAGGATGGTAAAGAAAAACTTGTTCATAAAAATAGAACAAAGCCTTGTTATGTTTAGTAAAATTAAAAAATATTTTAAAATGTAAATTCAAAAAAAAAACTATGTATTTTTTTTGTTTTTTTTTTTTGGGGGAGATGTAGTGTGTAAGTTACTTTATAGTAATATCATATTAATGCAGAGTAAGCTAGATTGTAGTTTTACCTTTAAGTTCATTTTTAGTTGGTAAGGACAGTCTGTATTAGACCTCAATAAAGTATGGTCATATCTTAAGTCTACTTCTAATTGACTTCCCACCTAACACTTCACTACATAATAAGAGTACAATATTATATGTAATTTAGAAGTAGCCTTGCAGGGGGTCACCTCATTCCCATGGTGTGCTATCATTCATAAAATCATTAACTTTAGCACACAACCGTTCTTTAACTACTTTTTTAAATTTATTGATTGAAAAATTTTGAACGCTTTCTGGGATCTTATTGTATCGGCGTATACATTGGCCTTTAAACGAATTCTTTACTTTACTAAGTCTAGTCACTGGTACATCAGGCTTATGCTTATTTCGGGTATTTCTATTGTGGTTGTCACTTTTCTTTTTGAATAGGTTTTATTTTTTTTAACATATAATACATTTGATAGAACATACTGAGAAGCTAAAGTTAAGATTTCAGTTTCTTTAAACTTCTCTCTTAATGACGTGTTGGGGGCCAGCTTGTAGATTGTCCGAACAGCTCGCTTCTGCAGCACAAATATAGTATTTATATCGGCAGCATTTACGCCCAGTAGAATGCCATAGGACATTATACTGTGGAAGTAAGTAAAATATACAAGTCTTGCTGTGTTTTCGTCTGAAAATTATCATAATTATCTTACTTACTGCAAATGCTGCTGAACTGAGTCTGTCGGCCAACCCAGCAATATGAGGGCCCCACTGTAGTTTTGCGTCTAAAGTTATACCTAAAAAGACAGCTGTATCTACTAGTTCCATAACTTTTCCATTCAATAGAACATTGGTGTCAGTTTGCCTTACATTTGTACTTACACAAGTAAGTGAAGTGTCATCGGCAAATAAGACTATCCCGTTTTTTCCATTAATAAGGTATGATAGGTCATTTATATAGACCAGAAAATGAAAGGGTCCTAAAATGGATCCTTGTGGGACCCCATCTCAATTTTGGTACCTGTGGATCTTTTTCCATTTATCTCAACCCTCTGAGTCCTATTTGATAAATAAGATTTTAACCCTACAATGCATGATTTTTTTTTCGGCTTCAAAAAAATATATGAGGTAGAAAATATGGTACTATTGCTTGGAAAAATGTTTTAAAAAATCGGAACGCAATACAAACATAGTTATGTGAGTTTTTCCGTAGTACCCACATTTGGCACATCATGCAATATATGCAAATCTATAGTAATGTATAGAAATAGGTCGAAATAAAACTTAAAATAAACAAACTTTATATAAGAAAATAATATATTGTAATAAATGTAGTCTTTGGATACCTTTCATGGAACCTTATAACCAACGTAAATAGCTATTTGTACTTATAAAAATAGGAACATTTGGTGAAAAAACAACATACTTCTATAAAACTAACAATCACGAAACTAATTGTGAAAACGTAGGAAACAGTTCTTGCCCTTATTGAGACAGTGCCTGATTACATTTCTGGCAAATTACGAAAGATTTGCCGTTACAACCAGGTAACTTACATCGCTTCCTTATAGAGGACCAAACAGGAAAGTGTTCAATACCATCGATCCTGACATCTTTAGATGGTACATTGAGTTTTGGCTTTCTTTTCATTCTGTCATCCAGCAAGTCAGATACAATTGAAGAAGGTCTTCCTCTCTTTCTTGTCATTGATGGCCCACACCATCATAATGCTTTGGCCACCTCCAGTCGAAAGTTTCTTAACTTTATTATCCTTGTGTTTTGTTTCTGCGCCTCAACTCTTTTATACATAAGCCAGCTGTTTATCAGCATTACATCTAGCAAATGATGGAACATTCTCATGTACCACTTTCTTGTACGCATTTTTATTTTGTGTTTACCTATAAAAGAATCAAGCAAATCTACTCCGCCCATATACCGATTGTAATTTTCAATAATTTTTGGTGCGTCGATTTCTATATATTGTTTACGTTTCTTACAGAAACGTTTTACTTTATATGTCGGTTGTACACCGACAAAAGAAGATGCGAGAACAACAGGTTTGCTGTCCAGCCACAACACTGATGAGACTGGTACTGTATCAATAGTAGCCACCCACCCTTCTGAATAACCTCGCGGCCTTTTGTCTGCCGTCAATTCTTTTTGAGATGGTATCTTCAAACTCTTTCCCATTCGACCCTTGTTTACGGTGCTAGGCACCGTAAACAAGGAAAAAAGGCATTCAAACATTAGGATGTTTGAATGCCTTTTTTAGCCAAATAAGAGATCAATTCAGGAGACGTATAATAATTATCGAAAAAAATCTTATGATTTTGGTTTATTGGAACACTGCGACATAGGCGTACAACAATGTTGCTACTCGCTCCTAAGTCATGTTCGTCGGGCAACCTCAACTCAGGATCATTTTCTGTGCCAGAGTAGATTTCAAAGTCATAAGCAAAGCCTTTATCATCACACAAAACCAATAAATTGTATCCCCATTTATGAGGTTTGTTTGGAAGATACTGGCGGAGAAAGTTGCAAGCTTTGGTAGCGCACATTTGCTCATCAACCGAAAGTGTCTCTCGTTTTGGCACAGCCTGACATTTCTTCTTCAATGTTTCCAATAAGGGTCTAATACGGAAAAGCCTATCGTGTCCTGGTTCTCCTCTAGATTTGAAATTTGTATTGTCATTGAAATGTATGACACTTCGAAGTTTTTCGAAGTGATTGAGTGTCATTGTTTCCATTAAGAGTGGTATTCCTAATATAGAATTCCACAACATACGAATGTTAGGCTGTGGCACCAGTCCTAATAAAAGACATATACCTAAATATTTTTTTAGACCCGTCTTAGTTACCGAAACTGGCTTTGAACAATTTTTCTGAATAGTGTATTTGGTAGATTCCTCAGCAATGTGATCCAGCAAATCGTCGTCAAAAAAGTACAAAAAATATTGCAATGGTGTTTCAAAACTAATGAATGGTTGTTCTAACTTGTCCACTCCAGTAAATGTACTATCAGGTGGCTGAAATTCCATCTTCTTCCATATGTATTGCCTCTTTTTAGGTTTAGGCCTCGCAGGCCTGACTGGCTATGGGGAAGGTAAAATGAAGCGGGGAATAAGTGTTCTACGAGATTGTGATCGGCTGGATCTCAGGTTAGCTTGCCTGGAAGTACAAGGTTGTGGTGAAAGGCTGGCTGTATTACTGCTTGTTTGCTCTGTCACTAACATACTGCTTGACCCTGGACTAGGTATGCTTACGTTTTCATCGAAGTAGTCATCCTGTAGCAATGCGGGACACGAGTCCATTTCATTCATCACCAAATCCTGAATTCTGATCAAGTCGTCATCGCTTTCCTCATCGGACAGTTACAGGTCATCTTCACTACCAGGAGGAATTTCAAGGAAGTGCTGAATTTCATCAGAATTAAATCTTTTCCTACGGCTCATCTGCAAGCAATACATTATTTTTAAAGACAATCCAGATGCCAGATATGGCACTGTGTGCCATATCTGGCACATATACAAATGTTGTATTTTATAAACTAATTATATATAAAATTACAAAATAACACAATAACAAACAAAATAACAGAAACATAAACTTACCTGTATTAATTTATTTGTAGCCGAAATATTCAAATTTATCACTTTTATTGTTAATTTTATGCACCACTTGTCGACGTTTCAAATAATTCCGTTGGTTTTGTAAAAAACGTAAAAGAACACGTAGCTAGAGACATCTAATTAAAATTTTTGGTACTAAATATGAATAATCGATTATTCATGGTTAGTTTACTCTTTACTAGATGGCGCCACTTGGTTCAATTATTGAAATATTTTAATGTTTTCGGTATGTGCCATATGTGTGACACTATGCGCTGTAGGGTTAAGAGGACGAGTGCTGGTCCCCTTACTCCATAGTGGCATAGTTTGCAAATGCCTTAGAGCAAAAAACTCCTAGAGCATCCTGCGACCCTCCCAAGCATCAAAAATATAACTAATCAGATCAACGCCAGCATCTGTTGTAGAGCGACCCTTCGTAAAACCAAATTGTTTATTATGTAAAATGCTATTTATATTAAAGTGTGCTAGTAACTGAGTAATTTTTTATTTTATTATTTATATTATTTTACTTAAACAGAGGCGGTTTTTTTTAAATGGAAAACAATAATTATTAGTACATTAGTAATATATTATATTCTTTAATAATAGAGCAAGAATTATAATTCTTTAATATAGAACGGTCCACTATTCAGCCTGCAAATCCAGCATCAGTACTAATAATTGCGGTCATTATTGTCAACAGTGTCAATCATTTATAATTTTTATCTACAAGCAGGCGTTCGTCACTCGCTCAAGGACACGCATTAATTCCTACCGCTTAGCGTGTCTCTTACGATAATATCGACCAAGAGCCGCTGCACGTTCCCGCTCTTACGCGTCGAAATGCCAGCAGTTGATGGCTGTAGTGTAATAGTTTAACAATTTTTAGTAGTTTTTGACCTCTTTAGTAGGCATTTAGTTCTTAGTAGTTTTTTTCAGGTAATAGCCTCCAGCCAGAAAAATTTGAAAGAGCGTTCTTAAATATGTATTGCAAATTTTAAAATTGCAATAGGGTACCTATACTTACCTACCTATACTTATTTAAGAATTTATAGATTTTCCTCCGCTTTTTTCTTAATATTATATACTTTCCTATTAAAATTACTAACGCGATTTAGTATATTTTCAACTATAAAATTTTATAATCGTGAATTTAATGAAGGTTAAAATGTATAAAATCATTTTACAACATATTTGGTTGACAAATAAATTACATTACTTAAAAATTCTCAAGAATAGATATAACCCTGGCGCATTCGCGCGATAGTGCGCGTAACTCACGTGTAACATGAGTCGTACGGCCAGCAACACAATCTCGACTCTTTGTGCGCGTACTTACGCTGTTTGTCCACCGCTAACGTCAACGAGAATATATATATATATATATATATATATATATATATATATATATATATATATATATATATATATATATATATATATATACATACATAATTTATTAGATTGACGGGGCAGACGTGCGGTGGACAGACGGCTCTATTAAATGTATGTATCTTCTTCTTCTTCTTCTTTTGGCATAGCTTCCCCTGTAATAGGAGTTGCCAACGTCAAAGTGATGGAGCAGATGTTCAGTGAAAAGCTGAAAAAATGTATGTATTGCTACTTCGGCGCCGTCATGTATTTCTCGTTGACGTCCCGTTGACGTTGGCGGTGGACAAACAGCGTTACCTATGGTAAATTTTTCCTTGCTGCGAAAAGCAAAGATATTATTATTAAGATTTTGTAGGCTATTTTAGCGTAGGTATTTTCGCTTTTAAATGTGTTTATTGATTAACGTATCTGTTACATATAACTCATTGACTTTGACTTTTTGTCACATTTTGACTCATTGACAGCTTTTTTTTTAATTTATATATGGCATCGGCCTATAACCATTTTCCAGTGTCGAGTTAAAAAGGCGGGTAATAGAAATTTCGTTTCAATTTTCAACACCGTATTCCTAAATCGTCAAGTCTAAAGTCTAGTCGAAGTCCAAAAAAATTCAAAGGAATTCTATTTCTTTTATGACTATGATAAATTTTCTGGAATACAAAAAGATTGCAGTTAAAACTAAGAGGCTCCTTCGTAAGAAAAAGAGACAGGGCTGGAAATAATTTTGTGCTTCTCTATCACCAAACACGAACACGAGTGTAGTATGGAGACAGATAAACAGCTTCAGATATGCTAGCATTTCCCCACAAAATAACTCTCATATTTCATATTCTGTTGCTATTGATTTCTTAGATAAAATTGCCCCACCGTATGCTCCTTCTGAACTGGAACTTCCTATGATGTCATTGGCAAACACCCATAATAATAGTGACTTAAATAACCCTTTTTCTATGAATGAACTCAGAGCCGTCATTACTCATATCAGGGATTCTGCTCCTGGGATTCATGGCATCCCATATTCTTTTGTAAAAAACGCAGGTCCACAATTTTTAGAATATTTATTAACTCTTATAAATAAATTTTTTGAAACCGGTTATCTCCCTAATGAGTGAAAAACACAAATCATTATTCCAATATTAAAGCCAGGAAAGCCATCAGATAATCCAAATAATTACCGCCCCATTGCACTATCTAGCATAATGTGTAAAATATTTGAACACTTACTAAAAAACCGTTTAGAGTGGTTCATAGAATCAAATTCCTTTCTCCCTCAATCGCAATTTGGTTTTCGAAAAGGTTGTACTACAGATAGCCTAGGTAGGTATTTTTGTAACAGATATTCATACTCTATTCGTACTCTATTCGTACTACAGATAGCCTAGGTAGGTATTTTTGTAACAGATATTCATTTAGCATTCTCTAGGAATGACTCGGTGGTGGCTGCTTTCCTAGAAGTCCAATCAGCATATGATAATGTGCAGCTTTCTATACTCAAGTATATATTACAAAAACTGAACATTCCAGAAAAGCTAGTACAATCTATATGTAACATAATTATGAACAGAAAAGTTATTATGCGTCTCCCTGACCAAAACTCAACCCGTTTAGTTTGGAAAGGCCTTCCGCAAGGCTCAGTCCTTAGCCCTTCTCTGTACAATCTCTACACATCATCTCTTCATCAATCTCTCTGTTAAGGACAGCGGCCTCGTAACGTAATTATACAAGTGAATTGAAATGTGAACGATAAACAAGTGATTTAAAACAGTACATAAACTATAACGGTGAACACTCAGTGACTATATATGTATAGATTTCTATAGCATCAGTGTGCAAAAAGTCGTGTTACATGGTGTTTTATGAACTTAAGGTTATTTTGCTTATATATATATTTAAACTGTAGTTAATTTTAACGTAGTTTCTTTTGATTTATATAGATAAACATAATACCTAATGGGAAAAATAACAGTTTGAATTATATAATAAATGGATAAGTAGTTATTAAGAAAATAATGCTAAAAATATAGAACATTTCATACATGGCGAACCTTAGGTTATGAATATCTTTTATATGGAATAAGATTTTTACTATATAAGGACTTATGTAATTGGGAAAAAAAATAAAGCGATTCACACAATGCGTTTTACTTCACCTGGCTTATGGAAAATAGCCGTATATTATAACTGTAAAATATTATAATACGTTGATGACATTGTCATATGTGTACAAAATCATTCCATCCTTGAGGCTTCCAAATCCCTCCAACTTTCCTTGAACTCATTATCATTTTGGTTGATGATCATGGTCTTGGTATATCTGCTCCAAAAAGCAATATTGTTGTGTTTACAAGAAAAAGAAATACGCCCCAACCAAACTTACAAATTAAAGGAGTCTATATTCCAGTGAATGATGAAGTTGGATTTTTAGGCCTGTTTTTCGACGATAAACTAAGCGGAAAATCGCATGTAAAATATGTACTTAGAAAAGCTGAACAAAGCCTTAATGTTCTTAGGGCTCTTTAAGGTGTGTCCTGGGGAGCTCATCCTTTTAGCCAGAAAATTTTATACCAATCCACTATTAGAAGTTTATTTGACTATGGATTTTTTTATATGCAACCATGAACAGGTCATGCATTGGAAGCTTAGAGAATATACAGTCTAAGGCTCTTAGATGTGTTATAGGTTGCATGAGATCAACACCTACAAATGCTCTACAAGTACAAAGTGGTGAACCTTTACCGGTAAGAATTAAATTTTTGTCGGACAGATTCATAACAAATATTAAATCCAAATTAAATCACCCCTATTAAATAGACTTGCTATATTAGAAAATTTGTGTAGAACCTCCCCATATTGGGAACATAAATCAATTCCATATACTATTGTTAGTTACAGGTAACTCACAACAATTCAGGCAGTTACTCCAATCACCCAATCTCCAAAAATAATAATTTATAAATACCCATATAATATACTAATTAGTTTCGTACCAAATATTACTCTTAATATTGGCATTTCAAAAAATTCTCCTAATGCCAACGCATTGTTTCTATCTGAAGTGGAGAAAAGATGGAACAACAGCCATTTTTCTTTACAGATGCTTCAAAGCTATCGGAAGATGGGTTTACAGGAGTTGGGGTCTACTACCAGAACTCTAAAATGGTATGTTTCAATGCCCATCAAAGTCATCCGTTTTCAGTGACAAATATGTGGCTATTCTGGAGGCCTGCCTTTTTATTGAAAGTCATAATATTGAGAACTCCATAATTTTCTCAGATTCAAGGAGCGCACTAGAGTCCCTCCTATTAAGTTCATTATACAACAAAAAATACAGCACTTTAATACTAGACATTAAGCAATCCTTGTATAATAGCTTGTCTAAAAATTTACGAATCACCTTAGTGTGGATCCCAGAGCACTCAGGTATCAAAGGAAATGAATGTACTTCTACTTACAAGTATATGATCTACTTAGTTATTACAAAAAGGATAGTAATCAGGAATGGCAAAAAGTTTGGGACATATCTAGTAGATATAAAGGGAAAAAATACAACTTAATTCAACGCAATGTTTCTTAAAAACCATGGTTTTACAAATATAAAAAATTAAATAAAAATCCCATTTCCATATTACGCAGAATAAGATTAGGACTCTTCGATATGTGAATGTGGTCTGGAGGAAGTTTCGTTGGATCATATATTCTTCTCCTGTCCAATTAACAACAACACTTATAATATTTTAGACGAACTCCCTAAATTAAATATTCCCATGCCTGTTAATTTTAATTTCCTTCTGACAACTTTTAATATTCCAAAAATAGGTAATATTTCTCCTAACTTTTATAAACTCTTATAACATTAAATTAAATTATATGGAATAACCCGTTTAATCTCAGCATGCGTATTGGTTTTTTTTTTTGTGTATTACTACCTTGATGTTACGACTCCCTATCCTCAAACTAACACTTTTTTAATATTTCAGAGACATACTTAAACGAGAAACAATCAAACTTCATTCAAATAAATTAAAAACAAACCCGTTTGTTAATTAGTCATAGATACACTTGACGCTGGCAGAATACTGCCAAAAATGGCGATCGTACGCCAAAATTAAAACAAGAAGAAGAAGAAAATTTTATTGTCAAAAATTTAATTCAAATTGTTTTGTGGACTTTGCAAAACATTGCAAAAGGTGTTATTTTAAATAAGATTATAAATAGATAAAGATAGAAACGCTGTTGACTGTGGCGTGAGAATAGTTGTAAACTTATGCGTTGACGAAAACAGCAAGAACACGTACATTAAAAGGCCAATCGTGAACTGTCGAGCTACAATTACCAAATGAATAGCAAAAGGAACTTAATCGACAGGTTTTAAACAGCTATTCAAGATGGTCAATACTTGTGTTGCAAGAGATTGTAAAAATATAGGACGTCACATGTTTCCTAAAGACGAAGATCTCAGACGGCGATGGGAAGACGCTATTGAAGTCCACAACTTCAAGGCGACAGAATACCATTCACTGTGCTATGAACACTTTAAGAAAGAAGATTACCTTATGATAGGTAATTAGAGATCATTCTACAAATGCACTCTACAGCAGTTGCAGTACATTTTGTACTTTACTTTACTACATTACTTAATTGGTTATAATCTTTACTTTTCCATGGATTTAAATTCAAATAATTAAGAAAACTGTTTTTATATTCTCAAAAGTTTATGTTTAAATGTAATAATAATAGCTCCCCACACCGATTTCGGTGACGGTGGCCTGTTTCATTGAAACCAAGCCAGGAGTTATGTTATAGTGCCCAAGTGTGTGCGCGGTACACAAGAGCACTCTCTCCTCCTTTACTCTCGTAACCCAGTGGGACAGATAACCGTCACGACTGGTGAGAAATTAGGTGCAGGTCCAACTTTTTACATGCCCATCCGACGCATGGATCATCTTTCTTGTCAGACAATCAGGTGATCAGCCTGAATTGTCCTAACCAAACTCGGAAACAACATTTTTTTCTTGTTCCAATGCGGGAATCGAACCCACGACCTCCTCCTCCTCGACCTCCGAGTCGAGAGTGAAGCTCTAACCACTAGACCACGGAGGCTGTTATAATTTAAATGTATAAAATATTAATTTGAAATCTACTGGTATGCAAGGGGTTTTGGGGGAGAAGAATCTTATCTAGCTACCTTGGATTAACATGCATTTTTAAGAACCTAATTATATGGTTTTTTTTTCATCATGCCACAATATTTCAGTAATTTCGATTCAAATGTCAGTCCTAATAACAGTTTGTTATGTATAATTTTAGAGTTCCTGGTATCTCGGGTTCGATTCCCAGCCAGATAAATATTTTTGTCATCCTTTAAAAACAAAATTATTACACAAAAAGAAGCTTTACTAGGTCATTTATATATTTAAGAACTAAATAAGTTCTGCATAATTTATAAAATAACTGATACAATAATTTTATACATTTTTCCATATTATGTGCTTGCACTCTGAACAAAGTTAAGTCTCCCAGGTACAATCTTATCAAATGTGATTTGTCTTCAGGTTCAACACATTCACGCGAACATCTTAAAAAGGATGCTGTGCCTTCAATATTTAAGCATAAAAACAACAAAAAATCCATGACCAATGGAGCTAAAAGAAGATGCACCAGACAAGAATCAGTATCATCAGGTATACAAGATGAGCGACTTTCACCAGTTGAATAGGGAAGATGCAAATATAATATAAAATATAGTATAAAAGAAGACCCACAGCATTGTTTTCATTAGTAACTTAAAATGAAACATATCTTAAAATGAAACGTCACTCCTGTGACATACAACTTATTTGATGTTATAAACATGAGTCAAGGCGGGTTTTTAGCAGAACATTGGTGGTATTGTTATGGTAACCTGATGTTATGGATATTTAATTTTAAATTTTTACAGAAAAATATCTTGAAAGTTGAGAAAATATGTAAAAGTATGAAAGCTACGATCAGGTACGACAAACAGGTGTGACGTCATCGGAACTGTAGGTCCATGTTCGCGCGAAAATTTAAGCCATTTTTTGCAATAAATTACAATGTGTTAATTTTTCAATATACTTATAGCCTATCCTATGTGGAATTCTTTAAATTGAAAACGAATATAAAAATAATGCATCTTCCCTATTAAACAATATTCCTTCAATGAATTAAACTTTTTGTTCTTTTCCAGAAGATGGTGTTGTTCAAATAAACATAAATGAACCTATAACGTTTAGTGATGCGGCAACTCAGACCAACTTAAATTTTTTTTCAATAGACATATTCAAAGACAACAATAAGGCTATCCAATACTATACTGGCTTTGAAAACTACAAAGAGTTTATGTATGTCTTCTACACTGTATGTCCAAAACGATGTATAAAACCAAAATATGCACAAGTGAATATTTTGAATATGGAAGACAGCTTTTTCCTTACAATGATAAAACTAAAGCAGAGTAAGCCAGATTTTGAGCTTGCATTACTTTTTAATATACCTATAGAGAATGTATTCGAATTATTTGAAACATGGTTAAACTGTATGTACGATATCTGTTCGAAACAACATCTGCCACATAAGAATTTGATGTATATTAGGATGTTAAATGACGTATCTCGAATGGAAGCAAATGAACTGAAAGGAATAAACATAAAGTGTGTTCCAGAATTTCTGAAGAAGAAAAATCTATTAGACAGCTACACATATTATAAACTGACCAAGAAGAATCCATACCAGGTCAATATAGAAGAGACGCCTATTAAAATGAAAGGATTTAGGATTTTACTTCAACCAATGCATAGAAAATACTTACCTTTGTGGTCTAAAATATATTTTGCTTGTTGTATACTTTGTGGTTACAAAGAGGGGACAACATTGAAATAAACTTGAATGCTTTCTAAGTCTCGGACTACATAGACTGGATCCTACATCTATGAGTATACAGGATTTTGTGAGTTTTCATCATAGTAAGAAAAAAATAAAGAAATAAAATACACTTCTTAGTATGAACATTGTTCATACTAAGCTTATAGAAAAAGGAAAAGTTCCGGCATTGCCTGCATGTGTTTTTTTTTTCATCTTCAGTGTAAACTCAACAAAAAAGAAGGATAGTGCCTTATATTTCTTTAATAACAAATCAAATCAAAAATTGTTTAGTACCCTGTCTTTTACAAATTTTAAAAAATACATAGTAAAAATTGTACACAGTACATATAACTAATTCATTGCGCAAAAATAGAACTCTGCGCTAATACAGTAGAGTTGAAAATGGAAGTAACACAGACTACTAAGGGGATACTACGTAATGTTACCAACTCTTAAAAATATTTCACCCCAAACTTAGTCAAAACCTCCAAAATCACAACAATTAGGTACTTGAAATTCCTATAAACTACAAAACCAGTAGAGACTTCCTCCTAAATTTAGGGGGAAAACCCCAAAGTTGGCACCACTGAACATATTAATGTGCAGTGGTGCCACTTTTTTCGCTGCCCAAAAAACAATTCTCATTATATGATCCCTCCCTCCTACAATTCCTCGCCCTATCAACCTTAAATCTGTTCTGTGTTTTGTAAATACTCCTTTTACTGAAACTTTATGTACATACTGTGGTACTGGCCCTAAATTTGTCTGTTCTAGGTTTTAAATTATTCAACAGACTCCCTCCTGTACACCGTGCCCTTGTTTATTCAAACAACACACTCATAAGGTAGAGTTTTCGTCAACACAACACTGGCGAATCTCTAAGGAGCCACTTTAAAGAATAAGAAGAAGAATATCTTTTTTCGAATGGCAATGATCCGCATTCCGTTTTAAGTAGTTGTTAAAAAAATATGTATATTAATATGCTAGACAATAATAAATATTAATATCTACATAAAAATTAGTGAAAATCAGATTTTTCAAATTTAGAAATACAGACTAAACTTTTTTTGGTATTTATATTATTAAATATTACATTTTTAAAAAGAAATATTGAAGGAATGTATAATAAATAAATCCGTTCTTTGTAGAAGTGTAAACGAAACGTTATTATATCGTTCTTTGTCGTGTAGATGACGCTTAAAACTTGAGTAAGTGATCTCAATAACGTTATCAACTTAGACGGTCTTGAGATCATACTATTAATTAAAGACATTCTTGAGAAGCTAATTGTTACTTGAGACCGTCTCAGCCAAGAAAGGTCATGAGAACATGTTTGAGTTAAGTTCCTACAGTGTCAAGTGTCGAGCTGTCTAAATGACATTGACTTTTTTTATTTTTATTTAAATTTGGCATCAGCTTATAACCATTTGCCAGTGTCAAGTTAAAACGAGGGAAATAGAATTTTCGTTTCAATTTTCAACACCGTATTTCTAAATCGTCATGTCTAAAGTCTTGTCAAAGTCCAAATAAATAGTCAGTGCAGTCAATGAAATCAAGTCAGTCGATTCAGTAAAGTGGTAGAAGCTTTACTGAAAGTTCCTAGAGAGTTTTGTAGGGAACACAAAATAGCACGTTTTTTGAAGTTTTACCACTCGCCCACACTTGTGTACGTTAACGAATATTTAATGGTTAATATTCTACCAATATTACACATTAAGAACCGAAATAATAACCGAATAACACAATTTTTTATACAAAAACCACAACGTCACCCATTGAATTCCCTGGCATAACTCCGACTTGACACTTGTGTGTTAGGTTTTTAGCTCTATTGTTTTAGCGCAGAGTTCTATTTTCAATGCTCTGAATTTTCCCCGGCCTTCGGACTCCGGATCATATAGTCCCCACCTAATACTTATTTGTATTTATCACAATCCGTTCGGAGTTATTTAACCTCGGAGTTCCTATGACAGTGATCCATGAGTCGTCATCATAAAGGTCCTGTCAGAGGTAAAATAACTCTGAACGGACTGTTTATTTTAGTATAGGGATGGGACGATGGCGCTGCTATTGCAAGATAATCCTGCCTCACTACAACAATACGTCATTGTGATGCGGATGAATGGAGTTCAAATTTTATTAATTAACCGACCGGAGCACCAAAGGTCGACTTAACGAGTGCGTTACCGACGTTTTTAACGCCCAACGCTCTGGTATATAAAGCCGACCCAATCGTGCCGAAGCCCTGCCACGGTAAATCATACCTCCGTGATTTTATTAAGTAGGGCAAACGCGCCGGTCATAGGGCAACAATTATGACATAATTTGTACTCAAATATCGCAGCTGCCGCACAGATTCTAAGACTGTAGTCACTCATTAAAGAAAGAGGAACAGATAAACAGCTACATAGTTAGCTTTCGATTTGATTGCACTACTATAAGCATACGGTGTGTCCATGATTGTGTGGAAAAATTGTGGGCCGTTAAAGGGGCCGTCAAATTTGGATCGTTCTATGAAAGCTGTTTCTCTATACGTAAGTATGTACCTACTTATGTATATATATTATTTTCTACTCTGTGCTTTAGTCATGACCCTACCTAAGTAAGTAAGTAGTAGGTAAATCATATTTCGCCCAAAAGGTTCGAACCGTTAGTTTATTACGAACATACGAATATTATTATCATTCATAATAATTATACAGTCATAGCTTGAAACACTCTCGATCATGTAAGCTTTTAAACAAGAAAAACTAGATCAAAATCGGTTCATCCGTTTGGGAGCTTCGATGCCTCTGACAGACACGTGTAACTTATAACTTCCCTCTGTGGTAAAAGGCCCGAAGGCTGGAGCCATACTCGACCGAGTGCCTTTTAAGTAGGGCTTAGGCCCTATCAGGCCCTATGTCTGTCGCTAGGTAAGTAAATACTGATGATGACGAAATCGTGGCAAGTCCTTATCGTCGCCATAACTTAATATATTAAATGCAACCTTATTGATAAAGTTTATGCGTTGGTCGTGAGCACCTCACTGAGCCATTTCTACGCCTGTCTACACTGGCACCAGCACTCTGTAAGCTAAGTCGTAAGTCATTTTTATAACTTAACTACTAATTTCTATTGTAAGAATAGAAGGCATTTTCAAACTAGCAGGGAATTGTTATAATTGGAAAAACCAATAAGTGTTTATCCAATAATAACAGTACAACTACGTTCTTGATGTGCTTCGGGAATGGACGATGTACGGTCATAGACAAATCCGGTGTAGCACATTTCGTCCTATCACTATGGTTATATGGTTGAAGCGTGGTACACAAGGGCTCACTTGCACAGATCTGGGTTAAAGTTAACCCTGGGTAATAAATATCATGCCTTCTCTTTCATAAATACGAAGAACGAGAGAGATAGCTTGATATTTAACCCAGGGCTAACTTTAATCCAAATCAAGTGGGCCTAGATTTGTCGGCGATCGTAGGTACCTATATATAATTTTATTTCCATGGTTCGAAAGTCAATATACAGTGAAAACACAATTTTATAACCCTCTATATATTATTTAAGCTCTAACAGGAGTTAGAACTTATAGGTAGAAACTTATATTAATTTTTTATTATTTTTATTAAACAAAAAATTAAACCGACTTCCAAAGTATAAATGCACTTAAAAGTATGAAATAAAATTTATTTTCTAAATAATACCCCTTTTAAATTTGTCTAAAATGTTAACTATTTCTCTACTCAATCTTCACAATTTTGAATTCGGTACCAGCCAACTCGATCGTGAGTTCTATTTTTAATATTGTTTTATCAGGATGTTCGGGCTGGTACCAACTTCAAAATTATGAAGATACAGTCGAGAAATAGTTAAAATTTTAGACAAATTTAAAATGGGAATTATTTAGAAAAGAAATTTTATTTTATACTTTTTTGTGCATTTATACCTTAAAAGTCGGTTTAATTTTTTTTACTTTGGAAATCGGTTTAATTTTTTGTTTAAAAATAATAATAAAGTATAATATTCTGGTTAAAATTTAAGGTCACATGTCAAATCAAAGACTGATCACGCTTTTTGAATTCATTTTTGTTTAAAAAATCCCACTTAGGTACAAGTGTTCGCACTAAAGAGTAGAGCTGCTTTATTTTTCTTTCTGGGACAAGAGAAACATAGTTTTTGTATATCAATCCTTACCTTTTTAGTAGTTCCATGATCCTTGCCCATCATAATCATAATTATTCATACTCCAAATTTTAACGTATATTTATTTTACTTTTTTATGAGATAATACATGAGCAAACAGAAAGGAACTTATTGTAATGACGTCAATAAGAAATTAGTTGGAGATCCGGCGGCTGTTTTCTAAATACGTTTTTTTGTTACTCTGGCTTTGTAACAAAACTTTTTACAGTGTGAAATAATAAGAACAAATAAACAAATTAGTTATTATGTGTCGTTTGAAATATAAACAAGGTAATTAAGTAGGTACCTAATAAGGTTTATGTGTTTGGGTGATTAAAAGAATATTAACAACAACTAAGTGTAAGTTAAAATATTAAGTTTTATTTTGTATTCATCATTTTAAATTACGTATTTGCAGTACTTAGCAGTATAAATAATAATGTCAGTAACTAAAAAAAATATAGAAACTGTATTTTATGCTGTGCTCTGACAGTTTTACTTCTTATTTTACTAAAAAAACATTTTTACAAATTATATTTTAAAATTGTTGAATGGAGAATACATAAATCTAAAAGAAACAGGTATTTAGGTTGACGCGATTAAAAATTATAAGCAAATAAAAGATATTGTCCATATCTTTCTAGCAAAACGATTTGTTACATTACGAGCTGCACCGCCATATAAAATATCAAATGCATGGCGGGATCAACTCGTGACGTCACAGGCCGATATATCGCTCTCTTTCATATTGTAAATTTAAATTGTTTGTATTATTATTTTTGAAGATATACGAAACTGGGGTTTAGATTGTATATAACATGTTATCTAACATAGAATAGACGAAAAAAAATTTTTTTTGAGCAAGATGCCTATTAGATCGGACTTTTGTACCTTGGACCTACATTACCTAGAATCTTAGATTGTAAGTTGCGACACTATGTAAGTTTGGGCTTGCGGTGTAATATACACCAGTGTCTTGGCCGTACAATACCATACCCACTGTTACTCGTGTGAGTCTAACTAACGTGCCCTTTTGCCAATTAACTTAAATTTGCTAGACATCATTAATTTTAGTAAGTAAGCAGCTGCACATCACACAACAGCTGACTAATGAATATATTCATCAACTTGTAATTCCGAAGAAAAAAAATAAAAAGGAAGTCGAATAATTTTAGAAAAGCTGACATTTTTTTGTCGTGCATGACAGGACAAGCTGTAAAGAAAGAAAGTTTCTTATAATCTTTTTAAGAAATTATTTTACTCAAATACAAAAAAGGTTTTTGTATTTAAGTTCATACCTATTTGTAATTAAATGTTTCACGATGAAAAATAAATTTAAACAAAACCGAGCCAAATTTCGAAACTGGGAGGAGACTGTTCATACGTTTGAACAAGTGTTTTGTCTTGAGGAAAATAATAATCTGTGATTAATGTTAAACTCAATTCAAATATTAGAGGAAAAATCTTTCAATTGTATAAAACAGTGTGACTATAGAAATAGATTTTAGATTATTTTTTTATTATTATTATATTTATTAATAGAGTCGTAAAAATAGAGGTAAAAGACTATATTTTCGGGAAAAAATACGATACTTTAATTTTACTTCGATCTTATAAATAGGTTTAACGACTGACTTTTTTTTATTTCTGTGTACACGGTTGATGGTTCTCTAAATGCAGTATGGCCAAACAATATTATAATATTTACGGCTAAATATATATATTTGGGTGGGTATTGTATATTTTAGTCCTCGTGTGTCCTCGTCTCCTAGTGACTTGTCACCGAGTAGTTAGTTTGTCTAATATTCGTAATTAATGAGCACGTTAGGTACATTTCATTCTCGAGGTAAGTTACGCAGGAATTGGAACAAATACTTATAGAAGACACTTGAATACACAAAACCACATGAGCGCAGGGCTGTATGGAGAACTATTTTCTTTCGTAATTTTTTTGATGTAAAAGTCTATTGCTGTGAGATTTTATTATTTTAGCACAAACTTGCTGTGAATCTATTCGTATTAAGATTAATTTTGGTGGACAGTTTTCTGGATTTGCCATCTTGAGCAATTTCGATGACGATTTCTTTCGATTACGATTTTTTACAATGTTATTACATATTTTTTAATATGCTTCTTTATTCAATTATACGTCCTCATCGCATCATATTTGATAATCATTTTTAAATTATTTACTAATAATCATTCGCTTAGGTACGCATAACGGATCCTTCAACTTAATTCAACTTTTCTGTAAATACAAAAGCACAAGCCTTAGTGGGAAATATAAATTTTTGGCGCACATTTTTTTTTTATTTGGATGCAAAAAATGTTTTTTCAAATACAGCCCCGCACGAAGGCTCTATTCTCAAGACCTACATTGCCGAACCGCAGGCGGTATACGATTCAGTACAGCCTCGATCACCTCTACTAACAGATCTATATTGTATCAGTGCGATCAGGAACTGACAGGTAACAATAACGTATATAATAAGTTAGAAAAAAAAAGAATTTAAAAAACATTGTTCTAATTTTGAATTAAAATTGTCCGTTTGATATCACGTGATAACCAAATGACGAATACGTAGGTACTTTAGTTACTATTTCTTTTGCGAAACAAATACATAATAAGTGCCTTAATTATTTATACAAAAAATTGTTTTCAATGTTACAAAATGTCTTTTTTGCTTCTTAAATTCGACGTAAAAATTTTTTTTGACGTTTACTAAAATAATATACTTAAATTTTATCAGAAAATATATTAGCTAACTTGTATTTAAATATTAAGTTCCTTATTGAAATTTTTGTCAAACAACAAACCTAATCAATTTTTTTTTTATTTCCAAATGAAACAACAAACTTTTTTCGAAAAGTCAACAGAAACAGACCTTCACCAATTGGAAAATATTATACAATTTGTAATTTTTAAAATCGTTATTTTGTGGAAAACAGCTGTTGTTAATACTTACCTAAGATCAATAGAAAATTTTAAGGAATCATTACAATTAGTATCTATTAATTATGTTTTAATCAATACGAATATGACGTAAGTAGACCGTATAAATTACAATTATTAAAAAACCGACCAAGTGCGAGTCGGACTCGTGCACGTAGGGTACCGTACCATTATATCAATATTTTACATGATTACTTATTATTTCGTTTTTTCTATTTGTATGTAGTTTTCCAAGTGAAAGCATTTTACAAGTTAAGCATTTATAACTCCTAAACTAACAAAGTTATATAAGTTATTATAGTTTTCCTCTAAAGTTAATCTAGGTAATAAAGTTAATTTTTAAAGTAGATACTACCATCGTGAATATTTTCAGATTTTCGAGCCAGCCGTTTAGCTTTTAGATTACGTACGCCCTATTTTCACCAAAAAATGCGCTTTGAATATGAATATCTCTCAAACGGATACCTCAATAAAAAAAATCGTTTTAGCGACCTCGCAATATGTTTTTAAAAGACCTAGCTAGGTATCTAAAGATACCCAACATACCACACCTACCTATATAGGTGATATGTGAATTATTACAGTACCTACCAGCGGCGAAGGCTGGTTCTTCTCCATAGGGAAGCCCTAGCCTGTATAATAGGCAGGGATTTGGATGAGGCCCTTCAAAAGGTAAGTGGCAAGTGAAGCCGACAGGAATGGAGTTATTGAAACCCTACGCCACTGGTACCTACTAATATTGCTATTATACAATGAGTGTTGGTGTAAGTAGCGTGAAAATTGAGGGTTATATCATATGTATTTATTAATGGTAAATCATAAAATATTTTTTTAAGTAGGTAATAATTATTTTTGGGTGTGCCAACGTGGGTCACCCATAACACCTTAGGAGTAATGAAAAAATAGCTTACAACATATTCTACTAACGTCTAACCCTTATAAAATTAGGCAATAGGCATCACGAGTACATGTGGTCCATATTAAATACCCTTTTTTCAGTTTGGCACAAAAGTCTTTTTTGTACAAAATGTTGAAGATTTCTCAAATGGTGACATTTTCTAAAAATTTGATCACCAGATAGATATCGAACCGTTAAAAAAAGATAACACTATAAAGTTGTGAGTTTTATTTTACAAATTCCAATTCATTGTTTTTGGTAAATAAATACTAAATATTTACCTATAATTTGGAAAAGACTAGTAAATGACTATTTTGCTACTTATCACCCATTAGTAAACCTAAGTTCAGTGTTATTTGCTCATGTATGTATGACGTAGCTCGTTAGTCATCAGTTGTCATAATTAGCTGATCATCATCATTATCGACTACAACCGTCTCCACTTTTTGGATGTACATATATAGCTCCCCACACCGATGTCGGTGACGATGGCCGGTTTCATTGAAACCAGTCCAGTTACGCAGTCTAATTTTATAGTGCCCAAGTGTGTGCGCAGTACACAAAAGCACTCTCCCTTCCTTTACTCTAGTAACCCAATGGGACGGATAACCGACATGACTGGCGAGAGATCAGGCGCAGGCCCGACTTTTTACATGCTCATCCGCCGGATGGATCATCTTTCTTGTCAGACAGTCAGATCAGAGTGATCAGCCTGCATTGTCCTACCCAAACTTGGAAACAGCATTTATTGTTTTACCCAACGCGGGAACCACTGGACCACAGAGGCTATTATATCTTCGGATGTAGGAGGTAAACGAGCAGTCAGATCGCCTGATATAACGCTGCCATCGCCCATGGAAACCCGTAACACCAGAGCTCAGGGGAATGACAAGTGCGGTGCCGCCCTTAAGCGTTATAGGTATAGCAAAATTAAAAAGTAAATTTTGTGTTGGTTATTATTAAGTGTACTTATTAGTTTTGTTACAGGAGCCGCTGAATTTGACTACAATCGAGCGGAAGGACAGCCCGACGACAAGCGATTACTTTTATAACTAATGCACCACAAGAGTTACAATTACGTTACCGTTTTAGAAATCAACAAATGACTAAGTGCTAAGGAGTTAGTGCAATAACACTGACCAAAGACCAAACGTTTGTTAAGGTTCAAGAATAAAAATTCAGTAAGGGCCGAATACTGGAACGATAGTTTAATTAAGTGCCGCTCAAGTCACATGCTGTCCTTGTCATTTCGGCTAGCAGAGACAGCGACAGCCTGTGGATAGGAAGGCTCTTAATTTTGATTGGCGTTTCGGTATTCGGGCGTTACTCATTTAAAATGCTTAAAAAATGTATTTTGTAAATGAATTTACAAAGTAAATATGAACAATTGCAGATCTGTAGACGAGGTCACTACAAAGTGATACAGTTGTCGGTTGTACAAACAAAATTATACATATTCCGTCACCATATCGAAAAGAATCGTAACTTTTTTGACGCAACACCTAAAGATGGTTAAGGAAGACGGCGTTAGTAAACCTGCTTGTCTCAGAAGAGAGAAAGATGATAGTGTTGTTTCAAGTTTGCCTAATTGTGAAGGCGCGTCTCCTGCTCATGTTTTTTCGAAACATTACACAGAAAACATGAAACAAAAACATTTGTTTTCATGCACAAGCTGTCTCCAGCTATAGAAAATGTTTTTGATTGAAACAAAATATTTTGTGTAGACAAGATCATGAGTTGCGATGAGGAAGACGTAAGCACTCGCAGTTTTAGCGATTGCAGATGCAGAATCTAGGAGAAAACACAGAATGTCTAAAAAGGCCACTTTAGGTGTTTCATATATTTTGTTCAACTTGCGCCATTTTACGCATTTCCATCAAAAACTGTCAAAATTTCTGTCCTCTAATATGATGAAATCAGATGAATCGTGTAGCCATTTTACCATTTCACGATTTTTGTATGGAAAAAAATATATGAAACATCTAAAGTGGCCTTTTTATACCCCCAGATTTCGAGTTAGGTCATATTTACTGGCCCGTAATTTTAGTATTTATCAGGAGTTACGAATAGAAGAACGATTTGGGATTGATAAATAATTTCTTCCGTATTTCTATGTCTAACGGTCATGTGGTGTAACATTTGATAAGAAATTAAACATTGCTTCCTCTCTCTACCCGCGCGGGGAATGCTTTCCGTCCGTCTCGGAAGACAAAAACATTGTGTATTCCTACGCAAATGTGTATAGCCACGCCCAAATGTTTCGGGGACGCACCACCCGCAGGAGACGCGCCTTAATAGTATAGCTTAACAGACCGTGCCGAATTATTTTACCTCTGACAGGACCCTTATACCGACGACATAAGGATTAATGTCATAGAAACTCTATTTCTGAACGAACTGTACAGACTCCTCACATTGAGAATAGACTCGAGCTAGTGGGGACGCTAGTGGCCGGTCGTGATTGATGATAATGATGACGATAAGTGATAACCTCAGAGAAAATAAAAAGTAGTATCATCGAATTAGTATTTTTAAACAGTCTAGATTTCATAAGTACATGTTTTTTTTTTTTTTTTACAAAGTCAATCATTTTCAACAAGCGGTTGTAAGTTAGTCCCCTCCCTGGCATTTCTAAAGTATAACAGATAGAAACTTGTAAATTTTCACACTGATAGATAGTGTTAATAACTCTTTAGGAAAATATTTTGAGCGAAATCGGACAATTACTTTTGAAGTCATATAAAGGAAAACTATTGCACGTTGATAGCTACGGAACCCTCCTTTGACATGTACTGTCATGCTCCTGGTAAGGTTAAGTTAGGTTATGCGCGTGTGCGTGACACTGTGTAACTACACGGCGAGGCGTACCAGACCAGACTCGACTGTGTGATTCGCATAACTCTCTTCATTTTTTTTGTCTTTTGGTCTGAGAATGTGACATAAAACTTTTTTCTCACTTTCAGAAATTAGGCGCGTAAGGCTTGCGCAGACTGTTGACAGCATCTGTAACAAGAAACAATAGTTTAGCAGAATCTACTAGAATTTTAGTTTTATTATATTTGGCTATTGGGGTTATGTTAGTTGGGCAACAGAAGAATACATTATGTTTGTTTCCGGGTAAGACTCAAAAGAAACGTACTTTTTGCACATTTATCCCCAAGTATATATGTATATTTAAAATCCTTAATCCATATTTTTTCCCTAAATACTGCTTGGCAAAAAAGAATATGACACGGTGGGTGTGACCAGGGACAAAAAACATTTTAGACTGTATCATCTTTTATACTTATAAGATTGGAATGGCATATTGAATTTAAATAATATAATGAAACTCTAGCTGGTTCCCGCAACTTCGTTCGCAACAATTTTTTTAAACGGGACCCCAAAATGAAAGTAGCCTAAGTTACTCCTTATAACATCCTCTAACAGCCAGTGAAAGTCCGGTCAAAATCAGTCCGGCCGTTTGAAAGATCAGCCGGAAGAAACAGACAGGCAGACAGACAGACGGAGACAGACTGACAATAATTATAAAAAATAATTTTTTGGTGTAGTTACCGCATGCACTAAATTGTAAAACTGTTAATTTGAAATTACTAAAAGACTTCAATTTTATTTATTTGTACTTTGTTGTATAGATAATAAATAAATACAATATATACTATTATGTAAGTATCATTCTAATATGTATAATAAGGTTAAAGGATGATACGGTCGAAAATGTTTTTAGTGCCTGGTGTCACCGCGTCATGCCCTTTTCTGCCAGCTGTAAGTACCTATCTCCAAATATTTTATTACAAGTTGGCAATGAAAATAATTTCTTCAAGACTAGAGAAGAGTGTTCCAGACAACAGAAGATTCTAGAAGACATCCGGAAGACAATCAGTTAGCGATGTTGGTTTGTGACCGTCACTAACGGGCAGTCAGGTATTTGCTCGTTTTGACGATCGCAAAATGAACTCGCTTGACTAAAACTCATCTGTGGAAGAAAATCCATCCGAAGAAAAGGCACTCGATGTTAAACTCATCCGTGGAAGAATACTCGTCTGCTTAAGAAAGTCGTCGGTGGGGAAAAAGCTATTCATGGAAGATACTTTTCTGCAGAAGAAAGCTTATACATAAATCAACATGGCTAAGAAAATATTCCTTTTTGTAATAATATGTATCATGCAATTGTGTTGGTCTATGACCTCTTGATTGTAAGTCCTTCGTGCGCTCGTGTGGTGACGATAATAATACAGCAGCAATTCTTATACTCTCCTTTATTGGTGCTTACAACGAATACGTATTACAATATGTAATGAGATATGCTTAGTACAATATATATACGTCTACACTATGTATAGCCTTTTGGCCAACTAAATAAACTAACTCGATAGGCTTTACTTATGACATCTGTCAATGTCAATAATGACATTGACAGTTACATCTTACTGTTGATATATGTAACAGCAATAACTACAAAATTGTTAGGTTATTGTAAGTTTTTAAATTAACTTACCCATTGTGTACCTAGTTATTTTATGTACCTAACTGAAAATACAAATATAATAATCAATTAATTAAATACTTAATTATGTATTACTTATTTAAGTTTTTAAAAATGCTATTTTATAAATGCCACATTAATATGTGTGTCCTAAAATTACGAAGCCTAATTTAAACATAAAATATAATAATCCTATTCTAATTGTTTTTATACAAAAGATTAAAACCGACTTCCGAAGTAAAAATGCACAAAAAAGTTGGAAATAAAACTTATTTTCTAAATAATTCCCTTATTAAATTCGGCTAAAATTTTAACTATTTCTCTACTCAATCATCCTATTTTTTTGAAAAGGGAATAATTTAGAAAATAACTTTTATTTCATACTTTCTGTGCGTTTTTATTTTGGAAGTTTATTTTCTCTTTATAGTTAAATTTATGAACACATGATATCGGTGCACAAAACTCTGATGAGTAATATTAAGTAGTTGAGTACGAGTGGGTACCTATGTCATCATAATAATATGTGGGTGTTTCTTGTGAAGATGGTGGTGATAATGATGATGATTACTTACGATATGATACTTAGCATATGCTTGGAATAACTTCAGAAAAAGTCGAAATCTCTTTAGGTGTCCATAGAAATTTCGAAGAGTTTCCTCGATTCATCAGGTATCCACTGGTGACTAGGTGGCCCCATACACGTTTAACCGTTAAATTAAAAAAATATAGTAGGAAATGTTACGTAATATATAAATTAAATCGGTAGTTTTAAGCGACTTACGGATGCGTGCTACTATGTGCTATTATGATAAGGTGTCATAATAGCACATTGAAGCAGGCCACTTTGTATATTATGATTACTGTCTAGATATTTTCTACAAAACCACTACTAAAAACTAAATTTTACTAAAGAGGGAATAAAATACTAAATTTAGTAGTAAAACTTTGTAAAACACATAAGTTGGCAACATTAATTGCTGTACGGATGGACTGAACGGCAACAAAATTGGACTGAACGGTAATAAAATTCGAGTGTAAAATAAAACCGGTCAAGTGCGAGTCGGTAAGAGGGGTTCCGTACAAAACGGAAAAAATCACGTTTGTTGTATGTGAGCCTCTAATTTTTATTTTATTCTTATAATTTGTTGTTATAACGGCAATAGAAATACCTACATGGTGTAATGTATGTGTGAAAATTTTAACTGTCGAGCTATCACAATATAAGAAGGTGAAGATACTGCCCGGCGACAGACGGACGAACAGTAAAGTCTCAGTAATAGGGTCTCGTTTTTACCCTTTGGGTACGGAACCCTCGAAATGGCACGTGGTCTAAAGAAATTTATTAAAGTTCATTGAAGTATTTAAAACTTTAGAGCCACTATGGTTGATAAAATCTAAAGACTATTACTATAAAACAAAGATAAATGATTTCTATAACAAATTACTGGAAAAATGTATGACACAATAGTTCGGTTTGGTCGATAGCGTGATTACAGTTGCAGCAAAATACAATTAATAAATAAATTAATAGCCTAAACTGACCAAGAGCATGTCGCGACATGTCTAAGGAGGGTTCCGTAACTATCAACGCGCAATACAGTTTTCTTTGAATTAATACAAAAGTTATTATCATAAAGTTATTACAGAAGCTCTGTCTGTCTCCTAAGCGGCGTACAGACAGACGGACGGGCAGAGTGAAATTATTAGGGTTCTTTAAGTATTACGGAACCCTTAAAACACGACCGAAGCTCGCGGCAATTTTCCGTGTATGTGCTCGAATCCGTTCAGGCCGAACCTTAGATTAAAACGCCTAGAAACCGGGTACGCGCATGAAAACTGAAGTAAATCATACTGAACCATATCGGCTCAGTTTGTTTTGTCAAGCGCTAGTGCATACATCTCCGACTATTAAAAACATTATGATGGTTAGTGTCGTTATTAGGTGTCACAATGGATCGGAAAAAAATTAAAAAAGCTTCGGACATAAAATGTTATGTCCGAACAATTTGACTTGTATTAAGTCAATTATTTAAAACATTTTAAAATAAAATCACATTATGTCGCCATCTTCAGCATTGAAAATAGAACGCTGCATTAATACAATAGAGTTGAAAATCGAGCACATGAGTGTAGAGTCAAATGTCAATGTCATATATGACAGCTCGACACATGAAACTTCCATTTTCAACTCTATTGTATTAGCGCAGAGTTCTGTTTTCAGTGCTCTGAATTCCGATTCCGGAGCATAATATAGTCCCAACCTAAGGGTTTTCCGACAAACGATTAATATAACAAAACTCCGGTTTCCAGGGTTTTTGTCGGTGGTTTATCTATTCAATAGCGCTTTTGATTTTATTATATTTTTATGAAATGAACCAGAAAACGAGCAGTGTGCAGACGGATCGCCTGTTTGTAAGCTACACTCGCACCATTTGTAACTCCTCAGCTTAGCATGCGCACCCTAGAAACACCGAAAAATCGACAAAATGACAGATTAAAGAAACATTATTACCATTCGGAGCAAAATAGGTATTATAAGGCAGCAAGGTCCATGCGTCGTCGTTATGAGAAACAACATTTCTTTTCTTCAAGAGCATGAGCTCACAAAATATAACCTCTTTTGACAGCTAAAGTAGAAACGTTTTCTTAATTCAATGTCAAATAGTCTTATAATAATGTCAACTACTCCACATCATGGCGCTCCTAGACAAATAGTTTCTTTACGTTCAGTCATTTACTTGAAAATTTGATCATTTTTGACAGAGCCTTTTTAAAAATATGGCTATTTAGAAATGTTTACTTCTATTAACGACCTGTGCAACGAACTGTTTTGGATAGAATATTTCTTAGAAAATTATTTCTTCGGATCGCCATTCTAAGCCTGCTGGTATTGCGTACTTCCATTCCTGGTCCTCAAATTCCGCAACCCACCTTGGGCAACCAATAAGGCAGTAACCTTTCTCACTCGGCGAAACACAACGCAAGCGTTATTTCGCGCCAATTTTCCTTAAGGCCGTGATATATTTTCGGTCTGGAAGGAATAAAAGGAAGGTTCTATACTCGTTGCAAGAAAAAAAAGAAATTCAAGGTTACTCGCGCACTTGTATACTTATGGTAATATTCATTTTCAGTAGGCAATGAGTAGCATTAAACATGCATATACCTAGTCTTGCCATAAATACTTACTGAAACAAAGAAAAAAAAAATCTATTGCAAATAATATTTATTAATTTTCCAGTGTGTTAGTTTAATACATAAATATAAAACAATTTAAAATATAAAAAGTTTTTTCGAAGTGGTCTCCATTGGCTGCAATAAAGTCCTTTAAACATTGAGGTCAGTTATCAATAGAAAACACGCACTCTTTCCATGGGAAAATTCTTCACTGCCAAGCTTACCTACGGATTGTTTTAGGGACTTCAAATTATCATGGCGTTTAGAGCAAGCCGTACTCTCTAAAACTGACCTAAAATCATAATCCAGCGGATTAAGATCGGGACTAGACGACGGCCAGTCTTCAGCTCTGATGAAGTCCGAAACGTTCGTTTTCAACCAAGACTGCGTAGACCGAGCTTTATGACCTGGCGCCGAGTCTTGTTGGATGGACCATTCTTGGTTATTAAGCATGGTGTTGTTAAGGGGCTTCACTACCTTCTCAAGAATGGTATCTTGATACACTTGTGCCGATGTTTTGATACCTTTTTCACAAAAGTATGGCTCAGTCACTCCTTCATAGCTAATACCCCACCAAACCATCACTGAAGTCGGATAGTGCCCACGTTGCACTCTGTCGACTAATTTTAAGCTTCCTGAGAGCTTTGAGCATAAATACGCTCATTTTGTTTGTTAAAATGTTGCTCAATTGTAAAAAATTTCTCATCCGTAAACAAAATTTTTCTGCGAGGAGCTATCTTCATCTCCCGAGATAAAATATTTTGCTTTCGGACAGGATTTCTTCGCATTCTTTCCCTTACTGCTTGGACGGCCAGATCTTTTTCTATCACAAACAGAGGTCTCATTGTACCTATTAATAGCCAGGTACACAAACATTTGACTAATACCAAGCGTAAGGAGAGTTTTAAAAATTGCATAATATGTCTCCATACCTACTTTGTGTAATGCAATCACAGCGATTCGGTTCTCTTTATCACCCCACTCCATTTTAATGTCGCAAAATATTGTACAATGTATTGGCGCCAAAATGAGAAAACACAATAAACAATGATATAAAAATGACAGATTCCAAATTCAAATGTAATATTTTGTTTATTTTTAATTGTAACAGCATTTATGGCCAGACTAAGCATTGTTTTAATTGGCTTTTCATAAAATGTTTAATATAGCCATAAGCCAGGAAATATTGTCCTTGCAATGGCATATCTACGATTAACCGTTGACGGAATAGGTACAGCTATCACAAAAGCGAGATCGTTCGAGAGCATTACGTGTAAGTAGGTGAGGTATCCGAAATAACAATATTTTTCATGATTTCATTTTAGCACTTTGTCGACGTGGTAAATATACCTATCCATGCCAAAGACGGACGAAAGGACGTAAACTACGGAACTGATAAAAATGACACAAATAACATAAGGGTTTGAACAGTAATTTTCGTTTTCCAATCATAGCAAATTAAAATCGTTGTCTTCTAGTGCTTTTTAGTCCCCATGTCCATATTTATGTTGCCTTTCGGAAAAAATAAGGATTTTGCTTCTTTAAAACAAATGCATGTTTCCTATTGAATGAATATGATACCTACTGTACCTACTATGGATCTTCTATGTAGGTTGTCAGTAGCCTCCGTGGCGCAATCGGCTAGCGCGTTCGGCTGTTAACCGAAAGGTTGGTGGTTCGAGCCCACCCGGGGGCGGATTTTTTACACAAAGTCGATGAAAAGTTTAAACAACACTTCCTACTGTGTCGCCAACTGAACCGATAGTTAGTTAAATAAAGAGTCATAGTGATAGGGATCTAAAATATATGAAGAAAATAGACAAATAATTTTTGAAGAGAAGCTTCTATAATATAAACCCCCTTACTAATAAAAAGATTTACACAACGGTTAACTTAAACAACGTTGCTGTCTTCGTCTGATGCGTTGGAAAAGTCACTTGACAGACAAAGACAGCAACGTTGTTTAGGTTATCCATTGTGTAAATCTTTTTATTAGTAAGGGGAATAGTCTATTACTCTATAGTCTATAACTCTATACGGACGTTCGAGCTATCGCCGCTCGCGGCGCGGTCGCGACCACTCCATTCGTGCTAAGACTGGAACAATATTATAATGATCCGGAATCCGGAAGGCCGGAGTAAATTCAGTGCATTGAAAATAGAACTCTGGACGAATACAATAGAGCAGGAGGTCTAAAAAGGCCACTTTAGGTGTTTCATATTATGTTTCATATATTTTTTTCAACTCATATGTTGTGCGCCATTACATTTCTATTGAAAACTGACAAAATTGCTATGTTCTAGACCTAGTGGCCTTTTTAGACCCCCTGAAAATCGAACACACGAGTGTCAAGTCAATGTCAATGTCAAACCTGAACTGACACTCATGAGTTCAATTTTCTAGTAGGTATACTGTATGAGTCCAGAGTTATATTTTCAATGCTCTGAATTTTCTCCAGCCTTCCGGATTCCGGACAGTATAGTCCTGCCCTTGGCGTCAGATTTTTACCGTTAGCCAAGGGCCGAGACACAGCCCCAGAGCTGTAACGCTCTACGGGTAATATCGTGATACTCGTATATATTATATTGTACCTATGTATAACATACATACATACATACATACATATTATATACATTGTAACGCTACGCTTTATACTAATAAAGTATAAAGGACCGCTTCTTTCGGGCGTCCTTGGACAGTAATTTTTTTGATGATAACATATTGCCACCAGAAAAACACTAAAAAACTTTGGAAAAACATGCCCAGTCATTCAGTTTGAATGCACACATTCGAGAAAGACGTCAGAAGTTAGAGTTAATTCATTTTTGAAATGCCGACTGCACCCGCAAAGTTGCTACGATTTTATTTCTTTCTACCCACTTTCTGTAAAAAATCCGCCCCCGGGTGGGCTCGAACCACCAACCTTTCGGTTAACAGCCGAACGCGCTAGCCGATTGCGCCACGGAGGCTACTGACATATATGCAGAACTACCAAGAGATACCTACGCACCACGGTACAGAGAACAGTAGGATATCTAAGGCCGTCTGGCGAGTTATTTACCTACTCTCGCGTTGACGCAAGGGCTGTCAAATAAATGCTAAAATCATGCAGACTAACGCGAGCCGTCATACTTCGATGCGCGTGCTCACGGTACCTGTGCGATCGGTCACGGCACAGCCCGCACTGAGAGCGCCCTATCATTACTTAAGCGAGGTGTGTGCCTGCGTACGGATAGGCGCCCGGCGCGCACGCACACATGCAAACCGATTGCGGCACGTTTGTTTGAAGATGTTCTACTGTTTTTATACTGTGTACGCACTACGCACCTACTAAAACCTAATATAATACTCATATTTTGTGAAATGTAATATGAAAACATATTATGCACCTGTATTGCATATAATATGTAATTAAATGTTTTCAACAACAAGATCATGGTTACAAAATTAAGTAGCTCTACAATAGTTATATTATTAGAACTGTGTTTAGTTTGAAGTTTAGAACTTGCAAAGAAATATTGTAAACTCCCGACGCAAAAAGAGGGGTGTTATAAGTTTCACGTGTCTGTCTGTGTGTGTGTATTTGTCCGTGGCGTCGTGGCTCATGAACGAAAGCTGACGTGATGATGGTTCGGCCAAGAAAATATGTTTAGTCGTTTGAAGATCTCTTTTCTAGTTGATGAAAGTTTGTAAGCAACTTTCACTGGTCTGACCCGTCAAATATTTCGTATCCTGGCACTCTAACAGTATTGCCTACACATGGATTGACCTGATGCTGCAGCATCACCTGAATTCTGCAGGATTCCCAATTGTTCAGCAACTTACAGCAGAAGTATCGTGTTTGCGCTCATTGTAATGGCTCGAAAGAATAGAATGTTCATAGATGGTGAATGGTGATCATCTGCACCTGATGCTCCAGCTCCTGATGTTGGCCAACATAAATAAGTTTAAAACGCATTAAATAAAAAAAAAAAACCCCGTCATAAAAAAACTCTAAGGCTATATGTAGGTACCGGAATCCGGCGGACCCGGGAACATTCAGAACACTGAAAATAGAACTCTTTGTTAATTACTATTATTGTATTAACAATAGAGTTGAAAATGGAATTGTCGAGTATTGAGCTATCATAGACATTGACATTTGACTCGACACTTGTGTGCTCGATTTTCAGCTCTATTGCATTAGCGCAGAGGTCTCTGTTTTCAGTGCTCTGAATTTTTCCAGGCCCACCGGATTCCGGATCATACTTATAGTCCCAGCCCTAAAGGAAAATAATATAATGTGTTTATAAGTTTATTTGACGACCACTGTGGCTCTGTGGTTGAGCGTGCTCAAGCCGGGGGTCGCGGGTTCGAATCCCGCCGAAGGAACATAAAAGTTTTTCCGTGTTCCTGGGTCATGGATGTGTATAATATAATAAAAATCTTAAATATGTGTATAATATAAAAGTATTAAATATATTTCCGTTGTCTGGTACCCGTAATACAAGTTCTTCGAGAACTTACCACGGGACCAGATTGACGTGGTGTGAAGCGTCCATACATACATATTATTACTATTACGATTTTATATAATTAAGTACTAAGTTTAAGTATGAAGAAATATTTCGATGCGTAATTGTTGTCGCGTCTGAGGACCGCCAAGTGAAGTTATGTAAAATATTTATTTATTATTATTATTATTTATTTATTAATATTTAAACTTAAAAAGCCAATAAATAATTTGTATGTTTACATTTTAGAGTCTTTTATTCATATTTAAATATTAAATTCAATTTTTGTCTGTTTTTAAAATGTGCTTTGCATTCCGTGGTTGGAAACAATAATTTACAAACTTTGAAAACACGAATAAAGGATAAGAAAACAATGTTACCAAACTATTAATTAAAAAATATTATGTTCATAATGTTTGCCGCTAGTAAAACTAACAAACAAGTCAAACACCGGTCAAGTGCGAGTTTATTTTATTCTGTTTTTAGTATTTGTTGTTATAGCGGGCAACAGAAATACACCAACTGTGAAAATTTCAACTGTCTAGCTACCACGGTTCATGAGATATAGCCTGGTGACAGACAGACAGAGGAACGGAGGGACAGCGGAGTCTTAGGGTCAGTTTACACCGCAACGAAACGCGACGCTGCGCTGCATTTTTAAAATAGCTATTCAACATTGAACTTTATTCACTACACAAAAAGATACACTTTTCATATAACATCAGTCAAACACTGCTCATCCGCTGTGCAGCGCTGTGCAACCTGACATTCGAACGTTTACAATGAAATGTGCATCTCCATCTCCATCTCCATCATCATGTGTAATGCATAAAGTTCAATTTTGAATAGCTATCAAACGCCATCGCGCGAAACGGCATCGCCATGTCGCGTATCGTTTCTTTTGTGTGCGAATTGACCCTTAGTAATAGGCTCTCGTTGTTACCCTTTGTGTACGGAACCCTAAAAACCATAAGCGACAATCCTGATCCTAGTAATGTAAACAAAGTTATTAACAATGATAAACAAACACACAATAAGTGAAAATAGTAACAATTAACTAATGGCCACAAGTCACAACATCCAAACTTCGAAACAATGAGTTTAAATCAAATATAATAAAGCTGTATCTTAAATAATTTCATCAGTGTTAAAGTATATCCAGAGAAGTAAGTTACTTGCTAGTTACTGCGGATGCTGGTCTTAAGGGACCTGAGGCTGGGACCATATGCTCCGGAATCCGGAACGCCGGTGAAAATTCAGAGCAGTAAAATTAGAACTCCGGGCTAATACAATAGAGTTAAAAATTGAACACATGAGCGTCGAGTCAAATGTCAATGTCATTTATAACAGATCGACACTCTACAGTTACAGTTCTATTTTCAGTGCTCTGGGCCCGCCGGACTCCGGATCATATAGTCCCAGCCTGAGAAGGCTAGTGAATCTAAAATAAGTTAATTGTGATTTATAATAAATTTAATAAGTAACATTTGTAAGAATTATGAGCATTGGAAATCTCAGAAGTGTTTAGTGAAGCAGTGAAACTAGCAGATGAAATTATGTAAGTAATCTTCTTATATATAATAAGTTAATAGCTACAACTTTTAACCCGTCTACGTAAATTATATGTTACCAGGGCTGTTATTACTCGCAAATGTATTCACACCTCATTCATTAAAATGGGATCAGTCGTTAAGGCGCTACAGTGGAACAAACATAGATACATACATGCCAAAATCATTCCTTTTCTCACCCTCACTTCTCTTCCTCAAATCACCCTTCCTTTTAGCTTTGCCGTAGACGGAATGGAATACAATTCCAATTTCTCGCTAAAACTCGAGAACAGCTGGCCCGATTTGGTTTTGAAATAATAGTGAAGTTCAGGAATGGCAACGCGACGGTGCGTCATATTGGAAAATTGCGGGAAAAATACTAAAAACGGCGATTGAATTTTCCCATGTAGGTGTAGATGGTGGTGTAGGTTGTAAGTGTAGCTGTAGTTATTTATTTACTCAAGATGATAGCTTAGACAGAACAACGTGTGTCGGGACAACTAGTAGTTAATAATTAATAAACATTGTTTAAAATTTTGTAAGTTCAGTTGGGACAGGATACTTATTATTTCTCTATCTGGATCGAGAAATGGAAACATATTATACTCAATGTCACTGATATCTTCACATATAGACAATCTAGCCCCATCAGACAGTATACGAAATACGAATCTTCTTAAATGCTCCCGAATTAAGTAGAATCCATTTTATTTGTTATTAACCAGCCAAATCGTTTGGTTTCTACTTTATTTGGTAGCATTTCATCGTCAAATTCATAAAGTTTTATTACGCGCGGCTCAGCACGCTTAAATACAGTCCCAGTACAGTACAGTCGAAACTCACTGTATTTTTTGGGGATCAAAAGTATCCCATGTGTTAATCCAGAGCTCAAACTACTACCATACCAAATTTCAATGAAATCCGTTTAGTAGTTTTTGCGTCGAAACAAACATCCATCCATCCATCCATCCTCACCAACTTTCACATTTATAACAAATAGTTATAGTAGAATTTTATACTCCGCCTCGATCGAAAGCTCAATTTGGGCCGATATAATGCTACCAATTGAAATGTCACTTACTCGCCGCGTAATATTGAAATACAGTGACACATTAATTTAGTCGAATTAAATTTTTTTGTTTACACTTACATGTTATAAATATGTTGTTTGATGTCTTCTAAAAATAGTAGCGGAATTAAGTAGGATCCATTCGATTTGTTGATGAATAATCAAATCGTTTGATTTTACTTATTTCTGTGCTATTTTCTTCTACAATGTCACCATTAACTTGAGCTCATATAGCAATAATCATAACTACTCTGAATGAAAAAACTCTTTTAATGGTAATGGAGTTAAGTAGAAAACATTCGATTTGTTATGTTACTTAAATCCTATGTTATCTACTTTCCTCCGTGTACCAAATTGCAGCAGATGTTGGCAAACACATACTCAAAAAGGTTTTTAAAAGATCCTTTAGGTGCTTCAATTTTCTTTCGTATTAATCTGTTTTGACTTTGATACGTTATTTCACGGGAGGCGGTCTGAGAATTGAACCTTGGGGTACTCCGAACGTACTCGTGAGGGGCGGAAGTAGATATCTTTCAGCTTGTTTTCATTCAAGCTGAACGTAATCTACTTTCGTCCACACGCAGTTTTATCAACGATTATGAGAAAAACCATAATATTAGATGTCATATTTTATAGAAAGTTTATGTTCTCATCGTCAAGTAAGATATTTATATTGTATTTTGCTTTCCTATTTACCTTTTTTTCGGTTCGGTGGTTAGATAATTTCATATTGGCCATAATTTTTAGTACGTTCTGTATGGCTATTTTTATCACTAGCCTCGCGGTACTTACTTAATCTGACGGCGGTATTGTCTACAGGCAAGAAATCAAAAATAGGATGCGTTACAGAATGAGGAGAAGATTTAAAAAATAACATCGGACTTAAGTAGAACCAATTCGATTTTGTTCTACATTTAAATCGTATGGTTTTTACTTATATCTGTATTATTTGATCACCGTTAAAGAAGAAACTTATTTTTTTTATGTTAATACGTGAGGCAATAGCTTTCAGTACAGTTTCACGGGAACTGTGCAACCGGCGGAGTATGAAAATTTGCCGGTAAATTAAAGTTTATGCCAGTTATTTAAGTCATCCATTTTCGTGTAATCGGCCTCCAATGTAGTATATAAGTTGGTCCCCCCTGAGACAGAAACTAGTAAATTTTGATGCTGATAGGTCGTGCTAAAACTCTATAGGAAAATTATTTTGAAATGAAGTAATTCAAAGAAAACCTATTGCGCGTTGTTAGTTACGGAACTATTCTTAGACATGTCCTGACATGCTTTTGGTTATGTTATTTAAATATAATAAGGCTGGGACTATATTATCCGGAATCCGGCGGTCCCGGGAAAATTCAGAGCACTGCAAATAGAACTGCGCTAATACAATAGAGTTGAAAATGGAAGTGTCGAGTGACGAGCTGCTGAATGAGATATATGACATTGACATCTGACTCGACACTTGTGTGTTTGATTTTCAGCTCTATCATATTAGCGCAGAGTTCTATTTTCAATGATTTGTTTTTTGTCCCGGCCTTCCGGATTACGGATCTTATAGTCACAGTCTAGTATAATTTTTACGTTATGCATTTGCCTAGATTTGGATATTTTTAATATCTGGAAACCCTGGGCCTTTAGTCATCGCTAAGTGACATATCGCTTGCGACGCTTTATGCCAAAGCCCATACATTTTGTTTTCGCACTTCGCCGTCGAAATTATCGAATGCATCTTGACTAAAGACCCTGAGCCTAGTTTAACGTCTAGATGTATGAGAACTAACGTTAAGTGAGAACATCCTTATTCCAGCCAATCACCCACTTGCTGGTCTGATTTAGTTTAGCAAAACACCAGCACAAACATAGAATTTAGACACGCCGTTGCAAAAAATGTAAGCAATACATTTCGCAAAAAAAAACAGTCAAGTGAAAGTCGGGCTCGCTCACGAAGGATTCCGTATTATTATACCAATATTTTACATTTTTCCTTAGTATTTCGTTATTGTTGCACATCGTTTTCCAATTAAGCGCATTTTACAAGTTAAGTCTCTATAACACCTAAAGTAACAAAGTTATCAGCCGTTATAGTTTTCGTTCAAAGTTCATTACATGGACTACTATCATGATTTTTTTAGGTTTTCCGAGCCAGCCGTTTAGCTTTAAGAGGGGGGAGAGATTCATTTTAACAAACAAATGCGCTTTAAAGTTGAATAAGTGGGTATCTCGCAAACAGATAACTACCGAAGTAAATAAAAAAATTTTTTAGCAACCTCTCAATGTTTTTAAAATACCTATATTATGATACTTTGGGTAGACGCGAAAAAAAAATTTTACGTATAGGGGAGGCCCAAAAAAAATTTTTTTCGTCATTTTATTTTAGCACTTTGTCGACGTGATAAATGCACATATCCATGCAAAGTTTTATATTTCCAGCACTAACCGTTTGGAAAGTAAGCCGAGAACGGCCGGACACGACGAAACTATAATAAGGGCTCCGAGACGTGAACTACAGAACCCTACTAAGCGTGTTGCATATTTTTTGAAAATTATTATGTTTTTGCACCTAAGGGTGGGACTTTATAATCAGGAATCCGGAATGCAGTAGAAAAATCAGAGCACTGACAATAGAACTGCGCTAATACAATAGAGCTGAAAATCGAACACAGAAGTGACAAGTCGCATGTCAATGTCATATATAATAGCTCGACACTCGACACTTACATTTTCAACTCTATTGTATTAGCGCAGAGCTCTATTTTCAGTGCTCTGAATTTTCCTGGGCCCGCCGGATTCCGGATCATAATATAGTCCCAGCCTAGGTCCTAAGTCTTAGTACCTATGTTACGTCTTACTAATAATACTAAAGTTAAGTAGGATTTACTTTTATGGGGTACCTAATGGTTTGTATGCCTGACAGTGGCGTGGGGTTCCTATAACTCCATTCCTATCGGCTTCACTTCCACCTTTCACCAGTCACCTTTTGATGAGCCTCATCCAAATCCCTACCTTATAATTCAGGCTTTCAGGCCTTGCCTATGAAGAAGCAGCCTTGCCTGGACATGTACGCTTTGACCATTTAGCAAATCAAATATTTTAATGCGGTTTCCATCAATATACAATGTGATTCAAGTAAAAAATATTACATGTGTAACTGTGTAATTAATAATAAACAAAACTAGCTAGTGATTTTAAACTGAAAAGCTCAACAGCTTTTACAGCAGCAAGACAGTATCATAACGTAAAGATTAAAACTTGACAGTGCTATATAAAAATACTAGCTTTTACATAAAAATATAGTGTCGGGTATCCCACGGGAATACTGTACTTTTTCGGGATCAAAAGTAGCCTATCTTTTAATCCAGTCTACAAACTATAAACATACCAAATTTCATCGCGATCCTTTCAATAGTTTTTGCGTGAAAGTGTAACAAACATCCATCCATACATCCATCCATCCATCCTCACAAACTTTCAAATTTATAATAGCGGTAGGATATTGATCAATGATCTAGAAAAAAGTAAGTATTCTCTGTTGTGGGCTGCGACGTCCTGGTTCTTACAGATCCTTCTTACGCTTGAGTGTTTATAATAATAATACAGCAACAATTGTTATGTCCTCTTTGTTGGTACATATGAGAGAGATGCTTAACACAGTTACATCTCCACTATATATAGCCTTTTGGCTAACTGAAATAAACTAACTAGACAGGCTGTGCTTGTGACATCTGTCAATAAGACATTGATACTTCTACTTTTTATTACTGATATATTATGCAACATTCCAACAAACCCTCCTAACCTTACTGATACAGAATTCCATAGCTTGAGGACAACACGCACTTATAATTTGAGAGCGTCTCAATAAAGCATCTAATTAAAGTTAATGTAATAATAACCGGTAAGTACTCCATCCGGTCTTGAATAAGGCACTTCCGGTATCTCGTATAATACAATTTGGGGTTCCTCCTACAATGTCATAAAACAATAGGAAATCGTGATGATTGTTCCATAAGTTCATAGGGGTTCGGCAGTTGGATCTGTAAATATTTAAATACTAGCTTGTGCCCGGAATTTCGATTGCGTAAATCTAACGGAAACGAAATTCATATTATTAAACAGAAAACCCTGAGATAAAAGAAGTTTTATCTCAGGGTTCTGTTCTGCAGCTGATGTTATAAGGTGTGACTTAGTCACACCTTATGACATCAGCTGCATGCCAGTGAAAGTCCCGTGAAAATCGGCCCAGCCGTTTCAGAGAATAACCGTAACAAACGGACAGACAGACAAGACAAAAATTTTGAAAAAATATTTTGTTTTATTGGAAGTTTGGAATGACCGTATATACATTAATATGCATTCAATGAATAGCTGTTAATTTAAAATTACAAACAGACACTTCAATTTTATTCATCCTGATCCTGAACGAATTTCAATGAAATTGAGTATGGTGGTAGTTTAGGCTCTGGATTAAAACATAGGCTACTTTTTATCCCGAAAAAGTACAGTATTTCCGTGGGATACTGTATATACGAGGGCGGAGCCGCGGGTAAAAGCTAGTTTGTTAAAGATTAAAGAACGGTGTGGACTGAAGCGATTCGTTCAAGTGTTGCCAACTTTGTTTTTGCGAAACTACTAAACTCGCGTCGATTTATACTAAAAACTACTAAAAGAATACTGAAAACTATAAAAAAAGTTACTCAACTTAGGAATCCCTAAAGCCCACAAAAAACCACTGCATTTTAGGTTTTGTTATATTAATATTTTATTATTTATTGAATTTTATTATATATTGTACCGTTAAATTAAAATATACTAGGACGTACATAGTAATTAAACGGGTAGTTTTAAGCAAATTACAGACGAATGTTACGATGTATTATTATGATAAGGTGACATTATAATTATTTTTTTTTGTGCCTAACCGAGGCCATTTTGCATATGATTACTGTAAAACACAACTAACAACTAAATTCCTATAGTGAAACTTTGTTAAATAACTAAGTTGGCAACATTAATTCTGGACTGAACGGATGGACTGAACGGACTATATGTTACAAATCGCTGAAATCGCATCAGTTCTCGCCAGAGCCGTGGCCGTGCGGGCGTGTACGTGAACAAGCGTAGTGAGTTTACAATTAATAAATACGACCGTAGCTCGCGGCAAACCAGAATAAACTGATGCGATTTTTCCGTGTGTGTGCTCGAATCCGTTCAGGCTGAAATGACGTCAGTTGGGTCGGATGCGATTTTTTTCCGTGTATCCGTTATGCTCGAATCCGTGCAGGCCTAACTGACGGCAGTTCTAACTGAAACGATCGACCTCTCGTCGGTAGGAGCCTTAACATTTAATTATCTACCAAGACACGACTCAAAACAATGAGAGGATTGCGCTGTATGCCACCACGATGTGCCTCGATAGTTGTTGACAATATGTCATTATGCACCCTAAAACTATAATAAGGGTGCCGTAGTTCACGTCTCATAAGCCTTATAGCTTCGTCATGTCCGTCTGTCCGTTTTTCCGTCCGTCCTCGGCTTACCTTTTTCTCACTTCTACCCCATATTATGTGTCCATGTATGATAGGTATTTTAAAAACATTGAAAGAGGTTGCTAAAACTCCCCTTAACGGCTGGCTCGAAATACTGAAAAAAATCACGACGGTAGCCCATGTGATGATTTTAACTATAACGGCTTAAATAATAGAGGCCCAACTTGTAAAATGCGATTACTTGGAAAACTTTGTACAAAAATAACGAAATTATAAGTAATCATGTAAATTTACAAAAATTAAGTTACATAATGGGTAACCTAACCTACATAACCTACATAAACATAACCTACAAGTTAATGGGTGACTAGTGACTACGGAACCCTGTTCTATGCGTGGCCGGCACACACACTCGGCCGGTTTGTAAAGTGATGGAAACGTCTAATTTGTGTTTATTAGCTCGGTTATTAAATTTCATGGAAATCGGGAAAGATTTTAATATTTTTATTTACATTCAACACTTATTTTACACCATGAGGGGGTAAATTTTAACAAATCCTGAAACACGTATTTAATTAAATGCATTTAAGAGCTAATCTCAGTTTTTTAACAAAATCGGTGCAAATTTAAAGATATTCCATACAAATTTTCAACCCCCAGCCCTATCCCTACTTTAGGGATGGAATTTTTCAAAATCCCCTCTAATCCAAATTTCTTTTACGTGCGTCTATTATTTTATTATGTCAGCAAGTGAGCAGGGCCATAATCTTCTTTTACATACTTAGGTAAATAACACTTCGAGCATTAATCCAACTGCTCTAACACATGCTGCATAGCTTGAGATTCTGAAGTCGGAACCTAGCATGTGTTCCTACATACGAGTCTCACTTTCGCACGGCATAGGAAGATGGCAGGATGACTCATGTCACTCACTCATCCATACTCCAAGTGCACTAGCTGGACATGGACTAAAAACTCTCGTGTGAACATAGCCTAAAGGTCTTTAATAAAAAAAAACATGGATCATCATGTTATATTATAGACTCAGAGGGCAGTGTTATTCACTACCAGGAAATCTTCTTCGTAATTCGTTGACTGTGGTTAAGGTTTTTTGGGTTCCGTAATACTCAAGGAACCCTTATATTTTCGCTCTGTCCGTCCATCCATCCGTCTTCGGCTTACCGTCCAAACGGTACGCTAGAAAGATGAAACTTAATGAATATAAGATAAAAACTGAATATGACGCCATAATAAGTGTCCACGTCAAAGACTCTTAAAAAAGTGTAGACAATTTTTTTTCTTGCGTCTACCCCATGTGCGGTATCATTAGATAGGTATTTTAAAAACATTGAGAGGTTGCAAAAACGTTTTTTTTATTTAGGTAACCGTTTGCGAGATATTCAACTTAGTCATATCCGCGTAGACACAGCTACGGAAGTCAGTCGGCTAAAACTACGAGCATAATATTATTATAAAGTTTTATGGTACAATCAGAGAAAATAATTGTTTAGTGGTTTGGTCACCCTTTGATTTGTTCGTATCATAATGCTAGCTGTACCCACTACCCACAGCCGTTGATCTATCTTAAAAGAATAAATAAATAATTTCCTACATAAAGAAGGTCGATTCTGTTATTTAAATCATACAATGATACAGTTTCGATGCAGTCTTGATCAAAACAGCAAAATGGTATTTTGAAGGCCTCTGTGGCTCAGTGGTTGAGCGTGATGGTTTTCAATCCGGGGGTTGTGGGTTCGAATCCCGCCGAAGGTAAAAAAGTTTTGCTGTGTTTCTGGGTCATGGATGTGTATTAAATATGTGTATAATATAATAAAAATCTTAAATATATGTAAAGTATAAAAAGTATTAAATATATTTCCGTTGTCTGGTACCCGCAATACAAGTTCATCGAGGGCCAGATTGACGTGGTGTGAATCGTCCATAGATATTATTATTATTATTCAAATAAACGTCAAAACAACGTCAAAAGCGTTTTGATTGGTCCAAACTCCAAAAATCAGTTTATAATACCAAAACGATTCATTTATAATTCATTGAAAGTAAATTGAAAGTCTAAGTTAAATACAAGAATCGGGGCTCAGTTCTACACCAACAACTACACCTACTACCTAGTACCTATACCTACAACCTACACTCACTGTCTACATCTACAACCTACCCTTACAAGCCACAGGTGATGTGTGAAAGAGTTATTGTCTTTCAACCGTTGAAGGTTGAAGATTATTACAGTACATTTAGATGCCAAATCATAAAATAATACAAAAAAAAAAAAAAAAATGAGGTGGGCCACCCTTATCACTTAGGTCATAAGTCTTAGGGGTATGGAAAATAGCTTACAACCAATTATTCTCTTACCAAGAAAATACACCTGGGAAATTTGATAATAATCTATCGAGCCGTTCTGTAACAAACTGTCTGGAGTACCTAGTCATCACTGATTGCCTAATATACATAAGGTTGTTCAGAATCAATTACGGATGTTTTGTGCATTTGATCTAAATAAAATTACTTTACGCTCTTTACGGCGCTGTTAAGGTCATTAATCTCACACAGCTGATAACTGATGTATTGATGTTATTTAGGCAACGTATTTGTGTGGCGACGTCGTTTCTCAACAGTATGTCATACATTTAATAGTAAGAATATCAGGGTAGTCTGGCGGGTCTGGGATCTCAGTCCACTACATACATTATACATCAGGGTCGGTTGACATAATTATTATATTCATAATTTTCCTGTAGTATTACAGGAAAATTCTTGATGTTGTCTTAAACTTTCGGACAGTTTTCTTATTATTTATTTACCTAAAATACCAAAATAAGACTTTGATTCGATGAAAAAGTACACTTTTTAAAGGTTAGGCGTTAAAAATAATAGGTCAGAGATTGTCTATGATACAGGATCATGCTCAAAGGCAGTCCCTAGTCAAGTAGATAATAGGCACCACTATTTAAAGCTAATCAGCGCCAGTTAAGGAACAGTCTGTACCCGTGCGCGGGCGTTCGCAGCCGCCATGTTGTTTTCAGTTTCAATTTTAAATTCGAATGCGACGGTCGTTCAAAAGTGTTTATGACCAGTGACATTTATTGGATATATTTCCGAACGTTTGTAAGTTTTAATTTTGTTGTTTTTGTGTGTTCATTTATATATTTTTATCTAATTTTACTATTTTTATTTGTTTAAATACTATATAAAATATAAATTGAATGTAAACCCTTTACTAAAAAAAAAAAATATTTGAAAATCGGTCCACAAACGGCGGAGTAATATGTAGTAACAATAACATACATACCTACAAAAACATTCAGTCGAATTGTAAATCTCCTACCTTTTGGAAGTTAGTCAAAAAAGAAGAATTAAAATATTATCAAAATTATCGTTTCATCTCAATGAAGATTTAGAAATATGTTGAGAAGTGGCACGCCTATATTTTTTTAACGTTCAAATAAAGGTATCAATCAGCATAGCGACCAATCTTTTATGATAAATTGTATGTGAGAATCTTAATACCATTGTGTTAAAATTATTTGTATGGAAATTTTATAAAGTACGAAAAGTAATTATTATTACAATGTGTTAATTATAGTTAGTCATAAAGTACGTAGATTGATGTCATATAAAAAAGAAAAACAGGAAAATTGTATTAAAGGTAAAACAAAAATATTATGTAAATGTTATTACTGTATTAACATGTTAATAATTCTATTATTGATTAGGTCTTAGTATTCTAAACCTTTTCAATGTTTACGTGATAAGTAGTACCTACTTATAACGAGCATGCGGTAACTTATAACATTATGCATGTGTTCAATGTAAAAGCCGCGTTAAAATCCGTTGAGTAATTTAAAAGAGCCAAGAGTTACGTACTTTATGCTATAAGATAGAGACGACTTCATTTAAATTGTAGAAGAATCTAAAAAACATACTCCTTAACAAAATAAATGAATTAATATTGAATACTGGTTCAGATAAAACTTATTTCATGCAATTTACACCCGCACCAATTGCCCTCGCCCGTATGACGTTATGTCGGCATTTAGACCAGACACATCATATTGTGAATCATTAATAAATTCAATGCTAAACGCTCATCAGCTCCCCTATGACCAGCTGCGATGACTTATACTCGGAGAATCATTATCAAGTAATTCTTCATATAACTCGTGTTGTTTTCTATTTAAAATTCCATGAATAATTAATTACGCATACCCTTACCTGTTGCAGTTGCAATAAAAAAATAAACTGGGATAAATTCGAATTTGGAACATTTTAACTAATTTGCTTCAATGAATAAAACGAAGACACGATTGTTCGCCGGGCGTCAAGCGATAATGCAGGGTGGTAACCTCCGATAAGAGGGGCAAAAGTTAAAGATGAGTGTGAATGTAGATAGTAACGCGACAGTGTGTTGAACTTATAACGAATAAACAGGGTTGTTATTTAGGACAATCACTTTTGTATACACTTGGCCTTATATAATAAATTGTGATAGCAATATAATAAATCAACTCTTGCCAGCGAGGAAAACTACTTTCAATAATAAGATAGTCAGCGCCCATTTTACTTGAATATAGCACCAGTGAAATGTTACTTTCAATCCAATAGCCATAGCAATAAATTAAACTATATCAATTCTGGATTCGACAAAATAACAATTAATAAATATCATATTAGGCAAGTACTTAGCAAAAAATATTTACAAATTCTAAATAAATTCTTTTGCGCACTCTACAAAATATCTGTAAAAATTACTATTTTACATTTGCAGTGGGATATAATTAGCGTCAATACCATAAACAACAAAATATCCTTACTGCTAACCTAATGTTAACCTAATTAATTAAAAAAAAAACTTGCAAATTCCTCTACGGCTGCGTCATGGCATTTTTTATCTGTTGAAGCAATTAAAGAGTATAAATTAATTCGAATTACAAACGGGACGTTGCTCCCGAAAACTCTTTGGTCATTCATCCCAGTGCCATATGGACACTCATGCTTTGTGTAGACCTAAAGTTATTTAGATATGGCGCATGTTTAATCTACATATTTAATGCAAATTGATAACTGAAATGATAGCTAATTTTTCCTATAGACTTCTTAAGTTGTTCTTTACCCTATTCCATACACGATACAACGTCAAAATTGACATACATTGCTTTAATAACCATTTTAGGGTTCCGTATTACTGTTATGATTCTGTATTATTATTAATCTTACACATTGGCTTATTATATTTTTTTATTATACTTATTTATTATACTTTATAATCAACTAATTCGAAAAAAATACGTAATAAATTACTTAATTTATAGGTACCTACTCATACGTTTTTCTTTCTTTTTACTTTATTCTTATACCTAAAATCTAAGTATTAATAATTTACCTCTTTCTCTAAAAGTTCGACTGTGATTCTTTGCCGTCTTACTACTTTTCCATTAATTTCTGTACTATTAAACATAACACTAGCATTCTAGAAATATTAGATTCTTACTTATTCAGAAAAAAAAATGAGTTTGAGTTTCAACCCTTTAACCATCAGTCTGTTCATAAAACTTTAAAGATTATAAGTAGGACAAAATAAATAACATATATCTATATATAACTAATATCGTATTGACCTAATACCCTTGTGTAGGTATTTATCGAGCGTATCAAATATAGTTTGATAAAATTATCTATGTCTGGTTAAATTTTACTACTGATAAACTATAAATATTTGAGGGCATTTAATATTATAACACTATATTATAACCTTAACAGTAGGAGTAATGTGTGATCGAATGCTATTTGTTTTAAATAAACTGTCGATTTATTTATTTTTTCAAAGTACTTAAGATAAACAAGATAAAGTAACCATGATCTACAATGACTAAAACGTTTATGACATGTTGCACTCCTTAAAAATTTAGTCTTCCTACGAGATTCCTTAAATTTCAAAGTGTGAAGATGTTAACCATGCGAATTGCTAGCGTATAAAATATAGGTAAGTTAAGGGTAAAATATGTTTATATAATGAAAATTTATGAAATAGGTATCATAAATTGTAATAATTTAAAAAGCCTATAAAATTATATGTACAGAAACTTTGTATAAATTTCAGAAAACGCAACTCACAGGCAAAATTCTTACAAATTATTGCAAATCAAAAAAGATTTGTGACTAACAAAATCACATCTACGATTTAACTTTCAAACAATTAATGTAGCACCAATAATTACTCAATTGTGAGCCATTAAGCCTCGGTATATTGAATTACTGTGATTGCCGTGTCTGGCATTTCCTAGCTCTATGCGGATGTATTCAATTGAGTAATAAAGACAAACTTATATAGAGAAGCTCATTGTCGCTTCAATGGTGTTATAGTTTTTTTTTAGAACTGTGGAAAAAACTGGCCAGTAGTAATTGTTTGGAATTAATATATTTTGCTAGACTAATTAATTATTGTTATCTGTTGTAAATTTTTTTGAAGGATATTAAAAAAAAAATCCATTTATTTCAGGCTGCATAGGCCCATATTATAGATACCTTATAGACTAACATACATATTACTTTAATTAATATTTAATAAACTAAAATTAACTAATAAAATAAAATATTGCTAGTAGTGATGATTTTAAAATTATGGGGATTGGCTATGGAGAGGGCTTAGTACGTACGTACTAAGCCTGATCGATTTTTAGAATCGTATAATAGTATACATAATATGCACATAGGTGCATTTTGGATAGTAAATAATATAATAATACCATTAAAAATGTGAAAGTTTGTGAGTTTGGTTGGATAGAAATTTGGTATGGTAGTTTCGGCTCTAGGTTAAAACATAGGCTACTGAGTACAGTGTTCCCGTAGGGCACTTTATTTACGCGAGCGGGGCCGCGCGCCTATACATTTTTAGTAAAAAGAATCAGACATCTAGCCTGTTGTTAGTAAGTGCAACTATTTCAAGACAGTACCATTTCTTAGGACCTGTTTCACAATCTACTGCTCAGATAGCTTGTTTGCATGTTTCGTCTCTGTCGCTCAATATAAATTAAGCAGCGACGAAACTTTCGAATAAGCTATACGACACTCATTAGAAGATGGCATAAAACAGGCCCATTTTAGATCTGCTAGTATAGGTGTTATAAATATTAAATATCAGGTATGTCGAGGCAAATAGTGTCTACATCTAAATGACCCCAACATGGAGTTGTGTTGGGCCATTTAGGTTTGATATTTGTCATCTTGACATTTTGACATTTGCTTTCCGCAGTACATACAACATATTTTGACAGCGGCGTATACGTAACATTATCGAATAAAATTTGTATGGGTGCTGTCATGATTTTGACAGGTTTTCATACAATCTCAATCGTTACGTTTACGCCGCTTTCAAATGTTCCTGCTAGGCCCACTGAAATCATAATGGCGTAACTTTTTCTTATATAATATGTAGATTATTACTCAAATGTACACTACGGATAGCCCATCCATAGTTTCGAAATTATTGCCTGCTGGGCTCTGTTCGGGTTTCCTCGCAATGTTTTCTTTCACTGTTGGTGCGTCCGAGTGCGTCCGTATTATGTACTAGATGGTACTAGAGATCATAGTCTCATGAAACGATAAAACCTGTTCCTCATTTTTCGTGTTTAACTTAGACTTTCAATTTACTTTCAATGTATTATTAATTAATCGTCTTGAGATCATATACTGATTTTGGAGTTTGCACCAATCCAAAACGAAACGACGTTGGTTTGACTTTTATATGTTTGAAGGAATACCATTTTGCGGTTTTAATGTATCGAGACTGCATCGAAACTGTATTATTTTATTATTGTAAGGGGCATCACAGACGGCGAAGATACTATACCTAATATTTTACGATAAGATAAAAATATGTCGCTTGCTATGCAGTTTGTATGAACTCTCACAGACGGCTAAGGTGCTATATATTTTCATATTATGTACTGCAATATGAAATATATCTGTCACCTAAATTGTGAGCATTATGTTCGGGTTCACAATCTTGTGACATTTTACAATCTCGCTAGATAAATTACAATCTTCCGGTATTTACAATTTTACGGTGACATATCCAGGCATCTTAAGATAAAATATTATAGTATCTTTGCCGTCTATGATATCCTTAAAGTTTGATTAGCAAAATCTACCTACTGGGATCGAACCTGCGCCTCTCGAGTGCGAGCCAAGTGGTCTACCCACTAGGCCATGGAGCTCTCAGGGAACAACATCACAGATTAAAGAAAGAAGAACAGATAAACAGCTACATAGTTAGTTTTCGATTTGATTGCACAACTACAAGCATACGGCGTGTGCACAATTGTGCGAAAAAATTGTATGCCGTTGAAGGGGCCGTAAAAATTTGGATCGTTTTGGATTGCTTCTACGGAAGCTGTTTCTCTGTACGTACTTAAGTAAGTAGGTATATAATATATTTTCTACACTGTGACAACACTAGGTCTTCTAAACTAAATCTTATTTCTAAGTACTAGTGCCGCAGGAGTGTGTAACAGTCTCCTGCTGCTTGAGTGCTTATCAATAGATTTAGTGTTACTACAGTCTACAATCAAGAAGAAGAAGAACAACAATTGAAAGAAGAAGCACGCTTTTGGGCGGGAATGTGAAAGTGTGACGTTGTTTTTGTATTCCTTCCTTTAAGTTGTGTTATTTCGGTTATTTATGTGTAATTTAAGAACATGAACCGTAAGGGTCGGCTAACAACGAAACGAGACAATTCTTGAACATTATTCAGTCCACAAGAAGATACACGTTTCATTGCAAGAGCGGCGCAATTATACGTTAATCTTCTGGTATATTGAATAAAGTTCAAATTTGAATCAATGTCTAAAAACCTACTCCCAAAGTAAAAAATCCCAAAAAATATGAAAAAAACTTGAGAGGTGTCAAGGGACACCCGGATGGAACAAAGTTATAATATATATATTATAATATAAATATATAGTTGATAATGAAAAATTCAAGCCTATTTTGGAAGAAATATATATATATATATATATATATATATATATATATATATATATATATATATATATATATATATATATATATATATATATATATATATATATATATATAAATATATATACAGACTGACAGACGGACAGAAAAATGTTAACAATTTATATTTTATTGTAAGTACCGATCATACATATAAATGCATAAATGCATTAAGTGAAAATAAAAGCTGTTAATTTGAAATTACAAACAGACACTTCAATTTTGTTTATCTGTATAGATATAATATATTATATTATACAAAACAAATAGTTGAACTAAGTATATATAGTGCGCGCGGAACTAGTTGGCTGCGCCTTAGGTAGGGACAGGGGTGAGGGGTTGCTTGCTGCTCGCAGTGTTGCCGCCGCGAAGTCCGGCTCCGTAATGAGTAATAACATCAAGCGCTCTTCCGTCCCACCGCTCGCACACCTATGGCCCGGCTAGCTAGTCACAATATGTAACAGTCATAACAGTCACAATGTGTAATTGCAAAATTCTACATTATTGTCAAGGTGATAAGGTCGTTTTTTGTATCATTCTTAATAGTCGTTATTGCATTGTGATTTCGAGTGGCAAGAAGTGTCGTTCATAGGCACTATCCGTCTAGCCTCGATACAATTCGCAACGCGCCTTTTGGAACTTCGTTCCAATAATTCTTATTTTCTGAATAATTTCCTTTTCAAATTCTGCTAAAATTTTAACTAGGTATTTCTCTCATCAATCTTAATAATTTTGAAGTCGGTACCAGCTCAAATGATAAAAACAATATTTTATAGAACTGAAGTTCAAGTTGGCCGATTCCAAATTTATGAAGACTGAGTAGAGAAATCTCATATTACAAAATAATAGGAAAGAAATAGTAAAAATTTTCGACGAATTGGAAAAGAAAACTATTTATAAAATAAGAATTATAATATCATACTTTTTTGTGAATTTTTACTTTGGCAGTCGGTTTTAATTTTTTGTTTAAATATAATATGTTTTACCTTTTTTTAGTTATATTTATTATAATAACTAACACATTTTAAGAAAGTTTGAAATAAGCGTTAGAATGTATAATTGTATAAGCTCCAATCTTCCATTAGCTATTGTATAAAAAGGATAAACAATTGATAAAATTTATTCAAACAAACTTGGTAATTTGTTTGCTAGTTATGATAAGTAATATGTATGTAATATGTATGTATTAATGTAATATAACTGTTGCTGGATTACCAGAGTACTGAGTAGGTACAAGTGCGTTCCCGGTCTTTAAAGCATTCTTCATTCTTAGGCCCCTGGTATTGCCACTCACTCGTCAAAATAAACTTTTTCGAGGCGAGTTTCAAAGAAGTTACATGATTTAGGTTTTAAGGACCTAGGATTTTGTGTATTTTTAAAATCGCTGCCGGGAAATCTTCTTTGAAAAATGATGAAATTTTCAAGTAAATGACTGAACTTAAAGAAACTATTTGTCTTGGACCGCCATGATGTGGAGTAGTTGACATTATTGTAAGACTATTTGACATTGAATTAAGAAAACGTTTCTTCTTTAGCTGTACAAATGAGGCCATTTTGTGAGCTCATACTCGGGAAGAAAATAAATATTGTTTTTCATAACGACGATGCATCGCTGCCTTACAATAAGAACAATTTTGCTCCGAATGGTATTAATGTTTCTTCAATCTGTTATTTTGTCGATTCTTCGGTGTTTCTAGGGTGCGCAAGTTAAGCCTGCAACTAAAATGAGATTAAGATTTATTTATAATTAGTGTTGCCCAAAATCGGTCTTGGTCTTGCAGTCTTAGTTCTTTTGTTCTTGCATTTTTGCAAGTCCAAGACCAAGACCGCCTAATTTTAGCAAGACCAAGACTGACTGTGCAAGATTTGCAAGAACAAGACTAAGAAGCGAGACTCTTGCGTCTTGCAGTTAGGACTGAGCGTCGTTTCAGGGAGTATAGGAGTTTCGGGGTATACGCTTAAGGACTTTATAGTCTATGAGACGTAAAAAAAAATATAAAAATGTTGCTAATCTTTCACGAAAAATCTAATGAACGGATATTGATGAAATTTCTTATGGTAGTACCTACTATAAGCTCTGGAATAACACATCGGCTACTTTTTATCCCGAAAAAGTATCCTGTACAGTGTTCCCGTGGGATGAAATTAAAAATTAAATTAGGCATTAGGCACAGACCATGCACAGACATAGCACACAGCTACCGAAGCGTAATTTACCTTAAATATGTTCAGTCGGTGACTTTAAAGCTATGCTATTTTTTTCTTGTCTACTAAACACGGAAACTACTGGACCGATTTGAAAAATTATTTCACTATTATAAAAAAAACGGTTGTCTGTAAAGTCGGTTTGCTGACGATAGTTGAATGTGACAACGTCATGTTTATAGTGCGTGCGGAACTAATTGGCCGCGCCCTCGGTAGGCGTATTGCCGCCGCGAAGTCCGGCGCCGAACTGAGTAATAACATCAAGCGCCCCCGCCTCTCCGTCCCACCGCTCACATACCTAAGGCGCGGCTAGCTAAGGTAACGGCAATGCGTCGTATTTAACGAGGTAACGCTGGTAGCAGGTAACGCATGAGCCATGTTTTTTTGTGCGTGCAGCCGGCTCCATCAAATTATATGACGTTATCACGTCAAAAATATTAAAATATTATTGGACATATTTGCATGATATTTCGTATGAATTAAGTACGGAAAAAATAATGAGTTACGTTTTTCAGCGTTTTCAAAATTCAGCACCTAAGAAGGTAAAATAGGGGATGAAAGTTTAAAACCTAATTTCACGTAGAAGCGTCACAAATAAACAAACAAACTCACATTCAAATTTATAATATTATTAGTAAGGAATAAGGATTACCTATATTAGGTAACTCCTAAAATAAAGGGTAGGGTAGGTACTAGGTACTTATCTACAGAAAACAAATAATAACATAAACACGATTAACGGTGTTCCCGCGGGACAGGTATTGTATTTACGCAGGCTACCATTAGAATCCATCATTATCGCCTAAGAACATGGGTGATAAAATATGCATACAGTTTGTGTATAAAACCTATATCGTGCGCCAGGAGGGGGAAGCCGCGTCGCGCCTGGGGAAGCCGCGTCGCGCCTGGGGAAGCCGCCTCACGTCGTGCCGCCGTGTGTGTCTAATGTCTTAATTGACGCATTTCTTTCGAAATTTAAAAACGAAACTTCAAAGTTTTTGTAAGATGTTAAATTATATAATACTAGCTGTTTCCCGCGGCTCCGCCCGCGTAAGTACAGTATCCCTCGGGAACACTACTTTTACGGGATAAAATGTAGCCTATGTTTTAATCCAGAGTCTAAACTACTACCGTACCGAATTTCATCGAAATCCGTTGAGTAGGTTTTGCGTGAAAGAGTAACAAACATCCACGCTTTCACATTTATAATATTAGTAAGGATTATGTGTTGAAAACCAATTTGGTTTTGACTTTCTCGTTGCGAATTGCGACTTGCACATCGATATAACTTCTAAGGCTTACTTGCGCAGATCTGGATTAAAATTAACCCTAGGTAAAAACATGTTACTTATCTCTCTCGTTATTCGTATTTATGTAAGACAAGGCATGATATTTCAACCACGGTTAACTTTATTCCTGATATGCGCAAGTGGGCCTAAATAAAGGGTACAATTTCAAAATACAAGACGAACACGAATTACTTGCAATATAAGTAGGTAAGTTATATATATTTCGCTACTAAATACGGAAATTATAGGACCCAATTGAAAAATTCTTTCATCTTTAGAATCCTATATCTATGCCTACATTGTTATGCCTTATAGTAAACAGTTTTTGGTAAAAATTAAAAACCTATATCGCGTGCCCGGGCAACGCGCGACGCTCCAGCGCAAAGCACGTGGCCCGCGTGCCCTTGGATTGTGGAAATAATACCCATAAACTACCTACTACTGTGAAAAACTACGAGTACATAATTATGCGTATGGAAAAAAAAATGTTATAGTAAATAAACACCTCTAAAGTTAAGTAAGAGTACAAATCACAAAAACACACATAGGTACGTACATAAAAAGAGTCAATATATCACTCAAGATTCAACAACTTTAATTAATTAGGTAATAAAACTTTAGTTTAAATAACAATAACCTTTGTATGTTCAACAGCAGAACTTCAAACTTATAACTCGTATGAATGGTCAATATATTTTGTCTTTATTCAATAATATTTAAACATTTGTAAATGGTACTAAATAACCCCTCACATAGACACACATAAGGCAGAAATTCAAATTTCAAATTATATCGAAATTCAAATTTTAAATCTCCTAGTAGGTATTCTGTTTAAGCGAAGTAGGATCAACATAAATATTACTAGGTACGTAATAGATATCTCTCTCATTCATTAGCCAAAACTTGCTTAAAGTAAATACTTTATTAATCCGATTGACATCACATATCAATCATCCGAGATCGCACAATCACTGTCTATGGTTCGTTTGACTGTTTAATAAATCAGTGAGCCAATGGTTCGTTTGGCTGGAACTGAGCCAATCAATCCATGGTTCATATGGTTCGGTAATACATCAGTGAACCAAACACTAGTGACCGAATCAATTTCATACGATTGAACCATTGAACAAGTGAACCGCGCAACCCGGGTCTTTTATTCGTTCGTTCGCGAACGACGCATGCTTAATTAATAAATAGCAATAGGCTAATAGGTAATTCCGAGACTCTTGCTGCAAGACCAAGACCAATACTAGGTGTATTGACGCAAGTCCAAAACCAAGACTGGCTAAGAGTCGTCTTGTTCTTGCATTTGGGCAACACTATTATTAATTTCTGGCGTTAATTAGCAGAATCGACCTTCTGCAGGTCCTACACTTATATGTAAAAGGCATTTTTCATGTAGACTGTTGTAGTTTCCAGTTACCATTACTAAGAGAATGTTGTGAAAAATTCCTGAATGCTTCACACCAAACTCCAAAAATGTACAGGCCAAATAGCGCGAGCGCGTACTTTGTGCGTTTTGAGCAGTGTTGCCTTGATCAGTCAATAACTGATGCCTGGAATTACAGGTACAGAAAAAAATTTAGAGGTATTCAATTTTACTAGAGGTCACCCACGCTGTTGTGTTCGAAATTCGCGCATAATAATTAATATAACTTTTAAGTTTGAACATTATCCGTCAACACTTTCTTCTTCTTTCTTTTGTCTCTTAAATAGAAAATATTAAAAAAAATTGAACGATGTGACAGATTGACAAACGTCAACGTGGGGAGTTTTGCCGGGGAATTCAATGGGGCATCACTCTGACGCTGGCAACTCCTAATACAAGGAAGGCTATGCCAACAGAAGAAGAAGAAGATTTCAATGGGTGACGTATTTATTTCGGTTCTTAATGTGTAGTATTGGTAGAATATTAACCAAAAAATATTCGTTAACGTGCACAAGTGTGGGCAAGTAGTACAACTTCTAAAAACGTGTATTTTGTGTTTCCCGCCAAAACTCCCTAGGAACTTTCAGTAAAGCGTCTACCACTTTACTGAATCGACTGACATGACTCATTGACTGTACTGACTATTTATTTGGACTTTGACTAGACTTTAGACTTGACGATATATGAATACAGTGTTGAAAATTGAAACGAGAGTTCTATTTCCCGCCTTTTTTACTTGACACTGGCAAATAGTTTTAAGATAAGCCGACACCATATATTTAAAAAAAAAACCTCTACGTGTTACAAAATTGTAATTTTAATATCTATCAAACGCACGGTAGTGTGTGTTAATAATCTGATGTTTATGTTGTTGTTATTTTATTAATTTTATGCATTGTTTGAAGAAATATTAGCTTTCTGCACACCTTCCTCTCCATAAAATTTAATTTACCGACCATAATCCATACTCCTCCGGTTGCAAAAATGTCGTAAAATTGTACTGAGTTTTTGCTTCTCGCATTAATATAAGTACCTGGGTAAAGACAATCTCAAAAATATTTATCTGACTTCGAGGGAGGGATGCGAAGTTCGATCCCACCACATTACGAATTTGCGAACAAAGCAAAAATTATATAATACGCATACCAAACTGCCAATCGAACTGACTTTAATAGAGTCGAAATTATTAATATCTTGTTGCACGACGAAAGAAAGAACATACTTAATATTATATAGCTTAAAAATGCGCAACATCTCAGGGGTAAGACCTAGCTAGATCGAATTCAAAAAAACAAAAAAGAATTCAAAAATCCTTGTATACTAAATTTCATGGTAATAATTTCAGCCTTTTCCGAGATTATGATTATATATTAAAAAAAAAAAATATAAGATTAGCTCGTTTAAAGTACATGATGATAACATGAGCCTTGCTGCTACAAGATATGTTCTAAGGTTAATTTTACAGTTAAAAAAAAGGAGAAATGCAAGTTAGAGGTTTTTTTGTGCTAGACTTAAGTCTAGTATCAATTACTTTTAAGGTTCCGTACCCAAAGGTCTGTCTGTCGCCAGGCTGTATCTCATTAGCCGTGATAACTTATAGCCAGACAGTTGAAATTTTCACAGATATTGTATTTCTGTTGCCGCTGCTTTTTTTCGATTTGGATCAATTTGGCTGGTTTATTGGGATCTCAAGGGACCAAGGATCTTGTAATATACAAAGAGGTTTTCATTTATTCAGTTTTCCAATAAGATTTTTTTCGAAGTTTTAAATTCTTGTTGTCTCATTCACAGAGGCTTCCCGCTTATAGAGGTCGAAATGTATCGTTATTCCATTTATATATTTCAGATCTTTGTAAATAAACGTGTCGAACCGTGTCCCAACCTGCTAAAATGTCTCATTTATACAGGGAATTAAGCTATAAAATTTATTAAAAAAATTATTGCATAAATGACTAGTACCTACTCTTAAATATGAGTAACTTCTCATAAGAAACAGTATATCAAAAGTCACTATTTTCAAAGGTGCAGCGATTTGTAAACAAAATTTCGCAAGTCTCGTGAAAACGCTCCATACTAGTCGTACCCAGCTGTGACGTCACGCCTATGTTAAAGCGTACGAAGTATACGGCCGCAGGAACATATTTATAAATATCTCCGATATTTGTGCGTTTAAGTAATTCATACTTACCTTATCTTAAATATATGTACCAGCCAACATAAACGTGAGCTCTATAAAATAATGATTTATGAGGATATTGTTCGGGCTGGTACTGACTAATGATATGATAATGAAGATTGTGTAGGGAAATAGTTAAAATATTAATCAAATTAAAAAGGTGAAATATTTAGAAAATAAGATTTAATTCATACATTTTTGAATATTTTTAGTTTGGTTGGTTTAATTTTTGTTAAAAATAATAGATTTTTCCTTCCATTAGGTATTGTATATAAGATGATGATCATGATTACTGTAAGTTATAGAATGGCAATGCAAGCATATTGCAGTTCTTTAAACAATGCCGAAATTTTCAAACGCGTATGTTTAAAGACTGAGGAGTTCTGTTTGGTGCCTTTGGATCCAGGGTATACCTTAGTGCAAAATCTAACTTTTTGGTAGCATATGCTTGGGTTACTTCAGAAAAATTAAAAATCTGATAATTGTATTTTGGCAACATGTATCTTATACACTCTGTGATGAAGGATGGTATAGTGTCTGGCGATTGGATAAATAAATTTATATGTTTGTTTATATCTAATTATTTATATCTAATTTATAATAGTGTATGTGTCGATGTAAACTTTTCTACCAAAAGTTGTATATATTGTCTGATCCAGTTGCTTTCCAGTTGTGTGTTTTAGCTATAACAGTTTTCATCTGCTCTAGTTGAATCTATCCTAATTCCATTTCGGACATGTCTTCGAGTCTCGCTTTATCTTCAATCCACTTACTGTTTTCATGTTGAGTGGATGAGTTGGATGTGACCATATATTTGACCAGTATGTATGCATCGATTTAAGAGTGGGTGTAAGGTTTTTGTTAGGATTATTATGTTGGTTACTATTTTTTTGTGTAAATTTTCTGTAAAATAGCTTTTCGTTATAACTGAATTCTTTATTCTGTTTTTTTCTAGTTGTGCATTCGTTATATCTCTTTAATCGATTTGATAATAAGTTTAGTTTTTGTTTGAGAGTATCTAGTAGAAGTGTGTTATATCAGAATTTTGTGTTATGTTGTGAATACATTTTATACTGTTGAATAATTTTTTGTTTATTTGTTTTTGTAGGTGAGTTGATCGAGTACCCCTTGCGTACTCGGTGAGTCTTCCTATACTTGCTCTAAGGATAATTCTGCGTTCCAGATGTTTCTGCCACCAAGGTAATAATAGAGATTAGTTTGTGTAGGTAGTAATAATATTTATTTTTACTCCGTTGATTTTAGCTGAAGTGTATGCTGCAGTATAGATGTAAGGATGTAATGTGCTAAAGTCAATTTCATCAAGTATGTTTGGGAGTATTTTAGTATTAAGGTGGTCAACTATCTGATATAATTTTTTGGAGGGTTTCAGTTTTGGTCGTGTTGTTGGAACTGTATCTTTAAATACATTGTACGTTTCTGTGAACATTTCTTTACTGTTGGCAACTTTACTGGTACACGATTCTGCAGTGGGACTGGATTATAGCTCGGGTTATTAGAACGATCTTCGATTGGTAAGGGATTACTATCGCCTAACGGGCTTTGTATCGGATTTACATCAGGTACATCAGGTAGTCTAGGAATGTCGTCTGTCTGTTGTTCTATGTGTTCTGGGTTTTCCACTGCTAAAATATCTAGCTCTTTTTGTACTTCCTCGCGTATTCTTTTAAGTGGATCGCTTCATAAAAGATGATTACTGACAATCGATCTTCGTTGGTCTGCTATTATTTTTTCGTATTGAAAGGTAAGCTATTGAAGGGCATGTAGTGATAATCTCTTGATGTAATAACGGTCTGTATGTGGTCAGGTCAGTCTCTAGTTTAGTTATTCTTTAATAAGTCCTTATTATTGTTTCATTAATCTCAGTCGGCCATTTCATTATCTGCTGAGTACAGTCAACAACGCGGCTATCTAGTTATGTCATATCCTGTCCATTAGTCAAATGTTCGTTTAGATTGTGTAGAAAAGCTTTGACGTCATTCTTAATACTTAAAATTTCCTGAAGGTTTAAGAGATGCTTGGACGATTGCTCGTCGTTGGTCACCTACTCTCTGTATTGATGCTTTCATTTCTAGAAATTGCGATAAAAATAATGTATGTAACTGTGTTAAGTACGATTTTGTATTGGTTTCTGATTTTGTGAGTATGAACATAGCTGGGCATTAACTCGTTAATCCGTTAATCGTTAATTAACGAAGTTAATATTTTGATTAACGGATTAACTTTTAAAAATGTTAACGGACACGTTAACTTCCGTTAATATGCAGAAGTCCGTTAATCGTTAATCCAATGTCTAATAGTTTCTGCACGGCACCGACAAGTGCCGGGCGGAGCGTGGCAGCGAGTGAAACAAAAACAAAACTAGATATATTTTGACGGCGCGTGCGAGTGAGAAAGAAAACTGCGAAAAGATTTGTTTCGTTTGATCATTTCATTACTTAGCGCCGGTGCGTAGAGTGACGAGTGTTTTGTTTGTTTGTTTGTTGTTATTATAAGTTACTGTCAGTGATCATTTGCGTGTTGATAATTGATGAATGAATTAGAACCTAAACCAACAGGTTTTATAAGTTCACTAACGCAACGATATAAAAATGCAATTTTACACATATTAACGGATTAACGATTGACGTTGCGTTAATTCTTCCGCAATGTAACGCTTAAAGCGTTTAACGAAGCTAACTTTTTTTGTAGCGGATTAACGATTAACGAAGTTAACTATTTGATTATCGGTGCCCGGCTATGAGTATGAAATATTGATGCATTATAAAAAATGTTCATTTCTTTAGACCACTTTTTACGTTTACACTGTGTATTATTATGGAAGTTCAGGCAAGGTTTAAATGGCGAGAAATGTCGGAGGTGTGGGACGTAGGTGTAGCTATTTATTTATTCTAGTTCATATTTAGGACAGAACAGCGTGTGTCCGGACAACTAGTCTCGTATAACATGTCACCGTAAAATTGTAATATAACTAGCGATATTATAAAATGTCGACAAATTGTCAAATAATCATTCCGCTTACAATTTTACGCATTATTTTTTGTTATATTATTTAATATAATATACTCATTATAATTGTAATCTCGGAAACGGCTGCAAGTATTTCCATGAAATTTAGTATGCAGGGAGTTTTGGGGGAGTAAAATCTATCTAGCTAGGTCTCATATGTTTCAGTTTTTTCTTTCGTACTGCAACAATGTATATTATCTATATCTATTATCTACATATAATAAATTTCTGTCGTTCGCCCCGTCACAGCTGTGTAAAAACGGATTCTTGATAGACAAGCGCTCGACGGTGGTATATGTATAAATACTTAGCGCGCGAAAAAACTTCGATGCGCGATTCCGGAGCCACGTTTGTACGCGCTATTCTCAGAATCTACTAAACGGATTTTGATAAATTTTGTTATGGTAGTAGTTTAGACTCTGGATTAATACATAGGCTACTTTTGATTGCGAAAAAATGTATGGTTCCCGTGATATTTGTTTGATTCGAGCGACACGTTTGTACGCGCTATTCTCAGAATCTACTGAACGGATTTTGATGAAATTTGTTCTGGTAGTAGTTTAGACTCTGGATTAACACATAGGTTACTTTTTATTGCGGAAAAATTTACAGTTCCCGCGATATTTGTTTTTCCGCGTACGAAGTCAACGAAGTACGAAGTTAATTTAAATTAATATTTTCGAAGATATTACAGATTTAAAATGCATAACATAGCGGGTCCGAAACCCTAAAAAATTTTCAATATTGTATCCAGATTCCAGAAGCATATTGAGTAGGGCTATTTGCTGAAGAAGTTTTTGCTCCATTAACACTATTCTATTAAGTCAGTCAGATTGGCAGTTTTGTATGCGTAGCTATGGCGAAGGCTGGTTCTGGTAGGACCAAATCCCTACCTATCATACAGGCTAGGGCTTGAGGCTCTTCAAAAGGTAAGTGGTAAGTGGAATGGAATTAGGCACCCCACGCCACTGATGCGTGGGTGTTCTTTTTGCATTGTTCGGAAATTCGGAATGTGTTGGGTAAATCGAACCCCTGTAAAAGTAGTTTGTGATTATTTTTATTTATTTTAATCGAATCGAAATCGAGCGAAGCATGGTTACCCAGGTACTTACTTAAACCTAATAAGTAATAACTACACAGAAACAAACTATATCAAAATGTGTTTTAACATCTGAAACAGGTCGAGTTTTGTGAGTAATCACGACACCATGCCCAATTTTTACGTTAAAATAAACATTAATCTACAATTAATTCAGTCACGAAGACTGTCAATTAATTTTTATAGTCGGTCGCCCCATGCGGGCACGCGCGCTGTCATCCATATTGCAGCCATATTGTTCTGAAGAGGAATCGCCAAATCTTTGACGATTCAAGGGCCTGCTTCACAATCTACTGATACTGTAATTGTCAGATTATTTGGATGATTTGTCTCTGTCGCTCAGTATAAAGTAAGCACCGACAAAACTTCCCAATGAACTATCCGACAATTATTAGCCGATAGTGAAACAGGCCCTTAGTGTTATTGATTAAAAAAATACTTCAGATCTCTCATCTCAGATTAAACATAATTATTGTGTTATAATCTGAGTTTCAGATGTGTAAATAATAATTTTTGAAATTATATAGAAAAATAGGTACTTACTTACTTATTACTTGCTTGAAAAATTATGATGATTGGCAGAAATGTATGAACCCCCGCACCCCAATTCTCGTAATCAACTGACACTTTAATTTTGATTTTATTGAATTATAAATTAATCGTCTTGATATCTTAAGCTGATTTATTGAAGTAAGGACTAACCAAAACTAGTTAGACGTTGGTTTGACGTTTATGAGAACACCATTTTGCAGTTCTAACATATCGGGATTCGGGACTGGTTTGTAAGGCTGGTTTTATCGTCAGGCCGCTAGACGCGCCGCTGGGCAGCGCGCTGTTATTTTTTATTCTTTTTTTTTTTTTTTTTTTTTTTTCTTTTTCTCGTCCCCCTAACATTATCAGGGATTGTTTTGTTCTTTTTAATCCTTTATCCTTTTTTACAAACTTAAACTTAAACCTATTTGTGACAATTTTCCTTTTCTTTTGTTCATTCTTTACATTTTCTTAAATCAGATCTTAAAATTATTGTACCGTTTGATTTGGTACTTGTCAACATACTAATAATGATAATAATAATAGGCATATAATGATATAATTCAGTCAAATAATAATTCTAATAATATTTCCAATAATAATTCCAATTAAATAAGATAAAATAAAATAATAAAATTTACTAAAATAATTACAACCAATTAAAAATATACAACAATAAAGTGACGAAACAAGGTAAAAGACTAGCCTAATATCAGGAAGTACACATTACAAATAGAGCCTAACTAAATCACACTAAGATATCACAGTTTCTTTTGCATACTGCAACCACAATCTTCTTGCAAAACTCGAGGAAAATATCCCTCGATTTTCAGGAATTCGAAGACAGGCTCTCACCCGTGATCGATATGCCCAATTTTTGCTCAGTATCATATCTACTGCTAGCAAAAATCGGGCACTCGATCAACAGGTGAGGAACCGTCTCCTCAACTCCTGGCTGACATGAGCACGACGGGTCCTCCTTCAACTTGAATCTGTTCAAGTAGAAGGCGAACCCGCCGTGTCCAGTCAGTATCTGTGTGGTGTGGTGCGTAATGTCTATCTTGTTGACTACCTTGTATGCAGCAGCAGCGCTTGGGAAAAAGAGCTTTGTGACTCCGGCCGTCCCTCCCACTTCGTATCTCCTGTCCCATTCCTCAACCGTATCCTCTCTTAAGATACGCTTGACAAATGAAACAGGACACAGATCGTAGTCAGGCTTCCTTTTCAATCTCAGCGCGGCCTCCTTGGCTAATTCGTCGACCCTCTCATTCCCTCTCAACCCTGCGTGCGCCTTAATCCAAAACAGGGAGACCTCCCGCCTCTGCGATGCAGTTTTTCGGAGGGCCGCCCTTGTTTGCACTGCCAGGGGATGAGGGGAACTAAGGGTGACGGCCTGGAGGGCCGATCTGGAATCGCTAAGGATACCGACCTTCGCCATTCGACTCTTGCAGGCTATGTCTACAGCTCTATGGAGCGCTAGAAGCTCGGCTTGGTAGACGGTACAATACGACGGCAACGCAAGCTTGACGGCCTTCGTCTCGGCCTCACCCTCCCATACGGAGAGTGCGGCTCCGACTCGACCCTCAATCTTGCTGCCCTCTGTATAGATCCTATGGACGTGGCTATCAACCACGTCCGCATAAGAGTCCTCGTCTACCAACCCAAACCTCAGCTCTTCCTGCTCTGCCGGATGTGGGTCCTCGATCGCTGGAGCATTTCGCTCCACCTCCCTGTCCCTCAACATCGGGTGAGGTACCCCCTTCTTGATCTCATAGAGCCTCGAAGCTTCGAGTATCCTGAGATCAAGAGGGAGTATCCCAGCCAACAGCATTGCAGAGTTCAGGGAGACGGTCCGATATGCTCTGCAAATCTTCTGGGCAAAACCCCGTTGAACGAAGTTGAGCCTTTTCTGGACCCCCATCTTTTCCACGGTGGGTGCCCACGCTGCCGATGCATACAAAATAGTCGGCTCTATCACGGCCATATATATAGTTCTAACTATCTGGGGGTTAAGACCCCAACCTACTCTGGCCGCTTTGGCTAATTGCTTATACCTATTAATCGCCTACTTGCATACGTTGTCTACGTGGGCGTTATAGGTGAGGCTGTTGTCTATTATTAGGCCTAGTATTTTTATTTGGTTGTACTATTGTAGATACACACCCCCCATAGTGAGTCGAGGCACGTCGTATTTTATCTTTCGCGTCGTAAGCAGCGCGCATGTTTTGTTGGGGGCGAACTTAAGCTTGTTCATCTCCCCCCACTTACTAATCCTTTCCAACACCCCGTTTGCCTTTCTCTCGATCTCGAGAGCGGTCTCTCCCTCAAACACTATCACTAAGTCGTCGGCGAACGCTTGGCAGAAAACATTCATTTCATCTAACATCCATAGCAGGGGGTCCAACAAGAGGTCCCACAGGATAGGTCCACCTATGGATCCCTGCACGCACCCCTTGTTGGTCTCCCTGCTCACTTCCATATCAGCATACCTTACATTCACTCCCCTTTCACACAGGTAGCTGCTGATTATCCGCCTCAGGTGGCAGCGCGCTGTTAACAGCACGGTGCTTTGGCAGCGCTGGCGAGCATCGCGCGCATAGGATGAAAGTCAGGTACAGGAAGCGTGGAAAAGATGAGGGCACCGAGCACGTGGTGATGACTGTGCCGCCGGGGATGTGGCTGTGCCTTACCAAGGCGGGTCAGCTGTATATAGACATGCAGCGTGTTCGGGTCGCCGACCAGTCCCCCCTAATACAGTGTTCGAGCTGTTTAGGGTACGGACATGGGAGGCGATTCTGCAGTACCGCCGAGGAGAGGTGTAGCCATTGCTCTGGGACGCATCACCAGTCTCGGTGCGAGGACCGTAGGGCCGGCAGTAATCCACGCTGCATCAACTGCGAAAAGGCCGGCAATAAAAACATCGAACACAATGCATTTAGTGCGGAGTGCCCGGTCCGGCAAAAGTGGGACGCTATGGCGCGTGCGACGGTTGCGTACAGTCCAGAAGAACAGTAGTGTCAGTGCTGTCATGGTCTAATTGGATGATATTAAACTGCACTAATAACACCAATACACTGCTGGAGGGACCTGGGCATATGTATGATTATGGTAAGCATAAGTTAGCATACATAGCCACAGCAACCTAGAAACTGGCACTGTGCGCATACGCGTGCGCTATGGAGCCTCACTAGCGATGCAAGGGATTTATATGTAGTATAAATCCTGAGCATACGTATTGCCGGGGCGGACACCTCGACCTGAGTGAGTTGTGTAGTATGAGATTGTAACTGTAATTGAAATTAAAATTGAACCAAGTAATATATAGATATTGTAAAAGTATGAAGAAAAATGTAAAATGTGAAATAAATAGGAAAATGAATGGAACAGTAAAATATATTAAAATGTATACAAATAAAAGATCAACTAATAAGACATGTAATAAGAAATGTAATGAAGTATAAGAATGTTAAAAATACTAAATAGATTTAAGAAAGTGAAGGTGAAAAGTAAGAAAAAGGATAGTAAAATTATATTGTAATCAGAAGATAAAGCTAATGTAGTAAACTATAATATAGAAACAATGTAAATAAAAATGATAAAGGAATATAAAAATGACATAAAAAAGTAAATGAATGAAATAGGAAACATACAATAATGTGTACAAAATAAGGCTGGAAAAGCAAATGTTAAAAATATAAAATAGGATTTAAAAAAAAAAAAAAAAAAAGTGAAGCTGTAAAGCAGAAATGTTAAAATAGGATTAGAATGCTAGAATGTTAGACTAACTGGAACTGTAAAATAATTGTAAGATAAGCTGCAAATGTAATGGAAAGTAGTAATAAAACAAACTGTAAGTAGTTGATAAATAAAAAAAATTAAAAATTAAAAATTAAAAAAAAAATTAAAAAAAAAAGGCTGGTTCATCGCGCGCTTATTGAACGGCGCTGCTCAAGCGCGCGACTTTGAAACGCAATTCTACTACCCCCATACATCTTCGAACGCGCGCGCTCCGACGGCGCTGCCGATGCTTTCATTGCTGCTTAACGATAAAACCAGCCTTACTGTCTTATTGCAGGATTTAAGTAGCGGAATCGACCTTAGAAGGTCTTTTATTTGTAGTAAGTAGTAATAAGCTTACGATCATGGGTACTAGAGACCTCTAGTCTCCATGAAGGAGGACCGACTCATATGGAAGAAAACTGAAAAGTATCCCCACGAAAGTAATTAAATACTTTTTATTACCTAAGTAGGTACACATTATAATTTAATCCAAAAACTTTTGGAATATGAATGCTATAGTTATTAATCTGAGCGAAAAGTGACCAGAATGGCGCTAGAGTATGAACTTGGCAATTATGAGATGGAGTGAAGTGAGTTGAGTTTATTCAGTTAAGTATATAAAATTGCTGGCGACTTTTAGTTCTTAATTTAAAAAATACTGATTTCTCGCTTAGTTAAAAATATTTTATAAATACAACTACCTTACCTAATTAGTCTCTTGATAAATAACGTGATAAATAAATACATCGACGTTATTTTTTCCTACTTTCTTTGAAGCACTCTTGCCCCAGTAGCTGAGCCCTCATTTGATGCTTATAACTGACTTCTGATATAAACTTTTAGATTTCCGTAATAACTAATACTCAAGGAACCCTTATAGTTTCGCTCTGTCCGTCCGATTAATACACAGATTAATAAATAGTTACTACGTAACCTCTAGCTTCTGTAATAATTAATATAAATGGAAGAAATTTGGTATCGTTACATAATGCGTGTAGCTCTCGGTTTTGGCATCATAAAATTATAAAAATTTTATATTTTAGGGGTTATAGGCACATGTGAAGTGGGGATGACAAATATTTTTCCAACTATCACATCGTGTGAGGTATCGTTGAAAAGGTCTATTAAAATGAAAAAAAGGTTTGATACATGAATATTTTACAAAGTCAACCATTTTCGAGTAATCGGCCTCCAAAGTGGTTTATAAGTTGGTCCCCCCTGCCATTTATAAACTACTAGTAAACTACTATCGAGTAACCTGCGGGAACACTGTACTTTTCCGCGATAAAATGTAGCCTATGTTTTAATCCAGAGTCTGAACTACTACCATACCTTTCATCAAAATCCGTTCAGTAGTTTTCGCGTGAAAGCGTAACAAACAAACTTACATTCACATTTATAATATTAGTAGGGATATGAGATAGAAACATGTAAGATACCACGCTGATAAATCATGCTAAAAACTCTTTAAGAAAATTATTTTGAATTTAGAAAACCTATTGCGCCTTTATAGCCAGGAGTCAGGACGTGTCTAAGAACGGTCCTTAGACAATTCATGTCCTCACATGCTTTTAGTTACTTTCCTAGTAATGTAACGAATGTTCGCATTTTGCGAATTATCGCATTCATATTCGCAAATTTTATGCGAATGTTTTGCGAATACGAACGTCCAAAATAAATAAATAAAATGTTATTAACAAAAAGGCAAATTGTTATTATGCAAAAAAATAATAATTTCTTTAAATATTTATTACAAATTCTTACCTTCTAATTTACAGTCTAATTCGCACCCTATAAAGCCAACTAAGCTGCAGTTTACACCGAGACGCAAGTTAAGTTTCTAAAATTATACCCCAAGATAGATAAAGATGGCTGCGATTTGACATCGACTGTGCCGAACCTTGTTACGTAGGTGCGACCACGGCTCTGCCTTGACCATATTTGTACCCATGCATTTCTGGATTTCTATCTGAATTATTTTCTTGTATCGGCCTTTTTAGACCCCTTTTTTATTACGTAGTCGGGTTGTAGTTTTTTTTTAACTTATTTTTTTTTCGTATTTGGAATAATATTAATAAGTATCAAAACACTTGAAATTAAAAATAATATCTTCTTCACGAGCGCGGAGCGAGGCGATTTTTTTTTCTAGATTTTAAGAACGATAATAGTTAATAATATAATAATATTTATAAAATAAAATATATTTTATAAAGGTAAAATAATATGTATAATATAAAAATTAAATACCTATTTATAGTCTTATATTACGTAATGTTCGAAAATTGGACAACTGGGTTAATTTTAACGCATTTTAAACATGTATATATTGACATATTTGTGCAAGCACGCCACAAATATTTGTATATATTATAATATATATTTGAGGTGTGCTTGCCAAGGCCTTTCTTTTGATAGCAAACACGTGATGATTATCTCGGTCTAATTTTTTTGATGTTAGAATTTGAGGTTCAATTTTCGAAATATAAAATTTTCAATAAAAATTATATAGCCCGCGGGATCATTACGAATCTATTGACACCTCATTTATTAAAATCGGACCAGTAGTTTAGACGCTACGAGGAACAAACATACATACATAGACTGCCAAAATCATTATTTGACTGCCCTTCCTTTTGGCTTCGCCGTAGTCGGTAAAAAAGAATGAACAGTGAATATTTTTTTCCTTTACTCTCATGTGAAGTTATAGTGCTAACACATGTACGGATTTGACAGACCCACGCCCACGGCGTACCAGATGCGCGCACCAAATCGGGTCTCGCTACAGACGCTCGGATTTGGTCTGGCAGACCAAATTGACAAGTCGACACTCGTGTGTTCGATTTTCAGCTCTATTGCATTAGCGCAGAGTTCTATTTAAAATGCTGTTTTTCGACGACGACAATGATTCCCGAAAACCATTGAGATTGTGCAGTGAGTGCTACCAACTCTCAAAAATATTTTTCCCCAAACTTAACCCTCAAGTCCCTTAACTCGACCCTGATTAGTATAACCCAGATATTATACTAATCTAGGTTATTTATTAATATAATGAAGAACTATGTTATAATCGATATTTAATTTTTATCCTGCATAAATAACAACAAAACAACTTATAATTAAATAGTTTTTATTGCTAGTTAGTAGTAAAGACTTACCCGATAATCTGTTTTCACTATAAATTTTCATACCCCGGGCTATAATATATATAGAAACCGATTCCTAAGGGGTAAATTCTAAAAAATCTGCCCCTCCCTAAATAATTTTGGGGTGAAAATCCCTAAGTTGGCAGCACTGAGATCGTTATCCAGCCCAATCACCCGCTACTCTACACACGTTCGGATTTGGTACGGAGCAAACCAAATCTGACGTGGACCGCGATGGACACAATTAATAATAATTAAAGTATTAACATACATACAGATTTGGTCCGGAGTAAACCACGGGTTTGGTTGCCAACTTAGGAGTTTCTCCCTAAAATTTGGAAAATAAATCCTCGAGGGTGAATTTTTAGAGTTATTTTTAGAAGTCAACAAGCGATTTAAAAAGTCAACCTGTAGAAAATAAACTTTATGAGGTATATTTTAATGTAAAAAGGACAAATTATAAATAATATTACAGAACACATTTTTATGATTATTTATTTATCAGTTTATTTATCTTTGGGGAGAAATATTTTTGTGAGTTGGAACACTGCACAAAAATCGGAATACACTGTAAATATTACTCTGTTCTAATTAATCTAGTTCTAGTTAATGGTCCGCTCCAAACCAAGACCAAATCTGTGCGTGTGTAAGCAACATTATGTTTGCCAGACAGCAAATACTTCCAGACAGCTCTACACACAACCGTTTTTGGTCCGGAGCAAACCAAATCTGTGGTTTGCTCCGGACCGAATCTGTACGTGTGTTAGCACTATTCGGCTTATAGAGTCCGAAGCTTGGCTCTACATGAGATCTGAAACTTTTTTGACAAAACGAGTATATATTATGATATAGCATATATTTTTAAAAATCTTGGCTTCTTTTAAAATGAAAATGTTTTCGATGGGATACCTATTTCTGAAACTTGCTTGAATATATTATATAAAGTCATAAATAAATGGCGCCAAAACCAAAAATGAATATTCGCAATCACATTCGCAAATATCGACGCCATGACAGGCTAAAAATTTATACTCCTTACATCCCCCATACAGAGAAGTTGCTGTGCTTCTTTCCTCTTGTCTCCATGCCACCTACGGTTGCTGGGACTGGCCTGTTCTACCTTGTAGGCTTGTTAAAATAAAGCGTATGTTTGGCGGCCGGTGGCCCCGATCATTCATAATGATCAATAGCTAGTTATTTAGACTTTTAGCGTTTTCGGCATCTAAAATGAACAACTAGATGCCGAAAACGCTAAAAGTCTAAATAACTAGCTATTGATCGTGATGAATGTATCCTGATTGTGATGTGATTATCAAGTGTACCGGAAGTAGCTGTTTGACAAATAGCCGTACATATTGTTAGGCATAACAAGCACAACCAGTGGAGACATGCGGGGCCACCGGCCTCCAAACATACGTTTTATTTTAACAAGCCTACAAGGTAAAACAGGCCAGTCCTGTAGGGCAGTCCGATAGCTGCGAAACCGATGATTCGCGATCCACAAAGCATTACATTTCAATTTTCTTCACTTAATTAACTGACAGGATGCCGAAGACGCCATTTATTAATTATCAAGTGTGTATACTTAATTACTTACCTTATAAATTAGATATGAAAAACTTGCTCAGAGGGTGCTCACATATTATTATAAGTACCTGGGAGACCGAGCTTTGCTCGGAGTTTTATTATAACGATAAAATAATTAAAAATAAATTTAAAAATAACAAAAAAATCACAAAAATATTTATTCTACAGGGATTCGAACGAACCACTTTCCGAATTTTCAAACAATGCAAAAATTATTCGTAGGTACCTACTAGGTATTATACTTGGCACGCATCAGCTGCTGCTGCAGCTGCCAATCAGACTGACGTAATAAAGGCTCCCACGGACGAGAGGCCGATTGTTTCAGTTAGAACTGACGTCAGTTCGACCTGAACGGATTCGAGCACATACACGAAAAAAATCTCATCCGACCGAACTGACATCAGTTTGGCCCTTAGATTAATGACGCCTAGATGGTCTTCAAAAAAACGCATCGTACAAAGTGAAGGAAGCGACATATAGATGTAGTCGTAAGCATTACATACGGACACGCAGACAAAACTTTAATATTGTGAAGTGTGTACAGTTTTAAGGGACAATTTCCTATATATAAATAATATAATATAATATAATATAATATAATATAATATAATATAATATAATATAATATAATATAATATAATATAATATAATATAATATAATATAATATAATATAATATAATATAATATATTTGTTTTTCTTAATATCGTAAGATGTAAAAATATAAGTTATATTTTATTTTAAACTCAGAATACAGAACAAACCAGAAACCGGGAACGCACCCAATACCGAAGCTATACAAACTCCTCTCAAAGAGTGTAGTTTAACGTTTGGTTTACTAGTCTATCTGTGGCCGCCGTGTGACGTACGCGTAAACAAATCCGTTTAATTTTATTTAATAATGCCGTCTTGTGCAGTTCCTACTTGCAGGAATGCAGTTGGAAGAATAAAAAAACAAGATGGGATTACGTTTCATGTGTAAGTAGCTCAATTACATCTAATTTTAATTAAATAATGAATTTCTTTTTCTTGTTCCTAACGTAAACAATTTGAGCGAGTCCATTTTGATAATGTTGCCAGTTTTGATGGTTTCTTTTCCCCCTTTGCTGGTTTATTTTTTAGAAAGTTGACATTGATAAACTAATTAACAAGTACAATTAAAATAATTTAAAGTCATTTTAATATATAATAAGTATATAAATACATACTGCATTAATTAAGTGCAAAGTAGGTTTTCCGTTTCGGTACATTGTTTGAGATATTTTAACGTAAACATAGTGGCAAATAAATAATTATTATTACTTGTTATATGACAGATGTTAAATTCTATAAAATGGTTGGTTTTTTTATTATTATTGTGTTGAAATTATTCTAATTATTAAAAGTGGCATTTCAGGTTCCCCGCTGATGAAATTATAAGAGCGAAGTGGACTAAAATTATTAGACTAGCTCGATTAGATGAAATTTGGAATCCTTCTAAAAGCAGTGTTATTTGTTCAAAACATTTTGAAGATGATTGTTTTTATGACACAAAATGTGGTTTTAAAAAATTACGAAAAGGATCTTTTCCAAATAAGGTAGATAAGTATATGAATTTGATAGCATTGCAATATCTAATTCTAATTAATCTAAATTGACTTAAAAAAGTTCACGATTATCTCGCGTTTGACCGAACCGATTTTGATGCGGTTTCATCTATTTATCTATTTCAACTTTTAGCGTTATTGAGTAACAAACAAACAAATTTACATTCTTTCACATTTATTATATTAGTAGGATGCAATATACCAGATTTTTTTCGGTTTTAGCACATGGCCATAATATCGGAAGAAGACGAGATCCTCATGGATACATCAATATCCGGACCTTTAGCTAATAAGGATGTGCGTATTATAACAAATTGTTTTTAACGTAGATTGGTACAGGATTTCAAAAAGATATTTTTTACAAACAAATTAAGTATATTAATCTATTGTATAGCTTCAGAATAATTAACTTTGCTGTTATTACAAAGTCCCTTTATTAAGAATATTTTATTACAGCATATGGCCATGGTAACAGCAGAATCGGGGGCTCACATAGGCGCACTTTCAGCTGGCCCTGCGATACAGATGAATGTACGTATTGTTACAATTTATGCCTACCTCATTTAGTATTTTTCATTATTTAAAATTTTTTCTAACATGCTTACCGCTTTAAAAATATTTAATACGCCATTCAACTATAATTGCGCTATGTCTACACTTTAACTACACCTACGCTACACAATCTGTAGACTATACTGCGCTGAAATCAGTTCTTTCTTGGGAAATGATATGGTCTGGATACAAATTAAAGATTGAAAAATTTAGCACAACATGGCTATAACATTTTTATAATCAATAATATTTGAAAATGGTCTGTATACATGTTTGACGATGATTTTTTATTTCAGGATAGAAAATTTACACCATCTCCACAACCAGATTCGCTGATTGGTGATGTTCCTGTCTCTGATTTGGACTCAATCCTCGATACGCCGAGAAAAGTGAAATTAAAAGCCCTATATCGACGAAAGCAATTATTTTGTGAGAAATATGTCCGAAAAATTAAAACACTGCAACAAAAAAACAGACGTCTAAAAAAAAGAAATGAGTCTTTACAGAATATACTGAGGAATTTAAAGAACAATCGTTATGTCAACGACGATGTTTATAACCTCCTTTCAAAAGATGTTGTGGCAGCCGATTTTTTTAATAATTTTTACAAAAAAAGCGTCCAAAACAAGAAAAAATTTAAATATACTACAAAAATTAAAAAGTTCTGTTTGACATTAAATTTTCTTTCGCCTAGTGCCTATAGGTACGTGAGGGCAACTTTTGACACGTGCCTTCCGCATCCAAAAACTTTGTGTAAATGGTACTCCAATATAAAGGGAGAACCTGGATTTTCCGATGAATCTTTCGAGGCCTTGAAGGAAAAGGCTAAAACATCTGAACATAAAATTATCTGTGCGCTTATTGCAGATGAGATGTCGATCAGACGTCAAAGTTTATGGGATGGGAAAAAGAATTACGGGTATGTCGACATGGGAACTGGTTCATCTGAATGCCAAACCTTAGCCTCGGAAGCGTACGTCTTTTTGATAAATGCTGTGAACGATAATTTTAAATTACCCTTGGGATACTTCTTGGTGCACGGCTTAAATGCGGAGCAAAAAGTTAATTTAATAAAATTATGCCTTATTAAATGCCATGAGGCTGGCGTCAAAGTTGTGTCCCTTACATTTGATGGCCATTCGACAAATATAACGGTGATGAAGCAATTGGGATGTAAAATAGATCACAATAGTGTAATGAAGACTACTTTTAAACACCCAGTTGATGACTCTGACGTAGCTATATTCTTAGACTCAGTTCACATGATCAAATTAATTAGAAATCATTTTGAGTCCAAAAAAACATTCCTAGATGAGAACGAAGAAGAAATCAATTGGAATCTAATATGTGACCTAAACAAACTTCAAGAAAATGAAGGACTTCATATAGCTAATAAGCTTACACGTAGACATATAATGTTCCGTAATAATATTATGAAAGTTAAGCTAGCTAGTCAGGTACTAAGTAATAGTGTAGCAAAAGCCCTAAAATTTTGTCGCGAAGATGCTAAATTACATACATTTAAAAATTCCAAAGCCACCGAAACTTTTGTAAAATATATGAATGACCTCTTTGACATTTTCAACTCCCGTAACATGAAACAATTCGACTATAAGCAGCCTTTGAACACTCGTAATAAAGAAATGATATTTAATTTTCTAGACATAATGAAAACTTATATCTTAAAATTAAAAGTTAAGAATGTGGTCAAAAGAAAAATTAACAAAGATGGAAGAAAAGTGCAGGTAATAATGAAAAATTATAAACCAGTCGTAGAATGTAGTTGCCATACGGGTTTCCTGGGTTTACTTATTTGCATTGAGAGTTTGAAATCCCTATACCAGAGTTTGATTGTATCCGATAATCTGTTGGTATTTTTTCCAACATACAAATGTAGCCAAGACCATCTGGAGTTACTTTTTGGTGTTATACGTATGCACGGAGGCCATAACGATAACCCCAATGCTAAACAATTTAAAGGCATTTACAGGAAAGTTTTATGTCATTTAGAACTCAAAGCTTCCAACAACGGAAATTGCATACCACTTGAAAACATAGGTATATTAAATTGTTCGTCATCAACTAAAGCTATAAATTCCTCAGCATATTCGCAAAGATTCGAAGACAATGATGAGCTCTTCAACCCAGATCAAACACTTCCTGTTGAAGACAGTGACAGCAGCATAGCAAAATTATTATCTTCTGAACTTCCTCAGCTTTTTGATTTATCGAAATACATCGTAGGTTACATATCAGGTTCCGTAGCTCATTATTTGACAAAATCGATAAAATGTAAATTCTGTATTGAATCAATGTTAGCGACCGATATTCTATATTTCCACAAACTAATTGGTTTAAAAAACAAAGGTGGTCTTTGTTTTCCGTCGCAAAGTGTTTTTGAAATATGTTGCATTTGTGAAGCACATGTACGAAAAATTTCGAGTGAAGATTTCGTAATAACTTCGGATGCCCAATATTTAATGATTGTTCTTTCAATTTTCAAACAATTTGTAGGAAAAAATAACATTTTTGCAGTTGTTGAGAGAACTTGTATTCACAGAAATAATCTCATAAGGGCTGTTATAGAAAAATATTTACATATAAGACTACATCATTTGTCAAAACAAAAAAATATATCGATTGCCTCAGAATCAAAACGGCAATATTATAAAAAATTAGTACAACAAAAAGGTACCTAAATAAAGTTATTTTTTAAACAAATAATGTTTTATTTTACTAGAAAAGCGAATAAAATTTAAATAAGAGTAGGTATCTTAATATTTATTTAATAGTATAACTGTAAGTGTATTGTTGTCCACAAGAAAACATTGCATTATTTTGAAACATGATTTTTAATTCTCCCTAAAAGAGGCGAACTCTTTATAAGCTAGCAACTCTGTACGGGTGGGAAGTATGAGGAATGCGGGGGGTAACGTATTGTTTCTGGACACAGCGGGCGGCGAACATTATCGGCCGTTGGCTCCTTCTGGTTTGTTCTGTATTCTGAGATTTTAAACCATCAAAACACGATTTGTAAACGCTATTTATATTAAACTATTATAGGTATTAAGGAATATATTAAGGATTATCTTAATACTGATGAAAATACTTTAAATTGATACTTTAAAAAATCAGAAATTATTAAAAAATCGGTTGTCTGTAAAGTCGGTTTACTGACGATAGTTGAACGTGACAACGTCATGTTTATAATGTGCGCGGAACTAATTGGCCGCGCCTTAGGTAGGCGTATTGCCGCCGCGAAGTCCGGCGCCGAACTGAGTAATAACATCAAGCGCCCCCGCCTCTCCGTCCCACCGCTCACATACCTAATACGCGGCCAGCTGAGGTAACGGCAAATGAGGTGATAACGGTATGAGTCATGTTTTTTCGTGCGTGCAGCCGGATCCATCAAATTATAAGACGTTATCACGTTAAAACTTTGTCTTAGTTGCAACTATTAGTTAGCCATGAAAATTTTGAAATAAATTTCTTATTACTAGTAACATTTTCACAATTCACAATAGGGCAGCAAGATGGCGACAAAATGTGATCTTATTTTATAATATTTTAAATATTTGGCTTAATACAAGTCAAGTTGTAGTACTTACATATGAAATGTTATGTCCGAAGTTTTCTTAATTTATTTCCGATGCATTGTGACACCCTATATTATAGGGCCTATAACGATACAAGCCGTCATAATGTTTTTAATAGTCGGAGATGTATGCACTAGCGCTTGACAACTGATGAGTCGTTCGAATAAACTGAGCCGAAATGGCCCAGTATGATTTGCTTTACTTTTCATGCGCGTACCCGGTTTCTAGACGTAAAACGCCTAATCTTAGGTTCGGCCTGAACGGATTCGAGCACATACACGGAAAATCGACTTGCCACGAGCTTCGGTCGCTTTGCTCTGTCCGTCCGTCTGTCTGTCTATCTGTCCGCTCTCCTAGCTTCTGTAATAACTTTATGACAATAACTTTTGAAGTAATTCAAAGAAAACTTATGCGCGTTGATAGTTACGGAACCCTCCTTAGAAATGTCGTGACATGCTCTTGGTTAGGTTATTATTTTATTTATTAATTGTATTTTGATGCAACTGTACGCTATCGACGAAACCGAATTATTGTACATTTTTCCAGTAATAATTGTTATAAAAATATGTTATAGAAATAATTTCTCTTTGTTTTATAGTAAAAGTCTTTAGATTTTATCAACCATAGTGGCTCTAAAGTTTTAAATACTTCAATGAACTCTAATAAATATTCTTTAGACCATGTTGCCATTTTAGGGTTCCGTACCCAAAGGGTAAAAACGGGACCCTATTACTGAGACTTTGCTGTCCGTCCGTTTGTCACCAGGCTGTATCTTAACCTTCTTATACCGTGATAGCTCAACAGTTGAATTTTTCACAAATGATGTAGGTATTTCTATTGCCGTTATAGCAACAAATACTAAAAACAGAATAAAATATAAATTTGAAGTTCCCACACAACAAACGTGACTTTTTACGTTTTGTACGGAACCCCTCTTACCGACTCGCACTTTAACGGTTTTATTTTACACTCGAATTTTATTACCGTTCAGTCCAATTTTATTACCGTTCAGTCCATCCGTACAGGTCAGAATTAGTGTTGCTAACTTGGTTGTTTTACAAAGTTTTACTACTAAATTTAGTATTTTATTCCCTCTTTAGTAGGAATTTAGTTGTTAGTAGTGGTTTTGTAGAAAATAGCCAGGCAGTAATCATAATATGCAAAATAGTATGGTAGTACGCCATTTTGCATATTATGCTATTATGACACCTTATCATAATAGCACATAGTAGCAAGCGTCCGTAAGTCGCATAAAACTACCGATTTAATATAATATTTATATATTACGTAATATTTCCTACTATATTTTAATTTTTTACGGCAAAATTATCATATTTTCAGTAAGTAGGTATATTAAAACTTAATATGCAGTGGTTTTTTGTTGTTTTTAGGGATTTTTATGTTTAGTAGCTTTTTTATAGTTATCGGTACTCTTTTAGTAGTTTTTAGTATAAAATGACGCGAGTTTAGTAGTTTCGCAAAAACAGAGTTGGCAACACTGGAGCGAATCGCTTCAGTCCATCCGGCCGACTGATGCGATCTCGAAATTGCACACAGATGATACGATTTGCATCCGTTCAGGCCGAATTGAAGGAAAACCGGGCCGTGTATGGGGCCCCTAAGACAGTCGAAATTATTGATATATTTTTGCACGACGAAAGAAAAAAACATATTGCTTAAAAATGCGCAGTTTTTAAGAAATAACACCTAGCTAGATCGATTTTTCACCCCCAAAACACCTGCATACTAAATTTCATGGTAATACTTATAGCCGTTGCCGAGATACCGATTATATTTAAACAAGATCGTATCGTTTAAAGTTTATACTTTCTACGTTTACATTTATTTTTTGCACTGTTTATCTTTTCTGAATTAGAGAGATGTCCTTTACTCTATTCTCCATTATCTTGATCCTATATCAACAGAATTGATACAAATTTACCGACAATGAAACTATTTTAAAACGTTTGAAATAACGTAGCGCTCGCTGATTGGTCAATAGGCCACTCAATTGAGCCAATAGCCGTCTTCCGTTCGTCACAGGAAGAAGCATTTGCCGCCCTTTCAGACTCAGTTAAAATCAAGGGGAACATTATTATACGGGTCACCAACCTGTATATCCTGGCCTCGGGGCTTTCTAAATCTTTTTACAATAGAGCTCAAAATACACTGGTTATATGAATAGAGCAATTTTGTATGCATTATGCAATTTGGTGCTATATTCATAGATTGATGAATTGCAATTGAGTGTGGGAATCTGTGCTGGTGAAATAGATATTGTGATGTATATCACAGAGGTAATAGATATGATGTATATCATAGATATTTTTCCCGCGGTTCCGCCCGTAAATATACTATCGAGTATCCCGCGGGAACTTTGTACTTTTTCGGGATAAAAAGTAGCTTATGTTTTAGACCAGAGCTTATACTACTACCATACTAAGTTTCAGTAGTTTTTGCGTAAAAGAGTAACAAACATCCATACATCATCACAAACTTTCATATTTATTTACTTTAGTAGGATTCTCAAATCTCAATGTTCAAACGGAAATCTAATAATATCGTTGACTATAGTCCGTTTAAAGTTATTTTACCTCGGAATTTTAGGAGCGTTTTCACAATACGCGCTACGATATCGCATAACGGACCGGAGGGCGGAGGCCGGAGACACACTTGTCATTGACTTATAAGCGTTTTTCCATTATCGACAAGTATATCATAATAAGTTTCAAAACTGACCATAATGTAAGCTATTAATTAATCTTTGCCATAATGGCGCAAGATTCAGTAGGGTGTGTGATATGAAATTAGCAATAAGATGGAGTGAAGTGAGCTGAGTTTAGTTATTATAAAAAAAAATGCTAAGCTTTTATTCTCCGTTTAAATTTAGCCGCTTTACACCCTTGCGACAGTAACGCCACCACCTATTTAACGCTTTTTTACGGACACTTTTTCATTTATGAAGACAGTAATACTCCTCGACTCTAGTATCCATGATCAAGATTTTAAAATCGATTTGACTGTTACTGAGAGGCTATTAGATTACTGTACTGCAATTACTTCCTTAATGTCCCTCGGCTCTAGGCAATCATCGTTTTTTTATAGCAATGACAGATGTATAAAAACCCAAGACAATAAACAAGGTTTTATTGTATTTTTCTACGTTTTTAATGTCTTTCGGAAAACTTCTGTTTCCTATCGTCTGTCATTATTATATGTATAGAAAGAAATTGTACTCACTGCTGTGTAATTTACGATCAATAAGATCAGCAATAACTCAAGAAGACAGAAATCCAAATATAAACATTTATTAAATACACTTTATACATTAAAAACAATATCATCAACTTTAAAATTATAACATAATATAGGTACAAGAATATTATATACAAAATTAATAAATAAATACCGCTTAAAAAGTGCTATTCGGTCTCGCGCACGAAGGGTTCCGTACAAAACGGCAAAAAATCACGTATCGGAGCCGCCCTTAAGTGTTTGTTTTATTCTATTTTTAGTATGTATATTTATTTGTGAAAAAAAAATTACAGGCGACAGAGAGACAGACAGTGAAGTCTCAGTAATAGGGTCCCGTTTTTACTCTTTGGGTACGGAACCCTAAAAATTAAAACGATCTGTTTCATTAAAATCCCCTGCCAATGTCGTAATAGCAAAGCACTTTAACTTAATAAATAGATTTTGTATAAGTTTGTGAAGGAGTTTTCTTATTAAATAAATTAAACTACTTACTTCTGTTCGTTTGTTTTGTTATAGATAAATTACTGTATAGGCTTCCGTACCCAAAGGATATTACTGAGACTCCGCTGTCCGTCCGTGTGTCTGTCAGGCTGTAACTCATGACTCGACTCATAACTCATGAACCGTGACAGAGCAGCTAGACAGTTGCAACTTTCACAGATCATGTATTTCTGTTGCCGCTATAACAACAAACACTAAAAACAGAATAAAATATGTATTTATGTGGAGCTCCCATACAACTCGCTAGGAACCCTTCGTGAGCGAGTCCGACTCGCACTTGCCGGTTTTTAATACAACACTCATATGAATAAGATTTAAAAAGTGAAGTCTTTAAGTTAGATATTTATTCCAAACTCCTTCAACCCTCGAGCGCTGGTGGCACGGCCAGGCGCTAGCAGAACCGCTCCACGCGGGTCTCCAGTACCCCTATGTTCTGTATCTCACTCGTGATGACGTCACCGGGCTTGAGGTACTCCGGGGGGCTCCGGTACATGCCCACGCCGCCCGGGGTGCCCGTGAGTATTATGTCGCCAGGGTAGAGTGTCATGACACTGGAAAGAAAAGGAAAAAATAAATTTAAAAAAACTGCAGTATCTCAAAAAGAATTGCCAACCATCAGACGATCTGTATGCTCATTTTCCGGTATTATTGCCGGAAGGAATCGGAAAACAACATAAAATACTGTAACCAAGAGCATGTCAGGTAAGGAGGGTTTCGTAATTATCAACGCGCAATCAGTTTTATTTAAATTATTTGAAAAGTTATTGTCTGATTTCGTTCAAAATAATTCTCCTAAAGAGTTTATAGCGTGATCTATCAGCACGGAATCTTACAAGTTTCTATCTCCTATAGTTTAAAATGCCAGTGGGGGGGGGGACCGGGGGGGGGGGGGACACTAACTTATAAAGCACTTTGAACTTTGAAGACGATTACTCGAAAATGGTTGACTTTGTAAAAATGTCATGTATGAAACCTTCACTTTATTTAAAAAGGCCTGTTCGTCGATACTCCACGCGATGGGGTACAATAATAAAATTTTTCGTCCCCACTTCACATGTAGCCACTAGCCACATGAGAGCCACCAATAAAATTTAAAATTTGGGGCCACGGTAGGCCCCCGCCAAAAGTAATGAGGGCACTAGCAAACCACTTTTACGAAACGTTACGTCGATTCTTTTATTATTATTTTATGATGCCAAAACCGAGATCTATACAATATAATCTGTAACTATAGCAAATTGTATTAATTTATATTCATAATTCCAGTTGTTATAAGGACGGACACAGACAGACGGACGGACGGACAGAGCGAAACTAAAAAAAATAACTACCCCAAACCGATTTCGGTGACGGTGGCCGGTTTCATTGAAACCAGGCCAGCTACGCAGGAGTTATTTTATAGTGACCAAGTGTGTGCGCAGTACACAAGAGCACTCTCTCCTCCTTTACTCTCGTAACCCAGTGGGACGGATGACCGACACGACTGGCGAGTGATTAGGCGCAGGTCCGACTTTTTACATGCCCATCCGACGCATGTCGTCTTTATTGTCAGACAATCAGGAGTCCAGCCTAACGAAACTGTAGTGTAGTAGTTTCGTAAGGGTTATGTAGTAAGAGCGAAACTATAAGTGTTATGTAGTACTGCGGAACCCTAAAAACCTAAACCCACCTGCTCAGACGCGCTATGACGTCGGGTATCTTGTGCACCAGCTGGTCGGTGTTGCTGGCCTGCTTCAGCACGCCGTTGACGCTGCACCTGATGTCGAGGGCCTGCGGGTCGCCGACCTCGTCCGACGTCGTGATGCAGGGCCCGATGGGGCAGAACGTGTCCATAGACTGGAAGATACCGTAGATTAGAGATGGCGATTCGAAGAAACAATTTTAAAGAAGAAATAATCTACCCAAAATAGTTCGTTGCAAAAAATAGTTCCTAATCCATGGTAACAAGGTCGTCAATAGAAGTCAACATATCTGAACAGCTATATTTTTAAAATTGTTGCCGGGAAATCTTCTGTCAAAAACGAACAATAATTCAAGTAAATGACTGAACGTAAAGGAACTATTTGTCTAGGACCGTCATGATGTGGAGTAGTTGACATTAATGTAAGACTATTTGACGTTGAAATAAGAAAACGTTTCTACTTCAGCTGTCAAAAGAGGCCATTTTGTGAGCTCATGCTCGGGAAGAAAAGACATGTAGTTTCTCATAACGACGCTGCATCGACCTTGCTGCCTTACGACCTATTTTGCTCCGAATGGTATTAAAGTTTCTTCAATCTGTCATTTGTCGATTCTTCGGTGTTTCTAGGGTGCGCATGCTAGGCCTGCAGATCTTAAGGCTCCCTTCCCTCGATCGTTATTTTTGTGGTCGCGACAGAAAAAAACTGCACTGTAAATAGAACTCGGCGCTAATACAATAGAGCTGAGAATCGTGTAGAGTTGTCAAATCTAACATTTCACACTTGCCACTTCGATTTTCAACTCTATTGTATTAGTGCAGAGTTCTATTTTCAGAGCTCTGTATTTTCCCGGGTCCGTCGGATTCCGGATCATACAGTCCCAGGCTTAGGTCTTAGTAGGTGAGTGGATAACTATTTGGTGAGGTAGGTAAATGTATAGAACAAACGAAACAGACGAATCGCCTGATGGTAAGCAGTCAGTCTCAGTACCCAAGCCTAAATGACGTGAACAACACCAGAGGAGTCAAGTTGCAAGCATTTTTACTTCTATTATACATGTCAACTCTTGTGAGGATGGACGAATCAATGGATGGATGGACGTTTGTTATTCTTTCACGCAAAAACTACTGAACGGATTTCGATGAAACTTAGTATGGTAGTAGTTTAATCTCTGTAGTCTGGATTAACACTTAGGCAACTTATGTGAAAAAAGTGGTATATGTGTTAATCCAGAGCTACCTATATCAGTGTTTTTCAAAAATTATACTAATAATATAGAGAGGAAAGATTTGTTTGTTTGTTTGCATTGAACAGGATCCGAAAGTACTGAAGCAATTTTGTAGATATTTGGCACAGATATAGATTAGAGTTTAGACCATGGGAAAGGACATAGAATACTTTTTATAGCGCCAACATGTATGGTTCCCACGAGTTTTTTTTGCGCGCACAAAGTGCGGTCAACTTTTAGCAATTTATAAAATGCTTGCAACTTTATATTTTTATTTATTGATTTTATATTAACAGCTTCTGTCGAGAGACTCGAGTAACAAGCTGCTGTGTTCAGTACAAAATTATTACCATAAGAGCGTTATAAAGAAAATTATATTATTATGAAAATAAGATAGCTTAAAAATAGTATCAGTAGGTTGATAAACAGAAGTGAAATACTTTTAAGGTTTGTGTAAACATTGCCGTGACGACACTTGAGATATATTTCGTACGCATTATGGTGTATGGCTGTTACCTTTATCTATTGTGACCATTTAGTATATTTGGTTCGTTGCCATGCAATGAATTGAGCGTATTTTAAAGTTTTTCTAATTTAAGCTATCTATGCTATCTAGTGTCGTGCTCTGCTTGAATTTTCCCGGGACCCCCGGGTTCCGGATCATAAAACCTTAAAACCTTCCGATGGCCAGTAATCACTTACATTCAGGCGACACGTTTGCTGATTTACCTTGCCCAGGAGGAACTGGCCGCCGTTCCTGGTCTTCTGCCAGTCGCGCGCGCTGATGTCCTGGGCCACCGTGTAACCAAGGACATAGTCGAAGGCCTTGTCTGCCGTCACGTTGCTGCAGGTCTTACCGATGACAACGGTCAACTCTACTTCCCAATCCACTTTCTGTGAAGACAAAGGCGGATGTTACTAGGTTGACGACCTCTGTGGCTCAGTGGTTAGCGCATCGGTGCTTTAGCCGGAGGTCACGGGTTCGAATCCCGCCGTAGGAACAAAAAGTTTTTCTGTGTTTTGGGTCTTGGATGTGTATTAAATATATATTCAATTTCAGTTGTCTGGTGCCTGTGATACAAGCAATCTTCGGATACTTATTAGATGGACCAGATTGACGTGATGTGGAAGCGTCCATAGATATTATATTATAAATATCTATGGACTTATATATATCTATCACTTATATATAATGCCGCTATAACATAATGTAAAGTACCTGGGTAACCGAGCTAATAGTAGATAAAAAAAAAGAATCACAAAAATATTTTACCGGGGTTCGATAGCACCACATCCCGAATTGCCGAACAAAACAAAAATTAACTAAACTGCCAAACGTACATTATTGTTACATAACATTATTAGTCGAAATTATTAATATATTGTTGCATGACGAAAGATAAAACATAATATATAAATTAAAAAATGCGCAGTTTCCCAGGGATGAAACCTAGCTAGATCGATTTTTCTCCCCCCAAATCTACCTGCATACCAAATTTCATGTAAATACTTGCAGCCGTTTCCGAGATTACGATTATATATATTTATATATATGTATATATATATATATACACACACAACATTGTCTCGTTTAAAGTATAAGATTATTTCACTTAGGCTTTCAGTTGACAGTCTGTTAAACTAAAATAGAGGATAGATTAGGTTTTAGTACAGTTTGTTTACTCAATCATGTTTTGGACGGCGAATATTAATTAAACATAGGTATTTTTATCACAAATATTAATCAACTGGCAATTCAAGGGGGCATGAAAGTATTATTTGCAATACGCGAGAATATAAGAGATATGAAGAAAAGGTTGGGAAACCCTGATATATCCCATGATCGAGTATCACCTTCCTGCATTATATCACAGCCCACGCAGCAGGCGGCCACAAATTTAATTTGCCCACCAATTGACCTCAATCGTGTGTTAGGTCACGCTTATGATTCAAGACATACTTAGGGTTCAGTAGCCAGTGCCTGTAGGCAAAAACGAGCCATTCTCCTCGTATATAAACACTTTTTTGAGTTTTATTTCAGTAAATAAGACATAGAAGTACTCCTATAGAAATAATAAAAAAGTATAATAGACCTCACAATGGTGTCGCTTCCCACTACAAATCGTACCAGGCGTCAGTCAGTTAGCCATCCAGTCACAGAGACTAGATGCATCCAGTATTGTAACAGAATATTCAACTCTCTTCTATAATATTATTATGTATGTTAAGTAATTGATTTAATTTTAAATGGAAAAAAAAAGGGGCAACTTGGCAATACAAACTATATGACCAGAAATGGTTATCATTCATTTCTTTTGACTTTGTGTGAAGCACAGCACACTATAGAATATATTATATAATGATGTGTACTGAGTACGCGAGGCAGAAATGAAACCTTATTCATCATTTAAAATCCAAAATACTCTCTGTGTATTGAGCAGTACCTACTTTAGAACGTTAAGAAATTTAAGTAGCTTCCTACCGATATATCTATGACGCTTAAGCAGTTTCACTTTAAAACACATCTGAGTAACATTATTAGGGCAAAAGTAATGATTACTTTAACAGTGGAAATAAAAATAGGCACTCACATTAGTAGCATCAGTCCTAAGTTTCAATACATCCTTTGGGCCAATGATCGTACTGGAAAACTTGCTGAATATCATTGGCACTTCGGGTGGAGTCAGATTCTGTTCCTGACAATGGTCTTTGTAGTTCAGGCCTATGCACAGCACCTTATCGTTGCCGGTGATCGGAGCAGCTAACTGGACTTCGGATAGAGCAATTAGGCCAGGATCTTTTGTTTTAAGGCTAAAAATTGATTACCAATAATTAATATTATGTTCACATAAGATAAATATATTAATCTTACTACAATTAAAACAAATATAATCAGATAAAATTGGAATCTGCAAAACTTTTTAATTGGCTTTACATGATTTTGTGTTGATATATAAGATTTTTGTTTGTAAATTGTAACAGTTTCATGCAGAAGCCACAAGCTATTGGAACTCACAAATAAACATAGTTTTATTAAATAATTTATTAGAATATGTAAAATGAAAAACAATGTTGGTAAGTATTCTAATTACTTACCTAATATTCATAAAAAATAATTTTTATAAAATTATTTTTTATGAATATTATTTTTGATAATTAAATATTAAATTATCAAAAATAATTTCACGTTATTAAATAGTGTCGATAGGCTGGTTTGTTTACTAATAGGTATAATATGACATGACACAACAGTATTAGGTGGACTCGAGACTCATTTAGGGACATTAGAAATAAGGAATGATGGTAAGGTTACAAACTAAAGTAGCAGTTATCCTTATAAGATTAGAGCCTAGATTAGAACATGGTTAGTTACATAACTACATAAAATTGTTTTAAATCTCTTAATATGTAAGGAATCCACATTAAGGTTTGTAGTCTTTTTCTAGCTATGTGCATCATAAAAAGTTTAAGAGTGTTGAAAACTTACCCTTTAACTTTATCAAGAGCATTGCCTTTTAAAATCTCTATCATAGAAGATGGTATGCTACTGTCCGCTTTGTTTACATCAACCACGTTATTTCCCTCCAAATAACCAGCTCGGAGGACATTGGGGTCATTTTTGTACACAAATTGAACAAGCTTCATGTTTTTTTGGGATCCAACCGAAAATCCTCTCGCACCGGCAAAATATTGTGTCGTTTTCAGAAAAGTTTTTAATCGAAAGGCACTGTTGGTTGACGTTATCAAATATGGCTTGATAAAATTCATCGTTTCGAGTTTCCAGCAAAATAAAAGTTTTCAAGTGTTTATGTCAAGGAATCGATTTAGAGGTTAAATTCGGTATATATATTTTTGTTCTCTACTGTGAAAGTTACCAGCTGCTTTGTCATTGTTGAAATTAATATAAGTTTTGTTCCCACCCTTTCTTAAATTAAATCATTGGTGTTTAACATTGAGAAGACGCCTCAACTCGATTGTTTGTAACAAAAGTTCGAGCGCGCGCACTCCAACTCACTTAGTCTGTGCCGAGCGCTTGCTGCAACGTGACACGTTTGAGTGAAGTTTTGTTTTTTAAATTATGCCTTCGTGTGCATTGAGATACTGTTCAAACAACTCCAGAAACATAAGTAAAAGTCAAGGAGTGACTTTTCACCAGTAAGTTCATTTATTATCTTTAAAACACGCTTAATTTAATTATAATTTTTCAATTGCAACGCGTCACCGCGGCGGCGGCCATGTTTACGTGAATGTCAAAGAGTAAAAAAAACATTTGTATGCGCAGACTTGACACTATCGTCATATAAGATTACATAATTAAGGGCAGTAAAATATTAATTTTAAATTACGATAACGTTAATGCAATAACATTAATATTTTTTTATTATTATTTGGATTTAAAGGTTTCCTCGGCCATGTCAAGAAACAAGAGAATCATGGATCAAATTTGTTCAGAAGAATCGCAGCGAAGAAACGTGGTTACCTTCAGATTATTCACGCATATGTTCCTTGCATTTCCAAGAAAACGACAAATACACCACAAAGACAGGAAGAGTGTACTTAAAGAAATCTGCAGTACCATGCGATAACGTAATTATATTATTGAATAATATCACTGGGATGTTTGTTTTATTTTGTGATTAGAAATACTTACTTTTTGTGATGTCCCGTAAGCATACTTCAGTATACTTATGAGAGGCGTAACTAGTATATGGCGATTGATTTTACTGTACCGCTAGAATATTTACAGGCTTAAAAAATAACTTTTTTTTCAGCCATCAACATGTGAACAGGAAGTATCAGAATCATTGTCCGAATCAGTAAGCAGTTCAAATTCAATTTTTGATACTCCGAGAAAAATTGTACTTAAAAATAAATTACGCAAGGAATCGGCAGCTAAAAAGAAACTCACGCAGAAATTAAAAAAAATACAAAGACAAAATATTTATTTAAAGCAAAAATGTGCTTATTACAAAACAATTGTACAAAATTTGAAAAAGAAATTCATACGTAGTACATTATAACTCAATGGTTTATAATAAGTAAATTAGTAATTGTCGTAAATAAAGGCAGTATGTACACAAGGAAAATAAGTGTAGTTATTCATTTTAATAATAATATCGATTTCAATAATAACATTGAAATATCAATTTTTATTTATCGATTTTATAAACTAAGGCAAAATTTCTATTACACGATTGCTGTTATTCCTATACAGGCACGTAATATCTAAAAGCATCAACAAAATCAGCGGATTGATAAGTTTAGTAGGTATCTACTTCTCGTCTTCTTTTCATTAGTTTAAAAAAACTAAAATGAATTCAAATTTAAAAAATAGTGATTTAAAAATGGTTACTTGAAAATAACTAACCTTTAATGGGCTTAGTAGCAAACAAAAACAAACTATAATAACAATGTCTATAATTTATTCACTTAAATAATGAGGCTATATACTAATAAACAGTTCTTGGTTTTGTTTTAGTAAAGATGAACTCCTCTCTTGTGTGGTAAGGTGCGTAAGGGTCTTCAACGTAATGCTTTGGTTTCTTCCAAAACTTGGTAACCATTTTATCGAGTAGGGTATTTTGAGTTGCATTACAGAATACATGCTGCCTTGCCCTCCTTTGGTTTGCAAGAGTTTTCTTCCATCTCCTCTTGTTTCTACCAGCTTTGGTTCTGATCCAACCACCCCAGTGTAATCGGAAGAACTTTTTCAAGACAACTTTAACAGACTTCCTCTTACCCTTTCTCAAGCTAAACTTTGTAACAGTTCTGACTTGTGAAACTGTTATGTTGTTTGATATATCCAATATCTGCTTATTATTTACAAGGGGCTGAATGATCAGACTGCTGAAATTATTCGCAGAAACATTTTTGAGGTTAGGTGTACAAAATTTCTTGTATTCATAAGTAAATACTCGTCCAGCATTGCGGGCTACTTGAAGCGGTTGTAATACTCGATAAGCTGTAAAAAAGAAAGTTTACTGCAAAATATTCCAAATAACAAGTCTACTTGAATAAAATAAAGAATAGAAAAAGTATTTATTACCCAATATTGCACTTCGTAGCATTTTTTAGCTAATGATCAAATTATCAAGTGTTATTATTATACTAAAGTAATATTCAGCTTCATGCAACCATTACATAAAATTACAAATAATAATTTTAAGCCAAAGTAATAAATCCTGTTTTTTTTTTATGTCCTTCTTCTTCTTTTTTTATATATGGCATCGGCTTATAACCTTTTGCCAGTTAAAAAGGCGGGAAATACAATTTACGTTTCAATTTTCAACACCGTATTCCTAAATCGCCAAGTCTAAAGTCTTCTTCTTCTTCTTCTTCTTTTTTGCATAGCCTTCCTTGTAATAGGAGTTGCCAGCGTCAGAGTGATATATATATATATATATATATATATATATATATATATATATATATATATATATATATATATATATATATATATATATATATATATATATATATATATATATATATATATATATATATATATATATATATATATATAATATATATATATATACATTAGTAATAATCAAAGTTTTATGTGATTTGAAGCTATAAATGAACATAGAGTGTCCACAAATGGAGTAAAGACGTAAGATAAAATAGTCTTAAGATTAATGGGTCGAGGAATGTGTGTAGGAAGGAAGTCATATAAAGAAAGATTTATAGGACAGTTAAAGAAGATATGATCAGGAGAACCCTCATGTAAGCCACACTCGCACAATGAGCTATCCTTGACTCTTATTTTGACCAAAAATACATTATTACACGAATGTCCAAGGTGAAGTCGACAAATAGTAGAACAAACAGATTTGCTAGCTTTAGAGTACTTAAAAAACCAGGGCCTACTAGGTATAGATCCTTGTATTACGGCATAAAATCGTCCCTTACTTCTACACGAATCGGTCCAAATATTATTCCACTCAGAGGTCATATGTGTCTTAGCCAGAGATAGAAGATCTTGGCAATAAACTTTAAAATTACTTAAATCACCAGACTTTGAAGCCTCTTTAGCATAAAGGTCTACACATTCATTTTCTGTAATGCCACTATGCCCAGGGATCCAGGCAAGTACAACCTGAATGTCTAAAGTTTATAAAAAGTCTAAAGTCTAGTCAAAGTCTAAATAAATAGTCTGTGCAGTCAATGAGTCATGTCAGTCGATTCAGTAGTGGTAGAAGCTTTACTGAAAGTTCCTAGGGAGTTTTGGCGGGAAACTCAAAATAGCACGTTTTTAGAAGTTGTACCACTTTCCCACACTTGTGCACGTTAAGGAATATTTAATGGTTAATAGTCTACCAATATTACACATTAAAAACCGAAATAACACAAATGTATGAGGAAATACAAATTCCACAACTTCACCCATTGAACTCCCCGGCAAAACGCCTCCTTCTTCTTCTTAAAACATTAACACATGTTTTCAATTTAATAATCGATTAGGTACCTATTCTGCCAGCTCATGATAGAGGCACCGTAGTGTGTTATTATATAATAGTTCATAAGCTGTGTGTTTTGCAAGTCACGAGATACGAGTCGTTTTTAGTATGGAAATGGTGTTTGCATTTGATTTTTAACGTACACTTACGCCACTCTTGTACATTGCCACCATTGGTTTTACTACAAAAGACCACACGGCCTTTAATTATTGCTGTGCTTATTACTTAGAGCATTCAACCAAATGGAGACGAAATGACAGCTAATTTCTATGCGAAACAGTCTGCCACGTTCTGCGGGGGAACGCGGAACGCACACAAAAAGTGTTTATACACTGAGAATCTGGAAAGCCCCAAAAGGAGGTCTCCAACCAAGCGAGGTGGTATGCCCGATCAGGCCGAAGCCCACTTATATGCAATACAGATATTGTATAATTATGTATATAGCGCTGATCTTAGAAACCTTCGATAGCGCGATTCAGGACTGTGGCGCTAATTGATCCGCTACAACACTAATGCATTTTTAATCACGTCGTTACGCAAGCACACGAAAAATTGTCAAACATAAACATAAACTATACGCACATATTATGTACAAATAGGCTATCAGTGTTCGACAAATGTCATTTCATTCAAGCACTAGCGTTGCTTGACACTATCGATATTTAAACATCGATGAGTTCGGCAAATAATAATAGGGTACTTTCTATGGTAAACAAAAAAGTAATAAACATAAATATACTTATTCATTTTAAGTGTTTTTTCGTAATTGGTTAAATAAATTGTTTTTTTTTTTAAATTTATTCATTTATAAACTAAGAATACAAACATTAAACCTAATCTATATTATATAATAATATATAGTGTGACATAAACCATTGCTGGTTTTTCCGCACACTGCTATTCGTCGTCGATAACTCATTTAACTTATAATACCTAGTTATATTTAGTTGGACAATGCTTATATCTTGATTATGTTATTACTAAGTTACACACATTCTAATAATTACGAAATCTAAAAAAGTCATAACCCATAAGTAGAACTACAATACCACTAATACACCGCGCAGCCGCGTCCTCATCACACAATGGAAACACACGGGCATAAATTGCTTCAGCATAATAGTATTTATTATGACTTTATTTAATAAAATTGATTGAAAAGATGCAATATGTGATTTAATATGGCTTTTATACTCATATTGATCTTATAGATATTTAGTTGTGTTGATTTATAGCATGTAGATGTAATAAAGAAAATGAAATAGAGATTTACTTACATTGAAGTGATATTCATAAATATAAATACACTTTTAGTTGTAAATGATTTAGGATATCTTTTTGCTAGTTTCAACTTCCAACCAAACTTTCCTCATTTCGATATCTTCCGGCACTATAGTGAACAACTTTTCTGGAGTAAACATACACACACACACACGAATAAAATTACTCATTCTTGCCACAATGTAGGTACTAATTACTATTTCGAAAAATTTATGAACTTAGAGCATAAAAACCGACTTCTAAAGTAAAAATGCACGAAAAAGTATGAAATAAAACTTATTTTATGAATCACTAAATTTCCCGTGGCACCGCCCGCGTATTTATAGTATCAGGTATTCCACGGGAATACTGTACTTTTTCGAGACAAAAAGTAGCCTATGTTTTAATTTCACTGAAATCCGTTCTGTAGTTTTAGCGTGAAAGAGTAACTAACATCTATCCATCCATCTTCACAAACTTTCTCCTTCCGTTAGATTCTTCCGCAGAATTTCCCTTAGGATTTAGATAGGATTCGGCTAAAATTTTAACTATTTCCGAGTAGCTCTCCATCTAGGTACTTAAAACTGTGTTTTTTATTAAGAGTGCGTGACAAACCTTTTAAGCTATTATATTATTTCCAAGGAGCATTACAAACAGCGACAATATTTTATGTTAAGATGAAATATCGCTTGCTATACAGTTTGTTTGAACTATCACAGACGACTGAGATACTAGATATTCTCATATTATAATATGAAATAAATATCCAGGCATCTTAAGATAAAAATTATATTATCTTCGACGTCTGTGACGTCCCTTAGTCTGCAGAAAAATTTTAATAATTTAAACTTAAAAACTTCTTAAAATCTTTATTTACCTAAGCGTATTTTAAAAAATTATGCACAAAAATAATAATTTTGGAAACACGAGTTTTTTTTTGAGACAAATAATTTGAACCGATTTTTGTTTTACTACAATATTTAATTTACAATTTCGCTTAGTATGCTATAGTAAATATGTATTAAAATATCTCCTCTTGTTATCCGCTTGTGCTATAAAACATGAAGCTTCAAAATGCTGTGAGCAAATTGTTCTCGTACATTTAGTGCACGAAACATGATTTGCACAACCTCGAATCCAAACATCCCGAATCATTGTATCCTTAGGAAATATGAAAAATTAATTGTCAGAATAACATACTGATCGACTTTCGATATCGATATTTTTTGTGTTGTCACAGCCCTCATTTTTCTGCAGTGTAAGCTGGTTTATAAATTAAAAATGCATAATCTCAGAATAAGTTTATACGCACATATTTTATTGCAATAAAGAATAACGAATTTAAACCAAAGTTTGATAATATAATTGCCTAATTATTTTTTAATAATTTGAAAATTTTTAATGTTTTTATTGACATAATATTATGAAGAAAAACAAAATTGCAAATAGTATACTAAGTTATTATATTTAATAGTTATTTTTCTTCATTTTAAAATAGTAATAACAGGAACGAATGTGAAATAGAAGTTTTTATAAATTACTACTTTTAAATATTACCTTTAGTACAATTCAGTGGCAACACTTATTGCATTATTTGATAATATTTAGACAAATTATAACTTACAGATGAAAAGTAACGTTATCCTTTTGTTTATCAGAAGTGTCCGATCTCTTTTTACAGTAAAAAAACACAGCAATTCGGCATTTTTAGCTCCGGTTCGTACCGCAACTAGTTTTTTTTATAACCGTAAAACATATCAAGGTACTCAGTGATATAACCGGTATGACCGGCGGACTCGTACCTTTGGCAGCGAGGAACGCCTGATAATGGCTACTCCGGTTGGATTAATGCTCTAAGGCTTATTAAAAGAACTTTCACCTTGTTTAAGTTCTCTGGTCAATTTAGATAAAAAACTGATGGGACTTTTGCCAGGGAGATCAATGGGCGACGTTGTGTAATTTGTTATATTTCATAAATTTGTGTTATCTCGGTTCTTAATGTGTAATATTGATAGAATATGAACCATTAAATATTCGTTAACGTGGGCAAGTGGTACAACTTCTAAAAACGTGCTATTTTTTGTTTTCCGCCAAAACTCCCTAGGAACATTCAGTAAAGCTTCTACCACTTTACTAAATCGACTGACATGACTCATGGACTGTACCGTTATACCGTATATATTTGGACTTTAACTAGACTTTATACTTGACGATATAGGAATACGGTGTTGAAAATTGAAACGAAAGTTCTTTTTCCGCCTTTATAACTTGACACTGGCAAATGGTTATAAGAAATATAAATATATATAAATAAAAAAAAAATGATTTTGAACAGTGACATTCATGACATTAGATACTTGACTTTTGTCTGTTGTCATTCAGTTATCCGTAGTCCCGATTTTCGAAAAGATTTAATTTAGTGTTAAAAATGTATAGATTTACTAATCATTTAGCAAATCCTAGCTTAGTATTGGTGAGTATTCATTTGTAAATTATATATTTTGTATTCTGAAATTTTTATTGGTTAATCAAATCATAAAACTGCAGAATTTCACAGCGGTCTTCTTTGAGAGATTTTTTCTTACATTGAACTCTAGTAAATAGTGTACAATTGTACTGATTTTAGTCGTAATTTTCATAGTTATAATCACCTTTAGTCAATATTTACAAAAACAAAATATAATTTGTTTTTATAGACCTTACATAACAACTTTATCATGCGTCATTTGAGACCATCCTAACCTAATTTGCCTTAACCTCAGGCCTTAACCAAAACAATACAATCTTGTAAGATTACATTATCCTTGCCTGATTTTTAATAATAATACGTTTTTAAATATTTAAATTAATTAAAAAACTTTAAAAAAAGAGGCACTGAGATTTTGTGGTTATTTTCTAAAATCTAAACATTAAGAGTCTTAGGCCCGTATTAATAAAGCGTTCTTATCTCTAAGACAATTCTCAAGAAAGTACGTAAGATGTTGTTTTAATTAATAGACCGTACTTAAGTACAGCTGTAGGTACGGCGTATCAAGTGAGTGCGAATGTAATAATAAACGAGACTCGTTACTCAAGTATGCTGTCATTGCTGTCAAACTGTTACTTGAGACACAGTTTCGTGGGTACAGTCAAACCTTGACTTGAGTACGGCTTGGTATACAGTACAATATTATTTGTTGTGTTTTTGGTTGTGTTACTATTATGTAAAGTAAGTAAGTGATCTCAATAACGTTATCAACTGAGACGGTCTTGAGATCATACTATGAATTAAAGACCATCTTGAGAAGCTAATCGATACTTGAGACTGTCTCAGCCAAGAAAGGTCTTGAGAACGAGTTTGAGAACGGTTTACTAATACGGGCCTAAGGCCCGTATTAATAAACCATTCTCAAACTCGTTCTTTATTAAGATAAACCATAATTAGATTTAGCATTGATTATATTTTCATTGATTATAGCCATTCTAAGATAAACAATACCAAACATTTAAAAAAGGGTCAGACAGTTTTCATACTTTTACCTTTTGTAACGGTATGCTTTTGTATTAGGTTCGAAAACCAATAGGCGAGTCATCATGTGCTGCTTTAATCGTGATGCGAGGCCCGCAGCGGCGATACTCCAGCCAGCACGGTTCGGACAAGCCCAAGTCCAGGAAGCTCCTGTGGAGTACAGTTGGTGCTACTGTGCTCACTGGAGCAGCTGTTGTGTATGCTAAGTGAGTAGTTATCATTTCTTTTAGTCTGCAAAAATGTTTTTTTTTCTTTTTTTTTTTCTATGGACGCTTGTTTTGTTTTGTTTGTTTCATTACAACTAAGGAATTTTTATTCAGTAAGCAATCTATATCTATATGTCGGAGACACATTGTCCTCAACATCATTTTCAGTAGCAGTTGCTTGTTTAGTGGGCGTCATCGTGGGTAAAATGTGGGCACAAAACAATGATCATTGGTTAACACTAATTTATTCAGTGTGTAGCAGTATTTTCACTAATCACAAATTTAAGAAAACAGTAATTTAAAAATAATTTAAGATCGAGCAGTGGGTTCAGGACACCGATTTCACTTTAACTAGTAACCACAAAATATAATTCTCAACTCCGATCCAACTCGATCGATAGATCACACTCAAATGTGTTTCAAACACTGTCCGCACCTCTAAAGTAAAGATGGCGTCTCGACCACACTCGAGGCCCGCGCGCGCTCTGCTCTGATTGGCCGGTAACAAAATAATTACGATTTAATTTTAATTTACGCGAGATAAAAATGTTACAAATTATCTTAAATTAAAAAACGAATTTAAAAGTAATCAAATGAATTTAAGGGCAATTCAATTGTAAACAATCAGTATGCAAATAATCAGTAGCAATCAAGATGCAACTCTACTCATGAATTCCTCCGACACGGCCGTCCTGACGTATTACACGCCCTAGTGTGATGTTGAAGGCCTTGCATCATCAGTATCTGCAAAAATAGATATTTTAGTATTGGCCTAGTACATGCGTTCGGCCACTCCTGACCGAAGTAATAACCTATACTGTAACAATAGCCACCTCGCCTTTTACATAGCTACACATCACAATAACTTTGAGGCCAACTCGCCTTTTACTCTTTAATTTATTTCTCGGGCCACCTCGCCCTTCAATGGCCACCTCGCCCTTGATTGGCCACCTCGCCCTTGATTGGCCACCTCGCCCTTGATTGGCCACCTCGCCCTTGATTGGCCACCTCACCCTTGATTGGCCACCTCGCCTTTGATTGGCCACCTCGCCTTGATTGGCCACCTCGCCTTGATTGGCCACTTCGCCCTTGATTGGCCACCTCGCCCTTCAATGGCCACCTTGCCTTTCGTTTAAGCCTAGCAACCACCACGCTGCTTGAATATCTTATAATGGGTCTTAGTACTCAGTCATTCACTCAACACATACATTCACTCACCGTCATTATCATCTGACACACATGGATCCAGCTCAGTAGGGACATATGAAATTGATTAATGTAGAAATGAATGAAAGGTGATTTAAAGTCATCAGGTATATCAGTATCTGCGTCATGAAAGTCAGTCACCGCGTCGCCTATACTGCAGATATTAACCAAAGAAGGCTTCTCAATTATAGTAAGCCTATCACTAGTTATATGAACTGAAAACCCTAAGGCCTATAAATCACGTCCAATCAAAATATATCGTTATTTAGGTAAGGTATAATGTGAAATAAAATCCCCTTTCTATTGCCTATTTTAACTCATATCTTTAACTTCTCTTTATCCTCTTGCTGTTTCCCACAATCCTGGAAAATGGCAAATATCCTTCCTATACCAAAAGTTAATAATCCTACTTCTCTATCATGTTTTCGTCCTATATCTATACTGCCATTCCTATCTAAAGTTTTAGAACATATCGTCCACCAGCAGTTCTCTTCATTTTTGATTAAAAATAAACTAATAAGTACACTACAATCTGGCTTTCGTACTGGTCATAGCACTGTTTCTGCACTTGTAAATGTCACTGATGACATTCGGTGGGCTATGGAAAATAAATCTCTTAGTGTCCTCGTTCTTTTAGATTTTAGCAATGCCTTCAATTCCATTAACTTCGATATCCTAGTCGGTATGCTCCAGTCTCTCAATATGTCCCCTTCTGTCCTGTCCTGGTTTAAATCCTACCTTCGGGGTCGCTCGCAGAGAGTGCAAGTCAATGATAATTTTTCAAGATTAGTGTTATCTTGATGCGGGTGTTCCCCAAGGTGGGGTGCTTTCTCCTCTTCTCTTCTCAATCTTCATTAACTTTATTACTAAGGTAATAGTGGCTAAATATCATCTTTATGCTGATGATCTTCAGGTATACAGTCATTTCACTATTCCTCATGCAGCATTCGCTATAGCTCTTATTAATGATGATCTTAGTCGAATAAGTGAATGGGCACAATCCTTTGGTCTACTTGTAAACCCTGCTAAAACAAAGGCATTATTAATAGGTAGCAAACGGATGTTAGCACTACTAAATAAATCAACACTTCCTCCCATTAGTCTAAACGGTTCATTGATTCCCTTTTCCGACTCTGCCAAAAACCTGGGAGTAATCTTTGACTCTCACCTGTCTTGGAATGCCAATACCAACAATGTTAGCCGTAAAGTTTACCACACCCTCCATTCTCTCAAGTTACTCCAAAACTTCCTTCCAGCTCCTACTAAAATTCTTTTGGCACAAACCCTTATTCGACCTATGATCGATTATGCTGACGTCTGTTACCTGGATGCAAATGAAGAGATCCTAAACTAGTTAGAACGTTTGCAGAATTTCTCCATACGTTTTATTTTTGGATTAAAGAAACGAGACCACGTATCCCAATACAGAAAGCAGCTCCAGTGGCTTCCTATTCGCCTTCGCAGAAATTATCGCATAGTATGTTTTCTTTTCAATACTTTATTTAGTCCCTCATCTCCTTCTTACTTAAAAGAGCGCTTCTCCTTTCCTAATTTTCACAACTTATCTTGTAGACCCTTTAGACGCACCCTTCTAGATATCCCTCCCCATCGTACTGACTTTTTTGCCTACTGCTTCACGGTCCACGCTACTAAGCTCTGGAACTCCTTACCAACTCAGATACGTGAGTGTAAGACACTTGGGCTATTTAAGAAAAAGCTGCGTGAGCACTATCTCAGCTTAGCCTTTAATAATTAAAGTGTTATATAGTATGATTGATTATTATTTATAAGTATGTAATTTTTATCCAATATTTTATTGCAATTGTAATGATTGTGATATATATTAGTTTATTATTATATATCTATGTAAGTATTCGTATATATATATATATATATATATGCATTCGTTTATTATTATTATTGTTATATGTAAATTGTAGTAGTACGCACCATATATTGTTACTTTTATAACTTAACTTTCCTGTATCAGGTCTGCTGGAAGAAATTCCAATTTGGAATAAGCAGCGCCTTTGTACAAAACTGTTTTCTGTTTTTAAGTTGTCAATGTCAATGTTTTATATAATGTCAATGTTTATAGATTGTGACCACTAAGAACTACTATGCATAAAATTTGTAAATCACATAAAACAGTAGATTTTCCTACACCAGTAAGAGTAACAACTGCACGTTGCAATGTGCCAACAAGCTTACGAGATACGCTTTCTTTAATTAAAGAACAATCAGCACCGGAATCAAAACAAAATGAAAACTGCTCACCAAATTGTGTAATTATTCCGGTGATAGGTTTCACACCACATACGTCCACTCGCTTTACAATGCTAGATGCGGCGGCGGGCAGTGCGCTAGTGCTCGCAGGTGTTTTGGAGCACCGCGATGTTACATGACTTTCAACACCATATCTGTAGTATGTCACCAGGGGCCGCGTAGCGACGGCCATGTAGGGGCGCTTAGGAGTAGAAGGCTGCTTGTCATGCGGTCGGCTGAAACATTCAAAAGATTTATGACCAAGCTTTCCGCAAGAGTAACATTTTGTAGAAACAGAACTTAACCTAGACCGACCTTGACCGATTTTCACAAGACTTTTACTGGCAGACAGCTAACTTTATAAGGCGTAACTTAGGATACTTTTATCGTAGGGTTCCGTTTTTTTAAAAAAAATTGTTTCCCTGTCCGTTTTTCCTTTATTTACCAAAAGAAACCACTGAGATTTGTCCAATGCTGCATCTACATGGTTATGTGAAAATAATCCAGATATTAAATCATTTCAGAGAAAATCCGGAAGTGCGTAAATGGCTCCGTTCAAATGCTTCATGGGCGGACGATTTTGTTGCTCTCATATACCAGGAGAACAACTCCTTCCCAAGTAAACAGCTTGGAGAGTTGACCGCCTCCATCAATGACATGATATTTGGAAAGGTATATCATTTTTATAAGGTTGTACAAAATTAATTATGGATATTTTGGACATATTATGCTTGAGTCAAGATGTATAATAGGCTGAAGAAAATTAAAAACCTCGGAAAAAAATATATGCAAAAAATGCGTATGAACTACCATATAAATTTCATTCTTCGGAAGAATTGACAAAATGACAGATATTGACAAAGGAAAGCTGTCATTTTGTGCATATTATCTGTCAGTATGTCTGTCTATTCTTGTGTAGACAAAACACATTTTTTTGTTGGGATGAATTGTAATTTTAATTTATTATGATTACATGCTTTTTCAGGAAAAAGTCTCACCTGAAGTTCCATCGAAATTGAAAATGGCAATTGAAAGAGACACAAAAAATGCTGCTAAAACAATAGAAAGTAAGTGTTGAAAATCTTATAGAAACTAAAATTGGCAAACAATCCTCAAATTATATATTTATTTCTATGTCTTTGTGTAATGTAATCATATGAATAGATGCAATACATTTAACAATTGCTTCATTTGTAAATAACATATATATTTTGTACTATTTTTTCATGCAGTAACTAAAAAAGAGGAAAAAGGTACTTTTATAATCAAACATTTTGCTATGCTCTGTGATGCCCTTTGCATTTATGCCAATCATAGTGTTTTATTATGTAGCCATTAAAACTACAATAGGAACATGATAAAATATATTTTAAAGCAATATTACTTTATACAAAAATAGTAGTCATATGATCTATCGTATGACTACTATTTTTGTATCTATAGTTTTTTGAATGTAAATATTTGAAATGTTTTTGCAATAATATATTTTGTAACATAGAATTTTTTAATGGAGTCTAGAGTAAAGGAGTGAGTGCCTCTCTCTCATCTCAATGCATGAAAAAGTGTCCGTAAAATAGCTTCAAATAGGGGGTAGCGCTACTGTTGCAGTGATGTAAAGCGGCAAAATTGAATCGGAGAATTAAACTTCTTTGGTTAAATTTACAAAAATATTCTCTACTACACTAGTAAGTAATTAGAATTTTTATGATTTTTTTAATTAACTACTAAAGTTAACAAACTCACTTCAGTCCTTACTTCACTCGATCTTATTGCCAACTTTGGCAACCACACACCTTTCCGACTCTAGCGCCAGTAACACTTTTAAGCATTTCTGCCTTAACTGGTCCTCCGTAACTCTATTCTCCATGATTTTAAAATAATTACTGTATCTTGTAACATTTTATCATGTTGTATAACATTCAATCAATTTCATTGTAGAGTATGCATAGTGTATTCATTTTAAAGTAACAATATTATTAACTATCACTCTTAGCTGCGGTAGCACCCCCTCTTGAGCCGATGCACCGTGAAGAGAAGAAAGTTGAAATACAACAGATTGTAACTCAACAAGGTATGTTTTGTAAATATTAAATAATGTTCAATAATTTACATTTTAATACTTTATAGGATTCCATATTCAATTAGGGTAAAAATGGGACTCTATTACATGACATCACTGTGTGTCTGTCCATCTGTCCTTCACCAAGCTGAATCTCCTTGTCCGTGATAGTTTCTGTTGCCACTATAACAAATTAACTAGAAATACACAAAAAAAGAATAAAATATATATTTAACGGGGGCTCACATACAACAAATGTGATTTTATTGCCTTTTTGTACAGACTTTTACCGACTCGCACTGAGCGGTTTCAAGGTTAAATTATACATTGGTGATCTAAATGAAATAGTATTTTTTAAATATTATATGGTTTAAGCAAAAACTCTTTTTAGATTCTACAAAAAAAATACAATATTATAATAAATTCACGACAATTTATTATAATTAATTTCTCACGTTAGTTGTACCTATCCAATTAAAAATATGTAAAAAAAAAGAAATTATATTTTACATAAAACTATTACCCGTAAGTGTTAACTTGAGACTTCGCTGGTATGACCGCGCATTCCGCTGGGGTCCCAAGCGAAGTCTTGCATGCAATATGGATGTATACTACAAATTTAACATGAAATATTTTTCAGCCACTTCCACCAAAACTGAAAAAAGTGCTCAATCATCTGGATCTATAAAAATAACAAAAGACCTCGTGGAGTTAGAACATGACATGCACGAGAACACCAAACTGGCTCTCGACAACTACAGGAAGGCGACAAAATACTGCGCAGATTATACCTCTGCACTTTTCAAGGTGTATTTCTTAATAATTTTGTTGGGCTAAGAATACTAATAAAAAAAAAAAATAGCTCCCCACACCGATATCGTTGACGGTGGTCGGTTTCATTGTTGTAACCAGACTAGCTACGCAGGAATTTTATTTATAGTGCCCAAGTGTGTGCGCAGTACACAAGAGCACTCTCTGTTCCTTTACTCTCGTAACCCAGTGGGGTGGATGGCCGACACGACTGGCGAGAGATCAGGCGCAGGGCCGACTTTTTACATGCCCATCCAACGCATGGCTCAAGGACATTATACAAAACAGGCACGGCCCTCACCTCAGACCTCGACTGCATTGAACTCTCACCCGTGAGATAAGGCCAGGCCGAAGCAGAAGGAAGTTTGGGCGGGGATGTGAATGTGTGAAGTTGTTGTTTTTGTATTTCTTCCATAAATTTGTGTTATTTAGGTTCATAATGTTATAATGTAAAAAAATAATAATAATAATAATAATGTAATATTGAATCTTAGATTCTCAAACAAAAATTGACGTGAAGTGTGATCGTTGAAATGTATTGAAATATTGAACTCAGCTATCTGAAATCTAAATCAGCTATCTAAAATGAGATTGATTTCGGCCGTTAGAGAAACTGTGCTGAAAACATAAACGAAAACTCTTTTTACCCGCCTTTTTAACTGGCACTGGTCACTGGCAATGGTTTAAAATGTTAACGTGGTTGTTAATATTAATATTAATGGTTATTATATTCAGATCGTAGAAACATCGGTAGAGGACCTAGACAAGAAACACTTTGCGGCGCTACAGAAGGCGATAAAAGAACGAAACAGCGCGATACAAGTCGCCAAGGCGGCGGCGCAGAAAGCTAAGTGTGCTATAGGTAATTAATATCCTACATCTATTTCTCATAAAAATATTTACACAACGTCTTTGTCTGATGCGTTGGAGAAGTCAATCGACAGACAAAGAACGTTGTATTCGTTATCCGTGGCATAAATATTTTTATTAGTAAATGGGTACTACTATTATAAATGTGTATGTTTGTGTGGATTACCTCAGTCTATGGCACTCTGGTCTGTTGTAACCATATATATAATAATAATAGATATCAGGGTTACACTCTATATTAATCTATTGAGTTATCTTTACTAATATTATAGACTCACATCTATTACCTAATTACTGTTATGTCTATGACGAGAATCGAATACAGAGTGCTAAGTGTGAGTTTTTCTATTCGGATTCGATCGTGAGCGCGTTTGGCGTTTACCAGGAATTTGTATGTGATTTGTACAGCGCCGCCTAGTTGTAAACGTTGAAAAACTCACACTTGGCACTCTGATTACGCTCCTTGAATATTATCTACTTTTGTTTTGAAGACATTCTGTATTCAATGTATATAAAAAAATGTAAGCAACAGATAAGTAACCAGGTGTTGCCCGCAGCTCCGCCCGCGTAAATACGGAATCCAGGGGGAACACTGTACTTTTTCGGGATAAAAAATTGGCCTTTGTCTTTCCCCTTCTACTATATATCTGTGCCAATGTTCTTAGAAATCGGTCCAATAGTTTCGGTACAACGTTATAGGTTACAACAGACCGGAGTGTCATAGATTATATACTAAGATATCCACAATATTGTTGTATCATTTATCTGTATAATATTCTGTGTAAATTTCTTTTAATTTATCTTATCTAACTTCCAGACACAATAGACCGTATGATCGCAGCCGGAGTGCAGGCTCCGGAGCAGAGTCTGGCTGCTACGGGCAAATACATCAAGCAGTTCCGACAGGAGTTGCAGAGCGCCGAGACTATCTACAGGGAGAGCGAGGACAAGGCCATACTGAGTGATAGGTTCTGGAATAAGGTGAGGGCATATTATTTATATATATATGTCGGATCAGGGGAGGTCAAGTGCAAACAAGGGTGGCCCTCCGAAAAGCTGCATTGCAAACAAGGGCGGCCCTCCGAAAAGCTGCATTGCAGAGGCGGGAGGTCTCCCTGTTTTGGATCAAGGCGCACGCAGGGTTGAGAGGGAATGAGAGGGTTGACGAATTAGCCAAGGTGGCCGCGCTGGGATTGAAAAGGAAACCTGACTACGATTTGTATCCTGTTTCATTCTTCAAGCGTATCTTAAGAGAGGATACGATTGAGGAATGGGACAGGAGATATGAAGTGGGAGGGACGGCCGGAGTCACGAAGCTCTTTTACCCAAGCGCTGCTGCTGCATACAAAATAGTTAGGAAAATGGACATCACACACCACACCACACAAGCACACAACACAAGTGACTGGACACGGTGGATTCGCCTTCTACTTGAACAGATTCAAGTTGAAGGAGGACGCATCGTGTCTGTGTCACCCGGAGTTGAGGAGACGGTTCCTCACCTGTACGCGAGTGTCCAATTTTTGCATACAATAGATACGATATTGAGCAATAATTGGGCATAGCGATGACGGGTGAGAACCTGCCTTCCATCCTGGGGGGAAAGAGGAGGTGTTCCTCTCCTTTTGTAAATATGTGGTAGAAATAGTAAATAAAAGACATTGTGATCTGTGATATTAGGGTAAGCTTGTGATATTAGGGTTAGTTGATTGTTGCGCCGTTTTTAAATTGATTATCATTGACATTGTATTATTTAATGGGATATTTTATTGTAATTTTAATATTGACATTAATTTTGATTGACATCTTTATTTGCCATACTGTAACTGTAATTTAAACAGTAAACAGATTATATATATGCTGTAAGTAATTAGAAACTAAAATTACTAAAAATTTTGCGTTGGAAAAAATAAATAAATAAAATAAAATTTCTATTTTATTTTATTTATTTAATATATAAAAATATAAGAAATGAAAATGTAAAAGTCAAAAACAACAGAAAGAAAGAAAATTAAAAGACAAGAAAAAAAGCAAAAAACAAGCCCTGTTTATGATAGGGGGACAGAATTAAAAAAAAAATGATAATATGGTGTAAATCGCCGACAACAGATGGCGCGACACATCTCGATTCGACATATACATTTATATATATGGGGCAAGATAATTTACGAGGTATGTATGGAAGATGATCTATGGGGTGAGATGATGTTTAGGGTAAGATTATCTATGAGGAAATAGGATCTATAGGGTAAGATGATAACAATTTTCAATATATTGTGCTAAAGAGATAGAAACAACCGATCGTGACGTCATAACGTTAAATCTTATTTCCAGGTGGAGGCAGCCCGCAGCACTTACAAAGAGGAGTTACAGATGCTCTTCCCCGGCTTAGACCTGAGTACTCGCAAGTTGGACGTGCGCGGCGACACCGACCTCCTGCTCGTGTACATGCAGAGACAGGTACGAGCAAGAGAGACGGAAGATACTAGTGTTGCGTGCGTGCGAAAGTGCATATGTGTACGCTATTCTTATGCGATAGAAGTAACATGAACTTGACTTCACATTTAAAATTTAGAAAAAAAATTACTTAATAAAATTACGTTGCGCTCTTTAAGGCACTGAGGTCATTAGCCTCATAGAAACAGATGATTTTAAAAGAAAGCAAGGACTTTGCATGAATAACATCAATACAACAGTTGTGTGAGGTCAATGACCTTAACAGTGCAGTTTAATTTTATAGGTTTTTTTTTTCTAAATTTTTTGTTGTTTTTCAGCCTAAACGTCTTGATATAAGCAGTAGATCATATGTCCAAAATATCCGTGACTGATTTAGAACAACCTTATAAAATATTGTTGTCTTTTTTAGTGTTTAAGTTTCGTTATAAAACGTTTTGTCTTACGACAAAAACACATACAGTTTGATGGCTTTGGCGTTTCGAGTGAGCGGCTCGCTCTTAGTTTCAAATTACAATTGTATACTTTCCGTTTTCAGGTCCAATTCTTACAAAACGAACTGGCTCAACTGCAGACATTACATGACATGAAGATCAGCAGAGCCATTGAATGTGAGTTGGAAATAGCAAGTTTATGTATGTGTGGATTAAATTAAAAAAAATTTTTTTTTGAACCACACACATTTTCTATATTCGTTTTATATTTTGTAAACGACATAATATTTATATATTTATCACAACTATTATAGACTCGTTGTTAAAATAGTTTCGATAATTTTACAAAGCAAAGAAAACCAAGGAATCTGCATTGTATATATTATATTGTTTTCATTTTCAGCGCACGACGAGAAAGCATTAATTGATGCGAAAGTAGAAGAAATTCTGAAGAAAGAGAGATTGGCGAAGGAAAGGGAATATCAACTTAAGGTATATTATTGAAATAACAGCCTTCGTGGTCTAGTGGTTAGAGCTTGGATCTCGACTCGGAGGTCGTGGATTCGATTCCCGCATTAGAACAACAAAAATTTTGTTTTCAAGTTTGGTTAGGACAATGCAGGCTGATCACCTGATTGTCTGACAAGAGAGATGATCCATGCGTCGGATGGGCATGTAAAAAGTCGGACCTGCGCCTGATCTCTCGATAGTCCTGTCGCTTATCCGTCCCACTGGGTTACGAGAGTAAAGGAGGAGAGAGTGCTCTTGTATACTGCGCACACACTTGGACACTATAAAAAGATTCCTCCATAACTGGCCTGGTTTCATTGAAACCAGCCACCGTCACCGAAATCAGTGTAGGGAGTTATTATTATTAAAAAACCGGCTAAGTACGAGTCGGACTCGCGCACTAAGGGTTCCGGACAAAACGGTTAGTTAAATAGTTTTTTAAATTCTGTTTTTAGATTATATATTTTAGTTTGATGTTAAAATAAATTTGTTAAGAATTCGATTGTCTAGTAATATCACGGTTCATGAGATACAGCCTGGTGACAGACAGACAGGCGGACGGCGTAGTCTTAGTAATAGAATCCCGGTTTTACCATTTGCGGAACCCTATAAATAAGTTATTTATCTTTTGACTTACCTATTAGCTTTGTGGCCCTGGGAGTATATATTTACAAAACCAATAGTCACAAAACCAATAGTCACAAAACTTTATAAAAAATTAAGTACTTAAGGCAGATTTTTCAACCTTTTGATAAGCGTCGGATAGCTTTATCGGCATTTATCTTTAGTTCATATTATCGAGTGAAGGAGACAAAATATGCTAATATTAAAAAATCCGCCCTGAGCTGAAAAGTAATTTTAAAAATTCATCATTCGATACAACTTTTAGACCTTGGCAGCACAGGCCGAGGCGAACAGAACCCTGAAGGAACAACTGAAAAAGCAGTTCGAGATCCAACAGGAAGTGCTGCAGGAGAAACTTAAAAACAAAGAGAAAGAGGTATTTAGTATGCGTAAACTAAGATAATTATATTTTACTACATGTCGCACGCGACTTCGTACGTGCTAAAGGAAATCCCACGAACACCGTGCATTTTGCCGCAATAAAAAGTAGTCTATGTCCTTTCTGTATCATCAAAATCGGTCCAATAGTTTCAGAGACTATTCGATGCAAACAAACATAAAAACAAACAAATCTTTCCTCTTTATAATATCAATATAGATCCTCTTTATAATCTTATTCCCATCTTACAAGATAACCAATCGACGATCAATGACTCAATGATTATGCGCTCAAGGAGGAGGTCGCGAGTGGGAATCCCGACGAGGGAGAAATACTTCTCAATGTTCCTAGGTGGTGGAGGTGTATAAAATTATAAAAAAGATTTATTTTAATATATGAATAGTATAAAAGTATTAAATACACTTCCCGCTGTCGGTTACCTGTGGTACAAGTTCTTCGGATACTTACCGTGGGGCCAGATTGACGTGGTGTGAAGAGTCCATAGATATTATTGTTATAATTGCCTGAACATAGCAACCAATAATTTAACTCACTGTATGAAGACAGATTAAATCACAGAACGGATAACGTTGCGATTAGGTACGCAGATAGGCTTTCGCTAAAATATCGAAAATTGTGTAGTATAACCGATATTGTGCGACAAACATATTTACAATTAATCCATATTTTACGCGTCGCCACGCCAGATCCCCCAATTCTTATAATCAACTTACACTTTCATTTTACTTCTATCGAATTATGGTGTTTGGACCGATCAAAACGGGTTCGATGTTGGTTTGACGTTTATGGGAACACCATTTTGCAGTTTGAACATATCGGGACTGGATCGTAACTGTATTATAGCAGGATTTAATTAGCAGAATAGACCTTCTGATGATTGTGTCTAATAATGCTTTAACGGCCGAATACTGGACTGATAGCTAAGTTAAGTGACGCTCAAGTTACATGCCGTCCTTGTCATTTCGTCTAGCCGAGACAGGGACAGCCTGTGAATAGGAGGGCTCTTAATAATTTTGTTTAGCGTTTCAGTATTCGGCCGTTAATGATTATAATAAATTAAATATTTGCAGGTGATGAACAAGTTCAGTCGTTCGGTGTCGGAGCAGCTGGAGCGCGAGCGAGTGCAATTCAAGGCCGAGCTGGCGGCCATGTCGGGGAAGCTGCAGGCCATACAGCAGACGCTCAAGGGTAATGATGCCTTATATATACTCTGTTTAGATTCAATTTAATTATATGTAGAGATAAAGACAAATGTGTGGGAATAATGATGATGATGTCGAGAAGGAGGCGTATTCTGGCGAGGGTCACCAATGTGGATATATGGTAGCCTCAAAGGGAGATCCCGACCGAGCGAGGTGGTATGCTCGGTCAGGCTGAAGCCCACTTGTATGCATTTTAGGTGTTGCATATAATTATAGCGTCGAACTGTGAAAACTTCGATAGCGCGAGTCAGGATTGTGGCGCTAATGAGGGTATTTAAATTCGTGACATCTGATAGCTTTTTGACACGACCGTTTTTGATACCATTTACGCTACCAGATGACGCTTTGTGTGAGTTGGGTCTGCCCCCTAGCGGCAGAAAAAATATCAAAAACCCTCATTGGTCCGCCACAAAAGTATACTGTAACTATCTTTTGCCCGCTGCCCCGCCCGCATAAATACAGTATCCCACGGGAATGCTGTACTTTTTCGGGATAAAAGTAGCCTATGTTTTAATCAAGTGTCCAAACTATTACCGTATTTCATCGAAATCAGTTCAGTAGTTTTTGCATGAAAGAGTAACAAACATCCATCCATCCATCCTCACAAACTTTCACATTTATAACAATAGTAGGATGCTACCGATTTAAATGTCACGTATTACCTTGAAATAAAGAAATACAATGACACAATATTAATTTGGTCGAGTTTTATCTTACAATTAAATTAATATTATATCTAGCAATATACCGCGAAAAAATACCCACAACCTGCAAGCAGATGTGTGAGTGCACGCTCTGCTTGCAGGTTGTGGATATATTTTCGCGGGATATTGCTAGATATTATCCTACTACTTTATTATCATTATAAATGTGAAAGTTTGTGAGGATGGATGGATGTGTGTTACTCTTTCACGCAAAAACTACTGAAACTATTTTCATGAAATTTGGTTGTTAGTAGTTTAGGCTCTGGATTAAAACATAGGCTACTTTTTATCCCGAAAAAGGACAGTGTTCCCGTGGGATACTGTATTTACGCGCGCGGAGCCGCGGGCATAAGCTAGTATTAATTAAATTGTTTGCTATGGATTTCCGCAAAGTAACGCATGATTCTATTAACGAGTTTTATCTTTTTGCTTACAAAGAGATAAAATTGAATCTCAACATGTTTTTAATAATAAATATAAACTTTGTCGTGTTTGTGTGTGTCTGTCAGTGGCAACTGGCATCGTAGTGACATGATCGAGATGGTTCTCAGCTATAACTCATCATCATCAGATCGCTTACTGTTTACATACATACGAGGCATGCCTTTTAAGTTTTGTCGTTTGAAAAAAAAAAACAACTAGAACCTTATAGTACTTTTTTTTGTTTTTCAAAGTATTCACCACGTAGCTTAATACACTTTTCCATTCGCTCAAACCAGTTATTATAACATTTATTCCACTCTAAAGTGGGGGTGTTCAAAATGGCTGACTTGAAAGCGTCGACTGCTTCTTCATCGGACTGGAACCTTTGACCACGAAGACTTTTCTTAATTTTAGGAAATGTAAAGAAATCGTTAGGGCTTAGGTCAGGACTGTATTGAGGATGGTCAAGAATTTCTACTTTTTCCTGCTTCAAATACTCAATCGTTTGACGAGCGCTGTATGGGCTTGCGTTGTCGTGGTGCAGGATGATGCGTCGCTTTGAGTTAGATTTTCGAAGTTCGGCGATGACTTGTGGTAAACAAACTGTGGTATACCACTCCGTTAACCGTTCTACGATCTTCAAGTGCAATAGTCGCAACATGACCGGTTTTTCCAACGAACGTGGCCACCATCTTCTTTGAAGTGCTTCGAGAACGAACAACTTTAGTCGGCTTTGGCTCGTCTTGAAAGACCCAGATTGTAGATTGTTGTCTGGAATCAGGATTGTAGGCATAGCAGCTTTTCGGAGGGCCGCCCTTGTTTGCACTGCCAGGGGATGAGGGGAACTAAGGGTGACTGCCTGGAGAGCCGATCTGGTATCGCTAAGGATACCGACCATCGCCATTCCACTTTTGCAGGCTATACATACAGCTCTCTGATGCGCTGGAAGCTCGGCTTGGTAGACGGTGCAATACGGCGGCAACGCAAGCTTGACGGCCTTCGTCTCGGCCTCACCCTTCCATACGGAGAGTGAGGCCCCGACTCGACCCTCAATCTTGCTGCCGTCCGTATAGATCCTATGGACGTGGCTGTTAATCACGTCTGCATATGAGTCCTCATCCAACAACCCGAACCTCAGCTCTACCTGCTCTGCCGGATGTGGGTCCTCAATCGCTGGAGTAATTCGTTCCACCGCCCTGTCTCTCAACACCGGGTGTGGTACCCCCCTCTTGATCTCATAGAGCCTCGAAGCTTCGAGTATCCTGAGATCAAGAGGGAGTATCCCAGCCAACAGCATCGCAGAGTTCAGGGAGACGGTCCGATATGCTCTGCAGATCTTCTGGGCAAAACCCCGTTGGACGGAGTTGAGCCTTTTTTGGACCCCCATCTTTTCCGCGGTGGGTGCCCACGCTGCTGATGCATACAAGATACGAGGGCGGCACTGAAAATTTCGGGAATCAAGGAAGTGACACAACATTACTATTTAAAAATGTATTTATTGCTTTTCGAAGTATTCTCCGCGAAATTTGACACATTTTTCCATACGATGGAACCAATCATTGAAGCAACCATTCCATTCGGAAGTTGGGGTCTCCAAAATGGCCGTTTTGTAGGCGTCCACAGCTTCTTCAGGTGATGAAAATCTCTGACCACGCAATTTATTCTTTATTTTAGGGAAAGTATAGAAATCATTAGGGCTTAGGCCGGGGCTGTACGGCGGATGGTCTAATAATTCTATGATTTCTTGCTCTAAAAACTCTTTTGTTCTGTGCGCGGTGTGAGAACTCGCATTGTCGTGATGGAGGATGATGCGGCGGTTGCAGTTCTCTTTACGGAGTTCAGAAACGACCTGTGGCTAACAAATGTTAGCATACCATTCTGCATTAACCGTTCTTTGTCCCTCAAGAGGAATAGTTGCAACATGGCCGGTTTTGGAGACAAACGTGATCACCATTTTTTTTGCAACACTCCGTGAACGAACAATTTTTGTTGGCTTTTACTCATTTTCGAACACCCAAACTCGTGACTGGTTTTTTGTTTCGGGTTCGTACGCATATATCCAGGATTCGTCACCTGATACGATGTTGTATACAGCATTTGAGGATCCTGCGTGGAATCTTTCGAGAGTTCTGACACACCAAGTAACGCGAGCCGCTTTTTGCTCTTCACAGAGCAAATGCGGTATCCATCGGGAAAACAACTTTTTTACACCTAATTGTTCATGCAAGATTATTTGTATTTGACTCATGCCAATGTCTAAAGTTGCCTGAATTTCGCGGTATGTCACATGTCGATCTTCCTCAATCAGCTTACGCACAGCATCAACGTTTTCTTGGGTGACTGCAGTTTTTGGACGACCTTGACGGGGATCATCACTGAGCTTGACACGTCCACGTTGAAATTCAGCAAACCAGCGATAAATTGTGGTTTTGGATGGGGCTTCATCACCGAATGCAGAAATCATCCGGTAAACACACTGTTTTTGTGTTAAACCACTTCGAAAGTCATAATAAATCATCGCTCTAGAATTTTCTCGAGTCAATTCCATTTTCTCAACGACTAAACAAGTTTGACAAGACCTTGTGACAAGACCGAGAATCTTTTTTTAAATAAATAAACGGTATTCGATTTTTAAAACCAAGGAGTTTTAAATTAAAAAAAAAATTAATATGACAGGAACAGTGGAAATATTCCATTCCCAATACTTTTAGTGCAGCCCTCGTAGTCGGCTCTATTACGGCTATATTTATTGTTCTAACTATCTGGGGGTTAAGCCCCTACCCTATTCTAGCAGCTTTGGCAAGCTGCTTGTAGCGTGCTATAGGCTTCTTGCATATTTCTGTGACGTGGGCATTGAATGTTAGGCCGCTGTCAATTGTTAGACCTAGTATTTTTATTTTATCACAGTATTTTAAATCGACACCCCCATAGCAAGCCGCGGCACATCAAATTTTAACCTCCTTGTGGACAAAAGCGCACAAGTTTTATGGGGGGCAAATTTCAACTTGTTTACCATTTCCTGACATGTAAAAAGTCGGTCCTGAGCCTGATCTCTCGCCAGTCGTGTTGATCATCCGTCTCACTGGGTTTCGAGAGTAAAGGAGGAGAGAGTGCTTCTGTGTACAGCGCACACACTTGGTCACTATAAAATAACTCGTGCGTAGCTAGCTGGCCTGGTTTCAATGAAACTGGACACCGTCACCGAAATCGGTGTGGGGTGTTATTATTATTATTTTGACAGAGCGAGCGGCGGCCGAGGCGGAGGCGCGGCGCTCGCAGTCGCTGTGGGCGGCGGCGGAGGCGCTGTACGCCGCGACGCGCGCCGCCGACGCGCAGGCGAACGTTCACGACCAACTCCGAGCCCTGGAGAAGGCCGGTGAGTACTGGGTGATTTTTTTTATTCCGTCTGAGGAAAAATAGCGCTATACCAACAATAGAATAGCCAGTCGACGAGGTATTTGACTGTAACGCCATTTGAGGCCACACGAGACGGGAAAAAACAATCAATTACCAAAATTATTAAAAGGGCAAGAGAACGGATGTGACCTTGATTATAGTTTACCAAAACCGCTATGGACTTCGTAAACAATTATATATTATTATAAATAATTGTAGGAAATGTATAAATGTCCTAAGCATAATTGTCATAGCTGGCTATAAAGCTTATAATATTTTTAAATTTTTTTCAAAAGTGGTCATACCTGGTTCGTTGTTAACAGTAACACACTATTTCCAGCCAAAGACGACAAGCTGGTGCTGACCGTGATCAAGGGTATATCGAAGGAGGTCATGGAACGGGGAATATACACAGAAAAGGCGCTGAAGGAAAAATTCGACGTGGTAATAACCCTTTTTTATATAAACATGGCGATACGGCTTAATACCATTGTCAACACATTGTGGTCACGGGAGGACGGTCCTCCCGTGTTGAATGTGTTAACTTGACAATGAATAATATTCGCCTAAACATACCAAATCAACATATTAATTATATGCTGTCCGCCGCTATGTCAACTTTGTAAATGTTCCAGCTGGAGCGCACGGCGACTAAGGTGGCTCTCGTCGGCAAGGACGGCGCCAGCCTGCCGGTCTACTTCCTGTCCTGGCTGCAGTCCAAGCTGCTCTTCCTCCGGGTGAGTACCCGCAGTGGGCTAGCGTGCTGGTGGTAGAGTCTTGCTAAGACGCGGGCAGTAGTCAGGCAGGGAGAGAATAGAGCGTTTTCACACTATCCGATTCAACAATAGCTCGCCCACACCGATTTCGGTGACGGTGGCCGGTATCATTGAAACCAGGCCAGCTACGCAGGAGTTATTTTTTTTAGTGCCCAAGTGTGTGTGCAGTACAGAAGAGCACTCTCTCCTCCTTTACTCTCGAAACCCAGTGGGATGGACGGACCGACACGACTGGCACATGGCAGATCAGGCACAGGGCCGACCTTTATATGCCCATCCGACGCATGGATGGACGCATGGAAACAACATTTTTTGTTGTTCCAACGCGGGAATCGAACCCACGACCACCGAGTCGATAGCCAAGCTCTTAACCACTGGACCGCGGAGGCTGTTATGATGTATGCGATTCGATATCGGGCCGATAATGTGAAAGACATTATACCTGCCCTTGGCTATCGGACCGATAGTGTGAAATACATCTCTTGCCCCTAGATATCGGATCTGATAATGGAAGGCCGCTGCCTCGAACTTAGCGACACCTATACTTGACTTGAGTGTAGTGTGTCGCGCGGTGACTATGGCGCCGGCCTGCGCACCGCCGCTTGCCGCCGCCGCGCCACACGCCGCTAAGTTTGAGGCAGCGTCTTTAGGATCAGTTCACATCGAAACGAGACGATTTGCGACGCGGCGATGAATTTTTTGAGATAGCTATTCAAAATTGAACTTTCTTCATTACACAAAAAGATAGAAGAAGAAGAAAAAGAAGAAGATTACGAACTGTGTAACTTTGTGTAACAAATAAAGTTCAATTTTGAAATAGCTATCTTAAAAAATGCTGCACCGCGTGTCGTATCTTTATGTTTATGTGTGAATTGACCCTAAGTGTTTGACGATTGGAATAAATAGTTTTATGACGTGATTGCGATTAGTTACTTTGATTAAAATATAACACACAACAATAAAAGAGGTAAATAAACGCAGCACGTATTTTGTACGTCATATTGTATTTTATTTTCCAGTTCTCTGAAATACCGAGAGACGAACTCGAAAATCAAGCGACAGATTTCTCTCAGCTCGACACGTACGACGTCCTGCAGCGGGCCAGGTGAGAATTTCAATAATGTACTTTATGTGTTTGTACTCATGGCGAATATCTCGGAAACGGTTCAATATCGGCAATTCATATGGGGCGTTCAAATAATTTGTCTCCGCCCACGGATCTTCCATTTCACGGATTGAATATGTTCTACCAAACGCCCCGTATAACGTTAAGAAGATGCGTCTACGTGTACGTACGTGTGTGTGCGTACCAAATATAATTATTATATAAATAGATAACTGCCATTTTTTATAAAAACTAACCCGACTACGTAAATTGTATAGCCTATGTTACCCGGGCCACTATTTCCAATCTTAATATAGTCGGGTATATAAAATAAGCTTAAACGGTTCATGGATACTTATTGGGTAGTCAAATAACAATAAACAGTTTCTCTGACCTGTAATATACTCTGTAATTTGTACGTTCCAATTAATTGTGTTTATTTCATAACAATTCTACTTACGCTATTTAAAGCTCCACTTAAAAAAATCGTAATTACTAGGCAGGGTTGTAGGGATTGAATAAATTTTATACCCCGAATAAATGTTGACCGTTTATAACCGTATCTTAGATTATTGTCATACATATAAAATTGAAAACAAAAAAAAAAACAGCTTCGTTACATCGTCATGAAACGTCCGCGTCATTAACATATATCTCTCAAATTTACTTAAAAATGCCACCTTACTTCAGGTTGACAACCCATATTGTGTGTCATAGTCCGACCAAGTGAATTTGCTTATTAGTTTCGAATGACACGTATGTTTGAGATGTTTGAATTTAGAATCATTTTCATTTTGACAGATGATCATTGTTTACATAAATTAATTATTCTCTCTCCTGGTTCCTAGTATAATGTAGGTACATAGTGTGGATGCGTCCATAGATATTACTACTATATATCCAATATCGTTACAGATACTACATGGACCGCGGTGACCTTTCCTCGGCGCTGCGCTACGTTAACATCCTCCGGGGGGCTCCGCGTGCCGCCGCCGCGAGCTGGGCGGACGCTGCGCGCGCGCACCTCGAGATCGCGCAGGCGGCGAGAGCCGTCATGGCGCACGCGTCCGTGTCGGGATTGCTGTACCTGTAAATTGTGTATGATGTAAACTCGGAACCATCGTGATTGTCAGTGGTCTGCAAGCTGCACTGCTGTATCTGTAGATCGTGCGTGGTCTTTAGCAGCTACATTGTCTGTGACATGAACAGTTGTGGTCTATGACGGATAATTGTCTATGATGAAATGTGGACGCCGAATGCTCTATGGATTTTTATGATTCATTGCTATCGTCTTGGCGGCTTTCTTGTAATTTTTTTATTATAATGGGCACTAAAAGTAAATTCTTCACTTTCTCCCATTTTATGATGCACGAGTTAAAAGTAACTCAATAGTCAAATATTTACGAGATAATATTTTCTTCATTATTTTTTTATTATATTCGGCGTCCACATTTTGTCTGCAGATATAACAACTTGACAATAGTTACCATTTTAATGTGCAGCGTTTGTGTAAAGTAAACTATTTATTTCGAACCGATGAAGTAAGAATGAAAAAGCTAATGATATTTATGTAATATAATATCTATGTTTATTTTTAAATAATGAGCAATATGAAAGAACTTAACTTACCATTTTTGCTGTCTCTCGCTTTGCTTGGGGGAGGGTAACTGGAATACTTCCCACTCCTACAATTTTCTGATTAATTTCGTTGCGGGTCCCAAGACAGATTTAGCATGTCCCTCGGGTATCCCTGAGATCATATCAAAGGGTTTTTTGTAGTTGGTTACCACTGTCGATCCAAGCTACACAGGAGTTGCAGTGGTGGGTAAGTGTGGTGGGCCAATTGCCCGAAAAAAAACTTAACTTACCATTTCTTGTCTATGGATGTGTGTGCTAAATTAATATTCTAGAAATATAATTAGAAACTGTAGGCACGTCTAGATCTTTCTCTTTATTTTTTTACTTGGATATTATTTTGTACCTTCAGTCAACAAATGCTAAGATTATGTTGATGGCATAACAGCATTTATTTCATGATCGAAATTCCTCCCTATTTATGTAAATATTTATAATTTTATTTTAATTAGACGATTTTAATTTATGTGGTGTTTCATTTGTACTATGATCCTATCTTTAAATTATTTTTTTCGTCTATAAAACTTACCATCATCACAGTAAACTGAAACCATTCCTGAAGAAAATTTCTTTCTAGATAGAAAGTGTAGACGACGACAAACGAATATCTAGAAGTACTAGGAGAGCATAAACAGAAAACTTAATTTATGGATAGTTAATTTTTTTTTTGTGGGTACTCTCGATAAAATAAATTTGTAAAAAAAACGCGGTTAATTCTACCCTGATGATAATTCTGATTCTGATAATTCTGGATGTATGGTACAGACTCTGCCGAACGGTTAGCTTTAAGTACTAGGAGAGCAGAAAGCACAAGTTTAAGAGCTCTTACACACGAGCGGCATATTCCCAACGGCAGAGGTAACTGCAGCCGTCGACGCGCGTCGGCGGCAACCGTTGACGGCTTCCGTTGACGCGTCGACGGCAGCCCTCGACCTATAGCGACACTTGCAGTTGTAGTTTGCCGCGTCCGCCATTTTGTCAGTCGACTGCATTTTAGTTCAAGAGTGCGCACGCGTCGCAAAGAACAATGGCGAAATATTATTCGATATTTTTTAAGCGTCTAGAAATGTCATATGAACAAAAACAATTATTTTATTTTATTACATTTTACCAATATATTCTAGGATTTAATAAAAGCCACCAAACAAAACCGATTATTTTTTGTAAATCAATTGACTACTTTTTACGGATTTCATATTTTTCCCTCAGCTACCGTTAATATTGCCATATTTTGATATTTTTTTTGCCAAAGCGGCGGCGCACACTGCGCGGTGGCTCAGCCGGCGAACGGCATTAATAGTATAATATTTCATACGGCGTACTTATAAGTTGTGAACAGATTTTAGTTACTACAATTTTAGTTAATTTCAAAACTTTTAATAAATAAATGGATTTTATTTTTTCAAAGTAGTCGGGTAAAAAAGGAAGGATGAGTTAAAATAACTAGCAACCCTGCTATTAGCAAGTGTCAAATAAAGAAGTTACTCTACGGTGTCCCTGCGCTGCCTCTCGTGTGGGATTGTGTTTTGATGTTGCTTTTCTTTCCTTTTTCTCGACCCGGCATGTTTTTGGACTGTTAATACCAATAATGTTAATATCAATGAAACATAACCTAAAATATTTAAGATTTTTATGATGTAATATCTAATAACCTAGGCCTTCTCGGGAATATTTCCTTTTAGAAGTTAGTTGGAGGATGAGTTCCTAATCATTTCTATATTTTTTTATTCATAGACGCCTCAATTTTATCTCAAATAAAATGATGTATGAGAGTTCGCCATTGTCATTTTTAAAATGAGTTCTACTTACGAAATTGATAATGAATTACTAATTATGGCAGTAAAGAAAAATGCTTGTATTTGGAATTATAAATTGAAAGATTATAGTAATAAAACAATAAAACATAGAGCATGGATGGCGGTTTGTGAAGAAGTTGTAAATGATTTTAATGATAAATCCACAAATGAAAAAAAACGCCACTGGTAAGTGTATTATTCATTTTAATGCGTTATAAAAATGATAACATATTTTTTATAGGTCAAAAAATAAGTACCTAGGTACTTTATTGTTTCATATGCAGTTTAACTGCCATGAGAGACTACCTTCAGTACTACAAAAATAATTTGCGAATTTGTCTCTTATTGACAAACCCGCTAACGATTCATATTCATCCGGAATCGTAGATACATTTTCCAAACCATTGATAGTAGGTAAGTGTATCTTCAAATTTAATACCGTCCCTGTCACGTACGAAATTGTGCAATATGCAACACGCTTTAACAACATCCTTAGAAAACTGCAAAGATAAGTTCATTGGGGTATGGAAAATTCGCCACTTATTGGTCAGAATACCGAATGAGCATTCTACATATCTCCTTGCACGTGTTAAGCGATAATTGAAAATCCTCATATTTTCTGTTAATTTCTTGCCTGGATATTACGTAACAAATTTTGTCACAAACTGAACGCTTCGTCTCCAACAAACACAAAAGGCAAAGCAATTCCATCACTTGTAATCGGTGTAGGTTTTAGAATGTTTAGTGAGTTTTCTTGTAGTTTTGTATAAAAAATTGATTCCTCAAAAATAGTTGAATCCGAATGTCGTCCGTAACAACCTATATCACAAAAGATAAATTAATAGTCACTGTCGCAGATAGCTAGTAGAATAATCGAAAAATAATTCTTATAATTGTAATGGGATGAGCCAATATTTTTCGGTTTGAATATTCTAATATGTTTTCCATCAACTGCGCCAATGCAGTTAGGAAATTGAACGCGTCTTTCAAATTCATCAGCAATACTTTTCCAAGTTTCTTCCGTTATGTTCTGTGCCAAATTGTCGTCTCGCATATTTATCCAGATTTGTTGGCAGACATCCTTTATTATTTTACTAATAGTGGAAATTCCGCATCGGTATGCATACTGCAGATCTTCAAATGAACAACCAGTTGCTAAATATTTGGAAATATAAAAAAGTGTAATTAAGTATTGTTTTTTTTTCCAGAAGTAGATGTTCAGTCAAAATGGAAAACATTGAGAGATGGTTTCTCTAGACACTGTAGGAACTTAAAGAAAAAAAGCGGATCTGCAGCGTTCACACCAAAACAATATACGTACTATGACCAATTACTATTTCTAAAAGATGTGACCGCAGATAGAGGTCAGAACGTTTCAAACTTTGACTCTCAGCAGACAAGTCCTCCACAGTTCAATCAACAGAAGAAGATAGTGTTCAAAAAAGACCACGAAAGCGACAAACTGACAGCGATGGTGTTTTGATCGAAACATTAACCATGCGATTAAACGATAAACTACAAAAAGCTGAGAGACAACCTTCACCTCCTCCTGATGAAGACAAGTTATTTCTGTTGTCACTACTAAGTGATTTCAAAAAAATACCAGACGATTGGAAATTGGACGCCAAAGGTGAAATTATCCAAGTTATTAAGAATTACAGGGTGATGCAAAACTACAGGTCAATTTCAACGCCTTCAACGAGTCAATCTTCTTATTCTTACATGGGATACACAAAACCTCCTCTGGAAGAAATCCTGTAAGACCGGAAAGTCAACTCGCATCTAATGATAGCTTGTCATCTCAGGATTCTGGTGCAAATACAATAATAACGGATCTCTTCTCAGAATATTTTTTTTTTAAATGAATAATTCAGATGGTGACTGCTTTAGATTTAGGGTATACTTGATTGTTTTGATATTATTAATTGTTAACGATAATTTATTCTAAAAACATGTTTCAAGTGAAAACGAAAGGCAAAATCTCCTCGCTAGGGACTTGAACCCACGACCTATCACGGTTAGGTAATAAGCCCACTGAGCTACCGTGGTTCAGTTGGCAAAGCAATGAGACACCCGTACCTAACCCGAGGGTCATGGGTTCAAGTCCCGCCCATGGAGACTTTTTCCTTTCCTTTTTATTTTAAATTCCTTGTACCTATGTTTTGTTTGTTTCGCTTTGTTGCGAAAAAATAATATTTGTTAGTAAAAATATGTGTTAGAAAACATTGCTTGGTTATCTACAATTACATTACACTATTTTTAATAAAATATTATTTACTAATAATTATTATTGTTCCTATAATAGGTAGTAGGTGAAATTCTTTTTATTTGAATTTGTAAGCTTTGTGTAATAAATAGAAAATGGTGCCAAATTATGTTGATCTCATTAAAGGAATGATCTAAATTACTTATGTATTTTTATTAAATCAAAAAAAAATACTTACCTCAATGTCATAGCGAGCCTTTGCTCAGCTGAAATGCTGTTCCGCATTATGGTATCTTGGCGAGAAGTTGAACTTGTTAAAATAGCCGTTAGCTCATCAAAAGAAGCAATGGACATTCGAAAATAATTGAAGTTTCGGGTAGGTTGGTCGGCATAAACTTGCTGTTTATGTTCTCCTAGTACTTTTAATATCCTGATAGGGAGGGGTTGTAGGTGTCAACGCATTATTTATACTTATTACCCACATATGGGACTTTTTTTCTAAATTACCCACAAATATGATTATTTTGCTGGCAGCCCACAATTTTTTTGTCCAAACTACTTGGTTCCTTTCTTAAAAATTAACCACAAATAGTGTAATTTTTTGTTGCAAACATGGCGGATGTTGCAAATGAATTTTTTGCAAACTACCCATAAATGGACTTAATTTTACACAATAATTAATAAAACTTCAACGTTGCGATCTGTTAAATTTTATTATGAAATACAATAATTTATGTCAGGATATTTACATCGTACTTACAACTAGCGTACACTGTGCCTTCGAATGTAAACATTTCTGAATATTTAGGGACATGAAATCCCCTTCTGTAAGGGGGAGTGAGTTTTGGAGGCCGGGCTGGAGGCTAGCCAAGCCAAGTATTATATAGTTAAATAAATATTTTCAGCATTAATTTACATTATTAACAGCATGCACCTGTTTGACATAGTTGTATTAATGAAAAATAAACTCCCCTCCCCCTTTTCCTTCCTCTTAAATTAGTCATTTCATAGGTTTTTAATGTCATTTAGAATCTTAAAAATTTACATACAGTAAATAAATATGTTCTACCAAACTGTTTATTTTCATAATTATTACTTAAAAACTATTAATACAAACTAATACTCCAAAATTGTTCATTGTGATATTGGTCATTAAATTGCTAAAATAAATGAATTGTATAATGATGATTTTATGACAAAGTTTTTAAAGAATAAAGCGTTTGAAAAAAAAATAGGTTTAGTTTACGCGTTTAAAATAAGAAAGTAAGTCTTTAAGCATTGACTAAAATAAAAGAACACAATTTGATAAACTCAAAAGCTGCTGGTATTACATTCTTATATTAACTTCACGTTATATTTACTGTATTTAAAATAAAACTAGGGTAGTTTTTTTTCAGCTTAAGAAACTAAATTATTATTTTTAAAGAGACAGTCTTAAATTTAATAATATTATGTAAATGAGATAAAATAATTTAAAATACAGAAGACTAACGACATACTATAGGTATTGACTAATCGGAGACAAAATTTAAAAGTATAAATAAATCCATTATACATCACTGACCAAAGACTAAATACAGGGCGGTGAATAAAGATATTATAGAAAAAAAAACAACAATAAACCAGAGTTTAAAAAACAACACAGTTTTCATTTAGCATTCACCACTCAAAGCCCATTATTTTATAAGTATATTCGTTGATTGAAAGCTAAATTACATTAATATCTATAAAAAAATAGCAAGTGACTAAAAAAAATTTACATCATAACTCTCTTTGCAAGTTTCTCTCTTTGTAAACAAGAACTCCATTTAAGTATGTAGTTCATGTTAACTTTGAACCAACGATATACCTTATTTGTTTACGTATTTTGAAAAGCATTTTTATGTTTTCATACCTCAAAACATAGGCGTATATATTATAGACGAGGCATGTTGAGGCAAAGTGTTTCCAGTTAAATGGCCCCACTTTTTGAAATGTTTGGGGCCATTTTGACATTTGAAGTATGGTGAAAACCAGGATGGCGCAACTTTTTCTTGTATAAGAATTGTTCTGTCAAATGTACGTCATAGCCTATCTTGAGTTTTGAAAGGAAAGGAAAAAGGAGTTTTTTCCCTCAAAGGGAAAAACGGAACGTTTATAATATAACTTTGTAGTCCATCCATCTGTCTATCAAGACTCTTTATTTCGGTAACGCGTGGAGGTATACTCAGGTCTACGGACCCTTGAAGCCCCGACTTTTAAGTTGACGTAAAAAAGATACGGTCGCTTTGCCACAAAAAACGCATATTTCGACACTCTCAAGGGAATCAAATTAAACAAGGTACTTCCCATTGACCAGAACTATGAAATTTGATAAATAAGGTCGTTATGTACTACAAGTACAAAAAAAATACTGAAAACTGTATATTTGTAATTATATTAATAAAATAGCGACTCTAAAGTCTAAAAGGGGATCGAAATTTAATGTTGCAGCTAATATAATAGCTATAATAGCATACGAACTTTTATCACCCATTTTCGGGCTCGAAAATAAAAATTTAATAAAAAAAAATTATAATATTCCTACTTTGAGTGGAGGACCCTTAGTGAGCGACTCGATCTTGTACGGTTTATCGTCTTTTTATATGAGACTACATTATTTTTAATCCCAAGAGGAATGATAAATCATATTTTCAAAATACGTAATCAAAGATAAAAAAAAAAACAAAGATGCACACGTATTGCTTGCTATGAGCAAAACATCAAACGAGGTAGTGAAATGAGCTAAGAAAAATACTTTTCTTCTAACAATAATAAATTGGACGTGGATATTCTTATGAAATTAACTTTAAATTACTTAATTGACAAAACACCTTTAAAATATTTAATAATTATGTGTGAAGAATAATAAGCGTATAAATAAAATAGCGTCACTAAAATGCGTACACATACATACAGAATATTATGTAGACCAGGTATACAATGTCTAAAGGCAAATATATAAATGTTTTCTGATTTAGTAATTAATTTTATTAGGTAGGCGAGACTAACCAGTGGGCAATTCCTACCTTATACATTTTGTCACCTACTTTTGGCGACTTTAAGACAAAAAACTTGTATCTTATTTATAGAAGCATATGTTCCATGCATAATAGTTTTAAAATATAATTTAACACTTAAATACAAAAATATGTTATTGATAAACGTCTAGTCTTGTTTTAAATTATTTCAGTAGTTAGTTAATCAAAATAATAGTCAATTAAGAGTTATACTCTTCATTTTTCACTATGTGAATATTTCACTAGATTCATTTGTAGAATAAAACGATATTTTTACTCAAAGCATTGACGAAGCTAAGGAGAATTCGGAAAAACGTGCATCTAAGCGATGGTGTTGATATAAAAAGTGTAACTACCTTATATACTAATTAATCAAAAATCTCTGCATTACAAACGTAATACTTATTAAAACAACTAGCTGCAACTAACCGACGTTGTGTTCGAATAGAACAGTCATTTCTTTTTCTTCTAGAAAACGAAAAAATATTGAAGTAGGTAATTACTAAACCTTCTGTGGTTTTTTATATGTAAATTAATGTTCCTATGATAGTTAAATTAAAATAAAACTTATTGAAAAGCATTGCTTGTTATTGGAAAATTACTCTTCAAAAAAAATACTGGGTGATTATTTATTCCTTCTGGATAAGAAAATGGTAGGTGGAAAAAATTGGAAAATCTTAAAAAGAACATGATTTTTTGTCATCCTATAACAGTGCGCGTAATTCAGAGTACTCGACTCGCCGTCACATGCGACAGAGGGGAGCGTGCGGGTGACAGTTATTATTTTTAATTTCAAAGGTTTTATAATTCTTTCCTAAATATTTTTATAAATGTTAACATTAGTAAATTACAATTTTAAATCGGTAGTGCTATATTTAAAACAATTTTCCACCAAGTTAGAAATAAACAAAAAAAAAATAACAAGCATGCTATTGTACTTTGTTACGTTATGTACTACCTATTATACCCGATTTTTCCCCGACGGAATAAAAAGTCACCCAGTATATATGCAAAAGGCAGACAGAGACAAAGCTTGCTTCTCAGAATATTTTCCCAATTCTTGTACAGATAACTTTCTAGACACTGATGTAACTTAGGTCGTTGTGAGTAGGTCGGAATATTTTTTGTGATTAAATAGATTCACATCAACGACTATTTATACAAATCACCAATCCATTCAATAATCTATATGCCAGTAGCGTATTTAAGAAGTAAAGTTATAATAACATTAAACTTATAGAAGGGGGGATTTGTAGCCCCACAAACATTATGGAGGTCCGTTGCTACTCGGGCCACTGGTCGTGGCGAATGGCCGGCCTAAGCCTTCGACATCTGAATGTGTCGCTTAATTTAAGACGTCATGTATGGGTTCAATAATATAAATGGAATAAAAAGAAGTAAATTAACTGAAAGATCTGATATAATTTCATTTGCCACTAAGATTTGTTAATAATAAATCACTCGGAAACTAAAATGTTAAAGCTAATATAATAAGTAAGTTTTGCCTTTTTAACCCCCGACGAAAACAATGGGGTGTTATAAGTTTGACGTTTCTGTCTGTCCGTGGCATCGTAGCTCCCAAATAGATGAACCGATTTTGATCTAGTTTTTTTGTTTGAAAGCCGACATGATCGAGAGTGTTCTTAGCTATATTCATCATCATCAGTTCATTCATTGCTTGACAATTCGGGGGCTAACTATTTTTTTTTTGTTTATTAATATCTTAACTACGCTACTGGCCAAGCTTAACAATCCGTCACAACATCTTTAAATGCTAATCCTTTGAACATTTTGCACAATTCATACCTAACCTTGTAATAAAAATATTTTGTCTAAGCAGTTTAATTTTGCAGTTAAATATAAAAATACCTACAAAAATGTCCAATGCTACAATTTAATTTCGTCACAACAATTTACTTTTAGTCGAAACATTTTTTTTGCGATTAAAGTCATAGATAATGTTTCAAGAAGTACATAAATGCTTGAATACTGCAAGGCATTATACTTCGTAATACTAAAACAATTTTATTATTACTATGACACCGAAGAATGGCACAATATGTCGCCTGTTTCAATGAAATGTACACAGAACAGATACTTTGAAAAAGAAACCAAATCAACAATTATACGAATCGATAAATTATTGCCATTGGTAGTCAAATAATACTTCCTACCTAAAATCTTTATATAAAAAGAATATTATACTGATTTACATTTTCTGTCAGTATAATTACGATCTATTTTTGTATGTCATTATACTCACTGATATTAAAGATCAGAGTTTCGAGACAAGAAATCCCCCTCTCCCATTTTGTGTAATAAATACAAACGTACTCCCCCTTTTAAGTACATATATCTATTCCCGTTTATTTTTTTAAATGCGTTATATCCCCATACTCACTTATAGATGTGACACATTATATTAATGTAGTAAGTGTAACTAATATTCTGTTTCAATATTAAAGCAACCAAAACGAAAGACATAATGATTTTTAGGTGTCGCGTTTGCAAATTTTTTGTTCTATGTACCTAACTCTTAATACTAAGCTACATTACAGTCTGTACTGGCAGTGTTAGACCTTATATCTAAGTCCAATAACTTTAAAATCATAAAAGACCGTCTTATAGAAATAGTTAATAAACCTAACCAAGAGCTCGTCAGGACATGCCTGAGGAGGATTCCGTAACTATCAACTAACGTAATAGATTTTTTTAAATTACTTCAAAATTTACTGTTCGATTTCTTTCAAAATAATATTTCTAGAGAGTATTTAGCATTATCTATCAGCATGGAAAATTGCATGTTTCTAAGTCTCATAGTTTAGAAATCCTTCGACTTATAAACCACTTCGGAGGCCGACTACTCGAAAATAGTTGACTTTGAAAAAAAAGTCATGTATGAAACCTTGCCTTCATTTTAGAAGACCTATTTAACGATACCCCACACGATGGGTTACGATGAAAAAAATAGTTTTCAACCCCACTTCACATGTATATTGTATATGGGGAGCCACACCTAAAATATAAAATTCTCATTATTTATACAACTAAATATAACCATACCAAATTCATACATTTATATACATTATTAGAGAAGTTAGAAGAGCGGACAGACAGACAGACGAGCGGACAGAGTGAAACTATAAGGGTAAGTTCGAATGGGCATGGCTGTGTCATGGACACAGCCGGTGCGCGTGAACACGCAGCATGACCTCAAATGCCGGCACCGTAGCTGCAGCTCTAAAGAGTATCCACCAATTTGTTATTCGTTTCGAAGCAGCCGCGCGCTGTAAAAGCAATTTTAAATACCTATGCACGTCAAAAATGTTTCGACCAAAAAAAACCATTTTGAACTGGGCTCATTAATTTCTTGTGGAGTTTCACATTTGAGCCGTCACTGTTCTTTTTTCATCGTGTCAAACATATGTTCATTTCTTTTTTTGAAATGGTATGTACTTTCGGTTCAGAGTTATTTTACCTCTGAGTTGCTTGTGCCGTCGGCATAAAGGTGCTGTCAGGGGTAAAATAACTCTGAACTGTCTGTTACTACACACCCATACTCGAGACTCTTAATCGCAGTCAGTAATATAAGATTTTTCTCAATTTAATCTCTCTTTCCACAAGTTAGTAGACATTGAAAATCATTCTGCCTCGACTAACTGTCAACGTAGGAAGGACGGGCAAAGTGTCAATTTGTCACTCACTGACTGAGATTAAATTCAGGTTAAATGTTGACATACAAGTGCAATATACTAACGAAAGTAAATGTGATATAAAAACGTTACAACTCCGCATTACAGTCTAGCTGTATAGTTGGCAATACAATTTTATTTTGGCAATCTCTCAAACGGAAGATCTTACTAATAGCGTTTTCGGCATCTAAATCTGCCCTTGGGGCAGGGCGGCCACGTAACTAAGGAAATAGTCAAACGAAGCCGATGATTTACGAAGCACTACTTCAACTTCTTCTAATATTTGTGGACAATGTTAAAGTACTGATTTAGACATTGATATTCGGCTATGTCTAAACACATTCGGCTGCCCTGCCCCGGGGCAGTTTATATGCCGAGAACGCTATAACACTAGTTCGACTAAATAGTTACAGTCGAACCATTAATATAAAGCACAAAAAGAAATGGTAATTCTTTACAGCAAAATTCTTACTTGTTATTGACTTTTTCTTAACATTTTTAAGTTTAAAATTAACACTGGATGTTTATATTTCATTTTAGTTTAAAGTTTTTTTTTTCAAACAACTTTTAATTAAAACAAAGTTACACTAAAAACGTCGAGAAAAAATTTACTGTAAAAACTACCTCATTTCTTATTACTTTTTTTTTAAATATTTAATCGATCGGAAATCGATCGTTTGAACCACTATATTATATATTTACAATGTATATTGACATACAAATGTATTCACACGCTTATAATGTTAACATAAATTGACTGATTTAAAATATCAAAACTATATACGAATAAATACAAATGTGATTTTACTGTATGTGATGGTTTAAAATATGTTATGCTTACACAACGTTAGATGTTAGAATCATGCTAGTGTAAGTAGCTATTAGAAATATGTACTATCGAACGAGTTGCCGCTCGATCAGACATAAGATGAAAATCGCTTAACAGCGCACGCACACATGCTCACGTGTAAACACGTAAGTTCAACCACGTCTGCAGTCGATGCGGTCTCTTCATTTGTGTTTAAATCTTTTGAGGTGTCCTAGTGCAGAGAAAAATGTTTAGAAACTGGTCGAGCAGAAACTTTGTCGATATTGTATTTGATTTTTTTTATTCCAGTCATGCTCGAAAAGTTAATCTTTCATGAATTAATTGTACAATAGTTTATGAAAAGATCTTTTTACACTTTTATTGTTTCAATTCGCAATAATACATTTAGGGCCTGTTTCACAATCGTCTAATAAGTGACGAATAGCTTATCCGGCAGTTTTGCCGCTGCTTACTTTATACTGAGCGACAGAGACAAAACATGCAGGTAAGTATCTCACACATATTAGAAGATTGTGAAGCAATCCTTTACTAGTAAGATTCATAACTGAGGAGGTTCTTATCAAAACATGACTATTCCACTTTTTGTATGTGTTTTTCACAATCTGAGAAAATAGTTAAATAATTTATTTATTTTTTTCGATTTCCGAATAATCTATTTTTGACGAAATCATGAATTATTTTTTTTCCTGGTGTTTATTATCAACTTTTCGCCCAATTTTATTTTCGCGGAGTGTAAATTTGAATGTTACCAAAAAAAAGGAAAAATTCGTTTCATCAAAAGTGGAATTGACGACCTCTGTGGCTCAGTGGTTCAGCGCATTGGTGCTCAAGCCCGGCGGTCGCGGGTTCGAATCCCGCCGAAGGAACAAAAAGTTTTTCTGTGTTCCTGGATCACGGATGTGTATTAAATATGTGTATAATATAATAAAAATTTCAAATATATGTATAGTATAAAAGTATTAAATATACTTCCAGTTTTCTGGTACCTGTAACACAAGTTCTTCGGATACTTAGCACGGGGCCAAATTGACGTGGTTTGAAGCGTCCATAGATATTATTATTATTACTATGTCAAGTTTTGAAAAGAAGCTCCGCAACTCAAAAGTACTAATAGAACTCCATAATTACTAATTCACACTCGCCTAGCAAGAGTACTAGGATAGAGTACCATTGTGCAAACAAATACAAAATTCTCTGTCTTTTTGTAAATAATTACAAATATTATGATTAAATAATTTATAAAAGGCTTAAGATAGACATACGGGAGAAGACTATTTCGTTAAAAGAAATAAGATTACTAGGTTACCAGTTTGAGACCAGCGTGGCAGAAAAAATGACGTTTTAAAAAGAAAATGCTAGAAAAAATTTCATATAAAATCATGAAACAAGGATTAAAATATTAATAAAAAATATATAAATATATATTAACTTAAAATAGACGTGATAAAATCTATGAGATAAAATTTTAAAATATTCATAAAATTAAAAAATGCATGCGTCTTTTCAAATCGATATGCAGACTTAAAAGACAGATTTGGAAATTGACTTCAACGAGGCTTCATAAAACTATCTAGCACAATTGCGGTAGACGAGACGCGAGGCGGTATATATCTCGCGTCATTCATTTGATGGCGCGCGAAAGTCGACGGCGATATATCTCGTGTCGTGTCGCGTCTTCACCTCGGTAATTGTGCTAGGTAAAGGCTAAATAAAGGTGTGTACGTATGTGTGTACATCGTGAGTATTTTACACGTAGGTTGAGCAATGCACCTGACTATGTACATGACTTATATAACATCTATTTACATTGGTGTCTCAATCTGAAACAAAACATATTGGTGTTAAAGTCGAAAAAAAAAAGAACTACTGGCAAATTTAGAGGTGTTTGTGGCAAGCTGAAACCTTGTCATATACTTCTTCTATTGTACCACACCACGAGACTGCATTGGCTGGTCAGAAGCGGGGCTAAGTCGATATACAATTTTTTTAAAATGAATAAAAAAAAACCATATTTTTTTTTAAAGCAATTTGAAATTATGAAATGTTGTAGTTTAATATTTAAAGAGATGGAAAAATAAAGCAATGCCATTAAGTCGAGGCCTTAACCTTGCTACTCCAGTACAGAAATATATTGGAAAAAAGTTAACTTATAGTTTTCTGACATCTAACAGTCATTTTATGAATTACGATGGTCCATATCGCATATAGGTACAATACGAGAAGTATAGGATAAGGTTTCAGCTTGCCCCAAAACACCTGCTCTAAATTTGCTACTAGCTCTCCATCTATTGTAAAATTTTCTGTGTCCTAAAATAATTGATCTTGATAGAAGATATCAGATTTTTGGCATTTTGGCAAGATATGTAGGGATTATTAATAATGCTGCGCTGTTTGCGCCGGTATTATACGAGATATCGTATCACTTCGGTTCGTGATGAGAATCGGAGACTTTCAAGGATTTACGTGTAACGTAAGTGTACGCAGTTTACGTGCTGCGTCTGCGTGCACGTCTAAGTACGTGCGAGCGTGTCTTTTTGGTCTACGCATGTTGGTACGCACGTACGTACCTATGAGATAAGGATATTTATTGACTATAATATTATTACGACATCTGTGGCTCAATGGTTAGGTTAGGTTATACCTAGTGGCGCTCAAGCGGGAGTTCGCGGGTTTGAATCCCGCCGAGGGAACTAAAAATTTTCTGTGTACCTGGGTCATGGATTTGTATTAAATAAAAATCTTAAATATATGTATAGTATAAAAGTACCAAATATACTTCCCGTTGTCTGGTATCTGTGACATAAGTTTTTCGGATACTTAGCACGGGATCAGAATGATGTGGTATGAAGCGTCCATACTTATTATTGAAGTAAAACCTCTTTAAGCACGCTTGACTTTGGGAGTAAGCTGGTGAAAACGTGACTCGTCACGTCACGCTCTCGAGCGTTACGTAAAGTGTGATCGGGCGAGGCGAACGGAAGTTGAAAGTGAGAAGTGAAGGTAGAAAGAGAGCGAGTTAAATTTGTATATTACTGTAGGGGCAAGAGAGAGAGGTGCGAGTACACATTTTCTTTCTCTAATAGCCAGATATGTTTCGTGTATCTAAGACACAGTGCAGACCTATTGTCTGTATCACACCGTAGGAGCAAGAGAGAGCAGTGCGCGCGCACATTTTCGCACCAGTGCATGAAAAAGAAGTTTTACGTCAGTCGTATGGTCTAAAGCACACTCGTTTTTTTTATTATATTTATAGTATTTGGTCTACCGGTTTGATCTTAGGTATGTACTATGTATACTACATAGAGTAGAGCGCATTATGTGTACGTACTATAGCGGGGGGCGGCGGTCAGCGCGCGCGGCGCTTGTGCGGGCGCGGTGGCGGCGGGTGGTGTCCGAGCGTGACGAGCGCAGACGCCAGCGCCAGCCCGCCCAGCGGCGGCGCGCGCCCCGTGCCGCCCGTCGGCAGCCGCACCACGAGAGAGAGGACGGCCGCCCGCCCACCGGCGCACGGTTCCAGCGCTACCGGCGCGGGGGGACCTTCCACGCTGCCGTTCACACCTGTAAATAGACAATTAATAAATTAATTGTTTACAGTAATAGTACACAGAACTCCTTGCACTGTTTCCACTTTAATAAGTATTTTATATTAATTTATATATATTACACGAAAGGTTTCGACAAAGTCATCATCAGGTGTCTTTGTCGAAAACGGTCGTGTAATATATTATATTAAAATTAATGTAAAATACTTATTGAAGTGGAAACAGTGCAAGAAGTTATGTGTATTTTTACAGTGAAACATGAATTTCTACCAAGAATCAATAACTTATTAATTGTTTAATTTAACAAATTATTATACAAGCCTTGAGAGTTTTCGAGTCTGTCAAACAGTTAGATATCACCCCTTGTTCCATTTTCACAACAGTAGTTTTATAAGGGCCTGTTTCATAATCTTCTTATAAGTGTCGGATTGCTTATTCGGAAGTTTTATCGCTGCTTACTTTATATCGAGCGACAGATACAAAACATGCAAAAAGGCTATCTGACAATTGTGTATCAGTAAATTGTGAAACAGGCTATTAGCGAAAGTTATGATAAATAAAAAATGTCATTACGTAGCAAATGTATTTCAAAATGACCCTTTCTTTCCACAGAAAGTGATGCGTCACAGTCCTCAATTAGCGTTTTTTTATCTTTTAGCTATCTAGTGTTGTAATCGCATTCTGGAATGAGATGAATGATATCGCATAATTATTACTTTTTGACATTTTTTTATAATTTTTGATTTGTGGAAACAAAGTGACTTACCAGTGCCACTTCTCTCCAACTCTATGCTGACTTGACTGAACGGCCGCGACGCCATCTGCTCCATCTCTACAAACAGTCTTTGTCTTCTTCTATACAAGTCATATTTCTGTAATAAACAAAATAAAAAATCTGAAGTAATCCTCGAATTGTCAAGCAGTAAGTAAGCTGATGATGAATTATAGCAAAGAACATTCTCGATCATATCAGCTTTCAAATAAAAAAAAAATAGATCATAATCGGTATATGCACGCACACGCACACACACACACACTAACCTGTTTTATCTTCCACAGAGCGGCAGCCACAAGCAACAACAATAGGAAACACGACGAGAAAGTTATGAAGAATTGTTGCAAATTCAATTTCGGGTACTGCGAGAAGGAGATCTGTATCCACAGCGGCGGCCTAAAGTCGTACACGTATACGAAGAATGTCGTCAAGGTCACGTTGTCTTCGACACCGAACGCGTGCTCGGACTTCGCGAACCTGTAATAGAAAGATCTATTGTTCGTTCGCACATTCGTGGCTACATATACAGCTTGGCAAAAAAGAGTGTGCCGCGGTGACAGCAGGAACTAAAACATTTTCGACTGTATCATATTTTATTCTTATAAGATTGGAATGAGATATTTAATTGAAATATATACTATTATAATAAACTAGCTTTTTACCGCGGCTTCACCTGCGTAAATAGAGTATCCCACCGTATGCCTAGTATATAATATGTATAATATTATATACCTTTCGATTTGATTGAACTCTACAAAGTTCAATCAAATCGAAAGCTAACTATTATCTGTTCCTCTTTCTTTAATCTGTGGCTAACCTCTACATATGCCAAATACGCCGCTGTACTCACTTGTATCTGAAGTTCGTGCAGTTGAGGTCGCTGAACAACGTGCGTTCGTTGGGATGGCTGCGCGTGCGCACCGTGAGGTTCATGCGCGCGTGCGCGGAGCACGTGATACTGAAGTCTGCGTCAACGTCCGGCTTGACGGGCGCATTGCGGAAGTTTATCGCGGAGAGATGGCGGTCCTCCTTCTTCGAGAGGTTGAACGTAAACTGGTAATCGACTGCGAGGTCATCTGCGAGTAGAAAAAAAAACATTAGATTTTAAATATTATCCCCCTTACTAATAAAAATATTTACACAACGAATAACTTAAACAACATTGTTATCTTTTTCTATCATGTGACATTTCCTACGCATCAGACAAAGACAGCAACGTTGTTTAAGTTATCCGTTGTGTAAATAGTTTTATTATTAAAGGGGAAGAAGTTTCGAGATCCTTTATCTTGAGCATGTTGTTAATTCGGTGGTATAGCGAGTGCATTTGGTAATACAAATAGCTTTTTACTTCGTCAAAAATTAATTATTATTTAAACCGATTGCTTCGCGATATCAAAAAAACGTCAAAAATGGAAAATGTTGATCGTTATTTTTTCTATACTTTTTCAATCAGAATCGGGTGCAAATAATATCTAGCTGGAGTAAGACCGCCAAACGAGTTGATGGTAATATGGAGGAATAGGCTAGACGACTGAATTTATTTTATTGCATAAATTTAATGTATGTAAGTTATTTATATTAAATATGTGTAAGTGTAACACAGAAGAAACGGCATATTAAAAATCAATATTTTGATAGGTACAGCGATTTGTTTACACAATTTCGCAAGTCTCGTGAAAACGCTCCATAGAAAGGTCGCATTAACTGTGACGTCACGCTTAGGTAAAGGTGTATGTCTGAAAAATTATAAAGGTGTATGGTGTGGTGTATGAAATATAGGCCTGCAGGAAAGTAAAAGTGTAGAAAGTCGGACCTCCGCCTGATCTCTCGCCAGTCGTGTCGGTCATGCGTCCAGTGGGTTACGAGAGTAAAGGAAAAAGAGTGCTCTTGTGTACTGCGCACACACTTTGGCACTATAAAATAACTCCTGCGTAATTGGCCTGAACCCCAATTCTCGTAGGTTTTTGTAATTAACTTACACTTTCATTTTGATTTCATTGAATTATAAATTAATCGTCTTGATATCATAAACTGAATTTTTGAGTTTGGACCTATCCAAATCCAAATGGGTTTTATGTTCGTTTCGACGTTCATGAGAATAGCATTTTGCAGTTTTAACGTATCGGGACTGGATTGTGACTGTATTATTACAGGATCAATTAGCAGTTACATCGACCTTCTGGTCTCAATGAAACCGGCCACCGTCACCTATATCTATTATATGCTGAAGCATCTCTGTCCTACGGTGACAAATCTATTCGTTGATTACTCACAGTAACATCCCTTGTTGTACAAGTCTGGATGGTAGTGGTTGGTGTTGTCGCACTTGTCGCAGCGGTCGCCGGCCAGGCCCTTCGTGCTGCAGAAGCACCGCCCCGTGTCGGCCGCGCACGCGACCGCCTGCGCGTTGCACTCGCACGCTGTAAATAATATATACGTTGCTTCTAACTTCACTGTATTACTTAAGAATACAAAATTACCCGGGAGACATAGTAATCGAACAGTAAATATCCGTTCAGATTAAATTTAATCTTTTTGTAAACAAAATCCAACTACTTAGGGCTTGTCGACTCGCGCACGCATGGTTACATACAAAACGCCAAAAAAATTCGTTTCGTTGTATGGGAGTCACATTGATATATTTATTTTATTCTGTTTTCAGTATTTGTTGATATAGCGGCAACAGAAATATATCATCTGTGAGAATTTTGAATGTCTAGCTATCACGGTTCACGAGATACAGCCTGGTGACAGAAGACAGACAGACAGACTGACGGACAGCAGTCTTTGGGATAGAGTCCCATTTTTACCCTTTAGGTACGGAATCCTAAAAATAAATATATATGTAATGCTACGAACTTAAATATTACTTATTTAAATATAATACAATGTCGTGCTTTTAATATATACAATGAAACATAATTTTTTTTTGACTGTCTTTGTTTAAAAAAGGTTAAATTAGAGTTTAAGTATGAGAATCTGTCACCATCTGCTCATCAGTGACAAACGAGTTGAGTGTGGCATACACACTAATATCTACATCACAATAATAGGTTAGTACATTAATTTATTCATTTAACATATTATTACATTTGAATTGCCGTTCACTAACGATGATTTTGTCAATGGCATACGCTTATAAAGGTGTATGCCACTTATGACACAATGAGCTAGATACAACATGACACAATATCGTACTCACGCTGACACACGCCACCGTTGAGCGGCGAGCCCCAGTGCTGAGGCGCGCACTGGTCGCAGTGGGCGCCGACCGCGCGCGCGCCGCACGGCTGCACGCACCGCGCGGACGCGTCGCACACCGCGTGCCCGTTGCACTGGCACGCCGGGCAGCGGGTGAAGTGCCATCTTCATGTAATAATAGTAAATAAAAGCATTATAAGCATAATTTGAAAAAAATATTGGAATAAACATATGTGTACGCGCACGAGTACAAGTGCGTATATACGCCCGCACGCACGTACCTACGGTGCGGGCACACATGCGGGTGATGCGGTCGTCGCTCGCCGCCGGGCAGGCACGCGCCGCGCCCGCCGCCCGCGCCGTCGTCGCACCAGCCACACGCCGGCTCCGCCCGGCACGCCGCACACGACGCGTGCGCGCTGCAGCCCACGCTCGCTGTCGCACTCGCGCCCGCCGCGCCCGCGCACCCGCTCGTCGACCACGCGCGACACCCGCCGAGGGGAAAGGATGCGCCGTACGCGTTCTGATAAAAATTTAGTTACACATATTATGATTGAAACCATCAATTTAATAGAGCAAAATACATGATAGACCATATGTCACAACAGTCTTTATGTTATTTCTTTTACAAAGTCAACCATTTTCGAGTAATGGCATAATCTAAGCTATGATAGACAGAAACTTGCAAGTTTCCATGCTATAATAGGACAATAACTTTTGAATTTAAATAAAAAAAATGGCTAAGGAGGGTTCTGTAATTATTTACGGAATCTCCTTAGACATGTCCTGACATGCTCTTGGTCAGTTTTTTATATTGTCTTTGTCTTATGTCTGCACATTTATAGTAGTGAGACTATTTTAGGTACGTACATACATGTTACGTACATAAATATAATCTTTAAAAAATTGGTTAAGCAGTTGCGTACGCAAACGTGTACGCACCTTGTCAACACATCTCGCTGCGGACGCGCACCATATACACTCCTCGGCGGTGCAATTCGTGCACGTCTTGTACGTAGAGCACGCCGCACTACACGCCCCCGCGCCGGGGCCCCCCACGCTCGACAAACCGACGCTAGATACGCCACTGACACCCCTGTGAAGTTACACATAGATTAGTATTAGGTCCTTGAATTGAAAATTCACTTTGATCTCAAATATATCTTCTTTGGTTAGGAATTCCAATTTCAAATTTATACCGCTATTTACTCATGCATTTTTGCTTTGAAAACCGTAATTCATTTATTTTTTCCTCTTTTGGTTTTTTTCTGTCGTCTGCGTCACTGTTTGGAAAATGGAAATCTTGAAATAACGTATTATTTTCGAGAACGAGGTCCACCGTTGCACCAGTGCTGCAGAAACGGCTCGAAAGATTAATGATGTGTATGGCGGCGGTGTCGCAAAAGAAAACACAGTGCGTTCTGGTTCCAACGTTTTCGTTCTGGAAATTTCGACCTGCAGAACAAGCCCCGTGGACGGCCGGAGACCAAAGTTGATAATGAAGAATTGAAGGATATTGTGGAAGCTGATCCATTGCGAACCACGTCTGAGCTGCAGGCTGCGGTGTTAGTGATAAAACTGTTTTAATCCACTTGAAGCAAATTGGAAAGGTGAAATAGCCTTAAAAGGTGGGTACCTCTTGAATTGAGTGCAGCAAACCGACAAACGCGCGTCGACTGCTGCGTTACATTAGTCAACCGGCACAATAATGAAGGGATTTCGAATCCTTACCTGTGATGAGCAGTGGATCCTGTAGGATAATAGGAAACGCTCATCGCAATGGCTGAACCCTAGCGAACCAGCCAAAGCCTGCTCCAAGCGAAAATTGACTCAAAAAAAGTTACTTGTGAGAGTTTGGTGGACTAGTGCCGGTGTCGTTCACTACAGCTTTCTTAAATCTGGCCAGACGATTACGGCAGATGTCTATTGCCAGCAACTGCAAATCATGATGGAAAAGCTAGCTGCTTAACAACCGAGGTTGGTCATTCGCTCTATGCCTGCTGCAGGACAACGCTAGACCACACACTGTACAACATATGACTACCAAATTAGAGGAGCTTCAATTGTAATGTCCAAGACATCCACCGTACTTCCCGGACCTTGCTCCAATTACCATTTTTTTCGAAATTTGGATAACTTCTTGCAAGATAAAAAATTCAACTCCGATGGGGCAGTCAAAAGCGCATTCAAAGATTTTAATGATTCCTGTCCGAATGGTTTTTTTAATAAAGGAATCAATGAACTACATATGAGATGGCAAAAGTGCATAGATAGCAATGGTTATATTATACTTTGATTAAATAAATATATTATGTTTAAAAAAAAACGACTTTATGTTCCTCCTTTACAAAACGTCAATTTCATATGTGATGACCTAATAATTAGGAATTAAATTCTTGGGAAAATGGACAGTTTTATAAGAGAAAGTAGTTTTAGGCCCACTTGCGCAGATCTGGGTTAAATATCATGTCGTAATTATGAAGGAGAAGGCATGATATTTTAACCCAGGGTTAACTTTAACCCAGATCTGCGCAAGTGGATCTTATAAAAATACATATTATATCCAGCTACTTAACTCCTACCACAAGTCTATTTATGGAACTTCGATTCAATTACTTCTTGGCCTGTCATACGAAACTTATTTTATCCGAATAGTTAACATTAAACAGTGTATGTATTAGGGGTTGGTTGTAAGCACTACGGAACCCTAAAAATCGAGCGAATTACCTGAGATCCGTTGTGGTATTGGCCGGCCTGCATTTGACCGAGTCGTAGTCCCAGTAACATGCTCTGCTGTCGTCGTTTCCCTGCGAAAATTATTTTAGTTTATTAAGTTATACATACCGCGACGATACGCGACGCTACGCCGCGCTGCATTATTAAGATAATGTCAAAATTATTAAAATAAGTAAATGGAACTTTATTCACTGCACAGTAGATACACGTTTCATATGACATCAGTCATGTACTGCGCATGCGCTGTGCGGCGCGGTGCAACTTGACATTGTACAAACTTGACATTGTACAATACTTGACAATGAAACGTGTATCTTCTTGTGAAATGGATAAAATTCAATTTTGAATAGCTCTCTTGTAAATGAAACGGCGCGACGCAAATCATTAATTCGTTTCGATGTGAATTTACCCTTTTGGGGTACCCTTTTTACCAGTGTTACGTGATACCTCTGATGATGATGATGACGAGGTAGTCATACAATCGTAGGGAGTTTATAGAGGACAGCAACCAATCATTGCAGCTTAAATCACGTCATAATTACTGACCGATGATATTGAGCCAACCGTACTCCTTTCTCAATGTATTGCTCTCTCCTATAAGCATGTACATTCTTTTTTTACTAACCGAAAACGCATGAAATAAAAATTTACGAAGAGTCACAGTCGGTTTTTTAATCACATATTTTTGCAAATCCATGGTTAGGGATTTTTAGTTACTTTCCCAACAACCAGGCTTTCACTAAGACGTGAAAGACGAGGACCTTTTTAGACCCTAAAAAGGTCACTTTAGGTGTTTCATATTATGTTTCATTTTTTTTTTCCATACAAAAATCGTGAAATGGTAAAATGGGTACATGATTAATCGGATTTCATCATATTATAAAACATCAATTTTGACAGTTTTCAATAGAAATGCGTAAAATGGCGCACATAATATGAGTTGAACAAAATATATGAAACATAATATGAAACACCTAAAGTGGCCTTTTTAGATCTCCTGAGCATTGGCTAGGAGCGCCGGAACTTCGAGATTTGAGTATAAAATATTTACTAGCTGATGCCCGCAACTTTGCTTGCGTGGAACTATTAATGGAAACGGAACTCATTTTTTTTAAACGAAACCCTAAGATCAAAGTTGCCTTAGTTACTCTTTATAACATCAGTGAATGTTCGGGCAAAATCGGTCCAATCGGTCCAAGAGATAAGCTGGAACCAACAGATAGACAAACAGACAGACGAACAGACACAAAAATTAAAGGTGTAGGTGCCGTATATACTATCACAAGCATTCAGTGCAAAGCTGTTAATTTGAAATTACCAACAGACACTTCAATTTTGTTTATTAAGACGTACATGCGGGTGGCGATGCAGGTGCGCGTGGCAGGCTGCGCACGAGTGGTAGCGGCCGCAGATGGCGGTGCTCTCGCTGCCGCCACATTCTTCCACTGACAGCGCCATCTGTGAAAAAATACAAAGTAAATAATCTGATATATTTGCAACGTTTCCTACTTTTTGCACTGTTGCTGAGTGTGTTTATAATACATAATATACTTTAATCCCCTCACTAATAAAAATATTTACACAATGGATAAGCTATACAATGTTTTGTCCTTGTCTGATACGTTAGAAAAGTAGCTTGAATAGATTATCCATTGTGTAAATATTTTTATTAGGTTACAATATTATTATGTCAGGGATTCCAATGTATTGGGATTCACCCGGTCGCCATCCATGTCCGACAGAAACTTAGTAAGGTATGTAAAGTGTTTTTACTAAGTTAATTTGGCGCTTGTAATATTTTTATACGGTACCTAGTACTTATTTGTTAGTAGCTGTAAGTAATAATAATTATGGCTATCACTCTTGATTTCCAAATTTTTACAAAATTATTATTTGTGTTTCAGATATTATCATGTCATTATCCGATTCATTCATATATATATTATATATTCATATCAATCTTGATTGATCTCATTAAAGAGTTATGTATAGGTATTAAGTAATTCATAAAACTTTGTTTACTTACATTGTCATTAGCAACATTCTGCCTGGTGGTTTTCTTAAGATTTATAGGCACTTGGAAATTATTTCCATAAGCTGACATTTTTCTCTTTCGGTAAAATTTTTGCCTCGAGAACTCATTCTGAAATACTTCTATTGTAATATTTGTCAAGAAAAATTCGAACACGGAATATCGAAAACCTTACTACTTACTTATTAACGACTAAGTCGAAAAATACCTTACTCTGGACACTTGACTGCTATCTACTTGACAAATTGTTTTTTTTTCGAAATGGCATTAGGCAATTTACATGATTTTCACACTTTTCAACGATATATTGAACGACAAACTGGACGCCACACACTGTGCGACCATGTTAAAAATCAAACTTCGTGTCATGTCAAGATGATCAATGATTAGTAAATTTTTGACTAATTAGCGTTTACGAAACGCAAATTGATTTAACAACTCTGTTAACTCAACATACGTGTTAGTTGATCAACCAATTGATTAGCCTTTCAGAAACCGGGTGTAAATCTATTCTGTAACAAATATATGCCGGCAGTAAAAAACCATTGTGCGTGCAGGACATCAGTAATCAGACATCTCCTTCTAAGGTCGACGTGCGTTCTTTTCGGGCGGGTACTGAACCTGAGTACCTTGGGCAGCATGAATACTCTACCACAGAGGAAATACGCAGCACCAACCCAAACCACATCGTTCAGTTTATGAGCAGCATAGGTCCCAGCCCAGGCCAGCCGGTACTATAACGCGCAGGAGTCACGACAGATCCACTTGGGTCGCAGTGACGTCAGGGCTCGATTATGACCTGCCTGCGATCTTGTTGAAGGAAAGGAACGCAAAAACGCCTAAAAATTATTAATAGCAACTAGTATGTAAGCACCTCAACTATTCATCTATGCTCGTCCCTTTTTTATAACGATATCTGACAAGCACGTAACATGTAACATGTATATTATTGTTGATCCTATAAATAAATAGTGTTCGAGTCGAAGTCTCTATTTATTTCTTTAGATCTAACAAAAAAAAAAAGTACCTGTGTTGGCCGCCGTAGACACAGGCGCGCGGAGGCGAGGCACGCGCCGCACCACGCGCAGCCGGCCGCCACGCACGCCTCGCAGTACCCCGCCGCCGCGCACCGGCGACCGTCTGGAGGGAAATTAGAAAATAAAGCATAAGTGTCAACAAGTCGAAACGATACGCGACGCGGCGCTGCATTTTTAAGACCAATAGAGGAAAAAAAATCTCAAAGTCATCAATCTTATTGCAGATGTTCTTTTGGCGCACCGCACACAAATTTTTTCGTAGGCTACAAGTGAGGCTGATCCGTCACGCTCTGAGGTGAAAGGTTCGGTCGGGTGAACTCGGGGCCGCCGAATGTACCCGAGCGAGAAAGTACCCCACACACATTTCTTCGTAGGCTGTGAGTGAGGCTGATTCGTCACGCTCTAAGGTAAAAGGTTCGCTCGATCGGGTGAGCGGTTCTAATATTATTTACACGTAAATTGATTACGATTGCCAATGAAGTTTTCACTTCTGCCGTGCGGTCTTAAGCACACACTCTATAATTTTATTTCTGTGAGTGAATAATTTGCTCACCAAAAACTGGATCCGCGCTGCAGGACTTAAACTTATCTACGTTAAACGTGTCCTGCCAGCTGACTTGCGCTAGCTGAAAATAATTAACAGCATATTATTAACTACAAATATATTTACATTCAATAGGTTACTTGATCCTTTTTTATATGTATATTATATCCTAAACTATTAATAATTGTTCCATTACACCAAAATAAAATAAAATATTATTTTAAACTTTAACAACCAACAAAACTTCATTTCAAATACTTCATAAAAAATAAGCTTTTTAAAAATCGGCACAAACGCTATTCGCCATGTTGGTCGATAGATTATATCTGCGCTCTGACGTATGACGTCATAGCACGGCACGACGACATAGCACGTTTCGGTCACAATATTTCGACATTTTACAATCTCGCTAGCTATATCATAATGGTTTTTATACGGTATTATAAATTATACGGTATTTACAATTTTAGAGTGAAAATGTTTTTTTTTTTTAATTTCCAAATGAAACTTGAGCTTTTTTCGGAAAGTCAAAGTTACCACAGTGACATAATATAATACATTAAGTTGCTTTGCCATTTTATCATTTTGATGACCAACGAGGGCGAGTTAGATACCCACAGAAAACAACTTAAAAAAATAAAAATAGAGAACGCCTTCTAACATCCTACTTCGATAACAAAAGTGAAAGTTTGTGAGGGTGGATAAATAGATGGATGTTTGTTACTCTTTCACGCATAAACTACTCAACTGATTTCGATGAAATTTGGCATGTCAGTAGTTTAGGCTCTGGATTAAATAAAACATAGGCTATGTTTTATCTCGAAAAAGTGCAATCTTCCCGTGGGGTACTGTATTTACGCGGGCCGCGGGAAATAGCTAGACGGGTATAATTATGCCAATGGTCTCCTCACATCCAGCAATAATTGTTCACGAACATTTACAGCAAAAAAAATAGTTTACATCAGTCATGTGAAGACACACAAACCAAATTAAACAATAGCATTCGCCGTGGTCGAAATCGACCTGGAATCAATCATGATCAACTGGAGGAACGAGCTGCTTCACTCACAGATTCGCACATCTGCTCCTTGATGCGCCACACGCACGCCGCGGCCGCTCGCTTGGCGCTGTTCAGGCAGGAAGTTTCGTCCTTGTGCGTGGAGCATTTGCTGCCTGTCTCGAAGAGTAGGGCGTCCGAACGTAGGCGGCCGTCGAATCTGAAAACATAAGATAAAGGAGGCGTAGAGAAAAGGTAAGTTTTTTTTATCATGACGGCTAATACGGCTTCGCGGAGAATCAGCGAGAAATAACGCCGAGTGAATGTGACTAGACTTCTCACATCGCAAGTCGGTTCGCAAAATTTGGATGAAACAGAAAATGACTTTTGTACCTTGTCGGTAACTTGCATAACAAAACAGTCAAAAAATTAAATTTACGTCGGCGTAGAGTCGGAGCTACAAATTGCATGAGTCTGATAAATTATAATCCAACTATACTTTATTTGCGTTAAGAAGGCCACTGCCTTCAATCCTAATCTTTCCTTCAATCCTTTACACCGCGTCAATCTGGTAAAGTCTGGTAAGGTAACTAGTAAAATCAAGTACACCAAGAACATGTGTTACGGGAATCAGACATCGCGAAGTATATTTAATACTTTTATACTATATATTATTACATAATATATGTAATATTTTTATTATACGAGGGCGGGTCAATAAGTCCGTGACTTTTGGAATAAAACACAGATTTTTTGATCAATAAATCATTTTATTTTTCAACGTAGTCCCCCTTGAGCTCTATACACTTTGTCCAACGCTTCTCCAATTTTTTTATCCCTTCCAAAAAATATGATTTGTCGAGGTCCTCAAAATAGGCCTTTGTTTGCGAGATGACTTCATCATTGGAGTCAAATCTTTTTCCATCGAGCCATTTTTTCAGGTTTGGGAACAAGAAGTAGTCACTCGGAGCCAAATCTTGAGAATAGGGTGGATGTGGGAGCAATTCATAGCCCAATTCATGGATTTTTGCCATGGCAACTGCACATGTGTGCACCCTTGCATTGTCTTAGTGACAAAGAACTTTTTTCTTGGCCAAATGAGGTCGGTTTTTTTTCAAATCCTCATTGAAGCGGTCCAATAAGTTGGCATAATATTCCCCATTAATTGTTCTTCCCTTTTGAAGATAGTCAATGTGGATTATCCCACGTGCATCCCAAAAAACAGTCGCCATAACTTTATTGGCTGACAAACCCACCTTGGCCTTCTTTGGCGCCGATTCACCCTTAGAAACACACTGTTTTGACTGTTGTTTGGTCTCTGGTGTATTGTGATGGATCCATGTTTCGTCCACGGTTAAAAAACTCCTCCATATTGTGATTAAACAACGCCAAACCTTCCTGTGAAGTTGTTACACGATTGCGTTTGTGGTCGACTGTGAGCAAACGCGGCACCCATCTTGCGGAAAGCTTTCTCATGCCCAAGTGATCATTCAAAATTGAAACCACTGAGCCATACGAGATGCCTATGGCTTCCACAATCTCTTGCACTTTCAATCTTTGGTCGGCCAACACCATATCGTGAAGTTTTTCGATTGTTTCGGGTGTAGAGACCTCAACTGGGCGTCCAGGACGTTCGGCATCTTCAGTGCTTGTAAGGCCACAACGAAATTCAGTAAACCACTTTTTTACCATTGAAATCGATGGTGCAGAGTCCCCATAGTATTTATCAAGCATAGCCTTGGTCTCGGTAATGGTTTTTTTTCGCAAAAAATAATGCTTAATAAGCACACGAAATTCACTTTTTTCCATTGTTTCCTTAATTTACTGGATAGTCTGATAAAGATAGCTGTAAAACAGAAAGTAACTGACGCAGCAAGTTCAAATTTTGATAGGAGTCAACTGACAGATGCCTGTTGACAGGAGTAGTGTTGCTTTTTCAGTAAGGAGGTTAGAAATTCAAAAAGTCACGGACTTATTGACCCGCCTTAGTATAATGATACACATAATACAGGTTAATACGAGTACATGACCCAGCAACATAAAAAAACTTTTTGGAACGTAGTTCCTTATGGCGCGTTGCGAATTGGAGGCTAGGCGGATTAAAATTGGCACGACACTTTTTGCCACTCGAAATCAGAATGTAATAACGATTATCAAGAATGATACAAAAAACGACCTTATCACCTTGACAATAATGTAGAATTTTGCAATTACACATTGTGACTGTTATGACTGTTACATATTGTGACTAGCTAGCCGAGCGCTTGATGTTATTACTCAGTACGGAGCCGGACTTCGCGGCGGCAACACTTGCGAGGGTTGCTTGCTGCTCGCAGCAGCAAGCAACCTTCACCCCTGTCCCTACCTAAGGCGCTAGTTCCGCGCGCACTATATATACTTGGTTCAACTATTTGTTTTGTATAATATAATATATTATCTGTATTATCTATACAGATAAACAAAATTGAAGTGTCTGTTTGTAATTTCAAATTAACAGCTTTTATTTTCACTTAATGCATTTAAAAGTATGATCGGTACTTACAATAAAATATAAATTGTTAACATTTTTCTGTCCGTCTGTCAGTCTGTGTGTTTGTTCCGGCTAATCTCTGTATATATATATATATATCTTCCGAAATAGGCTTCAATTCTTCATTATCAACTACATATTTATATTATAATATATATGTCTGTATATAATATGTATGTAATAAGTATGTATGTCAAGATGGTTTACTTTAGATAGGATTTAGTGAATGTGAAATTGCTTGTTAATTTAGAATGACACGCATTTGGACAGTGGTTGATTGTTTTTTTCGTTTCGTGGTTCAGACTATAATGTCGGTCGGCAATGCACTTAACTCCTTTTCTGGAGCACGCACCTTGTGTACCTCATATTGGATATATTTATTCACTTGTTTACATACTGATGACGTATACTCACCCCGCTAGGAATATAGCGGTGCTGGTTCTCGCTTGCGGTAGAAACGCCACCGCAGAGGCCGCGCGCGGCGCCGCCAGAGGACTGCTCATAGTGAGCCATCGAGCACATCTTTGGGAAATACAAAATATTATAAACGTAAATAGTTATATATACGAAGAAATATCAGTGATCTCATCCCTACTCCTCATCAAGTCAATGACGGATAGTTTGCGTACATGATTTACTGATTATGTAAAGACGTAAAAGCATAAGAATCGAAAAAATAAATATTAGACACATTAAATTGCATTCCATTCTCTGCGACATTTAGGTCATTGACCTCACACATCTAATTTCAATGGATTTAAAATGTTATTGAATTGATTCTTTTTACTAAAAACTTACGATTTGAAATCGGCAATTCATGACTTTCCCAGTGTCGTAGATTCGCTTTCTTTGCAATGTAAGTTTATTTTGAATTTTTTTTTCGTGTTTCATATTTACTTTTCTACTCTAATCGTCTTTAGCAGTTACATTACATAAATAACGTGCCCAAAGTATTTCTAATTGATTTTGAAAGTTTTATTTTGGATTTGGTTAAATCAATTACTGATATTTTGGCCATACGATCTACTTCTTATGTATAGACATTTAAGCAGAAAAATATTTAAAAAAAAAAGAGAGAAACTTTATAAAATTAAATTACGTTCATTACGGCGCTACGGAGGTCATTGGCCTCACACAGCTGATAGAATAGGCTACATGACTAATATTCAGTTTTATATATTGAATGAGTATTTCCTTTAGTAGGTACTTGGCTTAGAAAAACGAATTCTAGCAATATCATAAATTAAAAACCTAATGATCTACTGCTTATGTAAGGACGTTTGTCTTTACATAAGCAGTAGATCATATGCCCAAAATATACGTTGATTTTACTAAACCTTATAAGTTATATGATATTACTGTTAACTCACCTGACGTCGTACAGATAAGCGTCGCCGGAGTAGCACTTGTTGGCGGCGGGCGTGGCGAGCGGCGCGGCGGCGGCACTGTCGTTGTGCGCGTTGCCGCCGAACACTAACATCATACCTGCCGATAATGGACGCGGTTAGCGAGGAGAAGTAGCGTCTTACGCTGGGACTATATGATCAGGAATCAGTAAGTCCGGGGAAAATTTAGAGCACTGGAAATAGAACTCTGCGCTTATACAATACAGTTGAAAATCGAAGTGACGAGTCGGAGCTATCATAAATATGACATTGGACTCGACAATCGTGTGTTCGATTTTCAACTCTATTGTATTAGTCCAGGGTTCCTACTTTACTGCTCTGAATTTTAGCCGGCGGACTCCAAAGCATATAGGCTCGGAGCCTTAGTGAAGCAGATAAATATAAAAATTAATAACGGATGGTAATTAATAATACTTCAAAATTTCACGAGATTGACACGAATACACGTCATCAATGACGTGTATTCGTGTATAGACTGTTTTCATGAAATACATACCTGGTGACACAAATATAGCGGCGTGTAGATATCGTGGCGTCGGCGCGCGAGGTAGCGGCCGCCACACGCGAGAACCCACGTTGTATTCATATAGCGCATCCGACGGCGCCTGCAAACAAATACATAAATAATAATTCTTTATTTTATTATAAATATATATGATTTATATAATTATGTTATATTGTAGTCATAATAAAAAGGTGGTATTTTCCCAGGTACACATTGTCCTGTCTTAACTATGAACTGGAATAAATAAATAACCGAACAGATAAACTGAGCGCAGCTTTATATATTTGAAAGTCAAGTGACAAATTGAACAAGTGAATAGTTAGTACGGGAGATATCAATCGTCTTTTTAGTATTTTCTCCACAGTTGTTCAATCCACAGTTGTCCATCATTTCAATTGACCAAAATTAGCCAAATCGGTCGCGTCGTTCTCCCGCTAGCCCGAGTAACATAGGCTATATAATTTACGTAGTCGAGTTATAGTTTTTTTATAAAAAAATTAGTTTTTAATCGGAACTTTCACATCCTGCGTGCAAAACAATGTCTCATTTGGAAAAATACCACCATTTGATGACTACAATATCTTCTTATAAATAAAAATGGATTGCAATTCCAATGTCTCTCTAAGACTCAAGAACGACTGAACCGATTTGGCTATTTTTGGTCTTGATATGATTGCGAAAGTTCAGGGAAGGTTTAAACGTTGAGAAATATTGGAGAAATTGCGGGGAAAATACTAAAAACGACGATTGAATCATCCCATACTAACGATTCGCTGTGTTCAATTTGTCACTTGACTTTCAAATATTTATAGCTGCGCTCAGTTTACCTGTTTGGTTTATTTCATCCACACGGTTGTAGGTGTAGCTAGTATATTATATTATGTTGGTGTAGGTTGTACGTGTAGTTATTTATTCCAGTTCATTATTAGGACAGGGGTCCTAACAGGAACATTGTACAGCGGTGTAAACGTAACGTTATCGAATCTCATACATAATATGACCACACCTGTGTAGCTTCCGACTCGGAGACCAAGCCAGCGTGTATGTAAACTCTGTTGGAGGCATCGTCGTACGCCGCGGTGTGGCCGAAGCCCGCGCGCGCCGGCCACCCCTTGGTCTGGGCCACCGACCACACGCCTTCCTCTATGTAGTACTCCTGGAATTGTTGAAAGAAAGGTTAATATTTAATGATAAGCTCCTCTATAATAGCTCCTCACACCGATTTCGGTGACGGTGGCCGGTTTCATTTGAACCAGCCCAGCTACGCTGGTGTAATTTTATAGTGCTTAAGTGTGTGCGCAGTGCACAAGAGCACTCTCTCCTCCTGTACGAGCTAGCACGTACATTGCTGACTCTACATCATTTCTTTGCATTGTGCTGTAAAGTGCAGGCTGTCGGGCCAGTCCGCATCAAGCAATCATACCGCGCACTCATAATCATTTTAGCAATTAGTATTCTTGTTAATAAATATCAATATCATATCAAGGACTTTTACTTATCAATATCATCAAAAGGTGTAGTTGAGTAAGCAGCTCCTACATCCTTTTTGGTCCTTCGAGTGACTTTTAATCAATGAAATCAGTGACTATCAATTTATCAATGACTATTATAATTATCATTAGTGACTATTGACTATCAGTGTATAAAAATCATCAAGCAGCAGTAGTGATCATCACCAACATCATCAATCAGCATCAACAATCAGCACAGTCAAATCAAACGTAGGCACACAAAGTAAGATCTTTCTATTTTTACAACACCTCGTTGTCTCGATTCAATCATGTCGAGCGTGGAGGAACTTCTAGCAAACCAGCAGCAGCTGGTAAACAAAGTAGAACAATCATACACGAACTTTAAAAAGGACGGCGCGGACCGTAAAACGCCGGACTACATCCAAGCAAAATTACACACCCTAGATCAATATTGGGCTGAAATTGAAACCAATCATAAAAAATTATGTACGTACGAGTTTGCCCAGTCCTTCACGTATTTTAAAAATAATCAATTCGAGACAGCAAAAGAAAGATTTCAGCAGATTCGGTCTGCCATAGCCAACTATCAGCCGCCGGCGCCAGCGAGGGCTGGACCATCCACCCCGCTGATTAGGCCTGCGACACCTCTGGCTGACGCAGCAGCGTCACGCCAGCCTTCACCATTGCCAGGAACTCAATCTCATGGCACAAATAGTAGAACTGACGAATCATTAAGGCGTCAGAATAGTAATTTTAAAGCTTTTCGCCATACAATAGCAAACATTGCTTTAGATATGATCAACGAAAAATGGGAATTTGAACATTTGCTCCGAAATATTCAGTCTCGCTGGACAGCAATAGATTCTCTACACTGGGAATTAGACAGTGAGCTAGGGGACAGGAATATGGAGTATGAGCAGACATTTTACCAAATAGAAACAGAATACAACGACGTAGTCAAGGCTATCAACCGGAAGTTATGGTCAACTTCTCATAGGGAACAAATAACTCCACATATAGAAATTCCTGTTTTCAATGGCACTTATAATCAGTGGACTTCTTTTAAGGATTTATTTACGGAGACTATTCATAGTAACCCATCATTGTCTAGTGCGCAAAAAATGCAATTCTTAAAAACTAAAGTTAGGGGGGAGGCAGCAAGTCTCATCCAACACCTTAATATTTCCTCAGATAATTACACTATCTGTTGGAACATTTTGAATCATCGGTATAATAACAAAAGATTAATTTTTAACTCTCACGTTGATATTTTACTTAACATGCCAGTTGCTCATCATTTATCAATAAATAATATTAAACGCGTTCATGATACCGCTTTAGAGACTCTAAACGCTATAAAAAATATAGAAATTGATATCTCATCTTGGGATCCTTTACTAATCTATCTTTTGTCGCAAAAGTTAGATTCAGAATTACATAGCGAGTATTTAGCATCAGTAAAAAATCCACGTGAATTGCCAAATCTTGAAGATTTTTTAATATATTTAGAGAGTAAATTTACTACTTTAGAGTCTTCTAGAAGAAAGTATGATAATGGTGCATCAAAATCATATAATCGCTATATTTCACCTAGTAATAAAAATACGATGGCACATAATAACTCTAAAAGCTATAACATGCATAAAAACTTTAACATAAAACAATCCTTTCCAACGCAAAATAAAATTTCGCAATCATTTTCACATGATAAAAATGCTTCAACTGTCAAATTGCATAAATGTCCCGTATGTAACACGAGCGATCACGCTCTTTTTAGCTGCCCGCGCTTTGACGAAATGCCGCCTTACTTAAAGCGTAAAATCATTAAACAGCATGACATATGTCAAAATTGTCTTTATTGTCATAACAATAAAGCTTGCTTTTCTATTAAACGTTGCAGACAATGCAATGAAAAGCATAACACTCTTTTGCACGAAGCGTTTGCGCAACAAGCGGCTTCTAAACACGAGCCAACGCAAATGAGTTCTCACGTTTCACTGCAACGTGGGATTCCAGAAATCCTTTTAGCAACAGCCATCATCAACGTGCAAAAATTAGATGGGACTTACGTTCAAGTGCGTGCTTTAATTTTCTGTGATCAACAGACTTATCAATCATATTTTACAAAATTAGAACTTAAAGTTCCTGCATTAGTTAACTTAGTCACGCAGCAATACCGTGACAGTTGTATCATATTAAAATTACTTATGAAATATAGTTCTCTAAATAAAGTAGTTAGAACAGTAGCATATATATTAAGATTCGCAACATACAAAAAATATAATATAAAAGCGAAGCACTTATCTTTATCAGAACTAAGCAAAACAAAAAATATTATCGTAAGAAATATACAGTATTTAAGTTTTAATAAAGAAATAGAAAATTTAAAACATAACAAGAAAATTTCATCTAATAGCATAATTTATAGCCTTAATCCTTTTCTAGATGAAAATGACATTTTAAGAGTGGGTGGTCGGTTAAAACATGCCAATTTAAATCCCGACATGAAACATCCTATTTTAATACCTAATAATAGTCGTTTAGCAGATCTTATTATAGACCAGGCCCACGAGCTCACCTTTCACAGTGGACCTCGTCTGACGTCCGCGTTTATGCGTCAAAAGTATTGGGTGATCGGTGGTAACAGGGCTACCAAAAAACGCCTTCGACTATGTGTCACGTGTAGAAGACACAACCCTAGCAAACATCAACAGTTAATGGGCGACTTACCAGCAGCTAGAGTCAACCCTTCTAGGCCTTTTCAATCAGTAGGGGTAGACTACACCGGTCACATCAAAACCAGTAAAGGTTACGTAGCAGTTTTTGTATGTATGACTACTAAGGCTGTACATCTTGAGGTGGTCTCAGATTTAACTACCTCGACGTTTGTAGCCGCTTTACGTAGAATGTCCGCTCGTAGAGGGACGCCTCGTAAAATTTTTAGTGATAACGGTACAAACTTTTTAGGTGCTAGTAAGGTACTTCAGCAGGAATACGTCGAATTGCAAAAAGTATTTATGGATAATAATCTTTATAGTGAAATCGCAGAAATGGGTATTAGCTGGCATTTTAATGCCCCGTCATGGCCACAGGCTAGCGGTCTCTGTGAAGCTGCCGTCAAAAGCCTTAAGCATCACTTAAAACGAGTAATTGGCTACCAAAAGCTGACGTATGAAGAATACAACACTCTTTGTACCCAGCTGGAGGCGTGTCTCAACTCCCGGCCCTTGTGTCCGATGACCGAGGACCCGGAAGATCTAAATTATTTAACTCCATCTCATTTCCTATCGTCCGGACCGATTTTAACTATTTACGAAACAGAACATGATTTAAGAACTAGATGGCATTTAACACAAAATATTTTTCATAACATATGGAAAAGGTGGCAACATGAATATTTAATTAATTTGTCAGCACGTAGTCTCACAGCACAGTAGCACAGCCTTTAGAGAATATTAAAATTAATGACATTGTTATCATCCACGACAACAACCTTCCAGCAGGCAATTGGGCATTAGGTAGAGTAGTGCAATTGCACCCCGGAAGTGACGGGTACGTTCGAGTCGTTACTCTAAAGACAAAAAATGGATATATGAAACGTCCTATAATCAAATTATCAGTTCTCCCGGTTAATGAGTCGCAAAATGATCATTTGAACTCTACCGCGCAATCAGAGCAACAAACTCCGAAATTGATAGGTGATAGAGTGAAAAGAAGCACCAGAAAAAGAAATAATTTGCCTACTATCATATCAGCTTTTTTGTTATTTTTTATGACCCTCATTGCTTCTTCCAATGGCTCATCTTATAACAATACTCCATTAAATAATAAAGCACTTTACTTTGATAAAATAAATAACATGCATGTAATTAGAGATGATTGGCGCCTTGTCGTCTATTATGACATGCAGCCGTTCTGGGAAGGCGTTGCGGCATGCAAAAAACATATTGTTTATCTTGACAGCGCGTGCGCGGAGATAAGCACAGTGTCTCATTGCGCCAGTGTCTTATTACAATTGAATCACACCTTTAATGAGTTGCAATACTATAATAGTTTACTATTAGATCAGCATTTTGCTGCGCGCACTAGACAGAGAAGGGGACTAATAAATGGCATAGGATACATTGCGAACAGTTTATTTGGTGTCTTAGATCAAAATTTCGCGGATAAATATGAGCAAGATATAAGCATAATACGACAAAATCAAAATCATTTAGCATTATTATGGAAAAATCAAACCTCTCTAGTAGAGGCAGAATTTAATTATATAAAAAGAAGTGAGTCTGTAATGGAAAAACAACACAAGTCTATTTTTAAGAAAATAAGCGCCATCGATAACTCTGTTAACGCTTTAAAAGGTAACATACAAAATATATCTTATATTAGCGACTTTATTTTATCATCTTTAACAGCTAGTAACTTGATACATTATTTACATTATATACAAGACAACTTACTTGATACTATCACTAATGTGTACGACGGAAAATTTAATGTACACGTATTAACGCCTGAGCAGCTTAAGCTAGAATTACAAAAGATATCATCATTATTGTCTAAAGACTTAACTATTCCTTTCTATACCGATTTATCTCAATTATATAATTTGCTAAAAGTGAGAATGCGAATTAGTACTAATTATTTACTATTTGAAATAACTATTCCATTGATAGCCAGCGACTCGTACGAGTTGTATGGAATTTATCCTATCCCCCGAAAAGCAAATAACGCGATGAAATGCATCACTCCAATTGGAAAATATTTAGCAATTAATTTAAAGAAAGACACATTTATAATCATGACTGATACGGAGTTGCTTCAATGTTTTAACCAAAATTCCGAATCGTTGTTGTGTCGCTTAAGCAAACCGGAATATCAGCTGAAGGATAATGAAAGTCTATGCAAGCGAAATAAAATAACTGGGACTTGTCACTTCATCACCGATCAGTGTGATAACATATGGGTAGATACTCATAAAATCAACACGTACTTTTATTTTTGTTGTGAAAACTGCTCATTGAAACTACTTTGCGATGATGAAATAAATGCAATTCAATTGTCTCAGTCTGGATTGATTAGCGTTAAGCAAGGATGTATAATTAAGTCAAAAGACTTTTCTGTTCACTCGCATAAAGAAGACACAAGCATATTACATGTAAAGCATCAGGTTTCCCTCGGATATATTGCTCCTATCAATAATCTTTTTAATATGTCGTTCCCGGAAACTTCATCTATAGCGCTCAATTACAATGAGTCAGCTGAACATAAAGAACAATTAATGGTATTACAGAAACAACTTGACGACTTAAAGCAGAATGATCCAACTCTAGATAACTTTTCGTATCATGACATACATCATTATACCGCTATCTATGTTATAGCAGCATTACTTTTGATAATCGGATCATATTTACTATGGAAATGCAGGACAAAGATTGTTAGATCAACACCTCCCGTGGTGGAAAGGGAAGCTGGAGGAATAGAAATGATTTCTCGCGGTGATATCGTGATGCCTCAGTCACCAAAAAGTGATCAGTGTTTTAGGGAAGTGGTACAAACACTCAGTGACAACAAAGTGTGTGGCCCTAGCAGGCAGAGTCGAGGCACTTCGCCCATACTTCACTCGTTTGTGACAATTGCCGACAAATAGTGTTTATTATTAAGTTAGTTTAAGGACCTATTGTCTATCACCTTGTATCATCATCATCATCATGCGGCCCGGGAGCATGTACGAGCTAGCACGTACATTGCTGACTCTACATCATTTCTTTGCATTGTGCTGTAAAGTGCAGGCTGTCGGGCCAGTCCGCATCAAGCAATCATACCGCGCACTCATAATCATTTTAGCAATTAGTATTCTTGTTAATAAATATCAATATCATATCAAGGACTTTTACTTATCAATATCATCAAAAGGTGTAGTTGAGTAAGCAGCTCCTACACCTCCTTTGCTCAGATGAAAATCGCTTAACAGCGCCGATGAATTGTGCGCATAATTCACATGTAAATACGTGGTTCAACCACGACTGCAATCAATGCTGCCACTTCCTTTGTGCCTAAATATTTTGAGGCGTCCTAGTGCAAAGGAAAACGTTTGGACGCCGGTCAAACAGGAACTTGTCGGTATTGTACTTGACGGCGTTGGCTGTTTGAGAGTGAATTTCAGTAAAAAAGTAGCCGTAATGTGGAGGTAACTAGGAAATTCTCAGATGCTTGCCGGTATTCCTGCCTTTCCGAACCCAATTATATTATGTTTTGTAAGTTAAGTGTGTATTTCATCTGAAAATAATTATTCTATTTATATTATATGTACTCTAAATTTATATTTCTATCGTGTCGTGTAATAATACATGTGCCTAATCATACCTAATTTATTATACTACTATTTTATATGTTTATCTGAAACGCGCTTACACATATTTTTCACGCTTTTACAACTTAAGTATTATTATCAGCTATTTTTGTATATTTACCCTCTTACCAATAAAAATATATACACAACGGATAACTTACACAACATTGCTGTCTTTGTCTGATGCGGATGCTGTTAGAAAAGTCACTGAACAGATTATATATATTATTGTATAAGTTATCCATTGCGTAAATCTTTTTATTAGTAAGGGAGAATATGTATAGCATGGTTCTGTGCGTGATGAGTGTGCGTGCGTGATGCGTTGCTATGGATAATAACTAGGAGGTCATATGGCGCGGGCACTCGTCTTGCGCGTGCTCCCGCGCAGCATCACTGTAGCCCCGGAAGTCGAGATATTGTGGTTGCGTCACGGCCACGGGCCGGGTGCAGTGGCGTGATCGCTCCCTATAGTGTATTGACACTTATAACAATAAATATACACACGCACACTTGTGGCGTGGTACGGTGGAGTGGGTAAACTAGTTGTGTACTAGGGGGGGGGGGGGGGAGCGCAAGCTCTCACGGGCTCTGTTATACAGCAGTCTAGAAGTGTTTCTGTTACCCATCCCAACCCTACACTCCCTATGTCCCTAGCAATGAGTAACATATACAACTTTAATATTTAATTACGTACTATATTTTCTTTGCCCGTGCAGCATATTTATGGATGTGCTGTATGGGCAATTCATTTTATATTTATTTATACTAGTAAGGTTGCTCGCTTGGTCTGTCGTACGTCATACGGCTTGGGGCCACGGAAGACCAGGTACCGCGGCGTGCTGTGGTGTTACACCTAAGTGGTCTCCATTTCGGATTTTGGACATTACACTGCTGCCTGCCCAAACATATTTTTTTTTTTGTATTATCTATGGTTTTTTTTCAGCATGTTATTCTTATATGTATTTTATGATGCCATTGTTCTTTTTACTGACCTGTAATGTCTAAAATTTTCGAATAATGATTTATTTATTTACAAATATATAGATCGTATTAGCGTCAACTGTCATTCACTCTGGCATAACACCGAAAACTAGCGTCAAGAGGTGCCGTATGATGATATGGGTGACAGTTCTTATATTCCTTGCTACGCAAACTTCTTACAAGAAAACAAAAAAAAAGAAAACGAAATAAATTATATTCCATTGACAAACAATAATATTTCTTTAATTATAAATGAAACTGCTATAATTTTTATTATTAACTCTGATATTTTATAATAACTGTGAAATATAAATATGAAATTAAATTAAGAAAACATGTCATAAAAATGGCAGATGCATGTAACGGAACTTCTGTCAATAGAGATTGACACTGTTGAATCGACATCAAATCGATGATAAGGAGCGGCCATCTTTTGATCGTATTGCAACTCGGAAATGTCAGTACGAGTGCATCTGCCTTGTAGGTATGCGATTTGTGTTTTCGTTGCGTCTGCTTTGAGTTTTTGTTGATTTTGACTTTTGTTATTGTTTTTTGTTGAATTTTTTGTTCTTGTTTTTGTTTCCGATTCCGAAACGATCTCGCAATCTTCGAGTTCCGACTGCAGTGAATAAGAAAATAAACGATTTGAATAGTTTTTATTCTTTTATTATTATTTATTTACAAATTACCCATTTCTTAGCAATTTAATTCACAAATCTAAAATCGATAATTTCGATTTCATTTCCTTTACGAACTAATTCGATTCTTTTAAACAATCGATTAATTTTCGTTAGGTAACTTCACTACGATTGTCAATTATTATCTGTAACGCATATCTTCTTAGGACGCATATAGTATAATAAAAATGTTTACACAATGGATAAGGTATACAATATCGTTATCTGATACGTTGGAAAAGTCGCTTGACAGACAGGGACAAAACATTGTTTAGCTTATCGATTGTGTAAACATTTTTATAAGTGATGGGGCCACTCTACAATTGTTGACTATTCTCTTCGCCCGATTATGGATGACGATTTCTTCGACGGTCCTTCCCGCCTTATTTATAAAAAAAAACAAAGCATATGATTACACGGGGGCCACGGAAGATCAGGCGCCATGGCTTTGCTGCGGACGATGCCTAAGTGGCTACCATTTAAACACACGCAGTGGGCATTGCATAGTCTTATCTAGCTGCATTAAAAAAAAAAATGATTTTATGTTGTAGTGAGTAAGAGTTTTTATTTCCGTGTTGCTTTGTTGTGTCCCTGATGTGTTTAATAAAGATATTTTATTTTTAACACACCTGCACCAAATGTAGGTATCCGTAGTGAGGCGAGTGGCCGAAGAAGCTCAGCATCACCGGCTTCTTGGCGGCCCCGATGTAGACCAGCACCGCCGTGTGACCAGACAGGTGGAGACCACCTGGAACGTAAATATATAAGGTTTTTCAAAATTAAAAAAAAGTTTACACTAAATAAAATTACATTACGCTCCTTACGGCGCTGCTAAGGTCATTGACCTCAGACTGCTGTTATTTAAGCAAAGTCTTTGCTTCCTCTTTGAATCACCTGTGTCGTTGAGGTTTATGACTCCAGCGCCTTAAGAGCGCAATGTAAGTTAAATTAGCGTAATTAGGTATACTTTTACGAATTTTTTTATTATTTTTCTGCCCAAACGTCTTTACATAAGCTTTAGATCATAATTCATATGCTTAAAATATCCGTGATTGATTTTGAACAAGTAGTCACGTCAATGAAGCCGTAAGAAATGCAAACTTCGGAAGTCCCCAGAAGCAGAATACCCAAAGATATACGTGCCATTCTAAAATAATAGGCAATTTCACTGGGTCTGATTATATTCTAGCCAGTACCAGAGGTACATGAATTGTGTACCGTCGCGTGACGCGTCGCCTTATAGTTGGCTCCATACAAAAATGCCCCTTCTTCTTTGACAGATTCATTATTATTCAAGTTTATGACAAAGTGACGAAACTGGTGTTTCAATTTAATCCAAAGGTTGCTAACCCCTAAGGCCCACTTGCGCAGATCTGGGTTAAATATCATATCGTTATCTCTCTCATTCTTCGTATTTTTGAAAGAGAAGACATGATATATAACTTTAACAACATCTGCGCAAGTGGGCCTAAATGCATGTTTACATTTTTTATTGTGTGTCGCGAACTCGACTATATGCGTACGTACCGCAGCGCGAGTGCGGCGCGCAAGAGGCGGGCGTGGCGTTGCGCCACACGAGCCGCGCTCCCGACAGCCGCCCGCGCCACACTTCGTTGCTCACTTCGCCTCCCCCACCTTCTAGACCAGCCAGGCCTCCACTGTCGGAATAAAGATACGATAGTTTATCTCACTCGCACACTCATTATTATTATCATTATCTCATTCACGCAATTCTCATTTTAAGCACACACATTTTACATCATATATAGCGGCCACCAGTCTGTGTCTATTGCTGATGGCCGTCGGCAGTCACCGGTTTTCTTTGAAAATGGCACGATATATGAAAAACGACAATTCCCTAACACATTAGAAACATGGGTTTACTGTACGTACCCAAGTAAGTGAAGTATTCATGCATCTTACTCGCCACCTCCATGTACACACTCTATTTACCTACTTCTTCTCCGCGTCATCACACCACCGTAAATCATCTCACCTCTCACTTACACACCATCCCCCTTTCTTTCTCGCACGATATATTCATCTGCGGCTACCACACTATGGTATGGCGGCGTCATAGCACTGTCTCTCTCGCACACTACACCCCTCTCACTCACCCCCTCTCCGGATCACCAGCGGCCACCACACCGCCGTAAACGATCAGCTCGTGGCCGAACACAATGGCGGCGTGAGCGAACCGCGACGTGGGCACCTCGCCTCTACTTTCCATGGCTATCCACTCGTGGTCGGCTGTTTTGTATCTGAGAATGGCGATAAATAAAATTTATGAAACATTAATAAAATGGATGAAAATAAATGTACTTAAAGTACTATTTTTTGTAACAAGATTTATGCACAGTTTTTAATCACAATACAATAATTTATATACTTATTTATTATAATATTATATAATCTAAATATATAATCTATATTAATTTATATACTACCCCACTCATAATAACGATAAGAGAAAAAAAAATAACAATGGATTGAAATAATTTGATTGAAATTAAACGATTGATCAGAATGGCCTCATTTCATGATCATCAACCACTTAACATCTAGAGGTAATAATGATCACATATAAACGCACCTATAAACAAACTCCGATTCACCAAAGCACTCCCCGCCAACCCTCAACAGGTCATCTTCATAGTTCAGTAGCACGTGGCCAGCGGTGGCCGGAGGGACGTTCTTTGGCCTCAGACTGTCTACGCCCTCCGAGGCCTCGTGCCAGGCCCACTTCCAGCCCGCCAGCGAGACCTCCCTGCCGCAGTTCTCCCCTGACCGTGAGGGGGTGCAAACGCAGCCTTCGGATGTGCAGGACCCGGCGCCGTATTGGGCGTTGCAGTCGTCTGGAAATATGGAGATTCGTATGTAGTTGATTACCTTATAAAAAATAAATAAGTCATCAATAATTTTACTGAACATTAATTACAACAACAGATTGTTTCTAGGCTTGCATTTAATGATAATAATATATCGCACACCAATTTCGATGGCTGTGGCTTAAGGTATACCGGGCTTGTGTAATTGAAGAACACAGCCGTCTTTATTTGAGTTACCATTTATTCTGTTCATGTGCCCATCTTCCTACCTAATACATAATAATATGCAACTTATATGAAAAGTCCTATTTATACTATGTACGCTTGTCTATACCCCACTTGACCTCCGAGGTAAAGAAAGAGAAAAAAAATATTTTATAATTTATTTTTTACAAAATAATTAATTTTAAGTAGAAATCTACTTAGCTTAAGTTTACTTAAAAATTAACATAAATTTTTCTTAATAAATGGTTTTGTATTATCTTTGTGGTTTCATGGAAACCAGTCTGGCTACGCGGGAGTTATTTTTATACCCCCTTACTAATAAAACTATTTACACAACAGACAACTTAAACAATATTGCTATCTTTTTCTATGAAGTGACATTTCCAACGTATCAGACAAAGACAGCAATGTTGTTTAAGTTATCCGTTGTGTAATAGTTTTATTAGTAAGGGAGCTAGTACTAAGTGTTTGCGCAGTACACAAGCAGGCCACTCTCTTCCTTTACTCTCGTAACCCAGTGGGACGGATGACCAAGGTGAGAGATCAGGTGCAGGGCCGACTCTTTACATGCGCCTTCGATCTATGGATCATCACTCTTGTCAGACAATCAAAACTTCAATTTGTCAAAAACCAATTTTTTTGTTGTTCAAACGCGGGAACCGAACCCACAACCTCCGGAGTTGAGAGCCAAAATCTAAACCACTGGACCACTCAGGCGTATAAATCATGCATGCCCAGACATTTACATTACTGCAAGGACAATTATTGTTGTTGCATGTATTAATACATTTACATTTCACACTCTCAGTTTGGTCCTTATCAATTCATGCCCCATGTAAAATTATCTTCTATTATTAAAATTATATAGGGATTTGTTTCGTAAATGAAATCTCACCTGGACACAGGGGTTTATCACATGCCACGCCGATCCAGTTTGCCTCGCATCTACATATCCCCTCGTCACACTCTCCGTGATCTGAAACGTAATACGTATATTTTTTGAAGATCGTTATATCTATACTAATATTATTAAGAGGAAAGATTTGTTTGTTTATTTGTTTGTATTGAATAGGCTCCGAAACTACTGTGCCAATTTTGATGAAAATTGGCACAGATATAAAGTAGAACACGGGTCTACTTTGCCTACTGGTAGGCTACTTGCTATCGCGAGTATGCACTTGCTACACACATACTTGTTATAGAATTTCGTACATTGACTCATCGCTGCAACATATTCGTGCGCGAAAGAGACAAGTAGCGATGAGTCAATGTACGAAATTCTACGTGCTCCGCGACCGCACTTTACCTGAACCCCAATTCTCGTAATTAACTTGCACTTTCATTTAACTTTTATTGAATAATAAATAAATCGTCTTAATATAGTGATTTTTGGAGTTTGGACCAATCACACCGGGTTTGACATTGGTTTGACGGTTATGAGAATGCCATCTTGCAGTTTAAACATATGTAGGCTGAATCGTAACCGTTTTATTGCAGGATTTAATTAGCAGAATCGACCTTCTGAATTATGTATCAGTTATGAATTAACATAAAGCAATACTCACTAGAACAGTTAGTGTGGAACTCATCGGACGGACAGGAGTAGGCGGCATATGTAACGTTGAATCCCTCCATCGCATATGCATCGTCGGAGAAGAAATGCATCAACACACTGCCCGAGTGCGCCACGACTTGACGAGTCCATGTGGAGCCATCTGAGTCCATTACACCACTGGAATTGTATTATGATACATTGATACTTGTTGTCAGAATGTGTTATCATTAGACTTACGGCCTAATACTTAAACACAAATTAATGATAGGGATACCCTAAATTGTTGGTATCCCTGTCAGTCGTGTAACTTTAATAGTTAGTGGTCAGTGGCGAAGGCTGGTTCTTCTTCTTAGGGAAGCCCTAGCCTGTATAATAGATAGTGATTTGGATGAGGGTCTTCAAAAGGTAAGTGGCAAGTGAAGCCGATAGGAGTGGAATTATATTAACCCCACGCCACTGCTTAATTCGTTTAAATCAAATCTTTGTACATTACTAGCTACCCCGACACACGTTGTTCTTTCTTAAATATAAAGTGGAAAAAGTAAATAACTACACCTACACACACCAACACACCTACAACCTACTGGGGCTGGCTGATTTTTTTGCAATAAACCAATCAGGTAAACTGAACTCACTTATAAATATTTGACAGTCAAGTGACAAATTGAACACAGCGAACAGATAGTATGGGAAAATTCAATCAAAGCTTTTAGTATTTTCCTAAATTTTCTCACCATTTAAACATTCCCTGAGCTTCAACAGTTAGCCAAATAGGTCTAGCCATTCTCGAGTTTTAGCGAGACATTGGAATAATAGCGAGAATAAAACGAAAAATTGTTAAGAAAACTTAGTATGATATGTGAATTTCAAGACTGTTTTGGTAATTTTTTATACAAAACCTAATAATAGCTATTACATAGGCTGCACTAAAAGTATCGGGAATGGAATATTTCCACTGTTCCTGTCATATTAAAATCTTTTTAATTTAAAACTCCTTGGTTTTAAAAATCGAATACCGTTTATTTATTTAAAAAAGATTCTCGGTCTTGTCACAAAGTCTTGTCAAACTTGTTTAGTCGTTGAGAAAATGGAATTGACTCGATAAAATTCTAGAGCGATGATTTATTATGACTTTCGAAGTGGTTTAACACAAAAACAGTGTGTTGACCGGATGATTTCTGCATTTGGTGATGAAGCCCCATCCAAAACCACAATTTATCGCTGGTTTGCTGAATTTCAACGTGGACGTGTCAAGCTCAGTGATGATCCCCGTCAAGGTCGTCCAAAAACTGCAGTCACCCAAGAAAACGTTGATGCTGTGCGTAAGCTGATTGAGGAAGATCGACATGTGACAAACCGCGAAATTCAGGCAACTTTAGACATTGGCATGAGTCAAATACAAATAATCTTGCATGAACAATTAGGTGTAAAAAAGTTGTTTTCCCGGTGGATACCGCATTTGCTCTGTGAAGAGCAAAAAGCGGCTCGCGTTACTTGGTGCGTCAGAACTCTCGAAAGATTCCACGCAGGATCCTCAAATGCTGTATACAATATCGTATCAGGTGACGAATCCTGGATATACGCGTACGAACCCGAAACAAAAAACCAGTCACGAGTTTGGGTGTTTGAAAACGAGTTAAAAGCCAACATAAATTGTTCGTTCACGGAGTGTTGCAAAAAAAAATGGTGGCCACGTTTGTCTCCAAAACCGGCCATGTTGCGACTATTCCTCTTGAGGGACAAAGAACGGTTAATGCAGAATGGTATCCTAACATTTGTTAGCCACAGGTCGTTTCTGAACTCCGTAAAGAGAACTGCAACCGCCGCATCATCCTCCATCACGACAATGCGAGTTCTCACACCGCGCACAGAACAAAAGAGTTTTTAGAGCAAGAAATCTTAGAATTATTAGACCATCCGCCGTACAGCCCCGACCTAAGCCCTAATGATTTCTATACTTTCCCTAAAATAAAGAATAAATTGCGTGGTCAGAGATTTTCATCACCTGAAGAAGCTGTGGACGCCTACAAAACGGCCATTTTGGAGACCCCAACTTCCGAATGGAATGGTTGCTTCAATGATTGGTTCCATCGTATGGAAAAATGTGTCAAATTTCGCAAAGAATACTTCGAAAAGCAATAAATACATTTTTAAATAGTAATGTTGTGTCACTTCGTTGATTCCCGAAATTTTCAGTGCCGCCCTCGTAATTATATGGATATCTGCACCATATTGGTATTAATTTATTATAAAAAATACTCACAAAAAGGCTTAACATTTGTTATTTCATATTTGCTTGGTAGACCATTAGATACTGAATACTGATGAGAGAAACACAAAAAAATATAGAAGTGTCTGTTTATAATTTCAAATTAACATCAATAACATAACATCACAATAATATTCCGATTGGCCTGAAACAGCCATCCGCATTTTGACAGGAGTTTCACTGGCAGAAAGCTGATGTTATAAGGGGTATCTTAAGCTACCTTTATCTTAGTGTTCTGTTCCATGAATACTTCCATGCAAACAAAATTATGGGCACCAGCTAGTTGGTAATATCTTGCTACTATTATAAATGTGAACGTTTGTGAGGATGGATGGACGGATGTTTGTGAATCTTTCACGCAAAAAATACTGGACGGATTTCATTTTCCCGTAAAAGTACAGTGATCCTGTGGGATACTATATTTAAGAGGACAGAGTTGCGGGCATGTGCAACTATTCAATATTATTACCCTCTATTACTGGTGAAATAAATAAAACTATCAAAGTTATACATCAAGCTGACATCGAAATTGTTTGGTCATCATCAAACGATCGATCAATCAAACATCTTTTTTTTTCAGGAACAAAGATTAAATAATTAAAAATACATATTCACCTAAACACAGCCAACAATCTTTCTGCCCTTACGCTGTCCCCGTCGTACACATATAGATGATCCCAGCCACACTCTGTCGCAAAGCTCTCCAGCCGCACCCTGATGGATGGGGCGTTCGGCCCCAGCCAGGGTGGAGATATGAGCCAAGAGCACTGGGTGCTGACGCTATAGTTGCCCAGGCCATCCGTTATGATGCCCATAGGCTCTGTTAATCTGGAAAAAGGAAAAGTACTAATGTCTAACATGTATTACTAAACATTTATACAAGCTATATGTATCTGATAAGAAAGAAATTCCTCTCATTAGAACAACAGAAGGGTCTACAGTTTGTATAGAGAAACAACTGTAAGATTCGTATCTGGAAAACTGACTGACTGAATAAGACACAGCTTAAATTATAAAAAATATTGTGCTAATAGACAGACATATTTTATGATATATAATATATGAAAGGGTTTACCAAAATTCCCTTTGAGATAGATGATATAGAAGACAATTTATATTAAGTGAAAATAATAGCTTCCCACACTGATTTTGGTGACGATTTCAAGTACAAGTCCAGCTACACAGGAGTTATTTAATAATTCCCACTGTAGTGTGTTGCACACTTTGTAATGCATTTCTGGTCCTTAAAATCCCAAACCCCCCTTAGGCCTCTGGTTAGGACCTTACTCACTAGGCGGAACACAACGCAAGCGTTATTTCCCGCCGGTTTTCTGTGAGGCCGTGGTATTTATCCAGTCGAGCCTTTATTTGAGGATCAATATTATGGCAATTCACCTAAACAATAAACATACTCTATTAAATTAAATTCTGCAAGTTTTATCTGGTGTTTCCAGATATTAAATAAAATAAAATTTAGAAAGGAAATACACAGAAAAATTAAGTTACTTCTCTAGATTTGCTTATAACTACTATTATTGTATTTTACAGATTTTTATAAAGATTTCAAGACTAAGGAAGGGTTGTCGTATGGTATGACGTACATTTGACTAAAGAAATCTTCATACAAGAAAAAGTTACACCATCTTGGTTTTCATGATACCTCAAATGTCAGCCATCTTGATTTCACCATACTTCAAAAGTCTTAATGGCCCCAAACTCCAAAAAGTGGGGTCATTTAAGTGGAGACAGTTTTTGCCTCAACATGCCTCGTCTATAATATAATATGTCTATGGATTTTTGATATTCGATATGAGACACAAACTTCAATTAAGCAATGCCATGCCAAAAAACATCAAATATGCATAAGCAAAATATAAAAACTAATATCATGCCGCTTTAAACGGATTTAAATTTAAGATGTGTTGCTTTACATATACTTTGAATCTCGGCTCAACTTGTCCAATAGGCAACAGTAGCAAACAGAGAGAGTTCCATATTTATGGAACACTTTTTTTATTATTCATTTGGGCTATTATTACGAATTGCAGGAAATTTTGGGCTATTATTAACAAAAGCTAACAACAGAGAAGCTGGGAAAGGCATTTGCCAGCAAGAGGCACAGAGGCTTAAGTTAATATATTATACCAATAACTATACATTTTTTTTTAAACTATTACCCAACTATGTAAATTATATATCCTATCACCTATGTCTTATGTAAATACTATCCAAAAAAATTAATGTAAATACTACCATTATAAAGGTTTTATTATCCATATCCTAATATAATTTATTTGGAAAATTTTAATAATATATCTTTTTATTCGCTATTGTAAACACAAAACACATGTTTCAAAGTATTCTGCATATTGCAAAGTTTTATCAAACAATATTATATTACCTACATCTGTTTTATCTACATTATTAAATTACAAATGACAAATTTTGATTATCCATTAAAATTAAGTAAAATGCATTAAGACTATTATTAGTATACCTATTATTATTATTAATAATAATTTAACCAAGAGCATGTCAGGACATTTCATCAGTCCATTAATACAAAAGTTAACAAGGTAGAATGAGCAGACATATATGGACAGACAGAGAGAAACTACAGGGGTTCCTATGAACTGAAGTCTTCTATGGAACCCTAAAAAGGTGTGCTAAAGAGGAAACCCGCACAGCAAATCACAGCTTCTGAAGTAAACATAGTTGTCTAAATGGTTTATTAAGTATGTCCCTATCTTTTGGGTTAAGGAAAACTTATGAAGTTATTTTCAATAATTTACACATAACACACTAACAGGTTTTAAAGTCGATCTTGTAGTACAACCGTGTTAAAATATAATGCAGTCGTTAGTTGTTTGTATGTTTGTAGCTTGAGTTACATAGCCTGATATTTGTTTATTACTTATAATACGTTACAAATCGCAAAATAAATACAAGTAGCATTTTACGATCTGTCGAGTTAACTTCAGATAGATACATCGTAACATGTAAACTCGACCTTTTTATGTGTGCCGGGATAAAAGAAGCCAAAGAATATAATACGATTAGCAGAGTATCAGTGTTTAAGTCCACTGGGCGACATGCTTAGTGTCATTTGGGTCAGCGACTTTTTAGCGATGTTAGATACTCACTTTATTTTGCCGCCACAGTGCTGGCACTCCGGGCCTTGCCAGCCCTCGTCGCACACACATGTCTCATTCTTACAAACACCATTTAAACAATTAAGTTCACTACACTTAGACAGAACACCATTACAAAACAATAACACGATTATCACGGAACACAGGAACGGCGAGAACCACGAGCATTTTCGTCTGTATTTTGATTTAAATAAGAATAGAAACATTTGTAGTGACTCTACCATTTTGATGTATGCATTTTCAACGAGTTTTGTTGGGATTTATTGGACGTTAAATTCGGTCGTGCGTCGTGTAGAATCCGTACGGTACTACTCGGTGTTGCCATATCCGACGACAATATTACCTCGGAGAAAGGCGTGTGTCATAAAATATGTCAATACACGTTTTTAGGGTTCCGTCGTACTTAAAAGGAACCCTTATAGTTTCGCTTTATCCGTCCGTCTGTCTGTCTGTCTGTCCACTCTTCCTGCCTCTGTAATTAGGAATAGAAATTGATGAGGTATAGTTATAGGTTGTGTATAGATCTCGGTTTTGGCGTCATAAAATAATAATAATTTTATATTTTAGGCATGGTTCTCCATACATGTGAAGTGAGGATGATTTTTTTTTTCAATCTACCCCATCGTGTGGGGTATCGTTAAATAAGTCTTTAAAAATAAATGCAAGCAATTCACCACATATTTTACAAAATCAACTATTTTCGAGTAATCGGCCTCTAATATGGTATGTAAGAAGTAACCCCACCCCTGCCATTTCTTAACTATGATACTTAGAAACTTGCCATTTTCCATGCTGATAGATCATGCTGAATACCTACTCTTTAGAAATTTTTTGTTTAATGAAATCGGACAGTACCTTTTGAAGTTATTTTAAAAAAACCTATTACGCATTTATAGTTACGGAACCCTCCTTAGACATGTCCTGACATGCTCTTGATTAGGTTAGGTTATTTAACATATTGCAATAAATACGACTCATTAATAAAGCTACAAGATTCATTATACAATTAGCTTTAACGTGTAAAATTTTAATAAATTATAGTTTCAAAATTTAAATTTACGTATAAGCCTGTCAATTTTGCTTTTGATAGTAAATGATATAATAATATCATTATAATTTTATGATACAGATATGCATTACGATGTAATATCTATAAATAAACTTTATAGATATATTACAACGTTTTTATTTATCATTATTATTAACATAAAATAGATATTTATGTTTTATTTATGTCTTTAACAGTGTTCGTTACAAACAGATAAATATAATAAGTCAAGTAATAAGCCACTGGTTTTTTATATAAAATATGTGCATGAAGCGTCGGAATAATATAGGTTTTACCCTCACTTGAGTAAAATATTCCATACCTGGTATCACTAGAATTGACAGTAGGGTGTTGCCCTTATATTGATAAAATTGACTTTACAGATAACGAAGTATATAGTTCTGTGTATATTTTATATTAAAAACAAATAAAAATTATTAAATAAGTAAACTAATTAAATTTCTCAAAATGTTTGATAATTTGTTAAAACTTCATGTGAATGCTAGTGCCATCTCTCGGCTCGCTTTTGTAATTGACTGTGTTGATATATTTTGTTTTAGTACCATTTTTCGCCAACAGCTAGCCATTACTTGTGATTAGAAAGAGTTTGGAGATATTATTTTTGAGACTAGTCCTGAAGTCCTGTCCAGTTAAAAAAAAACCTTGAAGTAGAAATAAAGTAAATTATATAATTATTATGTAATAATGTTATGAAAATGATTGAAAGGAAATCTTCGTATAAGTTGTATTTTCAATGAGTTATTACCTAAATAACTCATTGAAAATAGACTTACGAAGATTTCCTTCGCAAAAGTGTATTTTCATAAAATATCGTCTGCTACCTCTTGTCCGTAGACGTAAGTTCTGCTTTAAAATATTATATTTGTCATTAATATGTAGGGAATATGCATAAATTCATAAAACAGAAAATTTACAAAAATTTATTATTTTGTTTTGACTCTCCATGCCGTCCATCTTTTCTTTTTCACAGGTAACCTATTCGTTGGTTATCATTATTACGGCGAAACCAAAAGGAAGGGTAATGATTTTGGCAGTCTATGTATGAATGTAAGTAGGTAGAACCACTCCATGTTCCACCGCCGCGCCGTAGCGCCTGAACTAGAGCGCTTTTCACGAAAGAAGTCCCGCGGAAATTAGTGGAACTAAATTTGTTAAATTGTTATTACAATGCGTGAGGTTGTAAAAACAAAAAGTGCTGCCCGAGAAATGGCACTCAAGGAAAAGGAGTTTTGTGCAGCAGAACAGCAGAATCAAGGTGTTCTGATACCCTTAAATAATGCTGACATCATCTTGTCGAGCGATCACAGCTCCGCGTCTAGCGGACTTCTTTCATGAAAGGGACTCTACTGATCCGATTTAAATGAATGAGGTGTCAATAGATTCGTTAATAATATCCCGGGTAACATAGTAGTCAGGTTGCTTTTCATAAAAAAATATACTTAATTTTAAACGTTTTTTATAGAATGTATGTAACACCGGCAAACGAACGGGTTGGTCGACCCGCGCCACTCATGGCTGCATGAGCCACAGGCAACATGTGCGTTGCCTGTATTTTAAGACCCCTCCAATCTTGGGCCTTGGGCCTCACCTCTCTTGGCGAAACAAAACAAGCGTTAATATAAGTATAGTATAAAAAAAGGATTAAATATATTTCCGTTGTCTGGTCCCCGTGGCCCGTAACACAAGTTTTTCGGATGCACATCATGGGGCCAGACTGACGTGGTGTGCAGCGTCCATAGATATTATTATTACTTTCAAGTCGTTCGAGGTGTTCTATGAGCCGGTCAATTCATGCCGAAACGTGCCGTGCACACGTTTTGGCAAAGTGCTATTTTTTTCCACCACCAAATCACGCTAGTACCTATAACTGACAAGTTAGACTTCTAACGGCCGAATACTGAAACGATAGTTAACCCTCTACCGCATATGAACCCATATATATTGGTCTAACAGATTCCTTTTTTTTCGCTTAAATATATGCATGAGAAATAACGAAACGCCTTGTTTATTGATGCCCTTCTTACAGAAATCACCTGGACGGGAGACAACAAATACTTCAAAGGCATTTTGTACTGCCTCTCGAGTATTGAATTTTTTCCCGCCTAGAAGTTATCCAAATTCTGGAAAAAGTAGTAGTCTGTAGGCGCAAGGTCTGGTGATTAGGGCGGATGACGGAGAGCTTCCAACCCCAGTTCTTGCAACTTGGAGACCGTCTGCTGTGCAGTATGAGGTCGCGCGTTGTCGTGCAGGAGCAGCGGAGACGAGCGATTGACCAATGCTGGTTGGAGATGTGCCAGCTTCTCCATCATTTTGTTCAGTTCTTCACAGTACACATCTGCAGTAATGCTCACCCCGTTTGGTAAGAAGCTGTGATGAATCACACCGGCGCTAGACCACCAAACAGTGACCATCAATTTTCTAGGGGTAAGTTTTCGTTTAGGGCATTGTTTAGGTGCTGAACCAGGTTCCAACCAATTTGCTGAGCGCTTGCAGTTATCAAACAGACTCCATTTTTCATCGTAGGTAACAATGCGGTTCAAAATTCCTTCATTTGTGTGTCTGTTGAGCAGTGCAAGGCACGTCTGGACGCGTACTTCGCGCTGGCGATCATTGAGTTCGTGGGACACCCATTTGTCAAGCTTTTTTACCTTGCCAATTTGACGCAAATGGACCAATATTGTTTTGACGCTAACGTCGAAAGCTGCTGCTAATTCAGCCGTAGATTGTGTAACATCAGCTTTCACAATCGCCTTTAATTCGTCATTGTTGACCAAAGTCTTCGGACGACCGCGAGGTTCATTTTTCAGGTCGAAATTTCCAAAACGGAAGCGAGCAAACCAATAACAGGTGGTTCGTTGTTTTGTAGTGTTAGCTCCGTAAACGTCGTTGATGTTGCGTGCCGCTTGTGCCGCGTTGCTGTCACGACGGTACTCATATTCAATAATTACTCGAATTTTTAACGTATCCCTGATGACGAAAAAGATTGAAATGCGATGAAAATGTAACACTAATCAATAAACAAATGACTACTTTTGGAAAAAGAATTCCATGTTTAAAAAATAATAATAATTTGAAAATAGAATTCTTAGCTAAACGAAAAATAATTTTGATTAGAAATGGCCAGTACTGCAGAACGGCAATTTCATAGGTAAAGTAGGCTGACACATAACGTATATTACAAATACGATATTTCACTATGTTGTGTGTCAGTAAAATATTATTGTAAGTTATACTTAATATAATTATCGATGGAAAACTCTTGTAAAATCATCACATTTCGGAGACCTTATGCTCAACAAGCGCCCCTAGTGGCGAATTAATACGCAATTATCTATATAAATAAAAGGCAAATCTGATTGACTGATGTATCGACGCACAGGCCAAACCCCAAACCCAGGCTAGAAATTAGAAATTTTGCACACGTATTTCTCATATGACGTAGGCATCCACTAGGGAAGGAATTTTTAAAATTCAACCCCCAAGGGGATAAAATAGGTGATAAAAGTTTGTATGAAACTTTTTATTCCTTGATCATAATATTTGCATGATATTTCGTATGAATTAAGTACGGAAAAAATAATGAGTTATGACTATGTTATGAGATATGTTATTACTTATGTTACTAAAATTCAGCCCCTAGGTGGGTAAAATAGGGGATGAAAGTTTAATACCTAATTTAATAATTGCACGCGGGCGAAGCCGCGGGCAATAATATAATAAATTCTTAATAAAATGCATTCAATCTATACATAAAATAAATTCTTAGTAAAATTAAAGACATCACTCAGAGGCATTTAATGATTACTTAAGTAGCTACTTATAGTAGCGATTTTGCAATCAATCCATATTTTCTGTCGAAATCTCTAATAAGTAGCTTCATAAGTACTTAAGCAATAACTGATTGCGGCCCTAAGGAACTAGAAAGTTGCTTATTTTACGTTTTCCTTAGTTTCAGTCTACATTTTCAGGTCGAAGAGTTATTACAATTTTTAATAACTTAAAAAGAGCAACGGCAAAATATTAATATGAAAAAAGCTTTAGCAAAAAATGGGAAGAAGAAAAATGTTTTTTTTTTGAAACAAAAGGGCTAATTTACATAATGTTTCGTTTTCTTAAAACAATTGTTTTTACTAAAACAAAAAATAGCGGGTTTTTTTGTCCTAATGTCGCCCGAATTGTTTTGTCTGGCTTAGTTTTATTTTAGGTTGCTTTTGTGCTAAGTTTTGTGCACTGAAATTACTTTTTTACAGCCCTAGGCCTTGTACGAAATAAGCTGTACCTAAAAGCAAAGTCTACGCCTAGATTAACTTATATAAGTAAGTTTATCTATTGGCAAAATACTCATATAATTGGCAAATTTTTTAACTCTTGTTTTTCAAAACTAAAAACAAATTACGTGATTTAAATTTCGAACAAGATGTCCGCCGCGCCGAATTTGTATACAGCTGCGTATCCAAGGTCAGGGGCAGAGTGCATTGCCCAAAGTGTATGACACAATGTGCAAGTTGCAACCGCCGCCGGCCGCGCTGTGCCGACTGCCGACGAAAGTATACGAAATGCATAGCTTAAGTATTGCGCCGAAAAGAACGGCAGAGTGGTGCACAGAAAGTCACGACTCAGAACGCAGCAGGACGCATGGTACCTTTAGATACATAATACTTTGTATAACGGCCGCACTCAAATTCAGTTAATGCTTATAGAAGCTATTTAGTAAAGATTTTGACAAAAAAATAAGTAGGTACAGCCGTAAATTAAGTTTTAGGGCCTGTATCACAAGTGTCGAATAGCTTATTCGGAAGTTTTGTCGCTGCTTACTGTATATCGAGCGACAGAGACAAAACATGCAAAAAAGCTATCTTACACTTATCAGTAGACTAGCTATTTCCCGCGGCTTCCTGGGTATCCCACGAGAATACTGCACTTATTCGGAATAAAAAGTAGCCTATATTTTAACCCAGAGCCTAAACTACTACATTACCAAATTTCATTTAAATCCGTTCAGTAGTTTTTGCGTGAAAGAGTAACAAATGTCCATCCATCCATCCACACAAACTTTCACATTTATAATAATAGTAGTAGGATTGTGAAACAAGTCCTATGTATGAAGTTGAAATATTTTTAATTGGCCGGTTTTCTCAGTTTGGTAGGTATTGAAATGTGTAGCCAATTAGCCATTTAAATGAAAAATATACAACTATATAAAAGTAAAGTCTAAACCAACAAAATCAAATGCACTACCTTTCCTTACATAATCTTTGACAAATTACAAATAAAAACAAAATAAGTGGCCGAATTGCACACACACATTCATACTCATGCACACATACATAAAACGCACACAGTCTTACCAGTGGGTAAGGTCATGGTTGTATTCGGAGCTCGGACATTTTCGACTGCATTCGTCTGCGCGCGCGCATAGGCGTGAACGAAATTAGGGCTGGGAAAAAAAACTAAACAGGTTTTGTATGTTGCAGGCAAGTTATTTACCTCTTTAGGTTTAGTATTAAAACCAGGAGAAGCTACATAACCTTAATTTTATATATATGTGGTACATATTTGTTAATAATTATTATTTTTATTGTTTAATTTATTTAGTCTCATTGATTTTGTGTTTAATTTTCATCATTTACTTATATAGATTACGTGCACATTCTATTTTTTTATGTTTTTCAAATTTAGAAGACTAATGTCAAATTTTTTCATTAAAAATTTTTGTCTGATATTAAAATATGTGTGTGTAAAATATGTGTGGTAAATAATGGAATTTTCGAGAGGGTGCTGCACCGCAAATGGTTTGACCGGAAAAATACCTCGGGCTCACAGAAAACCGGCGTGTAGAACGTTTGTTTGAGGAAATGAGAACACCGGAGGCCAAAAAGGTTTTGGAGATTAAAAAGACCGGATCTTCGCCCTTCTCTAGTGTAACGGGTGTGCATCATATTATTATATCATCAATAGATTTTATTCAAATTGCTCCAAAAGTTATTGTCGGAATTCGTAAAAAAATATTCCTAAAGAGTATTTAGTATGAACTACCAGGGTGGAAAATTATTAGTTTCTACCTCTTAGAAGTGGCGAGGGAGTAGGCACAAACCTGTGTTAAACCCCTTTGGAGGTCGGTTACTCGAAAATGGTTTACATTACTAAAAAGTCACGTATGAAACCTTACCTTTATTTAAAAATAACTATTCAACGATGACAGACAGACGGACAGAGGGAAACTACGAGTATAAGGGTTCCTTGTAGTTGCTACGGAACCCTAAAAAGCCGGCCAAGTGCGAGTCGGACTCGCGCACGTAGGGTTCCGTAACATTATACCAATATTTTACATGTTTACTCTTCTTCTCTTCTTTATTATATCGTTAATCGTCATTTTTGTACGATTTTTCCAAGTAAGCGCATTTTACAAGTTAGCCATCTATAACTCCTAAACTAACAAAGTTGCATTAACCCTTACAGTTTTGCTTTGAAGCTTATCACATGGACTACCTACCATCATTAATTTTCTCAGATTTTCCGAGCCAGCCGTTTTAAATAGGGGGCGCCCTATTTTAACAAAAAAATGCGCTTTAGAGTTGAATATTTCGCAAACGGATACCTAAATCTAAAAATCGTTTTAGCAATCTCTCAATGTTTTTAAAATACCTATCTAGTGATACCCCACACTACGGGATAGACGCGAGAAAAAAAATTCATCCCCACTTTACGTGTAGGAGAGGTACCCCAAAAAAAATCTTTTTCGTGATTTTATTTTAGCACTTTGTCAACGTAGTAAATACACATATCCATGCAAAGTTTTATCTTGTTAGCACTGCCTAACCGTTTAGACGGTAAGCCGAAGACGGACGGACAGATGGACGGACAGACGGTCAGATGGACAGACATGACGAAACCATAAGGGTTCCGAGACGTAAACTACGGAACCCTAAAAACGTCTCTGGGTCGACCTTACACGGAACTTTCGCATTGGTCAAGGCAGAGCTTTGTCGTATGACTCGACCGAGACATATTATGCCATCCAAAAGTTTCATACCAATTATTGACAATCACGGAAGAGATTTTTCAACTTTTACGGAAGGGGATTCATTAGCAAAGTTTATAGCTTTTTTAAAAATTTTCGTATAAGTAATCAATCTACTTGAGAAAATTATCTTTAAAAATTATTCAAAATAAAATAAAAGTGTCTTTTTTAACGTTAGTGAAAGGCAAAAAAAAAAAATGATTACAATAATTCATCGGTTCGGAACCCTGACCCTGCGAGAAGAATCCGGCGAAAGAAACTCGCTCCGGAGATGACCTTTTAGCAAAAAGATAGCCAAATTTACTTTCGTTAATTAGATGCATCGTTAATAATATCTATGGAAGCTTCACACCACGTCAATCTGGCCCCGTGCTAGGTTGTGTTACGGGGACCCGACAACGGGAAGTTATATATTTTAATACTTTTATAATGCCTATACATAATATATTTGATTATATTTTTATTTTAACAAACTGATATTTAATACACATCCATGACCCAATAACACAGAAGAACTTTTTGTTACTTCGGCGGGATTCGAAATCGCGACCCGGCTTGAGCACCATGCAACGCGCTCAACCACTGAGCCACAGCGGCCGTCGATCACTAGTACCTAATGGCAATAATTTAACCTTCTGTATCCCAATTCTCTCTTAAGTAATTACTGATATTATAGGTATAACCACAATATTACCCAGTTACCTACTTGTAGTATTATATTATATTTGTGTTACTTATGTAGTAGTTATTTTGTGACCACAATATTATGGAGGCACTGTACCTACGTCACATTATTATATTTTGTTTTATAGATGGCCAATAACAGGTGTTGCACACAGACGATGATGCTGATCTCTTATTCCGAAACCGAATTTTGAACTTGCCCGTGAATGGTCCGTTTTCACTCTCGACGAAAATACCAAAACTGGCTCCGGGCTTTTTGTTTTATTTTTGGCGGCCATGCACTGCATGTTTTTTGTTTTTTCGGCCTTGGTGCCAAGTGGCGTTGGCCTCCAGCTTCATTTACCGGTCTCGTTAAATAAATACGAAATATGCAATTTTGTGGTGTACTTTTGTTAGTTTTTCTGTTGTTGCCTTTGAAAACTGCATATGGCGGAGAGCTGTCATATTTTAAAATTGGAATTGGGTCTCGGGGTCAAATTTAATAATGCCTTTCGGCATACCAATTACAACGTATGTTGGCTGTCGCAGCGGTTTTGGGTCATATTTTCTATAGCTTTTTCGTTAAGAATAAAAAAATAGGAAAAATGTGTTTTCTATGTAAAATAACGCCCGAAATAAAAAGTAGGATACTTACAGCAATACTTGAAACCTTTTATTTAAGGTTATAAAATATATAATACTTTTCTAGTAGGTACTTACCCAATTCGCTTGCAGTGTGATTAGAAATTATTTTCTACATCCTACTTTCTAGTCTCTGTAGGTCACTAACGTTACTTTTATTTCGTGTAACACTATTAAAGTTTAATGTAAAAGTGTTTTAGACATATACCTCTACCTAAATTATAAGAGCACAGAAATCAATATTAATTACAAATCACAAGTTATTGTATTCGCTCGAATTACGGTTATTTTAAATCACTTTGTCACTGTGGGAATAGTGGAAGCCCCAAAGAGAGATCTCCGACCGAGCTAGATGGTATAATATCGCCCATTACTATTAAAAATGTCGGATGTGAAAAACAGCAAATTTACAGGACAGCGATGCAAAGTATAAATTGTATGTAACTTTCAACTTATTTAAAGTAGGATCATGAAAGTTTACGAGTAATGCTGTTTAAGTAATTTATGTTTAGGGCAATAATATGAGTAGCCAGTATTTAATGTGTAAATATGAGTAAGGTCACTTGTGACCTTTTTGACGGGGCATAAGTAATGCTGATTTGTCAGAAGTACCAGAATGGACATTGTTGCTTGTACGAAATTGATGATTGCTTGTCGGAAATGGCATTTACGTCATTGTTAAATTATTACAATTTATTTTAAAAGTATGTCGTATGTAAAAATTACTAACAAAAACGCCAAACGTAAAGAAAACTTTAAAACAATTATCTAAACTAAATACAAAATCTTTCTTATGACTTAAATTCAGTAAGTAAATTAAATTTTCATAGGCGATTAGGTTATAATCACAGCTCTTGGGTTTATTGAAAACTTACATAATTAATTTCAGATTGGCTGATTTAAATCAGTCTTTTAGTTCAAACATAGGTAATTTGTAATTCGTGGTTCGTGGTAAAATCGTGGTTTTTTATAGTTCTTCGAGAGTCTCCTATACCAGCAAGTTTTCCAGTGCGCTAAATCAAATGCAAGATTTACTCGGCGATATAATCAACGATGATGACGAGATATCAACAAATGAAGCGAATGTTAGTGGGGCCTTAACAACACCGGCACCATCACCGCTTCCACCATCACCAGTTCCACCTCCTGATATGCGCAAAAACCTTGAATCAGCTAACAAAGGTTCATTAGAAGGTATGGTAAATAATACATCTCACTCACAAATTCAAGAAGACAATGTTACTGGTGATGCTAGAACTCCGACGCCATCACCATCTTCTCTACATCGCACTCATGTGCGATATCGAACGAATTTTGTACCTGTTTTGAAAACGAGAACCCTCCAATTTTGACCAATGACCATCTGTATAGCAATTTGCCTACACCTTCTGCGGTATCCATATTTATTATTTCTTTTCAAAAAGTAATGTGTTCATCTGGATACTTTAATTTTTTTTTTTTATTATTCTGTGTGTCCAAAGGCATCCTCAAACCTCTCCATTTGTCTCTATTTATTGCGAGCCTCGTCCAGGTTTTACCTCCCAGCTTCACCAGGTTATCCTCCCAACTTTTAAATGGTTTTCTTCTTCTTCTTTTTCCGTCTCTAAGGTACATGTAGTTATAGCCTGGCTCCATTTATTTTCCCTCTTTTGGTGTGGCCAGCCCACATAAGTTTTATTAACGTTATAGGAAAGAAACATATTTTTAAAATAAAAAATTGGAGGGTTCTCGTTTTCAAAACAGGCACAAAATTCGATATCGCCACTCATGTTGAGAAGATGGCGATGGCATCGGAGATCTAGCATTACCAGTAAAATTGTCTTCTTGAATTTTAGTGCGAGATACATCTCTATTTACCATATCTTCTAATGAACCTTTGTTAGCTAATTCAAGATTGTTGCGCATATCAGGTGGTGGAAGTGGTAATGGTGGAAGTGGTAATGATGCCGGTGTTGTAAAGGCCCCGGTAACATTCGCTTCATTTGCTGATATCTCGTCGTCATCGTTGAATATAACTATTGCCGAGTTAATCTCGCATTTGAATTACCTCATCTTGAAAACTTGCTGGTATAGGAGACTCTCGAAGATCTATAAAAAACGACGATTAATAACTTAAAAATTACCTTCGTGTGAACATGTTATATTTATTAATTAAAAAAAGCATAAATATACATTCATTGTGTAGACTTGCAAGACAAATATGACACATTTTATAAAGAATTTGCTGTGTTTTGGATCAAGGTGGAGCAAGTGTAGTAAATAGTACCACATCCATGTCATGGTGATGGTACTACTGACATTTGAACCCATCTAAAAAACGTTAAAATCGGTCAGTTGTGGCGTTACCGACATTTAAGTCATAAGAAAATTGGTAAACAACGACGGATATGGTACTACCGACATTTAAACATTTAGAAAAATCGATGAACAGCGTCAGATGTAGTACTACATTTTACCCATTTATAAAACCGATCAACACATTAAATAACATTAAATACACATTTAATGAAATAAAAAAAATATCGATTTTGCAGTTCCGACGATGTTAATAGTCACTGACGATATGTAATATGCTCGGTCAGACCGAAAGCCAACTTTATAAGCATTTCAGATGTTGTATATATAGCGCCGAGCTGTGAAAACTTCGATAGCGCGAGCGCGAGGTGAGTGGCCAGTGCTAGACTTACTGGGACTCCAGTAAGTCGGAACTATGCTGCTGCTGCTGAACGGACTCCAGTGAGTCGGAGTATTGCAGTGCGGGCCGATGCTACCGTGCTGATCAGGAGAGATGTGCTTTGCTTGCTGACCGATCGTTGTAGTGAGAGTGCCCGATGAAACCGATGAGTGTTCGAACAGGCCCGAGGCCGAAGCCCACTTACTTATAAGCATTTCAGATGTTGTATATATAGCGCCGAGCTGTGAAAACTTCGATAGCGCGATTAAGGTCGTGGCGCTAATTAGTCTGCCACATCACAAAGCGGGTAGATTATTCCCCAACTACCTTCATAAAGGTAACTTGGAAGGTAACTTTTACCTACCCTCACATGCAATTTTATGAAATGTCGGTTAAATTACCCTTACAGAATTTTTTATAAAAATGTCGGTAACAATTGACTTAAACCCCATTAATTTTTACAACCGGTCAATTTGTTCTTGGCAGAAATAATTAATTCTTTTAAGGTGCAAAATAAAACAAAAAACGTCAACAAATGAAAGAAATTTATTGTATACAGGTTTTAAATATCCTTGCACATTCTCACACCTGACTTACCAGCCACTTTCATTAATATTTAACATAACGCATAAAGATCTTATAGATAGTTTACATAATATGAAAAAATGATCACCTTCAAATGATGCTATGCAAGATATAGTCCTAGATTAGGTAAGAAACATCTTACAAACTTACAATTCCACAATTTCAAATCTTTTTTTGCCGCCAAGCGGCCATTTTGGACGTCAAAGTCAAATGTCAGTCGAATAGTCTTAACTTTTTAATTTACAAAATTTGACTAGATTCAATACGATTGTGCTAATTCGTTTCCGATGCCAAACATTTTGTGGAATGAATTTTATAAATTGAGGAAGTGTATAATATCTATAATATAAATATTGAGTCTAAATAGACGCGATTTCAATAACTGTGAAGGAAACTAAACAATTATAAAAACTAAAGGAACAAAATAACAAAAATTAAAGAGGCGAGTAGTGTATATTGAAAAAAATAATAATATTTCAATAATACTTGTACTCAATTAAATAACAATATTATAATTTGATCTCTTAAGCTCTTTCTGATTATATATTATTATTAAAAAAACATGAGCTATTTTTTTCTTACAGTAATGGTCCTTTAGGTCCATATTACGTCCAGATTCAATCCTAGCAACGGATTTTACCATGTGATGTAACCATATCAATAAATAAACCATGACTGTCTCCTACGATTTACCCTCCCTCGATGTAATAAAGATAACATTATATTTAATATGTCTAAAATTAAATGCTTTGTGTTGTACATATTTTTTACCGTGGCAACCCCACGTGCCGTTCCGTTCCACGTTATTCTAAATTTAATAAAAAGACTGTTACAAAGTACAAATATAGTTCTTTAGAAATTAATCTAGAAATATATAGATACATATAGAAGGAGAAAATATTATGTGAAGCTTAAAGTAGATAAACTTAAGGCCGCTCTCCAATTCAAGCTAGTCTGTTCTGCGACTTCGCTCGTCTCTCAAACGAAAACAGAAGGAAAACGGAATACAATCACACAAACAAACAACATAATATTGTGTTGAACTTAGAAATTAGATCTGGCAATGTCTTTCAAAGTAAAAAAAACAACGAAACCACCGCAAGGTCGAGCGATGGTTTCGTTCGGAAATGTTAAGATTAGATTGCACTTAAAACTTGACGTCACAGAATCTTACTTTTTCATAAAAAATGCAATGATCCCTCTCTATGTCTTTTTGTTCTAGACCAGCCGAGGACCGTTCAAGATTAACCTAACCCTTACGAAATTTATTACGAATACGAAAAAAAATAACAAAATATTAAAGAATCACTATCGCCTACCTATTAATCGAAATTACACTAACGTACCAACTAAAATATTCTTAAAACTATGTGGAAAATGATCGAACAATATACAATAAAAACGATTCACTATTAAACCAGCGATCTCATAAAAGAAGCGAAAGTCTATGGAAAGTTTAAAAACAACCGCGGAGGCAAAGATAAATCATCGATGTTCGATAACAGATATAAAAACGATTTCGAATATAAGTAGTATAAAAGAAGAGGAAAAGCTGAAGGCTGTTTCTCGTTATTAAAAATGTTCAATTCGCAGTATGGCTTCAGTTTCAGTAGGAATAATTTGTCTCGCTCGCACGCGCAGAAGTCGATGCGACCTTACTTGAGGCTGACGCCATACTGCGAATTGAAAATTGTTAATTAGGAGAATTGGCCCCCTGATCTATCGGAGATCACTGAACAAGTAAGGCGGTTTTGTACCGACCGGCACTGAACCTGCACTAGCTCGGCATACACTATCAGTCGCAACTCTCTAACGTGCCTCGAACCCCGGACACTCCGCACAAAAACAATGACATGTATAACATCTCAATATAATATAATAAAAGGGTCACTAAAATAAAGCGCACTTAAAATTAACTAACATTACAAAATAAGATTAAACAACACGATCATTTGTTCCCAATGCGAAAAATATTTATATTATTAATCAAAAAAATCTAGTAACATTCTAAACGGAATGTTTAATATTACCTAAGTTCTCTTTGCAAAATGTCCCATCCTATAATTTTTCTGTACAAACTTACACAAAATAACTTTTATGCTATCAACAACTGACAATATTTGTGTACGTATAAAAAAAAAATTGTTCGGATTTCAAATTTGGAATAAATTTGAAATGCGGTCTGGTGGGCTCTAGCCGACGACGATTGTCATTTATTATCTATTTATTATAAATGTCTTTTACTATAAATGCACATAACAATTACGATAGAATTTTCGAGAATCTAAAAAGACGTAGAAAATTTATGGCGAAAGAAAAAATAAGAATGCTATCGACTAGGTTATCGAATATAACATTTTATGTTTTTTTTTAGTTTGTTTAGAGGTTGCATTCGACATCTCGATGGATATGTATTGATATTATAGAGGTACAATATTTTTATAAACTTCGTAGCTGGTGATATATAAAGTAAAGCTCCGGTCACATAGGCGAAATGTCGACGCTCGGAAAAATGTATGACAATATTCTTTTTAACTTGTATATAATATAATATGTATATTTTAGTTACATACAAAGATTTCTTAATTTCCATGAGGCTCACAAGTACACTTATCTTACAATAATCGTATCAATTTATAATCGAATTTACCTAAATTTGGGAGCGTATACATTAATTCGAACTTTCATGCGTTCGATTGAACACCAAAAAACGTCTCTTAATGTGAAGATATCGATTTTTTTTGAGAATTTTTGGGCTAATTTTTAGTTGACAAGAATATAATAATGATTATATTTTTGTATAGTCGATAAAACATTTAAAACTTGGACCATGAAAAATAATATATCTTCTTAAGATACAATAAGTAGGTACATAAAATATATAAGTTCACTAGATGTATGTACGTAGTGTAGACTCTGCACCGGTGGGCCGTGCGGGCTTTTCGGGCCGCGGGAGGCCTCTTCGGCCTCGCGGGCCTCGCGGGCCTTAAGGGCCGTTCTGGCCGTGTGGCCGAGTGTACACACAAACCGCACTCGTAATACCTAAATATCACATTTAGTAAATGGAAATCCACATTACACATTTAAATTACTATTTTTTACAAAATAATAATTGCACACAAGTCCGATCGCCTTCGCGAAGCCAACGGAAATACGCCTGTCTCATTCGCACCGCCTCTCGCCCGCGAGCCGGAGAGAGACGGCGTCGCCGATCCCGCCGCAGCTAATAATTTCATTCAATATATTACCTATCTAATTATAAAAACACCGCACAAAATCTGCGATTACTCACTTAAAATTGATAACATTTACACTCATAGCTACAATTATAATTAATTTGTTACATTGTTTTTTATTTACTTAATAATTATTTAAAATAGTCGATTTCATAATATTAACTTTTGGTTGTCGTTCACTAAAAACGAGGTCAAAATTTGAGGTCTTTCCGGAGAGTGTGGGGAGGGCCCGCGACGCCCGCGCGCGGTCTTCGCTAGCCTTGTTCTTCTGCTGCACGTGACCAGACGTGCCGCCGCGCGCGCCGCCCGCGCCGCCGGGCCTAAGTCTACTAACTAATTGTGATATCGCATCGGTAAAGCCGTGTTCGCAATCGGTTGTGACTTTAGGTAACTATTGTGATATTTGGTGAGGCGTGACACGGGAAGCGGGAGACTACGAGGCGGACGGGGCGGAGCGCTAGGCGTTGGGCTCGGGTGGCGGGGTGGGCGTGCCGTTGCGCGGGCGCAGCTTGTCGGCGCGCAGCCGCTGCACGGTTTCGCGCAGGTCCGCGGCCAGCGCGTGGTCCTCGAGCCGAGGCCGCCGCGCGGGCAGATCCGCGCCGCCGTCCGCGCGCCGCCGCACCGCGCCGGGCGGGGACAGCCGCATCGCCGCGCCCGGCCGCTCCAGGCTGGACCGGATGATGCCCTCCAGGAAGGAGCCGTTTGCGGGCGGAGGCGCCTCCTCGCGCAGGCGGCGCATCATGTGCGAGGCGTACAGGTCGGGCGCGGGCGGCGGCGCGAAGCCCGTTCCCGTCCAGAACGGGTAGCTCGCGGGGTACTCGGGCCCGTTCAGGCCGTTTGCGAACGGTTTCGTCGGCGGTTTCGGGGGCGGCTTCGGCGGCTGAGGCTTGATATCCGGCTGCGGCTTGGGCTCTCGCTTCCGTGGTCGCATGAGGTGCCGCTCCTTCACCTTGTACTCGAGTGTAGAGTGCGGCACGCCGTAGTAGGACCCAGCTCGATGAACTGACATTTCGCCTCTTTGGACCGCTTTCACGGCCTCGACCAAGCTATCCCGGTCGTAGTTCCTGTATTTTCCTCTCTTGGGTCTCGTGCCCTTGCCTCCCGTCGCAGGCTGCCCATTGTTCGTCGTGCCCTTGGAATTGCTCGGCATGGGATAGTTCCTCTGGTTGTCGGGAGGCGTTTTGATTACGGAGACGTGTCTGTCCGGCGCTCTGATGAAATGGAGGTCCGGTTGCGGAGGCCTATCTAGGGGTTGCTGGAACTTCTGACTGATACTCTTGGCTATGACGTCGCTAAGCGACGTGAAGAGGTGCTGGTTGGTCGGCGGGTCGGCGAAGACTGACGAGGGCAGCAGCAGCGGCGACGGCGTGTTGAGCGGCGGCGGTTGGATGATGGGCGTTAATGGTGTTACGGGGGTAGTCACAGGCACTGCCGGTGATGGGCTTTTCTCGTCAGGTGGGGGGAAGGTGGGGATCTTCAGTATGACCGACTGCGGTGAGTCCGGTTTTTCAGGATCGCTGTCAGGGTCCGACTCCTGGGCGGCGTCTGCGAGGCCGAACTTGTTGACCTTGTTGCGGAGGGTGGAGCGGGGGATGCCGTACACGACGGCGGCGCGCCGAGTTCCCAGTCTGCCCGACTGGATGTCCCGCAGGGCCTGGTTCAGCTCGTCCTCGGTATACGCGCGTCGACTGCCGCCCTCCACCATTGCACGTTTTAATCTGTAACAAGAGATTCAACATTATTATTATCGGTTACCTACTAACGTCTTTATGATGAGATCTCTCTTCTTAACATGACAAGGGTCATAATATTGTGCCAAGATAGCAATCGATTTTGGAACTTTATAAAAGAGAAGACAGAACGCAACGATACCTAGTCGACAGAAAAGAAAAGATTCACACAAAGCAATTATAATATTATGTGCCTGAAGTATGTGATTAATAAGATAAAAGGTTTATCATCCTGGTCAAATTACTGATTTTATTATACTAGCATGGCAATTATTCTCCACTTTTTATAGTTCATAAGAATTGTGGCATCTATTAAAAGAATATGGCGGATCTACATAATAAAAGAGCTTCTGATAATGATAAATGGTGAATTAGAACATAATAGAATCAAGGGTAACTTGATCTAATGCCAATGCACTAAATGCCTTTGCAGGTATTTATAGACGTTAACTTTTGTACTAAAAAAAAGTAAATCTCCGGTTTTTTTAGTTTTTTACGACTCTATGGAAGAAACAGCAAAATATAAAATATGACGTAGCTGCAATATTTCATTCACTCACTAATAAAAGTCTCTTTCAACATTAACATTTTTCGTAATCTTAAAAGTACATTGCAAAAGTGCATTAATGCATTTTTATTGACGGATGATTAATTATTTGCACTAAACGGTCAACGTCCAGTCATTCTGAATATTTCAAAACAGTAATTGGCGATAACGAAATATTTGCGTATAGATAACCCGTTGTGAACGCGCCTTTATCTTTCCTTCCTTTCGACACGTTTTGCGAAATTAAACTCTATTTGTCCAAGATAAGATTGAATTCACAATACAAGGGCCAACGTCTTTTAGTTTCATCTTGAGTTTTACCTTTTTTTCGTCGTTCTTGACATAGGATCTTAGACCTTATTAACGAGTGGGAGGAGGCGGTTATCGCGTGTACCGTCGAGAGGAAGCAAGGTCGATGCTCCGTCTATCTGCACTTTTATTTGGGCGACCCACATTGGGCAGGGAATGAATTTATTCGAATATCGATTTGATATTGTGCATACAGACTTCTTCATTCTTTATTTTCTATATATTCAATACTTTTAATGGCACAGTTATGAAGATGTCTGTGATCGTATTCATTCTGGGGCATTAGTCAACATGCCTTCTTCAATTACAATGACGAAATTAGAAAATTAAAAAATGTAGCGACATACTGAGGGTGTTTGATATTTTTTCTGCCGCTAGGGGGCATACCCAACGCACACAAAGCGTCATCTGGTGGCGTGAGTGGTATCAAAAATGGTCAATAAGAATTTTCAATTCCTTTTCTGTCACCAGGCGGCGCTTGGTAGCCCGACGGTCCTTGTGTCAAAAATCTGACGAATTTAAAAACCCTCTTTGAGGAGCATCAATTGGAATGTCTAAGACATCCACCGTACTCCCCGGACCTTGCTCCAACAGATTACCATTTTTTCGAAATTTGGATAACTTTTGCAAGGGAAAAAATCAACTCCTATGGGGCAGTCCAAAGCGCCTTCAAATATTTTATTTATTCGTGTCCGAATGGTTTTTTTAGTAAAGGAATCAATGAACTACCTATGAGATGGCAAAAGTGCATAGATAGCAATGGTATAATTTGATTAAATAAATATATAATGTTTTAAAAAAATCGACTTTATGTTCCTCCTTTACAAAACGCCAATTTAATATGTAATGACCTAATGATTCAATACGCGCCAAGTTTCCATTAGGTATAGTATATAATATGATGATGATGATTACTGTATGTTACATAATGGCAGCAGGCTTGCAGTTCTTTAAACAATGCCGAAATTTCCAAACGCATATCTTTAAAAACTGAGTTCTGTTCAGTGCTTTTGAATCCAGAGTAAACCTTGGTGCAAAATCGAATTTTTTGGTAGCATGTTACTTACCTATACTATACTTATTTCAAAATAAGGCAAAATCACTTTATGTGTCCATATAAATTTTGAGGAGTTCACTCGATTCCTCATGGATCCCTTCATCAGGTATCCACTTTAGTGACTAAACCACCAATTTAGAATTATACTCTTTACAATAACAAAAGAATTTTGCAAATAGGTATGGACCTATTTGCAAATTTCTTTTGTTATTGTACCTGTTATTGTATCTGCTGCAAGCATATGCCACTATGTTAATTAGAGCAATCATCATCATCATTTATGGAACGGCAGAGTAATGTTCAAAGATATCCGTGTCGGTGTGAAATACTATGAGAAGTAGGTACGTTTTATATCATCATAATGAGATGATGTATGGTATGATGATAGTGATGATGATGATGATTGCTCTAATGAACATAGTGGCATATGCTTGCAGTTCTTTAAACAACGCCGATATCCCCAAACGTGTATCTTTAAGGAGTCAGGAGTTCTGTTCAGTACTTTTGGATCCAGAGTATACCTTGGTGCAAAATCTTACTTTTTGGTAGCATATGCTTGGGTTACTTCAGAAAAAGTCAACATCACGATAATAATAATATCTATGGACGCTTCACACCACGTCAATCTGGCCCCGTGCTAAGTATCCGAAGAACTTGTGTTACAGGTACCAGAAAACGGGAAGTACACTTACATAATACTATACATTTATTTAAGATTTTTATTATTTTACACACATATTTTATACACGTCCATGACCCAGGAACACAGAAAAACTTTTTGTTTCTTCGGCGGGATTCGAACCCGCGACCCTCGGCTTGAGCACCAACGCACTGAACCACTGAGCCACAGAGGTGTGCAATAAATTGTTAAATATATTGTAAGTAAATAAATGATTGCAATAATAATTACTTGTTACTTACTAATTACTATAGGAATTAAATATTTCAAAAATTTAAAAAGACAACGTTCTATTTTTAAACATTTCCAATATGGCGTCAATTAGCCACACACTGGCCGCATACTGTCAGCGATAAACCGGCGATTTCTTTCGCAATTCGTCATAGCCTAGGTCAATAACATCTAGATAGGGGTTCTTTGACTCCGAAATATTTGCACAGCTACAGTTTTGTGCAATAACCAAATAGGAATTGTGTTTAATCTGTGTAAACTCAGGTTTTACTTATGAGTTACGACACAGCTGTTACAGTTGGCACTTGGCGTACATAATACACAATAATTATTAAAAACAACATAACCAAGAGCATGTCAGGACATGTCTAAGGAGGGTTCTGTAATATCAACGAGCAATATCCTATTGCTCGTTGATATTACAGAACCCTTTTTCAAATTACTTCATTAGTTATAGTACCATTTCGCTGAAAATAATTTTCCTAAAGATGATAAAATTTTCCTAATTAAGGATGATTGATAGAAGAATTGATTGATAGAAGATAGAAGAGAAGGTTATGGAGTACATTTAACAAAACAAATCTTCATACATTAAAAAGTTACGCCATCTTGATTTTTACCATACTTCAATGTCAGCTATTTTGTTTTCACCATACTTCAAATGTCAAAATGGCCCAAAATTTTCAAAGGTCCATTTAACTGGTGAACTTTTTAACTCAACATGCCTTGTCTATATTATACGTCTATACCTCAACCAGTATTTTATATAACTTTGTACTATACAGAGTACAGACATTACAAAAGTTTTTACACTTAAGGCCTCCACAGACGAAAGGCCGATCGTTTCAGTTAAAAATGAGGTCAGTTTGACCTGAACGGATACGAGCACAAACACGGAATAAAATCGCATACGACCCAACTGACGTCATTTTGGCCTGAAAGGATTCGAGCACACACACGGAAAAATCGCATTAGTTCTTTCTGGTTTGCCGCGAGCTATGGTCGTGTTTATAAATTGTAAAGTTACAATGCTTGTACACGATACACGACCGCGGCTCTAGAGAACTGAAGCGATTTGTCACACATGGTCCGTTCAGTCCAGAATTAATGTTGCCAACTTAGTTACTTTACAAAGTTTCACTACTAAATTAAGTATTTTATTTCCTCCTTAGTAGGAATTTAGTTGTTAGTGTTTTATTAGGAAAGAGCCAGACAGTAATCATAATCATAATCATAATCGTAATCATAATGTAAAATGGCCTAAGTTAGGCACAAAAATATTTTTTTAACACCATATCATAATACATCGTAGAATTCGTACGTAACTTGCTTAAAACTACCCGTTTAGTTACTATATACGTAATATTTCATAGTATATTTTAATTTAACGCTAAAATTTATAATATATAATATATAATTCAATAAATAATAAAATTTTAATGTAACAAAACCTAAAATGCAGTGGTTTTTGGGGGCTTTAGGGATTCCTAAGTTGAGTATCTTATTTGATAGTTTTCAGTATTCTTTTAGTAGTTTTTAGTAGAAATTGACGCGAGTTAAGTAGTTTCGCAAAAACAGAGCTGGCAACACTGGAATGAATCGCTTCAGTCCATCCGGCCGACTGAAGCGATCTCAAAATTGCACACGATTATGTATCCGTCCGACGATACGATTTTGCATCCGTTCAGGCCGAACTGAATGAAAACCGGACCGTATATGTGGCCCCTTACTATTACAAAAATGCTGTAATTCTATTGCGATTATAAATCTGAGTATTCGAACGGCAAGAGTCTGATACTGCCATACATTTTACACCAGCTCTGTTCCATTCCAATTTAATCTAAACTCAAACCAACACATTAAATTCGATCAAAACAATGTGTAATTTGACGACCTCTGTGGCTCAGTGGTCGAGCGTCATGATGCTCAAGCCGGGGATGGGGGGTTCGAATCCCGCCGAAGGAACAAAAAGTTTTTCTGTGTTCCTGGGTCATGCCCCACGGGCCATGGCCGTGTATTAAATATGTATATAATAATATAATAAAAATCTTAAATATATGTACAATATAAAAGTATTAAATATAGGTACTTCCCGTTGTCTGGTCCCCGTGGTGCTACGTGTAGCAGGGGACCAGATTGACGTGACGTTATTATTATTATTTATTTATTATTGCACGTATAGCGTATTAGTGTACTTATTGTCTTTGGTTTACGTTTACAAATTAGATCGTTGGGCCTAGCAGGAACATTTGTATGAAAATCTGTCAATACCTACGATGACAGCACCCACACAAATTTCATTCGTTATCGTTACGTTTACGCCGCAACGTTTCGTCGATTGTTCCTGCTAGCCCCCTGACCGGAGTATACAAATACCTATAGCACACGAGCAGGAGTCAATATATTTGTTTACCAACCCAGAAACTGGATCAGCTTACATTTTAATGGGTACATTGATACCCATTGTTCAGCCATAACTTAATAGGAAGTGTTATGGGCCATAGAGCTGGACCATGGCGAATCGCCTTCCTACATTATGGTTTTTGATATGATTGATATCGCTAATAGAAAAGCATGGAACTTCAGGTTTTTACTACTACAAGAACTTGCTACTGATATGGAAATGTATGACATAGTAGTATGCTATGGTAGGTAGAGTTATTATTATAAACGCGATAGTATGTACGAACATAATATGGGGCCGTCCATAAATTACGTCACACGTTAAGGGGGAGGGAGGGGGTCGTCGAAGTGTGACATTGTGTGACGTCACATTTCAAAATCTATTTTAATCTAAGTGTTAAAAGTAATAGTTATGATAGCTATTGCTCCATTGTCGAGGCATACAATTTACCGATTATGTGGCATCTGTAGTCTATATTATGCATCATAAGAGGCCACTAACCAACACAAGCAATTATATTATAAGAAACAACAAGAAGTTTTGCCCATCGCGAAGGTTCGTCCTCAAAGAATTGATGCTAGACGTGCCAGAGAAATTATTTGTTTGGGTGATGACGATGATGCTGTATAGTTCGATGAAAAAGATGTTGACACATCGAATATAAAATGTTCCTGACATTAACTTGACTTTGACGTTTGACTTTTGACGTTTGGGCTAAACGAGAATGAAGTGTGTTTTGTCTGCTATGCTAGATACAATAATTTTAAGGAGGTGGTCCCAAGTGCATGGACACTAGATGATTAAGTTTGATCTTTAATTATTATACTTTATCGTTTTTGTTTTGTTAATTTCTTGCAATGTTTGATTGATGTTATTTTATTAAAAAATAATATAAATTGAATTAAAGCAAATTTCAGAACTGATGTTTTGATTCAGTATTATTTCTAGATGTAAAATTGTAAAATACACACTATAATAATATGACCAACTGTGACAAGAAGGGGAGGGGTAAAAATCATGAAATTCGTGTTAATTACTTAATTTATTAATTTATGGATAGTCCCTATTCATAGGTTATTTTTAAGCCTGAACTATTGAACATATTCAAATTAAATCAGGCATGCACTCAGAAGGTCGATTCTACTAATTTAATCCTACTATAATACCAACAGTTACAAACAAGTAGTCCCGAATTACAATATGTTAAAACTGCAGAATGGTATTTTAATTGTCAAACCAACGCCAAACCCGTTTTGATTAGTCCAAACTCCAAAAATCAGTATGATATCAAGACGATTCATTTATAATTCAATAAGAGTAAAATGAAAGCGTAAGTTAATTACGAGAATTGAGGTCCTAGATTTATTTAAGTATAGGCTCTTAAGTCTTTCAATTGCACAGAATTTTCGTATACCATCATAACCAAGTTACTTCCGCCGAAGTAAAAAAAACAATTTTTTTTTGGGTAAGCGAGTTGATGATGTTGATTAATAAGAACACTCTCGATCGCGTCAGCTTTCAAACGAATAAATCTTGAACCAAATCGGTTCATCCGTTCTGGAGCTACGATGCCACGGACAGACAGACAGACACGTATAACTTATTACATCTCTCTTTTTGCGTCGGTTAAGAAATATACATCTTTGGGCTTTGGCTAGCAAATTCTTTCTTTACTATTAAATTACTGACTTCGAGAAACTTCTGTTTCTTAATATCATGTTGCAATTAAAACAGTATGTAAAGCAATAAAATCCCAATCGTTTTTCGCCGGATTTCTGTGAGGCGCTGGTACCTATCTCTTTCCAGCCAGCAAATTCATACCGAAGCATGGCCCTCCAATTCATTATCTACACATTATTTCACTATCGAAATAACAACAGCACATTCCAGTTTTCAGATGGTCACCCCTGATACCCGAAGGTCGCTGTCCAATCCATTAGCTTAGTGGGAGCACGCCATTCACCATGTCAGGTGCGGGGTACTGTCATGGGATTAATAACAACATAGTGGGCTAGTTGACTGAATTTTCAGGGTTTTAATTATGAATATAAATGGGAAAAATTTGGCACAGTTAGAAAATATTTGAAAATCTCGGTGGTTCAAAAAAATATTTTTCACCCGGCTTCACATGTGACGTGGGGGTGAAAAATATTTTTTCATTCTATCCCGTCGTGTGGGGTATCGTTGAATAGATATTTTGAAAAAATAAAAGAAAGGTTTTTAAAAACTCAACCATTTTCGAGTAATCGGCCTCCAAAGTGGTTTACAAGTTAAAGGTACAGTGATTTGAACTGATTTGTTATACAGAATTTCGCAAGTTTCGTGAAATCGCTTCATATAAAAGTCTGGGGGCCTAGCAGGAACGTTTGATAGCGGCGTAAACGTAATGTTATCGAATGAAACTTGTATGGGCGTTGTCCAGATTTTAATGTTTCCGCTGTCAAATGTTCCTGCTAGGCCCACTAACGTCAGACGTTTCTGCGGCTGTTTGAACTTTATGGCACTGTTTAAGTTTTTAACAGAGGAAAGAAGGAGGCCACTACAAAAGAGCGTCCTCTTTCTAAAAAGGACCGAACGTGCGATGATGATGGGTTCATAAAGTCGAGAGGAAGAAGAAGACACCCGTCGACCGCAATCATTGCGGCACCGTACCCGGAGGATCCGAGCAGCTGTTGCGGTGTGAGATACCCGCGACACCGCTGTACGTGTCCAGGCTGCATTGGTCTACGACGGTCGAGCAGGTCGTGGACTACATGAGGAGTAGAACCAACTTCGCCATGAGGGTCGAGCGTTTGGAATCTCGTCATAAAGTGAATTTTAGTTCCTTTGTGGTAAGAGTTCCAACCCATTATTTACCGACCTTCGAGAAGGAGGAGTTCTGGCCGATTGGAGTCGTCTACAGAAGATTTAGAGGACGACTCCCGAACACTTCGCGCCCCACGTCGCAGACAATACGTGTTGCGTGTTAGTTTTAGTGTTAGTTTATTAAATATTAAATATAGTAATATGTATGTTAGTCTATAAGGTATTTATAATATGGGCCTATGCGGCCCGAAATATACGGAATTGAATTTATTTATTTTCATTTAATAAAAAGTAAAAACGAACCATACCCTTTTTAGCCAAATATTACAATTAGTACGCTAAGGACATATTTTATAAACCAACAAACAATAACTTTATATGCATATTGTTTACGAAGTCCACCACGGTTTTGCAGCTGTTACAATATTATTTAACCGTTGTTGTCGCTGCCCATCGTGGTCTCAGGTCTGCAGTCCTCAGGTCTGCAGTCCTCAGGTCTGCAGTCCTCAGGTCTGCAGTTGACCTGAAGCCTAATTCTCGTATTTATCTTACGCTTATTAATGAATTTATCTTATACTCATCAATGAATTATAAATGTACCGTCTTGTTATCAGAAATTGAGCTAGTCGATAATCTACTTCACGGTTAACATTTGTACAATGTTTGACGTTTATGAGTATACCTTTTTACTGTTAAATGAGATCGAGCTGTATCGAAACAGGCAGAAAGTTATGTCAGACCCCATACATTTTTGTTTTCGATCTTCGTCGTCGTAATTTACGACGGCAGCTTGGCTAAAAGCTCTGATCGCTGATACAGATTAATGTAAGATTGAAACAGTCGAATCAACCTTCTGGAGCTGCCGTTGTTTTTGTGTCAGGTCGTGTTAAGTTGGCAAGTTAAGTCACCAGCACTGTATTCTAATATCTGTGGAAATCTGTCGTTGTTCTCATGTCTGCAGTTGTTCAACAAGTGTTGTTCTCAAGTCTGTAGTTGTTCAACAAGTGTTGTTCTCATGTCTGCAGTTGGCTGTAAAGTGTACTTCTAGTGCGGTTGTTTACCTGGAGGTGTCGTTCTTCCCATCAGGGGGTGGTGTGCCACTGGTGCTGGAGGTGGACTTGGCGCTGAGGTCCAGGGGCTGCTCCGCGCTGGGGGACGAACTGGGGGCCGACACCTTCTCACCGGGCTCCGGAACTCGGCTGGGGACGAAACGTTGTTTTAGTGTTTGGTTGATTAATAAGTGCATAGTCGTGACTCGTGAACCTGGTTAATAAAATTATTCTAAAAGATAAGCGTAGAAAAATACTGTTAGAAAATATTAGATTTTGCCCGCGGCTCCGCCTACGTAAATACAGTATCCCACAGGAACGAATAAACTTTTCGGGATAAAAAGTAGCCTACGTGTTAATCCAGAGCTTAAGCTACCTAATGCCAAATTTCATCGTAATTCGTTCAGTGTTTTTGCGTGAAAGAGTAACAAACATCCATCCATCCATCCATCCTCACAAACTTTCACATTTAATGTAGTAGGAGGACTATAACATCAATAATAAAAAATGATATATAAAATTTACGTTACCCATCATTATATATACGCCATTTTTAAACAACTTTCAAAAGAGGTCTCCTTGATTCCACACACAAATCTAATCAAACGGAACTGCAGATTCCAGAAACTAGCAATCAGTAAAATTATCCTCGCAAAAAGTTAATGGGAGACAATTGCGGCCATTGTTTGTATGTGAACACGATTGTTTCTTAGTAGGGAAATAACGGATTCAGTAATATAATTGGGATGGAAACTAGAATATACGGGGTGTTTTTCCATTCAGTGCCCAAACTTTCAAGAGTGAACATACTCTTGAATATAAGCAACTTTTACTATGGGATCAACTTTCCTACTTGAAAAAAAAAATCAGCTGTTTCCTACAAAAGGGCTATGCATAGATAAGCACACAAACAGGTGTTTTTTTTTCAAGTAGGAAAGTTGATGCCATAGTAGATCGCATGTGCAGTGTATGACTGATGTCATAATATGAAACATGTATCTTTTTTGTGTAGTGATTAAGTTCAATTTTGAATAGCTACCGTAAAAATGCAGCGCCGCCTCGCGTATAGTTGTGAATTGACCCACAATGCTACCTCCTTAAATGGCACTTAAGCATTCAACATTAGTTTGGTGGTTTTGGAATTAAATGTATTTGTGTACAAATTACAACGTATTACATTACGAAGATAACGAATGTACATAAGTACAGAATGCGGCGTGGCGACCCGTTACTACAGCACGTCAATGTTTCACATTTTCGCATACACGTAAATAAGACGAGGCATGTTCAGGCAAAAACTGTCCCCACTTAAATGGCGCCATTTTTGGAGTTTTCTGGGATCATTTTGACGGTTGAGGTATGGTGAAAACCAAGATGGCGTAACTTTTTCCTGTATGAAGTTTTGTTCTGTCAAGTGTACTGTGTACGCCATAGCCTATCTTTAGTTTTGAAATCTTTGCATTTTCGTGCGAAGCAACGCCGATTCACGAATCACGGCCAGCTCAAAGCTTCACAGCGCCACTTCACACCACGCACTTGTCTTTGTCGCTTTTTGTTTTTTTCCTCAGATGCCTTCGTTAGGAATTCCCCGCCAAAGAGCATTTTTATTGTGGCAGGACCAATGTTTTATTTTCAATTTTTTTAAGAAACTGGATACGAGGCCTATGCTAATAATATAAAAATCCAGCAAAGCCTTTGCCCCCGTTTCCACGAGAGTTTTTTTGTGGCCGCGACAGAAAAAACTGCGCTGTTAATAGAACTGTGCGCTATTTCAATAGAGCTGAAAATCGAAATATCAAGTGTCAAATGCCATATTTGACAGCTGTGCACTATTTTCAGCTTTATTGTATTAGCGCAAAGATCTATTTACAATGCAGTTTTGTTGTGTCGCGACCACTAAAAAACGCTCGTAGGAACGTATAGTTAGGGCATAGAGCATTAAACCGTATAGTTAGAGCTTAGAGCATAACAGCCTCCGTGGTCTAGTGGTTAGAGCTCGGCTCTCGACTCGGAGGTCGTGGGTTCGATTCCCGCATTAGAACAAAAAAAAAGGGTTGTTTCCAAGTTTGGTTAGGACAATTCAGGCTGATCACCTGATTGTCTGACAAGAAAGATGATCCATGCGTCGGATGGGCATGTAAAAATTCGGACCTGCGCCTAATCTCTCGCCAGTCGTGTCGGTTATCCGTCCCACTGGGTTACGAGAGTAAAGGAGGAGAGAGTGCTCTTGTGTACTGCGCACACACTTGGGCACTATAACATAACTCCTGCGTAGCTGGCCTGGTTTCAATGAAACAGGCCACCGTCACCGAAATCGGTGTGGGGGGAGCTATTAGAGCATTAAACCGTATAGTTAGGGCTTTAGAGCACTAAACCGTATAGTTAGGGCTTAGAGCATTAAACCGTATAGTTAAGGTTAGAGCATTAAACCGTATAGTTAGGGCTTAGAACATTACACCGTATAGTTAGGGCTTAGAGCATTAAACCAACAAAGCCAATGTTAACTATTACAAAAATCTGCAACTTCCTTTATTAAATGAATTTTGGTGGGGATGTGGAAGAGTGACGTTGTTGATTCCGCCAGTGCAGTCAATTAGATCGACTCATTGACTGCACTGGCGATTTATTTGGACATTGACTATAGACTTTGGATTTGACGACTTAGAAAAACGATGATGAAAACTCAAACGAAAATTCCATTTTCCCGCCTTTGGTGGCTGGCAATGGTTTCAAGGCGTTACGCCATATTTTTATATAAAAAAAAAATACTTTCTCAAATTAATGAAAACAGCTTTTAACAAATCTTCCTTTGCGTATAGGCATTGCCACCACCAAGTCTAAAATTCCTGATGAGTAAGTCTCAAAAAGTAAAGTAAAGTAGAGATCAAACTGTTTCAGGACGATTCTCCTGCTTACTGGACGATCTCTACTAATTTAATAAACGCGGAAGTTTGAATACAGTATAGATGTGTGAATGTTTATTACTCTTTCAGGCAATAACTACTGAATCGATTTTGATATAATTTGGTATGGCAGTAGTTTAGACTTCGGATTAACACATAGGCTACTTTTATTACCACGTCCCACGGGAACACCGTATTTTTCCGGGATAAAAAGTAGGCAATGTTATAATGGAGAGCATAAAATAACACCATACCTACCTAAATTCATCAGAATCCGTTCAGTAGTTTTTGCGTGAAAGATTAACAAACAATCATCCATCCATCCGTCCATACCAACTTTTATAAAAGTAGTAGGAGAACTCCAAAACCTGAATAAAACAGCAAAACTGAATTGCAACCGAAACCGTATCGGCACAAAACGGCCAAGCTGTCTCGCATTGTATGACACGGTATTGAAATTACTGACGTTTGAAGCGCTTTGTTGTATGTAGGTGAGGGAAACGTCGATTCACGCCTTAAATAATATCTGCATAAACACGTGCTAGGGAAGATATTGGTATATATATTGGTATATAACTCGGAGGAGATAGGTTCAAAGTAGCAACTAGCAACTATATAACTTACCGCTAAGTAGGTATTCTCAAAATTAGTTACAGAATATCTAGTGCTGATCCATTTATTGACGTGACAACGTCTTATAATTCGATGGAGCCGGCTGCACGCACGAAAAAACATGACTCATGCGGCGTTACCTCGCTCTGAGGCGTTTCATTTAAGGCTTGAAGTGCAAGCGAGAGCGCGGAACGAGCGACAAAGAGGCACAATCGGCTTCCGCGTTCGGCAGCGTTCGACATCTGTCTCTCTCCTACGTGAGTGAGCGATCCATCAGTATTTTCTTATGACGTCGTCACGTTCAACTATCGTCAGTAAACCGACTTTACAGACAACCGATTTTATCAATAGATTTTTGTCTATTGTAATCTATGTTTAACTATTTTAACAAAAATATTCACTTTAAAGATGAATATCTCGCAAACGGATACCTAAATTTAAAAAATCCAAATTCAAAAAGTTTTATTTCCATACTAGCATAAGCCCGCGGCTTCGCCGGCGCGAAATTAAGTTTTAAACTTTCATTCCCAAAATTGCCCATCCGGGGGCCGAATTTCAGAAAACGTTGAAATAAGTAATTCATAATTTTTTCCGTACTCAATTCATACGAAATATCAAATAATATGTTCAAGGAATAGAAAGTTTCATGCAAACTTTTATCGCCTATTTTACCTCTTTGGGGGTTGAATTTTGAAAAATCCTTCCTCAGTGGATGTCTATCAACTATGTCATGCATGACGGTATACCCAAAAAAAATATTTTTCGTGATTTTATTTTAGCACTTTTTCGACGTGGTAAATATACGACGTGACACATAATATAATGTTGCAATGCCATGCAAAGTTTCATCATGCTAGCACTAACCGTTTGGACGTTCCTTTATCTCGCTTAAACTCGAGAACTGCTGTACCGATTTGACTAATTTTCTTCATCATCAAATAATTGTGGAAGTTCAGGGAAGGTTAAAACGGTGAGAAATATTGGAAAAATTGCGAGGATAATACCAAAAAACGATAATTAAATTTTCCCATACTAACTGTTCCACCGCATTTAATGTTTGTTCCGATTCCGATGGTAGCGAAAATTAGTTACATATTCATTTTCAGTTCATAGTTAAGACAGAACAACGTGCGTCGGGACAGCTACAGCCAGTTTAGTACATTTTTTGACGTGATAACGTCTTATAAATCGATGGAGCCGGCTGCACGCACGAAAAAACATGACTCATGCGTTACCTAGTACCAGTGTTACCTGTTACCGTTACCAAGTACCAGCGTTACCTTGCATTTTATTATTATTATTATTGTTGTTGTTATTGTTGTTGTTGTTGTTGTTGTTGTTGTTGACGTTGTCACGTTCAACTATCGTCAGTAAACCGACTTTACAGACAACCGGTATTTTTGAATTACATTAAGACGTCCGCGTCGCGTGTCAGATATAACAATTATTTAAATCGTTTAGTTAAGTACAGCATTGGAAAATATGAAAAAGTAGCCTAAGGCCTGTGCGTTGATACATCAGTCAATCAGATTTGCCTTTTATATATATTATATAGAGAGACTATAGAGATAACTAGCTTTTGCCCGCGGCTCCGCCCGCGTAAAAAACAGTATCCCACAGAAACACTGTGCTTTTTCGAGATAAAAAGTAGACAATGGTAGTTTTCCAATTATAGAGCATTATGCAACTCAGTGGCGCTCAATGCCGAATTGTGCTGATGCTTAATTGAAACGTGAATTAGTTTTCACATGCACGGGCAGAGTGCGCTAAGTTCAGTGTTGAAAAAAAAAGTGGAATACGTAGATGTACTATTAGTTATCAATGGTGGAATATAAAAAAAATAGTCAATGTTTGCACCTTCATCCATAATTATATTTATTCTTTTAACACAGTCTGAATTTACTTTTATTCTTTCCAAAAAAAACTACGACGAAACGAAAGTTATACTTAGTGTTATTAAGTTATATATAGTTTACGAAAGTATAAATAATATTTCGATCAATGCCAACTTAAAGAAAAAACAATTGAGTTGGTATCGATTGCACGCACCATGCGAAAGCAGTACTTTGGAGAGTGCTCGATTGTGCGAAGCGTTGCTGTAGTTGAAACATTCAACGTTGAGCATTATGCCGCACAATGCGCTTTCGTGCTGCAATTGGAAAACTACCTATGTGTTAATCCAGAGCCTAAACTGCTACATACTGAATTTCTGGATCTCATGCTGAGTTAGTAAGAGTGTAGCGAATAGTTATACGGGCTATACCACAGATTAAAGAAAGGAACAGATACACAGCTACATAGTTAACATTCGATTCGATTGCACCACTAGTGGCGCCGTTGAACGCCAAAATGTTCAAATTTGGATCGATTGGGTCGTTCTATGAAAGCTGTTTCTCTGTACGTAAGTGTATAATAATATATTGTCTACTGTGTGTAAAATATAAGGTTTCTATAATCTAAATGGAAACAAAGCTCGATATGGGCAGCTATAATGCTTCCAATTTAAATGTCGTTCACCGCGCTATAAAGAAATACAATGACACATTAATATGGTCGAATTTTTTTTTGTTTACATTTCGATCATATCGAAACGGAGTATACAACGAATTTGATGTCTGTCTGTCTATCTGTAAACGGTAAACACACGTGCGATTGATATCTCCCAGCTGTGGGGAGCCGACGGATGTTCAACGTTTTATGTTTTAAGACCATTTTAGGGAAGACCGACCGTAAGTTTCCGAAAGTTTTTTCTATATTATATTTACTATTAGTTTCTGAACTGTGAGTAAACAATTTAGGGCAAATCTCGTAAATTTTGATCGTAAAAAGTCTAAAAATCTTACTAATAAGACTTGAAAATTCTGTGGAACCAAGATTTCCAAAGCTTGGTCTAAAATAAAACAAAATTGAAAATTTTTAGTCACCCCCGAATTATCAAGCGGTGAACGAGCTGATGGTGATGTATTATAGCTAAGAACACGCTTGATCACGTCAGCTATCAAACAAAAAAAAACCGCATATAAAAATTTTGCGAAAGGTACTACAATGCACAATAGACAAAAAGACACAACAATCTTTTAACACCCCACTTTTCGCGTGAATAGGAGGTTAGATGGAGCAAGAGGAGCATATTTTCTTTCTGGATCAAGAGGCACATACAGATTGGCAAAAAAGAATCGGTTGCGGAAAGCAAATGTCTAAATGTTAATATGACAAATGGCAAACCTCGACCGCCTCAAACAACCCCAAAAGTGGGGCAGTATAAGTGTGGACACTTTCTGCCTAGACAAGCCTCGTCTATAGCCTAGCCTTCTTTAGTAGCCTTCTTAAAAAAGTTTAAGTTAGAGAATAGATACCAACTCGAAGCATTGTCAGATGGGATAATCTGATGTAGTATGGGTAGGTAGTAGGTACTAGCTACAGCTTGGCAAAAAAGAGTGATGCAGTGACAGCAGGAACTGAGAACATTTTCGACTGTATCAATTTTTATCCATATTAGATTCGAATGACATAATATTGAATTTCAATACAATAAAATGTAACAAATAAATTTCATTCCAATCTATCACCACCTTTCGCAAAATTTTTATATGCGGTTTTTTTTGTTTGATAGCTGACGTGATCAAGCGTGTTCTTAGGTATAATTCATCACCATCAGCTCGTTCACCGCTTGATAATTCGGCATTTATTTGATAAAGTCTTCTGATACCAAGATGGCGTAACTTTTTTTGTCAAATGTACATCATAGCCCATTCCTTAGTTTTGAACTAATTGATTTCAACACAAAATCTTCACGCATAATTTATTTAATTTCGAATGTGTTTATAACAGCTCGCAGTGTTTAGCCCAATTTAAATACCAAATGACCGCCCATTGTCAGTGAAGTAGGCTAACTATAGACAGTTTAGGAGTTTTAGGTCATACGGTACGTTTTCACTTATTTGTCAGTAAGTATTTATTATTGTTCAAAGCAATACAAAATTATACATTCCATTCAATCGATAATGTAGAAATGAGAGGCCGGTTTTTTATATATTATGTAGTGCGCTGTGCGCATGTAGCTACGCACTATATATGTAGGTTTTGTACATAAAAAAAACGAGCGAGAATTACAGTGGTCGCATATGATGTGCAACATTTTATGGTAATATTTAAAAAAAAAAATCCAATGCTTACAAAGATATTTGATTGGTCTCACTCGCTCGACTAGATGACGCACTCCCTAACAAAAACAGCTTCGTAAATGCGGCAACTGATTATTGTAGTGTGTAGAGTGACAATTGACATACCTGTGACAAATTCTAGTGTGCGTGAAAAATTGTGATGCCAGCTACTCAACTTGTGCCCGATTTAATGGGAAAAATATCTTATGCTGTGGTCTGTAAATGTAGCTAAGAAAATACATACTATCCCACGGGAACACTGTACTTTTAACTTTCACATTAATATATTGCTTTCTTATGTTTACGCGAATATTGTTCAATGTTTTAAACACTCACGGATTGTGTCGCGGTGCACTTTTCTTTATCCCGACGTTTCGGCTACTTTAGTAAAGTGTAATAATTTGGTTAGATAAATGAAATAGGATATAATTTATTGTCATTGTATTTTATTATAAATTCACATCATAAAAAAATTTGAAACTTGATCCTTGCATTCGCGGCAACACTGAATAGCGAAATAGTCGATAGTTACTGATGATATGTGATCCCAGTGTCCTACTTATTTTTGTTCGAATTATTTTTACATATATTCACTACATAACTTGGCATTTTTTCTGATTCTAACTAAAATTAAATAAAGTATTCGGGATATACACCTGTCCTAAAGCTTTCAATAACTGGATCGGGTAAGCCGACCTCAGCTGAGTTATTAATTGCAGTATTTGGCAGTGGATTCTTAGTACGATTTTCTAATATGATGAAAAAAATACGGAAACTTTTCCATTACGCAGTGACAAAAATCAATGTCAAAATTAAAAAGAGCTAAATACTGAAAATATTATACTCTAATCTGACGGCCAACTCTACCACCACGCGCTCATCGGTCAATTTAAATAGCGCGCGCTTCCGCGACTTCCTGTTACACACTTCCGTCCCATTTCACGAAATCCCACCCACAAATTGCAAGAATGCGAGAGGAAAGATGTTACAAATGAAAAACACACACCGCGACAGCTCGCCTTATAAGGTAAGGCGTAGGCGTAGGCGTTACATGTGTGTGATACTGTGTAATTACACGGCAAGGCGTAGTTTTAACCCTCCCACTGTTGTCCGTGTGGGTTCGCAGAGCTCTGCATTCATTTGGTCTGTGGTTTAGATCTAAATTTTTTGTGAACTAAAATATTTAATTAGACCAAATTAATATGTTATAGTATTTCATTTTTGCACGGTAAATTAGTGTCATTTCTATTGGTAGCATAATAGTGTTCTATTGTCTCTTTGTTTAGATAAACATTAAAATGGATAAGAAGTTTACCTAAAGCTTAGTTGCTGGCAAAACTTTCCCATACATTCAAATCCTACTACTATTATAAATGTGAAAGTTTGTGAGCATGGATGGATGTATGGATAGATTGATGTTTGTTACTCGTTCACGCAAATACTACTTACTGAACGGATTTTGATGAAATTTGGTATGGCAGTAGCTTGAGCTGTGGATTACCACATAGGCTACATTTTATCCCGAAAGTAGTGTTCACGTGGGATACTGTATCTATGCGGGCGGAGCCGCTGGCAAAAGCTAGTAGAATATATGTTTATGGACAATTTTACGATTTCAACGTACATTTTGCCAAGTGGACCGTGACGGTGTGTCATTACGTTTGCGACCGGTTCTCGCGAAACCGCTGTGAGATTTTTAGGGTTCCGTAATTCTCAAGGAGCCCTTATAGTTACGCTCTGTCCGTCCGTCTGTCTTTCTGTCCGCGCTTCTAGCTTCTGTAATTATGAATACAAATGGATGAAATTTGGTATACTTAAAGACCGTGTATAGATCACGGTTTTGGCATTATAAAATAATCGTAATTATACATTTTAGGGGTGGCTCTCCATATCCATAAATGTGAAGTGGAGATGAAAAATATTTTATCATTCTGTGCCATATCGTTGAATACGTCTTTTAAAATGACCTTGCCTAGGTTTCATATATGACTTTTTTTCACACTCGACCATTTTCGAGTAATCGGTCCCAAAGTGTTTACAACTTCACCCCCCCCCCCCCCCCCCCCTGACAACTATGGGAGATAGAAACTTGTAAGTTTCCATTATGATAGATCATGCTAAAAACTCTTTAGGAAAATCTCTTTTGAGCGAAATCGGACAGTTATCTTTTAAAGTACCCAATTCAGAGACAACCTATTAGGCGTTAATAGTTACGGGACCCTCCTTAGACATGTCCTGTGCTCTTGGTTAGGTTATTAAACACTGGTTAAGACCGGACGGGTTAAAAATAACATGGCGTCGGTATTAAAACGCGGTTGATTTGAAATTAAATAGCTAATACCTTGACTTTAGCTTGGCCAGTATTAATTAATATTAGCTCCTAGCTACTAACTTGAAGAGGTTATTGGTTTTGTAAACAGTTTGGTGGGAGTTCGGTTCGTGTGATTACTTTCAAGCCCAATTACCAACTGGCTTATTATAATCATTATGAAAGTAGACGATGTAATAATGATAATAATGAATGAAGTTAAGAAAAATTTAAAAACAATATTTTAAAAAAAATCGACTGCATAAAAACTGAAAAGAAAAAAAATGTCCAGTAATCGAGACTTTAAAGTTGGGACTATATTATGCTCCGGAATCTGCCGGTGAAAATTCTGAGCATTGAAAATATAACTCTACGCTAATACAATAGAGTTGACAATGGAAGATTCGAGTGTCGAGCCGTCATATAAATTATGACATTGACATTTGACTCAACACTCACGTGTTTGATTTTCAATTCTATTGTATTGAAGCATAGTTCTATTTTCAATGCTCAGAATTTTCTACGGCCTTCCGGAATCCGGATCATATAGTCTCAGCTTTACCATCGAATATAATTGAATTTCTATAGTTCAATAATATTCGATGTGTAACGTTTGACCGTAATTGTGTACTTAGTTTAGTCATTTGTCTCAATTCTTACTAATATTATCTGAATAATATGAATGTGAGTTTGATTGTTTGGTTGTTAGGCTTTCACGTAAAAACTACTTAACCGATCATCATGGAATTTGGGTCAAGGACATAGGCTACTTTTTAAAACGAGAAAATTTACGGTTCCCGTGGGATACTGTATTTACCGGTGGCGTGGGGTTCTAATTCCTATCGGCTTCACTCACCAGTCATCCTGCCTACCTTTTGAAGACCCTAATCCAAATCCCTACTTATTATACAGGTTAGACCCTATAGCTGCTAGGGCTTCCCTATGAAGGAGAATCAGCCTTCGCCACTGCCACGTAAGGCAAAAGCTAGTATCATTATTAATGCGTGTTTACCTATCTACAAGTATGTAGAAGCTAAAGTAAGTAGTGACATACCTGTCCACCTGCGGCCTGGCTGCGAGGCGCTGCATCATCCAAGCCTGCGACAGCGCGGGCGGCACCAGCCCCGAGCCCAGCGCCGCCAGCGCCGCTAGCATCTGTTGGAACTGGAAGCAATTGAGTAACAGACTGTAGGCGAGCTGTTTTCGGAGTCGTCGGTGCTCTAACCACAGTCTCCAACTTTATAGTTCAGTTTATGAGCAGCATAAGGATAGGTCCGTCGCCAAGTGGGATTTGATTCGCACTTGAGAGAGTGCAGGTTCGAATCCCAGGTTGTGGCGTGTACCAATAAGACTTTTTCAAATCTCAAGTACATAATACGCACGCTCTAATAGTAAAGGAAAACATCGTGAGGAAACCCGCACATGGTTGGCCCCAGACGTATTGACCAGTCATTCCTCTGGACTAGGCTGACTGTGTTGTAAGAATGTCGTATGTGCTTGGGCAACCGTACGACATTTAAAACCGACTGTCCCAGACACTACAGTATTTCAAGAGTGGTTACTTCGCTCGGAGAATACTGTATATAAATCATCCGGAATAAACAATTCTGATTCTGATTCTGATCCAATAACCGATTAAAAGGCGTAAAGAGGCCTTAGTGTTGGGCTAGGTACTGTAATGCGAAGGAGTCACAATAGATCCACTTGGGTCGCAGTGATGCGTCAATCATGACCCACCTTCGATTACAAAAAACAACAAGCTGTTGGTTGGTTGGTATCAAACATGGGCAAAGTTCAAACAAAATGTGTAATATACAAGCAGGGATCCAAAGAAGTGCCTGGTGGTGGCCCGGCATGCACTGCAGAACAAAAAGATTTGCTTGCTAGCCAAGCTGCTTGTCTAGCGTATGCAGGCGGCGTGAGAGAATATGTGTGACTAATCTAGTTAGGAGAGAATAGTTTAATTACGCTACAAAAAAAAAATTAAAACCTCAAATTTTATTCATAAGGTTCAGGGCATGGAGAAAAGGAGTAAAGGAGGACCATCTCTCAGAGGCAGAAAAGTTAAAAAGTGTCCGACAAAAGTAATTAAATAATAGTTTCAAAAGATCTAGAGTCAGATGGGTATGCGATATGAAGTTAGCAATAACAGATGGAGTGAAGTTAGGACTGAAGTGAGTTGAGTTTCGTAATTTTTTGACGGCTTTAGTAGACTTTAGTAGTAAATTCGGAAAATCATAAAAATTCTAATTACTCGCGTAGTCGGAAATATTTTTATACATATAACCGAAGAAGATGCTAATTGCTAAGATTTAATTCTCCGTTTAAATTTTGCAGCTTTTCACCCTTGCGACATCGACAGTAGCGCCACCTCCTATTTAACGCTTTTTAAGGACACTTTTTCGTGTATGGAGATCGCACTCCTTTAGTGACTAGAGTATGATTAACTCCATGGTTTCAGGGTTTGAATAAAGTTCAAAATCAAATTTAGCTAATGAATTTGACAGCTGTCGCTTTGATAGCTTCTCCTCCTTCTTTACCTGTGCGATCGCCTGAGGATTCTGCCCCTGCAGCTGCAGCTGCAGCAGGTGTTGGAGTAGCGGATGGCCAGCCGGACTTTTGGCGCCCGACACTGAGCTGCTGTCCGATTCCGATGCCGGACTCTGGAAGACCAAATAGATTCATAAATAACTCATGTAAAGCAAGATAAGTAGCAGTAGAAGCAGAATAAAGACCTGGAAGACAGAGGTAGACATGGATAGATGTATGATAGAAAAGTATTCATTCCCATGGTGTGAGTGAATGAATACTATTCGAAATTAAATAAACTGTCACAGCAAAACCTACAACATTGAGCGCCAAATTACTTCTCTATGAAGAACGTTCGTGATGATTTTTTAACCTTATCAACTATATACTTTGATATTGTAAGAATTTAATTGATTAATAAGATAGTATTAAAATATAGGTTTATTCCTTACTAGCTGGTGCTCCCAACTTCGTTTGCGTAGAACTAAGGGAAACATTACTATTTATTTGAACGGAACCCTAAGATAAAAGTAGCCTAAGTTACTCCTTATAACATCAGTTGTCTACTAGTGAAAGTCCCGTGAAAATCGGTCCAGTCGTTTCAGAGATTAGTCGGAACAAACAGAAAGACAGATGGTTAGACAAAAATGTTCACAATTTGTACTTTAATATGTATTTAGTGAATAGCATCATTTAAAATTACAAACAGATACTTCAATTTTATTTATTTGTACAGATTTAAAATCGTAATATGTATATATTCCTCTTGTAATCAAATATTGAATCGAATTAATTTAAAACTAGTGGTAGAATTTATCTAATCATAATATAAGGAAAACCATTGGAATTTTCGAAGAAACCCGGAAAACGGTTTTTTATTAAAACTTCCATTGGCTGTAAATTCTTTACCCATAGCCATACATCATTAAAAAATACTCAGAAACGGTTAAGGAAAATTGCAGAACATTTAGTCCTATTTGGGCATGCAGATCGTAGGTATTAGGTACATTCATTAGATCTCATAGTTGGACCATTGTGTAGTGACTATCTACTATATATATATTGTATAGTATATAGTATTTCAACTGTGCATATTATTAGATACATCCGCTTACACACGCGGACTGCGCACTTTTGAACCTTATTGCTATGAGTAGTAAAAACGTCGAAAAGGTAGGTACACCGGAAATGTCCTCAACTGTACAAGGAAAGTTTGTACAGGGCTAATCTTTAGTATTTTAAATACGCGCCAATTAAAAAAATAGATCTTGAACACAGAACACACATATAAAGAATTTTTATTTAACAATTTGTTAAAACCAGCTAGTAATTACGTATACTTATGGTTTTACTCATTGTTAGCGTAAATCCATACAGGGGAGACGCCCATCTAATTCGTGGCCGTTTGCATAATAAATATAAAAAAAAAAAACAATTGTTCCAAACGCATAAAAATACTATTCTAAATTTAAAAACCGGTTCCCACGCGGCCATCTTGGTTCGTCCTCGACCGTCATTGGTCGAGGCCGATTAGAATTAGAATGTAGACCCCACCATTTGGCGAGCGGTAAATTATGTGTAACCAGTTTTTTACAATAATGGGAGCAGCTGCGTACAAATTGGCGGGCTGTCGTCGTATTAGAAAAAAAAACAGAGGAAAAGACATTGATTGTAAGTACCAGACTAGCAATTAGTTTATCTAAACGAAACTAGTAATTTGGACGCATGTTAGCTATATTTATAATTGTTCCTTCAGATAACATTTAAATTGTTGCTCATAAAGAGTTTTTTCAACTTACAGTAGAGATATTTATACACATTTCACATCTAAGTAGACTAATATAAACGTGTTATCTACTTAATGTTTTTGACATTTTATAGACAAAATTACATATTATTAAGCTAAATGAGTTTTTGCCGGGGAGTTCAATGGGTGACGTTGTGGAATTTGTAAAACTTCACAAATTTGTGTTATCACGGTTCTTAATGTGTATTATTGGTAGAATATTAACCATTAAATATTCGTTAACGTGCACAAGTGTGGGCAAGTGGTACAACTTCTAAAAACGTGTTATTTTGTGTTTCCCGCCAAAACTCCCTAGGAACATTCAGTAAAGCTTCTACCACTTTACTGAATCGACTGACATGACTCATGGACTGTACTGACTATATATTTGGACTTTGACTAGACTTTAAGACTTGACGATATAGGAATACGGTGTTGAAAATTGAAACGAAAGTTCTATTTCCCGCCTTTTTAACTTGACACTGACAAATGATTATAAGTCGATGCCCTATATATAAAAATAAAATAAATAAAATTAAGCTAAATGTCTAATCAAAGAACGATGTAGACATGTCATGTGTTTTTAGATAATGTTTTTGACATGTCGTAGGCCTAAGAACTTTTTGCGGTTGCCATAATTTATCTTCTATTTATGTTTCCTAGTATTTTATCAGTTTGGATTCTGCCAAGGCCTATGATTGCGTATATCATGAGACATTACGCAGGAAACCGCGCGTCTATTGTTTAAATCGCTTACAACTTGACCTTTTAAATTCCTATCTGAAACGAACAATCTTAGTATTGAATACAATTAAAATTGTGTTCGATTCCTTCATACACTTCGGGTGTTCTTGGGGTAAATTTTAGCGTCAATTTCTTTTTTGTTTTATACAAATAAATATTATATTGAAAATGAAAAAAGAGCCGTTTAAAGTTACGTTTTTGTATATTGTTTTTCTTTTCAAATTAACTTCAAAATGAGTTTTTTTTATACCTGATACATTTTGAAAGCCTTTTATATTACCTAGGTATTAAGCATGGAGAAAGTTTAGGAATATTGTTATCAGTTCTTACATTTTCTCTGAAGATTAAGACTAATGATGATGAAGGAAAACGTGGCTAAGGCCGAAATTTAGTTCACGTGCAAGATTTTATCTCTGAAGATATAACGATAAAAGGTACACAGCACTAAAGCCAAAGTTTTAATTTATTTTCCCCGACTTTTTCAGACAATAATTCCTATGTTAGACAAACGAACACAGATATATGACGTGTCTAGTTATTATTCAAGGTGGTCGATTAGTGTAGGTACAGCCAAGGTGAACAAAACCGGCCCAGCGATTCGTGCTAAATGCTATTAGATACACATTGACATTTTACTGAACAACAAGTACCTACAGTCACGACCAATATGCGATGGATTTTCAAAATTATGTTTTTTAACATACCTACCTCATTTTCTAGCTGACTACGGCGAAACCAAATGATTAATGATTTTGGCAGTCTAACACCCGGTTTCTGAAAGGCTAATCAAATATTTGATGAACCAACACGTTGTTGAGTTAACAGGCTTGTTAAATCAATTTGAGTTTCTGAAACGCTGATTAGTGAAAAATTTACTAATCATCGATCAAATTGACATGAAATATACAAGCAGATACAAGCGTTAAATAGCTTTCCAGAAATCGAAAACAGCGCTTGACATGTTGTTTGACCATTCGTTTGACATTAGTTGTGTTAACTAACACGTTGATCAAATCAAACGACTGATCAAGCTTTTTGCAACTCAATTTACACTTGGCAAGAGATTTGAAAGCTGATTAGTTGATTTTGGCGTTGATTAGTCTTTCAGAAACCGGGGGTGAGTATTTAGTGCGATCACGAACTCAATGGCTTTCGGGAGTCGTCGTTTTTCATACATCGTCTGTCATTTCCATAGAAAAACGACGATTGCCGAGGATGGCCCTCGGCATCGTCGTTTTTCTATGGAAAAAGCAGAATGGTTTTACTGTTAATTTGTTCCATCGTAGTGCTTGAAACTACTGATCGGATTTTAAGGAATGAGGTATCAATCGATTCGTAATAATAATGGCCCGGGTAACATAGGCTATATACAATTTGCGTAGTCGGGTACCTTTTGATTGTTTAAAACAAATTATCTTTAGAATTTCGATTGGAAAAATATATTCGACTATTTTACGCAATGCAGGTACAATTTTAAAATCCTTACAAAAAATATATTTACATTTCTTAGGGCTAGGCAAAATGAATTACTTCAATCAATGTCTGAATTATTTCTAGATAAATAGACAGATAACTCTTTATTTGCACACTCATCTGATCTCTGATCATAACCATATTTTTCAGTCTGTTAACTGTTTTTTACTATATACTTTATAACTGTAAACTGTTTTTTAGAAATAAATATTAATTTATTGATTTATTATATTTTTCAGTCATCCAGTTGAAGCTTATGTATTCAATCCAGTAGAGAAATTATGCGTTCTAGTTTCTGAAGATCATTAATTTTAGTTTTGACATTGTCACTGTTTTTCTATACATCTTCTTTGACATTGTTTTGTATATTTCTTTTTTAAATTTTCTACCGTGGTTTAAGTGATCCGTTATGTAAATATTTTAATATTATTTAATATTATTTTAATATATTTTAATAGTAAGTGTGTTAGTATCTAGATTTTCAGATTTTGGACTAGTAAAAATATGCACTTCTCAATGAAATAATTTGGCTTTTTGATAGAAGAAAAGTTTTTTTAGGAATTTCTATCAATCAATCAATCAATTCTTTATTCACAGAATGTAGTATTACATGTATCTATGTGTGGTTTATAGTTATTCTTTTTTACTCTTGGCCTGAACTGTAACCTAATAAAAAAAACAATCGCTAACAAAAACAAAATACCACATAAAAATAGAATATGACGTTTTTAACTAATAAATTTCATAAGGCACACGGAAGCAAAATGTTCAAACCTGTTTAATAATAAATGTTGTGTTTTCCATTAGATTATAGATATTAAGCGATAGAAGAATTAAGCATTCTAAGAGTTCTACTTATTCTAGAGGATATAACATTTTATGTTTAGCGAAAAAAATACAAGCAGAAACAAAAAGAAGATTTCATGTGGTTTCATATTATTTTATATTATTAATCGTCTACATTTTACATACATTGAGAACAAGTAAATAGGAAATAAAACCGCCTGTTTTCTAAACTTAAGTAAGACTAAAAAAAAAAACAAAAGTCAAAAGCATTGTGTCAACTATATCCATAGACTGTGGACAATAACTTTTTAACGCATCTGCTTCATCAAGTTATGTTTTTGAATATATAATAGAACAATAAACATTCGACTAACCATGAAACCGCCTCATTTTCTGTGCCCTTCCATTCTGCGCTTGAAAAAAAAACAAAGCGCACTCAGACCAAAGAGCAGCTGCTTTTCATTTACATTTCCGCCACTTGGACATGCGACAGCGTTTTTTAAATGTAAAAATTTCCCGCCGAAGCGATAATGCGTTTCAAAAATGGAATTCGAACGTCAAAAGCGCATTTTTTACGAGCGGTAATGATTAGTAAAGGCGTTCGTACACTGAGGCTATTTGGCCACACGTGTTCTGCCAAAGGGGTGGGCCTTGCACGTGAATTTTCCGAGGTTTCCACCCTCTACGGACCGCCCCTATAGGCTTTTCTGTCCGGCCTGTGCTGTTAAACCGATCGGGTAAGGAAACGAACGGAGTCGCCCTCCATATTTTTATTTTTATTCCTAGAGATTTTTTTTGTTCATTCCTTGACATGAAACTTTTTATTTTATTGCTTGAAAGGAAGCAGATATAATAATTAAAAATGAAACACGTTATGAATTAACGTTGATTATTATACGGATTGCAATGCGCAAAATGTATACGATTCCAATTAATTCTCCATAAACGTATAATTTTCAAACATTATTTCATACCCCTATATAGTAAGTAAGCTATTTTAATTCCGCCAATGAAATATTTGTACAATTAAAATATGAGCTGATATTCAATTTATGGATATAAAATAAATAAAATATAAGGTACAATTCTTGAAACATATTCTTACTGCTTCAAAATAACAGGACGAAAAACAAACAGTAGTTAGTATTTTTATTGAAATGCACAATTACACACACCAAAAACCGACACAATTTATCCATTTCCTAGTATAAGTAAGATATAAAATTCTAAACATATTAGAAAACCTTTTAAATGTTATATATATATTCTTCTTACTGAGCAACAAAAGGTACTATTTAAAATTATATCGATGGCGAATTAAAGGAAAAAGACGTACAAATGACTTGAATTCGTTTCACGCATGACGTAACAACGTCGTATTATTACCGAGTCTACATAGTTAAGTAATAAAAATCAATTGCAGCTTTGAAAGCACGTATAATGCCACATCAATCAGTTCTGTGACGTTGAGTGGCGAGACCTATTTTTTAATCGTGAAAGTTACGACAGTTATGTTAATATTATGATGTATTGAATTTTTAGTAATTAAAAATATATTTGATGCATTTAAAATGTAAACATAATATATTGCAAAAATAATATATAGAATATAAATAGATAATTATGTGACTGATTTGCTAATAATGCCAATAAAAACATAATTATAATAAATAATGTACCTAATTTAATGTGTAAATAGATGGTGAATAGTAACGATTTTCTGTTGAAAGGTACAAAAGGACAGATAACTATAGCAAAATAGTATTTTATTACAAAAAGACAATAGAAAATGTTTTCCTGGTAAACAATACAGATAAAGCTGAAAAGTCCATGTCAAAGCTTTTATTTCAAAGGGAACTTAATTCGTACTAAATGTTTTAATAACAATATAATTAGAGAAAAATTACCCATTACGCTACAAGCGAGTTACATAAGCAAACAATCCCGAGCGCGAGTGCTTAAAAAACAATTATATAATGACCACTCCGCAGCACTCGCTGTTCAAACACTGCCTACTTTTCATGCTCTACGCCTACACGCTCACTATTTCAGTCACAAAAAGGTCGGTTCAGCGAATCTGAACTTTAATCCTCGAATAACAAGGTCCACGCTCTTTCGAAACGCGAACGCACGCACCCCATCTCTTTCCCGCGTATTAATCAAAATACTAGTTTTCTACTTTGACGTGGAATCGTAGCAAATGGATAAGGCATTGTTTCGTAAATTGAAACTATGGTTAATGGTACGACCAGCGTACGCTGACCTCCTCTAGTACCCCCGTCGAAGCGGGACGCTCGCGTCCGGGAGCGACGCGAGGAATCCGGGGGGTCAGCGAAACTGGTCGTTCTAAGGCTTGGTTTAGACAACGTACATAATTGCTATTGTAAGGGTTTACAATATACTGCAATTATGGGCAGACAATGATTAGAAATGTTGATACGGATGCAACTCTTATTAATTACTACGGTTTTATTATGACTGGTCTTTGTTGCTTAATTGTAATTATAAAAGTTAACGATGGCTCGACAATAACTTGAAATTTTCAAAAGAGCCCGTCTGTTCGAATAAAAGGGACATGTTGATAAAATAAATGTTTAACGTGGATGTACTGCAAAAAGGTTTGCGGCGGTTAGATAAACTATCTGCCGACATTTTTATTCTTTTTTATTAGCTTCCTCTGTACATGTCTAGTTTATTTTATTTTTAAACAAAGGACTCCTATATTTTGACTCATGAATGTTGTTTAAGTAATTATTAATAATACGTAAATAGATAAACTACGTTATACGTACTGCTGCTGTCAAAAGTTCAAATAATTTCATAAATTTTCTGCTCAATGCATTTCACAATCATGTATAATAATAATAAGCAATAAATATATTTTGTATAATTTTTTATTTTAGCAACATTTAAATAATTACAAACAAAGCGCAATAATTCATCGCAAAAAGCAATTCAGATTAAAAACAAAGATTATATATTTTGACATTAAAATATGTGCACGGCATACCGCGTGCTCCGTGTGTTCACGCCCTTACACGGCAAATGATTGACAATATTAATATTATTTTATTTAGTACATCACTTTATTAGGGCATTTCATAGCATTCGAGCACTTATAAAGTACATTTTAAAGCCGATATTTCTGTGCTCAATTTGAAGTTATGAATAGGACATTCCTACTTCAATGCTTATACGAGGACAGTTGTTTGTTGAGAGTTTTTAATATTTGAATGAACGTGCAATTTAAAGAAAATCTTAATTACATTATTCTATTTCGCAAATCATGTTTAATAATTAGCTCTATAAAATTCTTCAAGTGTTGTTAAGATATTGTGCACGTACAGTTTTTATTAATTGAATTATCTCCACAACGAAATGAATTTGCTTTAAAAAAATTACAACGAATGGCTATTCTATGGATTTTGCGTTCAAATTTTAGTTTAAAAAATCTGACAGTTACATTTTTAATTTTACATAGAGGAATCAGGTAAGTTTTTGGTTTATTCTCATTTCTCTGAGTAAAAAACTTCTGAAAAAAAAAACAAAAACTTTATACTTTTATTATTTCCCCGCAAATTTATGCCAACTGCTACTTTTTTCGATTTTTAAATCCATAAAGATCATAGAACTTTATGTGATCTCTATTTTAACAAGAGTATAAAGTAATTAAATAATATATTATATTATAGAAAAAAAAACATCTCAAACAAAACCGCGAAAGACCATTATTTAAAATATACTAGATATCCATTAGAAACAAATGGCGCGAAAAATATGAACGATTTCCGTCATTTTAATAATAGGTATGGCGCGCAAATGGATGTTTAAACAAAAACAGATTAAAAATCCTCTACGTTTCCAATTTCCGTGCGCCTGTGTTCTTCCTTCACAATTGGCTTCTGCTTTCCTGTTATTAACGTGAAATATTCTTTTTTTTTAGAAAAAATGTGCCAATGACGCCATTTCTGTGCATAAAAATGCTCATTTGTTTTTTGTGTGTAAAACCAAATATCTCGTTTAATTCCAGTATTTAGTACTTTTTTATTTGACATTAGAACAATGGATAATTTTAATAATGCGGATCCTGTATATTTTTATTTCAATATAGCTATCCCGATAAATTTATTTTATTGTTCAATAAGTTCCCCAACATCATATTAAATTACATAATAATAAAATTGTATTTTGTAACAGCGTTAGCGTGAGTCCATAGTAAAAAATATAAAGCGAAATAAAAAATATTTTTTGAACTAAAGTCAGACTAATAACAGAACTCCACAAAACGTATCGCATTAGACTTTTTTCATTTCTACAATTGAATTAGACAGTAATATATTATGTCGCTAAAGAAGTATATTTACGATGAAATTGTTCCCACGGCACAACAACTAAATTTCATTCTCATACAAAAACCACTGCATTTCCGACAATTTCAATTTGAAAATTATGTTTAATGATAGATGCCACTCGTAACTAGACGAGGAAAAAATGTATCAAGGGACACGACTTCATAAATGCAAGAAAAAAACATCATGTCAGAATGTTTTTGATGTCAGTTTTAATTAGGAATGTAAGAGCGTTTTCATCTTATCGCATTGATATCGGATATTCAGTGTGTGTCGTCTCAAGGCAAAGAAATTTTAACAAGAAGATAATAGGCTTAATTTTAACGACAGCACACCCCCCTTTAGGAGTCGCAATTCTCATCCCCGCGAGCTACAAGAAATTGAATATTTTATGATCTGGTACAAATACCTTACGTTGAATAATACTAAAAAAATAAATTTTATTTATGACCTACACACATCACAAGGGTCTAATTTTATTCCTAAGAATATTTTCTAAATTATTAAATACTTTATTGTATTTAATAATGTTAATAAATTCTAAAAAAATACATTTAATGAAAAAAAAACTTTTTAATCTAGCCCGTTTACCTCAAAATGTTTTTTATTGTCAGTATTTCTGATGATTCTGCCTACAATATGACGTAAAATACGTTTATTCCTTCTACTGACAATCAGCCTGTCAAAGTTTAGGAATACTCAAATTTTTATTTAAAAAAATAAATTTTCGTAAAAAATCATACAAAAATTACATAACACCATCAACCAACCTAAGCAACACCCCTACACCATGTTAAATATTGATTAGCTGCAGCTGGCAGCTAGTTGCGAAATGCGCCATGGTACGTACATGACAGAATGACTAGGTTTTTTTTGTTTTTTTATTTTTTTTATTTTACTAAGCAAATGTTAAAACTGAATGTTAGCGTCACTTCACAATGAGACGCAATGCGTACTTTTTAAGATAGCTGTTCAAAATTGAACATTATGCAATGAAACGTATTTCTTTTGTAGTAAATAAAGTTCAATTTTGAAGCGCTATCTTAAAAAGTGCGCGCCGCGTCCCGTGTCGTTGTGAGCAGTCCCTAAGCCCTCATTTTTTATTCAAATTACCTCCTACTTTAATTAAATAATATAAACTGAATACTGATAATTAAAAAAATAATGTTAATACATACAGAATAACAATAAAACAACAATAATTATTTAATGTCAATAGGTATGTAAGTACCATGGAGGTATTAAAGAATATATCATTTATCAGCTTTATGGTAAGTACATAAACGATTACCGATTATATATTATAAATTATAATTGAATTAATTTAATATTTTGATTAATATAATATTATACTCCATACGCAATTTGACGATGTTTCGCTGCGATTAGTATTAATAATATTTTTCTCTTTTTACCTATATAGTATAATTACGTCTAAGCTTAGTTAAGTCCACTTGGCTAGAACAATTTTGTTCCGAAGGGTTCGGTACGGTTCGGTAGAACGGCAAAAAAACTAATTACCAAAATAGGAAATAAGGCAATCACGGAAAGAGTATTTTCCGATGCAAAGTCATTAAATTGGAATTAATCAAATTTCAAGCAACAAAATGGGATTTTTTTTCTCTGTGTTGAGCGCTATTGTTTATTTTTCCAAGTATCTTTCAGATAGGGATTTTATTAACAAAATTTATCCAGTAAAAAATTTGAAAAAAATTTCGCTCGCTCGCTCTGCTCACTCTCATTTAACTAAAATATATTCTACGCTTAAAGAGCGTAGAATATATTTTAGCGATAGAATATATACTAGCGATCAAAAAAATTATATTTTACATAGGTACGTTCGGTTTTGAGATAAAAAAGGATAATTTGTAACGGGAGCTCGCCGCTGAGGTGCAATTTTTTTTGGATGTCCCGATTTATAGACTAAAATCCCGATTTATTTCGCTCCGATTTGCTGGCTGGCTTGCTGGCGGGATTCGAACCCGCGACCTCTGTGGCTCCGTGGTCAGCGCCAACGCGCTGACCACTGAGCCACAGAGGTCGCCAAATGGAAGAATGGGTGTAGGTAGTGCACTGTCATGCGGAAACTGCCTACAATTTTGACACTTAAAACAGCTTCAAACACACATTTTAGAGTCAATGTTACTGAAAATCTACTTTTTAGGGTTCCGTAGTTCACGTCTCGGAAACCTCACGGTTTCGTCATGTCCGGCCGTCCGTCCGTCCGTCTTCGGCTTACCGCCCAAACGGTTAGTGCTAGAAAGATGAAACTTTGCATGGATATGTGTATTCACAACGGCGGCAAAGTGCTAATATAAAATCATGAAGAATAAATTATTTTTAAAGTACCTCCCCTACACATAAAGTGAGGATGACATTTTATATCTCGCGTCTACCTCATGTATCTATAGGTATCATTAGATAGGTGTTTTAGGAACATTGAGAGGTTGCAAAGACGATTTTTTTATTCAGGTACCCGTTTTTGAAATATTCAACTTTATAGAGCCTTTATTTTGTTAAAACGAGGCCACTCTTAAGCTAAGCGGCTGGCTAGAAAAATCAGAAAAAAATCATGACGGTAGTCCATGTGATGGTACTTTGAAGGAAAACTATAACAGCTAGTTTGGGAGTTATAAAATGCGCCTACTTGGATAACTCCGTATAAAAATAACTAAAAATTATGTGAACATGTAAAATATTGGTAAGGTACGCAACTCTACGTGCGCGAGTCCGACTCGCCCTTGGCCGGTTTTTCTCTTTGGTGTGATGTTTGGTATGATTATTGATTAATGACCAAGTGTTATTTTTTGCTAGCGTTTAGCAAATGTAAATTTAATTATACTCAATTTATACAATAGGATGACTAAACAATCATTGTTCTAAAGGCCAAGGGCGTCATTTTGAGTCATCTAGGAATTTAGCCTAGTACATCTGTACCTAGCCTAGGTCTTACGTAACCAAGGAAAATGGAATTTTCTAGTTACTGGAAAACGTGATGTAAAGTAATCTATACTAATATTAAAAAAAGTTTGTTTGTTTGTTTGTTTGCATTGAATAGGCTCCGAAACTACTGGACCGATTTTAATGAAATTTGGCGCAGATGTAGAGTAGACCTTGGGGGAGGACAGGGGGTACTTTTTATTGCGGCAAAATGTACGGTTCTCGCGGGATTTTCTTTTGCGCGCACGAAGTCGCGGGCAACATCCAGTGTAAAATAATGTTTGTTAAATCAAAACTAATAAGTAATAAATGTAAAGTATTTAGTAGTAAAGTAAATCTATTAAGCTTTGAATTTTATATTGTGAACGTTTTATTACTTTTAAATTGAATAATTTCTTCAATAGCTATCAATGACATATACATATAACAGGTATATTTTTATGGTTTCATCTTATAAGCTACGGCTGTTTGGTAATTAAGATATTATTTGTTCATTTGTTAAAAAAAAAAACCTATGTTCTATTCTCCGGAATCCGTGAGTCCTTACTCACGGTCCAGCCTGCAGGTCCAGCACCGGTACTAGCGGCCACCAATAGTGTCAATCAATTATAATGTTTGCCTACAGAGGGCTAGGTGTGAGTTTTTCTTCTTGCATTCGATTGTGAGCGCGTTTGGCGTTTACTAGGAATTTGTATGTGATTTGTACAGCGCCACCTAGTTGTGAACGCGACAACTAGGTCAAATCACATACAAATGCGTAGTAAACAATAACCGCGCTCACGATCGAATGCGAAAAGAAAAACTCACACTTAGCCCTCTGGGCCTTTAGTCAAGATCTTTTTAGCATTCGATAATTTCGACAGCGAAGTTCGTAATCAAAAATGTATAGGATTTGACATAAGTCATCGCTAAGTGACATGTCGCTTGCGACCCCTTATGTCAAATCCCATATATTTTGTTTTCGAACTTCGCCGTCAAAATTATCGAATGCGTCTTGACTATAGGCCCTGGTCCGCTTCAAAGCGCGGCATTGGATTTGCAGGCTGGATCGTGAATATGGCGCTTTACTGCCCCTTATAGACTATTATTCTTTTTCTTCTCCACAGACTATAGTGGTCCCGTGTCTTTGTCAAATTTATAATCATGAATAATTTGTTAAATATTAATTTGTGCCAAATTATTCTTGACAATTCCAGAGTATACACTCACCGTGGCGCCCGCGCCCTGCTCCTCAGCGCCGTCCACACAAAAATAACATCTGTCCGCTGGCTTCCAATCCGCTGGTTCCTCCTCCACCTTGGGCTGCGTAGCTGGTCTCTTGATCAGGCTCTCCAGTATCGTCTCCCGCTTCTGGCTGCCTTCCATCTTCTGGACCTCGTGGACGCTCTCCTCCTGAGCCTTCTCGTTCTCGGGCGCGTTTATCTGCTCGATGGTCTTTATTTTGAGCCCTGGCGGGGGTAGCGAGGGGTCCTCGTCGCTGGAGTCGTCTGCTCTCGGCATCAGGCCGTCCTGGTATAACTTCCATTTCGTTCGACCCATCAACTCCTCGGCGACTCGTTCTAGACCTGGAAACATAGAACCATCCATCAGTTTTAGCTAATCTTGAGTAAATAGGAGTGGCGAAGGCCGATTCTCCTTCTCAGGAAAGCCCTACTCTGTATAATAGGTAGACTGAATGAGGGTCTTAAAGAGGTAAGTGGTCTGTGAAGCCGATAAGAATGGAGTTGTAGGAATTCCACGCCGCTGGTTAATACACAAACAGATACGGGCACAAATTGAGAGCTGTTTTGAGCATCAAAAAATGTAGTAAAAGGTAGTCCACAATTACGGGATTTAAAATTAAAATTGGTTCATGATAAGAGTCAGTTCACACCGACACGCGAAGTTTACACAAGAAGATACAGGTTTCATTGCAAGAATTCTAATTTCGAGGTGCACCCCAGCAATGAAACTTCTTGTGTAGTGAAAAAAGTTCAATTTTGAATCACTATCTTAAAAATGCCGCGTCGCGTCTCGTCTCGGTGTGAGCTGACTCTACGTAAATATCCTACTACTATTATAAATGTGAAAGTTTATGAGGTTGGATGGATGGATGGATGTTTGTTACTGTTTCACGTAAAAACGACTGAATGGATTTCGATGAAATTTGGTATGGTAGTAGTTTAGGATCTGGATTAAAACATAGGCTACTTTTTATCCCGAAAAAGCACAGTATTCCCGTGGGATACTATATACACGCGGGCGGAAACGCGGGAAAAAGCTAGTTTCTAGTTTATAAGTTAGAAATGTAACAGGTGGACAAAGTTATAATAACCTGGCAGTAACGTCTCTAGCCCGTTTTTTTATCAAATTAATTAAAATTCAAAGTAAATGAAGACATTTCCAGCACCTGTCGTACATGTGTCTTGCATCTGCTTTCAGCTATTAGCTAGATAGACCGTTGGTTAAAAAAAATGTGGAAAAGCCAAGCTTCGGCACGAGTACGCCGGCTAAATGATACCGCACAGAGACAGTTGGCAAGTAGCGCTTGCGTTGTGTTTCGCCGAGAGAATGAGGATACTTGGCCTAGGGGCAAAAGACCGACGGTGCACTTGTAACTTTTCTGGTATTGCGGATGTCCAAGAACAAGCGCCAGTTGGACTCGCGCACGAAGGGTCGAAGACTCGTACAAAACGGCAAAAAAGCGACGTTTGTTTTATAGGAGACCCACTTAAAATTTATTTTAGTTTTAGTATTTGTTGTTGTAGCGGCAATAGAAATACATTATCTGTGAACATTTCAACTGTCTATAACAACAAATATCCCTAAATAAATGTTACTATGTCACTTTAGCTCGTAATCCGCAGTAGGCTCTCGTGGTGGAAAAGAGCCTAATTTCCCTACTGATAAGGCTGATTCCTGATTGGATACTGCAATGAAATATGTGGAGTGTGGCCGTGTCACAGATACGGTAATGACTGAACGTGAATACGCAGCAAATGGCAGCATTTTGCAGCACTCAGCCACAGGGGTGACACGCTCTACAAATGACAGCTCGAGCACCGGCGGATGTCAGCCATGATGACGTAAGTCTAAGGTTGACTCCGAAATAATTTTAAGCGTCGCGTCAGACAAATCTATCATAAATATTATGAAACTATATTGTCAATTATGTCAAAGCACGAAACGACCAGCGGCCAGCCCCGTGAACGAAAGTCCTGGCTGAAAAAAACTCACGCCTCGCTCGCCGCGCGCACCCCCGGCATCGTCTAGCCACTCGCACATAGCAGGGATCTGTCAATCGTGTAAGTCTATCGAATGACGGTTCATTACGTTAGTAATATATATTCTTTGACAAAGCGTTATCGTGTATGTGAGCCTTTAGCTACGCAATGCTGTTACTCCGGCGCGGTGGCGAGTTATCACTTACCATCAGGCGATCTGCTCGTTTGCCATAAAAAATAGACTTCCCACAGCAAAATCCTAAAACCGTGTACAATTTCGCGGAATTTGTGTAATAATCAGCTCGGGGTCACTCAAGCTTACAATTAATTACAGATGGCAATGCACTCCAGCGACACCGACACCGCTTACTTGTCTAGCTACAGTTCATACCACAGAGTAGAAAATATGTATACAATGTACATAATATGTACAGAGTAACAGCTTTTCCACACAACCAAATCGAGAGCTTACTATGTAGCTGTTTAATCTGTGCTTAATGCTTGTACACCGCGCTAGCACAATTGAAATAGACGTGACGCGACGCGATTCTAACACTAAGCCCTCGTATCCACGTGAGTTTTTTTGTGGTCGTGACAGAAAAAAATTGCGCTGTAAACAGAACTCTGCGAACAATGGAGCTGAAAATCGTGTAGAGCTGTCAAATCTGACATTTGACACTTGACACTTCGATTCTGTTTACAAAGCAGGATTTCTGTCACGATCACAAAAAAACACTCGTAAAACGAGTTCGGGAACGTAGCCTTAGGGTCAGTTCACATCGCGAGGATACGCGACGTGACGCAGCACTGCATTTTTTAAACAGCTATTCAAAATTGAACTTTATTCACTACACAAATGATACACGTTTCATGTCATGATGTCATGTATTATGACATCAGTCATATACTGCACACGAGCTGTTCAGCGCAGTGTAACTTGGCATTCGAACTCTCACAATGAAATTAAAATTGCTCAATAATAATCCAACAACATGAAAAATTTCTTTGGAAGAAGCAGAAGAAGAAAGATTTATTGCACAAAACATTTCTAAAGAAATGTCGGTCATACTCGGCCGCTGTCAACAAACATATTCTGGAAATGCGTCCCTAAAAAAAATATTAAATTAAGACTTGGCGAGACCGCTGCCGCCTGCCGCGCTATCATATTGGATCTGAAGTCTGCACCGAGTATAGATGTAATACCCGCAACTTTGTTCGCATTAAAGGCATTCTATACTGCGGAACCGTACATTTTTCGGGGTAAAAGTAGCCTAACCCAGGCAACGAACTATGTGTGTACTATGTCATGTGTATATACAGCAGCTTTTGCGTGAAATACATTCAAACATACACACAAACATTTTTCGGGACAAAAGTAGCCTTGGTGTTAATCCAAAGCTTAACTACTACCATACCAAAATTTCATCAAATTGTAGTTAATTTTTAAATTAGTAGTAGGATATTGTGATATTGCCTACAAACCCGGCGTACCACATTTCGACCTTTATTATGGCAATAATGTTTAAAGGAAGTCATAAAATAAGTCATTAATAAAAACCATTAAAAAACCGTCGCAGGACGCCTAGTCACGTGAAGCAAACAAATTACAATTCGACACCTGGAAGATGTGAAACATCCAAAAAAACCATCAGCTTAAACACATATTTAGTTGTTTGATGTTTCACATGAAATATCAGCTAAAACAAAGCACAGCGATCAGACTGCTGATTGGCAAATATGCGCGCGCGCAAGGTCGCCTGACTCATAGTTCATGTGCACAAGCGACGGGCGGTGGCGATTAGCAAAATAAGATAGAATTTAATTAATATTATATCAAAAAATACCCACAACCTGTGAGCAGATGTGTGAGTGGACGCACAGCATGCGTAGGAGCACCGCCCTCCTGCTGCTTATGTGTATACTCAGAAACAAGATCGTGCAAACACCACCACCACACAAGCAACAATGTCAGGAAGATCGTGCAAGGTAAATAATGGTATAGGAATTAGGGGTCTAAGCCCTATATAATATTTTAACCGACTTCCAAAAAGGAGAAGGTTATAATTATCTTCTGCTGTGGATCTTTTGACGGCATTTTGATCTATCTTATTTCATAGAGATTTGCAACCTGCATGGTGGTGTGGGGCACCACCACACCACCATGCAGGTTGCAAAGCTAGGGTATAGACTCCTAATTCCTAGACTGTTATTAATTACTTAAGTATGTAAAAAACTACAATTTAAATGTTAAAAAAAAACTACATTACATCTACCATCTTAATGTCCTTATGTTCTTCAGCAATAATTTTATTTCTATGGCGTTGATACACGATGTATGGAACACATAATTTTCCTAAAAACATTAAGAACTAAGTTGCACTGTAGAGTTTATTTTAAATTTGTATATTTTTATTTTCCTGACGATTCGGATAGCTAATAGCATAAGTTAACGCCTGTTAAGCGACAAAATAAATCCTTGTATTTTACAAGACCACGCGTAGTAAGAAATTTAATTTCCATATTTATAGTTTCGACATAAAAGGTTATAATTTTTAGAGTTCCGTACGTCAAAACGAAAAAACCTAACCAAAATCTAATCGACACACGGCTTATAGAGGGTCCCGTCCCGTAGATATCAACGCGCAATAGGTTTTTTTTAAATAATTTAAATAAAAATTTAAAAGGTATTGAATTTTATGATGTCGCATTTTTGTATGAAATAGATCCCACTTGAAAATTATTTTGAGTAAAGACAATGAAAACTGATAAGCGGACTACAACCTACACATAGTAGCATTGCAATTTACAACTCAGGTTCATTTTACAGCGAGACGCGTCGCGGCGATGCATTTATAAGCTAGTGATTCAAAATTTAACTTTATTCACTCCTCGTGTAGTACCTTACACGTTTCATTGCAAGAGCTATATGCAGCGCTGTGCGGGTCATAATTCGAACTCTTGCAATCAAACGTGTATCTTCTTTTGTAGCGAATAAAGTTCAAATTTGAATCGCTGTCTTAAAAATGCAGCGCCGCGTCACGTCTCCGTGTGAACTCACGCTTACAAATAAACCTAACATTACTATAATCAAATATTTCAAAATCAAGAATGGGCTGTGACGTACGTTTGACAGAACAAATCTTCGTACAAGAAAAAGTTACGCCATCTTGTTTTCACCATACCTCAAATGTCAAAACGGCCCCAAAATTCCCAAAAGTGGGGCCCATTAAGTGGGGACAGTTTTTGCCTCAACATGCCTCGTGTATAATATATACGTCTATGACTATAATGGCTAAACCGTTTTAACCCTTCACCGCAAAACCATTTTGGATGCCACTCGCCATTAAAACAGCAATCTAGTTATATGTTACAATTAATCCGCACGGCAATTATGTTTTTTTTTTCTACATTTATAGCGTTTAATTGGCGTGGCTCGTGATGGATCACACCGACCTTCGAGCCAATGCGGCTCAATTAATGAAACGTCTTGCGCGAGCGCATGCTTTTATGTGTTTTACCGATGGCTTTTAGCGATTTTCCGAGAATTGGTTTATGGGGTGCAGATTGCAGGACTTAAGGTCATCGACAAAAGGTGGGCTAGGTGGAATAAGATTTCTTCTTCACTATAAAAAAAAACACGCTAACGAGTAGACGAATAGCCTGAAGGTGTGCAATTACTGTCGCCAATTTACAGTTTACAGGAGGCAGTCACCGATATCCACTATAACTCCACATATAAGCATTGTTTTATATGCAATTTAATTGAGACGTAAACAAAAGGAGGGAAAAAAAAATCTACCAAATTAATGTGTCATTGCATTTCTTATATTGAACTGTTAATAAGTGACATTGAAATTAGCAGCATTATAGGCCGCTACCGTTTATTTGTTTATGATTTGATTGAATTGGAACAGTAATCTGAGAGCGAGTTTTGTCACTATTGGCCGTGAAGAATATATACAATAGGCATGTTGGCAAAAAAAATTGTTTTCGTCTATTCGATGTTATACGACATGTTAATAAACAATCTAGAACCTATTTTGGTATATCTTAAAAACTAAACGAAGAAACAAACAGTTTAAAATTACAATATGAAAGAGAGCGATGTATCGGCCTGTGACGTCATGTTGCGCTGACGTGACTGAGTTGCACCCGCCATACATTTGTCATTACAAAATGTATGGCGGTAGCAGCTTGTGACGTAACAAATCGTTTTACGAGAAAGAGAAGAGGACTTTTTTAAATTTTCTTATAATTTTTAATAGCGACAATCAAAATACATATTTCTTTTAGATTTATGTATCTATAATAAACAATTTTAAAATTTAATTTATGAAAATGTGATATTCCACACTAGGCAACATCCGTAATTTTATGACATCGAATTAGTTATCATTGTTTGCCACAAGGGGCGTTGTTTCGATGCCATATTACGTTCTTCACGGCGGCGCGGAGTAGAGACAAAAACTATCAGACGGCACACTGATGACTGAACAGAGTATGCCCGGTTTTATTTACCCGACTACGGCGAAGCCAAAAGGAATGATTTTGGCAGTCTATGTATGTATGTTTGTTCCACCGTAGCGCCTAAACTACTGATCCGAGTTCAATAAATGAGGATTGTAGTGTCAATAGATTCGTAATAATGGCCCGGGTCGATTTAATTTGCGTAGTCGGATTATAGTTTTTAACTTTTGATAATTGTAGTATAATTTCTCGCTTCAGTCTGTGACTTGTACGGCGCGAATCAACACGGAAACCAGCATGTCCTTGTATGGTCCTTCTCCTATACGCTTGATTCCCAGCGATTCCGCGCGTGCCTAGAATAACTAGCGTACCTAGACATTATGATGAAACCTAATTGTTGCAATGAAATAGATTACAATGTGTTTAAACGACGGCAGCTTGGCAAGTCCTCATCTCGGTTCGCTTGCCTAGCCTCTGCGGGCACCATTATGATCATTTAGACAATTTTAAAATATTTATAAGAATAACTACAATTTTTATTTAAAAAAAAAACAATAACCCGCCTACGTAAATTATATAGCCAATGTTACGTGGGCTATTTTTACGAATCTTTGACAGCTTATTCAATAAAATCGGGCCAATAGTTTAGGCGCTAAAGTGGAACAAACATACTTACATACATACATATACTGCCAAAATCATTACCTACCCTTCCTTTTGGGTTCGCCGTAATCGGGTAAAACTCCTGATTTTTTACGATACTAAGAAGGACGCTAGCACTGCTGTGGTACCAGTCGATATAATATCGACAAAGTTAAAGACACTAACGGCCAAATAATAGAAAGCTAATCAAAATTAAGAGCCCTCCTATTCAGAGGCTGTCGCTGTCTCTGCTAGCCGAAATGACAAGGATAGCATGTGACTTGAGCGTCACTTAATTTAACTGTCGTTCCAGTATTCGACGGTGGGACGCTTTAAAAAAATATTTAAACACATAAGGCAATAAAGTGACCGCAACGACTGCAGACGTGGATGGACCACGTAATTTACGTCGTATTAGAATCTACGGCGCGGTTTTCATCTTACGCCTGGTCGAGCGGCAGCTTGTTCGATACTACACTCATGACTATTTTCGAATGAATTCTGTAAAAAACAAACATCGATAAACTAACTGAGACATGAACTATAAATAAATATAACAAAATCAATAAATATTTACTTACAGTAAGGGCTTGTTTCACAATATTCTAATATGTGTCGGATAGATTATTCGGAAGTTTGGTCGCTGCTTACTTTATATAGAGCGACAGAGACAAAACATGCAAAAAAGCTATCTAAAACTTATCAGTAGATTGGGAAACAAGCCCTAAATATCATTTACTACAACAGAACACTTGGACAATTCGTGAGCACCTGTAATAAACATAAACCAATTCTTTTTATATCATATAAGTGATACAATTACAATTTACAAGTAACTAATAAATAAACGGAAATCTTTTACACGCAGTTAATTTACTAAAAAAACTTTGAAAAATATAACTATCATTGTAACACTTTAATAATAAAGCACTAATAATTACATTTACACGTGTTTTTTAAATATATTTTTAAATTATTATATTATAGGTCAATGGCATAATGGCAAAAATGCACAACCGTCTGTGGACAAATAAAAAGAAGGAAATTGACATTGATTGATATGCAAAAGGTTTTTTTTTAAATATATGGCGTCGGCTTTAATTGGTATGTAATACGGCAGAATAGTAATTTTGTGTAAATTAGGCAATTCACGTTTAGTTTTATAGCGTTTAGCGCAAAATTCTAAGGATGTAATTATAAAAAAACCCCAAAGCAATTTTATCCATTAGGCTGGCTAGCTTAATGTGAGCACTAGTGTATTTCATGTTTTGCAATTTATGTGTAAAGCACACTTAGCTGTCAAGTGGTTGTACATATTATTATGGTATGACGTAGGAGCACAGATAATCTATCGAACAACATGGCGGGCACCGTTTTCGACGGTTTTAAAAAGTTTTTTTGGTGTCATGAAACAATTTAAAAACAAATAAAAAAGGGTAAATTAGTCTATTGTGATGTAATTAAATAAATGTTGTAGAAGTACGAAATATGAGTGAATTATTTAGTTATTTCTATTATACGGAATACTAAAAATAACTTTCTGCTAGCTAGAATGTAGCTACCTCTTTATAATACATCTATGGTAGCTTATGTGACCGGTTTTAAAATATTTTGACCTTTCGTGTCACAATAATAAAAAAAAAAACAATTATTTCTGTCATCGTGGTCAGTGATAAAAGTATTCGTCATTAGTATTGAGGTCCGCTACGATTCCTGCAACAATTCATTCTTTTTTTACCCATTATCGATTGTTTATTACGAAATAATTAAATCGTTTATCATTTAAAAGCATTTTCTTGTGAAATTCACATACAACGTCTAAACCATATAAGACGAAGCAATTATAATGGCGGAAAGGTTACGATGCCCGCGTTCGATGCGAGGCATTTGAATGAGGAATTAGAATAAGATGGCAAAAAAATATAAGCATTAGAAAGAGGAGAGCGGTGCGTGCGAAAGGGATGGAGGACGAGGGCGGCCCGCGATTGGCTGACCGCTTTTTATGCCTTAGTTCCCCTAATCTTCGTTTCGAACAACATCTGCTACGCTAATGTTTATTCGAAACAGCACTTTAAATTTATCGCATTACGACCTAATTTGCAACCGGCCGGCGGGGTCTTCTGCAATTTTTCTCTATCGGTCGGTCGTTGCACGCAATTTGTTATTTTAATTTTTAATACATCTCCTATGCCTTATAAGGTCATCGTTGGGCAACGCTTTTACATTGTAATTTTTTCATAACCTCATTGGTTGGCAGATGGGTGCTTGTGGTTTTGACGCTTATGTGAATAAAAAACCGGATTGGTGACATTTTATATGTTCTTTATATCAATTTATTACCTAAATGTTATCTTGAAGATCATTTATTCAAATGGCTGTAATACATGCAATCTACAAAATTATGTTTTATAATTCGTTATGATTCTTTTCACCTTAAACAATTAGGATTAAGTCGTTTTTTTAACTAGGTAGATAAAATTACAATTTCTACAATATAATAAAAAAGGATAGATGCATAAAATTAAATAAAAACTAAATCAATTAACAAAGTAACAATTTACCTAGCTAAATTATTGCTTATCGATATTTGCATATTAAGGTCTATTAGGACATCACTAAAACGTAATGCCAAACGGACAGATGCGTGACAAAAAACAGGACGCGCATAAAAAGCGAGATGCAAGATAGGTGCGTTCTATTTATGTTGCCCGTTCGAAATTTAAATATTGAACTGTCAAAACGAGTTACTTTTTTCTTTGTACAAGAAAAGTTAAGTAGCCACGCTATTGTGCCAAGTGCCAATTTTGAATTTAGTTTACGTTTAACATTTTTATACATTTGTTTCATTTAATTTTTTTTCATTTTCTTGTGATCGAGTAAAATATATTGACAATAAAGTTTTTTAAATAAGTTACAGACTGATTTCGAATTAATATGTAAGTTTCATTCATATACAATATAAGTTTTCTTGCCAATACTTGAAACCTACCGCATTAAAAACGATCAAAAGTGGGAAAGTTATAGTAAATTCTACGTAGAAATTACTTTTAAATAGTTCTGAATTTTTTACAAAAAAACCTCAAAGACCGCCGACACTACATTTCCCAGTGTTGAAAACTAAATACAGCTTTTTTCACATACAATTGAATTCGTATCGTTGAAACAACAACAAAAAACACAAAAACCTCACAACTAGTGGGAAAACAAACAAAATATTACTTACATTTATTTTTATTTGGATCAACAAAAATTAATATTTCATGAGTTTTTGAATTGATAAAGAAAAAGAATGCGATGTGTGTGGTACATGATATAGAACGAACGTATCGATAAATCAATCGATATTTTTTAAGTTACAACACTAGCAGATCACCGGTGACGCGTGACTACCGTTTTCGGAAGGGATGTGCCAGTATCGATGGTTTTTATCGTTTTTTATCGATTCCACGATGAACCGTAACTTTATGCTCGATAAACTTAGACTGCTATTTATTTTGTTTACGTTATTGTAAATTACGATTAGTTTTTCAAGCATTTTTTTACTGTAAATGGTTCTTTCGCACTTGTTTTTCTGTCTATGACAGCAATCCATAGTAAATCTACTTTTTTTTCTAATCTAACTTAGGTACCACCAGCTAAAAATGTTTTCTGCTTATACATAATGCACTATCAACGAAATTCCTCTAAGATTTACGAAAAATACCATTTGAGCTTATTTAAATAATTAAGATTATGAAAAATGAAAATCAAAGTACGGACGATCACCTGGCCATATTAAAAAATTGACATGACCCCGGAATCGTCATGATGAATCATAGTTAATTTCGATCATGTCAGCTTCCAAACTAAACTAAATCAATATCGGTTCATCTGTTTGGGTGCTACGATGATACTGGACATACAGACGCATACACAAACAGTCTCGTCAATAAGTTTGGTCGGGGAATAAAGATAATATGTATTCAGTTTTTGTCTTAAAAATGTGTTTGTTGGGACTTTGCGACAGAAGAGAATATTTTTTATTCAAAAACTTTTTGTACGGTAAATATGGCTAATGGGCCATTTTGAACCTCCGACCGCCGACGAAAACTGAGGGGTTTTATAAGTTTGACGTGACCTTCTGTGTGTGTGTGAGTGTGTGTGTGTGTATGTGTATGTGTCGGTCTGCGGTATCGTAGCTCTCAAACGGATGAAGCGATTTCGATCTAGTATATTTTGTTTGATAGGTGAAATAATCAAGAATGTTCTTAGCTATAATTCATCATCATGAGCTCGCTCACTGCTTGACAATTCGGGAATTACTTAAAATGTTTAATTTTGTTTACTATTACCAATCCTGTCCTCATATTCTAATAATACTGCAAACAAAGAATATAATAATAATAATCTTTATTGCAAACCACAAAAATATATAATATATACCGTAAATTTGATGTGCAGTTCTAAGCTATGTGTCATTATGTTTTGGAAACTATTCTGTTTAACATTCAGATTAGAAAAACTACAATGGATAAACGCAGGTGGCTACAGAACAGTTAGTTAAATATTTTGGTTAACTTTAACCGTTGATATAAAACAAGGCTTAGTTACTAACACTGTGTCATTTGGTCAGCGTATTAGAAAAATTAACATCTTAGTTGTAAGATTTCAGACCTTAACTTTTGGGTAGAAATTCATGTTGAATTATTGGTTTATAGTTTATAACCACATGAATTCTGTTGAAAAGTTACATCTTAGATATTTTAAAATCCAGATTCCAAACTTACATTTTTTTTTTTAATTTTATTATATTTGGTAAAAAATATTTCTGACAGTATTTCCAATCATTAAATTCATAATTACTTTACTCCCACACTTTAACTTCCCACAGAATAGCTAGTTTTTAATTGACTTTCAAAAACCTTTGAACGATTTAACTATTTCAATCGACATAGTTGTCCCGCAAGTCCGGACCGCGCTGGACAATAGAGAGATAATATGAAAATAGTTTACGCCTCACTGACAAACCTATAAACAGTTTTATATGGGCAAGGATTTAGAATTCATAGACAAAGATATAAGGTTCCATAGACAAGATATTTAATTTTTTTTTAAGATTGTCAAAATCGCATGCCAACCAATTAGGTCGAAGTGAAAAGTTTTCAATTTATGTTTCATTTTTCTACAAAATGTAAAAACGTAACGCACGTCACTAGTAAAGATTTTTGGAGTTATAAATCTATAGATATAAATTATAATATCTATATGTAGAGATTAGAGGCAATATTTTGACGACCTCTGTGGCTCAGTGGTTGAGCGTATTGGTGCTCATGCCGGGGGTAGCGGGTTCGAATCTCGCCAAAGGAACAAAAAGTATTTCATATATTTCCGTTGTCTGGTATCCGTAACACAAATTCTTCGAGAACTTACCACCGGACCAGATTGACTATAATATGTATATTATTATTATAATATTAATACGTGGAGCAAAAACTTTTAGTACAGTTTTACGAGAATTGTGCAACCAGAGGAGTATGAAATTTGGCCGATAAATTTATGTGGAGAAAGGTGTGCAGAAATTAAGTATTTTTTTATATAAATATTAATTTAATTTCTGCACAAAATAATACCTCAGATTATTCACACATTTCCGTGCGTTAGATATGTACAATTTTGTTTATACGTTAACGTTGACGTTTGTAAGTCTGTCACAACATTTACATTTTTTATTTTTTTCTATCTAAGAACCTTATGAAGTTCAAACTTAAAAATTATAGGAATTATTATGGGCGAATTTCGACCTCAGGGCGACCTCTACTAATCAATATTAGTAGTAAACGCTAAAAAGAGTGTTTTAAAGGTAATTGTAGTATGTAAAATATATTTACTTGTACATGCATTTAATAGGTAATAGTTGTTTTTACCTTGTCGTATGGATATAATGATTTATTTTCTTTTTTTTACACATTTTCCTCATACGAGCAAGAGTCTAAAAACTCTACCACTGCCTAATGAAGTTTGAAAACCTCGAATGAAGATTCCTATTCCAGAGCAAGGCTAACCTATTAACTCTAATGTAATGGTACAAAATACATTACAGTGTTTATTAATAAAATAAGTGTAGACACAAAAGGAATCCTACTATTTATAATAATAGAAAATGACAAAAATCTAACACGTCTTTCACTGCAAAATCGCTTTATAACTGACATAATTGCCAACATAGCAATTTAATAGCTGGACCATAGATAATCTCGATTTCATGTTGGCAACACTAACGACGTGAGCGCGCGAATTCCCCGCGAAAAATGGCCGCCAAATTGCGCGCGACGAATCTGGGAAAATCGAAATGTTTTTTGATGTTTTTGTCGCTTAATTCAGATTTAATAGCTACATTATAACATTGTACAACCTTTCTATGTAATGTATTATTTATTGTATTAATAATAATAAACGTGTCATACGTTAATTACATATATTAAATACGAACATTTCTATGTAATATGCTATTTAATGTGTTAGCCTATTAGAACCTATTAGAACTTTGTAATTGCAATTTTTATTTTTTATTAAAAATTGCAATGAGGGTTTTTGATATTTTTCCTGCCATTAGGGGGCAGATCCAATTCACACAAAGCGTCATCTGGTGGCGTAAGTGGTATCAAAAACTGTCAATAACAATTTTCGATTCTTTTCTGTCACCAGGCGGCGCTTCGCCCGACAGTCCTTGTCGTGTCAAAAAGCTGTCAGATGTCACGAATTAAAAAAAATATTTAAACAAATTCATGGGAATTTGAAAAGTGAAGACGTGATTAAGTGTGTATATTTTATGACATGTATGTGTGAAATAGTTTTTGAGTTATGGTCAAAAGTAGCTCCAAGTGTTACACACGGTACTGCCCACCTGTTCTGTGATCTTGAACTTGGCTTGACAACCTCCCGCGTGTCTAAATAAGATACCATTGATTTGCTCATAATTGTTGATGTTAAAAGCAAAACATGAAATACTTACAAGCGAAAACAAGATATATTCTTACTTTTTTTTCCTAAGGGCTCAAGATCAGTTATGCTATATTTGAAATATTGTTGCTGATACAAATCATGGTGGTTTATGGCAAAGCCATGATGATGAAAATGGCCGCAAATGAACAATTAAAGCTGACAACACTGTAAGCGCGAGATCATCAATTATCCACTCAAGCCATCGACACTGGATTTAATGGCCGCCATTTGTCTCCGACCGATATTGTCTATGGACAGCTGAAAGATTGGAAGCCATAGAGTACCGCGATTTTTTAAAAGTTCGTTTCAAATAGTGACATCAAAGTAAGTTTTTTCCCCAGAATTCAATGACGATAGTTTGTAAACAATTAATGGTACTTTTCTTTTTTGAACTAGGTATAGCCAATAGTTCATATCGGCTATACCTAGTTCAAATCTAAGTCCCAACTTTGAAAATATCTTACTAATCCTACTAACATTATAAATGTAAAAGTTTATGAGGATGGATGGATGGATGTTTGTTTGTACTTTCACGCAAAAACTACTGAACGGATTTCGATGAAATTTGGTATGGTAGTAGTTTAGGCTCTGGATTAAAACATAGGCTATTTTTTATCACGAAACAGTACTGTGTTCCCGTGGGATACTATATTTACGCGGGCGGAGCCACGGGCAACAGCTAGTAATGAAATATATACCCTTTCTGACAAAAAATATGTGAAAATTGACTCTAAACAACAAAGTTAAGGCCGATCATATGAGAAGTCGTTTGTCACTTGGTGTTAATTGTTGCAGTATTTCAGGTTTATCTCCGAAGATCTTCATCACAATATCTTGAAAACGTTGTATGGCAATAACCTTCTCTGATGTGCTATTCAATGGTGAATACCTCGTCTAAATAGCATTAGTAGTTTTTGAGAAAATTGCGGAAAAACACACAAGTCAAACTGAGAACCTCCTTTTTTATTTGAAGTCGGTTAAAAAATGTAAAAAAATTAAAAACCATGTAAATATTAATAGGCTCTACACTAACTTTTATTACAAATCAAAATGTGTATATGAAATGATAACTCTACGTATATACATATAATGTAGAGAATGTATTGTATTCTCTTTGGTTGCTTTCGAATTTTGAATCTCGAAATTAATGTTGCAAATTTCCAAACACCGAAATACCCAATAAATATCCTTCACAAAGATTTATTTTCGATTATTCATGATAAATACTTGGTATAATAGCGCTTGGGTCGTAGGCCAGCTTTCTACCTAAATAGAGAAATTACTGGCCCAATGGAAACATGTTTATATTTTTATGGAAAGTCCCGTTGACATTGTGCCATATAGAATCATAAGTTAATATTCTATAAGATACTGGTTTGGCGATTTTCATTTTAAATTGTTAATGGTGCGACCAGGATATATCTGTAATTTTATACAAGTTATTAATCTATGTAACTAATAACAGTAAGTTATAATGGCTCCACGCATTGACAACTATGTGAAACACCCTAATGAAGAGATTTTATGAAAAACTTTGTTGCAAACAAAGATTTCAAAACTAAAGATAGGCTATGACGTACATGTGACAGAACAAATCTTCATACAAGAAAAAGTTACGCCATCTTGTTTTCACCATACCTCAAATGTCAGCCATCTCGATTTCACCATACTTCAACTGTCAAAATGGCCCAAAAAAACTCCAAAAGTGGGGCCATTTAAGTGGAGAACGTTGTTGCCTCAACATACCTCGTCTATAATACAAAAAGAAATCTCGCGTAAACCGTACAATTTGTCGCGATTCAACGTAGCCTATGGCCGACCCCGTGGTCTACTCTATGTTTGTGCCTTTCATCAAAATCGGTCCGATAGTTTCGAAGCCTATTCAATTCAAACAAACAAACAAATCTTTCCTCTCTACTATATTAGTATAGATGATAACTTTATTAAAACCTCAGAACAAAATGGCGGAGTTATTTACTTTCCTAGACCATAACAGAGGACCGATTATTCCCGTAGGTACTATATGAGGTAAAATCTAGTGTTATTGTCACAAACATAGTGACACATCGCTTGGCCCAAGCTGATTGGTCCAAAAGTGAGTAAGGCCAGATAAGGGGGAAGGACCATGGTCATTAGTGGTGGGGGTAAGATTATAAACATGACTAGCTTTTACCCGCGGCTCCGCCCGCAGTACCGGGTATCCCACGGCAAAAATGTACTTTTGCGAGATAAAAAGTAGCCTATGTTTTAACCCAGAGCTTAAACCACTACCATACCAAATTTAATCGAAATCCGTTCAGTAGTTTTTGGGTGAAAGAGTAACAAACTTCCATCCATCCATATATCCTCACAATCTTTCACATTTATGTAGTATTGTAGGAAGTGTTTTTTATTAAAAAAAAATTAAATATAAAGTCTAAGACTAGGAATATAAAATCTGTACTGAGGGATTCTTTTAGGTTTCCGTACCCAAAGGGTAAAACGGGACCTTACTAAGACTCCACTGTCCGTCCGCCTGTCTGTCCATCTGTCATTAGGCTGTATGCTGTTGCTGTGATGGTTAAACAGTCGAAATTTTCACAGACGATGTATTTCTCTTGCCGCTATAACAACAATTACTAAAAACCGAATAAAATAAAAAAATTACATCCCTTACAACAAACGTGACTTCTTTGCTCGTTTTTATAGATAATGGTACGGAACCCTTCGTGGGCGAGGCCGACTTGCACTTGGCGGGGTTTTTTTGCAGCAACATTACAAAAAGTCCTCTCGAACTAGGATGTGGTCAGATAAATTCCAGAAGATTTTTACATTAATGACATTTCAATTTAATTTCGTGAATTTTCCGCAACATGACGAGGTTTTCTACATAGTAAGTTCAGGCTTCAAGCTTCAGCTTTGGAGTTTTTTTTTTATCATTATTTATATTTAGTACACAAACGGGATGTAGCCATTACATAATAAGTTAAACATAAGCGTAATGGCTCGACTAGACTGCGACCGAAAAAAGTATAAATAACTTAATTATTAGAACGATTTCGTTCAAAACAACGGCTCTACAATAGACGTTGATGATTGATTTTTATTTAACATGCTATCACCATCATAGTGTTAAAGATAATACGTTGCATATAAGTACGCTTATCAAGTGCATAATTTGTTGTGATAATCAAGGCAAACTGATGTTAAAAAAACTAATTTTCTTAAATCGAAACATGTAAGAAATTATCTTAGAGGAGTAGAAGAATTATGACTCGACTTTTAACAAAAGTATCGAAAACCACCGTGTTAAATTTTGAAAAAGTTTATTCGTAAACTACAAGAAAAATAGTTAGGTAGTAATAGCCAGAATTACAATAACTTCAGAAAATAATGAGAGTATTCAGGACTCTATTATCTTCTATTGTCGTTGGAATTGTTTTTAAGCAAAATTAATTGTGAATACAAATCTAAATATTCCTATATTTTTGCTTATACACCTTAGCATAGCCTGGAACAACATATTAAAAATATCTTAAAATATTAATAAAGTAATTAGCAAACTAAACAAATTACAATAAGATGTCACTCTGTTCTACGACTGCATTTTTGAAGGACATTTGATTATATTCGATTTTCGAATAATTTACATCTAAAATGTAGGTATTAATTTTGTAAAGATTTTGCCGAATTGGACAGCAAATGTAGAACAACTTTTTGTGTCTATATTTCGTAAAATTGAGTTAAAATATATTTAATTCTGTCACTATAAAACGTAATAGAAATGTGCAATAGCATGCGATATTAGTTATTACACGTTAGACGGACTTAAAATGGTCAATAAAATCAATATTTACCTTAAAAACTGGTGAGGTCATAAAATCACTAGCACAAACACTGGGCACAGGACACAGGGTCAAATGCCTAAAAGGTACAACATACTAACCTTGTTCTACATCTAGTATCATTTTAAACAAACGCGTGGAGTACCGCCCATTTTATCGTACGAAAACCAACCAATGTCAACTACACAAATTACAAATTAACACCGCTCGCGCGAATAGCAACTTTATTGCGATAAAATACAGCTTTAAACGGTAGAGCGTGCGCACGTTAGTGTGCGTTACTAACACAAGCATGAATGATACGCACACACGCGCGCGCCGCGAATGTCACGAAATCCAGCTTGTTTCTAGGTTAGAATATGCGCGAGCGCATTCGGGGTGACCACGCTTGTGTACTATTAGGTATATTCTATTTTGTCAATTATTATTTTAGTATTTTTTTTTATTAGGATTAGTTATGCTCAACACAATATGTAGGACTATATAGTAATGTGCGATAACAATAACAGAAAATAAACTTTTAGCTCTAGTCATAAAATACTTACGTAACACCTCATGTAACATAATTATTGTAATTTTAACATGGTACATAATAAACTGACTTTAAGTTTCCATTCAATTAATCCTAATGCGGGTTTAGTTATAATATTTTATTTACATAAAATTATACACACATAATAATTGATGAACATAATTATTACCTACATACACATTATTACATACATATTAATTATTATGTTAAAGCTACTGCATAAAACATTGCAAGTATATATTAAAGATCTGTCTGCTAATTAAATAACATAAGCGGAATAACTTTAATATACTAAAGTTTTACGAATACAGGCAATTTTTTTAAAATATTATGATTACTTTGGGCCAAACACTCTTGTTCCGTTCCAAAATCCGTTTTTTTAACAGATCTTAAGTAGCAAAACTTTGACGTAGCAACTGTAGACTGATGTCCGATATCTCGCGACACTCATTGTTCCGGTATTATTAATAATACATCTAGGACTGTCCTCTATTATGTCACAGTGTGGTGACCGCGAGCGATGACCTTGCCCACTAGATCGGCGGCCTAGAGCATTTGATACCAGACCTGTTAGCTTTCCAGTGAGCTGCTAACATATTTACGCATTCCCACAACTGTTTGTTCAAATTTCGAATATATATCCGATCTTGTATTGTCTATGATTTAACGCCATAGAGGCATAGAGCATATGTCAGGAACAAGATTTTTGAAATTCGAATAGCGTTAGAAGACAGCCTGTTCTGCGAGTTCCCACAACTGTTTGTACGAAATTCGAATATATTTCGTATTGTTTGTAGTTAACGCTATAGGGGCATGGAGCATAGATGATACAAGATTGTACCCACAACTGTTTGTTCGAAATTCGAATATATCATGTTTTGTCTATAGTTTGATATATTTTTTATAAAATATTTTTCAAACACGAATAGCGTTAGAATACCTGTTTGATTTTCTGCCTGTGCCGGAAAAACCACGACAAGGGTTGGTCAGAAATTCGAGTATTTATCGTATTGTCTATGGTTTAATGTCATAGACGCATGTAGTCTCTATGATACATGGTTTTTTAAATTCGAATAGCGTTAGTTCAAAGACCGGTTTCTTTCTAGCCCGAACACACATCTAGTTCCAATAACTGTTTGTAGTTTAAGCGCTTATCCATAGACAAGACGACATTTCAGTCGAGGATTCGAAGATACCGTTAAACATAGACAATTGAAGAGATTTCTGTAAAAAATTTAAACAGCGCGGTAATCAGAGACAGTGCAAGATTTTTGGCCCCATTAATAACATCTTGTTTTCGCACGATTCCCGCACCCTTTCAAAGTATTACCATTATCAGTATTTGCCAGCAAACTAGTCTTCACAACATCTACATCTCTAGCTAGAGTGTAAAGGATAGAATAGTAATTTCATTTTTTAAATAGCCGAAAAATACAAACGGTTATTTTTGATGTAGCACGTATGTCAGGCGTCCCGTGACCTCCGATGTTAGAGCACAGATGACAGATAAAGAGCTACATACACATCTTAGAGATGACCTGGACATGGAGCGGGAACGGAGGGCGTTGTCTGTCCGATGCAATGTGCTGGTCCGCAGATTTACACGCTGTAGCAGAGACGTTTAAGTTAACTTATTCAAAGCGTACTGCCAAACTTTTTACACGTGTAGTCTATGGTCCAGCTACACGCAGACGTCATACAATGCATTGATACTTTAATACAACAACGCATTCAGGGTGCTGATAGAGTTGCCAATGTTCTGTAGTGCGTGAGGCAGTAGTCGACATTTTTGCTATAATTAGAAAGCGCGGCGCCTCGCTGCCCACGAGGCTCCGAGCTAACACCAACAGCATCCTGATGGTGGCGGACACGTGGGAGTTTGCATTACTCAAGCACTGGATCGGCGTACGCCTGTAGCACGCCGCGTGCCCATGTGGTCCTCCAGTGTCTGAGTAGTTAATGGTTTTTATAATTTGTAGATGAAAAGATAAAAATTGTATGTCCCAATAATAATAAAAAAGTAATTATATTATTTTAAATAATTACTAACCTAACATAGAAGCAAAGGAAAAATTGTTAATAATTTACTAATAAATCATTCGGGGCTATAACTGTCTGAAATAAAGATTTTCGATTTGATTGCACTACTGCAAGCATACGGTGTGTCCACGATTGTGTGAAAAAATTGGTAGTTGAAGGGAACGTCACAATTTTCAAATTTGTATCGTTTTTGGCTCGTTCTATGAAAGCTGTTTCTTTGTAAGTATATAACATATATTTTGTACTATGTGTCTACAGTACTACTCTGTAGTATACTAAAAGTAAAAGACAATACAGTACAAACAATTCGTAATGTGCTGCACACACTAACAGTTTGCTTATCACGTTAGTGTTCACCTTGACAAAATACTTGTATAGGACCAAATACCATACATATCTCATTTTGATGTTATGTAAAATTTCCTATGCTAGTATGCAGCTAGGCAGTGTGAAATGGCAATGTAACGTGTCGCCATTGGTGAACATTACTTACGCCATTTTTTACCCGACTACGGCGAAGCCAAAAGCGGGTGATTTTGGCTGCCTGTTTGTTCCACCATAGCGGTTAACCTACTGGTCCGATTATATTAAATGAGGTGTCAATAGATTTGTAATAATAACCCGGGTAACAGTTTTTTTTAAATAAAATTTGTGATTATTTAAAGTCAGCGATTTTTGGTTATTTATTACAACACTAGCATTAATTGCTCGCGGCTTGCTTCCCCTGCGTGGAATAAGGGTTTGAACTTTCATCCTTTATTTTACTCACCTATGGGTTGAATTTTAGGAAACGCTGAAACACGTAATTAATTATTTTATATCATAATAAAATATCATGTAAATATGTCCAAGAAATAAAAAGTTTCATAGAAACTTTCATCACCTACTTTACCCCCTTGGGGGTTGAATTTTGAAAAATCCTTCCTTAGAGGATGCCTACGTCATATGAGAAATACGTGTGCAAAATTTCAAATTTCTAGCCTTAAGGATTTGGCCTGTGCGTTGATACATCAGTCAATCAGCTTTGCCTTTTAAATAAATGTCGCGGTTAATTTTACAGACTATCGAACTAATGAATTTGTTTTATGTTATTACAATTATTGTTTGACTTTAGGACACTAATCAATTTGTAAGTTTTGTCTGATTTGTATTAATGTATATTTTAAAATTTTATGTCACGGTTAATTTTTATATTTTATTTTAGTTTAATTGTACATTCATTTAGTAATATGCTAACATAAAAATGATGTAAATATGTACCTGTAATTGGCATGCAAATGTAAATTACAGTAAGGCTGTATTAAGTAATAGCCGCTGTATATTTTTTAATGCTGTTGGTGGTTCTAAATAAATAAATATATATATAATTATATGTTAAGTTCTTTTTTTATGTGTTAATGTTTTATAAAAGCTGAAAACCATCCGCACCGTCAAGAATCCACAAAACCGCAAAAAATTCATTTAAAACTTATTTTATAGTAAACATCGGTTTAGGCGCCTGTACTCTGTACTTAGTTATGACATAATATGCCGTTCATTAGAAGCAGTTTTAACCTTTACTGAAGGTTAGAGCTAAAACACGACGCACGAGGCTGTGCGAATTTGTTTTTGTATTATTAACATTGACATAATATAGTCGTGTAACAAAACATAATATAGATAACTATGACATCGGCGATTCACTAAGGTCAACATTTTGAAAAGAAGGAGGAGAATATTTAAAAAATTAAAATGTTCCAAAACATCCTGTCCACGAAAATCATATGACTTATGATTCTTTTGTAATTCTTTAATTAATTTATGTTGTTCTATTTTTCAATACGTCTGTAGGTGTTTATTTCGTGTTCTTAAGATCATTTTCAACATTTTATAATTTTACAACAAAGATTGCAGAAAATCCATTTAAGACTTTCTGTTACCAAAAAACTGTCCTTAAAAACTGAATAAATGTTCAACCTAACACGAAACAACCATAACAGTTTAATTAATAAACTTCATTAAACATTTAATATGGCATCGCATGTTGAACAATTAGGCACCATTTTTTTCGCGCCATAAATCATTTGACAGATAACATGCTCGTTAGCATCTAGGTCGCACTTCAAATCATTCAACGTCACACCCAAACAGATTAGAACAGGACAAAGCAAACGTCAAATGGAACGAAACTTTTGAATTCCAAATTAGAATGAACTGTATCTTGATAAGTTACGATTCAGATAATACTAATAGGTGCTAATAGTACCCAACGGTCTTTTGTGTTCGAAATTTGGCTAATACTTAAAGTGAGACAGCATGAGATTACATTTTTATAATGTTTTATCATAGACCTAGGTCATGCCGAGGCAAAGTGTCCACACTTAAACTGCCTTACTTTTGGGTTTGTTTGGGGCAGTCGAGGTTTGACATTTGTCATCTTGACATTTTGATATTTGTCAGTCCTCATTTATTTGATAAAATCTTCTGAAATCAAGACGACAGCTTTTTCTTGTATGTAGATATTTTCTGTCAAATGTATATAACGCATAACTCACAGCCCATCCTCAGCTTTGAAATCATTGAAGGTAACTGGCAAAGTATGACGGAGCCTTCGCGAAAGAAACCTATACATTTAATTGATATCCTCTAATAAAATTATACTTGCCTATGTCTATAGACATCTATCCCTGGCATTATGAAGGTTTTACAAAGCCACCGTTTCAGTTGACATTGTAACCGTAACTCTGTGACAAGGTTCGTCATTCGAATATATATTGTGATATGAAATTACATATTGTGTTATATAAACTAAGGTTAAATTGAGTTTTAGTGCCCTACATCATCGGATACTAAAATTTTATGCCGACCTTGTTGAATCAAGGCAAATTACAGAATACATTTTACTGTTATCGAATTCGTAACTGTATAGGAATGCAACCTTGTCTTCTGATAAGATGAATTCTAAATTCAAATTTTTTTAATGTCAAATTCAAATTTAGTCAATAAACAGCTTATAACGTCTCGAGGTTTACACAGAGTAATCCAATCTTAATAAAAATAATTTTGATGGAATTGAGGTTTTAATAAATACATTTACCGTTTCTTTCGGTGAAAAGAAATTTGTGTCAACTCGTGTAACCGTCTATTTAAATGCGTTTCCGGTAAAAGCATTTAGTCAATGCAATTCACTGCAACCATAGACAAAATGAGTAAAAATTTCGCAGAAAAAGATCTCCTTAACAGTTTTAAGAATATGTTAGCGAACGTAATTGAGTCTATAATATTATATTATTCATTATATTTTATCGTATTATATCACACTAGAATTATAGTATTATATCATATTATATATATATATCATAAAAACATTATAGTATTATATCAAACTTACAAGTTTGATGTAGATTTCTCAATACGAATATATTAATGTTCATAGAAGTTCATTTTAAATACTTTAATATTTTTGTCTATGCTCAGCTCTTTCAGCAATGTGGGTTAAGTAATGTAAAAGACCATGTAAAGTCCTTATCATTTTCTTGCTACAATAAATGTTTATGACACAATATATTTAATACTAGCTCTATTTTATCAGGCAGATTATGAGCTGAAATGTGCGCGTGCAATAAGCCGCGTTCTCCGCCATCTTCTTTTCAAGTGCCAGTTTAATATAATATTTGCCATTATGTTTTTTTTTTAAATAACTTACGAATCCTTAATTAAAAATTGATAAGTTTAATTGGTGTAATCGTTAAAATATCTGTCATACTTAGACACACAATCTAGAAGCTCATAAAAGAATTACGTAAATTTAACGCTACCATATTGTCGGCTAAAGATACAATAATTTTACTTTATATTGTATTTTAAAGCAGAGGTAAGTTTTCTTTTTTAATTTGTACGTGTACCGCGGAACTACCTTGCGTCTAAGGTCTTATTGGACTAGAATACAGGATTTTACAATAGAATTTCCTTAAACTATGAAATTTATTGCGACCACTCTTAGTTCGTTCGCTGAGCGGAATTATTAAGTTGTGACGGAAGTAGAATAAATCATAAGACGCCATTTTAGCTTGTATGGTTTTGTTCGCAATATTTTATACTTAGATTGTGGACGACATTTTGTCCTCATAATAAATGTGAAGGTCAGCTGTTACATGTTTGTCTCAAAAGTATTTCAAAATCGTTGGATTTAACCAATTTATTAACCTATTTATAACTAGGCAGTGGTCTCCACAAAGTGCATACTCCTATTTAAAAGGCCTGGCCGCATAAGCTCTAGATTTTCAGAATTCAGGTATGTTGGGGGAGTATCGGTGCCATCAGGAGTTCAATCTGGTTTGTACCCATTCCCATACAAAGCTTTGTCTGAAAATTGTTTAGTTTTTGCGACGGTAGAGCTTAAAACCGCGCAAATCCATGGCCAATCCAACAAACGTAGTCGCCAAAAGTTATCACCGTTATGCGGGAACGTTATCTAACCTCGGAAAAAACAACCGCCCACCGTTTCGAACGTGGAAAAGAGATAGCAATACCTTCGCAATACGCTAGAAAGAACAGATATAGTTTTATGTGCTTCTATTTTATTAATTGATTCGATATTTGAATAAGCTCAAGCCGGCTCTATTCAATGTCTTAATTATTTTAGTTTATGCTTTTAACGTTTACGATTGGCGTTTTAGCTGAATAGCTAGCAAATGTTAGGTTAATTGTAGGTTACGTAGGTAAATAAAAGATCCCAGAAAATAATGTATTTTACCTCGTTCTGGCCAATCTCACGCTTGTGTTGATGAATTTACGTTTTCTTTTTTATTTAGGTAGGTACTAGATTTTGCTCGCGACTTCTTACGCGCAAAAAGAAATCCCGTAGAACCCGTTAATTTTGCTACTACAAATACTAGCCTATGTGTTAATCCAAAGTCTAAGCTACCACCATACGAAATTTTATCAAAATCCGTTCAGTAGTTACAGCGTCAAAGAGTAACAAACATCCATACATAATATAAACTTTCACGTTTATAATACAGAGGACTAGCTGTTGCCCGCGTAAATATAGTATCCCACGAGAATATTGTACTTTTTTGGCATAAAAAGTATCCTATATTTTAATCCAGAGCTTAAACACTACTACCATACCGAATTTCATCGAAATCGTCCAATAGTTTTACGTGAAAGAGTAATAAACATCCATCCATCCATCTATCCTCACAAACATTCACATATATAATAGTAGTAGGAAATATCCTATAATAAAATATATTGAAGGTGAAATTAGTAGATTTTCGGCATCTTAATTAAGCTAATAGCCATGTATGATGTACAGGTAGCTCACAATAACATAACAGTATTAAAAATACAATACTAGCAATAATATGCAGTTACAAACAGTAATAATAATTATCAAAGTTAAATAAATAGTTTAAAACGCCGCAGTTCTACGAAAGTTCAAAATTAAAACCCCTCGTTTCCACCCTCGCCGAATAACAAAGCGTCTAATCAGCGCCATCTAGCGAAAGACGCCACAAACGGATTATTAAAGCGGCATCTAGCGGCTAACGAGTTCAATAAGCAAGGGGGGCCAGAGTAATTAGTATGCTGTATTAGCTTTTTGTAACGGCTCACTGGTTCGATTCCCGGGCCAGGGAAGCGTGTTTGAGTTTATGAACGTGTTAAATGATCGTATTTTAGTTTATTGCTTCAATAGATTTACAGCTTTCCATGTGTTTGGTTACAAAAACAATATGGCGTGCGTAATTTGACGGCGTTTTAAATTTAAAAAAGGCGTTTTAAAAAGTTTCCCGGAAAATGTAGAAACTGTAACATTCTGTGCTTTAATATACGTTTACAAGTTTTTACGCACACACATATTATATTAGGCAAAAAAAGAAGAAGACTCTTTTGAAACTTTTCATTTTGACATATTAACATAAAGAAAATGTATGTGATACATTAATTTACTTATTTATACAGGTCACATAAACTTGATCAAGAATTAGGAGAGCCTAAAAATAGTCAAGGTGGTTGAGATTCAGCAAAGCCACTCTTGCTAAAATACGAGGGCACTTCAACTCGATCAAGCCTTGGTGTGAAGATTTTGCGATGTCGAAAATTTTGATGAGCGCGACGAGTTTTGAATTTGAAACTGTGGCGTTTTTATATTTTGATGTTCCTTATTTTAACTATACTTAAACAATTTGACAGTCAGAATAATTTCAAAATGGTATGAAGAAAAGGCATTTTTTAAGATATTTTTTTACTATTTTAACTATTTTAACTTTATCTATGAACTACCTACTCAAAATTAGATTATTGAGAACAATATTATGTTCACTATGACTTATCTCTCTTAGTTTTCTTGTAAGTTTCTGTTACGTTCTATAAAAAAAATGGTTGTCTGCTAAGTCGGTTTACGGACGATAATTTTACGGACGATAATGTCATCACAAGCCGAACGCTTAGGCCGATCGTGCCTCTCTATCGCTTGTTCCGCGCTCTCGCTTGCACGCTCGGCTCAGGCGGAACGTGACAATCAGGCGGAACGTGACAATTTTTCATGCGTGCGGCCAGCGTTCATCGATTTATAACACGTTATCAAGTCAAAAATAAAACGTAGCAAGCAAACGTAGTGTATCTAATATTTTGGTTTCAGCAAGAAGCAAGTTCTTTAACTGCACATAAAACCAGAAGCGGAGATCTCATAACAGGTCTAGGACAAGACATTAAGATGTCAATACTGTCTGTAGACACGCCAACGCAATCGTTATTGTCTTGTGTGACGCCATTCCTGATACACGGCAGAAAACAACTCAATCAGGGAAGCCTAGTAAAAGTTACACCAAAGGCTGAATACTTAAATCAGCTTTATGGAAAAAATATGTCTCCTTCTTCTTTGGGGCGACATGGAAGTATACGTCATATAAAATTGCCAATAGGCTACTTGACCTTGTTTTTATTTATGTCTTAAACGCTTCATAATTGTTTCATTACACACAAAAAAATAATATAACATCATTTTGAAACCTAAAAACCTAAAAAAAATATATTTTAAAATACACTTTTCAAAAAACGCCGAAAACACTATTCGCCATGATGGTTGACAGATTATCTGTGCTGTGACGTCATACTAGTACTATTTGTAATCTGTGCTTATAGTCCGTAGTAGTAAAATGGCGGTGTTACGTTCCGTTTGACGTTTTGATATAAATAACTTTTTAAGATGTCATTAACTATTTATTTTCAGAAACGCTCCGTTTCACTACTACATAATATGTGTTTAGTGTGTTTGTGTCGTCACATCCTTGCTCGAAGTTACTTCGAGGTATTTTGATCATTAGAAATAAAAAAACAAAATACATATATTTTTTAAATCAACTTTATTTATCAATCTTAAGTTTTTAATTTATGATATCGCTAGAATGCGTTTTCCTAAGCCAAGTACTAAATGAAATACTATTTCAATGTATGAAATTAAATATGAGTCAAGTAGCCAATACGTATAGACTTGGAAACCAAGTGTTGTTTTCTTCCTGTTTTTGAAATGTATTCATGAAACTGCCATTAATGACAGATCTTTCCAATTAAGTTTCTTATCTAATAACCTTGCTTTAACTAACATATCAAACGACACTCACAACTGAATATAGGATTAAGATAATTGCATCATTTAATATTATCTACTCCGCCATTTTGTGTTATCTACAAGGCTAATGCAATTATGAAAACGTATGCTACTATAAATCGACAAAAATGCCTACAAGTAACCACTTAACAGTTTACACAAGGTTTCGATACGATGAGGAAATTCAAAATTCTATGTAGCATATGAACAAAATCCATAGCTTTACTTTATAAAAAAAAATAATACATGCTTTGTGTGCATACACCTGTGACTTTAATCCGTCAAACAAAAAACAAACAAAATGCGCGCGAAGCTGTAGTGGGGTCGGCAATGACTACTAAACTTGTCTCGTAGGTCATTGCTAAGCGGCCCGAAGGCCTCGACTTCAGAATGGGCACAGCGGTTTAGGTAAAGGTTAGTGCGTTTAGACCGTTCACTTTGAGCTGGCTTCGATTCGAGATTTTAAATCAAATCTGAATGTTTGTTTTTTCCTAAACTGGGCCTTTTTGCAAAACTACATGTTCTACCCAAATTTTGCCCAAATTGTTATCCATCATTACCTATGCTATCTATTAAAATATGTTCCACGCAATTTGTTTTTACATATATGATTTTTTTTCTAGATTTCTAGGGATTTAGATCAGAACTCTACTTTTTTAATGTAAGCCAGCAACTGACAAAGACTACTAAGAATTTTGCCATAACTGGATATATTAAAAAGTTGAACACGTGATTGAAATATGACACAATTTGAATGTTTTGCTTTCCCAAACCAAGCGACGACATCACGCTCTAGTTCGCCACATTTCTATTGGAAACTAACGTTTGACATGTTTTTGTTAATATCATAGGTGTGTGTTCGGTTAAAGCATAAGATGTTTAGCAGCTTTCATCATCTCACTCTTTACACGTTAAAATCAATACGGTATTTTCCTGTATTTTTTGAATTACATTTTATATGAATATAGTGTTCTGAAAAACAGGACAGTTTACAATTGGAATAGTATACTAAAAATTAATATTTTCAAAGAGAATAAATACTGCAGATTGTTTGATCGTTATTTTGTTGTTTGAAACTTTTGTGAGTCTTGTAAAAACGCACCATATAAAAGTCGAACAAGCAGGTGACGTCACACGCTACTAATGTTGCTACGAAATGTATGGCCATATGCACAACATTTCTGATATCTCCGAAGTTTGTACGTTTATGTTGATACATACCATAGTAAATATTTTTGTATTTGATGTAAATAAACTAATTATGTGGGTTTTTTTTTCCGCTGATGTTGTAAAAAAATATTTCAACTTTTTTGAGACTGAAATGCATTTTTTTATTGCATATGCATACAATTACAAAACTACTCATGAAATCTTAATTCTTTTTACTTTTATCAAGTTGTAATACCTAATTATATACTAACAAAAAAAACTAAATTATTACATCTAGCAAAATACCCATTTGCAACTACCCTCATGTCAGAGGCTTTTGAGCATAAGCTTTTCTAGTCCCCGCCATCTGTTGGACTGGGGTCTGATATGATGATAATGATGACGACCAGTTAATCATACCCGCAGTGTCAAATTACAGTAACCTTGCGCTCCTAACCCACTTCATACACACAGACCGACATCATGACCAATTCTGTACATACATACATCCATACATATCAGCGTCAGTTTATACCGAGACGCGATGCGGCGCTGCATTTTAGGATGATTCAGTCATGTTTTTTGTAGGGTATGCAGACCTATGGGGACAAAAATACTACAAAATAATGTAAAGAACTTATTTAAATCGGGGCAAAAATGGCGAAACTACAGCAATTTTAGTGTATTAGTTCCAAAAACGCGCCCGAGAATGAAGCGAGTCGCTGTGACGTCTGTCATCTGTCGTCGTCATCCCCCTCTCACAAAAACAATGCACGCGAGGCACAAGCGTGAAGAATCGAAGAATGAATACTTATGTAATACCTATGAAGTATGAGTACAATTAAGCCGTTGTCGCACGGGTCCCGACAGATGACGTCATCGTAACCAATTCAGCGGAAGCGCGCGTTTCAAACTGGCCGTTCAGAAAAACTTTAATAAATCCACCATTTCTTGACGGATTTTAATAATTTAAAAACTAAAATGCTCAGTAAGTTAATAGTGCTAACAGACACTCGAACTTGGTCCGCGGACCATATCCGCGAACCGAATCCGGTGACGCTACAAACGCACGGATTTGGTCCGGCAGACCGAATTGAAAACTTGACACTCGTGTGTTCGATTTTCAGCTCTATTGTTTTAGCACAGAGTTCTATTTACTGTGCCTTTTTTTTTCGACGACGACGATGATTCCTGCAATCAATTGAAATCGTGCAGTGATACCAGCTCTCAAAAATATTTCTCCCCAAACTTAATCCTTAATTCGACCCTGATTAGTTATACGAATACTATTAACAGGTATTATAGATAGAAAGCTAGAAAAAAAGGTTATGTGTTTAACATAAAGACTTACCTAAACGTAAATGACATTAAACGAACGTGTTACTTAAGTGATCTGAAGTCTGAAGAAGAAGAGTCTGATTTCACATGCGATAAATTTTCATACCCTGGGCTATATACACATATAAACTTGATTCTTAAGGAGTAAAGTTTTAAAATCTGCCCCTAGTAAGCCCCGTAGATTTTTTTCCCTAATTTTGGGGGGAAAATCCTTAAGTTGGCAACACTGAGATCATTGTCCGGCCTAATCGCCCGACAACTCTACACACGCACGCAATTGGTATGGAGCGTACTATATCCGATGCGAACCGCGGCGAACTCAATTAATAATATTTATGTTCGCCGGACTACTCTACACACCGTCGGATTTGTTACGGAACGGACCAAATCCGTGGTCCGCTCCGTACCGAATCCGTATGTGTGTTAGCACTTTTATACACATACGATGTACTTAGTAAAAATCAGATTTGCTACTAAGTGATGGATCCTCATTGAACTTTATTTACTACACAAGATGGTACGCGTTTAATTGCAAGAGTTAGAATTCCGAGCTGCATTTCTATGTATGTAACTGTAGTGTATGTTATAATAAATAAAGTTCAATTTTGAATCGCTATCTAAACAATGTCTCGGTGTGAGCTGACCCTGACATATCACTTTTGATTTGTGTGAGCCGATAAGAAACGTAAAAATTATTTTCCTCTACTTACAATCTTTTTATAATGCAGGGGGTAAACAAGCAAGTGGATCGCCTGATGACAAGGTTTTCTAGTTGAATGTAGATCAAGTAGAATGAATTTAAAATTTGTTTCTAATCGAACATGGTCTTAAAGAATACAATATTACACGAAAGAATCACAATATGTACTTCAAAGGCCGCGCATGCACGTCTTAAAGATATAAGATATGTTTTTTACAACTTTTAATTCAGTCTTTCAATAGAAAATTCCGTTCCGTTCCGTTTAAAAATTCCTGAAAAAATTTGCAAACGCTCAATTTTATGTCTTAATATGATTAATAATATTTAATTTTGTTATTTTATTGTTTGCCATCGTCAACAGATGCAGTTGATGAATTTTGAAGTATCATAAGTGGATTCTTAGGGTGGGACTATATGATCCGGAATCATCAGTAATATATTATGACAGCACGACACTTCGATTTTCAACTCTATTGTAATTGCGCCGAGTACTATTTTCAGTGCACGCAATTTTCCTCGGCTCACTGGATTCCGGATCAAATAGTCCCAGCCTTATGGCGGTAGAATAAACATGATTGATTCGAGAAGTTGTCAACGCGCGACACAGTCTCTGGAGTAGTGCGAGTCCTTTCTCGATTCTCTCGCGCTTGTCGCGGGGAATCATACTGATTGGACTCTATCAAGGAGAAACTACTAAAATGGACGACACTAATTTATTGAATAAGAGTTTATAGAAAACTAGCTTTTGTTCAATGAACAGATGAACATTAAGTGTCAGTTCACACCGAGACACGAGGCGCTGCATTTTTAAGATGGCGATTCAAAATTGAACTTTATTCACTAAACCCGTTTCATTGCTATAGTTCGAATATAGAGGTATTTTTTGCAGTATCCTATTTCACGAATTCACTGTCTTAAAAATGCCGCGCCGTGTCGGGTTTCGGTGTGAGCTGACCCTTAGCACTAAAACAATAATGTCATTTATTATTACACAAATAAACGCTAATTGTAGGTATAAGTTTAGTGCCGCCATATGTTATCGGTAAACCGACTAACTTTACTGGTTTTAAGGGACATGGTATATCCATGAAAAATATATTTTTGAAAAGTGTTTGTTAATTGTAATTTTCTGTGTGAAAAATAGGGAAAAAATTGTATAAAATAATATATTATAGCAACAGTTTTTTTTAAGTATTAAAATAGCTTAATAGTGACACTAAATTTTAAGTGACCCATCAGTAATAATATAAAAAATTGACCAATGACGATTGACGTGTCCGTGAATGGCTTATTTCAATTGGTTAACATGAACCCGGACTAAGCGGCATTGGTCATTACGCTGATGAATCATCAGCGTAATGACCAATGCCGCTTCTTTTTCTTCTTCGACTTCAAGCTTAACACGAATCTATACGAATATTATTATGAGGAAAGTTTTGTCTGTTTCTAAGTTTTGTTTGTTTGCATTGAATAGGCTCCGAAAGTACTGGGCCGATTTTGATAAAATTTTGCAGAGATGTAGAGTAGACCACGAGGAAGGACATAGGCTTAATTGTACGATTGCGGCGGCGATTACTTTGTCGCGTACAAAATCGGCGGAAATATCTAGTAGATTATTAATTTATTGTTATAAACGTAACAAAATCATCAAAACGATCCATTGCATGTAAATGAACATTTCGCTTAAAACTATCCAATTTAGAAAATAATATTTCAAGCATTTTATAAAATTAAACAATTTTGCTCTTTTTATTTAAGTATTCACTCAAAGTATTAACTGTTGTAAGTATTACATAATATTATATTAATTAATGAGCACTTCAAGCGTTTATATTATTTGACAATTGGACGTGTATCTGTGCTCGAGACTATCCCTGAAAACGCTCAACAGATTGTCACCGTACAAAACAATGCAATTTCGGTCTACATGCAGCGAAAATGCACTTGACTTGCCTTATCAGCTGTTATCAGCGCTGATAACACGTCGATGTGCGTGCGTGAGGCATACGCAGTGGTGTCATGGGCTAAGGAAAGCACAGTATGACTACTTTCTCAATGCCCCCCGGCAATCATCGTTCTTCTATGGCTATGACAGATGTATGAAAAATCTACGATTCTCGAAAGACTCGAATGAGAAGCGCTCAAATAAATCGACTTATTTATTTGAGCGCTTAGCGGCAGAAAAAATCGCGCGTGCTACTATTCCTCAAAAATGCAATTTTTATGAAGCATTATCATGTAAAACTATCTTTTGCCCGCGGCTCCTCATACATAAATACAGTATCGCACGAGAACACTACTATTTCGAGGATATAAAGTAGCCTGTGTGCTATTCCAGAACTAATAATAATAACCTACTACTACCATACCAAATTTCATCTCAATCCGTTCAGTAGTTTTTTCGTGAAAGATTAATAAACATCCATCCACCAGGATGAAGCCAAGACGAGACCAAATAACTCGCACTGTTAAAAAGTTATCAGATCTCATCCAGAGCCAATAACTTCTGGCTGTATACTAACTGTATACTGTATACTAACCTAACTCATGACGGCCTAACTTCATAAGCTCTCAGTGGCGAAGGCCGGTTCTCCTTCATTGGGACGCCCTAGCCTGTATAATAGGCAGGGATTTGGATAAGGGTCTTCAAAAGGTAAGCGGTAAGTGAAGCCGGTAGGAATGGAGTTGTAGGAGCCCCACGCCACTGATATACTCACGTACAGAGAAACAGCTTTCATAGTACGATCGAAATTTGAAAATTTCGACGTCCCCTTCAGGGTTCAACGGGTCCACAATTTTTCCACACAATCGTGGACACGCCGTATGCTTGTAGTAGTGCAATCAAATCGAAAGCTAACTATGCAGCTGTTTATCTGTTCCTCTTTATTTAATCTGTGGTACTATTGCTTTATGTAGTAACGAATTATTAATAGTTCCAATTTTGTTTCAAAATTTCCTATTTCAATACTAATAAATAAAATTACTTATTTATTTATATAATATTGGACTGGAACATATTAATGTTTATTCGCCCTTATAATAATATATTTTACAGTATCCAAGTACATTTTTTTTCTTTACGTATTGCAATTATCACAATCTCTATAAAAAAAAACCCGACCAAGGGCGAGTCGGGCTCGCGCTCGAAGGGTTCCGTACAAAACTGCAGGATAAAAAACACGTTCGTTGTATGGGAACCCCACATATATATTTATTTTATTATGTTAGCTAGTTTTGTGATAGCGATGATAAAGCCGCAACGGAAATACATCATCTGTGTAAATTTCACATGTCTGGCTATCGCGGTTAATAAGATACAGCCTAGTGACAGACAGCCGGATAGACGGACGGACGGACAGCGAAGTCGCAGTCCCGTTTTTACCCTGTGGGTGCGGAATCCTAAAAATAAGCCACCGAAGATTATTTCTATTTATTTGCGACCTTTTCCTTCCAATTATTATTTATCAAAGGGCGTTGCCCTTCCAAGGTTTAGTTAGAGTTTGTTGTTAATTAATCAGTTAAATAATAATAGGTAACACGTGAGTCAGTCAGTATATACAGGCCTCTGGGTCAGTAAATGATTTGTATATCAATGGAAACTGAAAATAACTCAGTAGATTGGGACGAAAGTCTAGGTTGTCGATTAAAGAGTTCATAGTAATTAAGTATTAGGTTTAACCCTTTTAAATAAAGAGGGACTGAGACAAATGATGACTATATGATAAGGGTCTTTAAAACTTATCATACATATAATAACCGTTGTCTATATTTGAACGAGCCTGAAATACAATCAGCTTTATAACTTTTATATTAATTTGAACACTGTCGTGGCTGCGCGTTACTCGCCCTAACTAAGTCCTAACAGCCGAATTCGTAATTGGATTTAAATAAAACAATTCGTTTCATGCTGGGTGGAATGATTTCTAAACTAAGGATGGGATATGACGTACATTTGACAGAACAAATCCTCATACTAGAAAAAGTTATGCCATCTTGATTTTACCTCACCCAAATGTCAGCCATCTTGATTTCACCACACCTCAAATGTCAAAATGGCCCAAACAACTGCAAAAGTGGGACCAATTAAGTGGGGTCAGTTTTTGCCTCAACATGCCTCGTCTACACGTACGTCTATGGCTGGGCGATAATGATGATGATGGTTTAAAATTTCAACATGGCTTCCAGGTTTAGTGTGATCTAAAATCTGGTTAAAACTTTTTACATAACAGAAGCCCTAGGCGAGGGCGCTGACCGGCTAACAGGGCTTGTCGTAATCCCTTTCAATATTTTAAATTACTTGTCATTATTTTAATTTAATTACGAATAATTCCATTTGGAAGTTCTGTAAGCAACTGACAATTAGATTTTTTTAGTCCATCTTCTTTTTCAAGTGTCAAGCGATTAAATCTGCCAAAAATAAACAGATGGTCAATACTGCTAAATAAAACCTGCAATAATACAATTACATACAAGTCCCGACACGCTGAAACTGTCAAACCTGTATTCTCGTAAACGTTAAAACAGCGTCTAACGCCTCCTGATTGGTCCAAAAGTCACAACATCAGTTTACAATAACAAGTCGCTTCACTTATAATACAATCAAAGCAAAATGAAAGTCTACTTTAAATACCAGAATTGAGGTGCAGACCAAAACTATATGAGTTTTTGTAGTTTTTTTTGGTATAAGGGGCAAACAAGCAACGAATGATGAAAACGAATCATTACGGAAACCTGCAATACAAGAGGAATAAATAACAAGTACGTTGCCAGTCTACTACGGATCCCTAAAAAACTGGGCCGGCCGATTTCGAGCGCTGAAATTTAATAAATGCTATCATCATTAATCTCAAAAACGCGGCGGATTCGATCCAATTCACAACCGCACGGTTCACTAGACTCCAGGGAGCTTGTTAAATTTTCATCCCAAGTAATTTCGCAAGTAACACCTACGGAAAAACAAAATGGCGAAAATGAAGTTTCTTAAAAAGTCGGACCTTCGAAATTACTTCTTACGGACACTGCAATAAAACTCTTTGGAGAGAGGGTGGGGCGGCAGTGTTGGCGGACACATTTTTTTATTTTGTTTTGGACCGCAAGCGAAAAGAACTTTTGTCCACGATTTCGTTCGCGTAGCAAAAAGTGTTTGCGGTTTTAAATTATATATAATCTATTTCAGAGAGAATAAGGGCTTTTGTCACAATCTACTGATAAGTGTCAGATAGCTTATTCGCATATTTTGTCTCTGTCTCCCGATATGAAGTAAGCAGTCCTTAGCAAGGAATATATATTAGTAACGTAAAAAATCGTCATTCCACCGATTTATATGAATGACAGCTCGCGGCTGTGTGTGCGTTGCTGGGCGAATGCGGAGGCGGAGAAATTTCGTTCACGGGGCTGGTCGCTGGTTGTTTCGTGCATCCACATAATTGACAGTATTATTTCATAATATTTATGATAGATTTGTCTGGCGCGACGTTTAGAATTATTGCGGTATCAACCTGAGGCTTACGTAAATATAAATATGGCTGACATTCGCCTGTGCTCGAGCTGTCATTTGTAGAGAGTGTCGCCCCTGTGCCCTTAGTGATATAAAAAGCTAATTGTAACGGTAGAGGAAGGTACAGTTGGCAAAACAGTTTTGTAAAGTGTTTTTCAACATTTAGAACAAGTGTCTGACGCATGAACCCCAATCAATAGGTACTCGTAATTAGCTTAGACTAACATTTTCATTTTATTGATTTATAAATTAATCATCTTGATATCATAAAATGGTAAATACCATTTTGGTGTTTTAATATATCGGGATTGGATCGTAAATGTATTATTGCAGTATTAAATTAGCAGAATCGACCTTATGTACTAATGGACTATGCCATTTAGATAATATTATATACAGAATATTAAAAAAAATCCTTGGTGATGACCATCTCATTTCTAAAACAAACGAATGACATTTGTACGAAACAAAAGATAAATTTTCTGATTGCTTTCCATGATCAGTAGTAACAGTATTACTTACCTAACTGACCTCCACCTACTACCAATATTGACGACTTCAGACATACGTAGATTTATTTACATTGTATGTATGTATATCCACATAACAGTTCCACATTATGACGTCATTATAAAGACAAATGATCGTAAGAATGTTTAATGAATAATTGTGTCTATTATACATGCGTATTTTTTTGCTAGACGTTCTAATCGCCAGCACAAGTTGGCAGGTGTAAAACTGGTTCCTACGTGTTGATGAACTAAGAACTTTTCTAGTATATTCTCGTTTTAAAAAAGGAACGTTTTGCATACAAAATGGCGGACATCGATACGTTTAAATAATTATTTTTTTACTTTATTTATTATTCATATCCCGTTTTAATGTATTATGTAACGAATACGATTATGTTGGTTTCTATGCAAATATATTATCACCTGTCCATTAATGTCGTTTTTCCAATTGATAATTAGAATTATTTTATATTAATCAGAATTATTTTATATAATCACTCACCTAATAATAATTAACGTAATATTACATATCAGAACCTCTCTTTCTGTCTATATTTTAAAGCAAAATATTCAGTGTTTTTTCTAATTTCAAACATTTTAAACAGCTAATTCATCTTAAATAAGTCTTGGGCCTTAGGGCGCGTTTATATGACCACAAAAATCATAATGCGGCCACCGCAAATTGAGCTTTATTGACAAGGCCACAACGTACAGATTTTTTACAATAACCGAACAGCGCGGCCGCCGTGCGGTTATTCGATTGCCATTAGGTTGTACTTTGTGGCCTAGCCAATTCGCAGCGGCCGCGCGGCGAACCCGCGCCAAGTCTAAAGGTGGCTAGCCTTCCGATGCACGCGACGCGCGACGCGAGACCGAAATAGGGTCGCGGAGCCACTGCTTAGTATGAATTTATATGGAGCATTAAACAATCCCCGCGACATGCGTCGCGCGACCGGTGAGCGTGGCCAGAGAGCCATATTCGCTGGTTTGCTGGTCGCGGTCGCGGGTCGCCGGCTCGCGTCGCGATCGCATAGATCAGAAGGCTACCTTAACTGGGCGCTTATTCTGTAATATAGTATGGGTATTGGGTACTATGAGGCATGATCACTGAAAGTCTTTGGGGAATATGGCTATCTACTTATCTATTATCTTATGACCTTTTCATTAACAGTACAAATAAAGTTTAGTTGTGTTTGTATTTTTCATTTAGCAAGCTAAAGTCCTTTACTTACCTACTCTACTTCACACTGTGAAATATTAATATTTGCCATCGGTAGGCTGCATAATAGCCATGTCACCTACTTACCTGCAAAAACAAAGAAAAAATATTAATTATTGAATCTCCATCTTCATCACCCAGATTTACTAGAAAATGCGCAGACATTAATTAAAATCGTATCTATATATGACTTTTAATGTGTTAAAAATATTTTACATTAATGATTAAAATAAAATAAAAAACCTGTCCACTTTCCGCTACAAGCGCGGCCCGACCACGGGGGGACGAGATCGGGTGGGGCAAACGTAATTGGAACTTTTTCTTAGGATTTTAGCCTTTTGTTTTGCAAAGTGACTTTCTTGTTTCAGCACAATCGATTGAGACACTTTTCATTACTGAAATGGCTGAAGAAGGCATTGAGAACGTCTTAAATCGTAATTAATTTGATTTTTGATACTGGCTGCTTTTATAATATCAGCATTCGAAGTTCAAATGACAAATAATAATAATATTATTACAGTTTCTATTACTATATTCCGAAATAGAATGACATTCGAAATTATATTTTTGTTAATTAATTTTGTAGCCAATATGATAAGTCTGACATTTCACCTCAAAAATCATTTCTCACCGCGGGAATTGAATCTACGACTTGCGGGTCGTGACTAGCTTTCACTGCAAAATGCTCACAATCACAAGCTTAATTTTTAGGGTTCCGTAGTGCTCCAGGTACCCTTATAGTTTCGCTCTGTCTGTCTGTCTGTCAGCCCTTATAACTTCTGTACTGGTCTGTATACTGTACTCTTATATATAAAAATGGATTGCAATTCCAATGTCTCGCTAAAACTCGAGAACGGCTGGACCGATTTTGCTAATTTTGGTCTTGAAATAATTGTGGAAGTTCAAGGAAGGTTGAAACGGTGAGAAATATTGGAGGTTTATACTTAAGACAAAACAACAACGGCCAACGTGTGTCGGGAGACTCGGGAAGTTAAGTTAAGTTAAGGGAAATTAAATATAAATGGATGAAATTTGCTATAGTTATAGATTGTGTATAGATTTAGGTTACCTTTATGTAATTCAGTAATTTAAATGCAAGGCACTAGACGGAGGTTCTCGGTTAGCAGCTATTTTTATAACTAACGAACATCGATAAGTTCAAATAACGATTCAATTCATATTTGGGGCTCCCATATACGGTCCGGTTTACCCTCAGTTCGGCCTGAACGGACGCAAATCGGAACGTCAATTTCGAGGTTGCATCAGTTGGCCGGATGGACTGAAGCGATTCGTGCCAGTGATGCCAACTCTGTTTTCTGTGTGTGTGTTAAATGCGGACTGATTATACTGCGGAAAGCAAATGCCGTAATGTCAAGATGATGTCAAACCTCGTCCGGCCCAAACAACCCCAAAAGTTAGCAGTTTAAGTGTGGTCATTTTTTGCTTCGACATGCTAATGATAAATAGTAATTTTGTACAAATCTATTGAAGACCGTCAAACCGTCGGTGTTGTGTGATGCGTCGTCTGTCCATTCGTCACGCTGGTGCACATAACACCAAGAAAAAGAACACTTTCTTTTTCAAATTTCATTATTATAAAGAGTGCAATCATTAGTGGAATCAATAACGACCCTATAGCCGCGGGCAAACACACACACATATTACCATGACACCCTAGCTTTTTCGCCTAGGTCCCTGTCTAGCAAACCTAGGGTATATGTGCCTAGATAATGTAGGGATAGCATATTAACTTGTTATTGTTAATTCTATAAAAATAAATTGTACTTTTTTATTAATACAGTCGTGAAGTATCTGAAATAGGCTAGTTCACACTGAAACGAGACGATAAGTGACGCGGCGCTGCATTTTTGCGATAGCGAGTGAAATTGGAACTTTATTTACTACACGACTCACGAGAAGAGACGTTTAATTGCAAGAGTTCGAACGTCAGACTGCACTGCTCTGCATAGCGCGGTGCCGCTCTTGATGTGAAACGTATTTTCTTGTGTACGGAATTAAGTCCAATTTTGAAACACTGTTATAAAAATGCAGGGCCGCGTTGCGTATCGACATTCATCTCGTTCAGGTGTGAGCTGACCCTAAGTTTGGGCATGTTATGGAATCTTTTATGCCTAATTGACTGAAGTTGTTGACAATATACAAGTGCCTAAGGAAGCGACGAATATAATTGTTTTATTTAGTTTTTCAATTATATCAAGTAAGTCAATTACAGTGTATGGTGACTGATGATTTGTTGACGTTAATATATATATTTTTAAATTTGCATTAACAAATTAAAACAATAGCTGATATTAGCAGGTATTCATTAAAAATAATACAAAATTTAATTTATCATACACAACATAATAAGTACGTCAAAGCCATAAAAACAAGAACTAAACATAAACTCCAACATCCAATTTCATCCTGTAATAAAAAATTATACAAAAAAAAAATACAAAAAGGTGGCCAATAACTGCTGACCATACCAAAACCGAACCCTCTACCAACGATTTGTTTTAGAGGTCGTCGCCCTCGCCCCGTCCCCCTCGTACGCGTGCCACGCACATCTCCTCTCTCACTCGCACCACCACGCCTACGAAAAGGCCCTTGATTTTTTCAAACCGGAACTTTTTGGGGACCTCCAATTTTAAAAATTAAATTGCAAATATTTCATCCAAACGATGAATTACAGTATTTATGAAAGCAAAATACGGCTTATGTAAATGAAAGTCTGCATGTGTGACCATATTAGATTATGAAACATTATATGATTCATAAAAAATAGTTTTGTTTACACAGGGATAAATTATAATGACTAGGTATTAAAAATAAGTTGATTCTAATTCTCAAAAAAAAAAAATGCAATTAGATAGTTTATCACAACATTTAAACTTTTGCAATATTAAAACTTATCTTCCGAATTATCTACAGAGGTATGTAAAAGCTTAATGACAACTAACTACGTACATAATAATAATATCATTTATTATTTAAAGTCGAGAACGTAAGTACTATTAATACGAAAGTTCTAAAGGAACATGTGTTTTAATTTAAAAACCTAACATAACCTAACAAAAAAAAATTAAGACGCAACAATCATCTTCACCTCTGAAGACTTAAACACATAACCAATGGCATATTACAATAAGAATAAAAGAAAACAAACGTCTAAATTTAAATAATACAACGTTCGAAAAAGTATTGGCGTAGGTCAGCGACCCAGCCGTCATTCATTCCAATTTCAAACTTGGAATTCCACGCGAAGACGCACACATTGATTTGTATTTATGTGGGCCAGCTATATGGGTCGCTCACAAAGAATGTCTTGAGACGGTTGAGGGCATAAAATTTTGTACGATCCGCAGATAAACTACTTTATTATTATTATTACTTACAAGTAAACACTTATTTTCTTAAAACAACACTAAAATAGACAAATACATCGAAAAAAAAAAACAAAAAATATACCATACCTAGTTAGAAATAAAAGTAGTACACAAAGGATCTAATTACAAAAAAACATTTCTGAGTAGGTATAACTAATAGTATAAACATGAACGCGTAAATTGCCCTAAGATAAAGTTCCTATTAGATTACGTATTTCGTACGAACTATGAATCCCTTAAAATATTACAACACAATCTTATATAAGTGAAGAAAAAACGGCAAAGGCATTTTTTATAAAAAAACATCTCGTCTAAAATAAAGCATTCCAACTGTACATACATACGCTTATTATATTATCATATGCCATAAACTCCGCCCTCTAACATCTTTGTTGTTTCAAATTCCAAAAAAAAAACATCCGAATTTAGAATACAAAATGTTGGCCGTCAACAAAAATAATATAAAAAAGAATCGAACATCTCAATTCAAGGTGGACGCACACAGGCGCGGTATTAAGGTGCGTTCGCTTGGGGTAGGTCGAATTGGGGTGGCACAAATGTTTGGTTAGGTCCGGAACAATATAATGGGGTCTTATTGAATTGGTTTCATTTATTTATTTATGTGCGAGGGGATGCAACTAATCTTTAATGAGGGTTAGAAATATATTATGTGTTATTTTGAATAGAATTTGTGTTTTGATGCAATATTGAGATGGATGATGTCTTGTAAATATTAACTATGAATGTAGATGTAAAAACTACACCAACCAAATGACTTCTTTTATGAGAAAGTCGCCTACCATTTTCCATTCCATTGTTTTATACAACAGCTGCTCTCACTAAAATCTTCATAATTTAAGTGTTCGGGTGTGTTCCATACATTTATTAATCCAAAAGCCTCCCATTCATTTGAGGATCATTAACATCATCGTCAGTAAAATTATGCGCTCAATTCAAAGAGATCGTTAAAAGTTATTTATTTTAATGTCAGTTTGAAATGTATGCGTTAGATTCGAATTTTCATATGGGTTAGTATTTAAATCGCCGCATTAAAAAAAAATCGGTTTTTTGAATTTAAGGTGAAAAGATAAAATGTATCAATGATGCTTTATACAAATTCGTAAATATTAAATAGGAGTTGAGAGTTTAAATTCTAATTTAATTTAAATGTTTTAGACTTTTGTAGAATATCCAAGAATTATAATAACTAATTACGTCAAAAAATGCAATTCATTACAAAGTCAAAAATGTTTATTCAAAGTTGGTATTATTATACACTTTCTGAACGTCGGTATACGTGATGCCTACTACCGCGGCACCGGTCCGGGAACTAGCCCGGCAAGCAGAACCGGCGTAAGAAACTCGCGCGGGACCATCTTTTACCAAAAAGATGGAAAATTGTTTTTTTTAGAATAAAAAAGGTATATAACAATATTATGACTATAACTACATAACAAGAGTACCAATATCTTTAAAAGATTTACTAAGTTTACTTGGTCTGATCACCGGTATATCTTGTTTGCGTTTGTTTCTAGTGTTCATACAGTGATTATTGCTTTTCGTATTGAACACACTTAAAGTTTTTCTAACATACCCACACATTGTCCAACATGTATTGAGAAGCGACGATCAAAAAATGTAAAAAACAATCCTTTCATTTTGCAAATCTGACTTGTTGAAAAGCGATACAATGAACGCAATCATTAAAACAGAGAACTAAAACTAGAATACCAATATCAGACAAATAAAACAACAACTATCAGAGTTAATACGTAAATCGTTCAAAGTTACATGCTCATAGTTATTTCTAATTGCGACGTGGACCACAGTTAACTCCGTTTAGCAATCACAAACTTTGCTCAACTTAAACTAGTTAATAGGCCAACGTAAGATTCACATGAACTTTTTAATTTGAGGAAAATAAAAAGTTTTTATACATCGCTTGATTGGAGAAAAATAAGGTACTTAATCAACAAGTTTTTACTCAGACAAACAGATTTTACAATGAAAGTTTGAGTTCTGAAGAATGTAAAATGTGTAAGTGGTTTGCCCATATCGCCAAACGATTTATTTTTATTTGCCATCGATCAGTAACATTAGGGATCTATATGATCCGAGATCCGGAAGGCCGGAGAAAATTCAGAGCGCTGAAAATAAAACTCTGCACTAATACAATAGAGTTGAAAATCACACGAGTGACATATCAATGTCAATGTCAAATATCACAACTCGACACTTCGATTTTCAACTCTATTGTATTAGCGTAGAGTTCTATTTTCAGTACTCCGTTTTTTCCCGAACCCGCCAGATTCCGGATCATAGAGTCCCAGCCTCATTAGAATACCTACAAGTATTGGTCTATACTCTATAGTTTACCACTTAAACCACATCTCTTTCTCTTTCTTCGTTCGTCTTTACCCTTTACCCATAAGCCGTCTTGCCCCAAACTGTCATTGGACTCACATCAAATTGATTTCCCAGTTTGTATACAGTGCTTAGTAAAAAGTGGTAGCTCCGTATTAAGATGCATGAACGCGGATTAACCGTGAATTAATGAATTATTCAGGACAGGGAATATGGTGAAAATGTTTTGTGCTGCTTTAAATTATCTTTATATGTACCTAATAATATATCCTACTACTATTATAAATGTGAATGTTTGTGAGGATGGACGTATGTTTGTTACTCTTTCACGCAAAATCTATTGAACAAATTTTTATTAAATTTGGTATAGTAATAGTTTAGGCTCTGGATTGAACACGTAGGTTACTTTTTAGCCCAAAAAAGTACAGTGTTCCCGTGGGATACTGAATTTACGCGGGCGGAGCCGCGGGCAGGCTTCAAGATAAATTAGTAACGGACTGACGGACATGACGAAACCATAAGGGTTCCGAGTAGTGAACTACGGACCCTAAAAATCATTATTAAGTACCTTCTTGTACTTTAAATAATTTGTTACTATGTTTCGGAAGTAGAATAAAAAAAAAGGTTTCCATGAAATGTAATTTAAAAATGTATCCTACTATAACCGCAAATTATTATAATAAGCAATATTTAAATTGGTAGCATTATAGTTAGCTATTATCCATTTATTAATATCTGTTATCTAAATAAATGTACATCCCTATTCCCACCGCGGCTCAGATATCAAAAAAAGTCCAACGGCCAATGTACTACGAGAGCAGTAAGGGACTCGCAAAAAACTCAGGGTTAATGACCTAGCCGCGTGTCCTTCGCGCGGCCTGTGTGCGTGATACGCGTGTGTGCGTGCGTATGCGTATTATGCGTGTTACGCGGGTACGTGCGTGTGCGTGTTACGCGTTTTGCTCTTAATTTTGTCATTACGATTGTGGACGAACGCACGCATGTTGTTTTTATTAATGACACCACTTAGACACGCTTCGGTTTGTTCTAAACGAATTCAATTCGAATGAGGTCTACTGGTTTTTTTTATTTGATGTTTGTAGTCTCTTAGCTCTAGAATGATGGCCAGGTCACGATGAAATCTGATAAAAATTGCCAATTAAAAAAAAGAAAACAGGCAATATTACAATTAAAAATTATAATTCGATAAGTCAATATTAAATAATTTTTACAATACGTAATGTTAATATTGATATAGTTAGACCTTTTTCTCTTTAATGGATTAATAAATAATTTATTTTTTACTATACGACCAAAGAGAAAACAAATTTTTAGAGTAAAATAGGCATAGCTTAAAAGTCATAAAGAGGCCAAATATGTACATACTAGCGCCATCTCTTGGACGAACTCAAGAATCAACTTTGCCTTTTATCAAAAACTTTTTCTTTCAAAATATAATTTCATGAAAATATTAATATTTTAGTCACTTATTAATGTGCCTTATTGTTGGTAGGTACGTTTCATAATATTATGTATTATAAACCTAAAATCTTCGAACGATGCACATTAAAACTTTCAAAAGTAGGTAACTCTTTATACAACACGCAAAAAGGGAAAACATTACAAATGGCGATGATTGTTGAGTATAATTTTATAAAAATCGAAGGTAAAAAAATTCTATAAAAGTATTTAAAATTGCCACTTAAAGTGATAATCCTCATTAATAACAAGGTTACTTACAAAATTATTGGCAATTTACTGAAAGGAAAAAAAATAATAATTAAAAATAGAATTTCGAACGTTAAAAAGCGCGGCAATTAGGATAAAGGCCGGAGCACACTGCAAACATGGATCGCAAATAAAGGTGGACTCGGGGCGCGGTTCGAATGTGTGGTTGGTACACTTTAAAATGCCCTGTGTATATAAAAGTTTTACTTGTACTATCATCATATAGGTAGCTTTATTTTATGTAAGTATGTAACATTTATTTTCTTAAAAAACGTAAAAAAAATTCGTCTACAAAATCTAAAATCAAATCAAATCGTTAAAGTGTTAAAGAAATACACTTTATAGGTACTTACTGAAATAAATAAATATAATATTATATTCATTTGTAACTATGCTCTCCTATAACTTAATAATGATAATTTTATTAATTAACTATACAGTCAACAGATGGAGCTCATAAGCAAAAATTAGCGTTTTTTAAATGATTCGGAAATAGTTATTTGTTGATATTCGCTGTTTAAAGGTAAATCGTTCAACAGCGAAGATCAAATAGCCATAGAAGGTTAGCAAACTATAAGTAGCAAGTAATAATAATTATACACAAGGATATTCTAATTAACATTATTAAAATTGCGGAAATTAAACAAACCGACCGAAGAGAGACTTATAAAAGGAAAATTAAGGCTATTTGTAAAATAATCTAAAGGTTATAGAAAAATACAATTCGCATAATTCATATTCACACAATTATACATTTGTGATAGCATAACCATATTGGCAAACCTTTTCAATATGACACCTACAGTCAAGGTTACGAAGAAGATTATAACAGAATTATTTATATGATTTGGGTCTCTTTCCTCAGGACAAGAAGTCGTATCTCTTGTAAAAATAAGCATATTTTTACGTGAGATACGACTCTCTTCCTGAGAACAGCGCCCCGAATCACGTAAATAATTTTGTTATATAACAATTATGTCTACATTCGCGTTTCTTAGGGCTTCTCGGATGAGCCATGAAACACGCAACAAGCAATATATCGTTTTTATGACAAGAGTGAACAAACTCGCCAGATGACAAGTAACCAGCTGAGGATGAAGAGGGGAGTAAATAAAATAGGAAATCGTTCGTTTACTTCGACTTAATATCTATCGGCTAGCGTGGAATAAAATTTAAATAAAAAAAAAACCACTTGAACGATCGACACAATTTTATGTACATTAATTGATGCGAAACAAAGGTTATTAACGATAATTACGAAGACAAAAGGTTTTCCTGTTTTCAAAACAACTTAACCTACTTGTAACTTGCGCAAGTATTAGTTGAGACTTGAGAACAAAATTATTTATTGTCAATCAATCATACGCTGTCTGGGAACTAAAATAATAAACCGATAAAATAATAATAATATGACGGAGTCCATTATTTGTATTATTGTTTAAAAAAAAACAAATGAGAACCCTGATTTCAGAGTAAGCTTTAACGTTGTGTTGTGCATGTTAGAACATTTCTATGTTAGTTCTCTAACTAATCTTCACTCTAAGAGATTGGGGACAATTTTAACGTTTATAAAAAAAATTGAACTTGTCTTATAACGTAACATGCTTATATTATAATCACAGTTTAATCATGTTAGATTTGAGTAGATTGTAAATTAATTAAATGATTAGTTTTATACTTGGGTACATAAAATTCAGGTAAAGTGACCATCGTAAAATCCGTTGATACAAGCCGCGCCCGTCTTAATGTAATCAAAATAAAGTGCACGTGTGCGCACCTTACTTTTTAAATATTTATGTAAAAGTTTTATTTAAAAAAAAAACCAAGGTATATTGCAAAATATATTGTAATATGTAGTAAGAAAAAATATGTAAATTATTTTCTAAATGATTCTCCTTTTAAATTCGGCTAAAGTTTTAACTATTTCTCTACTCAATCTTCATATTATTGAAGTCGGTACCAGCCCAAACAATATCCTGATAAAACAATATTTTATAGAACTCACGTTCAAGTTTGCTGGGCCCAAACAATATCCTGATAAAAACAATATTTTATAGAACTCATGTTCAAGTTTGCTGGGCCCAAACAATATCATGGTAAAAACTATATTTTATAGAACTCATGTTCAAGTTTGCTAGGCCCAAACAATATCCTGATAAAAACAATATTTTATAAAACTCACGTTCAAGTTTGCTGGGCCCAAACAATATCCTGATAAAAACAATATTTTATAGAACTCATGTTCAAGTTTGCTGGGCCCAAACAATATCCTGATAAAACAATATTTTATAGAACTCACGTTCAAGTTTGCTGGGCCCAAACAATATCATGGTAAAAACAATATTTTATAGAACTCATGTTCAAGTTTGCTGGGCCCGAAAAATATCATGGTAAAAACAATATTTTATAGAACTAATGTTCAAGTTTGCTGGGCCCAAACAATATCCTGATAAAAACAATATTTTATAGAACTCACGTTCAAGTTTGCTGGGCCCAAACAATATCCTGATAAAAACAATATTTTATAGAACTCATGTTCAAGTTTGCTGGGCCCAAACAATATCCTGGTAAAAACAATATTTTAAAGAACTCATGTTCAAGTTTGCTGGGCCCAAACAATATCCTGGTAAAAACAATATTTTATAGAACTCATGTTCAAGTTTGCTGGGCCCAAACAATATCCTGGTAAAAACAATATTTTATATAACTCACGGTCAAATTTGCTGGTAGCTGGTACCGACTTCAAAAATATGAAAATTGAGTAGGGAAATTGTAAACATTTTAGGTGAATTTAAAAACGGAATTATTTAGAAAATAAAATTATTTCATACCTTTTAGTGCATTTTTACTTACGAAGTCGGTTTTAATTGTTTGTTTTAATGTACCTAAATGTCTCCCTTTTTACTTATATTTACTGTATTATTATTAACACATTTACAAAAGTTATTAATACAAAAAGCCTTCGGTATTCTCACTCTCTCGGCAAAACAAACTCAAGCGTTATTTTATGCCGGTTTCCTGAGGGGCCGTGGTATTCCCCCAAATAAGCATTATCGATCTGTGGACCTAATAAACAATCACTAGTGATGGTAATGATTAGACACTATATTATTAAATTATTATTATTAGATATCTATTGTAGTAGTCGGCGGATAAAATGTAGCAGTAAGAATTAAGAATATTATAGTGATGATGATGATCACGAATATAATTTTGGCAATAGCAAAATTTCAAAGACATTGGTATTGGTGCACAAAACTATGAGGAGTACCTATGTCACCATAATAATATGTTGGTGTAACGTGAGAAGACGGTGGTGATGATGGTGATGATTACTGTAAGTGGCATAATGGCATAATGGAATATGCTTGTAGCTCTTTAAACAATGACCAAATTTCTTAACGTGTATCTTTAAAGATTAAGGAGTTCTGTCCAGTGCTTTTGGATCTAGGGTATACCTTGGCACAAAATGTTACTTTTTGGTAGTATATACTTGAGTTACTTCGGAGAAAGTCAAAATTACTATATGTGTCCGTATAAATTCCGAGGAGTTCCCTCGATTCCTCATGGATCCCGTTATCAGGTCACCATTTTGGTATAAAAAAGGCTAAATCAAATACAAAAAATATATGCAGCCGAATGTATAACGACCTCCTTTTTTGGAAGTCGGTTAAAAATATATCTACACGCATAGCATGACCACCGTAGATATTAGTTTTGTCTACACAGGAATAGACATACTGACAGATAATACGGACAAAATGACAGTTTTACTTTTGTCAATCTGTCATTTTGTTTATTCTTGCGTAGAAAGAAACCATTTCTGTGGTGGTTGAGCTACGAGTGATGGTTGGAATAAACCCTTATAAACACTTTATATTAAAGTCAGTTAAAGATAAAAGAAGTTACGTCAGGTTACTGCGAGTTATTCAGATTGTTTTTGTATATTAACCTATAATAATAACCACAAAACCAATTTGACACGGATAAAAAATATTTCCCAATTATTGCGTCGATGTGTTGTTTGCAGTTAACAAGATAATTACGTGCTGTATATAACAAAATATAACAATGAACTTAGTTTAATTTAGTGAATTTAATGTCTGAATGTTTTTATAATTGTATCGTTGCTTAAAACATGAAAATAAATGATGATGGTATTTAGCAGAAACCATCAGGTCGACAGGTCAAAAATGGCCACGTCAAGTGAATCGTGTTATGAGAAAATAAACAGCTTCTATTGAATTTCAATAGATGATGTTTCTTAATACGATTATTTTTTGTAGTCATTATAGGCCAGCTAGATCATTGTCTGCCGTCTCTCCTTCATGTCTTTACATCTGTTTAAACTCTATTATTTTGAGAAACATTTCTTACTATGCACGTTTCATATTTATTTAAGTATCTATCTTGTTAAATAAACAGTGTAGTAGAATAGTTTTTGGCTATCATTGAAAATAATAAAGATGAACATATAATGTATTCAATAGACAGTGTGACGTCACATTACACGACTCGCGTAGAAAGTTCATGCTAAATTTCGTTTTGCTAGAAAGAGATGGATTAAAAACTTTGATCGCTCATACTATCTCCCCCATTTTTCAACCGATATTGGCGATAAATTTTCAGTTCTATGCATATTCGCTATCACACCAGCATGTCTGTTGTAAGATTGTTACCAAAAAGATTTCAAACAAGATAGGGAATTGTTATTTATAAGGTTAAAATTAGTAATTTATTTCATTTTTGAGCAATGGGATAGGTATGTTTTTTTGCTGTTGCTAAAATTTGTAGCCCTATATAATTTATTACATACATTTTCTGGAACATTATAGATATCCACCAGGCAAAGGTGTATGGAAGTTTTGCTAATAAAACCATTAATAGATAATATATTAACTTCATTTCGGTGTTGACATCAAAAAAAAAAGAATTTATTTCCTACTATTATAAAATATTAGTTGAAAATTCCTTTAAGGAACTCTTATTAATGAGGAGAATAATAACATTAGCTTAGTCCATCCAAAAGTTAGGGGAACTCCGGGTTTTTTAAATATGTATGCGTAATATTTATTACCCAAGTATTTATTATTATGTACCTGAATCTATAGGTGTGATTCATAGGAATAAGTATTGGAATTTTCGAGTACTTACCTACGCACTAAAATGGGGCCTTGATAAAAAGTTTCATATCATTTTGAACATGGAACGTGTTATCTATTGATAACGTTCAAAACATGATTGGCTCAACCCATGTTTGCGTTATCACATTCACGAATCGAACAATGTTTTAAATTGGAATAAAAGATTATATACTCAGAAGGTCGATTCTGCTAATTAAATCCTGAAATGCAGTTGCGATCCAGTCCCGGTACGTTAAAACTGCAAAATGGTATACACGTCAATCCAACGTCAAACCCGTTTGATTGGTCCAAGCTCCAAAAATCAGTTTACGGTGCATTTATAATTCAATTAAGGTAAAATGAAAGTGTCAGTTAATTTAATCTTCTTCTAAGAAAATAAATGCGACCATATTTCTGTATGGCACCGTAGTGACATTGAAATTGGTTGCATTATATTGTAGGTAGGTACTTGTCTTTTCATTTTTAGTTATATTAGGTTGGTTCGGAACATTTTTAAATTTTAAATATATCCAATTTATTATAATAGATAATAAATTAGCACACATAGACAATAAATTGGTATGAAAGCCGATAAATTAAAATTCCAATATTAAGAACGAAACAATAAGCGCGAGTCTAGCGTCTAGCGTTCTATAAACAAATAGCGCGGCCATTTTGGTTCGTTAAAAACATTTTAGAAGGCGGAACTAGGTTGGGGTTTTTGTACGAATTTCGACGCGGCCCTCCAATGGCGCGCGCGGGCGGGGCCTGTCAATTCCACTGACTTGATGCAGACAATGACGTTTTATTTTTTTTGATGATTTGGATCACGGCATTAGATATTTCGGCGTTGGCTTTGTTGCTTTGTGCCTTTGTGCGAGGTTTGCGTTTTTATTTTTAATTTCGTAGGTAAAATTTAAATTTGGAATGTTTTTTCGTACCAGAAGAGAGCTTTTGAAAATTTTCAACTTTTACAGCCTAAACTCTACCAATCAAAGGTTGTTTTTGCCCCCAAAACATGTTTATTATTTAACCTTTATAACGTGTATTTGAAAAATTCAAAACTTTACCTACCTATTACATTTTTCGTTTGTTTTTTATTAATATAGCAATACTAATTAGTGGCGTATTGCTAATTTAATGTAAAGTCCTTTAAAAACAATAGGCAACAATTTTTAAAGATCCTAATTGTCCAAAGATTATTTTATTTACGTAAAAACTATAACTATTAATCTTTAACATAAAATAATAATGCCATAAAGGTTTACTCAGTCATTATTAATAACAATAAACTTTGCTAAAACAGGGACGGACGACGGTCACCCATCCACCCGCGCACCCACGTCCCGGCGCTTAGCACTCCCGGTCAAGGTCTGGCCTGACGCCAACTCCAGACTGTGAAACTTCATTCATACCAAGATTCTGGGTTATGGGTATATTCCCGCCAAATATATTAAATTGTTATTTATATGTAAGCAATAAGTTTTTTGATAGGCATATGTAAGTATATTATTTTGATGACTTAAGAAGTTATTATCATTATGTAAATTATAATTAAACTAGCTTTTGCCCGTAGCTTCGCCCGCGTGGGAGAGTGTTCGTGGCAAAAAACTTCTTTAGCAAATATACCTGCAATATAGTAAGTAGTAGCACAGGGTAAAAATATATACTTTATAATAAATTTTCACACGTACTTTTTAATTTAAAGATATCTCCTAGATAAGGATAATTAAATTGTATAAATGTATACGTCCAAATAGCTTCTGAAAATACCACATTATTTCTGATCATTTTTTTATACTTAGAATGGGTATAGTAACCTATCCTTAAAATATAGACATATCTATGCCATCGCAGACTTTTTTGTAGACCTATAAAAGAGAAACAATCCAACCATATATTGTTTTGTTATTTATCTCCACGGTTAGGTAGCATTTTTGATAAAAGTTCCCAGACGGCTTGATTTTTTCCGACACCTTCAACAATAATTATCGTCATAAATCAAACAATTTCCACAAAACCTTTAATGACGTAAACCATCCCAAGGAAGCACTCTATCGGTAAATGTAAACGGCAAGAAAATCCTTTCAGTAGTTTTTGTGATTATCGCGAACATACAGACAGACAGACTCGGCGGGGCACTTAAGTATCCTATGTCTCCTGGTTCTAAGCTACCTCCCCAAAAAAACTTTCAGTACAACTTAAAGAGAATTATTGTGTGAACGGAGGAGTATGATATTTGGCACAGTTAAAGTCAATGTGGAGGAAGGTCATCAGAAAGCAAATAAAAAAAAATTATAATCTTTATAAAGTTGAAACTTAAAAATTTGTGAAGTGTTTCATTTACCACAATTTATAAACTAAACTACCTTAAACCCAGCATCCCATCGCTAGGAGTAGGCGTGGGACGCCACTGAGCGATGACGATGACATCCTAAAGTTTGCAACATCCAAACCACTTACGTAAATTCCCCCAAATTTGCCCCCAATTTAATATTCTACATCCCAAAACCTGCATCCCGCTGCTGGGAGTTGGCGTGGGAGTGGGAATCCGGGGAAAGTTTACATTCCACCGTGACGTGCAGCTCATTCCCGCGGGACCTTTGACCGTCTGCAGGCTGGGAGTCGCGAAATATGGATGTGACACCTTTTTATGACTTTGGGTCACAGTATAAATAAGATACAGTGGAACTCAGCCGTGTCGATGAAATTTTTACCTACGACTGAGCGTGGCCGATCGGAGCGCTAGGGCTGGTACGTCTACAAGAAGGCGTTGATAGAGTGCAAGCGTCGCGACACAACTAACAAAAACACGTTAGTAGTTCAATGCAGATATTCTTGGCGACGCAGCGGCGCTCAGTGGTTCAAGCGCGGAATTAATTCAATTTTAAGGTGGTTGACTGAGGTCAAAACGTTTATTTTACATCACGTATATACACTAGATTTAACCCTAGTGTAACAGATTTTGAGTATTTATTTTTTTATTAAAAAATTAGACCACTTAAGTTAGACAACTGAACGCGTTCAAAAAACTCGTGCCTTGCAGACGGTACCCCACAAAAAGTAGCCACTTATTCAGAAATTTATTTTTACAGTTTTAAAGGAGCATATATATTGTTATTGTAAATGAAATAATATTTGTCATTTCTATTAAATTACCTAAAAACTTTTGAGCTTTACGCAATTATTATTTTTTTCGCCCAAATATAACTTTCAATTGACTACAGATTTTTCGCCTCAAGGACACCCTCGGTTTCTAATATACTTAGTAATAAAAATAGGTCAACTATCTGAAATTATTAATTATATTAGTTTTAGCTGCAAATATATGCAAACTTTTAAATAATACTCAATTAAGTAAAATTTTTCGGAAAAAATATCAACATGCTCATTTGATGTTATTGAGGCTATTAATTTGAAATTACTAGCTGAACCCTACAGACGTTATTCTGTTTTTATTATAAACATGAATAAACAATAACTACACCTTCTACCTACACAGTACACGTACTATCTACATCTACTACCTACGCCCATACCTACTCCCTATACCTACACCTACACATACAACCTTCAGGTGATAAGATAAATAGTTATCGTAAGCTGATGGTTGAAGTTGGTTCTAATATCGCTATTAGTACTTATGTGATTTCTTTTAAGAAATGAAATTGTAATGGTCTGGAAAATCCTGTAGAAGATGGGATTTTATTATTCAAATACACTGTGGAGTCAGTATTATAATTTATTTTGGGACAAAGGTCAGTACAGGTTGTATCATTCCAGGAAGTGTTCGCGTGAATTTACAAACGAGGACGTGATGAATATGATGTTTACTTCTTCAGATCCCTACATAAATACTTTTGGAGCGAAAATCCTCAAAAAAGACTTACCATTAAATGACGACGTATAAGTACTCATTAACACATTTTTTCTAATTTATTGCTATTATTTTCTGTTTACAAATATTTTTTACTGTCGGATTTGCTTTTAATATTTTTTTATTTTTATTTAATGTTTTTTTTAGGGTAAATAAAACAATATATACAATAGACATACGTATACTATGATTTAAACACCAAAAAATAATTAATTCTGTGTTAATTGTGTGTTCTCTGTTAAAAAAAACTGTGCGGCGCGCGCGGCGTGACACTACATACTTCTGCTATTTGAGGTTTCGTTAGCGGCCGTGTAAATGACGCGTATGTGTGCGTGCGTCGATTCGGGTGGTCTTGTATGAAGATGGTCTACTGTACATTATTAATCCCGACAAAAAGAGGTGTGTTACAAGTTTGACGTGTCTGTATGTCTGTCTGTCTGCCTGAGTGTCTGTCCGTGGCATCGTAGCTCCTAAACGAATGAAATGAATCTTGGCTTATTTTAGTGATCTCAATGAATAGGAAATAGATAAATAGTGATCATTTTGTACATGCTGATGCAGAATTACTTGGAATCCGCAGAAATCCCAACTCTTCACTGACGTACAGCAGACGTATCGTGTTTGGGCTCATTGAAAAGGCTGAATTGAATTATCTCTTTAGATAGGATTGTAACAAATAAATTACGGATATTTCGGGCGTATTATCCACTGCCTATGTAAATAATAATTAAAATGTAGGCAAACAAATCATTTAATATTATGAAAATGAGATCAATGAGAATTGTATGAAAATAATGACAGCGCCTATACAAATTGCACTCGATAACGTTACGAATACGCTGTTGACAATTGTTCTTGCTTACCCCACTGATTGGATGATAGTATCTAAGGCTTAGATTAAGATTCATAGACTTACGATTCTAAGCCATTAGGTGCTTATAAGTTGTATGCAATCTGCCAACTAGTTCCTTCCGTCTACTATTGTAAATGTGAAAGTTTGTGAGGATGGTTGGATGTTTGTTTCTCTTTCACGCAAAAACTACAGAACGGATTTTGATGAAATTTCGTATGGTAGTAGTTAAAGCTCTGAGGGTCAATTCTGCTACATAAAACCTGTAATAATACAATTACAAACAAGTACCGACACGCTAAAACTGCCAAACCGGTATTCCCGTATACGTTAAAGCAGCGTCTAACGCCTCCTGATTGGTACAAACGTCACAAAATCAGTTTACGATAACAAGTCGCTTCACTTATAATACAATCAAAGTAAAATGAAAGTCTACTTTAAATATGAGAATTGAGGTTCTGTATTAAAACATAGGCTACTTTTTATCCCGACAAATCCCGTAAAAGTACAATGTCCCCCTGGGATACTGTATTTACGCGGGCGGAGCCGCGGGCAAAAGCTAGCAATTACATATTTTGTTCTGTACGTAAGTATATATTTTTATTTGCCATTAGGTACTTACATATACTTGTATGCAATGCTGACACCACCAAAAAAAAAACTCTTAACTACCATACATAATATCAACAAATTTTCTTAAGAGACTGCAGCCTTCTAATAATACCGCGCCCAATTTTCATGGCTCCACCGTCCGCGTCTTTAGTTCTGCGACTCGATCGCGTCGGAGCTCGGAGCTCGGAGCTCGGTATCGATTCCCGCTCTTAAGCTTAGTTATTTTTTATCCCCGAATAAATGTTTAACCAATGATTTCAAAACTAAGGATGTGTTATGAGTTATGACGTGCATTCGACGGAACAAATCTTCATACAAGAAAAAATGTCCTCGAATGTCAGCCATCTTGCTTTCACCATACTCAAGTGTCAAAATGGCCCCGAAAACCCTCAAAAGTGGGGCCATTTAAGTGGGGACAGTTTTTGCCTGGTATCAATGCGAGTTGACAAATTTTGCCCGCGGCTCCGCCCGCGTGAATACAGTATCCCACAGGGACACTACTATTTCGGGATAAAAAGTACCCTATGTTCCGTTCCGTAGTCTTTGCGTGAAAGAATATCAAACATCCATCCATCCACCCATCCTCACAAACTTTCACATTTATAATATAGTTGGATAGACGTTGCCCGCGACTTTGTGCGCCAATCCCGCGTAAACCGTACATTTTAACCCGATAAAACGTATACGTAAAGCCTATCTATGTTCTTCCCCGTGGTCTACTCTATATATGTGCCAAATTTCATCAAAGTCGGTCCAGTAGTTTCGGAGCATATTCAATGCAAACAAACAAACAAACAAATATTTCCTCTATATGATACTATAATATAACGACATCCAATGAAACGACGCTATACAGAATGTCTTTGAAACAAAAATAGATATTCAAGGAGCGTATCAGTATTCGACTGTCGTCCAAAAATATAACATGTGACCTTAAATTATCGTGACCAGATTATCCTATAAAATACTAAAATTCTATTCATAAAAGCGCGGCCGTACTCCGCGGCGGGCGCGTAATCTTTAAAGCCGGCGCGTTGTACGGCAGTGTGAGAGTATCCTTGCGTAGTGCAAATTAACAGAAAATTAGTTACATTAGTAAAAGAAACCTACATCATTACTTTACTTATATATTATCATTATATACAAAAACATCAAGTAAGTATGAACTTATATGCACGAATTTCGGAGATATTAGCAATAATTTAACGTGTGACTCAGTGTGACGATTTTATAACTTTAGGAACTCGTGACGTCATATCTAAGGGCATTCTAAGGAAATCCTGTAAACAAATCGCTGTACCTTTGAAAATATAGATTTTTAATATGCCGTTTCTTCTGAGAACTTACTCATATTTTAGAGTACTCTGTATTCATTTATTTAATAAAAAATCAGTCGACAAGCCTCTTTATCTAAACTGAAGTTAAATAAACTAATATAGTTAAAAGTGAGTTCAAAAAACATATAATAATTAATCCAACAAAAAGTACTTGAACTGATAAAAATAAAATGTAACGACAAAAAATATTATGAACATCAATCAAGCGGACGCTTATTAATTATTTATCATTATTAATTGTTTAATTATGATTTAAATTGCCATTTTGATGTTATTGTGTTGTTGTAAAAAACTCTACCACTATTTTTTTTTCTATTTTTTTTTAAAGAGTTTGGTACTCCACACATAGACCTAAATATTATAGATATGTCGAGGCAAAAAGTGTCCACCTCAAATTGGTTTGACGCAGTCGAGGTTTGACATTTGCTTTTCACAGTGTACATTTTTTTAAATTTAAATAGATGGCGTCGGCTTATAACAATTTGCCAGTGTCAAGTTAAAAAGGCAGGAAATAGACACTTTATCTTGTATTAAGATTTTTTCTGTCAAAGGCACGTCATTGACTCTACCACAATTTTGACGACGAATAGCAATGAAAAATTATTAAATGCTCTTCTTAGACATTTATTTATACTAATATTGTAAAGAGGAAAGATGTGTTTGTATTGAATAGGCTCTGAAACTATTTTGATGAAGTACAGATATAGAGTAGATAGTCTATGTGAAAGGACATAGGCTACTTTTTATTTTTTAGGATTTCCTTTTGCTCGCACGAAGTCACGTGCAACATCAGGTAGAGTAGTAAAGGTATCCTAGAATAAGTTAATGTTCAATGTTCATGTAGTCTTAATTTATGAGATGCTAGGTCATAAGTCTAGCTTTTTTAAAGCTATTAATGATTGTAAGTACAGTTAGTCAAACTGATTTACAGATTTTTTCATAACCCAATGCTTAAGAAGTAATCTAAAACTCTTAAGTTAATAACATTAAATATGGAATGTGCCACATCATAAAAAGAAAAAGGCCAATGTCACGTTATCTATGGCACATAAGATCGCGATCGAAAAAAAAACTAACGCCCACAATTCAAAAAGAGAACGCGCCTCAAAAGCTGTCAAACCGCTGACGCTCAAACCTGCCCTGCCTCAACAGCGGTCGTTGACTGCATTTATTTTGTTTTTTACTGCACACATATACGTAATAAGCGCGTAGATATACAATCTGACGTATGGTAACTGGATTCCAGTTCGGTAGCTTTAGGGCACGTTTAGAAGGTTTTTTTTTATCAAGATCTGGATTCTACTGGCTTAGATATTGCAAAAAGTATTGGCGTCATCTTTTTGTGCTCTCATGTTACTTTTCTATATTTAGTGTTTACATCTAACATTGATGATATTGTCTAGATATTGCAGTGTATTACCACAGATTAAAGAAAGAGGAACAGATAAACAGCTACATAGTTAGCTTTTGATTTGGATTTTCGATTACTACTACAAGCATACGGTGTGTCCACGATTGTATGGAAAAATTGAGAGCCTTGGAAGGGGAAATGTGGATCGCTTTTGATCGTTCTATGAAAGCTGTTTCTCTGTACGTAAACTGTATAAGTATATATTTTCTACTGTGTGGTATTACTTTATTAGTAGGTATGAAAATTCAGAGTATGATTAATGCAGCTACTTGTATCTATTACAGGCAGAAACCACAACACACATATATTTTGGTGAATTCCGAATTAAGTCATGACATAGCTAAACATTAGGTTAACAGGAAGATCACAAAACGAGTAAACGATCATCAATATTTTTGGACATTTGACTCAATGTCTGTGCACGTTCCTTTTAGATTAAAAAAAATGAAACGTCAGAAAACAAAGACTTCCAAATTCCAAAGTATTTTTCTTAAACTGACGCATAGGTGAGAAGCCAGTATCAAGTTTCAAGATATTTCTTTAACTTTTCACACGTCAAATTATCGAGGACAGGCTAGAAACTATCTGTGCCTCCCTCCTCAGTCCTCATGCCGTATACTCAGTCCGGCAGTATTCGTAGATTGAATAATAAAATCGGAATAAGTAGGACATAACTGTCGGTTTTGCGATAGGTATTTTAGACATAGACGTATATATAATAGACGAGCCAAAAACTGTCCCCACTTAAATGCCCCCACATTTGGGGTTGTTTGGAGCCATTTTGACATTTGAGATATGGTGAAAACAAGATGGCGTAACTTTTTCTTGTATGAAGATTTGTTCTGTCAAATGTACGTCATAGCCCCTATCTTCAGTTTTGAAATCTTTGATTTTAGGCCAAAGATTGCAGTATGAAATGGTAAAGTAGTCAAACGATATTTAGAAATAATAAAGTTATACATATTGGCGACATCAAAAAGAAAAGGTATAGTCTCATAGACGTATATATTATAGACGAGGTATGTTGAGGCAATAAGTATCTCCAGTTAAATGGCCCACTTTTGAAATTTTTGGGGCCATTTTGACATTTGAAGTATGGTGAAAACCAAGATTTTTCTTGTATGAAGAATTTGTTCTGTCAAATGTACATTATAGCCTATCTTGAGTTTTGAAATATTTGTATAGTTTGCAGGTTGTGTCTGTAGAGTCCTTCAGACAAATTTTATCGTTGAAACTTCCTAGCAACTTTCTGTTATTAAGATTCAAAATATATATTTTGATTGAATTTAACCGAAGAGTGACGTAAATGCCACCATAAACAATGATTTCAAAACGAATGATGGTCTATGACGCCATGTACGTCAATACATTTGACATAAAAAAGTGTGGAAACTTTCTGCCTCGTCTAAAATATATAGGGAGATGACCTTAAACAGACATCGTAAAACATGTAACCAGAAGATTATCCCACTTTAGAATATATGTAAGTACATTCTGAAACTCTTTTCCATACCTTTGTTACACAAAGTATAATAACTCATAACGATTTCTCACAAGCTTAAACAAATGAGAGATGAATAAACATTTTATTTAATCTCAAGACAAACCATAGACAAAGATGAGCACAAATTATGGCGGGAACGGGTTTTGTCACGTCCCTACTTTTTACTTGCTGGAATTTTTCCCGCCATAACCTGATCTACGACGCCATTTTGATTATAATCTGTGCGCGGCGCTCGATCATTTTGAAATAGGAATATTAATTTTGATATTTTACGGGTTGTTTAATGGAGATCTATAAAATTTTAATGCACTTTAGAAACCTTGAGAATCGTGTTCAATATTAGAACAGACACCGGAGATTCTAATATTAGTTTAATATTAGCTTATTAGGTACTTATAACTTATATAATATGATTCTACAACCCACCATGAAAAATACAATACAATACAATTTTAATTAATATTAGATTTAATAATTAAATTACTAATAACTAAAAAATATTATTTCGAAAATAATTTCTAACAATTTATAAAATTAAACAAAACTTACATTATGTGCAGTCTCGACAGATATTATCAAACAATAATTTAAAAAGTAATTCGACAAATATTCAAAAACAAAACATTTCCCTGATTGTTTTTTAAACTACATAATATAAATAATAAATATTAGTGTGCCGCCATGACTTTAATCTGTTTTATTACAACTATAATATTAATGAGTAATTCCTTATCAGCAACACTAATAATAATGGAAGGGAGACATCAAATGGCACTTGGTACTTTTATAGAAATTAATTTTGTGGAAAAACAGATTTATCTCTCTCTCTCTTCAACTCTCTTACTCTGTTTTCTATTATTCCTGTGAGAAATCTCTATCTTTTAGAAGTACCTACATATGAAATAATCGATTTCCAAACACAATAATTAGGTCACAGGATTGTAATTATATAACGTTATGTAAATGCAATAACAGCGGGCCCATGATTTACTGGATATATTATGTACAGACAGACGTTAAGGCATAAAAAATAAAAGTAGACAAAAAAACTGAATTGATTTGAAAAGGTAAGTTTATAGTAAAAAAGAAGTTTCAATCAGCTGATAGTGTGAGGTCAATGGTATCAGCGGCGAAGATTAGTTTCATTACCAGATAAAAAGAAAAGCCTATATCCTTCCCCGTGGTCTATTCTCCTTGCCAAATTTCATCAAAACGGGCAAGTAGTTTCGGTGCTTATTCAATGAGAACAAAGAATGAAATCTTTCCTCTTCATAATATTGGTATCAACTATCTATATTCTAGTAAAATTATAGATTGCGTAACAGGCCCTAAGTCATGTAATACCCTAGAACTATCCATCCCGTAGTTCTGGCTAATAGAGGAGTCCCCTCAGGACCTCCTTGTGTAATAACTAATAAGTATTCCTCCTGGGATTTCGGCTTTGACTTGGTTCGTCAAATCTAGCTCGATCTTATATTTTGTTAGTCATCAGAATCTCGTGACGCATCTTATATTAGGAGGCACTCTGTCATTCTGCCAAGCAAAAACAGGGACAAGCTTTTATTTAGGAATTTAGTTTAAGTAGCGTTTGAGAATTCGACCTTTAGTCAATTACTGGATGTTGATGGGCTATGACCTACATTTGACAAAAAAATCTTCATACAAGAGAAGTTACGCTATCTTGATTTCAGACGATTTTGTCAAATAAATGCGAACTGATGAAACTGTGGAAAAAAATGACAAAATGTCAAACCTCGACTGCCCCAAACATCTTCAAAAGTAGGACAGTTTAAGTGTGGACACTTTTTGCCTTCGACATGCCTCTTATACATATAATATGTAGGTCTATGCCTTAAGTCCTAATAAACGACAAATTAATTCGGCCGCTGGATTTTCAAAACAGAAAAATGGGAAGTGGAAAAATAAAAAAAAAATACCCGTCGACTCTAATACATCGTAAAAATTGACAAAATATTGCTAATAAAATTTGCATATGCAAAATCCATCAGCCCCACAATGCGCGCCGAGAACAAAAACTGTAAAAAAAAACAAAAAGCCCGCGAAAATGAGGTCATTCAATTTGGGAGCGGGCGAAAGTGGTGTTTTTTTGTTCATTACTTTCGTCTGGAGGCCGTGGTCAATGCGTTCTTATTGTTGTAAGGACGCGGTCATTGGGAGGCAGGATACGCGCGACTTTTTGTCGGATACTAAAAAAAATATTTTCTGGCATAATTACCTAGTGTGCGTCTCTTAAGTGCTAGGTTTTTTTTATTGAGGTGACTGACTTAAAAACGTTTGAGAATTGCTCAATTTAAACATTAATTTCTTTGGACTAACAATAGTAATTTGTACAATCAATAATTTAGTCTATGTAGGATTTCCCTTTGACCTTCCATATAAAAATCTCTGTAGTAAAACAAGGAACAAAAATGATTTTTATTTATTAATAAATTTTTTTAACAATCAATAACTATTACATACTTTTGTGATGCTTAATTAACATGGAATAAAAATTACTTGTCTTTTAGCAAAGTAAAAAAAAAGTACATACTTTTTTAATGCTAGCAAAAACAAATACCTAAATCGTTGGACTATTGCATTTTGAAAATAGAAAATTCATGAGTGGAAACTTTTTAATTAACGTACCAGCAATCAGCATTAATTATGTTATTTCAATGGATACTTATGTCACCACTTCAATGGAACATTGGCCTTATTTTATTGCAGTTACTCATTACATATGTTTTATAATGACTAATGCATGAAAATCTTTGTTTTAGACAGTTGTTTTGTTTTTTTTTTCAATATTATTACTAATGAAATTAGAAGAAAAAGAACAGTATTGTAAAATGAAAAGCATCAAAAATGGTGTACGATCATCGCAAACGATGACTTGGCTAATTTTGATTTATCCGGGCAAAACAAATAATGAAGAAAGTTTTCAAAATGTCACTCCCTAGGAGACAACAAGTCTGCATGCGGCAGAAGCCACAAAAAATCTAAGTAACAAAATAAAAAATGTTTTTAATCATTATCTAATAACTCGAAACTCAAAATTTTTAACAAAGAGTTAAAAATGGTAAAACGTGACTAAAATGTCGGTTATCTATTGTATATAGTGAATGGTACATGACCTTGTTGGTAAATGCTATTTGTTTATTCACTTAAATGCTACATAGTATATGCAAGTCATACAACATATAGTATAAAAAGCCACATGTGCTATTTGTTGTAGACATGTTTACAATTGGAACAAAGCGATCGTTTTCCTAATTTGGTAATGACTAATCTTATGAATTATGATATAATTATGTAAAAAATACACCCCGAATTTTATCGAATGTTTTGACAGCAAGCCGTTGTTTATTACTGTTTTGATTAAATGAACCCGCAAAAAAAGGAAATCAAGTTATAGTTTGTACCAAGCTAAGACAAGGTTACCCCGAGTCTTAACTACTACAACATATTATGTGTATTCTTTGAACAATACAGAGGAGGAGTGAATAATCGTATAATATGCTCCCTGTGACATAAAGGAGGGTTAAATGCTAACAAACGTGTTGAGATAACAAAGACAAAAGAAAAAAACAATAAAAAATTAATCAAGCAGATATAATGAAGAAAAATAATATTTTAAATGAAAAAAGTATACTAAACCTCTCCCTACGTTTTTAATTTTTTTTAATTACTAAGTATATTATGGTGTACTTTAAAGTGTAAAATAGAGCATAAAAATGAAGAAAAAGATTTTTATTAAGTATAAATATCGTGAAAAAAATATTCAGCGAGTGAGAAGAAATAAGATGATAGTAGGTTATTGTGTTTAAAGGAATGATATGAGACATTTAAAATGATATAGATACTACCGGATACTAGGTAGGTAATTAAATAAATCAAGATTTTACTCAATCAAAAATGCAATCTGTACGTCGATTCTGCATATTAAATCTCACAATAATAGAGTTTCGATGAAGTCTCCGCATGTTAAAAGAGCAAAATAGTATTATCATAAACGTTTAACCAACGTACAACGTTTTGATTGTTCCAAATTAGACAAATAATTTTATGATATCAAGACGTTTCATTTATAATACATTGAAAGTAAATAGAAAGTCTAAGTTAAATTGGGCTTCTGTGTAAAATGTAGTATTAAAATAAAAATTATACCGTACCTAGCGACCTACCACTTTCAAGTTTTGGCAAGGAGCACAATGCCAATACATATTTCGTACGACAATAAACACACGTTCTTACTAAAAATGATGAGTAATTTTGAGCAAAATACTTAAGAAGTGATGACAAATATATATTATAATATTTATATGTGTATAATTATAATATCATGATCGATTTTGTGCCAAAAAAATGTGACAATTACGTGATATTTTGTGCAAAAAAAAAACACCTTACAAATTATATTTATAATGATAATCAATTTTGAGCAAAAACACTTTGAGCCATGACAAGTGTGTGACATTTAGTCGCGGCAATGCGCGTTCGTTGTGGACTCGCCCTCACGGGATGTAGATGGCAGATGTTTTCACTCGGTCTCATGTCCTTTGCCTTTGATTTCGTTTTTAAATCGCCGTTATTTTACGTAATAATGCCTTTGTGACGGTTGATAAGTTTTATTGAATTTATGAAATTACTACCTACTGCCCGCGTCTCTGCCCGCGTAAATACAGTAATCCACGGGAACACTGTACTTTTACGGGATAAAATGAAGCCTATGTTTTAATCCAAAGCCTTAACTACTATCATATCAAATTTCATGAAAATCCGTTCAGCAGTTACTGCGTGAAAGCGGAACAAACATCAATCTTTCCATCCTCACAAACTTTCACATTTATAATACTAGTAGGAAACCTAGCTAAGTGAATGAAGGTATATTTTAAGGCTGTTTTATCAAGTTGTGATAGTTTATTAATTTCTCAGATTAAGACAAAGTGCCAGAGTTGCCTGTTTGCATGTTTTGACAAAGACAAAACCTCCTAATAAGCTATCCGACACTTACTAGAAGATTGTGGAACAGGGGGTCAGTGAAGTTAGTCTAGATATAGTAGTTCACAAAAAACATATTTATTAAGCTTATACTAAAATAAGGTCGAGTTCGTAGGAAAATAAAAAAGCCGGTCAAGTGCGAGTGGGATTTCGTACCATACGACAAAAAAATCACGTTTTTAATATTTGTTATTATAACGGCAACAGAAATACGGCGTCTGTGAAAATTTAAACTGTCTAGCTAACATCACATTTAAGCAACTCTAGATTTTTGGTTTTTAAAACCTTTTTTGGTTCACTGTTGCAAGCACTACCATAACATTTTGTAAAACCTTTCTTTTGCCTCTATCGCAGGAGTTTTCGACTACTTATAAATTAATAATGATTAATTTGTCAAGTAATAGTTAAGAATAAATAATCAATAGTTTAAAACTTTAACCCGACTACGCAAATTATATAGCCGATGTTACCGGGGCCATTATTACGAATCTATTGACACTTATATACATAGATATATTGACCAAAATCATTACCCTTCCTTTTAACTTCGCCGTAGTCGGGTAAAAATATAATAATAGGACTTTTGAAGCCTTCCCTCATGTGTCGCCATTTTTTAACCTAATAATAACTAACTGTACCGTGTCATTTTATACAAAAATTTGCCTTGTGATCTAGTACATTATTTGTAGTGTCTAGAATTTAATAACCAAAATATTTGTGCCATGTTATTTTCAACAACAGTTTACCGTGAGTATAATTAGCTAAACTGGGTTCTATATTCGTTTTGAAACCCGGACTTTTCGTATCCGAAATATAACTTCCACAGTTAATACGTTTAGAAGCACCGATAGTTGAATGGCAAAGTTATTTATCTGTAGGCGTCTAGTGACTACGGCTAACACCTGTCGCACCGCGCACGGCCGCAACGTCCAGTTTAGGCGCGAACTAGTTTGAATTTAGAACAAAAGGCTGGCCGGTTGGAAAAATTTGCGTCCGCGTTTATTTTACCTCGGGTTTGTTTTTCCTTGTACTTATTGACAAACCAAAATGAGTAATTTGATTTATTTTTTTGTTAATAATTGCTAATATCCTTAAGCCTAATACCTTAAGCTATAAAAACTATCACAGATTTATGTAACAGGCATCAAAATACCTATAAATACAAATAAAATACTCTACTATTTCCTTAATAAGTCCATGGACATATTTTCTGATACGTCTTAAATTTGTTTTTGTCATTATTGCAATAATTATTTCCTGCTTTTGTCTTGAGTGGATAAATCGTTATTAATTGCACATTATTACTATAAGGGCCTGTTCCACAATCGTCTAATAAGTGACGAATAGCTCATCCAGAAGTTTTGTCGCTGCCTACTTCATACTGAGCGACAGAGATAAAACTTCCGGATAAGCTATTCGTCACTTATTAGGCGATTGTGAAACAGGCCCTCAGTCTAAATTTTCGTTTGTGTTTCTAACACTATACTTACAGTTGTTTCGGTTTGTACAGCTGCACATTCATCTCTATTCCCTATTGTCCCTCTCATCAACAAAAGGTCGACTGGTAGAGATTGCTTATATCATTTATTAGTATTATCAATATCTCTACTACTATTATAAATGTGAAGGTTTGTGATGGTGTTTGTTACTATTTCACGCAAAAACTACTGAACGGTTTTTGATGAAATTTGGTATGGTAGTAGTTTAAGCTCTTGAGTAACACATTGGCTACTTTTTATCGCGAAATAGTGCAGTGTTCCCGTGCGATACTGTGTTTACGCGGGCGGAGCCGCTAAAAGCTAGTTGTTTACATATTTTGTATGTTTTTTTGGTGTACAATAAGTGTAATTGTATTGCAATACATTTCAGATCATCATCTGACTCAATTATTACATGTATTAACTGTTTATAAAAACTGCAACAGATTACAATTTGCTAAAATAAAGTTTGAATCCTACTCCTCATTTCTAACTCTACAAGGTGCTACAATAATTTACTAAATATTATTTTCCACGTCCCATTAGTTGCGTTTAAACAAAATGTCGCCATACACGAGGACGTAAAAACGAAATAGCCTTAGAATGTATTCAACTTTTTAAACCCTGTGCGTGGCTAGATATTAAAAACAACTTATAACATAAATTATTCCCTACATTCCTCTAGGCCAGCATAAATAAGACTAAAATGTCGCGATACTTAAGGATGTAGACATAAAAACGATCTAGCCTTCGACTATTTCTAATGGCGGCATAACCAGTTGTAGACTGTAGTAGTGACATTGACAGTTGTGTAAGCGTTCGCCTTGGCCGAGCGCGCGCGCAAGGACCTAAGCGCGCCAACTTCACTTCGAATTTAGACCTTTTTATTTTTTATTCGAAATAAAATTAGGCAAAGAAATTTGCGTTATGCCATAAGCCTTGAAATGTCTAAATCAATATTGAACGTTGAATCACGAAATGTCCCGTCTTATCAATATAATATTTCGAAATATTGAACATTCAAAAACCAAATTCCCGAAAATGATACACTTCACCGTTAGTCAGAAGGATAATAACTAAAATTAATGAAGTAAGACATCAAAACAAGCCAATTACCTAAATGAACCGTTTGTTTTATGATTTGAAGTCGTTTTGAAGAGCTTTATTTTCATGAATGCACTCATGACCTCTTTCCGACGCAAAAATAACACCAAGGATGATAAATTGTAACACTTTATCAATGCTTATCGCTTCTGTCAAGGTATTTTCAAAAAGCTTATTTATAATTTTAAATAAGCTTCATTATAATAAGCATTTGAATAATATTCAATCGTGTGCGTTTTTATATTTTTGTAGAGAATAAAGTAATGTTTATTATATCAGTCTGTATTAGAAACACTTTTTTAATTATCGGCTTATCAGGAAGTACTCAATATTAGTCATGATTATTATAATGAAAACCACAATTATTATTACATTTTAATAATAAAATTCTGAAATGTTTGCTACTAATTTTATATTTATATTATAAATTTCAAAACTCTATTAAAACTTACTTTACTTATTATCTGTTTAAAACTAACAAAAATACCCAATAATTCTTATGTGGATTGTTTACTTTTTAGTTAATAAGTTAATTGAAAAACGCCGAGAAAAAAGGTCCGTCGGACTATTTTAGCCTACGTCTACGCCGGTCGTAGCATTCAAAGAAATCAGACATAAAAAAAAAAAAACGACTGCATAATTTCGTGAGATTTCAATATTCGATCATTCGAATTTAATTCCTGATTTGAATTTTAAAAAAGAACTTTTTGTTTTTTATTTATTTTTAGTCCAGGCTGAAGTTTTAGGCGTACTTAAGTTTTTTAATTATGGTTTTAATTGATAATCTGTAGACGTATGATAATTTACGTGAGTTCGGTCGAATATTCGTAACAGGATAAATAATTTTATCCGTGTATTAATATTAGCCGTCATTGGCCTTCAATCAAAATATAGGTTGCAATTTATTAACGCACACATACACACGCACACAAGCGGCGTAGTCATAGAAAAAAGAGTGGGACAGATAATGTTAACGAGTTAGGAGGGGCGCGGTGGTGGGGGAAAGAAAACACACAAAAAATGTGCGTGAGCTTACACACACACACATACACGGCGAGCGAGAAGGGCATCAAAAATGAGTAATTAAGTTTCTTTGTTATTGTTTTCTTTACTTACATGCGTCAGAGGTGGATTGTTCCCCCTCGGTCCACTTTGACACTTCGGTGGTAATTTTTGTAAAATAAAAAAAAACAACGAAAAAGTTTTCAACCACGCACAGACGTCACCTTGTCATCCAGTCAACCGTAGTTACTCGCGAATACACTGTCACTCAAACACATATCCGTTCACATACACAAAATATTCCTTTGGTCAATCTTAGAAAAAATATAGTTCGGGTCCTAAGTTTCCATCTGATATGTGTACATTAGCACTACGAGGAAAAAATCACTAAATCCCAAAAATATTCACGATATTATAACCACTACGCGAAATATAATTTTTAAAAATATAGTCTGTCAAAATATTTAATTTTTTTAATTTTGTTTTTTTGGAGGTTTTAGCGGTCGCGTGTTGTGGTCGTGTGGCGAAGGGAAATGCGACTCTCTACGGATTGTGCATAGGCGGGACTGCACCGACGGCGCGCAGTGTACTAGACGCCCGCGTACTTACCCATTACCTTGTATTTACTGCGACCGAGAACGCTCGGTTATGCAATCTTGATACTAGCTGCACATAACATACATTTAAAAATATGTTTCTCCCGCACTCACTTGTTACTATATTACAATAAACGTGACGAAATATGCATTTTAAACGCACGATTTTGCTATGGTTGAGTATTAAAAATATCTGCATTTAAACATCATCACACAATATAATTTCGACGTTGTAAAAATATTATCAATTAGATTTTTCGCACATTTTCCTTTCCATTTTGTGGGTCATTTGTATTTAATACCTTACAAAACTACACTAAAGTATCAATTTGTATATATGAGGATAATAATATTAAAACATTTAAATAAAGTATTTCATTAAGCATCAAGAAGGATCAATTACGCTACCTAGCACACATGCGCGGAGTGCACTGTCGTCCATGCATTTTTTTCCCTGTGTGAGTCCGCGTTTGTACGTACTTTGCCCGTTTCAGTTATCTTTGTAATCCGGACGACTTGACGATTTCTTTGCATCAATAAAGTTTAAATTAAAGAAATATTCTGTCAAATATTCGCGCCCCGTTTAAAAATAGAACGCCGACTCCCCCCGTCTACCGCGTGTGTGGGTTTGTGTGCAGTTTTTATCGTTTTTTTCTTAGAGTGTGGGTGCGTTCGATTGTGTAGCTCTGCGAGTGTGTGCATGTGTGCGTAGTTCTTGTAAGAAATGGTTCAGTGAAAAATTTAGTCGAAACCCGAATAGATGGCGCTGTAACTATGATGCAAATATCATCAAAATTATTTCCCGCACCGTACGTCGCAATTTCAACGTTAGCCTGGCGTTAATAAGGGTGATAATCGTGTGTGTTGCGTTTTTAAAACATTTTCGTACTTATTTTCCTATCATGGCTACATTTCGTGACTATTCGAAGGCCAGCGATTGTTAGCGACTTAATGACTCTAACGATAGATGTGTTAAAATAATTAATATATCTAATTGCTTCGAAATATTTGTTTGACGAACTTCTTTGTGAATTGTGACTAATTACTGATAGAGTTTTCTAGATTTTGACATTATTTCTCGCATGAATCATTATATAAATTGATATATTATACAAAGTTTGCTTAAAATTGATTTGTACTTTGCATTGGTGTCTATAACTTTGGTGTTTCTCTGCATTTTAAGGCAATATACCTTCAAAGTTTGCTCACATTCGGAAAAGTCTGGTAGAGGGTTGACGCGTGATACTTATACAGATCTTTATGATATAGAGGATAAGCGAGTAAACGGACCAACCGTCGCCAATGGACCGATATCAGAGGAGTTACAAGGGCGTTGCTTTTTTGTAGCAGGTACATATTAACTGCCTCTACTATACTGCCAATAATACGAGTAGCCGTTATAATTTTGTATGTAGAGTACATAAGATTAATTAATTTGTACCTGTTATTAATCGAAACATTCATATTTCAATTAATGTGTGTATACTGTACATATCACTTTTTGTAAATAATCTTTATATAAATAAAACAAATACGTTTTATAATCAGCTGGTGGTGAATCAGATGACAGTGTCAGGTCAATGGCTGCAGCGGTGAAGATTCATTTAATTACTAGATGTACATAATAGTATATATTTTTTCAACTTTCTTTTTTTTTCTGCCTAAGCTTCTCTTTCTTTCCTTAAGCAGTAATTCATATTGTGCCCAAAGTTTTCTGAAATTGATTTTACAATACGGTACATAAAAAAATCTTTTAGGTTTGATGAAATTCGATATTTGGTTGGAAGGAAAACGATAAACTTTAATGGCACGATATTTAGGGGAACCTGTTGAACCTTGGCGCTATGTGTACTTAAGCCATTGGGCTCGTTTTAAATATTCGAGCGATACTAAATTCTACTGTCTATGGTATTCGGTACGTCACTATCGACTATTCAATGTGAAGTTAGTCGCACACTGCCATTAAGCCGGTGTTTGGTGTTATCGACGTTAAAACTTTTTGGCGAAAAATGAAGTGTATTTTAATATATTTTGAAGTCTAATAGTTTCAAACGTTTTATAATAGTCACTTAACTTTTATATGCCACATTAAAAATCTTACGAGATAAGTAACCTCAAAACTATTTATAATCCACCGTGTTGTTGAAGTTGGAGTCAAAAATATAAATCAAAAAAGTTTTATTTCCATATAGGTTACAAAGCAACGCTTATGGATTTGTCCCCACCGTGATGCCTACGCTCGCACGGTGCCATCTTTTAGCAAAAAGATGGAAAATTGTTCTTTTAATTTTTATTACTATATTTTTACAATATGTATACTTCGTCTATTTAATATTAACAAAAGTCAGATACATATAGTACATAGAAGCAGCCGTGCAGGTGGCCATCCTATTCCCATAGTGTGCGATCGTCAATAAAATCATTGAACCTTAATAAGCAAGTTCTTTAACTACTTTTTTAAATTTATAAATGGAAAGATTTTTAACGTTTTCTAGGATTCTATTGTATAGGCGACCCTTAAAGGATTTGCTTACTTTACTTAGTCTGATCACCGGTATATCTATCTTGTGCTTATTTCTAGTGTTTCTAAGTGATTGTCGCTTTTAGTTTTAAGGAGTAGTGTTCTACCTCGGTCACTGTCGATCAGTTGTTCCTTGGACTATGGTTTGTAAGGTAGGATTGATTTGCTATATATATTACCTAGATCTACTAGGTCTACTCATTTTAAAGTTTGTAATGTGACAAAACAGTGGTTAAAAGATAGTTGTTTTTGTTTAAAGATTTTGTTTGAAAAGCAAAAACAAAACAGTGAATATTATTTTGATTTTGTTCAGAATTTCTAAGGTGTTTTGTTAAATATAGTATGTAATAGACCGAATAAAATAATTTTTATTAATTTACATAAATTACCTCCAAATTCTCAATGTGCCAGTACTACGGTGTACCTAGGAAGGTACACCGTAGTACTGGCCCAGGTACATAGGGTATGATGCACCTTGGCCTTACTTTTTTTTAACTTTTAAATTATATGTAATTATGAAACGCATATTTCTGATATTTTTGTGGTGAGTACCCAAATAATTGACCTTTCAAAATATGTAAATGTGATCTGTACGTCAAATCATATTTTTTTTTAAATATATAAAAACTGTTATAGGTACAACAGGTTACCCTACATTTCTTTGAACAATTGGCTATATGTTAACGATCATGTCTTAACAGCATAAACCTAGTAAATAAACAAACGGCGCACACCTGTTGATAAGTGATTGCATAGGAGTTTCAAGATCTTCGTGTACTAGGGTTGCAGAAAAAAGGAAGAGGTTAGCTAGAGCTCTCAACAGCCGAAAACGAATCTCTATCTGTAGACCTATGATACCTCCTATGATAGACTCCTGGTACTTTTGATCACTAACCTACTTTGCATTTACGCAAGTATATTATGGTTATTACCATCATCTATATCATTATAATGTATCAAAAGAAACATAAATGTTCGTTATTTTGTGATGAAAATAAACTAAATATTTAGTTTGCGTTACGTCACTACCTTATATACCTACCATTATATTTTTAACCCCCGACGAAAACAGATTGGTGTGTCCGTCTGTGTGTATACCCGTGGCATCGTAACTCCCAAACGGACAAACCGATTTTGATCTAGTATTTTTTGGTCAACGAACTGACATGAAAAAGAGTGTTCGTAACTATAATTCATAATCATCAGATCGCTCACTGCTTGACAATTCGGGGGTTACAAAATTTTTTTACAGCGAAGCGTCTCGCTCGGTGTGAACTGACCCTTATTTGGCATAAGCATAAGAGTTATTTACATAACAACCCACAAAACAGTCACAAACAATACCCACCTGAAGTAAACTGTGTTTTCGTAAATAGCATATCTGTATTTATAACAATTCGGGTGTCGCTCGCAGACACAGTGTAACAGACATTAGGATGGACATGTCAAAAGAAATATTTTGAATGTTTTTTTCTGAATATAGCCTGACGCTGTGGTTTGTTCATGTGGAAGTGACGAGGATTCAAGTAAGTAAAATGAATAGAGCGTCCATGGCTAAGTTGTACGTAAGAGCATGTTGGATCCCAGAAGGGTCAATTGTGCAAAATAAAACCTGCAGTAATACAATTACAATCAAGTCCCGACACGCTAAAACTGCTAAACCGGTATTCGTAAACGTTAAAACAGCGTCTAACGCCTCCTGATTGGTCCAAACGTCACAAAAGCAGTTTACGATAACAAGTGGAAGTATACTTTAAATACGGGAGAGGTTCAAGTCTTGGCATGGTGGAGACAAATGGAAGGGCAGCTGCATATCTAGACTGAGGATCAGTTTACACCGCGACGATACTCGATGCTACGCGGCGCTGCATATTTAAGATAGCTATTCAAAATTGTACTTTATGCCCCACATAAAAACATAAAAGTTTCATATGACATCAGTCATACACTGCACATTCGCTGTGCAGCGTGGTGCATCCTGAAATTAGAACTCTTACAATGAAGCGAGTATCTTCTTGTGTACCTAATGAATAGAGTTCAATATTGAATAGCTATCCTAAAAATGCAGCGCTACGATGCGTATCGTTTCGTTTCGGTGTGAATTGATCCTACGGGCCTGTTTCAAAATCTTCAATTAAGTGTCTAGCTTATTCGGAAGTTAAGTGGATAGCTTATTCGGAAGTTAAGTGGATAGCTTATTCGGAAGTTAAGTGGATAGCTTATTCGGAAGTTAAGTGGATAGCTTATTCGGAAGTAAAGTGGATAGCTTATTCGGAAGTTTTGTCGCCGCTTTCTTTATATCGAGTTGCCACAACTGACATAACACACATACACTATCTTTAACTATACCAATTTCGTATTCATCCAATTATATCAATAATTACAGAAGCTAGAAGGGCGGACACACAGACAGTCACACGGAGAGCTTACTATATGGGTTCCTTGAGTACTACGGAACCCAAGAATCCTACTATCCTTCTTCCAACTACTATTATTAATGTGAAAGTTTGTGAAGATGGATGGATGTATATATGGATGGATCGATGTTTGTTGCTCCTTCACGCAAAAACTACTGAACAGATTTCGATGAAATTTGGTATGGTAGTACTTTAGGCTCTGGATTGAAACATAAGCTACTTTTATCCCAAAAAAGTACAGTATTTTCATGGAATACATGATTACGACGAGCGCAGGCGAAGCCGCGGGAAAAATCTAGTACTATTATAAATGTGAAAGTTTGTAGGGATGGACGGATGTTTGTTACTCTTTCACGCAAAAACCACTGAATAGATTTTGATGAAATTTGGAATGGTACTACCATTTGGGTTCCGGATTAAAACATAGACTACTTTTTAAACCGAAAAAGTCTCGTGGGATACTTTATTTACGCGAGAGAAGCCGCGGGCAAAAGCTAGTTATTAATATGGCTAGTTATTAATATATTATCATAGCAATAGTGACTTTTTGTAGACGAATGATTTTTTATTGCTTGTACCGAATGTACAGTAAATATGTTACACTTACGAGCAACTTCTCAGAAGAAACAGTGTACTAAAATCAACATCTTCATAGGTACAGTGAATTGTTTACAAAATTTCGCAAGTTTCGTCAAATGCTCCATACAAAAGTCGAACATATCTGTGACGTCACAATTATGTAAAGGTGTATGAAATATACGGCCGTAGGATCATATTTGTAAATATCTCCGAAATGCGTTCGTCGTTCGAATCGTGCGTTCGAGTTCATACTTACAATTATTAATGTTTTAAACTAATGATGAAGGTGTTTGTACTAATTAAGCAAAAAAAAATTGACACTTTTGTATTTCTTCTAAACAAAAAAATATTTTATGTGTACATATTTTTTTACGCTTATCAAGTAGTAGGTACCTCAATATTTCTTAGTATATAAAATAAACTGAATATTTTACATGTAGTCTTCTACCCTATTTAACCTTTTTTTCTGGTAGAATGAAGTATTGCGAATGGTTTATAATTTACCCCAACACCATAAGCTGTAAATCCCATATCTTCCGGTTGAAATAACTGGCATGAAAAAAAATAAAAACGGCAACATTCGACATTTAAATTATTTAAACAACCGACCGACAAAAATCGGTCGGTATCGGAAAGCGATTCTTTTTTCGAAATAGAAATATATGGCGGGCGTTAGCACGGGCGGTTTGTGCCCGAATATATGGGGCAATGGACACTATTTGTAGGGCAGGGTATTTTGACAATAGTGGACAAAAGTACGACAAACTGTAGTTTAAATTGTCATGCAGTGAGCGAGCTGATGAAGATGAATTATAGCTAAGAAGACTCTTGATCGTGTCGGATTTCAAACGAAAAAACTAGATCAAAATCGGTTTATCCGCTTGGGAGCTACGATGCTACGGACAGACACACAGACCTAGACTACATACACGTTATACCGGTGGTAATTGTAATGTTTTGACATTGGAAATGTCTTTTCGTTCGCTCCAGTGTAGACTCCGATTTCACGAAAAAGTGCGATATATATACTCCTTATATCTCGGAGAGTTTTGAAGATATGATATTCAAGAAAGGCTCAAAAGACGCGTATTCCCAAAAGCTATTAGGTGCAAAAAGAATTATTCGAGAAAGTAAAAAACGAACAAAGTTATGGCCGAAATAGTATATAATATTAATATGGCCGAATTTTTTTAACATTTTTGATTTTGGCGCTCGATATTTTGGAAACGAAGAATGATATAAAAAATTTGGGGAAAAACTCCTCGGGACAATTCAGTCAACTATAATTTGAGCGTAAAACAAAGACCTTATGATGAGTTAATCGAAACCAGACACGTTATAATAATAGACATGATTATATACAAATTATAGTGAAAACGTAAATAAAGTGTATAAAAAAGTTGTGTGATGTTATTATGAACATGAATTTCCACTGAGAACTAACAGAACAAAACAAGAAAATGAACTAGTGCGATTTTAACAGTAACGGGACCCATAAAAATCAGTCTTTCCAATAATAATAAACGTTATTATTTTTGTTTCATAATAATAATTTTTGCGATTTTGAAAATAAAAATACATTTTATTAATTAATTTCGATTTTTTTATCGCTCCTCCGTTTTCGTCGGAGGTTAAACACACAAAGAGCAATTGCAAAATTTCATTATTTCCGACTTTCGGTTTCTATTACAGAATACTCGTATTTAGCACGAAATATAACGCAGACAGTTTTGAAAATAATATATTTTCATATATATTTCTAATAGTTCTGTCTTAACCACGAAGTTGAATAAATAACTGCACCTACACCTACACCTGTGTAGGTGTAGGTTAGGTTAGGTTAGGTTAGACACTACACTACACCTACATCACAACTACACCTACATCACAACTACACCTACATCTACCAACCTACTGGCCGGCCGGCCGACTTGTTTGAAATAAAGTTAACACACATTTACATAAAACATTTGACAGTCAAGTGACAAATAGAACACAGTCAACAATTAGTATGGGAAAATTCAATCGCCTTTTTAGTAGTTTCTCCGCAACTTTTCACAATTTGAACTATCCAACAATTTTTCAAGACCTCCCTGAACAATTATTTCAAGACCAAAATTAACCAAATCGGTACCCGCCGTTCTTGAGTTTTAGCGAGACAATGGAATTGCAATCCATTTTTATATATAAGATAAATAAGAAGAAGATTATAAGGACACCATACAAAATTTCACAGATTTCGTGCTTCTCACGACAATCGAGCACATTGGAAATGAATCTACGGAATTCGAAAAAAATTGACTTTTTTCAAAATGCAAGGGCTACAGGGCAAACCCTTAATCCAATCGTCTTTGTTTTAGGCTCAAATTGTAGCTGACTAAATTGTCCAGAGGATTTTTCTCAAATTTTTTATACCATTCTTCGTTTCCAAAATATCGGGCGCCAAAATAAAAAAAATCGGAAAAATTTTAAATTTTTTATTCACTATTTAGATCATAATTTTTTTTCGTTTGTGACTATCTTGAATAAATATTTTTGCAACTCACAGCTCTCGTGAATACGCGTATTTCTGCCTATTTTGAATATCATATCTTCACAACTCTCCGAGATATAACGGGATCGCACTTTTTCGTGAAATCGGAGCCTACACTGGAGCGAGCGAAAGACATTTCCAATGTCAAAATCTTACAAAAATACATAATCACAATAATTGCAAAGTGTACCGATGCATTAGCAGGTGACACAGCATTGACAATAACGAGCTCTACACAGAATTGATTGAATTTGAATTATTTAAATAAATTAAAATTATTAATTATTAATTATTAATTATTATTAATTTAATTATTTAAATTTTTTTATTGAATTTTAATTTACGCAAATATAAAATATTAATTTACACCATTACAAGAACATTGATCAATCCTAGTACTAATTTAAATGTGAAAGTTTGTGAGGATGGATGGATGTTTATTACTCTTTCACGCAAAAACTACTGAACGGATTTTGATGAAATTTTGTATGGTAGTAGTTTGCGCTTTGTGCGGAAAAAGTATAGTGTTCCCGCGGGATACGGTATTTACTGCGGGTGGAGCCGGGGGCGAAGCTAGTCACGAATGTAAATGAATAAAATTAAAGCTATTACATAAGTCGCATAGAAATATAAAGTAATAATAATAATGTCATAGACTACAGAATCCTAGTCCCTTAAAAGGGTTTGTAGGGCATTCAGTCATTCAGTCACCGTCGCGTCAGAGAAGTTGGTCAAAGAAGCTGGATACTGTAGATATGATATGAATAGTTGTTTTAAATTGAGCAAAATTTTGAAAATATATTAAAATTTAAGTGTATATTTTAATTAAGGGTCTAACATATTTTGTATCAAAGACGACAGAGAGGAAATCGCAAAATTTTCTTACAATTCATATATTTAATGTTAGTAAATCATTTGAGATTTATAATTGAGTCAATGATAATTTGATAATTCAAAATTTTGATCTTGACCGGACAGACGTTGATTGTTTTTGTGCATAAATATTATTATTTAAGGTGCGAATTGTCTCCATTTTTATTTTTTCGGTTATTTGTGTGAAAACTGAACTAAACTGTAACAAAACTTACACGACAAACTGAACTAAACAGTTAATCTTACACGACAGTTCATTTAATATCCTGCTTTATATTCAACTACTGAAATCTCGCGGGAACCGTACATTTTACTGCTATAAAAAGTAGCCTCTATGTTAATCCGGAATCTAAATTACTACCATATTAAATTTCATCAAAATCCGTTCAGTGGTTTTTTCGTGAAAGAGTAAGAAACATCCGTACATTTCATTCGCAAAGATCATTAGTTTTAGCAACCCTTTATTAAGTTCTGTTTGATTATTTCAAATCATTCATAAATATTGTAGAATACAATGTACATATTGGATTTATAATATATAAAATAAAATAAAAAAAAAATAATCAAATAAAACCGTGAAGTGAAATAAAGCTGAAAATACCGTAACCGTAACAAGCAGCGTGGAAAATCTAGCAAAGTGGCACAAACGCACGACCTCAGCATGGCGTTAGAACAAAAATGTCTTTCACAGACGCCGCCATGACACTTTTTTTTGTCGCCAATCTAAGATGGCGCATCCCAGAAGCCTAAAACAAAAGAAAGCCCCACCCACTTAAAAAAAAATAAAAATAAAAATTGCACCCTAAAACTGTCGAAATTTTAATTTCAACGTTAGTTGAATCAACAAGCGTGTAAATCCCGAATTTCAGTTATCCCGCAAAAGCCATGCAAAGTAACATACCGGGGACAGACCGACCACTTGTTGCTTGCAAAGTTCTCTCCAACTTGTGAGCGCCGCAAAATTTCCAGCCAATTTAAATTATCTACAAACAGTTCATTTTGCGAAATCTATTTTAAATTTTTTCAGTTAATCTAAAATAAAATATTATATATAAAAAAAAACATTTAACCTAACCATTTTACTTCCTTAAAGTATTCAAAATCGATGGGAAGGAACACTGCACTGTCTTAGAAACACTCGGGGCGCACTCAAAAAACGTGATTCTGTAGCACCGCGCGTTTTTCATTCGAAACGAATTCGACAGTTGTATTTCGAATTAAAATTGGGACCGCGTTTTTTTTTTCAATTGGAATATTCGGGCTATGATCGCGGAGCAAGGAAGTGCATGTGCACGGCGTCCCAGTTGCAACAGGTTGTTTGTCGGAGTCCCGCATTGGGCATGCGCAGTGCACGCAGACGTGCATGCCGACACACCAGCGAGACGACAATTTTGTAATTACGTAATATTTCAGTGGATTAGGAATAGCAGACGCCTTTCGACTTCGGCTATCACAAATTGGAAGCATACCGAACTATGATCTCATTGTTACGTCGTATGTATTTTCTTATCATATCTTACTTACTATGTAATTAACCTAGGAGTATAAACTTAGTAATTATGTAATAAAAGTTCAGAGGATATGTTACAGACTTATCAAATGTTGGGCAAGACATTAGACATCGTTTATACGCGTTGTAAAATAACGTCTTGATTTTATTATTTCTAAACGCAATAATATATATTTATAGCCCGTTCAGAGTTATCTTACCTCTAACAGGGCCCTTATGCCGACGAAATAAGGATCACTCTCATAGACGCATAGAGGTAAAATAAAACTGAACGGACTGTATATGAAAATACATTGTAAGGTTAGACTTAAAACTTTATGTTTCTATTATTCATAAGCAAAAATATTAACTTAACTTAACATTAACTTAACTTCATAATAATAACATTAAACATTAAACTTTGCCTAGCAAAACTTTAAATGAAAAAAAAAAAAAAACTAAATATAGCTCGCATTCGCTCCACATAGCGTGTAGTACACTCCATGCTTTATCGCTAAAGCAATAGATATAGTATCACTATATGCGAGATTGTTTGTTACGTTTCCATGTCTTACTGTAAGAGCCATTCTCGAGAGTGTAGGGATAGATACTGCAGCGTCACAGACAACCGGCGCGAATTGATGCTTTCGTTTTGGTTCGTCGATCGTACCGGGAACGCACTTTTAATTCTTCTGGTGTTGTGGAGGTAATCAATAAAAGAAAATACTTTTTATCACAAGAGATTGACTCTTCTGAAATATATACATGAAAATGCGGGCAACAGCCTAGACCTTAAAATGTTATATATTCACTTTTTTTATTTAGAATTGGCCTGTGCACCCAAAAACTTTTATGTAATGCACCCAAAAAGTGTACTGGTGTAGGGTTTTGCCGGGAATGTCAATGTGCGACGTTGTTGTTTTTGTATTTCTTACAAAAAATTTGTTATGTGTAATATTGGTAGAATATTAACCATTAAATATTCGTTCGTCGTCCGTGCAAAAGTGTGGGCAAGTGGTACAACTACAAAAAGCGTGCTATTTAGTGTTCCCCCCAAAACTGCCTTGGAAGTTTCACCGACTGACTTGACTTAGGTATCGACTGCATTGACGATTTATGTGGACTTTGACTAGACTTTTCACTTGACGATTTAGAAAAAACGGTGTTGTAAGCTTTTAAGAAAATTGTTTACCGGCCTTTTTAACTTGACACTGGCAATGGCTTAATACCTTCCGCCATATAGTAAAAAAAATACGTGTATGTAAACATAGAGACCCCCAAAACCTACCTGGACTGGTGGTTAATTAGTGCATAATGGTAAGGCGCCAAATTTTTATACAATACTAGATATTGCCCACTTCTTAGTGCGCGCAAAAGGAAGAATACATTTTTACCGGATATAAAGTAGCCATGTCCGTCCCCGTGGTCTACTCTATATATGTACTAAATTTCATCAAAATCGCCCCATCAGTTTCGGAGCCTATTTATTGGAAACAAACGATATCTGCGTGACGTCTGTCAATATGTCACAACATTTACATTTTTTTTTTGTATTTTAGAGGCAAAGGATCCTTTGCCTTATAATGCCTATAAAACGCAAACTTATTAATTAATTTATTAATCGAATTATGGTCGAATGTCGACCACTGGTGCCAGGTGCGAGTTTCTCGAGCGAGCTCCAGTTTCTATAAATCGGCGTTTATTTAAGCTAGTAAATAGTCTGCAAGGACATAGTGTTAAATTTTAACTATTTTTTTAATACCTCCCCACACCGATTTCGGTGACGGGGGCCGGTTTCATTGAAACGCTCGTCAGACCAGTTACGCAGGAGTAATTGTGTCAAGAGCACTCTCTCCTCCTTTACTCTCGTAACCCAGCGGGACGGATGACCGACACGACTGGCGGGACCGACTTTTTACACGCCCATCCGACGCATGGATCATCTCTCTTGTCAGACAATCGGGTGATCAGCCCGCATTGTTCTAACCAAACTTGGAAACAAAAATTTTTGTTGTTCCAACGCAGGAATCGAACCCACCAACCTCCGAGTCGAGAGCCAAGCTCTAAGCCACGGGACTCCGTCTGTTAAGGCTAAATGACTCAACTCTACGACTCAACTTGCAGACAGGCGTTAAGGGCGATCTTTGGACTTCGATACATCTTTTTATAATCGAGACTTTAAAGGGCAAACGACGGTGTTATTAGTTTATGGACCATCAATATTAAGTTACGTGTGTCCAGTGCGGGCGGGAAGTTGACGAAAAATATATGCTAATTGTATTATGTGACCATACACAATATATGCATAGAACTATATATTATAGATGAGGCGTGTCCAGGCATAAAGTTTGTGAGTAATATGGCCGTAAGTTGTCTATTTACAAAAAATCTGCAAAATCTGTTATGTAGTTACGGAGTTCATCCCTGACATACATTTGGATACAATTTAAAGTTTAAATTGAAACGGACATAATACACTGGCCAGATCCAATTTAGACTTTTTGTAACCGAAAAGATTAAAACTCGACCATACTGACGTGGCATTGTAATATCTTGATTGCACATATATAAAGGTTTGACAAAATCAATTAAGGAGGTTTCGGGCATATTATTTTTTATTAATTTATTTATTCTTTATGTACACAAATTATACAATTAAACTGAGACAACACAGTGATGAATGTACATAGGTGTGCTTATCTCTATAAGAGATCTCTGCCAGCAGACCTACGACAGGACATTATAAGAGATATAAACGGACACATAGTACACAAGAGAATAAAGGAAGCATCGAAGAACATCGAATAGTTATACAAGTATTAATAATATTTAATGATAATACATAATAACTTATATTTTACAATAAAAAAATATAAAAATATAAATACATACCTAAACATACATACATAATCCTACATATACTAATTATATATTAATATTCATAGATATGACATAATACGAGGGCGGCACTGAAACATTAAGTGACACAACATTACTATTTAAAAATGTATTTATTGCTTTTCGAAGTATTCTCCGCGAAATTTGACACATTTTTCCATACGATGGAACCAATCATGGAAGCAACCATTCCATTCGGAAGTTGGAGTCTCCAAACTGGCCGTTTTATTGGCGTCCACAGCTTCTTCAGGTGATGAAAATCTCTGACCACGCAATTTATTCTTTATTTTAGGGAAAGTATAGAAATCATTAAGGCTTAGGTCGGGGCTGTACGGCGGATGGTCTAATAATTCTATAATTTCTTGCTCTAAAAACTCTGCGCGGTGTGAGAACTCGCATTGTCGTGATGGAGGATGATGCGGCGGTTGCAGTTCTCTTTACGGAGTTCAGAAACGACCTGTGGCAAACAAATGTTAGCATACCATTCTGCATTAACCGTTCTTTGTCCCTCAAGAGGAATAGTCGCATCTTGGCCGGTTTTGGAGACAAACTTGGCCACCATTTTTTTTGCAACACTCCGTGAACGAACAATTTTGTTGGCTTTAACTCATTTTCGAACACCCAAACTCGTGACTGGTTTTTTGTTTCGGGTTCGTACGCGTATATCCAGGATTCGTCACCTGATACGATGTTGTATACAGCATTTGAGGATCCTGCGTAGAATCTTTCGAGAGTTCTGACGCACCAAGTAACGCGAGCCGCTTTTTGCTCTTCACAGAGCAAATGCGGTATCCATCGGGAAAACAACTTTTTTACACCTAATTGTTCATGCAAGATTATTTGTATTTGACTCATGCCAATGTCTAAAGTTGCCTGAATTTCGCGGTATGTCACATGTCGATCTTCCTCAATCAGCTTACGCACAGCATCAACGTTTTCTTGGGTGACTGCAGTTTTTGGACGACCTAGACGGGTATCATCACTGAGCATGACACGTCCACGTTGAAATTCAGCAAACCAGCGATAAATTGTGGTTTTGGATGGGACTTCATCACCAAATGCAGAAATCATCCGGTCAACACACTGTTTTTGTGTTAAACCACTTCGAAAGTCATAATAAATCATCGCTTAGAATTTTCTCGAGTCAATTCCATTTTCTCAACGACTAAACAAGTTTGACAAGACCTTGTGACAAGACCGAGAATCTTTTTTTAAATAAATAAACGGTATTCGATTTTTAAAACCAAGGAGTTTTAAATTAAAAAGATTTTAATATGACAGGAACAGTGGAAATATTCCATTCCCGATACTTTTAGTGCAGCCTATGTATAGTGTCTCTTCAGCTTTGTTTTGAACGTGCCCACTGTTGGGCTCTGCTGCACGTCTTCAGGCAGAGCATTCCACAGCTGGGCAGCTCTAACGGTGTAAGAGTTACCGTAAAAAATGGTGTTATACCACGGAGTATCTAGCACCTTCCTTGGATTGCATGTGCGAGTAGGCCTTTCACTCGGAGCCGTATAAGTAAAACGGTCAGATAAATAAGAAGGAGAAGAAGAGAATATAGAGAATATAGTTTTTACTTCACTCTTTAAAATAAGAAGTATTTTAAAGAGTGAAGTAAAAACGTGCATATTCCGACGATGGCGGATAGGAAACCATTGTAATTTGTAATGGGCCTCAGATATATGGTCGAATTTGCGTAATGAATATATAAAACGAATGCACGAATTTTGTAGACGTTCTAGTTTGTTCAATAGCTCTTCCGTTACATCCAAATAACAGGCATCAGCATAATCTAAAAGAGGTAATAGTAAAGATTGTGCCAATAGGACTTTCGCAGGAATAATTATCTATTGTTTATGTAAATGCATTTAGGCAGAAAAATAATTTAAAATTTCAAATAAACTACATATATTATTTTTAATAAAACTACATTGCACTCTCTAAGGCGCTGAAATTATTAAACTCGCAGAAACAGCTGCCGATAAACCGAAAGCAAAATCTTTACCTAAATAATATTAATTTTACCAGCTGTGTCAGGACAATGACCTCCGTGGCGCCGTAAAGAACGTAATGCAATTCTATTTAGTATTTATATATTGTCCATTTTTTTTAATTATTCTGCCTAAACGTCATGACATAATACTGCTTATGTCAAGACGTTATATATATTAATTATTATATATATTTTTGGCATATGATCTACTGATCATATGCCCAAAATATCCGTAATTGATTTTACCACACCATATAATATTTTAATAAATTTAATTAATCCTTGACGAATAGACAAACTTTTGTCTGAAAGGAAAGTTATTTCGGTTCGCCCCATAAAAAAATTATAAGCGTAAAGCGAACAAAATATATTCGCCATCTCTTTTCCGCACGATTCTGTCTATAAAAAATGTACGGCGGACTATCACGATGACGTCACACTGTATTTCTCTTTCGTATTTCAAGTTTAAATTGTTTGTATCTTCGTTTTTTAAATATAAAGAAATGTTTTTTTAGATTGTTTAGTATCATGGCATTTAGCATCGATTGGATGTTGATAAAAATTTTTTTTTGTAAAATAGGCTATTGTTTATAAAAAAAAAAACGATCTGAATAGAGTAACAACGACTGCATATAGACGTAGGTGCATATATTCTTAATTACGCAACAAAATTCCTTGGTATGTAATCTAAAGTTCTGTTTGCTCGGAGTTTGGTGCATCCTTCATATTGCAGAAGTTACATTTTGGAGGGTTCTACTTCTGAAGTGGTTTTATATTTGTTCCCACTGTTTGGTGTTGCCAGTTCGTGTGGGCTTTTTGTTATTAATTCATAGGGATGCCGATCATAATTTTTATACAATATTGTGACTTTTTTCCCCACATTTTGACATTGACCCACTTATTGCCGACTTCCAAAACGGTGGGTCAATAGAAGCAGTTGCTGCCATCAAGTGAATAGGTCAAGTGTTGGAGCTTCCCGGTCATATCTAGTCAATATAACTAGAAAACTAAGAAGGCTAGGTATAATATTATTATGTCGAAGGTCAATGCTAGATGCCAGCGGACTGACCCAGTATGTTGACGAGGTTGGAGCCCCTGAAGATGCTGGTCTTGCTGAAGTTGCTGGAGATGCTGCCGGTCACTGCCACTGTGCAAGACTTACCCACTATGTAGAAGAGGTTTTAGTCCCTGAAGATGCTGGTGTTGCTGGAGATGCTGCCGGTCCCTGCCATGGTACGAGACTTACCCAGTATGTAGACGAGGTTCTTGGCCCAGCTCTGCAGCTCACGGCGGATAGCGCGCCGCTCCTGCTGACAGCGGGCGAACGAGCACTCCATACCCTGTAACACGATGATGATGATTATTACTCACCACACTTACATTAATACTCCACTGAGGATGTTACAGAGATGATGTAAAATTGATAAAACAACAAAAGAGAATAGGGAACATGCATAGTTTTTTTATTGGATTTTCGAAAAGTACATAATAGCCCGGAAATATGGTCCTTGCAATGATATACATCTACGATCAACCGATGACGAAATACAGTCATCACAAAAGTGAGACCGTTGGATAGCACTAAAAATCTCTAATAAACTCTAATGATGAACGAGTAACGTCACAGCAGATGAAAATCTATGAAGATAAATACAAAATTGATTTTACCAACTTAAATACTGCGTTTATGTCACAAAAATTTCACAAATAACATCAATATTAGGAAATGTAATTTTCCTTTTTCAATGATATGAAAAAAAAATCATCGTTTTATTTTGTCCTTTTTAGTCATGTAACTATTTAATTACTGTACTTTTTGCAATTTTTATTATATTAATGTTATACTTTCGGAAAATATAAGAATTGTGCTGATTTAAAAAATGCCCTATTGCTGAAGATTAAACGCCGAGCGTAGACGCGGTGATGACGATTATGGGCCGATTCACATCGAAATGGCAGCGAAACGGCCAGCAGCATAACTGTCATATCATTTGAAACTTTATCTTTATTACTATAAAACACAGTTTTGCTTGAGACGACTGCCGCCGCTCACGGCCGCCGCATGGGTGTGAATCGGCCCTAAAGGAGGCTTGGAACAGCGGACTTGAACAGGTTCACAATACATGGAACTGTACAGAGCAAACACGACAGGCCACAGGACTGATAGTGATGCGTAATGGCTAAGTTGTATAGACTAGTACGTATATTAGGTTCCTTAAAATCAAATATGATGTACTGGTTACATTATGTAAAGACGTTAAGGCAGAAAAATAATTAAATAAAAAAAAATGTACAAATTAAAATTACATAGCGCTCTCTACGGCGCTGAGGTCATTAACCTCACAGAAACAGGTATTTTAAAGAGGAAGCAAAGACTTTTCTCCATCCATCTGCTCATTTCCTGGTCCATTTCATAATAAACTGCAAAAAATTGTTTTATTGGTGATTTTAGCAAAGAAAATGGGTGAAAGCAACTAAATTCATAGCACTCGTAGCGCTGCTACGCACTCCGTAGCTAACGTAGCAGCGCTACGTCTTTGTAGACAATCTACTAGCCGAAAATTCAATACAATAAAATAAAACCTTATTACGTTGTATTTAAAGTTCAAATTAGTATTTTATTTTATGCAATGGATCAAAATACACACTTTGAAATATCAATTAAAAAATGTTATATAATAATATAATAATATATTCCCCCTTACTAATAAAAGGATTTACACAATGGATAACTTAAACAACGTTGCTGTCTTTGTCTGTCAAGTGACTTTTCCAACGCATCAGACAAAGACAGCAACGTTACTAAGTTATGCGTTGTGTAAATATATGATGCTAAGAATTAGTATTATTATGTCAATAGGTGCTAAGCTCAAATCATTACAAAAATGTCAGATATTGCCATGCTGTGTCAACCTAGCCAGCTTGCTCAGCGAAGCGATCACTAGCATGTTCACTTTACTTAGCCTAAGTACATATATAGACGACCTCTGTGGCTCAGTGGTAAAGCGTGTTGGTGTTCAAGCCGGGGTCGCGAGTTCGAATCCTGACGAAGGAACAAAAAGTTTTTCTGTGTTCCTGGATCATGGACGTGTATTAAATATGTGTATAATATAATTCAATCTTAAATACATGTATAGTGTAGGAGTATTAAATATACTTCCCGTTGTCATATAACTGTAACACGAGTACTTCGGATACATAGCACGGAGCCAGGTTGACGTGGTGTGAAGCGTTTATTAATAAATAAGGAATATTATTATATAACATTGTACAATACATATTTGCTCCTTGTAAAGGGCCCACAGTGATACATTGTTAAAAATATCTGCTGAAACGATATAATCTTTATTTGTGTAATTATTAATTTAAAGGTTAATTATTCCTATAAAATTAAAAATGTTGGTTTGTTATCACAATAATAATTAAGTTGTTGTATAATTGCTGCGTTGATCAATATTATCTCAATTTTATATTCTAAACTTTATAATAAACTATAGGGACACACCCTAATAATATCTACATTACGTGTCTATCATACACAATATGCCACAAAGTATAAACTACTTAAACCGCAACAAAATAAACGCTTAATATATTCTAATTGAATTTGATCCGTATTAAAGATCCAATTACTTGATATCGACTGCGCCGGTCATCGCCCCACGAAAAACCTCCTCTCATCAAGAAACCCCCCTCCCCCATCTTTTTGAACCCCGAATTCTTATGTCTTCGATACGCTTACATCCACCCACTCGCACGAGCGACGCTGGCACAATGGAATCCAAATTTCGAACGGTGAGAGTGACGAGAATTATGTTCCAAATTCAATTTCAAAAATGTTGACATTTGACACTTATTTCTTTTTACGTTAGCCTTTTGTAGACAAAAGTAACCGATGACGAAAGTTTTTTTTTTGAAACAACGTCTAATAACGATGATGCCAGATTCAGATAACAATATTTTTTTATACCATATGGGGCCAAACGAGCAGAAGGATCGCTTCATGTAAAAGCACTATCGTGCCCTATGGACACCGTACACCGAGCGGTGTGTTTCGGGCGTTTCGTATGCGTTTAGTATTATTGTAATAGGAAAGTACAATATTGTATTTCGGTCAAGTCGCTGGAACACAAGAACGTTATCCGAACCCCAGACGAGCAGGCGGTGGGGGGGTATCGCGAAACTATTCTTATTTTAAAATCTCTCTCCACGGAATATGCCACGAAGAGGTTCTTATTTTAAAAATATCACGCTCCACCGAAAATTTTCTTATTTTTAAAACTCGAAGGGGTGTGAATCCCAAATCCACCCGACGCTCGCGGCCAGTTATAATTTTCTTATTTCATTTAAGAAGCCGTTGTGTCGTCGTGATAAACATTATTATGCCTCGAAAATTCGTATTTGGAATCTCCATTTTGAATTAAGGAATTGTTCTTAAAGTAATAATAGTTTTATAATAGACATAGGAGATTATAATTATTGCACACAATATTTATTAACAATGCATTTTATTTAACGCAATTCCTAAACTATTCTAAAAGTTAAATGGAGCTCAAAACACAATGACTCAATTTTTTCGTCTAGTAACATAATAGGGAATACTGGCCGCTAAGAATATGACCGACCGAAATTCCTTTTTAAAAACTTATAAAGGCGAGGGGGGGGGGCCGAAATCCACCCCACCCGGCCAGTTATGATGTTCTTATTTTAAAATCGCTCGGAGCGTTCCGATTCTGTTATTAAGACCGTCTTTACTCTGGAAGAGTCTTTAGCCTGGAAGTCTTTACCCTAGAAGACGATGCACAAAGGAACACATTCACATATTTCAGTTTTTTTTTGTCAAAGACTAAAGTATTAGCTAGTCTTGCGTAATTAAAACTGTACTGTAAAAATGTGGGAAGATTTGAGGAATTTTCAGCTGCGCTTACTTTTATTATATATATAATTACAAAGCTATTTCTAATTATTAATATGCAATTCAATTATAATACATAAATATAAGAACGACTATATATATGCGTCTCACTTTTATTAACTTTGTTTTATTTTACTTTGTCGATTGTACAAATTATGTCAGTTTGCACGTTCCCAGTTACCTATTGCCTTATTTGCGATATTGCGAATTTTAGCTGTCAGTGTTGCGAAGTGGTCAAATTATTTGTATTTTACACGCCTGTTTAAACCAACGCTTTCGGTTATGATATGAAAAGGAGAAGGTTGGCTCAATATAAATAAATTTGTAACAATATTCTGTTTTAAAACGGCATATTTGTAATTACTGTTGCGCGAAAACAAATAAAAAATAAAGTATTTCAAATTTCGCTGCAAGACCCGCCAGGAAAAAGACAAAAAGCGTTCTAATGTTGAATTAAAAAATCGATCGCATTAAATAATGTCCCTGCGGGGTGGTCACTCGTTTTTTATCGGGGGGACGGATCTGATTTATTCATCGCATTCTCAAATGCAAATTCTCCTCCGATACGAACAAATGCATGCTAATTCCGTTCGAAAAAACCCTAACCAATAATATTTCCCGCCAATTTCAATCGCTGTCAAATTTGGCCCCCTTCTCCCCGATCAATTGATAGCGCTCTCTCGTTCTTAAGATAGCTCTCCCTCCCCTAGGATAAGTCCCGGCTGAAACTAGTTAACTGGAAAACCGGGTACGTTAAACTTTAATGAATATTTTCATATTTCGTTATGGATTTTTCATGATGGGTACTCTAATATTCTTGTCTGTTGTAATTAGAAGTAAAGTTGTTGTTGCTTATTTTGAAAGATTTACTATACAGCTAGATAAAAATCCTAATAAATAACTATGGACGAAGCGTCACTATGGCGAAACATAAAACAAAAAAGTTAAATGTCAAATTTACCTCCGTCAAAAAGCTTTGGCATAACACAATAACTTGATTGTAAAAAAAAATATACGCAGAAATTAGTAATTAGATTCATATAATATAGGGTAGACCCGGGTGGGTGGGATGTATGCGTGTGAGTGCATGTGGGGTGTTGTATGTATGTGTGTGTGTGAAATATTTCTCGGTGGCCGCCGTGGAGGGAATTGATGTTTTTAATTAGTTCCGAACGGTTTTCGGTCGCCATCTTATATTCGCGGTTTCGCCGTATTGTTAATATTGCGTCTTATTGGATATTTAAATTATGGTTTTACTGTAGATAATGGTTTTAATTAAGTAAATAGTCACAAATGTCTTTTCTCCACTGCATGGAGATTTCATTTAAAAAATGTAGTGAAGCGATAGTTTCGTGTTTTTTTTTTTTTAATTAAAAGAACTTCATGTTACAACAACTATGCTTAATAATCCTCAAGGCACACCTAAATACAAAACTGTTTATGACTTTTACATTCTGCTGAAACAAAGCTGTAAATGATTAGGGGAAGCATGTAGATTGCAGCCTCTAATTCCCCAGTGTGAACGAATTTAAATCTAACCACATTCGTATTTGGTTTTAAATTAGAAAAACTGAACGTCAAATTTAGAGACAGAGATCAAACGAAATCAAGGGTACAAAGTTATGAAAGATAACCAGTGAAACAATTTTGATTACTTTATAATCGACTTCCGAAAGATGGATGTCATATTCGGGTACATCTTTATGTTCTACTGTACGTGTGTATGTCACTGAACTCCTCCTAAACGGCTGGACCGATTTGAATGAATTTTCTTGTATGCGTTTGGGTGGCGCCCTGGATGGTTTAGATTGACAAACCAGCCCGGCAGGACAACGTCTGTCGGGTCCGCTCGTTATGTATAATTGTTTAATTTCAGGATGCAGACATCGAACTTACGTCTGATCCAGACACAGATTTTTTTTTAATTTACCCTACATAATTAGGACCTTATACCGATTTTGTCCGAATCTTCAATATAACCATCTTAGATTATAAGAATGTTGTTGAATGTCGTCATTTGCCACTATATGGGAATTTTGAACTTTAATTGAATACATTTCGCGTGAAATTTTCAAAGTTATGAAGATGTTCAAAATGCATGCGGCCGCCGAACTTGTCTATGGCCTGAGTTTCCCGCGACTTGGCAGTTATGTATTAATGACAGACCGCGCACAGATTATAAACACTTCTTCTTCTTTAGTTGTTACTAAGCTAGAATAAAAGTATTTATTTTTTGTTTTTATGCGGATTTTGTAAATATTATGCGTTGTCATGTTGTAAATGTATTTCCACATGACGCATTGGTTTTACTTCTGTGTATTAGGTGTGTAAGATATTTAGATGATTTGTGGTTTTTACGCTGGTCCAAACTCTTAAAACTGTAATCCTAAGAGACAAAATATTTTAGACACATAAGATCACAAATGTGACTCATGGTGTAACACCAGCGTACGTGTGGTAAACAAACACACGTGCAATACCATCGAAGTTGCAAGTGCGTTGATATATACGTCACCATGAGTTAGTTTACCTAGATTAATATAACGCTATCATTAACTCGCGCCGGTTTTCAATAATGCCGCGACACCACGTGCGATGTTTTGAAAATCGTGTGTAATAAGTTAGCGTAAGTGAAAATACTTCGAAAGCGGAATAAAATTTGAATGTGGCGTTCCATATTTAAAATTCAAATCTCTAACTTTTCATAATCTGCCCGTTACCGGTGTATTTGAATTCGGAATCTCCCGAATAAATTACGATCGAAAAAGTGGAACTATTTTTTTAACAGATTAAAAATCAATATTTGTTGGCGTTCCGAAGCTAGCAAAGCTTGATTTATATATTTTAAAGACTTATTTTTAAAGGTTTTCTAGTATATACAACCACAAACATACGTTACAGATACAATAATAGGTAAATATTGTAATGATAGGTAAATACCTAATTACAAAATATACCTGACAACTCAATTACTATTATAATTAATACACATTATGAAGTCGTTTTGTTCAAAGAAACCGGTCACCGTCACCGAAATCGGCGTGGGGAAGTTATTTTGTACTTGTCATCGATATGCCTTAGTCCCAATCTTTATTTGATTTGCTTTCAGCTATTATCACTAAGGGAGTATGCAGATTTTTTTTTCCTAATAATCGTTATTGTGATACATTCAGAAGATAAAGAATAACTAAATATGCAAAAACCATAGACAAACTCGCAAAATGGCGTCAGCTAGGAACGACAATAGTCTGTTTATCGTACCTGTTGCTGTCTGCTTTTGTTTTTGTTGATAGTTTCGGCTGCGGAGTTTCGCCACGTGACTGTATTTTTTAAAATTATTCGGCCGTTTAAATCGTTCTATTTTTTTAATCGAGCTGAATTTTGATTGTTTCTATTTTTAAATATTTGAACTGTTGTTTTAATCGTCTCGTTTTCGATGCTGGACATTGAGTGTTCTTCATCGTAAAGGAAATACTTTTTTGACTAACAGCAAATATGTGCACACCTAGATATTCCATTATGTACGAATTAAGTAAATTTATATGATATTTATGATTAAATATTAAGGGATGTATGTAAGAAAATGTCTTACTTCCATCAATATTTCATACTTAACATCATTAATTCTCGACTCTCTTTCTTAGGTGCGACTATACGACTCTTTATTCTCTATGCTCTTATTTTAGGGTACCTATTTCAAATTCAAAATATTTAAAATTCTATTTTTTTAACAACACCTACTAAAATTCTCTATTGTGTCCAATGATTTAAGAAAAAAAAAATGTTGTCAGAAAAAGTTACGCCATCTCGATTTCAGAAGATTTTGTCAAATAAATGACGGACTGATTGAACTGCGGATAGCAAATGTCAAAATGTCGAGATGACAGATGTCAACTGCCCCAAACAACCCCAAATGTGGGGCAGTTTGGGTTTAGACACTTTTTGCCTCGACATGCCTCGTCTACAATATAACAAAAACAGTATACGATGGTCTCATTGAAATTCCAAATTCAATTCGAAATTTTAATTATCCATTGTACAGAAAATCGTTAGCGTCTTTATCGCGCGCGTCGAAGATCCGAAAAAATCTTATCCCCACACCGGGGGGAGGGTGGCTTCGCGCCTGTGTGAAAGAATGCACCGAATCAATACAGCGCTCCTATTGCCCTGGGTATGACTTGACCCTTTTTGGAGTTTCTTGTGGATTTGGACGGTTAATGTTCAGAGTTCGCAGTAGTATACACTTATACAGTACTAGCTTTTCCCCGCGGATCCGCCCGCTTACATATAATATAGCACAGTATCCCACGGGAACACTGTACATTAATCCAGCGCCTAAGCTACTACTATACTAAATGTCATCGATATCCGTTCAGTAGTTTTCGCGTGAAGAGTAACGAACGTCCATCTTCACAAAATTTCACATTTATAATAGTTATAGTAGGACGACCACGTCCTCAATGGTTTTCGGATATCGTTTCTCATACATCGTCAGTCACTTCTATAGAAAAAGACTGCCGAGAATTATTAGAAAATTCATTTTACTGCAATCATTACGATACTATGTTTAAACTAAGGGATTGTGATCCTACAATGTCGTCTTAAATTGGAGAATGACACAGTTAAACAAACGAAGACGACTTCATTTTGTCGAATCACGAGTAAGGACTCAGTGAGAGGATGGTGATTTGTCAAGTGAACGAAAGAAGGAAGATATTTTTAATCGATTACTTCTTTTGTACCTAATTAAAAACTCAGAAAGTAGAGTTATAAACAATACATTTTAGTCTCAGATTTGCCAACTTAAAACTAAGAAGAAACAGAAGTGAGTACTTGACATAATATATTTTGAATGTATTTTATTTTATCATTAAATAATTTCTTTGTAGACCGCGACGTGTACAAGACAATAATAAAGTATTTAAACTGCGTAACAATAAGGTCAATCGTTCTAAAGCCTTAGCAAAAATCTGAATGAGCGACAGAAATGAGCCATCACTGGAACAATGGGGGGTTTCTCCCCCACCCAAACCCCCAACCCCCCCGAAGTGAAATTGGTCATAATGAGACCCCCCCCGGGTCAAGCGAGAAATAAAATTTTAAATTGGTGTAGGTGAAAAAGACAAAACCCCCCCTGTCTTATCCTAGACTTATTAATGTCTCGAATGTATTTCTACAATTCTTTATGACAAAGGGGGCAAACGAGCAGACGGATCGCCCGATGGAGAGCTATTACCATCTCCCATGGAAATTCCACTTTCTTAACGTCCCGCGGCGATCATCGTTTTTGTATGGAGAACGATGTAAATAAATTGTTACGTCAAGGTATATCTTTCAAGTATTCAAACACAAATCTTTACACCAAATCGCTCGCATGGGTTTACTTTAACTGTACCAAACAGTGGTATCCGAACCAAACACTTACTCTTCCTTGGTTTCTTAATTTACGTTGAATTGGTACTTTTTAGTGAGTAAAGACATTTCCCAAGAGCGCTGACCAGACAATAACTTATGTGCATACCAACACTTAATTTTTATGTCCAATATAACACATCTCTACGAAATGAAATTTAATTTTGTACTTATGATACATATTATTGTGTTTAAGCTGGGCTATATTGTCCGGAATCCGTAAAACCGCGTGAAAACTCCAGGCACAGAAACCAGAACTCTACGCTAATACAATAGAGCTGAAATTCGAACACATGAACACGTGGTATCGAGTTGTCAGATTTGCCATTGACATTTGACTTGACACTCGTGTGTTCGATTTTGAGCTCCATTGTATTAGCGCAGAGTTATATTTTCAGCGCTCTGAATTTTCTTCCGGATCATATAGTTCCAGCCTCTGTAGTCTTCTATCTAGAGGCACATGAAAAGCTAGTAGTACCAAAACTTCCTATCATTCTTTCAAATTCAGAAGCCGAAACAAACTGTTAAGAATAAATGTCACTGAAAAGAATTGCAAAATTTTATGAATAAACAAAACACAAATTGACCAAGCATCAGAGTCTAATCTAAGCCACATTAAAAACAACTGGCAGTGATAAACACAAATTCAAATATCGTAAAAAAAAAAACAATTGACAGTGGCAAAAATGCTGACCGCAAATAAAAAGTTGTTTAGTCTGTAGGCTGTAAAGTTAGAATTGGCAAGTGACTGCACTGGGTTACGGAGTAAGCAGGCCAGACGTCTAGATACTATAAGTCTATACATAGCATCTGTCTGGGTCTCCCTTAGTCCTTTGCCCTTTTGAGATGTTGCAATTTTCATCAATATATACTTTTCCTTTTGTGTCTTCTTTTAAGTATTGATAGATTCTGCGTTTAAAATCGATTATACTCTTAAACATATTAAGTTATTGAAATATATTTAAAATATCCCTGTTTCGAAATCGCATCTCAAAGGCCGTTTCGCGTAAACGTATTTCAAATATTAAAAAGAATAAATAAAACGTCACTAATATATTTTCGGATTCCTGTCACAATTAAAAAATGGAACTTAAAAATAGAACTTACGAGGAAGCCATCTTTATCTTTGAAATTGAGTTCTTAAAAAATTATGAAGATATCTATAAAGTAAAATATTCCTTCTAATAAAAAATATATCAATACCAATACATAGGTAATTAGCACACAGAGTATCCAACACACACAAACTAATAATTAATCATCCCGGCGTCTTCCCACCACCCTCCCTCCTTCCTGTTCCCCCCCTACTTTTTTCCCAGCATGTTTTCATTTTGTACGTCTGCGAAGAACATTTTCTCTCGCAAATTGAATCTTGTGGTCAGCGCGAATATTTAAAACGGTTGTGTGTCTGTTAAGAGATATAGAATTGGATATAGATTAACTCAGACATATTTTTCGAAACAGATATAGAGCTTAAGACGCCATTTTGTTGAGCTTAAGACGCCATTTTGTTTTATAAAACGACGTTTTCGGCACTGAAACTGCCCCGGGGCAGGGCAGCTGAATGTGTACAGAAATAGCCGAATATCAATGTCTAAATTAGTGCTTTAAAATTGTCAAAAATGTATAAGAAAGAAAATGGAAATGTAGTGATTCGTGAATCATCGGTTTCGTTCGACTATATCCGTAGCTATTCGGCTGCCCCGCCCCAGGGCAGTTTTAGATGCCGCAAGCGATATTCCTTTTGGAAAAAGTGTATCAGAATGAAAACAAACAGGGCCAGGTCTTGCACAGATAAAGACAAGGCTTAACTTTTTTCAATTTTGATGATATTGTGTAACTTGTACATGGCATATTGCACTGTTTTGTATACAAAATATACTTTTCATGGTTTCAGCCATCCCTTTTCGAGCAAAAACCAAAAAAGAAAGCTACATAGTACATAATATTTCAGAAGAACTGATTTCTTGTCAGATTTGACCATAATAGTAGTAAAAAGTATGAAATCGAAACGTCGAGATGTTCGCTGAAAAAATAAAGAAACAATCGATTCTTTTAATCATAAAAATCTAAAGTCAAAAGTCAAACCGAAAATCTATATGAAACTATCTGTCCATGGCATTGTCCCTTTGCCAAAACCAATTACAACAGTCTATGAAAAAAGTATCAATCAAAAACTACCATTGTTCCGTTTTCGAAATCTCCCGCCGAAATTGCATATCCAAAATCTAATTAACCGTCGCACTAACAAAGAATCCTTTGTAACATCTTACGCTGGGGGGTGGACCACGAGAAAAATTCACCCCCCACCCCCTAGGAGGCACCCCCAAGCGATAGGGTGGCTGTATACATTTTTTCTTTTCCTTTTCTTAAGACGAAAATTTGTTACGCTTTTTATATGTACTAGGGGGTTCCCCCCCCGATCAATACTACCCTATCGCACCCCTTATCAATATTTCGAGCTCTTTTTATATGTCTTATCAATTAAGAATTAATAGCTAAAGCTCTAAGGATTATTTTGCTAGGGATGTGCTTTACTTTACTTGACTATAGTGATGACTCGAGTCATGACTTCGATTTAGGTAAAAGACATATCTTTTCTTTAAGAATTTTGTGCTTGGGTTCAGTTTCTTTACCCGACTACGGCGAAGCCAAACGGGTGATTATTTTGGCAGTATATGTTTGTTTGTTCCAAAATTATAATGTACTTTGTCTTCTGTTATAACTTGTAGCCCAAGCAGGGACAACAAAGTATTCGTAACGTTGTGGAATGAGAGTAGTGTGAAAATCATGATAGTCTCTACAATTATTTACATTCGATATTTTACGAATACTCTGTTGTCAATTGAAAGTGCTAGGGCCCCAGATCCGATTTTAATGAATGAGGTGTCAATAGATTCGTAAAAAAATGGTGATATTTAATCATCATCATTCTCGACTAACCCTCGGGTCTTCTTTGAGAGGATTACTTTGTTAGCCTTCTGTGGGTTGGTAGACTTCACTGTCATTGTCTGTTCTTGTCTTCAGACACGCAGGTTACTATAATATTATCTTATCTTATACTTTAAACGAGACAATTTTGTATACATATATGTAATCGTAATCTCGGCAACGGCTGCAAGTATTTACATGAAATTTAGTATGCAGAGAGTTTTGTTAGAGAAAAATCTGTCTAGCTAGGTTTTATCCCTGAGAAACTCTGCATTTTTAACTTATATATATTTTTTCTTTCGTCGTGCAACAATATATCCATAATATCAACTCTATAATTGTGGTTCGAACGCCGGTAAAATATTGTTATAATTCCTTTTTTTTATCTAAAGGCTGTTTCTTAGAACCTTAAGCTGGCAACACTTTTTAACTGGCGGCCATTTTGTCAGCTGTCAAGTGATTTATGTTTAGTTTGGTTTGGCATTTCAACATGAATAGACTGACGCTTGAACAACGCTACCAAATTGTGCAAATTTATTTTTAAAATCATGGTTCTGTTCGAAATACGTATCGCGCACTACGTCCATTTTACAGTCAACATAATCGTCCATCAGGACAATTAATAAATTAATCAACGATTAACTATAGAACGTTTTCGCGCCACGTTTACTCTAATGATAATACGCATCCACAGAGACGTCGTACAGTGAGTACAGAAGAAGCCATTGCTGCTGTAGAGCGTAGCGTAGAGGAAGACCCGAATCAGTATCCGCTATCGCGCACAGGAATTGGATATGTGTCCATCCACTTTATGAAAGATTTTGCGGAAAGATCTTGGTTTGCGTTCTTACAAAATCCAACTCTTGCAAGAATTGAAGCCACACGATCACCGAGCAAGGCGTAGATTCGGCGAATGGGCCCAAAACAAGATTGCCGTTGATCCCAATTTTCGTAAGCGAATTATGTTTTGCGATGACGATCGCTTTTGGTTGAATGGATACGTCAATGAACAAAACTTCCGTATTTGGAGTGATGATAATCCTCAAGTGTATGTTAAGACACCGTTACATCCAGAAAAACTGACTATTAGGTGTGCTTTATGGGATGTTGGAACAATTGGTAAGTAATTCTTTAAAAACTATGCTGGCCAGAACGTTACAGTCAATGGTGACCGCTAAGAGCCATGATTACTGACTTTTCCGTTCATCAATTGAACAACCATGATGTGCACGAGCTGTGGTTTCAACAAGGCGGCGCAACATGCCACAGCTCTTGCCACAATTAATTTATTGAAGGAAACGTTTGGTAACCATAGTTTCACGTTTCGGACCCGTGAATTGGCCTCCGAGATCGTGCGATTTAACGCCGCTTGACTATTTTCTGTGGGGATATGTGAAGTCGCTAGTCTACGCTGATGGCCTCTGATGCTGACGGCCACAAATGTTGAAAAAAGTCATCGAATATTGGACCTCCAGATTAGACTACCGGATGGCTGGTTGTTTGGTACTAGTTCAAAGCAAAAATCTTTTAATAAACGTCGGATAAGTTATTTGGTGTATTTGTTTCCGCTTACTTTATTTTTACTTTCGAGCGACAGAGACAAAATATGCATGCTATCTGAGACGTTTCAGTACATTGTGAAACAGGCCCCAAGTTTTCTCTGACTGTAATTATTTGTGACGATATTCTGACCCTTGGCCCTTCTGAAATATTTGTCCCTATGGTATATTCCCGTTATACTGGGGCCTGGGACTATATGATCTGGAGTCCGGCGGACCCGGGAAATTACAAAGTACTCAAAATAGAACTCTGTGCTAATACAACAGAGTTGAAAATCGAGGTGTCGCGTGTCAGTCATTGACAATTGACTCGACACTTGTGTCTTCGATTTTCGGCTCTATTGTATTAGCGCAGAGTTTTATTCTCAATGCTCTGAATTTTCCCCGGCCAACCGGATTCCGGATCATATTGTCCCCAGCCTTAGTTCTACGTAAGGCGCGGGTTTGATTTCGGGTGATGTAATAACAAGGTTTGTCTTAAGTGTTAAAAATAATTGTCAAAGACATGTTAAGTCTGCTAAATCGCAGTGGGCTAATCATGTGAATTACTTTTCGAAGAGACTAAGGCCCACGTGAGCAGATCTGGGTTAAAGTTAAACCTGGGTTAAAGTCGAGCCACACGGTGTGCCGCACCGCACCGCACGTTGGCTTGGCTTGCCCAATTGAGTTCCCTTTGCCGAACAAACAACAGCGATGCTCCCACGGCACCGCACTGCTGGCACCCCTCCCCGCGTCGTCTGCCTCGTCCCCAAGTCCGGTGCGGCGCCGGAGCGGAGCGGGGCGCGCCGTGTGGCATACCATACATTTTTAGGGTTCCGTAATACATAAGGAACCCTTATAGTGTCGCTCTGTCCGCCTGCCTGTCTGTTATAATATCTAGGAAACCGTCGCGGCACCGCTAAGTCGCCGCGCCGGACTCGCACGAAGTCCGAGTGGCCTTAGGCTTTAAATATAGTGTTAAGTCTCTCGTCGTTCGATAATAATGTTATGTCTCATGCCTTCTCTTTCATATTTAAAAAAAATGATATTTTAACCCTTATGAGGATTAACTTTAAGCCAGATCTGCGCAGTGTGCCCTAGTGTGTCACCGTAATGGACATATTTATGATATAACTTACATGTAACCTTGACTTAACTTAAACGTAACAGTTACCTACTAAATATGTAGCATTTGTTTTATATAAATTGTTATTTACATAAACACACATACATGAATATACACACAATTACACGAACACGGAAGATCAAAAAAGGCTACATAAAACAATGCTGTTTTGATACCAAATAAGGAAAAGTACAGTCTACTTCGAAAATTCGAGACATTTATATCGTTCGCACTTTGAGGTTCAAGAAAAATTACGATAAAAATAAAAACCGGCAAAATGCGAGTCGCACCGCGCACGCAGGTTACAAGACGGCAAAAAGACAACGTTTATTATAGGGGAGCCCCGCTTAAATATTAGGTAATTACATATGAAATTGACGTTTTGTAAAGGAGGAACATAAAGTCGATTTTTTTAAACATAATATATTTATTTAATCAAAGTGTATAACCATTGATATCTCTATGCACTTTTGCCATCTCATAGGTAGTTCATTAATTCCTATACTAAAAAAAACATTCGGACAGGAGTCAATAAAATCTTTGCAGGCGCTTTGGACTGCCCCATCGGAGTTGAATTCTAGCAAGAAGTTATCCGAATTTCGAAAAAAATGGTTATCTGTTGAAGCAAGGTCCGGGAGTACGTTGGATGTCTTACACATTCCAATTGAAGCTCCTCTAATTTGGTAGCCGTCTGTTGTGCAGTGTGTGGTCTAGCGTTGTCCTGAAGCAGCAGTGGCCTAGAGCGAATGACCAACCTCGGTTGTTTAGCAGCTAGATTTTCCATCATGATTTGCAGTTGCTGGCAATAGACATCTGCTGTAATAGTCCTGCCAGATTTAAGAAAACTGTAGTGATCGACACCGGCACTAGTCCACCAAACGCTCACAAGTAACTTTTTTTGAGTCAATTTTTGCTTGGGGCAGGCTTTGGCTGGTTCGTCAGGGTTTAGCCATTGCGATGATCGATTCCGATTATCGTACAGGATCCACTTTTTACCACAGGTGAAAAAAAAGTGGATCCACTGCAATGTACTGTAATGATTCGATTTAAAATCCCTTCATTATTGTGCCGGTTGAGTAATGTAACGCAGCAGTCAACGCGCGTTTGTCGGTTTGCTGCACTCAATTATATCTTTAAACCTTTCAAGCTTTTTCACCTTCCCAATTTGCTTCCTGTGGCTTAAAACAGTTTTGACTATGTTCACTAACGCCGCAGCTTGCAGCTAATTCGGACGTGGTTAGCGACGGATCCGCTTCCACAATAGCCTTCAATTCTTCATTATCAACTTTGGTCTCCGGCCGTCCACGGGGCTTGTTCTGCAGGTTGCCAGAACGAAAACGTTGAAACAAAAACGCACTGTGTTTTCTTTTGCGACACCACCACCATACACATAGTTAATCCTTCGAGCCGTTTCTGCAGCACTGGTGCCACGGTGGAACTCGTACTCGAAAATAATACGATATTTCAAGTTTTCCATTTTGTAAACAGAGTGACGCAAAGAAAAAACCAAAAGAGGAAAAAACAAATGAATTACGGTTTTCGAAACACAAATGCATGAGTAAATAGCGGTATAAATTTGAAATTGGAATTCCTAACCAAAGAAGATATAATTGAGATCAAAGTGGCCAGTACGACAAAACGCCAATTTCATATGTAAGGACCTAATATTTATTTTATTCTGTTTTTAGTATTTTTTGTTTTAGCGGCAAGAGAAATACATCGTCTGTGAAAATTTCATTCATTATGCAATGGTGTAACAGCTGAGTGGTGATGGCTTCGTAGTTCACGGGTTCCATTCTCATGAGTGTGATATCTCTATACTTAACTGATTGAATGACTGACTGACAAACTAAATAATGGTTCTGAGCCTTTAGCCAAGTTGCCATTGCTACTTACAACGACGAAGTTTGAAAACAAAAGTGTGGGATATGTCACATCGTTAAGTGACATGTCGATGCTTATGACAAATCCCGTACATTTTGTTTTCGAACCACGTCGTCCTAATTAGCGATGGCTACTTTGCTAAAGGCTCTGATATTTCATTAACTTCGGTTATCTGTTCATATTTCAAAAGTTATGTAGAGTCATAACATCGGCAGGAGAGATCATTAAAACTGATAGAAAACATTATTTAATTTTTTAGAAGACATTTAAAAATTCTTATTCTTCTTCTAATTCTTAGGGTTCCTTACCCAAAGGGTAAATACGGAAGTCGGGACCCTATTACTGAGATTCCGCGGTCTGTCTGTCCGTCTGTCCATCTATCTGTCTGTCACTAGGCTGTAACTCATTAACCGCGATAGCTAGACAGTTGAAATTTTGACAAATACTAAACAGAATAAAATAAATATTTAAGGGGGCTCACATACAACAAACGTGACTTTTCGCCGTTTCGTACAGAGCCCTTCGTGCGCGAGCGCGAGTGCGAGCCAACTCGCACTTGGCCGGTTTTATTTAATAAATCTCAGTTAAATTTTGTCAATAACAATACCAAACTTACAACAGTAATAACATCTTTTTTCTTCAAGGTTGACAACGACAAAGATACTCTTAAAGGAAAAGTCATGATAACTAATCTATAGAGATGAATATAATGTGATACCTATAGTTTTCACAAATACTTCAATGTTTAGTATCGCCTTTAAATTTAACCTTACAAAACAATTTATTGTACCTATCGCATTAAAATAAATCAATTTATTTAATAGACTGTACATTAGCATTAATTAAATATTTATAAATTACACACAAACGTTAGAAAAACACGCCAAACGGGTAATTAGAAGCGTAGGCGCATCGCCATGTTGGATTTTCGACCAATCAGCGCGCGGCGGCAAGGTCGCGCCCAATGTCAAAACTCTTCCTAGTTTGTAGGTCGCCAGTATCTATGATAGTTTAGGCGCCATTTTGTGCGGGCCTTATCGGATTGTTTGAATTTAGAATGAAGGTTTGATGAAACTACACAGAAATCCTATGTTAGTAGAGTCTTAGTGACAGTTGGAGATAAGATAATTGTTTAATAAGTTTGAAATAAGTTATTTAAAGTGAATTAGTATATTAATATTAAGTATTTTTTTCATTTGACAATTGTTTATTAGAGACATTTCCGAAAATTTGAAAAAAAAAGATCCGGCTAAAGCTGGACATTGCAGATTCTAATAATATTGAGTAAAGAATTGACTGATCTTTTCGAAACGAAGATACATCTGTATACAATATACATTCAATAGTAAAAATAACCCAACCAAGAGCACGTCAGGACATTTCCAAGGAGGGTTTTCTTTGAATTACCCTAAGAGGTTTTCTTGAATGTTACCAATTGTCCAATTTCACTAAAAATTAAAAATTGTTTTCCTAATAAGATATTAGCGTGATCTATCAGCATGGAAACTTAAGAATTTCTAACTATTTACAGTTCAGAAATGCCAAGGGGACCAACGTATAAACCACTTTGGAGGTCGATAACTCGAAAACGAGTAACTTTGTAAAAAAGTCATGTAACAAACCTCGCCTTTATTTTATAACACCTATTCAACGATATCCCACACGATTGGGGTAGAGTGAAAAAATATGTTTCATCCCCACTTCACATGTATGGAGAGCCACCCCTAAAATATAAAATTATTATTATTTTATGATGCCAAATCTGAGATCTATACACATCATATAAATATCCAAATTTCGTCCATTTATATTCTTAATTACAGAAGCTAGAAGAGCGGACAGAAAGACAGACGGACTATGAGGGTTCCTTGAGTATTACGGAACCCTAAAAATAAAATAAAATTTAAGCTGCAAATTGCAATACGTAACTTTTCGTAGAGCTGGGTGCCTAGCAGGAACATTTGACACCGGCGTGGACGTCACGTTATCGAATGAAATTTGACAGATTTTCATACAATTCTCATTAAATAACATTACGATTCCGCCGCTGTCAAATATTCCTGCTAGGCCCCCCGGTACACAATGTATTGTTAGTCTCCTAAAGCTCTATCAACAAGTGACACTAGCCCAGTTTTTTAAACACCTCCATCTAGTAATGCATACATCATATGCAATACATAATACACATAAATCCGTACCGTGCGACGTACTAGCTCAAAGTAAAATGCTCGGCGGTCACCCATCCAGCCGTGCAGCGCCGGAGTGTCGCTTGACGCAGCCGGCAACAGGTTTAGGCCAAATGCGAGACAATGTGAATTTGTGCCGCTAGTCTGGATTAGCCAGGCTCGGCTTGCCACGGATAAATGTGCTCGCTTAACTGCCCAGTGATGTGCGCATATCGATGGAAACCGACGCTAGTTTTGTAACTAAAGTACTTTACATAATCACTTGTTAATTTAGAAAAGTAAATGTCACAAAAGTAGTTCTCCATAGAAAAACTAAGATTGCCGAGAGATATTAACAAGGTTGTTGTACTGCACTAACTTCTGATTTTACCGTCAATTTTTGACGTGATAACGTCTTATAATTTGATGGAGCCGGCTGCACGCAAATGACTCATGCGTTACCTGTTACCAGCGTTACCTCGCTAAATATGGCGCATTGCCGTTACCTCACCTAGCCGCGCCTTAGGTATGTGAGCGGTGGGACGGAGAGGCGGGGCGCTTGATGTTATTAGTTAGTTCGGCGCCGGACTTCGCGGCGGCAACACGCCTACCTAAGGCACGGCCAATTAGTTCCGCGCGCACTATAAACATGACGTTGTCACGTTCAACTATCGTCAGTAAACCGACTTTACAGACAACCAATTTTTAGATATCTGTAAAGTAACCAGCTTTTCCCGCGGCTCCGTAAATACGGTATCCCACAGTAGCACTGTACTTTTATGGTATAAAAAGTGGCCAATATGTTGATCCAGAACCTAAATTACCACCATACCAAATTTCATCAGAATCCGTTCAGTAGTTATTGCGTGAACGAGTGATAAACATCCATACATACGTACTTTAGCGTTTATAATATTAGTAAGGTAAGTATATATACGAAATTATGTACTAATAAATTCAGATACTTACATCTACCATAAAAATATTTCCAGACACATCAACTACATAGTTTAAATACTTACCCATGACGTGAAGCTGTAATCCAACTACTATTATAAATGTGAAAGTTTGTGAGGATGTATGGATGGATGGATGTTAGTTACTCTTTCGAGCAAAAACTACTGAACGGATTTTGATGAAATTTGGTATGGTAGTAGCTTGAGCTCTGGATCAACACATATGCTACATTCTATCCCGAAAAATACAGTGTTTCGCGGACGAAGCCGCGGGCAAAAGCTAGTAATTTATAGCTTGCCTTAAAAACTTAATTACATCTTAATGATATTTAGTTGAGTTTAGTAGAGCTGTTCCTAGTTTTATCGATAAACCTGAGCACAACACTATTTATTTTAAATCGACTTATATTACAATCGGAGAATGCGACGTGGCGGTGTATTTCTACCCTGAAACTTTCAGAGGCTAACAAAGAGTTTTCATACTACTTTCACATATGCCAAAACCAGCTCTAATGCGCCGCTTTAAAGTCGAAATTTCAGTAGCCCGTCCGACAGTTTTCTATGTTGTTTTCGGATGCAACTTATTTGTGAAAACATGGCGGAAAGAGAGGGAAATGGGGGTGCGGTGCGAGTGGGAGGAAGAGGGGAATACGCTAAATTTACGGAGCCACAGGTGGTGTACCTCGCGCACAGACACAGGGGGTTTTGTAGCACACTTTGTATATTACTTAGCATTATATGTAATTGAACATTGCACGTTAATATCATGGAACTGTGGGGCTAGCAGGAACAATTACCTAGTACGCATTCGTATATATTATCGAAACAGAATTGTAAATATGAAAATTATGACAGCACCCATGCAATTGAAATTCGATAACGTTACGAATACGTAATTGTCAATTGTTCCTGCTTGGGATGCTGACCAGTAAGACTACCTTCTAACATATAAGTAGCTAGCATTAATTGCCCGCGTGACATTAGGTTTAAACTTTCGTCCCTTATTTAACCCACCTAGGGGCTGAATTTTAGAAAACGCTGAAATACGTAACTCATTATTTTTTCCGTACTCAATTCACACGAAGTATCATGCAAATATGTCCAAGGAATAAAAAGATTCAATCAAACTTTTATCTATAAAAGTTTTGAGTACGCAAAAAGAAGTCAAACGTAATAAGTTTGACGTATTTGTGTATTTATTCTATGTGTCTGTCTGTTGGATCGTAGCTCCTAAGCGAATAAACTGATTTTGATGCAGTTTTCGTTAGTTGAAAGCTGATGGGATCGAATCATTTTGCTTTTATGTTTAAGATGTCTTTGCCTGAAATACGTGAGAAAGATAAAAAAAATAACTAGGCACCGGCACAGATTTAAGAAAAGGAACAGCTATATATTAAGTATTTGGTTTGATTGCACTATTACAAGAATATGGTGAAAGTAAGCATTAATATAATAGATTAAATAAACATATATGTATTATATTTTGCAACCTATGCTAAGGATAACGATATGTAAGTAAATATTTAATTTTCTAGTAGGTGTATGTTATGAAGCTTGCTTTATTCTAAGAGTGTCCATGGACCATGACCTAGTGAATAGACCCCTTGAGTCGCACACGTGATGTTGTGGTGTCTACCAATTAGACTTTCTCCATAACCGTATACTGACGCTAGACTTTTAATCCATCTTCTGTGACAACCCTGATTAAATTTGGATCGTTCTATGAAAGCTGTACGTAAGTATAAATTTTTACTCTGTGGTACCGGTAATAAGGACCCACTGACAGCTATAACTTTAATTGGAGATCGATGGAACATAGACATTACTCATGGGAGCCTACACCTGGCACAGCTGTTCTGTATGTCCTAATTCATACTATCGATTGCCTTCGATGCACTAAACTTAAGGCTTAAATATATCGTTTCTAGTCCCTTGACTACTAAGCTTTAGGATTGTAAAAACTCCCAAGCTCCTCTTCTAAGCAGACCAGACTGACAGGGCCATACAAAAAGTACCTCTTGACCCAGAAATAAAGTACGCCCCGGAAGTTAGTTGGCGCCTAAGTCCTAACCCCAATTAACTACCTTTTCTATATCTTGGATTTGGATAATCTGAAGTGGTGAGTCAGACTGAAATGAGTAACGTGGCTATGAAGCGTGACGCCAGATGTGTACAAAATCAGTCGGTAATGTCACTCACACTGATAATGACTTCTTTTACACAATAATTTGGAACATATTTGGTGGTGGTGATGGTATTTTTCCTAAGAAAGATTTTCTTGCGTCTGTGTGTGTGTGTTTCTGAAAATTTATAAAATAGGTTCAACACATTTTCCTATTAAATTGATGGTTTGGATGGTTTAAAATTTCACTTCGCAGGACTGAAATTATTTATAGCCATCTGCTATATTCCCATCTCGATGTTTAAACAACTTTTTCAGTAGTTTCCGTTGAAGTGGTTCGCTTTTAATGAATATTATTTTACGGTTAAAATGTAAATTAATTGACATTAAAAAGAGGATAAAACATAGCAAAATATGCATTATATTAAGCTAATCTAAAATATATTAAGAAATATAGAAGTATTATATTAATTAATAAAGAAATACTATCAGATTGACAGCCAAAAAATCTTCATAGAAGAAAATGTTATGCCGTCTTGATTTCAGAAGATTTTGTCAATGTATTGCGGTCTGATTATACGGCGGGAAGCAAATGTCACAATGTCAAGATGATAAATGTCATGATGAAAAACCTCGACTACCCCAAACGACCCCAAAAGTTGGGCAGTTTATGTGTAGACACTTTTTGCCTCGACATACCTCGTCTATAATATATAGGTCTATGTAAAAGAGGTCTGTGGCGTGGCCTCGTCGGTAGACCGTTTGATTCGCACTCGAGAGAGTGCAGGTTCAATTCCCAGGCTGTGGCGTGTAACAATGAGACTTTTTCAGATCTCAAGTACGGACGCTCTAACGGTGGAGGAAAATATCGCGAGGCAACCCGCACATGGTTGGGCCCAGACGTATTGACCAGTCATTGCTCTGGACTTGGCTGACTGTGTTGTGACTTGTGAGGATACCGTGTGTGCTTGGGCAACCATGCGACATTTAAAACCGCACTAAGTAAATCCGTAAAAAGACACTAAAGTATTTCCGAGCTAAGTAACCAGAGTGGTTACTTAGCTCAGAGAACATAACAGATGAAAAGGCCAAAGTTTTAATTCGATGGAGCCGGCTGCACGCACGAAAAAACATGACTCATGCGTTACCAAGTACTGTTACCAAGTACCGTTACCTGTTACCGTTACCAAGTACCAGCGTTACCTCGCATTTTATTATTATTTTTGTTGTTGTTATTGTTGTTGTTGACGTTGTCACGTTCAACTATCGTCAGTAAACCGACTTTACAGACTACCGATATTTTAAATGTAATGTATGATTGACGTAAGGAGAGCTTCGTATCTAGTATCTAGTATTGTAATTCTTGCATCGAACTAGTCTAGGTTGTCAAGGCAAATTACGACTTGTTACTAAAGAAACATGGATTTAGGCCAATGAAAACCTGGATTAGAGGCCAAGTGGAATGTAGTGGACTTCTGATGAGTGGATCTAACAAACTGATGTATTATTATACTTAACTAAACTTCGTACTACTCCAGTCTCCTACGTTTCCTTAGGACTATATTGTCCGGAATCCGTGAGGTCGGGGAAAATTCAGGGCAATACAATAAAGCTTAAAATCGAACACACGAGTGTCAAGTCAAATGTCAATGTCAAATCTGACAAAATATTTGTGTGTTTGATCTCTCAGCTCCAATAAATCAACCCAGATTCTATTTTCAATGGTTTGAATTTTCTCCGACGTTCCGTATTCCGGATCATATAGTCCCAGCCTTACAAAACCCAACTGTCGTAATACTCGTAACTGGATATGATCACAAATAGTTACGAGAATTGGACTCCTGATTATGTTAGTTCACGACTGCCTGAGCAAGTAACTAGCTGCTAGGGCATCCTTAAGATCATGTCAAAGTGTTTTGTGGGTTTGTGTGTCCGTTAAAAAATGTACGAACTAACACGATTTTAACGACTTTCGGCAATAGTCGTTTATCATACATCGTCTGTCATTTCCGTGGAAAACTCATGCCGAGGGACATTAAAAATTTCTGTTTACTGTATTTTCTTAAAAACCTCGGCACTATAAAGATGCCAATTGTATTATAGGAATTATACAGAGTGTACTTTCATCCGAATGAAATATTTAACACAACAATAGGCTTTAATATAATCTAAATAATGACAGTGTGCATATCTAAAAAATTAAGTGATTTCCAGAAAAATAACATGATTAACATCTCCTGACAACTCGCACTACGCATGAACACACTCGCACTGACGTACGTCGCGCTGGATTTGAAGGTCACGCGTTCGCCGCGTTGTATCGGCAGCGCGGTGAGTAGAATTAAAGTATTTTAATAGGATATTCTCGTCAAAATTTAATTTCAAATGTTATAATTTTTGGAAGGAAATTGAATACTGATTACACTTCTTGAAAAATATCTATTTCTGTTTTGAAAACACCCTGTAGTTTTAAGACTAGACGTAACACGAGCAAAAGGAATGCAGACTCGACACCAAATAGATATTAATTAACCATTAGCATGTGGTTAATTATTCACATCCTGAGTGTGAAGGTGACTTATTTAAATCATTCTGTAAGATATTATATTTGTTACAAAAAACCGGGTTAGTGCGAGTCAGACTCGCGCACGCTCACGCTTCTATTTTCAGCGCTCTGAATTGTCACCGGACCTCCGGATTCCGTACAATATAGTCCCAGCCTAATAAGCTAGGCGGCGCTAGACAACAGATTTTTTTTTATCGCAAAAAATAGTCCTCTTAAATACGAATAAGTTCTCAGTAGAAGCAGCATATTAAAAATCAATATTTTCAAAGGTACATAGATTTGTTTACAGGATTTCGCATGTCTCGTGAAAACGCTCCATACAAAAGTCGCATTTATACGCACGCCTATTTTCTAGGTGCCGTGACATTCCCCTGCGGGTGTGCGTAACTGTTGCGCCTCGCAGCCGCCGGCAAAAACACTTGTATTGTATTGATTTTGTTCGATCCCGACGCCACGACGAGACCGAATTGTCTTACATCAGCATGGTACTTACATTACAATGTACTATTCGCCTTAGGTTAGCGGTGGGTCATCAGTGCCAATGTCAAAATTGACCAGTGACGCTTATGCCGTGTTCACACTCACTGATTAAAAATGGTTGTCTGTTAAGTCGGTTTATACGGGTGATAACGTCATCACAAGCCGAACGCTCAGGCCGATCGTGACTCAGGCGGAAACTCTATTGTATTAACGCAGAGTTCTATTTTCAATACTCGGAATTTTCTCCGGCCTTCCGGATTCCGGATCGCATAGTCCCGCTCCCAGCCTTAACCAACTTATGATTCGTATTTCGTACAAAGGATATTTTATCGTAGTATTTTTTGATTTACCGAAATGCATAGTTTTGATGTTTAATCTCAGACGTACTAGTTAAAAATATTTTGTAACTTAGAATGTCCCATTGTGTGGCAAGGGTTTTCCTTAAGTTCTATTGCTCACGATCGTGTTGTAGCACAAGTCATAACTGATATGTACAAGAGCCCTTACAAAGGCTATTAAACAACCAAAATCGAATCGTACACACAAGAGATAAAGTTCATATTACCTTGCACCTACATTAATCTACATTGCGAATTCGCGGTCGGTTTGGTGTTACATAATCTACCTTTGATGTCCAAAGGTAGATTTTTACATTCCAGAACCTATCCATTTTTTAAGTGAAACTCCTTTAGCGACGTTGAGAGTGAAATTTCAAGGTCACGTCACGTCGCCACACGCGTCACGACACGATTTTAGATATAACGCCATTTTGGATATAACGCCATTTTGGATATAACGCCATTTTGGATATAACGCCATTTTGGATATAACGCCATCAGTCGGAAGCTACTTAAACTTCTTACATAACAAATTTCTAAAGTACGGCTCAATACACAAATAGCGGTAGGTGTGCAAATTGTAATTTTTCAATTCTTTTTTTAATCTGACTCTAGCCTTTGATTTTCTAAAGAACATCAAAGGCTCGTCTAATTCAGCCCTTATCGTGGAAGTGAGTGAGAAAAGAAACAAAGATTAGCCTATAATCCGTCACTCCTCACCCAAAACCTTAGCATGTTCTATTTTAATTATATCTATCACCCCCAAACTCAACGTCTAGACATAAACAGTAATGAAAAATTTCGTCAAACCTTTTGTCTCGCCGGACATTTTTAAGGCGCCCCATACCCCTACGGGGTGCGCAATCGATAGGTGGGGGTGAAATGGGAGTGAAACAGATCGTCGAACGCGGCTTAAGTGGACATCGGCCCCTTGCAACTGTCACTTGCTTTTTAAACCGTTGACATTTTTTTTTTTCGTTCCAATGACGTGCACACAGTGGCCAGTGTTTATCGGTCACATTAGTTGCGTTCCAATTTCGAATTTCATAGCTGTTATACGCTGTCAATTTAGTTTTTTTTTTAATTTTTTTATTTAACAACCGGTGCAAGTATTCCATAATTAATTTTCAAACAAGACGGTGGATTGGAAATCTCGCGGTAGCCGTACATTTTGGCGCGATAAAAAGTAGGTTCACTAAATCTCCAATATGATTACTAAACCTGATAGTTAAAACTAAAACTAAAACTAAATACAAGTTAACGTAAGTCAAAGATTCCAAAACTCAAGATAGGCTATGACGTACATTTGACAGATCAAATCAGTTTTCACCATACTCAAATGTCAAAACGGCCTCAAAAATCTCAAAAGTGGGGCCATTTAACTGGAGACACTATTTTCCTCACGTGCCCTGTCTATGATGTAAGTAGGATACACTCTTAATATTGTAACTGTTGAAATTTACTAACTCTAAAAAGTAGTGTCTTTTGACGACCTCTGTGGCTCAGTGGTTGAGCGTGTTGGTGCTCAACCGGGCCGCGGGTTCGAATCCCGCCGAAGGAACAAAAGGTTGTTCCGTGTTCCTGGGTCACGGATGTGTATTAAATATGTGTATAATAATATAGTAAAAATCTTAAATATGTGTATAATATAAAAGAATTAAATACATTTCCGGTGTCTGGTACCTGTGACACAAGTTCTGCCGAGATCTTACCACGGGACCAGATTGACGTGGTGTGAAGCGTCCATAGATATTATTATTATAAATGTGCGAGTGGATGGTTTCTGGACTGCTGCTACTTATAGCACAGGATATTCCTATTTTAAGTACCAGGCTACCAGCAGAACATTATACACGGTGTTTTTCCATTCAGTATCCAAACTTTCAGGAGTGAACATACTCTTGAATATAAGCAACTTTTACTATGGGATCAACTTTCCTGCTTGAAAAGAAAAATCAGCTGTTTCATACAAAATGCTATCTATGCCGTAGCCCTTTTTTATGAAACAGCTGATTTTTTTTTCAAATAGGACAGTTGATCCCATAGTAAAAGTTGCTTATATTCAAGAGTATGTTCACTCCTGAAAGTTTGGACACTGACACGAAAAACACCGTGTATTTCTTTTTGTACCATTGTAAAGTGATATCCGACATGAACCTACTTATACTTTGAGCAAATAAAGAATTATTATTATTAATAATATTTTCTTCTTCATTAATGCAAACAAACAGACGAATCTCTCTTTATAACAATAGTATAAAAAAAACAATATTAATTTAATTAGTGTCATAATTTGCGTATATTATAAGTCAATCCGCAGTAATTGTCGAGCGTTTTATTTACATGACTCATTACAATAAATACAGGGACTGAGACAAAATATCACTACACATTATAAGACGTCACTCATGTAATTTGAAGTATTTTGCTTATAGTTAAGTACATATTAACTGAAACGTCTCACACGTCATTTGCTCCAGTCCCTTTCTTTATAATAATTAATAAGCAATACGTCGTTCGCTCGTTTTGTATTTTGGCGGGTGACGACTGACGACTACATATTATCATATTCTGCTAATGCATAATTTTATGACAGTAATACATAGTTCGCTCGTTTTGTATTTTGTACTAGCTGTTGCCCGCGGCTCCGCCCGCGTGAATATAGTATCCCACGGGAACACCACTTTTTCGGGATAAAAAGTAGCCTATGTTTTAATCCAGAGCCTAAACTACTATTATACAGAAATTTTGTCGAAATCCGTTCAGTAGTCTTTGCGTTAGGGAGTAACAAACGTCCATCCATCTATCCATCCATCCATCCATCCTCACAAACTTTCACATTTGTAATATTAGTAGAATTTGTAGGGTCGTCACCCTACAAAATGCTTATCGTTTTGGAGTAGTCTGTGCACATTCGCCACATTTTCCGCACTCTAGAAGTTTCCATCTCCGCACCAAATCCAATATTAGACGCACCTTTGTGTATCTGTAGTGGAGTTTCGTCATCAGCATGTCACACACCCATTGTCCCAGTATCTTTTACCTATAACAAAATAATCCTTCTACTATTATAAACGTGAAAGTTTGAGGATGGATGGATGTTTGTTACTCTTTCACGCAAAAACTACTGAACGGATTTCGATGAAATTTGGTATAGTATTAGTTTAGGCTCTGGATTAAAACATAGGGTACTTTTCATCCCGAAAATGTACAGTTTATCGTGGGATACTATATATACGCGGGCGGAGCCGCGGGGAAAACCTGGTTACTCTATGTAGAATAACCTAACCTAACCCAGAGCATGTCAGAAGTCAGGACGTATCAACGGGCAATAGGTTTTTTTTTTCAAATCACATCAGAAGTTAGTGTCCGATTTCGTTGAAAACAAATTTCCCTACAGAGTGTTTAGCATTCGATCTATCATCATGGAAAGAAGCAGGGTTCTACCTCTTATAGTTTAGAAATGCCAGGGGTGGGCAACTTGTGAATCACGTTGGAGGCCGATTACTCGAAAATGATTCAGTTAATTAAAAAGTCGTGTATGAAACGTCGCCTATAATTAATACTGGCTGGCGAACGGGGAACTTCGTACCACCATATTTTTTGCCGTCGATTTTATTTTTTAATATTTTTCATACAAACCCTTCTCCTGACAATAACGAACACACAAAAGAAAGATTTATCCAATTCGGTGCAGGCGTTAGGATGCTACGCGTATACAAACATTTCGGTATTTCATTTACCTATATAGATAGATATATATATATATTATTTGATGATTTCTCAAACGAATCATCGTGATTTCAGATTTTGTTAATGCGGACTAAATAAACTGCGGAAAGCGAATGTCAAAATGACAAAATATCAAACCTCGACCGCCCACCAACACAATACATGGTGATGAGTCTACAATATATGAGATCTGTGTTATTTATACGGTCTTACCAGTAACCACAGAGTAGAATATAATATACTTGCGTACAGAGAAACAGCTTAAATAACAGAACTATCGAAATTTGAAAATTTTGACGTAACCTTCTGGTTTCGTTGCCCACAATTTTTCCACACAGTCGTGGACACACCGCACGTTCGTAGTAGTACAATCAAATCGAACGCTAACTATGTAGCTGTTTATCTGTTCCTCATTTAATATTTTATTTAACTTCCTAGTCCTACCTATAGATACGGGTTACCTGTTGAGTCTGTGCGGCTTGTGTGATGTCTTCTTCACTTCTAAAACTTACTGACATGTCTTCATCAGACTTACAATATTCACTCATATCGTTAGTAAGCCCTTTTTCTTTTGTTTTATCCGACTACGGCGAAGCCAAAAGAAAGGGTAATGATTTTGGCAGTCTATGTATGTATATGTTTCAACGTAGCGCCAAAACTACTGGTCCGATTTTAATAAATGAGTTGTCAATAGATTCGTAACAATAACCCAATAATAAATATATAATTAAATATAACATAGGCTATATAATTTACAAAGACGGGTTATGGTTTCTGTTAGTTTTTTAATAAAAAATCTAGTTATTCGAAATAAGGCCGGGAAAAGATTGTCGTTGAAAGCCTCAAGACATGTCCACATGCTCAATTTCTTTCAGAAAACTCTGTTTTGTATATGTAATGTAATGTAAGGTACTTTGGCGGTCAAGCGACAGTGGTGGAGGCCACTGGGCCTTCCACTCCCGACCTAATAGGGTTGTTGAAGATTCTGTACAACTTGGTCCGAAAATGAGAATGAATTTTCGATGTGATTTAATTTTATTCTGTTTTTAGTATTTGGTTTTATGGTGGCAACGGAAATACGTCTGTGAAAATTTCATCTGCTGTCACGGTTAAGGTGATACAGCCTGGTGACTGAAGGACGGAGAGACGGACAGGCAGCGAAGTATCAGTAAAGGGTCCCGTTTTGGTCTGGTCGCGGTTCGTGCGTAGTCGACACAACTATTACATACAAATTATGGTCGCGATTCGTGCGTTTTTGAGCACGAACCGCGCCAGACCGCAAGCAGACCCCCATTTTACCCTTTGACACCTTAAAACATGTGAATTACACTAGGTGATATTTAAAAGTAAACCCCTATCATGATTGTATATTTGCGAAGCTTTTTGCGAAAATCCTGAAAAATCCGGGGGGGTACGAACAAATAAAGGTCTGCGGCCTTAGCATGGTGATCCGTAGAAATAATTTTAAAGAAGAAATATTCTACCCAAAATAGTTCTTAATCCATGGTAACAAGGTCATCAATAGAAGTCAACATTTCTTAACAGCCATATTTTTAAAATGGCTGCCGGGAAATCTTCTGTCGATAACGAACAAATATTCAAGTAAATGACTGAACGTAAAGAAACTATTTGTCTAGGAGCGCCATGATGTGGAGTAGTTGACATTATTATAAGACTATTTGACATTGAATTAAGAAAACGTTTCTACTTTAGACGAAAAACTTACGGGAAGAAAAGAAACGTTTCCCAAAACGACGATGCATCGACCTTACTGCCTTACAATAAGACCTATTTTGCTCCGAATGGTATTAATGTTTCTTCAATCTGTCATTTTGTCGATTCCTCGGTGTTTCTAGGGTGCCTGCGGGAATGTAGTGCCTAATCTACCCTTCCGTTTTGAGTATTTGACTTGAGTCCGGGAGGTGGTGGAGGAGGAGGAGGAGGAGGAGGAGGTGGTGTGTATGAAATCTGTACATTGCGCTTGCTTTAGCCAGCCCTGGATCAGGAAATTTAGGCGTTTGGCAACACTGAATATATTCGGCATTATTATTCGTCTGGGACCTGTTTTGACACACGTCCAATGTCGTGAGGTCATATGCATCAGCAGTGCATAGGAAACAGTGATCTTGGAAACTCGTCGCAGGACATCAAAGATGAAATCAATAAATAAATTAATATCTATGGACGCTTCACACCACGTCAATCTGGCCCCGTGCTAAGTATCCGAAGAACTTGTGTTACAGGTACCACAAAACGGGAAGTATATTTAATACTTTTATACTATACATATATTTAAGATTTTTATTACATTATATACATATTTAATATACATCCATGACCCAGGAACACAGAAAAACTTTCTGTTTCTTCGGCGGGATTCGAACCCGCGACCCCCGGCTTGAGCACCAACGCGCTGAACCACCGAGCCACAGAGGTTTTATACCTCTTTTTTTTTATTGTCAAAACTAGTGCATCGCAGTGCGTACCCCAAGTTTCATGTTCTCTTCGAGTCGCTTGAGGCTAAATATCTTGGGCCTACTGAACTGAATCTCTCGCTGAAATACCACGCAAGGGTGTTTACGACGGTTTTCTGTGAGGCAGTGGTGGTCTCTTTAGTCCCACCGGACCATTCGTGGTGAAATGTTTTTCTTCTACGTTAAAAGATAGACATTAAAAAATACAAATAAATAAAATTGGAGTGTCTGTTTGTAATTTTAAATTAACAGCTTTCCACGAAATGCATATGAAAGTGTATACGGTACTAACAATATTTTTTTTTGTCTGTCCGTATGTCTGTTTACTCCGGCTAGTCTTCGAAACGGCTGGACCGATATCACGGGACTTTCACTGGTAGATAGCTGATATTATAAGGCGTTTTAGGCTACTTTTATCTCAGGGTTCCGTTTAAGAAACTAGTATTCCGTTTCCGATAGTTCTAAGCAAAAGAAGTTGCGGGCACCAGCTAGTCGTTAAATTATGATCGAGGCACGTCTCACAGAAAACTGGCGTGAAATAACATCGAATAAGTCAGAAAACCAAGTGGATTTGAAATGCTGAAAACGCACTTGTTACTACTTCCCTTGTATTGCTAACCCACAGAGGCATCACATGGTGGTAATCGCTCGGCATCTGGGTGGTCTGCTCGTTTGCCTGTGTTATTCCATTAAAACAGTCCTATTTGAAAATTTATTTCCGAACGTCAGCGGAGTTGTAATAGAATATGTTTGTGACTTTGTGTGAATTTCGTCCGTGTAAGCGATATACGAGACAGGGAATGTGACAAATAGATATTTCGTATTCTGGGAACACCGTGAGAACGCACGGAAATGTTGATCTATCCTAATATGATGCTTTTTCAGAATGTGGTTCATTTGAATTAACTACAGGTCGCTCTGTTGGTCGAATTCGCCCATAGTCAGTATGGCCCTTGGGCTGGCAGTGGGACTATGTGTACCGGAGTTCGGCCGGCCCGGGAAAATTCGGAGCACTGAAAATAGAACACTGCGCTTAATACAATAGAGTTTGAAAATCGAAGTGTCGAGCTGTCATATATGATTCGACACCCATGACCTTGACATTTGACTGACACTCGTGTGTTCCATTTTCAGCTCTATTATACTAGCGCAGAGTTCTATTTTGAGTGCTCTGTATTTTCCCCGGCCGTATGGATTCCGGAAAGTAGAGTCCCAGCCTTAGCTTGCCCAATGCTCATAGACTTCTAATTTCTACTTACTACCCTACCAATAGACAGTAAACTTTAGAAATGTCCATAGACAAACTACGCATGGACAATAATAATAATATGTAAAACAGAATCAAAATGCATCAGCGAAACAGCGCAAGGCTGCGGTGACCTTGTAAGCGCTTGTTTAATTCATTTTTATGGAAAATATTATATGTGACAAGAATGGACGAGACATTTTAAATTAGAAAATGAAAACAGATCAACAGTAAATATTCATGTACTTTGCATAGTAGTAGGAGTTTTCATCACTTCACAATCACTTTAAGATGTACCAAAAAGTCCAAGCACAATTTGATTGAAACGTTGATGACAATAAAAAAAAATTGTCTCCAAAAATTTAGAGTACAGATTTAATTTGCATAAATCAATAAAAGTACATTATCAATGTTATTAGTAAATATGTTTTCTTTATATTTAAGGCATTGAGATACTAACTTCGAAGGAATAAGGTTTCATTGTAATAAAATGCTTACGGCCATAGGATACGTATATTCAAAATTTTGCTTACGGCCGAATACTGAAACGCTAATCAAAATTAAGAGTCCTCTTATTCACAGGCTGTCGCTGTCTCTCCTAGCCGAAACGACAAGGACAGCATGTCTTGAGCTTCATTTAATTTTATCGTTTCAGTATTCAGCCATTAATTTCTGTATGTCTTTCTGTATAAATTACGTATTGACAAAGTTAAGTCCCGCTGATGTCGTGATGATGATGATGGTTAATGAAATTCAAATGAAAACAGACCGTAACACGGTGCATTAGATTTGAAATACCAAACTAGTCCAACGAAAGGAGATCAAGGTTCGTGCGTATCTAGTACCAACTAAAGGTCTAGAAAAGTCCTTCGAAATTATATCACGACCTCTACTGCGATTCGATTAAATAATACATAACTTAGTAGATTATTATTTATGAGTTTTGGCGGGTGTGTGAATGTGTGACGTTGTTGTTTTTGTATTTCCTCTATAAGTTTGTGCTATTTCGGTTCATAATGTGTTATATTGGTAGAATATTAACCATTTAATATTCGTTAACGTGCCGAAGTGCAGGCAAAAAAATACAACTTCAAAAAGCGTCCTATTTTCTATTATCTCCAAAACTCCCAAGGAACTTTCAGTAAAGCGTCTACCATTTTTCTGAATCGGCTGACTTTATTAACTTAACACTTTATTTATTGTTTAGAATTCACATTCAATTCCTTCAACAATTTGTCAATTTTTGCCGATTTAGTTGCAGTAAAAATTTATTTACTTAAGTCATTGATTTTTTTTTTCTGATTTAAATCAGTCGCATGCCTGTCCCAGGCACCATGTTTAAAGAGAGGTTACTTCGCTCGGAGAATACCTGTATAAATCTGCCAATCATAGACAGTAGACAAGCAGAGGAATGCTGATGATGAACAGTTACCATACGTCGGCGTCGCCGCAAACTCCGTTATGTTTCCCCTAAATTCCCCGCTTTTCAGCTCCAATGTGATTTACTTAAAAGTGTACAGAACTACAGGTGGCGTGGAGTCGAAGAATTTTGATGAATATTTTTATTTTTCGATGTGAAGCTTGTTCGACAGCGTTGAGAGCAAAATTTCAAGGTCACGTGTCACGCCACAATTTTGGATATAATGCCGACACAACAACTTCACTTTCTAAAGTACGGCTCAATACAGAAATGAAGCTAGGTGTATTTTTTTTAAGTAATGTCTTTAGACACGATGAGAGTATTTTTGGATTTAAGTTTAACTTCTGCCACGCGTACTCTGTGCATGTCATATTTTTTTAGTAACTAGAATCTAAAAAGTAGAACTGCGAGAACATATTAACTATGGTATAAATGTTTAAGCTAAATATTGAAACAAAATCTATAAGAATGATAATTAAAAAAATCCTACATTGCAGCTACATTAACATATTAGATACAGCCTTAATATTTAAGGCATGTTATGTGCGTTTCAATTCTCTTATCAATTTCGTAGTTTGAATATATAAAAAACTTGTTGGTTGCACTGTTCTCGTGTAAAAAAATAAAAAAATATCTTACAAATGTGCAAAAACATTGTGAAACACATCGCCACCATCGCCATACAAAGATATTCACTTTTCTCTTTTCCATTTTACATTTAAGGAATTACTGGAGGCTTAGGCAAAGTTACAACATAATATTGGGTCCTTACATATGAAATTAGCGTTTTGTCGTACTGGCCACTTTGATCTCAAATATCTTCTTTGGTTAGGAATTCCAATTTCAAAATACCGCCATTTACTCATGCATTTGTGTTTTGAAAACCGTAATTCTTTTGTTTTTTCCTCTTTTGGTTTTTTCTTTGCGTCACTCTGTTTACAAAATGGAAAACTTGAAATATCGTATTATTTTCTTAAATCTGGTCAGACGATTACGGCAGATGTTTATTGCCAGCAACTGCAAATCGTGATGGAAAAGCTAGCTGCTAAACATCCGAGGTTGGACATTCGCTCTAGGCCACTGCTGCTTTAGGACAATGCTAGACCACACACTGGACAACAGCAATGGTGTATATTAGGTCATTACATATGAAACTGGTTTCCATTATCAACAAAAGTTGATAATGAAGAATTGAACACGGGGCTTTATCTGCAGGTCGAAATTTCCAGAACGAAAATGTTGGAACCAAAAACGCACTGTTTTTCCTTTTGCAACACCGCCGCCATACACATCATTTATCCTTCGAGCCGTTTCTGCTGCACTGGTGCCACGGTGGAACTCGTACTCGAAAATAATACGATATTTCCAGTTTTCCATTTTGTAAACAGAGTGACGCAAGGAAAAAACCAAGAGGAAAAGACAAATCAATTACGGTTTTCGAAACGCAAATACATGAGTAAATAGCGGTATAAATTTGAAATTGGTTGTTGAAATTTGAAATTGGTTTGAAAAATTCCTAACCAAAGAAGATATATTTGAGATCAAAGTGGCCAGTACGACAAAATACCAATTTCATATGTAAGGACCTAATACTTTGATTAAATAAATATATTATGTTAAAAAAATCGACTTTATGTTCCTCCTTTACAAAACGCGAATTTCATATGTAATGGCTTAATATAAAGAATAGAAGAAGTAACTAAGGAATAAAATAATTATACCGGTAGTGCAATTTTCGTCGTTAAAGCACGTGGTTTATCCTATACATTTTGTTTTTTCTTACTTCGTTATCGTTTCGATATTGCATCTTTTAAGGCTGAGACTATATGTACCGGAATTCAGCGGACCCGGGAAAATTCAGAGCACTGAAAATAGAACACTGCGCCTAATACAATAGAGTTTGAAAATCGAAGTGTCGAGCTGTCATATATGATTCGACACCCATGACCTTGACATTTGACTGACACTCGTGTGTTCCATTTTCAGCTCTATTATACTAGCGCAGAGTTCTATTTTGAGTGCTCTGTATTTTCCCCGGCCGTATGGATTCCGGAAAGTAGAGTCCCAGCCTTAGCTTGCCCAATGCTCATAGACTTCTAATTTCTACTTACTACCCTACCAATAGACAGTAAACTTTAGAAATGTCCATAGACAAACTACGCATGGACAATAATAATAATATGTAAAACAGAATCAAAATGCATCAGCGAAACAGCGCAAGGCTGCGGTGACCTTGTAAGCGCTTGTTTAATTCATTTTTATGGAAAATATTATATGTGACAAGAATGGACGAGACATTTTAAATTAGAAAATGAAAACAGATCAACAGTAAATATTCATGTACTTTGCATAGTAGTAGGAGTTTTCATCACTTCACAATCACTTTAAGATGTACCAAAAAGTCCAAGCACAATTTGATTGAAACGTTGATGACAATAAAAAAAAATTGTCTCCAAAAATTTAGAGTACAGATTTAATTTGCATAAATCAATAAAAGTACATTATCAATGTTATTAGTAAATATGTTTTCTTTATATTTAAGGCATTGAGATACTAACTTCGAAGGAATAAGGTTTCATTGTAATAAAATGCTTACGGCCATAGGATACGTATATTCAAAATTTTGCTTACGGCCGAATACTGAAACGCTAATCAAAATTAAGAGTCCTCTTATTCACAGGCTGTCGCTGTCTCTCCTAGCCGAAACGACAAGGACAGCATGTCTTGAGCTTCATTTAATTTTATCGTTTCAGTATTCAGCCATTAATTTCTGTATGTCTTTCTGTATAAATTACGTATTGACAAAGTTAAGTCCCGCTGATGTCGTGATGATGATGATGGTTAATGAAATTCAAATGAAAACAGACCGTAACACGGTGCATTAGATTTGAAATACCAAACTAGTCCAACGAAAGGAGATCAAGGTTCGTGCGTATCTAGTACCAACTAAAGGTCTAGAAAAGTCCTTCGAAATTATATCACGACCTCTACTGCGATTCGATTAAATAATACATAACTTAGTAGATTATTATTTATGAGTTTTGGCGGGTGTGTGAATGTGTGACGTTGTTGTTTTTGTATTTCCTCTATAAGTTTGTGCTATTTCGGTTCATAATGTGTTATATTGGTAGAATATTAACCATTTAATATTCGTTAACGTGCCGAAGTGCAGGCAAAAAAATACAACTTCAAAAAGCGTCCTATTTTCTATTATCTCCAAAACTCCCAAGGAACTTTCAGTAAAGCGTCTACCATTTTTCTGAATCGGCTGACTTTATTAACTTAACACTTTATTTATTGTTTAGAATTCACATTCAATTCCTTCAACAATTTGTCAATTTTTGCCGATTTAGTTGCAGTAAAAATTTATTTACTTAAGTCATTGATTTTTTTTTTCTGATTTAAATCAGTCGCATGCCTGTCCCAGGCACCATGTTTAAAGAGAGGTTACTTCGCTCGGAGAATACCTGTATAAATCTGCCAATCATAGACAGTAGACAAGCAGAGGAATGCTGATGATGAACAGTTACCATACGTCGGCGTCGCCGCAAACTCCGTTATGTTTCCCCTAAATTCCCCGCTTTTCAGCTCCAATGTGATTTACTTAAAAGTGTACAGAACTACAGGTGGCGTGGAGTCGAAGAATTTTGATGAATATTTTTATTTTTCGATGTGAAGCTTGTTCGACAGCGTTGAGAGCAAAATTTCAAGGTCACGTGTCACGCCACAATTTTGGATATAATGCCGACACAACAACTTCACTTTCTAAAGTACGGCTCAATACAGAAATGAAGCTAGGTGTATTTTTTTTAAGTAATGTCTTTAGACACGATGAGAGTATTTTTGGATTTAAGTTTAACTTCTGCCACGCGTACTCTGTGCATGTCATATTTTTTTAGTAACTAGAATCTAAAAAGTAGAACTGCGAGAACATATTAACTATGGTATAAATGTTTAAGCTAAATATTGAAACAAAATCTATAAGAATGATAATTAAAAAAATCCTACATTGCAGCTACATTAACATATTAGATACAGCCTTAATATTTAAGGCATGTTATGTGCGTTTCAATTCTCTTATCAATTTCGTAGTTTGAATATATAAAAAACTTGTTGGTTGCACTGTTCTCGTGTAAAAAAATAAAAAAATATCTTACAAATGTGCAAAAACATTGTGAAACACATCGCCACCATCGCCATACAAAGATATTCACTTTTCTCTTTTCCATTTTACATTTAAGGAATTACTGGAGGCTTAGGCAAAGTTACAACATAATATTGGGTCCTTACATATGAAATTAGCGTTTTGTCGTACTGGCCACTTTGATCTCAAATATCTTCTTTGGTTAGGAATTCCAATTTCAAAATACCGCCATTTACTCATGCATTTGTGTTTTGAAAACCGTAATTCTTTTGTTTTTTCCTCTTTTGGTTTTTTCTTTGCGTCACTCTGTTTACAAAATGGAAAACTTGAAATATCGTATTATTTTCTTAAATCTGGTCAGACGATTACGGCAGATGTTTATTGCCAGCAACTGCAAATCGTGATGGAAAAGCTAGCTGCTAAACATCCGAGGTTGGACATTCGCTCTAGGCCACTGCTGCTTTAGGACAATGCTAGACCACACACTGGACAACAGCAATGGTGTATATTAGGTCATTACATATGAAACTGGTTTCCATTATCAACAAAAGTTGATAATGAAGAATTGAACACGGGGCTTTATCTGCAGGTCGAAATTTCCAGAACGAAAATGTTGGAACCAAAAACGCACTGTTTTTCCTTTTGCAACACCGCCGCCATACACATCATTTATCCTTCGAGCCGTTTCTGCTGCACTGGTGCCACGGTGGAACTCGTACTCGAAAATAATACGATATTTCCAGTTTTCCATTTTGTAAACAGAGTGACGCAAGGAAAAAACCAAGAGGAAAAGACAAATCAATTACGGTTTTCGAAACGCAAATACATGAGTAAATAGCGGTATAAATTTGAAATTGGTTGTTGAAATTTGAAATTGGTTTGAAAAATTCCTAACCAAAGAAGATATATTTGAGATCAAAGTGGCCAGTACGACAAAATACCAATTTCATATGTAAGGACCTAATACTTTGATTAAATAAATATATTATGTTAAAAAAATCGACTTTATGTTCCTCCTTTACAAAACGCGAATTTCATATGTAATGGCTTAATATAAAGAATAGAAGAAGTAACTAAGGAATAAAATAATTATACCGGTAGTGCAATTTTCGTCGTTAAAGCACGTGGTTTATCCTATACATTTTGTTTTTTCTTACTTCGTTATCGTTTCGATATTGCATCTTTTAAGGCTGAGACTATATGTACCGGAATTCAGCGGACCCGGGAAAATTCAGAGCACTGAAAATAGAACACTGCGCCTAATACAATAGTTTGAAAATCGAAGTGTCGAGTGTCGAGCTGTTAAATATGACATTGACATTTGGCTCGACACTTATGTGTTCGATTTTCAGCTTTATTGTATTAGCACAAAGTTCTATTTTCCATGCTCTGAATTGTCCACGGCATACCTGATTCCGGATCTCAAAGTCCCTACTTAAAGCCCCAACAAACCCAACAAAGCCCAACAAGTCGAAATGTTTTGTTCATTGTAAACACAATGAACAAAACATTTCGACTCCACGCCACTCTCTAGCCGATCCATTTCGGCTAACTAGTGTTCGACAGTCATTGTCCACTGACGTCACATGCCATCAAAAATTTCCACGAAAAATGTTTTCATTCCGAACACTAAAGCCATTGTGTTGTGTTGATTATATGTTTGTTTTAATGGTTTCGCATGTTAAACGTGGAGTTTGTAATGCCATTAGTTTTTTAGCTCATTTTAGGGCATTTTAAATCTAAGTAAGGTTTTTTTATAGTCGTCCTAACGTAACTCAATACAACTGAAACTATAAATTAGTGAGACTGATGTCTTTAGTCTTGACTTAATTTTATTTAATGTCATAAAAATATATGTTATATATCTATTAGATATATACATATTTTTTAAACCAAAATATAATATTATCCCATCATTTACGTCTCGTAAATGATGGGATAATATTATATTTTGGTTTTTTACGCGTCACTCATCAAAAATTTCCACGAAAAATGTTTTCATTCCGAACACTAAAGCCATTGTGTTGTGTTGATTATATGTTTGTTTTAATGGTTTCGCATGTTAAACGTGGAGTTTGTAATGCCATTAGTTTTTTAGCTCATTTTAGGGCATTTTAAATCTAAGTAAGGTTTTTTTATAGTCGTCCTAACGTAACTCAATACAACTGAAACTATAAATTAGTGAGACTGATGTCTTTAGTCTTGACTTAATTTTATTTAATGTCATAAAAATATATGTTATATATCTATTAGATATATACATATTTTTTAAACCAAAATATAATATTATCCCATCATTTACGTCTCGTAAATGATGGGATAATATTATATTTTGGTTTTTTACGCGTCACTTCTGTTTTTCACATTTTTAGACATATTGTGTACGGAGTCTAAATACTTTTTCCCTTCGCAAAAGTTCTGAAGCTAAAAATAGCCCTCCATTTCATGTAATTTGGGGAGCACTATCCGTAATTACGACGTTCTTCGTATGTAAAAACCTAATGATCACGGCAGAAAAACGCTGCATTTTGACGGACTTTTTCAGGTACAAATGTTTAAAAGTTCGTGAAAAATTGGTGGGTTAGGCTTTTTTCGTGATAATTTTACGTGAGTTTTTAATTTAGTTAATTAATCCTGAAATACTGCTAGTTTTTGAAGAAAGCAATAGCGGAAAATTATTAAAAAATAAAGTAAATACATAAGAAGCATTTAAATATGGATATTGGACAATAACAAATATCTAACACATGTACATCTAAACAAAATTCATAAAAATAACTAGCTAGCAAAAATGTAGCTGTTCCAAAACCCATGGCAAAATTTTCAGCCGACTGATTCAAAAGTAGAAGAAGGAGTGTCAAAGATACGTCACTATCGTTTCGGTTGGTTGGTATCAGATCCGCAGTCTCGCTTCAGCCGGATATCTTTTCAAGTTTACACCGAGCGATTCAACGGGGATTTATTCAAATTCTATTAGTATATTTTATCTAGGGCTACAGTATATGGGTATTTTGGGCGGCATTTTATGTGCTACATTTGACAGTTATAGTGCGGCAATTTTGTTCTTGTTTTAGTTAACTTGTATTTGGTAATTTTTGTCGATATTACTTATTATTAAATTTCTTATTTTTATAGTAAACTAAATTATATTTGGCGACTTGTCTTTGTTTCTCACAAAGAAAAGTTGCGCTGAGGGTATTTATTAAACGCTACTTCTAACTTTTATTCTTGTGTTATTAGCCAGAGCCCAGAAGACAGATTGTAGTGGAGGAGTTCCCGACGAGTATGGCGCGCCTCTTTAGGGGGCGTAGATAGTTGATATCAAGGGGGGAAACACAAATTGAACGTAAGTTTTTTTATGACAAATAATATTCGTCACCTCGTCTTAATTACAGACTAATTTCGACAAGATACAACATATATTTTCATACAAAATCCGTTTATTCGCAATTTAAATATCACACGGTGAAATATATAAAAATTAGGTAAAATATTCGTCTTAAGTCATAAGTCTTATTTATAATCCAAGGGGACCCTGTAAAAAAAGAAGAGCATCTTAAACAGATACCGAATAAATAAAATCATTTGAAACATACTTCAATTTATCCCAACCTAGCTTAAAAGCCATTTAAGATCTAGCCCAGATTTAAATAGGCTAGTTAATTTCCTGTGCGAGTTGTATTGTACGCGGGCTGACTGGCAGGTATTATTTCATAGACTATAGACAGCTTCTTAAACAATGGCAACACTAAGATTTTGACACTGCTATGAAGCAGCCATACTATCCGGAATCCGTAAGGCCGGGGAAAATTTAGAGTACTAAAAATATAACTCTGAACTAATACAATAGAGTTGAAAATCAAAGTGTCGAGTGTCGAGCTGTCATATATGATATTGACATTTTGCTCAACACTTGTATGTTCGATTTTCAGCTCTATTGTATTAGCGCAGAGTTCTATTTTCAGTGCTCTGAATTTTCTTCGGCCTTTCGGATTCCGGATCATATAGTCCCATCCTTATATTAGGTCCTTACATATGAAGTTGGCGTTTTGTCGTACTGGCCACTTTGATCTCAAATATATCTTCTTTGGTTAGAAATTCCAATTTCAAATAAATACCGCTATTTATTCATGCTGTTGTGTTTCGAAAACCGTAATTCATTTGTTTTTTCCTCTTATGGTTTTTTCTTTGCGTAATTCATTTGTTTTTTCCTCTTTTGGTTTTTCTTTGCGTCACTCTCTGTTTACAAAATGGAAAACTTGAAATATCGTATTATTTTCGAGTACGAGTTCCACCGTGGCACCAGTGCTGCAGAAACGGCTCGAAGGATAAATGATGTGTATGGCGGCGGTGTCGCCAAAGAAAACACAGTGCGTTTTTGACTCCAACATTTTCGTTTTGGAAATTTCGAGCTGCAGAACAAGCCCCATGGACGGCCGGAGACCAAAGTTGATAATGAAGAATTGAAGGCTATTGTGAAAGCGGATCCATCGCAAACCACGTTCGAATTAGCTGCAGGCTTCGGTGTTAGTGATAAAACTGTTTTAATCCACTTGAAGCAAATTGGGAAGGTGAAAAGGCTTGAAAGGTGGGTACCTCATGAAATGGGTGCAGCAAACCGACAAACGCGCGTCGACTGATGCGTTAACCTCTCAACCGGCACAATAATGACGGGATTTTAAATCGAATCATTCATTACCTGTGATGAAAAGTGGATCCTGTACGATATTCGAAAACGCTCATCGCAATGGCTGAACCCTGGCGAACCAGCCATAGCCTGCCCCGAGCGAAAATTGACTCAAAAAAGTTACTTGTGAGCGTTTGGTGGACTAGTGCCGGTGTCGTTCACTACAACTTCAATTGGAATGTCTAAGATATCCACCGTACTCCCCGGACCTTGCTCCAACAGATTACCATTTTTTTTCGAAATTTGGATAACTTCTTGCACGGGAAAAAATTCAACTCCGATGGGGCAGTCCAAAGCGCCTTCAAAGATTTTATTGATTCCTGTCCGAAGGGTTTTTTTAGTAAAGGAATCAATGAACTATACCTATGAAATGGCAAAAGTGCGTAGAGAGCAATGGTTATAATCCTTTGATTAAATAAATAGTACCCGGGCGACCGAGCTTTGCTCGGTGGCGTCACAAAAATTACCCGAGAAACTGTGTTTAAAATTTGTATCGGTTAATTTTTCGTTTTGCACTATTGCTTCATAAGTCTCGATAAAATAAAAACTCGAAAGCATAAATCTTATTCACGTAATCAGTATAGGTAAATGTTAGACATATTTATGAGAAATATATATTGTTATCTCAAACATTAACTACATTCTTTTATACTTGTCTAAAAACAATAAAAATTAAAACAATTATATATAAACTTGAACATATAAAAAAAAACAAAATAAGTCACCGAGTAGGATTCGAACCCGTAATACTCGTTCCTTGCGGTCCGCGTCTTAACCCGCTGGACCAGACGAACAGTGGCCGGCAAGACGAAATTAGCGACCATATTCTGCGTGGACAGAAAAACGCATGAAAACTCGAAAACACGCGTTTTCCCAAGCATAAGACTAATCTAGATCGTTTGTTTACCCCCGAAAACCCCCATATACCAAATTTCAGCGAAATCGTTAGAGCCGTTTCCGAGATCACAGAAACATATAAATATACAAGAAAATATACTAGAAATAAATAAATATACAAGAATTGCTCGTTTAAAGGTATAAGATATTATGTTAAAAAAAATCGACTTTATGTTCCTCCTTTACAAAACGCGAATTTCATATGTAATGACCTAATATGTAGGTATGTGACAAACAATGATTTCAAAACTAAGGATGGGTTATGACATATTTTACAGAACAAATCTTCATAGAAGAAAATGTTACGCCATCTCGATTTCACCATACCTCGAATGTCAAAATGGCACCAAACTGCCCCCACTGAAATGGCCCCACTTTTTAAGTAAAAAAATGCGGCCAAATAAACGTAGGGCCATTTCAGCGGGGACAGTTTTCGCCTCGACATGCATCGTCTATATATACGCCTATGGTGACAAACTATAGTCGTCGCTAGTTGAATAGCAAGTTATTAAAGAGGCCTTAGAAGTATTTTAGTAAACGAGCAGAGGGATCGCCTGATTGTCCATGAAAAACGACGGCAGGGAGACATTGTTTTTTGAGCCCCCTGGTGCTATTTGTAGCCTTGCACATCCTAAAACAATGCTAATTCTCGTCGGCTTTCTATGAGACCGTCGTATATCCCCGGTCGAGACAGAAGCACGGTTCTGCCATTTTCAAGTTGTAGTAAATTTTCGAATATTAAAAATAATTAATGCTTTCATAATATTATCGTTTCATCAAAGCATAATAATATTAAAAATATTCGCGCTTTATTCGTTTTAAATTTGGAGAGCACTTAATTTTGGAACACATTTGATTGAATGCCGAAAGCGTTCTCAATACGAACAATAGCTCGAGTGTCCTTCTGCGGAATTGGCGCGGAAATTTTTGTTATCTTTTCGTATTCCCCGAACGGATTTTAAATTGAGAACACGAATATGGCGGCGCTAAAATGACGCTTTGGTAAACGGTTTTTGGACGTTATTTTTTGAGATGGTGCCTATGTAAGCCTGTAATTGGATACTTTTAAGTAAATAAGTGTTTATAAGTTATTCTATTTGTTTTGATATTGAGTTTTATTTGTAAAATTGCAATTTGTCCTTTTGAAAATAAGTAAGTATAGGTACAATGTTATATTATACTCCTGTATATAAAATTGCGTATTCGTAATGTGTTGAGAAAATGTCTCAAAAAGGGGATCGTTTAAAACTAATTTGCAACGTACACGAGTGTAAACTGCAAATATGTCAATACTGTTAACTCCATAATCTGAAGACATACATGTTTTCAGTCGGGGCTTCTTTCACTAGACTAAACGATTTACTTTTTTAAATTATTTCAACATACTGCGACCGGTGACGCATTTTAAAACACCTATAACCTTAAAAATAGTGCAAAACTATAAACTGTTTTTTTAATGTAGATTTTAGACATCTTACCTAATTATTTGTATTTCACAAATTCTAGTGTCTGTTCTTCTCAATTACTTTATTAAGGGTAACACCATTATAGTTTTAAATTAGAAAGAAGTAAGTAACTACGAGATATCCTTACAGTTTCGCTGTCTGTCCTCCCTTGCGAACTTCAATAATTATGAATATAATTGAGAAATATTGTACATTAATAGATTACCTATAGACTTTTGGGCATCATAAAATAATAAAAAATAGGTTTTTTTTGGGGTGTTATTTTCGGGGTGACCCCCCAGTTCCCATACATGTGAAATGGGGTTGAAATTTTTCTTCTCATTCTACCCCAGCGTGTGGGGTATCTACGAACACGTCATTTTAAATAAAGGTGAGGTTTCATACATAGTACAAACTATTTTTGTGCTCGGCCTCTAAAGTGCCTTATAAGTTGGTGCCCTCTGGCATTTTTAAATTAAAAGAGGCATAAACTTGTAACTTTCCATGCTGATAGATCCTGCTACATACTCTCAAGGTACCTAAATTATTTTATGCGAAATCGACTTTCGAAGTTAGGAAGAAAACAAATGCACGTTGATAGTTACGGAACCCTTCGTAGGTACGTCCTGGACTCCTGGCATGGTCTTGGTTAGGTTATCACGGACCTATTTTACTATTTTCTAGTGAGTGTCGGCTGGCTGATTCGGAAGGTTTGTCGCTGCTTACTTTATATAGAGCGACAGTGACAAATCATGCAAATAAGTTACTTGACACATATCAGTAGATTGTGAAGCTTTCCAATGAACATCTGCTGCATCACTCTGACGCTGGCAACTCCTATTAAGGAGTATTTATCCATATATTATCCAAGGAAGGGTATGCCAAAAGAAGAAGAAGAAGAAGAACAGGCCCTTAGAGTATCATTGACACTATTGACAGCTGCTGGATTTGCAGGCTGGACCTTGAGTATGGCCGTTATGCCTTTTTATAAAACTGTTAAAATACCACAAAGATGAATGACGTTTACAAAACTACACAGTAACAGCATATTGTAAACGTAATATAGCAATCAAATTTGATTTCTAATTAGTGAAATGATATCTACGATACTATATTAAATGGAACGCTATGGCCCACATGCGCAGATCTGGGTTAAAGTTGAGCCTGGGTCAAATATCATGTCATCCCTCTCGTTCTTCGTATTTATGAAAGAGGAGGCATGATATATTAACCCATGGTTAACTATAACCCAGATCTGCGCAAGTCGGCCTAAGCGTGTTAATTGTAAATCGCACATTTGGTCTTAAAATTATTTGTAAACAATAGTAAAATTAATATCTCAACGCGTGAGGTGAGTGTAAGTAGGGTTGTCACTGTGGAGTTTGTAATATTTTTATTTCTAGTTGTCACTTACAACTTTGTTCTGTTCGATACAAATTTACAAATCTAAATAATAAAAGTGACTTTTATCTACATCAGAATGATCTGGGGGCACGGCAGTGCCCTCGCCAAGACGAGCTAAGCGAAGCACTACAAGGCCACCTTTTCTCGAACCGTCTTGTAGATTTTTTGAACGGGGTTTGGATAATAATAAACCAAATTTTCAGGATTTGTTCCCAGTAGCAGACTTATTAATCATGTAAAGTTTTGATTGAATTAGCTTAAACTTAATATTTGATTCGTATCTAGAAACGCGTAAATTTTTCACCTCACGCCCAAGCGAAAGTACCGAAATGCCCAGGCCACACAACTTGGCTAAGGTGTAGAGTTTGTGTAGTTAGGCTTGGAGACTTAGAAGCTTGATAGAGTCAGAAGCTTGGTTTTACATGAGATCTGATAGCTTTTTGACAGTGCGAGTCATATGGTATCCTCTTGGCATCGCTTTACATTAAAATGTTTTAGGTCGGATTCTCTTTTCTCAATAACATTTATCTGAGTAACGAAAATTAAACTTGATTTTAATGTAATATATGAGTATTTAATTATATAGTGACAACAAACGAGCGCACGAACGAATTTTGTAAATTTTTAGGCAAAGGAATTTTCTACGAAATTTTTAACACCACCTAAAAGAATCAAAAAACCGGAATCCAAAGTTAACTGAACAATATTCCTCCTGAATTGAAATGCGAGGCAATTTTTGAAAATCTCAAAACAATAATCTAGCTTTTGCCCGCGGCTCCGCCCGCGTAAAAACAGTATCCCACGGAAACACTGTACTTTTCCGGGATAAGAAGTAGCCTATGTGTTAATCCAGATCTCAAACCACTACCATGCCAAACTTTACCGAAATCCGTTCAGTAATTTTTGCGTGAAAAAGTAACAAACATCCATCCTCAAAAACTTTCACATTTATATTAGTAGTAGTATTATTTAGTGTCATCTGTCAGCCCTAGATCTTGTCGTAGTAAACGACTACCTCAGAAGCGTGCGTGTAGTTAGGTTAGCTAAGTAAGCGCTAAGGTATACACTATTAACCAAGTGTCAATCGGTCAACAAATATACACTGTGAGAATTAGAACGGTTTAAATTGTGAATTCGTCGCACATAATGTACATCTTGGTCGTCTTCATCATCAGCCCTTAATCGAGTATTCGATATGTACACATAGTTTAAGAACCTGAATATACTATTACATATTATTTCATAGCTAGCACCTGGGAGACCGAACTTTGCTCGGAGTTTTAGTGGAAGGGTAAAATAATTCAAAAAGTAATAAAAAAAGGAATTAAAAGTATCACTAAAAATATTCGTCTGGCGGGACTCGAACCCGAGACACCAGTTTGCCAACCACGCAATAAACGTAACCACTAACCTAACCTAACCTAAACAAGCCGCCAAACGAATTTGACATTAAGAAATCGAAATCACTAATATCTTACGAGGGCGGGTCAATAAGTCCGTGACTTTTGGAATAAAACACAGATTTTTTGATAAATAAATCATTTTATTTTTCAACGTAGTCCCCCTTGAGCTCTATACACTTTGTCCAACGCTTCTCCAATTTTTTTATCCCTTCCAAAAAATATGATTTGTCGAGGTCCTCAAAATAGGCCTTTGTTTGCGAGATGACTTCATCATTGGAGTCAAATCTTTTTCCACCGAGCCATTTTTTCAGATTTGGGAACAAGAAGTAGTCACTCGGAGCCAAATCTTGAGAATAGGGTGGATGTGGGAGCAATTCATAGCCCAATTCATGGATTTTTGCCATGGCAACTGCACATGTGTGCACCCTTGCATTGTCTTGGTGAAAAAGAACTTTTTTCTTGGCCAAATGAGGTCGGTTTTGTTTTCAAATCCTCATTGAAGCGGTCCAATAAGTTGGCATAATATTCCCCATTAATTGTTCTTCCCTTTTGAAGATAGTCAATGTGGATTATCCCACGTGCATCCCAAAAAACAGTCGCCATAACTTTATTGGCTGACAAACCCACCTTGGCCTTCTTTGGCGCCGATTCACCCTTAGAAACACACTGTTTTGACTGTTGTTTGGTCTCTGGTGTGTTGTGATGGATCCATGTTTCGTCCACGGTTAAAAAACTCCTCCATATTGTGATTAAACTACGCCAAACCTTCCTGTGAAGTTGTTACACGATTGCGTTTGTGGTCGACTGTGAGCAAACGCGGCACCCATCTTGCGGAAAGCTTTCTCATGCCCAAGTGATCATTCAAAATTGAAACCACTGAGCCATGCGAGATGCCTATGGCTTCCACAATCTCTTGCACTTTCAATCTTCGGTCGGCCAACACCATATCGTGAATTTTTTCGATTGTTTCGGGTGTAGAGACCTCAACTGGGCGTCCAGGACGTTCGGCATCTTCAGTGCTTGTACGGCCACAACGAAATTCAGTAAACCACTTTTTTACCATTGAAATCGATGGTGCAGAGTCCCCATAGTATTTATCAAGCTTAGCCTTGGTCTCGGTAATGGTTTTTTTTCGCAAAAAATAATGCTTAATAAGCACACGAAATTCACTTTTTTCCATTGTTTCCTTAAGTTACTGGATAGTCTGATAAAGATAGCTGTAAAACACAAACTAACTGACGCAGCAAGTTCAAATTTTGATAGGAGTCAACTGACAGATGCCTGTTGACAGGAGTAGTGTTGCTTTTTCAGTAAGGAGGTTAGAAATTCAAAAAGTCACGGACTTATTGACCCGCCTTAGTATTACGCGACGAAAGAAAAAAACGTAAATAACTTTAAAATGCGCAGTTTCCCAGATATAAGACCTAGCTAGATCGATTTTGTAACCCAAAACTCTGAACTATATCTAATGGAAATACTTGCAGCAATTTCCGAGATTCCGATATATACAAGAATACCGCGGGAACACTGTACTTCTCTGGGATAAAAAGTAGCCTGAGTTTTAATCCAGAGCCTACACTACTACCATACCGGATTTCATCGGAATCCGTTCAGTAGTTTTTGCGTGAAACATCCATCCATCCTCACAAACTTTCACATTTATAATAGTAGTAGGATATTCATTATTCGACCATAGTATTGTCTAAAAGTATCCAGCAAATCTGGGACACAACCAAGAACAGTTATTTCATTAGAGGTAATCGTCCTTAAACGTGACTTCATTTAAATAATAGTAATAGTTGAATTACTTGAACATGCCCACAAAGTATTATTTAACTATTAAGGGCTGATGGATGAGGCCTTCAGATTATAAGGTTGCTTTAAATAGCGAATAAATTAAATTATTCTAGCTAGCTAATAATAATAGCTCCCCACACCGATTTCGGTGACGGTGGCCGGTTTCATTGAAACCAGGCCAGCTACGCAGGGGTTATTTTTTATAGTGCCCAAGTGTGTGCGCAGTACACAAGAGCACACTCTCCTCCTTTACTCTCGCAACCCAGTGGGACGCATGACCGACACGACTGGCGAGAGATCAGGCGCGACTTTTTAAATTCCCATCCGACGCATCGATCATCTTTCTTGTCAGACAATCAGGTAATTGAATTGCCTGCATTGCCCTAACCAAACATGGTAACAAAATTTTTTGGTTGTTCCAACGCGAGTATCGGACCTATGACCTCGAGTCGATAGCCAAGCTCTAAACCACTGGACAACGAAGGCTGATAGCCAGCTAATACTATCAACACGAAATTTTTATCCAAATTAATGTTTTAGCACTGTGATCGTATTCACATTTTTTTCGTGGCTATTTGGTAGGGTTATAATGACGTGGTGACGTCATCAGTCGCGTTTGGGAAGTAATAACATGACTAATTTCAGAAGTATGTAACAAAATTTTTTGGTTGTTCCAACGCGAGTATCGGACCTATGACCTCGAGTCGATAGCCAAGCTCTAAATCACTGGACCACGAAGGCTGATAGCCAGCTAATACTATCAACACGAAATTTTTATCCAAATTAATGTTTTAGCACTGTGATCGTATTCACATTTTTTTCGTGGCTATTTGGTAGGGTTATAATGACGTGGTAACGTCATCAGTCGCGTTTGGGAAGTAATAACATGACTAATTTCAGAAGTATGCCAATCTGCTGAACATTCAATTCCCTGTACGTACCCACGTTGATCAAAATATTAATCAAAATGGAGAAACCATTTGGGAAAAATCTTTCATAGACTAGTCACTACTTCGTATGCGCGATTTCGCGACACAATATTTCCGTTTGTTCTTTAGAGGTAAAACATACTATATTTTTAGAATGAAGAGTCCATTTAACATTTATGAATCATATAAATGATCAGTAATCGCTGGATCATTCGTATTTTATTTCGATGACGGAAGGCGGAAATCCGCAAGTAACTTTTGCGGCCTTCAGTCTCAGTGTCACTGTTTAACATAATATATTGCATCTTAAATTATTCGCAACACATATATTTTGATTATTGTTATAAGGCTTGCCAAACTGCGTCTTATTGTATACAATAAATTCGATTAATTATCATTCGATATTCCAATTTTGAAAGCTTTAGAACGACTAATTTACATTTGATTTTGGAATTTACGAGATTAATTTTGTCTAGCGTACAAAATATTTATTTTAACATCTCATAAAAATTGTGCAAACGTCCTGGCGCGTTAAAAAGATAATTGTCAAAGCGCCGTATTATCGCTTATATATCATAATGATTTTTAACCGACTTCCAAAAAACGGAGGCGGATATTAAACTATTTCCCAACATCGCATTGATTGTACATAATAAAATTAAAAATCCTGGCACCCCAAAAAACTGCCAAAGCGCCATATTAGCGCCCCAATATCGTACAGTACTGCTATACCATCAGACCAACAATTTTCGATTCAATTATTGTTTTATAAAAAAAAACCCCAAAAAAACAAGTTATCATTTTAGTTCGCTGGAAAATTCCATGTAGAACTATAAAATATAATTGTCATTATTTAAACATTAGGGGAGACGACTACATGTAAAAATTTATATGATTACAAAATGGGAAACTTGAAATATCGTATTATTTTCGAGTACGAGTTCCACCGTGGCACCGTAAATGTTCGAAGGATTGATCGGTATGGCGGCGGTGTCGCAAAAGAAAACACAGTGTGTTTTTGGTTCCAACGTTTTCGTTCTGGAAATTTCGACCTGCAGAACAAGCCCCGTGGACGGCTAGAGACCAAAGTTGATAATGAAGAATTGAAGGCTATTGAGTTAGCGGATCCATCGCAAACCACGTCTGAGTTAGCTGCAGGCTGCGGTGTTAGTGATAAAACTGTTTTAATCCACTTGAAGCAAATTGGAAAGGTGAAAAAGCTTGAAAGGTGGGTACCTCATGAATTGAGTGCAGCAAACCGACAAACGCACGTCAACTGCTGCGTTACATTGCTCAACTGGGACAATGATGAAGGGATTTTGAATCGAATCAATCGAATTACCTGTGATGAAAAATGGATCCTGTACGATAATCGGAAACGCTCATCGCAATGGCTAAACCCTGACGAACCAGCCTAAGCCCCCCGAGCGAAAATTGACTAAAATAAAGTTACTTGTGAGCGTTTGGTGGACTAGTGCCGTTGTCGTTCACTACAGCTTTCATAAATCTGGTAAGACGATTACGGCAGATGTCTATTGCTAGCAACTGCAAATCATGATGGAAAAGCTAGCTGCTAAACAACCGAAGTTGGTCATTCGCTCTAGGCCACTGCTGCTTCAGGACAACTCTAGACCACACACTGCACAACAGACGGCTACCAAATTAGAGTAGCTATAATTGGAATGTCTAAGACATCCGCCGTACTCCCCGGACCTTACTGCAACAGATTACCAATGTGTCGAAATTTGGATAACTTCTTGCAAGGGAAAAAATTGAACTCCGATGGGGCAGTCCAAAGAGCCTCAAATATTTTATTGATTCCTGTCCGAATGTTTTTTTTTAGTAAAGGAATCAATGAACTACCTATGAGATGGAAAAAGTGCATAGATAGCATTTTTTGATTAAATAAATATATTATGTTTAAAAAAATTCACCTCCGATGTTCCTCCTTTACAAAACGCCAATTTCATATGTAATAACCTTATATTTGATAAACGTAAAAAAATATGACATTTTATATGTAAATATTTATATGTATATTGTAATAATATATAATAAATAATATTTTATATGTATATATCTAAAAATTTAAAATAAAATTTAAAAAAAATTGTGAAAAGAAACCTAACATCATTAGTTTACTTGCATGATATACAAAAACATTAATTATTGTGGTAATTATGAACTTAAACGCACACAGGGCCATATAAATTAAAATCCGTTGCTTATTTTAAAAGATCTAAGCGAACAGGGACCTAAGCGTCTAACTAGTCCTCTTTTTTTTCATTGTTTCTAAATTTTTATTATCTAAAATATGTCAAATAAGTAATTGGTTTAACCCCAGTAGAACTCTAAAAAATTATTTCTAAAACGTATTTGATTATCTAGCTAGGTAGGTCTGTACTCTGAATAGATAACAGCATGGTGTAGATTGCATTCTAAAACTCAAACCATGATGACTAAAAAAAAGTCCATTAATAGACAACGAATCCGTGAGAACAGCTAGCATATCGCGAATTCAATATAAAGATCAAGCACCTCAGCGTAAGAAAATGACAAACGCGCCATTTTAAACGAAGCATCGACTAAACGGGGGAAAATCGGCCTTATGTCATCGCGATAGAGCGAGTTGGCGCGCAAACTGACATTTGCGAGGCCAAACCTTAACCTCAAAACCGTGACGCGTACGCCGCCATGATGGAACCGTTCGGCTATTTTCGTACAAGTTCGTGGATCGGTGACAAATATATCTAGGTTCTAGATATCTGATGTATAATAGATAAAACTTATTGTTTATGTTAATTTTTATGACTTTTATTTACATCAGAATTACAAAAATGTCAGATCGTATAGTCTATCGACAAAATGAGGGTTTTTAAATTCGTGACATCTGACAGCTGTTTGACACGACAAGGACCGTCGGGCTACCAAGCTCCGCCTGGTCACAGAAAAAGAAACGAAAATTCTTATTGACCATTTTCGATACCACTTACGCCATGTGTGAGTTGGGTCTGCCCTCTAGCGGTAGAAAAAATATCAAAAACCCTCATTTCATAGTTTCAATATCAATCTGTAATATTATTATTACTAGTACCTATTAAAAAATATTATAATCCTTCGTAACTAAACTCTTGTTACTACTTACTACATTCAAATTTGTGGTACCTACTAACAATTTAAAAGCTCACCCGAAATTTTTATAAAGTAGGTGCTTAAGTGTAACTATATTTAGCCCCCGACGAAAGCAGAGACGTATGTTTTAAGACGTATATGTCTGTGTGTCTGTCCGTGGCATCGTAGCTCCCAAACGGATGAACCGATTTTGATCTAGTTTTTTGTTTGAAAGCTGACACGATCGAAAGTGTTCTTAGCTAGAATACATCATCATCAGCTCGCTCACTGATTGACAATTCGGGGGTTACTCAAAATTTTTTATTTACTAGAAATATTTAAGAAAATTCTGTTTTTTGGTGTGTTACGCCATATGCTACGGCCTACGAATTAACATATACGATATGACATGTATGAGTGGGTAAAAATGAATAACCTAACCAAGACCATGTGACTCGTGACATAACTAAGTGACTAAGGAGGGTTCCGTTACAGGTTTTTTCAAATTACTTCAAAAGATATTGTCCGATTACGCTTAAAATAATTTGGTAAAGTGGAAAGTTACTTGTGAACCACTTTGGAGGCTGACTACAATTTCATAAATTTAAATTCATGATTACAGAAGCTAGAAGAGCGGACAGACAGCTGACAGATAGACAAACAGAGACGGACTGCCAGAGCGAAACTATAAGGCTTACATGTTATACTACGGAACCCTAAAAACTGAGTAAAATAATTTATGTTCTCATATTATCACGATAAAATAAAACAATAAAATCGATGGTTTTAAAATATTTATCTAGGTATTTTATATCAAGTATTCTATGAGTGTTATTCGTAATAACACCTTTTGCTGTTCTACTTAAGAATCATAATGCAACAACTTTGATACATTAGAGATTTTTTCTGCTTGGTGTTTATTAGTTGTAACTTGTAAAACAGTTTTAATTAGGCTGACATATTAGAATTCTCATAATTAAAAATGTTCAATTCGCAGTATAGTTTCAGTCCCAGTATATTTTGTCTCACTCGCACGGTTTGTTGCGTGTGCGAATGTGACTGCTTTACTTGAGACGATTGATTACGAAAATAATAATTATTGTAACATATATTAATGTAATACAAAAAAATGTGTTAATCTGTAGGCTATAGGTAAATAAAGGTAAATTATAGGTAAATAAAAAATAAATACGAGAATTGGCCCCCTGTTCAATGTTCATATTAATGTTAAGGACTGACCAGGTAAATTAAAAAAAACTTATAGTGAGGGCACCTAATTTTTATTGCAGCAACACTCCGAAAAGCTTGGATGTCATTAGTGAACATTGAGTTTTGCCGGGGTATTCAATGAGTGACGTTGTGAATTTTGCATTTCTTTCATTTTGTGTTATTTCGGTTCTTAATGTGTAATATTGGTAGAATATTAACCATTAAATATTCGTTATCGTGCACAAGTGTGGGCAAGTGGTACAACTTCTAAAAACGTGCTATTTTGAGTTGCCCTCCAAAACTCCCTAGGAACTTTCAGTAAAGCTTCTACCACTTTACTGAATCGACTGACATGACTCATGGACTGCACTGACTATTTATTTGGACTTTGACTAAACTTTAGACTTGACGATTTAGGAATACGGTGTTGAAAATTTAAACGAAAGTTCTATTTCCCGACTTTTAAACTTGACACTGACAAATGGTTATAAGCCGATGCCATATATAAATATAAAAAGAGTCTTGAACATTTTACATTAAAAACATTTTAATTTCGTTTCGTAAGCTTCCCCGCAAGATGGCGATGTTTATATTCCTGCGCGCTTAGCCCACCATATTGAACTTAGAAATGGTTTTCTTCTACGGAAGAATAGACAAAATGACAGATTTTGTTATATTATATGTCAGTATGTCTATTCTTGTGTAGACAAAACGCATTTCTATAGTGGTACTTCTATAGTGGCAAAGCGTTCAGGTTAGGCTATGAAATATGACAGGTTAGGGAATGACCAATGATTTCAAAACTAAGGATGGGCTATGACGTACATTTGACAGAACAAATTTCGTACAAGAAAAAGTTACGCCATCTTGGTTTTCACCACACTTCAAATGTCAGCCATCTTGATTTCACCATACATCTAATCTCCAAAAGTGAACCCATTTAAGAGGGGACAGTTTTCACCTCAACATGCCTCGTCTATAACATATACGTCTATGGTTCTAAAATATAATAATATAATAATAACAATACGATCATCACAGAGTAGACAATAGTCTACTCTGTGATCGTAGTGTGACCAAAATGTAGTTGAAGTGCAATTACAGTTCTATGTCACCAAAATGCTGACTGACCATAGGCATTAGGCATGTTACCTGAAAATTTTTTTTTCGTCTATTCGATGTTAGACGACATGTCAATAAACAATCTAGAACCCATTTTCGTATATCTCAAAAAAATAACGAAGATACAAACAATTTAAATTTGCAATAAGAAACAGAGCGATATATCGGCCTGTGACGTCACGAGTTGCGCCCGACATACATTTGTCATTATAAAATGTATGGCGGTAGCAGCTTGTGACGTAACAAATAATTTTGCGAAAAAGATATGGGCAATATTTTTTAATTGATTAAATTTTTTAATCGCGTCATTATTGACCTATTTCATTTAGATTTATGTATCTTTAATCAACAATTTTAAAATTTAATTTATAAAAATGTGTTATTCCACAATAGGCACCATCCCTATTAACGCCGCCATTTGTTGCAATAACAGATGGCGTTAATGATTGCGAATTGCAATCATTAATTCTTTAATTTATTCAACGATAATCAAAATAAATTACCCATATTTTGGGCATATGATCTACTGCATATTTGAAGACACTTAAGCTGAAAAATATTTAAAACATTTAGAAAAAGTATATACCTACTAAATAAATTACATTACGCTCTTTGTGGCGTTGTTAATGTCATTGACCTCACACAGCTGATAGCGTTCATGTTATTTATCCAGTCTTTGCTCCCTCTTTAAATTACCTGTTTCTGTGTGGTTTAATGACAACTGTCTATTCATCTATTAACTATTGCATTACAAAATATAAAAAGTACATCATATTTTACCCCTATTGTCAATCCTAAGGGTTACATCGAGATGAGACGCGACGCAATACTAATAAAGTTCAACTTTGAATCGCAATTGTTTTAAACACTTACGGATTGTGTCGCGGTGCACTTTTCTTTTCCCGACGTTTCGGCTACTTTCCAGCAGCCGTGGTCACGGGAGGACTGACGTGTCAATTGTCCTATTTGTTGAAGTTGTTCAAGGTACCCACACGCAAAACATACTAACAGTATATTGAAGCCGCGGTGTTTTTAAATTAAATTTTATGTTGTTAATTATTGGATCCCAACTAGATGGCAGCACCGAGCCATCTTCTCGGTTAAAATAAGGGTACTTTTTAATTTCTATAGCCTCGCGTATCATTCTTGGGCGATAACGGTGTTCCTTTGCCAGTGGGCAATGCTGTTTGGGTAAAAGCAAAGTGCACCGCGACACAATTCGTAAGTGTTTAAAACAATGAACAATAATCGCGTAAATATAAGAAATAAATATTTGAATCGCTATCTTAAAAATGCAGCGTCGTGTCATATCGCGTCTCGTTGTGAACTGACACACTAAGGCTTGGCAGAACTAATTCTTACTTCGGAAAATACCATAATACTGATTACCTACTACGCTACGGATAATATTTTTCATTTTTAAATTTGAATCAGTTTACTAATAACATTAATTGTATATTTGTTATATTATTATATAACCTTTATGTAACGCATATTTACTTTAGTTAAGTGTCAGTACAGTTAAAAGTTACTGTTTTAGTAATATTACCGCTAAGCAAAGGTGCATGAATTTCTTAGCAATATGTACGATCGCCAACAGATCATGTAGGTACAGTGTACCACATGAGGACTTTAATACCTTGCAATAGGGTTCAAAATTGCTTCGCCGATTATAGGTACATGACAGGTGAAAAACTAGTTTTTCATTCGCAATTAAAAATCAAAGACAGTAATAATTGTGGAATAACACGAGTTCTGTATTCGAAAGAAAAGTCATTTAATCCAAAATGGCCACTATTTTTAACCGACTTCCAAAAAAAGGAGGCGGCAATACGTTCGGCTGTAAATATATATATATTGTATGTTCAACGACAACTGCGCCGTCTGTTGACCGATTTTCAAAATTATTTTTTTGATGTAAAGGGTATAATCCGAAATTGGTCTCGTTGTCACCAAAGCGGTGACCTGATGACGGCATCCTTGAGGAATCGAGGAAACTCCTCGAAATTTATATGGACACATATAGTGATTTTGACTTTTTCAGAAGTAACCCAAGTATGCTTGGGTTACTTCTGAATACTTTTTGGTAGCATATGTGCTACCAAAAAGTAAGATTCTGCACCAAGGTACACACCCTGGATCCAAAAGCACAGAACAGAATTCCTCAGTCTTTAAAGATACGCGTTTGGAAATTTCTACAATGTTTAAAGAACTGCAAGCATATGCCATTATGTAACTTACAGTCATCATCATCATCATCTTATATACAATACCTAATGGAAGCTTGGCGCGTATTCAATTGTACATTCGATCGTTTATTTTAAACGTTCTTAAAATGTGTTAGGTAATAATAATTTAACAAATATCACTAAAAAGGGAAAAATAATTAATAATTTAAAACAAAAAATTAAATCGACTTCCAAAGTAAAAATAGCACAAAAAAGTATGAAATAAAACTTATCTTCTAAATAATTTTCCTTTAAAATTTGGCTAAAATTTTAATTATTTCTCTACTCAATCTTCAAAAATTTCAAGTCGCTACCAGCCAACTTGAACGTGTGTTCTATTTTAAATATTGTTTTATCAGGATGTTGTTCGGGCTGGTACCGACATCAAAATTATGAAGATTGTGTAGAGAAATAGTTAAAATTTTAGCCAAATTTAAAAGGGGTATTATTTAGAAAAATAAATATTTATTTCATACTTTTTTGTGCATATTTATTTTGGACGTCGGTTTAATTTTTTGTTTAAAAATAATAATAATTGTCTATGCTAACACGATGCTAATGTTGCTTGGACACGTGTACCGATTTGGTTTGGAGCAAACCATTAAGACAGAACGACACTTGTGTGTTTGATTTTCAGCAACAGAATACTATTTACAGTGCATTCCGATTTTTGTACAGTGTTCCTAATCTCAAAAATATCACTTAAATAGACTGGTAAGTATACAAATAATTAAGAAAAATAATGTTCTGTAATAATATTTAGTCCGTGAACCATTATTTTATAATACATTGGTGTAGTATTCTTTTATACTTCCAAAAGTTTATTTTCTACAGGTTTACTTTTCAAATCCCATGTCGTTATTCCCCCCCAAACCCCCAAGAGAACCCCCAAGTTGGCATCCAGATCCGTGGTCTGCAGCGGACCAAATCCGTACGTGTGTTAATGCTTTAATAACTAACGGCCAAGATCAAATCCAATCCAAACGTCAGCAAAAAGATCACATTCGATCAAATGAATGTATCATTGTATCATTTTATTGCACGCACGCACTTTATTCGACATTTAAATTGGTAGCATTTTGTAGTGTACTATTTTTTGTTGACTTTTAAGTTAAATCGGACATGAACCGAGGATATTATAGAAGGCGCCACTGATGCAAAAGATAAAATCGTAAAGACAGCGATTGTATAACCTAGCATCAAGAAGTGTACAGTAACGAGGGGCTACCAAGCGCCGCCTGGTGACAGAAAAAGAATCGAAAATTCTTATTGATCATTTACGCCACCAGCGCCACAGACGACGCTTTGTATGCGTTGGGTCTGCCCCCTAGCGGCAGAAAAAATATCAAACACCCTCATTGGCTAACTGGCGGCTCGAGCACAGAGTAGAAAATATAAATTCTTACGTACAGAAAAAAAGCTTTCAAACGATCCAAATTGATCCAAATTTGAAAATTTTGACGTCCCCTTCGACGGCCCACGATTTTTCCACACAATCGTGGACACACCGTATGCTATAACTACAAAGTAGCGCAGTCAAATCGAAAGCTAACTATGTATCTATCTGTTTGTATTTCTTTAATCTCTGACTCGAGCGCATATTTCCTATTCTCTTAGAACTCGTTCGTTCGCACCAGCACTTTTTTATCGCGCGATAAAATTGAGAAACTGCGAATTAAAAATGCGACGCTCGTGTTTTCGATTTTCAGCTCTATTCCATTAGCTCATAGTTCTATTTTTAGCTACGTTACAATTTTACGCACGATAGAAAAGCGCTCGTACGGACGATGGCTTACGGACACTTTTCGGTAATTCTAGTGTGAGATTGTCCTCCTTGCCTCTAGTTTCCAATTTCCATGCAAGAAACGTCATCCTATCCAAGATGGCCGCCATTTTTTGTCTTAGATGCTAACGGCCAAGATGTTTTAGAACCAGTTCATGTACACTTAACCTTGTCATTAGGCTCGACTAGTCCGTCATTTTTGAATTTCGAACAGCCTAACGTATGTTTGAATTCACGCGTTGTATTTTCAAACTTACGTGGCTAACAGAGAGTTCAATTTCCGTTAAAATGTGTAGAGCTTGCGTCATTTGAGTACGGTAAGAAATTTTCGTAGCCACATTCCCCCACAGTAGAAAACGATGACTCGATGAAAGTATATTATTTCGCTCTTGTAACACTAAAGAAAATAATAAACTTCTTTCTAAACTGGTTTTACTAATAGTACACATTTTATCCGTGCCTACTGTCTTATATGTGGGTATTGTGTATCCTAATAATTAATTTAAATATTAGGTAGGTACATACCTAAATATTAATGTACCTCCTAGTAAAGTTACTTAAACGAATTACATAATATAGCGGTGGTAGATAATATTATATTTACTGCCTATTTTCCAGTAGAACAGAAATAACAAAATGTTGGTTATTTTTGTTTATATTCCTGTTCCTTTACCACCTCTATGATCATTCGTAAGTCGTAACTGTTTTCACCCTTGTTCCACACGCAAATGCCAACAGTCAAAAACTGTTATACATATTATATACGCTAAGAATGATCCGCTATTTAGCATATTTTTATTCGCCTTCTACGTTGACGGACTGCAAAATGTACGGTTCTAATAGAATAGATGAAACAAATAAGTAGGTACAGTAAAACTATGTTGCTGATCGCCCTCAGCAATCTTCGTTCTTCTATGGAAATGACATAATATCATGAATGACAAACGATTGCCGAAAGACATCGAGGTCATGGTAGGACAGCGTAGTGCATCTGTGTTTCTTACTATCGGTCTGTTATCCGTTATCGTGTATCAAAACGGACGGTGTGAAAACGCTCTAACGCGACCTAAATCAAACGTTCCGTGACAAAGTCCAATAGAATTAAAAAAAAAAACACAAAATATGGCAACCCCGAAACACAGTCCGAGTCCAAATTGTTTTTCCGTGAATACTTGTAATTCAGCCGGCTCTATTTTTAGAAAGCTTTTAACGCTGAAACGCGAAGCGTTTAAGTAAAAAAATCGCTAATGAAGTATTAAATAGGGACCCGAATTTCGCGGGAAATAACGAGTTTTCGAGGAATATGGTTAGGCTGGGACTACGTGATCCGGAATTGTATTGGCGCAGAGTTTATGTCTGTGAGTCTGAATTTTCACCGGCGTTCCGGATTCCGGAGCATACAGTCCCAGCTTTAAGGGCCATGAAAACTTTGAAGCCCGCTCCACACTCCCTCCGCGTATCGCGCGCGACGCCGCGAAAGGGCCGCGAACACGAAGTGTGGAGTCGATACGCACATCGCGTAATGTGTGACTTCATTTTCGCGGTGTCGCGCGTGGTTCGCGAAGGGAGTGTGGACCGGGCTTCAAAGTTTTAATTTTTTTCATGGCCCTTAATCATTTTGCACGAAAATTCGCTATTGCTGGCAAAATTCGGGTCCCTATTTAATGTTTCATAACAGTGCGTGACGTGGGGTTCCTAGAATTTCATTCCTATCGGCTTCACTTACCATTTACCTTTTGAACCCCCTCATCCAAATCCCTTCCTATTATACAGGCTAGGGCTTTCCTATGAAGGTGAACCATCCTTCGCCACTGTTTCATGAGCGATTTTTTAGTAAAAAAGTGAAATAAAAAAGTGAAATAAAAAATTTTTGATAGAAGTATAAAAAATTATTTACAACCTATTCTCATAACCATCGAGTACAACTGCAAACTCTCATAAAAATCAGTCAATCCGTTTCGGAGGAGTTCAGCCACAAACATTGTGACACGAAAATTTTATATACTTATATAAAAGTAGTACTAACTTGTAGTCTATGTCCTAATTAGTCAAATAAACGGTTCTTTTTTGTTTTTTTTTTATTATTATTTGGTATTTACCAAAATGGCAGCTAAATTCACTTTATTTTTTACGTAAAATTATAATTATGACATGCAATCGCGATCGCCTAAAAGTTTCGTGCAAAGTGAATATCGACCGGTATGACCGAACTGGGCATTAATATTAGAGTAGGTGCATTTCGGACACCAATCGATAGTGTCCATTTGGCGGTGTTCCATTTTCGAAATTGTTTTTTTTTTTTAATAAGTAGGTGTATTAAGCAAAGGTTCTATTGCAACATTTTTCAGCTGGCAAAAGTTTTCTTTCTGATATCCTATAGCCACTTACACACTAACAATATACTACAGCATAATAATGAAGATGTTCTAATTCTAAATTCACGTGTAAATAAGTAAAAGAGGACCGATTTTCATGCAATAGAGAAAAGTCCACACTCGAAAAGAAAAAAGATATTAGAATTTTTTAGAACGTATCAAATTTTGTGCGTTTTCATTTCTCATTACTCCGAAATCAAAATCGATCAAACAAACGTAACTCGATTTCAATTGTGAAGTTCTGAGAATGTACAGTGTATTAAAATTCGAATGTCGATTTTTGTCGAATGTGAACTTTTCTCTATTGAAGGAGAATCCGGCCCCATATACCTATTTACACGTGCATTTAGAATTAGAGCATCTTCAATATTCTGCTGTAGTATATTGTATGTGTATAATATTATGTAATATCGTTATTGATATCTAAATAACCTCACCAAGAGCATGCCAGGACATGACTAATGAGGGTTCCGTAGCTATCAACACGCAATGGGTTTTCTTTGAATTACTTCGAAAGTTATTGTCCGATTTCGCTCAAAATAATTTTCCTAAGGAGTTTTTAGCATGATCTATCGGCATGCAAACTTATAAGTTTCTATCTCTTATAGTATAGAAATGCCAGGGGGGGGAGGACCAACTTGTAGATCACTTTGGAGGCCGATTACTCGAAAATGGTTGATATTGCAAGAAGTCATGTATGAAACCTTAACTTTATTTTAAAAGACCTATTCAACGATACCCCACACGTTGGGGTAGAATGAAAAACATTTTTCATCCCACTTCACATATTGTATGGAGAGCCAACCCCTCAAATGT